>JAJEKV010000003.1:29273013-31964861 GCA_021234155.1 Isoetes taiwanensis | reverse complement strand
TTATCATCTCCAACTTCAAGATAGAAATTTAAATTTCTCATCGTTATCTATGGCTCAAGTATAGCATTACAGACCTGTGGAGCTAAACCCTATGGGAATCTGTTAGAAAGCTACTTACTAGCAACCGCCAAGCCAAGGGAGTAAGGAATTTTTTATTATTTTAACTTACATTACTTAGGCTGAAATTATTATACTAGCGGACGGAGAAAACATAAAAACTTTTTAGGCCAATAGAAAAATGCAAAGTCATCAGTGTCTGTTGGTTTTTTTGTCACACTACAGGTGCCCAAAGTGTTGGTGGCAGAGCAAATCCTGTCCGAGGAAAACATCCCGCCCAGAACTTGTCCAGATGCCCACGTCACCTTCAAGATCCTAAATGGCAAGCAAACAAAAGGATTAAGAATTCATTTTACAGTCCGGCATTAAAACGATCAAAGCTTCTACATATCATATGGAAGCCAATCCACTACTTAGGCAAGTACATTCTACATATCACATGGAAGACAATCCACTACCTAGGCACAATATACTAGGAGCTGCTTTGCATGTGATTATCGAGTACATATGGCAGGTTTAAGGTCTCTACCACATGACCGATTGGTCATACTTATCACTTTATTCTACATATCACATGGAAGACAATCCACTACTTAGGCGCAATATACTAATTCCACTACCTAGGCGCAAGTACATTCTACATATCACATGGAAGACAATCCACTACCTAGACACAATATACTAGGAGCTGCTTTGCATTTGATTATCGATTATGTATGGCAGGTTTAAGGTCTCTACCACAGTACCAATTGGTCATACTTATCACTTTATTCTACATATCACATGAAAGACAATCCACTACCTAGGCGCAATATACTAGGAGCTGCTTTGCATGTGATTATCGAGTACATATGACAGGTTTAAGGTCTCTACCACAGAACCAATTCATTACCTAGGCGCAATATCTAGGAGCTGCTTTGTATGTGATTATCGAGTACATATGACAGCTTTAAGGTCTCTACCACAGAACCAATTGGTTCCTTTGCATGCCAATTGGTCATACTTGAACCTTTGCATGTGATTATCGAGTACATATGGCAGGTTTAAGATCTCTATCATACTTGAACCCGTTACCATAGGACCAATTGGTCATACTTGAACCTTTGCATGTGATTATCGAGTACATATGGCAGGTTTAAGGTCTCTACCACAGAACTAATTGGTCGTACTTATGGCAGGTTTAAGGTCTCTACCACAGAACCAATTGGCCGTTACCACAGGACCAATTGGTCATACTTGAACCTTTGCATGTGATTATCGAGTACATATGGCAGAACCAATTGGTCGTACTTATGGCAGGTTTAAGGTCTCTACCACAGAACCAATTGGCCGTTACCACAGGACCAATTGGTCATACTTGAACCTTTGCATGTGATTATCAAGTACATATGGCAGGTTTAAGGTCTCTACCACAAACCAATTGGCCGTACTTATGGCAGGTTTAAGGTCTCTACCACATAACCAATTGGTCATACTTGAACCCGTTACCACAGGACCAATTGGTCATACTTGAACCTATGACCTCGGGGCAATGGATTTTTAGGGTCCCCATTACTAGACCGATATTGGCCAAGTTTGAACCCGTGACTTCGGGTATGGCAGTTTAAGGTCCTGCCACTAGACCATGCCCGAAGCTAGTCATATTGACTTAAGCTGACCTGCTATTCGATTTTTGACAAGCGTTAGCACAATGGGCAAATCTACATCCATCTAGTTTTAGGTTTCTAGATTCATTCTCCTAGGTGGACTTGGAGAAGATATCACATAATACGCATGGATTTATTTAGTGAAAGTGTGGCAAATATGCAAGATGTCTTTGACAAAGCAAGGCATATCAACTTACAATTAGGCTTGAAGTTGTCGTTGTTGTAGACAAGATGGAGTTCCTACTAAAAATTACTAAGATGTAATGTTTCATTTCTCATCCAGATATATGATCCAAACTAGAATATGTTTGCAATCATAATATGGCATTAAGTTCTTGAGTTGGATCTGTGAGGTCATAATATATGGAGTACTCCAGTTCATTCCTTGCATTTCTTATGAGATCTCTTCTTAGAAATAAATTGAGAATGCACTGGTTCCAGGATGTAGTAGAGCGCTCTCTCGTGCGAGAAAAAGATCCTGGGATTTGTTACTAGTCTCGAGTAACATGTCTAGTACAACCATCTCAACTTATACCAAAATTAGAAAGCTCCTGCTCGGTTAGAATTATATCCTACTCGATTGGTAATGATGAGGGAAAAGAAGTGGAAAAACCAATTGTTGTTAAAATCTCTTACAAACTTTATATTGTAATTTTTATAATTTCTCTTATTTCTATTGGTTATACTTGACTGTACTTTATAGCCAAGAGAGCCTTCTTTATAATAGCATCAATTGAAAATTTATGCTTAAATGCACAAAGTACCCGTTTAACTTAAGTCATGGAGTTTCTCTCAAATTGAATGGAGTGGTGAAATAAGTCATGAATCCCAGATCCAACTGATGAGTGCGAGTTCAAGTTTTTTATTTCAAGATACTGCCAAATTGTTTCTATCTTGCACGGAGCACCATCCATGGAGTCAACAACAACTTGCTTACGACATATAGTTGCTATTTTCACATTTTTACTCTTCTTCTTTTTTGAAACTTTGTCGTATGTTAAACATTAAGTGCACAGTGCTTGTTTGCAAGGTTGGAGAGTTTTTGTTGAAAATCATTGTCGCCTTGGATGGGTTTCCATCACTGTAAGTTCCAGATACTTAGAGGGCCTTTGAGGGGTAGTCGGACTGGTTTTACAATGTTGGATGGACAGATGATTTACGGGTGATTGTTACATATCTACACCAACAATATCCAAACGCAAGATTTAGGCTTTTTTATGTTGGATTTGATGGGTATATACCTCAGGATATTAGTGCCATTCTTAATCTTAGAGTGTTGAATTTTAGTGGCACTACAATAGAATGCTAGTTCTGCGTCAGAAAATTCATCAGAAAATTTCTCTTGGGTTTGCCTATATCTCTCTGATGAATTTCCTCACGTATATTCTGACTAATACTACGACGAATATTTCTGACTAATTACGTGACCATTAATCTGACGATTTTCTTCTCCGACGATAATCCGGACACAAATTCTGATGAAAAATCTGACGAAAATGGTGACAATATTTTGATGCAAATTTTGACGTACAATGTGACATTTACGACTGACGAAAAACCTGACGAATGCATTGACGAAATCTATGACGTTAATTCTGACGCAACTTTTGCGAAGACTATGACGAAAATTCTGATGATACTGTTGACGAAACTTCTGACGCTATATTCGTCACATTATTCATCATAGTATTCGTCAAATTTGTGATTGACATCAACCTACCCAATTATCTAAGTTCCATGACCTTATAAACCAAGGGTAGCCAGATATGGAACTTATATACTTGTGTTCATCGTACAATCTTGCATTCATTTGGAAAATGTATTGAATTCTATTCTTTAAGTTTATTTTAAGTTTTTTCACTTAAATATACTTTATCTTGCATAGAACATTGTAATCTAAGATAGAATTTATTTGCAATAAAAAATGATATTTTAAAAATTATGGAAGGTATTTGCTCAAAGTTGTCAAGATATATCACATCAATAGTAATCTTAAGTTACTAAGAAATAGTGAGAATATAGAATATTTTGATACCATCTGCAACTAAAGTAGGGTAGGGCCTTAATGACCACAAACTTATCCAATTTGTTGATGAAAGAGTTCAAGTTTTTAAATCGATATGAAATTCATCAAAGCAAAACCATTATACATAACAAATACAACAATATTCTTCAAAAGATCTACTTGCAAGAATGAGTTATGCACATGTGTGTTTGAACTTAGCATAAGATAAAATATTATTCTTGTTTATGAGACATCAAATTGTCGTCACAAAAATCACGTGGAATGTCCTCCCACGTCTAATTGTAGAAGTAGTCGCCTTCGCATTGTTGGATCTGGAGGCTCAATATCCTCCTCTTCCTCCATATAATCTTCATGTGTCATTGGGAAATGCATCGATGATCTTAGTTCTTCATTGCTCATTCCCTCTTGAGCTTCGTAATCCTCTACATCTCTTGCAAGGGCCTGGCGACTCCCGCCACCTCGGCTCATGTCTCGGAGGCCATTGCCACCATGGTGGATAATAACAGGAAGGAAGTTGTGTCCTATCTCCAGCAATTGCAAGCTAAGCAAGACTCTATGGATGTCCAGCTCCCATCAGACGAAATTTTTTATGAGGTTCAGGAGTGCAGGGCAACTTTTGAGCGTTTTGGGGCTCCGGTGGTGCAGATTAGCCATGAGGATCATTGACGACATGTGGAGCAGTTGGTTGCGTGTTCCGTGGTCTGCCACTTCACTGGCCCTTTCCTGGATTTGAAGCGCGTGGGATCTTGGCTGTCTGGGCACCTTCACAAGCTAGAGTTTCCTGCTTATCAATCTATCAAGCTTGTGGCAAAAGATCAACGTTTGAATCTCCTGAACCGGCTGCTCAACTCATAGAACGAGGTGTTGATCCTCTCTGGAAACACTTCTTACTCTATCAACAGTATGTTCCTGGATCCTTTCCAGCTAAGCCAGATGCCTTACATGCCCCCTTCTGGTTTGCTATCGAAGATTTTCCTCCAGAGTTACAGGATTCCAAGTTCATTTCTGCCATTGCTAATAAGATTGGACTCCATTTGCAACACTCCATAACCAACGGCATCACCAAGGTTTGCGTGGCAAGGCCCATTCATCGTGATTTGCCTCAAACAATTGTTGTCCAAAGCGGGCCCATGTTCTTTCCATTTAAGCCGTCCTTGTTGAATGGTCCTGAGCTAGTTCTCATGTTTCCTGAAGCCCCGCTCTTTGCTCAATATCACAGGGTTCACCAATAGGATTCTCCATCTGCTCCTCCGGCACTCCATGATCCTAGATCAGCTCCCACCTCAATGGATATCTCACACGTCCCTGTGCCTGTGATTGCCCCCCCTGCTCTTCCAGTTGCAGTTCCTCCACCTCAGTCTCTGGATCACCAAATATTGAGACAGGCTGAAATCCAGAAATCGCAAGAGCAAATTGAAGAGGCTCGTGGGCAGTATATGGACATTGATCGGCGTGGCATCCACCCACCACCTAAACATCCACCGGCTCTTCGTCAACCACGAAATTCAGCTAAGGGATCAAATTCCTCTGTGTCCCAGCCCTCAGTTCTTGCTTCAGGTAGCACTGCCCCTCCCATTGCATCCCATGGTGGGCGCTTTGATCCACTTCAGTGGGCTGATTTGGTTGATGAGGTTACTGCCATGCCAGGTGCCCAGGAAACATCCTCAAGTTCCCTTGAGACTCCAGTGCTCTCATCTGAATTGGCCCCATCGCAAGATCAATGCGGTTAGTCTCATGGAATGTTGGGGGTAGCCTCCTCCCCCTCAAAGCCGAGTCGTATTTCTTTTACTTATCTAGATTGGATGCTTTCGGTTTATATGTCTTCAAGAGCATAAGTGTCGTAAGGGGAGACATATCAAAGCTTGCGACATGATTGGTCGCAGGTTTAATGTCCTTATCGCGGCTGGTGATTACGCGGTCGCGAGGGTGGGTCGTGATAGCATGGCTTCCTTCCTTGCCAGTCATCTTTACTCAGGCTAATCGCTTTGGTCGTTGGGCCCTAATTGTATGGCAGGAACAAGGGGTTAAATATGGTCTAATTAATGTTTACGCCCACAATAGACCTCATCGAGAGCTTCCTTTGTGGGCCTCTTTGCAAGGGAAGATACTCGGCAGGCTGCCACATTTCATGGCTTCTTGTTGGGGATCTCAATATGGTGGAAGTGGAGTCCGATCGGTTGGGGCGACCTCTGATGGTGGGTCACGGTTTTTGAACGCCGGCCGGTGGCCGTCTACTCCATGACTGCAACCTATCGGAGATTGATGGTGAAGGTGCCTTCACTTGGTGCAATGGTCAAGTTGGTGGGGGTTGCGTAAGCTCTCGGTTGGATAGAGCTTATTGGAATGCGAATCTGATTCGCGGCACTTCCGGTCTCTTTCGATTCTGTCTCAGAGATAACTCAGTTTCAAACCACCATCCGCAATTCATTTCAGACGAGCCACTGCAGCAGCGGCGGCCTGGAAGGACGTGTTTTCGCTTGAACGTGAAGTACTTAAAGGATGCTGACTTTCAAGAAGGTTGCAAGAATACTTGGACAACTGCCTTCAACCGACGTCGAGGTATGACTGGCATAGTGGATGCAATTGCGGCAGTCAAGGGTTTTGCCAAAGAGTGGGGTCGAGAGTCTACAGCAGCAGGTCGTGCTTTACTGGACACTTTGTATCAGGACCTGCTCCATTCTCGAGAGGGACGTCTTCCAGATGTTCATGATCGTGATATTTTGGCACAGATCCAAGCATTGGAGGAGGAGCAAATTCAGCAAGCAAAGATGAAGGCAGGTCTGCAATGGTTTCGTGATGGAGACTGTTGTACGGGCTTCTTTTTTCGTGCAGCCAAGAGGCGTCGCATGACATCAACCATGTCCTCATTGCTTTTTGCGAATGGTTCGATGCTATGAGCCAAGCGAACTCGGGCGACATCTGCATAACCACTTCCAGACGTTTTTTGTTGAGAAACATCTTCCCTTTCAATCAGAAATGCAAGATGCTGTTTTATCTAGGATTTCCCCCATCATCTCTGGTGAGCAACGCGAGTCAATAGAGGCAGCTATGACAGCTGATAATTTAGGTTCGGCAGTCTTTGAACTGAAAAGAGGAAAATGCCCAGGTTTGGATGGTTTGCCAATTGAGTTCTTCGGGAGTATTGGAATGGTTTGGAGCCGGATGTGTATGATGCTTTACGTGATTTTTCGGTCCTTTGCTTTGGATAGAATTCTAAACACAGGTGCTATCTCACTCATCCCCAAGGTCAAGGATCCTTAGACTATTTCAGATTGGCGGCCCATTACCTTATTGTCGTCGGTATATAAGATCTTTGCCAAGGCTTTTGCAGAGCGGGTAAAGGACATCTTGGCGAGTCCATCTCAACAACCCGGTCGGGTTTTTCTTCCAAAGCGGTGCATTACGAATAATGTTGCTGCTGCTTATGAGGGAATTTATTGGGCACGTAGGCAAAACCTTCCAGTTGTATATCTTAAGCTTGATTTTGCAAAAGCTTATGATAGTGTCAGCTGGGAATTCATCTTGCCGTTGTATCTTTGAGGCTGGGATTTGGGGAACAATTCACATCAGATATTATGAAGCGCGCATATCTCATTTCGCAACGGCGTCTGTTCCTTGGTGAGCCGTCACATGCCTTTTCACTCTGTCGTGGTATTCGCCAGGGATGCCCTTTAGCACCATTGCTTTTCACAATTGTTGCGAGGCTTTGTCGAGTTATTCACCATTGCAACGACAGAGGGACTTCTCCATGGTCTTGCAATGGAGGACGGCACACAAGAGGTTTGCAATCAATATGCAGACGACCCGTTCCTCTTCCTAGTCGCTAATGATGAGAATCTTGCTGCTGCCAAATTGCTCTTAGATACTTTTTCACTGGCTTCCGGTGTTCTTGTGGGGTGGCAGAAGTGTACAGCTTTGTGGAAATTGGATAATCCGGCTCCGGCATGTGTTCACGATTATCCATGGAAATTACTTGCGCATGGGCAGGTCATCAAGTTGTTGGGGATTCCAGTTGGCATCCATGTTACTATGGGAGCTGCATGGGAGGAGATCATTAGGGGTTTGGAGAAGCACTTGTTCTGGTGGTCCACTGCTAAGTTGTCTCTTGCGGGTCGCATTACAGTGGCCAAGTCAGTCCTTAGTAGTACCCATGTTTATATGGCATCCTTACTGCTAGCACCACAGTTCAAAGTGCGTGAGCTCATTGCAATAGTTCGGAACTTTATTTAGGCAGTAATGCGGAGGGCGGTCTTTGTGGTTAAGGTGGCTTGGTGAAGTGCATCCTTCCAAAATGGGCAGGTGTGTGCGGGTATGATGGACTTCTTCTTTGAGAGCAAAGTGCTTATTTCAAAGTTCATTTGGAGACTCCTGAATGGTGAGGATGACTCTCCTGGCTCACGCCTTCTTAGACAAGCTCTTGGTCACTGTATCCCTCTAGGCAAGAAGGCTGTCAAACCAGTCCTACCTTGGGCTTTATTTTAGACTCTGCAGCCTTTTCCAAGTGCTTCTCCATTTTTGCGTGGCTTATTGGCAGCATGGGAGGCAGTCAGACATCTTTTCTGGCCATGCCCCTCTATCCACACCCTATTGGAGACTCCATGGTGGTGGGCAACACTACCTCTAGACCCCTCAGCACCTCCATTGGCAGCCTCAGTTCATCCCCTTACACAGAGACGATGGGTTCTTGCAGGTGTTGTCTCTATTCAAGCATGGTATGAAGCATGAATTCATTAATTAGAGAAATTTGGAATTCTTGTTTAGCATGAAATAGGTTAGCGGGTAGCCATATAGTGCAAAAACTACTACCAATTGAGTAAAAGTTGGCGTTTTTTTGCACAAATTCTGCAAAGGCTTCGGTCTTATTCGGAAATATAGTTTTTACTGCTAATGCAAAGGTTCACCGCGAGTATAGCGTAGTAGGAGGGAGTGTTAAAACTTCTACCAAGAAGCCTTGAAGCCGATGTTTGTGACTGAAAGGAGACAAAATAATGTGCCTTTTATTAAAACCATATGAGAGCATTGTATTAAAAGAAGGTACCGAGGAGCAAGGATATCACACAAAATTCAGTATTTAAAGCCATATAATTACTCTGAGGAGGATGTGGTCGCGATTATTTTTAGCATTAAACATATGGTAAAAGATATGGGTAAAGACAAAACCAAAGTTCCCGAAACAAAAATTTCCATTGAAGGAAGTAATATACAACATAATTACTGATTGAAGGAGATAATTATTCTGATTGTGTTTCAGATACTTCATCAGGTATCACACCCATTTCATTGGCCATGCGATTGACATGCTCTCTACCCAATTCCATAGCTTGTGTTGTGTCCATCTCTGAATAACCTGTGATCTCTGGAACTACAACACCCATGGCCTTTGCGATCTTATTGCAGATGTGAATCGGGCTCCCATTCTTCACTTGTCCATTACCTTTGCTCCGCCTATAAGTTAAGTTTTCGGTAGCTCGATGCGGTAGCATTCTAGCGTGGATGAGAGCTTACGCTTCTTCTCGTGGTACACTGATGCTCCTGTGACCCAAGAACCTCATCTTGGTCAATCTCCATGTCTTTGCTGGTGCGCTTCCATGTGTTCTCATGCCCACGTATTCAAACCGATGTTAAGCTTTGTCAAGAAAGGCATGTACCCATCAAGCTTCTCATTAAGTGCACTCAATTTTTGAAAAGTGGGCTCTAGGGCTTCTATACCTTTTTCCGTCTCTTCAAGCAAGCGCTTTGTTTCTTGCATTCTCTCTTCGTAGGACTTAGCATCGAGGTTTTCCAAAATGGAATCCAACTTTGATAGATCGTGTTTTGGGTGATACTGATGTCGGGTTGAGCTGGATCGGGCTCAACCCTCTCACTTCGGCTCTTCCTCAAACCCATCGGCACTTGGATTGGCCATTTTATCAAAGCGTTTCAAAGAGCGCCCTCGAGGAAACGGCACACTTTACCTGAACTTTGAAAGCCACGCTCTTTTGCCTTGCATAAGAGCAACGAGAAGCCGCCCGGTAGAAAAGAAATCCGGATCACAACCATCGGTCGGCACCAATTTGTTCAACAATATGGTAGGCATAGGAGGTTTTCATTTGGCATTTCAATACAAGATCTCCTTCCATTGCCGCTCATTTGAATCTTGGTTTTGCACTGTAAAAGAGTCGATATTTCTTTTTATCTTCTTCGTCGGCATCCTCATTACACGTTAGCGGCATTGGAGGCAATGATGTTGACTTAGGAGCCTTGCGGGTGTGGAGATAGGTGAAGCTCCAACTCTGGTTACCACGGGTGTTACGAACATCACTCTGTTAATGCACATATGACTAATAAAGTCTTGATGTTCTTTCACCCTTCGTTTGCTCTCCCATCCCGTTTCTTCATAGGAACCTAAAGATAGGTAGCCACCGCCTGAATTTGCTTCCCATTTGTACAAGCAATTTGGCAAATTCATTTGGCGCATGATAATAACCAAGTGATAAACTTTGGCAATCGTCATGGTAGCTATCCTTGTAAATAGATCTGTGTATTTCTTGCAATCCCATATCTTGTTCATCCCTCGGATGTCAATAAATATCAATGTCGCATTCTCGACACTTGGGAGGAAGTAGGGATGCCATCCTTTGTCTTTGCTTGCTATGACAATATTTTTCTTTTCCTTTCTTTTTCTAGCCTCTTACGGCTTTAGAATATTCGATTGGCTCGAAAGGCTACAAGTAGGTTACCTAGTGTATGATCCTTGTTATAATTATCCTTGGCGTACTACGTAGACGAGATCGATATATCCGGTATTCTCTGTTCGATCAAATCGGGGAAAAGCACTGAAGCAATTCCTCCCAGCTTCTATCGAAATCCTTTTGCATGAAATTTGTGGCATAAGAAAAATTTCTCGCCTCATAAAAGTGAGGGTTACGATGTCGGTTGCCCGTTGTTTGCAATCAAATCTCCGCTATAACTTTTGCACCTTTAAATCGTCTTGCCTTCTATAATCTCATCGGCAATTTTGTGACACCTCTTGCATTCGACATACCTCGTAGCAACCGGAGCCGGTCTTGTTAAAGAAGTCTTTGGATGGCTTGTCGGGAAACTCACCATGGTAGATCAGCGAGTTTACGACTCACCCAGGCCGGCAACTTCCATTAACTTCTTGAAAACCTTTTCATCCATAAAAATGAATTGTTTTTCATCCTTAAGCTCCTGCACTTTCAAGGTGGTCGTTGCAATTTCATGGAAATCCTCTGAGGAAGCAATTTCAAGGTCATCAAGATCGCGACCCACGAACTTGGCGAGTAGAAAACAAATAAATACCTTCAAGCTGAAGTTTTAGCTGTCCCTATAGGTCCTTGTGGAGGGCAACCATAAAGCCTTGTGGCGATGGCGAAGTTGTTGCGGTTTTTCAATCGGTGGCTCTCGTACCACGGTGTTTGCAATTACGCCGTTGCATTGAATACTCAACTCTATATATTCCTTATGCGTAAGATTTCCGTTGAGCACCCTCGATCGTCTTCTAGCATATACTTTGGCAAATTCTCGTTCTTTGCTTTCGAACTTCGCCGGCAATAGAACAAAGGAGTTGTGCGGCGCAAATCGTGGTTGCGAAATAATATAAAATTTCTTGCCCTTCAAATCTTACGGATTGCTCCATGTCACCCTCTTCACGAAAGATAGACAACCGTCAGGTCAAATCTACATAACGAGTGTCCAAAAGATAAAGAATTAGTTACACGGTAATAGGGTCAAAGCGAACGGCGTCGGCCGGGGTGAGGACCCTGTCGGGTATGTCTTGAAGCTTTTAACCGAGTTTGAACATGGTCATTTGACCGCGTGCGTGTGTCAAGTTTTTGGTGCAGGTTCACAATAAAAAAATAGAAATCTTTGTAAACCAATTAACCCCTAAGGGGTAGAACCTTTTGAACTGTTCAAGCTTCACGAGTGGTTTTGCTCTCGCCATCTTGCGTTCCTCTTAGGGATTGAACTTCAACTTCATTTGGAATGGCGGTGCGTGGTGCCATGGCAATGCTAGTCTAGAGGAAGCATCCCGGGCGGGGGTTTGTGAACTGTTAGGCTGCGGGCTATCTTGATGGAGGTGTCGATTCACGAGGCTAATTCTGAAAGGAGGGAACTTTTTGGAATAAATCCACCCGGATGTAGTGCTATCACGGGGCCTTCATAGCAATAGGAAGAGTAGGGTTAACAATCTGGGGAGGGTTTATCGTGGATTGTGGTTCTTGAGCAATTTCTTTTTGGTGCTGATGTCTCTCCCAAAGAAGCAATAGGCTTCACACTCTTTTTCTTGGCCACGGCTCTTAGCCAATTAGTGTCCATCACGGAGGGCATCTTTCGTCGAGCTGCTTTCAAGGCGCTTCGGAGGCTTCTTGTCGTAGACAAACCATTTACGCATCCGAGAACCCAGAACAATATGTCTCTGTTTCCCTTTATGCGACAAAGAGAGATTCATAGGATGGCAACAACCAGCCATAACCCTTAGGCGGCGATGGGGGCGTTTTTCCCAATGGGTGGCTTGTTCATTTTCTTTGTTCATCATCATAGGCGGGTCATAATTGCTCCATTTCAAAATGTACTCGTAAAGCGCAATGCTTGTGTGTCCTCAAATCGCATATGATAGCATCTTGCACATTGTTCTTCGTGCCTTCCACATTGCCACCACTATGCCAACTTGTTCAGCGTCCTCGGCTTTTTTTCCGGTCAGAGAAGCGGGCCGCGGGTCCTTTCTGCGGTCACCCTTAATGTCGCGGTATAGCACATTGCAATCTCAATACACCATTTCCTTTCATTGGAAGGGGTTATAATCTGGTGGCTCGACACATCGGTCCTCGGAAGAAGAGCAAGTCTTTGTAAACAAAAGCACGTGGTGAGTGCACGGTAGGCCGCATAATGTGGTGCAAGGAAAAGGTAGAAACTCTTGTAAGAACGCGACCCAGCGATCTGCCGAGCGACTAAAATAGAACTCCACACTATCGCGCCAGCGGCGTTTGTGTAGCACTTTAAGCACGGCAAGAAAACATCGCGGTCGCTGAACCTAATGGCGATACTACACTAGTACTCATGAAACATATAAAGAAATACTCGGCCGGACGGCGGCGATCTTGTTGAGCAGCTACACTTATGAAGACCCGGCTGTCTAGAAATTACAAAACCTATCAAGCAAGACCGCTGCCGCGATCTTGTTGAGAGCAGCTACACTTATGAAGAACGTCTAGAAATTACAAAACCTATCAAGCAAGACCCGTGACCGCGATCTTGCTGGCAATATACTTATGAAAACAATAGAAGCTTCGAGTAGGCAAGATCGAACCGCGATCTTCTGGCGAGCTAAAAATGTTAGAAAATACCTTCTTTGAGGGAGTCCTTAGGTGCCATGGGATCGTGGTATTTGAGTTAATCTGAGTCTTTTGGAGTGGCTCGAGAATTTCGGAGGGGCGAAAGGCGCTAAGGCGCGTGAACAAAATCGTGAGTCGAAATTTGTTTTAAAGGTTTGAAGTTTCAATTTATAGAAGCGCCGCGGAAATTAATTGCCCCCTCATAATTGCAGCGTGAAAAAGCGTGCGGCCATAATGGCGTCGTCTGGCCGTGATAATAATTACCGTCGACCCGGCCCGTATTTATTCACGACATAAATCGCGGTCGTCTTGAATATACCCGATCAAAAAGGCGGGTAATCAGTAGGAAAGTTCCTTATCCACTTGGGCGTCAGCGTTCAAATTCGGGCGAATTCCGGACTGACACATTATGCAGACCATAAATGCCCCAAAAATCCGGTTCTGCCGGACGATGGATGTAGAATTTGAAATCGAGAACAAACCAATTCGAAAGCGGGAAAAGCCAATTCAAATTTCATTGTTTTGCAAGATCTTTATTTGGGCTTGCGCGCCTATTTGGGGCCAAGTTCGGGCAAGGATTTCTTTTGAATTCGCATCCATTGAAGGCGGCCCGGCGAGGGCGCCCGATAATCCGCTTGCAATCCGCCACTACACATTGAGTAACGCAACCGCATCGAATTCGGGGTTTGGCGAGGTAAAAGGCCTATTACGATGCATATCCCCTCGAAGTAAACTCAGCGTCTATGTTGTAATGAATTTTAATTATAACTACAACCTCAGAGTCTGCACTAACATCACTATGTATTGCATGGATTGATAACATACCTCGATACTTTGTTGCAACTATGTAAAATAGATGTTCTAAGCAAAAGCGCACTCTGGTGTGTTTATTATACAATGTAAGCGTGTTTGGGTATATGCTTTCTTTCTCCATGTGGATGAAACTAAAAATTGTTTTTATGACACTACTGACCGGCGGGTACAAGTTGGCGTTGGCGCCCACCGGCTACAAGTTGGCGTTGGCGCCAAGGTATACGTGAGGTATGAGTAATGCTTTATTACGTAAGTCGGTCATTATAACTTTGGTGCTCCACGAGATCGCGGTCGTGATACCTTCAACGATCTACACTTGCTATTGACCAATGAACTCCCGACTATCGACAACTTTGAGTTGAAACCACTAGCTAGCCTCGAAATGTGATTTGCACGAGTTCTTATCGAAAAAAAGCGACTAGTGTGAATGCTTGCAAAAATGCCGACGGCGTTCTTACCCATGCTTTCGATAAGATCGCGGTGGCGATAGTCCTGAGCATTTTTTATTTTTCAGTTCCTATTTTTTGTAGTGGTTTGTGATCACAGTGCTTTCTGCTTACGAGGATCGCGGCCGCGCTATTCACGACCTCTTGTTTGCAGGATGGCTGATGTAATTCGGCGTATCTGGCGGGAAAAAAGGTGGCGAAGGAAGAGTCCACAATTTGGCGCCATCACAATTCGGGACCGGCCCCCGAGGGTATGGTTGTCGTTTCAATTGTGAATGTTACGGATGGGCGATTCTGCGCTACCAATTCGAAATGGAAATAGAAAAAATGGGTGAAGGCTGTGGGGACTTTTGTGTTGTGGTACAAAGAAGGACATTCTTTGCTCAACTTGATAGAGATGAGGAAGCATGCACCCCACCGGTCGGATAAAAGCATAGCTGGCGGAGACCCGGAGGAATGAGGGGTTAGCCGAAGAATGAGGCGAATCATGTGCAAGGGCTTTCTAGAGATGAGTTAGTTGAGAAGGCGTGCACACTCATGCATGAATCTTTGCTACATGGCTTATGCCTATGGTGTTATCGTTTTTGCCGATCCAAACCATCTTTGTGTCGGCGTGAAGTTAGGGGAAGGCTCGATAGGCTGCTACTATCATGAACATTTTTCCAATGCAAAAAAAAGATCTCTATCTTATTTGCCGGGCACGATGAGAAAATGCCCTAAGCGCATGACCTTGTGAGATGGCCCATAGCCCTCGTGCTCGTTGATAACATTCAGTTTCTACTCTTGTGGTTGCGGTGAAGGAGAAGGATGTGGAGAATGAACCTTACTCCATTAGACCAAATTGGCATCACCAAAAGAGACCTTACAAACATGGTCAATCGGAGACCCGAAACGCCCAAAGACAGAGTAAATGTGAAAGAAAAACTAGTCTTTGAGGCTATTCTAGACTTCAGTCATCACCGTCTTTGCATGAAACAATTTGTGCAAATTTTACATCCGGAGATAGCTTGCATGAGAACCTTTTCTTTGGAACATGAAGTCCTCGGGCGCACAACTTTTGCATATAACATGCTAGATCTTTGCTCACGAAAATGGTGTAGTCCCATAAACCGATGTTGAATAACAAGCGGTGTCGCGTGAAAGCATGGCATAAAGCCTATGGCATTCCCATTTCCACTTTTACAAGTGGAAGAAGCTCTTCAATGATGGCAGCGTAATTGCTGAGCACGGAAATCTTGGGTCTAGAAGCCAAGGTCTCATACTTTGGGCAATCTTTGCGGCTATCTATGTTCATAGATGAAAACGCAGAGACGATACACACCGCTCGAAAATTACGGCGAGGGTAGTAGAACAAAATGTTAAGAGGCTACCTACGTCTTGACTAAGAAGGATATACACCAAGAAGTAGATATTTCCGTTCACGAGAGATGAGGGCAAGCATATTTCTCCTTCGTCATTTACATGCGCTTGGAAAGAGAATCATTAGAGGTATCAATAGCTAAGAGGATAGCATTTTCCAAGTGTAACACACGTATTGTCATAAAGGAAAAGCTTGCTAAGACCCGGAGATCCAAGCGAAAGAAGGGTACTTGCAATAGAGGAAATCGCATATGACGGCCCCAGATTTCTTGCGGGGAGCCTTTTCTTTGGTCTGGAGAGCTTTGTCGATAGATCTCTGAGCACGCTTTAACCATTATACATGATAAGATGGATCAGAATAAGACCATGGTCCCTCGTCTAGAGAAGCTAGCAAAGTCGTATGGAGGGGTGAACGCCCGAAGGTCGGGTGTTACAGGTGCTCTCATGCACGGCCATGGTATAGGTGCCTTGGGCCACTTCTCCTTTGGACCTCTGGCACGATGATTCTAATTTTCATGTGGGATCGTTGAATCATACCTTGAAGACTTTGGAGAATAAATCGAGGATAATTGGGGCCATTTGAGAGATCTTGATCGTCACGAAAGCATTTGGGGTGCAGCAATTTTAAAACTGAGATAACCTCGGGACAAAAATGATGAATGGCGGTAGAAATGATTTTATGCCTCCTATCAAAGGCCCCATGGTAGTAAACAAGTTGCCTAGGAGGCTTTACTTGCAACTAGATAATTGCTTTCGGTCAGAATAAGAATAGATATCTTTTCTCTTACTTGTCATACTTGGTTTGGTTAGGTGTATTTGATCAAGTGCAGGTTGGGATTCATGATGGTTGGACACACCCCCGATGACATAGATGCCCTATTTGGAAACTACTCTACTCTAATGAGAAGATCGGACGCATTGACTATTCGGAGCTTATGCAACTCTTGGCAGGTGTAGTTCAAAGGCTCCTTCGCCTTACCTTGTGATGAGAGGTTCTCGATTGGAAGGAATTCGTGAAAGGTTTTATCCCCGATAAGAAGGACCGTTTATGTGGTCACTTGGAACCTCTACTCTTCAAGTTTTGCATGAAGGATGGATGGCCACTAATGTTCTACAAGATGAGGCGGGGCATAGGGAGTGGCTCTGAAAAGGGAATCAGAATGTGGAAGGAGGATGCCCAAGGTTTACCTATGATTCCGAGAGGGTCACCTAAGGTCCCTGCACCATATGGGAGCTTGAAAGATATAGGTGCATTAAGAGCTTCTATTGCCAAGTACATGATGCCTTCGGGCCTATTTCTAGAGCTGGCGATAAGTCATGGTCCAACACATATATGAATGAAGTTATTGACTCTTTGGTCCACCTTGTTGCGAGTGCTTGGTGACGTGCAGCCCGGTGAGAGCTCTCATTCAGATTTCGGCCCAAAGACCGGGCAAAGTGCATTGGAAGAACCGAAAGAGTGTTTGTGGATGAGCACATTGAAGCATCTCATTACGTTGGGCCTTTTCGGGTAGACCCAAGAACCCGGTTGAAATATTCGATCCCTACCAAGATGTCAAGAAGGGAATGCTCTTGCTAATCGGACCACATGATAGCGCCGCCGACATGGATGGGTTTTGCCGAAGAGGACCCAATAGAGGACCCTAATCTCCCACATTACGAAGAGGTGTTTGTCTCTTGGTTTGAACCTATTGCCAGAAAGGGAACCTCATATGCAATGCAGTATAGGGATTGCTGGAGCAAGAATTGGAGACCCAATCCTAATGACCCGCCACGCTACCAACCTTTGAAAACAATAGACTATGGTTGGGCCATAGAGACCAGGCCATTGTCAGTGGTGATCCCCAGTAGTGTTCGGGCTCAGTTGCAAGAATTAGTGGCTAAAGAAGCTAAGGACGATGATGAGAACTCTTGAGGTATGCAATGCTCTTTTACATAATTACTATATCATTCATAACATGAAAGTTACAATAGACTAGTTATTATTTGTTACGCTCTGCGTTTTCCATCTCAACACAAGAGCTCTTACACTATACAATGCTAAACAGGTGATTCATTCATCTTCAGGATCTGTAGTAGTGATCCCTGATATCTCATAGCTCATTCGCTCAGGAAGCCAAATCAGATGGATCATTACACGAATTGACGCAGGGCAACGAATCTCAGCGCCCAAAGCTTTTCTTCGCAGGTAGGGATCAAGAAGAAGATGCCTGTCTAGGCAACCAACAAGATCAGAGTGGCTCATTGAGCACTTGATCGCCTCGATGTGGTGAATTGATGAAGGCAAATAATCCATGGGAGAGGAATGAACTTTAGCCCCGAAGTGAGAAGCTTTTATAGTGAGGTAGAATTATTGAGGTGAATTATTGGGGTAGACTTCGGCGCCATTATTGCTCGTGTATAAGACCGTTGTATAAATACAAGTATAATACATCTTTCGTATGGATATATGTATGCGTACTAATATGCGTATGTTTCAAAACATGTTTGCTTGACGAATTTAGCTATGATTGAATTCAATGACGGCTTGGGAATAAGTGGAGGTGGGATAGCACATCGTTACAATATACTTTCGGTTAAGGTGCATTGATATTACATCCTTAATCAGAATGCTATTACATCCTTACTTAGTTATTAGGTACCCATGTCATTATTACATTATTAGCGGTGTGCAGATTCACTCGTCATCAACATCAAAGCTCGTGATGCCATTCGACTCATAGATCTCGATCATGAAGCCGGTAAATATGGACTTTAACGCGAGTGAGCTTCCTGCAAGCACTAGCAGGTCCATCAGCTTTAGATAAGAGCCATGGATCAAGCTTAACGCTATTTCTAGCGCATTCGCCCAGATCGTTGTAGCTCAAGTAACACTTGAAAGAGCGGATGTGCTCTGGACGAGGCATCGAGGAAGCCATGGAAGGTGAATGGCCTCTACCCCCTCGTGAAGCCGTTTTTATAGTGAAGTAAAATTATTGATGTGAATTATTGGCGTACAATGTAGGGCCATTATTGAGCTTATACGAGTGTCATGTACACGTACAAGTATAACACAAAATTTGTATGTATATGTGTATGTTAATTACCTCATGTTTGTTGGGGTCGAGTACTAGGTGAAAGTATTCGTGCTTGAGCAAATAAGGTGTGCTCAAAATTCTCAAAATTGCGTTATATTATCCAATTAATGAAATCATGCTTTATGAGGAGGGTCGCCTACTGTCTTGGCCTGAATTTCAAGCAAAGTTCCTGCTCTCTCGTTGGGATATATCTCTATGGGAGAAGGTCGCAGAAAATTTGCCTCTTATAGTGCAAGTTCGTGTTGCTGAAAGGGTGCCATGGGACTGTCATGAAAATATTCACAAAGGCAAGCAATTTGTCATATCAGTATATCGCCTTCTTTTAGCACCACAACCCCTCCAGTTGCCAGATGGGTGGCACCTACATGTTCCACAGCCCACTTTGTGTCGTACATGGCGATGGCTTTGGGATAGGTTGCTCCACCCTAAAGTCTCTGTACTGTGGTGGCAGGTTATCCACAGCGTGGTCCTGGCTACAAGGTTTGTTTAACAGTACATTGGACTGCCGATGCATCCTTTTGGCGTCCTATCCCAACGCATGGCCTTTAGCTAAATAAAGGGCATTTCATCTTGGTTCCGGTTGGCTCCTATGGTCGATATGGGAGCGTCGCAGACACCACATCTTTCAGGGCATTTATTCATCTGCGCACAGTGTTATTACAGTGGCCCAGAAAAAGATATTGACAGCCTACGAGTGTTTCTCCCTTGACTAGAACTGGTGGAATGCATCTGGATTCAGTATCTTCGAATTGATTCTTATCATTACTCTCCTATTCTGGAGTAAGTACATTGTGCTCCAGGCTCGTGCTCCTGTGGCATCTCTGTGTGCTTACACAGTTAGATGAGACATGTAAATTTTGTACTTTTTCTCTCATTAATAAACTTTTTGGCTTTCGTCCTTCAAAAAAAAAAAAAAAAATCCTCGGCCTGCTAAGAGGCGCTTGAGTCGTGGCGCTCTCTCTTCTTGGGAGAGGAGGGACTGTTGGCAGCTTTTGGTATGGGTTAGAGCTGGTAATACCTAGTGTCTTCCTCCAACCCTCCATGGCACTGCATACCAGTGAATTAGTTAGATAAACTTTAGGAGCAACCCAAAGAAATCAGTTACATAAACTTTAGAACAACCCAAACAAAGCTGAGGGAGAAATGTTGTTTGAGCAGCAAAACCCTCCCCCTTTTTTGGAGCCCCATCAAAATGACGGTGCCTCTGCCCAATTATGCGACACCCTTTACCCCATATTCATCTCCAATTCGTGGAGAAGAGCATTACAAGCCTAATTAGGGATAATTCACTCGAATTCGATGGGGGGATTTTGGCAAGAATGGGCCAACATGGCAAGAAAGGGTGGCAATCGATGGCCTCTATGCCCGCGGTCAGAGACCCGTTGACCCATGATGACCATCTAGGGCCCCCAAAAATGCAAGGGTTGTGTGAGGCCTTCGTCCATGCTGGCATGGCGATGCCAGATCGAGAGGGGACGCACAGGGGAAGGCACGACTCTTCCTCCCTCAGGGAAGAACTGAGAGACTGTATTTGGATTCAGTATCTCCAAATTAATTCTTATCATTAGTCTCCTATGCGGGAATGAGTACATAATGCTTCAGGCTCGTGCTTCGGGAGCGTTGTCTTATGCTTGCATAGCTAGATAAGGTTTGTACATCTTGTAATATTTATCTATGATTAACAAACTTGCTTTTAGATCCTTCTGGGGGGGGGAGGCAGTGGATGATCGTGGCGTATGGCAAGAGGGGACTGCTAGCCAGCGACGACAAGTTCATTACGATGCGATACAAGGCTACCATACGTAGCAATGGACGGAGTTGGTGGGGCTCGAGAGGGAGGTTGAGACATGGCATCATAGGGCCATATATAAGGCGATAGAGGTGCCTAGACCCTCCCATCTTCGAGGCCACGTATCTCTTCGACCTTTGATGTTTTTATAGCAGCTTCTTTCCCATTGCATGGGATATCTGATTAGGTATCCAGGGGTACTTTGATTGGGAAAATTGGAGTTGTCTTTCATAATGTGCCACATTCACGTCCCTTAAGTGCGCGAAATATGGCAACCCCATCCTATGGAGAATCTTTGCTGGCGCTTAAGGAACTGGCATTTGTGATACAATACTAACATTTGCATATGGCAGGTATCTGAAGACAGTGACGAGACCATAGACAACTAAGGTAGCAGCACATGTAGCAGCAACACAATATTAACTATGAAATGAACCCTATATTCATTGCATTGTATATTTATGTTTGATAAATTTGTTTAACATTAAAATCAGATCTCTGGGCGTATAATACAGCAAACATTGGTCTTCAAATAAAGGGGAGAAATCAGTCCAATCTCTTAAGTTCTGTTTCAATCATATCATGTAAGCACATACACACAAATATTATATGTAATTAACAGTGTTAAAACAAAACTGAAGTTCATTACTTGCAAGTGTTAAGACGAAAACGAAAGGGTCAGTAACTCATTTTCATTCTAAAAAAGCCCGAGGGCTGATACAAAAGATGGCACTTGAACCATCATTCATTTAAATTTAGATTATGTCATAATTATTGGAACTTTTGAATAAGAGAGATTTATCGTGCGTTCGTGTGTTTTCAAGAAAAGTTTCTATTTTTAGGAAAACGCGTCTCTTGCCGCTCTCATACAAATTTCCCCCTAGTTTTTTTCCCTCCCATTTTGTGTTTTGTCTTTTCTTTTAATGCGGCCTTTTGCATTTTTTTCTCTTTTCTTCTAAGCCGTCATTTTTGCCCGTGCCCTAAATTCGTTTTGGTTTTCTTCATTTTGCTCTGCGGCTTGCTCTAGTTCCTCCTATCTTTATTTCGGGCAATAGCAATACCTCTGTCATAGCGGCTCATCTATGTTTGCCGCTCTGTTCCGGCTTTTTCAGAGCTTCTTCAAGTGCTTCAAAGCTTCAACATGAGCTTCAGCCTATATTCCATTTCTTCAAGCCGCTGCATCAACTTTGTTCGGTTTCTGAAGACAGGTATGAAACAGATCTGGCGACGAAGCAAACAAGAGGTACTGCTCCACCAAACCTATGCCTCCAGAACTGTTCGATCGAGACTGTTTTCTGCAATAGAGGATTTCATGCAATAGACCTAGGAGCTTTTAGTGCAGAACTGGGTCGAATTTGAACAGGAAGAGGCTCTATTGGAGGCTGGGCGAGTGCCCAGCTCTGTTTAGGCTTTATTGGATCATTTCTGGCCTGATTCAGGCGGATATTTTTTTGGATACAGCAGTCAGATTTTCTAGCATATGCGTTGCAGCCACTTTTGCTTGCTGCTTCCACCATCAAATGTTCAAGCTGGCCAGGTTTGGCTCTTACCTTCCGATTCTTCTTCTCTTTCACTAAAATTTATTTAGCTTAAGGCGGATTTGCGCCATCTTTCAGCATTGTGCAGGGCAGGATTCGGGACTTGGTAGGTACTCTATGGATCGATTCTGCCCAGTTTCGTCTGTTTCTTTCTAATCGCCCCCTTGTTAAGCTTCTCTGCAAAGGATTCATTCAGATGTTATGGTTTTTGAAAGTTAAAAATCTGTAAATCTATTTGAAGTTAGCTGTTGTATTCTCTAGTGCGTACTTAAACAGAGCTTCCACTATGCACAGCTTATTTGATTTTGTTCTTTGATGCAGAATCTATCGAGAAATGCAGTGCCCATCTCAATGGTGAGGATCATGGCAGAAGAGTTCGTGGTTAAAATGTAGTTCTTGGAGAAATATTGTTACTTTGCTGAACTATGTCAGCTTGTAAAATCGCGCTTGGGGCGATTTAAGTCTGCTCCAAATTTAAAAGATTTCAAAAGTTCTCTTTATAGAGACGTATCTTTTAGTGTTACAGCTTGAAACTTTAGCTTGGAAATTGCACGTGGCGCGATTTTAATTGTACTATATTTTCTAAAATTGTTCATTTAAAGCATTTTTTGAGGACATATTTTACTATTTTGTGTGGACGTTTTATCTTTTAGTTGCTTAAAATTAATATTTGAAAGGTGATCACCTTCTAATATTTCCTTTATTTTCTTAAAGGAAGCGATTATTTCCATATTGATGTTAATTAGAAAATTGCTATTTCATGTATATTTTTATTATAATGCTATATATCTCTTGTTGTAATTTAAAATAAATAAGTCCTTCCCTGGCCTTAATTTGAAGTAAATTGAAAAAAATAACTAAAAATGCAATATACACTAGGGTTTTGTATAACTAAAATAAGTTGTTAAAAAACACTAGATGCCTTGAAAATAATGCTTATTTGGCGCGATTTTGGAATAGACATAATCCCAAAATAGATGAATGATGGTTCTTGGGCCCATCACAAAAAGTCTTGACCCGCAGGCTACATTCTAGATCACCATTGGCATGAGAGGGAAGTTCTATAATCACATCAGCCAAAAAAGAGGAGGAGAAGAAGCGAGGTCGTCCAGTGGTGCCATTGCAGAGATGGGTGGAAGCAATCAAGGACCAACAGGGCTCTGAAATAAGACGCTATCTTCTTCAGTAACCACAATCTGGCAGTGGATTAGGTCAGTATCACAGCGAGCCCTTTCAACCTGAGATACTATTTCTGGAGACATCTCAACGTGTAAAGAGGATCCTACAGCACAGGTAACCTCTGCCGGTGTAACAAGGCAATTGCGAATCGTGAAAAAATTCGGAGTTGTTGATGTTGTTGAGCTGCTGGGGCTGGGGTAACTGCTCTGCGACGTGCGAGGTCGTTTCCCAGGCGAGGGTGCCCCCCCTCCTTCCAGACCTGGCAGTGTCTCAGGTCGGGCCACTTCCAGGGAAGCTTGTCCGGCGTGCTTGATCCATATTCACGGCCGTGCCTGATACGTTAATGCAAGAAAACACGTTAGTCTATCCCGGAAACATCAAAGTTAAGCTGAATGAGACAACAGAAGCCGGAGCTTACCTGTGGCGCTTTGAGAGAGCTGATTAAGAATACTCCGGCTGTCTATCTCGACAATGAACTCCAAATTTAAAGGCCAAAGGGAATGATGGGTCTGGCGTGGCCTGGGCAAACCAGATTTCCAAAAAGCTTCGCCTTAAAGGCCGAATTCTTCCACTGCAGCCGGAGCAGAGACGGTCCGAGCAGTTTAGGGGCGAATCGATTGAAGAATTAGGAAGGGTTTATGGATGTAGGTTGGAAATTCGGCGAAGGTAAGCCAATTTGGGGACGGTATCGGTTACCTTAGGGCACGGTAGCTGGCAACCATGAGGACATCGGGGTTGTCTTCAACCTTGCCACTTTAATTGTCTTCAATTGTTCTGGAGAATGCAGCTTCCACCGTACTGTGATTGCATTTCTTCCACACTGCTCTAAATAATCATTGCTTTGCAACTCCTGTATAGGAAAGTCAACGATAACTAAGTCATAGCCACTAGACCATGCCCCAAAGGGCTGATGGGGTGCATTTGAATGGCTATCACATCCTCTTGTATCTCTGCTATTTTATAAAGGTAGTTGGCAATGTTAAACATATCAAATAATATCAAATGTAAATAGTGCAAAATTGCAATCAGGGTTCAAATTTGGGGGTTTCTTCCCTGAAAAATCCTAGAATTCTAAAAGAAATTCCATAACAAAAAAATAAATAAATTCCCGGCATTTTTTCACGCAATTTTCATAAAAGTTTCTAAGGATTTTCGAGAAACCACACTATAATTTGTATATTTTTGGTAGCCTTAAATATAATAGGCATTTTTACTAGTTACGACAAATTCTAATTTTGGATTCTGATTGCAATGCCCTTTCTGTTATATTTTTAATGCCAATTTCGAATCTACATATTCAAAGGGATAGGATTTACACATGCAATGAGTGCAAGAATTAAAATTGATTTAGATTTATGAAGTTAGTACAAGCAGTGTATCATACTTTAGGGGCCATAAGGTGCTCTTTTAGGTCTGAGGAGCTTTACGAGGTTCGTCTTAACAAGTTTTATTTTGAGCAAATTTTTAAGGAACTCAAGGAGCAATTAAGAGAGCACCTCTAATTCTATTTCGTGAGATTCGATCCATATAGGCCAAGGAAGCCCACTAGGCAAGCAAGGTCCAAATAACAAACCCATCCCACCAACGATGGGCACTGTAACTTACACTATAATTTTATTATTATATTATATGTAGGATAAGTGACATGGTACTTGGCACAAAAGATTGTACAATAGAAGAAATGTGAGGGGTATTGATAGTAGCTTTGCTTGCACGATACAATCTTTGATATTAATAATCAATATAATCAATATATATCATTATTCATAGCTGGTTTGAGTCTACCAATCTAGCAATGTAGTTTATAATCGGACAATCTACAAACTTTTTGAGTACATTGTCTTAAGTTCCCATTAGGAAATTTGATTTTAAATATATTGAAAGAAGAGAAGGAAATAGGGATTTTTGCACATGGCAGGTATAATTTTGTTGGTAAAATTGCACGTAACTATTGAGGAGTGCAACACTTGTAGAATTATGAGGTCAATGTCAACTTCTTCTCTCCCACAAACTAGCGGACTTCAAATTTATTTCTTTAATGCAGAAAAGTATGACCTTGTAGAAATAAGAAACGATAAGTAGCAAGTGCCTTGTGTATATGTCCTACACGACGTTGCAAGCTTGGCAATGTAGGAAAAAAAAAGGGAATCAGCTAAGTACAAAAGCAATGGCCAAAGAAGTTTGATGACATGCCAATATGTCTATATGCAAAAGTGCTCTTCACTGCCAGCTTTTTTGCTCCCACGAACAAGTGCACTTCAAAATTGTTTCTTAGAAATGATAATTACCAAGTTCCTTGTGTACAAGTCTTAGGGGTTGTTGCAAGCCTGGCAATGTAGGTGAAAAAAAAAAGAATCAACTAAGTACAAAAGCAAAGACCAAGCTGATTTTCCCAAAGAAAGTCAACATGCCAATATGTCTATATGCAGAAGTGCTCTTCACTGCCAGCTTCTTTGCTCCCTCGAACTACCGCACTTCAAATTTACTTCTTCAATGCGCAAAAGCATGGGCTTGCAGGATTTCCAGCATGCCGTATCTTTTGCAAGATATTCACCATGAAACAAGCATGCTTGCTTGTAGATCAAGGTTCATTTTGCAAAGACTAGCATACATGTGAATACACAAGCATTAGGCTAAGAATCCTTCAAGAAGAGAACACAATCGTAGATGGACTTGCAATCCTCAAATTTAGGAAATGCCTAAAACCTAGAGCACAATCTATATAAGAACCGTAATTCAAGTTTATGCTTAGATGAAATGTTCTTTCAAATAAGGGACAAGGAATCGAATGCAAATAAAAGCTACCACCATGCTTTCTCCATTTGATTTAACCCTAGAAATAGCACCAAAACCAAGACCCAACCCGACACAAAGCCACCTTAGATCGACTTGCAATCCTCAAATTTGGGGAATGCCTAAAACCTAGAGCACAATCTATATAAGAACCCTAAGCTAAATTTACAATTAGATGAAATGTTCTTTCAAACAAAGGACAAGTAATCGAGTGCGAATAGAAGCTGCCAAGTTCATTTTTCCTATGCTTGATAACCAATTTGATTTAACTCTAGAAATCACACCAAACAAAAACCCAACCCGACACAAAGCCAATGTGGATGGACTTGCAATCCTGAAATTTAGGAAATGCCTAAAACCTAGAGCACAATCTAAATAAGAACCGTAAGCTAAGTCTACCCTTAAATGAAATGTTCTTTCAAATAAGGGGCAAGGAATCGAATGCAAACAAAAGCTACCAAATCCATGCGTTCTCCTACGCTTGATAACCAATTTGCTTTAACCCTAGAAATAGCGACCAAACCCCAACCCGACACAAAGCCAGGAATAACCCTTTTGAATTTGCTTAAATTTCCATGGCCGTAGATGAAATCAAACTCTTGAAAGAGCATCCACCTGCACAAAAAAATCCCACCTGGCTTCAACATGAATAGCCTCAAAATGCTCGAAGGAAGGCCTCAAAATGCTCGAAGGAAGGCCTGGAGATGCGTTTGTGCAAAAGTGCTAAAAAGAAATAAGGTTTTTACACTTGGGAGGGGTATAATTTTATTGGTAAAATTGCAGGTATTGAGGGGGATACAATTTTATTGGTAAAATTGCACGTAAGCATCGAGAGGTGCAATTCATTTGTAGAATTACGACGCCATAGAGGGCTTTTTTTTACAAAGAAGGGCATATACAAGGGGTTTAATCTAAACTTATGCATGCACATCCCGGGGTCTTTTTTGGCTCCCCAAATCGGGGTCCCCCGCGCCCGAAAATCGCTTAAGCGATTTTGGGGAGGAAAATCGCTTAAGCGATTTTCGGGCCTGAAAAGGCCCCGCGTGGTGCATGCGCACGGCCGCACGCCCCTGGCCGCACGAGGCCCGAGCGCACGAGGCCTGCCGCACGGCCCTGGCCGCACGAGGCCCGAGCGCACGGCTGGCGAATTTAAAACCAAAATTAAAAAAAAAAAAATTGGCAAAATCGCTTAAGCGATTTTCGCGATTTTCCCATGCATCTTTTTGCCCCACGTTGCTTTTTGTCATTTAAACCACCATTTGATCTTTTCTTTGTTTTACCTTTCTTTCTGCCCCATGTGATTCTTGTCATTTAAACCACCATTTCACCGTTTAATCATATTTGGGCTATCAACTTATCTCTTGCCTTTTATCACCATGCCCCAAAATTTTCATGACATAGCCTCATTGCATTTAAGCCCTACCCCAAGGCCAAAATTACCATTACTTTTATAAATCTTTCTCATAGTATATACTATTATGGTGTTGTTACATAGTATAGATGTATGCTTATGTGCACACTACAAGTTATATTCCATGGTGACATGTCATCATCAAAAGATGCCATGTACCATCCACATCATCATCAAGCATGCCACGTCAGCATACACATGTCATCTACCATAAAAACCTTTTTTCAAAATGTTTGACCTAAGAAAAGTCATTTTGATACATAAGGTGACATGTCATCATTCCATGGTGCCATGTCATCATTCCATGGTGACATGGTGACATGTCATCATTCCATGGTGACATGTCATCATCAAAAGATGCCATGTACCATCCACATCATCACCAAGCATGCCACATCAGCATACACATGTCATCTACCATAAAAAACATTTTTTCAAAATGTTTGACCTAAGAAAAGTCATTTTGATACATAAGGTGACATGTCATCATTTCATGGTGCCATGTCATCATTCCATGGTGACATGGTGACATGTCATCATTCCATGGTGACATGTCATCATCAAAAGATGCCATGTACCATCCACATCATCACCAAGCATGCCACGTCAGCATACACATGTCATCTACCATAAAAACCTTTTTTCAAAATGTTTGACCTAAGAAAAGTCATTTTGATACATAAGGTGACATGTCATCATTCCATGGTGCCACTTCCACATCATCATACACAGGCGAAAATCGCTTAAGCGATTTTTATTTTATTTTTTTATTTTTTTCTTTCTTCCCCGACGGTGACAAAAAAAATCGATTTTAAGCGATTTTTTTTTTTTTTTAAAATCACCGCCGGTGATCGGCCCGACACAATACCGACAGACGCTGACTTTTGAAAATCGCTTAAGTGATTTTCGCTTTTTTTTTGAAAAATCACCTGGCCATGCGATCGCATTTTCCGGCGACGGAAACCGAAAATCGCTTAAGCGATTTTCACTTTCCCCTTTTTGAAAATCGCTTAAGCGATTTTCGCAAAATTTGAAAATCGCTTAAGCGATTTTCCCAAAATCGCTTGAGCGATTTTGGTCCGCGCGAGACCCCGATTTCGGGAGCCAAAAAAGGCACCGTGCACATCCCCCTGGGCTTAGATGCTTCCCCCGGAAATTGGCCTTTGTTATCGCTTGTGCGAGCAATTTCCTTTGAGCAAAATTTTTATGATATGATTTTGCTTTAAAATGTAGGGAACTGAATGGATTTTTAGGAAGCAATTCTTAACTGAGAGCCTTCAAAATCAGTACATGTGATCAGTTTGATAAGAAAATTTTCAGGCTGTCTCAAATTTTACAAAGTACAGTTTTTCTGGCTTTGGATCCCCAAAATTAACTCGCCTTGCTGAAACTTCGATTGTGCTGCGCCCAAAATACATCTTCACTTCTATTTTCCTTTCTGTGCCCAAGTGTAAATCCTCTCGTATATCCATGTCGTAAGTAGATTCCTCTACACAGCCTTTGTCTGTTGTGTGAACCGGGTATTCATCATGTGATGAAAATAAAGAGAAGCTCGCCTTTTTCTGGTCGTCATAGTTTGGGTAGAAATTATGCTCAACACAAGAATCCATTAATACAGATTGATTCTTCTGAACGTACTTCTTAAAAATCTTTTTACAGCGTTGAACTCCATCACGATCTGCTATAACATGTTTTAAATGACAACCTTTGAATTTATGTGTAGTGCCTATTCCATAGGTCTTCTTGGATTTCCTGGAGAGCACAAGATTTGATTGAAATCCAAACCTGACAGCGCCATGCATAACAGCAGCTCCTGGATTGACAGGAACAATAATATTCTTCACTTCATCATGAAATTCCTCTTTTATTCGGCTAACCATGTAAGCATTCTCTGAAAACCCTCCTACTACCAGCAAGCATTTCACTCTCGGACACAAATCCAACTGTTGTTGGATTAGCTCGATTGTTTTCTCCACTTCGGTATCAAATAATTCCTTAAATTTTTGAGTGCTTAACTCCAGCTCTTCGTAATCATCTTCGGGCCTAATAATCTCCTTTGTTGTGTCATATTTTTTCCAAGCTCTGGAAAGCTTGGGCGGAATATCCCAACCCATGCCCACAGACGAAGAAGAGCCATCAAACGAGCATTTTTTGCCAAGCCACCACTTCTGAACTTTAACGAATGACTTTGGATATTGCCGGATAAATTGTCGAAAGCAACCTATTTCGTTAGCAAGGTAATGAAAGAAATTCGTATCCACAAACGTACCTCCACCCATTTCACCACAGTTCCTTGCTGCTTCATGTACCTGGTAGAGATTATTGTTGGCTTTTTTGTGCACCACTAGATCAATAGTTCCTCCTCCAATGTCGACAATCATGAACTCGTCTCCAATTCGCAGAATATGATGGAGCTGCTTCTGGCAGTACATCGATGCGGCTTCGGGCTCTAAGACTATACGCAGATCATGAGAGCTTGCAGATGAATCCTTGCAGAACTTCCCTTGCACCATTCCCGCAATTTCACAGCAGATTTGCATCTGCTGCTTGGCACCATCATCCCAAATTGCAGGCACTGTTACACACCACTGCACGTCTCGCTTTTTAAAATGCTTGCCATATTTCTCTTTGAGATGATCCACAGCAAAATCTGACATGAATTTTAGATAGTCGGATATAAGCCTCTGGGCAGAGAGCCCATCAGGCAGGTGTTGTTCTTCAGAATCGGGGGCCAACAGCAGCTTAAATTGGGTCGCAAAAACAGCCTTCTTTTCACCCACTACAGTGATTGCTTGTTCCAAATCTTCGTGCCCAGGAGCAATAGCAGAGCCATAGCCAGTGCCTTGACCATGAAGGGCGTCCATGTAAGCCAAAAGGGCAGGCCATCCCCAAGCTTGGGCTTCTAGCTCCAGCGACCTCCCTGCTCTTGTGTAGAACAAGCTGGTTTGAGTCTTGCAATATGTTTTTCCTGTGGCAATATCAAAGGAAGGCCAATTCTCCAAAATATGGACATCGGAAGGATCATTTCGATGAGCGTATGCAAAGCCAGAATAAGTGGTGCCAAAATCAAGCCCCACTACCACTGCCGGATCCATATCGCATATGAATATATGCGAGGTTGAAGAAGAGCAAGCTTATATTAGGAAATCCAGCATTGAGTGGCGAATTAATACTGTACAGCAGTTCATGTTGTCTCTTGAATGAAATGAGATGGGTTTCGTATCGTAAATATTCTCCAGGATTCTAAGCTTTAAATTTTCTCATCATTATCTGTGGCTCAGTTATAGACCTTGTGGCTCAGTTATATATACACGTATGGGGATTTGATAGAAAGCTACTGGCAACCGCCAAGGTACTAAGAATAAAGGTCCAAGGCAAGAATATAATTATTGTAGCGTACATTTTCAGTCTAATACTTTATCTGTGTACGAAATTAAGTTTCCAAAATGTTGAAAGTGTAGTTTATTACATAAGGTTTACTAAGGTTAGAGGGCGTATTGGTAGGTGAAATCTGTATAATGGTGATGTCATATGGGGTTTGGGAATTCCATGGTTGTTTTTTTGTTTTGACGGGCAGAGTTTCTTATTGTGGAGCACGATCTGGTTGTCTTTTTTGGAAGGTAGGGTTCGTGGCGGCAGGGCAGGGCGACGTGGCCATGGCGGTATTCTTCTGGCAGTTCTTGGCCGACTGCCTGGCCATGGCGGAGTTCCGGCTTTTCTTACTGTGCCAGAAGTGGCATGATCTTGTCTTGAGGTTGTTCTTCTTGTGACAGAGCTTCCTTCTTATTCTTATTCTTATTGTGGCAGAGGCGGCCTTATGCCGATCTTAGGCATATGAGTCGAGTAGGGAGCCCAGATTTAGCTCTGTTATTCATCTACAGACTTTATAGGCAGACTGCATGCAGTCTGTGCTGCATGCTATGGGGAGGTGCTGTTTGAGAAGGTAATGTATTTCGACTTTCATTTTCGCAGCAGCATTTGCCAGCTGCTCCATACTCAGATCCCGGAAGGGGGAATAAGCAGCTCAGAAACAGAGTAGTTTGTTCATATGTTTGTTTCATCTTCCAGGCTGCTTTTCTTGGCAAATGCAAAGTACACATAAACAGCCCCATTATGGTTGGAGAAGCATCAGGGTACTGGTTTCGGCCAGCGAGGTTCAACTCCTCGTGCTTCATTGCATTATTTCTTTGTTTATTATGTTATAAACTGCCGCAGCAGGTTACTGTGGACTTTGTGAAGGGAGTTACGCTTGGGGTTGCATGTACATGGATCCACTGTAAAGCTTTTTGCATGTGACATTGTTGTCCACAATATTCATTTGTAGAAGACACGCTGGTGTCACTGTATATTTGCAGAACAGATTCACCTGTGTTGTACTTCTCTGTATTGTACATAGTTGACTCCAATCGAATACATGCTCATGCACCTTAGGGTGACGTGGAAATGCTGTTTTGACCCCATCTTGACTTAGATTGGATGGCTCTGGTTTAGGGACAGGGCATATCATTGGGAATATGCCCTTTTTCGATGGTCAGGATTAGCGATTATAGAGGATTAGCGATTATAGAGGATTAATACATTTCAGTTTAATACTTATCTGTTTATCTGTGTACGAAAATATTATAAGTTGTAGCATAATCCAATAATCTTCACGCCTCAAAATAATCATCTCGCTCTTATCTCATCTCGGTCGTGGTCCTTAACGTCCTGGGCCTCAGCATTTAGCTGTAGGGTTTAATCTTAGCCGTTGATCTCTGGATGTTATGTCCAGTAACATTATGTGGCCCAATCAGTTATGACCATAACAAAGATGTTATGGCCATAACATTTGCTCTGCTGCCAGTGGAGATTTTCTTCCTTTTGGGACCTCCGCCATAGCCAAGCAAAAATGCCAGGCAACAAATCCGTCACCATAGCCGGACAGCAGCTCTAACAAATCCGGGCGCCATAGTCCGTCGCCAGTTCTGCAGTTCTAACAGTCGCATGCAACCATCGCCATAGCTGTGTTTTTTTTGCAACTGCAGGTCTAACAGTGGCATGCAACCATAGCCATAGCTGTGTTTTTTTTGGCAAATCCGTCGCCATAACTGTAAATCCGTCGCCATAGCTTTGTTTTTTTTTGGCAAAAATCACAATATCATCTGCCTCCCCCTCTGCATCGGGCCTAAGCCTCCTCCTTCTGCTTCTTCCTTTTGTATTTCTTCTCCTTTCAGTGCAGAATGACGATATTAGACTCTGATTCTTCTCCTTCTGCCAATGCAAATGAAAATGCCATTTCAAATCCGCCCGCTAGATGGCGCATTTCGCATACGGGGCGATGGCCCCTGCCTCTCGTTTCTAGCCATTGGCACCGCTGTGCCCCCTGCTGCAGCAGATGCTCTGTTTCAAAAACAGAGCTTTCCCTTTGTTTCCATCTAAAATCCGTTGGTGTGAGCGGCCTGCTGATTCTGTGAAGCTGTGATGCCGGAATATGGTGCGGGCTCCCCAAGCTTCAACTATAGCGGTCGCTTGAAGCGGTCACTCTGCTAAATGCTTCGGCCACAGGACGTTAAGGCCGATAACGTCCTCCCTCGGAGTTATGGGCCAGGGAAATGGCCTCGTGGCCACATGGCCACTCGGCCATTTCCCTGGCCCATAACTCCTCGGGAGAGGACGTTATCTACCCCATAGCGGTAAATATCGGACATGGACATGTTATAGCCAGCCTTAAACCACAGGTCTTGCAGTTTATCACGATCTAATCGTCTACAGCCGTTGGATCAAACATAGGTTATAATAAGGAATTTAGGATTGCTGAAGATTATCACGATAATCTCTAGGAGATTATCACGATAATCTTTCGAATATTCTTTTATTCTAATCTAACAGTTATGAGATTGCCACGTAGCTCCTCCATAATCATATCCGTCCATTATCCCCTGTTTGCTCTGAATCTGCGCCGATTCTCCCCATCGATCAACAGTAGCGATGGAGCAACATCAGGCTCCGTCGTCATTTTCAAGCATCGATCAACATTAGAAATGTTTTAGCATGAGCGATCAACAGTAGGAATGTTTTAGCATAATCGATGATTTTTTTCTCTTACAGGTAAAGCACGATGAAGCTGGAGCCACAGGTCTGGCAGATGCAAAGCATTTGTGCTTCTATTTCTTGCTCAGAGAATAATGGCCATGACAAGATGCCTTTGTTACAGACCAAGCTTTGCTACGGGCCAAGCTTAAAGAAAAAAATTTCTCGGTCGTGCTTAGCCCAACAGCCTGTTTGCTAGGCCATGCTCTGCCGCTATTCTGTGTTTGCTGTTTTTTGAAAGCCTGCTATTTGTTCTGCCAGAACTTTAGAGCAAGTTTCCGCCCTTGTATTCAAGCAGAAAATTCCCACTTGTATTCAAGCAGAGAATTCCCACTTGTATTCAAGCAGAAGATTCTCATCGGAGTTAAAAATCAGCCATGGTTTCAGTAGATCTATTGATTTAGAAATCTACAGGGGCGTATCAATCTGCTTAATAAACTGCACGACCTATGGTTTAAGGGAGGTCAACCCTCCCCTCTCACAGATTATGGGAAACAAACCCTCTCGGCCTGCCGGCCTCGAGGGTTATTTCCCATAATGTGCTCAAGGGGAGGGTTAACCTCCTCTTGAATGGCAAAAAATCCTCTAAGGGTACCTACACACCATGAGGTTAAATTAAAGTAAATTTTAAGATAACCAATTGTTTGTTATGCTAAATTAAGGTTGTTTTTATCGAGCTTTCACACTAGCTGTTATGTTAATTACTAACATTACGAAATCTGTTAAAATGATTTTCACACATGTGATTGTTATGTTATTTATTAACATAACAGAATTTGTTAAAAATATTTTCGCACTGGAGTTGTTGTGTTAGTTTTTAACTTAACAGAATCTGTTAAAAAGCTTTTCACATTGCAAAACAAAAATTAATCTGTTAATAGTCATTTCATAATCTGAACAATCTGTTAATGGTCGTTTGGCTCCAAGAATTTACTAACAGTTTTACTTGAAGAGCGTGTGCGTTCATAGTACAACCAGCCTTTATATCCAGCATAACATTGCATTCACTGGATCGTTTGTATACATTGTCCATGCGCCAAATTTCTAGGCGCTCATCAACAGGCGTTCGTCAGACGCTTAGGGTTTCAGCCCTGCTCTTTTGCTCATAACTCGGGATTCCGGTGTCAGATTCAAGTGTTCTTGGGCTCTTTGGAAAGCTTATCGAACGAGCTTTCCGTCGGTGTATGATTTGTATGGTGTTTTCTCTGTTTTGGTCGACGGAATCCACCTGACAGTCCCGGCCCTCTTTTGGCGGTGCTAGGGTTTGGCTGCAGTTTTCTTTTGGCCATAACTTCTGTATCTGGTGGCAGTTTTGGGTGTGTTTGGTCTTGTTGGAAAGCTCTTTGAGCACTTTATCCAGTGGTGCATAATATTTTCAGAGATTGGCCTGTTGGAAAAGACGATTCAGCTCTGAAACTTCGGCCTCTGAAACTTTGCACACGAAACGACTTCCAGATAAGTTTCCTGTTTCATTTTGAATCAAGGCAATGACCAATTCTGTTAGCTTGGGTAGCATATATTTTGATTTCAAGACATTGCATTTAGTAAAGACATTTTCTGGCATGTTAGTCACTCTAATTTGCTCTCTACTTTTCTCTGGCTTTGAGATTTCTTTAGCTCTTAAGTTTATAAAAGAGATCAAATATTTCTAGTTTATATTCAGCAACAAATTAGGAAATACAGCAGAGGCTAAGGGCTGCATAGGCAAGGCAAATGCATTTGAGTAAAAGGTGGATGGAATAAGTTACGGAGACGAGAGGCCCGACCTCTCCGGCCAGTACACCGGAGATAGCGAGGGCTAGACCCACCAACTGGTAATCCGGACCACTATAAACTCCCGCCATAGAATAAGAGCCAGCATGAAAAGACACAATGCATATGTATATAAGTGTGGTATTTGTGGTATTGTGCATATGTATATCCAGTGGTGCTTAAGCTTTTCAGAGATTGGCCTGTTGGGAAAGACGGTTCAGCTCTGAAACTTCGGCCTCTGAAACTTTGCACACGAATGAACGACTTCCAGATAAGTTTCCTGTTTCATTTTGAATCAAGGCAATGACCAATTCTGTTAGCTTGGGGTAGCATATATTTTGATTTCAAGACATTGCGTTTAGTAAAGACATTTTCTGGCATGTTAGTCACTCTAATTTGCTCTCTACTTTTCTCTGGCTTTGAGATGTCTTTAGCTCTTAAGTTTATAAAAGAGATCAAAAGCTCAATTTCATTAAAATGGGACTCATCCATCAATTTGGGAAAACAAACACTCTTACATATCACATTAACATATCTGTCAATTTGATCAACAAGAAGGTATATAGTACATGTGAAGTAACATGATAACTAACATCATTGCATTAGTGTGCAAGAGCCTACAACGACCGCACATTCTACTTAACTTGATAAGATGAAGCTATTCATTACACATGAGAAGTACAATACAATTGTTTGATATCTTATGATGTGCCATGCATGTTCAAGTTGCATAGAGCCTTTTGCATCTCTTTCTTAGGTATCTTATGTGTAATCGACCTTATATCCCTTTTGTTTGAAATGTTACGATCATGTGGGTTTGGATAAGACCATACCACACAATCTACTAGCTCCTTTCTCGGTGCATCAGAGGGATTCATGCGCCATCGCTTGTTCCAACAATCCTTTTACAGTTCCTTATCATCTAAACTTTTTTTCCTGCTCACTGGTGCCCAGTACTGAACCGTGAACCATGGGCGTTCATTGCTATCCACATTAGTACATGGGTCAGTTAGTGCTTGTCCTAGCCAAACTGGGTAGATATCTTGGTCCGGCCTAACAAGCACAAAGCAAACTTTGTGTATATCATCAAAAGGTGTACACTCTGGCGTGGGAGTAGACGAAATTCTTCCAAATAATACAATTATTTCCCAGGGTACCTCCATTTCATGTATCATGTGCTCGAATCGAATTGAGAAACAAACACAGCTTAGGTGGCCAATACGACACCTTAGACAATTAAATGGGGATGAACTTATGCCTATCAAGGCCAAAGGAGTATGTGAATCTAATCTTCAACTTGATGAGGAAGTCAGCATAGACCATATAGGTGTTAAAAAACGGCGGTATAATTTCTATATTCGTAAACCGGCTAAGAAGCAAAAGCCGAATGGAAAAAAAAAGTCAAAGAAGTATAAAGAACCTACGATTGCAAATATGGAGAGAGTGAGAGGCCGGCCATGCTGCGATTTATGGTGTACTACAAAGTATTCAATAAAGGAATTACAAAATGTTAGGATGCAACATTGGGGAGTAAAACAGTCTGACAGATTAAATACAGTATATTCTATATTCGGATCCTCACATTATGATAAAGATACAGGAATTCTGATATTTCAGCTACGTGGTAGTTGGGTGGGAGAATATAGCTAGTAAACTCACAAAGACTTCAAGTGGGGTTTCTATTTTGACGGATGGTTTTCTACCATCGAGTAGGTGGAAGGATTCCTTATGCACTAAAGCACTGATATGGATAACTGGAATGGGAAAGACATCATTTTATCGATATTGGGAAAAGTATCAAGCAGGGGCACGAATTGCATGTCATGGTAATACAGGTTCTTTGAAGACACGTGATAACACACTAATGGCAATCTCTGTGTTTGAGAATTTTGTAAGATACATGTCTCAGTCCATGCCACACAAAAGTAAAATAAATAAAGATGGCGTGAGAGAAGTAATGCGAGTATTACCTCATCAATATATACAGAAGGAATGTCTCATTGAAGTGAATTCAGTACTCGAGAGTATCGGAGGTCGTCCTCTTTCTCAAAGTTGCTTTAGTAGACTATGGTCAAAGCATTTCAGTGATGTTGTAGTGGCACAGAGCATGCCATTCTCCAAATGCAATGTTTGTATTGAGTTACGAGATGCACTAACCTCTACAATTATAGAAAGCCAGCGGATGCGCATAAGACAGCAGATAGCAGACCATCATAATGAGCAGAAGTCATGTAGGTCTTTATATTGGCAGTGGCGTACCTTCTCCTCCATGCAGCCCGACAAGTATCTATGCATCATACACGACAAAATGGACCAACATAAAACATTTCTTCCTAGACTAGATCCAGTGCCCAAAAGTTGCGGGAATGCACACCAGTTGAAGGTGTCATTAGCAGGAATGTTAACTCATGGTCATGGTGCTGGAACGTATGGTCATTTTACATTGGAGCTTTGGGAAGATGGCCCTAACTTCCATGTTGGCTCTATCTTCAAATGCCTAAGAAATATTGAACGTGGAATTGATAGCACTTCCATCAAAGATAAATCTTTGTCGAGTGACTTGCTTGGCGCTTTGATGGGCAAAGATGCATTTGAAGCTCACAAACAAGAGATTGCTTCACGATCTTCACATGCCACAGAGAAGACATGGATAGCCCAACCACTGCAGTCAAAGAAGTTACCACCAGAGTTGTACCTCCAACTAGATAATTGCTTCAAAGAGAACAAGAATAGATGGGTATTTCAAGCTTGTTCATACCTAACAGCAATGGGTGTGTTTCAATGTGTGAAGGTGGGCTTCATGATGGTCGGGCATACACATGATGATATTGATGCATTTTTTGGCAACTTTTCAAGTCGGTTGAGGAGGGAATCAGTCACAACTTTGCCAGAGTTGATGGACATATTTGAGAATACTATATCGCCTTCACCTGTTGCATTTTTAATAGATGAAGTACCTGATTGGAAAGGTTTTGTGGAAGGCTACATGATTGATGGTAAACAAACACTTACTGGGCATTCTAAACCACTACAGTTCAAGTTTTCTGTGAGGGATGGCATTCCAATCATGCAATATAAATTTCGACCGTCAGATCTGTCATGGGAACCAATTCATGGTATAGAAATGTGGAAGAAAGATGAACAAGGCCGGCCTATCCTACCTCCAGGTCAACCAAAGCCTATGGCACCATTTGATTCAATAAAAGATGCCATGCAATTGCAAAAAGGTATAGAATCATATATTGCGCATTGGAAACATATGAAAGAGCGAGGTAACATGTCCGAAATGAAAAGAAGATCATTGCATTTGACAGAGTCTGATGGATCAATGGATGTTATGATCCCAAGTGCATATGTCTCATTTGTACAAGGATGTATAATTCTACACTTCATCCGCCTCCATGTCAGTCGACTTTGATCACCAACAGACAATCCACTTCTTTTTTCAATAATGACATGCTGAAATTGCATTTCATTTCATATATATTAGATATTTTCAATAAGGCATTATAATATTACTTTTTAATTTATGAAAATATATCACGTTACTACTCTAAGCAAAAATAAAAAAATATGTGATGGAATGAATTGAGCAAAACGTTGATTGGATGAATCGAACCATGGCCATCAAGCTAAAAGACCTAAGTCCTAACCAATGGGCTATAGTTATCAATTAGAAATTGAAATCCTACCTCACGAAATATATTAATGATGAAAAATAGGGAAAAAAACTAATCTACATAAAAAACAAACTGCAATAAACAAAACCTATTTCCGGAATCTAAACTTTTATGGCAACTACCTGCAGTTGCCGCCAATCTTTCTCAGGCGGTTTGGAACGAATATGGAGCCGGAGGCGCCGTCTGCCAGCAACATGGAAACAAGGTACGATTTGCTTTGGAGTTTGGAGGTTTTCACAGAGATGTCTTTGAGGACCAACTTGTTGAATTAGCATAGATCAAAATAGTAATCCTGTACAGTTTTATCCTGATTTTCTTTATTTATTACATGCATCTGCAAAGGCTTTGTTGGAAGGATTCGTCATGCTCATGGATTATGAATGGTTGAGAATAATTCTTGCTTCTTAGTGACTGGATTTTCTCTTCTTCCTGATAGATTTCATTCGAAATGTATTTCAGGATATTCTAGTTACAGTTTGTTCTTATAAGTTTAGATTCTTTATAATGTAATTCCTTTTATTCATAATCCATCTCTACTCAATGCCTTTTGGAGCTTGATGTCTCCCTCTTGCACTTCTATAATCAAGTGAGGGACATCTTATATATCTCTGGAAACTAGAGAAACCAGAATGCAAGTATTACACCATACTATGACAAAAATCTGCAGAATATGTTCAGTGTTCATGGCGGCGTGCATTGATTGACGTTTATTGCCAGCTTCTTGACCAGAGCAATATGTTCTGATTTAAACTGATACATATTGGAGCATTGATTTCAAGAAAATTTGGTTGCATGGCAAGATTTGTGCTCCACAATGGATAGCAGAAAGAATATTTCTATGCATGAGCTAGAGGCACAAATTATCCTTTCTGAAAGTAGAAAAGTGGCACTATTCTAGATCCTATGAGCCGTGCACAAGCCATGATTGCTGCCTGCTGATGTATATGACCGTGCACAAGCAGATTCCTTTGGAAGAGTCTTTTGCAGATTTTTCCTCACATGGACATTGTTGTTTGATCTAAACAAGAGAACCATGCTGGATGTTTACAGATAAAGCAAGTTAACCCAATGGATGGGGAGATTTACAGGAAAATTGCGAGTTATTTGAGCAGAGTGAAGAACCAAAGGGGCCATATGCAAATGGGGTAGCTTTAAGAGGCAATGAGATTCCAGACAAGCGTCTGAAAGTACTAGAAAAGATATTGGAGTAGCTATTAAGGAGCTTTTTACAAACGTCTGTCTATATACATCATGAACACAGAACTATGTCTTGGACATTAAGGGAGCTATATCTTTATATATCTCTTAGGGTTTAAAGAAGTTACTTTCAGACGCTTGTCTGTAATAGTTTTGCATCAGCCGGTAGCATAGAGGATAATTGATGGAAAGATGAGGAAGAAGATATACATCCAACAAAGTTGCAGTAAATGATAAATTGCAAACTTTTCTCAGACATATTGTAAACTCTTTTCAGACGCTTGTCTGTAATAGATTGGGGCATCTACTAAGGAGAGAGAGAAAACTTTGCAAAAGAAAGTGTCTGCTATCTATCTTAAATACGATCCTGGAGAATAAGCTTGAGCCTAAAGCACTTGAAAAGAAGTGTGTATTTATGTATTTTCGTTTTCTTCTAGATTTTTTATGACTATCGTTATGCAGCCTAATAACATGTTATTCACCTTATCTTGTAAGCTAATAACCTCATGCTTATCATAAGATTTACAGAGAAAAGGAAACATGACAAAGCACAAAGAGGCACAAAGAAAGCACAGAGTGCCTACCTCAGAGCCATTTCGAATTCCATTTTTCGGCCACTGTATGATAGATCCAATAGCTTGCCCCAAAGTATTTGCATCTGGTGTGGATTTTAAAAGAATTGTTTCTGGAAGAAAGGCTTTTGTGACTGCAATTTTGATCCATCCAGCCTCCATAATTTGGCAGTGAATTGATTCACTGGGTGGTAGCAAGATACCAGCTCCAACAATTTTGTCGTCCAAGAGAATAGACACATCTATAAAGTTTACAAAATAAGCTACAATGTATATCCTTTATATATAAAAAACATAGCCAATCTCGTTTGCTTACCCTTGTTAGAAGGAAAATGAGTTGGTGCATCTCCATTATCGCCAATATTTGTGTCTTTCACAATTTCATCTGTTCGTAATTGTTTGTAATTGAAAAGTTTAAATTATTCAGTTTATCATAACTTGAAGAAAATAGCAGCGATAGTGAAAGACGCGCCTATGCCAGCATGATGATTGCCACGGCAATCGTCAACAAGATGATCGCCAATAAAATCGCCCATCGTTCTTGATTGCAGGGTAAATGGGCGCTTGCTCGTCCTTCTCCGCCACCAAAAGCAAAACAAGAAAAAGCGTATCCTATCATGTGAAAAATGAGCGGGCAAAATGAAGTTTAAAATTCAAATTTCAAATTCTGTTTAATGATTGAAAGATCTATAGTTTTGATCATGAGAGTTCTTGAAATGGTACTAACTATTTAATTTGCAACTTTATAGTGCGTTGGCATTAGTTAGAAGCGAAGATGCATCAAGTCCAGCCAAGCTAAGATCGATTGTGATGGACGTCACTCCTTTATGTATCGCTGCTGCTGCAGATGCGGGAAATCCTGATCTTCGACCACATAAAAGACCTCGTACAACAAAAAGTTAGTGAGCTTTCTTTAGTAATTCTATTATAATATGTGTTAGATCTTAGCAAATTGTTTCTTTTGCCAGGCTCGCAAAAATCCGAGTATGTCATCAAGAGTAAAAGCCCATTATTCCAAGTTGAAATTAATGGTATTGAGATGATGGAAATCCAAACTCATGCAAGATGGTATGTAGAAATCAGTAAATCAGCAAAGAATGTGGATCTCGGATTCTTCTACAAGGAACCTAGCATGGAAAAATTTAAGAAGTATGGGGTGGTCGTTTCTGTAGCTTTAGCCAATGATGATAGCATTATCTTGAGTGTCGAAAACTGTAGGTTAAGGAAAGCAGTGCAGACAAAACCATTGTTTGTTGAAGATTATAGTTTTGATTCAATGGATAAGAAATCTAAAGGAGATGGACTGTCATGTATATCGTTTGGTTGGAATGTTGAAGATTTGAAAGCAAAAGGATCAGCAGGCCTTTTGGCTGCAGATGAGCTCGCGCAAAAAATTTCAGGTGTCAGAGAACATTTGTTCAATAAAGGTAATTATGCTTCCTGGATTCTAAAGAATGCAAAATTCAACTGTTTAGTTGGATCTTCAGAAGAAATGTTTAAAGGACGTGATGTGAGTATAAAGACAAGGACTGACATGGATGCAGAGGTCATAGTAGAGAACACGTATGATGGCATTGGTGAAGGCATTGGGAAAGAAGGGGAAGGGAAATCACATGCTTATAAGTTCAGCCCCGAGGAGCAAGCAAAAGTGGTACAAGAAAGTACAAAGCGCATGGAGTGTTTTCAAAAGTATTATCCATTGGGTTTACAACATGCTGTCAATATTCATGTCAATAGATTAGTTTTATGCACTGGGAAGGCAGTGTTATACAATCATAGAGTTTACAATGAGGAGCATATGAGAAATATTTATAATAGTATGTTGAGGTTACCGTGCAGGAATCCTTTCTCAGCCAGATGTTCTACCATTCGATGCTAGAACAGGAGAGCCTTTAAAATGGAGTAGAGTGCAAGATTTGAATTGTTCACATGTCAAGTTCTATGTAATTGAGGGGCAACATTCAGTTCGAGCAGCTCAAGAAATTCTTGCTAATAATACTTTACCTTCAGAGCTTTCTGCACTCTATAAAAGTCGAATGTGTAGAATCTTGCATGGTCACACCCCTGACATTCAATTGTCAATGATAAGTCATGCACAGAATAGCATAAACGAGCTTTTCAAGTATGAAAGGTATGTTGTATTCTCATGCTTCTTTTTATATTGTACCAATTATTAATGATCTAATTATAACTTGCAGACATGTGTCTGAAATTAACTTAGTCAAATACACATATTAGTCTATTAATTTCTTATTTCAATTATTTTATTTCGAAACTGATAAAAGCAATTTGCTTACTTAGAAGTCATGTTTAATAGTCACCTTTCAGACATCTGTCTGAAATTGCCAATATTCTTTTCTCTAAAGGCTGCATGTTTGTAAGTGAGGCTCTACATAATTTTAGACATGTTTGAAATTATTAATTAGTTCAATATGGTCACCTTTTGGACATCTGTCTGAAAGTGACAAAATTCTTTCCTTTGAAGGCTATATGTATTTTTAGACGAGTTGTTTGAAAGACAAGCTTTATATAATTTCAGACATGTGTATCCTTGAGGTTTACGTCATATTTGCAAACAAACGGCTTAAGTAGGATTCCTTTAAAGGGCATGTGTAATTTCAGACGAATGTCTGTAAGTCAAGCTCTAATGATAGTCTTTGAGACATGTGTAACTACTAGTTTATTTTTTTTATGAGATATAAACTGTTTGTAAAACATTTGTAAATGAGATATTTAAAGGCCATGTACTTTCAGACAAGTGTCTGTAAGTGAATCCCTAATGAGAGTCTTTCAGACGTGTGTCTGAAAGCATGTCCAGACTAATTTAATAGCTTTGAGATACATATTGTAATTGCATACAGATGTCTGTACTGAGATTCTTTCATTTGTTAGTACTTTGATGTATTTACAGACTAGTGTCCGTAAGTAGCTGATTCTTTACCTTTAAAATTGCAGTCCTTATACTGACCAAGTTTCCCATGCGCGAGCTCAATGGATAGCGTTAGTGAGGCCACCAAGGCGCGTGACATGCGACTCAAGGACACGGTTTTAAGGGTATGCTTACATTTAGAATCAAAGGTTTGTAGGGTGCCTTAGCTTTTTTCTAGAATTGACTTAATTTGTTTCTATGTGTCTAGAGATTTGAAGACTTCTGCAAATATACGATTATAGAGAAGCCCAATAAGTCGGATATGTCTTCAAAAGCAGCTCCAAGAATGACAGAGCACTATGACCTAATAATGTGTTCTGACGAAGAATGGAGTAATTGGAAACTAATATGGGAAGCTTGGAAGAACTCGAAACTTCTTGACAAAAATGGAAAACCTCCTACAAGTCCAGCTCCTGATATTTTTGTGAGTACTTATATGCGTCCATTTCAGGGGCTTATGCGAGAGGAGATGCTAGAAGTTCAGTCAAAAATTCTAAGTGGTGAAGTGCTACTTCGAAAGGGGACAAGTAAGTCTTCTAAAAAGATCGTAAATAAAGCAATTCTAAATGTGAAGGATGTAAAGGAATATGCAAAACAGCTAAAGCAAGCAAGGGCTATGCAAGATGGCATTGTCAAATTTTGCACGGATGTATCAGTTCACAGAGGGGATTATGAATTTTTTAAATCAAGATGTGACATTACTGATGGGGATATGGAGAAGCTCAAAGTATGGAGCTCGCAGTACTTAGATACTGCAACAAAGAGAAATGTTAAGACCATAGACCTTCCAGATAGGGTAAAAGAGTTTTTGAAGGAACGTCTAGGTTTTCCTGTTGTTAAGTTTGATCCAATAACAAGTGAGAGCAGCTATTTAATCAGTATTGGTAGTAAGGGCTATTGTGGAGAAACTTCAACAAAGGCTCCAATTAGCCTATTTGTTTTGAACTTAATGGAGGAAAACATGGATCATTTTGATAATCATGATCTCGAGCAGTTTTGGAGAACTTGCAGGCATATGACAACACTAGAAAAATATACTGTTGTTATATTTGTTAGAATGGGTATACAATCTGCAAATCTGATTCAAAGTGCTGAGAGCATTGTTGGTGAAAAGAAAGTGGTTTACGGCATCTATGAACATTCTGAACAGTCTGGAGAAAAAGTATCTGTCAGTAATCCTTTCAGCATTGTAGTCACAGTAATGATTAGCAAGGGCCAGATACCTGCTATTACTTGTTGGCCTCACGACAACAACTTCCAACAACTGCTTATGAAGGTTCATGATAACTCATTAAATTTGAGAGATGTACCCTTTATGGAAGAGTATCCTACTTTAGATTATGTGTGCCTTGGCGAGGGTGTTGTGCTGAAGAGGCATATTAGACCTAGAGTTGTCAAGTATTTAATTAGTTCATTTTGTACCGATGAGAATTCTATGGTCTGTGAGTGGTACATGCATGGAACATTTGGGCAAGGGGCGTTATGTCTTGGAAAGAAGGTAGTGTCTATTGTCAAATCCACTCACATGGAAGAATTTTGCCATAAGTATTTTGATTCTGTAGTATACTTTGCCAAGACAACAAAAAGCAAAGTATCAGAGGTCTCAGCGGATGATGAGGACGAAGAAAATCCTTCTAACAATAGTTCTGAGCATATTGCAGCTGCACAGAATGATGACAAGAATGAGGACATACTTAGCAATACAAATCAAAATGGAGTTACTATCGAAGTTTTAGGAGCAACGGGCCTTGAAGAACCTATAGAGCATGCACTTGAGAGGTTGCCTTCTTCACCTCTTGCACTTCCAGACGAGTGTCTGTAATCTCTAAAATATGTCTTTAAATTTATGGAAAACCATTTAAGCTCTTCCATTCTCTTAATGCGCCCTTCATGTTTTAAATTTTGTCAGATGTGATGATTTACATATTAACGATCGAGGGGAGCCGGGCGAGTCGAGGGTAATGGAAGGACGTGAAACGCCAGCAGTTGACATTCATGTTGTGGTCTCAGATGTAGAAGGTGTCTTTTCCAGTCAACCTGAAGTGGATGAGCAATTAACATCATCATTGAACAAAAAGTGGCCAAGGAAGTTACTTATTCTAGATATTAATGGTGTTCTTGCATCTTTAGTATCTAAGAAAAGGGCTTCCACCATCAAAACATCACAAAAAGCCTATTGTATATCGAAACGAAGCACATTTATCCTAGGCCACGTATAGAAGAGTTTATTGCTTTTTGTCTTGAAAGATTTGATGTGGCAGTTTGGTCTTCATTAACATATAAGAGGGTTGTAAGTACACTTAAAGATATCGGGCTGAAGAAATATGTTCACAACTTTTCATTCACTTGGTCACAATCTGATTGTATGTGTCTCAAAGACGTACCAATTGATGTGTCTGAAGGGAAGCCAGTTTTTCTCAAAAAATTGGAAACTGTATACCAACAATTCGGAGGGAAGTACCATGAGGGCAACACCATCTTGGTAGATGGCTGTCCTTATAAATGCTATATGAACACAAGCAACAGCATATTTGTCAAGTTCTACCGCCCAGAAGAACATGAGATAGATGACTATCTTTTCACTGACATCGTTCCTTTGCTTATGGAGCTTGAGAAATGTGATCAAGTTGCTCCTATCATTGACATGTATCCTAAATTCAAACAAGTAGACCATATAAATGCAAATGTTATGAAGGCTTTAGACATGTTATTCAAACCAAGAAATACAAGCAACTTTTGTAATGTCAGCACTTATTGAAGAGAAAGTTAATGTACTTTGCACGATACACTTGTTTAAGCTTTCTATGTGTCAGCATTTGTGCTAACTATGAAATACAAGCAAGTTTTCTAGTGTGATCCTTTGTTGAAAAAATAAAGAAATGTACTTTGGGCGACATACTTATTCAAATGTTCTATTGAAATGAAAGCTATTATGTGTTTTACTTATTCAAATTATATGTGTAAATGGAAGCTATTTTGTGTTATTTTTCAGCGATCTTTTGATCTTGTTTTAATTTTTATAATATAAAAACTTTAATGTTAGTTTAAAATTTGTTGATATGTCTAGAACGTCTGTCTGTAACCTTAAAAGTGGGAATTGCATGAGTTCCATTTTAATGAAATGGAGCTTTCAAATATTTCTAGTTTATATTCAGCAACAAATTAGGGAATACAGCAGAGGCTAGGGGCTGCATAGGCAAGGCAAATGCATTTGAGTAAAAGGTGGACGGAATAAGTTACGGGACAGAGAGGCTCAGCCTCCGCCGTACACCAGGATAGCGAGGGCTGGACCCACCAACTGGTAATCCGGACCACTATAAACTCCTGCCATAGAATAAGAGCCAGCATGAAAAGACACAATGCATATGTATATAAGTGTGGTATTTGTAGTCAAAAAGGAGACTGGGATATGCTACGGACTGAGGGGTCTAACCCCCGCCGTAGGCCAGGATAGCGAGGGCACGACCCTCCAACTGGTTCCCGGATCACCAAAATGACTGAAGGAGAGCCTAAAGGCTTTAATAAATAATAGCTTACAAGTGCTCTTACATCAAGTGCTTGAGGATGTGTTGCAGATTATGTGAAGACATCTATAGAATAATCAAAAACCATGTTTGGGACTCTACAAGAAGTTTTGCCAACTGCAGAATGTCCAACAAAGTGGAACAGAGAATAGCACAATCAATTATGCTGCAGGCCTTCAAAAACTCGAACATGAGGACGTTCATCTAATCAGGTTTTTTCATTTGAATTGAATAACTGGTAACACAAAAAACAAGGGAAGGGTGATACCATTATCTGCATAATCTGGATGATTGATCTTCTCATTCTTTTATCATCATTAGGTATAAATATAGATTGGCTGTTATAAGCTATGAAATTGGACGGTTTCTTTGCACAATGCGTCAATTCTATCAACATAGTATATGCATGCTATGTATGAAATTGGGAAGTTTCTTAAGACGCTTTACACTGAATTATTAGGCAGTGACTACATAAGCTGGGGATTATGTTAACATGGTGTAGTTAGAATATTTCAAGATGGTTTATAAACACGGACCTTTGGACACGTGATGTTATGTTGACAGCAATTCCTACATATTCATAGCTCCGGATTGGAGCTCTAATCAGTACTAATCAGTTTAGTTTAAGGTTTTTGCAGCCTAACAATAATGGCGTGGGAAAAATCCAAAATCCAGAATGACGGAAAACGGATCTGATAATAATACTATGCATTAGTGAGCCCATTACTATTAAGGTTTTTCCTCGAAAACCCTTCGGGGCGGGGTTTTTTAATCCTGATAGTAATCGGCGTCACTAATGTAGCCCAGGTCATAGACAGGGAAAGAGGGTTTGTAATATGAACTGCACAAAAGCGGCTCATAAACCCCACACAAATTGTTCAGTTAAAAGCTGATTGATAACGACGCACCTGTGCACGGCCTTGAAGCCGATCCAAAGCGGGGTGCCGGTATTAATAGGAAAAGGTGAAGCCTTCAGAAAAGGCTACAACAGAAACCAGCATGATGTGCTAGTAGCACCCATCAGGGAGCTCGCCCATGCTACATAAGTCCACTGGCCTCAGGGCACAAGGGACAATAATGTATCTATCTATCTATCTATCTATCCAATACAAATTCCAGAAATAAACTTGGTTTTGGAACAGTGCTAAAGAGAAAATACAAAAACCTTAGAAAACTGGCCTGTTGCTGCCTCAGAAATATTGCTGATATTGCTGCCAATGTTATCATATATGTAAGAGGTAGTCATGGTCGCAGATTTGATTGCAGCAGCTGCTCCAAGAAGGATGACCGTACCTCTGTAGCAGATAGAAAAATACTATTGTGCACATACTCTTGGCTCACAGATACCACGTCTGATACCACGTCTGCATTCCTGTAGCTTGTAGCGCCACATTATATGCTCATAGTTACAAATACTAAGATACCACTAATGTAGAAGCATGCTTTGCTTAGAGGATTTTGTGAACCACGCACATGGTCAGAAGCACTTGGTCAAAAGACTAGTCTTGTGCCACATTAGACTAGATTAGAGATATGTTCAAGGCTAGAGTTAGACTTTCTGTGCCAACATTTTTAGCGCGTTGTAGTGCTGACACCAATGTCAATGCTTCCATGCTTCATTTTTTTTTTTTTGAAGAACTGTGTCAGCAATATATTAAAAGAATGGTAATGTTACAAAGCAAGTGAGGAGGAAGGAGAACTGCCCCAAAGAGACAGTGATACCTCGACACTCCACAACAACTGCAACTCTACTGCTGTACAAACTGGCCATCACCATCTACCACACCCAAGAAGTCCCGCCAAATGGAAAACTTCCGCTCTACTAATCCCGGGAACACAAAAAAGCTTTGAAATAGCTTGTACCTGAGTCGAGGAATCGAGAGGTCAGCAGCCGGTTGAATCCCCCGAAAAGATCCACAACCGTCGCCGCTTCTAAATCAACCACACCAACCAAGCCACGCACAGATGCAAGGCTTGTCTGCCGCACTGGCGGCCAAGCACCGTGGATATACATGAAGCAAGAATTGTTGGCTATTCAATCTCACCAAACAGAGCCCCGACCCAACCCCTGTGCAACCCGCAAGTGAGGGCATAAAACCGCATAATGCTCCACGCCTCACGATGAAGGCCACAACAAGGGCAAAGAGGGCTCACACCCACCCCTTAAACCGACTCACAAGGACATTCACCTCGATACAAATGGTGCACCACCGCCACGTATAACCCGAACCTTCGGGTGGGGAAGTGAGCTCCATGTCCACGCCCAAACCGAAGCCATCGAGAACCCGGAAGTCCGCAGAGACCACTTGCCCAAGGGGGCAGAGTGTCATGAATAGCCAACACCCGTAACAAGACCGCACAAAACAAGAAGATACAACATCCGGATGAACATTCCAAACCCGCACCACCACATCACCCCTCGAGGGACTATAGGTATGTGTAGCGGAATACTCCCCGCCACTTGTTCCCGTGATAGCCCGGCCACTGCCCTTCAAGCTTAAAAGCGAAGCTCGAAAGAACTCCCTAATGGCTAGCCGACCATCCCAATACCAATCCTCCAAGGTGAGCACAAAGCAGCTTCGCTTCCAACGGGCTCAAGGCCCGAAAGCATGCACAAAGGGCGCCAAGGGCAAGTAACGCTAGGGGTAGAGGAACCCACAAGAAAGGAGAAGAGTGGTGATAAACCGAGGCATAATCTAGCCGGAAGAGCACACGACGCGATCCCAAGCCCGCAACACCCCCGCGGAGAAAAGGGGATGCATGTGGGAAAGGCCGAGACCATACAACAAAGGTGCCGGGGCAACTCTACATGCACAGACGACTTTCCAAATGCCACACAATGGCTAAGAGATTGCCACAATAGTGCCGCACCAGGAGAAGATGCTCCATCCAGAATGCTCCAAATAAACTTAGAGACCAACACCTTACTATGCAAAGGCCAAATCCAGAATGGCCAAGCCCCCATCCTCCCGGGGGGAGACACTTCCACCAAGCCACTTTAACAACCGCCCCTTCATCCCCCCCCCCCCACACAAAATTTGAACAATCTTATCCAAAGCCTCAGATCTTACCCTCGAGGGAGCTAACATCGCAGATGTCAGATACACATGAGTGCTACAAAGTAATCGACTTGGCAATAGTGATCCTACACCGCCATGGACAACTTGCTACCCTTCCACCAATTGAGGTGTTTCGCAACCCCCGCAAAAATCTCATCCCACACCCTCCCCATGGAAACATCCCTCCAAAGGGAATACCCAACAGCCTTAGTACACACATTACCCGGAAGCACCTTCCAAGGGAATAGAGCCAAACAAGGGGAGGTATGAGTCAATCGGGCCCATAATGCGGAGCATTTGCCCCAATTCAAGAATACCGAGGCCAAGGAGAAAGTATCCAGCAAACCTTCACATTCCGCAAATTCCTCTCTTCCGCCACCAAGAAGAGAAAAGTGTCATCGGCGAACTGGTTAATAATCTGGCCGACTACCATCCCCGCATCCAAGCCCATCCACCACCCCTCCTCCACCGCAGCCTAAAAACAATCGAGACAATTGCCTCCACCACAATCAGAACAAAATGGTGCCAAAGGGCACCCCCGACGCACCCTCCGCCTAAGGAGAAAAGGCGAGGGTTCACCCCCGGCACACCCACCGAGTCCGTACCTGACCTATGCAGCTTCATGATCGTTTTCTCAGAAGCGTGGACCACACCCCAACGCTAACATCATGGCGCATAAGAACTCCCAACGGACACTATCATAAGCTTTGGCAATAAGATAGGCAATGCCTTGACTGTTCTCCCGCCCAATAAAGGGCCCTCATAAGCTGCGGCAACATTAGTCAAAATGTTCCTCCCGTGAACAAACCCGGATCGCACCTTACTAATGGAAGAAGTCAACACCGGCTTCAACTTCTACCGGGGCTTTCGCAATAATCTTGTACACAGAGGACAACAAGGATATAGGCCTCCAATCATTAATAGTAGAAGGTCGCTTAACCTTAGGAATCAAGGAAATGCATGCGGTATTCAAGATCCTATCCATGTGAGAAGATCTGCAGCAACTCAAGATACACCGGTACAATGGACTCACCAGCCCACTCCCAATAAGTCTGAAAGAACTCCCACTGGGGATGCCATCCAGCCCGGGACATTTATCCTTGGCCATGCACATACATGCCTCCGCTAAATCCTCTCGAGAGCTCTGCTCCAAGCTCTCACGTTGGTGAGGCAAAAAATAGATGGCTTAACAGCCCCAAAACAAGCTCCCGCGATCTCCCGCTCATAGGGAAGAGGCCGCAAGAAAAACCCCCGAAATGAGCATGCACATACCCTGCAACTCAGCGGGATCCTCCAAAGTCCGCCATCGAGGGCAAAGCAAGGGACGCCATAGATGCCGTGATATCGCCACGCCTAGTGCTCAAGAACACCGAATTTAACTTGTATCCCCCTCCTTCAACCAGGTAAGGGCTGCCTTCACACGCCTCATGCACTTTAACCTGCTCCAAAGCAACAATACGCCGCAACACCGTGATTCTCCCTAATGCCATCGAAGGTTGCGCCCAATCTTTCCAACCTCGATAAAGACTATGCAACTCCCCGCCTCCTGCTGCACACGCGCCTACCAAAGACCTTAGCAAAATGCTTCACCCTCGCCAACGCAAGTCACCATACCGCATATACCCTTCGTGAGATGAAAAGGTATCAAGCCACAACTCCCCGCACCGGGCCGAGAAATCCGCGATCGCCCGGGCCGGTGTTCAAACGAACACCGCCCCGAGAAGGCCGAGAGGCAACCGCACTCGACCGGACAAAACCCGAGGGTAATGATCGTAAATGGAGGTAGATGAATGTTACTCCCACAAGAAAGAGGGCACACCATCCACGCGCATGGGGAAGCATAGCACCGGTCATGCCTAGCATACGCCCGCCCGCACTAATCGGGCCGACACAATAGGTGAAAGACAAGTCCCCGTGGACCTCAACCAAGGCCAAATCCTCGCAACAAACGAGACCACCGGGTCCCTCTCAAATCCCTCGCACAAGCCGGGTGTTTAACCAGAGCGATCTTCTACCGCTTCTACCATATTGAAATCCCCTAACAACAACCAAGCAACCCAAGAACCCACCAAGGGCTCAGAACTTATTCCGGACTGTGGCCCACAAAGCACCCCTCACCGAGAAGGCTGATTAGGGGCATAAACATTAACAATCCCCCACTCTTGCCCGCCCTCCAACCACTTAATTATTGCCCACCGACCAAACTGGCTCACTGCAGAGTATGTGACCGCACATCCATCTTCCAAGCAATAAGAGTACCCCCCACTAGTCCGCCTTAAGAAGAAGCAATAAAGCCAAACCGCCTTACCAACCATAGTCATGAGCTGGACATATCACCCTGGTGGACACTTATGCTCCTGAATGCAAATAATATCAGGACGAATCGCCAAGTGCGTTAAAGAAATACGGGCCCTCTTACTACTAGAGGACCGCACCCCCGCGACATTCCAACCGAGGATCGACCTATTCATCCTGGAGGAGAAGTGTCCAGCCCCACATGCCTACCCACCAGGCCATCAGCCCACTCCACGAGTCGCAAGATCTAGAGCCGGAGGATTAATCACAAAGAATGTGACCCACGTACCGCTTTACGTGATATTCCACTTCCAACACGTGTTGGAAGTCCCCTGTGCACCTCCACGAGTCATGGGCCACAACTCGTGATATTCCACTTCCAACACGTGTTGGAAGTCCCCCAGGCACCTCCATAGAGTCATGGGCCACACTAGTCTCTACCTCCAACCGGGTTGCTCCAGCCACCTCATGCTCAAAGACATACCGCCATTGGGACATCCCCAGGGATCACCAGCCCCGCCACAACCCCGCCCCCGGATCTAGCCACAACCAAATCATCTGAGCCCTCCCCTGAGCCACCACGTCCCCTAGCCCCGCCATCAAAAGGGCGGCCAGCAGCAAGCCTGCCCCGGCCTCGTCCCCCACCACCTCTCCCAACCACACCACCTCGTCCAACGCCACTCGCGCACCACGGAGTCCCTCGCCTGTGACCTCGGGATCCAGGAATCCGGGCCCTCGCATCAACACGCAACCCCTACCACATCACAAGCACCAGCAGGACTAGCAGGATCATCAACAGGGTCAAATGGTAGCACAATAGATGGAAACATCCGCCGGATCTCAGAGCCATTCAAAAGCTTCAATCGGAAAAGAAAATGCCAGGGACCACTACGCACTGGAAGAGAAGTAGGCACAGGCTGCAAAGCAGGCAGAGCAACACAGATCTTGGGGACCTGCACAATAGAATGAGCCAAATATACACCCAGGCCATTGGCCATAGAAACCAAGAAATCAGGCACCATCAGGTCAGGAGGAAGATCCCGAACTGGAACCAACACGGATTTTAACCATTTGTCAAAGAACCGGTGGACATTCTTTGGAGTATAATACTGATACAACACATATGAATCACCCAACGTATCCACCCCCCGACTAACCAATTGCCGCACAGAAGACTCAGCCTCAAACATGATTAGGAAGAAATTATTTGGTAAGAATTTCAGAGACTGATACCTGGGCAAACCAATCCGCCTCAGATGTCCAGCAAGCCAAGAGCTAAACCTCCTCGTGTCCAATATGTAACCCGTGAAATAGCCCAACACTGCAAATGAAACTAGATTCTCAATGGTCTGAACATGCCTGGTATGATCAATATCTATCCATGGAGTCTCTGGAAGAGCTGCCTGCAAGTCAACAGAGTGATGATCCTCCACAAACTTCAGAGCTTCTTGAACACGAGGCGCAGTTCTACACTCGAGCCTTGCGCTTAATCCAATCGAAAACCCCGGCCGAAAGTGATGCGAAAGCAATAAGCAGGATTGCTCCGGGCCAGCCGGGCAAGACAGGATTTGGGGCTGCCGCCCTGGCACCCTGAGAGGTATCCAGAGGCACCCCAGGAGACACATCAGCTACATGCACCCTAGAAGAGGGCGCATCACCAGCAAGTGATCCCTTCCCAAGCACAGGGGCAGAGGGCATCACAGATCCAGTTTCCAAAGGGGGCATGCTTGATGGAATCAAGACCGGAGTCTCCAAAACATAATCTACTTGGGTCTCAGAATTATATTGAGAGGAAGAGCAATCCACATACCTCTCAACCGAAGGGGATTCCAAGAGCTCCCTCATCTCGCCGCCACCAATTGCAGATGCCACTTTTCTACAGCGCGCCTCTTCATGCATCTTTGAGACCCGCGCCCTTCCCCTTTTCTGGAGGATTCTTTCTCCTCGCCATCTCCCTTGGCTTCAGCCCCAAGCCATGAGGCTCAATCGAGCCCCCATCAGCCCAATGTCTGGCAGAGCCATGTCATCCGGACCAAGTCCGAAATCACCGCTTTGCAGCAACAAATCACATGCAAAACAGCTGATGCTATAACCGCTGGAAAGAGCTCAGAGCAAGCTTTCCAACGAGCCCAAGCACGCTCGCTTCCATGCTTCATTTTGGCAAGTTCCACTTGTGTTTGCATAAGTAGCTGCATCCTTTGCATCTCCAAATCCCTTTGTAAATTGCATTCGTATTTTCATTAAATCTGATAGTGTTGTCGCACTTCAAAAAGTATAACCCAACATGCTATCTCATGCAACACTCTAAATATTCCTGAATCCTTCACTTATACTTTAGACAAGAGGCCATGCCAATGCCAAGCTTATACAACACCCGGTTTGAGTACAATGATGAGCCCAAGACTTGGGAAAGCTAGTTAGCCCGGCCAATCAGATATCTGAAATCTCCGAATTCTTAATTCTACATGTGTTTCTAAATGCTTGAAGGATGTTGGAGTTGCATCAAACAGTCTAACCTTAGTCACCTTTTCTCGAGATGGTAGATTATCATCATTAATCCATAACAAACACCGGTAGAGCTTGTAGAAATGGTGGATCATCACCGGTCTATAAGTGCAAGCATTTTCGAGCGTAAAAGTGCTATAAGTTATAAGCAAAGGTTCGGCATTTTGACTAATTATAAGTCCCACGATAATCACATGATTGACACCCGTTTGTTTGTGGAGCCAATATTGATGGCCGTAAGCGTCCTATACTTTGTCCATTAACCCAAGCCCGATCTTTTCCCATGCTACCTAGGTCTATTGAAACCGGATCTCAAGCGGGGAAGAGCATCAAACCTAGCCCGCAAACAGAGAGATAATGATTATCAACCAAAGATATTTCAAAAACAATATCCCGTGTTCCAAGCATTGAAAAAGAATACCATACCTTATACCAAACTAGAGATTGGTTCCCGGAAATAGATAAAAGCTTCCATGACATCTTTGGCAGATCCTTCATCCGTGAAAAGACTTTGCTTCTCACCCATGAGGCCCACCTATGCATCAAAGCATACGAACCTACGATTAGCTCACAAATATTGAAGTAGTATAGAAGCATACCGATATTTATTATGTAAAGTACATCTTTGCAGAAAGCGAGGAAGATACCGGTGTGTCCATTCTCACGAGGTCAAGTTCATATCTCCGGATAGAAGTCCAAAAAAAAATACTGAGACCCGTTGATTCCAAAGACCCCATGTCTCAAAGCCTTTCCCATAATTCTTTGCCAAATTTCCATCAATTGATCGGTTTCAAGTTATAAATAAGATAAGCACCGATACAAGAACCTCTCCAATACGTGATCATCTCCATATGGGCTCCTCTTAGATGAGGATCGGTTCCAAGGTACTGTGTTTCTCGTAAAGGACTTAGGAACAGGCTAGAGTCGTATTGCGCACTAGATGCCAATCTGATTTGAGTGCATCGAGGTTTATGTCCAATATACCTAGCTTAGAAATTATGTTCCCTCTAGTTGCAACTAACAAAGGATTGGTAAGAAAATTTGGCCCCGAAAAGAAATTGTCAACTATGTTATTTCTTCTTCAAAAAGTTTTCACCGAAGACCAACTGTTGTACATAATAATGCTAACGTGTTTGTCCCAAAGATTTAGCTTGATAGGTTGGTTCACTTGGGTATACATAGTCTTGGAAGAGATTGCATTTGCACTTCCTACGGATAAAGAAAAATTAACGGTCGGTTAATGTACAATGGATTTCATAAACCGTGAATAATCATTACCGCAAGTATCCTCGTTGACATATATATAAAGCACATCCCTCATGCTTTCAATTGTGAGCAGAGCGGATGATGCTTCGTAAACCTCGCACACTATTACCCGTAACGTTTTTAGCAAAACTACAGTAGTGAAACTATCATCTCAAAAAGGAACGCTTCACAAACCTAAATGTACCACAAGTAATCAATGGTATCTTTAGTGGCTTTTAAGTGCTCAATAAGTCCCGATGCCCTTATAAAATTCCCTCTCAAAGCCCCAACTGGCTCATCGAGTTCCTCCTAGTCCAATCCTGACACCATTTCACTCCAATCCTGACACCATTTCACTGTTGAAACTGCGTTGTCTTTGTGAAGAAAGCACACTATGAAGTTCCACAGCCATTATTGTGGTTTCTGATTAACCTGCATTTTATTGTGGTCGCACTCTGGAGCCAACGCCACGGCGAGGAGCTCCGGCGATGGAGCCCTCGATCGCTTTGATACCGGCCTCCGATGCAGTTAACAAAATTAAACGTAGGGTTCTGGCATCGGATAAATTTTGGTCGACGAATCGTGAAGTTGTTAAGTAGATGTTAACAAAAATCAATGTGAAAGCGGGCTAAATGCTTAATTTAACTCTAACAACTTGTTAAAAGTTAACCCCTTCCATTTAACAAATTTCTTAACAAAAAAACATGTGTGTTACTAGTTAACTTAAATTTTTTTAACTTAACAAAATTAACCCGATGGTGTGTAGGTACCCTAAGTCCACAAAAATGCCGTGTAATTTTTTTCGCGTGACTATAACATGTCAATGACACGGATATACCACGGACATGCCTGTGGCTATAACATGACGGCGTCCGATATATGCGGCGCTCCCTTGGTCCCCTCTTGGTTTGGGGAAGTTCCCACTGACGGTTTTCGAAAGACTTGCAAAACAATTTTATGCCTTTCACATGATAGGAAGTTCTCTAATTCTAATCTTTCAAATGCCAGACAAAAATTTCAAATGATAGAGTCCAATTCAATTTTGTAATAAGAAATATAGAACAAATACACATTTGCATTATTTGCATTAGAACTCAAAAAATAAGTACATAAAAAGGCTCTCCTATCTTTTAATGATATTGATCCTTGAAACATACTTGCCAATCTATAGATTCAACTGGTTCATCACGTAATGAGAACCAACATTGGTGCATCAAGTGTCTCTAGATCCATTCGAGTTTTTATAGCACTCTTGATAGCATTTTGGCGAGAAAAACCCTATTTTGGCCATAAAACGGAATAGATCTCACTATGGGACATGTTTCATGTCTTAAGAGTCTAGATTGTTAAAATGTTAACTAAATTTGACATTCTTGTGCTCAACCATGAAATGAGCACAATGCTTGAAGAGTTTCTGGCACATCACCTAGCGATGATTTAGAATGCCTCATTCTTGTCTTTAATAAAGTCGATTATTCAATGTTGGTATCAATTTGGCATTACAAAATAATAGAATCACATAGAATATGTGGACATCTAGGAGACATCAGCTTGAGTGCAATTGGCATTGCAAGATGAATGCATAATTTAAATAACACAGCCTTAATTGTACATACATATGTTGTGGGCCAACAATAAGTTGAATAATTTGACAAATAATAATACAGTGCAAGGGTGTGAGGTGGCAATAAAAAAAATGAAGGTTTGCAGAGGACACGCCGAAAGGACTTATGTCTCTAAGGTGGGAAAGTAGATCATATCCATGGGAGAAGCGGCTATACATACATTTCAAAAGCCTTCCAAATCTGGTTACAATATTGATAACTTGAACTAAGATGGGTAATATGTTTTCTTACTGATGCGTTCTGGATGATTAAAGGATCAAACATAAAGGTAGTTCAACAAAAATAGCTTAAATAGTAAATTGATTTTGAGAATCGTTATTGAATCTTAAATTTCATTCGTGCAACCATCTCAAGATGGAAATCCGTAATTTTATATTTCAGGATAGTCATAATGAAAGCTTAGGGCAAAGAGAAATAAAGCAAACAACTTGCAGATGTTTGTCAATGGGAAAAGGAATTACTCGTTTTTGTAACCAATTAGAGTAGTCTCCAAGTTTGTACTCCTTAAATCTGCTTGTTTGGTGTGTGAAGCACATAAAGTTAGTACTCAAGAACACCAACTAAAAGGAAAGCAGTTGATACAGTGGTAGGTTCTGAAGAATACATACCCTTGACCCCCAACAGCATGACCGGCTCCTTTGTTTGTTATAACAAAACTACAGGTACCATATAGATTTAGCATTTTACTAAATAATTGATAACAAACAAAAAGAACATAGAAGAAACAAATGGTCACTTACACGAACACAGTGAATGTAGCAATTAAAGCAAGGAGGATTAACAGCAAAAAACGATACTGAAAGTGTCAAGGCTTCATAATGACAACTGCGAGAAACATGTTCCATAGTCAATTCATGCATATTTTCCCAGTTAGGATACAATCCAGAGCAAGCATGTAATGTCCTTCCACAGAAAATATCAACCTTCAAACCTGGAGCTGGACTTTGGATCGCCTGTGTTCTTCGTGGGCAAGTTTAGAAAAGAAGAAAGATTTATACCTGTAACAGAACTCATGATTTGGTTGAGAAAATGTCTTATTTCTATGACAGAGTTCTTAAGCCAAGAGGTCTTACTGCCAAAGACGCTAAAGTGCCAGATCCGATGAGAGGCGCTAATGCTTCTGCCTATACTCTGCAAATTCCTAAAGTCATCACACCAACCCTTGGACCAACTGCTCTGCCAATGAGATAATATTAACCACCACCCTGCAGCAAAAACAGCGAAGCATGAGTAAATATAAATAACAAAAGAATGCAGCCATGCAAAGGGCTGGTAAATAAAACCAAACTGCTAAAGCGGAAAATTTAAATAAGAAAATGAATCATCAAAGGAATCTCGAGTTTATATATGCCCATACAAAGTAACGTTCCAACATGAGCACAACAGCATACTTATAAGCAATAAGTCACAATAGTGGAGAAGTTTCAAGTGCAAGAATCCTCATGAATGTCCATAAAATAAGTAATGGAGCAAATAAAGCAACAAATTACCGCAAATCCAAATGGCTCTGCATATTGGGACTGTTATATAATGGGCCTAGTGCAAAATTTGAAGGAGGATCGCAGCAGCAACAATGCATGAAAGTCTAGCAAAACTGAAGTTGAACAAACCCACTATTGGGCCCAACTTTGATCTCCAATATTCTGCAACATAAATATAGCGGTATATTGGAATTGGAGTCCACCAACGTGGTTGTTCCAAAAGGAATTAATATAAGAAAATGGAAGTTTTACCTTCTGATGGCACCATCTGAATGCCTCTTCAATTAATTACAGCTCCAAGTGTTGCATGCAAGCAGAATACCTTTTTGCAGGTGATAGATTGGCTGGAGGTTGGACATGTCCAAGGGTTTCCTGCATATATTCAGTCAGAGAAGTTTCTTTGAAAAGAGGAATAGAAATCAAGGAGAGTTAAAATAAGCATTCTAGAGCTAAAACATGGATCAAAGATGGTAAACAATACATGGTCAGTTAAAGATGTTAAAAATCTACAACAAGATTCAAGCATTAAAAGAAAAGAACAAAACTGCTTGCTGGCAAGATTGAGGAGCATACCACATCCGAGTCTCAGCAGAGAAACAACACCCAAAACTTAGCATAACAATGAAATATTTGCTAGCATAGCCTGTCCAGCATATGCTATTATCAGTTACGTATTGATTTGGCAGCCACACATACTGAGCTTTCTTCAGCAATGATTCTACAGAGCTCATTAGCCCAGATGCTAATAGACGATCATGTATCAGTATCACGTTATAGCATCAGCACATAAGGAATTAGTATTGCACACATACTATCAGAGAGCTTACTAGCTGCAACCAAAAAATGCATATCACCTGCAAATATAATAAATCAACGGAGGATATTCTTATAACCCTCCTGCATAACATAACATAGTGATTTTTGTGATATCTTGTCAATGGCTACCTTTATTCATGCGCTCCAGACTTGCCGATGCCATCAGTGCTTTCCCCGGTTAGATAGATCAAGCTCCATACGCTCTAAAGCCATGATTGCTCCAGTCTATGCACCTGAGAGAAAAGATAAAGGAAAGAAAGAAGGGTAGGCAGAAGGAAAAGGCAAGGAGCCATGTTGCAAACTTACCGTCCACATTTTTGCCTCTGTCATGAGAAGCTAAGCATTGGATCGAATCTGCAGAAATGCCCTGCCGAATGACACCATGCCCAAAGTTTTCGAGTGTTGAAAAGAGCTGTTGCAACTCTGGATATGGTGATGGATTCTTCATCAGTTACACATATTTCTGCTTTGCCCCTTGAAGCTGGACCTACTCTGTAGGTTTCGCAAATTTGTACATTCTCTTCCTCTACTGGTCTGAAAGATGAAGAAAGACGAATTTTCTATGTAGATTTTAATGTCACCGCATACAAAAAATTTGCAAGAGCACTGAGATCAATCTTCATGGAACCATTTCCGGCGGATTTGCCATCGAAACTACCGTCGGGATTGCGGAGCCAGGTCTTGAGCTGAGAAATTCGGTCGCGATCCTGGACGGAGCACTGGCTGGGAAGCTGGAAGGAGCAATCGGAAAACATATTCTCCGCAGGATTGCCGCCTTCGGGAAGCATGGAGGGATCCTGATGGATCGAAACGGCGGAATATAGATTTTGATTTTCTGGGTTATTGTAGTGCTGGAGCTCGGATCGAACACATTGATGCGACGAAATACCTCCCTCCGAATTCATCGCATACTTAGGCCTGCAGAACATTCACATGTGGTGGCGCCACCTCATAAGATGATTTAATCCTATATTATAAATCCTATATTATAAAATTATACTGTATGTCTGTCTTGAATGACGCCCTAGATTGGGCGGCTGAGATTCTGCCAGGCCACGTGGCATCGTCTGCATCGTTTCCAATTACCTTTCCTAGGGCTTTTTTTGTTTGCGGCAGGAGCAGCTCTAGGTTAAGCTTGGCTATGGCGTAATTCGAAGAAATAGTCAATATTTCTGCTTCGAGCCGCTAGCTCTTAAGATTTGCCGATCTGCTAGATAAGATTTGCCGATCTAAGGATCCGGCTCCATCTATGTCACAGTAGAGCCCATCGATTCTGCAGGGAGGTGAGTTTGGAGGATTGGAGCTCTTCTTCAACCGGATTTGAAGCGCCATCCTTCCTAAGGTGAGCTATGAATTATTCGGGTTTAGTCGGATGGTTCATGAAAGGAGTAAATTGACGCATGGTAATTAGGGCTCTGAAGCAAACGTGGTATGGCGCAGCATATCAAAAGCGCAAAAGTGGTCTTTCTGAGCAAAAAAGATAAGCGGGACTCCCGTTGCTCTGAGGGGATAGCTTCACACCATCACAATTCTCTCCATCGTTTCCACATCAGACCATCATCACAGACTTTTCTACATTAAACCATCACTTGAGCAGAGAACTGCACTATCGCATTCTACAAATGCAGGAACATCTGGGGCTATTGTGCATAAAGACCTCTAAACGATTGCTCTGGCTTACATTCTTCCACGCGCTGAGAGCTTTCGGGTTTAGTCGGATGGTTCATGAAAGGAGTAAATTGACGCATGGTAATTAGGGCTCTGAAGCAAACGTGGTATGGCGCAGCATATCAAAAGCGCAAAAGTGGTATTTCTAAGTAGAAAGTAAAGGCATCTGCGCAAAATTTAGCTTTCGTGGCTTAATTGGATAAGATGTTCTCTTAGATTTGGCAACATAGCCTGTGTGCATAGGATCAAGATCTGTTAGCATCTGCTTTATGCTCATAGGCTCCACTATTTGTGGGTTTGCATTGTCCATGCATGCATTGGCTGAGCTTAGCTTGGCTCTGCATTCTCTATGCATGCATAGGCTCTTGGCTTTATAATCTTCTTAGCATGCATACGTCCTTTGCTTTGCATTCTCTATGCTTCCATGGGCTTCCGCTCTCCATTCTTTATTCATGCTTTTCTTCTCCATTCTCTATGAGCACATGGGCTTTGGCTTTCTTAGCCTTATAGCTTTCTTTCTTTTTTATCACCAAAATGCTTTTCTTAGCCAGCATTTTGTATTTGGCTCCGCATTCTTCATTTGTGCATATAATTTTGGTTGGCTCTACATTCTTTATAAGAGCATAAGCTTTGGCTTTCTTAGCCTTCTTTCTTTCTTTCTTTGACTAGGGAGTCAGGGATTTGGGTGTTGGAGGGGGATTTCTCTTATGGCTATAGAATCTGTTCTGCCTTTTCTTTAGTTCTGGCCGGATTGATGGCACAAGACAGATACTTGGCATGACGGGTAAGTGCATCTTCTCATTGTACCTTTTCTTTTTGTAGGAAGCATCCATGTTTGTAGGAATATGCCATGAAGCACATGTCTGTAGGAAAATGTCAAGAAGCACAAGCAAAGGATCACCTTGCAATGCAGAGTTAGAGTTTTTTTTTTTAGTCAGAGTTTTTGCCTTGATAGCTTAATCCCAGTCTTACAATCTTACAATCTTGGTTGCACATTCAAGTTGAGTTGTTGAATACATTTGATATAGCTAGAAGGTTTTCTGTCCAACAAGACAAGTAAGTAGCCGTTCACATTCATTTTATATTTTACTTCATATTCTACTTCATCTTTCATGTTAACTTTCTCATGCTGACTGCATTTCCAACAGATTCACACCTCATGGCACATCTCAAGTATCTATTGCAGTTAGCAAAATATGCCTGCAGACCTATTTGGAAGATACAGGAATCTACTTGCAAAATTGCTTTGAATATGCTTCTAGAAGAGCTGTATTTTGTAGAATACTAGAATGCGATGTGATTATGGTAGATGCACCCAGGGGTTATTTTCCCGAAGCTTTAGGAAGAATGGATGCTACCTTCAGCTTTGGAGTTATTAGGCCAAGAATCCGGACAACTCATATGATGTATAGAGGCCAGTTGAGAGGACATGAATTTTTGTGCTCCAAGTATCTGGTTGAGAAGGCTCCTACTAAGAGGTTATGGCATTTTCATATAACCCCAGCTTTAACCTGAAAACAAAAGAGTTCTGCTAATTTTGGCTACTGAATAGTGCTTGGTCTACCTCTAATAACATAGTAAATAAATCTGTTTATTCTCATGAAAAATAAATCCGTTTGTTCCCATGGTAAATAAATCTGTTTGCCGTAGCTCATATAAAGGATTCTTTTCAAACTATTGAAATATCTGCTCTACCCATTTCTTTCCCAGCAAGAACACCTTCATAGTCCAGTTTTATATTATATATAGTCCAGTGTTGTGTTACAAGAATGCATATTTTCGTACAGATTAAAAAAAGAGTTTCTATATATAGAAGCTATTGCGAATGCTTTTTCATATGCATCTAATATGTCTAAATTTGCATGGGGTTGCAAATGGAATTCCAAAAATGAAGTCGGCACGATTACACCCTACTTTAACTCTCCATCCCATTAGTTGTCCTATAAATTTTGATGCAAAACCAAGTACAAGCACAGGTCTTGGAGGATAGGCAGCAACAAATTAGGTTCCCAACAACAAATTAGGTTCTCAATTTATGCTCAACAATGTTGGGCATTGTAACTATCTATAATAATTGCAATCAATAACATCAACTTCAATTATAAATCAATTCTTATGATTATGGTATCTCACTAGGTTCCAACAACAAATTAGGTTCTCAATTTATGCTCAACAATGTTGGGCATTGTAACTATCTATAATAATTGCAATCAATAACATCATCTTCAATTATAAATCAATTCTTATGATTATGGTATCTCACTGGCTTTATTTGTGCTCAAGAGATGGGTCATGGATTTTGGAAAACTAGCAATCAAAGCATTGGTAAATGTCATGAGGTTTTATTTGCCTCTTAGTTTCTATAGATTTCTTACACTGTACTAATACCCAGCAGCACTGGGCACTATAACTATGTTTGAATATTTCTCTATTTCAATAATAAAAGCTTAATGCACACATTTCTTATTGCAATAAAAACATTTACAAACTTCCAACGAATGCCCAGCAACGCTGGGCACCGTTACTAGTTTCATATAAACTTTTATCATAAATGTGGCGCCAGCTCACGTCCCTATTGATTCTCGTGGAATTTCTCTGCACTTTCTTAAGCTCAAAATCAATGGCCACGATTTAGCTGCCCCATATCCGACGGTCCAGGCATGTGGTGCATGCCCCCTGCATGCCCATGCATGCCCCTCATAAGATCTAGGGCTATAATTGCGCCACCTCAAGAATTGGAGGGTCAGGATTAGTGTCTATACACACCCTATCCGATATACCTATAAATATATCATTTGATATATATACATTATAGATCAAATAGATGGTTGTATTAAGCTTTGGTAACTGGGAACGTCACTCAATATATGTAAATGGATATCTACAAGGTATGCATCAGGAATTAACAAGTCATCTAAATCCAGTGTAAGTATCCTAAGTATCTTTCTTTGAAGATGTATGTATTCTATGGAATCATCTTGGCACCAGCAATCAGCAGTACGATACATGAAATGGTTAGGTGAAATGCCTCCAATTAACAGGAAATACAAATTGATGACACAAAAGGAAAATCATCAGAAAATACGATGTTCAAAGCTATGTTCCTTCGGATGCATTTCAGAAATGACAAGAGCACGTGGATCCTCTAGAGGAACGAATGAAAGGAATCCGTATAGAATCAATACCCCGAAATAATGCCTGCATATGAATAAAGTGTGAGACTTCTATCTTCATGCAGAAATATCATGAACCCTAGAAAGTCTGTAATATTTTACTTGTTGAGCTTCACCGTTTAAGGGATGTCTGTGCGAATGGCTTCGTAGTTTTGTTCCCTGTAGCACATTTCTTGGAATAAGGGAAGATGTTGCTTTCACATTCAAAGGCTGTTAAAAGTAAATACAGGTGAGCAAATTCTGTTAAACAAAATGGCAGAACAAAGAAGTCTCTTTTTTTTGTGGCACTCATTAGGCATATTTACTGGACTGGCAAAGGAGATGACAATGCTCTTCCAAAGATCTTTGGAATCCTCTATCTTATATACTGTTAGAAGATAGAACCTACATACATGACATGTACATACAATACAACTATCAGCACTCCATCAGCACCCAATGTCGCGACGTGCTCACTATTAAAAATAGACCCTTCAAAGATTGTTGTGATGTTATAAAATGCTGTCATAACTGCCAAATTTTTGGTAGGAATTCAAAAGTGCTTATATATCTGAATCCCTATAAATGAGACAGTCTGTCCTACTTCCTTTCTTCTCTAACCTCAACTTTTGATGCTGCCCATATAACCGAATTGTTCATATTACATAGGATTATGTGATTAACTGATCCATGTCCAGACTGTAGGTTCACCATTTTCATTATACTGTGTTATTTGTCCATAACCCATTTTTACTTGTACATGTAACAGACTGAATCATTGTGCAAGCATGAGGTTCTACACTTGGAATATTAAAATCTACACTTGAAATATTAAGACTTACAGTCTGCCTTCTGTCATTCTTGAAAAAAATTTCGTTTACTGCAGGTAGAGTCCCAAAGGGGTTCTTTCCGAAGCTGTAAAAGGACTATGTTATACACGTTGATGTTAGATAGATAAGGAAAAAAATTGAGCTCATATTAAATGGAGACGAAAAGCTCGTTTTAAGTTGGACTAAAATAGCATTTGTGTTTTTGATTGAAGCTCACGTGTGTAAATGATCTGCTCTTGCGAATCTTCTTATTTCTTTTTTATGTACCTTCAATCTTGTCAATAAGGTTTTCTTTGACCTTAAAGAACCCTGCTATCATCCCCGGAATCTTTAAAATGAATAGGATTATATCTATGATCCTGCAAACTGGATTGCCAGATTCAATGCCTAAATCTTGTGATGGAAACTGATCTAACAATCTATGTACTTACTTGTTGAATGAGAAGATTTGAAGTGGGTTAAATGCCAAGGATAGATTCTTCAGATCTGTCGCCGCTGCAAAATTTTGTCAGCTCTATGATATAAGTCAAATTTAAACAAAAAATGAAAACAAAGATAAAGGCATACTCGGATTTAAGAGCAAAGGTCGGAAACATTGCTGAAGGACTCGCGATCTGCTATTGTTTCTAGAAATAACGGGGAACTGCGTGGATCCATGAAGACTATCCTGATGATGCAATGCCGAAGATGTAAGGAAGGCATCGAGCGCCCTGGAAGAGACAGAAACGGACGGAAATACACGGATTTGGGAATGCAAGGAGGTAGCCATAGCTAGAAGGAGGAGTGTATTGTTGCGTATGATTGCTCCTGCGATTGGCGTAGGAAGACCCCTGCCATCTTCTTCCTTCGTAACAGCAACAGGCTGGCCGCCAGTTTACTGGCAGTAGCCAGTTTAAAGCAGTCACCAGCATATGCTGGCATATACCTGGATATACCTATAAACCCACATAAACAAGGGTTTGCCCCCTAGGGGCAACCCAAAAATGCATACAAAATACAACAAGCATTTCATAATTTCTAGATACTCGATGGTTGAAGACAAGCATATTAAATATTACAAGAAATTTATTGCGACGGCCTTCCGCGAACATTCCTCTTCCTCGACTTACTTCTGTAAGGGAAGATTTATATATATTTGGAATGGCGCGAAAGATATTCTTGAATATGTAGCATTATAACAGGGGGGTTTTTTTTTGTGATTTTATACGCTTTTTGGCATGGTTTTCATATGATTTCATGGGCGTATTCACGTGTATTTCTAGAGTGGACCCATTTGTTAGCCATTGATTTTAAAGAAGAGGGAAAATCGTGTGGTTGTGGGGCTTTTAATGTTAATATTAGATTTGTCAAAGTTAATATTAGGGTTCCGGATTTGGCATGTGTATAATCTGCACAAGAGCTGCTTCCAGGCCTGGGCCACCAGCTTTTAGATCCGGCAGGAGATTTCTGCGCCAAGCCCTTTCCAGCATCATCCTGGCAAACCCACGAAGCATCTGTTGGATGTAATTGAAAGGATGCCAGATAATGATCTATTAGTTGAGCGGCATGTTGGGGCCATTTTGAGGTTTGGACAGCAAGGGCAGGTTGAAAGGTTTTCAGTTATTAGCAGGCCGACGATGAATGCTTCAAGAGTGAGAGGATGAGGTATATTCCTGTCACATGGGCCACATTTCCGTCTTCACTGTGTGCTTAAGTTTTCTCGTTTATCAAAGTCCATAGCATAACAGGATGGACGGTCTGTTAGTGACCATAGCTCTTGTGCCGTTGGCTTGGCTCTGTTTCTACCGATGGCTTCAAAAGGATCAGCCCGTCAAAGGTTGGCCCCTTCTTGGTGCTTCTTTAGCTATCCAATTATGATAGAGTTTATGACTGGTTTACTGATCTCTATAGATCAAACAGTAGAAAGAGCATCAGAATTCCTATGCCTGTTTGTGACTACGTTATCACAGTTGATCCTGCATGCATCGAGCACGTTCTCAAGACCAATTTTGAAAACTACCCCAAGGTATTTGCTTTAAATTTACAATATGGAATGTTTTTTTGTCTACTGTTTTTTAATTTGGGTCTTGGATTTAGGGTTGGCTTTTCCATGAGAGAATGGAAGAACTTTTGGGAGATGGAATCTTTAACTCTGATGGAAAGCTATGGCGCATGCAAACGAAAACTGCTAGCTTTGAGTTTACATCAAGGGTTCTTCGGGATTTCAGTTCCGACATTTTTCGTGATTATTCTCTCCAACTTTGCTATATATTCTTTTGTTTCTTTGGCTTCATTGTCTTCATGCTCCACAGCAAACTTGCATATCAATCAGAATGGAGCTGACCAGCAGGAAAGGTGGAGGAGGAAGTGGCATCCCAGCCAGAGCAAATTTTTGCTGGATTAAAAGCTTTATGTCCGAGTCTATGGAGCCTTTGTGCGAATCTCTTGATAACGTGGAGTCTGTTGCTGCTGTTCAAGACATGTCTAAATGTACTCATGCAACAAATGGTCAGAATGATGCCTCTAAATCAGAAGGGTACGAACTTATTCTATTTTTGTTATAGCTTAGCCTTATGAAATGTTTGTTGGACCAGAAATGTCATATCAGGTGACGATATTGCAATCATGACTAATTATCTTCGTGGGAGTATGTCAGAACGGAGTGCATCCAAAGTCTGCAAAGAGCAAGCTTACCAGCTTAAGAAGAAGGTACCTTTATCAGATTTAGATCTTATATATCGAACACAGCTTTACGTTTTTGACATGCAGACTGTTCAAATTATAGAACCACTAGTAGCAGATGCTGAAGTTTGCTGATTCTATGGCTTGTATTATGTGCTTTTTGTAAATAACAAGCTTGTACTCATGTACTCGCTCATATATTCTTTGCTTTGTCCAGAAAACAAGCTTCTACACATATTATGGATTTGATAAAACGAACTTGAATTTGAGAATTGTAAATGCTGAAATTTGCCGATTCTATGGCTTGAATTCTATGCTTTCCGTAAGTAACAAGCTTGTCCTCATATACCCACTCATATACTACGTGGTTTGTCCAGAAAATAGGCTTGTATGCATATTATGGATTTCATCAGACGAATTTGAGTTTGAGAATTGTAACTACCATATGGAATCTGGTATTTCTCTTCATTTAAAAGGCTATTTATTATTTACAATAATGTGGTTGCTTTCCTCATCGCTTGATAATGTGGTTCCCTTCCTCAGCGTTTGCCTGCAAAACAAAGAACTCGTTCTTTATATATCTATCATTACATGTCTGTGTATTGCTGGATATATTGTAGCAGGCATGTTAGAGGCAACATGCACCCTAGGCATGCATATTTCTTTAATGGGCCTTTAGAGTAACTCAGGTTTGAGGCAACATGCACCATAGGCATGCATATTTTTTTAATGGGCCATAGGCATGCAGTGCCCGAAGGCCTTTATTAGGGCCCGAAGGGCCTTTATTTACAATACATTATTATAAAGTTTACATATGCGTGCTTTAGTTAGGGCCCGAAGGGCCCAAAAATTTTTTTATTATAACAATCAACATACAACTACCATTAACATTATTAACACAAACCATTGCATTTAATACATTTAAATTAAAATCCCCCTTTGGTTTGGGTGCATATTCACACGCAGCGAGAGCTCCAAAAATATATTTACAATACATGTACAAAATTAACACCATTAAGTACATTCTCTCAAATCTTATAGTATTTTGTAAACCTTAATATACAGTATACAAAAATTTGTACATGCATACCCCACAAACGAGGATCGCTATGTATGGTCCAGATCTTGGAATAAAGGGCAAATATGCCCATCCGATAGCTCTCGTTGCCCGGAGTAACCCCCCGTGAATAATGAAGGATTTGTGTTAAAACATTATGAATATGAGGATTAGCGGACTTGAATCTGTGTTGTTGCCCAATGATTTGTGCCCATATGATAGAGGAGGGTTGAGGACATGGATTTTGTTCATGCATGGTATCTGCGACTATAAATATCGGATGGCGTCATGCTTAAACCCTGAGCATCTCTGTAGTATATCTGCCTCATTATCGTGTTAAAGCTATGGTTGGGGTCATGTTTAAACCACATCTCCCCCTCATTATCGTGTTAAAACCATGGTTATGCACAAGATATATATGGACCTAAGTAAATTTTTTAGATTTAAGTTGGTTTAAACATGATCGCAAATGATATTTACCGCCCTAGTTCTAGGCACGGCGTAGCAAAATTACCACCAAGAAAAATCATCCATCTCAAACTCGATTGTGGGCAAATATCCTTGGCTTCTAGCACCTCCAACATGGAGCACGAGGTTACACCTGTGTCATGTAGCTTACATAGAATGCAAACAATACTTTACATGACTTGGTGTCATTCACAGCTCGCCCTACTTTTTTTCCTTTTCTTACCTTTTCATTTGCTAATGGTCCTTGTTAATAGGGATGTAGTCACATATTTGGGAGTCCGACCAATGGTATTCAGAGGAATATTTTTAAGAATACCCACATGGTTGCTCACTATCCAAATTTAACCTAGCATTTTAGCCCCCCTCAAATTTTGCATTTCCATTCATTAAAGTAACATTTCAATAATCAAGAGAACCATAGGCCAATTGAATATGGATAGTAAAAAAAAATGCAACTTTGATTCCTCGCCCAACAAAATGCAAATTTGATTCATCTCTCCCGGTGGCACGGTACACCCAAATTGCCGAGAGAATTCAGCTATTTAATGTTTTATTGGGTTAAATAAGTAGTAGCACAAAAGCCATATTATGAAAATTAGGAAATCTCTATCCAGAAGAAGGATTTTGCATCTTTTGGGGGGATTTGCGAGTTCTTGCTTAGTTTGTTCTTCAAGAGAAGCGCGTTTCTAAGGATCGAATTCTGATTTTTTGCTAAGACAAGCTTGAAGGGAAATTCACTTTAAAAAGCACGAAATAGATGATCTCATCGTAGAATTTGTTGAGCATTGCTTGGAGTCGCACATGTTGTTGTTGAAGACAAGTGCTTGGGAAGACACAAAGTTTGATGAGCATCAACTCCTTCTCATGTAACTGCATTAGCTGAAATTTGAATTGGTGACTCAGATCAAAACCCACCCAAACATCTTGGTGAATCTGATCAAAACTTAAGTTTGTGAACTTAAATACCTGTTCTATTTTGCGTATCTATGGATTCAGAATCAGTTAAAGCCTTTTCAACTTCAAAAATATGTGGCTTCAAAATCAGTTAAATCTTTTTGAACTTCGAAAATATAAAACCAATCACAGCCCTAATGTATTCCGAAGATAAGAGCCTTGCATAGAACCCATGCCATAGCCGTAAAAATACAGGGAACTTTGGCGCCAAAATGTAGCAGTCTTCTTACGTATACGTACATGAAAAGTTTGAAAAAACCCCTTCTTTCACAAGGCCCCCAAAAAAGGACACGCATGAATAATCACCACAAAAACTAGTATAAGTGTGATTTTCCATTCTTGCACTGCGACTCGCATGAAACCAACAAAGCGCCCGAATACCAAAGGACTTCCTTAACAAACTAGGATCGAGGACGAAGGTCACAGGATGAAGGCTAAAGGCCGGAAAGGACAGCAGGAAAGCAACGCCAAATTGGCCAAACCAGGCAGGAAGAAGCCCTTCCCCTGCCTGGAAACAAATCAAAGAGAATAAACTTGCTTCTCATTCATCTCAGCAGATTTTCTACAATGGTGGATAGTGGGTAGCCGCACACATGCAAACTACCCATAAAAAATAAAGGGAAAATCCAATTATATCATTTGGACCCCAACAAAATACAATGCTAATAGAGACTGGGCTAGTGTACCTGCCGAAAGCTTATCACCGGGATTAAAAAACCCCGCCCTTTCGGGTTTTTGAGGAAAAACCCTAGTGATAAGCCTTCGGCAAGGGGCTTGGACAAACGTAAGGCATAAAAATCGCTCCCAAAACCCACGAATGGAAAAGTCGAAACAGATGTCGCTCGCTAACATGTACCTGCACATCACAACAACAAGACAAAACAAACCTCCCAGAGTGGAGGGGCTGATTACGCGCGTGCCACGCGATAAAAATACAATAACAAAGAAGGGGGGGAGGGCGGGTTCAAAGAGAATAAGGTACTGCTGAGAGAAGAGGAAGCTCCGATGAGATGTTGATGCAGAAACGTGCCTAAAATAGCGAACTCCCAACCAGAATGGGCATGCGCCGCCCGCATGCATGCAAAACATGCATGCTCGTCCCATTCTAGAATGGCGATCCGATGTCTCGGATCGATGGGATTCTAGAATGGAACTCGCATGAAACCAACAAACCGCCCGAATACCAAAGGACTTCCTTACAAACTAGGATCGAGGACGAAGGCTAAAGACCGGAAAAGGACAGCAAGAAAGAAACGCCAAATTGGCCAAACCAAGCAGGAAGAAGCCCCTCTCCTGCCTGGGAATCAATTCAAAGAGAATAAGGTACTGCTGAGAGAAGAGGAAGCGCCGATAAAACGTCGATGAAGAACTCTGCAATAAGTAGCAAACGCCCAACCTGATGAACGGCCCAAAAACGCATGCGATGCATGCATGCGACGCATGCAATGCATGCATGCTCGTCTTGAGCAAGAATGCCGATTCGCTACGCGAATCGACGACATACTGATAAATTGTAATCTCATCAAAAACCAGATATTCTCCATGGTTTTGTAAATCATTACTAGTTTGCATCATATTTTTGATACTAATTCTATTTCTTATACTACTTTCTTGAAATCATCACTAGTTGGAAGGTGTTTTTCTAGCGTGCATTTTTAATATTATAATACAGGATGATTTCTAATGCCAATTGTCAATAACCTATATGGTTTTTGTAACGTAGTTCTAATGCGCTGAAGTTAGTTCAAAGATCGCATTTGATTTTGCAAATATGCTATGCTTTTGCTACTTGCTTATTCTATAGTCCATTTTGATGTGGTTTATTTTGTTGCTTTTATTATATACTCGTTCCAATCCTTAGGTCACTATTGATCTTGAGCATAATTTTCCATATTAACTAGTCATTCCAACTACTATACCTAATTCTTCAGGTGTTGCAATCTTCAAAAGCATTAGAAGATCTTAATAGCCAGGAACTTTAGTTTGCCATCTCTCTGTAGTATGTGGTATTGGGTGTCAATGAATGGTGATAAGCATGGATTATGGCATGTAGATATGCCACATTATCTATAGTTTTGTCGATGGATGAGAATAGACCCATAGTCGTTTCTTAGTCAAAAGATTGAAGCAATGAAATATTTGTTAGACTTTGCCATCTCGTTTAACACTCTTAAGGTTGGTACGATTGACTAGATAATAATTCTCCAATATTAAACTACAAAGGATTATTGAAATTTTGATCAGCATACCTTGGGACTTAGCGGCCATGGTAACTTCAAATTTGACTGATTAGTGCTCTAATCAACTAGAGGTCTACATGGCTCATAAATTTGGGTGATCAGGCCATTGAATAATGTTTTAGAAAATGTTTATTGAAGGATGCACTATCTTTTCTTTCATTCACGTCTTTCTCTCTAGCCATAGATAAGTTTGAGTAGAAGTTATACAATACAAGTTCAACATCGTAAACAACTTGAGTGAACTTATGGTCCACTAGATTGGGTCCTATTTGTAGGGCATTGTTGCATTTTGACAAATAAAATACATTTATTTATTAATTAATATATGTTTTGTAGGGAATGACATGTGGTATCTTTAGCATGTAGTACAACTGGGTATAGCCATCTATAGCAACTGAAGGAATTAAAAAAAAGGTTCTCAAGGAATGCACTCTAGAGCATCGAACATTCTAAAACATTCTAAAACATTCTAGAACATTCTACTTTGGGTTTTTGCAAAGTTCGAAAAAAAATCTATTTTTAGATTGAGGTGCTCACTGAGATGCTTATCCATGAGCATGGGAGCACTTGTTGAACTATGCTTTACTGTAATATATACATTTTGTAACTTAATTAGCAGAAAATGAATGTCAATAAATGCTTTGGGTACTTCCAGGTGGGCTAGCTAGACATTGTTCCTATGGTCAGCTCCCCATTCAGATTTTCCCACACATTGTATACTGTTGTTGTGATGAATGACAAGCATCGGCCAGTTTTTGTGTTCTTTGCGAGTCCCTTTCCAGAATAATAATGTAGTTGCGTGCTTGCAGGTTTGGATTGTGTGCCATCCAAGTAATATATGGGAGATGTGCTGCAGGTTACTGTGCCCTTGTGGGAGCGTCCCATAGTTGGCACAAAGAAGAGAGAGGAGAGAGAAACTAGTGTTGCAACTGGAAAAACATGTAATGTGAAATTGGCTAGCCAAATTTTTAGTGTAGGGAAGTGCCACGTGGTAGCACCATATTAAAAAAGTACAATCCCATTAAGAATCGTAACTCGAGCTGTTGAAGAAGTTGTTGCTCTTTATTTCTCCAGTTCCAAATTCTCATAGTTCTTTGAACCTTATCAGTCAAACATCTCTACCCAGGTGATGTTTCAAATGAAAAATAGTGGGATCTGGGCTAAAAAACTAACCAATTCATTCGCCATATCCAGTTTTGTTTTTCACAAATCTACTGATTGATACATTGGGGTACAACAATTGATTTATTTTGTGACCTCCCCTCTGAGATTTTTTCCCATCTTTCTAAAATCTAGTAATGGACGAAGCTCCACTTTTCGAAGCCATATTGCTCATTCTCTGATTGAGATCGGAGTAACTAATATGTTTATACTGTTTTTTTATCAGATCGTGGAGTAGGCTGCTTTTGCTCTCAATGGATGTTGGAATGCGCTCAATGCAGGTTATATTGCAGAGAGTAGCATTTGTCGTAACTTATACATATAACTACCATACTTCGAAGGCAAGATCGATTCTTTAGCTGTGCTCCCATTTGGTCCTTGCCCCAAGAGAAAAAGCAAGGGCAAATTGACAATTTCAAAAACTGCAGGAGCATTGTTGGGATATAGAAATACCCCATAAATATAAGGGCTTTTTATAAATTTTCTTTTTAGTAATTCGTGATATTAAGGATATGAATTCCTCACTTGGTAACGCCCCAAACCCTATTTCCCTCCATTTTTCTGAAGCGGCAGCGGCGGTGGAGCTGAGTGCTCCCATTTGGTTTCGCCAGATGCGGCCATGCTCCACTTAGCAGCGGCTATATGCCCTAAAGGATGCCGATCGATAACGCGGAAAACCTGCTTCTTTGAGAACAAGCATAGGCAGGTCGTTTACCTGAGGGTCTTCACAGAATATATCCGACCAGCGTCTTTCAGCTCTTTCTAGCTGAACTATGAAGCCCATAGATGATTGCCCAGTAAGTAGCTCGTGAAATTGAATTATTTCTGAAGCTGCAAAATGCAAGAATCACTAGAAACTTTTGTTCGATGTGTAGAGCTGCTACGTATCTGGTCTTTTACATTATTTCTTCTTGTTCCTTTGCACTTACTTACTTCCAGCATTCTTGCAGGGTTGTTGCACAGATCTATTCTCAATATTCTCGGATTATGATGCTTTTTATCCTTACAGAACTTTTAGATCTATGAAAGGATAATAGGTTGGCCTTGCTCAGAGTTTTCTTGTATACAATTTTTTTCTAAGTTTTATTGATTCTGTGTATTAAACCTTATGGTATTGCAGCCTATTACAGACGTTAAGAGAAACTCTTGTTTGTGAAAAACTGTTTTGTGGCATTCTTCAATGGATGTTTAGAAGCTATCAAGCTGGATCTTAGGTCCTTCAATCATGAGAAGCTCAACAAAATCTATGCTTGATTCTTGCAGCGCTTTCTTTTTTCTTTGATTTTTTCTTATTTGGAGCTCTTTGTTTGTTGCATTAGAGCAGACCACTTTTGACTCTGGAAGATATTTTTAGTCTTCAGCAGTTTATTCATCTTATGAATGATACGAACCTGACTTTTTCCAGGGTTATTACTGGGGTTATCAGGGCCAAGTGGCTTTCTTGCATATTACACTAGGTAATGCTCATTTCTTTCCATGCTTCTAAGCAATCTGGCTTCTAAATTGCTCATTTCGTTTAAGAATGATTATGTTTCTAAAGAAATTTGGTTTCTAAATTGCTCATTTCTTTTAGGTGTATGGCTCTTTAGAAACATACCACATGACTATATCTGATCTAATTGTATTGTGAAACACATGGTAAAATTGTGGGTTTAACTCCCACATGTTCACCTTCCCATTGTAGTCACAACTTCGCATGAATTCCCTAAATCCTCTACTGCATTGTCCGATAGGGACGCCCACGTATCAGCGAGGCCTGCGTTCTAAAGTCACGATTGTTTTTCCCAGACATTTTGCTGCATTTTTGTTTTTTCGCTGCAATCGATTTGTTTTGTTGCCACGTTCCGTCAAAGTCCGTCTAGGCTGTCATTGCGGTGTCCACAAGCTATGGCGGCGTATAATCTCTGTCCACAAGTTATGGGGGTGGATTTGTCTGGTTATTTTGCCTCGGTGCACCTATATAAGAAGCACTGTAAATCTAAATGATTTTAAAACTTTGCTCGGATGTGCTCGAATTTGCTCTGCATCAGTCTGTAAGTTTTCTTGCATCTTTCTGTTTTTTTGTTTGTTGTTTTTTATATTAGATAGGCTGTTGCTAGGATTTGCTCCCTTGATCTTCGTGACATCCGTAAACAGAGTTATGGCCGCTACCGTCTTCCGAAAACCAGACTTATGGCGATACTGCTGTTCTATCTGGAAATTATATTTCTGTTCTAGCATGATATCCTGCAGATGCTTTCTGTAAAATACCAGTGGTAGAAACGTACAGTCCAGTCATGAAGATTTGAGAGTAGGTATCTCAATGTAGCACGCAATTTTCGATAACCTTCGGAAGTTTGTTTTAGGATTTGGGGCCCAATTAGAACATCCGCAGTATAATCAACACTGGCTACCCAGAGCCGTAAAACATCAGCTCCATAGCCAGGTTCAGTCTGCAAACATACGCAAGGTCACACAAAACATTGAAACCATAACAGTCAAAGGCAAACACTGTATTATCACCTTCTGGTCCTTTCCTCCTTCAATAACAAGCCATGTAATTGTACCTGTAGCTACCTAGGCACCAGTGAGTTACTATTCTAAACCAGCACCAAGAAATCTGTATTTATGTTAACACAATACGTAAATTTCGATATCTTTGCCTTTCGTTTTAGCTTAGATATCTACAAAGAACTTTAGAACCCGACAAAGAATAGTCATACCAAGATCCCCACCGCGGGTTAGTTGTAACATTCTCGGGGGCCTACCAACCATCCATCCATCCATCCGAATGACCATTCTACATGTTTGATCCAAGACACCGCAATCTTATCTTTTCTGCAGACATGATCTTGCGGGGAATGAGGTCGGGACCCAAGAAAATAATTTCACCGACTTTGGTTCTCTCAAATGACCTCTCCCCTGTTTCACACAAACAAAAGTGATTGTCGTCTCCCAACCTGCATTCTTCTCTTCTCATTCACCTTCACCGAGTCCTCCAAACAAAAACATATACAGAAAGAAACTCTATTCATATCCATTGAAGCTTATCACTAATGTTGCACTTGCTGAATTTTCATAAACACTTTCTGTAGCATTGTCAGTCCAATAGATCTTCACAAGTAGTTTTTTCACAACATACAGATGATGCTCACATCTGATAATTCGAGAAAATGCCTCTATGAAACCCTTTGGTCCTCGTGTAGATCACAGGTTCAACACCATACATATTTCTAGAAAGAAACAGGAGAATGAAAATACAAGACCAATATAAGGACTGCCTCATTGCAATGACTGGCTTCAAAGGCAGTTTTGTCCAGATTGATTGACAACCCCTTGATTTCCAAGTACTACAAAGATCAAACTTGACAAGACACCAGACTCTAAAGTAATGGCAGATGTAGTTGTTATGTATCCGGCCTGCCTCGTAGCTTTCAACCATACATCTTACGTAATTTAGTAGGGCATAATCATGCTCCAAATTATCATACAACCGAAGTCCACTCCTTGGCTGTTGTAATTATGCCAACCATTAGCAAACAGAAACAACATCATTATGCCAATAACAACAGAACCAGGTCCTATAAATAAAGCTAATCGGATATAAATGAGGACTCCTAAGCAATGCATAAAAAAAAATTATTGCATAGTCACAACCGAACAACCTCGCCGCACCTACGCCTCGTCGTTTTTCGGTGCTTTGCAATATTTTCATCTAAGGGATCATCGGGATTTGGGACACTCAGCCAGAGCTTGAATGTCTGCAAGCAATCTCATATTATAGGACTTGCAAGATATTCAACAAGAAATATGATGCCATACGAACCTAAGTAAAACTGTACAAATCTGCAATGCAGGGCTCCATTTATCTTTCAAAATGTCTAAACAGATACAACCAAGCTGAGACATATTAAATGCATTCTCATGTTAGTACTCCACCGAAGGTTGTTTCACACAAAACCAAAAGAAACTCCACCTTATCGATGTTGGGGTGGTATATTTTTGTCAAAAGCGGACCTGTATAACAATTAGGGAATTTAGTGTAGCATATGACCTTTAGCCTGTACGCAACCAAACCTATGCATCATGTGACCAATCATGCAACAGAATTACCTTAGGAGCAGCCATTGGATATTCTTCAGGTAAAAAGAGCTCCAGCTTAAAAACTCCACCTGCAAAAAACCATGTCCTGTCAGAACATAAATAGAATTATTCACAAAAATGACGGGCCTCAATATTGTAGAACTCAACCACATGACAAACTTATACTAGATTCCTTGAACCGAACCACATGAGTATTCAGCTGCTAGCAATTATCACACTATCATTGTTAATAAAAGCCGAAAGGATGCAAAGAGAGTGCCTAGAATTTTAGAGCTGGAGCTGGAATTCAATGCCATTATAACTGACTCCTAGTCAAGTACTTTTAACTTCATTACCTACTTTTGGATATCATTTACAGTTACTCGTCCACATGTCATCCCCGTTATGTTCAATGTCCATTTGACATGCCATATTATTGTAATATGGACATATGCTTAGGTGGCATATTTATCTGCTAATCAATCAGAAAATGGGCAATTTCTCGTATTGATGAGCTTTAGCAGCTTCTGGTGCAACATAAAAGATTTGGGCAGTCAAGGCTCTTAGAAAATTTTCTCGCATAGACTCATTCTAAGGCATGGCATGCTATAAGATACACCAAACATTTCTCGCAAGAAAAAAAAAACATTTTAGACATGTTGCTTTACAGCCCTGGAGAGGCATCTTTGCTTTAAATACGAATGAGAATCATGCTTACAATTTTATTCAATATCTTTGTCCGACTAGCAAGGACCTGCCCAATACCATGGTACCTTAATTATTAAATAATAAGGGAATCAATGTCAAAAATGACTTACATGAAGCATGAATCCACGTTACCTCATGCAGTCGGACGACATTTGGATGCCTCACGAGCTTCATGACAGTAATTTCTCTCTTTATCTGATAAATTATGTTAACATGAAAATCTCTGCCGTTGGCTGAGAAATACGACATATGCCAAAAAATACACAATCCTAGCCACTACCCTAATTTTAAAATGTCCAGCATATAAAAATAATAGAAAACCTAGCAAAAATGATTGAATACACCATGATGCGCCTAGGATTCCTATAGAAATTGAAAATGAATACCGTTTTTGCACAACAAGCATTGTATTCATAATGCAAAGGGAAAGTCAACTATTGGGACAAAAAGAGAAACCAATATAACCATTGAAATTCTTAACCTGCAAATCATCAAAGTTAGTAGAAAGTAAAACGTCATATGATACTCGATTTACTGCCCAAACCATCAAACCTTGAAAGACATATCTAAAAATATACTTATCTGGCTATTGCGCTTCTGTCACAGTAATCTCCTTATGTAAACTCGTTCTAGTAGAAAACTAGCATTTTTGGATGTTTAAGTAAACGAACGAGCAAAGATAAATTATTTGCCATTTGTACTTTAACTGTGTGCCATAAACTTGCAAGGTTTACATGTGCTCGTTGACATCATTGCAAACTTCTTTATGAGGAACCAAGCACACAAAAAAAAGGTAAGTGTCTTGCACCTTCCTTGATAGAATTGTAGTGATCCAATGCCTCGTAGACAACAATTCTCGGACTTGAGTGAGGAAGGTAGAGAGAGAATACGAGAAAGGGATAGAGAACGCTATGCAACCCGGGAAAGAGAAAGAAGACTAGAGAGAGCGAGAGACCGTTATGCAAGAAGGGGTGCGGAAGACGTGATTAGGCAACGAGAAAGAAGAAGAGAACGTTATGGGCAATATGAATCTACTCATGGTGAGAAACAAGAGGAAATGAGATTGGAGGGAGGGGAGCATGCATGCATGCTTGATGAAGTGGTTTCAAGTGAAGTAATAAATAATATACGTTCTATTCAACCAATGGAACAATTGGAGTTAGATCACCAATGTGAGCATACACAAATTCAAAAAAAAACATGAGAGGATGGTAGATGTTGCACGAAAACATCGACGAGTAGATGCCATCACTTGTGTAAATGTCTCCCCGCAAGAATATATTGAATTTAGCGAAAGATCTATTGCCAATAAGACCAGTGTAAATGTCGCGCACAAACAATCTGCATCAAATGCAGGAATTGGAATTCTGATTGATGAACATAATTATATGTCATCCCTTGCCACAAATGATAGTCATGCAGATGAAAGATTAAGGTTAGATGGAAGATCATATGTCGAACACACTTATGTAGGAGGTTCACCTGTAAATACTGAAGAAAATGAGAGAAATATGAATGAAGAGTCAGATCCAAGGGTAAGATCTCTCGACTGCAGAACGGAGGCTTCAGCACATTGGCGATCTCGTGCGCGACAAATGAATGTCGCAATCAGTCGAACATATGCTATGTGCTCTTGGATTAAAAGATGCACATATTGTCAAATCTCGTTGCTCAACGTGGAGCATGATGGATTCTGTTGCAATAAACGGAAATGGTTATTGCCTCTCCTACCCCCTTTACCCACAGCATTGAACAACCTATACGATGTGCAAGAATTTGCTAAGTTAGCAAGAAAAGTGAATAGGTTATTCTGCTTCAGCGTGCTTGGAGTGAGTGGTGGATTCGTAAATTTGGATTTTCCTTCATCCGTAACTATTACAGAGCGAACATATCATCGAATACGGCCGACCACAGAATCAGGGCACCCAATACATTGGTATGTGTATGACGAGTCTGAAAGATATGCACAAGGTCGAGAGCAGCAAGTACCATTCCAATGGATTGCTATTGTCAGTTCGATCCTTGATCAAGTCAACCCATTCATTCAAAACCTTCGAACTATGGGAAGCATGCATGTACCATCGGCATACATTACAATTCAAGGGGCAATTGCGAGTAATGAAATAGCAGCCATTGCAGACGCTAGTAATACAGCAGACATTTGTCCTCGAGTAGCTGGTTTTTTGGTCCGGAGTGAAGGAGAACCAACTTTCATGAACAACCTAGATCCTATGTATGAACCGCTGCAATATCCGCTTTTCTTCCCACACGGTACTATTGGATGGGGACTTGGAAATGACATGGCCTTACGCAATTGCAGTGGTACAGGACTAGATTGCTACACGAGGAGCGCTTTCTTCAATTAGGTCGTCTATGCGGAGAATATCTGGTCGACATGTATTCTAGGGTAGAGGACGCTCGATTAAACTACTTCAGAACGCCATCATTTCGGAATAGAAGAGTGCAATATGATGAGGACTATTCTGAACGCGAAAACGATGCTCAGAATGACATTATTTTACCATCGTCCTTCTTGGGGTGTCAGAAATGGTGCTCTGTCCAAATCGCAGATGCATTAGCACTGTCTAGATCAAAAGGTCGTCCAACATTATTCATCACTATGACTACGGATACTGATTGGCCAGAAATACAAGCCGGACTAAGACCAGGACAAAATGCATCCGATATTCCTGTGATTGTCGTTCGTTGTTTCCATGGAAGATTACAACGTTTAAAGGAGCTGCTTCATAAATTCTTCCAATGCATATCATATGTGATAACAGTCATAGAATTTCAAAAGCGTGGATTGCCACATGCTCATCTCGTTTTACGCACTGAACCCGACATACCAATCGAGTGCATAGATGAGATGATCTCAGCTGAATTGCCTACAGATCCCATTCTTCGAGGACAACTTCAAAAATTTATGATGCACAGGTACACCGAAAGGTGTTCTCCAAATGGCAGTCCTTGTTGCTATAAATATCCAAAAGATGTCAACCCAACGCATCTTGATTCGAAGGGTTATGTACAGTATAGACGGAGAACTATAGACGATGTATGGGTGGTTCCATATAATGCCTTCCTCCCTGCATGAATTGGATTGTCACATTATGGTGGATGTTGCATCGACAGTCCATGTATTCTCCTACCTTTATGGTTACATTTACAAAGGATTTGACACTGCTAGTTTTCAAGTAAGCCAAGAACGGCACTCGGCTTTCATACCACCGTCCTTAAACAATCAAGATGAAGCGACTGCAGAATCCTCGTCAAGAAACAATGGTCAAAGAGGAAATACCACATGCCAACTATCAGGGCATGCACCATCTGAAGAAACCGCTAGCCGACCTCCTAGGAATGAAATACAGGATTACTTGAGGGCGCGTTATCTATCGGCAACAGAGGCGGCATGGAGAACAATGTCATATGACATAACAAATAAGTCTCCTGCCGTCAAATGCTTGCCCCTACATATGCCACATCTGAACACGAGATCACTATTAGATCGATATTTCTTGCGTCCTCTGGATCTCGAGTTTGATGCCATCACATACATCCAATACCATGAACAATACACGTTGTCTATATACAACTCGACATTAGGAATTGAATTTGGAGCCCACGTGGAACAAGAGCGGGAGGGGTTCACGAGGAACGTAGTGAGGAAGAGGGTAAGGCAGCCAATTATATGTAGGATACGTTTGTTATTGCCTCGAGTGGGAGAGGCATTCTACTTGAGACAAATCCTGCTGCACCGCCCTGCGAGGACATGGGATGAACTGAAAATCGTTAATGGACAACAATATGAAACGTAGCAACAGGCTGCGGAGGCAGAAGGGCTGCTTGCAGCACATAACGAGGGTGTGTTAGTGATGGAAGAAGCTGTTTCCTTATCATTGAGTCCCAGACAACTACGATTTCTTTTTGCCATGGTACTGCTGGATCAAGGTCCAGCAATTGAACTATGGAGCAGGTTCAAAGCAGCAATGAGCGTCGACATGCTAGACGAGTACCCAAATGAAGAAACAATCGCCTTTAATGAATCCCTTCATTTAATCAACAACATTCTAATGCAACATAGTACCAATATCATGGCGTTTGGTCTCCAGCTACAGCCTCGTCTTGGAAGAGATGTCATGCATGAGTTGCAAAAATTTTCGGACCATGGACAGTACTTAGATCAGGTAATGCAAATGACGACCATAATGAAAAATGACCAACAAAAGATATACAACTTCGTTCGAGAATGGCTTGAATCCCCAGAAAGCAATCAACCTTTGTTCATCGATGGAAAGGCCGGCAGGGGTAAAACATTCCTACTAAATTGCATATGCCTGTTGATACGAGGCGAGCAAGGTATAATTCTCCCATGCGGTACGACAGCATTAGCAGGTCTTCAGTACCCGGGAGGACGGACGGCACACTCATTGTTTCAAATCCCCGTAGAAGAAAATAATGCAGGGCTTTATTCGATGATAGAACATGATTCTGGAGCAGCAGACCTGCTCATTGCAACTAGGGCCATCATCTGGGATGAATTTCCAATGGCCAACAAAGCTGTCATAGAAAGTGCCCATCATCTAATGCAACGACTGTGCAGGAACAGTCTTCCCTTTGGAGGCAAACATTTCATTGCCTCTGGAGATTTTAGACAAGTCGCACTTGTCGTAAAGGAAGGGGGAAGAAATGCCGCATATAACGCATCCATAAAATCCTCGCCATTGTGGCAAACTTTTCGTGTGATGAGTTTGGAAGAACCGATACGTAACGCAGATGACCCTGAACTAATGAATTTTGTCGATCATATAGGAGAAAATTGGGAGGAGTCGACGGTCTCACTAGATATATTCAATATAACTACTAGCGTAGAAGATAGCGTTGAATTTTTGTATCCGTCTGACGTATTACGAAATCCAGCTTCATGCAAGACACGAAATACATTGTCGACAATTAATAAGAGTGTTGATAGCTTCAACGATTGCATTCTTAGTAGAGTTTCTAATCATGAAAAATTGTATTATAGTCACGACCACATCACGGAGCAAGATGAAATCATACATGACCACCCCTATGCAACTTCAGATTTTCTTAATCACTTCACACATTCTGGAATACCCAACCACGAACTGAAGCTTAAAGTAGGGGCCATATGCCGCATTATGAAACGATTGGACATCGAAAAGGGCCTGGTAAAAAATGCGAGAGTTATGGTCGTGTCAATGCACGCAAGATTTGTCATGGTGAAAGTACTAGACGAGGCACCCCAGGACGATGCATGTACATACCCGATTTCTAGAACTGACTTTTTCTATCAACCAGAGAACCGGCCCTGGACCATTTACAGACGACAATTGCCACTCCGTTTATCCTATTCGACCACCTTCAATAGCTGCCAGGGGCTGACATTGGATCGCGTTGTCATTGACCTGCGAACCGATGTATTTGCAAATGGCCAGCTATACACGGCTCTTACTCGCATGCGGAAGAGAGAAGATGCACTCATCCTCCTCTCACCAGAGAATACATCGAGGCATACCAAAAATATCGTCTATAAAGAGCTCCTCTGTTGATAAGGTACTTTTTTAGCTCTTCTTTGTAGTGTTCACAAAGGATGATGTAGCAGTGTATCGTCTGCAAGGAGTTAAACTCTAAGTAAGGTATGTCCTCTGCCTTTCATATGTATGGTATTGTACAGTTTACAAAAGATGATGTAGCAGTGTATCGTCTGCAAGAAGTTGAACTTTAAGTAAGGTATGTCCTTTGCCTTTCATAGGTACCATGTGATGTGATGATCCTCTTATCTCCAGACAAATTGTCTGGAACAAGTTGTGCTAACGTGTGTTTTCTCTGGCCACTTTTTAGACAGGTACAGACGACTTCTTCAGTCCTCTTCTATAGATGACACTATTCGGAAGTTATTCAGATAAGGTATGCCAAAGAAAAAAAAAAATCCCTTCCCTGCCCATACGATAGATGACGTGCTATCTGATTACCATGGGATTCCCTCTCATTCATTTTTTTTTCTTGCTACAAAGGAATAGAATAAATAACCATCGTGATGCCAGCCTAGTGGTCAAGCTATTGGTAATAGGTGACCCCTATCCAAAGCCCAAAACCCACTGACTGTCATTAGATGCAAAAAATAAATGAAAAGAACATCCATCGCGGTAACAGCCTAGCGGTCAAGCTATTGGTAATGGGTGACCCCCATCCAAAAGCCATATCCCGCTGTCATCGGATGCAAAAATTAAAATAAAATAAATGTCCATCGTGGTAACAGCCTAGTGGTCAAGCCGTCGGTAATGGGCAATTCCCACCTAGGCCCAAAACCCACTGGCTGTCATCGGATGGCAAAAGAAATGACGAGACACACAATAATGGGAATCCCATGGTAGTCGGTTATAGCACCTATCTATCCTCTGGGCACAAAACAAACGGCAATAATGCAGGTTCAACTCTTGCATGTTCTCTCGCACCTCAAGCATGTCCAGAACTGAGATCTATTCGACTTATCACAATACTTTTGCAGTGGGTTGGACAAAAGAAATGTTCGCGGCGGCCTTGGCCGCCGCGATAAATTTCTTGTACTGGTAAACTATTTGGTAATATTGCAGTGGTTAACCATTTGGTATCATGCAAAAAAAGTCATACTAGCAAAGCTAAACCAACTATACTTATCATATGTTGTTGCTATGATTAATCACTATAAACTCATACGAGCAAACCTAAACCAATTACATTTACCATATGTTGTTACGATTAATCACTATAAATCATCGTAACATAGACACTTAAAATTACCATGTGTATATGTTAAGGAAGATAGATGGGATCGATAATCATTCTATTAAACTAGACATATTAAGCAATAATGCACATCATATATTTTAAGTTATAACTATCATGTTCTACTACCATATCAAAAAACAATGTTCTTTTATCACGTCGTAGAATTGTATTGATGAACTATAATGTATAACTAGATATGGTTTGTAAACTTTTTGGCCCACATACCAGTAATGATTTTAAGATTTGGTTTTCACTAATAAATCGTTTCAAAAAAATCATACTGATTCAATTTTGGGGGCCTTGTGTTTGCATGGAATACAAATGTGAATCCCCCTTGATAATTTTTTTGTTTAGAGCATATTTTATTATTAATAAAATATGCCAGGATTTTGTAAATATGGTTTTAGAGCATAGCATCTATGGATTCATGAACAACAAATGACGAAAACAAAAGGCGCACCCCATTACCAATCCTTGGCCCATTCCCCTAAATTCTCTATTAATATACCATTCAGAACAATAGCTGTGTCTGCTGTTTGATTGCCAAAATATACATATCCTAAAAGAAAACTCTTTAAAATCTATAAGTTTTTGAACTTGGGAACCTAACAACGTGATTTCTTCATCTGGGGTTCTCCCTAGAGAGAAAAAAGAAGGCTGCATAGATCCATATAGTAATGACGATCAACCCGGGTAATAGCCCGCGGATGGAATACCTTAAAAAACTCTTCCCATAAGTTGGAACGGATTTTGGTGCTAAGGGGGTCCCTTAGAGCTCTTTTTTGAAGCTTGCCCTTTTCATTGATGACAGAATACTCGATTTTTCCTTTCTTCTCAGGTTCGGAGGCTGCAACTCTTTCCTTCTAGTTCATCAGGCCGTAAATTCATCCAGTCTGCAAGTTCCGACATGCATATTCGATCGAGCCTGTTTAAGAAATAAACTGCGAAGTCATCATCTTTTTTCTTTCTGCTACAATCTCTCACTCTCCATTTGAAATATTCTCTTCTTATTCCTTACAAGATGTTAATCTATGCCATTCATACCGTATATTCAAAGCATATCCCTAAAACATCACAAGCTCGCCTAGGGTTTGCCCTTCAGGCAACCCAAAAAGATCTAATGCAAGACACTGCCCTTTTCTTTTTTTTCCTCACCATTTGCAACCATCTAAAGTCCCTAAGTTTCTCTCAAATTTCAGTGACACTATGCATTTTATAATTAACATAGAGAAATATATTTACCGATCTTGTATGTGTCATCTGAATTTGTAGGACCAGAAAACTGATGCCCTCTAACCAGAAAATAATTTGCCAAACTTTTTTTTTTGGTCAGCTCAATCAAAATCTAACATTGAAAAGGCAAAAACATAAAGCAATTCACTAAGTTCTAATGTATTTCTAAGTTAGACCTTAACAAAAGATTGCGCTTGTCTACTCTGGTCTAGGCCTGCCAACCATGAGGAAAAAAAAAAGCATTAATCAATTAGACTCTCTCTCTTCCAAATGATATAGACGATTGGCATTTGAATTGTTTTAGACATTTGAAAAACAGTGAACCAGATCAAAATCTCAACTGAAATCAGAATGGGTTGTGTCAAAACCCACAGAATAGAGCTTCTCTGGCCTTGGATTTCCAAAATTAACCCCTCTTGCAACTACTTCGATTCTGCTGCGTCCAAAATCCTATATTATAAAGTTATTCTGTAAGTGTTGGACCCAGCCCTAGATCCGACGGCTGAGATTTGATCATTCCATCCTATGGTTGAGATTTGATGTTGTATCTCGATTAGGGTTCGACACACAAGGAGTTTGGCGTGAGCAGGAGCAACAGTACAGCCGGTGCTGTGCCTACCCCTCGCCCCATTTTCTAAGAGCGGGCCGCTTTGGTCCATGACCTTTGTTAGGTTATTTGGCTATGGCCGATTTGATTATGGAAACCAGGGCTGATGCCATGTTGAAAGAGATTAGTTTGAATTCTGAACCATTCCAGTATCGCCCGAGGTTTTATCCGAATGTTTACCTTGGCAAATCGGCTGTGCAAATCGGCTGTCTGTTTTGTGAAAGGCTTCGGATGCTTCGTCGCAGGAGTGCAGCAGTCTTTATTGGCCGTGGGAGCTCTTCTTCAAACGGCTCCCTTTGCATGAAGAAGATCGCTTGAGTATTAGAATGATGATCTTCAGTTAACCCGGCTCCAAATTTGTCCCTTCTGAGACTTCAAAAGACGGTTTCAAAATTCCTTTGCCCACTTTGAAGCTTGAAGTTTTTTATGCCGTGAATGATTATGGATGAAGCAGATGATTACATTCCTTTGAGAAAAAGACATGTGCTTGCATCTACAAACAGGCATAAAATCTGGAGGTCTTGCTGATTTGGCTTTATTGTTGATGAGACAGGTAGTTTTTGTACTTGCATTTTTGCTTATAGATTATGCATTCCGCCCATTGTACATGCATATTTTCTTTGATGTCTTCTTAGAGAAGGGCCAGTTAATTAAGTTTGGTGCAGAAGAATGCCTTTGCCATTGCCTATCCATGTTGAAGGAGTCCTGCTGCGTGCCATCAGCAACTACCAGCACTACAAGAAGAATGCATCTGTTATGCCTAAGTTATCTGGCCTTTTTTATGTGCTCAGCTTAAAACCTGGAAAGTATAACTCTATATATCTGCCATTTGCTCAACAAATCTTAGTCTGGACGAATCAGTATGCATCATTGTTCTTCATGATGAGTGGAATGCACACAAGCTTGGATAATCTAGAAGATACATTAAGCTTAATAAAGCCTAATTTTTGTTTCCTGCCTATCCAGGTTGGAGGAGTCCTGCTGTGTGCTACTATGCAACTGCAAGCACTATAAGAAGAATGCATCTGATGTGCCTAAGTTACCATTGATGTCTTTGCCAAAATGCTGGTGTCTATGAGATTGCTAATGATTGCATTCAAGATGGAATTCAGGTCAGGACATCTTCATGCATTAGTCTATTTCATAATAGATTCTCTCATTTACAGATGTTCTACATGAATTTATAGGTCACATTTTTTATCTTTTTCAGAGCTTCACTACGTGACCTCATTTCCTTATTTATTTCTTCAGTCAATGAGACTATAGTAACAGTTAAACATGCCAGAATGCCAAAACTTGACAAACTGAGCTCCAATTCAAGTATCATTTTAAGTATCATTTCACCTGCTTTGGCAGGATGAATTCTCGCAAACATGCAAAATAACTACTCTTATCTCTTTAAATCCTTTCGATCCCACACCATAATTGTTTGGGAGGATTTTGAAGTGTTTGTAAGATTCCCATGGCAGATTCCCATCTTATCATATGATATAATGAAAAGGATATGGCTTTTGTTGCAGCCGCGCTTCCATGCAGCTCAATTTGTTGAATTTGTTGAAATTTCTATCATGCATTTAATGGATAGGTCAGCAAAATTTCTGTCATGCATTTAATGGATAGATCAGCTAAAACATCAAGTAATTTTATGATGAGTGCCCGCATACTACAGCACATAGGCGAACATCCATGATACTGGTTTATTGTGGTTTAATTGCCCTTCAACTATTCTGCCCATGTTGCAGACTTTTAAAAATAACATCGTCTCATATTTGAACTAACATATCCCTTGAATTCATTTCAAGGAATACCAATTGTTCAATGCTTTAATAATGACTTCTCTATTGGTTGAACAAAATATTAATGTTGATGTATGCGCCGTAATTTTAGCTACAAATCATTCTTTGCGTCAATAATTAAAAGCTAGACAGGGCAAATAATTGCAGCTCAAATTTTATATTTCTTACGGTTTCGTCATCTTAATCATCTTACATTCCATGCAACCGTATCCAAATATTGATTGGGTCCACGGACCTATCAAACTGAGAGCTTTACAATGCAAATTATAAGACATTAGCACAATGTTGGCAACATGGCGTTGATAAAGGTCCGAGTTGTATTAGTATTGGCAACATGCCATTGATTCGAGACAAGAAAGATCTTAGTCATATTAGAGTGCCCTCAAATACTAGATAGGTAGAAACACTAAAGAAAAACGGTAGATATACTAGATAGGTAGATAGGTCGTACAATACAAAATGGAAAAGGTAGACATGTTAAAGAATAAAGGACATGCAAAATAGCACTAAAATAGCACTAAGGCCCAAATTCCTTACCTGGACAAAATTGCAAAGTTTTTGAGCTTTCACATTCTATTACAATCCAATAATTGCAAAGTTTTCCGGATGTGGCAGGAACAATCAAAGATTTTATTGTCGATCAAGATCCCTTGGCAGTTTGCTGGTTCTTTGTTAAAAATCTATGATCTGGATCTAACTGTGTATTCTTGAAGAAGTGACAAAACAGGAGTGGAATAGTGGCCCTGGAATTTAGGGTGGAAGATCATGAGTCTATTGTTAACAGACTGACGTTCATTGGAATCTGGGCCTAAGTCAATGGTCTAATCCATATAATCATACATGCGACAATGCACACTTAAAAGAGATAAAAACATCCAACCATTGAAATCGGGGAAATGATAAAAGAGATAAATAAAATAACACTTAACCATTGAGATCTGGGAGAGGATTAAAATTGCCACAGTGCACGTGGCAGTGGAGGAATCAAACCTCCAGACACCCCACACATCCACAAAACAAAAATAAAAAAACATATGGAGATAAGATACAGAACACTTCTAATAGATAAGAAAATGTAGAGATACAATGCAAAACCCGATAAAAAGATCATTAAGCTCTTAATACCTTTAAAAGCATAAGCGTAAGCATAAATGTTTTTTTGAAGCAACTCTAAGCCTAAACAACATCATCATTTACATGTTCTTAACTTATGCCCAGCAACGCTGGGCATCGTTACTAGTACATCTTCACTTCTATAGACCTTTTCGTACCCAAGTGCAAGCCTGCTGATATGTCTATAGCGTAACTGCACTCCTTTGCACAACTTGCATCTGTAGTGTAAATTGGGCATTCTTCATCTGACGAAAAAAGGGACACATCCAGTTCTGTCTGGTCGGCAAAGATAGGGTGAAATCTGTGCTTTACACAGGAATCGGTCAACACAGACTGATTTTTCTCGATGTATTTCGCAAAAATGTTGCTACAACGTTGGACTCCATCGCGATCAAACTTGACCCGTTCAAGAGAATGGCAGCCATGGAATTCATGAGATGTTGCTAAGCCATACGTCTTCTTAGATATTCGAGAAAGCACAAGGCGTGGTTCAAATCCAAGCCTCACTGCGCCATGCAACACAGCAGCTCCTGGATTGACAGGAACAACGATATTATCTCTCCCAAATTCATGAGCAAATTCTTCTCTTATCCGGTTAATCATGTATGGATTTCCTGAAAATCCTCCTACTAAGAACAGACACTTGACTCTGGGACACAGTGTTAACTTCTGACGGATTAGCCGGATTGTTTTCTCTACTTCTGTGTCAAATAAAGTCCTGTAAACTTGGGCGCTTAGCTCAAGTTCCTCATACTCAGTTTCAGGTCTGACGACACCGTTTACTCTGTCATATATTCTCCATGCAGATGAGAGTTTACGCGGAACGTCCCAACCCATTCCGATAAACGTAGAGGAGCCATCGAAAGGGCATTTTTTGGCAAGCCACCAGCTGAGGACTTTGGTAAAACACTTGGGATCTTCCGCGAGGAACTGCTGAAAGCAACCGATTTTTTCAGCAAGGTAGTGGAAAAAATTAGCATCCACAAATGTGCCCCCGCCCATTTCACCGCAGTTGCTTGCTGCTTCGTGCACTTTGCAAAGACTACGTGAGGTTTTTCTGTGCACAACCAGATCGATGGTTCCGCCTCCTATATCCACAACCATGAACTCGTTTCCAACCTGCAGAGAAAGCTGGGGGCATTTTTTTTGGCAGTACATAGATGCTGCTTCGGGCTCTAAAACTATTTGCAAATCATGCGAGCTCGCGTACCGATCTGTGCAGTATTTCCCTTTCACCATTCCGGCCATTTCGCAGCAAACTTGCATCTGCTGCTTAGCTCCGTCATCCCAAATTGCAGGCACTGTGATGCACCACAGCACATCCCGCTTCTTAAAATGCCTCTCTCCGTACCTCCCCTTCAGATTATCCATTATAAATTCTGACATGCATCTTAAATAGTCGGAAACAAGCCTTTGGGCTGAGAGCCCAGCTGGGAGCTCATGTTCTTCGGAATCAGAAGCCAGCAACAACTTGAATTTGGTTGCAAAAACACCTCTGTTTTGACCCACTACGGTGATTGCTTGTACAAAATCATCCTGCTCCACATTGCCCGAATAGTAACTGCCTTGAAGGGACTCCATGTAAGCTAAAAGTGCAGGCCATCCCCAAGCTTTTAACGCAAATGAACTTCTTCCTCCGGTGGGGACGTAAAACAGGCTTGTTTGAGTCTTACAATACAGTTTTCCTCCGGCATCATCCCAACCAGGCCAATCTTCAACGATTTGGACATCAGAGGGGTCGCTGCGATGAGCAAATGCAAAACCAGAGTAGGTAGTGCCGAAATCCAGCCTCACTACCACTACCGGATCCATCATGTAACTTAAGTTACACAAAATCCAATACGAGTCTGAAGTAATCTCTGATTCTGGTGACATTGAGTTCCTTGAACTTTCTCTGACGTCAGATTTAAAGTGTTGTACGTGACAGAACAAAGGATTTAAAGGATATTGTATGCACATTAAATGGCAAAATAAATAAACCATTTCTTTCAACTTGGTGCGAAATTAAATAGAGGGTTTGCTCTGCTCCCTCAGTATAGTAGTTGGCTAGTTCACAAAAAGGTACATTTATCTTTACCATAGTAATGGTGCCCAGTGGGCATAATTTTGAAACATGTAAATGTTGGGAACCTAAGCATTTGCATATACATTAACTTTTAGGCCATTTGAGTTGTGCATTTGCGTATAATAAGTTTTGACCATTGCATCATTTTGGGAACCCGTAGATTGCAAGTGCCTCTATGAGTTGTTGACGTCTATGAGTTGCTGGGCATATGTTGGGAACTTATGTTGGGAACTGCTAAATGATACCAAGGAGGACTCCATTATGCATATATGACGTATTTAAGAAAATCTAGACTTATTCAAGGTTTTTAGACTTATCTATATTTATAATGATTTGAAATATTGAGTGATTGATCTTTGATTATTTCATAATCATGTCATACAATAAATAGGGATGAGAAGGAACCATTGCAAAGAAAATGAATTGTACTTTGGCATTTATTAAGTTAATCATCAGTACATAATTCCAAATGACTTTGGACAACAGCAACTACATCGTCGGGTATTTTTTCAAGCTGTTTCATGGAAATTGCAGAGGTCTTTGCCTTCCACCCATAGATTACTGATTGAACATCCACCCATTGTCGTTGTTCACTTGGATTTGGCTTCCATCTTTTGTAGCAACATCCATTGTATTGATCTTTCAAACTCTTCTTACCCCTAGTGAGTGGCTTCCACCATTGGATGTGAACTCAAAGACACTCTTTTAGTCCATCCTTTTGTTTAGTCGGATTAGCCAATGCTGCACCTAACCAAAATGGAGTCTCTTTCATATCATCAGGCCTCACAATGAGAAACATACCTTCCATAATGTCTTTTTCAGGTTTAAATTCCTCTTTTGGTTTACCACTTGCAGGGCCACAATACACCACTTCATGATGTTCTTCTTCATTTTCAGTCATCATAATAGGAGCATCCACTGTGAACGAGGCCAAAATCCATCTTGTAACTTGGAATTTCTTACTGGAGATTCCTGTAGTTCTGCTATGACATTTTCCCAATATGTAATAATTGGCTGCACTACTTCTTGATACTTGGAGTGTCCAAAACGTCCATTTAACCCTATTTTCCAAAAATCTATGTATTTTGAAATACCAGATATGATATTTTCCTCTTCCCTCATATGTTCATTAAGGGGCACTGGGCTCAGTTCACCATCGGGCAATATTTGCCTACCAGCATCATCTTTTTTAAAAAGTTCAATACCATCTTCAGGCTCCCATGTTGCCTGCTTAGGGTGCACCTTATACTGCATTCTAGGATCCCCTTTACCATCTAGATATAACCGAAAATGTAATGGCTTCGTATGCCCCACCAATTTATGGCGACCATCTTCTATATAACCATCCACAAATTTCTTAAAATTAGGGACTTCTTGTATGAGATATGGGACATTTCTAGCAGATACACATGTTTCATACATTTCAAACAATTGTGGCAAAGTGTGTGCATGTCGCTTTCTTATACTGTCCCCGAATTTGCTAAAGAAGGCATCAATATCTTCATGTGTATGTCCAACCATAAGAAATGCCATCACTATCTCTTTGAAATGTCCCCTTGCTACTAACATCGCCAAGTATGCCAAGACAAATCGATTCTTGTTCTCAGAGACACAATTGTCGACCTGTAAGAGGAGAACTTTTGGCAGAGGCTTAAAATCATGATGCTTCACTTTGGTTAATTCCTTGCCATCTGTTCTTGTTAGCAATGCTTTATGAAGGGATTGTGTTGCTGAGGTGAAAGTTGGAGTTAAATCTCCTCTATCTCCAACGTTGTAATTCTCTAAATTTTTAAAACATTTTGCAATGGAACCTATTGTAAAGTTTGGGTCAAACGACCAATTCCATGTGGCAAAATGACCATATGAAGCAGGGCCATGCCCATGAGTAAGGATTCCTGCCAAAGCCATAGGCAATTGCATTGCATTCTTCGTGGTGTTTGGATTAGGTTTTAACCTAGGAATGCATGTTTTCTTTTGATCCATCTTATCATGTATCAAACACAAAAATTCTGACCTCCGAAAGACAAATATCTCCATGAATAATAAATGTTGCGACAACTTCGCTGCTCCATATTGTGCCTATCCATTTTATAACGAAGTATCTCCCTCTCCTGTGGATTTTTTGTGCTTTCCAGCCTATTCTTCAAATCTGTACACGTTTCGCATTTGGAGAAGCTACTGTTCTCTCGTGAAATAAGGACATCTTTGAAATCTTCATTCCACAAGCGGCTAAAGCTAGATTGGGAGATGTGTGGTAGCCTTGCATGCTTAGAGATTCATTCACTTCCTTTAACATGGACATCATATTATAGGTAGGTGGCATCACCTTTTGATAATCTCTCTCTCCATCGCTTGTAATTCTACTTCGATGTGGCATCTGATTAGCTGTAACATCTACCAATTGTGTAAGTGCAACCTTTGCAGCTTCCATTCTTTCTGTACTTCGCTTTACAAGTTTGTTCCCATGCATGCCCTTTTTTGCTCCATTAAGCCATTTGTTCCTCCTATTATAGAAAGTGGCTTTACAAATCCCATAAATTGTATACCATCCTTTACAACATATAACATTCCCATCAAATAACATGCCCTCGTACTTTCCATCTTCACCTTTTACACTTGCTGCAAAGCTATCATATGTGAAAGTTGTCTGATCATCAAATTTCAAAGAATGATATTCAGTCCGGGCAATTAGAATCTTCTCTCGATTAGCATATTGGCAACAATGCTTTGGACAACAATCAATAGATGCAACAATAGCAATATTCTCCATATCACAAGGGTCGGCCTTGGCTTTTTTCACTACTAGTTTGGCTCTCTTCCTCTTTATAAAACGATAAGGACGCTTGTATTTCTTCATTCCGCCCCCCACATTAGTAACTTCTTCATCAATTATATGCTTTTCCCCAAGCAACGATTCTCCATTGAGTAATATCAAGTTTTTGATAGGCCATCGCATAAGTTTTCCAATCTCGAATGAGCTATCGTCAACCATCATCTCAAACACTGTAATCCCAAGGTCATTTTCTCCCAAGTAGGCACTGTCAACAACTTCGTTTGTAAACGCCACAACAATAAAAGCAAATCCCAACTTATTGTTCTCCTTGTCTAGGACAATCATCCTATTGCCTGCCCATGTAGATCTATCATCTCGATTGAACTTGTGACTGTTTTCTCTAGGCAAGGTCATAACTTCGGGACTGAAAGCATGATTTTCAACATTTGGTGCACCTGTTAACTGTGGTCTCAAGTTGCTTTTCTTCCATCTCACAAAAGAACCAACATGCTCCAGTAGATAATTATGTGATGGATTTGTAGGTTTGTCATAGACAACCTTTAAAGAAATGCTGACATATCCATCACCTAGTATTTGATTGTGGCAGTATCTGCTTGGATCCATGGTGAATATTGTTCCTTCTGCTACATCTGTATCATTCTCCATGAGTGTAACATGCATTCCTTCTTGGATTTAATTTCCTTGCTCTGTAAGCAACACTTTTGCTTAGTTACATAATGAACATAACGATTTTATAATTTGAATAGTTAGTGATATCCACACCTGAGAAGCCATAGCGTCTTTATAACTATGTATATAAATGGCAGCGTCTATTTGTTGTTTAAGCTTCTTGAACATGATTAGAAAAGTTCCAACACATGTTGATTGTTATAAGATAGAATAATTTGAATAGGTGAATTAGGGGTAACCTACACATGTAGCTAAGTCGATTCACATTTCCTATTTAAATTAAACAAGTAGTTGTACATACCTTAGAAACCATAACGAAATATACTGTTGCTTCTCTTTAGCTCCAAACCTGCAATATCAAAGGAGAAACTTAATTTATCAGAAATGAATAAAATTGCATGTTTTGGTTTTGTACAAAAGGCAAATTTGCATTTTAAAATCTCATGGGTTGGAAATTTCCTTAAGAAAGATGCAAATATATGACTACAACATTTTATGTTTAGACTTATAATCTATCTAATTTGTACCACAATGTATATAACTTTAGTATTCATCAGGTTAAAAATAGAAAATTAAGAAGTTAACAAAAAAGTCTAGCCTACTACTACTGCGAATTAAAAACCCTACAACAAAGTCGAGTATTACGGAATAGTCAATTTAAAAAATACTAAATTTTGAATGAAACTGGAATTTGCAGTTTGTTTTTAAAAAGTCGGATAATATATAAATATGGGATAGAAGGTAGAGATAGGTGGGATAGAAGGTAGAGATAGGGCGGCTTCACCCTGAAGTGACGCCTTGGCTGAACAATTTGAACACTCCACCTTGGCCTACATTCATTATATCCACAATCTTCAAATGATCACTATTTGCCCTAATCTTCTTCTTGGAAGCGTGTTTGCCACATTTCCACTGCCATGTCATTCGTTAACAGACTTGATAGCAACAAAACTTGCTTTCTTATAAAATGGAACTTCGGTTAAGTATGAAGCACACCCTAGCTAGAGAATATATAAACGTAGGACAGATAGAGAGATATAACTGTAGGAAAGATTAGGAATTATAAATGTAGCTACATGAACCCCGTTAGCCACGCGATTAAAAGTGGAAAGTTCCAACACGTGTTGGAGGTGTATTACTTATGTTAGGGTTAGGGCAGAGGAAAAAAGGCATTTAGATTTAGGGTTAGGGTTAGCGTTTAGGCCCCAAAATATCGATCAAATCCATATTCATCCCCTGCCGCTGCCGCACAGCAACCCCTGTTCTGTTTTTCTTGATCCAATCTGTCTTTCTTCTTCTTCTTTATGGAGCAAGGCCGTTCTTCTTTGCCGTTCTTCTGTATGCTTTCTATTCATCCCCTGCCGCTGCCGCACAGCAACCCCTGGTCTCTTTTTCTTCGATCCAATCCCCTATTCATCCCCTGCCGCTCTGTCTCTACATGTTTTCCTGTTTGCAAGGCATCGAGGTAGGCTAGAATGAAAGCTATAGGGTCTAATTCGCCAGAAAAGTTCCCTGTTCTTTTGATTCAGAGATCATATCCTCTGTTTTTAGCCCGAGATCCCCTGTTTCTAAGGATTACAGAAAGACTTGCAGAGGGCCATAGACTGGCAAGAGCGAACAGGATTGTGGTGGTTAAAATGGCTAAGCAGGCCTGCGATTTGGCAGAAGCAAGGCCTTTATGGAGCAAGGCCATTTTTTCTCAAGCTTTCTTCTTTATGGAACAATGCCGTTCGCCATGGGCGGTGGCTGCGGTTTGATCATGAGTCATGGCAAATTGCTGAATGCTTCTGTGGCTGGACAATAGATCAAGTTTTAGAGCAGAAAATAGGCATACGGTTGATTTGGCAGTATTCTGATCAACCAGCATAATAATATTAGCTAGTTTTAGCCGCCCAGTTCTGAGGTCGGGATCATAAGGCGCTGCTATGAGATCATTCTGCTATGAGGGTCAGAAACATGGATTGTAAACATGGATTACTGCCCTCTTGTAAACATGGATTCCATCCTGAATGTAATGGTATGTGGTTATATTCTCATGCTTCATGCCCTGTTTACAGAACTAGTCTAATTCAAGGCAACAATCGCATGGAAATTGGAGAAGTTGCTATCGCAATGCTAGCTGAAGAAAATTTGTTGGAAAATTTACAAACACAGGCTTGAATCTTTAGTCCCTAAACAAATTAATCTTTGCTTCTTTCATTCTGGTTACCTTCTCAAATATCTTCACATGCGCAAAGGCCAGCTTCAATGTGCATTGGATGAAATTCTTCTGGAGAATCAGTCATGAAATCGAGATGTAGAATAATCTGTGAAAGTCTGATCAAGAATCGAGCATGTGCAATGCAATCTGTAATCAGTTTTCTTGAGAGGAAAAAGTTCAACTAATTTTTAAATTGTTACACGTGGTCCTTTTTTATAGGCGTACCACTTCGTTTTTTAAATATCCGTTTCAAATTTTAAATGCCCCGTACTTTATTTTGAAATGTCTTTTATAAAGTAGCCACGTGTTCAACACTTAAAAGGTAAGTACATGCACTGTTTTTTTCTTTTTCTTTCCTTTTTTCGACCAAGCCCGCTCTTGCTCTTCTCGAGAATCGCAGGCGCTTGCTACAGTCGGCTATGACAAAGATGTTTTTGAAGATTGTTCCTGTTGGCTCACTTTGTAATCAAGCATTAGCCCGTTTCTAGTTGCTCTGACGTTTCTAGTTGCTCTGACGAAGACTTTTCTCTGATTAGGTATTATCACAATATAGAAACAGGGTCGCATAAATTCCCTGGCGTGCATTCTGGAACTGACACGTGTCAATCCCCTACAATCCGGAATGGAAGTCGGGTCTTCCAATTCCGGATGACTGGTTAATCCGGTGATTTTGTTGCTTTGCATCACTGTTTTTTCTAACAATAACTTACAGTGCAGGTTTGTTCCTTTCCATCACTGTTTTTCTAACCTTTCATTGCAAAAACGCAGACACATGGTATTTGGAGAAAGAAAAATGGCCAAGAAACAAGCAAAATCATGGAATAGACAAGTAAATCAATGAAGAAACAAAAAAGAAACTACTTAAGAAGTTTGGCCACCTATGAAAACAGGGGATTCGCAAAAGCTAAGATTAGCAGAAAAACTTGAAATAACACACCCCTGCTTACAAAGATTTGAAGTAACAAAGCCCTGCTTACGAAGTACAACTCTTAGGATGGGTTCTGGGCACTTGAGAACCGAGATTGCCGCAAGCTTTTATGAGGCGGATCGGTCTTGCAATGTAAAAAAATAGGAACCAAGTTCTTTGCCTTCATAAGTAATGGCTTGAGGAAAAAGCGGCTTAGATGCTGTTTTGTAAAAATGGTGATAGCAAAAGAACTTTGCTTCAAGAAACGCAGCTTGTTCCTTTTTCACCGGTGTTTATTCATTTGCATCACTTTGTTTTTGCGTAATTAACACGAAGCCTCAGATTAGAACCAAGGATCATGTTGGCCTCACCAAAGCCCTGCTAGAACCAAGGATGTCGGCCATCCAGGCCATGTCGGCCTTTACAGCCGAAATCTTGCTACCACAACTAAGGATACAAGCTCTGTCGCTGCCATTCACAGATAGAAAGAAATAGAATGATTTCTTCGCATTTTTGCTCCTGAGTCACTGCTTGTCGGTCTGCATGAAGAGCTTCGACAAAAATAGAGGAAAACAACTTCAAAACTAAGCAAACCTAAGCGCCTGTGTTGCCGCAAACAAGGCCTCCATAGCCGCAAACAGGGTCCATATGCGCCTCGACGAAGCAGGAAAAAGGGGGGCAAAATCTGCTCCATGTTTCTATATTGTAGGGGAAAGGAACTATGGGCTCAATTTCCGGTCCAGCCGGTTACCCGCTCCCGGCTACCGCCGGTCGCGGGGCCCAACCGGCTGGACCGGAAATTGAGCCCATAGTTCCTTTCCCCTATACATTATTTTTTAAATACATACATCTCTCATCACACTATTTTTTAAATACACATTTTATATTTCCATCATAAACACCTTTTCATTTCCTCTAAACCCAGGCTGGTCACAAAGATTGCCAGGACATTTCTTGCTTGCACTTCTATCCAACTTTGATGGCAACTAAAAAAGGTGTGTTTTTTTAATTTATATCTATTCCATTATGTTTGCATGATGCCATGTCCTTTTGAAAGTTAGCATTAAAATGCTAAATTGATATTTGATTGTTTCGAAAAGGCTTTCTCTATTATATAATGTACTGGAATATGTATTGGTGTCTAGCTTGCAATAGCCTTCAAAATCATCTACTTTAAATGCCTCAAAGAACTTCATATAAATAATATTATATAGTTTAATAACTAGCCTCCACTTCCACAACCACATATATTATGTCCCAGCCTTTGTCAAATAAAATGTCCTCTAATTTAATATATGGCCTCCAACCTATGTTGGAGGTTTTTGATATATTTAAAGAAGTTGGACATTTGAAAATGTATAGGACTATAGATTGGATAGGACTATAGATTGTATAGGACTATATTCCACATGTCCTCTAAATTCCAACATGACCTCCAACATATGTTGGAGGTTTTTTAAGTGATATGTTACAAGACCTCCAACGTATGTTGGAGGTTCTTTATTTAAGATGGCTCTTGTAGTTTGTAGTACATGTATTACGTCCCACCCCTTGTCCAATAAAATATCCTCTAATTTAATATATGGCCTCCAACATATGTTGGAGGTTTTTGATGTATTTAAAGAAGTTGGACATTTGAAAATGTATAGGACTTTAGATTGGATAGGACTATAGATTGTATAGGACTATATTCCACATGTCCTCTAAATTACAACATGACCTCCAACATATGTTGGAGGTTTTTTAAGTTGAATCCTTCGAGCATATGTTACAAGACCTCCAACATATGTTGGAGGTTCTTTATTTAAGATGGCTCTTGTAGTTTGTAGTACATGTGTTACGTCCCACCCCTTGTCCATTAAAATGTCCTCTAATTTAATATATGGCCTCCAACATATGTTGGAGGTTTTTGATGTATTTAAAGAAGTTGGACATTTGAAAATGTATAGGACTATAGATTGGATAGGATTATAGATTGTATAGGACTATATTCCACATGTCCTCTAAATTACAACATGACCTCCAACATATGTTGGAGGTTTTTTAAGTTGAATCCTTCGAGCATATGTTACAAGACCTCCAACGTATGTTAGAGGTTCTTTATTTAAGATTGCTCTTGTAGTTTGTAGTACATCTATTATGTCCCAGCCCTTGTCCAATAAAATGTCCTCTAATTTAATATATGGCCTCCAACATATGTTGGAGGTTTTTGATGTATTTAAAGATGTTGGACATTTGAAAATGTATAGGACTATAGATTGGATAGGACTATAGATTGTATAGGACTATATTCCACATGTCCTCTAAATTACAACATGACCTCCAACATCTGTTGGAGGTTTTTAAGTTGAATCCTTCGAGCATATGTTACAAGACCTCCAACGTATGTTGGAGGTTCTTTATTTAAGATGGCTCTTGTAGTTTGTAGTACATATATTATGTCCCACCCCTTGTCCAATAAAATGTCCTCTAATTTAATATATGGCCTCCAACATACGTTGGAGGTTTTTAATGTATTTAAAGATGTTGGACATTTGAAAATGTATAGGACTATAGATTGGATAGGACTATATTCCACATGTCCTCTAAATTACAACATGACCTCCAACATATGTTGGAGGTTTTTTAAGTTGAATCCTTCGAGCATATGTTACATAACCTCCAACGTATGTTGGAGGTTCTTTATTTAAATATCATCCACATTACCTATTTGGCTGTTTATTTTGTGTTGCCACTTCCAACATGCCTTGGATATTTTTGTAGATATACTATAGGTAATGAGTTTGTTATCTAAATGGCAAGCTTCCAACATATGTTGGAGGTTTCTAAATGGCAAGCTTCCAACATATGTTGGAGGTTTCTAAATGGCAAGCTTCCAACATACCTTCTATCAAAATGATATATCTTTATTCCTAGCTTTCAGCGTATGTTGGAGGTTTACACATGTCCTCTAAATTACAACATGACCTCCAACATATGTTGGAGGTTTTTTAAGTTGAATCCTTCGAGCATATGTTACAACATGACCTCCAACGTATGTTGGAGGTTCTTTATTTAAATATCATCCACATTACCTACTTGATTGTTTAGTTTGTGTTGCCACTTCCAACATGCGTTGGATGTTTTTGTAGATATACTATAGTAATGAGTTTGATATCTAAATGGCAGGCTTCCAACATATGTTGGAGGTTTCGTTCTATCAAAATGATATCATCTTTATTCCTAGCTTCCAACGTATGTTGGAGGTTTACACATGTTATCTTGTTCCCCATGTCCTCTAAATTACAACATGACCTCCAACATATGTTGGAGGTTTTTTAAGTTGAATCCTTCGAGCATATGTTACAAGACCTCCAACGTATGTTGGAGGTTCTTTATTTAAATATCATCCACATTACCTAACTGATTGTTTAGTTTGTGTTGCATTGGAGGTTTCATTCTATCAAAGTGATATCCTAGCTTCCAACGTATGTTGGAGGTTGTCATCTTAATTCCTAGCTTCCAACACATGTTGGAGGTTTGTCATGTCATATGCATTACAAACTTATCTAAAAAATAAACTTTTTGAGATGATATTGATATTTTTATATTTGGAAATGCTTGTTATCTCAACCACCTTCCACATACATTGTATGGTTGACTTGTTTTATGGATTATTTTTCAGGGGAAACTAAATACAGAGCAAGTACTCTGGAAGATCTTGAATTCACAGGTTATGATATTTCTGATGATCTTATTGATAAAAAGTGGTTGTTTGAAGTTGTTCCTGAATATACAAAACATAATGAGGTCTGCTTGTTGGATGAGGAGAGGCAAATATATGGCATACTCTTAAAATTTGAGGAGATCCCCGGTGATGATGGAAATTGTATTACGCAAGGTATTGTGGAGGATCAGAAAGAGGATGATAAAAAAATCAAAGCTTTTACTTTGAGGCTTGATAATTTTGATGTTAGAAAAATGATAAAATCTGATGACATGATTAGTTGTCGACGATATGGCTGGAAGTTACAAAATTATGACAGCTTGGAAGACTCTGGTATTGAGACGCATGAAGATTTGATAAGTGGTTTGCACATTGTATGTGCTAGATTAGCCAGGGGAAGAAACGAGATCAATGATTTATTCAAAGTTTGCTACTTAAGATCCCGAATGGTCCCAACAAAGGTAGCAAGATTATAAAGGGAAGAAGACATCTATGAAAGTAAAGAAATTGAAAGAGAAAGGAAAAGGAGAAGATGACATAGAGACAGGAAAAAAAAAGGTAGGAAAAGGAGAAGATGATACGTCGGCAATGAGTAAAAGAAAGATTAAGAAGAGATCCACATCAGATGCAATTGAAAGCAAGAAGGGCGCAGAAACTGAAAATCAAATGATAGTGGTTGCTTCTCATGCAGTTGAAAAGCTTATTACGAGGAGGGCTAACAAGTCGTTTGATAATCATGGTTCCATGGTACTTGACGTGGAATCTGATAGCCCAAAGAGGAAAAAGAAGAAGCTTACAACGCAGGCTACGTTGATGGAGGTGTCCGGCTTTTTTGTGTTTGGTGACCCACTCCCAATGATGATAAGTGTGCACAATTGTATTATTCCAGATTCAAGGCATACTATGGAGTTCGCAAAGTGGAATTATCGTCGCCTTAATCCAACCCATGTACAATGGTTGAAAAATGAGATGATTAAGCATCCATCAGTCATGCCAGAGGTTGCAGACCTTTTGCCAATAAATCCTAAAACAATGCAACCTATACGCGTTGCTAGTTTGGAAGAAGTTAAAAATGAAAATACAAGGTTTGTTGTCATTGCAGGACAACATTCCATGCTGGCTATGCAAATGCTCTCTGATGAAAGTGCCAAATTTAAGGAGAGGTGGGGAATGAGAGCGGCAAGAATCATAGCTCATGATACCCCAATGTTAAAATTGATGGAGATATCATCTGAAGCTAATAAAAAGAATGAGAAAAATAGGTTTGTATCACCTTTTTTGGACATGTTGCAACAAGCTAGAGCCCAATGGGAGATTTTGGGATCTCCTCCGAAAACTATCCAAGGGAAATCAACAAGCAAAGAGTTCAAGGTATTCTAACTTTACCTTTACTTCCAATATTCTTTATTCTAACAGGATGCTTATGCTTATTCATTAACAAATATAATATTTTTTTCTTTATCTTAGGAGTTTGAACAAATTGCAAAGGTGACATTTGGAAAAGCATCAGTTCCTGTCATTTATAATCTTCTGACAACAAAGAAAGATATATTTGACAAATGGGTAAAAGCTATTGACCTTTATAACAAAGGAGAATTGCCAGATTCAAAAGGTGATGCAGGTAAGCCTCGAAGTGGAAAAGACATTCATCTTTCTTCCTTCCGCTGCACGCAACAATTAGAGACGAAAGAGTTGAACGAAGTAGCATGTGCATTATTGGATGGAAGGGTTTCTTGGAATAAAGGTGGGTCAGAAGAAGTAGGTCTACCTTTTGTGCAAGACTATGCAGATAAGCTCAAAGAAACACGGGTCCTAAAATGTGGAATTGTAGCTCATATGAGAAGGTATATTCGAGATCCAAATCTCACTTTGTCTAAGTTGTTTCAGGAGAGCCCAACTATAGCTAAGTCATGGGAACAGATAAGAGGATATTGTCTAAAATGGTGCCAAGTTGAGCTCAATAAGAGTGCTACTAATGCTGACATGCCGAGTCTTGCCACAAGCCATCTTGAAGCGATGTGGGACATGGATCATGGCTGTATGAGATTGGATTATAATGTTGTTGCAGTATACAATGTCGGTCCAGGCATCTCAAAAACACGAGATGTTCGTATTTCTGAGAGAGATAGGTCAATAGATTTAATCGTTGCTCATACACAGGGTGGTTGGAAAAAGGATGATTTTAAGGACCTTATCAATTTAACGGCTGATGTAAATAAAGAGGTAAGGTATATCATATTTTAATTTCAACTTACTTAAACTTCATATTCTAACTATTTCATTTGCATTGATTTTTACAGAGTTCTTACTCTTATGTTTTCTTTTTGCGGCTGCATGAGATCCCTCATTGTGAAGAAATCCTACGAGCTATTGAAGGAAAGGTTGAGCTATATTATGGCTACCAGGAGCCAAATATTTCAGAAGACAAGGACATTGTTTCATTAGAAACATATGTCATTCTTGCACTTGTTTCAAAGAGTACAAACGCATCACTTAAAGATCTTGTATACAAGAAGTTGAAGGGGTTGCTTTTCTTTCGTAGGGATGAGCTACCATTGAGTTTTGATCCTGCAATTAATATTGAAGATTCTAAAGAGTTGGATCTATATTGCAATCCATTGAGCTATTCTATGGTCGAGGGTTTGAATGGTGGCCCAATTGTGAAAAATCCAGTAATACGGAATGCGGCATTGAAGTTGATTGAGTGCTTCTCCCGTCCAAATCAAACAGTATTGGAAGTTTATTGTGGAGGTAACATTGCACGTGAAGCATTGCTGCTTGGGAGGCAAGCCGTTGTCTTAACAGAGAAACGATTGTACAAAAGCCGCCATTCAGTCCATTATGTCCATGTTTTCAAAAATGGATCTCTTTGATATACTAAAGAAGGCAGTCCCCAGTTCGCAATTGCAAGGACCATTGTCTCCAATGACTGACTATCAAACAGCAGAATGCACTTTGTCTTTGACGTCATCTAGAGTGTTAGAACCAGAGACAATGATAGTTGAGGATGAAGCTACCGAGAAAAACCAACTAGAAAATATTGTGGATGATACAAACAGAGTTGTAGAAGACGGACAAGACATGCGTATTGAACCAGTCGATGACGAACAAGTTAATGACGATGATAGGAACAAGGTTGTGGTAGAAGAACCAACGCGTGACGAACAAGCTTTGAGGGATGCAGTTGAAGTTGTATTGAAAAGCTTTACTCTTTTCATTTTACAAAGAAGCATTCATTTTTTAGAGCTTATGGACCTACTGTATGGCAAGAAGTTAGAAATACCGCAGAAGGTCTTAATATTGATGAATATGGTTCATTTTAATGTAGTTTTTCTTGTGTATGCGTAGGAATGTGACATGGATGAACATGGCACTCTTCAGCCATTATGAAAATGAAAGAAGAACCTGAGATCTATCATGATATTGCACTTTTGTACTGAAAACTTATAAAAAACTTGTTGTTTTGTTTGTGTGTTTATAATGTGTAGTCATTTCCCTTCTACCTCTTTTTGATAACTAATGTACAATTATTGTCGATGGATTCTTAGATACGGAAGCACATCAAAAGAGCAGGAGAAATCTGATTATTTTTGATATGAATGGAGTCTTATTAAAATGTGCACGTATGAAGGATAAATATGAAATTATTGTTAGACCGAACTGCCTTACATTTATCGAACACTTATTAAGCTTTGCAGAAGTTGCAATATGAACATCTATGAATGAGAGTAGCATGATGACATGCTTAGAAAAGATTGTACCGACGCCTAAAGTTTTCAAATTTCTGTGGAGTCAAACGAAATGCACAAATTTGGGGCATGATAATCTTATGCATAAAAAACCCCTTTTTGTTAAAGATCTCAATAAAGTGTGGAGAAGATATCCAGAATACAATGTCCACAATACTATCCTAGTTGATGATGATTATCGCAAGTCATTTCGAAATCCAGATCATGTGGTATTGCATCCTTTTCGATATTCAGGAAACAAGGGTGATATATTCTTGATCAACACCTTATTGCCATATTTACGAGATGCATGTGTCTTTGGAGATACGAAGAGTATTTGCGACGCAATTTCAAAAGTGATTTTTTACAGGAAAGATGGGAACCATCATCCAATGATGTTCAGAGATCTTTGTATTATGCTTGTGAATATTGGGCCCCTAGAGAAAATGTCGGGTCGGTCTCTCGGATCCGAGGCCGAGTCTACATTTCCTGTACCAGATTGCAGCGATAGTAAAGCAAGCAATTCTTGTCATGGAGGTAAGCTTTTCCCTAAAAGGCGTATAAGAAGCAGCAGTGAGGTTAGGATGGAAAATGCTGCAACGATGTTATTGGCTGTTAATTCTGGGTATCAAGGTAGACGTATACATTCACGTATTGCAAGACAGTATTTAGAATCTAGGATGCAAAAACATTAATGATCTTTACTTGTATTTGATCATTAATTTAATATGCGAACCTGGATATTATTTTTAACTATATGTGTCTTACTATGGCATCTCATTGTTCAGATATTCTCTTTGAGACCCTTGTATTATCAAATATTTTACATAATGAACTCATTAACCAGTGCCAGATTGATTATTTAATGATGTTAAGCTTGGATATTATTTTGGTGTACTTTGTTTTTTATGAAATGAGCTTGTATATTTCATATTATTTCTCATATAGTCTTGGAAGATGTTTATTTTGAAATATGGTTTGCTTTAAATTTCACATAAATCAGCACATGTATATATATGGCATGGCTGCTTTAAGAATATCTCATATAATCTCTGCAAGGCTTTATTGTGTTCATATATGTCTAAATTCGACTATCTTCAATCAATACCTAATGTCTCACAAAATGGACTTACTTTAGTTTATTATGATGTTTCCCTAAATGACGTTGTGTATTTTATTGTATTATTCTTATTTGTGGTATTAAATAGTATAGGACTAAACTTAAACTACATAATATCACTACATTTAACATACTTGTACTTGAATCTAGGATGCAAACTCCCTATGTAAGATTGATCATTATCAAATACGTGAATGTATAGTTTTCATTACTTACAACATCTCATTGTTTTCTCTCTATGTTTTATTGTATTATTCTTATCTGTGGTATTAAATAGTATAGGACTAAACTTTAACTACATAATATCACTACATTTAACTCACTTGTACTTGAATCTAGGATGCAAACTCCCTATGTTTTTTGCTAATCCAATGTTTTGATCTATGACATTATGTGCTCTATAGCATTAATCTATTTGTTCTATTAAATAGTCTAATATGGTTCAAATTATTGGATCCAATGCTTATTGTGTTTCCTTGGAACTGCGTATATATGTTGAATCTATTATTATGGAACTATTTTGTAAGACTAAACTTTGACCATGAAATGTCATCATATTTAACCTAGTTAGACTTGAATAAGTCTAAAATTTCCTAAATACGTCATATATACTCTAAAATATGCAATCTGAAAGAATATATATTGCATAATATAAATATCTGGAATGAATTATTTAGATAAAAGATGAATGTCATCATAACCATGCCCATTTATGCTTGCAAGCAATATTGATAATGATGTGTGGTCATAATATGGGTATTCTGCTCATTCCAGTTTTTGAACACGTAAATGAAAGGAATGTTAATTTTGTTCTTGTTCAAGTATCATTCCAGTTATATTTCAAGAGGTGTGCTACAGTAGAAATGAACATGCTTTGCCTTTGAAAATTCTGGCAGGAACAAAGCTATACAGGGAAAGAAAATACTCTATTGTCGAAAACAATCCGTTGCAGACGATGATCCCAAGAGCATATGGGACCTCTGCCGCATGAAGCATAGAAAAACTTCATGTTCAAAAACCCTCGTTCAATTGGCTACAATGAGATCTTAAGAAAAAGAAGTGTTTGCATGCTTGCACCTTTATATTTTACACCCTATTTGTAAAGAAATCAGGATTCACCTGCATTAGAACCAGATTCTTCATTTCGCATAGGAAAACGTTTCAAATCCCTAAGATTTCATGCAGTGATTAGCATCTTCGGCTAAGGAACAACCCAGATCAAAACTAAAACAGATCGAACTGTTAAAGAAAGAAAGATTATCATGAGGACAGAAAAGGGACCGGCTCGAGCTTGCACTGGATGTTGGGAAGTGCCGATAGATTGGCTGGAAGGCAAATTCGAATTCAACCGTGGGTTGCTGAACTCTGTTGCTATGGCCAGTACCCAGCTCAACCATCCGCAGTCCGCAACTCAGAGATTGTTCCAGAAGATGCGTTCTGGAGGAGGAGCTAGCAGCTCGAACGTGCCACAACCGCCCTCGCTAACCCTAGAAAAAAAAAACCATGTTATCTTAAAAATTTTGACGTGGCATCATCTCCTCCATTGACTTGATCAAATCTGGGCTGTCCAAATTAGGGCTGGGTCCAATACTTGCACTAAAACATTATAATATAAGATTACTAGTTACCTAGCCCAGTGTTGTTGGGCATTTAAGCTAGAAAACTGTCAATGATAAGCTAGCACAATGGGCTTTCTATATAGTCCCCTCTCTCATTTCTCTCTAGGGTATGTTCGCCCTCTGCCGTGACCCCACCTCCGAGCATGGGTCAGCCCTCCGTCCCTTTGCGGTTTAACGGCGTGCTGCCATGGGTCCACAAGTCTACGTACCGTCCTATTGTGGCCAGGTGTCATTGACAGGGGTTCCATCAACCGAGACACTAGCGTCCATCAACCGTGCCTGCCGTTGCCTCTGTCACGAGTTCAGGACCGTGCCCTGGTTGACCATACCCATGCACTGGATGACCATATCCGTGCTGGAGAAAATATACCGAGCATGCCGATTTGAAAGACAAATTCAATGCGGGTGATTTGAATTGGCACCCAAACCTAGCACTCGATTGCATTCTTCTGAATTCAATTCTCCGACTCCTGCTATGGCTTCTATTGACATAAAATCTTGCCCACCTTTCATAGTACATATGTTCTCGAGAAGAGGCTGTGAAGAGCACGAAGACAGCCATGGTTTCGACGAGGGCACGAAGAGAAACCGATGTTGAAAGAGGTACCAGGAGACCGGCGTCATCTAAGAGGGTCTGCGCACCCAGGACAAAGAAGAGGGCACCACAGGGCAGTGTTGCTACCAGTCCAATGCCAAGGAGGCCGAGTAGGAGAGGTCAATGGACAGAGGAGCAAATGCTTGACATCCTTGAAGAGGTAAGTGAACTTGGCATTTCGATTAGAGAGGCATCAAGGAGGTCTGGTATACCAGAATCCACAATCAGAGATTGGCTATATGGTCGAACAACCCACAAGCAAATAAACCATCCACAAATATTGACAACTCTCCAAGAGGAGGAGCTAGTTAATTAGGCCCTTAGCATAGCAGAGCAAGGGATGGGGGTTGCCCTATCTGCTGTTAAGGAAAAGGCATCAGAGATGGCTAGAGCAGGGGTTCTTGTGGGATATTTGGAGTACCAGGCAGTAAGTGGTGGAAGCTCTTTAAGCAAAGACACCCCGAAGTTGCACTCAAGAGTGCAGAAACCCTAGATGTGGCTAGGGCCCGTGCCATGACCCAGGAGAACCTCGACAACTTTTATGTCGGGCTCAAGCAGATTTATGCTGAGTTTGCCTTCCCAGTCTCAAGGATATGGAACGTTGATGAGACTGGAATTTAGGCAGGGAAGTGAAAGGGCTGAAAATCATAGCTAGGAAGGGGGGGAACAGGGTGAGTGAGGTCGTCATGAACAACAGGGAGTGGGTTACAATTTTGGTTTGTGTTAATGCTGAGGGGTATAGGATCCCCAACATGTATATTTTTAAAGGTAATCACATGAGGCAGGATAACATTGCAAGATGTGAAGAGGGTGCCATTCAGGCTGTCCAGACTTCAGCTTGGATGGCATCAGAATTGTTTAAATCATGGCTGTCACATTTTGCAGCAAGAGTTCCAGGTGGTGTATCCCCAGATCAATCTCACCTTATCATTTGGATGGTCATGGCAGCCATGTGGATCTAGAAGTCATATTGGCAGCAAGAGAGAAGGGCATTCACTTTGCCTTATTGCCTGTCACATAGACTCCAACCTCTAGATGTGGAATGCTTTGCCCCTTTCAAGGCATCATTCAAGAGGCTTAGGGCTGCCTTTCATGGTTAGCAAAGGGAGGGCAAAGCCAAAGAGGGAGGAGATAGCAGAATTGATTTCGCAATCAATTGCATGTGGCCTAACACCCCACAACATCAAGGTAGATTTTAGGGCCATTGGTATCTGGCCCTTTGACTAGTAGAAGGTTAGACCAGGCCAAGAGTGTACCAGGTTTGGGAGGGTGCATGTTGAAGACATTACAGAAGCCCATGAGCAGGCTGAAGAAGAGTACCATCCAGCTATGGGACCAATGGAAGGGTTTGACATGGCAGAAGTGCACCAGCTATAGGAGGCCTGACCTGGACAACTCCCAACTGATGTGCAAAATGACCAAGGCATTGTCGGGCCACACATTCCAACTGGTGAGCATGTGCCACAATCTGTGCATGTGGAACATACACATGAAATTGGTGATGAAGATGCATGTTAATGATGTTGGAGGGTCTATGGCTGGTCTGCAAGAACCATCTCAAACATGTGTGCGGCCATCACAAGCCATGAGGGCAAGGAGGAGGGGCTTTGCCCCAGATCTGGTTTCTGTGAGGCATTGAGAGCAGAACAGGCAAGAAGGGCAGAGGCCAAAAAATTGGAAGTGGAGCAGCTGGCAGCAAGGAAGGTTGAGACTGCAAGGAGGAAGGCTGAAAGGGAGGAGGCTGCCCAGAGGGAGGCTAACAGGGAGGGGAGAGAGAAGGAAGATAGCCGATGCAGCTGAAGCTGCAAGTGCTGCAAGGCTTAGGGGTTTATGTATCCAAGGGGGGTGTCTAGAGTGATATCCATTTTTGGTTTTCAAAGGGTGTTGAGTGAGGAGGTGAAATCAAGAAGATTACAGGTGAGGAACAGACTGAGAATGAGGCAAGGGTTGAGTCCACTTAGAGCAGTCAACCCACTTGGGGCATCTATTACAGGCAATCAGACGTGCCCAGGTATTGACCAAAACCTTGAGTCTGCTGGTTCTGCTAGTCCCTGTGTCTCACAACCATTAGAGGATGTTGGTGAGGTGCAAGTCATGTGCAGTTAGATGACACACATATCTGCTCGGGCAGAATGTAAGCATTGAGGGTTGCATACCTCTAGTTAGACCTGTCGCAAACCCAATCAGCACACTCAATTCCCCATTGAAGAGGTGGGACTTGCCAGCTCCACAGCAACATACTGATATTGGTCATGGCAACTCAATAAGACTGGAGACACAGGGATGGGTGAACTATGCTGCAGCCAATTCAGGGCCCCAACATGACCAAGATGTTGCAATAGACAAGGCACGGCTTATCAGGGAGATGGTGGAAATTGGGGTGGATCCTGCAATTGTTAGCCGTGCAAAGGGGCATGGATGTTGGGTTTGCAAGGATATGGAGGGCTGAGATGGCTCGAGAAACCCAGCCAACTCCAAGGTTTGGGAAGGGGACCTCATTCATAGCTACACCCGCTGGCAGTCAGGTATGCTCGTTCACCTTGCACTCTTAATTTTAAGTTTACATTTTTTTTGGCTCTGCTATTAACAGACAAAATGCACAGGTAACAGAAGACACGGATGAAATCCAAGACAATTAAGGCGTCGACAAGTTACTGAATGGAGTGAACTCATTGTACATTTTTTTATTGTTTGCAACTGATTTCCCAATCCTTTACCAATATGGGCCATGGACCTGACACAATTATTTTCATCCAAACAAATAACTTAAGCAATCAACACAACCAATAGGGCCAGTAATCAGAAGATCATTTCATTAATCAAAATTTTGATCATACAAAATTTAGCCCTGAGGCTTCACAAAATAAGCCCAAAGGGCTGTTTCACAACATAAACCAAAAGGAAGAGGAGGAGGGGATTGTCCAGAGGGGCCTTCTGTACAAAGGGGGCTGCAGCTCATTAACTCACGGTGCTCTGGAAGAGCACGTGATCTCCTTCTGTAATCACAATCTGGCAATGGATGAGATTTGTTTCGGACCTAGCCCGCTCAACCTGGGACACGACTCTACACTAACAGATGAACCCACGGCTGTAGTAATCTCGGTCGGGGTTACTAAGCAATTTCTAACCCTGAAACTGTTAGGAGTCGTTGAAGTTGTAGAGCTAGCGGGCGAGGGCACGCCCTCTTGCTGGGATCAGAGCCGCCACGCCTTTCCACGTCCCACCTGGAGCCCGACCCAGGATAGCTAGTTCTCCTCGCGTGATCCATGGCGACTGAAGTCTGTGCTGCAATGAAAAACGCCAGAAATCAAGGGAAGACTCGACACCAAAAACATAACAGGCAATCAGCGTTTACCTTCGACGCTTGAGGCCCCCGGGATGCTTGAGCGGAATGGAATAGTGGCTGGTCGATCTCTCAAATTTAAACGAGTAACTGTAATGATGTCCCTTTCGCATACCAGACGGTTCCGGATTTCAAAAAATCTGGCTTTTAAAGCCAAATTACCTTTCTTCTGGATGAGGCAGAGAATGTTCGGGCCAATTTGGATGCAGATTCGGGATTGCAGTGTGGAAAATCAGCTCGAATTTTGGCGGAGGAGGCCTCAAAGGCAACGGTGACCGTTGGCAGTACCTCGATAGCTGGCGGCATACATATCGGTAACTGGCGCCGTAGGCCTCGTATATGGCATCTAGGCCCGCTGATATTAATGGGATGTGGCCCGACCGTGAGAGATGGTCAGCGTGCAGGTTCACTCAAGTGCACGGTAGGTGGCACTTATCGCGCGTCTGCAGGCAATAACCCCCCCGAAAGGTCGCCTTGGGTACCGCGCAGTGTGATTAGGGGCCTCGTGACGGTGGACGCTACACCCCCCTTGCTTTAAGACACTATAACTTTCTAGCCTGATATTTTTTGGTGCCCATGTCTTTGGAGAAGTTGTTACGGACAACATTAGGTATCCAAATTAGTTGACGGATCGAGGGACGCGTGAAATCCGGTTGGATGGGGGCAATTTGCCTCTTAAGTGCGCGAAACATGGCGACCATACCCTATCTATTTATCTATCTCAAAGAACCTTTAAACCCTTTGTAGTAAGTTCGATAATCCCAAAAACTATCTACACCCATGATAAAAGTTCAAAAGCCAACAATTGCTGCTTCATGTGTATCCTGGTGTTTGGCCGCTCGTACGGCAGCAAGCCTTGCATCTGTGCGTGGCTTGGTTGGTGTGGTTGATTTGGAAGCGGCGGCGGTTGTGGATCTTTCAGGGGATTCAGCAGCCTGCAGCCTCTCTGATTCCTCGACTCAGGTACAAGCTATTTCAAAGCTTTTTGGTGTTCCCGGGATTAGTAGAGCGGAAGTTTTCCATTTGGCGGGACTTCTTGGGTGTGGTAGATGGTGATGGTCAGTTTGTACAGCAGTAGAGTTGCAGTTGTTGTGGAGTGTCGAGGTATCACTGTCTCTTTGGGGCAGTTCTCCTTCCTCCTCACTTGCTTTGTAACATTACCATTCTTTTAATATATTGCTGACACAGTTCTTCAAAAAAAAAAAAGTTCAAATGAAAAAAGTTCCTAATTTCCTTAGTTATGATGTCCAATGTTTAATTTTTCTAAGCAAATGGAATTGGGCTTTATTCGCTATCCCTAATTTCCTTAGTTATGATGTCCAATGTTTAATTTGTCTAAGCAAAGGGAATTGGACTTTATTCACTATCACCATAAGTAGAAAACATTAACATTTTATCTGGTTCTTGACAACTGTTATATATGCACTAAGGAATAAATATAAAGAGAGGTTGCATTGGGACAACAAACATCTGAATCTAGATAAATATCACCCTTTACGAAAGGCATATATATCAAGAAAAGAAAAGTCTGCATCTGAATTTTATGTATATATCATCAACCATGTAAACTTATAACTTTTACCCTTTCAAATCATCTCTCTCCCACTTAAATAGGGTATGCTAAGACAGCTTACTTTTGATTGCATAGCAAAGGTTTGAGAGTGCTGAAAGCATAAGAGCATGCTTTCTCATTGACTATCTTAAGGACACAAATATGTTGCATCAACAATGCCAAGCATTTGAGTGGTAATAACTCGTATGCATTTTCTTTGAAATGAACATAGAAAATTCAAGGGATTCGCACCATTGTTTGAGTGTGACGGCTTCTCATAGCATCACAGTCCAACATAAAGGAAAATTTCTTTTATAGCACTTTGGAAATGTATAGTATGGCAGCATTAGTTGAATGGACAAAGTGTTCTGCATTATGGACGCTTGATGGGGTTGTGCCTCCTTGTGTTGCTGGTTTTCCTTGGAAGGTGCTTCCTCATGGGAAGGCCACTAAACTTCTTGGTATTTCTATTGGCATTCATATTTCTACCTCAGATGCTTGGGATATTATCATAGAAGGGCTGCGAAAGCATTTATTTTGGTGGAATACTGCTAAGCTCTCTCTGCCAGCGCGAATAACTGTTGCTAAGCATGTTTTAAGTAATTTCCATATCTATATGGCCTCTGTCCTTCTGGTTTCTCAGTCAAAATTTCAGGTGATTGTTACCATTGTCCGCAATTTTATTTGGGGTGGGAATGAGGAGCATGCTGTGGTCAAGATTGCATGGTCCAAATGCACTAGACCAAAATTTGCAGGTGGTTTGGGTATGACAGACTTCCATCTGTAGAGTAAGATTCTCATTTCTAAGTTCATTTGGAGGATCCTTAAGGATATGATTGACTCACCTGGAGTGCGGTTGGTGAAGCAGCTGCTTGCACATTGTGTTCCTTTTGGGAAAGCTTCATTAAAACCTCTTCTTCCTTTGAGTCTCTTTTATCAGCTATGCCCTTTTCCTAATGCCTTCCCTTTTTTGAAAGGCTTGTTGGACTCTTGGGAGACAATACTGACCTTATTTTGTATTGATCTTGTTGCATGTCATCAGTTGAGTGCCCTTTGTTGGTGGATACCTGTGGAAAATAATCTTCCACTTTGTGCCTCAGTTCATCCATTAACTCAACGACGGTCGAGGTTAGCAAGAATCTTGACAGTTGCGGTATGGTATGATTCTGGCCAGTTAACGACATGGCAAATCTTTCAAACAAAATTCTTATTGTCTCGATGGGACAGACCTATTTGGCAAAAGGTTGCTAGTACTCTACCATTGGTTGCTCCAGAGGCTATTGAAGGGTGCATGTGGGTTTTCCACCATAGTGCTCACGAGCATTGTGAACTCTATGTATAGGCTGCTTGTCAATGGTGATATCCTTCCGCCATCCACTAAGTGGTCCCTTCAGCTCTCACCTCCTAGTTGGAGACGTATGTGGACTTGGGCTCAAGATAAACTACTCCATCCTAAGGTGGCTGTGCTTTGGTGGCAGATTCTTTACAAATGCCCTCGTGTGAATGTGCTTGTCCATAGATTTGATCCTCAAGTGTCAGCACTCTGCCCACTGTGCAAGCAAAGGAACGAGACCATTAATTGAGCATTGTTTCTTTTTATGTGATCATCTCCAGCCTGTTTGGTCTTGGCAGCTTTCTTTTTTTCATGTGACATTGACAAGTCAGCAAGTGCTTCTGGCTATTTATCCGAATACTTGGAATAAGTTGCAAAGCCAAGCATTTCATTTAGCATCAGGATGGTTGTTGTGGTCCATCTGGAAGCACAGATTCAGGGTTTGGATATTCCTCCTGCAGTTGTTCTCCAGGACGCACAAGCTAGAATCGCTAAGGCCTACCATTGTTCTTCGCTTGCTCCTGCCAAGCGACAGTTGATATTTGTGTCCTATTTGAGTGTATTGTCTTATGCATAGGCCGGTGGTTCTACCCAGTGGATCATGATTATCCTCTGAGTTTTTATTCCCTCCTCTCCATTTGTATCTGGCTTTTGGCTTAGAGTTTCAATAAAGTTTGTCGTTCTTCAAAAAAAAAAGGGCCATGTAATCGTTTTCTAGGATTTACCTGTAGCAGAGGAATACAACTCAGTCAAACATTTCATAAACTTGCAAATATATTGGGTGTTCACAAATATTAGAGGCTTTCATATACAATTTAACTTTTACAGCAGGAGGATCATCCCTATAGATGTGTCTTTGTTATAGTACTGATCCATTTCAAGGTCAATGCTTGAACCCATTCTTCATAAATTTTAAGTCACACAGAAATGTTGGAAAGAAGAAAATAGAAAAGGGAAAGGTCAGTTCTAAGCAGTGTCAAGACGAAATACATCGTACCTTCACAATCAAAGATATGCTTTGTGGTTTGTTAATCTGAGATATGAGAGCCCTATATTTTCCATCAAGAGCTTCTATTTACCACTTTGTAAGTTATGAATGTGGAAATTCTTACACATATTATTATGCTCATGCAAATGGTTTTGAAATGCAAAGGGCATATAAAGCATACAGTAGCTGAAGTATTTAAGCTGAACAACAATTAGCTAATATCTCTAGGCAAGAAATGCTTACCTTTGAGCAGAATGTGCACCTGGCACTACAAGAGGATAGAGTTATAGTGTCAACACTTGTGTCAAGACATAAAAGTAGTGACAACTTTGTGACAATCTCTACTTTCTTGTCACAAAGTGCTCTTTTTTTTGTCAAATTTATGTCAATGGGATAGCATCAAGCCCTTTGTCAAAGCAACGTCAGATCTTTGTCAAGTTTATAATGCATTTCAAACCATTTTTACAACAAGGTTTTAACAAGTTTGCAACTACTGCATGACAAACTTTTCATAAACCTTACAATAAAGAGGGCTTTCCACTTAGCATCTGCTTGGATTATCTGGTCCATCTGGAAGAGACGAAATCTCCTCATCTTCAAGGGACAGCTCTTTTCAGATACGCAAGTGCTTAGCGATGCCCGTAGTCGCATTGTGAAGGCGTAGAAGTGTTCTTCCTTAAAGGATGACATCAAAAGTGTCATTTGGGAGCAATATCTTCAGATTCACACCTACTCATAGCAAACAGTTATGCTCATAGTGATCTGTGTTCTCTGCTTTTTTATGTTATGTATGTGGTGGGTAGTGTTGCTCTAGTGGATATCTTCTCCACTGGGTTTTGAGTCCCCCATGTACTCTTTGTATTCTTTTGAGTAATAAAGGTCCACGTTCATCAAAAAAAAAAAAAACAAAAAACCTTACAACAAAGTACTGTTCAATTTTATGTCTAATATTTCAATAGAGTTTTGTTGACTTTTTATACTAAGTTTATAGCAAGTCTATACCCTTTTAAATAGGAAGCCCACTTTGCTACCTATGTATCAAAGGAAAATAAATGCACTATTTATGTATATGATTCATATGGGACTCAAGCAATCACTATGTTATTCTATGCAACTTAGAGGGTCGAACTAGCCTGGCTAGAGTTAAAATAAGATGAGTATTTTGCTGCATTCTTTTATTCATAGTCTCTTCCATAGGCTCTCTAAGCTATTATTTTCTCATTTCTTCTTCAAGTTTTTTCATAATTCTAGGTGCACGCTAGCTTCTTAAAAGTGTTAATAGATCCAAACAGAGAAAATCAAGGTATTTCTCTATCTCTCTTATTAGTTATTGTTGAATGCTTGCTCCTCGTGACATCTTTAAAAAAAATGTCCAGCCCAGAAGAAAATTATGGACTACTGCATTGTAAACCTCTTTCAATTGAGCTTGGGCATTCTTGAGTAGGTGCAAGGCTTAAGTTTGCATTCAGACCATCTGGTTATATGGATAGCATACATCCATAGCCCTTATATGCCTCATTTTTAAAAAGCTTTTAAACCTTTGGCCAATTTGGGTAGAATGTACAAATTTCCTCGTCTTCCCTGCTAGGTATGACATTGGTTTATTGTATGAGCATCACAATCATATTTTACTGTACGAATGATGATTGTTGCTAACACGTGCTTACGACTGGTTGCTGTAGGTATATGCTCTAAGAGTATTGCATTATTTGTTGTTGTAATAGATGAGATGAGGGCAAGGTGGATGTAAGTTGTATGTACTTTCCCATTTGATCTTTCTATTTCCTACTAGTAACAGTGCCCAGCGTTGCTAGGCATAAGCTGTGGGCCTGTAAATGATAAGGCAACAGTGATACTGAGGTGTTGGCTCGTCGCTCATGCATTATCCTTTCATTCAATGTCTAGCTTGCTTTCCAATTCATCGCTCTCTTAGAAGATTCTGCATTTGTGTCCTTGGGCCTAGAATAGCTTGATGCATTGGGAAGGTTTCTTAATGTCTTCTATGTTTGTTAATGCAAATTCATAATGCATTGGAGGTGTCCTTAGATTGAGTTTACACCTTTTATTTTCTTTCTAAAAACCCTTCCAGTTTTTAAATTTGTTCCTTTTCTTTTGTTTCGCTTTATCTCTTGCATTTGCCTCACGTTGTTAGATGGTGTTCTCGCGTCAACTCATGACCATAAGGTTGATGTTTTGATTAGAACGGAAAAAGGACATAAATCTAGGTTGTTGACAAAGACTCGTGAATTTGGATCCTTCGATCACTATAGCATTAAGATCCTTGCAATTTGGACCTAAATTCCAATGTCATTGCTATGTTAAGAATTTGTTGAATGAGATATATGTATCAGCTATTCCATATGGAGGCTTGAAAGAGTTTTACATGGCATATATACAACATTGATCTAAACAAACATCTCTTAGAATACGATCTTCATGAAATTTCATAATACATATGCTAGAGCATGGACAGAAGTTTCAGTAATTTATTGCACATGAATAACAATCATAAACTGCACAATTTAACAAAAGGGTAAGACTGCAAATGCAAAATAAAATATGGAATTAAATACCAAGAGCAAGCCCGTGGAGAAACCGGCACACAACCAATCAGAAAAATCCGCCATGTCCTTTCTCTTAGAGTATAGAACCTGCTTTTGTAATCATTTGCTTCCTCAATGATTTGTGATGGCCTTTCCTGTTATTTTGTCCGCTTCTCTTCCTGTTATTGTCTACAATGAGCATATCATTGGCAGACCATTTTAAAATATGAATAAAGATAGCATAGAACACAATAGCCAGCCCTGTAATCCGAATGCACTACATAACCCAGATTTTGCACTACATGCAGCTCTGTTGCAAAGCAGAATCCATTTTTGATGCGAGCCTTGTAAAATCATGTGTAGGAAGGACAGACACCATATGCACTTTTTCAAAAACTATCATGCAATATGCAATTAAGATATTAACATGCACAATGGTAAGCTTTGATGTATGACTAATTTAGCAAAAAAACTTGTGTCCAAACCTGCAATTCAATGAGCTAACAATGTAATTATGTTAAGCAAACCTAGAGAATGTGATTAAATAATTAGCTTCAACCCGAATTGAAAAAATGCTGTTTAAAAATGTAAAAAAATTGCAAGCATGAGAAAAGAATATGTTTGCATCTCACCACTATTATGATATGCATAACAAAAGTCAGATTACCTGCATATAAGCTTAGAAGATTCTTAGTCGCTATGATATAGAATAGAGACAGAAAGCAATATGTTCATTTCCTTAATGTCTGCGTGGCCCTCTCCAAAGCATGTCCTGCATATATGGCTTTTTTCGGCCTGCAACTTTGGAAAAAAGAATGGATAGCCTCCAAGCACCTGTCATCTTGAACATTTGCCCCAGTCAGGGCCATGCATAAGAAAAACATCCTTATGAACATGAACTGAAATACTCTACCTGCCCATTCATAATTCATTTCCCTTAGGAGATGAATGAAATATTGGATCTGACAACTTGAATGAGGTCTTCTTTCTATGTCTTCCATCAATCCTCAGGAGAAGAGCTTGATCGGGCATCTAAATAGAGTAAAAAAAATTTGTAGCAAGCAATGATAGAGAAAAGTCGCAACACTAAGCCATGGCAACAGTCTCCTTATGGTTGCAGATCAAAGTTTAGCAGGACTAAGATAGTAATGTTGTCCAAATACTGAATTCTTACAGGTTTTACCATGGCATACCACTGAAACCAACAAAATTTAGTTCACAGCTTTGGTGCTTCTAGCATAAGGGAGTTTCTGATTTGATCAATGGCGATGATGAGTTGCATCATGTAGAAGGCAATCCGCACCTTTATGCCTATTAATACTGCAGGAAATAACTGTCAAACAACGAATAAGCCTTTTTAGAAAATAAGAAAAAAAAGAATACTTCCTACAGCAGGAACCTTGAGCAATGAAGAAAAGTTGCAAAGCAACATTGAGCCATGGCCACAGTCCCCTTATGTTGCAGATCAAAATTCAGCAGGACTTAGATAATAAAGTTGTCCAGACACTGATTCTCAGGTTTTACCATGGCATACCACTGAAATTGCCAAAACTTAATCCATAGCTCCCTTGCTTCTAGCATAAGGGAGTTTTTGAATTGATCAATGGCAATGATGAGCTACATTGTCTGAAAGGCAGTCCACACGTTTCGAATCCAAATGCATCCATAGTAAAAGCCTTCTTGGAGCAGTTTGAATCTTAGTCAAGGTTAAGAAAATCTTGCAGTAAAATGGAACAAAATATTTGCTGTATCCGGAATCATCCGAAGCCAATGTTGAAGGTACCATACATGAGCTTTAGGGTTTGAAGAACTTTTACATGAAGCGACAATCCGGACCTTAACACATTTTGATCAGATCCTCACCTCACGACTTTGGCAATGCGGCATACCCATCCGGATAGCGGCAAAGGTCAAAGAGCTGCAGAAAATATTGTTACGCTTGCCCAAACCCATTCTAGCAGGGCAGTGTTCCATCCCAAAAATCCCTCTCAAGAAGACGCCCGCGCAGGCGTAACTTCAAGCTAGGAACTGGCAAAGGAAACAACCAGACATGAGCTACTCCCCATCCATCTGGCTCGAAGGAAAACACCAGAGATTTGAGATCTTCTACGCTACGCATCCACGGCATCGGACCGCAAGAAATTTTGTGTGGACCGTCGGATGGGCCAAACGAACAAAACCCGTTAGATCTAGGGCGTGGTCCATTACTTGCGCTAAAACATTATAATTATAACTAGTAACAGTGCCCAGCGTTGCTAGGCATAAGCTGTGGGCCTGTAAATGATAAGGCAACAGTGATACTGAGGTGTTGGCTCGTCGCTCATGCATTATCCTTTCATTCAATGTCTAGCTTGCTTTCCAATTCATCGCTCTCTTAGAAGATTCTGCATTTGTGTCCTTGGGCCTAGAATAGCTTGATGCATTGGGAAGGTTTCTTAATGTCTTCTATGTTTGTTAATGCAAATTCATAATGCATTGGAGGTGTCCTTAGATTGAGTTTACACCTTTTATTTTCTTTCTAAAAACCCTTCCAGTTTTTAAATTTGTTCCTTTTCTTTTGTTTCGCTTTATCTCTTGCATTTGCCTCACGTTGTTAGATGGTGTTCTCGCGTCAACTCATGACCATAAGGTTGATGTTTTGATTAGAACGGAAAAAGGACATAAATCTAGGTTGTTGACAAAGACTCGTGAATTTGGATCCTTCGATCACTATAGCATTAAGATCCTTGCAATTTGGACCTAAATTCCAATGTCATTGCTATGTTAAGAATTTGTTGAATGAGATATATGTATCAGCTATTCCATATGGAGGCTTGAAAGAGTTTTACATGGCATATATACAACATTGATCTAAACAAACATCTCTTAGAATACGATCTTCATGAAATTTCATAATACATATGCTAGAGCATGGACAGAAGTTTCAGTAATTTATTGCACATGAATAACAATCATAAACTGCACAATTTAACAAAAGGGTAAGACTGCAAATGCAAAATAAAATATGGAATTAAATACCAAGAGCAAGCCCAGGGAGAAACCTGGCACACAACCAATCAGAAAAATCCGCCATGTCCTTTCTCTTAGAGTATAGAACCTGCTTTTGTAATCATTTGCTTCCTCAATGATTTGTGATGGCCTTTCCTGTTATTTTGTCCGCTTCTCTTCCTGTTATTGTCTACAATGAGCATATCATTGGCAGACCATTTTAAAATATGAATAAAGATAGCATAGAACACAATAGCCAGCCCTGTAATCCGAATGCACTACATAACCCAGATTTTGCACTACATGCAGCTCTGTTGCAAAGCAGAATCCATTTTTGATGCGAGCCTTGTAAAATCATGTGTAGGAAGGACAGACACCATATGCACTTTTTCAAAAACTATCATGCAATATGCAATTAAGATATTAACATGCACAATGGTAAGCTTTGATGTATGACTAATTTAGCAAAAAAACTTGTGTCCAAACCACGCAATTCAATGAGCTAACAATGTAATTATGTTAAGCAAACCTAGAGAATGTGATTAAATAATTAGCTTCAACCCGAATTGAAAAAATGCTGTTTAAAAATGTAAAAAAATTGCAAGCATGAGAAAAGAATATGTTTGCATCTCACCACTATTATGATATGCATAACAAAAGTCAGATTACCTGCATATAAGCTTAGAAGATTCTTAGTCGCTATGATATAGAATAGAGACAGAAAGCAATATGTTCATTTCCTTAATGTCTGCGTGGCCCTCTCCAAAGCATGTCCTGCATATATGGCTTTTTTCGGCCTGCAACTTTGGAAAAAAGAATGGATAGCCTCCAAGCACCTGTCATCTTGAACATTTGCCCCAGTCAGGGCCATGCATAAGAAAAACATCCTTATGAACATGAACTGAAATACTCTACCTGCCCATTCATAATTCATTTCCCTTAGGAGATGAATGAAATATTGGATCTGACAACTTGAATGAGGTCTTCTTTCTATGTCTTCCATCAATCCTCAGGAGAAGAGCTTGATCGGGCATCTAAATAGAGTAAAAAAAATTTGTAGCAAGCAATGATAGAGAAAAGTCGCAACACTAAGCCATGGCAAAGCAGTCTCCTTATGGTTTGCAGATCAAAGTTTAGCGGGACTAAGATAGTAATGTTGTCCAAATCTTGAATTCTTACGGGTTTTACCATGGCATACCACTTTGAAACCAACAAAATTTAGTTCACAGCTTTGGTGCTTCTAGCATAAGGGAGTTTCTGATTTGATCAATGGCGATGATGAGTTGCATCATGTAGAAGGCAATCCGCACCTTTATGCTGCAGGAAATAACTGTCAAACAACGAATAAGCCTTTTTAGAAAATAAGAAAAAAAAGAATACTTCCTACAGCAGGAACCTTGAGCAATGAAGAAAAGTTGCAAAGCAACATTGAGCCATGGCCACAGTCCCCTTATGTTGCAGATCAAAATTCAGCAGGACTTAGATAATAAAGTTGTCCAGACACTGATTCTCAGGTTTTACCATGGCATACCACTGAAATTGCCAAAACTTAATCCATAGCTCCCTTGCTTCTAGCATAAGGGAGTTTTTGAATTGATCAATGGCAATGATGAGCTACATTGTCTGAAAGGCAGTCCACACGTTTCGAATCCAAATGCATCCATAGTAAAAGCCTTCTTGGAGCAGTTTGAATCTTAGTCAAGGTTAAGAAAATCTTGCAGTAAAATGGAACAAAATATTTGCTGTATCCGGAATCATCTGAAGCCAATGTTGAAGGTACCATACATGAGCTTTAGGGTTTGAAGAACTTTTTACATGAAGCGACAATCCAGACCTTAACACATTTTGATCAGATCCTCACCTCACGACTTTGGCAATGCGGCATACCCATCCGGATAGCGGCAAAGGTCAAAGAGCTGCAGAAAATATTGTTACGCTTGCCCAAACCCATTCTAGCAGGGCAGTGTTCCATCCCAAAAATCCTCTCAGCAAGACGTCGCCCTGCAGGGCAGAACTTCAAGCTAGGAACTGGCAAAGGAAACAACCAGACATGAGCTACTCCCCATCCATCTGGCTCGAAGGAAAACACCAGAGATTTGAGATCTTCTACGCTACGCATCCACGGCATCGGACCGCAAGAAATTTTGTGTGGACCGTCGGATGGGCCAAACGAACAAAACCCGTTAGATCTAGGGCGTGGTCCATTACTTGCGCTAAAACATTATAATTATAACTAGTAATGGTGCCCAGCGTTGCTGGGCATAAGTTGGGTGTCATTCGTAAACCCAAGAAGGAAGAAGGTTGCGAAGCTATAGGTAGTTGTTGATCATTGCACCCAAGGAGGAAGATTGCAGAGCTATAAGCGGTCTTTTATCATAATTGAAATATTCTAAAATTTGGTTCTATATTAGCGATGACCATGTCCTAAAAAGCATGATGTTGTCATGAGAAACCAACACTATCCATGTTAGTGTATATCTTATTGGCCAATCTTTTGGGCAATCTGAATGAATAGAATAGTATGCAAAATAAATGAAGCATAATAGTGGCAAAGATTTTATTGTAGAACTCCAAAGGTAAAGGCAACTTCAACCTCAACGCAACTTTTGTTTATAGAACATTTTTGAGATCAACATTTACATTCTCTAGGGTATAAAAACATAGTGAGGTGATTGCAAACCTCATATAAAAAGAAAAAAATTATTATGTTTGGTCTGCAATGGGTTTGTTATATATCTATTTTGTCGTTATTCTTTAACCCCTTGTGTTCTTTGTGTTTTATTTACAGACATAAAGCTAAAGCTACAGACATAAAGCTAAAGCTACGTTGAAGAGGTACCAAAGTTGCCTATGAAATACTTGAGATACTAATATGTATGCCCTTATGTTTTATGGTGCATTCCTTCCTCTACGGAAAACTATTGTTAGAGTCTGCCCATCTAAAAAGACTGGCTAAGACAATTCTACATTCTTGCAAGAATGTTAAAAGAGTTCAAAGCAAGCATTTACCATATGGTAAGATCATGTGTTATATGCACTCATCTGCATGTCATAGCTATGAATAATTATTTAGCTGAAACTGCCATATCCATCGCATATAACACATTGTCAAAATTCACAAATATATGTCCTTTTGATTACATGGCAACGGACGGAAGAAGTTAAAAGCTGCAAGATTTCTTAAGCTCTGTGTGCACTTACATGGTAAATCTCAGCCCATTATAGATCCTTTTGTAGCACGGCACATTGACCCATTAAAGATTCTTTTCTGCAAAACATTCACAGCAAGTTAGTAATCGATCATGCCACAGATAAATATAGATTCCACACTGTGCTTCTTAAGGGCATTATAAGGTGAATCTTAGTCTTATCTGCACGCTAGTATTTCTCTAGGGGTTTCCATAAACAGATTCATGCTTGAATTATATAACAACATACATGTTAAAATTAAGGTTACTTTGATGTTCTGTTTCCTTCTTACATGCAAGAACCAGCATGAGAACGGTAATCAGACCCTAGAGCCGCACAGCCTTCTCCCTTGTGGGGCTACGAAAGTGCAAATGAAGGAAAAGGAGAATAAAAAGTTTTAGCTATAGAGCAGAGACGCAAACCTCCAGTTCTTGCTAACTACATAAAAGGGGCTGCAGTGGAATTGGGATGTCCATCTATGACAATACCAACAATTCTAACTCAAAATACATGCCAAACTCAAAAGCTATTCATGAAACAACAAATGTAAGCAGTAAGGGGCCACTTTGAAACTGCTTACCTTGTAGAAATTAGATATGTTCTGCAAGCTATCACCGCAGCAGTAGGGCCACTATGGCATGAAGTCGAGTTTCAACCTGCAAAACAAAAGCAATGCATTCATATTGGATGCTCTTAAAGGATCAAAACTACCTAGCAGAGTATCAATGCCATAGACCAACAGTCTGCTCCACAGAACAGGAATTGATCCAAGGATCTGGACAACAGATTGTGACTCCAATAGAAAAAATACTATAACATATAATGGAGCAGAACATCTCTTAGCACATTCGATTCTATAATATACCTGGACATATGAAGCTACAAAGCCATCAACTTCAAGAAGCTGTTTTGTTTTAACATATTTTGCAACAGATCCTTCCATGTCAGCACCCCTTCATCATAAATGGTTCCTGTAGAGTATAACCTTAAACAGATTGTAATATCCAGTGATTAAAGCTAAATCTCATATCCCAGAAGAAATTTGCTCACCAATTCCTTGAATACTGCATCTTTGAGATCTTTTGAGGATAAATCTCTGGCATCACCATCTGCCATATCAATTTTTGAGTTTATGCTTCCATCTATCTCGTGCCCAGAAGTAGAGGCATTCTGGGATTATGCTTCCATATATCTCATGTTCAGAAGTAGATGCTGCATTGCTGACAAAAGGTTAACTGCGAAAACCATAACCAAAACCCCGGCTTCCTATTGGGATGAAATATCCCTAAATGCAAGTTTGGATTTAACATAGCCGAGTGCCAAAACCATGGCATAAAGCACTTACCCCGGTCGTTTAAACTACTTAAAACATGCTATTGAAGTTTTTGATGCACAGGTAACCTGGCCGCCCAAACCGATGAACTGCAGGCAACTGAACTTTGTTTTAAGCAGTGAAAGGGCGTGCATGGACTGGGCCTGATGGCAAAATAGCCAAATGGTTTGGGGCCCTAAAATATGAGCGGCCCCAGAGGAGCAGCGCAGATGGTCTACGCCTGGGTCGGCATGCCCTTGATCCGACCAGGCCGGATACTGCATGGTAGAGCTGTGTCCCTGAGACACATCTTCGGCCAATGATTTGCATGCCAGAGGCTTGGAATCCGGCCACCCATCGCCTTTCAGAATCGGCCTGCAACCAGCAACCGTGAACTGGAAAGCTCAAAAAGGGCGCTTTTTGCCCCTTTTTTTTTCCTGGAATAATCACGACCGTCTATTTAAGAGTTAATGTGGGCCGCCCGATCTAGGGTGCGGTCCATTACACAACATTATAATATAAGATAATATAAGAAGATAAAGATATAAGATATGCAATTGCAAATTTTGCAGCATGTCAAAAACACACGTACTGCATGTAATCTGCATTATCTGAAATCATAATCTGCATTGTTGGAACATATTATTGGAATATTTGGCCTGAGAGATAGGATTGCAACACTAAGATTTGTCTACTATTTTGTTAACATTTTCATTTATGGCATTATTAATATTTCTTTTACAGTCTCTGAAATCTAGATAAAAGCAAGAGCAAGGTGGCATGTGTTCAGGCATTTACAGGCAGCACTCCCGGCAGCTCATGCTCAAGCATCCTCGCATAGACCGCCGCATGATCATAGTCCAGACGCAACCGTGGTACATGGGGTGTTGGGGCAATGGATGCTCGGTTGGCCTGCCAATCTATCTGCAAGAACAGGGGCTGATGGTCGGAGTCTACTTCCTCGTCCCGACCACCTGTCCCGACACTGAAGCGAGAGAGCGGAGAAACTCATGAGCTCCGTTCTTTAAAGTCCCTGTTTGGTAACAAATGCACTAGTGCTTGAGATTAAATGGGCATGAATATAACATATCTTGCTAGAAATTGCGTGTGTGCAGGTTAAAGGGTGATTTACATATATAATGGGCACAAACTGACGTAGTTCCTCAACAAACTTTTCCACATATTAGCCAAAGTGTTAATAAAGTTTAATGTGCGGCTGGAGAAATCATGGGCAATAGAAATCAAGAATAGAAATCAGAACAAAATCTTCCCTAGAGGGCTTTCTTGCTCTGTAATTCCTGCCAAGAATTGTGATCAGGCGCACTGAAGAAGATGCAGTAGAGATAAAAGCTAGCAAAATCTAAAGTATACCATGAATAGACAGCATCTCATTGTCATAATACAATATAGGCACATGATTTACTGTGTGGCTGGAGAAATCCTGGGCAACAAAATTCAAAAACAGAAATCTTGAAGGCTAAGTTAAGTAAAATACACCAACTAGGATTGCTTAAGAAGAATGATGTAACAGTGAGCTGTTTTTCAGGCCCTATTCTTGAGAGGGAATATAATGCAACAACAACAACTTTCTTTTAATATCGGTCTGAAATACAACCTTAGCCATGCAAAGATGTAAGAGATGGGAACTCATTCATCAGTCTTTGGAATGCGCTGCTATTAGGACAAAGGTATGACAGTGATTGGGTATTTATTTTGAAACAATCTATCGGGGAACAAGGAACATATTGAATTAGGTTAGAAACATGGCAAAGGTTTCTGACATTTGACATTAGTGTATCAGCTAAATGTAGCGGCTTCTGAAGTAAGTTTTCAGATCATTAGCTGAATGCCTGCGTTTTCTCCATGTTTTCTCCATGCATGGTGGCTCTGAGATCCCATTAGGAGCATCCATGTTTGGCACACAGATATGTGAAGAAAATGACAAACTAGACCGAGCTGATCCTTTCAATGCTGAGACTATAGTGATCTCAGCTAACAGAATAAGGTTTGTCAGCTAACAGAAACTCGACAAGACATCTTATATTATAATGTTTTAGTGTATTGTTTGGATCCAGCCCTAGATCGGACGGCCCAGGTTTTGAGTTAGAATATTAACGGTGGAGATGCGTTTAGGGGTCAGGGTATTTCGTTTGTTTAGGGGTTGGGTTTTCGTTTCTTTAGGGGTTAGGGTTGCTCCGGCAAGGTTCTCAGCTATGGCGCCACCTGCGGCTGCAAGTCCTCCGTCTTCTATTCCTCCTTCCAAGCCTCCGGTCCAGTATGGAGTTTCGTATGAAAATGATCCTGTGAGAGGCGAAAATGACAAAGCAAATGTGACAGTAATACTTCCTGCAGGTGAACATGGATGTCCTGCATTCGGATTGTCTGGGCCTCCGCCTCTGTTACAGAGACGGAGAGCAGGAGGCAAGTGTGATTGTGGAAGTTGGGATTTAGGATGTGGCTTAACCGTTCTTTCAAATCAGCCATCTTCATCCGATTCCATCAACATCTGTGCTCAGGTATTTAAATATGATTTATCCTTTTTTCTCCTATTCGGATTGTAGCATTATAAGCTGAGGACTCATAGTATCCTTTATCTTTGCAGAGTAAGAAGGGAAGGGTTGGTACTGTGTTATTGTTTAATTATCGTGTGGACCTTTTGCCGTGTGACAGCGCACTGAATGCAGTGTGAAAGGAGGTTCGATTTGCAGAAGCTCAGCCTCTGTGAAGAAGCTAAGAGACGAGCACTTGATATGGATCTGGGATTGGTTCTCCTGCCCAAAAACTGCTGGTAGGTATTCAGACATATAACTCTGGTGTTTTAGCTATGCCGAAATGGTGGTGCCAAGGTTAGATGCACATACTGTTCTGACTGATTCTCAGATGATTTTGAAAATTTTGGAGTATGTTTTTATGAACAGATTAGGATCTGGAATTTTCACTCATGCAAATTACTACAACATGCATAGGAGATGAAGATGAACAATAAGAGGTATATTTTTCTGGGAAAATTTCACCCTTCTTTTTGCTTACAAGATGAGAAGAGTATAATCAGCGTTACTTACAATACCACGAAGATATCAATGCCAGGCACTTAGTTTTGTTAGCTGAGCTCTACCATTGCTCTACAGATAGAAGGAGAAGGATTCATGTGGCCGCCTCCATTTGATTATGAATTTTATGTCAGGGAAATGTTAGTTTATTATGAACCATTTTGTTGTGCCAAGAATGTAGAATTCCAGATGCCAATCATCAAAATGGGGTTACTAGGACTTTCGTTCAAGAAAGATATTTAGGAGGCATATGGAATCCATGACTTGAAATCTTCTACAGATGTCCATTTGTTGTTATTTTGCTTTTATCTGATGTTATCATGAAGGATTACAACAAATGATTTTAAATACCTTACGGGCAAGTGGTTTCAAGGGGGCAATCCTAGACATCCACAATCTTTTTCCCTATAGTGGTGTAGAAAGCTATGCGAAAGTTGCTATATTCTGATATAGATTGACCATAAAGATTCTATTCTGAATGATATGAACTTCAATTTACTGACTTGAAGCTAAAGATTTTTACAGATCACAAGTTCAAATCAAACAGCTAGATCTTTAAATGCTCTAAAGCAACTTCATCTAGAGAAGCAACTTGGTAAAATCCCATGAAATATGGGAATCAATAATAGCATACTACTTTTGAACAATAACGCATCTACAAAACTACCATATAAAACATAGATTGGGCAATATTTGTAAAACAACCACCTGTTTATGTGAATTAACAAGGACGTCCCACCAAACTGTTGTTTCTTATGATCATTGTTTTTTATGCTTATTAAATAAAGGCATTATAAGATTGTTATTACGTGTTCTGTTTATCGATAATCATTTTTAAGAGATTTGTAATATTTGTAGAAGGTTGAGAAGAGAAACAAACAGGTTTTGTGAATTTAAGATTGTCGCTTCTCTTTAACAACCTTTATCACACATTACCTAAATGTCAATAAATTTGATGTTTAAGGAAACTTGAGCAAAATTTGATGTTGGGAAAGAGTTGTAAAGAGTACATACAATAACCTAAACATCTAATGCACACGACCAATTATAGCCCAACAACACATATGCAAGCTGTGCAATTCAGTTCATTAGTGCATTTACAGGTTTACGACCCTATATAACTAACAAACCCAGGCCATCAACCCTATACATCTAACAAATACAGCCCATCAACGATGGGCACCATAACTAGTCAACAATAAAGAAATTGCAGGTTGAATTGGAGTCCTGTGCACATGAATTAGAGAGCGAAAGGAGGTATTCTAAAGAAATTCAAGAGGCATTGCAAACTGCAATGGCTGGTCATGTGAAGCTACTCGAGCAATAGAACAAGAGAAGTATGATACCCTTTTGGTTCAGCAACGTAGTATATCAAAGAATATGACAGTAAATGGAACGGTTGTGATGTTGGATCAAAGTGTCAGTTCAGTTTGAGCTACAAGCCACCAAAGTTTCGACTATTTTGAACTGAAAGTTGCAAAAATCGAAGAGCTCTTGTCCATGCTGAAGGAAGAAGAGACATCAGCAACAAGAGCTAAAGTATGTTTTTCCATCCATAGGCAGTTGTATGATAAATTTGAGTAGCCAGTTGCCTTTAAAAAATGGTTGTCTGCTAAAGAACTAGAATATTAAAATAAATCAGACTTATCTCATCGGATAGTCAAAGCTTAGTAGTGATGTTCATCTATAATCTTTGCAGGATAGTGTAGCGATTATCGCCCGAGAAGCAGATACAATGTGCCGCGAAGTGGAGAGACTACAGAAGCTGCATGCAAAATCAATGGTGATTTGTAAGGAACTTTTAAAGATCCAATCACACATTCATGGAACATGTCCGATGTGCGCAGTAGCAAGGCGGATACAATTCAAATTTTTGGACCAAGACTAACTGAGTTTTGAAGCCAAGCAATCTTATGGCAGACATAATTAGTGTGATTGATCCTTGCGCAATGCAACCATGGCATTTCTTATGCCAAAAACCATGTACTCTGCCTGTCTAAATCCCTATTCACAAAGTTCATATCTTACAAAGGTCATTGTTTATATTCAGCAAAAGCTTGAAAATAGCAAATTAATTTCGGTTGAGTTCAATTCAACAAGTACAGAGCTATTTGTAGTTGAGTTTGCTATTGTACACTGTAAGATTAAGCAAAGGGCATCTCTCTGACTACTCGCACAAGTCTCCTTGGTTGCATTGCAAGTAACAGGGTTCATTAAAAATGACAATCCAAAAAATGTAAGTTTAAAGGCCTCAATAGGTGCTGGCTCCAGCAAAGTTAATGGACAAAATATGCACATCGGTGAATTTATACATCTGCAAGATATGGAACATGTTCAAAATGATGGGAAAATGATATGTTCAATGAAGCACATCTTGTTACACAATCAAGAGAATGTAAGGCAGCTTCTATCAATGCCTTTGAATTTTTTTTTTTTTTTTTTATTGCAAGATTTTTATATTTTATTAAAGTTAAATATACATAAAAGTAAATGTGCCTCCTATAAGGCTGATATATCGTGAAAGGGCAGCCAATGTCCTCCAATGCTAGGACAAATAGAGTGCAAGGTAACAACTAATCATCTCCTGACCCTTTCAAGGTCCAGGCACAAACGAAGTACTCGTAGAACCCCTTCATCCTTCCTATAGTATCAAATTCTTTGTCGTAGTTGTCTCCCAGTTTTCGTCTATGAGCTATGGCCATTAAGGCTACTTCGAAATTAAAGCTAGCCATGATCCCTCTGTAATCCCTCACTTTGTTCCCTAAGGCCACGTCACATCGATGGCGCCAAATGCACCACAGTGCTATTGCTGCCATGGACTTCTTCAGTTTAGATATTCTCACCTGAGCTAGTTTTGGCCAATGCAAGTCCTGAGCTGTAATGCCTAGTATTGGCATGACCCAATACCAAAACGGTCTGATTGTCGGACAGAAAAACATATGGTCCAGATCCTCATCCATTGCACAGCCCATGGGGCAGTTTGTGTCCACTATCATCTTCCTCTGCTTAAGGCGACTCATTGTAGCCACACCTCCCTGCCATGCAAGCCATAGGAAGTGCTGTATTTTTCTGCTGCACCAGAGATTCCAACTTTCTACCAGGTAAGGCAAAATGATCTCCTGACTCAGCCCCATGTTGTTGCAAGTTTTGAGAGGTTCTTTTAACAAGAGCAGTCTGTAGAGCAGTTTCACGTTGTACTCCTTGTGCTCGTGACCTCTCTCATCCTTAATCAGCCAATTACCATTCTTCCCCTCAATCCCAGATACCACATCTATTTTTTTTAGGAGGAATCCATAGAGTTCCCTGCCCCCCTTGCTGTTTCCAACCATTGTTTTTAGAGTGGACCATGCCTTCCACCTTTGCAACTCTGTAGACCAAATATCTTTGAGATAGCAGATCCCTTGTGCTCTCCATCTTGCATAAATACGAGGGTGTACTAATGCTAACGGAAGATTCTCATTCTTACTCAATTGCTTGCACCAGAAGATTGGGTAGCAGCCAGCTTGCCATGGAAGATCCTCTTCAATAAAGAACTTGGCCATTTGCTGCCATGCATCCAGAATGTTCCTCATCATAGGGGATAAATTGGTGCCAAGTTGGAATTGTGTAAAAGCTGCATTTGGAAGCATCATAGGCACTGCTGGTTTCCCTTGTGGATGGCACCTTCCTAGGTTGTGCCTTATAAAGTGCATAGCTGGGGAATCATCCCCTTGTAATGCTCTCCATACCTGTTTCCCAGCTAAAACCTGCGCTTGAGTTCTGAAGTCTTTAAGTCCAAGGCCTCCATCTATTCTATTTCTGCAGACTTCATGCCATGCCAGTTTAGAGGCTCCTCCCCATAAGAACCTCCTGATAATAACATTCATCTGCTCATACACATATTTAGGGCCTACTAGCACCGAGGACATGTAAATATGTGAGGCCCCAAGGACTGCATTACATATAGAGGCTCTGCCGGCCTCCGAGAGACTTTTCGCAGTCCACATGCTTATTTTTTTCTTTAGTTTATCAAGGATCGGGTTCCATAGCCCTTTCAGATTTAGATTAGAACTCAGAGGGAGGCCTAGCAGCTTGAATCCAGTTTCCTTATCCAGAATCTTTATGTTAAAGGCATGCACCGAAGTCTATGCTCTCGGTAAAAGGCCAAATGAGAGCACACTTACTTAGATTGAGCTCAACCCCCTGTTGCGATGGAAAATAGCCTGATACAACCAATAAACTTGCTGATACTATCATCATCAAATCTTATGAACATGAAGGAATCGTCCCATAAATTGCATTAAGGGTACTTGCTTACTTCCTTACATTGGCAATAGCAACCCCGATGATCGCTCCTTCCTCGAGCTGTTTTTTGACCATCTGAGTTCATCAAATATGCCACCAATAGAAATAAAATGCGGGGCGGGGGGACATCCTTGCCTAACCCCACGCCTTAAGGGAAAGACTTTTGTTGGCTTCCCATTAATGATGATTGAAGCACTGCCTGCTTGTAACAGCCCCATAATCATTTCAATAGCGCCTTGTGCCATTTGTAACTTGCTCAATAATCTCTTTAGGGTGTCCCAACAAATGGTATCGTAGGCCCGCGAGAAATCCATTTTGAAGAGGACACATTTTTGGTCTGATTCTTTGCACCAATGCATCCCCTCTGCTGCCACTATGTAATTGTCATGTATACATCTTTGGGGTAGGAAGGCCGATTGTTCCTTCCCTATTATCCTCCCCAAGGCTTTCTTGAGTCTGTTGGCTACAAGTTTTGCGACAACCTTGTAGAGTGTGTTGGTCAATGCAATTGGCCTCCACTCATGAATCTGCATAGGTCTGCTTACCTTTGGAATCAATGTAATGAATCCCGTAGCAATAGCTGGGTGTACTTTCCTTAGAGCCCACATATCCTTGATTACCTTCACCATGTCTTGACCTAGAACATCCCAAAACTCCACAAATAGTTCTGGAGGCAGCCCATCTGGCCCAGGAGATTTGCCATGTGCCATGCCCATGACCACCTTATGGACCTCTTCAAGGAAGGCATTTTCCACCTCCAAGAATTTATCCTTTAGATTATCTAAGCATTCCTCCACCACTGCTTCTTGGTTGATTGCCACTTCCTTTTTCTCAAACATTTCACTGTATTTATTAACGAAGAACTCCTCAATGTCTTTCGGATCAGAGATTGAAGATCCCTGCCCATTCATAACTGCAGTGATGCCATTTTCAGTTAGCCTAGAGCTTGCCATTCTAAAGAAGACCTTGGAGCTTTCATGATCAGCCTCAAGGTAATGTTTTGTTTTCGATCTTATTGCTGCTCCTTTGGCTTCCATTTCCTCTATAGCCTTAATCCTATTTTCAAGTTGCTCCTCTGCCTTCTGCAAATCACTATCCTGTGGTCTCGTCATAAGCTCTTGCTCTCTTGAATTTTTATCTGTCTCTAGAACTAGATCTCTCTGCCCTTTTTGACAAGCAGCAAGAGGCATCTCTGAGACAAGAGGCCAGGTTCACTTGTGAATCTCATGTTGGAGAAATTATCGCCAAAATTGAATAAACTATCAAGCCACTTGGTTTTGCAGTTCACAAGCATAAGTGTAAGCTTAGGCTGCTTGTATGTAAGGTTGGAAGAAAGCACCATCTTTCTGTGGCAATAGAGTCTATCTTTGAAGTTGCACAATCTTTCTCCATTTTGGAGTTTAAAAAGGCTGGAGGAGACAATTTGCAGCACAGATCCTTCTATAAGAGTCTGAACAGGAGCAAATTAAGTAGAAGAATCTATTCTTCTCAAGTTGGCACTGCTTTGCACAAGAGGAAAACATTGTCAGCAGAACAGATATGGAATGCCATGACTTTAAGTAATAATGATGTAAGGTTTCAACTCGTTTTGATCAATTTCTACAGAATGCATTTTTAAACAACATCCTTCTGAGGGCAGCGAAAATTGTAATTAGATGGACAAGAAAAACTAAAGAGTTGCCGTAATTAAAGTGTCTTTTATTTCTACTAGGCAAGGATAATCTGAAACGAAAACGCCCTACGTTTAATCTAGCAAGAATTCAAATCCAAAAAACATGGGTTACGTGGAAAAACTTGGAACTTTTATCCGTCTTTTTTAATCAATCTATAAGCTACTGCTGATAAAGATTTAATAGTGCATATGGCCTGTCTAGATAAGTCTCAAATCTCACCTCAGTGTTACTGTTTGTTAACTGAATTTTACTTCTATTGAATCTTAGTTGCTGAAACCTAGTTTACTTTATCAGTCTACTTGCTTATAGTCGAAACATTATTCTATAATGTTGCTAATGTGAAATCCAGAGAAAACCCAATATAATACTCACTAGAGCTATGACATCTTGAATCTTGATATGGGCGTAATCTGCTAGGATTGTTTGCAGATGATAAAGAATTTATGGGTCCTTGAATCTGCAGAATCTGCAACAATAAACCAATGCAATGAATATTTAGATTTAAAACTAGGAATCCCTAAACTGATCAAAAAGCAAAACTGTTGAACAATTCTTTCTACAAAGAAGGTAAGTAGATCGATTCCATTTTCTTCTAGACGGAAAGGAGTACAAGTTTATTTTTGCAGACTTTGGCAAACTCACTAACATTTAGAAATGAATCCTTATAGATCTAGAGTCCTAGAGCCCGAGTCCTAGAGCCCTTGTCGTATGATACGAACAGCAAACTGGCGCCACCATCATCCTTGTCGTATCCCGTACAATTTCAAAACCAAGTTTTTTATTTTTTTGGTAAGTATACGATACGACCAAACCATTAAAAAATCCCATATCGTTCACGCAGATAGTCTATACAACATATATTTGGTGCACCCCCCTTGCATGTCTTTCATGTCGAATTCCGCGGAGAGCTGCTCTTTCACTTGAAGCAATGAAGACATATGATTTGCAAGAAGGATACAATCATCAACGTACAAGGCGACAATGACAAGAAATTCTTCCAAGGTTTTAACATAAACATTGCCATTTGCCTCAGTAAAACCAAGAGACAAAAGATAAGCATTAATGCGATCATACCATGCCCTGGGGGATTGCTTGAGCCCGTATAATGCTTTCTTCAACTTGCAAACAAGATGTTCTTGGCCGCTTTTGACAACCTTCAGGTTGGGAAATAAAAATCTCCTCTTGAAGCTCTCCATGAAGAAAAGCAGTGCGTACATCCATTTGGTGTACTTCAAGATTAGCATGAGCAGCAAAAGCAAGCAGGATTCGAATGGAAGACATACGCACTACAGGTGAGAATGTGTCAAAGAAATCAATGCCTTCCACTTGAAAGAAACCTCTCGCAACAAACCTTGCCTTATTCCACTGTTCTACTTGGCCAGCCGCATCTCGCTTTTAAACGACCATTTGGTGCTAACTACGTTGCGCCCAGGTGGAAGATGAGCAAGCTCCCACGTGTCATTCTTTATCAAAGAGGCATATTCTTCATCCATAGCTTTCTGCCACTCACTTGCATTCTCTCCTTCTAAAGCTTCTTGAACACTTGCAGGTTCAAGGAGAGCAGGATCAGCACTGACCATTAAGCCTCTTGATTTCGTTTTCCTAAGAGGTGACTCTCTTGCTTCAATCGCTTTGGTGCTAAGGTAGCTAGTGCGACCATATTTTGTAGTGCCTCTATTTGGCAGAGGATCACTCTGTATGGGCGTGGGCCTCCTCCGATTGGGGTAAAAGTATGCTGGTGGGTAGCAAATAAACGCGAGCCCAGCATCAGCACCAGCACCCAAAATACATTTTTTTCCACCCTTCATACATTTTTTTCCCACCCTTCACCTATATAGTACCACCTTTTTTCTGCCCGTCTCTTCGTCTAGCCCGTACCCATTTATACAATCATTACCTGTTTGCCGCCCACGGTAATGAATGCGACCCCTGCAATCTGTAACCAGTAGACAAACTAACTTTCGAATTTGAGTTTTCCAAATCTCTCTTCCCCAACTTTCTCTACTCCGGCCAAGCAACCCGCAAATTTGTGCTCCCGGATTTCCACAATAAACAAACAGATCAACCATGGTAAAGAAGGTGATTGATCCGCCCGCTCAAGCAGTACTTCCAACGGAGGCCATGCGTCGGGTAAGCAAAAAGCAACTAAACAAAATTTCTATGGGTTTAGGGTCCCCTGTTAATTCGATTTTCTTGCATTCTTCCAGGCCAGAAGAAACATTCCCTTAAGACCGGACCTGGCTGATTGCCGAACCAAAGAAGACTTTCATGCGTATGGGGGTCTGCCAAACGAGGGCGTTCATCCCTCTCAATTTTGAACAGACCTCATATCTGCAGCAGAGTACAATGAAATTTGGGATATCAACGGGGTCATTCCTGGCAAAACTTCTATTGACAAGGTAAGGCCAGAGCACGAAGAAGCTCTAATTGAACTTCTGAGCAAAATGTACCCGGACGGATTGAAGAATAGAGAAGTTAGAAAGACAGTATCATACCTATTTGCATTCAATAACTGCCAGAGAGCAAAGCAGGATCCAGAGAAGTTCAAGGTTAATTGGGCAGCAGTTGCAGCAAAGAGTAGAGCCTACAGCAGCAAGGTTAAATGTGAACCCACCAGCAGTGCTCCAGCAAACAGAGCAGAGACCAACAAATCTCAGCAAACCACAACACCTGAAAGCATAGCAGAAAGGCAAGTTTCTGAAGAAAACAATGCTATAGAAAATTTGATCTAGGCAATTCAAAATAGCTATTGAATTCCTATGAATGCAAGACTTCAAACAAACAAGCAATAGTTCAATGGTTATAATTTTATGCACGAAACATTGGCTTAACCATTGAGATGCTACAGTAAAAAACACTGTAGCAATGGCATTGGCTTAACCACTGTAGCATATTTGACCATATCTCCGAGAGCCCAATCTCGTCAGTAATCCGGCTCAATGGTGTCTTCAATCCATCTGCATACAAGCCACAAATGCATTAAATCCTTCTTCAGTATTTACGGATCAAGATCCGGCCGCCTAGGCGGGCCGATCGATCGTCTTCAGCTTGAACTAGCAAGTTTCCAATTTAAAACGTGTTTTCCCCGTTGAACGAATTATCCATAAGGATATTAAACTTCAATATTTACTTCCTCTTGTTTTAACCTTAGCTTCATATAACCTTAAGATTTTAAACCAATAGTTCAACATCATAACTTCTTCAAAACTTCAAGAACCTGTGTGAACTACTGTGAACTACTTGTCCAGATGATGATAGCTTCAAAGTACAATACCATAATGATAACATGAATATATTCTACATTCCCCCTTTCATGTTATCATCCTTGCTGCACTGGATTTTAAGTTTCAGTTCAGTAAATCTGCCTTCTGAGAATGCTTTAGTTAAAATATCTGCCAGCTGGTTTGAGGTATTGACATACACTAGTTTTACTGCATCTTTCCTTACAATTTCTCTGATGAAATGAAGTTCTAATTCTATATGCTTAGTCCTCTCATGCAGGACTGGATCTTTGGTCATTGCAATACAGCTAGTGCTGTCACAAAAAAATTCAGTGGCTTTAACCTGATTGTAGCCAAGTTCATCCAACAGCCTTCTTTCCCATACCAGCTCCTTTATGGTTAAAGCAGCTGAAGCATATTCTGCTTCAGCACTAGACATTGCAACAGCATTTTGGTTCTTGCATTTCTAAGCAACAGGAGCTCCTCCTAAGAAAATTAAATAATCAGATGTGGACTTACGTGTTTCAAGATCCCCTCCCCAGTCTGCATCACAATAAGCTTGTAATTGCATGTTCTCTGTGCAAAAGGTTATTCCATCATCCATTGTTCCCTTAAGATACCTTAAGACTCTTTTTGCAGCTATCCAATGATCCCTTCCTGGATCATTATTGTACCTGCTCAACATGTTTACAGCAAAGGCTATGTCAGGACGTGTGCAATTTGCAACATATGATAAGCATCCGATTAGAGACATGTAAGGTATATTCTCCATTTCCTCTCTTTCCTTTTCAGTCTTAGGACTCATCCTGGCGAATATCTTACTTCCTGGCACAATAGGAGTCTTTGAGATATTACAATCTTCCATATTAAATTTTTTAAGCATCCTTCAATTTGACTTCTTTGTGTGAGTGTCAAGGTTTTACTAAACCTATTCCTGTGCACCTCAATTTTCAGAAATTTCCTTAGTTCCCCTAAGTCTGTCATCTTGAACTTGTTATTCAGAACTTTCTTGCAATGATCTAATGCTTTCACACCATTTGAAACCATCAAATTATCATCAACATAAAGGGCAATTATACACCATTCCTCTCCAGCTTTGTATTTATAAAGATTGCCATCATTTTGAAGTTTGTCAAAGCCTTGTTCTCTGAGATAGGAGTCTATACACTTGTACCACTCCCTTGGAGACTGCTTCAGACCATACACAGCCCTTTTTAGCTTCCAGACTTTGCCAGTTCCTATTTCAAAACCTTTTGGCTGTCTCATATAAATGTCTTCCTCGAGCTTTGCATTTAAAAATGCAGTGTTTACATCCATGTGATGTATCTCCAAATTTGATGCATTGGCAATGGCCAAAAGCATCCTTATGCTATTCAATTTTACAAGAGGTGAAAAAGTTTCTTCATAATCTTGTCCATATTTCTGTGAGAAACCTTGAGCCACCAATCGGGCCTTAAACTTGGGAGTTTTTCCATCTGCCTCTGTTTTTAATTTATATATCCATTTACAGCCCACAATGTTTCTGTCATTTGGTATATCTACCAGCTCATATGTACCTGTTCTGTCAAATGAACTCATTTCTGCTTGCATTGCCTTCAACCAATCTTTACTATTAGTTGATACCACTGCTTCTTCATATGTTTTCGGAACTGAAACATCTAGGTGCATTAAAATTTCAAACAAGCCAAGGATCTCACCTTTATTTTCTTTAAGCCTCTTGCTTTTGCCTAATTCATCCCTTCCAAACCTTTCTTGATTTGCTACCCCTTCATCTATTATAATTTGAGCTTCAGTCCTTTTCTTTCTCCTGATAGGACCTGCATGTTCATTGACTTGTTGCTGGGCTGGTTCTTCTTGCTGCACACTTTCAGAATCAATGTTAGTATTAGGTAACATGTGTTCAATGCTTACCTCCTTTTCTAGATTCTCTTGCTGTACATATGCACCAGCACCAGGCAAAATTTCTTCAACCTTAATGTCCTCTTCATCATCCATATCAGTCAGCATAGCAGGTTTGTTCAGATCCTCTTCAAGACGTACCTTTTTATTACTTTTGCATTCAGAGGTATCTGCAGGGCTGTTAATTCTTGGCAGTACCTTATAAAATTGTTCCTCATCAAACAATACATCCCTACTTAGTATAATTCTCCCTTTGCTTGGATCATACAATCTATAAGCTTTAGATTGCAAATCATACCCTACCATGTAAGTAATGTATGCCCGATCTGGTACATGGGCATATGCCAAACAGCCATAGGCTTTTAGCCTGGTATTGTCAGGGGTCTTTGAACACCAAAGTATCAATGGGATTTGCCCTTTAATGCTTATGGAAGGTAGTAAATTTTGCACAAACACTGCTGTCTTAACAGCCTCTTCCCAGAGAAAGTTAGGTAAACCTGAGTACTTAAGCATACTTCTGACAGCATTAAGTATAGTTCTATTCCTTCTCTCTGCAATTCCATTTTGTTGAGGGGAGAATCTGCAGGTCAACTGCCTTTTGATGCCAAGTTCATTGCAGTAATGCTTAAACTCATGTGACAAAAATTCCCCTCCTCTGTCTGTCCGTAAACACCTGACTTCCACTCCAGTTTCCAATTCTACTTCATTTACAAAATTCTTGAAAGCTTGCAAAGCCTGATCCTTGGTAGTTAGGCAATACACCTTAGCCATTCTACTGTAATCGTCTACAAAAGTTATAAAATATCTCTTCCCTGCAAGACTTGTTACATTCAGTGGTCCACATAAATCCGAGTGAATTAGATCTAACACACCCTTTGCTCTTTTTAGAGATTTTTTAAAAGGAAGCCTTGTATGTTTGCCCAGAATGCATCCTGCACATTTGAACTTTTCATTTTTAATTTCTGATGCCTCAACCAGTCCCCTTTTAATTAGAAGCTCAATGGTCTTTGAATTTACATGACACATTCGTTCATGCCACAACTTTATATCTGAGCAAGTCACCAAATTTACACTTTGAACAAGATGATCAAAATTTAAACCAAACAAGTTTCCAACTCCCTTGCCAACAAACTTTAATTTATTATCTTGAAACACTTTACACTGCAATTTTTCAAACAAAACTTTATAGCCAAGATCAACTAATTGGCACACAGAAATCAAGTTTCTGACTAGCCCTGGCACACAAAGCTTTTCCTAATTTGACAGCTCTTCCCTCTAAATCAAAAAGTTCCAGCATCCCTACATCCTTTATTTCTTGCAACACTCCATTTCCCAATTGCACATGTCCCCCATTGACTCCCTTGCAGTTCTTGAGTAATTGTGTAGACGAAGTTACTGTCCTCTCAGCTCCTGAATCTAAAATCAGCATATCATGGTCATTTGCATCATTTGACAAATGGCATAGTTCAGTATATTTTACCTCATCATTTTCGTCTTGTTCATCTTCATCCCCTCGTGTCTCCTGAGCTAGGTTCAAAGATGGATTAGACTTTGGTGTACTCCTTCCTCTGGCAGCAAATCCCCCTCTATTTCCTTTACCCCTGCCCCTTTCTCTCTAGTTCTGTCCCCTAGGGCTTGAACAATTTGATGCAATATGACCTTTCCCTTCACAATTATAGCAAATTGTTTCCCTTTTCAATTTAGGACAGTCAGCCTTCAAGTGTCCATAATTGTTGCAATTGTAGCATAACCCAATCCCCCCCTTATCATTATTATTGCTGTTTTTCTTCCCTTTATATTTTCCAGCATATAAAATTTCTGTGGTCTGTTCATCATCATCCTGTCCTATTTGCTTCTGCTCGAATTCTGTTCTTATAATTTGAATAGCATGGTCCTTTGTTTTTGCAATGTTTCTCACCAAGGTAGCAAGGTATGCATTATGAGCAACTGCTCTAGAAATGGCCAGCAACTGGTACTGCTCATTCAAGATAACACCAGCCCCTTCCAAGTCTGCTATTATTGAATCAAATTTCTCCAAAAAATTCAGTTATGTTCTCCTTATCATAAAGCTTCAACTTCCTTAATTGTTTTTCTAAAACATCTATTTGTGACGAGGTTTTAGCTTCATAATTATTGATCATGTATTGCCACATCTCTTTAGGACTCAACCCTCTCATGGACCAACCTTACAGCAAATGATTGCTTGTGCCTCCATAATTTTGAGTTGCTCATCCACTCCTGTACTGGTTGCTGATAATACTTGTGCAGTATTACTACCTCCTTCAGTACCTCCTGCATCTCCACCAGCTACTGAACTCTCTCCATCCGAGTTGGAGCTAGCTCCCCCTGTACTAGCTGTTACTAAGACAACATTAAGTCGTCTGCTTGTGCTTGGCTCAACCAAGTACCATAATTTTTCAAATTCCAACACCTCTCTAATACTTTGCTTCCAAATCTGAAAGCCACTTTCTCCTTTAAAGACTTCTATAGCATTAAGTAGATTAGCACCAAACCTACTTGCCATGTCTACCAGGCTCTGATACCAATGAAGAAAACAATGCTATAGAAAATTTGATCTAGGCAATTCAAAATAGCTATTGAATTCCTATGAATGCAAGACTTCAAACAAACAAGCAATAGTTCAATGGTTATAATTTTATGCACGAAACATTGGCTTAACCATTGAGATGCTACAGTAAAAAACATTGTAGCAATGGCATTGACTTAAACCACTGTAGCATATTTGACCATATCTTTGAGAGCCCAATCTCGTCAGTAATCCGGCTCAATGGTGTCTTCAAATATGCATACAAGCCACAAATGCATTAAATCCTTCTTCAGTATTTACGGATCAAGATCCGACCGCCTTGATCCAGAAAAGGAAGAGGAAAGGGAAAGGGAAAAAGGGCACGGGAAAATTAGGAAAAAAGGAGAAAGACTGGAAAAAGTCCATCCAAAAAAGGGAAAGGAAAAAGGAAAAGAGAAGGGAATGAAGGGAAGGGAGAAAGGGGTTAAAAAACGAAAAAAGGCAGAAGGGAAAAATAAGATGTGTAGGAAAAATAGGAAAAAGGGAAAAGAAAAAAAGAAATGCGTAAGAGAATGATGAAAAAAGGAAACGCGGGATAGAGCAAAAGACAAAGGAAATGGGAAGGGTGTTAAAATATATAAAAACCTATTATAGCCAAGCAATGCTGGACTTGGTTTCTATTATATTAGATTTATGAAAAGGATTTTGAGATGACCAGGTTTTCATCCACACAAGTTCCCAACTTATGCCCAGCAATGCTGGGCACCATTACTAGTATATATATGATTACTTTGTGTTACCTTGAGTATTGAGCAATCTTGAGTGATGTCTCTAATCTTGAGTGTACAATTTTTTGTAATATATAAGCATTGTCTCCAATACTAAAATACTCCAATACATCAGTCCAATACTACAAACATTGTCTCACAAGTTTTGTCTCCAATACAATCATCAAAATTTAAGACAAGTAAACAAGTAACTACAGACCTGTTAAAATGATAAAACAACTAGGTCAAAGCATATTCAACCTTCATATGGCAGACTGTCAAGGATCATCTGGTGAGCAGCCTGTTCAAGGGAAAATCTGTTGGTGCTAGGAATCTGATTCATCTCAAACTTGATAGCTGATACGTGATGACTGTACTAGAAGGTCAGGCCTTTGTCTTCAAGTAGCTCCCAACTACCATCGGGCTGGACAGCATAGTACAAACCAACCAACACATGTTCATCGACATTGAAGGTCTGACCCCAGCTATCCTTGACAATTCTGTCAAGGATATGCCTCGGCTTAACACATTTCATCACATAGAAATCTACATTCTCCTGATTTCCCTCCTCGGCTACAACAGCAAAGTTATCACCTTCCTCTATGTTTCCACGAAGCCATTCTCCATCACCTTCAAAAAATGCCTCATCGATTTCGTCTTCAGTACCATCACCAGTAGACTTATCTGGCTTTAGTGTAACATATTTCCAATTCTTCAACCTGTGCTTGTTCACACAAGATGATCAGTTTCCTTTTAAACAGTTACCACAGAAACAACTTAAACCTCTATGAGCCACCCTTGTGCTTGATTTGGCCAAGTATGTCCTGATGCTGTGTATTTCCTTGGTCCCTTCTACCCTGGCATAGTCCAGCCGGTCTGTCCTATCAACATAATCCTTTCCAATGAACCAGAAGTGCCTGCAAAAAGCCAGCAACAAGTATTGCAGTTCACAGACAGTACAGAGGCACAATACAACATTACACAGCAGATAAAAGCAGATGAAAGCACGTAAAAGCATATTACCTTTTGATGTCCCCATTGCTGGCATCTTCATTCCAATGCGTAGCGAATTCACAGGCATCAGCAACACCCCTAAATCTCACTCCATCATACTTGAGCTGCTCTCTAGTGAATGCCCCTTTAAGAACTGTCCCTTACCCATCGTGCTCTCCCTTACCATGGGCTGTCCCAAAGAAATTCCATATTATTTTCTTCCCTAGCTCATGGTGATATCTTAGTAGGAAATAGAATGGCCGGGCAGATTTGAATTGGCTAGAACAACCATCTGACCAAACTATATGCCTGGAGAATTCTACACCATTTGATACAAGCCATGAATTGTGCTTTCTAAGACAGTGCTGCACAAAAAGAGTGTGATGAATCTTGTCATCACTTAAGTAAAAATGGGTTTCCTTCAATAGCTTTCTGATCCCAGAGCTGATGTCCATCCTATACGTGATGTGGACGAGAATTGTTATCTGGTCATTGTGCCAATGCTGGCTTTGAACCTCCCTTTGTATTTTTATGCTGTAATTCTCTGCAAAATCAATTACAGAAACAATGGTGCCATCTTGGATATTGTCCAGGCAACTCCTGAATTGCATGGCCTGCCATCTAGCCCTGTAATTGTGTGGCACGAATATCTTCAATGTGGAACATAGATATGAAATGAAATCCTTCACTGTCGTTCTCTTGTAAGACAATCTAAGGACTGGCTTTGGTCCTTTCTTTTTTTTCCCCTTGCCATTTGAGGTCTCGTCTTGTCTTTGCGACTTGATTTGTATCCCACCGACTTCCTTGGATTTCTTACTTTTGTTTCCCTTCTTCTCAACTTGTGCTTTGACTTTGTTTGTGTCCCACTAGCTACCTTGGATTTCTTACTTTTATTTCCCTTCTTCTCAACTTGTGCAGCAGCTTCAGGCTGTGTCCCACCAGCTACCTTGGATTTCTTACTTTTGTTTCCCTTCTTGGTGGCATTGGCTCTTTTCTTTCTGCTGCCACCTGGCACTTCCTTGGTAATGCAGTCTGCAACTCCACCAGCTTCTTCTGTCTCCACTAGAATCTGTAACAAGGTCTGTAGCATAAAACAGAAGATTAGCGCAAGTTGAAAGCACAAAAGCAGTATTCAGCAGATGACAGCACATATCAGCATGTTTTAGCATGCAATAAAGAGAGTATTAGCTTTTCAAACGTCTTCCATTCAAGCAAGAACTCATGACGATTCTCTCTTTCTCTTGGACATATAGGAAGACTTTTTATGCCACACTTCTGACATTTCTGCATCAAGCAGTCATGTTTATACCATTCTTCACCCTCGCTCTTGTTGCAAACCACAGCCCTCCAGAGCTCGTTGGTTGAGTCATACGTATGTTGGCTGGCCAGACACTTCTCACCAGGTCCACAGACCTCGCAGGTGCATTTGCACTCTTCACCATGAAATCCAGTTTTCGTTGACCTTAATGCATTCAGGGCTACCCTGGCATACTCCAATGTGACGCTCCCTGCTAAACATACGGCGCTCGGCCGTACACTCGGCAGGAAATCCCCCATCCGGCTCGGCAACCGCATGGGCCCTTCGTCTACCCCGCACTCTGAGGCGACTCTTAGTGCGGGGAGGGAACACGAAGGTGTCTTGCGCGCCCTTCCCCTATGGGCTCCTATAACAGCGGAAGCGATAACACGTCAGAACTAGCATCAACATATACAAATACTACCTCGGAGGGTAGTGCATCGCACATAAACCAATGCAAAGATGATAATCACGAATAGTAAAACATGAGAGCTCCTACCCCGGCTCAGACTCGTAAGGAGGATGACTCTAGGCCTCAAGATAGAGCAGACCGAGTCATGGCAATGGCGAGGGCTGGCATAGAACAATGGCTAGGGTTGACCACTCCATCCGCCCCTCCACGTGCATACTTTGCGGATGGGCTAGATCAGGCGGTGGCGGGACTCTAGCCTTTGGGATCACCAATCCCATGGCATCACCCATCCGGGACTACTCGGTTGCATCTCCCTGGTCCGATGAGGCGGGGAAGGGTTGCATCCCCCTTCCGGGGTCTAGAGGTGCCGTGGGCGGCTAGAGAATCGTGGCGACACCGCGATTGCGTACCGTGCCAGTGAACCCCCAAAGCGAGAGCCAAGCCAGCACTTGCAGCTCGAGGAGGCAGTGGCAACACCATTGCCCCGGGGAGGTGTCGGACCCATGCTCGGCCCACCCAAGTGACCGACCATAAGCCTAGCCCACTATGGGATCCCCCGAAGCCCCCCTCGGCGGGGATCCTCCCTCCACTTTCCCTCTAGCCCGTTATCAGTGCTGAGTCATATCATAGCCTCAATAGCACGGTGGGCTCCTATGCCAGAGCCGCAACTAATAGGAACTAAGGGATCTACTCTAGGAGCATACTACATATGGCTCTAGGTCTCTACCCCCCTTCCCAATACAAGAGGAGCAAACATGATCAACCATCATCACATAATCATCACATCATGAGAATAATCATAAGAAGAACATCTTACCTAATCATACAACTAACTAATAGTTAGGGTTCCTTGATTAGGGTTCAAGATGTTGAATATGGGTTCTAGGATGGCTCCACTCTAGATACAAAATACTAGCACATCTGGAATGCTAGTCCCAGATGGGCTATCGCAACTACTATTCTACATACCTGCTCCTGATGCTCTCCCTCCGGATCCGAGGCCTCCATGGTCTTGACTCACAAGGCTGCTCCTCCTCCAAGAGCGGGTCTACCCTGCTGGGGCTCTTTGCACCAGCCTATGCCTAGCGAGCGGTGTTCAAAGCGGGGTTTCGAGCAGTAGGTGAGTCTCACGGGTGCTAGGGCTGGAAAGAGGTCTAGGGTTAGGGTTTATGCCTATATAGGTTAGGTCCACCTAGGATGCCACGTGGCACCAATCGGGTGAGTCCTGTGTGGCGGTGCCCCAATAGGTTAAGGCCACGTGGATAATGGCTTAACCTATGGTTGGCTAAGTTATGAGAATAACTTAGCCATGCCCCCCTAGTGCCACAATCTATGGTATACAAGGCTATGAAGATAGACTTGTATGGTGACGGATCCAGGAATATACGTATTTATGGCGTATATTCCCTGGACCAAATCACATTCTCCCCCCTTAGGACAATCTTTGTCCTCGGCATTGCGCTAAAGGTGGCGAACCTACCTTATGCCTGCAACACATCAACAACATGTCATAATCTTTAGTTTAGTTTAGCAATCAAGTTTTATTAGTTCAAGTCAAAATTTTAGGCTATATTTGTACTTATACAAAATTATATAGCCTTAACACGGTTATTTCTTACGATAATTCAAAACATTATTGTAAGAGTTATTAGGGTTCATAATCTAATTATGGCTCCCCTATCTTCTCAAATGTCGCTCCTCGTTGAAGTCCACCTTCTACTTGCACGCAAAGGGAGCACATTACGTTAGTTTAGTTAATAATTTGTGGTTTTAGGGGACCACCCCCTTACCTCCTTGAGCGAACTCCGGCTCAAGGTTGTCCTACTACCTTGCCCAAGATCATGGCCCTTTCGGTTTGAGCTTAGGGATCATTTAAGATGCTCCCATCATTGCCCATGATCGAGTGCTACCTTGTACATGATCCCCGGATCGAGTACACCCGGTGCATCATGCCCCGAGGGTTTTAGCTAGGGGCGTCTCACGATCCCATCATCATCGCAAGCATGATCGCCTTAAGCTTCACCATGACCCTCCTACGGCCGGTGTGCGTACCCGCATCGTGGCATAGAGATCATCCGTCGATGTCCCATCATAAGCCCACTATGCCTCATTCCTCCCTCACATGACCCTAATGGTCATGCGCACCTCTTAGTGCGTGTGGCCTAGAAAGAATGCCCTAAAGGCGTATCCCATCATCGCCCACACGATCCAAGGTTACGGCACATGCACCCTACTAACTAGAATGCATGCGCCCGGGCTTAAGGCTAACTAACAACATACTAGCTAACCACGGCAAAGTCGGGGTCGACCAAGTAGGAGGCGACTCGCCCATCAAACTCCTTCATAAACTCACGGGTATTGCTTCTCCAAGTCTTGCTTCAATACCCATGTCGCATCTTCACGGGTAAGTGCTTCCACTTAACCAAATATTGGAGGGCTGAGACCTCCTAGTCTTCTTGAATGACTTATCAAGAAGTAACTTCGGGCACTATTTCTACTTGCTCTTAGTCATTTCCAACAAGGTTGGAGTATCCAAAACCTCCTCGGGGTTAGGATTGTGCCTTTTTAATAAACTTATGTGGAAGACCTTGTGGACCTTAAGATGGGGTTTGGAAGATCCAACTTGTAGGCTTGAGAGCCCACTCTCTCCAAAATCTTGAGCGGACCGGCCCACCTAGGGGCAAGCTTCTTGCAGCTCCCAATCCAGCTTGGCTTGCTTCACCTTGATCTTCAACCCAAGCGGTATCGCCCACCTTAAACTCCCTTACGGTCTGTGCTTGTCGGCTACACTCTTCGCCCGACTTCTTCTGCCAATAAATAACCCCTTACTTCCTCTACTAGGCTGCTGCATATCCCCTAACATCTTTGGGATACTTCTACCTTGGACCGCGAGATTGTGCGGTATCAGGGGTTAAGCAGCGGGTACCGTAATTTACCATAAAAGGAGACATCGAGATGACTCTGCGCTGCTATTGTAATGGCGAATTCCACCAAGTGGATGTACTCATCCCACTTGGATTGCTTATTCCACACATAGCTCCGAAGCATGTCTTCAATGATCCGATTCGTCCTTTCCGTCTGGCCATCTGTTTGGGGATGATATGCCGTACTCATGGAGAGCCGTGCGAATGGTCTTTGAAGAGGTCCTGCCGGAAGGCACTCATAAACTTGGAATCCCTATCAGATATTATCTCCCGAGGCATGCCATGGAGTCTGAAAATCTCCCTTACGAATAACTTGGCAGTATCTAATGCGGTGTCGGTAGTCTTGCAAGGCACAAAATGTGCCATCTTAGATAACTTATCTACGACCACCATCAATGCATCCTTGCCTCGAAGAGTTCTAGGGAGACCTGTGATGAAATCCATGCTTATGACCTCCCACTTTGCATTTGGCACCCCAATGGCTCAAGAGCACACGGAATCGAAGTTGCTCCGCCTTGGTCTGCTGACATAACTGGCAATCCCGAATATATGCAGCTATCTGCCTCTTCATTCCTGGCCAGAAGTAGCTACTTCGAATCTTGAAATAGGTCTTCATGAAGCCAGCATGCCCTGCTATTGGGCTGTTATGTGTGTCATGAAGAATTAGCTTCCTTACCCCTGATGATTCGGGCACACACAACTTATGCTTGTGATACAACAGGTTGCCTTCCTTCTTATAATGCTTGAAGGCTTCCGCTCCTTATGCGTTTCGGCTTCCTTGGAAAGGCTTTCCCATACCTCCTTGAAGTCTACATCTGTTGGCAAGGACTCCTCAATCTTCTTGCCAAACTCACTCAAAAGAGTGGAAATCGCATTACAATCGTCCTTATGCGAAATGGTCTCACGGAGAGGGCATCTGCTACAACATTAAGCTTACCGGGCTTATATATAATATCAAAATCATACTCCTCAAGGAATTCCATCCACCTCCTTTGCCTTATGTTGAGGAGTGGCTGGGTGAAAAGATCTTGAAGGCTCGGTGATCGGTATCCAAGCTGAAACTTCCTTCCCGTGAGATAATGCCTCCATATCCTCAATGCCCGACAATGGCTAGCAGCTCCTGATCATGGGTTGGGTAGCGTTGCTCGGCGTCATTCATCTTCTTCGAGTCGTGGCGACTACCCTTCCTTCTTGCATCAAAAGGCCCCTGTTGCTATCTTGCTTGCATCTGTTGCTACCAACTTATCCTTACTCGGATCGGAGAACAAGCAATGGTGCTGTTGTTAAAGGCCTCTTTAAGCTTCTCAAAAGAAGCTTGGACTCTCTAACCAATGGCTAGCCCAATCCTTAATCTTCTTGGCCTTAGTGAGGTCCAGGCGGAGGGGCGCCCACTTAGCAAAGTCCTTCCACGAACTTTTACGTAGTATCCCGCCAACCAGAAAGCTTCTTACTTCTGCCACATTCCTTGGAGCTGGCCAATCAACTATTGCCTCAATCTTAGATGGATCTGTGGAGATTCCCTCGGATGTTACTACATGCCCCAAGTACTCCACCCGGCTGTTGCAAAGTGGCACTTAGAGAGCTTCCCATACAACCGATGGCGTCTCAACTTCTCCAACACTTTCTGACGAGATCGACAATGCTCTTCAAGGGACTTCTTTGTAGATTAGGATGTCGTCGAAGAAGACAATAACAAACTCATCCAAGAAGTCTCACGAAGATGTCGTTCATGAGGCGCATAAGCGTTCTTTGGAGCATTCGATAGTCAAAGGGCATTCTTGTAAACTCAAAGTGACCATACAGCGTTACGGCGGTCTTATGGATATCCTCTTCTTTAATTCTTATCGATGGTATCGACCTCAAATCGATTTTAGAGAATACCTTTGCTCCTTGTAACTGATCCATTAGGTCATCCGCCCTTGGCAATGCATACTTATTCTTTATCGTACGCTTATTAAAGGTGGCGATAGTCTATCACATTCTTAAGCTCCCATCTTTCTTCTTGACAAAGAGTATAGAAGCTCGAAAAGGAGACACACTTGCTCTTATAAATCCAAGCTCGAGCAATTCTGCCGCATTTGTTTTCTTGAGCTCGATCAATTACGGGATGCTCATTCTATATGGCGCCCTTCTTGGTAGGCTTCGCATCCGGGAGCCAATGTGATCTCACATTCCACACCCCTATAAGGTGGCGGTGCGGATTTCATCAGGAAATACATCCTTGAACTCGAGATAAGCCTTGCTATCTGCTGGGCGGTGATTTCCCTTTGTGTCACTTCCATCACCGCTGCTGGCTCCACCGATTCCATCCTCAAGATGTAATCCACCTTATTCCTTTCTATACTCTTCCTTAGATGCTTCAACGAAATACCTTTGCATAGGAGAATCTAGCTTCTTACCTTTCACTATCAACTTGCTGCCGTGCGGTGCCGTCATGGTGACTTCATTCGGTCGCAATCAATCATGGCTTTGGTGGCTTCAAAAATTCCATCCCCACTATCAAATCATATCTTAGATGTCCATGACTTACGCTCCCATCGACCCCTTAGCCCCACTAAGGTCTATGTCAAAGGTGATCCTCCTCCCCTTAGTGTGTCGAATGGCGCCGTTGGCCATAGCTCTTGGCCTTGGCTTAGACTTCAATACCTTGTTCTTCATTAGAGCGACCAATCTAGGAGATGCAAAATTATGAGAGCTACTGTATCTATGAGGACTACATAAGGATTACTATCTATGATCCCATCGGCCGCGATGACGGTTGGTGATTCTCTATATCATCTGACTCAATGTTTGCACATATGTGACACTCACCATCTATGAAGTCCTGGGCCTCCTGCTGGTCATCGTCCTCGTCAAAACTCGTTGGGGAGTCCCAATCCAAGAGTTACGCCAAGGCTTTGCATGACGAATGGACAATCATGTGTCCGGTGCCTCGGCTGGAAGCACTGAAGCATAACTTCTTCTCAATGCATTTCTGTCTCTTTTTCCGGCAGAGGTGTCTAGGAGAGGCGGCTTAAGAGCGCTGCCCCCTGATGCATTCTGTGGCTTACGGTCCCCAAAAGCTTTGCTCTGACCCTTACCTTGCTGCTGACTCCCTGATGGTGTAGCTGCTGATTGCTTACCCTGATATTGTCCACGATCACGCCACGAACTCTTGCCCTCGAAGGTTATTTGCTTCTCTTTGGAGTTCTTTGGTGCCTCCTCCAAACTTATAGCTTTATCTTCGACTGCGCATGGCTGACTTGGGTTGATTGCTCTAACAAGCCTCTTGATATTGCTTGTTCAACCCCTCAATGTAAGTATCCGCGGCTTGCCTCTCACGAGACTCGGGAACATGCGGCTGAGCCTCATAAATTCTTCTGTATACTTAGCCATTGATAAACTACCCTGATTCAACCTGTAAAACTGCTGGATCTGTCTACTAGTATGAGACCTTGGCACATAGTGCTTGCGGAAAGCCTTCTTTGAAGATCTTAAAACTGCGGTTGTTCCTCTTGAGCTTGTTGGATTTAGCATATCCCTTCCACGGATCCTTGCCGGTCCAATAAGGTTAGCTGTAGCAACTTTCCCTATGTCCTTGTCTTTCATACCGTATGAGTTGCCAAATTCTTCCATTTCATCAAGCCATGCTTCAGCCTCCATGCCGATCTGTCTTTCCACGAGGCTGGCCGAGCTTCCTTGTCTTCCATACATTGCTCATAGCACTATCCACCTTTTTCGATAATCACCTGTCTTTCTTGCTCTTTTCCTTGCTTTAGGTGTGTCAGATTGACTGTCGGAGCTAGAGCTGTCCTCACTGGAAGAGCATGCGATGAGCTGGAGCTAGATGATGATGGGCTCACGGTTCTCCTCTTCCTTCTCCTATCCCCGGCGTTCCCTGGTTGCCCTCCCCTTCCTGCTGAGGGGACTTCGTCACCACCGGAAAACAAGGTGGAGGTGGGTGACCATCTTCTTCACAATGCATTCATGAGAGGTGTCGCCCGGTTGATGAGGTGTTGCATCGATTCCTCATGCACCAACCTTGCGTTGGCTGCCTCTCGGTGACATATCACGCTCAACATCTTCTTGTTCCACGCCAAACAAATTCCTTGGTACCCAATTGCGTGGTCGGTGCTGATCTTGAGATCCTGCACTTGAGTCCCTTGCTGCAAGGATTGATCATCAATACATTTTATTTGGGTTAGATGTTGATCAATTTTACTTGCAAATTGAATTATCTTTAGTTATAAGAAATTATACAAAGCCTTACATTGACAAACCAGTTAATAGTCATTAATACATAAGGATTACATGATAGAGTAGATATATCTTAGCACAATGGGTACAAGAAACATTTAGCACAAACTCAAGAAAATTTTACAACTATTCAGTGGCCTCCCGAAAGCCTGAAGAAGTTCTTGACATCCCTGAATCGGAGGCCTTTGCCGAGGTTGCGCAAGATGTTCCTCGTTGATCTTCCTTCAAGTGCTCGGGCCATCTCTGGTTCCGGGAGTTCTGGTGCTGTTGCTGCTACCACTGAAAGTGTTGCATCCCTCAGGTGCCCTCTCGCAAAATCGAGGCAATGGAGCGCGACTGCCCTGTTGAAAAGAATGATGTGATCAGCATGGGCGTATATCTTCGAGTGCTGCCCGAAGCCCGAAAGCGCTATGAGAAGTGCCACGGATTCTTCCCCCCTTGGGCTGAACTCCTTGTGGAAGACTATCATTTGCCCCTGGCTGAGGGCTGGAAGATAGTAGCGAAGTGCCGCGCCCTTCCCTACGCCTCGCGATCCAGTGCCCTTCCTTTGATTTTGCGCCCGGCCGTAGTAGGCATCCACCGCCATAAGGTCTTCATGATCCCTCCACATCTTTGGTTGCATTGTCCAAGTTAATGCTGCTGGACCCTTCCCTCATGCTCCTGGCTCGAACTGGTCGGCTTGAGCTTGGGCCCTTCCCTGGTTTGTAGAGTGTGCTCTGTATCTGCTGGAACTCCTCCTCTGAGATGATAGGCTCCTGCTGTCGATAGATCTCCCTTATCTGCTGATAGGCTGCTATATCCGACATTGTCTCCCCAGCATAAGAGTGTCTCTCCGCCAGCTCCCTTGGAATCTCCTGGTATGAGTAGTCGATGATGTCTGTGCTCTTCCCGTGTGCTATCATACCCAAGAGTTCGTCGATTCGAAGACCACATTCGGTGATGGGACAAATTGAGGATGTCATTTGCAAAATGTATTCCTCCCGTCGATGACTATCGGCGACAAAGTACGTGATGCCCGGTTGGTGGGTCGGTAAATTTGTTCTCACGTCGTCGTCATGCCTCGACGCATATCTCCGCATTCTTGTTGCCTCCCTGCTCTCCCATTCTGGGTTCTGCTCCCCTAGCTGCTCGTAGTCTTCATGGATCTGTAGAGATGGTGCGCCCGACGTCGTGCCGTAATATTCGTAGGCGGAGGACTCTATATTCAGGATTTGATCACGGACCCTCTGGTATCAAGTGGCGCTAAGTCTAAGGGCTGAATGGGAGGGTTCCCCTACTTTGTTGATTGACTTATAATGCATGAAGAGGCGAGGGGCATGCGTTTGAAAGGTACCTATGCCTATTATGTCTGCAGGTCATGTAATCAGACACGGTCCTAGTCCTATCCCATAACCTGCTTCTTGCCCTACGGATCCTGCCACTCTCGACCTAAGGCTTGGGTAAGTGTCTCAAGGGAAACCCAATTCGGCTCCCCTAGGTGATCCTAACTTCCAAAGGCGGGACTGGCTGGTCATATTGGCACATAATATGCGTGTAGTAGGGTGTTCTAGTCAAAGTTGCGTGAAGATCAAACAAGTGATCAAACCTGAGAAGGCTTGATCTCTTTGGAAGCACATGGATATGGTGGCGACATTGTACCATCTCTCAAAGTTGTTGGGCGCCATTGAGCAGGAAAGGGTGTAGAAAATGGCTTGCAAAGAGGAGGGTCAGAAAATCGCCTAAGGGGCTGGGAGCAGTTCTGTAGGAAGAAAAATGGCAAATGAGACCTATTTTTAAAGACTATGGGTGACCTCGGGGTTTGTGCAGAAAAAGTGCTTACCTAAGACGACCTTGGTTCTATGGCTCTGGGTGTCCAAATGAACTACCATGAAGTGCAAACTTAAGCAAAACAAAGCAAGAAACACTACATGGCAATTTGTTGGATCAAATTTGGCTAATTTGGGCCAAAGATGGCCCGACCCGGGTGAATCCGCGCGGATGGCCTCCGCGTCCTTGGACCTTGACAGCGTTTGGTTGGTCTCACCCGGTTGGCCTGTTTTGGGCCAATTTTTGGTCATTTTAGGGAATTTGAAGATGCTAATATGGCTAATTGGGCCAATTCTAACCTAACTAGCAACTTATTTTGAGCAAAACTGACATCTAAAAGCAAGATTTTGGGGGTAGGCGGGTGAATCCGCGCGAAACGCGCCCGCGTCGGGGACGCAGAGGCCATTGGCGCGGTCTCACCCGACTGGCCAAATTTTTGCATTTTTGATGATTTTTTTGCCAAAATTTTGTTGTAGTCATGATTTCTAGGGTGTTTCTAGGCATGCTACGAAGAATTCTACTACGATTGGGTTCTATTTCCTACATCTCAAGCATACAACATTTTTTCTAATTATAAAGGAAAATAACTTTTATATTAATAAGAAACATAGTTACATAAAAATTTTAATTCTTCTACAAAATTTACAAAATTTGAGGCCTAGGGCCTCTCCCTGCGGATCCTCCGTGCTAAGTGGATATCCTTAGGCATAAGGGTAACTCTCTTAGCATGGATAGTATGAGAAGGTTCCCTTCCTCGAAGAGCTGGACCAGCTTCGCCGGAAGCCCTCTTGGGGCCGGGTCATTAGAGGGGGTAACCCTATAATCGGTCAGGAGCTGCTCGCAAGACCTCTCTAAGGAGGCCTTTCGAGGGCGCCTTCCTTATCGGGGAGATTAGTGCACATGCGGAAGTGCCGAATCTCCCTAAAACACCCGGGTATGTCTTTGTTCGGCCGTGGTGGTGAACCCTCTTGGGTTTTCCGCCCTAGGTGGGGGGGTGGCTTGGGCTGGTTCTTCTTGACCCTACCGCCCACCACGGCCTTGTTTTGGGCTGGCAATACCACTCATTGTACCTCGTCCAGCGACGAAGGTACTCCTTGTATGCCACCATCTTCCGTTTGAACTCCCGGTCCTGCTGCAGCGCGAATGCCCGCTCCCCTACCTTTTGTTTCTTCACCACCTTAGGTGGTTCCGGCCACTTAGGGTAGGGTGGCCTCGCGTCGGGATCCTGCTGCCCCTCCTCCTCCTCTTCTTCTTCCACCTGCGGCTCCTCTTCTGGCCGGGGCTCTTGAATAACGACGGTCCGGCGAGGCCCGTCGTTCCTTCTCTTCGTCCGCCTCTCCTCCTCCCTCAGCTCCCTTTCCCGCTCCCGCTTCTTCCTGGCGGCCCTCTCCTCCGGCCACTCTGCTACTTTTTCCTTTCCCTTCTTCTTGGGCACTGAAGGCTCCGCTTCCTCCACCTGCTGCTTTTTTGCTCCTCCCCTCTTCTTCCACCCTCGGTGTCAGGGCCCGAAATGGCGTGAGACTTCGCCCGGTCCTCACAGTGCACCCGGCCGGAGGCTTGCTCTTTGGGACTCTCCTCGGCGTCATGGTATGAGGCTTATTGCTGCTGCTTGCTTCTTCTTTGGTGGGGAAGCTCCTCTTCCCCTTTCTTGGGTGAGGAGGTGCTCGGGATCTTCTTCACATGTAGCCCTTTTGCTGCGCCATGGAGAATTAGGTCTTGTTCAGGCTTCCTGTAAGTTTGTTTGGTGCGAGCCATATCTTATGGTTCAGAAAATGGGTGACGAAGGGCTGAGCAAGAGAGAGTTGGAGGTGAAGGGTTGGAGAGAGAAAATGAGGTGTCAGATATTTAAAAAGGAGGGTCCCTGGGAATATTCTCCTACCATAATTACCCCTATTTATTAGCCCCCCCTTATTAATTACAAGATATTTAATTAATTATTTAACTATTAATGTATATATTAACCTATATTAATTGATATTATCTTTAAATTTTCGAATTTTCCTAATGGTTCGAAGTGCACTTTATGAATTTGCGCCATTTTTCACCTGGGTCTCCGATTGGCATGATTCTTCGACCCATTTTAGGTGAAATTTGATGCAGATGCATAATTTTCACTCCAAATTTACTAGAAGGTTCGTTTGACTCCTTCAGATCTTCGTCTAACACTTAGCCTAATTCCTGACCCAATACCTAGGAGAAATTTTTTTTTTTCCCCATTTTCGCGGTTCGATGGTGGAAATGTTTATTCCACACTCCTATAGGCCTGTTAGACTACTTCATGGTTATGGTCAGTGCTAGTTCTTGGTCAACCAAGAACATCGCTCTGATACCATTGTGACGCTCCCTGCTAAACATCACATTTCGGCCGTTTTCGGCGAGGAAATCCCCATCCGGCTCGACAGCCGCATGGGCCTTTTCGTCTACCCGCTCACGAGGTGACTCTTAGTGCGGGGAGGGAACACGAAGGTGTCTTGCGCGCCCTTCCCCTATGGGCTCCTATAACAGCGGAAGCGATAACACGTCAGAACTAGCATCAACATATACAAATACTACCTCGGAGGGTAGTGCATCGCACATAAACCAATGCAAAGATGATAATCACGAATAGTAAAACATGAGAGCTCCTACCCCGGCTCAGACTCGTAAGGAGGATGACTGACCGGCTAGGCCTCAAGATAGAGCAGACCGAGTCATGGCAATGGCGAGGGCTGGCATAGAACAATGGCTAGGGTTGACCACTCCATCCGCCCCTCCTGTGCATACTTTGCAGATGGGCTAGATCAGGCGCTGACAGGACTCTAGCCTTCCGGATACGCAATCCCATGGCATCACCCATCGGGACTACTCCAGGTTGCATCTCCCTGGTCCGATGAGGCAGGAAGTGTTGCCCCTTTTTGGGCAACATGGACCAACATGATACTTAGAGTTTCAAGATTGGAAGATATTTGTTGAAGTTTGGAAGACATGTGGTTAGCTTTTGAGGTTTCATCTTAAGTTATTTCCTATCACTCATGGGGTAAGAGTTAGTGCTATTTTGATCCTGCTAGAGTTTGGAAGAAATTTGTCCAAGATTGGAAGACCCTTGGGATCTTGCTTATATAGCCTAATTCTTTCCTTTGAGGAAGTTTTTCTAAGTTACATTTTTATTTCTTGAAGACCAGGCAGAGGATATAGCAAGTTATACAAGGAGCTACAAAGCATTTTGCTCAAATTCATTTATATGGAGCTTAATTGAGTTGCACCAATGGTTTAGGAGTCACACTTATGAAGATGGTCACTTGGGAATTGATATTTGCTCTTATATTGGCCTTGAAGTTTGGAAGATTTTTTTTAGAAGATTGGAAGACCCTTAGGCCTTGAGCAAAACTATGTTCATCATAAGGTATGATTTGAGCTTTTGAGATAAGATCATGTGCTACAGGGGTTTCCATCCTTCATCTATTCCACCTTTCCATACCTCACTTCCACCTTTTCATACCCTCTTCCATTACTTCACTACCTATATTTTTATTGGCCTCACCATCACTTGTAAATTGCTCTCAAAAGATCATAAAAACCTCAAGAGCAATGGAGTTTGATTTTTACCATCATCTCATCCTTCTAAACCCCACCATAGCTTTTTTTCCACCATTTTTCCATTTGTTTTATGATTTTTTTCCACCATTTCCAAGTTTGAAAATCCATTGACCAAGGTCAAAAGGGCCAAAATTCGAGTATTTCGGTTTGACACAGAAACCCCCTCATTTGAAGCTTGACCAAAATGAGCTAAATTGGCTTTTTAAAAATCAAAAAAAGACCTTGGGAAGCCTCTCAAAATTTATTTCTTGGGATCGTGCGGAGAAAATAAAAAATAAAAACCTATTCTAGCCTATATCTACCCTATCACTATTTTCCACCTCGGCCCCCATTGGTCCACGTGGCGTGAGGCGGGGGCCTCGAGAACCTAGTTGGCACAACCCTTACGCATGGCACGCATACGGTTATTATTTGGGTCAGCATTAAGCCTTATATACATGAGCCTCGAACCATTTTAGCTTTGTGGGATATATGGCCTTCAAGAATTTTTCGATGAACCCTAAGAAATAGAGGAACACGCTAAATCGGCCAATTGGTGCCATAACTTGATTGGATCCGCCCTTTTCCTCGATTTATCCTCCTAGACCTTTTCGAAATCCACGGAACCCTTTGTGGCACTTGATTGATAGAAACTTGCTCCAGATTAGTAGGAAATCATTGAACCGAAATTTTGGTTTTGGGAAGGACAGTTTTTAATCTGGGAATACAGATCATTTTTTTACCCCCCTCGGAGATATACCTCTGTGATCTGGGCGCATTCTATATTCTTGATATTTTCATGATCTGTTCTACTCCAAATTCAGCTAATTCTGCTCGAGATTGAAGATTGACTGCATTGTGTTTGAAGACCGACTGTGTTGTGACTGACCCGACATCAAAACTTCTACTACAACTCAAATTATCTTCTTATTTTCTTCTTTTGATGATTTCTGGATTTTTAGAAGCTCACAAGTGCCTTGAGATTTATTCTCAGGCATTATCTTGGGAATTATTTGCTGAGACTTCAGAACTCCTGTGATATCTCTGGTTATAATGCATATTCTCTGCCTGGAAAAATAGTGTTAGCATTTTCTCATATTACAAATCTATTACTGCCTGTCAAAACCAATAGAAATCAGATATTTCAAGATGAAACCAAATTTAATAGTCATTTCTCATCCTTAAATAGACTTGAGTAGTGTTTATATGCAAAAAAGACAAAGGAAAAGTAGCTTTTCCATAACTGTTACAGACTGTGACAGAAATTGAGTCTGTGGTCTATCTCAGAAAAAATCATAGTGTTTGCTTATCAATTAAACCTTATGCACGTGATCTAGGGTTCATTTTGAAGCTGTCTGCACAAACCCCAACTCAAAATTCGTCACCAAACTCCATCTGCAAATTTTGGTTCTCTGTTTTGGCATTGACCACTTTTTGACTGAGCTTTGACATTGATTTTCTTGGTCTTCCTTTATCCAAATCAAGACGGACTTTCACCCGGTAGCTTCCTCTCGCTTGTTTGTGAACCATACCAAAATCCAAACTCAAAAATCTTTAAAGTGTGATTGCTGGATTGATTTTGGCTCTGACAGTCTTTTCTGCTTCAGGGATTGTAGTGATTTGGAAAAATCTAGCATTTCAAATTGAGTTCTTTTGCTTATATGATTGAGGATTGATCACCCTAAGTGATCTGGAGGTCCTGACCAGTTTTCTTTGTACTTCCTTTGAGGTTAGGCTAAAATTCCAGGTTTTAGGCTAACATTTTGGAGAATCCTACAGAGATCTTTACACGGAAATTGAACTCAATGGCACCAAGGAAGATTTGAGTCTGCTGAACCACACGAGGGAGACAAATCAACCAGATTTGGTAGGAGTAAGCATGAGAGTGGCTACCAGATCTACCACTAATGCTACAAATACTCCCAACTTGCCTATTCCTCCACCAGCTCCTCTCTATCAGTCTACAAATATTACAAATATTTCCTCTGTGCCCTCTTCTTCACAAATTCATAAACTTTTTGAACCAGATCAACCTGCTCAGTCTGTTCCTCCATCAGCACCTTATCATTTTGAGTTGACTATACTGTCCCCCCCTTGCTATGATTCTTCCATGAATGCCAACCATTTTCTAAAAACTTTGAAGACTATTATGAAGAACATGGGAGAAAAGAAGGGTTCGAGGTTTAGAATTCATCAAATGCATGAAGGGTGATGAGGCCAGATCTTGGCTCGATTTTGAGCTGTCTATAGGTACCAAAGGGGATGAATTGGAACACAAGTTTCTATCAAGGTTTGGTAAGGCTACTTCACCCGGGATCTTGTCTTTGAACTCAACTCATTTTCCATTAGACACGGTGAGAGTAAAAGCGGTATGTGGAGAGATTTAATTCTTATTTGCTAGTGTGTAACTTGGGAATCGGGTTACTCATCCAACATTGCACCTAGTTGCTTCCTTTATCGGAGGTTTGATGTCTAGACCTAGGATCTATAGGAAGTTATTAAAATTACAAAAATTTGGTGAGTTGGATTCTATCCATAAAACATTTGTAAAAAATTTGTAGATCTGGCGAGAACTATTAAGCTATCTTCGATGAAGAGATCGAGGAGATCCATTTTATCCTCCTCATCATGGAACCGAACATGATTTACATTTTGCTAATCTTTGCTCTGTTTATGCGATTACAAAAAAGAAGAAGAAGTCAAAATTTGAAGAATTGGATCCTCATGTTTCGAGAGATGAAATCGAGATCGATAAAAGTGTCGAGGCACTTTTGGAAGTTACCAAACAACTTCTTGAATTAAAAAGCAGGTAAAGATGCCCCACCTCTGAATGCACAAAGCTGTGGTAAACCTTACCATAGAGGTGGCGGTGTTTTGCAAGGCAATGTCCTAAGTGTCATAGAAGAGGTCACTTTGGTAGAGAATGTCTGTTTGCTCTTTTTGCAAGGAAATAGGTCATGAGGAGAAGTATTAGAGTGTTAAGGCTTATTTTGAAAAACAAGATAAAGGTAAACAAATGTCAAATATAAGTTTTATTGAGACTTGTGCGGGAGAAACGGGGAAGAGCAAGATGTTATGGTTGTGCGGAACCGTGCGAGCTCATCCAAATGCATCTGAGGTTACATTTCCACCTCATAAGGTAACATTTCAATCAGATCCTCGAGAATATAGCTCCTCCTCCCTGCTCAAAGGTATAAGCGAGAAAGATTAAGAGTTGGATGAATTTGAATTACTTATGAAAAATTCTAAGGTTCTTGTGGATTTATTAACTTTCTGTGAGAATTGCACCATCATACAGGGGAAAAGTTGATCAAAAGCACTCGGATATTGAAGAGGTTCTTTCTTTGAAACACGCAACAATATTTACGTGGCTTTGCACGAGCAAGCCCGAAGATCAGTGCTTTTACTTGTAGTGCTACTATAGGAACTTCCCATCTAGACAAAGTTTTCTTTGGATGGAGGTTCTTCTCTTAATGTTATGCCTTATCATGTTATGAAGGCCTTTGGATCTCAAGGTAGAAGATAATACTTCCATTGTTCTAAAATCTTTTTCAAATGCTAAAGTTGTGCCTAAGGGAATAGTAAGAAATGTATACGTGAATCTGGGGGGAATCATTGTCTTTGGCCACATTTGTGGTTGTTGATTTTGAAAATGTTAATCAAGCTAATATCTATGATCTATTATTAGGAAGGAGATGGATGAAAGCAGTGGATGCTTTTTTGTATGGTGCGAAGGCACTGCACCATTTCAATGGAGCAACTTCATCAAGCGGCAAACAAAGCCTGATCCATGCTAACATTAGGTTCATAGATGTGGACATACTCTGAGGAAGAAGATTTGGGTGTTTACAATTTAGGCCTGGATGCTAGTATACATGAAGAGGTTGTCAACTTTGCTTACATGCATGTTGAATCTCGATCTGAAGGAAAAAAAAAAGCCTATCTACGGTTTGATGGAGGTATGTCAAAAAAGCTGGGGATTGCTTCTTCTTTGCTATTTTGAAGGATGCAGAGATTTTAAGTTGATGACTAAGATAGGGAGAATTCACCCTAATATTTCTTCTAATGCAGTGAGAATACAAAGCCCTCATTGCGGGTTTACAAGAAGCAAGATGTATGAGTATTTCTCATATTGTTATTTATGGAGACTCACAACTTGTTTGTAGACAAATCTTGGGAGAATATCGAACTAAACATCAAGACATGGAGGATCGAGTGCTCAAGCCAGAGAATTATTAACTTTTTTTTTTGATCATTGGGAGATTTTACATATTCCTAGATCTAAAAATTTTGAAAGCCGACTCATTGTCTTGAGAAAAACCCTTATGGAGTATTTATGCGAAGGAGCTATTCAAGAGGATGTCTTAGATGAAGAGGAGCTTTCCCAATTCCATCCCATCTTAACTATCAACCTAGCACAAGAGGAATCACTTAAAAGAGCTTGAAGTGCATAAAGGAGGTATATCTAGGACCACGCAAATGGGAGACTTATATAATGAAGGTGATCAAGGTAAAATGGTTGAGTTATTTGAGGATTGGGTGGATGTTTTTGCATGGGAATATTCAGAATTGAAAGGGGTTGATAGGAGCATTTGTGAGTTTGAGATAAAAGTTAGTGAAGATACTAAACTGTCATGCAGGAGATTGAGAAGAATTAATTCCTCACTTTTAGATCTTATCAAGCGAGGGAATTATTCAAAATCACGAGGAATCGGGATTGATAGTTGACATTGTGAACCCCTCTTGGGTTTCTTGTATTGTTCAGTTCTAAAAAGAATGGTTCCTTAAGAATATGTGTGGATTATAGAGATCTAAATAAAGCTCTTGTTAAAGATTGTTACCCTTTGCCTTTTTGGAAGAAATCCTTTATCACGATTATTTGGTAAGTCTATGTACTCATTTTTGGATGGTTTCTACGGTTTTAATCAGATTAGCATCAAAAAGGAAGATCAGTCAAGACATCCTTCATTACTCCATGGGGAACTTATGCAATGAAAAGGATGCCTTTTGGCTTAATGAATGCCCTGCCACATTTGAGAGAGCCATGGATCTTTGTCTTTGCAAACATGACTCTGAGCAATTGAGTTTATCACGGATGATTTATGCTTAGGTCTTGATACAAGTGATCATATTTGAGCTAACAAGAATATTTACATTGTCTTGAGACAAGCTGGAGTTAATCTAAACCCAAAAAGTGCATCTTTTGGCATCAAAGGCCAGCTCTTAGGCCATGAGGTTTTACGCTAAAGGCCTTCAAGTAGGTGAAGAGAAGATCATAGCTTTAAAAAGCTTCAAACACCAGGACAATTAAAGAAGTCAAGGGATTTATGGGAATGACCTCTTTCTTAAGAGTGTATGTGCCTAATTTCTCTCACCTTATTAGTCCTATCTCTAAGTTGACTAGAGTAGGCCAAGTTAGTAAAAAGAAAGTAAATATAGGCTGTTGTTTGGGTGATGAGTGTGAAAAAGCTTTTTTGCAGATCATAGAGGCCATTTGCCATTCTACACTTTTAAAAACTCAGACCTTTCCTTACCATTTAAAGTTTACATAACTATCACTAAAAAGGCTCTTTGGAGTTGCCATTTTTTGAGGAAAAGCACCCCATTGCCTTTGCAAGCAAACAATGGTCTCAAAGCTGAAGAAAGGTATGCCAAGATTGAAAGAAGTGCAGCTGCTCTTATTTTTTGATAGAAAGAGCGGGGACATCTTACGCAAAAATCTCGGACCACTTTGTCTACATCTTGTGAGAATCCCATGCCTTTTTGTATGGTAAGAAATTGGAAAAACCCAAGCTTCATAGGTGGGCTTGTAGGCTCCAATCTTATGATTTAAAAGTAAAGGTCATCCATGTCTTAAACAACCCGAGTTTGTATTTACTGCTTTGCTTATTTTGAACATGAGGAAGTAGTACAAGAGGAAGAAATGACCAACCTTGTTGTAAATGGGCAAGACTTTTAGGATAAAGCAGGCTCAAGGTTGGCGGCAACCTATTAGAAGATTCCTCAATATCAAGAGATACCTCTGAATTTTCTAAAAGCCAAGCTTACAAGTTTAGACTAAAATGTTTGACTTACTCTTTGGTTGGAGATATTTTGTGCAAGGTAAACAGGGATGGTGTTCTTCTAAGGTGTGTTGATGAAGATGAGGCTGCCCTGGTACTTGCTGAGAATCATAAAGGTGTTTGTGGTGGTCATTTTCAGTGAGACACAAGCGCCAAGAAGATATTAAGGTGCGGATATTTCGGCCTCATTTATTTAGAGATTGTTATCATGTCATAAAACTTGTCACCAATGCCAAATATTTGGTAAGAAAATTTTGCATCCTGCCCCTCTTACTGGAATTGTGTCCCCAGGTCCATTTCAAGTTTGGGGACTAGATTATGTTGGCCCTATAAATCCCCCATCTTCAGCCCAGCATGAATACATTGTTGTAGCCACAGATCTATTTACCAAATGGTGAAGCGGCACCTTTGAGAAAAGCAAATGCATATACCCTTTGCCCGATTTTTACATGAAAACATTTGCTCTAGGTTTGGCATCCCTTTTAAAATTTTGGTGATAGAGGCTCTACTTTTATTAATGAGGTTATTAATTTTCTCATCTCAAGTCTCAAAATCGGGCATGTGAAAAGCTCGACCCTATTATCCTCAAAGGAAATGGCCAAAAGTGAGTCTACTAACAAAGTGCTTAAGGGTATTTTGCTGAGGAAGGCGGTTTGCCAAAACCAAAAGATTGGCATTTGAAATTATATGATGCCCTTTGGGCTCATAGAATCCTTTGCTAAAAGCTGCTACTAATGCTTCTCCTTTCGGTTTGGTTTATGGAGTTGAGGCGGTTATTCTGTTGAGTTGGAAATTCCCTCATTGAGGATGGCACTCAAATTGGACACTGGAGTTTCTTGAAGCATTAAAAACAGGTATGAAGTTTTGCTAAAATTGGATGAGGATAGATTTGATCTGAGAAAATCTCAATCTACTTAAGAAAGCTAGGAGTCTGGTGACTTTTAAAAGGCAGACTCACAAGCTCAAGATAAATTTTCTCCATTAGAGCTGGTGCTCAAATGGAATCTTTTGAATGAAGGTAAGCTATCTAAATTTGAAAATCCTTGGGAAGGTCCTTATCAGATTCTAGGAGAATTTGTTGCTCATCTTATAGGGTGATTGATCTTATCTGAGGTTTAGAGCTGCCAAATCCTATTAACATTGACATCTTAAGAGATATTGGCCTCGGCATGCATGCTTGAGCCTATTTGCTTCCACATAATTATCTATTTTGGCTTAAATTAGGCTAATTAGTTGAAACTTTAAATTTCTTTTGAATAGATTTGCATATTTGGCGGTTATGTTCTTTGGATTTGAATTGGTTTCTAGTTGTAATTCTTACTTAGGAGTTTGCTAGTGTGGTTGTATTGAAATCTCTTATAAGCTGTGCCATCAAGATAATTTTTCTTTGAGGTTGACTAATGTGTATTCTTTTGAAGTAAAGCCATGCTCACAGATTAGACAAGTTTCAAAAAAAAGAAGACCGAGAGATTTTTCATTGATCAAAAATAAAAACATTACACATGTTACATTTCGGATGAGTCTTTAAAAGGCTAGATCTTTTCATCAAGCCCCAATGCTATCGGTTTGGCTTTGAATGAATGGTAGGTATCTGTTTGAAGGATCGGCATCTGTAGCATCAAAAGACTATTGAACACGGTAAAAAGCTTTTCATGGTGCCAAATACATAGTGTTCTTCATCCCAAAGGTTCTCTTTGAGAAGTTTAAAATGCATTTCTTTTATCATAAGAAGCATCGAGAGAGCCATAGTTATCTGCTAGCATCTGTGAGAGTAAAATAATTGCCTATATCATCAAAGTGAGCATCTGTCGACTCATGGTGGTGCTTACATAAGAAGTAGTGTATATGTAGCATCTGTATGCATTCCCTTGAAAAATTACGGCCCAAAGAGCCTTTTGTGTCCGATATCGTTGATTGTTAGTTTTTTTCGATAAGTTTTTGTCCAAAAGCGACACATTGCATGGTGCTCATGGTTCATGTCTTCTTTGAAGAGTTCTTTTTGAATCGGGGAAGCTTGTGTCAAAATTCTTACCCTCTATTATGCCTTTGTCTCGGATATGCATGTGCTTTGAGTAAATTTGGCGTGGAAGAGGTTCTTCATTAATTAAGACATTGTCCCATTACGCATCTGTATTTACTTCTTGCGCAGTCGATCCTCCATAAGGAATGGGAATACACTGTGGCTGGATCAATCTCGGGGAACACTCCTAAATTGTTTGGTTAAATTTGTTACATTGTCCCCGGATGGGTGTGTGGTAGGAAAAAGGAGCCATGATCGGGGAAAGGAGCTCGAGATTCTTGAGCTCGAGCAGGAGAAAAGCGAGATTAGGTTTTCGATTTCGATGGTATGAATTTTTGAAAAATTCAAATGGTTGTATGAGTAAGATTTTGAAAAAAAAAAAATTCCAATGGTTCTATGAGTAAGATTTTTGAATAGTTGAGGTCTAGTTAAGTATGGTAGAGATTTGCTATGCTTTAACAAGTTGAGTGTTGTCATTTCAGGTCCATCTGCTTACCACTTTCATTTGTCTTGAGTTGGCCTCTTTCCATCTAGCCTTGTTTCCTTGTGCAATCCCAAGAGTGCTAATCCTATATTGCTATTCACCTTTTATTTAGCTTTTCGGGCTAATTTGCTTCTCATTGTCATATGCAGGTTCACTTGTTCTAAATTCTCACTTGTCTTAAGTTGACTTGCCTTCCATTTAGCCTTTGCTCCCTAATGAACTCTCAAGAGTGCTAATCCTATATTGTTATTCATCCTCTAATTAGCACTCATGCTAACTTGGTTATTATTGTCATATGTAGGTTCATCCACTTTTTCTCCATCTTCACTGTCTTGAGTTGACCTACCCTCCATTTGATCTTCTTCTTCTATCATTCACTTCATCACCCTATGCTCTCGCCCCATATTTTCCATCAACTGCAGAGTAAATCTACCCCTCTCACCACTTGATGATATTTGAAGACCCTTGGTTAGCATTTTTCCTTTGAGGCTGAGGGGACCAGCCTCATTCTTTCCTTTGAGGAGATGTTGCCCCTTTTTGGGCAACATGGATAACTTTATGATACTTAGAGTTTCAAGATTGGAAGATATTTGTTGAAGTTTGGAAGACATGTGGTTAGCTTTTGAGGTTTCATCTTAAGTTATTTCCTATCACTCATGGGGTAAGAGTTAGTGCTATTTTGATCCTGCTAGAGTTTGGAAGAAATTTGTCCAAGATTGGAAGACCCTTGGGATCTTGCTTATATAGCCTAATTCTTTCCTTTGAGGAAGTTTTTCTAAGTTACATTTTATTTCTTGAAGACCCGGGCAGAGGATATAGCAAGTTATACAAGGAGCTACAAAGCATTTTGCTCAAATTCATTTATATGGAGCTTAATTGAGTTGCACCAATGGTTTAGGAGTCACACTTATGAAGATGGTCACTTGGGAATTGATATTTGCTCTTATATTGGCCTTGAAGTTTGGAAGATTTTTTAGAAGATTGGAAGACCCTTAGGCCTTGAGCAAAACTATGTTCATCATAAGGTATGATTTGAGCTTTTGAGATAAGATCATGTGCTCTGAGGGGTTTCCATCCTTCATCTATTCCACCTTTCCATACCTCACTTCCACCTTTTCATACCCTCTTCCATTACTTCACTACCTATATTTTTATTGGCCTCACCATCACTTGTAAATTGCTCTCAAAAGATCATAAAAACCTCAAGAGCAATGGAGTTTGATTTTTACCATCATCTCATCCTTCTAAACCCCACCATAGCTTTTTCCACCATTTTTCCATTTGTTTTATGATTTTTTCCACCATTTCCAAGTTTGAAAATCCATTGACCAAGGTCAAAAGGGCCAAAATTTCGAGTATTTCAGTTTGACACGGAAACCCTCATTTGAAGCTTGACCAAAATGAGCTAAATTGGCTTTTTAAAAATCAAAAAGACCTTGGGAAGCCTCTCAAAATTTATTTCTTGGGATGCGTGCCAGAGAAAATAAAAAATAAAAACCTATTCTAGCCTATATCTACCCTATCACTATTTTCCACCTCAGCCCCCCCATTGGTCCCGTGGCGTGGCCGGGGGGCCTCAGTTCTGGTGGCACAACCCTTACGCATAGGCGCATACGGTTATTATTTGGGTCAGCATTAAGCCTTATATACATGAGCCTCCAGAACCATTTTAGCCTGTGGGATATATGGCCTTCAAGAATTTTTCGATGAACCCTAAGAAATAGAGGAACCTGCTAAATCTGGCCAATTCGTGCCATAACTTGATTGGATCCCGCCCTTTTCCTCCCGATTTATCCTCCTAGACCTTTTCCGAAATCCCTGGAACCCTTTGTGGCACTTGATTGATAGAAACTTGCTCAGATTAGGCCGGAAATCATTGAACCGAGCTGGTTTTTGGGAAGGACAGTTTTTAATCTGGGAATACAGATCATTTTTTTACCCCCCTCGGAGATATACCTCTGTGATCTGGGCGCATTCTATATTCTTGATATTTTCATGATCTGTTCTACTCCAAATTCAGCTAATTCTGCTCGAGATTGAAGATTGACTGCATTGTGTTTGAAGACCGACTGTGTTGTGACTGACCCGACATCAAAACTTCTACTACAACTCAAATTATCTTCTTATTTTCTTCTTTTGATGATTTCTGGATTTTTAGAAGCTCACAAGTGCCTTGAGATTTATTCTCAGGCATTATCTTGGGAATTATTTGCTGAGACTTCAGAACTCCTGTGATATCTCTGGTTATAATGCATATTCTCTGCCTGGAAAAATAGTGTTAGCATTTTCTCATATTACAAATCTATTACTGCCTGTCAAAACCAATAGAAATCAGATATTTCAAGATGAAACCAAATTTAATAGTCATTTCTCATCCTTAAATAGACTTGAGTAGTGTTTATATGCAAAAAAGACAAAGGAAAAGTAGCTTTTCCATAACTGTTACAGACTGTGACAGAAATTGAGTCTGTGGTCTATCTCAGAAAAAATCATAGTGTTTGCTTATCAATTAAACCTTATGCACGTGATCTAGGGTTCATTTTGAAGCTGTCTGCACAAATCCCAACTCAAAATTCGTCACCAAACTCCATCTGCAAATTTTGGTTCTCTGTTTTGGCATTGACCACTTTTTGACTGAGCTTTGACATTGATTTTCTTGGTCTTCCTTTATCCAAATCAAGACAGACTTTCACCAGTAGCTTCCTCTGCTTGTTTGTGAACCATACCAAAAATCCAAACTCAAAAATCTTTAAAGTGTGATTGCTGGATTGATTTTGGCTCTGACAGTCTTTTCTGCTTCAGGGATTGTAGTGATTTGGAAAAATCTAGCATTTCAAATTGAGTTCTTTTGCTTATATGATTGAGGATTGATCACCCTAAGTGATCTGGAGGTCCTGACCAGTTTTCTTTGTACTTCCTTTGAGGTTAGGCTAAAATTCCAGGTTTTAGGCTAACAGGAAGGGTTGCATCTCCCCTTCCCAGGGTCTAGAGGTGCCGTGGGCGGCTAGAGAATCGTGGCGACACACGATTCGTACCCGACTGAACCCCCCAAAACGAGAGCCAAGCCAGCACTTGCAGCTCTCGAGAGGCAGGGCAACACCATTGCCCCAGGAGATGTCGGACCCATGCTCGGCCCACCCGAAGTGACCGACCATAAGCCTAGCCCACTATGGGATCCCCCGAAGCCCCCACTCGGCAGGGATCCTCCCTCCACTTTCCCTCTAGCCCCGTTATCTGGTGCTGAGTCATATCATAGCCTCAATAGCCTGGTGGGCTCCTATGCACAGGCCGCAACTAATAGGAACTAAGGGATCTACTCTAGGAGCATACTACATATGGCTCTAGGTCTCTACCCCCCTTCCCAATACAAGAGGAGCAAACATGATCAACCATCATCACATAATCATCACATCATGAGAATAATCATAAGAAGAACATCTTACCTAATCATACAACTAACTAATAGTTAGGGTTCCTTGATTAGGGTTCAAGATGTTGAATATGGGTTCTAGGATGGCTCCACTCTAGATACAAAATACTAGCACATCTGGAATGCTAGTCCCAGATGGGCTATCGCAACTACTATTCTACATACCTGCTCCTGATGCTCTCCCTCCAGATCCGGGCGCCTCCATGGTCTTCGACTCACAAGCTGCTGCTCCTACTCCAAGAACGGGTCTACCCTGCTGGGGCTGCTGCACCAGCCTATGCCACAACGAACGGTGTTCGAAACGGGGTTTCGAACGAGTAGGTGAGTCTCTGGGTGCTAGGGCTGGAAAGAGGTCTAGGGTTAGGGTTTATGCCTATATAGGTTAGGTCCACCTAGGATGCCACGTGGCACCAATCGGGTGAGTCCTGTGTGGCGGTGCCCCAATAGGTTAAGGCCACGTGGATAATGGCTTAACCTATGGTTGGCTAAGTTATGAGAATAACTTAGCCATGCCCCCCTAGTGCCACAATCTATGGTATACAAGGCTATGAAGATAGACTTGTATGGTGACGGATCCAGGAATATACGTATTTATGGCGTATATTCCCCTGGACCGTCACATCCAACTTCATATGGTATATGCAACAACAGGTTTCCCTTTCTGATACTTTCTTTACATAAATAGGCTTCAACTTCTTGAAAGCCTTTAAGCAAACATGGTGTTCAGGATGTGCCTTTTTGTATTGTTGAAATAGCTGCAACTGAATGGTGGCCTTTGGTTAGAAATATTTATGCAATAATAGCAAAAAAAAATTTGTATGGAAACTTATACCTGTGTGACCTCCATAAGGTGCAAGGGATAAGAAATTCGGAAGCCTGACTCTCCAACAGTGTTCACAACATCTTTTTTGCAAGGAGAGACTCTGCTATTTTGTTTCCAGAATTCTTTTATGCTTTGCTTGCAAGCAGGGGTGAGAGAATCGCACCTCACCCTCCTTTGGAAGCAAGACCACAGACCATTTCCAAGGACGGCTTCCAATTTTCTTAATGCAGCAGTTGCAATTGTTGACCTCATGCAACCTATCATAAGAAATATTGCACATTAATCAATGAACATATTCCAACCAGCATCACTCAGCAGATACAAGCACTTAAAAGCATGAAGAAGCACAGGCATGAAAGCAAGAATTAGATGTACCTAACAGCCCTGCCATAGTGGAATTGCATCTCAATTTTGTGGAAGAAGCCATCACCAGTGTCGAGGTTCTGGCTCTCCAAATATCATGGTTCCTTTGCCTCTTTGTGGTTGCCATTGTCTATTTCAAGTTGTTGAGCAGCACCCCCGCTGCCTTGCACTCCTTTGGATTTGGCAAAATTCCAGGTTCTGAGATTGCCATTTCGTATTGATGAACCACCCTCTTCATCACATCGGCCTTGAGTTCGGGTGATGCTTTTTGATTAGCTTGTTGAAGTAATCAACTACAAGCTTGGCTATTTCTTGCCTGCGTCTCATGCTCAGATCATCCCGTTCAACCGCTGCTTTTCTCATCTTATTCCGTAATCTGTATTCTCTCTTTCTCTCTGCATCCAATTCCTTGTAAATTGCAGAGGAAACTGGACCTTCACACGATATTTCCTGTGTTGCATTGACATCCAACAAATCTGGAACACTGTATTGGAATTCATCAGGCCAAAAATCCAATGTTAAACGTGTGATTGCCTCCAGGCCGGTATCAGGGAGCGCCATGAAATTCCTGAGAGAGGGAGAATAAGTGAATTGGAGGGAGAATTTTAAGGGCCATGACGCCGAAGTTCTGGGCTCGATCGAATTTGCAACGTACTACCACTCACGCGAAAATCCAGCCAAAATCTCACAATCATTTTCCTAACGGTTCGTTCGTGAGGTGGACGTGTGAGTACATGAAGGATGTGAAAAAAAATGACGGGCAGTTACACCCATCAGCACCCAAATTAAGCAAAAGCAGGGGTGCTTTAAGCGGGCTAAAACCCTGCTATAAGCATGCGTCCGGACGCATGCTTTTGATACCCACCAGCATACTTTTACCCATTGACACTGTCATAAATTAATGGATGCCCTTGCAAAGTTATACTTGGGACTTCGGGTGGGTGGATTCACGCTATAGTGGATCAGTTTTGGTGTTCCCATGTCCCCTCCCCAAAAAAAAAAAAAAAAACTTAAAAGTATAGCTTGTATTTGTGGTTTAAGAAATGCATTTGTGGTTTGAGAAATTGTATAACATTGATTACGTTGACGCCTTTTCCAGTAACCGATGAGTGATTCTAATAATAACCAACCACTTCATTAATGCTGGAGGGAATCTTTTCAAATGCTCAAACGGTGGAAACATGTAGAGGGAGTTTGTTCCTCATTCTTTTGCTCAGTATTATTTTGGTAAGTCTACATTGTGAAGCACATTTCTGAAAAAATGGAGAAGAAAGATGTATTCTTAGATATGGCAGATGAAGAAATCCAGAACATCCAGAATGAAGATCCATTTTTTAGGGTGAGTTTGAGATCATTGTTGAAAGAAATTCAATCTGGGGAAGTTTTAGATTGTGCTTTAGAACATGCAACTATTTCTAGTGTCAATCTTGAGAATGCAGATGATAATAAGACAATCGGTCATGGTCCTAGTATTGTGGACAATACTATAAAGAATATCAAGAAGAGAAAAAAGAGAGATACAGAGCAAGAACGTCTGAAGAAACAAAGGCAGAGAAAAAGACAAAAAGAAGCTAATGAGGCATTGGTGCAGATTGGAGGTCAAGATGGGTTGGATAAAAGTGGTGCAACAAAAAGGAGAGTAGTGTTAAACACCGTCAATTCATTCTTGAGGCAAACAAAAACAATGAATCTCCAGATTAAACGAGAAATATTGATTGATGTACTAGAACATAAAGCTATGGAAGAGATAGTTGGGGATCTCTTAAAGAATCTGGAAGCAAAAACAACCATAATAGATAATATCAGAGATTCAATCCAAATCATGAAGCAATCAACTAGTCTAGATTGTATGGCTGCTAAAAAATCTTGTTTAGCAATGGCAATAGGCAATGAACAGAACAACAGCTACAGAAAAATGGGAAAAGTTCTTGATGTTCACCCAAGAAATTTGACTGCTGCAAAGAGAGACAAATTTGAGATAAATTGCAATTCAGGAAAATGGGTGTACTATAGAAGGGGAAGAAAATGTGATTCCATTTCTGATTCTGTCATTGCTCTTGTACAGGATTTTTGGATTTCTAATACTAGGGTCTCTCCAAACACAAAGGATGTGAAATCTAGGAGACTTGAAAGAAATATCAGAGAAGAGCATGCTACACATTACTTAGAGCAAAGCCAAGTTAGTTACTACTCTATTATCTATCTACTCTTTCAAGCTTGATTTGATCACAATTTTCTCTAGATCCTCTATAATAGATTATAGATTGTTATTGTAAATAGCATATTATAGTTTTAGATCCAAGATGGACTGCATTATGGTTGGAATAGATTGTGGTTTTGGATTACATTGTGGTTCAATTCCATTGGCTTGGATTGTATTAGTTAGATTAGACTGTGGTTCAAGTTATATTGTGATTCGTTGCATTGTGGTTTAAACTTGGTTGTGGTTGTAGATTACATTGTGGTTCTAGATTATGGTTTTGATTAGATTGTGGTTTTGGATTGGAATGTGGTTTTTGGTTTCAATTTGCTTGTGATTGTGGTTGTGGATTACATTGTGGGTCTAGATTATGGTTTGATGGATTGTTGTTCAGGTTAGATTGTGATTTTAAGGTTTCTAATGGATATTGTTTTATTTTGTGGTTTCAAATTTCATTATTATAGTTCATGTTTGCGGTTTGGGGTTGGAGATTGATAATCAACTATTGTTTTGTTCTTAGATGCAACTCTATAAATCTTTCAAAGCAAAACATCCAAATGTCAAAGTTGGAGCTTCAGCTTTTCAAAATTTGAAGCCGTGGTTTGTAGTGAAGCTAGCAGAGTATAGCACTTGTTGTTGCATACATCATGTCAGGCTACAAATGCTATTGGATGGTTTAACTAAATTCAGGAAGAAGCACTCAAAGTCATGTACTTGTGAGTGCAAGATTTTTACAGACATTAGTGATCTTTGGAAATGTATTGTTTGCCAGAAAGGTGAGATTGATGAATTCTATAGTAAGGATTGCATTGACGGTAGTGAGTGTGGGATAAAGAAGTTTGCAATCTGCCCCAAGGAATTAGAGAGTGAGGAGGTTGTGAAATGGGAGTACATCGACTATGAACATGGAGGTGTGGATAAACGTGGAGAGCCTAAGAAAGTTTTGAAACACCAATACAAAGAGACCACACCATGCTAATAAGCAAACTCAAAGACAGGTTGGAAAAATTTCCCCTCCACAATTTCAAATACAAATGGCAAGATAAACAGTTTCGTGAAATGCTCGATAATCTTCCTTCAGATGTCATAGTGTCAGTGGTGGATTTTGCGGAAAATTACATATTGAAAGAGAGAACACAGGTGCAATCTCAATACTGGATAAGCGTGCAAGTGACCATTCTTGTCCACATTACTTATCATGTGGCTGAGAATGGTGAAGTAGTAAAAGAAACACATTATTACATATCAAATGACCGTAAACATGATACCTTATTCGTGCAGCATTGCTTTGATATACACTTCAATTATATGGAAGAGCAAGGACTGAAACCACGTAGGCACTGGGTTTTTTCTGATGGTGCTGCATCACAATTCAAAGCTGCAAGGCCATTTTATTTTATTGCTAGATACTCTTATCAGACTCTAATTCATATGATGTGGAATTATTGTGGTTCAGACCACGGAAAGGGAGAACATGATGGCAAGGCTACTGAATTAAAGAGATGGATTAGAATGGTCCAACTCCTATATCCTGATACTAAGATAGAGAATGCACATGATATTGTGGAGGCTGCCAAGGAGTTATATTCTAGTACAGTTTCTTCTAAAGAGGAACCAAAAACAAAAAGGAAAGATATTAAAAGATTTTTTTGGGAAGTTAAAGCAGGAGAAGTCGATAGGCGTAAGGAATGGGGAGCACATACGGTGAAGGATATCCAAAAAATTCATCGTGTACGCGCATTCAGCTTGGGATCAACAACTCAATTACAGGTTCGAAGATTCTTGCTTTTGTAGTTTTTGTTTAGATGAACATTGGGATAGATGCGAGAATACGTCATATGTAAATAAGTGGGAACTGGTGGAAATTGAACCTGCTTCTTCATCTACTTGTGATGCAATTGAGGTTAGGAAGTTGCAAAGGCCCTTATATTCAGGTGTTAATATTGAAGCATGAATTAATTAATTAGAGAAATTTGGAATTCTCGTTTAGCATGAAATAGGTTAGTGGTTAGCCATATAGTGCAGAAACTACTACCAACTGAGTAAAAGTTGGCATTTTTTGCACAAATTCTGCAAATGATTCAGTGTTGTTCGGAAATATAATTTTTACAGCTCATGCAAAGGTCCATCGTGAGTAGAATGTAGTAGGAGGGAATGCTCAATCTTATCGCAAGAATCGCGAAAGCGATCTTTCGCAGCTGAAAGGAGACAAAATAATGAGCCTTTTATTAAAACCATATGAGAGCATTGCGTTAAAAGAAGGTACAGTGGAGCAAGCATATCACAAAAAATTCAGTATTTAAAGCCATATATTTGCCACAGAGGATCGCGGTCGCGATTATTTTTAGCATTAAACATGCACGAAGTAGTAATAAAGACAAAAACATATGGTAATACATATTCCTGAAACCAAAATTTTCATTGAAGGAAGTAATATACAATATTCATACTTCTGATTGTGTTTCAGATACGCTATCAGGTATCACACCCATTTCATTGGCCATGCGGATGACATGCTCTCTACCCATTTCCATAGCTTGTGTTGTGTCCATCTCTGAATAACCTGTGACATCTGGAATCTCAACACCCATGGCATTTGCGATGCGCTGCACATGTGAATCAGGCTCCCATTTTTCACTCTCCCCTGCACTATTCCCGCCTATAAGATCCTTCTCCGATTGAGTAGCAATTTGCTGTGGATGAAAGAGCTTCTGCTTCTTGCTGTGTACCTGATGCTCTTGTGTCCCAACAACCTCTGGTCTGTTTCCATGTGCTGTTGGTCTGTTTCCATGTGCTGTTGGTCTGTTTCCATGTGTTCTACGCCCAAGTATTCAAACTTATGTTCGCCTGTCAAGAATGGCTTGTACCCATCAAGCTTCTCATTAAGTGCACTTAATTTTTGAAAAGTGGGCTCGAGGGCTTCTATACCTTTTTTCGTCTCTTCAAGCAAGCGCTTTGTTTCTTGCATTCTCTCCTCGTAGGACTTAGCATCGAGGTTTTCCAAAATGGTATCCAACCTTGATAGATCTGTGTTTTGGGTGATACTGATGTTGGGCAGCGCTGGATCAGGCTCAGCATTCTCTGCTTTCTCCTCTTCTTCAAACCCTCCCGCACTTTGATTGGCCATTTTCTCAAGCGTTTCCAAGAACGCTCTCAGGAAACGACACACTTTACCTGAACTTTCGAAGGCCACGCTCTTTTTCCCTTGCATAAGAGCAACACGAGAAGTTGTCCCAGCCAAAAAGAAATCCAGAATGCAACCGTCAGTCGGCACCAGCTGTTCAACAATATGGTAGGCATACGAGGTTTTCAGCTGGCATTTCAATACAAGATCTCCTTCCATTGCCGCCCATTTGAATCTTGGTTTGCCTGTAAAAAGAGTCTGAAATTTCTTTTTTATCTTCTCATCGGCATCCTCATTACCTGTTAGCGGCATTGGAGGCAATGGTGTTGACTTAGGAGCCTTCTTTGTGTGGAGATAGCGAGCTCCAGCTCTGTTGCATTGGTGCTACACGAACATCACTCCTGTTAATGCACATATGACTAATATAGTACTGATGTTCTTTCACCCTTCGTTTGCTCTCCCATCCCATTTCTTCATAAGAACCTAAAGATAGGTGGCCACCGCCCTGAATTTGCTTCTGACTGTACAAGCAATTGGGCAAATTCACAGAGCGCATGATAATAACCAAGTGATAAACTTTGGCAGTCGTCATGGTAGCTATCCTTGTAAATAGGTCTGTGTATTTCTTGCAATCCCATACCTTGTTCATCCCTCGGATGTCAATAAATATCAATGTCGCATTCTCTGACACTTGGGAGGAAGTAGGGATGCCATCCTTTGTCACTGCTATGACAACATTTTTCTTTTCCTTTCTTTTTCTAGCCTCTTCTGGCTTTAGAATATTTCTGATTGGCTCCAGAAAGGCTACAGGTAGGTTACCTAGTGTATGATCCTTGTTATAGTTAGCCTTCATGTACTCTGTATCGGTATCTGATATATGCAGTATTAGCTTGTGTTGTGTCCATCTCTGAATAACCTGTGACATCTGGAATCTCAACACCAATGGCGTTTGCGATGCGCTGCACATGTGAATCAGGCTCCCATTTTTCACTCTCCCCTGCACTGTTCCCGCCTATAAGATCCTTCTCCGATTGAGTAGCAATTTGCTGTGGATAAAAGAGCTTCTGCTTCTTGCTGTGTACCTGATGCTCTTGTGTCCCAACAGCCTCATCTTGGTCTGTTTCCATGTGCTGTTGGTCTGTTTCCATGTGTTCTACGCCCAAGTATTCAAACTTATGTTCGACTGTCAAGAATGGCATGTACCCATCAAGCTTCTCATTAAGTGCACTTAATTTTTGAAAAGTGGGCTCGAGGGCTTCTATACCTTTTTCCGTCTCTTCAAGCAAGCGCTTTGTTTCTTGCATTCTCTCCTCGTAGGACTTAGCATCGAGGTTTTCCAAAATGGTATCCAACCTTGATAGATCTGTGTTTTGGGTGATACTGATGTTGGGCAGCGCTGGATCAGGCTCAGCATTCTCTGCTTTCTCCTCTTCTTCAAACCCCCTTTTACTTTGATTGGCCATTTTCTCAAGCGTTTCCAAGAACGCCCTTAGGAAACGGCACACTTTACCTGAACTTTCGAAGGCCACGCTCTTTTTCCCTTGCATAAGAGCAACACGAGAAGCTGTCGGCAAAAAAAGAAATCGAGCGCAACCGTCGGTCGGCACCAATTTGTTCAACAATATGGTAGGCATACGAGGTTTTCAAATTTGGCATTTCAATACAAGATCTCCTTCCATTGCCGCCCATTTGAATCTTGGTTTGCCTGTAAAAAGAGTCTGAAATTTCTTTTTTATCTTCTCATCGGCATCCTCATTACCTGTTAGCGGCATTGGAGGCAATGGTGTTGACTTAGGAGCCTTGCTGTGTGGAGATAGGCGAAGCTCCAGCTCTGGTTGCACAGGTTCTACACGAACATCACTCCTGTTAATGCACATATGACTAATATAGTACTGATGTTCTTTCACCCTTCGTTTGCTCTCCCATCCCATTTCTTCATAAGAACCTAAAGATAGGTGGCCACCGCCCTGAATTTGCTTCTGACTGTACAAGCAATTGGGCAAATTCACAGAGCGCATGATAATAACCAAGTGATAAACTTTGGCAGTCGTCATGGTAGCTATCCTTGTAAAAAAGTCTGTGTATTTCTTGCAATCCCATACCTTGTTCATCCCTCGGATGTCAATAAATATCAATGTCGCATTCTCTGACACTTGGGAGGAAGTAGGGATGCCATCCTTTGTCACTGCTATGACAACATTTTTCTTTTCCTTTCTTTTTCTAGCCTCTTCTGGCTTTAGAATATTTCTGATTGGCTCCAGAAAGGCTACAGGTAGGTTACCTAGTGTATGATCCTTGTTATAGTTAGCCTTCACGTACTCTGTATCGGTATCTGATATATCCAGTATTCTCTGTTCAGTCAAATCAGGAAAAGCCTGAAGCAATTCCTCCCAGCTATCGAAATCCTTTTGCAGCAAATTTGTGGCATAAGATAAAATTTCGCGCCTCATAAAAGTGAGGGTTCTGATGTCAGTTGCCCGTTGTTTGCAATCAAATCTCCCGCTATACCCTGACTGCACCTTTAAATAAGTCTTGCCTTCTATAATCTCATCGAGCAGCAGTGACATCTCTGCATTCGACATACCTCGTAGCAACCGGAGCCAGGTCTTGTTAAAGAAGTCTTTGGATGGCTTGTCCGGAAACTCACCATGGTCGTCACTGAGTTTACGGCTCACCCACATTCCGGCAACTTCCATTAACTTCTTGAAAACCTTCTCATTCATAAAGATGAATTGTTTTTCATCCTTAAGCTCCTGCACTTTCAAGGTGGTCGTTGCAATTTCATGGAAATCCTGCAGAAGCAAAGGTCATCAAGATCGCGGCCGCGATGTTGGCGAGTAGAAAATGAATAAATACCTTCCAAGCTGAAGTTGTAGCTGTCCCTATAGGTCCTTGTGGAGGACAGCCATAAGCCTTGTGTGCTGATGACGAAGTTGTTGCAGTTTTTCAATCAGTGGCTCTCTGTAGACGGTGTTTGCAATTACTTCGTTGCATTGAATACTCAACTCTATATATTCCTTGTCTGTAAGATTTCCGTTGAGCACCCTCGATCTTCTTCTAGCATATACTTTGGCAAATTCTAGTTGCTGCTCCAACTGGCCGACGACGAACAAAGGAGTTGTGCCGCGCAAATACTGTGGTTGCCAGAAATAATATAAAATTTCTTGCCCTTCAAATCCTCTGGATTGCTCCATGTCACCCTCCTCCTGAAAGATAGAGTAACCATCAAGTCAAATCTACATAACGAGTGTCCAAAAGATAAAGAATCAGTTACCTGGTAATAGGGTCAAACGGCACGACGTCAGCAGGTGTGAGGACCTCTATTGGGTATGTCTTGAAGCTTTTAACCAGAGGTTGAACATGGTCATTTGATCGCATTCTGTGTGTCAAGTTTGCTGGTGCAGGTTCACAATCAAAAATAGAAATCTTTGTAAACCAATTAACCCCTAAGGGGTAAAACCTTTTAAACTGTTCACGAGTGGTTTGCTCTGCCATCTTGCGTTCCTCTTCCGGATTGAACTTCAACTCGACTGGAATGGCAGGTGCGTGGGGCCATGTCAATGCTAGTCTAGAGGAGGCATCCGTGAATCGGGGGTTGAGAAGCTGGCGGGTCGCGGGCTATCGTCGGCCAGTGTCGATTTCTAAGGTTAATTTTGAAAGGAGGGAGTTTTTTGGAATAAATCCACCCGGATGTAGTGCTATCCGGGGCCTTCAAAGCAAGAGGAAGAGTAGGGTTAATAATACGGAGGGGTTTATCGTGGATTGTGGTTCTTCAACAACATTTTTTTGGTGTTGACGTCTCTCCCAAAGTAGCAATAGGCTTCACACTTTTTTCTTGGCCGGCTCTTAGCCAATTGGTGTCCATCATGGAGGGCATTTTTCGATCCCCGAATCGCTTTCAAAGCACATTTCGGGAGGCTTCTTGTTCGTAGACAAACCATTTTCGCATGCCGAGAACCCTACCAATATGTCTGTTTTCCTTTATTCCTGACAAAGAGAGAGAGATTCATAGGATGGCAACAACCAGCCATAACCCTTAGCTGATGTGGGGACGTTTTTCCCTGTGGCTGGCTTGTTCATTTTGCTGGCTGTCATCAAAGACGGATCATAATTGCGCCATTTCAGAATGTACTCCGAGGCGCAATGCGTGTGTGTCCTCAATCTTTGCATATGATAACATCTTGCACATTGTTCGTCGTGCCTTCCCACATTGCCACCACTATGCCAACTTGTTCAATGTCCTCAGGTTTAACTTTCCAGTCCGCAGGAACAGGCACAGGTCCTTTCTGCGATCACCTTTTAATGTGCGGTATGGCTTGTGCAATCTCAATACACCATTTCCTTTCATTGGAAGGGGTTATAATACGGATGGGTTCGACATCCGGTCCCTAAACGAGCAAGTCTTTCGTAAACAAAAGCCTGTGGTGAGTGCCTGATAGGCTGCATAATGTTGTGCAACGAAAAGTATAAACTACTGTAGAGAAACGCGACCGCGATCCTTCCAAGCAACTAAAATAGCACTCCACACACTATCGCGGCCGCGATGTTGTGTAGCAGCTAAGCAGGGCAAGAAAACAATACCACTGCTCACGAACATCGCGGTCGCGATCCTAGTGAGCTACTATACTACTACTCATGAACATCGCAAGAAAGAAAACCTATGCTCAGCAAGACCGCGGCCGCGATCTGGCTGAGCAGCCACAGCTATCAAAACATCACAAAACCTAGCAAGCAAGACCGCGACCGCGATCTTGCTGAGCAGCTATAGTTATGAAAACATTACAAGTTCTAGTAGGCAAGATCGCGGCCGCGATCTTGCTGAGCTGAAATGTTAGAAATTACCTTCTCTAAGGGAGTCTTTAGGTGCCATGGGATCGCGGGTGCCGGCTGTGTACGAAATTCCTGTCATTTTGGGGAGGTTCCAGAAGGCGCTGCAAACTCGAAGGCGCTAGGCGCTGAAGAAATCGCGGTCGGCGAAAAGTTGAAATATGTTTTGAGATTGATGAGTTTGAATTTATAGAACGCGGCCGCGGAATTTAATTGCCCGCCCATCATAATGGTGCGTGAATTATCGTGCCAACCATAATGGCGCCGTACGTGCGGGCGCATTAATTACACGCCGGAAATATTAAATACCGGCCGGCCGGCCGTATTTATTACTGGCCATAAATGCGTTCGTGCGAATATACCCGTCCGCAAAAGCAAGTAATCCATACAAAAGGTCTTCATCGACTTGGACGTCCGCGTTCAATTTCCTCCCGTATTGTCAATTCATTAAAGGTACCTGACATATTATGCAGCCATAAATGCTACAAAAAGAAACTGGATTACGGATGGACAGTGACAGTAAAATTTGAATTCGATAACAAACATTTCAAGTGAAAGCGGGAAAAGCCAATTCAAATTTGATTGTTTTGCAAGATCTTGGAGATGCTCGAGCTGCGCCTAAGCTGGGCCAAGTTCGGGCAAGGATTTGCTGCTGAATCCCGCATCCATTGAAGGCGCTGACGAGGGCGCTGATAATCCGCTTGCACTCCGCCACTACACATTTGGATTTCTTCCACTGCATCGAATTCAGGGTTTCGAGCGAGGTAAAAGGCCTATTCTGATGCATATCTCTCAGTAAAGTGAACTCAAAGTTTATGTTGCAGTGAATTTCAATGATAACTACAACCTCCGAGTCTCTGCTGTTAGTTCATGATCAATAATAACTAAATCGTCCTTAAAAATTGTTTCCTTGTAGGGTTCTCGGCATTCAATTGATTCTACACTAACATCACTATGTATTGTATGGATTGATAAGATACCTGCTGATACTTTGGTGCAGCTATGTAAAAATAGATGTTCTAAGCAAACCTGTGCACTCTGGTGTGTTTATTATACAATGTACACGTGTTTCAAGTATATGCTTTCTTTCTCCATGTGGATGATACAAAACACTGTTTTTATGACACTGCAGCTTCTGACGGGTCCTTGGCTACAAGTAGACGTTGACGCCACCATTTTCTGTGAGGTATGAGTAATGCTTTAGTCTGTAAGTCAATCGTTTAACTATTGTGCTCGACGAGATCGCGGTCGCGATATCTTCAACCATCTACACTTGCTATTTACCAAAGAACTCCCAGCTATCGATAACTATGAGTTGAAACCACTTGCTAACCTCGACATGTGATTTGCACATAACAAGGTGACCTAGCAAACGCACTAATGACCTGCGTTTGCACCACAAAAAGGAATCTTTTAAAGATTCCCTAAAATACCCTAAAATACCCTAAAATTCTGCCACTTTTGGGGGGTCAATTAAAAAAATGACCCTAAATTTACGAATTTGGTAGCTATTTTAGGGCTCAAAATTACCAAAAAGTTGGCGTCTTGTTAATTTGACATCCCCATTTTAGGTAGAAAAATAATAATCTAATTTAGTTGTTTTCGGGACACATACAAAAAGTGGCAAAATGAAACAACCAGCAAATTCTTGACAAATTTTGAAGACAAAAACATTAAAATGGAGCCGTATGCATTTTTTATTGCTCAAGGAGCAGCACACATGCTATGCGTGCATGGGCAAGGCACAAAAATAAAAAAACACAAAAGAAACAAAAATTCTAGAACTACTACGGATAGACAAGGCCTCCAACCAGGCACGAGGGCCTCAAGCAGGCACAAAGGCCTCCAATCAAACACGAGGACCTCAACCAGGCATGAAAGTCTCAACCAGGCACGAGGCCTACAACAAGATGTAAGTTTACACAAATAAGTTTCACGATTGGGAGAAGGGTGGGGGGGTGGGGCCCAACACTAGGAAGACGAAAGGGAGATGCAATGAGAGCTGACAAGGAAGAAAAGGGAGGAGAAAGAGCTTAAATAGGGAGCGAGAAGGGAAAAGGACAAAATAACTACACAATAACTACCTCCGTAGTTCTAGAACTTTGTTTTCCTTCTATTCGGTGAAACGAAGGAAAACACCATTTGCAAAATGCTATGTAAACATTGTACAAACTAGTCATGTACAGCTGTACAAATACTCAAATTACACGAGTAGCTTACGGCCTTTAAGAAGAGCAGGTATTGGAATGTCATCGTACTCATCAACTCCTTCAGACTGGTCATCACCTTAAACATCTACCATTTTTTGTAGTTCAAATTTAAAATTGCCCTCCATTTTAAATGCAAACTTCCATTTTTGGGTGTGATGCCATAACATGAATTTCTTGATTTCAATATGCATATTGGTGTATCATAAGTTTTAGGTGTTTTGCAAACTTAAGATATCATGCCAAATCTGGAAGACTACAAAAATCATATTGAATACCACATTGCCAAAAGTTCAGATGAATGTCCTAAGCATTTCATGGTCACATGAATTTTACGTTTTACAACGTTGAAAGTGGCAACAAGGCTCATAAATAAGTTATTATAATATTAAAATTATTGCGAGGCTATGCGTGCATAGCACTATGACTATACAACAATATGTGATGTTTGTTAAAGCATTGTGAGGCTATCCGCGCGAGCACTGTGACTACACAAGAGTGTGAACCATTGGAAAGAGTGTTAAAGAATTAACAATAATGCAAAATATCATGACTTAGCACAACGTTATGCATTTGTATACCCCTGGCTAAGGAAGACAATGTTACTGAGCTATCTAAGTAGAACCAACTTGAAGACACGAGTTGTCACTTTGAACACCAAAATGTTGTCAAGCTAAGTGCTCATAGTAGGCCTAGTCAAGAAGATATTGTTAGGATACCTAGATTGCAACCTTTTGTGTAAAAAAATAAAAATAAAAAAATAATGGTAGGTTGGGAGGAAACTAGGTAGGTAGAAACAAGAACATGGTAGAAAAAATGGGTAGGTAGGAGGTAACATGGTAGGTAGGGGCTATGCGCGCATGGGCAAATTTTCGATGCTATGCGCGCATAGGGCAAAGTTTTTTTTTTTTTTTTTTTTCAGCCAGACATAGCTTTCTGCTGAATCGGCACATCTTGCTTTCGGGACGTCTTGAATCGGAGGCAGATCTTGCGGAAAGACACAGGAATCGGAGGAAGATCTTGCGGGAAGACACAGGGATCTTGAATCGGAGGAAGATCTTTCGGGAAGACACAGAAATTGGAGGTCTTGCAGTCGGAGGTCTTGCAGTCTTGAGGTCTTGCAGTCTTGCAAGGGAAGGTCTTGCTAGGATCTAAAGCTTTGGCCGAGCTCTTCCTTCTTTGCTGTGCTTATGCTCTGAATATTATTTTAAGGCTTTGTTCACAGAAAAGCAGGTCGAATGTAGTAGTAAGGCTTTGGAGGGCGGGATCTTGAAATCACACCTCTTACCCGGAGCTTTTGCAGCAGGATTACTTCTGTATTTCTCTAACCCTAGCATGATTTCTGAGGTAAGAAGATTCTAGCTATTGATCTCATAGTTCTGCCGTTTCTACTCTGAAAACTTATGGAAAAGCATTATGGGGCAATCTTGCAGATAAACTTGGTCCTTTCTCTTTTGTAAAATGAGGTGATTTAGAAGGTGATTTCGAGGTGGATTTTGATGATTTTGCAAGCACTTTCAGGTAAAAATTTGAGATATTCTGAGTTATTTCTTCTCTTTGCAAGTAATTTCTAGAGCCAGATGCCTGTATTTGCTTTGTTTCTGGAACAAGAACTTGCCTTTAAAAGCGTTTACATTTGAGACATTAAAACAGGTGCAAGATTACAAGGGGTTTTCAGAAGAAGATAGCGCCATTTCACAAGCCTTGATGAATATTGCAGCGGAAGTTAATCAGAAAGGTTGTTGTGCAGAAACCCAAGTGGTTCTCAAGAACTTGAACTTTACACTAGGGCCATTTCAGGTTGGTCAGATTGTGAGAAATCAAACTTCCATTTGTTAAAGAAAGTTTTGATGTCATGGGAAGGATGGTCTGCATTGGTTGTACAAATTGTGGAAGGCCTCTGGAACTTGGCCAAAACAGATTAGTTTGCATAGTCATGAGCTCTTAAGTATTTGGTTTTAGGAAGCAGTGAGGCAGGAATATGGCATTCGTGTTTGCTATTTGTAGATAATTTATTTGCTATATATTTCTAATGAGCCTGAATTTTGGCATGTTCCACTGTTGCTGTAAGCTCTAATAATAATAATCTTATGCACCAGAGTGTTTGAAAGATGCAGCTGCCTTAAGCCATGAACTAATAGGGCAGAGTCAAGTTCTGTCGGCTACATTTATTGTCCCTTCCTGGTATGCATGTCACTCTCCGGAGTTGTTTGTCAGATTATACGCATTGCAGATTTCTCATTTGTCATAAGACAGGTACACGTGTGGGACGAATCTGCCCAACTTGCTTTGAGAGTGACAAATTCTGCAGCAAAACAGATGTTTGCAGGGCTAAGCGCAGAAAATACTTGGAAGGAAATGCAAAACCAAGAGGATGTTGATGCATCATTTAATTTTTTTGAATGGACTAAAAAGATGCTTGCATATCAACCTGCTATATATGATTACAATGTGTTGTTGGAATATTTGGTTGCAGAACAGAAGTTTGGGTTAGTTGAATGCTTGCTGAATGAAATGCAGAATGATCAATGCAAGCCAGATTACAGAACGTTCAAGATGCTATTAACATGCCATGGTAAAGTAGCAAAAGTAGAAGAACATTTTGAAGCTCTCATTAAAAATTATGCCGAAGCAAATAAGATTAAGGGTATTGTTAAAATATTTGAGGACACTGCGAGCCTTGCATACAAGGTCTTTGAGGGATTAGCAGAGAAAGGATGCAAACCAGAGTTGGTGAAACAAAGTTTAATTAGTCCTTTTAAACAAAGTTTACATCTGAGACCCTAAAACAGGCATGAATTTTAAATTTGAAAGGGTAAAAGCATGCTACGGTGTACCACTTTTGGAACCCTCAAAAGTACCTACACTGGGTACTTTTAAAACTGGTACTTTCTGTTTTTTCTTTCCATTAAAATCAACCGAAAATTTTTGAATTGAAGGTCAATAACATGCCAATCTATAGTATTAGAGGATAACAATACTATTAGAGACTAATATAAATGAATTAACTCTCAAACTTATTATTTATTGCAGCATTTATGCAAGTTCCCAGTACCCAGTGCTGGGTACTTTTCTGGGTAGTTTCGCACTCCCTAAAAAGTACTTTAGATGGTACACCCTAGCATGCTTTCACCCGAAAAGGGAATCCACTTGATACCACTGTTAAAACGATTGACGAAGATGACAACAACAAAGAAAACCTTCATGCTAAGCAAGTTCCACTTGATATTTAAAACTCTTCGACCTAATCGAGTTCAAGTGCCATTATTATTTATTATTTGACTTGCATTCTTTCTAGAGTACTTAAAATTGACTATCTTTGTCTATGCGCGCATAGACAAATCGCTATTCAAAAAGGTTCCGCTTGACGCTTAAAAACGAAATTGGCCTTGTTTAATGCAAATGTGATGATTACATTTTCATGAGCTTATATCTCTCCTACGTATTTGAACTAATGTGTCTTTCTCTATGTGCGCATAGGCTATGTGTAATGTATTTTGCAATCTTGTATCATAAAAGCCCATTTTTTGTTCTACTTTGACCACAATATTTTCATGCACTCCAAAAATGGTTCTTTTCAATGTGCAACCTTTTTTTTTGTTCTTATGTTTTAAAAAATATGCCAAAAGTACCAAATTTTGGTGTTTTTGAAAAAGGAATCTGCAATTGCACCACAGGTCATTAGTGCGTTTGCACCGTCACCTTGTTACATGAGTTCTTATCGAAACAGCTAGTGTGAATGCTTGCAAAAAGCGCGACCGCATTCTTGCCAATGCTCGATAAGATCGCGGTGGCGAAAGTCCTAAACATTTTTTAATTTATCAGTTGCTATTTTTTGTAATACTTTATGATCACAGTTCTTTTTGCTTATGAGGATCGCGGCCGCGATATTCACGACCTCTTGTTTGCAGGATGGCAGATGTAATTCCGCTATATCTGCTGGGGAGAAAGGTGGCAGAGGGAAGAGTCCACAATTTCGAGCGCCATCACAACTCGATTGTCCCGGAGGGTATGGTTGTTGTTTCAATTGTGAATGTTTTGGATGGACAATTGCCGCTACCAATTCTCGAGCTGGAAATAGAAAAAATTGGTGAAGCTGTGGGGACTTTTGTGTTGTGGTACAAGAAGGACATTGCTGCTCAACTTGTGAGAGAGGAGGAAGCTTGCACCCCACCAGGTCAGATAAAACGCATAAACTGGCAGGACGGAGGCAATGAGGGGTTAGCCAGTAATGAGACGAATCATGTGCAAGGGCTTTCTAGAGATGAGTTAGTTGAGAAGGCATGCACACTCATGCATGAATGCTGCCACATGGCTTATGGCTATGGTGTTATCGTTTTTGCCGATCCAAACCATGCTGTGGCTGACGTGAAGTTAGGGGAAGGCTCGATAGCTGCTACTATCATGAGCATATTTCCAATGCCCGAAAAGATCTCAATCTTGCCGCCAAGCGTGCGTAAATGCCCCAACCGCATGACCTTGTGAGATGGCCCATAGCCTTCGTGCTCGTTGATAACATTCCAGTTTCTACTCTCCTGGTTGCAGTGAAGGAGAAGGATGTGGAGAATGAACCTTACTCCATTAGACCCGAAATTGGCATCACCAAAAAGAGACCTTACAGCATGGTCAATCGGAGATCCAGGACACGTCCAGCACAGACCAAATGTGAAAGAAAAACTAGTGCTAAGGCTATTCTAGACTTCAGGTCATGTCACTGTGCTGCATGAAACGTTGCTGTGCAAATTTTACATCCAAGGAGATAGCTTGCATGAGAACCTTTTACTGGAACATGAAGTCCTGGGCGCACAACCTTTGCATATAACATGCTAGATCTTTGCTCGAAAATGGTGTAGTCCGCGAACCCGATGTTGAATAACAAACGGTGTCGCGTGAAAGCATGGCATAAAGCCTATGGCATACCCATTTCCACTTTTTACAAGTGGAAGAAACTTTTCAATGACGACCCACGTAATTGGTGAGCACGGAAATATCGGGTCTAAGAAGCCAAGGTCTCATACTTTGGTGGCAATCTTTGTGCTATCTATGTTCATAGATGAAAACGCGAGACGATGCCACACCTTTCGAAAATTACGAGCGAGGGTAGCGAACAAAATGTTAAGAGGCTACCTTCGGTCTTGACTAAGAAGGATATACACCAAGAAGTAGATATTACCGTTCTGAGATGACGGGCAAGCATATTTCTCCTTCGTCCTTTTAAATGCGCTTGGAAAGAGAATCATTCGTGAGGAGGTAGCAATAGCTAAGAGGATAGCATTTTCTAAGTGTAACACCTGTATTGTCATAAAGGAAAAGCTTGCTAAGACCAGAGATCCAAATGAAAGAAGGGTACTTGCAATAGAGAGAAAATCGCATATGACGGCCCAGATTTCATGCGGGGAGCCTTTCTTGGTCTGGAGAGCTTTGTCTCATAGATCTCCTGAGCACGCTTTAACCATTATACATGATAAGATGGATCAGAATAAGACCATGGTCCCTCGTTTAGAGAAGCTAGCAAAGTCTCGTATGGAGGGTGAGCAGTCAAGGTCGGTGTTACAGTGCTCTCATGCACGGCCATGGTATAGGTGCCTTGGGCCACTTCTCTTTGGACCTCCGGCCCGATGATTCTAATTTTCATGTGGGATCCTTGAATCATACCTTGAAGACACCGAGAATAAATCGAGGATAATTTGGGCCATTTGAGAGATATCTGGATCGTCACGAAGCGGTGGGGTGCAGCAATTTTAAACACAGATAACCTTAGGACAAAAATGATAAATGGCAGTAGAAATGATTTTATGCCTCCTATCAAAGGCCCCATGGTAGCGAACAAGTTGCCTAGGAGGCTTTACTTGCGACTAGATAATTGCTCAGTCGAGAATAAGAATAGATATCTTTTCTCTTACTTGTCATACTTGGTTTGGTTAGGTGTCTTTGATCAAGTGCAGCTGGGATTCATGATGGTTGGACACACCCACGATGACATAGATGCCCTCTTTGGAAACTACTCTACTCTAATGAGAAGATCAGATGCATTGACTATTCCGGAGCTTATGCAACTCTTCAGGCAGTGTAGTTCAAAGGCTCCTTCACCTTACCTTGTGTCAGAGGTTCCTAATTGGAAGGAATTCGTGAAAGGTTTTATCCCTGATAAGAAGGACCATTGAGACAGTCGGTATGGAAACCCTAGGCGCATTCTAGGGCGGCGGCGGCGGCCGCCCGTTGCTTGCAGGATCGATGTGGTAGAGCGTGGCCGCTGGAAGAGCAGCGATCTAGCTGCTGCTGCTACTTCTCTGAACTCAGACGGCTGTAATCTGGAATGGCATATCCTGGGGGAGATCATTTGCAAAAGGGAAGGTCGGCTGAAGTATGGCTGCTATTTCTGCTACCGGTTCTTGGATGATCCTGACAGGGGTAAGATATGGTATTTTAGGTTCTTTGTCTATGGTTTTAGTGGAGGTCGAGCGGCATAAGATACGATCTGATTCAGTTTCGTCGGGGAAAATAAGCACATAGCTTATTTAATGTCTTTCTTTGCTTTTTATCGGGCATTTGAGGCGATCTTTGTTGGCTAGCATGATTTGTCGTGGCCGTTACAGGCGATTGCTTTTTTGTGTCTTTGTTCTTGTGGTATGTCATCCTTTCCTTGTGTATACATTGGGCCATGTTTTTTGTTTAAACAGATTCTTGGGCACTCGGGCGGTTGCACTCAACTGCGGTCATGCTAGGGATTGTTGCACTCACCGCACTTGGGGAATTTGTTGCACTCATTGCAATTAATGTTTCTTTGCACTCATTGCGCGGGGCTAAGCTTTTTGTTAACTCTGGTTCTTTGTTGCTTCTTGGAAAATCTTGTATGTGCTTACAGAGCTTCCCCTCGACTTTTTTAGACATGGAAGAAACATTGTCCTCGTAAATTCCAGGTATTAATGTTCAAGATTCCATGGGGATGGGCAGGATAAGAACACTGCAGTTTGAAGATTTGAGAGTAGCTACTTCACTTGATTATGTTTGAGAATACATTTCTAGTTTATTTGGCTGCGAGTATTTGTGGCGGCAAGAAAAAAAGTGCTCTGGATTTATTGAGTAGGCATCCGGGGGTGCTTTAATGTTGCAGCATTCATCAAGCAGACTAGAAAAACTTGGAATGTAGTGACCCTCTGTTTTTGAGCGGTTTATTTTATGTGATACATTTCGGGGAAGGAGGAAAAGGTGCATTGAGTGGATCAGTAAAAACAAGCAGGCCTTAGTTTTGGGGCATGATTCGGAGAAGTGGTAGGCTTGAGTGCTCGAATTGGCAATATTCTTTAGTTCAGCTCCCTTCATGAATTCTTGTGCGAGAATATGTGGATTTTGTGAGAGCTTTGTTATTTCATGTCGCCCTCTCCTATCCCGACTAGGAGGCGATGTGGGATCTAGAGAAAGCTTAGTGAAGGAAAGTCACGAACAACAAGATATCTAATTGCCACTTGATATGGGAGGATTAAGTGGCATCACAACCTGGTATGAGCATTTTGGGAGGCGAAAACTCAAGCAAGAGAGTCTTTGTAAGGGCAAGGAAGGTGGACCACCCATTTATTTGGGGAGGGTCTTGGAGACATATGGGCTGGAGAAGATGGTGAGGGCTCTGCACTTAGTACAATTTGGAAAAGCGTTGTGCCCTTCCTCTAGTATCCGATGCATGTGGGACTACAGGCTCGAGTTAACGCATGGAAGGAAGCTTTCCTTGTACTTGCTACATCTACTTGTTATCTTCGGGGTGGAACATTAGGTGGTGTCGTCTTCAGTCTGTCAAATGATATTTTGCTTCAAATGATTTTGTGGAGCTATGCTATTTTCTGGTCGCACATTGGGTCTATAGTGCAGACACGTTTATCTGGCTATTTTGGAGCCTTGAATAAATGTATTTATTACATAATATTAATAAAAATAAAAATATCTTGCCTTCAAAAAAAAAAAAAAAAAAAAAAAAAGAAGGACCATTTATGTGGTCACTTGGAACCTCTACTCTTCAAGTTTTGCATGAAGGATGGATGGCCACTAATGTTCTACAAGATGAGGCCAGGGCATAGGGAGTGGCTCCCTGAAAAGGGAATCAGAATGTGGAAGGAGGATGCCCAAGGTTTACCTATGATTCCGAGAGGGTCACCTAAGGTCGTGCAGCCATATGGGAGCTTGAAAGATATAGGCGCATTGAGAGCTTCTATTGCCAAGTACATGATGCACTGGGCAGCTATTTCTAGAGTTGGCGATAAGTCATGGTCCAACACATATATGAATGAAGTTATTGACTACTACTGGTCCACCTTGCTGCGAGTGCTTGGGGACGTGCAGCCCGGTAGAGCTGTCATTCAGGATTTCTGGCCCAGCACCAGGCAAAGTGCATTCGAAGAACCCGAAAAAGTGTTTGTGGATGAGCACATTGAAGCATCTCATTATGTTGGGCCTTTCTCGGGTAGACCCAAGAACCCAGTTGAAATGTTTGACCCCTACCAAGATGTCAAGAAAGGAATGCTCTTGCTAATCAGATCACATGATAACTGCCTGGCGTAGATGGCTTTTGCCGAAGAGGACCCAATAGAGGACCCTAATCTCCCACAATACGAAGAGGTGTTTGTCTCCTGGTTTGATCCTGTTGCCAGAAAGGGAACCTCATATGCAATGCAGTATAGGGATTGCTGGAGCAAGAATTGGAGACCCAATCCTAATGACCCGCCATATGCTACCAACATTTGAAAACAATAGACTATGGTTGGGCCGTAGAGACCAGGCCATTGTCAGTGGTGATCCCCAGTAGTGTGGGGGCTCAGTTGCAAGAATTAGTGGCTAAAGAAGCTAAGGACGATGATGAGAACTCTTGAGGTATGCAATGCTCTTTTACATAATTACTATATCATTCATAACATGCAAGTTACAATAGACTAGTTATTATTCATTACGCTCTGCGTTTTTCATCTCAACACAAGAGCTCTTACACTATACAATGCTAAACAGGTGATTCATTCATCTTCAGGATCTGTAGTAGTGATCCCTGATATCTCATAGCTCATTCGCTCAGGAAGCCAAATCAGATGGATCATTACACGAATTGACGCAAGGCAACGAATCTCAGCGCTCAAAGCTTTTCTTCGCAGGTAGGGATCAAGAAGAAGATGCCTGTCTAGGCAACCAACAAGATCAGAGTGGCTCATTGAGCACTTGATCGCCTCGATGTGGTGAACTGATGAAGGCGAAAAATCCATGGGAGAAGAATGAAGTAGAATTATTGAGGTGAATTATTGGGGTAGACTTCAGCGCCATTATTGCTCGTGTATAAGACCGTTGTATAAATACAAGTATAATACATCTTTCGTATGGATATATGTATGCTTTTAAAACGTGTGCTTGAGTAACTCAGGTGTGGTTGAAATTAGGAACTGCTTGCAGATATACTGGAAGTCGAAGAGCACACCCTTACACTACATTCAGGTATGATACATCAAACAATATTCATTGTGGTATTACATCCTTACATAGTTTATAGGTGCTCATAAGATTATTATATCATAAACGAATACAGTAGTCATCACTGATAACATTGATTGTAATACATACTTCATAGGTACTCATACATCACTGATAACATTGATTCACTCATCATCAACATCAAAGCTCGTGATGCTATTCAGCTCATAGATCTCCTGATCAGGAAGCCAGTAAATGTGGACTTTAACACGAGTGAGCTTCCTGCAAGCACTAGCAGGACCATCAGCCTTAGATTGGAGCCATGGATCAAGATTAACACCATTTCTTGCGCATTCATTCAGATCGTTGTAGCTCAAGTAGCACTTGAAAGATCGGATGTGCTCTGGACGAGGCATCGAGGAAGCCATGGAAGATGAATGATCTCTACCCCCGAGTCAAGTTGTTTTTATAGTGAAGTGAAATTATTGATGTGAATTATTGGTGTAGAATGTAGGGCCATTATTGGGCTTCTACAAGTATCATGTACACGTACAAGTATAACACATAATTTGTATGTATATGTGTATGTTAATTACCTCATGTTTGTTGGGCTCGAGAACTAGGTGAAAGTATTCGTGCTTGAGCAAATAAGGTGTGCTTAAAATTCTCAAAATTGCGTTATTTTATCCAATTAATGAAATCATGCTTATTGCTGACCGGGTCAAATGTGGAGATTACTTTGCAGTGGCAGCACCAAAAAACAACCCTGAAGGGGGTGACTTTTGGTTGCTTGCATGTACAAGGGAGAAGTATGTAGTGGAAAAAGACTTCAAAGATAATGGAACATGGTTCTTAAAAGGTGAAAGTATATTAGAAGGAGACGATACCTTGTTTATTATTCCAGGTATTTTTAAAAAGCGTGAGGAAGAGAAGCCACATATATGCGAATTCAGGGCTCTTGACGCACTCCTGTCGAAGACGCTTCTTGATTCCAAGCTTGGAGGCACAAAAGGCAGCTCCTACTAGGCTGGGAGCTAAAAGTGGCAATTCTAGGGTTAATGACTAATTGGACCTCATGGTCCCATAGGAATAATATAGAATAGAATAGAGTTTTTATCATCCACGGAGACCAATTAACCTATGGGACCCAAACAGAAGGCGCAGCAAGCGTATTACTGTCCGGGTTAAAAACCCCCTCCCCGTCCTAAAGGGTTGTTTGGGGGGAAAACTATGACAGGAATAGATTTGCTGTCAAACTATAAAAATACAAATAGAAATATAGACAGAACTATGTACAAGTATCAGGTAGGTGCCCAAGGACTGAGCTGATTACGACAATCCATGATCTCTTGAATGTATGAGCCCAATCTCCGTACCGAGCTCATGCTCAGCATCTCATGCCGGGGCTGTCCAGGATGGACCAGTTCAGCATAGCGTATCTGAATGTCATCATATGCCAGACAACTCCTAAGGGTGTGCCATTCGTCTTCCACAGCTCCAACCTGGTAGCATTGACAAAGCCTATCCTGACGCAGCTCCCCAACCCATCTTCCCATCTCAATCCAGAGATGATGTGCACCTGTGCGGATAGAGGCAATGGATCTACGCTTTTTCATGGGTAGATGAGTGCGCAGGTAGCATTGCGGGCCCTGCTCCAACATGGGATTGATGTGGCGTTGATAATGTACCGTCTTGACCTGTTCAAGGGTGCTGGCATCCCATAGCTTACTGAGGAAGCATGCGTCAAGGTATTATCTGCGACTGCGGTGATCTGCCTCCGTTTGCACTTGGTAGCACCTGTGCTCCTGCACCTTCCATCTGGCCAGCCACTGAGCTCTCTTTGCCCGTCAGTAAGCTTTTAGGCGTTGAGTCCCCATTGCCATAGTGTAAGCGATGTTAGGGAGACGAGTATCGTCCATGCTAACCACCTTCTGGAAGTAGACGATGTGTCTGTCAAGGGCCCCTCTTTGAAGAGGCAAGAAACCTGTTTTTTGTGACAGTATCTGGTATGGGACTGTAGACTTCACCCCCAGGGCCCGTGCCAAGAAAGCTTTTTGCACCTGCTCCAAGTCATTCCAAGTGGCGAGGGAAATCACCGGGCCCCAGACCTTGACCCTGTACAAAAGCACATGTTCTACTAGCACCTTGAATAGGTGCGATTGGTGGGCCCAATCATACAGCTCTGCCGGTCCAAGCATACAGCTCTGCCTTGTGGCTATTGTTCTTCATTGCATAGAATGCCTTCCAACCTGCTGCGGCTCACAGCCAGATGGAATTATCCCAGTTCATGGCTGACTGTGACGCTCCCTGCTAAACATACGGCGCCCGGCCGTACACTCGGCAGGAAATCCCCCGTCCGGCTCAACAACCGCACGGGCCCTTCGTCTACCCCGCACTCTGAGGTGATCCCTAGTGCGGGGAGGGAACACGAAGGTGTCTTGCGCGCCCTTCCCCTATGGGCTCCTATAACAGCGGAAGCGATAACACGTCAGAACTAGCATTAAACATATACAAATACTACCTCGAAGGGTAGCGCATCACACATAAACCAATGCAAAGATGATAATCATGAACCATAAAACATGAGAGCTTCTACCCCGGCTCAGACTCATAAGGAGGATGACTGACTGGCTCGGCCTCAAGATAGAGCAGACCGAGTCATGGCAATGACGAGGGCTGGCATAGAACAATGGCTAGGGTTGACCACTCCATCCGCCCCTCCTGTGCATACTTTGCAGATGGGCTAAATCAGGCTTTGGCATGACTCTAGCCTTCCGGATACGCAATCCCATGGCATCACCCATCGGGACTACTCCAGGTTGCATCTCCCTGGTCCGATGAGGCAGGAAGGGTTGCATCTCCCCTTCCCAGGGTCTAGAGGTGCCGTGGGCGGCTAGAGAATCGTGGCGACACACGATTCGTACCCGACTGAACCCCCCAAAACGAGAGCCAAGCCAACACTTGCAGCTCTCGAGAGGCAGGGCAACACCATTGCCCCAGGAGGTGTCGGACCCATGCTCGGCCCACACGAAGTGACCGATCATAAGCCTAGCCCACTATGGGATCCCCTGAAGCCCCCACTCGGCAGGGATCCTCCCTCCACATTCCCTCTAGCCCCGTTATATGGTTTTGAGTCATATCATAGCCTCGATAGCCTGGTGGGCTCCTATGCACAGGCCGCATCTAATAGGAACTAAGGGATCTACTCTAGGAGCATACTACATATGGCCCTAGGTCTCTACCCCCCTTCCCAATACAAGAGGAGCAAACATGATCAACCAACATCACATAATCATCATATCATGAGAATAATCATAAGAAGAACATCTTAACCTAATCATACAAATCTAACTAATGGTTAGGGTTCCTTGATTAGGGTTCAAGATGTTGAATATGGGTTCTAGGATGGCTCTACTCTAGATACAAGATACTAGCATATCTGGAAGGCCAATTCCAGATAAGCTATCACAACTACTACCCTCCATACCTGCTCCTGATGCTCTCCCTCCAGATCCGTGTGCCTCCATGGTCTTCGACTCACGTGATGATGTTCCTGCTCCAAGAACGAGTCTACCTTGCTAGGGCTGCTGCACCAGTCTATGCCACAACAAACGATGTTCGAAACGGGGTTTCAAACGAGTAGGTGAGTCTCTGGGTGCTAGGGCTGGAAAGAGGCCTAGGGTTAGGGTTTAGGCCTATATAAGTTAGGTCCACTTAGGATGTCACGTGGCACCAATCGGGTGAGTCCTGTGTGGCGGGTGCCCAATAGGTTAAGGCCACGTGGATAATGGTCTAAACCTATGGTTGGCTAAGTTATGAGAATAACTTGGCCATGCCCCCTAGTGCCACAATCTACGGTATACAAGGCTATGAAGCTAGACTTGTATAGTGACGGATCCAGGAATATACGTATTTATGGCGTATATTCCCCTGGACCGTCACATTCTCCCCCCCTTAGGACAATGCTGTCCTCAGCATTGCACTAAGGTGACGAGCCTACCTTATGCCTGCAAAACAACAATCATGTCATAACCTTTAGTTTACTTTAACAATCAAGTTTTATTAGTTAAAGGTCAAAATTTAGGCTATATTTGTACTTATACAAAATTATATAGCCTTAACACCGTTATTTCTTATAATAATTCAAAATACTATTATAAGAGTTATTAGGGTTCATAATCTAAATTATGGCTCCCCCTATCTTCTCGTAACGCGCTCCTCGTTGAAGTCCTCCTTCTACTTGCCTGCAAAAGGAGCACATTACGTTAGTTTAGTTAATAATTTGTGGTTTTAGGGGACCACCCCCTTACCTCCTTGAGCCGAACTACCGACTCAAGGTGTCCTACTACCTTGCCCAAGATCATGGCCCTTTCGGATTTGAGCTTAAGGATCATTTAAGATGCTCCCATCATTGCCCATGATCGAGTGCTACCTTGTACTCGGTTACCCGGTGCCGAGTACCCCTAGTGCATCATGCCCCAAGGGTTTGAAGCTAGGGAACGTCTCACGATCCCATCATCGTGCATGATCACTTTAACCTTCACCATGACCCTCCTACGGCCAGGTGTGCGTCCCCCGCATCGTGGCATAGAGAGCATCCGATGGATGTCCCATCATCGCCCACCATGCCTCATTCCTCACTCACATGACCCTAATGGTCATGCGCACCTCTTGGTGCATGTGGCCTAGAGAATGCCCTAAAGGCGTATCCCATCATCGCCCACACGATCCAAGGTTCTGGCACATGCACCCTACTAACTAGAATGCATGTGCCAGGCTTAAGGCTAACTAACAACATACTAGCTAACCACCTGGCAAGTCGGGGTCGACCAAGTCGGAGACGACTCGCCCATCAAACTCCTTCATAAACTCTGGGTATTGCTTCTCCAAATCTTGCTTCAATACCCATGTCGCATCTTCCACGGGTAAGTGCTTCCACTTAACCAAATATTGGAGGAACTGAGACCTCCTAGTCTTCTTGAATGACTTATCAAGAAGTAACTCAGGCACTATTTCTACTTGCTCCTCCGTCATTTCCAACAAGGTTGGAGTATCCAAAACCTCCTCAGGGTTAGGATTGTGCCTCTTTAATAAACTTACGTGGAAGACCTTGTGAACCTTGAGATGGGCCGGAAGATCCAACTTGTAGGCTTGAGAGCCTACTCTCTCCAAAATCTTGAACGGACCAGCCCACCTAGGGGCAAGCTTCTTGCAACTCCCAATCCGAAGCTTGGCTTGCTTCACCTTGATCTTCAACCAAACGCTATCGCCTACCTTGAACTCTCTTACGGTCCTGTGCTTGTCGGCTACACTCTTCTGCCGACTTCTTGCTGCCAATAAATAACCCCTTACCTCCTCTACTAACTGCTGCATATCCCCTAGCATTTGCTGGGATACTTCTACCTTGGACACAGGATTGTGCCAGGTATCCGGGGTTAAGCACTGGTACCCGTAATTTACCATGAAAGGAGACATCTGGGATGACTCCTGCTTGGCACTATTGTAGGCGAATTCCACCAAGTGGATATACTCATCCCACTTGGACTGCTTATTCTACACATAACTTCGAAGCATGTCTTCAATGATCCGATTCGTCCTCTCCGTCTGGCCATCTGTTTGGGGATGATATGTCGTGCTCATGGAGAGCTTCGTCTGAATGGTGCTGAAGAGGTCCTGCCAAAAGGCACTCATAAACTTGGAATCCCTATCGGATATTATCTCCCGAGGCATGCCATGGAGCCTAAAAATCTCCTTTACAAATAACTTGGCAGTATCTAATGCGGTGTCAGTAGTCTTGCAAGGCACAAAATGTGCCATCTTAGATAACTTGTCTACGACAACCATCAATGCATCCTTGCCTCGAAGAGTCCTAGGGAGACCTGTGATGAAATCCATGCTTATGACCTCCCACTTTGCATTTGGCACCCCCAATGGCTCTAAAGCACCTGGAATCCGAAGCTGCTCCGCTTTAGTCTGCTGACATAACTACGCTTCATTCCTGGCCAGAAGTAACTACTTCGAATCTTGAAATAGGTCTTCATGAAGCCAGCATGCCCTGCAGTTGGGCTGTTATGTGTGTCATGAAGAATTAACTTCCTTACCCCTGAAGATTCGGGCACACACAACTTATGCTTGTGATACAACAGGTTGCCTTCCTTCTTATAATGCTTGAAGGCTTCCCGCTCCTTATCTGTTCTGGCTTCCCTGGAGAGACTTTCCCACACCTCCTTGAAGTCCACATCGGTTGACAAGGACTCTTCAATCTTCTTACCAAACTCACTCGAAAGAGTGGAAATCGCATTACAATGTGTCCTTGTCTGAAATGGTCTCCTAGAGAGGGCATCTGCTACAACATTAAGCTTACCAGGCTTATATACAATATCAAAATCATACTCCTCAAGGAATTCCATCCACCTCCTTTGCCTTAAGTTGAGGAGTGGCTGGGTGAAAAAATACTGGAGGCTCTGGTGATCAGTATCTAACTGAAACTTCCTCCCCAGCAAGTAATGCCTCCATATCCTTAATGCCCTGACAATGGCTAGCAGCTCCTGATCATGGGTTGGGTAGCGTTGCTCGGCGTCGTTCATCTTCTTCGAGTCGTAGGCGACTACCCTTCCTTCTTGCATCAAGACTGCCCCTGTTGCTATCTTGCTCGCATCTGTTGCTACCAACTTATCTTTACTCGGGTCCGGAAGAACAAGCACTGGTGCTGTTGTCAAGGCCTCTTTAAGCTTCTCGAAGGAAGCTTGGACTTTCTCTAACCAATGGCTAGTCCAATCCTTAATCTTCTTGGCCTTAGTGAGGTCCGACAGAGGGGACGCCCACTTAGCAAAGTCCTTCACGAACTTTCTGTAGTATCCCGCCAACCCGAGAAAGCTTCTTACTTCTGCTACATTCCTTGGAGCTTTCCAATTGCCTCAATCTTAGATGGATCCATGGAGATTCCCTCGGATGTTACTACATGCCCCAAATATTCCACTCGGCCTGTTGCGAAGTGGCACTTGGAGAGCTTCCCATACAACCGATGACGTCTCAACTTTTCCAACATTTTCCTGAGATGCTGACAATGCTCTTCGAGGGACTTGCTGTAGACTAGAATGTCGTCGAAGAAGACAATGACAAACTCATCCAAGAAGTCTCTGAAGATGTCATTCATAAGGCGCATAAATGTTGCAGGAGCGTTTGACAATCCAAAGGGCATTACTGTAAACTCAAAATGACCATACCGCATTCTGAAAGCGGTCTTATGGATATCCTCTTCTTTTATCCTTATCTGATGGTATCCTGATCTCAAATCAATTTTAGAGAATACCTTTGCTCCCTGTAACTGGTCCATTAGGTCATCCGCCCTTGGCAATGCATACTTATTCTTTATCGTCTGCTTATTGAGCTGGCGATAGTCTATGCACATTCTTAAGCTCCCGTCTTTCTTCTTCACGAAGAGTATAGGTGCTCCAAAAGGAGACACACTTGCCCTTATGAATCCAAGCTCGAGCAATTCCTGAAGCTGTTTCTTGAGCTCAATCAATTCTGGGGTGCTCATTCTATATGGCGCCTTACTGGTAGGCTTCGCATCCGGAGCTAATGTGATCTCACATTCCACACCCCTATAAGGTGGCAACTGCCGGATTTCATCCGGAAATACATCCTTGAACTCTGAAATAAGCCTCGCTATCTGCTTGGGTGGCTGATTCCCCTTTGGGTCACTTCCCTCCTGCTTGCCTGGCTCAACTGATTCCATCCTCAAGATGTAGTCCACCTTGTTCCTTTCTATACTCTTCCTTAGCTGCTTCAAGGAAATACACTGCATAGGAGAATCTAGCTTCTTACCTTTGACTATCAATTTGCTGTCGTCTGGTGCCGTCACGGTGACTTCATTCCGATCGCAATCAATCATAGCTTTGGCTGGCTTCAGAAATTCCATCCCCACTATAAGATCATACCTTCCGATATCCATGACTTCTGCCCCCATTGGCCACTTAGCCCCACTAAGGTCTATGTCAAAGATGATCCTCCTCCCCTTAGTGTGCCGAATGGCGCCGTTTGCCATAGCTACTGGCCTTGGCTTAGACTTCAATACCTTGTTCTTCATTAGGGCAGCCAATCTAGGAGATGCAAAATTGTGAGAGCTACCTGTATCTATGAGGACTACATATGGATTACTATCTATAATCCCATCGGCCGCGATGACGGTCGACTGACTCTCAATATCATCTGACTCAATGTTTGCACATATGTGGCACTCACCATCTATGAAGTCATGGGCCTCCTGCTGGTCGTCGTCTTCGTCCGCTTCTGTTGGGGAATCCCAATCCAAAAGCTCTGCCAAGGCTGACTGCATGACAAATGGACAATCGTGTGTTGATTGCCCCGGCCGGAAGCACCTGAAGCATAACTTTTCTCAATGCATTCTGTCTCTTCTCCTTGGCAGGTTGTCTAGAAGGCGGCTTAAAGCACCGCCCCGATGCATTCTGTGGCTTACGGTCCCCAAAGGCTTTGTTCTGACCCTTACCTTGCTGCTGGCCTACTGATGGTGTAGCTGCTGATTGCTTACCCTGATATTGCCCCTGATATTGCCCTGAACTCTTACCCCTGAAGGTTGACTGTTTCTCTGCTTTGGAGTTGCCGGTGCCTCTTCCAAACTTATAGCTTTATCTTCGCCTCTCGCGAATCGACCTTGGGTTGATTGCTCTAACAAGCCTCTTGATATTGCTGTTCAACCCCTCAATGTAGGTATCTACTGCCTGCCTTTCTGATACTCCAGGGACATGAAGCCTAAGCCTCATGAATTCTTCGGTATACTTAGCCACTGATAGGCTACCCTGATTCAACCTGTAAAACTGCTAGATCTGTCTACTAGTATGGGACCTTGGCACATAGTGCTTACGGAAAGCCTTGCTGAAAGTCTTAAATCTGCAATTGTTCCTCTTCAGCTTGTTAGACTTAGCATATCCCTTCCACCAGATCCTTGCCGGTCCAATAAGGTTAGCTGTAGCAACTTTCCCTATGTCCTTGTATTTCATACCGTAAGAGTTACCAAATTCTTCCATTTCATCAAGCCATGCTTCAGCTTCCATGCCTGATCTGTCTTTCCCTGAGAACTGGCCCAGCTTCCTTGTCTTCCACACATTGCTCATAGCACTATCCACCTTTTTCTGGTAGTCATCTGTCTTTCTTGCCCTTTTCCTTGCCTTAGGTGTGCCAGACTGACTGTCGGAGCTAGAGCTGTCCTCGCTGGAAGAACTATCTGATGTGTTGGAGCTAGATGACGATGGGCTCCTTGTTCTCCTCTTCCTTCTCCTATCCCTGACGTGCCCCTGGTTGCCCTCCCCTTCCTGCTGAGGGACTTCGTCACCACCTGGAAGGCAGGGTGGAGGTGGAGGTAGAGGACCATCTTCCTGTTCATTCATCAGAGGTGCCGCCCAGTTGATCAGGTTTTGCATCTGGTTCCTCATCTGCACCAGCCTTGCGTTGATTGCCTCTGGTGACATGTCCTGCTCAAAGTCTTCTTGTTCTCTGCCAAACAAATTCCTTGGTACCCAATTGCGTGGTCGGTGTTGGTCCTGAGATCCTGCACTTGAGTTCCTTGCTGCAAGGATTGATCATTAATACATGTTATTAAGTTAGGCAATGATCATTTTTGCTTACAATTAAATTGTTGTTAGGTACAAAAGAAATCATATGAAAACTTCATTTACAAGTCAAAATCATGGTAATACATTAATTAGCATATAGGGGTACTCTTAATGAACTACATGATAATACTTAAAAAAAAGAGTTACAATATACTTAAATCTTAACAAACAATTCTTCCATCAACGATGTCGCTTGAAGAAGTTCTTGATTTTCTTGAATGTTGTGCCCTTGCCCATGTTCTGCAGTATTCTGGTCGTCGATCCTCCCTCTAATGCTCTTGCCACCTGTGGTGCTGGTAGTTCTGGTGCAGTTGCCGCCACCACTGACAAGTGCGCATCCCTGAGGTGACCCCTTGCGAAGTCGAGGGCGTGAAGGGCTACTGCTCTCTTGAAGAGTATAACATGGTCCATTCCGACATCTATCTTGGCATGCTGCCCAAACCCTGTGAGTGCTATAAGGAGCGCCACTGATTCTTCACCCCTTGGGCTGAACTCCTTGTGAAAGACTATCATCTGTCCCTGGCTGAGGGCCGGAAGATAGTACCTGAGTGATTTACCCCTGCGTGGCCCCATGGCTCCCGTGCCTCTCCTGCTAGCTGCCTGGCCGAAGATATCTATTGCTGTAAGATCTTCATGGTCCCTCCACATTGTTGCTGCGTTTTCCAGATTAATGCTGCTAGATGCTTCACGCATGCTCCTGGAGCGGACTGGTCGGCTCGAACTTGGGCCTCTTCCCGGCTTGTACAACCTGCTTTGGATCTCCTGGAATTCCTCCTCTGGAATGTCGGGTTGCTGTTGTTGAAACATCTGCCTTATCTGCTGGTATGCCTGGATATCGGACACGGTTTCCCCTGCATCGGAGTGTCGCTCGGCTACCTCCCTTGGGATCTCCTGGTAGGAGTAGTCGATGAAGTCGCTACCCTGTTCCTGTGCAATTAGGCCTTGGAGCTCGTCTATCCTGAGGTTCTCCTCTTGGCAATAGGGAAGGTTAAGGACGTCGGTGGCGAATATATACTCCTCACCGTCGATGATCACTGGGGTGAGGGCCGTAATACCTATTGGCGGCTCGAAGTCTCGCCTTAGCACCTCCTGTTGCTGAGCTAGACGCCTCTCCATCCTTCTTGCCTCCCTTATCTCCCAGATTGGGTTCTCTTCCTCTTCTTCCTCGTAATCCTGTTCAATCTGCAACCTAGGTGTTTCTGATGTGGAGCCGTGGTATTCGTACTCCGCCATTTCGATCTCGTGGATACCTATCTGCTGCCTTCGAGTGTCGAGAGGAGCTAAATCCAAGGGTTGAATCGACGGCTCGCCTGGTTGGTTGACTGCCCTGTACTGCATGAACAAGGCTAAAGCTGCCTGGTTTGAGACGTACCTATGCCTATGGTGCTTACAGGTCATGTAGTCTGGCATGTTTCTGGTTCTATCCCACAGCCTACTCTTGCCCCTGGATCCCCCACCTATGGCTTGGGCAAGGGTGTCTAAGGAAACCCATTTCCCTCCCCTAGGTGGCAAGCTAACCTCCCCGGGTAGAATGTGCTGATCATATTGACAGATGATGTCAGTGTAGTAAGGAATTCTGGTTAAGGTGGCATGGAGATCAAAGAGATGATCAAAGACATGAAAGGCTTGCTCAGCAGGAAAATCACGGATGTGATTGGAGTCATTGTACCATCTAACAAAGCTTGATGGTGCCATTGAGCAGAGATGGCTATGAACAATGGCTGATGGAGACAAGTAAGGAGCTAGAAAATCGCCAAAGGGGCTGAGAGCACTTTTGATGGGGAGAAAATGACAAATGAGGGCCCTTTTTATAGACTAGGGGTGCCTCGGCTTCCGTGCACAAAGGTTCTTGATAGGGCAGACTTCGAATCTATGGCCATGGTTGTCCAAATGAACTATCATGAAGTGCAATTCTAAACAAAACAAAGCAAGAAACACTACATGGCAGTTTGTTGGGTAAAAATTGGTCAACTTAGGCAAATTTAGGCGAAATCGAATGGCGTCGCGCGGAATGGGTCTGCGTCGCGGGCGCAGGTAGGTTTTGCGCGACGGGACCCGATTTCGGGTTATTTCTACTTTTACGAAGAGTTTTAGGGTATTAGAAGATCCTAACATGACTCTCTAGCATGATTCTAACTTAATTAGCAACTTTTATTACTTAATTTGGACATGGATTAGCTATAAAATGGCGAAATCGGGTGGCGTCGCGCGGAATGGGTCTGCGTCGCGGGCGCAGACGGGTTTTGCGCGACGGGACCCGGTTTCGTCAGTTTTGCAATTTTTTTGACTACTTAAACATATTTTCATACTTAAACATATTTTCATACTAGAATTAAGGTCAGCTTAGACAAAATTTTATATTTATAGGAAAAACTTAATAATTACATTAGTTTAACAAAATTGCATCTTGAAGGGTATTCCTTGCGGATGCGACGCGCCAATTGTATATCCTTGGGCATCAGGGTCACCCTCTTCGCATGGATTGCGCAGAGGTTTCCCTCTTCGAACAACTGGGTGAGCTCGGCCTCAGCGGCTACCTGCAACACCCGAGTTGTGAGCGACGTCACCCTATAATCGGTGACGTACTCCTGCATTACCTCCCGCATGAGCCGCTCAAACGGCGCCTTCCTAATCAGGAGATTAGTGCACTGTTGAAAGTGCCTAATCTCCCGAAAAACTCGGGCGTGCGGGGAATTAGGTCCATGGTGGACCTTCTTCGGCTTCTCGGGCTGTGGCGGCGGCGGCTTGGGCTGCTTCTTTGGTGGCCGGCCCCCCTCCACGGTGCGCTGGACGTTTTGCCGGCAGTACCAATCATTATACCTCGTCCACTGACGGAGGTATTGTTGGTACGCCTTGAGGCGGCGCTGGTAGAGGCGGTCCTCCTTCAAGGCAAAGGCTCGCTCGCCCGCCTTCTGCTTCTTAACCACCTTAGGTGGCTCGGGCCACACTGGGTAAGGTGGTCTTGGGTCCGCGCCCTCCTCCTGCTCTTCTTCCTCCTCTTCAACTTCATCCGCCTGCTCCTCCTCCTGCCAGGGAGGCTCCTCGATCACGACGGTTCGGCGAGGCCCGTCGTTTCTTCTCTTTGTCCTCCGCTCCTGCCGCCGCAGCTCCTCCTCCCGTTCCCTCTTCCTCCTCGCGGCCCTCTCTTCTGGCCACTCCGCAACCTTCTCTTTGCCCTTCTTCCTTGGCGCCGAAGGCCCCGGCTCTTGCACCTGCTCTTCCACCTGTTCTTCCACTTCGGTGTCTGTGGCCCCGAAGTGGCGAGATTCGTCCGTTCTTTGCGTGCCTGCCGACGGGGAACTGCTGCTAGGGCTCTCCTCAGCGTCGTGATAAGTATCGCCGCTGCTGCTGCTGCTGGGGGGAGGCTCCTCTTCCCCCTTCTTGGGTCGTAGGTGCTCCGGTATCTTCTTCACATGTCGTCCGGCTGCTAGGTGCGCCATTGAGAGTGTCGGCCACTCACCTGGCTTCCTGGCTGTCTGCTTGGTTCTTGCCATACTTAACGGTCTAGGAAACGGGTGACGATAGGCTGATCAAGAGAGATAAGGTGGAGGAAAGTTTGGAGGGAAAATGAGGTGTTAGGGATATTTAAAGAGGAGGGTCCCTAGGAATATTCCCCTACCATAAATAGCCTATTTATTAGCCCCCCCTTATTAAATATACCATATTTAGTACTTATTTAATTATTAATGTATATAATTAAACTACTTTAATTCATATTATACCTTACATTTTCGAATTTCTCTAATAATTTGAGGTGCTAATTATGAATTTGCGCCATTTTTCACCTGGGTCTCCGATTGGTATGATTCTTCGACCCATTTTAGGTGAAATTCGATGTAGATGCATAATTTCCACTCCAAATTTTACTAGAAGATGAATTTGACTCACTCTTTCCTTCGTCTAACACTTAACCTAATTCCTGACCCACTACCTAGGAGAAAAAAAAAAAAATTCCCCCATTTTCGCGGTTCCATGGTGGAAATGTTTATTTCCCACCCCTATAGGCCTGTTAGACTACTTTCATGGTTATGGTCAGTGCTAGTTCTTGGTCAACCAAGAACATCGCTCTGATACCATTGTGACGCTCCCTACTAAACATACGGCGTCCGGCCGTACACTCGGCAGGAAATCCCCCGTCCGGCTCAACAACCGCACGGGCCCTTCGTCTACCCCGCACTCTGAGGTGATCCCTAGTGCGGGGAGGGAACACGAAGATGTCTTGCGCGTCCTTCCCCTATGGGCTCCTATAACAGCGGAAGCGATAACACGTCAGAACTTCAAACATATACAAATACTACCTCGAAGGGTAGCGCATCACACATAAACCAATGCAAAGATGATAATCATGAACCATAAAACATGAGAGCTCCTACCCCGGCTCAGACTCATAAGGAGGATGACTGACTGGCTAGGCCTCAAGATAGAGCAGACCGAGTCATGGCAATGACGAGGGCTGGCATAGAACAATGGCTACCCCTCCTGTGCATACTTTGCAGATGGGCTAAATCAGGCTCTGGCATGACTCTAGCCTTCCGGATACGCAATCCCATGGCATCACCCATCGGGACTACTCCAGGTTGCATCTCCCTGGTCCGATGAGGCAGGAAGGGTTGCATCTCCCCTTCCCAGGGTCTAGCGGTGCCGTGGGCGGCTAGAGAATCGTGGCGACACACGATTCGTACCCGACTGGACCCCCCAAAACGAGAGCCAAGCCAACACTTGCAGCTCTCGAGAGGCAGGGCAACACCATTGCCCCAGGAGGTGTCGGACCCATGCTCGGCCCACACGAAGTGACCGATCATAAGCCTAGCCCACTATGGGATCCCCCGAAGCCCCCACTCGGCAGGGATCCTCCCTCCACATTCCCTCTAGCCTCGTTATATGGTTCTGAGTCATATCATAGCCTCGATAGCCTGGTGGGCTCCTATGCACAGGCCGCATCTAATAGGAACTAAGGGATCTACTCTAGGAGCATACTACATATGGCCCTAAGTCTCTACCCCCCTTCCCAATACAAGAGGAGCAAACATGATCAACCAACATCACATAATCATCATATCATGAGAATAATCATAAGAAGAACATCTTAACCTAATCATACAAATCTAACTAATGGTTAGGGTTCCTTGATTAGGGTTTAAGATGTTGAATATGGGTTCTAGGATGGCTCTACTCTAGATACAAGATACTAGCATATCTGGAAGGCCAATTCCAGATAAGCTATCACAACTACTACCCTCCATACCTGCTCCTGATGCTCTCTCTCCAGATCCGTGTGCCTCCATGGTCTTTGACTCACGTGATGATGTTCCTGCTCCAAGAACGAGTCTACCTTGCTGGGGCTGCTACACCAGTCTATGCCACAGCAAACGATGTTCGAAACGGGGTTTCGAACGAGTAGGTGAGTCTCTGGGTGCTAGGGCTGGAAAGAGGCCTAGGGTTAGGGTTTAGGCCTATATAAGTTAGGTCCACTTAGGATGCCATGTGGCACCAATCGGGTGAGTCCTGTGTGGCGGGTGCCCAATAGGTTAAGGCCACGTGGATAATGGTCTAAACCTATGGTTGGCTAAGTTATGAGAATAACTTGGCCATGCCCCCTAGTGCCACAATCTACGGTATACAAGGCTATGAAGCTAGACTTGTATAGTGACGGATCCAAGAATATACGTATTTATGGCGTATATTCCCGTGGACCGTCACACCGACGGCAACTCCATCTCCAAATATTTGTAAGCGAACACCACTTCAACATTTTGGCCACGATAAATGAGGATTGGAGGCCTTGGCTGGCATGTGGACGATACCAGAACTACCTTAATTTTGGCTAAGTTGACGCGCATGTCAGTCACCTGTCAAAATGTGTCCAGGGCATCGAGATGACGTTGTATATCTGCCTGGGTATGTGCTAGGAGGTCCACATCGTCAGCATAGATCAGTTGCCTAATGATCTGGTGTAGGAGGTGAGCCCCAGTGCCTCCATTATCAGTGAGCCATCTCTCCAGCTGATCAATATACAGACCAAAAAGTGTGGGAGAGAGAGGGCATCCCTGACGGACCCCAATACTGCTCTCGAATGGTTGGCCCGCTGGTTGCAGCCGGCCAGTGCATGTCTCATATAATCTGTACACCGCGTTCTGCAGATCGACATGGACGTCTAGCTGCTGCAACCTTGCCCACAGCTTTTCCTGAGGCACAGTGTCAAAAGCCTTGGCGAAGTTTACGAAGCAGCAATACAGATCTTGCCGACAGTTCCTGCTGTCCTCAACCAGAGCCTCGGCATGAATCCTGCCTGTGTGAGTGCCCGCACTCCTACTGCCTCTGCCCATCCTGTCAACTGCTGCTCGAGGATCCCGACGAGGAGCTTTGCAAACACTGAGCGGATCATGATGGTTCGGTAATTGGCCGCGCAATGCGGGTGTTGTGGTCCCAATGGTTTGCTTGCAAGGGACTTAATATCATTAAGCTAACCCCAAGCACAATCATTCCAACATATCAAGATGCTGGCAAACTACGCTTTTGTACAGAGGGAATCCTCAAAAGCTACGAAAGCTGGCAAAGTAATAAGGTAAATACCACTACACAAAAGGGGGGAGGGGCAATTAACTATAAACCATAATGATAAGCAGTAACAGTGCCCTAGGGATATGCATATCAAAGTCAGATATGAACCTTTGCCTAATTTGGATAGATCTTTATTCCTTTAAGAGCTTCTCATATAGAAATAGCATGGTGCTTCCCCATTTTTTTGATCCAAAACATCATCTAGGGTAGTTGAATGTGGCCAAAATGGCCTTCTACAGGCTGTATTTGCTAAATCTCTACTTGCAGCTGCAAAAACGAAAATGAAAATAGAGCTTTTGTCACTGAAGAGAGATGGAATTGGGTTGTTATAGGCACTTATCTCTTCAATCTTCTCATACAAGTCCATGCCAAACTCCAAATAGAGACCTCTCGACAGCCTTCCCTAAAGCCCAGGCTCAAAACGATGTTTGCGCCGTCGAATTGAGGCAGGGCCAAACAGAAGCCGGTGATTCCGTCGGACGGTTTGGACTGCCAGGCATCATTGTGGCTTCACTGAGCCGTACGTGGGATGAGAATTTCAAATACAAGGGTTGGAGAAACTCATGACGAAACTATGGCCTATCTGGTCTTGCCTCTCGACCGGATTTAACCACGTGTTGCACATGCGGGAGCCGGGGGTTTTTATCTTGTGGGGGTATTCCGTCGGATGGAATTATGCATGGGTGATTCATTCTCGTGGAATATAGCACCTGATGATTCCATCGGATGGAATAATCCGGAGGTGGTTCCTTCCGTGGAATACATCCAGAGGGAGATTCCTTCCCAAGGAAGGTTTATCTGGTGATTCGACCAGTAGAAATAGCTGTTTCAATGCCTGGGATTACCACGTCCAGGGAACGGGCAAGATGTGGTTCTTAGGAGCTGTCAGGTGTCAGGCCAACGCCTGGGTTCCCATCTTGTGGGGTGATTCCATTGGATGGAATTATAGGGTTGTGATTCCATCCAACAGAATATGCCACTGGATATTCCACGAGGAGGAATGTTACGGCGTGTGATTCTATCCAGCGGGATCAATGAAGAGTGATTATGTTGCGTGGAATACAAGGGTGGTGATTCCGTTCGGAGGTATCATTTGGACGACTAAGATGCGGCGTCACGACGGACGGCTAGGATCGCTCAGAACATAGTCAGGTACTTAGAACAGGGCGTCTAGAATGGATCCCGTTCCCAGAGGGTTAATGGTTCCGCGAGAAGTTCGTCATCGTGACGAAAATACCGAAACCAGGGTGAAGGTATTTTAATTTACGCAAGGTCCTCCCTAGCAAAAAGGTCCTCTTCTTTGGCTCAAGATATATCTACCCTGGATTCGGGGATCCCGGAGCTAGAGATCCCGTCCTCCGGAATCCCCAGGCGTTCTCGACGGGATCCGTTCGGGGACCCCCGTTTTCCCGTACTGACACATGCACGTGGTCGATATCCTCTCCCGATATCGGCCGTGGTGATCCCCTCCTCCGGGATCACGCTCGGTGATTCCCTCCTCCGGGATCACGAGGGCCTGGTCGATATCCTCTCCCGATATCGCCCTGGTGATCCCCTCCTCCGGGATCACGAGGGCCTGGTCGATATCCTCTCCCGATATCGGCCGTGGTGATCCCCTCCTCCGGGATCACATCCATGACAGGGCCATGTGCGCCTGGCTGTTAGCGGCGACGGTTATCAGCCGTAGCGATTCCGACCTCCAGGATCAGCACGTTGATTGCACCTATGATTCCGGAGGCCGGTATCGGGAAACCTTTGGACGTTGGAGATTGAAGCGTAGACCCACCCAACGGTCCAGGTTTGAACTTGCCAGCCCATGCATGGACTGGCCACTCGAATGAGGACACGTGGAGGTTCTGAGACCATCCTCCGGGATCACTCCTGAGTACGTTGTTTCTCTGGTTTCTCTCTGCTGCATGTCGAAGTAGCCTGGTAGAGGAGCGGAATGCCGCAGGCATGGACGAACTAGAGGAGAAGAGAGAAAGGGTAATCGATTACTAAGTCATTTGAATGAAGAGACATGCATTCCCATTTATATTTTGAGTATTTTTCTACAGCTAAGGGCTGAAATACAGCCCGAATCACCTCCAAATGGGTTGTTTGATCATGGCAATCTCCATTGGTATCCTGAAGAGCATCAGGTACCTACTATTCAAGGGGGTGGGCGGATGCTGCTGTGGACCTGCTACATCCACACCAACCGGGTTCAAGATTTTATTCTTGGGGAGCAGAAGAATTCCCAAGCACCTTGCAACTTCTATCTCCGGAGCTCAGAGGTTTGAGAGAGTGTAAAAAGACCCTACAAAGATTCCTACTTGACCTTGAAGAGGTATAGACATTGTTAGATTCATATGTTTTTAATTGGAAATCATCATTGAGTGAACCAAGAAATTATTGTGTTTGCTTGAAGTTATTTTGATTCATTTGAAGTGGTTCTTTTAGAATTACACTCAGGTCTACATTAACTTGTATTTGCATAATACAGATATTGGTGTTCATGTGGACCTCAAGACATGACAGCAAACACTCATGTGGTTGAGGATGGACCACGTCCACCGGGTAGACGCAGGAAAAGGGTTCGAGAGGGGAGAGGGTGTATGCGTAGGGGCTGCGGTGCCATTTCACAATCAGGCAACTCTATCTCCTTCCTGAATTTTCACATATCACTTATTATGGGTTTGATCACAAGAATATCCAAGGTTTGCCTTGCCATGGTAAGTCCATTGACCCTCGGCAAGGGATTAAGTTCAAGTTAGCACCCTGGATCTCACAAGAATTGAAGGATTGGGTCCGAGAAAAGCTTGTGCAATGGCACACTCCACGTAGTGTCATGAATATGCATGAAGAGAGATGGAGATTGAAGCGTGATGTGCATGGAACTGAAAGCATGTGTAGGGATGATGTGCTCAAAATTCGGGACATATACAATGTTGAGAAGGGAGTTGTTCGTAACACATGGAAGCTGCATGATGATCTTCCAACTAGCATCTATATGTGGGTTCAACAACACCAAGATTCGGTGTTCATGTATGAGCAAGGAGACTTGTTTCAGTTAGGACTTATGACTCCAATCCAAAGGGAATCCATGCTGAGATTTCGTAAGAATGGAGCCATTTGCATGGACTCTACCTTCAAAACAAATGACAAGAGGTATGATTTTTCTTGAACCTTCATTTTGTACATTGATTTATTGGGTATGTATGTTTGTGCAGGTTCTATCTTTTCACACTCACGCCTTTGATGAGTATTCCAATGGTTTGCCATTGGCTTACGTTCTAACCAATTCTCAAGAGAGTGGAGCTATAACAAAGTGGATGCAAGCACTAAAGGAATCCTTATGTCAAGATGATCCTGAATGGCAACCTTCTTGCATCATTACGGATGATGCCCATCTTTGAGATAAAGGTCAGAAGAATGTAAGTTGTTGAAACTTAATCCTTGGTTGTGATTCCATATGTACTAACCTTGGTTATTTTTGTAGGTTTTCCCTAATGTACCCGTGCAAATATGCATTTGGCACGTGAGGAGGGCATGGATTAAATGGTTGCGTAAGAATGTGAAGAACAAGGTGCATCGAAACGAGTTGTTCAAGGAGCTTGGTTACATTATGTACGGAGACGAGAAGGCCCTCTTGGAGACAATGAGTATGGGGAAGAGTACAGGGGAAGTTGTGAGGAAAGAGGCCACCAGGGAAATGGAAGAGTTAGTGAGGAAGTATCCTCAATACCCTAAAGTGGCAGCCTACATGAGTAAGGAGTGGACTAAAAACATTTGTCAATGGGTGTTGGCTACAAGGATGTACCCTCACTCTAACCAAGAGACAAATGCTGCCATAGAGGCATGGCATTGTGCCTTGAAGAGGCGCCTGGGCATTTCTAAACGTGCACTTCGAGGAAGGAGGATTGATTGGCTGCTCTACATCCTAACCAATAACGTGGAGACACACATATGACATACATCGGTATAGTTCCTACACATCTAATCCTTCTCTCTAGCCTTTGTGTTTATATGATTTTTTTGTGTTGTAGGTCCATGAAGGAAGCGAGGCTTTGTAGTAAACACATCCGGGGAGGAGATAATAGAGTGCGCCATACGAGGTGCAAGGAAGATTCTTGATGAACAAGTCACATTCACCAACTTCGAGGAAGGTGAGGCGTATGCAGTGCAAAACGTACTCTAGGGCTAGGTCCTTACTTTGTGAAGCAGGGCACACAAGAATTGGGCATCTTTGTGGATCGCCCTTGGGGAGCCAAGGGCAACTTGTGTAAACACCAGGTTAAGGTTATGCAATTCTTTGGGCAACTAGAGATCGGGATCTTTTACATGTGCTTGGGTCCCAATATGGGACAATTGCTGGGGGCATGGACCAGTTGAGGCCATGTGAGGAGATAGTTCCTGGGGAGGGAAACCCATGTGAAGATGTGGCCGACATTGTATGCTTGGGAGAGGAGTCTCTCTCCCAAATGGAGAGAAGGTTTAACTTGGATAAGACTCGTGCATCCTTACAGGAAGTAATTGCTAGAGTGGTGTCAAGGGCTCAAAAAGATCCTAGCATGCTTGTTGCTACTGATTCTCTTATGAGACAACTCGACACTAGGCTAGAGAGAATGAATGATGTTGGGGGCACCAACATGATAGCCATAACAACTCTCCACACCTTGGCAATTGAAGAGGTGTGGAAATAGTTTGGCCAGGCTCAAGCCTTTGATAGAGCTTGGGAACAGGAAGGACAAGGAAATCAAGAAGATCTGGAAGCAAGTTGAGATGGAGGGGTTATTGTAAGTATGCAGTTGAACAGAACATGTTAAGTCATTTATGAGTTTACTTTCAATTGTTCTCACTACATACGATAACTTAGGGGGCAACGCAACTCCTTTAAGAAATCAAACCATTGAGGTTAAATTGGGACATTTAAGAACCGGACGTGTGATCCCGGAGGTGGGGATCACACGACATCTACAGAAGAATATGCTTTAATATGCCTTAATATTGAAAATAGTAACCATACCATTGAAATTAAATAATGCTTTTTTCGCGGACGTGTGATCCCGGAGGAGGGGATCCCCATTAATTATGTTGTGATCCCGGAGGAGGGGATCATCCGGCAACTACAACGAATATGCCTTAATATCGAAAATAATATCTATACCATTGAAATTAAATAATGCTTTTTCGCGGACGTGTGATCCCGGAGGAGGGGATTCCCATTAATTATGTTGTGATCCCGGAGGAGGGATCATCCCATCATCTACGAATATCCCTTAATATCGAAAATAATATCCATACCATTGAAATTAAATAATGTTTTTTTCGCGGACGTGTGATCCCGGAGGTGGGGATCCCCAGCCACGCACGTAGTGATCCCGGAGGAGGGGATCACAACATAATAATCAAGGAACATTAACACATTGACCAATATTTCACATTGACCAATATTTCACAGAATTGTCTCATATTCCACACTGACCAATATTTTACAGAAAGTTCATTTCTTATATTCATATGTGCATACAGTTTACTCAAATTACATTCAAATATACAGATTAGATCCATTGTTATTTTCAGGGGCCATTTAATGCCAGACGGTAATCTGGGACGAGAGAATCGATCCCGGCCTTGGGGCAAATAGAAAGTGGATTTCCCTTGGGCTAGACAAATCACTCAATTTCTGCAAAAGCAGAATGAAACAACGCGGGTATTGTCTATCTCTTCCTTCTGGAACCAATCCCGGGTAATGACAACCTGAAAAAGAACAATTCTTAGCAATGACAATCTGAAAAGTGACAATTCGACAGTCATTCAGAATTGTGATTTACCTGATCTTTGGTGCTGCAGACATCTCAAATAAATCTATTCACATAATTTACCACATATACACCACAATCTTGGCTGTTATGTTGCCGGGGAGCATCCATCAGTATGCAAGGAGCATTGTGAAGTGCTGATTCCTCGTGCTTCCACCTCTTGAATAGGTCACTCAAGAACCTGGAAATGTAATCCGAGTTCAATCCCTAAAATAAGAACCTAATTACCTATGCTGAAACCATAAATATGTGTACACCTGAAATAACTCACAAAGTTATGAAGCCTCGAACATCTGCATGCAGGGGATCATAAGAATCAAAGTGTAAAATGCACGGGCAGGGCTTGTTCAGCTCATGGAATAAATTACTACTTCTATATTTTTAGTATAGCCACATAGGTCTAGCTAAACTACTTTCGAATTCGAGCTAGAAGTTTCTAACACTTGGCTAAACTAAATGGTTTTTCTCCATCATGGTTTCTTGCCTTTGGCTAAACTTTCACAAAATGTAGGTCAAATATTAGCCGTCACACTATCCTTATTTCAAAAGTTCCAAGCCTTTGAATAAAGACATTGAACTTATTGTTATTACAATGTAATTCAATATAGAAAAATAAATGGTGCAATTATAATCATTCTTAATATGTATAATAATAAAACAAAGACATAAATTGACACATAATCATATACGCACATGCTCAAAGCTCAAAGAAAAAGTGCAGTGTTCCTTCTAGCTGTGATCCTCCCTCTGATAATTAACTTCATACTTGAAATAAGAAGTTTCTAATTCAACTTCGTACTTGAAACAAGTTTTTTGGTGATTTCCTAAAGTTCCTATATATCTTGGTGTCGGCTACTAGGCTAACCCATCCATTTTTCCAAGTCCACTTTGGCTAATTGTTGTTCTGGTGGAGGTGGAGGCTCGGCTATCCGATCTAAAAACTCACTTAGTCGGCAAAAAAATTGGGCTAAAATTTTATTTTTTTGGGCAATTTTTCCCATTTACTTTAGCCGTTTTTCTTGGCAAAAATGCTACAAAATAGCCATTTGGCTAACCTTAGCCGTTATTTTATTCCATGGTTCAGCTTCTGGCATGCCAATTGATCAACAACTAATATAAACAGGCTCCAATGGCCACTGCAGTTCGATAAAACTAATCACTTGACAATTAAAAATGAAGGGGATCTTTTAACTTCACAAGCAGATGTTACCTTGCATTAACAGGAATGTAGTAGTACTGAACATGCTGAATTCTCCATTGAGCAGCTTTGCCAAACGGTGATGGCGGGATCAACTTTGCAAATTGGTCATATGCCCCGCCTAAACCTGCCTTGCTTCCACTCGAATGCAGCAGGGTGAACCATTACATGGTGACATCTCTTCTGAATAGGAATCGAATGGACAAGTACCCTGAGGAGAGGATGTGCAAATTAAAACAGAATTCCAATTGTTTGAGCAACAGAAGTGAACTGTAGTAGCAAAATTACACTCACAGTAAAGAAGCTCCAATGCAGTCGGCATCCACCTCGCATTGCAAATCTCCGAGGCCACTTGGAATTGTTTGGAATTTTTGGGCTTAACCGACGGTCACAATTTGACAGCCACGTGGCATCGTGGCATATCGGGCAGGTCCGCGTCAGTGGCGGATAACGGGGGGTCGTTGGGGGGGGGTGATCCCGGAGGATGGGATCACGGCCCTGTCATGGATGTGATCCCGGAGGAGGGGATCACCACGGTCGATATCGGGAGAGGATATCGACCAGGCCCTCATGATCCCGGAGGAGGGGATCCCCACGGCCGATATCGGGAGAGGATATCGACCAGGCCCTCGTGATCCCGGAGGAGGGGATCACCAGGGCCGATATTGGGAGAGGATATCGACCAGGCCCTCGTGATCCCGGAGGAGGGGATCACCACGGCCGATATCGGGAGAGGATATCGACCAGGCCCTCGTGATCCCGGAGGAGGGGATCTCTGCGGACGGCGGAGATTCGACGGGGTTTTGGACGGCCCGGATTGACCTGACAGGTACGTGCATGTGTCAGTACGGGAAAACGGGGGTCCCCGAACGGATCCCGTCGAGAACGCCTGGGGATTCCGGAGGACGGGATCTCTAGCTCCGGGATCCCCGAATCCAGGGTAGATATATCTTGAGCCCTCTTCTTTGCAAAAAATTTGTTTGTTTTTTGGGCTGGTGATTTTACTTACTTGTTTTAGCGAGAGCTTCTTCTATTCTATATCGTTTTTGTTATTTCAGATTAGTAAGCTAGATTAGAATATCTACTAGGCTGAAACAATAAATCTTCCTCCACACACAAACTCTCCTCTCCAGTACCCTAGCCTATGCTACCACGCGGCCCATCCGAAATTTAAATACATTGTAATTCAATTTTCTTTCGTTTGAAATCATACCAAGGTACGCTTTAGAAAGGACTACCGCTATAAGCTACCTAAAAGATAATATCCACAAAAGCTAAGATGTACGCTAAATCAGATTTCTTACAGTCCTATTTCAGAGCTGGTTGTTGAATATCACATCGCATGCGTTTTGGCTAAGGCTTCCTTTCACGGAGCCTATGCGGAGCCGTGATCAAATGAATCCAATAATGAGAAATTTAAACTGAACGGGCCTCGACAACAGCCAATCGTGGTATTTATCAACCACTGTCATGTTTGAACCAAAAAAAATACACGAGGTTTTTATGGACTTAACGAATTTTTTAGTGAGTGTCATGTTAAAATCACATTGAGAGAAAAAATACACGGAGTTTTTTTTATTTCATGCTGGTTCAAACATGACAGTGGTTGATAAATACCACGATTGGACAACAGCTACCAATTCAGGCCTTCTTTAACTTATATAAACGCTTGCTCTTGCATACTTGGAATGCAATATGGATCCGGCAGTGGTAGTGGGGGTTGATTTCGGAACGACTTATTCTGGTTTTGCGTTTGCGCATAGGAATGATGCTTCCGATGTCCATATTTTGGAGAATTGGCCTGCTTCTGATGTTGCCGCAGGAAAAACGTATTGCAAGACCAAAACGAGCTTGTTCTACATAAGAGCAGGGAGGTCGCTGGAGCTAAAAGCTTGGGGCTGGCCTGCACTTTTGGAGGCCCTTCAGCAAGCCGAAGGATCTGCTAGTTCTGGTGGGCAGGAAGATTTTGTTCAAGCAGTCACCGTATTTGGTCAAAACAGATATTATTTTGCTACCAGATTTAAGTTATTGCTAGCTCCTGATTCTCAGAAACATGATTTGCCTGATGGGCTCTCTGTCCAGAGGCTCATATCCGACTATCTAAAATGCATGTCGGATTTTATTGTGGATCATCTCAAGGAAAAATATGGAAAGCATTTCAAAAAGCAAGATGTGCAATGGTGCATAACAGTGCCAGCACTTTGGGATGATGGTGCCAAGCAACAAATGCAAATCTGCTGTGAAATGGCTGGAATGGTAAAAGGCAAATACTGCAAGGATTTAATCTGCAAGCTCTCATAGTTTGCGAATAGTTCTGGAGCCTGAAGCTGCGTCCATTTACTGCCAGAGGCAGCTTCATGATATCTCTCTACAAATTGGGGATGAATTCATGGTTGTGGATATTGGAGGTGGAACTATTGACCTAGTTGTGCACAAAAAAGCCAACAATAATCTCTACCAAGTACATGAAGCTGGGAACTGTGGCGAAATAGGTGGAGGTACATTTGTAGACAATAATTTCTTTCGTTACTTATCTCGCTAACAAAATTGGTTGTTTTGAAAAATTTGCCCGGCAAGATCCAAAGTTCCTTGTTAAGGTTCAGAAATGGTGGATTGGCAAAAAATGCTCGTTTGATGGCTCTTCCTCGTCTGTGGGAATGGGTTGGGACATTCCATCCAGGCTTGCCAGTGCTTGGAAAGCATATGACAGATCAAAGGGCATTATTAGGCCAGAAGATGAGTACGAAGAGCTGGAGATAAGCACTCAAAAATTCAAGGAGTTATTTGACACCGAGGTGCAGAAAACAATCCAGCTAATACGGCAACAGATGAAATTGTGTCCCAGAATAAAATGCTTGCTGGTAGTAGGAGGATTTTCTGAAAATGTCTATATGATTAGCCGAATAAAAGAGGAGTTCGGCCATGAAATTAAAAATATTATTGTTCCGGTGAATCCTGGAGCTGCTGTTTTGCACGGCGCAGTCAGATTTGGTTTCCAATTGAATCTGGTGCTCTCCAGGAAGTCTAGAAAGATCTATGGAATATGCGCAGCGCATAAATACCGTAATTGTCATTCTGTAGAACATGTATTCAGAGATCGAAATGGAGTGCAGTATTGTACCAACATCTTTGGCAAGTATGTCCAGAAAAATCAAACTCTGTTAATCGATTCTTGTGTTGAACACAGTTTCAATCCAGTCGATGATGACCAGAAAGAGCTGCTCTTGCCCTTATATTCATCAGATGAAGAATGCCCCGTTCACACAACAGATGCAGGTTGTGTAGAGGAATGTAGCTACAGCTTGGATATATCAGAGGATCTGCACCTGGGCAAAGCAAGGTTGATAAATGTAAAAATGTATTTTGGACTCAGCACAATTGAAGTGTCAGCAAGGCGAGTTAATTTTGGGGATCGAAAGCCAGAAAAACTGTACTTCGTAAAATTCGAGACAGCCTGAAAAATTCCTTAGAAACTGATCACATGTACTGACTTTCATTGTTCTTAATCTTAGCTTTTGTCAAAATATTGTGAATCACTAAATTGTTCATATTGCAACGTTCTTCTAACAGCACGGTCGATGATTTGCGTTATTACTTTCAATGCTTCTTAGAAATCCATTAAGCTATCTATATTTTAAAGCAAAATCGTATGCATAAAGTTTGCACAACGCACATGCTGCAAAGAAAGAATTATTTGCATATAAGGGTTTTGCCGCATTAAGGTTTTGCTGTTAGAAAAGCATATACAAAAGGGACCCCAATTTGTCCAAACACTGAAAATATTTGCCACCTAGCTAGCAGTTTCTGGGTTGAAATCCGATTACCCCACTAGCCTACGTCTCAAGAGAACCGCAGAGATCTCCCCACGTATCTCATCTCTCAACCAAGAACCGCCAAGTGGCAAATAGATAGCCACGTTCAGAAACCGCAAAGATCTCTCATGTGTCTTATTTCTCAACTCAGAAACGCCAAGTGGCAGAGAAATAGGATAGCCACGTAAAAAATTATGCCTGCCACCTTAAAAATACATGCCAAGTGGAAGCAGAGTTTCATTAAAGTTGGAATTCTGAAGACAAGTTGGAATAATTTTTATATAGTCTATACTTGGAGGGTTATGTATACCTCAATACTTATAGTAATTACATAAAGGTTATGTATACATGTGTATACTAGTATATATCAATACTTATATTACGGTTATGTGTACTACAAAAGGTTATGTATACCTGTTGTATACTAACACAACCAGATTACAATAAGATAACAAGTACTATTATTCTTCTACTATTACTCTGAATGATCAGAACTAGCAGAAGGCGCTCCAGAGATCCTTTCGATCATGAACATTTGATACTCTCTATTCCATAGGAGATGGATGATAACATCGACGGGATCAGGATAATGGCGAGGATTGAGAGCAACAGTGGTGAGCCAGTCTTCAAGCGGTATATCTCGCTCGCGGCACCGCTTGAAGTCCTCATGATTCATCTTGCAAGTGATAGAATCACGTTCAAGACCAGAATACGTCATAGCTAGACGGAGGCCAATGTTGTTGCACTCGGCAATTTGATGTATATTTATACCCACCAAAATTATTGATGGTATATACCCACCAAAATTATTGATGGTATATACCCACCAAAATTATTGATGGTATATACTCACCAAAATTATTGATAGTATATACATAGAAATTATTGGATCATATACATGTATGGTACTCGTATAATGGCAATGAACACCAATAATTCACATCAATAATTTTACTTCACTATAAAAGCAGCTCCATTCGGTGGTAGAGGTCATTCATCTCCCATGGCTTCCTTGCATGATCGTCCGGAGAACATCCAAACCATCAAGTGCTACATGAGCTACAATGATCTGTATGATTGCGCAATAAAGGGTGTCAAGATGGATCCATGGCTGCAATCCAAAGCAGATGGTCCTGCGAGTGCTTGCAGGAAGCTCACTCGTGTTGTGATCCACCTATATTGGCTTCCTGATCAAGAGATCTATGAGTTGAATGCCATTACCTCATTCGGTGTTGATGATGAGTGAATCAGTGATGATCTGTATACCTGTTAAGGATATAATAATATAAGCACTTATGATTTGTGTATTTGTTAAGGATATATATAATATAAGCATAGTGAATATTATGTGATGTATAGAATCTGAGTACATGATAGAATCATACACATGCACGAGTACATGATACTTGTATCGCTCAATGATGGCGCTCTGATCCACCCCAATAATTCACATCAATAATTTTACTTCACTATAAAAACAGCTCCATTCGGGGCTAGAGGTCATTCATCTCCCATGGATTATTTGCCTTCTTCTGTTCACCACATCGAGGCGATCAAGTGCTCAATGAGCCACTCTGATCTTGTTGGTTGCCTAGACAGACATCTTCTTCTTGATCCCTACCTGCGAAGAAAAGCTTTGGGCCGAGATTCATTGCCCTGCGTCAATTAGGTGTTATGATCCATCCGATTTGGCTTCCCGCGCGCATGAGCTATGAGATATCGGGGATCACTACTACGAGATCATGAAGATGAATGAATCAACATTCAACATATAAGCACCGACCATCTTATCTATGAATCATGTATGCATTTATATATTAAAGATGTAAGCAGTTATATATGATCACAAATATAGTAATGTACAAGATCTTATGTATTAAGATGAAAGATATGTATTACAAATACAAGATCTCATGTATTAAGATGAACAATGTGCTATGTCTTTCTACATGTCTACAATATTTTTCGGAATTTGGACTGTTTTCGGCCTCTTGCCATTGGCATCCCAGGCATAATGAATAGCATCTAAATTTTCATACCTTGAAGGATCGGAAGCATTAGGCCGCCAACGCTTAGTCAAGCAGTCTTTGTAGTCCCCTCCAGTAGGCTTCCACCACGATACAAAAATATGGCCAAAATATGTAGATTCTGGATCAAGAACAGCATTCTCCTCTGCATATCCTAACCAAGTGGCAGTGTTATCATCTCCTGACTAGAACAAACATACCCTTTGTCACATGTACGTGAGGATCAAACTCTTCAAGAGGCAACACTGGACGGCCATCTGACGGGCCACAATAAGATGGTAAAGTTCGTGTGACCAAGGCAGATACGTCGACCTCTGGAACAAATGCTGTTTGTTCCAGAGGAGCTTGTCTTGTTTGTGGCCAAAATGCATCATTTTGAGGACGTCCTGAAGCAACATCCTCCAAAGAGATAAGAAGCTGGCTCCAATACTGAACACTTGCTACTTTCTTGATTCTTACATATGTCCTTCCATAGGGAGATGTATTTGTTGATGCTATCCTTCAACCCTGGAAGATCCTTCAATGTTGGTCTAGGAGGAATATTTTGTGGCACACCACTTGGTAGCATTGGCTGACCATGTTCATCCTCTTTCCACATTTTAACTCCTGGAGAATCTGCTGGAAGCCACTCTTTATGTGTAGGACGCATTTTGTATTGCATAACAGGCCAATCTCCTGCCATCTTAAATTTGAAGAGCAATGGTTCTGTATGCCCAACTAGGCGTTGGCCCTTATCAGGGATGAATTCCTTCACAAAAGCCTTCCAATTTGGAACTTCATCAATAAAGTATGGAATTGGAGATTTTGCATTGCACTTGCTGAACAAGTAAAGTAGCTCTGGTAGTGTCAAAGCATCCGATGAACTCATCAAGGTTGAAAAATTTCCAAATAAAGCATCAATATCATCATGGGTGTGGCCGACCATCATAAAGCCCACTTGGATCTCATCAAAGACCTTAAGCCAAGTCAAATAAGATAAGTATGAGAAGACATACCTATTTTTGTTTTGCCCTGATGCATTATCAAGTTGCAAATAGAGATTTTGGGAGAGGGTTGAACACCTCGAGATTCGTTGTAGTTGAAGCATTTGGCAATACTTACGCCATAGAAGCAAGTTTGTTCTTCAAAGGATTGGTATCCTTGACTGCTTGCATCCATTTGCAATCTGCAGGCTTACTTCCACACAAGTCACCTATCTTGTCCTCTTGTACCAATACCAAGTTATGCAATATCCTAGAAAGTGAACCATTGTGGAAGTTTGAATCATCTTTCCATAAATCCATGCCCATGAGTCAGAGCTCCTGTCAAACTGCTCTTCAAGCGATCACCTCTCCATACAGATTTTGCTAGATGATGACTTCTAGGCACTAAAGTCTTAACCTGATCCATCTTATCATGTATTATACATAGATGATTTTTTTACGGAGACCCATTTGTGACAATGCTCTCCAATGCCAATATTGACTTCTGCAAGAACGTTGCTCTAGCATATGAGCCCGACGTTGAATTGCAAGCTTTCGTCTCTCTCTTGTATCTTTTGTTTTTTCCAGCTTTTGCTTAATTACCATGCAGATGTTGCATTTAGAGAAGGCTGTATTTTTTGCAATGCTAACATCTGGAAATTCCCTTTTCCATATACTATAAAAAGAGTTCAAGGCTACAGTTGTTCCTGTAAGCTCTTCAACGACTGCACCAACTTCTTTATGTATAAGCTTCTTATTAAGAATGGAAGGAAGCTTGCGTACGTTTTCTCTTACATCATCTCTACCTCTTTTGCTCCTATGGGGAATACTTTCAGCATTCTCCGAATGAATCATGTCTAGCACACATTTGGTGGCGGTGTAGTGGATCTAGGCTTCTTAGAGCCAAGTATTACCATGTTGACTACCTTTGCACCTCGCTTCAAATCTATTTCTCCAATTGTAAAATGTTGGTCGACCGATACCTAAAGCCATGCGCCACCCGCCCGGGCAATTCCATCCCCTTTGAGCACTATCCGCCCCTCTCCTTCTCTGTGTAAGTCACACTCAAAGACGTCAAAAAAACGTAACCCTTGCATTTTATGGTTGGGATAAAAAATCTTTTCTTAATTCACGTACTTGATGCTTGGTAAGTTTCTTGTTGCAAGTATTTTTGCAGCAGCTTGACTTCATGAACTTATTGATTGAAGTTGTGGAGCATAGCCTTTCCTCTTTGCTTTTTCCCTTGGGCTCTCTTGGAATCCTATGTGTGTAAGTATACTTCCTCTTTCGTTTGAATTAAGCCTGAATGTTGTCCTCAAATGATTCTAGCTCTATATCCTCATTTTCTTTAGCTTCTCGAGCTTGCAGATATTGTGAGGCAGTCCTTCCATCCAAAGAACATCACATCGCTATTTTTCCCACCGAACAAGTGCATTCTCACTTGGCCCTTCTGCACAAGCATGACATCTCAGATCCTCTTTCATTAGTTCAGGAAGCACCTTTCCAACACAAAGGCCAACCTTTGTGTCTCCTAAGAATTCATCATCAACAACATCCTGTGGATCACTGAATAGAATTATAGCTTCGTGATATTTAGTTCTAGTACAAGAATGGAGAATGTGGCCTTTGCATTTGAAGAGTTTCGTTCTTGAGTAACTAGGTGATGGCTCATCATCATCTGATGGTATTCTGCGAGCAAACCGAGTAGCTAAATCCACTTATGGATCAATCTCTTCATCTGCATCTGGTACTGCCTCCACAGATTCTATGTATGAGTTGTGTGAGGTAGGTGTCCCCATGTCTGATCTTGGTGTCTCATCATGGGCTGCATCAATGCCATGAAAACGTATATCGCTTTGAGGCCATTCGATGAATGTGCCCTCGCAATATTATCCGCACCCGCACATTGCATGCAATCGGAAGCACGTGAGTTGGCACCACAGTCTCGGTAACTTGCACAACCACGTTCCGTGCATCCACATCCTTCCCATGGATGCTACTTCTATTCGACCAATGACCTCGCCAACAACAAGCGTTGTCCTTTGCATAAGTTCACCAAGTTCTCCGTGTTGCTCATTGGCTGAGATGAAGGAGAACTGGGTGATGACGATGTAGAGGAACTACTAGGCAGGTTGGGGTTTTCGTATCAGATGATGATACAGGTGAAGCATCTGGACAGATTCTCATGTCATGTCTAGGCCATTCGATAAATGTGCCTACGGCTTCAACAACATTATCCGCGTCTGCACATGGAATGGGAAGCACATGGGATGGAATTATGGCTTCAGTAACCTCCACGACGACGTTCCTAAAGTAGTCAATGTTCTTTCCATGTAGGTGCCCTCTATGCAGTTCATGCCCCCTAGCAACAACCACGTCACCACAGAGGAAGTTCTGCAAGGTCCTTTTCCTGCAAGCATCCAATGACACACACATTGTTAGAAACCCCGCGGAAATAACCATAAAATATTCACAAAACAGGCAAATGGCGCGAGTGCGCCATTTGTTCAAATAGCGCAGCCGCGCCATTTGCCACAAAATAGCGCAGCCGCGCCATTTGCCTTAATGGCGCGGCTGCGCTATTTGGAGGCAAATGGCGCGCCTGCGCTATTTGATTTAATGGCGCACCAGCGCCATTTGCTCTAATGGCGCACCAGCGCCATTTGGCTTCCTTAGGAAACAAGACAGGAAAACTTAGGAAAGCAGATTACACAGTACAGATCACTACAGATTACTAAAGATTACAGATTACACATTAGTAGATATTACTACAAACTACAAGATTATTACAGATTGTTACAGATTACTACAGATTACAACAGACTACAGATTATTTCCTGGATTGTTACAGGTTACTACAGATTACTACAGGGTAGAAACATTATTCTGTACTTATAGGAGAAATTGCTGACAGTTAAACTAAAACAGAACAGTCACTAACCTTGGCATCATTGTAGATCGAGAATCTGCCATTGAAAGAAGGAAAGAGCCTTGAATCAAGTAGGCGCCTTCAAAATAAAGGAAGCGCCTGCAATCAAATGAAGAAGCGCCTGCTATGAAATGAAGAAGCGCCTGCTAACCAAGTGAAGCGCCTGCAACTGAAGGTAGCGCCCAAAGAAGCGCATGCTGTACAAAGCAACACAAATCAAATAACTCTCCTGAGGAACCAATGAAAGGCGCAATAGACGTCTGACGAGCGCCCTGCCTTGGCGGCCAAGTCCTCTCAGGCGCAAGTACCTACGAATGTTGAAGCGAGGACGGGGAGCGTAAAATCGCAACCTGCGAATACGAGGACGAAAAGCCACTTTTTACCATATCGTACCCAAGATTTTTATAAACGGCTTTGAGACAGGGACTGGCACAATATATGCGAAAAGTGGCGGGGAATTCAAATTTTAAAATTCAAGTGGCGGACGGGCGGGGAATTCAAATTTTAGAATTCAATTGGCGGATGGGCGGGAAATTCAAATTCAAATTTTAAAATTCAAGTGACGGACGGACGGACGCCGGGCGGACGCTGACGGATGCGAAGAAATTCAAGTGGCGGGCGGACGGGCGGGCGGTTCAAAGCCAGAGAGATTGTAGAGAGCCGAAAAGCCAAAAAAGCCAGAGACATTGTACAGAGCCTACAAACCTTTGAGCCGAAAACATCTTTGAGCCGAAAACCCTAAAGCAGATGATTGTAGAAGCCGAAAACCTCGAAAACGCAGATAAAAGCAGATAAAAAGCAGATAGAAGCCGAGTTTAGCATATAGAAGCCGAGAAGTCGAGATTGAAGCAGATAGAAGCCGAGAAGCAGATAAAAGCCGAATTTGGAAGCCGAGATTGGAAGCAGAAGCGGAAGCCTGGAATTGGAAGCGGAAGCGCCTGGAATTAGTTTGGAATGCGAAAAGTTCGAAAGTGAGAGAAAGCAGTTCGAAAACGAATGCTAACTTCAAATAATAACTGCCTTCAAAATTTCGTACCGTGCAATTATCACTGCCGCGAAAATTTATTACAAAGATTTTTTGTTTTAAGGACCGTGACTTTAAAAGTTTAAAAGTTATGAGTTAATAGTTAAGTTAGTTGTTAATAGTTATAAGTTAATAGTTAATATTTAAGTTATAAGTTATAAGTTAATAGTTTAAAAGTTATAAGTTAATAGTTAAGTTAGTGACCTTAAAACTAACCTTAAAACTTAGTTCTAACCTTAAAACTTTTAACCTACAATAACTTTCCAACCTTAAAATTTCTAACCTATAATAACCTATAATAAACTTCTTAACCTTAAAACTGCTAACCTATAATTAATAACCTTAAAAGTTGTTGCTAAGGTTATTATAGGATAAAAGTTAGAAGGTTATAAGTAGAGGGTTTTATTTATATATAATGTTGAGGAAAATAACTTGGGGAATCCCATTATATAAATAGAATGATCAAATAGAATAAGACATATATGAGGCTTTCATTTATGAACATGTTAATGAGAGATTATTTGGATATGCTAACTTACTATATGTTTTTATGCATTCTAGGTCAATGGCATGCAAAATGCTAAAAAAAAAGCCCCCAATGATGCTGATCAAGGCAAGGAAAAATCCCCAACTAATGAACATGATGGCCAAGGAAAGGAAAATACCTCAAATGATGTTGATGATGGCAAAGGAAAGGAAAAGACTCCAAATGATGTTGATGATGGCAAAGGAAAGGAAAAGACCTCAAATGAAAAGGATGATGCCAAAGGAAAGGAAATTGTACTTTATACTCGGGTGGATTGGAAAAACAAAAAGGTCAAGATCCTGCATGCATGCAAAATGAGAGGCAAAGATGGGAGAAGGGATTATTGTTCTAGCAGATCCTATCAATGCAAACGATTGAATGATGAAAGATCGGGGAGGACAAAGGTTAGGTGTGGCAATCTCAAAATTATATGACAATTGGAAGGAAAAGGGTTGGGCAAACAAGAATGCCTAGCTTGTGTGAAGCAACTAGAGGTTCCAACTATTGTTGCATGGCCTAGGGACAGATATTCAACCGAGGGGAACTACACGTTTCCTATAGATGTAGAACCATTGTCAACAATGTTCACACAAGATAGCAAGAGGCCACTTCCAACTTTCAAACATTATCCCACCAAAAGATGCAAGTCGATTATGATTGTTCTCCGAAGCTATGATGAAGGTTAGAGGAGGTGAATGTTGTTGGGCTTCTTGTGTTAGAATGTTCACAATAGAGGAGTTGGTGGGAGCAAGGGCTACATATCGGGAACATAAGTGTGATAGCAGGAGGAATTTCATGTACACCATATTTGGCTATGCAATTGGGGATGAAAGATCAAAGGCTAAAAAGATTCCCATTGAATGGAAAGTGGATATGTTCAAAAGCATGGATGGCTATACATGGAATTCCAACCTCTTCTTGGCAACAACCGGCAAAAGAGACATGAAAATGGTAGTAAAATTGCATTGCATGGGAACAACGACCTAGTAAGGCCTACCTCAAGAACTATAGTACCAAAGGAAATATTTGAAAGATATGTGGATTTCAATGCGAGAAAACATGCCACATAAGAGTAAGAAGGATGAAAGAGGGGTAGAGTTATTGTTGAAAAGAGATTGCCATCCCATTGTACCCAGGAAAGAGCATATTAGAGGAAATAAATGCATTGCCGGGGAACTTGGAGTGGCCTCTATATCCCGACCCAGTTTTAGTAGGCTATGGAATAAGCATTTCAAGCATGTGACCATAGCAACTTCAAACAACTTTGCCAAGTGCAATTTATGTGCTAAGTTGAAGGAGACACTAGATAAGGCTGTGCAACCAAGTCTAAGGGCAAAGATAAGGGAACATATGAAGGACCATATGACGGATCAACTATCATGTAGATCAACTTATTGGATGTGGAGGACCTTATCCGCAATGGAACCTAATAACTATCTATGTATTATACATGATAAAATGGACCAACAGAAGACTTGTCTTCCACAATTCAAGTACATTCCTAAGTCATGTGGAAGATCATACCCTTTGCAGATTTCAATGACTGGGGCAATATTGCATGGGCAGTCTCAGACCTATTATGGCCATTTTAGTTTAGAGTTGTGGAGTGATGGTCCAGATTTTCACATTGGGAGTATCATGAGGTGTTTAAGAAACTATGAGAAGGGTTACAATGGTCACCTACGAGGATCCCTGACTAGCCGGGCACTACATAGTGCATTGTTGGATGGAACCCCTAATAGTATTGAAAAGTTTAGCAAGGCAAGATTTAGGAGGAATGGACCTAATGAACATGTTGGAGCTTCAACATCTCGTGCTAAACCTCGAGATCTGCCCAGAAAGCTCCTCTTGCAACTAGATAATTGTGCTAGTCAAAATAAGAACAAATGGATGTTTTCTTTCCTATCCTACTTAACAGCTGTGGGTATTTTTGAAAGAGGGTGTAAATTCTATACTAGTGATCAAAAAAACGCGACAGCACCCAGCACCTAAAGCACTTGGGTCCCGTCGGCCTTGTGTCACGCATTTAATGCTGGCAGTTTCCGCGCCATAACCATACGCCATAGCCATAAGCGCTAGCTATAACTTTGTCGCGCCATAGCCATAGCTTTTAGACGAATTTTCTCGCGCCATAGCCATACCGAAAGCCAAATTCTTTGCATCAGAATGGGCGAAGCAGTGACAGTAGAAGATTTTGTGGAAATGCATGGATTGTCGGATGATGGTCTAATTCCGGCCCTAAAAATGAAATATTTGGAGAAAAAAATCACCACTGAAGATTGGCTATCAGTTTGGAGAGAAGAGATAAATTCCAGACAGAGTATAAAAATCTCGCTGGTACAGTCACATCTGAAAGAAGAATTACAAACATTGATAAAAAAAGCTTTATCAAAGTGAGGGATTATGCAACAATGAGGTCAGAAAATAGATAGCCTATGCTTTTGCATGGGAAAATTGCATATCTGCACAAAGAAATCCTGAAAAGCACAAGGTAAATTGGGCTGCTGCTGGAGCTCAAATTATGAAATACAGGAGGTGTAGGAAGCCTGAAACATTGGAACCAAAAAGTAATATAGAGAAGAAGACGGTAGAAGCTGAAGCGGAAAAGAAGTTGGCAGTAGAATCTTTCATTCTGAACACAAAAATTTTACAGAATGTAGAACTGATCGAGAATGAGATCACCAGAATTTCTAGTGAGAGAGAAACTTGTGCATTGGAGTTGAATGACATCCTTGTCACATTGGCAGCAGAGGATCTCTCAAACCAGGCTTTAAGTGGCAATGTGGCAGAAGCAAACAATAATATTGAGCAAATGAAAAAGGAATTAGAACTCAAAAAATCTTTGCAGGTAACTCCAGAGTTAGAGAAAGACATTGCTGAGCTTGAAACAAGTATTATGCTTGAGACCTATGCAGCAAAGAAAATGGCAAGTTTCAAGAAGATCAATCCAAACACAGCATCAAGAAGGGATGAATTGCAAGGTGAACTTCACATGAAGGATGCTAACCTCTCAATACTGAGATCAAACCTCAAAAACTTGGAAGATCTGAAAGGTATGAAATTTTCACCAATCAGAGTCAATGCAGTTAGTAGAGACTTACCTGTGCTATTTGAGGGCGCTTGTGTTTGCATGTGGATTAGCTTTCTCCAGCAATTCTGAGTTATCAAGTAAAACTAAAATGTGATCATGAGTATCACTTAATGTGCACAGCTTTGTTGGCTAAAGGTAAATGCATTGTTTGCACTACAGCTATCAGTTCTGCTTTATTTTTAGAGCTTGGTATGACAGTGCATGTGGAGGAGACAGTGCTTGAAAATACAGGATCACCTTCCATTGTACATGATAGCAGATCAACTCTTGGAAATCTTGCTCTGATGCCCTCAACTTCAAGATCTCCTTTTAAGATTGGAGCAAATAATGTTATATTAACAGATGATGAGGGTGATGCTGCTATAGAAAACCTTGGGAATGTTGTTGAGGGGATAGCTAATTCTGAGTCACATGTACAGATTGACACAGAGATGGAAGTGGAAGTGGTGAAGGAACATTCGAAGAAAAGGAGAATTTCACCCAAATCAAAAGTGCAGGTTCCAAAGAAACAGAAAAGCAAAGAAACAACAAGCATGAAAGGAGAAGCACCTAAGAGGACTTATCCATTCAGAAGCAAGAAGAATCTGAAAGATGCATTAGAGGCTGATGAGAATACAAGTTTAGAGTTGCAACAGACAACAGATGAAGCACTTGTAGCACTTAATAATGCTTCTACTTGGGAAAGCATCATCTCTACAGGTCAATCTGCTGCCACTGCTGCTGTTGAAGTAGAAGATCAGGTTCCAACTCCAAAAGAAGGTATTCTATTTCAAGCTATACTTGATGCTCTGAATGACAAAAATGAATCTGTCTCAATCAAGAGTCTGTTACATGAAAATTAGCTGGCCTTGATTCCATGCAGGGACAATTGGAGATAATTCCATATCAATGAAAGGAAGTGTTGTAGCCATTAGAAGGTATTTGAGTGTTCATTGTAACCATTTGAGTGTTATTAATCATAAAAATTTAAATTGCTTTGCAATGGTTGTTTGAATTTGTTTTGTTCTAATGTAGGTCTGCACGAAATTCAAACAAATTTGATAATGAAAAAGAGAAATCAAACATCATCAATAAAGTGAAGAAAAGGAGAGCAGAAACAAAAGTGAAGCCAATGACTCTTGAATTTACACTTGAGACTCAAGCACTTGACAAATCAACAAGTGTTGAGCCAGCTTTTGTTCCAGAAAATATAGTTGACAGAACAATGGTTCAACATTGTGTTGATACAGTTGCCAAAACATTTGAAACAAGTGTTGAGCCAGCAAGTGTTGAGCCAGCAAGTTTGCCAGCAAGTTTGCCAGCAAGTGTTGAGCCAGCAAGTGTGCCAGCAAGTGTTCAGCCAGCAAGTGTGCCAGCAAGTGTTGAGCCAGCCAGTGTTGAGCCAGCAGGTTCAACAAGTGAAGAATTAGGTAAAGCAACACATAGCAGAGATATCATGGTGAGTAGAAAGCTATTGATTATGGACCTAAATGGTGTTTTGGTTAAAACATATTCAAAGTCTGAAAAACTTGAAATACCTGGCCCACACATTATAGAGTATACAAAAAACAAGATAGTTTTATTCAGGCCTGGTGTTACAGAATTTTTGAACAAGGTAAGTGTTCACTATGACTTGGCTATATGGTCATCTATGACTTCTTTCAATACAAATGAAGTGTTACAGAAGTTGTGTCCATTACTTAAACAGAGGTTTGTTTTTATTTGGGGACAAGAGTTTTGTGACAAAATGCCTTTCACGTTACCTGGACATGACAAACCAGTGTTCATGAAACCTTTGGATAAGGTGTACTGCCAGTTTCCTCAATACAGTGACAGATGTATTTTGGTTGATGACTCAGTTTATAAGACATTCTTGTCTCCACCTTATACAACTGTTATTGCAGCAAGCATGAGGATTGAAGAATTTAAGTCAAGTTCAAGTTTGCTAGTGGATTCCACATTTCCATTGTTGTATCAGCTTGCAATGGATGATAACTGGAAGACATTATTGAAGAGAGCACAATATGTGGATTTCTTTGACCTGCAGGCCGTGGACATTCTTGAGAGGTTGGATGCAGCAATGTTAACAGTTCCTCAGCAGGTTTCTTTTGATGTCTATTACTCTACATTTGTGAAGTGGCTGACTGAACAGGCAGATAGCAAGTTCATCAACAACTCTGCCTTGCAACACCTGAAACAATTTGTAAATAGTTAGGTGAAACAAATTGTAAATAGTCAACAGACAGCTAGCCATTTTTGTTGTTCATGTAGGCTGGCCAATTTTGTATACATTTTGATATATCCTTTGGATCTGGATATAATTATTAAGTTATCAATGAATATTTTTATCTTCTTTGCACAATTGCTGCAATGAATTTTAGTTGTCCCTTTGATAAAATTTGCATTGTACCTTTTCGATCTATTTATACTATGAGGATCAATTTCCCAAAAAGTACCGCGGGCAACAAGTAATGGTCTTTGTAAGTGCTTCTTCTTTGTAAGTATCTTGTAAGTGTTGTACAGGTAAGTAAACATTCCAATAATAAAAAAAAAAAAAGTTCAAAATGTTATATTTGTACCTAAATGGCCTTCAATATGTACAAAACTAGTAAAGTATCACCAAACATACATAAAAAGCATGCACAATAATGCCTATAAAATACAGGTCTAAGTGCTTCAAGTGCTACAAGTGCAGTACTTACCTGTCTATATCGGAATCAGATGAGCTGTTGGTGGTAAAGAAACTGTTCCTAAACTGTTATCAACTTGAAGGCAGGCTGCTCATTATTTGTTGGCATGTCTGCTCATCCATATTATACAGGTTGTCTTTCACCAAAGTCATGTCAAATTTGCAAAGCCTAACAAGGTGGTCAGACATCGTGGGTGATGGTTTGTCTAAAAGAAGTTGAAAACTTAATTCTCCTTCCACATGTTTGTAATAGTAGCCAGAAAGTATGACCTCACCAATTCCAAAAACATTGCCCCAGCCATCTTCATAATCATCTAGTAATGTGTTCTTTGTCTCAATACATTTCAGGACATAAAAGTCTACACCCTCATCATTGCCTTCTTCTGCATTTACTGCAAAATTGTCACCTACTTCTACATTAGAACTGATCAGATCATGGTCACCATCATCTTCACTATCAGTCTCCTCCTCTTTAGACTCAACCTCATTGTCAGGAATTTCCTGCACTTCTGCTCTTTTTGGGACCAACTCATTTGTCTTCCAACCTCCTATACGAGATTTAGTGCAACAGGAGTCCCATTTCCCTTGCTGGCAAGACATGCAAAAACATGACAAAGGTCTATGTGCAAGCTTCAAAGGATTTTCTCTATCAAAAGGCCTGATGCAATGAATTTTAGTTGTCCCTTTGAGAGTCTGAGCATCATACCTTTCTGATCTACCTATACTATGAGGATCAATTTCCCAAAAGTACCTGCAGGCAACAATTAATCAAGTGTTGTAAGTGCTTAACTGCTGTAAGTACTGTAAGTGTTGTACAGGTAAGTAAACATTCCAATAACCAAAAAAAAAAGTTCAAAAGGTTATATTTGTACATAAATGGCCTTCAATATGTACAAAACTAGTAAAGTATCACCAAACATACATAAAAAACATGCACAATAATGCCTATAAAATACAGGTCTAAGTGCTTCAAGTGCTACAAGTGCAGTACTTACCTGTGTATATCGGAATCAGATGAGCTGTTGGTAAAGAATTCATTTAAAAATCGAACGACATCTGCAGCACACTGGAGTTTTCTCCCATTATACTTCAGTTGTTCCTTTGTGAGAAATCTTTTTACCACTGCTCCTTGGCCATCATGCTCACCTTTTCCATGCGAGCTGGCAAAGAAATTCCAAATAATCTCCTTCCCAAGATCTCTGTACCATCTACCCAAGAAATAGAATGGTCTTGAAGACTTAAATTGAGATGAACAACCATCTGACCATACGTAATGCTTGGAATATTGAATGCCATTTACCTCCAACCAAGTGGCATGTTTTAAGAGGCAATGCTGTACAAATTCAGTGTCATGAGACTTATCATCTGAAATATAGAAGTGACACTCTTTTATAATTTCTCTGTTATCATCTTTTTGCTTCATATCTTTTCTTTTCTTCTTGATGTCATTGCCATCCACCTCTTGTTTCCTTCCAAACCTGTAAGTGATATGAACTAAAATGGATACCTGGTCAGTGTGCCAATGACATGATTGCGCTTCCTGCTGAACTTTGAAACCATAGTTTTCTGCAAAGTCAATTACAGAAACTATTGTGTCTTCTCCAAAACTTGCCAAACATTGTCTGAATTGTTTTGCTTGCCAATGAGCCTTATAGTTGTGTGGCACAAATGCTGTCATTGTTTTTCTTGCATGTTCCTGAAATTCAAAAGGGGTACCAGTCTTGTAGGCCAATCTTGTAACTTTAGTTGGTTTCTTCTTAGGGTTTCTCTTAGAAACAGCTTCTTGCTGCAAGTAGTAGAATCAACAAATTACTATTTCTGATGTGATCCTTCTAACACAAACTCAACACTAACTTTTTCAAAAACTTTCCAATCCACCAGGTGTTCTAATGATTTACTTGTTTCCCTTGGACACTTTGGAATCCTGTATAAAGTGGATTAGAGAAAGTACTGTAAGAGAATATTCAGAAGCTAGATATCATAGAAATGAAAAGTTAAACAATATATGAGATATGTTATCTAGATATCATAGAAATGAAAAGTTAAACAATATATATGAGCTATGTTAATAAATTACCTCTTGAGACCACATTTCTTGCAGGTCTGCATCAAACATGCATGTTTGTGCCATTCATCTGCTTCTACTTTGGGGCATACCACATTTCTCCAATACTCACTTGTAGATTTGAAAATATTGTCCTTGGCATTGCATGTTGGACCTGGACCACATACCCTGCATGCGCATTTGCAATCTTTGTGCACACCATAAGGATCAGACCTCATGTTATTAATTGCCTGCATGACAAAATCAAGGTGCATGTGGTACTGGCAGCAGCAAGTCTCTCTTTCTTGCAATCTCCTAATATAGCTGGGTTTAAGCTTCTCAAAAGTTTGCTGGCATATATTGATCTCATGATACTCTTTCCTGAATTGAAGATAAAACTGCAACTGATCATAACACAGATTCAGCAACAATATCATGCAAAATACAGAAAAAAAAGAGGCAAAATGTGCTTACTTGTGTCACCTCCAGCAAATGAATAGGATGGTCAATCTTTTCACCTATTTCACTAACATGTTTTTTATATGGTGAGATCCTAGTATTCTCATCCCAAAATTTCTTTATCTTACCTATTGCTTCATCTGAAAGTGCATCAGACCTTTTTCTCCTCTGAAACATTGACCAGGGACCTGCTTCAAATTCAGCATACACACGTCTCTGAAATGCTCTTGCCACAGTTCTTCTTGGAATAGATAGAAGCCTTGCTATTGCTGATTGATTCACTCCCTTTGTTGAAGATGCAGCCATTTGCAGTGTACTCCTTTTTGCTTGAAGAACATCAGTATTTCTATCATATTTTTGAGCTTGAAAAGTCTCTTTCACATTCAAAATTAAATCCCTCATAAGGGCATTTTCCTTTGGATCTGCTACATCACCATCGAGTGGAAGATGTTTAATCTTTTTAAAGAATCTCGATGCTAACTTCCCTTTGTCCACATTCGAGGCAAAAGTATTTGTAAGTTCATTGAAATAATCTTCCAAATTCTTCGACAATTCCTGTAATCTTCTTTCACTCAAAACACCACAATCTTTGGTATTGGAAGGAGGATTGTTTTCCTTCTCTCTCTGTCTCTTTCTTTCTCGGGATTGTCTTCTATTTTTAGCTTGAATTTGCAAGAAAATCCTTCTTCTAGTTGAATCGATGCTTTCAGGGGAGCTTTCCATTGAAATTCACGAGACAGATTTCACGACTCGAATTACAATTCCAAATTGAGAATTCAATTGAAACAATGCAAAATGTAGAAGAATTGTATAAATTGGTATTGCAATTCTCTAATTGCAATTCCAAATTCTGATTTCTCCCGCCAACCACTAAAGGAAACTCCATCCATCCTCCCCGCCAACGGAGTTCCCGCGTCTTTGAAGATCCTAGTCACTGATCCCTGCCATTCCGGAATTCCATATACTATTCTTGGTGCATGCCAATTCTGTTTTAATTCGGTTGGACGTCACACGTCCAAGAGGTACTAAGCGGTTTCAGCACATAAAGCACATGTCCGGACAGTGCTTTCTGTACACCACTAAAGAATTTACACCCAAGAGTCAATTTGGGGTTCCTAATGCCCGGACATACTCATGAGGATGTGGATGCATTGTTTGGAAAATATAGTCATGTATTGAGACAGCAGACAGTTACCAACTTTCCCAGGCTATTGGAAATATTTCATGGATGTACTCCTATAAGATCTATCATAGAAGAAGTGGCTGATTGGAAGAGTTTTGTGGATGGTTATGCTCTTGACATGGAAGGTCATTCTAGACCTCTTCAATTCACTTTTTGGGTGAGAGAAGGGATTCCAATCATGCAATGGAAAATGAGACCTTTAGAGGAGAAGTGGAGAGGTGGGGCAGAAATTTGGCACAGGGATGCAAATGGCAAGCCTATGATACCTCCTGGTCAACCAAAAGCTCTAAAACCAACTGAAGAAGTCAAGCAATTGGGATTGACTAAGGATGGCATCAATGACTACATCAAGCATTGACAAACTAATTCAGATGAGACTAATCGTGTATTGATAGATTATTGGAAGAAGGTGATCAACTTGTTGGATGAGGTAGACACATCCTCAGAAGAGCTGAAAGAAAGGTGGTTCCCTAAAAGTAAGTGGAAAACATTAGCTGGTGCTGACGAAGATGATGGTACCATTAGTAGCATTGTGAAGGCATATGCTCCTCCTCAATCTGATAAACACTATGTTGGTCCTAAGAAGGATAGGCCAAAATATTTAGGCATGGATTGTTATGAACCTTCTACTGACGTGGAGTGCCACCAATTTGTAGTAGTAAAACCAGCAGATCTAGAGACCTATCCAGTGTGGTTGGGATACACAAGGCACCCAAAATTAAAACACTACATGGTTTTTCCCATGGTTGTGACTAGAAAACCATTTTACAAAACCAATACATGTTTGTGGGTTGATATCATTAAAAACCATATGAGGCTAAACCAATGGGTTCTTTTGTAAGGTTTGTTAGGGTGGTGTTATGGTATGGTAATTGCTAATGGCTTCTTTGTAGAGTTTGTCAAAGTGGTATAGCATGTTGGTAAATTTATGTGGTATATTATAGTGTTTTAAGGGTATGGTTAGTCCCTATGGTATAACACGATGGTGTGGATGTGGTTTAATATGCTGTATTCATGTGATTCTATAGTGTGGTGTGGATGTGGTTTAATATGCTGCTCTATTCATGTGATTCTATAGTGTGGTTGGTTATTGTGGTGAACTAGCATAGCTAATTGTCATGGTAAATGCATATGGTTCGCAATGTGTTAGATTCAAATTACTATTACTATTAGTAATTGTTTATTCCAAATGTGCATGGTTTGGTTATGCCTTATCTTCATGGTTATCATTTATAAACCAGTGATGATAACCAGTAACACTTTGTTGTTTAAATCATTTCAACAACCAGTAACACTACCATGATAACCAGTAACACTTTGTTGTTTAAATCATTTCAACAACCAGTAACACTACCAGTAACACTTTGTTGTTTAAATCATTTCAACAACCAATAACACTGTTGTTTAAACCATTTCAACTTTATTTAACTAAAATCTATTAAGGAGTAATGTTTTGTTGTTTAAAGCATTTCAAGAGTATTTAACAAACTAATAAAGAATGTGGATGGTTTCTTTTACGTATTGTTGTACTTATTACGTCCATGTCAAAATTGTTGTACTTATTACGTCCGTGTCAATATGTATGCTTTCAGGGAGCAAGGGGATTTGAACCCCAACCATTTCCAGAACTCATAAACAATGATAAATTTATTTTCAGAAATACTTACAAAATAAATTCAGATAAAAACATCTTATAGAAAGACCAACCTTGCTCTTGTAAGTACATAAATATCAAAACAAATTCAGATAGAAATGTCTTCTTGGAGTAGCCATATTTGAAAGCCCCGATTCTGCCTCAAAACAGTGTGTTTAACAGAAGGGTCTCGACAGATACAACAAGGCTAAGAAGCATAAATATACCTTTGCTACAAGTCCCGGACTTCATAGATCTTAATGTATTGAGCATAACTCTGCAAGGGAACTTTTCAAAATGATTTCGTGAAGCCATTCTCCAACCAGCTGCATGTGAAATCAAGGGTTAAGGGTTCATAAAGAAAAATCTAAGCTGAAAAGGGAATGGGGCTGCTTGTTTACCTTATGAGCACGCCATAACAGGGTGTGCCGTCGTCATAGTTGCCTTAAGAGTCATCTTCCGCTGTTGTATTTGCAAGGATTTCTTTCCGACATATCTGTGCACAAATATCCCTGATCAGGAATTAGAAGTGGTTTACAGAGAAGGTTCGGAGGAATAGACTTTGCCTTGCTGATAAGATAGCATTCGGCTATGCGGAATTCCTTTCTGGCATTTTTGGCTAAGCTTCCTAATGATTCTGCATGGGAACAATAGATGAGATATACTTCAAAGAAAGCAGAGGGTCTGCTTAGAAGAAAACAGAGTGTCTGCTTATCTGAGTCTGCCGCGGCGTCTTGGATCAACTCAAGGGGCATCCTAGTTCCAGGGTGGCCTTGCCTGTAACATGCTTTCCGGCGTGCATGCCGACATGCCCTCTGCCATACAGTATGGTTGTACCAGACTCCATCTCCATATTTAGCTCTGGAATCTATTCTGGAATGGGAAAATCACAGTTAGAAGCAAGATAACAGGGGCGTTAGCAACTCTCAGCACTCTTGCACTCAACTTTCATGTCGGAAACCCTTGTAGAAAATGAAATCTAAGAAAAGATTACCAGACAAAGCCCAGGACCTTAGCTCAGCGACGGATCTGCCAGGGCCATTGTTGCATAAAGATTGAGGCCGGGTCTGCAAAAACCAGGGCATATCTTGCAAGCGGATGAAGCGGAAACAGATTGCAATGGATTGAAACAGAATATGCATAAAGATTGAGGCCAGATCTGCAAAAACCAGGGCATATCTTGCAAGCGGATGAAGCGGAAGCAGATTGTAACGGATTCAAATGGAATAGCCTAAATCCCGCCCGCAGCTTTGTTTATGGATCGATGAGCTGGATCAATCTTAACCGTCAATGAATTAACTAATCTGAACCGTTCAAAATAGATTGTTTCTGGCAGGCATTAGTTCCATTTTTTTGTTTTTATTGGTTAACCCAATGTTCCAATATGTTTCCTTTTCTTTTTGATATTCATAGGAAGAATTGTCCCAATATCTTTTGGGTTGCCCATCAGGGCAAGCCCTCGCTTACGTTAGAATGCAGTTGCAATACCTGCATGACTGGCCTAAACTGGCCGAAGGCAGTCATTCTGCCCATCGCCTTGGCACCATAGTTTTGTAGCAGAGGTGTAGAGTTGCTAATACTCGGTGTCTGTCTATGATTGGCTAGGCATACTAGATAAGCATGTTTGCGCAAATATATCTTGCCTAATAATTGTGAAAATCCAAGTTCTAGCTTAATATAAAGAGCAATCCGTATCTCAAAGCGCATATAGAGTTTGTATCTCATACGTGAAGCATGGCAGGTGAGTATTTTGAAGCCAACAAGATAACAAGATAATGTGCCTTGCATTTTAGACAACCTGATCCTGTATATGTTGTAGCTAGTATCCCATGAGCTCTTACCCGAAGCTAGACATTTTCTAGACTTCCCTACAATTATGAGGCAATCTAATATCTAGTTGTCCTTGTATTCTGAACAAAATAGAGTTTTTAATGCACGTTTTAGTTGTGCATGTTTCATAAGCACTTTGTACCACGCTACTTAGCACCAACTTTTGGTTTTTAATTGGATCCATAAACATGATGTAGAATGCTTAGACCATACTAGAGAAAGTAACATGTTTTGCATTTGGTTAGTCATCTACAATTCAAGAGAAATCAACATGAACATTTTGTAACTTGCAAATTAGACAACTTAAAAAACCCTTTGCAAATTGGGCTGAAATATATAGTTAGATAATAATTGCTAGTTGAAAAAATAAAGGCAGGGAGCACTGAGAAAGTTCTGTGAACAAGTTAAACTTGTTCTATATATAGAAGAGCAGACAAAAATATCTAACTTTGGAAAATCAATGGTTAAACTTGTTCTGTATATAGAAGAGCAGACAAAAATAACCTAGGGAACTTGTTTCAATGTACGAATGGTTTGTAGAGAGTACAAACATATGAAGTTGTTTTCTTAAGCATTCTATCTAGCACAGAAAAGATTCGATCCAATCTTTTGGAGCCAAGCTGGCAAAACCACCGGACCTGTGTAAATTAAAACCAAGATGTATAGTTGTAGTCTTTCTAAGTCGATTTCTGATCCATCTGGAAGAGGTTCGTGCCGATTTGCTGTGAATAAAAGGTTGGTAAATGCTCAAAGCAAGTCACCCATTACCAATGCTACAGTAAATATTTTTTTAATGGTTTCAATATCAAATGTTTGAATGATGAAACAATAATAATCTAAGGAGAATTCATGTTGGAAAAGATTTGTTCTTGCATATGTTATCCTAAATTCTATATGAGATCAAATGGATTACTCATGTTGAGCATTGAACAAACTAAGTGGATTGTTTGCCTTTTGAACTTGGTTTGTATTTTGAACCAAACTTATATTATTTAAAATATTTCTCTCACGACTTCAAAAACCTAAATGCTTCTAGTGCCTTAATATTTTAAGCAATCTAGAACTTAAATACAAGAGCACTTCATATGTATTGAAGCGTGGCTTGTAAACAATTTATCTTGAGCATCTTAGAAAAGATAAAAATTTCACCATATTGTATAGTTCAACGAAACTGCTTCAACAAATCTCGCAAAAGAAACAGAATGTAAGCGGGGTCAGAATATTTAAAAAACAACAAAAGATCACGGGTTTATTTCCTACCTTGGGATGAAGGAAGTAAATGTCAGAGTCTGCTAACATTTGCCAAAGGAAAACCTCCATCGCCTGTGTAAAAAATGGAAAACCTTAGCATTTGTGCTTCAGAACAGTTTATATGTGTTACCTAGCTTAAAGAGCCATTCCTCATAGCTGTAGATTTCCAACGACTCCTGCATACCAAATAGAGCTGTGAATCTATTAAAAATCATCAGTAAAAAAGACCACAAATGGCCCTAACAGAAAAACCTTAAGATGTTGAAAAGCTACCATGAATCCCCAAGGATTTGCAACTCCATCGTTGTTTCTTGGAAAAGGCCGGAATGGCCAGTCAGAGCAGTTTATCTTTTGCCATGCAGGGCTGGTTGCATAGACGCTTCCATCAGATCAGAGCTTTTGATCAAGGCCAGAAAAGCCTGGGCGCCATGGCTATGGCGTCCGAACCTCTGTAAAGGGCACAAAAAAAAATGAGCGGGAGAAATAATGATCAAAACCAAATTAAAGCGGGAGAAATAAAATAGAATAGAAAGACATCTCCGAGTTGGATGCCTGATTTAATCGACCGTTACATCTAGTCTAGCCTAATGCCCTTGTATTTACCTATAATTTTTAAAATACCCCTGTATTTTATATATTTGCCAAAATGCCCCCCACCATAAAATAGTATTGTCGACTTGGTGCCAGTTTAGAACAAGGTTCAGGATCAGAAATCTTTCGACTAAAACCCCTCATTAATTAGCAACTTAAACTTCATGTGTTATAGTTAACATGTACGAACAATTAAACCCCTAGGTGAATGTCAAAGGAAGCTAGAGTCTGAATGCCATTTTCCAATGTCAAATTGCCCCTTAACCAATGTCAAGTGGAAAAGTTCGATATTCTCTAGATATGGCAATCGAGCTTCTCAAATGGGGGTGGGATATAATTGTTGAGGATAATAGAACTCTCATGGTGATGAACAGTGTGTTGGTCAAATTGTTTGAGGCAGTCTTGGAAAAGAGATTGGGAAGTGGGCGTAAGGGCAAAATGTCAGAGCCAGGGGATAGAGTGGTTTTCATCATGATCATCTAACCATGGATCATCTAGTCACTTTAAGCATAGTCATGGAAGGATCTAAAGGAATTGGTAATGCACTATTCTGCTGCTTCGTCGATTTTGCGAAACATTTAACCGAGTCCTGAGGAGCAAATTAGGAGTCATGAGATTATAAAATATTCACGGCAGCCATACCATTGAACTATTATATTATGCCAACAATAGACATGCATGAAGTATTTATAAAATTGGTGTGCCAAAATTTGGGCGTAACATGATCCTCGCACCGGCCCAAATGGTATACATTTTCAGCAAATGGTATCTTTTAAGGGTAGGAGATGTTTCAACATATAACATATGGTTCCTAAAGCAACACAGTGAGATTGTATAATCTCATCCTGCCCGAAGTGGTGAATTGGATTGTCCTTGATCCATAAGCCACATTTGCGAAGCCCAAACTAACTAAAATGACCCAATAACATGAAGCCTATAGTTCAATGCTCAACTTTTTAAGTAATAATTTAATTTACATCATGGAATGCATAATATCTACTGAAGTTTATGAACAAGCACTATGAATAACCACCCTTTTGTTTGGGAATTATAAATGACCACCATGCAAATTAAATTGGTACGGAAACCCATGCTACAAACCATAATCGATTTTTAGTAGACAATTTTGCAATAGAAAACCAGCATGAATAACCACTAGATATTTATATTGGCCGTAAAAACCACCTTGCGAACTGCACTAATTTTAGTAAACCATACTAAAAAGAAAACCAATGTGGAAAATCATCATCTAGCATTGAAAAACCATACCATAAACCATTACCAACTTAATAACCCATGTTGTATCAATAAACTAACAGGAAAACCATGTTAGAAACCATTATCAATTCAAATAAACCATGTTGCAACAAAAACCAGCATGAAAAACTGCACTCTACTTACAAAAACCACTACAATGTGTGGTTTCTATTAAGATTATTATTTTTTGCATAAGTAACCATATGTATAGTGGTTCCTTAGTGGTTAATTATGGCAGTTAAATGTTAGGATGCCTTGTGATACACTATCTCGGATATTTGCAAAGAAGAAGGTGATGTTAACTTTAATAAGGTGCGCGTGGAATGGTGGTGTCCAGTACATCAGTTGAGTAATGTCACCGATAAAGAAAGATATTCAGATTGTTGGACAAAGAGGTGGAGGAGAAATCCAAGTGATCCTGATCTTTGGCTAGACATTGAAACCGTATTGTACTCGTGGACTCCAAAAACTATTCCTAGTAAACACAGTTGCATATTACCGGGAGTGTTGCAGCACTCCCGTTTGAAGATTCCCTTCCAAAAAATATATTAACCATGCAAAACGGCTCTTTTAGGGGTGAAGTCCAAAAAATCATGGTGATTACAATTTAATATGTGCTATTTTAGCAGAAAATTATTTTCTTATCATAGGGTCAATATATCAACACTTTGAAATAGCCTTTTTTGGGGTTAAAGTCCATAACATCATCATGATTACGATTTAGCATATGCCATTTCCACTACATTTATTTTTTCTGGCACTGGGTTATTGTGAACACATGACAAAATGAGGTGAATTTGTAATAGATTAGAATTTAAAGTAAACAAACGTTGCAGATGAACGTTTTAAGAATTCAAGGAATACTACTTTTATGTCTAAGTGGCTACGAAATTCAATTAAACAAACAAATGACTTTAATCATTGCCTTGATGAGTTGCAGCTATTTTATAAGATGGCAGAGGTGAAATATTCTTTGCATTAATTCATTGAATGCTGACCAAATGGTTGAACAATGACTATTTTTGTGCTTGTGAAGGCAAAGAAGTTCTTGAGAAATCGAGCATAGACTTGATATTGCCTTCTTCTCCATCACCTGGGCTGAATTTAAAATCTAAGAAAATAAATTCGACAAGAAAGATTTCGTTCAAACATCTCAATCAGTGTGAGCTCTCTTACAATTCTCTACAATTATATTTTATCCTTTGCTGAAGCGATCTTTATTGCAGTTTTCAAAGCACAAGAACGTCAAGAAAAGTATCATACAGTGGTATCTGAATCTTACAATGTCTGCATCAATGCTTGTGAGAATACTGACGTGCCTGGTGGAACAAGGGATGAGGCTGAGGACAAGAATCCATGTGACATCACCTCAATGGGGACATGTGTTCCATTGACTCAGTATTTGTCAAGGCAGAATGTTAATAACAACAGTATTGATATGCTTGGTACTGCAGGTTTATATGGAATTGTCTTAAAGGAGACATACCTTCCAAGCACATTAGTGACTCCTTCAATGAAGTCATCACTATCTGATGGATCTTCATGTAGGTTGAGCCGGCATCATGCAATGAGATTCTTCATGTAGGTTGTCGCTCTAGATTCTCAGCCCCTGAAAGGTAACTATTCTCAAGCAAACAAACCAGATAGTTCCTGGCCCTGCATGAATCATCAAGATGCAAATCTGGACAAAAATATTATAAGGTCCTTGCCAATCCGTGAGAGCATAAGTCCTGATGGTGGTGCTGATAAGTCCTGATGGTGGTGCTGATAATGATCACGGTGGTGGCTATGCTCTTTCTGTTAGCACAACAGACTATCTCTTTTCTCCAGTACCCAATTCAAGGCTTCAAGTTATTGGTTCAGATTTGTGCCTAAGTAAGACACCAACCAGATGTGAAGGCATGGACCAGATAAGTTCTTGTGACATTCCTGCTATTGCAACTTCAAGTAATCATCTGGTTAGCAGGGAATATATCATCTCTTGCTGCATCTGTGGCCATTGTGTATGTCTGGTCTTTCCTGAATTGACATGAAAATCCACGCTAGATATGATTAATTCAAAAGTAAATTGCATACCCAAACAGCAAATATAAAGAGTAAAGTGGCTCCAATTATACGATTGGAGGATGGAAATTGCATTGTAAAAAAGTTGAACTTCATCATTTCTCCATCAATTCTATACCCAAGATTTATTCCAAATGAAAATACTGCTTCTAACTCCTTGACTGAACCTCAATCCATAAATACCTTTAGGTAATAAAAATACTAGTGCATCTCCAGACCTGCGAAACATTCCAGACAAGTGCATCTTCCAGACTTTCTTGTGGATCCAAAATAGCTTCAGCATGAAGCTTTGATGTCTCAGAGCTTTTCTCAGAGCCAAATCCGGCCCTAAGAACAGATTTCGGCTTGATTCAAAGCAGTAGCTCTTTGGCCTAATCCATTGGAATGATGCCTACATCCGAAATGCCCTGCACAAGCACATGAAAGTTTGCATAACAGTAGGAGCGTCTGCATAGAGCAAATATAAGAAAAGAAGAGGCTAACAATGCAAAATATGGAGATCTCGATACCGTTCAAAGTAGCTTGTTTTGCATGCCCCACCATAGCCGAAACTTCCTCAATCCGCCATCGTCCCTTGCTCCTTATTAACTTCTGCATATGGCTTGAAGCCTTTACACATCAGACGTGGCGTCCAACTCCTGATACGATTCTGGCATCCGACCTACAATCTGATTCCGGCATCCAAACCTACAATACAGCTACCGCAATGAGAAAAATAATTTTGAAAGATGCTTAGCCAGCGCCTTGTGTTAACCTTTAGCCAATGCCATAGGCTTACCCAATCTGAAACTGAAATGGTGGTGTGAGCTCCATAGACAAAGATCGCCAGAGCAAAAAGGGCACAAAAAACACGTCTCTGTCCTTCTCGAAAAAAAAAATGTATTCTGGAATACAAAGTGTATTCCGGAATACATTTCCCTCTTATGATTTGGTACCAAGGTCCAGTATCCCTAGTCTTAAGAACAAAAAAATCAAAATCCCTTTATTATTTAAAACTATATCCCTGTATCCACACAAAACAAATCAAAAAAAATTGAAAGGTCATCAAAATAAAATGAAAATACCAAAAAATCTAGTCGTTGTCGGTTTGTTTTTCCCCATTCGCTAATCTGTTCATTATTTAAAACTATGTTCCTGTATCCCCACATAAAAAACAAATAAAATCGCAAGGTCACTCAAGTCAATTGAAACAAAAAAAAAAATTGCAAGGTCATTGAAAATGCCGAAAATCGCAAAAGCGTGAAAAATTGCAAGATCACTGTTGAGGCTCAAAAACTTGTACAGCAAAAGTGTATTCCGGAATACACTTTGGATTTCGAGCAAAACCAAAAGTGTATTCTGGAATACACTTTGACTTTCAAGAAAAGCAAAAGTGTATTCCGGAATACACTTCTGTTATCCTCGAATAGCAAAAGTGTATTCCGGAATACAATTTTGGTACTTTGAAATATTATATCATTAAAAAATGACTCATTATAACTTCAAAGTATCTTTTTCTGGAATACAATCCAAGCTAACAAAATGTTGTGTAGGATCTACACTTAAATTAGAGGTTTTCTCTAAAAACACACTTCAGGTAAATTCTAACTGTTAGGAAAAGTGTCACTTTGACACAATCAATTTTCTCTTTGCAAAAAAAAAATGAGTGCTTTTGGGGGGGTCAAAATTCAATTTTATGACCAAAATAATTTTTTTACCTCATTTTAGCTCTTTTTTTGAAAAAAAAGGGGAATCTTTGAGGAATATTCCATTTGCTCCCGTTTCGATGATTCGCTCCCGTTTAATACGCAACCTTGTTAGTAAAACATCGAGAGTTACAATACCTCAGGATGTAAGGAATAAGGTTCTCATATCCTTGGGGATGCTAGTGGAAAAATGAAAAACAGTTACTATGTATCTTTTCTACAGTTAATAAAAGTTGTGTACTACTTGAGTTCCATGATATATGATTTTGTAATTTGAAGTTAAGGTGTGAGTTTATATTCCCGTGTGTGATTATATGTTAACGTCTATTCTAGTCTAAGGGCAACAAAGTTACTAAAAAAGTGAATTTAACAAAGTTACTAAAAAAGTGCAATATAAAATTTATCCCAAAATTAAGACATAATCCCAATTTAATTGAATGATGGTTAAACCTCCCTTCCTTCTGCCGCCTTCTGCCTATAGATTCCACATTGTTCTCTTATGGTGTGAATTTTATCCACATCTCCAATCATCATGTCAAGCACCTTGTCAAAATGACCATACATCTGTGGAACCTGCCGTAACTTGTTCCCACTCAGGATCCAAGTAAAGTGCAGCATCTTTTTGCACACAAATAATTCAATCAATCAAACTTTTCTTCTTTCTTCTTCAACTTCTTGATGTGCCCAATCATCCTGTGAAGGCCTCATAAACATTTTCAATGCAAGGAACATTGTTATCAACAAGGTGCAACATCAAGATAATTGGCTATACAACTTGAATGTGATGCTCAACATCAACCCAAACATCATCATCAAATACTATCTTATAGCAAGCTTAACATGTAGCTGAGCATGCATTTTTAGACTTGCGATAGTATTCATCAATAAATAAACATTTCAATACACAATGCAATTCATGCAACCTTTCTAGCATATTAAATTGTAACCAAAGTGTGTCTCACAATACTTAAGCAAAACCTTATTATTATGATTTTCTTGTGTTAGGTTCAAGAATTGTGCTTTGATAAATGCCCCTTCACATATATATAACCAGTTATTTTGCTTTTTGCACCAAGGATCAACATCTGGTAGTCTTTCAATGTCCTTCATCAAGTTACTAAGACAATGAACAATCCATGACAAAAGAAAATAGGCAGAATATTCCCTTTGAATTTCTCTTCTTGCTGAACAATTTGCATTCTCACCATCGGCCAGTGCACAATGTTAGAAGATCCAACATATAAAATATTGTCCTTCCAAATTGAAGCTAGATTTAGAGCTGATTTACTTGTGGCCAAAATGTCATGTGACATAAGAAAGTAGGCCCTACCTCTACAATGAGCAATTGATCCCTCAATATGACGTTCTCACTTATCCGTCCATCCATCAAAAATTAACATAACTCCAAAATCAACCCATTGCCCTCTTATTTCAGTCAAAAGGTCCATCAAGCTACTCTTTTCCTTCTACAAAAACTTGGTATGAAGGTCATCATACTTAGATGGCTCGTACCTAGGACCGTAGCTCCCTATTTCATTCACGAGTCACGACAGCTTTAAAAAAAATGATCTAGCAATTTGAAAAGGGATATGGTCATGTTAAAACCAACTGGCAACTTGTCTATTCACTGCTTCCTTTGTGTGTGGATCCAATAGCTTTTTGATCTCTTGTTGCCGCGTCTTCTTAGATTTCTTTGTAGGCGCAATGAACTTCTGAATCCCACTACTATTTCAATGCTCTTTTCCTTGATGGTTCCTTCTTCCTCGAATGATGTCAAATGAGGTTGCCTTCTTGGAACGACCTTGCATTTCCTTCCTCTTTACTTTAATCACATCCAATTGCTTCCCAAAGACCGATAATGTTTGGCTTTTATCCTTCGAAATGGATAAACAAGCTGCAACATCACATCCCTCTTCCCCAAGCAAACGATCTCTCAATCTTTTCACCGAAGAAATCTGAATCTCTCTAGAATATGTGCAAATCCATTCTCTAGTATCTACTGCAAGCTTGTTGCCACTCTAAACTAGTTCCACTTCTTTCCATCAATCACCTGGTTTAGGCCCTGATGTCGTTGGAGATTTCCTTTTTCTGGTGGACATGACTCCTACGCAAGAACAAATCTGAATTATGCACAAAAACAAATCTGAATTATGGGAGAACAAAGCAAAATCAAAGCAACAATAAATCTTATTTATGAATTATGACCATAAATCTAAATTATTTTCTCAATCTAAAATTGCAACCATGATTAAGGTGTATCCAACTACTGGGCTATTTGAATAGGGGCTTGAGGTTCTAAAGAAACTAATGCAAGTGTCTGGCCATGAAGACTACAAGTACGTTATGTGGAATGAATAATCAACTACCTAAATTGATGATGCCATAGACATTTATGATGTCTTGGCAAAGTCTAAAAGGCATGAGGTGCAAAAAAAAATTTCAAAGAGATGCTTGGAAAGGGTTTCCAGAAAAATGTGGTTGCTTACTCCATTGTAATCGATATGTATGCAAGATGTATAGGCATTTGCAGAATTATGGATGCAATGGAGACTGATAAAACAATGGTTGCACCAATGATTAATGTGCTTTCAAGACTAGGGCCATCTTCACCATAATGCAGAATCGTGAAACCATATCTTCTCAAAGTTGCAAAACCTTGTACAACCAACAAAATATGTGGATTGCAAATTCTTGCCTAGCCAGCCAAAACATGTTTTAGCATTTGATCTTAATAATGTGGTTTCATTTAAAAGAAGATGATAGAGACACAAAAAGATCTTCTTGGTCCAATTTGAGGGAAGATATTTGAACCTTTTATATAGCAACAGACAAGTTTACCATAAGATTCTGTGCACCCGGGATCTTTAGCCACCAAATAAGTGTAGGCAGTTTACAACTCTCTTTAAGAGGCTAAATTTCAGCGGATTTCCCAAGAGGAGATTATTCTCAGGTTCTTTTCTCCTTTCATGGATTTACAACAATTAACCATAAGAAAGAAAAGGAATTAGAAAGACCTTCAAGATGATAATTTATGGGCTGATATATTAATTCCTCTCATAATATGATCTTATCCATTGGGTTATATAGATGGAGTCCGAATCACAGCTATAAACTATAATTTAATCATCATTTCAACATTTCATAGCAAAGCTGTAAGGAACTCTTGTAGAAATGTATTTTACATAAATTATGTCACATATCATATAGGCCATCACAAAATTAGATGCTTTAGAAGAACAAAATGCCTAGATTATAGCAGATTCTATTTGAAATAGGTCCAGAATTGGCAGAACAGACCTAAAAATGAAGAGAAATCTAGAACATACCTTTTGAAGCTAAAAGGGTGGTTTGCCAAATAGGGATAAGCTAGTTTGAGTGATCTGCACCATTATTTGGATTCATGCAGTGCCAATGTTAGTTCCATAATCCATTCAGTTTTTTTTTAGGTTTAGGTTAGTCAAATTACAAGATCGAGAGCGCTATAATTTTTGAAACACTAAGAACGGGCCTTTTTGGCCGTTCTTTTAATGGACTGTGCTTATTAATGGCATTTTTTACATGCACTTTTTCGTTCTTGCAATGGCAAGTGCCAGAACCCCTTGTTTTTTTCTGGGCAAAACAGTTAAAATGGTCAACAACTGTTTCTGTAATTATGTTATTAGGGACATAATTGACCCTGCATGTCCAATATCTCCTGAATACAGAGCGCCAATGCTCCTATCGCAGGTGTATTCATCATCATATGTAACGGTTGGTCAAGTGTAACCAACCCCTCATATCATATCTAAATAGATGCAAATGCTTGGCAGTGCCTAAAGATAATGGGCCTCATCTTCAATAACTTTTAGCTGGCATCATTGGCAGATCCTTTATTCATGCTATTCATTGGCCCATCTGCCTATCTCAATTTTGAGGTGGTGTGTTCCCGTGCGAATTCATATGCTTTCTGGAAGCAATCACCATATGCTTTTTCATGGATAAGTGTATTAACTGGTATCGCTATGGAACCTTGACAAGTACATAATTAATCTGGCTTTTTTAGTGCAAGGTTTTTACCAACTCCAAAGTATTGTTATCACAGGGCTTTCTAGATTTTTTTTAGATGATTGTAATCCTCATTGTTATGCACCTGTGTTCTTGTACATTCCATCTGGAGAACAAGATGGTTTGTTTTTCCTTTCAACAAACCTTAATTCATTCAATCTTTCCCACAATGTCTCCCCAGGGACTGCTTCAAAAGCTTTGGCAAAGTTCATAAAGCAACAGTTTAAATCTTGTCGTTTATATCAGAGGACGGTGATGGAGTGTTTAGGCTACTTCTGCCAGCACAAGCACCTTTGTCTTCTTTGCCTATGCCATCAATTGATGCTCACGAATACTAGCCAACAGTTCTACCAATAACTTCCAAGAAATCTTAACTTCCAATTCAATATGTTTGTGACATATAAGAGAAGAAAAACCTAAGAATCTCATGCATAAATTGTACTTGCACTTGCAAATTGAAGAGACTTTAACATTGACGACTTGAATTATGAAGGCACTCCATAGGCTCCTCACTCAATTAATAACATGGATAGCTTTAACTACACTATTCATTTGTGTAATAATATAGCTCTAAATCTAATTCAACATTTTGTCTTATGTATAACTCGCAGTCCATTACAGACGCCCTCGGATATTGCCCGGCATCGCCGGGCACACGTTTCTAGTTCGTATTGACAAATTTAAGCTTAGATGTGGCATAACTATTGCTAATAATAGGTGCTACTATTGTTGACACTATTAAATTTTGGCAGCATAAGACTTATTCATAGAAAAACCCACAGATCTTAGCAGAGTGGCATCATTCGAATGGACATAGTATTCGGTTGGTGTAAGTGTGAATTGGAAGTGGAAGCGAACTGTTAAATTTGAAGTAGTGATTTGAAGTGAGAGGGCAAGTAGAGACGGCCCATTTGGAAACCATAATGCTACTTATGTCTACGCAAATTAATTAACTATAGTCTCGCAAGAAATCTTAACTTCCAATTGGGTGAAAGTATGCTGGTGGGTAGCAAAAGCATGCGTCCGGACGCATGCTTATAGCAGGGTTTTAGCCCGCTATCAGCACCCCTGCTTTTGCTTAATCTGGGTGCTGATGGGCGTAACTGCCCGTCATTTCTTTTTACACCCTTCATGTACTCGCACGTCCACCTCACGAACGAGCCGTTAGGAAAATGATTGTGGGCTTCTGGCTGGATTTTCGCTAGAAAGTGGTGTGGTAGTACGTTGCAAATTGGATTACCGTCATGGCCCTTGCGAAATTTCTCCCTCCAATTCACTTATCCTCCCTCTCGGGGGAATTTCATGGCTCCCCTCGATACCGCCCTGAGGCAATCACACGCTTAGCATTGGATTTTCGCCCCGATGAATCCCAATACGTTGTTCCAGATTTGTTGGATGTCAATGCAACACGCGAAATATCACGTGAAGATCCGGTTTCCTCGCAATTTACAAGAAATTGGATGCAGCGTGAGAAAGAGAGAATACGAGATACGGAATAAGATGAGAAAAGCGGCCGGGTGAACGGGAGGATCTCGAGCATGAGACGCGTGCAAGAAATAGCCAAGCAAGTAGTTGATTACTTCAATAAGCTCACCAAAAACATTCACCCCAACTCAAGGCCGATGTGATGAAGAGGGTGGTTCATCACCACGAAATGGGAATCTCGAACACGGAATTTTGCCAAATCCAAAGGAGTGCAAGGCGCGGGGTGTCTTTGCTCAACAACTTGAAATGGACAATGGCACCACAAAGAGGCAAAGGAACCATGATGTTTGGAGAGCCGGAACCTCGACACCGGTGATGGCTTCTTCCACAAAATCGAGATGCAATTCCACTATGGCGTGGGCTGTTAGGTGCATCTAATTCTTGCTTTCATGCCGTGCTTCTTCGTGCTTTTAAGTGCTTTTAAGTGCTTGTATCTCTGAAAGTGATCTTTGGATGAGATATGTTCATTGATTAATGTGCAATATTTCTTATGATAGGTTGCATGAGGTCAACAATTGCAACCGCCGCATTAAGAAAAATCGGAAGCCGCCCTTGAAATGGTCCGTGGTCTAGCTTCCAAAGGAGGTTGAGGTGTGATTCTCTCACACCCACCGCTTGCAAGCAAAGCATACCGAAGTCTCGAAACAAAATAGCGTAGTCTCTCCTTGCAAGAAAGATGTTGTGAACATCGTTGGAGAGTCAGGGCCCAATTTCTTATCCCTTGCACCTTATGGAGGTCACACGTGTATAAGTTTCCATACAAATTTTTCTTTGCTATTGTTGCATAAATATTTCTAACCAACGGCCACCATTCAATTTGGAGCTATTTCAACAATACAAAAAGGCACATCCCGAACACCCTGTTTGCTTAAAGGCTTTGGAGAAGTTGAAGCCTATTTATGTAAAGAAAGTATCGTAAAGGAAACCGTTGTTGCATATACCATATGAAGTTGGAGTATGCCGTGGTAGCCCCGAATGCATTAAGGTCGGTAAAACCGGATTTCATGGTGAAGAGTGCAAGTGCACCGCGAGGTCCGTGGACTGGTGAGACGGGTTCGGCCAGCCAATATATGTATGACTCAACCAAATGAGCTTTGGAGGGTCGTGGTTTGCAACAAGATGCAGGGTGAAGAATGGCATAAACATGACCGCTTGATGCGCACATGTCGAAGTGTGGCATAAAAACTCTTCCTATATGTCCAAGAGAGAGAGAGAATCATGAGTTCTTGCTTGAATGGAAGACGTTTGAAAAGGTAATACTCTCTTCATTGCATGTCGCAACATGCCGATATGTGCCGCCATCCGGCCGAAAACCGCTTTTGTGCTTTCAACTTGGCGCTAATCTTTCGTTTTATGCTACGAGACCTTGTTGATTCCATTCCGCTGGAGACGAAAGAGGCTGGTGGAGTTGGCTAGCGTTACCAAGGAGGTGCGGTGGCAGCAGAAAAGAAAAGAGCCAATGCCACCAAGAAGGGAAACAAAAGTAAGAAATCCAAGGTAGCTGGTGGGACACAGCCTGAAGCTGCAGCACAAGTTGAGAAGAAGGGAAACAAAAGTAAGAAATCCAAGCAAGCTGGTGGGACACATAATGAAGCCGCTGAAAGACAAGATGAGACCTCAAATGGCAAGGGGAAAAAAGAAAGGACCAAAGCCGCCCCTCGGATTGTCTTACAAAGAGAACGCCATTGAAGGATTTCATTTCATATCGTGTTCCACATTGAAGATATTCGGTGCCACACAATTCTTGGGGCTAGATGGCAGGCCATGCAATTCAGGAGTTGCTGGACAATATCCAAGATGACACCATTGTTTCAGAATTGATTTTGCAGAGAATTACAAAGATAAAAATACAAAGGGAGGTTCAAAGCCAGCATTGGCACAATGACCAGATAACAATTCTCGTCCACATCACATATAGGATGGACATCAATTCTGGGATCAGAAAGCTATTGAAGGAAACCCATTTTTACTTGAGTGATGACAAGCTTCATGACACTCTTTTTGTGCAAAGATTGCCTTAGAAAGCACAATTCATGGCTTGTATCAAATGGTGTAGATTTTCTCGGGCATATAGTTTGGTGGGATGGTTGTTCTAGCCAATTCAAATCTGCCCGGCCATTCTATTTCCTACCAAGATATCACCATGAGCTAGGGAAGGAAATAGTATGGAATTTCTTTGGGACAGCCCATGGTAAGGGAGAGCACGATGGGCAAGCAGGGTCCTTAAAAGGGGCATTCACTAGAGAGCGACTCAAGTATGATGGGGTGAGATTTAGGGTGTCTGCTGATGCATGTGAATTCGCGAATTTGGAATGAAGGTACCAACAACGGGGACATCAAAAGGTATTATGCTTTCATCTGGCGTGATACGTTGAGTAGTCCGCCTGTAAACCGGCCAGAATGTTTGAATAGTGCTTTCATCCGCTTTAAGCGTCGTCACGGAACGGGCCATCTTGTGATGAGTAGTGCTTTGTATTATCTTCGTCTCGTGAGATGCAATACATTTGTTTCCTTGCGTACTTCGGGTAATTGGAAAGGATGATGTTGATAGGAGACCACTACCGGATCGCGTGCGAGGTGGAAGGGACCAAGCAAATACACAAAGATCCCATGACATACTTGGCCAAATCAAGCACAAGGGTGGGCTCATAGAGGTTTAAGTTGTTTTACGTGGTAACCGCTTGAAAGGAAACCGGTCATCTTGTGTGAACAAGCACAGATTGAAGAATTGGAAATATGTTACACTAAAGCCAGATAAGTCTACTGGTGAAGGTACTGAAGACGAAATCGATGAGGCATTTTTTGAAGGTGATGGAGAATGGCTATCCGGAAACGTAGAGGAAGGTGATAACTTTCTTTGTTGTAGAAAGAAGGGAAATCGGGAGAATCAGATTTCTATGTGGTCAAATGTTAAGTCGAGGGCATATCCTTGACGTAATTGTCAAGGATAGCCGGGTCGAACCTTCAATGTGGATGAACATGTGTTGGCTGGTTTGTACTATGCTGCCCAGCCAGATGGTAGTTGGGAGCTACTTGAAGACAAAGGCGACTTTCCGATCTGATCATCACGTATCGACTATCAAGTTTGAGATGAATCGATTCCCGGCACCAACAGATTTTCCCTTGAACGGGCTACTCACCGATGATCCTTGATACCACGCCATATGAAGGTTGAATATGCTTGGCCTAGTTGTTTTATCATTGTAACAAATCTGTAGTTACTTGTGTACTTGTCTCAAATTTTGATCATTGTATTGGAGACAATGCCCCTAAGACAATGTTTGTAGTATTGGTTTGAATTATTGGAGTATCTTAGTATTGGAAACAATGCTTGTAGTATTGGAGAGTAAGCTTGATATATATTACGTAAAATTGTACACTCAAGATTAGAACATCACTCAATATCACTCAATACGAAGATAAGACAAAGTAATCATACATATATATTACAAAAAGTCTTTGTACAATGGTTACTTCATGAGTCATCGAAGTCTTGAGTCATCCGTCGCGGGGAAGGGTGCCCAGAAATTTGCCTTTGTACTTCTAATGGAGCATTGAGGATATAGTAGGTCGAGACAAGATAGTTGTTGAGGCAGTAATCCAACACTACAAGCTGTCTCCTCTTCCAACCATGCATCGGTGATGTCAACCTGCGTGAGATCGTTTCATGCGGCATGGGAAGACAAAGTACTCCAAAGTTGGACACACAAACTTACGCAAGAAGTTGTCCTCTTCTTGCCCCTTGAAAGGCATAATGGGAAGGGTTGTGTGTGCGGGGTTTAGAAACCCTTTGTGTAGGGCTGTCATCAACCAAGAAAATCATACCATGATTTTGAGGAAAATCCTCAAGTACAACCTTCAACTCCTTGAAAAAATGCTTTTTACGGTCTGTTTGGATGCTTGCATGCATAGCAATGCTCTTGACCATAAACCTTCAAGAATCTGGTGCAAATCGGGGAACAATGCATCCACCATATCCCTTGTATTCAAGTAGAGAAGCACTCCAAATAACAATATCAAACCTCTGCGGTGCCCACTCCACAAACTCATGATACCACAGTGCGCAAATGAGGTACTTATTTGCGGTTTCTTTTACAACATGCTTGGTTTGTGGTGGAGGCAAGATTTTTCCGTTCATTCTCCTACATTTGTATGCGTGCCCATTACACCATTTACGTCCAGCACCATCAACTTCCGCCTAGGTGTCCATCCTTGGGCGTTTGCAACCACCTGTCGATGTGTCTTTGCATCGTGCTTGTCGTGGCTGCAATGTGTCTTTGGACTCTGGCGGGAAGTGCTATCGGGGAGGTCTTTGGGCGATCTTTGCAACTTCTTTGGACTCGCTTTATCTTTGCTACCGGATGATGGAGAGTGCTGATAGCCATAGTCGATTCATCCTTATTGGTATCTCCCCCCCCCAATGTATGGGTGTTTCCGCCTATCGGTAACCCTTGCTTTGCCTTTGTCCCCGGTTTCTTCATTCACGACTGTCTTGTTTCTCCGCATGCAAGGATGAGCTGCAATTAACAACTGAAATTTGAAAACACATTCTGAAATATAACGGGGATAATGAGGCACCTTTTGTATGTTAGAGTTTGTCTTTGGCACTTCTTTATGTATTGTCTTCTTCATCGATTCACTAAGTATAACCATTGGCTGCCTTCTTTTTTACTTGAGACAAGTTTTCTGAGAATCCTAAGTTGAATAATCCAAACCAAAATTTGCACATTAAAGGTGGAATAAAAGCGGGGATCAAATATATTAATTGTTTGAACAAAACCTTTTGGTGATGGTTTAGGGTTGTCTTGCAAAATCAAGGTTTGCTTGCCTGAAATACATAAGGCAAACTTACATTAGCCATTTTTTCTTTCCAAATGCTACTTCTATGGGGGCGTCCTCATCAAGGTCATTTTCGACTCACCCTCACTTTCTTCTTCCACAACCTTCTGGCCCTTGGCCCGTGTCAACTTTGTTCACACCTTAACGTTATGCGAGATCGATTGCCGACATCTTAGCCATCGTTTTCCTTCCCTGCGCAAAGAAGGTGTTAGAGGATGCCTTTTGTAGAGGCATTTGCGAGAATTTGGAACTATACTATAGTTGTTGGCACCATCACTACTACTTGAATCTCCCTTGGATTGACATGCTTTAGTGTCTCCAACCTTGTCTTGGCCGCCAAGTCTTTGCGGTGTCTTTGAAAGAGTCTTTGGTAGTTTGTTGTCCAATGTCTACGAGCACCAACCGATCTTTGTCAATTCAAAATCGAGCACTGAAAACAGGCATGTACCTTTTTTCCCATGTCTTGGGCGTGGAGTGTGAACCCTTGTGGACTTGTGCTTGGCTGATCCGGGGTCCTTTTACTTTTGGTGTGATTTCTTTGTTTCCTTTTCTGTTTGCTACCGGGGAGTTGTGTCTACATGCTCATCAACATCAATTATCTTCTTCTCCGGTTTTGTGAGCTGTTCCAGCATGCAACACTTCACCTTTCTTGTATTAAGCTTACCTATTTCTGCACTAAGCCGGTAGGAATGGTCTACGTGCACTTTCGAGGCTGACATCCTTTTTCCATGAGCAAACTGGTGCACTAACGTGATAATGATGTCCACATTTCATCCGCGGTGAGGGTGTAATCATCACGGAATGCAAGACCACGGGTGGAGCATCTCTCCTCATCTCAATTGGCAATCGGAATGGTATTGGAGTGATGACCGGTGATCATTTCTCTTGGTCATCTCCCTCACTGGTGACATTCTTTTAAGTCTTTCTTTGGGCTTTTTGCAAGGAGGGACTTCGTTGTTGGCAATCTCGGCCGATTAGTGCGACCACCTTTTCTACACAGGTTTGATCTATTGGCCCACCCCCATTTCAAGTAGGGACTTCAACATATATTACGCCATATCTTTCTCCCTCTCCAAAGTATGAATCTTCAGGGGAGACACCTACATTAGGATCTGGCGATTAGCTTGAAGGCGTGCAATATTATCCTTTATGGTCTTCAACTTCCCCTCTGCGGTAGAAGAAGCTTCCCTTTGCCTCAGTTGTGCGACTGTTCCTTCTTTGACACTAGGTCATTCTCGCTGCAATTTTAGGGCTTCACGCATATCTTGGATCATGCTTTCAGGGCGGGGAAATATTTTCCCCATAAAGGCGAGAATCTTCTTTGGACACATTGAAGTACTCTGAATGACAACCTCCCTTCTAATTTTCTGGCCGATTACTGTTGAAATTTGGCTTTTACGCAATGCTTTCAGTCTTTGTTGTCTGCTTTGTGATTTCTTTGGGCTCTCTTTGTGTTCCGCAGGGGCCAGCGGTCTTTGGGTTCACTCTTGACCTTGCTTTCGAATAGGCTCGCTTTTTTGCCACTTCTTTGCCCAATTGACCTTGAAATTTTCTGGATCTGCTTGGCCCTCTTGCGGTTGTTGAATGCAAATAAAAAGGAAACCGTCTTCCTTACTTCTACGTTTCTTCAATCCTTCTGGGTATATCTTGCTCAACAGCTCAATTAGAGCTTCTTCGTGCTCTGGCCTTATTTTGTCGATGGATGTCTTGTTCGGAATGACACCATTGGTATCCCAAACCTCATTATATTCTGCTGCAGATATCACATCCGTTCGAAATTGAGAGGGATGCACACCCTCGTTTGATAGACCCGCGTAGGCATGGAAGTCCTCCTCAGTTCGGCAATCAGCCAGGTCGGGTCTTAGGGGCACGTTCCTTCTGGGCTGAAAGAAATCAAGAAAAACAAATTAACAGGGCACCATAAGCCATCAAAATTGGATTTGCATTTTGCTTACCCTGCGCATGGCATCCATTGGAATTGCTGGCTGAGCCGGCGGATTAACAACCTTCTTCACCATAGTTTTTGGCGTTTGAGTTTTGGAATACTAAGCTTGGAGTGAATCCTGAAATTCTAGAGCTTCTTCTCCGCGGGCTATATGGCCGGAGTAGCAAAAGGTGGGGAACGCGGTTGAAATTACAAATTCAAAGTTAAGCTACCCTTCGGTCCACGATCATTAGTTACGGTTGGTAAGAAGGTTATGATTGGTAGTGCGCCCTATGTGAAGTGACGGGCATAGCATAGGTTACACTTCAATTGGTGAAGGGTGGAAAAAGTAGTGTGAAGGGTGCTGGTGCTGGGTGCTGGGGTCGCGTTTTTTTGCTACCCACCAGCATACTTTCACCCAATTCAATATGTAGCATAATAACAGGGGGTTTTCTTTGTGTTTTTGTACGCTTTTCACTAAGGTTTTCCTATGATTTCGTGATGTATTCAAATGGATGTATTAATGCGTACATCTAGAGTGCACCATTTCTGAGCCATTGATTTTAGCCCTTTTTTTTTCAATGGTCAACAACCAATGGCTCACAACAAAAGCCCCTTTTTTGTGCGTGTGGTGCATAATGGGCACATGAAGGGCCATTGATTTTAGCCTTTTTTTTCAATGGTCAACAACCAATGGCTCATAACAAAAGCCCTCTTTTTGTGTGTGTGGTGCATAATGGGCACATGAAGGGCTTGAAGGGCGCATGTAGTGCAGTTTCCCCGCCGGCAACACATTTCTTATCATAACTTTTGATCCAGAGCTCTGTTTGAGATGATTTTTATTGCGTTGGAAAGCTCTCTCTGAGATCTTTTTGATAGTATATAATATGGATATGTTTGATTAAGTTATCTCTGCTAAAACAGCAATTTTTCGGCCGGGTTTGGTAGGCTTTCACATCCTACAAGCTAATTAATACAGGATTGCGCTATTGGATATTGTTTTATGGCTGCCCTCTTTTTGTGTGTGTGGTGCATAATGGGGCACATGAAGGGCTTGAAGGGCGCATGTAGTGCAGTTTCCCCACCGGCAACACATTTCTTATCATAACTTTTGATTCAGAGCTCTGTTTGAGATGATTTTTATTGCGTTGGAAAGCTCTCTCTGAGATCTTTTTGATAGTGTATGATATGGATATGTTTGGTTAAGTTATCTATGCTATAACAGCAATTTTTCGGCCGGGTTTGGTAGGCTTTCACATCCTACCGGTGATTATTATCTGATTTAAGCTATTGGATATTGTTTGATGGCTTATTCGAATGAAGCTTGCAAAAATTACCATGCATTTTTTTAGATTTTGGGCGGTTATTAAGCAAATTCAAGGCTTCTAGATCCTTGTGCTAACAAGCAGAAAAGTTTCCCACTTTGGTTTCTCACCACAAGAATCCATGGAGGCCAGGCCAAAGGCTACTGTTAAATTCCAGTTGAAAAATGTTTGTGTATGGGTGTTGCAAACTTTATGACTTTCAGAATAATGGGACCAATCTGCTCTAGCTTTATGGTAACTTTTACTTATGTTCTATTTGTTTTATTGTGATCAAATTCAAAAGCCTCAAATGAATTCTAGTTTTTTTCTGGGTTGAATTCTAAAATTTTTGTCACAGGGGAGGGGGGGGGTGACGTCCCTAAGGCCCCGAAGGGGCCAAATAATTTTTTTTGCAACACAAACCATTAACATTCAACATATAAAAAATAAATCCCCCAACACATAACAACCAACACATAACAACCATTGAAATTAACAACCAACACATAACTACCATTGACATTAATCAACACAACCATTGGGTCTAATACATTTAAATTAAAATCCCCCTTAAACCCCCTTTGGTTTGGGTGCATATTTACACGGGGGGTGACGTAGGGCAGCGAGAGCCCTCATAATTGTATTTTACACGTACGAAATTAACACCATATAGTATTCCGCTTGAAATCTTATAGTATTTTGCGAATCTTGTTATACAGTATAGCAAATTTTGTACTTGCATACCCCACAAACGAGGAACTTTACGTACGGTGTAGATTAAAGAATAAGGGGTGAATATGCCTATCCAACAGCTCTCGTTGCCTGGAGTCACCCCCCGTGTGAATATGCACCCAAACCTAAGAATCTCATGCATAAATTGTACTTGCACTTGCAAATTAAAGAGACTTTAACATTGACGACTTGAATTATGAAGGCACTCCATAGGCTCCTCACTCAATTAATAACATGGATAGCTTTAACTACATTATTCATTTGTATAATAATACAGCTCTAAATCTAATTCAACATTTTGTCTTATGTATGACTCGCAGTCCATTACAGACGCCCTCGGATATTGCCCGGCATCGCCGGGCATATGTTTCTAGTCCGTATTGACAAATTTAAGCTTAGAGGTGGCATAACTATTGCTAATAATAGGTGCTACTATTGTTGACAGTATTAAATTTTGGCAGCATAAGACTTATTCATAGAAAAACCCACAGATCTTAGCAGACTGGCATCATTCGAATGGACATAGTATTCGGTTGGTGTAAGTGTGAATTGGAAGTGGAAACGAACTGTTAAATTTGAAGTAGTGATTTGGAGTGAGAGGATTTTTACTTCCCATTACTGCAGTAACAAAATTTATTGCTACAGTGTATCTCCAACCAACAAAATTATTGAACCATACAATTATAAGTTGTATGGTATGGTATTTTGAATTATGCAGTGGAATTCATTGCAAGGATCATTCCATGGGCTGTTGCCCTTGCATGTGCCGTTCCATAACCCGTTGGGTTCCCGTGGACGTAAAAATTTCTTATCTTATCTTATCTTATTATAATTGCAAGTTGTTACCATGTGTTGTTGTGATTGCAAGTTGCTTACGACTATTATTGACATTTTCCTAGATAAGTTTGTATATATTTTCAGCTAATCCTAAAACAGAAATGGAATACTTATTTTTAAATATGACCCTTTTTTTTTTAAAGTAGTCTCTTTGCTCCTGCTATGTGGCATTTTTGACTTGATAATTTGCAATGGCCTTTCACAGTGGCCCGATTCTCGCAAGTGCACATGCAGACAAGACAATCAGGGGGGAGGGTCTAGTGTGGTGGACTATGTGCTCGTAGTTGCGCAAGATATGCATCTCATCAGTCGTTTACGGGTGGGCCTGCGATCCGGGATGAGGAGGTGGAGCTCGAGATCACCTCCCACTTTATTTGGACCTGGTTTGGCAAGCCGCCGGAACCCCCACTATACCCGGCCCTTCCCGTCCCTCGGTTGAGACTAGATTATGAGCATGCGAAGGACTACTGGTAGAGATGCTCATGGGCGCCCTCCCGGTAATTACGGCAGACCTCCACACTAGAGCGTGAGCCGGACCGACTTCGCTATTATGGGGTGCGGCGGGCGGGCCAGTGCTTTGGCGAGACCCTTCCAGCGTCGCCCGCTTCGGGGTCAGCAACATTCCAGCGTAACCGATGGTTTGATGCGGAGTGTAAAGCATAGCGGCGGCTTCCGTCACATCACGGATCCGGTACCAGCTTGCGAGGCCACCACCACGATACCGCGCCCATCCCGGAAGGACACAAAGGCCGCGGTACCTTGCGGTTTATCGAGGGGAGATGTTACGGCTTTGGACACTCATCCCTCGAACCTTTTGGTAGAGAGTGCTTGAGGCCAGCCAGCCCTACTGGGGGACATCACACAAGGCGGTGGGAGCATTGCTTGGCGGCTCTATGACCCGCCCGAGGGGTGACGCCCATACCCCGCAGGATGGCCCCCCATTGGTTCTTGTGGGCCGAGGATGTTGAGGAGGGCTGCAACGGCTTGGTGGCTAATGGGAAGGCGGTGACCTCGATGGTATGCGGCCGAGTTACTCAAATGGGCGGGGGGCAGCCGCTTGTGCCGGTCCTCACTACCCTGTTCAACGAGCATTGCGGGAAGGTCTCCCCGACAATGGACCACAAGCGGGGTTGTTCCCATTCACAAAGGCGGGCGACCCACCTTTGTCCAACCAATTACGGACGATCATGGTCGATTCGGTATTTGCCAAACGGTTTATCGGCATTCTCGGCGGTGATTGACCGGCTGGGGAGGCGGCCAGATGCGCGAACCCTCACAGCAGGCGGGCTTTAGACCCCGCCACTCAACGATTGACCATATCTTTACACTGCGGGGCGATTGAAGACAGCCGGAATCATCGGCGGGACTTGTATTCTTTGCTTTTGTGGACTTGGCGAAGGCTTTTGATCTGGTTCCCGGGAAAATTTGTAGGCTAGAAGCTGCGTCAATGGGGCTCCCGCTGCCTGTCGCGGAGAATGCCATATCAGGTTGTATGAGAGTTGTTTTGGCGGGATCACGACCGGCCGAGTAGATACATTCACCAGTAGTATCGGGGTCGGCGGGGTTGCCCCCTCGCCAACACTTTTGGCCTCTACATTGTCGGTTAGAGCCACGGCTTCTGCGAGCATGGGGGATGGCATACAGCTTTTGCACCAGGTCATCCGCCAGCTCATCTATGCGGACGATGTTGGCCTGCTGGCCCACACCCCAGAAGCTATGCAGTCTCACCTGGACGCCCTAGACACATTTTGTCAGGCTACAGATATGCGCGTCAATCTGGCCAAGACCAGGGTCATTAGAGGAAATTTGAGATCTCATTTCATCCCCATAAGAATCCTCCAATGGAATGGCTACCCTCTATTAACTGCAATTAATGCAGCACCAACAACTTCATTGCTGTTGTTTTTCCCTCATAACTTTTGATCCAATTGTCAAAATGTTGCGGCGTTTGTTGCATTAGATGCGGAATGAAAAGATCTTTCCAATGATATATGGTTATGATGTATTTCAATATGGTCATATGCGTTAACCTTAAAAAAATATGATTTTTTGCTTATTTCTTATATATTTATATTGTAAAAGATGTATGAATGGGTTATCACTAGATAGATCTTGTGAAGACGAACCCATTGCTACAAAAAGTTTTTGAATCGGAGTTCTTGATCAAAAGTTATAATGAAAAAATGATACCCGAAGTTAGTTGCTGTTTGCATTAATTCTGTTGCCACATATCTTGGAATGAGATATACTGGAGCTCTTCTCTTATTGGACAGTTTAAAAAGCTGACATGGCATTTTAAGCATCCCTTGGGACAAAATGCGATCTCATTTTTCCTCTAATGGGTTCTCATATCCTCTTCACGTCACCCCATGCCTCCTGCACTCACATATCGGGGACAGCCTGTGGACGTCACGCCCACCTACAAGTACCTAGGGGTGGAGTTCCCCCTCCCCTGGCGGGAGGCGTCTATCCGCCTATGGGTGACAAAGAGCTGGAAAGCGCTTTATGCCATGCGGAACAACAGTCACCAAAGTGAGCTCTATGATTGGGGCCATCGGTCACATACATTCGCACCGGCGATTTTTGTCTTACAGACGGGTCGAGGTTTGGGGCGGCCGTTTCTTTGGCGACTGGAATGACTTGGAGCAGGTGCGAGAAGGCATTTTTGGCACGGGCACTTGGGGTGAAACCTTGATCCCCTATCGATTCGCTTGCAGAAAATCGGATTCTTGCCGCCGGTGAGCAGCCCTTGATAGACACATCGTCTATTTTTGAGAAAGTGGTTACTATGGGTGATGCTTTCGGCTCCCTTTTGGCTTACTTGTGGCCATGGGTCCTTGGCCCGGCTTAGGGCTTTGTTGGAGGGTAAGAGAGATGGTTCGCCGGATGGAATGTGCGGGAACACGGGATGCGTGCAGTGGGCTGTGGCCCCGTCGTGATAGCTGCGGGAGTACCTAGGCGCTTGCTTGTTTCCTTGGCAAGCTCGGGACCCCGGGGCTCTAGAGCTGCGTCAAAATGGCCCATTACAAGGAGCACATCAACCCGTGTTATCCGGGGCCCGCGGCTCTACCTGCGTTCCCAAGTTGCGCCTGAAAAGCGGGAGACTCATTGCCTCCATTCGCGACGGGTGCCCACCATCTTCGCGATCGAGGCGGGCGGTGGATTGGGGAGCCCCCCGGGGACAGCTCTGTCGGTCTTTGTCAAATGGGTGCCATTGAGGATGAGTCTCACACTTTCGAGTTGCCCGCCGTTGATCACATCCGGGCGGATCACGGCTCCCTTAGTACCGGCGGACTTGCCCTTGCATTTGCCGATGAACACACCGTCGAGACGTGCCACGGGGTCATTACATTCGGGGAGGTAATGGACTGCGAGGTCGGCTTTGCCCGCTTGCTTGCCCGTGATTAGGCACTACGGGTGTGGTGCATATTTGTATATATTTGGGTGTTTACGCATTTTATATGTTAGGGCCAGTTTGTCGGCCAGGTGATTGCTGCCCGCGGTTTTCCCTCGAAAACCCTTCGGTGGGGGTTTTTAATCGAGGCGATAATTAAACTTCTTTGCGTTTTTGTATTGGGTCCCATAGACCGATTGGTCTCCGTGGACGATAAAAGAACCTTCCTTCCTTCCTTCCTTCCTTCTTCATAAAAGCACAATTTCATTAAATTTGGACAATACCTGAATTTATGGACCTTTTTATGAGAACCTCGCTTCCATGACAGTTTTCTTTTACCCAGCGAGTGTTGTATATGCTTGAGCAACAAGCACTGTAATCTTGACAGGTTTGGGTAGCGTCTTCTTATTGGAAGGAGCCGAAGCATAATCGATAGTCTCCCACCAAGTCAGTTGATAGTCACGGCTATTTTCTTCTGCATGCACCAATACCATTACATCTCTACATAATGCCATAATTTAGCACCAATGTATGGAATGGTTATATGATACCTCTAGAGCATACATGTAAATAAATTCTCTAGTGGCATACACCAATTCACGTACCTACATAATACAAGGTGCTGCGCACGGAGGGTTGCCCTCCAGTGGCCTCAGGGTGTATTTGCATGTTTTTTTATTTTGTCTAAATTTGTCCAGCGACATGCCTAATCTCGTAGGGAAGAACCTTATTCCACCTTTTAAAACCTCGCATTTAATTAGAAAGCAAAATGGTTCTATTTGTACGTCGGCAAGTAGAGGAAGTATGGGCTCCTACATTCTTTATGCCGCAAGTAGTGAACGAATTCAAGAATAAACTCTATACTATTGTTTAAGTTGTGCCTAAGGACTCTCAAAACCTTTGGGCTTCATAAGCAACAAATGTATCCTTCCACCCAATTGAGTTGCCTGCAAAAACCTACATATGTGTAACACGATATCGTAAATAAGCAACATAAGCATGGAAATGAAACATTTTAGAGGTGAGATTTTTTAAGATAACCTTGAGATCCAGTCGCTTTTCCCATCCAAGAGGAAGCGCTTGTTATTGACCCAATTCTAGCAACTGAGAAGGGGAGCTTCCTAAGAGATCAAGAGTATGGTTATGGCTATGGTCCGTCTCAGCTTCTATCAATTTAGGGCATGAACTACAATTAGATGGCAAGGATGAGGTCTACCTACGGCATATACACCTTGGCTATGGGGCCAGCTCACCGGTCCAAAGGTCTCGCTCAGAAGCATCATCAGAGCATCAAGAACAACATCAGAAACCTGATCACAGAGCAACCATTTGACTAGCTACTGCATCTAGCTCTCCTCGATGCCGGATAGCCCCAAAAACCCATGATGGCACCAGTTAGCCGGTTTCGAGATGGATGCTCAAGAACAACGGCGACCGCCAATTTACACTCTATACCAAGTTTTTAGCAGTCATTGGCATATTCGTAGGGGCAACCCAAAAATGTTATTGCCATTTGATCAAAATACCCTAGGTGTATTTTTTGGAATATTTACAAACTTGAAGGGTATATTTGGAATTTCCACATAAGACTGGATCGAATAGAAACATGGCCAACGTTTGTAAGTTTGGTCAAGCAATATTTATAGCAAAACAAATTACCATCTCTTTCAAGGCTCATTCATTCATGTCCTATGCCACATTTCTGCCAAAACAGCATTCTGCAACCAGATTGCCATGCCTTCTGCAGTTATAACCATTAGTTTTTTGATGGCATCTCTTCAATCCTAGCTCTATTCAACAGCTTGTCAATTCAAATTCAAAAAAACAACAAGCATGGCTACTGCCAGTCTTGGACCCGTGCAACCTTGATTGTCGAGGAAGCTTTTTGCGTCTGTTGAATTGCATTCAACTATGTGTTCCTGCTTTTCCTCCTTTACATGTATAATAAAGATGTGGGATAAGATTCACTTCAAATGGAAAGCCTCCTGAGCAGTTGTCTGAAGATGACATTGATAACGTATTAATGAAGAGGATCCAGTCAGAAAGCCCCTTCAAAAGCCTGGAAATAACTTCAAATCAGTTTAATGGACACACAAAATTCTCCTCTCACAAAGTTCTTACAACATAAAATCCCATTACAAGGGAATTCAAACCTAATAGAGTGGTTCACTCATCATAGGGGCATTAAACAAACAAAATTATCAATACGACAATTAGGAAAAACCAGGTCTAATTAGGAAAAAGAGACCAGCTGAGAGCATTGAAAGCAAATATGCATGGCTTATGATTGCATAAGACCTTCATTGCTTTCAGATCTTTTCTCACATAATTCATTAGCTTGACTAACAACTCAGAACAAACAGTAAAAAACACTATATACATCTTATGGCCCATGCTACAAAAACTACGTAAATGTGTGACAGAAAAGGAAACATTATGCAGCTATAAAGCCACAGATGTCCGCCACACTTTGAGAAGTCAAAGGAATCACCTTGTGGAGAACACCGCATCTAAGCTAGCAATTCGAGCAAGTTGTGTCAATGACGAGTGTAGTTGCTCCACGAGAGCCATGATCCAGTGCAAGTCTTTGCTAAAATAGGTATCATATCTTTCACCTTTCGTATGGAGAGACCGCAATAATGCTTGGATTTGTGGCCTAGCTTAAAGGCATCCGTCGCGCGACGATTGATTGTTCGTCGTGGATCGGCTACTATACCTTTTGCAGAATTTAACATTGGCTCTAAAGGAAGGATTGCCGCATGTGCCTACGGGAACAATACTCACATCATCTCATTCGCTTCTTTTCATATTAACCTAAAGCATGGGACAACATTCAACATAGAATATATATACCTTTGAAATATCTCGCAACCAACCTTTTACGTTCCATTATCTTCCTTTGTTAGCATATGCACATTATTTGCACTCTCGGATGAGTGCGTGATTGCCAAAACCTCGTAAATGAACTAGAGATAAGAATTTACATGCAAATAACAGATCCTCATAGTACTTTCGCCGTCTACAATTAAAATCATAGACATCCGGTTTTGGCATCTTATTTGTTGCACTTGGGTTAGCTTGGCATAAGCGCACATACGTTGTTATTTTCTACTTTATAAAAGCTCACAAAAACGTGCATACATGAAACACACCTCTTCTAGCATTAAAATGTTTTTACGATGTCGATGTCGTATGGAATATGTCCATCATTTTGCAAAAAGTGGCGGATTGTTTGGTTGCCTCAATCATTTGCCGTCTTAGTTCGAGGAAGATGCCACTTGCAATTCTCCTATACAAAAAGCAACTTTCGGGCACCATACCTCTAATAAGTGTCACCAAGATGAATGTGCAATTAAAATTCACCTGCTTTGCAAAGTCCGGCTTCGATTGAAGCAAGGCGTAGCTCCTCCGTTTGCTTTAGATAGGTTGGTGCTTGTAACTTCCGGGCTTTTAAATGCGGACTTCCACTCTAATTCTGAACCTATGAAGCATGCAAGGAATGAAAGATAAGAAACAAGTAGCATGAATTTCATCCATACATTGGCATTGGGCTGCAAGAAGGCATCAAAAAGGAATATTGACATTGCTTTCCATCTATGGTACCGTAAAACCGGTCTTTATTGTCCATAATATTCCCTTATCCAATTGTTTTAACGGTGCAGCCACTGATATGGCAAGCCACAAAGAATTCTTATTCAATAATAAGGATATTGCTGGTCACTTCAAAGACTTACCTGAGTTAGTACTAGTAAATAGCTAGAAATTTTGTTCTTACACGTGCCTTCTATTTTGTTTTGTTTTCCATGTGACATATGGATTTAGTAAACTCGCATGGCAAGAACAGACTGACATGGAACAAGCAGAATGGCTTGCAGATGCATGTAGCTTAATATTTTAATCCATTCCATTCATCTCACCCTCCCCCTCACAAATCAGTTGAAGATTGAAGCTGGCCGGAATGTGCAACTTAGGCCTATGGGTCCACTGTAGACATTAATAGAATTCCCCCCTCCCTATTGCATTGTCTGTTGGCTCAGATTCCTCAGGCTCTAACGAAAAGACTATTTGAAGCCATGACGTACTTTTGGCAATCATAATTGTAACTGATATGTTACTTCATGCTTTGACATGATGCAAATTGAATTTAGAAAGCCTATGACATACTTTTAGCTGGCAAGGAGAAAGATGAAATCAGGCCAAATCAAGAGAAACAATGCTTTAATAGGGAACAGTTCAGAGAACACTATCCAAGAAGATTTAGAAGACTTTACAATTATAAACCGACTTATTATTTCAAATCTCGTTCTCATAAAGTGCAACAGCAGTTTCTCATGATATATTTATTATTATTCAAAGCTACTTCTAACTAGTTAATACGAAGCTAAAGAGGGTTTAAATCAGGCATGTATGCAGGTAAGCATCTTACTTGTGAATGACAGACAAGTAGCTTCCAGTCTGGCAATTATATTTTGATACCCTTGCTGCCAAGCATTTTGCTCCAGACTATTTGTTTCTATGTCCAGAACTCCTTCCCGAGAAGCTTCAAACTCTTAAATTGAAGCACACAACCTTACAATATTGTTAACCTCTTCTTTTGCAGCCCATAAAAGTTGTTGCCTTCGGCGAAGATGCTCATGAAACTCAGAAGGAATGCCAACAGAGCGATTAGATTGACCAATTCCTGAAGCACTTGTGATTGAGCCTGCACATGCCCACGCCATTGCCCTGTCCAACTGTTGCGGAGCTTCGGTCTGCTTGCCAGCTACCCAAATACGCCATAGCCACGCCTGCGAAGGAACGGGGCTGGATGACCGAGCATTTACATGCAGCATCCAGTTTTTAGCAGTCATTAGCATATGCTAGGTATATGCTGGCATATACCTGGATATGCCCACATACCCACATAAACGAGGGTTTGCCCCCCTAGGGGCAACCCAAAAAACAATTATAGTCAAACAAAAAATGTACATGGTAATTATCTAATAGAGCATGGACCTAGACAAAATCAAATAAAAATGAGGGTATGATGCATGGTCGGGATTTGGGAAATGTGGCACTTAATATAAACCTAACCCTAACCCTAAATATAACTCTAACCCTAAATAGCGTGCAGGGTGCTCCATCGGCCGGCTGCTCCTTCACAGCGCCCCGCACAGTTTTGATTCAGCTGTCTTTGATTCAGCCACAGCCGCCACTAGCTCGGCCGTTTTGATTCAGGATCTGCCGCAGCTGAATGCCATAGTTTCGATTCTCACAGGATCCGCCACAGCCGAATGCCTGAAGTAGTTCAGATGAGGAGTGATGCCGCAGGACCCAGAATCTGTTGGTCAATGCTGCAGGGCAGATGCTGTTGGTTGATGAAGCCTAGAGCACTAAAAGACAAAGAAAGCCGGCCGAAGAAATGGAACATCAGATGCTGTCTATTCTGCATATTCAGGTTCGTCTATTCTACATATAGAGGTCTATTCTGCATACAAAGGTTTATATTTTGCATCTAACTAGAAATAAGCCTACTGTAGAACATGACATTATTCTGTGAAAATTGATTTTGCTATGGCAGATGATACTTATAGGGCCAGTTTGCGTGTACCTGCGAATAAGTCCAATGAGCCTCCCGGACCTCCGCATCTCTATTTTCCCTTAAATTCCGCTTGATCCAATTCATATTAACTTCCTTCAAATTCAAATCCGGCGGATTTTAACTGTATTTTCATTCACATCCCCTGTGATGAAATTGTATTCCTGTTTTCTGGCTTCAAATCTGCCACTACAAACCAGTTGTTTGCTCAGGATAATGTTGCAAATAAAGAAGCAGAACAGAAGATGAGAGCCGTTTTCAAGAAATCAAGCCCGGATTTATGGGAAGGGATAAAGTAGCAGAACAGAAGATGAGAGCCGTTTTCAAGAAATCAAGCCCGGATTTATGGAAAGGGCCTGTGCAAGAGAAGCCTAGGCCTTCAAATGTATTTCTAAGGGTCTGCCTTCCTCGGGATTTCTAAGTATCCGTGCCACTCTAGATTTCTAAGTATCTGTCTGTCTCTTAACCAACTCTCCAGTATAAATTGGGCGGGCGCCATATTTGGATGGGACAACTCTCCAGCATAAATTGGGCGGGTGCCATATTTGGATGGGACAACTCTCCAGTATAAATTGGGCGGGCGCCATATTTGGAGTGGAAAGTATTGTTTTCTAGTATGTACCTCACGTGCGTGAAAATTGGTTCAATGGGAAATTGCCTTGGATGGGAAATTATTTTCGTCAATATATGGATATATCTCATATTACTACTACCTCAGATGGTTAGAAATTGGGCGGTCGCCCAATTTCAATGGGAAAGTACTATCTACTATTTACCTCACATGCGTCCAACTATCTAGCTCACAAAGCAGATAGTCATGTGGTCTCAAGAGATGGGGAAATTGGGCGATCGCCCTATTTAAATAAGGATACGTCTCATGGTAGTCTCATGGTAGGGAGCTGGAAATTGGGCGGACGCCTTGTTTAAGAGGTGGATAATGGCTGTACTTGAGCAGATAGATAAATAAATAGAGAGACTACACAAGTCTAGCTTTGTCAATGACAATGACTTGCAATCATCTAATGTCACTAGCATTTATTGAAAATGAAGCAATTTTACAAGGTTAACCCATTTATTAAGGAACATTGAACAAAACCCCCACATAATATGCATGGAAAACCTACAATATGCACGCAACCTATCTCTTATAGCAAAGATAGAACCTCAATATGCATGGAAAACCTACAATATGCATGCAACCTATCTCTTATAGCAAAGATAGAACCTTGAAGCCAACTTCTAAAAGACTTCCATTCTTACATTTAAAAAAGACTATAGGTAAGAAAGAATAAACTACAAACATACATGTGGAGAACTAACCTTAATATGATCGATAGAAAGGTCTAGTGCCACACGATAATCTTATAGTGCCATGTAATTTCATTGACAGATAAACAGATGAAATATATAGCGCCGCATTGATAAACAGATGAAATATATAGCGCCACATTGGTAACCTTATAGCGCCATGAGATATAGCGCCCTGAGGAAAGGGTGTGAGTAAGAGACCAATCATGTAATAGGAAAGGGTGTGAGCAACTGAATGGAGACTTACCACATTGGTTTTGGGGGGAAACAAGTATTTAACATTTAAACGGACGGGCGGGAAATTAGAATTCAATTTTGCGGGCGGAAAAAAGGGGGGAAAAAGAGGGGAGATTTGAAATTTAAATTCATGGTGGATACGTGTTCCCAATAGACGCGTTTAAATGCCTTTCGAGAGCCTTCCCCACTAATGCACATCTAGCGCCTTTCGACATGAGACACTCCTTTTTTAAGGCGCTCCTCTCTCACACTAGAGGTAAGTTTTCTTCTTCTCTATTCTTTATTACCTTTTATATTATCCCTTATCATGTTTTGCCTACTTGCATGTCCTTAAATTAGCATGTTTGCCAACCTTCTACAATATGTTCTACAGTCTGCCATCTAGATCCTAAGCTTTGTTGATGTGTCTACTTTCAAAGGGCGCCTCCTTTAGATTAGTTTGTTATACTGATGTAAAATAACTATGAACCTATTCATTATAAGCTCTTGCATATGCTTAGATTGAATTTGGGCTTTGTGAGGTCATTAAATTTGACTACTTGATATTCTATTCTGTGAGGTCTAGTCGTGAACGTTCTACTTCTCTATCTTTTATGAATGCTTTTATAATGTTTGTAGATATCTAATATTCTAATATGATGTTTAGCAAGTTGAAATGGGAAAACCTTTTGCCATGCAAGCAACACCTCCCAAGGCAAATTGGGCGCCCGCCCAATTTGGCCCTTGGGGAAAATCGTTTTTGCCATGTACGGCAAAACACCCCGAGCAAATTGGGCGTCCGCCTAGTTTGGCCCTTGGGGGAAAACTTTTTGCCATGTAAAGCAACACCCCCCGGGCCAAATTGGGCACCCGCCCAGTTTGACCTTTGGGGGGAAACATTTTGCCATGCAAGCAACACCCCCCTGTGGCAAATTGGGCGCCCGCCCAGTTTGGCCCTTGGGAAAAGCCCTTGGGAAAATACCTTTTGCCATGCACGGCAACACCTCCGGGCAAGTTGGGCGCCCGCTCAGTTTGACCTTTGGGGGAAAACATTTTGCCATGTAAGGCAATATAACCCCCTCCGGGAGCAAATTGGGCGCCCGCCCAGTTTGGCCCTTGGGGAAAAACTTTTTTCCATGAAAGGCAACACCCCCTGGGGCAAATTGGGCGCCCGCCCAGTTTGACCTTTGGGGAAAAACATTTTGCCATGCAAACAACACCCCCCTGGGGCAAATTGGGCGCCCGCCCAGTTTGGCCCTTGCGGAGAAACTCCTTTCCATGAAAGGCAACACCCCCTGGGGCAAATTGAGCGCCCGCCCAGTTTGGCCCTTGGGGGAAAACTTTTTGCCATGCAAGGCAACACCGCTTGGGGGCAAATTGGGCGCTCGCCCAATTTGCCCCTTGGGGGAAAACGTTTTGCCATGCAAGGCAAGACCCCCAAGGGTAATTTTTCTTAGCATATAGGTATTTAAATGGCGGTGTTTTTTTTTAGTTGGCAGAACCTTTTATTCTAACCGAACTTTTATTGCTGTGCAGAATCAATGGCTACGAGAGTTTTGAGAGTCTTCACAGATCGAGAAGTCGCCTCTACATGAGGTAGAAGAGAAGGGAAATAAATCACTAGCTCCCAAGAATTCATGGAGAGAATGGAAATTAGTATGAATATTTTGCACAAGCTCGTCTTAACTAACAACACCTCTGACGATGAGGGTTATTTCAAAAACACTGTCCTATATTTCTCTTTCGTAAGCCAATTGACATAATGCCTGCCAGCTCATCTACCAGCACAATTCCCAAAGTAATGCATCGTTTTAATAAAAAAAATGCAATATTTTAAAAATTAGGCATCATTTCAGAGGCATATGGACTCAGAGAAAGTCCATATATAATGAAATTGTGCTTATAATATTCATTGCAAAAATTGCCTAGACACTTAAAACATTGGCGTTTGGGTATTAATAGCCATTAATTTTTCCATGGTAGGGGTGTGGGATCTGGCCACTACAAGGATACATTCGACCATCTCAAAGATAAATCTGGCCACCAAGACGGGCATGAAGGAATGAAATCTAGTCACCACAACATAGAAGGAAGTGCGAGATAAAAAGGAACGGACACGTACATGCAAAAAGCCCTCACTTTGGTCAGTGCCACAACATAACAAAATAAAACACCCTAATTCCAAAATACCGACCGCGCCATCCTATAAACCCTAGCATCGATGGTTCTAAGTACTCCCTATTTGGGTTGGGCTCCCATGGAAACCCTTCCTATTTTCCATGGAAACCCTTCCTATTTTCCATGGAAAATAGGAAGGGTTTCCATGGAAACCCTTCCGGCTTTCATTAAAATCAGGAAGGGTTTCCATGGAAACCCTTCCTATTTTCCATGGAAACCCTTCCTATTTTCCATGTTTGGAAAATAGGGAAGGGTTTTCCATGGGAAACCCTTCCTGATTTTAATGGAAAATTGGAAGGGTTTCCAATTTGAAAATCGGAAGGGTTTCCTTGGAAAATGAAAAGGGTTTCCATTTTTTTTTTTTTTTTTTTTAATTTAAGGCGCACGCCGCCCAACACGGACGCCGCCCTTAATGGTGCACGCTCATGCACGCTCATAAATATGCACGACAATCAAGAATTTAAATTTTAATTCAAATGGAAACCCTTCCTATTTTCCAAACCCATGGGAAAATAGGAAGGGTTTCCACATTCATCAAAAAATTTCAAGGGCTCTTCTTTGCGCTTTGCCCAAGCGTCTACTCTAGATGCAAACACCTTTTGGTCAGCAGAGTTCTACCTTGCCAAGCATCATCCAGAATTTTGTTAGTGTAGATGAGGTTGTTGGACTTCACCATGGAATTGAAGCCCCAAAGGGCACAATGGAGACGCTTGAAAGAAGTAAGCCCTCATGCTTGTAAAGAAGAAGCCATGATCCCCAGGGACGAAGAAATTTAGAAATGATTTTATGTTGTACTCTACTATGCTACATCATGACACTATGATATACTAATTTGTGTTGCTTAACCCTTGTCTTTTTTAAATATTGTTGCGTCGTACAAGCAAGAGACCAAAAGAAAAGAAGAAACAAACCCAAGTAAATGGTAAATGTAAAAAGAAGAACAAACTCAAGTACTTGATAAATGTGACAAGTGTATGTATTGTATCTTAACAAAATGTAGGTGAGTTTCTTGAATCAAGGGTCTTTTGTAAGTTGCCAATGGGGTGTTGAATTCAATAAATGGCTCTGAATGAATTTATGTGAATGAACACTGACTTCTATTCAAATTTGTACACTAACTTTTGTTCGGATTTGTACATTAGATGCTCTATCCTTTATCTTTATCTTCAAATACACTGCATTCTATCCTATTTCAAACAACTGCAACAGATTCAAGAGCTGACATTATCACTATGTAGATTAAATTCGACATCTTGTTAAATATACTGAAGTCACATGTGCATACTCAAGCTTTATTCAGCCTGATGCATTGCAATAAGAATTTGCATTCCCCTGCCCAATCTACTCAGTTTCTACAACACTTATTCGGAATATTTTTGGCACCCAAATTGCCTTCTTTACCTGCCCCTCGTATAAGTTTCCATCTGCCTGTTAAGTATTAATTGTTATAGAAGTTGTTGATGTAGGATTAAAACATTGCCCTGATCAAACAGAAATACACATACTATCGCCATCTTAGCTTGGATGAGCTTAGCCATCTAGTAAAACATAGTTGCCACATCTAAATTGTCACCATATTTGCAATTCCTTGACAATATTGCTCAGCGGGTTTATCTCTATTATCGAATCATTTGTTGATGATAGTGAGACTCCTAACACCGAAACATTTTGTATTACAATCAATAATTTCATAAATGCAAACAATCACTACACAAATTTAAGAAATCAGTTGCTCATAGGCGTGTTGCAATGATTATAGGTCTCTGATCAGCTACCTCAAATAATTGTTGGCCTTCATTTGTAGCAAGTTCACCCAGCCAGAGGCTTATCTTTACACTCGTCTCCCTGGAATTTACATCACAATTAGAGTCCATTCAACTGTGCAAGAATCATGACAAAGTATCTTTGATCTTTGAGATAACAAAGTACCTTTGATCTTGGATTGTTACGTCTCGTTTACTAACTTCTTGTTATGTCTCATTTACTAACTTCTTGATTGTTGGACTTTCGATGGAATGCTGTTCTAGAGACATCTAGAACAACTCCTGCGACATCTAGTAAAACAAATGCAACATTTAATAAAACAATCTGTTTTACAAAACAAACAGCAACTATGTAACAAATGCGCTCACCAATCAGAATCCGTTGTTGATGTATGGTTCCAGCTGGTCAATCCTCACAAAATTGCACTCTGCCTAAGGCAATAATCAAGCATGGCTGTGTAAAATGAGTTTGAGCAACTAAATAAGTAATGTATCCATCGTAGCAGAGTCCCATTTCTATTCAGGTGATTATGCCTTGGGCAGTAGCATCTCCAGCAAAATGGATGGACAAACATCATAACCTGCATCTGCTAGAATAAAACCAAGAGACTGATTGGGAGGCTTTAGGATCCATATATCTCCACCCTGCATACCAAAGATAAAGATGAATGATAACCCTGGTAGAGACCAATTAAAATAGAAAATGTGTAGCATACTATTAGTACTCCATGATATAGAAACATGGCCCTCGTTTGGGCCCTCTGATGGATATCAATGCGGTCAAGTCAAAACCTTCTTACGTTTGAACTTGGAAACTATCGAGAGATGGTTGAATAAGAGGCAAACTATCCCATTTACATAGCAGATTCAAATGAATGACCTCTCACCAAAAACTCTTATCCAATTGCGGATGCTTCAATGCGGTACAAATGTTGGCCGATCTTTGCAAGCCATTTAATGATTAAAGAACCCCCTCGAACAAGTTTTCCAACAACCGAACCTATAGAAGTATGGAAAATAAGGATGAAAGACACCCAAAGGATAAATGTTCTCTAACCTTAACAGCGGCAACTTGAAACATTTGATCATCACTCCCAGGTAACATTGCACGATGCACCTACAAACAAAGAAACATTAGCTGATGGTTGAAGGCAAGGAGACAGCGAGAACCCTTGCGATCTTTCTGAAAAAGAAACAAAGTAGCCTCAACCATGAATCCAAGAAACAAAAAACCACAGATTTGATGCTGAAGGAAGAAGCCGAGCCATACACTTGCCAGCAAATTAGAAAACAGGTCTGGTTAAGGAGTTCTAGAAGAGTAACTGCGTCAAGGGACTGCCATAGCCAGCAAAAGACCATGAGCTCACTAAAAATGCTCGAGCGGACGGAAGAACAGGGAAAAAACGCAAGGAATAAACACGCTCGATTAGGAAGGACAATTTCTTCTGGATAACCTGGGTTATTGTCAATCAGTTAATCAGTTAAAGAAGAAAAGACAAAAAAAATTGAAGCGCTCAATCTTTTATAAAACTGAATCTTGAAGCGCTCCTCAATCCGATCAAGTGACTCAATCTCATGCAAGGAAGCAAAACCGATCCGCCGATCCGCCGGAGGAAGAGGAAGAAAAAAAAAATTTACTTTTCTTGAATAGGCTCTTATCAGAGCCGTAGAAAATTAATTACAAGCATTAATTAACGGTGGTTGCATTGGATATCTAAAAATATATTTTTTTTTGCGGAAACCCTACCGTGCTTCAGTGGAAACCCTTCCGATTTTCACGGAAATTTGGAAGGTTTCCACAAATGAAATTTGGAAGGGTTTCCATTTTTTTTTTAATAACCCCAATCGGGGGGAGATAGTGTGAGCGCCCTAGCATCGTATACTATATGGTTCAATGGCAAAACTTGCCACAAATAGCAAGCTTGTAAAACTATATGTATCCAACCATTGAAAATTTGAGGCTTTGCCACTTTATTGTACAAGTCAGATTTATGGAAGAGATTTATGGAAGTTGCACGCAAGGTGTTGATAATTAAGTTGTATTATAAAAGTCTGATTTTCATGTCCCTATTTTCCATCTTCTTTGATTGACATTTTATGCATGGGCATATATATAAATTTTCTCCAATAATGGATGCCACAAATCTTAATCTCAACCATTGAATAAAATGGGTAAAATAAAATGCGTAAAATAAATGAGTTTAATCTTGATCCATAATAGGGTATTGAATAATTCATACTATTTATTTATAGATAAACCCATTCCATGTGAAGATTTTGTGGGCTATATGTACCCATTTGTTTTTCAATAAAAATCAATGCAATACCTCAAGGGCTTTTAAGCCATGCATATTGCATATTGCTTGAAAGAAAAATATTCTCTTTTCAATATTTCCTCGTGATCACGTTGATAACAGAATATAAAAAAGTTGTGTACCACAATAGCACCACCATGGTCTACAAAATTTGTCAATATTGATACAAAAATTCTCTCTTTCCTATGTTCAACATCTATGTGTACTAATTTGTCACAAAAATAAAACAACTGTATCAAACCATAGCTACACAGTCCAACAGTTGACAAAACTTAGTTCACCACAAAACTTGGAGCTAAATTATCCTTGGAATATTTCAGGCTGTCTCAAATTTTACGAAGCAAAGTTTCTCAGGCTTTGGATCTCCAAAATTTACTCGTCTTGCTGTCATTTCGATTGTGCTGCGCCCAAAATACATCTTCACTTCTACCTTCCTGTTTGTTCCTAAGTGCAGGTCTTGTGATATATCCATTGAATAACTGGACTCCTCTACACAGCCTTCGTCTGTGGTGTAAACTGGGAATTCTTCATCGGAAGAAAATAGGGACACACTCAAACGTTTCTGGTCATCATATACGGGGTAAAAACTGTATTCAACACTAGAATCGATTGACACAGATTGATTTTTCTGGACATACTTGTCAAAAATTTTACCACAATGCTTCACCCCATTTCTCTCCGTGTACGCGTGTTTTATATGCTCACCACAAAATGTATGCACTGCATCTGTTCCATAAGTCTTTTTGGATATCCTTGAGAGCACTAGATTGGAACGAAAACCAAACCTGACAGCGCCATGCAAAACTGCAGCTCCTGGATTCACCGGAACAATAATATTTTCCACCGGAGAGCCAAACTCCTCTTTTATTCGGCTAACCATGTAGGCATTTTCAGAAAAGCCTCCTACTACCAGCAAGCATTTTATTCTGGGACACAATGCTAACTGTTGCTGTATTAACTGGATTGTTTTCTTCACTTCCGTATCGAATAACTCCTTGAAATTTTGTGTGCTTAATTCCAGCTCTTCGTACTCATCTTCAGGCCTGATTATGCCCTTTGAACTGTCATATGCTTTCCAGGCAGAGGAAAGCCTGGACGGAATGTCCCAACCCATGCCCACAGATGACGAGGAGCCATCAAAGGAACATTTTTTTCCAAGCCACCAGTTAAGAACTTTGACAAAAACTCTGGGTCTTTTCTGATAAACTGTTGAAAACAACCAATCTTGTTAGCAACGTGGCGGAAGAAATTAGTATCTACAAATGTACCTCCTCCCATTTCTCCACAGTTTTTTCCTGCTTCATGAACTTCGTAAAGATTATTGTTGGCTTTTCTGTGCACAACTAGATCAATAGTTCCGCCTCCAATATCCACAATCATGAACTCGTCTCCAACTCGTAGGGAAATATCATGGAGCTGCTTCTGGCAGTACATAGATGCAGCTTCAGGCTCTAAAACTATTCGCAGATCATGAGAACTTGCAGAACTATCCTTGCAATGTTTGCCTTGCACCATTCCGGCAATTTCACAGCAGATTTGCATCTGCTGCTTTGCAGCATCATCCCAAATCGCAGGCACCGTTATGCACCACTGGACATCTCGCTTTTTAAAATGCTTGCCATATTTGTCTTTGAGATGATCGACAATAAAATCTGACATGAATTTTAAATAGTCGGATATAAGCCTCTGAGCAGAGAGCCCATGAGGCAGATCTTGTTCTTCAGAATCGGGGGCCAACAGAAGCTTAAATTTGGTTGCATAAACAGCCTTGTTCTGACCCACTATAGTGATTGCTTGTTCCAATTTTTCCTGCCCACCAGAATTAGCAGAGACATACCCATAGCCACAGCCTTGCAATTGAAGCGCCTCCGTATAAGCCAAAAGTGCGGGCCAGCCCCATTCTTGAGCTTTTAGCTCCAGCGATCCCCCTGCTCTTGTGTAGAACAAGCTCGTTTGGGTCTTGCAATACATTTTCCCTGCAGAAGAAGGCCAATTCTCTAAAATATGGACATCCGAAGGATCACTTCGATGAGCGAACGCAAAACCAGAATAAGTGGTGCCGAAATCAAGCCCCACTACCACAGTCGGATCCATAGCCTTGCCTTCGAAATATAAGATACAGCATACAGGGTTGAAGAAGGAGGCGGTTGAAGAAGAGCAAGCTTATATATATAAGGAGGCCTGCATTGATTTGCGAGTATCTAAATGCCGCTGTCGAGAACGAGACAGGTCCGGAAATATTTATTCTGTTTAATTTTCTCATTATTGGAGCTCAGCATTTTAATTGTAGATCAGCATTGTTTGGGAGGGAGGGACTAGGGAGGTAGGTAACGATAATTATGTGGATGTGATAGAGAACTGTAAGAAATCTGATTTAACGTACATTCTATCTAGCTTGTAAGTCTGAAGGTGACTCTACATTGATTAAAGCGTAACTTTTAGTATGTTTAATTAAACAAAAGAAAATTGAATTACAATGGGCGTCCGCGTCGTTACCGTGGTAAGGTCTGACCTACTAGTGCCACCAGTACTACCACGTGGCTTAGGATACTCGTTAAGTGCACTTTTTGTATTTTTTAAAAGTTGTAACCGTTGTTAAATCATTGAATTGTCACATATAAATAATGAATACACCAAAATGTGCAAACACATGGACAGGTCAGTGGTTCGATGGAGCCAGATTCTGAACCTAATAAGCTCCGACGAACAAGCACATGCAGCTAAATCATATGCAATGGCAGCTACAACACATACAATGGCCATAACACAAAAGCGAGATTCAGAGGTAGAAGCAACAAAAGAAGTGGATGCACACATTTTGTAAGCTTTTGAAGCACATGTCAGAAATTATAGCTAAACTACGGTCTGAACGAAAGCAAAACAGGGAGAACATCTAGCTATATACACAGAATAATGGAAAAAAACACCAAAACTGGGAAGGAAAACAACATTTTGTAAGCACAGGGAGGGAGGCCATGAAGTAGAACCCCGATAAAACCGCTGCCACACAATGCCTCCTCTTCAACAAATTCGTTGCCCTCTCCTTCTATCGTTGCTTTGCAAGAAAAATAGGTTCTGTCGCCATCACTGTGCAAGAAGGTTAGGTTCTGCCAAGAAAGGAAGCCCATGTAACTCTCTAAAAATAAACCTTCCAACCTACACCTAACAAAAACAAAAAACAATAAGAAACCTCCCCAACCTTTAAAAAAATTGATGGGAATCGTCTACAGCAAACCTTATAGCTTGTGAGTCTTTTGTAACTGTAGGTCTACATTGACTAAACCGTAACTGATGGAGCATTCACATTGAAGTTTTTTTAAGCAGCATGAGCTTATCACAGTAGGCTTCAATGCGAGCGTCTTCATCCAGATTCCACTGTCATGTTTGAAGCAATGTAAAATATGAAAAACTCCGTGTGTTTTTTCCTTAGCTTTGGCTTTAACATGACAACACAAGAAAAACTCCTTAAAATCCAAGAAAACATCGTGTATTTTATTTACTTCAAATATGCCAAGGGATGATATTTAAGGTGCTCGGCTTCAACAAGGCTTCAAATCTTCCACTGCCACACTGAATCCTTTACGCGGATTTGGCTGTTGCGTTTAGGGCCTAGCTGTTCCTGAAATGGCTGCTACGTTTAGGGTTGTTTGACGTAGCATTGCAGCTAGAACCAAGCATTGACCAAAATTCACGTGAGCGTAACCAACAAATAAGCCTTGTAGTTCAATGGTTGAAGCTGTGGCAAATTTGCTCGCCATGTGAATGCTGCATTAGTATGTTTAATTAAACAAAAGAGAATTGAATTACAATGGGTGTGTACCGTGGTAATGGAGAAGGGAATTTAAGGAGGGATGTTCTGACCTACTCGTGCCACCAATACTACCACATGGCTTAGGATAACTTGCCCCCTTTATTCTAAATTTGAGGACCGAAAAAGATCATGTTCTTTGGGATCTGGGGCTCAACGGGATACCACAATTATGGCTGTTAACGGTAGAGGTTATCTACCAAAGTGATCCTCGGCCCTCGTGACATGGATTCCCTCCTTCGAGATCCAGCAAACATGGCTATTAAGGGCAGAGGTTATTTGCCGAAGTGATCCCGTCCTCCCGGATACCGGGCCCCAGTAACGTGGATCCCCTCCTTCAGGATCGTGCAACCTTGATTGCTAACAACGGAGGTTATCCACCGAAGTGATCCCATCCTCCGATATCCCCATCCCTCCCCCCCGGCGACATAGATCCCCTCCTCCGGGCTCTCGCAACCGTAGCTATTAATGACAGAGGTTATCTGTCAAAAATGATCCCATCCTCTGGGATACTCGACCCCCGTCATGTGGACCCTTCTTCAGGATCTCACAAACAGGATCCCTGGCCCCCATGACGTGGATCCCCTCCTCCACGATCCCGCAATTGTGGCTGTTAATGGCGGTGGTTATTTGCCGAAGTGATCCCGTCGTTTGGGATCCTTGCCCTGTGATATGGTTCCCCTCCTTCGGGATCCTACAATCGTAATGTACATGGCCATTGTTGTCTGCCATGTAGCAATTGGAGATGTATTCCGTCAAAATTCAAGAATCTTACTCTACGCCAGAACACTTGCCCTTTTCATTCCAGGTTTTCTCCGTGCATAGTCCATTTTGTGGAGTGATTCCAGTGTCATCGTCGCCGCTGCGACTCTGTGCGATTGCGGACGTCCTTTGCCAATGGATTTACCAAGTTAGAAATGTAAAATGGGTTCTGTAACTCTATTTTACTATTTTTTAATTAGCTTTTAATGATTTTCTACTGTTTTAACTATTTCTTGCTGCTACATGGAGATGGATGAGTCCATTCGTTTTGAAGGCAGCTTGGGCACCAGCCTTGGCGAGAACCTTGGGTTTGACGAGGGCACTTTATCTGCAGTCAAACGTTTTCTTGCGTAACCCTGAAGATGAATCAGAGACTGAGGTGTAGTACCCTAAGCCATAAAGGTAGGAATAACTGATGTGAAGAAGAAGACAAAACGTCCTCCGAAAATACCCTTTTCAAACACAGCAAGATAATGTTGTATTCCATTGATCTCTATTTCCTAGATGTTGTGGCCGCATATTAGAAAGGTGTTGATGCCGATCAATGACAGTGTCCCCTCACTCTTAATTATCCAATGGTGGTCGAGAGCCCTTTCATCAAGTTCGGCAGCAAATCTCAAAATGTCGAATTCCACTTCCAGGAATTTGATGCCCAAAAACTTATGGCAATTCCTTCTGGCCTCGGGGATGTGGATCGAATCAAATTGCATTGGTTTTTATTTGCTGTAAGTTCTCTTCACCTATTATTGCTGTAACGTGGATCCCCTCCTTTAGGATCGTGCAACCTTGATTGTTAACAACGGAGGTTATCCACCGAAGTGATCCCATCCTCCGATATCCCCATCCCTCCCCCCCGGCGACATAGATCCCCTCCTCCGGGCTCTCGCAACCGTAGCTATTAATGACAGAGGTTATCCATAAAAAATGATCCCATCCTCTGGGATACTCGACCCCCGTCATGTGGATCCCCTTCTCCAGGATCCCGCAATTGTGACTGTTAATGGCAGTGGTTATCTGCCGAAGTGATCCCGTCGTTTGGGATCCTTGCCCCGTGATATGGTTCCCCTTCTTCGGGATCCTACAATCATAATGTACATGGCCATTGTTGTCCGCCATGCAGCAATTGGAGATATCAGAAGCTAGGAGAGTATTCCGTCAAAATTCAAGAATCTTACTCTACGCCAGAACACTTGCCCTTTTCATTCCAAGTTTTCTCCGTGCATAGTCCATTTTGTGGAGTGATTCCAGTGTCATCGTCGCCGCTGCGACTCTGTCCGATTGCGGACGTCCTTTGCCAAAGGATTTACCAAGTTAGAAATGTAAAATGGCCTCTGTAACTCTGTTTTACTATTTTTTAATTAGCTTTTAATGATTTTCTATTGTTTTAACTATTTCTTGCAGCTACATGGAGATGGATGAGTCCATTCGTTTTGAAGTCAGCTTGGGCACCGACGAGGGCACTTTATCTGCAGTCAAACGTTTTCTTGCGTAACCCTGAAGATGAATCAGAGACTGAGGTGTAGTACCCTAAGCCATAAAGGCAGGAATAACTGATGTGAAGAAGAAGACAAAACTTCCTCCGAAAATACCCTTTTCAAACACAACAAGATAATGTTGTATTCCATTAATCTCTATTTCCTAGATGTTGTGGCCGCATATTAGAAAGGTGTTGATGCCGATCAATGACAGTGTCCCCTCACTCTTAATTATCCAATGGTGGTCGAGAGCCCTTTCATCAAGTTCGGCAGCAAATCTCAAAATGTCGAATTCCGCTTCCAGGAATTTGATGCCCAAGAACTTATGGCAATTCCTTCTGGCCTCGGAAATGTGGATCGAAACAAATTGCATTGGTTTTTATTTGCTGTAAGTTCTCTTCGCCTATTACTTGTTAGAATTCTATAAATTAATCATTCAATTCTATTGTTACAGGGTAATTCTGCACTCAATTCTCCAGAAGAGGTCCATCATGTTCTTTTGTACCGTGGTTGTTCTTAAGTGGAAGCAATACGGGGCTTCTGACCAGTTTGCCAAGCTATTCCGAGAACTCGTTTGGTAAGGCACATTGGAAGATCCATAAAAGCACACTTCTGTTATATTCTTGTCAATGCAAGGTAGACGCTTACCTTAATTAATTTAGTTTTCAATTTATTTTAGTTCCCCATGAATTTGGCTATTTTATAGTAACCATCATTCAATTAAATTGGGATTATGTCTTAATTTTGGGATAAATTTTATATTGCACTTTTTAGTAACTTTGTTAAATTCACTTTTTTAGTAACTTTGTTGCCCTTAGACTAGAATAGACGTTAACATATAATCACACACGGGAATATAAACTCACACCTTAACTTCAAGTTACAAAATCATATATCATGGAACTCAAGTAGTACACAACTTTTATTAACTGTAGAAAAGATACATAGTAACTGTCTTTCATTTTTCCACTAGCATCCCCAAGGATATGAGAACCTTATTCCTTACATCCTGAGGTATTGTAACTCTCGCTGTTTTACTAGGAATAGTTTTTGGAGTCCACGAGTACAATACGGTTTCAATGTCTAGCCAAAGATCAGGATCACTTGGATTTCTCCTCCACCTCTTTGTCCAACAATCTGAATATCTTTCTTTATCGGTGACATTACTCAACTGATGTACTGGACACCACCATTCCACGCGCACCTTATTGAAGATAACATCACCTTCTTCTTTGCAAATATCCGAGATAGTCCATCCCAACCACCTTTGGATAGGTCTCTAGATCTGCTTTGGTTTTACTACTACAAATTGGTGGCACTCCATGTCAGTAGAAGGTTCATAACAATCCATGCCTAGATATTTTGGCCTATCCTTCTTAGGACCAACATAGTGTTTATCAGATTGAGGAGGAGCATATGCCTTCACAATGCTACTAATGGTACCATCATCTTCGTCATTACCAGCTAATGTTTTCCACTTACTTTTAGGGAACCACCCTTCTTTCAGCTCTTCTGAGGATGTGTCTACCTCATCCAACAAGTTGATCACCTTCTTCCAATAATCTATCAATGCACGATTAGTCTCATCTGAATTAGTTTGCCAATGCTTGATGTAGTCATTGATGCCATCCTTAGTCAATCCCAATTGCTTGACTTCTTCCGTTGGTTTTAGAGCTTTTGGTTAACCAGGAGGTATCATAGGCTCGCCATTTGCATCCCTGTGCCAAATTTCTGCCCCACCTCTCCACTTCTCCTCTGAAGGTCTCATTTTCCATTGCATGATTGGAATCCCTTCTCTCACCCAAAAAGTGAATTGAAGAGGTCTAGAATGACCTTCCATGTCGAGAGAATAACCATCCACAAAACTCTTCCAATCAGGCACTTCTTCTATGATAGATCCTATAGGAGATGGATTTGTACATCCATGAAATATTTCCAATAGCCCGGGAAAGTTGGTAATCTGCTTTGTCTCAATACATGACTATATTTTCCAAACAATGCATCCACATCCTCATGAGTATGTAGGGCATTAGGAACCCCAAATTGACTCTTTCAAAAATACCCTGGCTATTAAGTAGGATAGGAAAGAAAACATCCACCTGTTCTTATTTTGACCAGCACAATTATCTAGTTGCAAGAGGAGCTTTCTGGGCAGATCTCGAGGTTTAGCACGAGATGTTGAAGCTCCAACATGTTCATTAGGTCCATTCCTCCTAAATCTTGCCTTGCTAAACTTTTCAATACTATTAGGGGTTCCATCCAACAATGCACTATGTAGTGTCTGGCTAGCTGTAGGATCCTGTAGGTGACCATTGTAACCCTTCTCATAGTTTCTTAAACACCTCATGATACTCCCAATGTGAAAATCTGGACCATCACTCCACAACTCTAAACTGAAATGGCCATAATAGGTCTGAGACTGCCCATGCAATATTGCCCCAGTCATTGAAATCTGCAAAGGGTACATTCCTAAGTCATGTGGAAGATCATACTATGATCTTCCACATGACTTAGGAATGTACTTGAATTGTGGAAGACAAGTCTTCTGTTGGTCCATTTTATCACGTATAATACATAGATAGTTATTAGGTTCCATTGCAGATAAGGTCCTCCACATCCAATAAGTTGATCTACATGATAGTTGATCTGTCATATGGTCCTTCATATGTTCCCTTATCTTTGCCCTTAGACTTGGTTGCACAGTCTTATCTAGTGTCTCCTTCAACTTAGCACATAAATTGCACTTGGCAAAGTTGTTTGAAGTTGCTATGGTCACATGCTTGAAATGCTTATTCCATAGCCTACTAAAATTGGGCTGGGATATAGAGGCCACTCCAAGTTCACGAAGCAATGCATTTATTTCCTCTAATATGCTCTTCTGGGTACAATGGGATGGCAATCTCTTTTCAACAATAACTCTACCCTGTTCATCCTTCTTACTCTTATGTGGCATGTTTTACGCATTGAAATCCACATATCTTTCAAATATTTCCTTTGCGGCTATAGTTCTTGAGGTAGGCCTTACCGGGCCGGTGTTCCCATGCAATGCAATTTTACTACCATTTTCATGTCTCTTTTTGCGGTTATTGCCAAGAAGAGGTTGGAATTCCATGTATAGCCATCCATGCTTTTGAACATATCCACTTTCCATTCAATGGGAATCTTTTCTTCTTTGATCTTTCATCCTGAATTGCATAGCCAAATATGGTGTACATGAAATTCCTCCTGCCATCACACTTATGTTCCTGATATGTAGCTCTTGTTCCCACCAACTCCTCTATTGTGAACATTCTAACACAAGAAGCCCAACAACATTCACCTCCTCTAACCTTCATCATAGCTTCGGAGAACAATCATAATCGACTTGCATCTTTTGGTGGGATAATGTTTGAAAGTTGGAAGTGGCCTCTTGCTAATTGTGTGAACATTGTTGACAATGGTTCTACATCTAAAGGAAACGTGTAGTTCCCCTCCAGTTGAATATTGTCCCTAGGCCATGCAACAATAGTTGGAACCTCTAGTTGCTTCACACAAGCTAGGCATTCTTGTTTGTCTGAACCCTTTTCCTTCCAATTGTCATATAATTTTGAGATTGCCACACCTAACCTGTCCTCCCCTAATCTTTCATCATTCACTGCATTGATAGGATCTGCTAGAACAATAATCCCTTCTCCCTCTTGCCTCTCATTTGCATGCATGCAGGATCTTGACCTTTTTGTTTTTCCAATCGACCCGAGTATAAAGTACAATTTCCTTTCCTTTGCCATCATCCTTTTCATTTGAGGTCTTTTCCTTTCCTTTGCCATCATCAACATCATTTGGAGTCTTTTCCTTTCCTTTGCCATCATCAACATCATTTGAGGTATTTTCCTTTCCTTGGACATCATGTTCATTAGTTGGGAATTTCTCCTTGCCTTGATTATCATCATTGGGGGCTTTTTTTTTAGCATTTTGCATGCCATTGACCTAGAATGCATAAAAATATATAGTAAGTTAGCATATCCAAATAACCTCTAACTAACATGTTCATAAATGAAAGCCTCATATGTCTTATTCTATTTGATCATTCTATTTATATAATGAAACACCCCAAGTTATTTTCCTCAACATTATATAAAAATAAAACCCTCTACTTATAACCTTCAAATTTGTATCCTATAATAACCTTAGAAACAACTTTTAAGGTTATTATAGGTTTGCAGTTTTAAGGTTAAGAAGTTTATTATAGGTTAGAAAATTTAAGGTTGGAAAGTTATTGTAGGTTAAAAGTTTTAAGGTTAGAAGTCTAATTCATGAACTTTTAAACTTATAACTTAAAACTGTTTTATAAACTTATAAGTCATAACTTTTAAACTTAATAACCCTTAAAACAATTGTCCTTAAAATAATTAACCCTTGTAATAAATTTTCGCGGAAGTTATAATGGCGCGGTACGAAATTTTAAAAGCAGTTATTATTTCAAGTTAGCTTTCCTTTTCAAACTTTTCTCTCACACTTTCGAACATTAGCGCTTCTGCTTCCAATTTCGGCATTCCAGGCGCTTCTGCTTCCAATTTCGGCTTGATCTTTCTCGGCTTTCTCGGCTTTCTCGGCTTCTATCTGCTTGTCGGCAAAGGAATCGTCAATCTATCTATCTGCTTCTCGGCAAAGGAATCGTCAATCTATCTATCTGCTTCTCGGCTTCAATCTTCTTCCGAGCTTTTATCTGTTTTCGAGCTTTTGAGCTTTTATCTGTTTTTAAGCGCTTTCGAGCTTTTATCTGTTTTTATATGTTTCTGCTTTTGGGTTTTCGGCTTCTATCTGCTTCTCGGCTTCTATCTGCATCAAAGGTTTGTAGGCTCTATACAATGTCTCTGGTTTTTTTGGGTTTTCGGCTCTCTACAATCTCTCTGACTTTGAATAACTTTGGTTTTTTATGTTAAAGCTTCTCGGCTTCTCGGTTAGAAGGCTCAATTCTCGGGTACAGAACACAAGTAGGTTAGTATTTCCTGTTATATACATAAAGTAGTTATTTTACATAAAGCAGTTCCTCACAGGATTGGTTCTGTGATCTGGCCTATATGATCTGCTCTTATTCTATTTCACTAGGTCTTGCTCTATCTGTTCTAAGCCATGATCTAAAATAATGAAGTAAATAATGATCTATGATCTATCTGCTCTATGATCTTGCTCTATGATCTATGAGCTATGATCTATGATCTATCTGCTCTATGATCTATCTGCTCTATGATCTATGATCTATCTGCTCTATGATCTATCTGCTCTATGATCATGCTTATATGATTTTGCTGTATCTGCTCTTATTCTATTTCACTAGCTCTTCCTCTATCTGTTCTAAATAATGAACTAAAAGAATGAACTAAATATTGAACTAAAATAATGTATTCAACGATTATGCATTCTGTTAGAATAATATGTTAGAATGGGAGAAATCGCGCTTGGCGCATTTCTATTTTTGGTTTCCGATTTTCCACTAGGTTAATCAAAGCGCGCCAGGCGCGTTTTTAGTTTGGCCTTTCTATTTCATACGGTTCTATACAAATGCGCCCAGCGTGTAAAATAGGTCGAAAAAAAAAAAAAAACAAAACGCGCGGGGCGTTTTGAATTATGTATGTTCAGAATCGTTTTATGCGGAGAGTAATATATCATTTGCTAATGACTTAATTTCTCTCGTTCTAGTGCCATGGATTTTCCTTATGCATGGACACTAGTTGTTCCTGCACTGGATGGTTCTAGTTCAAATACACTTCCCCTGGACGACCATCAACTCTGGACCCTGTACAAGATATTACTTGAGTGTGCTGTTCAAAACGTTCAAAGAGAGTTGGAGAATCCATTAGACAGTCTGTATCAGGGGCCATGGGTACACTTCCATCGCATCTATGGACATATCAGACTCCTCATGCTCTTAGTAAGGCTCATGCCAACAAATAAGTACGAGGATTTGCTTTATAGTATCAAGGATCGATACAACACTCTGGTTTGGAGACTCGACATCCGCAGGGAAGATGAGGATCCTGTCATATCAAAGTGGTTCAGGTGGGACTTTTTGCGGGATTGGGCCGATGAAGTGGGCCTGTGTGACATATTGTAGAGATAGAAAGAATTCGCGCCTGGCGCATTTTTGCAGAAGAAGAAATGTACATATACTTTTTTGGAATATAAATACAAACTCGCGCCTGGCGCAATTTTGCACTATACTTTTCTGTCATTAGTTTATTATGTTTTTTTATATGCAATGTCGAAAACATTGAATCCTTTGATGCCCTCCAGCCAGTATGACCAACCCCAAGAAACTACATATTTTCATTAATGTGTAGTTTCATGGGGTTGATATGACTGGCTAAAGAACATCAAAGTATTCAAAATTCACAACATCACGCAGATCTTATGATATATTCATTTTTTTTTGAATATCCAAATATACATACCTTTTTCAGACGTTCTTTTGGCCATGCTACAAATGTGCCCACACTTTCACCAACTGTATCGCCACTGGGATGTCTTCCTGGAAGAGCCTCATCTTCATAATTGCAGTTTATAATGGAAATCTTACAAAAACTGTTTCCAAGAGGAACACCATGACACATAGAATTTGGATTCAGATCTTCGATTTTACATAAGCCTACTTGGCGCTTCAAGTTTGCTGTTAAAAGATAGCATTCTTCTCCGACACTGATAAAGAACCAGAATGCATTGGAAAAAATAGAGGACGAAAAATAGAGAAAAATAGAGGACGAAAAATAGAGAAAAATAGAGGAATGGAATCACACTAGTTCAGCAGACATCGAATGGGATTGAAGGCGGCTCGATCGAATGGGATTGTAGGCGCTCTGATAGTCGATTGTTCTTGGGCGCTCTGATAGTAGGAATGATCTTGGGCGCTCTGATAGTAGGTGGCCGATTAGGTGGTAGTAGATTGCCACATATGCGTTTCTTGAAATTAATAATTAATTGTTCTTGAAATTGCACTAAAAAGAAAAACACAATTTAAATTTGTAAATGAGCGGGACGGGCGGTTAATTAAGGCGGTATAAATTTAAAAGGACGCGAATTTGAATTTACGGTTGTAAATCTGACGGCCAAGATTATGAACGCATACATATAAGTTTAAACCAAAATCCCAGTCTCATACTATCCGCACTTGCAGTTCTATGGCGTCTAGAGGATCTGGCCGCGGCCGAGGCGCTGGTAGAGGTGGGCGACAGCCCAAAGCACAAATCCCATGCCTGGAGGCTGCTGAACAAGCAGAAAGCACAAATCCAACAAGCGCCTCAGGTAATTGATCTGTTTTTGTTCTGTAATTGATTTCTGTGTCCCTTTTTTTGTTAGGTTTTTAGGATGTTTTTCTGTAATAATATAGTTATTATCCAATAAGAAGCATGTGTCCTCTAATGTTTGAGTTCATATGTCTCAAAAATGTATGGAAACAAATGCTTAATGTGTACATGTTGGTTTCTCTTTTAATGCTGTATGTGCTGCTTGAAGCTTGTATACTTAGCTGAACAGTATTCAGTAGCTAGTTGTGTTTTTATAGTTAGTTGTGTCCCTCGATGAAGATTCAACTCTTTAAGTTGCATTTTTATAGTTAGTTGTGTCCCGAGCATTTTGATTCGGACAAAACGCCCTGGCCTTGATTTAATTAGGCATTACATTAGTTTCTTTATCTTTCAGGTCACTTCTAAAAAGCGGCAAACGCAGCGTATTTGTTGCATTTTGACTGGGACAAAAGCGCGTTTGGCCCTGACCCCAATAAACTAAATGAACTTCTTTGTGTATTCATTTTCAAATCGCGCCAAGCCGCGTTTTGTTGCATATGTGTCGACGGCATTTATTTGAGCATAAAAGATTAACCCATGTCTTTGTAATTTCACGGGATCACAAAAGAAAGACAATCAAAAGAGGGAGGACCAAGCAAGGCGAGACCTCTGATCCGAGAAAAAAGCAAAGGACGAGAAGAAGATGTTCTTCAAGCATGGACACGCAACATGTATTGGCGTTAGAAGATACATCACGGAATAATAAAGGCTCGGGTAGAACCTCCATGTCCGAAGAAGATCTTATAGAGGGGTCGAGAATGGTATGTGGAGATATTCAAAAGCGGTGGGAAGACGGACCTCATATTCATGTCAAGGTTAAGAGAGACCGATCAAATGAAGAAGCGAGGGAATTCTTATTACATGTGAAGTCTGGGGCCGATTCTTTACGTGCACGTGCTAGTTGAAGTGGGCCAAAAACATAAGAAAAGCCTAAAAGAAGATCAATCGATGCGGGCGAGCTCTTTTTAAAGAGGCGCTTTAAGATCGAGGGCGACATGGCCGATAACCTCTTCAAATTTGGCTGGGCGGTTGGCGAGCCATTGACTCCTAGAAGAATATGCGAGGGGCTTACAGCTGTTCGACGAGCCATTAGCACGAGGCCCTCGGGCAGTGTCTACTTACAGGCAGTGAAGGACAAGGAAGAAGCTAGCTCTAGAGGCAGGGAAACTACTGAAGTGACAAAGAGGCCTTACAAGTGGCGATGACAAGGCGAGGCGGTTGGAGGCAATGAGCAAACCGAAGAAATATGCCGACAAGTATCCTTTGGGCCTCGGCTTCACCCATCCGATCCAGCGTGGACGGGCTTTTCAGTCCACTAAAGCTATTTATATCGCCAGAAGGTATGACAAAGCGGCACTCCTTGGAGATATTGAGCGGCATGATCGAAAATCCGAGGCAGGTGCCAATGCCTCGCAGATGTAGTGCCATATGATACCGGAACAAAAAGGTAATCATTTGGGAGCAATTTGGAGGACTTCATCGAGAACCCGGACATACATTTTATGATAATAGATGGCCAGCATTCAATAGAGGCCCGGAAGATTCTCATCAAGAAGGCCGCAAAGACATACCGGGAATCGGTTGTTCTATAAAGCCGTATGATCGCCGAAACTGCCGGTTCTGGCGGCTCAACAACACTGCCGAGAACTAGCGAAATAAAGCGCACTCCTAAATGACATGGGAAAAACTTTCTTATACAAAAGGTAATTCTCTTCCTACATTTTTATTTTTCAGATATTACCAAATCGCCAAAGCCGATGATGTTATAAGAAGGCAATTCGCGGTAGCGATTTGCCTTCTCTAAATAGCAAAGGGTTCTGGGATGGTAGGCGTTTCCGTCAAATAAGCAAATCGGCGCTGGGCGCGATTTCATATTAGAATACAAATTGAGCCACACGCGATTTGCCTAGCCTGAGGAGACATGGTCGTCCTTGAAGATAGCCGTTTCTTCTCAAAGTAGGGCAAATAAATCGCGGCGTGCTAATTTGTATTCTAATATGAAATCGCGTCGATTTGCTTATTCTGACTAGAACCATTTACTATTTCAAAAACCCTTTGCTATTTAGAGAAGGCAAATCGCTTGCCTTCTAATATGAAATCGCCGTGGCGGCGATTTTAAAAGTAGAAGGAATGTTTGAATTCACGATTATAAAAGCTAACGGTTATTCCTTGCGATCCCTATATAGAGCAACTTCGCGATGCATGCTGGAACGAGTGGATTGAATATGGGAAGCCAATGCCTACGGGTGAGGAGGCCCCCAAAAGCGAATTCAAGTTCTTTGGAAAGGACACTTAGTCGACTATATAATACGGGACAAGACCAAGAGCACCAGATCAAAAAAAAAAAAGGAGATGAAAAGGGTGATGTTGCCGAAGAACCAAGCGTACCCAAGGATGCCCCGCAAGATAGTTTTGCTTCAGATCGTATATGGGAGAAATGGAATGAATTCGGGGGCCTACGTGGAGAAGAAGTTGCGATTCACAAGGAAGATTTCCTCCTGTTGACACATCAATTTTGATATCCATATACTTGAGATGATGAGGAAGGCCGGGGATTGGAAGATCAAGAACCTGATCTCGACCTGGATAGGTTAATCAGAAAGGAAATCCTTTACAAGAAAACCTCAGCAACAAAGGCTATGGAATCCTTTGAAGATGCATGCGACGAGCTGAAGAATATTAAAGTGGTCAAAAAGACAGTTGGTGAGGAATTGCAAAGGCTTACAGGAGATTGGTCTTTGTCGGAGTTAGGACTAATGCAAAAGTATAACGTCTCCAACGACGACCTAAAGAAGTATGTATTTTGGTCCAAGGACTTTGTCAAGCAGCAGAAGTTGAAGAACGTTGCAAAGATCAGTGGAATTCACACAAAAGTTGCATCCGACTTGAAACGAAAAGTCGCGTTGGTGAAGCAGACCCCAGAGACGGAATCCACATTTTTTTATCAAGTGTCCCTTTGGTTTCAAGTGTGCCTTGCCGAAGTGGGTGAAGGTCCTCATGATATCACACTCTTAGGTGCTTGATAGCCGAGGTGCGGATGGTCACTTGAAGACTATAATCGTTCTTCAACATATGCAAGTGTTTGGTTGCACCCACGTAAATGAATTACACAATCGTCACTATATGTCCCTCAGGACATGTCCTATGCATATGCTCTAAGTGCTGCAAATGACTTAGAATGCGTGAAAGTCATGACGAAAAGCGATCCTCATAGATGAAAACAAGGCCCGGTGACTTCAAAGACAACAAGTAAAATTTCTCATGTGCTTATTATTATGATAGCCATGATGGATGATAAGGAATATGAAAGGCTTAAGGGAAGGATGGATGGAGAGAAACTAGCATGGCGGTGCTATCGGTTAGATGAGCGCATCCCGCCGAAACGTCTTCTATCCGGAGCAAGAAGACAAGGGGAGAAATTTGTCAAGATCGTGGAAGAGTTAGAGGAGGAAGAGGAGGATGAGGAAGAAAACGAGGGGCGACCCAGTTCTTGTGGGCCACATTAAGTATGAGCTCCTAACTTCACATAAGGGGAAGCTAAACAAGAACGGGTTCTCTATGGACCTTTCCCAGTATCTCATTGAAGCATTTTGTCCATTGGGAACAACTTGCTGGGAACTTCACGTTGGAGGTTACATCGGTAGAGAAGCTTTGAAGTTAGCAAGGAAATGCCAGAGTGTCGTCTCCGATGATCAAGCCAGAAATTTTTTGGACCTCTTCTTTGAGAAAGTACTAGAGGAAGCCCCTAGGGGACCAATCGGCAGTGCAAAAAACAAAGCTTGTTGCTCTAAGGCCGAAACACTTTCAGATTTGCTTAAGGAACGGGAGATTATGAGACAGGCATTGCATGGCTCCAACATCATGGATGACATGGACGAGCAGGCAGATCTCCAAGTACCTATCGACATGCCTGTGAACATCCTTGGTCCTGAAAATATAGACCAGGATGACAATGCCAAGGATGATGATAATAACAATAATGATGATGAAGCAGACTCCAAATCTGATAACACTAGCCAGGTTAGCGTAAAGAGTAATGAACTATCAAGCGTAGTTCACACTGTACAGATCTCAACTGATGTGGTTGGTGCTTCTAGCAGACCGGAGGCAACTCAGAATAAAGATGCAAGGGATGAAGAGAACACGGGGAATGATGAAGACGAAAGGTACCGTGACAATGTTCCTTTTTTTATATCCATGCATTTTACAAACTAGAAGCATATAGAAATCGCGCCTGGCGCGATTCGGAGTTTCCTAGAGCATACTTTTGAATTATGTTGACATCCATCATTAATGAAATCGCGCCTGGCGCGTTTTTGTTTTCCATTTCTTTCATCTCATACGTTATTGTTCTCCTTACAGAAATGATTTGGCTTCCCCAAAAGTACTGGTCTTTGATTTGAATGGTGTGCTATGTAGAACGTTACCTAAAGCAACGTTTGAAAAGTCATGGTATGCACAACAACCATTTGAGACACGTACCAAATATGTTTACCCGCGCCCTTATCTGAAGAAGATGTTGGACCAGGCCTTCAGTCTGTTTCGTTATGCAATTTGGTCATCCATGGAGCATAGAAATATACAGGATGTTTTGAAAGTAGTGCCTGAGCTAAATAGAAATTGGGCGTCCATCTGGGATCAAAGAAAATGTGCTTCATTCACAAACCCTAAAGAACCGACAGGTAAAAAGATATTTGTGAAATGCTTGCGCAACATGATGGATGCCCTAGGTGTTGAGGATAAGGAAGGCATGATCATTGTGGATGATGACGCTCTAAAGTGTTGCTTCAATCGATCCGCGATCATTGAATCCGCCACCCTATCATCCTCAAGATTTTGACAAAGATGACTTCTGCTTATGGCTTTGTTAGTGTCCCCGCAGAAATAGCTTCGGGGAAAAGCGGTTGAAGAGATACAAACACTATACCCTTAACTTGATCGGACAGGGAAATTGACAGGACCTTTGAAAAATCGTTCTAGAAAGGGAACTTTTTGATATATATGTATACGGGGAAATACACTTTCCAAAAAGTTTTGAATATGAAATATACTTTATCGAAAGGTTTTGAATATATATTGTGTTCTTTTATCAGCATTATTGGTTACGTATGCGTATTGTTTTTATATTATGTGTATGCGGTTTGCTATACTTGCAATAATTTGTATGTATATCTTGTCAATAATTTAGGTGTGTATAAATAGGTATGCACGAAATTGCCCTGAATAAAGCCGGTCTCCACCTTCTCCTTGTTATTATGGCACATTCTATTACGCAAGATGAACCATGCGGACCTCTGCGGGTGCCGCGAAACTAGAAATAGAACTTGGATCGGCTTGATGTCGTTGCTATGAATCTGTTCGCTTCTATCCCGATCCCTTTGATGTTGTAATCCATCTTATATGGAATCCGAGCATGGTTTGTTCATGATCGGCGGGATCTCGGGGACCGCTGCGGCGCTGAGGGGCGATGAATCGATTAGTTTTTGTAGTTTACGTTCTAGTATAATCGTTATTTATGCCAAGAAAATCGCGCGCCACGCCTTGATTTGATTTAAAATCTCTCGTTTTGTAGCAACTTGCTTGTTGTTATTTACTCGTAAAGCATTACAATTTCAATGTTTAGATTTCGTTGTCGTCCGTGAATGTGCAAATTAATAGGCAATTTCCTGCTTTTTCAACTGCCTACATTCTGTCATAATATGGGTCATTTGCATCGAATATTTGAATGCCTTTGCATTTTCACATAAAATGCATATTCCCAGCCCGAAAATGAACACAGTGCAAAAGTGTGGTTAATTCAATATAATGGTCAATAAAATGCTTATACGGGGCGATTTTGGAATAGACATAATCCCAATTTAATTGAATGATGGTGGTCCATGTGCCTGGCTTGGAAAGCCTTGCCTTGAATCCTGCACCTTGATTTCCATCATCCCTTGTATATTTCGACCCGAGAGTTTATCACATTGTAGGTATTCTTTGTATTTAAAGTTTTGCTTTCTAATTTTGTTGATTTGATACTTGCAAATTTCTCAAGGATGTGTTCAAGAGGTGGAGGCATGAGGAAAGTGCATTGCATAATGCACCTTGCATTCGATTAGAAACTTCTCAACAACACAATAATTCAGACTATAGTATGTATGTGATAAATAATGTGCAGGAATCTGTGAAGGAGAGAAGCAGCAAGGAGGATAATGTGAATACCCTTTAATTTTATGTTCTTTTTGTCCATATTTGTCTCTTAAGTGATCTAAGCTAACTATAGATCATGCGGATGCTAATTAACTGTTACTGGTTCAATCATGCCCCAAAAACTCCTGGAATACTTGGCTACAGGGAAGTCGGCCTTTTACTTACTCAAGGGTCTCCCTGGTGATACCATACTCCAGACCCATTTGATGTTGCGTGGTCCTTGAAGATCCTTTTGTAAAGTTTATGTGATAATCTGAACACTGAGAGGTGATAATCTGCTGTAAATTTGAGGTGTATGATAACCGGGACACTTGATCTAAAGTCTGGGCCTAATTTTGAGTGCAATGGTTTAATTTAATGCTTCAATGGTTGATTTTACTTCAGTAGTTCGATGGTTCAATGGTTCATCTCAATCCTCAACTCCAATGGCTTCTAAAAGTTCATTCAAATTATATGGTTCATACTCAATGGTTTCAGATTCATAGGCCCAGAAATACTATCTTCCAAGACCCCATTAAATAAAAATTGTGGAAATTAATCAGTTTAATATTTGTACTTTAATTTGTCCATGTATACCAACCTCCGAGATCCCACCCAAAATACCATCTTTCAGGGTCCCCACAACGAATTTATTTAATAAAAAAATGATGAACAAATTTAATATTACTAGTTTTATGCCCGTCCCATCCTCCAGGATCGCGTCTTTTACCATCTTCCGCAATTTCTGCCCAGAAATATCTTTACAAACAAAATTATTGAACCATTGACAATTATAAGTTTTATGGTATGGTATTTTTAATTATGCAACGAATATCATTCCATTATTATATTATAATGTTTTGGCGTAAGTGTGTAGTGCATCGCGCCCTAAATTGGGCAGCCCAGATTTTATCTTTGATTTGACGGTCGAGATCACGCCCTAAATCGAGGTCCATCGACAATGCACGACGAAGATTGCTTCTTTTTTTTATCTCTTTTTTTGAGAGGTTTTGGACGGTGCGGAGCTATGGCGGCATCCTCTGTTTGCGGCCCAGCATGGATTTCTTTGATTTTGGATGCTATCAGCTAGATTCTATATTAAGCAGAAAGAGAGGTTCGAATCTCTCTGCAAACAGTGATACAAGTCTCTGTTCTTAACCGATCCTGATAGCCAGGCCTTCACCAATGCCTTAGTTTTTAGCTACAAATGGTGAAAAGTTGTGAAATTGGTGTGAAAATAGCTGCTGGTTGGAGCACTCAGGGAACTGCAAGTCATAAATACGTACAAAGGAATATCTCAGATGACCTTCAAGACTTAATCACTCTGGATGGAGCCCCATAACAGCATAAGAAAGCTGGGAGGACGGTTCTGATGGATGGGAATGGGCCTCTTAGAAAGTGTGTTCTCCTTGCATAGATAAACTTGCAGTAACTTAGAGCTGGATGGGAAGAACAACACAGGAATGTTCAGAGAATGCTATAACAGGAAATCCTAGATCAATTGGGCATACAGAAGATAGTCCATTCTTCGTGCAAATTAGAGACTGCCATATACCCTTACAAAACCATTTGGCAAGCATCTTCCAGTGAGGATTTGTTTTCCAATTTTGGATCTATTTCTTGCATGCTAAATATGTTTTACATTATTTTCAAAACTAAGATTTATTAGCGTAGTTGAATTTGCATATTGGAGCAAGATGAGACGTATTTTGTTCTGGGTTCTGCAGTTCACGTTTCCTTTCTAACAGTATACTAGTTATGGTGCCCGGCGTTGCCGGGCTTTAGCAAATATGGATTTTGGTTCTTCCTTTTGTTTAGGGATGGAGGGTGTTCTTGAAGTTGGGGTTTTTTGAACTTAAATGTTGTGATACAGAAATAAATTTGTCATTTTTATTTTAAGTGAGTGGACACTTTATAAAAGCTGTATTTTGAGAATAAGGTGATCTACACTAATTGTTGGCAAATGGCTATTTCACTAAAAACAAGGTTTAAAATGAAACGCACTTATTTAAGAAGTGCGTTTGAAAGATTCCTTTATAAAAATTGAAAACTTAAAAAAAACACACAAAATAGGGAGCAAAATAGATTGTTGAGCAATTAGCATTCGGGATACCCCCAAAAAAGCAACATTTTTAAAGCTTTTTCATTTTAAAAGAAGGGCAAAAAAAAAATGCTTGTTTTAAGGAGAGAGACATTAACTTTGATAACTCAGTAAGTATTTATTGTTAAAAGCAAGAAGAAAATATAGATTGTTTTTTTTTGCAAGCTTAATAGAAGTACTAAAAAAAGTCAAACATTGGAAAGACAAAGAGTGTGAAATCACGGAGCAAGAAAGAGTTGTTTCAATTAAGCATTGTTAGAGACAAAGCTTTCGGTTTAAAAATCTTCATCAAAATAAATTATAATATTACTTAGCACATAGTTTACAATGAAAGTGGTTAAGAACTGCACGTGCGTATAAATTTATACGAGAGGTGGCTCTTCCCGATCCCACGGGACTCTCGTACCCTTTGGGATCTGGCTCTTGCGAGCTTACAACGACAAGGGCGCCTCCATACGATTCCAAACCTATTGGCACGAGCGGTTTTTCTCCGCTCGGGCACCACGGGCTCAAGTCAACAAACTCCACCTCCTCATCTCTTCTTCACGTAAGTGGGGTGTATTTACGTGTAAGTGCCCTTAGCATGTTGGCACCGTTCTTTGCTCCCAGTTCCCTCGTTTTCATCGGGGAAAGGATTCGCAAGAGCTTATCACGGTCGATGAAGCTTACTTTATCACGGGTCTATGTCGACGGAGACGACATTGCGCCCCTGCTTAAGGGCGCAAACTGCTGTGGTGCCTGATCCAGAAAAGGCATCTAGGATCCAGTCTCCAGGCCGAGAAAACCACTGTATCAAATTATTAATAAGCCGCTGTGGCTTCTGATAATGGGACACCACAACGCCTTGTCGCTGTGGGTCTCTTAATTCGCAAAAGCATTTGGGAGGCTGAAATGCATTGCGGGGAGGAGTCTTTTCATTCTGCGTGTTAAAATGAACCATGGTTTTTTGGCGTCCGTATTTGTAAAACCTATATGAAAATGCTCGAAGCTTGACTCACTAAGCGCGGACCACCACCATGACCCTTGGCGTTTGTTTTAAGCCTGCCAAGCAATATAGAAATTAGAAATTAGTAAAAAGAAAACAAGGAAAATAAGTTAGCCCAGTAGTGTGGCGGTATAAACTTATACCACGGTTGCCTTGCTGTATAAATTTATACCACGGCGGCAAGCCGTATAAATTTATACAGACATTGCCTTTTTGTATAAATTTATACCACGGTTGTTCGACCTTTAAAATTTAAACCTTAAGGCGGATGTGGTATAAATTTATACTGGTGGAGTTACCAAGTAAAACAATAAGCGTTAATTGTGAAGCTTACAAACGCGAGTTTTCCGGCGGCATTCTGAGGCCAGCTCCCATAGGTTTAAAAGCAGGCACATCGTCGAAGGTCGAGAATGAAAAATGATGACCCTCGGTTTTCAGATGTCGTGACTTCTTTGAGGCCATCCGGGGAAAGCCCGGACTTGCGTGAGTGAAAGCCTCCTCATCAAAAGCGCTATCCTTTATTTTAAATCCATAAGGAATATACGCAATGCATAATGTAAAATGTTGCTTGTCTAAAAGAGTCCCCGACCTTGTACAATCACCCTCAACAACCACAGTATTGGGCGTCGACCAAATGTGGTAAATCTCTCATATGTACGATCAAAAAGCGGATACCGCGACCCTCTACTACCTGTTCAATTGCCTTTAACCTTTGCCTCTCTTCCTTGGCCCCTCTGAACCGGGTTCAAAAATCCGATTGGGTAGCCCCTTCTTCTTGTTACGTAAGAGTAATGTGAGACAAAGGCACAAACACATAACATATTTTTGCAAAACTTACCCGACCCACCGAAGTTAAGCTGCGTGCTCTCGATGATCTTGCATGCGTGGTACAACTTGGGTACAAAAGTTTGCACTCCTCCGATCTTCTAGGTTGAGCTGCTTCATTAATTCGGCCGGCAAGTGACAATGTCTTTTCGGCGCAAAGGGAAAAATATTGTAAGACAAAAAGGTAGAAAAAAAAAAACATGGCATAGCAAGTGAGGCTTACGTTTTAGCTTCCTTGGCCATCTCGTCTAGTGTGAATTCTTTGGCAACTACTTTTTCCAACAGCGAACAAATATTTCTTTGCTTTTAAGACCACAGAAGCTTGCGTCCGGGTACAATGCTCATATTTTTGTTTTGATTCACCACCTTTCTTTGGTTTCTTTCTGCGTCTTTAGCTTGTTCTTTGAGCTCCCCATCTTGAACATACAAAAGATTCTTTCTTGAAGATCCCACACCGTAAGCGGTCAAGCGAAGTTTAGTCTTTGAATGGCGTAAGAGGATGGGCGCGGCGACTCAACCGCGGTATAAATTTATACCGGTAGTGGCGGCGGTATAAATTTATCACCGTGCACGTTCGGCGGTATAAATTTATATCGCTGACCGGACCTGTGATAAATTTATACATGACCAGCTGCGGTATAAATTTATCTGCTGTGACAGCTGCGGTATAAATTTATCGGCCGGTGCCGGTATGAATTTATACTGCGTCGGTAGGCTACTACAAGATTCTAACCACGCTAAACATACTACAAAAGATTGAATTGAATCTTTTACTTACTTGACCATCTCGGCGAGCTGAAAGTAGTTATCGTATTGTTTGGCGGCCATAATGGGCTTCTTATCGAATCATAGCTCGGGCAACACTCGTCACACGGGCTTCACCGAAGCTCTTGAAGCTTATTCTTGTTTTTGAAGTCCTCTCCATGCATTTGTTTGAACTCCGCATTACTCTCGATGCATGAATCGGATCTTATCTATTAGGCTCATTTTTAACCGAAAGTCATTGTCAAGATTGTGACTTACGGCAATGACTTTGCCTCTTAAATGCTGTGATACCCGCGTAAATATGGGCTTCCACGCTTTTCCACACCTCGTTCACGGGTTTCCTCCTTTGAGAGTTCTTTTCTAGCCTTGTAGTTGTGTGTGCCTCCAAGGGCGTAGTAGGTGTAATCTTGAAGTCTGCTTTTTGTAATCCACGCAATCGATTGCATTGACTTCTATCAACCATAACAACTAGAGGCGACACATGCGCATGAGGATTTCTTCTCATTCTTTGCTTAAGAATGGCCACATGTGCAGCGATACAACTTTTCGGACTGCGACACTCGACCCCATCTTCATTTTTTGGTGGCCTCTTGATAGTGCTTAGTGTCAAAGAAATGGTTTGTTTGAGCGGTTTGGTTTCATTAACCGGCTTGAGAATAGCACTTGACTTATCTGCGGGCTTCACAGCGATGTCTGCGCTCGGGGCCTTCCGAAGAGCCTGGCGACTCCTCTATAGTCAAGGGCTTTGTTTTTCTAGATTTTTTCTTGGTAGGAGGTCATGTGTATCTAGTACCGGGGAATGCTTCCTACCCTTTCCCTTTGTGTTATTTGGTTCCTCCTTCCTCTTCCTCTTCCTCTTCCTCTTCCTCTTCCTCTTCCTCTTCCTCTTCCTCTTCCTCTTCCTCTTCCTCTTCCTCTTCCTCTTCCTCTTCCTCTACCTCTTCCTCTACTACTTCCTCTTCGATAGTACGGGGGTACCATAGACCCTTGACCAACACTTTTTCTTCGCACAGCACTATTGACATCAGAATTTCTACTACGTCCTGTAATGCAGGGTTATGTTAAGAGACTGACGGTATAAATTTATACGGAAAGCAACTAAGAATAACTTACAAAGCCGTTCTTGTAATTGTCCGAGATGTAATCGTGGACGTCTTTAGGCTTGCACATGCTTATTTTAAACATTCTAGTATTCAGAACATAGTAGACGGTACCCTTGTCATGGTTGCACTGCATTAGAACTTCATCATCGTTCTCTGTAGCAACAAGTTTCATAATTTATGGCGGGGGTAATAATCATCGGACTTGAACTTGCCCTTCCCGATTTATTGCACAAGTAAAGTGCGTATCGATTGGGTTTGCTCTCTCTTGCGCCCGTGTGGACGTACCAAGTCGATCCTTTAGTTCATAAGTGCGTGGCTCGGTGGTGCGGCCTTTGATGATGACCGCCGAGCACAAACTTGATCTTAGGGCTGGAAAAGCGGCGCCAAAAAACCATTTTTACACAAGAATATTAACCTTTTTCGAGTTTTTGAAACACAAAAACAGTAGAAAAAGAGGATAAAAAGGCATAAAATCCACACTAAATTAACACTTTATTTGTGTCATTTAAGCTGGAAACACAACAATATTACGAAAATATTAAGGTTCGGGACCATTCGTTGAGCACTGGACATCAAAAATCTGAAATAATTCTAAAAGCGGTATAAATTTATACGGCTCGCACGCGGCGGTATAAATTTATCGCCTTCTTTCTTTCGGCGGTATAAATTTATACCGCTCGAGCACAAAATATAAATTTATACCGATCGAGAATCATCTCGGTATAAATTTATACCGTGGGGCTTACTCTATGATTAAAACAAAGAGAAACTAAAAGCGATGCGGAAAAAGTAGACTTACGTGGCCATGACCGTATGAACTAGCGTATAGAGGTTGGGAGAGCAAATAAAGGGGGTATATAAAGGCGGACCCTTGGCGCCGACTCCTAAGCTGCGTATATATGGAAAATAGGGTGGCCGGGGCCGGGCAAAGTACCCACTCGCTAAGTGCCGTTTTCGTATAAGCGTTTCTCCATAAAGATTCCAATACAAGTGTAATGCGTGAGTTTTAGTATAAATTTATAAGGTGTCTTCCTCCTCTGTATCCTTTATTATAAAGTTTTAGTGTATGTCGGTGCATAAAACCCTAAAACTTTTTGACCCAATTTCACGCCCTAGATCGGACGTCCCACATTTATTTCGCCCATCCGACGGTCAGATTGCTTTAAGAAAAAAAAAAAAAATTTTGTGTTGGGTATGGCCTTATTACGTTGGGCGGGGGCAAGGTCATGCGGATATGGTGGAGCGGGGAAGGTCATTTGGCGGGGCCATGGCGGGTGCGGCTCTAATTTGCCGCGGCTGGAATTCTGGCGTGAAGATTTTGCTTATTTTTTTTTGGGTTTGAAAGGCGGAGAGGTTTGAGCGGCTGGCGTTTGCCTTCTACCCAGGCCCGAACTATAGCAACAGGACGAGGTGCCAAATCTTCAGTGAGAATATTTTGGGAATGCTATTGGCCTCATTGATGTATGCCCGGCGTTGCACTTTGTTACACTTCTTTAGGGTTTCTTGACGAGGCGGGAGTTTTCCTTTCTTCCGGCAATATAGCGTGCGATGTAGTTTTCATGAAAGGGTGTCTTGGCGGCGAATCTATGTCGCATTCGGGTATAACTTGGAATGCTAATCACGCAGCAGAACTTGATTATCTATTTTTTGCGGTGGACGCGGAGTTAGGACTTTTTAAAATCATCCGGGCGTTGAAAGGAAGGGTAAGCAAAACACGTTTGTTTTGGCAAAGCTTTGGGCTATGGATATATTGGTAGCCAGAAGCAAATCGTGGTGGGTGTTCTTCATGTCTGCCATTGTGAACTTGGTGAGTTGTGGGAAGCTTAGGCTGCTATAGCTTGCCTTAGCTCTGATTTGAATCCCTAGCGTGGCCGCTAAGAACCTTACTGCGGCATAACCGACCTCACGAATGTAGTTAGCTTGCCTTAGCTACAGATTTGAACCCCTAGCCATAGCAGCTAAGAATCTTACTCTGGCATAACCGACCTCTGAATGCAGACCCCTGTGTTCTTTCCTTCTGCACAAGTGCAAGAGTTAGTGGTTAAAATAAGCAACACGATAAGTTTGTTGTGGCATCTCTAATGAAGAAATTATTTCATTTGTTCTTTGGAGGCTCGAAAAGGCAGCGAGCGAGCTACGGTATGGTAGTTTTCATTTTGCTTCATTCATGCTTGAGCCTTTAACATTATTAAAGAACATCAATCTGAGATCCCACTCTTCTTACTTCTAGAATAAGCGATCCATGGAGGCCACATGCGTATTAATGAAGTTCCAGGAGATGCTAAAATCAATATAAATCGAGGCCTTATTACGGTGATACCTCGTTCTTTGGTAAGTCGGTGAGTAATTCTCCAAATGTTTACATATTCCATGTCAAGGCTACATGAGATTATTGAAAAGCATTCGAGCCAAATATTGCATTAGTGTTTAGATTTATACGGATTCTGTTTGCAAGCAAGATTTGCCGATTGGTTTCTTTGGGCTAATGGCTTTCTATGCCACCCACGAATGCTTTTGCAAGATATGTATTTAACAGAAGGTTAAATACCTTCAAAGCTTTTGTGGCTTCCCTCTCAATCCATATAATAGCGTGGTCAAATGTTGCAGTGCAAGATGCAGTCAGGTTGCAAAGATGTGGCAATTTCTTCGCCAAATAGCATTATGTTGATCATTAAGATGAGTTATGGAAGAACATGGGATATAGATCTTTGAAAGAGATAAGGACAAGGCCACATACATGTAGGGCTAGCAACGATGAAGATCTTGCACCCGAGAAAAGGAACTCCAATTTTTTAAAGAACAATGCGCGCCGAAGAAAAGCTTGAGAGAACACACCATTTTGAATGTGGGGTAGAATGCATTATCTGGTAGTGTCGGTGATATCGGCCCTCGGCTTGGATTGGAGGGCTTGGATTGGATTGGATGGTTCTTTGCTTATGCTGGCCTCTTCCTCCTTTAACTATGCAAGTCAAGACCATGGTTTAAAACCCATGAAGTTACAAAAACATTCTCTTCAAGGCCACAGTAGTAACTTAAAATTTTAAGAGGACCTTTATTAGCTAAATATGATGTCATTATGGATACCATGGAGACATTGAGAGAGCAAAGAAGACGATGGATATATGCACAACAAGGTAGAAGCTATGAATGATGACAATTTGCCTGCAAATAAATGGTTATCATCTATATAGTGGCATAGTAAAAAAGACATTTGTGGTTCTAAGTATAACTCAAACGACAGTTAAATTGAAGAAGATTACAAACTTACGATGGTCAAAGTTTACTTTGAAGAAAAAAAGTTAACTTGCACGCATTGCTTTTTTATAGACGGAGGTGCCAACATTCAAGGCATTCATATTATTAGCCATGCTACACACGATTCAACAAAGAAAGATATGAGCATTTATTTGACTAAGGGTGAGAGGGAAAGCCAAAACAATATGTACTACGGAAAATGCACATCAAATTAATGGATTTGCAATGGAGGATACAAATTTGTGTTTGGATGAAAAAGATAGTATACACCAGCATCCTTTGCTTTTGTCTTTTGTATTCAATGTTGTTCTAACTCATGCAGGAAGCAACATCAATAATGTCCAACATCAAATGTTGAAAAATGATGGAGTAGATTGCACTCATCATTTTCGCCAATAAGCCACTTTACATGTTCCAACATAAGCCACTTTTTCAAAATAAAAATGTCATAATAAATGTGCCACATTAATACCCCACACATCAGACTTCGAAATCCCCAATAGCTCTAACCAAGACATATATTCTGTTGCATTCAAAAAAATGTATCAACTAATATCATGCTTTTGTTTTACAAGCATCCAAAATAATGTATCAATTAGCATCATGCTTTTGCTTTACAGGCACCTACAAAAAATGATACAGATGATGTGCTCCGACACATTGCTCAGCACAAGCAATCAATCGATGATTTACATAGTTCAATGACATTATTCGATGTGAACTTGGATGAATGCACAGACATCACCCTCCCACAATTGAAGGGATTTCAAGCTATACTTTGCCAACACCTAAATGAGCAGAATCCAATAGCATATTCTTGGCGGTAGTTCATTTTTTTTCCTTTTAAGAAATTACGAGAAAAGAGTAGAAATGTTAAATTAATACTGCACGATTTTCTCATTATGTCTAAAACATTTACAGGCTCCCAAATTGTGCCCAGCAACGCTGGGCACCATTACTAGTAAATTTATACCATCTCTGTATAAATTTATACAGTCTGCAGCTACAAGTTTGCCTTCTCTGTATAAATTTATACCATCCCTGTGTAAACTTCTGCCCTGCTATTACATTAGGTATAAATTTATCTGATTGTGGCCTTTACCTTTACGAGGTATGGCTCGAAAAAGAAGCTGCAGAGCCTCAACTCGTTCACGGGCTTCCTCCTGCAATGACATTCACACCCCCTCAAGCGACACTTGAAAGTAGCCTCGGAAATTACGCCTCACGATATTCAAACCCCGGCTACGTTGATCTTACTCGGCCACGACCACCTCGGCTTCCACCACCAGTTCAATTTACTCCACCACACCGCTCACGAGCGTCGTTTGCGCCACCAATCGTTTTACTCCACCACGGCCTAGAGAGGTCAGGACTACCTCCTCCACTTCATTTTAGTGCGTAAGCCCTTAGTCCACCATAGGCTAAATCCGGGAGGCAAATCACGCCAACTCCATCAATTTCGCTAAATGGTACTACAACAAAGTGGGAGCGATCAGCGACATGCAACTCTGTTTTCACGACACGCCGAGGGAGCTGGTCAACTACGTCACCAACCTCGATTACTTTTTCCTAGGGGAGGGAAAGCACCTCCCCTCATGACTTGCACACACCAAACCTATCGGCATCTACAAGTACACCTCAAGTTGATCTCTTAGGCGAAGAAACACCTCATGTTGATGTCGCAGAGGCGAGGACCTACCAAAGCCACAAGACTCTATGTTTGAATTCAAAGCCCCGCAAGTAAGAATCTTAAAGCGTGACTTACACAAGAAAGCATGTACAATTTGTTAGAAGAAAGAAACTCATGGGCCGAGGCTCACTTGCGGGCAACACATACAAAAGCCTTTGTTGTTCTCAGCGTTGTTTGCTTAAGATTGGACTAAAGGAATTGAGGTTGATTCGTGATAGTTACAGTTCAATGACTCTGCTAGACCAAAGGGGCTACTTAGCCTTCAATATTAGGCCGGATGATGGTGAGAAGTTTACTTACACGGTGGTGGTGGCCACACCGTCTGTCAAACGGCCTTCAAATTGATTCATGCTTTAGGCGTGACGACTTGACCGCCTAAAGAAAAGGCTTGACAAGAATCCGGGCATTAATGACTACGCCATTCGGGGAGGCATAACCAGAATTCATGCCCTTCAATGTGTCTCACGGATGGAAGGTTTCTTTAAGGAGTCTTGTGAGAAACTCCCTAATAGCCCTATGTACCACTTGGTGACAATTTCCACGAAACAAGAAGTCTACGATAATTATAAGGAGATGTGTGTTGAGGCTGGAGAGCGGCTTTGTGCGCTACTCTTACTTTCTTGTGCTCACGGAAAAAAAGAGTTTTCTCGGCGTGGCCATTCCTAGAAAGCATAGGATGTCTGTTTGTGCTACATGCTCTGAATTAAAAGCTTCGAGAGACAAAATGCAAGGACACTTCACACTAAAAGTAAGCTTCGGGGCGTGTTCTTGCCTAGTTCTACTTAAAAGTAGGTTTTTTCCTAAACATATTTTCATTTTGGATGCATTGAAGGAGAAACCGAACAAGCACGAGAGAACAACAATCTTTGGAAAGGAGAAAATTGACAAAACATAGGAAGAAAGCACTGGAACAACCACTCAACTACATATCGGTTGTTATTGATGGAATGGACGGAAGAAGACCACCCTACCACATTTTGTCAATGTGCCTAAGGATCTTCTTGAAGAAGATTTCATACATCCGCATGTTGTTGGTGCTATGGTATTTAATGGAAAACTATCTTGCAAGGCATTTTTGAATTATCAAACATTCATGCTGATCCAAATCTCACTATCACAATATTGAATAAGCTTCTTTCCAATCTAGAACATATACCACGGTTACGTATCTTGACTAGACAACACGACAAGGGAAAATAAGAATCGGCGTTGTTTGCTTAGCGTGCTATGCTAGTAGAGAAACAAATCTTCAAGAAGGTGAAGATTGGTTTTCTGCTTGTTGGTCATACCGCGACCAAATTGATCGGATGTTGATGGGTTCTCTAAGCGTCTTGCCGCGAAAAAAGCTCTCGACCTACCAGCAATGATTGAGGTTATCCAAGATTCCTACAATCCTCGTCCGGACATCGAGTTGTTGGAAGAAACTTATGATTTCAAAGAATGGATTTTTGAAGAGATCAAGCGGGTCCCTTTGTGCTATTGAGCCCTTGAGAAATATTACATTTCGACATCGGATCAAAATTTCACTTGTAGATGGCGGGGCCATCTTACAAGGAAAAAAATATGCCACATCTTTGCGGTGGCGGCCAGCGGTGGTATTCAATTCATTCGCACCATCCCCAATACTAGTTCCATGCTCTCTGCCGAAGCAAATGCCTCTAAAAGCTTGAAAGAAATCACAAAGAGTAAAAAGGAGGGAAGAGCATTTGACTCAAGCAAATCATTGGATTTTATTGAGACAAGTATTGATCGTGCTCTAACCACTTTGGGGGGCAGATGCTTTATGGTGGCCTCGGTTTTTTTTCACCGACAGCGTGATATTTTGCAAGCTTCATTACAAGGTCGAAGACCGGTTACATTCAGCGGCCATCTAGGCAAACTCTCCCTGTGCAAGTTGATAATCAAGAGGAACATGTAGAGATATTGGCTAGCTCGGATGAAGATGGCGAGTCATGTCATGTACCGGCCCCGACCTTACGGCACAACAAGTTGCTTTCAGTATACGGTTCAGTCTCGAGAGATTGAAAGGAATGCTCATATTTGTCCCGGTGATAATGATGAGTGCGGGAAGCGATTACGGCTAGCTAAAATCTTGGAGGTAACAAAGAGGATGGAATTCCCACTCAACTAAAAGTGCCTTTGGATGAGAACAAATGTTGCCGGTGCTTTTCGATTGGGAGTTATACTTTGGAGATGGTAAAAGCAGGAGTGGGAAGAGAGCAAAGTCCAAAGCAAAAATGCTAGCGTCATAGATCTATCTGAAGTGAAGGTTCTTGCATATGACTTTGTTCTGACTGCTGCTAATAAGTTATGTATGGTCACTCAAACTTTAATAAGGTCAGCATGTGGATTAGACAAACAACCTAGAAAGGTGGCCAAAAAAGATGATGATGAGGACTCACTTGTAGACAGTGAGGAAGAAGATCGTTCGAGTACATCCGGTTTGAGAGTGAAGTGAGGATGAAGGCTCAAGTGATCGGGGATTAAATGAGTGGGAGGATGAGATGCATCGATCTTCTTTGCAAAATGTAAGTTTGTCCAGATGACTCAAACATGTAAAAAAAAACAAGAAAAAGCGGTGATATTTGTCTGTCAAAATGTTCTATATTTTTGACAATTTTGTTCATAATTTTGTACAATTTTCACAACCATGAATATATCACTTCTTTGTCACTCTATTACCCTTGCTATTTTTTTAATTGCCCCTTTTTTGCTACACTTTATAAAAGTAATTATTTTTTGTTCTAGTTTAGGAGGATGAAAATTGCTATTTGAAATTTTTGCATGAAAGTTATGTTCAATCAACCCCTCAAAAATGGTACCTAAATTACTTAAATTGTCACACCTGTCACAAAAAAATCTTAAAAATGGACTTTTTTAAGGGAATTTTAGGGAATCTTTCAAAGATTCCTTTTGAAGTGCGTTTCCAGCAAATAAGTGTGTTTCATTTTAAACTTTGTTTAAAATCTAGGTGGAGAAATGTGTAATGTGATAAAAATACCATTCCTATGTAATTTGCATGAAAAGTTGTTGAAATAATGTATTTGCTAGTGGCCTTATCAAAATATATAGATTTGTTACCAGTAGTTTTGAGAAACGCTTATATCTAGGTGGCCTGAAAACCTTCTGGGCTATGTATGGGAAATGCACCCAAATGACTTTGATTTGCTTGATGTGTTGCAACAAATAAATCTCCCCTTCCATAATGCATGATAAAAAATGGGAATTACCTTTCTAAAGAAAGAAATAGAATTGGCTTAATGCTGTAACATTATCAACTGGACAACTTCAAGCATACCCAAAAAGGTTGAAATTCTGAAAAGTGATTGTTTTGCCATCTTTAAATCGGCATTCTCAAGCCTACATGACCAAAGTCTTTTTAGATAGACGTCAGTGCTTACCTCGAAGGATTGTGAATTGACTACATATAAACTATTAAAGGGTTAATCTTATCATTCTACATCTGGGCAATAATAGTTATGTCTGTTGGCTATACTATATCTTGGAGAATAGAAGCAAAGCAATCAATAATCTTAAGTGACTCTATAGCTCTATTTCAGGGAAGACCAATGTCGAGTCTCATCAAGTTAGACTTGCAAAATAGAATATATTATCTTCTCTATTTCTCAATCCCAAACAATGCTTCACTACACAAAATGGTAGCAAAAGGCATCTCTCAATCTCGACATTAGTGAGAACCAGACTTTGCCTTTGATGTATGATCTTTCCCAGTTTTATCCATTTTTCTGGTAGGATAAGGCTTCATGTCCAATCCTATGTTTTCTCCAAATCTTGAAGTTGCATATGCAAAGACCATATCAAGTTTTCTGGATTTCATTCTATTACTATTACTATTTATTTCAGAGTTGGAGATTTCCTTGCAAATGTAATTGATAAATAAAGAGTTGGCTCCAAGTTTTGTATGCAACTTAATCTATGTGATTGTGAAGAGACCCCAATCAAACAACATATAGAGAATATATATTTATATTCATGTAATCCGGCAAGAAACATGGAGAAGGAATCGTATTCCTTCAGGAACAATGATGGCCTTCACAATCTATAATTCCGATGCTCAGACCACATTGTTTCAGCAACATCATTGTCTACCTTGTACATTTCTCGGATCGATGGTTTAGATAGTTGTTTGATTCCATTGAATACATAACAAAATAATGTCTAAGAGCCGTCATGGGTCCCTGCATCAGAAAGTTTCCAATTTAATGAAAAGAGATAACATTTGCTTTTACATTCAAGGGCCTCAATAGGTCTGCATGTCTATGTTTTATCTGCTATTAAACTTTTCATCTAAAGCATAGTAATCACTGGAAAACCTTCACTGGGCAACCCAACATCAGCACTTAAATAAGGACAGAATTATAAGATGGAGAAGTTCTGGGCTCACAGATAATACTTCATAATCATAATCAGGCACTCAATTATTTGCAATTATCTAAGAATGAGTCATCTAATGCAACTGCAGTTGTTAGAGCATTTGATAGAAAATATATATTTTGCTGTTACTCAAACTTCCAGACTTCAATCCATTTTTGAAACTTTGGGTGAGGTGGAAAGTATAAAAACCTGTTATACAGAAAGCACTTGCTTCCAAATGATTACTGCAGGGCAACCATGCATTCTGCTCCAGTCAAATGGCAAGTACCATGTCGACAAAACATCGTGTACCTCCTTGCGACACACTGACCCCGAATTTTGGTCCACAGTTGTTTTTTACTTGTACGGAAGTGTTGTTTTATGCCAAAAACAACACCAAAATGGCCCCAAAAGTCCACGTGGCCCGTTTATCCGGATTTGCACAAAGAGACAGTGGTTTTTTGGCAAAAAATCCCACGGTGGTTTTTCTGGCACTTTTTTGTTTTTTTGTCAACGTGTCCTTTTTTTCAGTGTTGTTTTTACCGAACTTTTTCGACGTGTAGTTTTTTCTGTTTTTTGAGAAGCTACGTGTTATTTATCTTCCAAAAAACACATGTAGGTTTAAATATTAGTACACGTGAAAACCCGAAAAAAATAGTTGTTTTTTCCTTTTCAATATGTGTTGTTTTGTTTTCTCCACTTGTAGTTTTTTAAATTCGACATTGTTTTCCCAAAAAAGGATATGTAATTTTCAAGAAATTCATATGTATTATTTTAAAAATAATTGTTGTATTCAAATGTTTCCAATTTTCTATATGTTGATATTTTGTCTCCATATGTAGTTTTTAAAAGGTGCCATTGTTTTCCATTATTGTTTTCCTCATAAAAATATAGGTAATTTCCTTTTCTATGTGTATTGTTTTTTTCCTCTACTTGTAGTTTTTCTAAATTGACGTTGTTTTCCTAAAAAATAATACGTAGTTTTCATGAATCCACATATATTATTTAAAAGATATTTGTTGTTTCCAAATGTTGTTTTCCTCGATACAATATGTAGTTATTAGAAAATAGACACACCATTCCTTTAAAGTGGCTATTATTTCCAAGTGGTGTTGTTGCCAAAAAAAAAATAAAAACACACATGGCCTTTCATTTGTTGTGTTAAAATTTGAAACACCACACGTTAAAAAAAAAATTTAAACATGTAAACAAAGCAATACTACACGTAGAGAAACAATGCTACAGATAAAAGCATTGTGGTTTCTAATGTTTTTATTTAAAAGCACGTGATGTTATGAAATGTTGTTTGGAAAAAGTGTATTGTTTTTTTTCTTTTGCACATGTCTTTCTTGGTATTGTATTCTTCACACTTTTAGATTCTGTTACATATTTTCGTGATCGACATTTTCATTTAGTGTCCATGCCTTATGAACATACATTCTTAATTATACACAGAGAGACAATATGATCAAATCTTTAATATTATTTAAAAAAAAAAATGAACACAAGATCATATGTTCTTCTTTAATACAATTTATTTTTTATTTTGCATCATAAACAGCAGTGTGACAATATTTGATGACTTGGAACTGGATCTTCTATTTGCGGCATAACCTTGTAAGACCTGAGAAACAAAAAAAAAGTTAAGAACAAGAACATAAATTACTCGTAATTGAAGATGATGTTCATATAGGCACCATGGGAGTAACAATGTACTAAAAACATGGGCTAGGCAATTCCACCGCTTGCTTATCCTCTACCTTTATCAAGCACAATGATGTTGGACCAAATGCAAGACGAGTAGAGCAAGAAGCTTTATGGTTTTTGAACTACCCTGACACATAAATGAGATAGTATAAGAGTCAAATTAAAGCTAAATAGCGGGTATAGGAACTAGGCATATGGGAAGAGGGAGAAGGAAAGATCAACAGAAAGTCATAGAAGCAACAAATCTAGACGAACTGAAATAGGAGTAGAAATCCCTTATCGAAGCCTGAACTATAGCAAAAACCTCGGCAAAAAAACAAGAATAGAGATATATAATATAATCTGGAAAACTAAAGTTTATAGTTTCTTACTCTGCTTGAAAACAGCAGCATTTGATATGTGCCCGGCCTTGCAGAAGGCTAAAGTTCATACTTCTAAATATAAAAAAATCAAGGTGGAGATGAGCAAATAATTTCAAGCTTGCAAATACTTATTTGTGAGTGCGGTTTTTCTTACTTTGCTGCTTAAAAAGCGGCAACATCTAATATTCTTACGGATCGTCCCATACGGAGAGTTTAAATCCGTGGAGGAATGAAGCTCGGCCATTGCTCTTGTTCGGAGGAACCACAGTAAATGAAAATGTCGGTCGGATAAAAAAAAAAAGAAATAATGATTCAACGGGGCCCCAAAAGATCTTATCGCCACTAGTTTCATGCTATATTTGGATCCTAGAAACAACGCCTTCAAACACCATAAAAAGAGTGCTTTAAAACTCAAAATTTGGACAAGAAAAATAAAGGGATCAATGTTCCCTTGGCTTGCGTTCAAAAGCTGCCCGGATTTGCGTCATCGTCACCATAGCTAGAGAACAAAAGCAAAAACGAGAATGTTGAACAAAAGCGCTTTGCGGAAGAATAAATAATATAACCTTAACTCAAGCCTTATCGCCAGCGAGATGATCCATGGCCGATTTGGGTTGTAAAATGCCTTGAGGGGAGGTGGGATTGGTGAGGCCACTCGGCGGGAGGTTCAATTCCTCCGGCTCTTCCAAAAAACATTTGCTACGCTTTTTACGTGAATTTCTTCCATCGGGCCGCCATAGCCCTTTGGCGAAACCCTTCCATCGCCATAGCCATACAAAAAGCTTACTGGCCGAAACCCTTCCCATCGCCATAGCCATCTGTTCCTCCAAAACTAGGCGCGAAAACTCATTCTAAGCCTTCAATCTGTGCCGTTGATCTCAGCCCTCAATCTCAACCATTAAGTTTCAGAACCAATAAGAGCATAGGACATGGATCAAGATCTTTACCGTTCATTTTGGCCATTGAGTAAAATGCAGTTCATCTTGGCCATTGAGTAAAATGCGATCATTTTGGCCATTGAGTAAAAAATCACGGTTTTACCAGCGTGCATAAAAATATTATTTTTTGATTAATGGGTGCTTTTATTCTAAGGAAAATAGAGACCCCCTATTAGTTTTTCTTGTTTTTTGTTTTAATTTTATTTATTTATTTATTTAGCAGGCCCAAGGTGCTAGATTTTTTGGAATTCTAAGGTGTCCACATTGCCTGCCATGTCACTTGATATTGTTTCCAACCGTTGGATCTGTAAAACTTTGCATCAACGATCCACGAAATTAGAAACGCCATGAAATTAGCCTCCCCATCTCCTTCAACCATGGCTCTCAATATCAATGCACAATCGATCCATGTTTTTTGTGTTGTGCAAACCGAGAAGAATGAAGTTTGGAATGAGAAGCATAGGCGGAGGGCAAAGAAGAAGGCTGGCCCGAGCTTAAGTCTGTTATATTCTAGCAGCCTTATGCCTCATCCAAAAGCAATGCATAGGCATGCATGCTTGGTGTCGTGTTTGCATTGCAGGCATTTTTCTAAAGAAGGTGGAGGCGACAGAGTGCCCGCGTGGCATATTTGAGCCTAGGTGCATGTTGGAGCCTAGGTGGCATGTTTGAGCCACCTTGGCATGTTTGATCCTAGGTGGCACGTTGGTGCCTAGGTGGCATGTTTGAGCCAACTTGGCATGTTGGAGCCTAGGTGGCATGTTTGAGCCACCTTGGCATGTTTGAGCCTAGGTGGCATGTTAGAGCACACGTGGCATGTTTGAGCCTAGGTGGCATGTTGGAACCTAGGTGGCGTGTTTGAGCCATCTTGGCATGTTTGTGCCACCTTGGCATGTTGAAGCCCATGTGGCATGTTTGAGCCAACTTGGCATGATTGAGCCTAGGTGGCATGTTGGAATCTAGGTGGCATCTTGGAGCCTAGATGGCATGTTAGAGCCCACGTAGCATGTTTGAGCCCACATGGCATGTTTGAGCCTAGGTGGCATGTTTGAGCCACCTTGGCATGTTTGAGCCCACGTGGCATGTTTGAGCCTAGGTGGCATGTTTGAGCCACCTTGGCATGTTTGACCCTAGGTGGCATGTTGGAGCCTAGATGGCATGTTTTAGCCTAGGTGGCATGATGGAGTTTAGGTGGCATGTTGGAGCGAAGGTGGCTTGTTTGAGCCACCTTGGCATGTTAGAGCCTAGGTGGCATGTTGGGCCCGCGTTGCATGTTTGAACCACCTTGGCATACTTGGGCCTAGGTGGCATGTTGGAGTCTATGTGGCATGTTGGAGCCCTGGGTGGCATGTTTGAGCCACCTTGCCATGTTGGACATAGGTGGCATGTTTGAGCCACCTTGGCATGTTTGAGTTTAAGCGGCAAGTTGGAAGCCGTGTGGCATGTTTGAGCCACCTTGGCATATTAAGTGGCATGTTGGAGCTCATGTGACATGTTTGAGCCACCTTGGCATGATAGGTGGCATGTTGCAGCCTAGGTGGCATGTTGGATCCATCTTGCCATGTTTGAGCCACCTTGGCATGTTTGAGCCTAGGTGGCATGTTGGAGCATAGGTGTCATGTCGGCATGTTTGAGCCTAGATGGCATGTTGGCATATTTGACTCTAGGTGGCATGTTGGCATGTTTGAGCCTAGGTGGCATGTTGGAGCCTAGGTGGCCAATTGGATTCTAGGTGGCATCTTGGAGCCTAGGTGGCATGTTTGAGCCACCTTGGCATGTTGGAGCCTAGATGGCATGTTGGAACCTAGGTGTCGTGCTTGAGCCACCTTGGCATGTTTGAGCGTAAGTGGCATGTTGGAGCCCGCATGGCATGTTTGAGCCACATTGGCATGTTTGAGCCTAGGTGGCATGTTGGAGCCCACGTGGCATGTTTGAGCCACCTTGGCATGTTGGAGACTAGGTGGCGTGACCTTGGCATGTTTGAGCATGTTTGAGACACCTTGACATGTTAAAGTTTAGGTGGCATGTTGGAGCCTGCGTGGCATGTTTGAGCCACCTTGGCATGCTTGAGCCTAGGTGGCATGTTGGAGTCTAGGTGGCATGTTTGAGCCTAGGTGGCATGATGGAGTTTAGGTGGCATGTTGGAGCGAAGATGGCATGTTTGAGCCACCTTGGCATGTTAGATCCTAGGTGGCATGTTGGGTCCCCCGTTGCATGTTTGAAGCACCTTGGCATGCTTGAGCCTAGGTGGCATGTTTGAGCCACCTTGCTATGTTGGAGCAAAGGTGGCATGTTTGGCGTGGGTGGCCACCTTGGCGCATGTTAGAGTTTAAGTGGCAAGTTGGAAGCGGCGTGGCATGTTTGAGCTAGATGGCATGTTGGAGCCTAGGTGGCATGTTGGAGCTCATGTGACATGTTTGAGCCACCTTGGCATGTTAGGTGGCATGTTGGAGCCTAGGTGGCATGTTGGATCCATCATGCCATGTTTGATCCACCTTGGCATGTTTGACCCTAGGTGGCATGTTGGAGCATAGGTGTCATGTTGGCATGTTTGGGCCTAGATGGCATGTTGGCATATTTGAGCCTAGGTGGCATGTTGGAGCCTAGGTGGCACATTGGATTCGGTGGCATCTTGGAGCCTAGGTGGCATGTTTGAGCCACCTTGGCATGTTGGACCCTAGGTGGCATGTTGGAACCTAGGTGTCGTGCTTGAGCCACCTTGGCATGTTTGAGCCTAAGTGGCATGTTGGAGCCCCGCATGGCATGTTTGAGCCACATTGGCATGTTTGAGCCTAGGTGGCATGTTGGAGCACACGTGGCATGTTTGAGCCACCTTGGCATGTTGGAGCCTAGGTGGCGTGACCTTCTGGCATGTTTGAGCCTAGGTGGCATGTTGGAGCCTAGGTGGCATGTTTGAGCCTAGGTGGCATGTTGGAGCCCTAGTTGGCATGTTGGAATCCGTGGCATGTTTGAGCCTAGGTGGCATGCCATCTTGGCATGTTTGAGACACCCTTTTCCCCTTTCCCTTTCCCTTTTCCTTCCCATTTCCCTTTTTACGATGGGCTTTTTTTTCTCTTCCCTTTTCATCTTTTCTCGCCCTTCCTATTTTTTTTCTTTTCCTGTTTCCATGCCCTTTTTCTTCTCTCTTCTCCACATTTTTTGTGTGGCCCATTTCTTCCTTTTCAGTGGCATGTTTGAGCCACATTGGCATGCTTGAGCCTAGGTGGCATTTGGAGCCTAGTTGGCATGTTGGATCCACGTGGCATCTTTGAGCCTAGGTGGCATGCCATCTTGGCATGTTTGAGACACCTTGGCATGTTAGAGTGTAGGTGGCATGTTGGAGCCTGCGTGGCATGTTTGAGCCACCTTGGCATGCTTGAGCCTAGATGGCATTTGGAGCCTAGATGGCATTTGGCATGTTTGAGCCTAGGTGGCATTTGGGATCATTCGGGATGGCCAATAGTTCTAAACTCTGTTATTTGGTTGCCTTGGCTCGCACATATGTTTAGAAAAGATGCACCTAGTTATCCAAGAAAACGACCATGTTTTGGCCTCCGAAATGTAAACCCTGTGTGTTGCTAGGTTATTGTAGGGTTTATGTTTTGGAGGCCAAAACGTGGTCGTTTTCTTAGATAATTAGGTGCACCTTTTCTAAACATGCATCTGAGCCATGTCAAGCTGAAATAACGAGAGTTTGGATCTATTAGCCATCGAATGATCCCAAACAATTTTTATTCTTGCAAAAGGTGCTCTTGATTTCTAATTGCCACATTGGGAGCAGGATAAATCCAAACCCCATTCCGTCAATTCCTATTGCTTCAATTTTTCAACTGCAGCTTCTTGGCCATGTCTCAAGTGCAACTGAATAAAACTCGACCTCCATAACGTAAACCCTACAATAACCTGGCAACGCACAGGGTTTACGTTTTGGAGGCCATACCCTAGTCAAATTGGACCAGGATCTTGCACAATGTCATGAGGTAGTGGGAGGGCATTGATGCCAAAAGACGGAGCCCTAAAACCTTCCAGAAGAAGTTGGACCCAAAGGTCCTCTCTGGAAGGTCCCTGGCCACGGACGGGCAACTCTCCCACCCGGGCGTGATCGACTACGCCAGCGGACTCGAAACACCGACATTACCTTGGAGACCAAATTTCGTGGGCATAAGACCACCCCTGCTCCCGGAAGCGCCAAAGTAGCTCATGTCCAACATGTTCGTAGTGAATTGGCCTTAGCGGAGGGTGGGGAATACTGCCATGTAGAGGGTTCGTGTTTCTTTTGCTGCAAAAAATGACCATGTAACCTGGTCCCCAGGGTAATTTCGCTGTTTTGGACGACATGGCGAAGTCAAATCTCCATTCGAGCCTTTATCTTGCCCGACGACACAACACTTGGGTTTCTACGGTCATTGCGGGACACTTTGCGCTTTAATGTGTTCTCCGGGACAGATCTTGAATTTTTTGAGCTGCTTTCGAAGCAAGTTACTTGAATGGAGAATTCAGCGGTCGGATAGGGAAACCGGGTTCGGAAGGGAGGCATTGGCATTTGCCCCCCGGAGGAGCAGCTTGGTAGGAAAGCTTTGCCTCGGTAAATCCAAACCCCATTTCGTCAGTTCCTATTGCTTCTTGTTTTCAACTGCAGCTTCTCGGCCATGTCTCAAGTGCAACTGAATAAAACTCAACCTCCATAACGTAAACCCTACAATAACCTGGCAATGCACAGGGTTTACGTTTTGGAGGCCATACCCTAGTCAGATTGAACCAGGATCTTGCACAATGTCATGAGGTAGTGGGAGGGCGTTGACGTCAGAAGACGGAGCCCTAAAACCTTCCAGAAGAAGTTGGACCCAAAGGTCCTCTATGGAAGGTCCCTGGCCACGGACGGGCAACTCTCCCACCCGGGCGTGATCGACTACGCCAGCGGACTCGAAACATCGACATTACCCTGGAGACCAAATTTCGTGGGCATAAGACCACCCCTGCTCCCGGAAGCGCCAAAGTAGCTCATGTCCAACACGTTCGTAGTGAATTGGCCTTAGCGGAGGGTGCGGAATACTGCCATGTAGAGGGTTCGTGTTTCTTTTGCTGCAAAAAAATGACCACGTAAACTGGTCCCCGAGTAATTTTCTTTGTTTGGACGACATGGCGAAGTCAAATCTCCATTAGGACCTTTATACTGCCCGACGACACAACACTTGGGTTTCTACGGTCATTGCGGGACACTGCGGTTTGATGTGTTCTCCGGACGGATCTTGAATTTTTGAGCTTGCTTTCGAAGCAAGTTACTTGGATGGAGAATTCAGCGATTGGGATAGGGAAACCGGGTTAGGAAGGGAGGCATTGGCATTTGCCCTCCCAGAGGAGCACTGGTAGGAAAGCCTGCCTCGGTAACCTTTGTGATGTCCGTCTCCTGGGGTCTGGCCACCTAGGCTATAACATGCCACCTGGGCTGCAACATGCCACGTGAGCTCCAACATGCCAAGTTGGCTCCAACATGCCACCTAGGCTCAAGCATGCCAAGGAGGCTCAAAAATGCCACCTAGGCTCAAACATGCCACCTAGGCAAAAACATGCCACGTAGGCTCCAACATGCCAACTAGGCTCCAACATGCCTCGTTAGCTCTATCATGCCACCTAGGCTCCAACATGCCACCTAGGCTCCAACATGCCAAGGTGGCTCCAACATGCCACCTAGGCTCAAGCATGCCACCTAGGCACTCCAAGTGGTGACATGGCATGTCAAGTAAGCAAGGCCAAGTTTTGACTAGGCCAAAAATGAAAAGATGTCCATCTTTGGTCTTTTCATTGGGTGATGTTGGCAAATTTTGGGTGACATGGCTAGATGGTGGTGACGTGACTAGGACTTTATGCAAGAAATATGATAACCTTTGAAATTTTTGTAGAGGAGTTTGGCAAGGGATAGAATAGAAGGATCTTGGAGAACTCACAAGCCCCTTTCGGTGAAGGGGAGTGCGGATCAGCATGTTGCTTGGGGGATTCAACCCCATCTCCGGGCATGGTCCCCAGGCATACCCTGAGAGAACTCCATGCAAAGTTTGGGATGTGTGAGTCTCCGTCTTGGCCTTCGAGATGTAAACCCTAGCAAACCCTAGGGTTTGATAGGGCTTACATTCTGCAGGGGATGCTCAATGACCCGGAAGGGCCGAGGATCGGCGTGGAATACCCGTCTTTGGATTACCCTCATGGCTTTGGGAGGCGAGCCAAATTTCCGGTTGCGACATACCTTTGGAGACTCCCTTCACAAGCCCCTTTCCGGTGAAGGGGAGTGCGGAAAAAGCATCTTTGCGTGGGGGATTCGACCCCATCTCGGGCATGGTCCCCGAGGCATACACGAGAGAACTCCATGCAAAGTTTCGGATGTGTGAGTCTCGTCTTGATGCTCGAGATGTAAACCCTAGCAAACCCTAGGGTTTGATAGGACTTACATTCTCGAGGATGCTCCGATGACCCGGAGGGCCCAGGATCGGCGTGGAATACCCGTCTTTGGATTACCCTCATGGCTTTGGGAGGCGAGCCAAATTTCCCGATCGACATACCTTTCGGAGACTCCCTTCACAAGCCCCTTTCCGGTGAAGGGGAGTGCGGAAAAGCATCTTTGCGAGGGGATTTGACCCCATCTCCGGGCATGGTCCCCGAGCATACTGAGAGAACTCCATGCAAAGTTTCGGATGTGTTAGTCTCCGTCTTGGCCTTTCGAGATGTAAACCCTACCAAACCCTAGGGTTTGGCGGGATTTACATTCAGGGGATGCTCAGATGACCCGGAGGGCCGAGGATCGGCGTGGAATACCCGTCTTTGGATTACCCTCATGGCTTTGGGAGGCGAGCCAAATTTCCCGATGCAACATACCTTCGGAGACTCCCTTCACAAGCCCCTTTCCGGTGAAGGGAGTGCGGAAAAGCATCTTCAGGGGGATTTGACCCCATCTCGGGCATGGTCCCAGAGGAGAGAACTCCATGCAAAGTTTAGGATGTGTTAGTCTCCGTCTTGGCCTTTCGAGATGTAAACCCTTTTGGTAGGATTTACATGCAGGGGATGCTCCTCGATCAAGAGGGCCGTGGAACTTGTCCCCTAGGGTAATTTCGGCGTTCGAGATGACATGGAGAGGTCGGATCGCCAATCAGGGGCCTCCTCCATGCCCCAAAATCAAAAAACGTGGTCTAAACCTGCCGAGGCCAGCGGTGGCCATCCCAATAAAAATCGAGGGTCTAAAGCTCACCCGGAAATACAGGGGATTTTCTCAGACGCTTCGGGGCCACTTGGCAAGCCAGCTGGCTGAAAACCATGATTTTTTCCGCCCCATGCATTAATCATGAATTTCCGGATCATAAACACAAAGAAAAGCGCGGATAAAAATCGGGTCTCGAAAAAGGTGAAATCTTGGCGGGATGTGCAGCATGGCATTACACGCAAGAAAAAATGCAGCGGCAATAGAAACACAAGCGAGAGGCATGAGGCGAGCTTAGAGCCAACCCCCTTCCGGAGGCCACCGGGTCGGTAACGTCCTACTGGGCAGTGGAGCTAGCTTTGCTTCTTCGTGGTCACATGTATACCACCTAGCAGTCCTAGTGCTGCTATTCTCACTTCGATCTTCTACCAGGGCCTCAGGGTGACCCCAAGTGTCTTGTTTCTCGCAGCTAGTCCAAGGCTGGGGGCCGAGGGGCGGGCTGGACCCCCACTCGAACCGAAGGCTGGCTCCGCCAATGGACCCGGAACATCCCCATTACCTAGGGGACCAAGTTTCGTGGGCAGAAAACCACCCCTTCTCCAAGAAACGCCAAAGTAGGTCGTTTACTACACACTTGTAGTCAATTGGCATGGAGGTGGATGATGAATACCTCCTAGTGGGGGGTAAGTGATTGATCCCCTGGGAAAACTGGTAGTGGAACTTGACCTCTAGGGTAATTTCGGCATTCCAGACGATGTGGAGAGGTCGGATCGCCAATCCGGGGCTTCCTCCATGCCCCAAAATCGAAAACGTGGTCTAAACCCTGTCAGGGCCAACGGTGGCCATCCCAATCAAAAATCGAGGGTCTAAAGCTCGCCCGAAAATACCGGGGATTTTCCTGTACGCTCGCGGCCACTTGGCAAGCCAGCTGGCTGAAAATCAGGATTTTTCCCCGCCCCATGCATTAATTATGAATTTCCGGAGCATAAACACAAAAAAAAACACAGATAAAAATCCGGGTCTCGAAAAAAGGTGAAATCTTGGCAGGATATGCAACATGACGCTGCACACGCAAGAGAAAATGCACCGACAATAGAAGCACAAGCAGAGGCATGAGACGAGCTTCCGAGCCAACCCCCTTTCGGAGGCCACCGGGTCGGTAACGTCCTACTGAGCAGTGGAGCTAGCTTTTCTTCTCCGTGGTCACATGTATACCACCTAGCAGTCCTAGTGCTCCTATTGTCACTTCAATCTTCTACCAGGGCCTCAGGGTGAACCCCAAGTATCTTGTTCTTGCAGGCTAATCCAAGCTGGGGGCTGAGGACGGGCTGGACCCCCACTCCGGAACCGAGAACTGGCTCCGCCAATGGACCCGGAACATCCCCATTACCTAGGGGACCAAGTTTCGTGGGCAGAAGACCACCCCCTCTCCAAGAAACGCCAAAGTAGGTCGTTTACTACACACTTGTAGTCAATTGGCATGGAGGTGGATGATGAATACCTCCTAGTGAGGGGTAAGTGATTGATCCCCTGGGAAAACGCACCGTGGAACTTGTCCCCTAGGGTAATTTTGCCGTTCCGGACGACGCGGCGAGGTCGGATCGCCAATCCGGGGCCTCCTCCATGCCCCAAAATCGAAAACGTGGTCTAAACCATGTCAAGGCCAACGGTGGCCATCCCAATAAAAACTCGAGGGTCTAAAACTCATCCGGAAATACCGGGGATTTTTCTATACTCTCGGGGCCACTTGACAAGCCAGCTGGCTGAAAACCAGGATTTTTCCCTGCCCCATGCATTAATTATGAATTTCTGGAGCATAAACACAAAGAAAAGCACAGATAAAAATTCGGGTCTCGAAAAAAGGTTAAATCTTGGCAGGATGTGCAGCATGACGCTGCACACGCAAGAGAAAATGCACCGGCAATAGAAGCACAAGCAGAGGCATGAGACGAGCTTCCGAGCCAACCCCCTTAGGAGACCACTTAGGATTGATAACGCCCTACTAGGTAGTGGAGCTAGCTTTGCTTCTCCGTGGTCACATGTATACCACCTAGCAGTCCTAGTGCTGCTATTCTCACTTCAATCTTCTACCGGGGCCTCGGGGTGAACCCCAAGTATCTTGTTCTCATGAGGCTAGTCCAAGGCCGGATTTTGAGGGCCGGGCTGGACCCCCACTCAGGAACAGAGGCTGGCTCCGCCAATGGACCCGGAACATCCCCATTACCTAGGGGACCAAGTTTCGTGGGCAGCGGACCACCCCTCTCCAAGAAAGCGCCAAAGTAGGTCGTTTACTACACACTTGTAGTCAATTGGCATGGAGGTGGATCTTTGAATACCTCCTAGTGAGGGGTAAGTGATTGATCCCCCGGGAAAACTCGCCGTGGAACTTGTCCCCTAGGGTAATTTCGCCCGTTCAGGACGGCTGGCGAGGTCGGATCGCCAATCAGGGGCCTCCTCCATGCCCCAAAATCGAAAACGTGGTCTAAACCTTGTCGAGGACCTAACTGGCTGCCATCCCAATAAAAATCGAGGGTCTAAAACTCATCCGAAATACCGGGGATTTTCCTATACTCTCGGGGCCACTTGGCAAGCCAGCTGGCTGAAAACCAGGATTTTTCCCGCCCCATGCATTAATTATGAATTTTAGAGCATAAACACAAAGAAAAGCATGAGATAAAAATCCGGGTCTCGAAAAAGGTGAAATCTTGGCGGGATGTGCAGACATGGCTGCATACGCAAGAGAAAATGCACCAGAAAGGGGCCGCCGAGGTGCGAGGTGCTGCCCGGGTGTTTGCAAAAAAAACACATCCAAGGTCCATGTCACCATCATCTAGCCATGTCACCTAAAAATTTGCCAACATCACCCAATGAAAAGACCAAAGATGGACATCTTTGGTTTTGGCCTAGTCAAAACTTGACCTTGCTTACTTGGCATGCCATGTCACCACTTGGGGTGCCTAGGTGGCATGCTTGAGACTAGGTGGCATGCCCGAGCCACCTTGGCATGTTGAGCCTTTTGCATGGCATGTTGGAGCCACCTTGGCATGTTGGAGCCCGCGTGGCATTATGGAGTCCACGTGGCATGTTTGAGCCACCTTGGCATGTTGGAGCCTAGGTGGCATGTTTGAGCCCACCTTGGCATGTTTGAGCCGGCATGTTGGAGCCTAGATGGCATGTTTGAGCCACCTAGGAATGTTGGAGCCTAGGTGGCATGTTGGAGCCCACGTGGCATATTTGAGCCACCTTGGCAAGTTGGAGCATAGGTGGAATGTTGGAGCCAGCGTGGCATGTTTGAAACACGTTGGAGCCTAGGTGGCATGTTTGAGCCATTTTGTCATATTTGCGACCCTAGGTGGCATGTTTGAGCCATTTTGTCATATTTGCGACCTAGGTGGCATGTTTGAGCCACCTTGGCATGTTTGAGCCTAGGTGGCATGTTGGAGCCACCTTGGCATGTGGGAACCACCTTGGCATGTTTGAGCCTAGGTGGCATGTTTGAGCCACCTTGGCATGTTGGAGCCCACGTGGCATGTTTGAGCCACCTTGGCATGTTTGAGCCACCGTGGCATGTTGGAGCCACCTTGGCATGTTGGAGCCTAGGTGGCATGTTGGAGACCACGTGGCATGTTTGAGCCACCTTGCCATGTTAGAGCCTAGGTGGCATGTTGGAGCCTGTGTGGCATGCTTGAGCCACCTTGGCATGTTGGAGCCCCGTGGCATATTTGAGCCACCTTGGCAAGTTGGAGCATATGTGGTGGCGTTAGAGCCCAGCGTGGCATGTTTGAGCATGTTGGAGCCTAGGTGGCATGTTGGAGCCACCTTGGAACGTGGCATGTTTGAGCCCACGTGGCATGTTTGAGCCTAGGTGGCATGTTTGAGCCACGGTGGCATGTTGGAGCCTAGGTGGCATGTTTGAGCCAACTTGGCATATTTAAGCCTAGGTGGCATGTTGTGAGCCACCTTGGCATGTTGGAGGCTAGGTGGCATGGTGGAGCCCACGTGGCATGTTTGAGCCACCTTGGCATGTTTGAGCCTAGGTGGCATGTTGGAGCCTAGGTGGCATGTTTGAGCCCACCTTGGCATGTTTGAGCCACATGGCATGTTTTAGCCTAGGTGGCATGTTGGAGCCCACGTGGCATGTTTGAGCCACCTTGGCATGTTTGAGCCTAGGTGGCATGTTGGAGCCACCTTGGCATGTTGGAGCCTAAGTGAGCCTGCATGGCATGTTTGAGCCTATGTGGCATGTTTGAGCCACCTAGGAATGTTGGAGCCTAGGTGGCATGTTGGAGCCCACGTGGCATATTTGAGCCACCTTGGCAAGTTGGAGCATAGGTGGCATGTTGGAGCCTCGCGTGGCATGTTTGAGCACGCGTTGGAGCCTAGGTGGCATGTTTGAGCCATTTTGTCATGTTGGAGCCTAGGTGGCATGTTGGAGCCACCTTGGCATGTTTGAGCCTAGGTGGCATGTTAGAGCCACCTTGGCATGTTGGTGCCCACGTTATGCAAAAATAGGTGTTAAGTAATTGAAGTAGTTGAAGTAACTTGTGTTACATGGAATACTAGTATAAGAACATGTGATCGTGCACGTGCATCACATGTAGCAAATCAAGTACTGTCCCTACCACTATAAAGACCCGTGATATGGAAGGATAGGACATGTAGAGAATCAAGTACTCTTTCCTACTTCTATAAAGACATGTGAGAATAGAAGTATTACACATGTCGTAATTCATGTATTCTTTCCTACAATGCCTTAGCAAATAAAGTACTCTGTCCTACTACTATAAAGACATGTGACATGGAAGCATATGACATGTAGAGAATCAAGTATTCTTTCCGACTTCTATAAAGACATGTGACAATAGAAGTATTACACATGTCGTAATTCATGTATTCTTTCCTACAATGCCTTAGCAAATAAAGTACTCTGTCCTACTACTATAAAGACATGTGAATGGAAGTATAGGACATGTAGAGAATCAAATATTCTTTCCTACATCTATAAAGACATGTGACAATAGAATTATTAGACATGTAGAAATTCAAGTACTCTTTCCTACAGTGGATTGTATTATAAAATGACATGTCACAATAGAAGAAACTACAAAACAACAGTGGATGTTTTAGTCCACTGAAAAAAGAACACCATTATCGAACAAAACCATACCTTCACAAATCCACATGTAGGATTCTTTGAAAACAGGACATGTAGACCTACCAAAACTGATGTTTTCAACAGTGGACCAAAAACCGGGGTGAGTGTGCGACATACCTTTTAGAATGAGGATCGCTTCAAAATATGTAGGCATGGGCACAGTAGTAGGACTGAGAATCAACAACAGTTTAACGTGTTCCTCCAATTGGATTTAGGGCCACTGTGCAACATCCAAATGGCTAACTTAAAAGCAATATCAAATGTACCTCTCCGTGAATCTAATAGGAGCTCATGAAATCTGAGGCAAACAACAACCTGAGTGAAACACTGCAGATTTATATGAATATGCCACTTTAAGTTCAACGTCCTGTATAACGATAAAAAATGGAAGTAGTAAACATCCTAAGGAAGGATATAAAGAGATGATGATATAATGCTTGCAAAGGTCTAATCACCTGCGAAAATGGCTGAATTCGAAATATAATCTGCAATAATAAATAGAGGAATTGCAAGTAATGAATAGAGCATTTATGCTGCTGCGTGTATAAAAAGAGAAAGATAAAAGTGGGCAAATATTATTACAACAAAATCTCATTACCTAGCCAACCGATCCTTGACATGCCGAATTTGAAAGGGTAAGAAACCCTGTACAAAGGATGGCATTCCAATCCTTAGATTTTTTCCCACATAAGCATAAAAATCTTACTTCTGCTAGAATATGTCCAAAAAGGTGATTTTCATGTACAATGACCACTGGCAGATTCGTTATCAGAGAGATGCTGCTGGTGAAGCCATTAGAACTGACTGCATTTTTGTAGCTTGATTGTGGTAGGATAACCCTGCACCAAAGACGATGTCAATGTCTAGAAAATAGCCTCAGATCAATGGTAAGTAAAATATTACAAATATCAAATGATTAGGGAATGTAACCCAGAGAGTAGGCCGCAAATGCATTTTAGAGCTGGATCTATTCATTCCAGAATGAAGGAGTGGATGGGTAAGTGCCTGGCCCATGGTTGCCTGTCAGGATTTATGTATAGCCATAATTGCTGCTCTTATTTTCTTACATAATAGAAATTGGTCCTCAATGATATGATGCCACAGCTTACAACATTTAAGAAATATGGGATGTCGTTGGCATTTGTGCAAAACCAGATAGATACTGTATGTCTATATAGGATGTTATAAACATTCCTATCATGCATATAATGCAAAACATCCATAGCATCTTTTCTGCATCAACCAAAGGTCCTCATTTAAAAAGAGCAATTGCAAATGACAAAAATAGCCTATCATCGCAAATAACTTAGTAAAGGCTTAAATGATTGCATGCCAAGATCCGTTTGCTCTTTTTCTCTGCCATCCTTTCTGCTGCAATTGATAAAGCTTGATTTACTGTGTACCGTCTTTATTTACTTGGCTTCATAGAATCTCACATCAAATAAGCTTAAAACATGCAGTTAGCTACAAAATAAATACACAATTGACTTTTCATATATCATATGACCTTGTGCACACCTACAAAGCTATAAAGTGAACAAATCTAGGACTGTCCTGCTGCCACGGAGGCAGATGCTCTTATAAATGAACCCTAGGAAAATAAAGGGTGTATCATCTTCAAAAATAAAATGGCAGCGTGAGAGTGCATGCTTTGTGCAGGCATAACAATTGCAGTTTAACGGCAGAGTGATTATCAAGCAAAATATAGGAAAAGGGCTAACTAACCTGATCACATTATCTATAGTCTCCAAATACTTGGAAAGTTAAGTCCAAATCCTTCTAGGACAACGGACCTGTGTGGCCACAATAAGAAAAAGTTAAAGCCATTTTGATCAAAGCGATTTTGTAGACAAATGTTTTATACTTTTCATCAACTCTCCTGACAAAAAATGTTACCATATAGTGCAGCATCTGACATGGAACCTTGCAGCATTAAATATTTAATTTCACAAAAATCTTTATCAATACAGGATGGAATAGATGCAATGTATCATTGCCAATATGGCAAGCAGAGGTCTGAGTATAAGAGTTAGGAAGAGACCTGTGGATTTTCACGTGCAAATAGAGAGAGTTTAAACAATAGATATACAATTACATCAAAACTCAAAAGTTTAACAGTGACCCATAACAGATATTCTCTCAAACCGTGACAATTTAGAAAAACCTAGTCCATCCAGAAATGATGTTTTCTTGAAGTCAAAAGGTTTGCAAAGCTCAAGAATGAAAGAAAACTGTCGGAAGAGATCCATTGTTCGAAGAAATAAGCAAAACACAGAAATCAGAGAAAGATATGGCCTAGGCCCTGGCAGTATCCAAATATTCTCGCTCCACGGAGAAAAATAAATAAATAAGAAACTCTGATCAGGTATTATTTAGACTACATGATAGAACAAACCCTAACTCACAACCTGAAGCTCTGAATCCATCCCAAGCCACCTGCGAGCGCCTAGATCACCACTGTAAGCATGCATAATGCTATCATAAGAATGCCAAAAATAATTATGGTTGAACAAATGGAGCGAAACATACCAGTTACGGCCAAGAGAGAGAGCGAAGCATGAAGAATGGATTTTCAACATGCCGAGCTCTTCAGAAATCGTGGCATGCATGCCAGGATGCAGCCAGAACGGGAAACAAATTCGACTTTGGATTGGATAAGGCAAGCAAAAAATATCAAAATCGTCATAGGAAAATCATAGGAAAAGAAAAACATCCGATTTTTGGCAATCGGAATTATTTTCCGGCCACCAAAACCATCCAAACCTTAGGAAATCAAATCAAAAAAAAATTCCAAAAAGTTTTCGGAACCCCGGAAAAACCAAATTTAAACAATAGGATTGTCTCCTTGCGTTTCAAAGGTGTATGTCAAATTTCTAGATTCACTGATTCACTTTTGTGCTTTTGTCTACATTATCTTCTTGTAAGGTAGCTGTTGCTTTGTAACTACTGCAAAAAACACTCACTCTGATTGAATGGAAATTTCCTGCATGCTCTGAGAAAACTGAATGGCTATTCTTCAATCCCTCGCAATTTTTAACCTCAAAATAGCGGTAAGTACTGTAGAACATACTTGTGCAAGCATTTAAAATGCATTTTCATTTAGTTTACGCATGACAGGGAAGCATGTTGAGCAAAAGGGGGCGCTTTCTTTTTAAATTTGCACACCTGTTGGAGCAGAACACAGATGAACTTGCTTAGACAATGGAAAACCAATTGACGTGGCCAAGCTATTTAGACCTTCTGGGCTCCAACAAAATACTGAGCACATTCAGGTCTTTCTTCAATATACTGTTTACTCATTTATAACTTAATGTATGTGATTCATTCATGTGTTTATCATATGCAGATTATATTGTAAGGTGTGTGGTTGTACTGTAGAATTGATGGAACATTTGAAGGCCATATTCTCCAAGAACTAATTGGAATAGTAAGTCAAATAATACCATGGAATTTTCTACTTTCAAAGTTGTTTATGAAAGTTGCTGCTGGAAATAATGTAGTGCTTAAAACAACAGAACAGACCCCTTGAGTGCACTTTAAATTGTTAGTTCAAAAATGCTAATGGTGGTTCCGGGTTGTTATTCGGAAAATGCTAGCAATGCTTCTGAGGATGATGTACACCATTCAAAGCCATTGCATCTTAAAGTAAACAAAAGTAAAATTTGCAAGCCTGCAGTTCCTTATAGAACGAGCCAGACATATCTCCTATCATGATTTGTTATTGGAGGATGTAGGCCAGTCTTTTTCATGTCTGCTAGAGAGCTTGGCATACAAAACCAAAGCAAGGAATGATAATATCTAAATATCTGATATTGGGACATGCCACCTGCAGGCGTAGATATAAAGTTGCAGTTAGATAAGAGAACATATTACTTACTTTCTCTTTCCCTCTGCAGATCTTCCTAGCATGCAATGACATTTAGAACTCTACGTTTCTATGTAGCGCCCCATGAAAGGCAACATGATAAGTGTTTCTACTACAGATTGCAAACGAAAATCACATTGGGAGACTTGAATTCTAGAAATGATGGAATTAAACTGCCCACATGGATCAAGAGATTAAGATGAAAAGATTGAGGGTCCCAGAGATTGGGTCTGTATGGTTTCATAGAACTTTAAATCTAGAACATTCTTCAGGCTCATTAAAACTCATGGCTCTCTTTTCTAGAGGAAATTTAAAACATTTTAGAGCTGCCTGTTGTTTCTTCTAAGCATGTCTATTTTGTTGCATGCTCTTGATAGTACTGGCGCATGTTCTCCATTCTGCAAAAAATAATGCATAAAACAATATAATAATTTGTGATAAGAGCAGGGGACCCTCATAGATATCATTTTAATTATTTGGAGCTTATATGCAATAAAAGATATTGGATTGCATGATCCATCATAATTTCAATACATGAAAGAGTTACACAAGGATGTGATTTCCTTTTGTAGTAAGAAATTACCTTTTTAAAACAATCAAGACTTAAAAAGATCATTAGTTGGTTCCTTACACAACGAAAAAGGTGCTCCAATACCCTATAAAATACCCCGCAAAAATGCCTATAAAATCCCCCTTTTCTATTAAAGAACAGGGGATAAAATATATTTTTGGAATCGGGGTATTTGGCCACAATCCCCCTTTCCCTCATTTGTATGATAATACCCCGTTACGCTGGTGTCGCAATCCCCCAATCAAAGAATGTGAATTCATACCCTGTTATAATTCGTAAGATAATACCCTATTCAGGTAAATACCTTATTACAAATCATACCCTATTATCATTTGCAAAATAATACCCCATTCCAAATAATTCCCCCTTTCAAATAATACCCCATTCCAAATAATTCCCTGTTTCAAATGATACCCCATTCCAAATAATTCCCTGTTTCAAATAAGACCCCCATTCCAAATAACATACCCAGTTTTAAATAATACCCCATTCTAAATAACATACCCTGTTTCAAATACATACCCTGTTATACCCCCTTTCAAAAACAAGTTGATAAGTAACAACTTGAGCAGAGTTAATTAGTAACAAATTGATGAAATATTTTATTATTTCAAAAACAACAGTAACAAACTAATTAGATTTCAAGAAACAAATTTGATACACAAAATTCGGCTTGATCGGGCTGTTTCCTAGCAGTTTCCTAGCATTAACTGAGAATTCTTGCAGAAAGAGCAAGCGAACTGATGGTACTTTATTGAGTGTACTAGAAGTTACACAGCAGCTCCAGTGGTGTGCCATTTCAGTGAGGATTCAGTGGTGTGCCCATTTATAATTCGATACCATCTTCCAACAATTTCCAAATTCTCCAACTCATGGCTTCACCCAGACAATTTGCCTTTGTGACTGATCTTCTGACTGAAAATTACAATTAGAAATGGGTTATGCAGGCTGCCCATGCCATAGAAATATTCATGACTCTCCGAGAAACGTAAGTCCAGCCACAGTAAGTCCAGCCACAACGGAATGAATTTATATACGCACTTAAAATGAGCATCTCACACAAGCAAACCTTCAAAGAAGAAAGAAGGCTGACAAAATTCCCAAAATTGGCACTACAAGAAGTTCAAGAAAATAAGAATTTCTCTATAGCCGTGCACGAAATAAACTAAGACTTGGCCTCAAAAACCATACAGACATTAATAATCTTTCTTTCTTTCAACTTAAAGAGAAAAGACAGCCATCTATACACTGCAAACTTAGTAGGTGAAACCTAGGTGCATAGATACCTTGTCCCGGATTCGATTAAATGATTCCATGGCATCTCCGTTGAATAAATGAGGACTTGTAGCATACCTAACGATAAAAAATGCAAACTCAACATATCCAACACAAAAATAGCTGGCATACCACAGTTAAAAAGAAAATCACATTTGGATACAAATATGCACCTGCAAGAGAGCCGCAAGAGCGTGTCGCAATTGGTTGACGGTTTAAAGTTGTACGATGGCCTCTTTTCCCAACCCAACGTTCATGCAGAACCGGCTGGTCAATGATCCCAAGAACCTGTAAAGAAGCTATGTGCTACGTCAAAATGAGTACAATTTTGTGTTTGCCTCAGAAGATTTGTAAATTTGCAGTAGAAACTAGAAGAATTCTAATATGTATGGCTGGCCCATATAGCATGTTCCTATCTATTCTAACCAGCTGAGACCTGCTACATGCAAGGCAAATATGTACTTTCCATCATAAACTAGTTAGCTTACACTAGTGAGCTTGGAATATGAGGTGTTGTCTTCCTAGAAAGCATAAAATTATGCCCAACTGATCCATGAACAATGCATAAATTTTGAAGCACATTATGTCTATAAAGGCATGTGTGCACCTTTGGAACATCTCCACGGCCAAATTCTGGATATTTCTAGCACTTGGCCTTGCTCTTCTGACAACAGCCTGGAGTGACTTCTGGAGGGTGATTGAGACTTATGGAACTCCCTTATGCAGCAAGGCAATTGAAGTCCCAAAGACGCTTCCCTGCAAACGCCCAAAGCTGGTTCATATGAATTACAAATCAGGAAGAAAGATGAGCTAGTTAAAGGCCCCAGAGGCACCTGTAATAAAGCTTTTTGTTCCATCAATGGGGTCTAGCACCCACATGTACTCAGATTCATTTGCCTCCCTTGTTAGTCCCCCTTCTTCTCCAAATGCAAGTTTGTGGTTGTGCTTTTAGTGGTATCCCATTTCTTAAAGACAAACAACCAATAGATTTAAGCTAATAGCCGCCCTGTTTCCATTCTATTAGTGACATGTAACCACATCGAGCATTCGCATGGAGATTTTTTGAGGCTGGAATAAGAACAAGAAATTATATCAAATCATCAAAAATCACACCGATTTAAAGAGCCCGCTAGTTTTAAACTCCATGCTTCCACCATGATTTTTCTTCCGGATCCTTTCACCATTGAATAGGCCGTTTCTTATCTTCCCATGGATCCATGTTTAGTTTCGCTAGATCCTATAGATGATCCATAAGCATTCAGTTGTGCACCAATCCGAATATAACTCGTCCTATGAAGAGCCACCGTTCTATGCACCGTTATATGCAAATATTAATCATAAGGTGCCTTAATCTTCGCCTTGTAGCAGAGCGGATCATTTTTTGACCCAAGCCGATCGTGATAGAACCTAAGCCGATTCAAGACAACTATCGTCACGACACTTGCCATAGCCGTTTAAGGTTTAAAACGTTTGGTACTCTCCGCCATAGCCTCTTGCAACATAGTCTACATGACTTGAATACTTTCGACTTCACGAGTAAGCATCAGAGGGAAACCTACACAATCAAACCCTAAAGTAGAGTTGCTCGTTGGCTGCATGTCGAGCATATGAAAATACAGTTTTAAGGGAAATGCATACATCGTGGAACCATACTAGGGGAGGGTGCCCATATATGCCGCAGTTAGTCTTAGAAATGGTATGACCACAGTGGACAATAAGAAATGGTATGTGCGCCCCCTGACTTTTGCTACCTGGAACGGGAGTTCCCGTAAATGGGAACTTCGTCCGAAACGTAGTCACCGGTAGCACCTATATTGGGAACTTTGTTGGAAGTTCCCGAAACTCTTGACCCTTGGGAACGGAGTTTGGAACGGGAACCAAGTTCTGGTAGCTATGCCCCTTGACAGACTAGGCAGAACCACAACACTTCCAAACATGTGAATAACCCCGAAACCTTCAAATCAAACCTTCAACATAAGCATTCCTTCCCATTCCGGCAACCTAGTTGTACATAACTTGAGGCAGCAATCCATACCCATGCCTGCCAAAATCACCAAGCAAGCAGCTTAAATATTTTAAATGTAACATCATAGCTACACCTTATTTGCCCATTTTCCTGAACTTTGGCATTTATTCATAGCACGCAGAGGCATGATTACAAGATCCATGAACTTTAATCCCTACATCAATGTGCTACATCTACTAACTAGCAATGGACTTAACTAGTCTGTAACTATGTAGCAGCCTCGATTAACACACAAGGAGAGGCCGAAGTTACCAACGCTTCTAGCAACATCCAAGTTGCACTAGGTACTATATGCCCACCGCACGTATCTGGAAGCAAAGCACAAGCTAACCATAAAGTATAAGGGACATATTCTGCACGTACTAGTAATTAAAACATCCACAAACTAAGCATACAAATGCCCCATACGTGATGTTGTAAATAACAAGTCACATGAAGAGAAACGCTTGGTGGAGCCATTAAACAGGAATGCTAATATATGAAGCAGGCAGTGTAGCAAAGACAATAAGATGGGATTGTGAAAGCACATAAAGAGGCAATGGCAAAACGGAGCGCTAAAATCTCTGAAAGGTAGAAGCAACAAGTGTATCTACATGCTGTGTTCTAGCGATTACATGCTTCTTGGGTAGACCAAAGACAATAATCCATTCCGGCAAAGTCATCAATGATTCTTCCTCTACCATGCAGACCATCGAGACTACTGCATCGCAGTCCTGCTTAACAACACAAACACAATATACTTCAAAATACTTCAAAAATTCAACGAGTCTTTGCCTTTAAATTTACTTTTAATTGAATACCCTTTTCCTTGAAACTACCCTTTTGCTTGAAAAAACCTGGTAATTATTGCAATTCTCTGTTTTTCTAGTAATTCGCCTTCCTCCGAATCCTCTTTTATTTAAAGGTACCCCAATCCATTCATAAAATTCCTTTTGAACCAGTCCCCCATTCTTGAAAATACCCCAATCCATTGGCAAATTCCCTTTTTGAACCAGTCCCCTTTCCTTGAAAATACCTCAATACATTTGCAAATTCCCTTTTGACCAATCCCCCTTTCTTGTAAATACCCTGATGTGCATTTGCAGTCTCCTATTTCTACTAATTCCTCCCATTAGGATATACCCTTTTGTTCAAGAATCTCCCGTTTCTACTAATTTCCCCTTGTACGATATACACCTTTTGTTCAAGAATTCCCCGTTGCTTGAAAATACCCCGTACGATATACCCCTTTTCTTCAAGAATTCCCGTTGCAAAAAAAAAATAACCCATTGTTCTCAAGTCCCCAATTCCTTAAGGGGATTTTCAGGGGATCTGAGCACCTTTTGTTGTGTTATGGCATGGGCATAAAATGCCACTCATATATTTGGTGATACCCAAGCAATGCAACAATAATTCTAATTGCCAGGTATGCTTTAAAAGGTATAAATGAGACAACTAAATTGCTACAAAACAAGATGTTTGCTCGGTCCTAAGTGACCTTCATGGATCAAGGAATGTATACACAATATAATGTTAAATTTTAAAAGAAACACACAATGTTTAATACTATTTTCATTTGCATATATCAAACTATACAATAGTTTCAAAAGCCTACTATTGACAATATGCTTAAATGTTGATAACCCCCAAGGGAACATATAGGGTTTGCCATCATTGTGGTACATGCCAAACTTGGAGAAGGCCAAAGAGCCCTTAGTTATATCAAAGAAATGCAATTACAAGTTATATCAATGCAATGAAAAGTTCCCAACATTTGCAAGTTACCAAATTATGCCCAACATCACTGAGCTTATTGATTAAGGAATAATGAGCTAAAACCAATCCATTAAAGCATCTCATTCATTCTCGAGCTAAAACCAATCCATTAAAGCATCTCATTCATTCTCTTGAATATCATTTACACGTTCTTAACTTATGCCCAGCAGCGCTGGGCACCATTACTAGTAATTGCAAGTTGTTTACCATGTGTTGTTGTGATTGCAAGTTTCTTAGGACTATTATTGACATTTGCCTACATAAGTTTGTATATACTTTCAGCTAATCCTAAAACAGAAATGGAATACTTATTTTGAAATATGACCCCCTTTTTTTTTAAGTAGTCTCTCTTCATAATATTCATTGCAAAAATTGCCTAGACACTTAAAACATTGGCATTTGGGTATTAATAACCATTAATTGTTTCCATGGTAGAGGTGTGGGATCTGGCCACCACAAGGATACATTTGACCATCTCAAAGATAAATCTGGCCATCAAGACGGCACTTTAAGTACGTATTGTATAAAATACGTATTTTTTCAAAAAATATGTCCAAAACGTACGGAACGGTACGCGTACGGGACAACATTGACGGGGAAGGCCCTTCACGCCCCATATACGGGGAGGACCTAGCTCCCACGTGGTGCAACTACAGGTGTAGACATGAGTAGCATATAGGCATGATAGGGTGCTGCCTCCTCGGCCATGATGGAAGAAACATAATCTTCCTATGCCGGGAGATATGCCTTGCATCCATATAATTGTATTTAATGGGTGGTTCCCTTACAACCAACCCTTATAGTAATTAAACACGTACTAACGTAGTGTTGAACCTGCAGGCCAATAGAGGATTTGAGCGGCAGGAGGATGGCACTACGAAGACTCGCAACACATAATTTTGCTATAATGTGTTGTGAGGAGGCGACAAAGAGCTTTAATTAGAAAGTTTTGAACTATAATTCATGATAATGTCGTAAAATTTTGTGAATAATAGATGTTGAGCGAGGAGGACGTAAGAGCCTCTCACAATAATATGATTTTATTATAATTGAAATATAACCTTGACGTAATAATATCGTGTATCTTTCTATATTATATGTGATTGCATGAAATGCAGGTTCCCAAGGTGGGGAGAGCGTGATCTTGGGGCGACATCAAGTCAAAGGTGGGGAGAATGTGGCCCAAAAGCATAATATACGCCAACGAATCGTATATTATCGCCACATCACTTTTACATGTCATGGATGACATGTACTTGTGAATGTATAGAGTTGCACCTAGGGTGCAAGAGTTGCACCTAGGGGGCAACATTGAATGTTGTGCATGTTAAATAAACATACACAATTAATAACCCCATGGACCCCATTGCCAAATGGCTAAATCCCATTTGGCCAAAGTCTAACCTAACCCTAAGGGGTTCTATAAAAGGGCTTTTCCCTTAAACCCTAAACCCTTTTCCATCTTTGACATTTAGGGTTTTCTAGAGCTTCCTTTCCATCCTCGCATTTAATGTTAACAATAAAAACATCTAGTTACAGACTTCTTCAATATCTTATATTATAATGTTATAGGGTGTATCTTGAACCAGGCCCTAATTTGAACGATGGAGATTCAATCTAGATATCTATCAAACGGTTAAAAGGTATGATGGCCGCGCTTAAGCCCTCTTCTGTACAGGATTTAATGGGCGTCGTCCTGCGGTAGCTATGGTGGCTCTGGGGCTCTGCTTGCAACTCTGCGCCATGGCGGATCAATAAACATGGTGGGTTTCTGAGTTTTATAAGCTCTTTGGGTACTGGCACTTGGCTATGGAGCTTGCATCTAGGGATATAAGGTTGCAGATCTCCCAAATCCTTTCTTAAGGTAACGATACTTAAAAGAGGTAGATTTAGTTGTCTATTCTTAAGAGCTTGGGCTTGTCTGGAACTAGAGTAACAAAGCGAATTGGTACTTTACATTTATGCAACCACTTCTATGCATGTCTTTCAATGAATAGTCTTGCATTTTACAGAGATTTCTATAAAACTTAGAATTCCTCAAACTGTGTTTGCTAGGATTCGAATAGGGGCTCCACCTGCAATATGAATTTGAATTTTACAGGCCAAATTATCAGGATTGATCTACTGTGTCCTTATTCTTGCTGCACAGATCTCAACACACAAGACCATGATCCCCATTTGGTTTAAACTCCGAGGAAATCAGAAAAATATAGTAGAAATCCTGCTAAGTTCAAGCTCTCAACCTGCCTGTAGACGGAACCCACTACAAGTCAATACTTGAAAATGTGATGCAACGCATCTGTTCCCCCGCCACCAGTTGTCAGAAAAGCTATTTTTATATTCCTCTTTTTGAAATTTAAAACCATTTCATCATGTACATACAGCATAAGGATTGATAAGCATTTTTTGCATTTAGCAAGTGTTCTTTACAATTACAAAATGTGGAATGATGTTAGTTCTAGACAGTGTTCACAATAGTCAGTCATCCCAATAGATGTTCTCTACCGCTCCTTCCAAGTTTGTTGAAGAAGAGGAGCTAAACAACAACACAAAATGGTCAGGTGAATGCCCTATTGACAAGAAAGAAAAAAAACTACAGTGTATAAATGGTCATTTTCATCGACCATAGTCAAGCATCTCAACATATACAGCTTGCTGTATAGTCTGGTACTCCTCACCAGATGATGAGGAACCTCCATCCACACCGGCATCTGTCAATCTCTTTCAAACGTTGAACAACATGTGACATTGGGGGCCTCTCTTCAACATCTTCATTGATGCAAGCAAAGGCAATGCTAGCAATCCCCATTGCTCCTGCAGCTGAAAATTTGCATCTCAGCGTGGGGTGGATGATTTCTTGAAGTTGGCCAGATTGAAACAATGGCTTCACAGCATTTGCCAAGTTAGTTGTTCCATGTCGTGATGCATCCGCATGAAGGGGCTTCTGCCCAGTCAGTATCTCTAGCAGAAGCATTCCAAATGCATACACATCACTCTTCGTAGCCGGATGACCTATCAGCGCGTGTATTCTGCAGAGGAGGTAACGAGCCGAGGCGAAAGCGATGAAGAAAACTATCATTCCCCATGGATACATTGTTTGGCTCACGTTTTTAGAACCAAGTATGTCTTTTTTGAGTACAAATTTTGCTTTAGCCTAGGGGCGTAAGGTCTCAACATTTTTGCATTCTAGATGTATAGACAAGCCATTTAAAGAGAAGAGTCGTCAGAAGAAACCAGTTGGAGGTGTGCAAACCGCGGCCTTCCCGACAAAAACGAAGGTCACTCCTTTGCCCAAGGTTACCATATTACTGAGGGTCTGAGATAAATAAACAATTACGGTAGATATTTCAAAACTCACATGTGTTCTTTAGAGTAGGTTTATGCTAGAATGTGATGGTAGTATTCCAAATGATCGCTTGACTACTCACGAAGATCTGAGAGAAAATGGGTTACATCAAAACACATTTTTCCATTCTTGCAAATCTTGATTGTTTCTACTATAGGTAGCATTTGCATCATGTTTCTGACTAACAAGTATTTATGATTTACAAGATGTATAACTATTACATTCTCTATGTTAAGGCAGAGCGAAGAAAATCAATGTCAGATTTCTTGAGTATCCTCAGCATATTGAGTTATGAAGAATTTGGATGCCTATCTCATTGTGTATCATGTTTCTAAGAGAAGATACTAGGTTCAAATAGCTTAGATTGATATGGCTACCATGTAAATTTTTAAGTGAATCCATGGCTTTCGGTCCACAATTATTTTTCAGAAATTGAAATAATGTCTTAACGATGGACATATTTATACATTTCTGTAAGTCTCATTACTCAACTAATCCAGTGCTAATCATTTGTCTTATGGATGATGTCAAATGCATGTTCAAGGCATGTCCTCTATGTTAACTATATGTTAACTATTTCTAGCATAGAAAATAACTTAAAAAAGGAGACATGGTAGGCCATAACATACTCTTGCACTCAAATGTATGTTGTCTACTTCAATGCATCTAAATTGCAAAACTCTTTACAAGCTTGACAAAAGATCTTTTCCTTATGGTGATGCATCATATTTATAAGAGGTAATTTAGGACGGCATCTCATGCTAGCATCTTAGTGATGAAATTTTTTCTTTCTTCTTCATATGGGTTAAATAATTCACAAGCTGAGGTATCAGCTTCCCGAATCAACGACCATAGCTTCGGTGCCATTGTAAGCCCTTTGCTTTCACCGCAAATCAAAACCCTATTTTCCAACAAAGGATTTCTTACGTATACGCCTTTCCATTTTGAATTTGGGTGGGGATAATATGTGACTAATGGGCTCGAATCGCCTGCCAATGCAAATATTATGCAGTTAGCACAATATATGATGCAGTTAGCACAATTTGTTGCTATCAGAGAAGTATCAGGCAGTGTTTTAAGCTCTAGACCAGAATCATCATTGCTTCTTTCGCCAGCCTTTAGTATCGGATTTGGCTTCTCAAGGATAATGCAGGCTTATGTTTGTGACTTTGGAAAATGCACGAGGATTTTTCTTTTCCATAGGTCTGATTTTCTTCACGGCTACTAGAAATGTTTGGCCTGACTTGCCCGGTTGCACAAGATTTTTCTTTTCCAGGTCTTGATTTTCTTTTTGGTTACTAGAACCCCCTTTTTTTCTCTTTGTATATACACACACTTTGCAGTCTAGAGCTGGCTGAGCGATCCGAGACATCAAAGCAAAATCCAATTTTGTCTATGCGTCCCAGGGCGAGGCAGTTCTCAACAGTAATCCCTGCTTTTCTGAATTTCATATACAATCACATAGATAGCCCACCAATGGTGGGCACTTTTCTAGTCACTAAATAACACTAAAAGAATCTATGTACAAAGTTACTTCTTCAATATGCGATCTATTTTGTTGGTTCATGTGGTTATGTGGTTCTTTCGATAAAATAAATGCGTCGTGACCCTCTTTATGGATTTTGCAAAAACCCTTGACCCTTGCCCAATTTTGGCTTCCTTAAATTGCTTATAGCCATTAAAAGGAAGACCCGTTGTACCTTTGTATAACTTTTTATGCACGGTTCATACTTAAAGATTCAATCTAGAAAGCGGCCAACATGCAATATCATAAGAAAGGAACAAGAAATAAAGGAAATTTGAATTCAAAAGTATAATAACTATACAAACTGAACAAAGCTCTTGGGATGAAGGTGGAGGCGGCATGGCCTCCCTCTACCTCTAGAACACATGGAAGTCATAGGTGTAGGATCTCTTGAATTTCTAGATATATCTCATAGATGTAGGACCCTACGGAAGGGATGGCGTCATGCCACGGAGATGGCAATGGTGTCCAGATGGGCAACATGTGTGATCATCTTTATCTTTCTTTGGCGTTGCTCCCTCGGTGCTCGATCCCTCATAATGCGGTCTTGGGTTCAACCTCCTTGCAAGTTGGATAATACCAACCCATTAATTAGTTCCTCTATAACAACCAACACATAATTACCATTAACATTATTAACACAAACCATTGCATCCAATGCATCTAAATTAAAATCCCATGAAACCCCTTTGGTTTGGGTGCATATTCACCGGGGGTTACTCGGGCATCGAGAGGCATGGGATGGGCATATTTGCATTTATTCCTCGATGCGGATGGTATATAGGGATCCCGTTAGGTGGGGTATGCCTATACAAGTTTTATATCTTTGTATATTGAGGTTTGCAAAATACTATAAGGTTTGAAGTAATGTACTTAATAGTGTTAATTTTGTACATGTATTATAAATTTTAGGGCTCTCGATGCCCTCGTAAACCTAGCATTGAATATGCACCCAAACTAAAGGGGTTCGGGTTTTTTAATTTAAATGTATTGGATGCAATGGTTTGTGTTAATAATGTCAATGGTAATTATGTGTTGGTTGTTATATTAAAAAAAAATTGGGTTCTTGAGGGGCCCCTAACAAAAGGAAAAATAGGTAAACTTTAAGAGTAAATATTAATTATTAATTCATGACCCCTATTATTATGCTAGATATTATATCTGAGAGGTATCCATGCGCAACATTAAGCCCGGTCTGCAAATCTCATCCACCTATATTTGAACACATGTTAGCATATGCAAAAGGTAATAGAAATCCTTACTTCAAGTACTCTTAAAATTCAAAAAACAATTACAATAAGCTCACGAACAAACTCAAATATTTTATTATGACATATTCATGTTTTGAACATAACAACTAATATGGAGAAAAGAGTGAGATTTCTAACATTAACTGGGGGCAAAATCAAATATTACATTATGACATATAAGATATTTATATTTTAAACATAATATGGAGATGGAGTGAGATTTCTAATATTAGGCGATAGCAGTTTGTATCTACTATAATTTGCGACTAATTGGCAAATTTTGATCTATTATTGATTTTATATCTATTGGGATAGCCGAGACATTGTAGATCTTTGCTAAAAAGTAAAATGTAAATGAAGTTAATGCAAAATCATGACTCTAGTCAAATCTTTGCCAAAATAAACCAAAAATTGTCACTATATTGTAGAGATAAAGCAGTTGTTGAAAAAAAAAAAACCTAGAGAGATGAGAGCTTCATATGAAGCAAGATTTTTTATATTTGAAATAAAATGGACCAAACACACCACTATCACTTTTTGGTTTATCAATATTAAATTCAATGGTTAATGGTTTAGGGTTCAATAGTTAATGATTTGGGGTCTGTTCACAAGGTATTAAAATGGCAAATTGGATTAAACTATTCAAACAAGGTATTAAACTATTGAATTGGATTGACACCATAACTTATGTTTTGCATTCAATCAAAGCCGAGCGGGAGGATTTTACATCAAATCGATGTCGGTGAGCTCAATCACATCTGTTGGTCGATTAGTTAAGCTCAGTTATATACGCCGGAACCACTTCATCGAGGTTTGACCACATTTCATTCCATTTCTAAATGTTTCCAAAATGATCAAATTTAGCACTATATACCTATAATCGAATAATCCGGGGCACTTTTGTACATATTCTACAAACTCTTCTAGAGTCTTAAACTATATATAATCATGCTGAGCTACATGAATTCACATTGCAAATGTCACATAATTTTTGCTGAACAAATAGTCTCAAACTCCATGTAAAAGTATTTTGAGAAGGCAATAGGAAAAATCTAGTAAAACAACTAGGAAATATTTCCACCAAAACATCTAGTATGGCTCTTGGTTTTGCTTTTGTCAATTTGAAACACATGCATGCATCTTCTAGGATAATAGCATGGAAGGTCATGTTGAGTAGAAACTTTAAGCATTGCATCATCTTACAGGGGGAAGGTTATAAGTTTCTAAGCTGTATGGATTCGCTAGACATGAAACATCTCTGACATAAACATCTCTGACATATTGGTCTGATATAGAAATTCTACAGTAAATCTGTTCTGTTCATAATCTACTTTTGGGCAGAGATAAATATGCAACTTTGTTCATAATTTGTAAGCTGTTGATCTTGGCAGAGATAAATCTGCAAATCTGCTAAGATTGTCTTTCCTTAGGATTGTGCATAAACAAGGTTCCATGCCAAGATTGCCTTTGTGATATTGGAAGTCATCACAGGCAGGAGGCTAGGTGAGAATGTCTACATGCATTTCTATTGTAGTCATACATTTCATGATAATGATACACAGCGAACTTGCTCCCTAGTGAAATGGTGATGAATGCGTATGTTTGCAACTTTTATGCAGATAAATTTGGGAAGGGCAATGGAGCTCTTGTTTTCATTATAGACAATTGTTGGTGAAATTGTGAGTGCGACTAACACAGTCTTGCAACACCCGGGTTAAAATGCACAATGGGACTTTTGCATAGACAATATGGGACATTAGTTTGCTTGGCGTTGGTTAAGAGGATAGAGGTACATAATTAAAGAAAAGATAAAGATGAGAGGACAAGGACATGGGAGTAGATGCTTGACCCGGAGGCTGACATTGTAAGGAGAACTAAAATTTGGGTATCCAACTTTGGAACTCTTGTTTGGGGTCCATTTTCCTAGCCCTACTTGAATGCAATAGCATGCTTACTATCATACATTCTTGATCATGTCACTCAAGTCAGTTCTATCCTCATCTATTAGTGCACTTGCCCATGCCCTTAGACTTGCACTTCCCTTTGGACCATGGATTGCCAACCTTGGCTCACGGGTCCTCTTGATCTCATTACATCTGGATCTTTGTGGTCCATTGAATGTTCAAGGAAGAGCAGGGTAAAAGGTATTATATATCTTTTTATTGATGATTTTAGTAGAAGGGAAAATCTTATTTATTGTCGACTAAAGACAAAGCCTTGATGCATTCAAGATGTATGTAAATGAAATGGGAAAGGGAAGCGGGGCGTAAAGTTAAATGCATTAAGATGGGATAGAGGTGGTGAATATCTTTCAAGAAAGTTTAAATATTTTTGTCTTGGCGTGGAATAAAAGGAACCCAACTCACATGTGTAGATATACTCTCACTTGATAAAAGCGATTGTTTGCGAGAAAAATAGAGCGGTTTTAGATCTTTGCGTAAGATCTATGATAAAGTTTGCGGGTTGCAAATTATCACTTTGGGAAGAAGCGAGTCAAAACAACATTTTTTTATCACGAGAATGAGATTACCATCAAGCTTGGATGGGTATTCGAGAAGATAGCAATTAGGGTACTAAACTAAATGGATTCATATGATGGTTTTAAAGCTTATGGTTGTTGACATATACTCATGTTCTGAGAAGAAATAAGACTTAAATTGGATAGAGAGGAATGAAATAGGATTTCTGATGGGTTATGATGAGGAATCAAAAGGTTATAGAATTTTTTCATACCCGAAACAAAGAAAATAGTAACTACTTGCGGAGACATCAGTATTTGATGAAACAAATTTTAAAAGATAGACATGAAATAGAAACTTGAGGAAAGAAAGGGGAAGTAGAAAGACCCATTGCTCATGATAGTAAAGTTGACTTTACTCTACTGACTTTGACTCGGCGAAGAGAATGAAGATGACATATGCGGAGCGGTGATGAGGAAGCGAAGACATCAATGGGCGAGGATCGGCACCACCTATACGCGGCGAGGCAGCGAAAAGGAAGGCTGAGGGTGGAAAAAGCTTAAAAGATCTGACGGTATAGACTATAATCTGAAATGTATGGCAGATATGACACATGGAAAACCGGAAAAGTGGGAAACCTCGGTTAGATTTCCCTCGTTAATGGCATTTGTGTTTGAACGGCGTTCCCACATCTTTTGATGAAGCAATCAATTGAAAAGGCATCGGATGGGTGAGAACAATCAGAAGAGATGGACTCTTTCAAAAGAAGCTGAATGCATTATGAGTTAATTAGAATATCCTAGAAGTAAGAATGCGGTTGGAAATAAATGGATTTATAGAATAAAACAAATCTTGATGGATCAAAAGATATAAAGCTAGGTTGGTTGCTCAAGGTTTTCTCAAAAAAGGGAATTGATTATGAAGAAACATACTCCCGTATTGTCAAATTAACAAATTGTAAGACTTGTATTAGCGTTAACAAATGCTCTCAAACTTGATGTACATCACATGGATGTGAAAATTGCATTTACGGATGCAACTTACAAGAAAGAGATATACAAGAAACAAGCTCGGGCTTTGAAGCAGTCTTGGCATGGTTTGGAAATTAAAGCTTGGCGATGTGCGGTTTAAGATAAGCACCTAGAGAATGGTATAAATGCATGGATAAGTATGAGAGAACAAGAATTTGAAAAACTTAAAATGATAAAATCTTTACATGCTCAAGGGGAGATAAATTTGTATTGTGCTGTATGTAGATGATTGTGCTTGATGGCTAAATTGCATGAAACATCTAGATAGATGCAAAGATATTTTTGAAGAAAAGATTTAAAATGGCCGGATCTTGGAGGCTGAAGCAGTTTTTGGGTATTGAGGATAGCGAATAGAGATAAGAATAAAATACTCGGACTTAGTCGGACAAGAAACATTAGAAAATATGATAAAAAGATTTGGATTAGAAATGCAAACCACGTTGAGTACTCCACTTGTAGCGGAGTTATAAAATTCCCGGCCCGACTTTATGTCCATCATCCCCGAACATGAAAGAAATGGAAAAAGCATCTTTCAACTTAAAGAGAAAAACTGACCATCTGTACACTGCAAACTTAGTAGGTGAAACCTAGGGTGCATAGATACTTTTGTCCTGGATTAGGATTAAATGATTCCATGGCATCTGATTGAATAAATGAGAGGACTTGTAGCATACCTAATTAATAAAAATGCAAACTCAACATATCCAACACAAAAATAGCTGGCATACCACAGTTAAAAAGAAAAATCACATTTGGATACAAATATGCACCCGCAAGAGAGCCGCGAAGAGTGGTCGCAATTGGTTGACGGTTTAAAAAGTTGCACGATGGCCTCTTTTCCCAACCCAACGCTCATGCGTAACCTACTGGTCAATGATCCCAAGAATCAGAAGAAGCCGGTGCTACGTCAAAATGAGTACAATTTTGTGTTTGCCCTTAAGATTTGTAAATTTTGCAAGAGAAACTAGAAGAATTCTAATATGTATGGCTGGCCCATATAGCATGTTCCTATCTATTCTAACCACCGAGACACGCTACATGCAAGGCAAATATGTACTTTCCATCATAAACTAGTTAGCTTACACTAGTGAGCTTGGAATATGAGGTGTTGTCTTCCTAGAAAGCATAAAATTATGCCCAACCGATCCATGAACAATGCATAAATTTTGAAGCACATTATGTCTATGAAGGCATGCGCCTTTGGAACATCTCCACGCCAAATTCTGGATATTTCTAGCACTTGGCCTTGCTCTTCCGACAACAGCCCGGAGGACTTTGAGGGTGATTGAGACTTATGGAACTCCCTTATGCAAAGAAGGCAATTGAAGTCCCAAAGACGCTTCCCTCGCAAACGCAACCAAAGCCTGGTTCATATGAATTACAAATCGGGAAGAAAGATGAGCTAGTTAAAGGCCCCAGAGGCACCTGTAATAAAGCTTTTTGTTCCATCAATGGGGTCTAGCACCCACATGTACTCAGATTCATTTGCCTCCCTTGTTAGTCCCCCTTCTTCTCCAAATCTGCAAGTTTGTGGTTGTGCTTTAGTGGTATCCCATTTCTTAAAGACAAACAACCAATAGATTTAAGCTAATAGCCGGCCCTGTTTCCATTCTATTAGTGACATGTAACCACATCAGAGCATTCGCATGGAGATTTTTTGAGGCTGGAATAAGAACAAGAAATTATATCAAATCATCAAAAAATCACACCTGATTTAAAGAGCCCGCTAGTTTTAAACTCCATGCTTCCACCATGATTTTTTCTTCCAGATCCTTTCACCATTGAATAGGCCGTTTCTTATCTTCCCATGGATCCATGTTTAGTTTCGCTAGATCCTATAGATGATCCATAAGCATTCGGTTGTGCACCAATGCAATATAACTCGCCCTATGAAGAGCCACCGCTCTATGCACCAGTATATGCAAATATTAATCATAAGGTGCCGTAACGTCGCCTTTGCAGCAGAGAGCGATCATTTTGACCCAAGCCCATCCCGTGATAGAACCTAAGCCGATTCAAGACAACTATCTGTCTGCCGACACTTGCCATAGCCGTTTAAGGTTTAAAACGTTTGGTACTCTCCGCCATAGCCTCTTGCAACATAGTCTACATGACTTGAATAATTTCGACTCACGGAGTAAGCATCGAGGGAAACCCACACAATCAAAACCCTAAAGTAGAGTTGCTCGTTGGCATCGCATGTCGAAAGCATATGAAAATACGATTTTAAGGAAATGCATACATCGTGGAACCATACTAGGGAGGGTGCCCATATATGCCGCAGCTTAGTCTTAGAAATGGTATGACCACAAATGGACAATAAGAAATGGTATGTCGCCTGACTTTTTACACGGAACGGAGTTCCGTAAATGGGAACTTCGTCCAAACGTAGTCAATGCAGTAGCACCTATATTGGGAACTTTGTTGAAGTTCCTCAAACTCTTGACCCTTGGGAACGGAGTTTGAACGGGAACCAAGTTAGGGTAGCTATGCCCCTTGACAGACTAGGCGTAACCACAACACTTCCAAACATGTGAATAACCCCCAAACCTTCAAATCAAACCTTCAACATAAGTATATATATTCCTTCCCATTAAGCAACCTAGTTGTACATAACTTGAGGCAAAGAATCCATACCCATGCTCGCCAAAATCACCAAGCAAGCAAATTTTAAATATTTTAAATGTAACATCATAGCTACACCTTTATTTGCCCATTTTCCTGAACTTTGGCATTTATTCATAGTAACGCAGAGGCATGATTACAAGATCCATGAACTTTAATCCCTACATCAATGTGCTACATCTACTAACTAGCAATGGACTTAACTAGTCTCAGACTATGTAGCAGCCTCGATTAACACACAAGGAGAGGCCGGTTACCAACGCTTTCTAGCAACATCCAAGTTGCACTAGGTACTATATGCCCACCGCGACGTATCCGGAAGCAAAGCACAAGCTAACCATAAAGTATAAGGGACATATTCTCGCGACGCATTAGTAATTAAAACATCCACAAACTAAGCATACAAATGCCCCATAACGTGATGTTGTAAATAACAAGTCACATGAAGAGAAACGCTTGGTGGAGCCATTAAACGAATGCTAATATATGAAGCGGCAAAGGTAGCAAAGACAATAAGATGGGATTGTGAAAGCACATAAAGAGGCAATGGCAAAACGCGAGCGCTTAAAAATCTCCGAAAGGTAGAAGCAACAAGTGTATCTACATTTGGTTCTAGCGATTACATGCTTCTTGGGTAGACCAAAGACAATAATCCATTCCGAAAAGTCATCAATGATTCTTCCTCTACCATGCACCATCGAGACTACCTTGCATCATGATCCGCTTAACAACACAAACACAATATACTTCAAAATACTTCAAAAAATTCAACGAAGTCTTTGCCTTTAAATTTACTTTTAATTGAATACCCTTTTCCTTGAAACTACCCTTTTGCTTGAAAACCACGGTAATTATTGCAATTGCTTTTTCTAGTAATTCGCCTTCCTCCGAATCCTCTTTTATTTAAAGGTACCCCAATCCATTCATAAAATTCCTTTTGAACCAGTCCCCCATTCTTGAAAATACCCCAATCCATTGGCAAATTCCCTTTTTGAACCAGTCCCCTTTCCTTGAAAATACCTCAATACATTTGCAAATTCCCTTTTGACCAATCCCCCTTTCTTGTAAATACCCTGATGTGCATTTGCAGTCTCCTATTTCTACTAATTCCTCCCATTAGGATATACCCTTTTGTTCAAGAATCTCCCGTTTCTACTAATTTCCCCTTGTACGATATACACCTTTTGTTCAAGAATTCCCCGTTGCTTGAAAATACCCCGTACGATATACCCCTTTTCTTCAAGAATTCCCCGTTGCAAAGAAAATAACCCATTGTTCTCAAGTCCCCCAATTCCTTAAGGGGGGATTTTCCGGGGGATACGAGCACCTTTTTTGTTGTGTTATGGCATGGGCATAAAATGCCACTCATATATTTGGTGATACCCAAGCAATGCAACAATAATTCTAATTGCCAGGTATGCTTTAAAAGGTATAAATGAGACAACTAAATTGCTACAAAACAAGATGTTTGCTCGGTCCTAAGTGACCTTCATGGATCAAGGAATGTATACACAATATAATGTTAAATTTTAAAAGAAACACACAATGTTTAATACTATTTTCATTTGCATATATCAAACTATACAATAGTTTCAAAAGCCTACTATTGACAATATGCTTAAATGTTGATAACCCCCAAGGGAACATATAGGGTTTGCCATCATTGTGGTACATGCCAAACTTGGAGAAGGCCAAAGAGCCCTTAGTTATATCAAAGAAATGCAATTACAAGTTATATCAATGCAATGAAAAGTTCCCAACATTTGCAAGTTACCAAATTATGCCCAACATCACCGAAGCTTATTGATTAAGGAATAATGAGCTAAAACCAATCCATTAAAGCATCTCATTCATTCTCGAAGCTAAAACCAATCCATTAAAGCATCTCATTCATTCTCTTGAATATCATTTACACGTTCTTAACTTATGCCCAGCAGCGCTGGGCACCATTACTAGTAATTGCAAGTTGTTTACCATGTGTTGTTGTGATTGCAAGTTTCTTAGGACTATTATTGACATTTGCCTACATAAGTTTGTATATACTTTCAAATTTAATCCTAAAAACAGAAATGGAATACTTATTTTGAAATATGACCCCCTTTTTTTTTAAGTAGTCTCTCTTCATAATATTCATTGCAAAAATTGCCTAGACACTTAAAACATTGGCATTTGGGTATTAATAACCATTAATTGTTTCCATGGTAGAGGTGTGGGATCTGGCCACCACAAGGATACATTTGACCATCTCAAAGATAAATCGGCCATCAAGACGGGCACTTTAAGTAATGCGTATTGTATAAAATAACGTATTTTTTCAAAAAATACGTCCAAAACGTACGGAACGGTACGCGTACGGGACAACATTGACGGGGAAGGCCCTTCACGCCCCATATACGGGGAGGACCTAGCTCCCACGTGGTGCAACTACAGGTGTAGACATGAGTAGCATATAGGCATGATAGGGTGCTGCCTCCTCGGCCATGATGGAAGAAACATAATCTTCCTATGCCGGGAGATATGCCTTGCATCCATATAATTGTATTTAATGGGTGGTTCCCTTACAACCAACCCTTATAGTAATTAAACACGTACTAACGTAGTGTTGAACCTGCAGGCCAATAGAGGATTTGAGCGGCAGGAGGATGGCACTACGAAGACTCGCAACACATAATTTTGCTATAATGTGTTGTGAGGAGGCGACAAAGAGCTTTAATTAGAAAGTTTTGAACTATAATTCATGATAATGTCGTAAAATTTTGTGAATAATAGATGTTGAAGCAGAGGACGTAAGAGCCTCTCACAATAATATGATTTTATTATAATTGAAATATAACCTTGACGTAATAATATCGTGTATCTTTCTATATTATATGTGATTGCATGAAATGCAGGTTCCCAAGGTGGGGAGACGCGTGATGCTGAGGACAGCATCAAGTCAAGGTGGGGAGAATGTGACGTTCCAGCATAATATACGCCCTGAATACGTATATTATACTGCCACATCACTTTTACATGTCATGGATGACATGTACTTGTGAGATGTATAGAGTTGCACCTAGGGTGCAAGAGTTGCACCTAGGGGGCAACATTGAATGTTGTGCATGTTAAATAAACATACACAATTAATAACCCCATGGACCCCATTGCCAAATGGCTAAATCCCATTTGGCCAAAGTCTAACCTAACCCTAAGGGGTTCTATAAAAGGGCTTTTCCCTTAAACCCTAAACCCTTTTCCATCTTTGACATTTAGGGTTTTCTAGAGCTTCCTTTCCATCCTCGCATTTAATGTTAACAATAAAAACATCTAGTTACAGACTTCTTCAATATCTTATATTATAATGTTATAGGGTGTATCTTGAACCAGGCCCTAATTTGAACGATGGAGATTCAATCTAGATATCTATCAAACGGTTAAAAGGTATGATGGCCGCGCTTAAGCCCTCTCTCGCAGAGGATTTAATGGGCGTAGATCTGCGGTAGCTATGGTGGCTCGGGGCTCGCTTGCAACTTCTAGCGCCATGGCGGATCAATAAACATGGTGGGTTTCTGAGTTTTATAAGCTCTTTGGATACGGCACTCGGCTATGGAGCTTGCATCTAGGGAATGGCTACGCTTAAGCCCCTTCTATCTGAGGATTTAGTGGGTGTCTGCGGTAGCCATGGCGGCTCTGGTTGCAACTTCTGCGCCATGGCGGATCAATAAACATGGTGGGTTTCTCGAGTTTTATAAGCTCTTTGGGTACTGGCACTTGGCTATGGAGCTTGCATCTAGGGATATAAGGTTGCAGATCTCCCAAATCCTTTCTTAAGGTAACGATACTCAAAAAAGAGGTAGATTTAGTTGTCTATTCTTAAGAGCTTGGGCTTGCGGAACTAGAGTAACAAAGTTTAATTGGTACTTTACATTTATGCAACCACTTCTATGCATGTCTTTCAATGAATAGTCTTGCATTTTACAGAGATTTCTATAAAACTTAGAATTCCTCAAACCTGTGTTTGCTAGGATTGAATAGGGGCTCCACCGCAATATGAATTTGAATTTTACAGGCCAAATTATCGGGGATTGATCTCATCGCGGTCCTTATTCTTGCCGCATGTATCTCAACACACAAGACCATGATCCCCATTTGGTTTAAACTCCGAGGAAATCGAGAAAAATATAGTAGAAATCCGCTAAGTTCAAGCTCTCAACCCCGCTTCAGAGGCGGAACCCACTACAAGTCAATACTTGAAAATGTGATGCAACGATCTGTTCCCCCCGCCACCGGTTGTCGAAAAGCTATTTTTATATTCCTCTTTTGAAATTTAAAACCATTTCATCATGTACATACAAACATAAGGATTGATAAGCATTTTTGCATTTAGCAAGTGTTCTTTACAATTACAAAATGTGGAATGATGTTAGTTCTAGGCGGTGTTCACAATAGTCGGTCATCCCAATAGATGTTCTCACCGCTCCTTCCAAGTTTGTTGAAGAAGAGGAGCTAAACAACAACACAAAATGGTCGGTGAATGCCCTATTGACAAGAAAAAAAAAAAACTACAGTGTATAAATGGTCATTTTCATCGACCATAGTCAAGCATCTCAACATATCTGACTTTGTCAGATAGTCCGGTACTCCTCACCGGATGATGAGGAACCTCCATCCACACCGCATCCGTCAATCTCTTTCAAACGTTGAACAACATGTGACATTGGGGGCCTCTCTTCAACATCTTCATTGATGCAAGCAAAGGCAATGCTAGCAATCCCCATTGCTCCCGCACTGAAAATTTGCATCTCGGTGGGGTGGATGATTTCTTGAAGTTGGCCGATTGAAACAATGGCTTCACAAAGATTTGCCAAGTTAGTTGTTCCATGTCGTGATGCATCCGCGATGAAGGGGCTTACGCCCGGTCAAGTATCTCTAGCAGAAGCATTCCAAATGCATACACATCACTCTTTCAGGTCGAGATGACCCCACTGCCGTGTATTCTCGCAGAGGAGGTAACAGCCCCGATCGAAAGCAAAGTGAAGAAAACTATCATTCCCCATGGATACATTGTTTGGCTCACGTTTTTTAGAACCAAGTATGTCTTTTTTGAGTACAAATTTTTTGCTTTTAGCCTAGGGGCTTAAGGTCTCAACATTTTTGCATTCTAGATGTATAGACAAGCCATTTAAAGAGAAGAGTCGTCAGAAGAAACCAGTTGGAGGTGTGCAAACACGGCCTTCCCACGACAAATCTGAAGGTCACTCACTGCCCAAGGTTACCATATTACAGGGTCCTGAGATAAATAAACAATTCTGGTAGATATTTCAAAACTCACATGTGTTCTTTAGAGTAGGTTTATGCTAGAATGTGATGGTAGTATTCCAAATGATCACGCCCAACTACTCTCAAGATCTGAGAGAAAATGGGTTACATCAAAACACATTTTTCCATTCTTGCAAATCTTGATTGTTTCTACTATAGGTAGCTGCATCATGTTTACAGCTAACAAGTATTTATGATTTACAAGATGTATAACTATTACATTCTCTATGTTCTGCAGAGCAGAAGAAAATCAATGTCAGATTTCTTGAGTATCCTCAGCATATTGAGTTATGAAGAATTTGGATGCCTATCTCATTGTGTATCATGTTTCTAAGAGAAGATACTAGGTTCAAATAGCTTAGATTGATATGGCTACCATGTAAATTTTTTAAGTGAATCCATGGCTTTCAGTCACAATTATTTTCAGAAATTGAAATAATGTCTTAACGATGGACATATTTATACATTTCTGTAAGTCTCATTACTCAACTAATCCAGTGCTAATCATTTGTCTTATGGATGATGTCAAATGCATGTTCAAGGCATGTCCTCTATGTTAACTATATGTTAACTATTTCTAGCATAGAAAATAACTTAAAAAGGAGACATGGTAGGCCATAACATACTCTTGCACTCAAATGTATGTTGTCTACTTCAATGCATCTAAATTGCAAAACTCTTTACAAGCTTGACAAAAGATCTTTTCCTTATGGTGATGCATCATATTTATAAGAGATAATTTAGGACGGCATCTCATGCTAGCATCTTAGTGATGAAATTTTTTCTTTCTTCTTCATATGGGTTAAATAATTCACAAGCTGAGGTATCAGCTTCCCCGTCAACAGCCATAGCTCCGGTGCCATTGTCGCCCCTGCTTTCACCTGCAAATCAAAACCCTATTTTCCAACAAAGGATTTCTTCTGTGTCTGCCTTTCCATTTTTGAATTTGGGTGGGGATAATATGTGACTAATGGGCTCGAATCGCCTGCCAATGCAAATATGATGCAGTTAGCACAATTTGTTGCTATCAGAGAAGTATCATGCAGTGTTTTAAGCTCTAGACCAGAATCATCATTGCTTCTTTCGCCAGCCTTTAGTATCGGATTTGGCTTCTCAAGGATAATGCAGGCTTATGTTTCAGCAGCTTTGGAAAATGCACAGGATTTTTCTTTTCCATAGGTCCTGATTTTCTTCCTGGCTACTAGAAATGTTTCAGCAGCTTCAGCAGTTGCACAAGATTTTTCTTTTCCAGGTCTTGATTTTCTTTTTGGTTACTAGAACCCCCTTTTTTTCTCTTTGTATATACACACACTTTGCAGTCTAGAGCTGGCTGAGCGATCCGAGACATCAAAGCAAAATCCAATTTTGTCTATGCGTCCCAGGGCGAGGCAGTTCTCAACAGTAATCCCTGCTTTTCTGAATTTCATATACAATCACATAGATAGCCCACCAATGGTGGGCACTTTTCTAGTCACTAAATAACACTAAAAGAATCTATGTACAAAGTTACTTCTTCAATATGCGATCTATTTTGTTGGTTCATGTGGTTATGTGGTTCTTTCCAGTAAAATAAATCGTCTGTGACCCTCTTTATGGATTTTGCAAAAACCCTTGACCCTTGCCCAATTTTTGGCTTCCTTAAATTGCTTATAGCCATTAAAGGAAGACCCGTTGTACCTTGTATAACTTTTATGCCTGGTTCATACTTAAAGATTCCAATCTAGAAAGCGGCCAACATGCAATATCATAAGAAAGGAACAAGAAATAAAGGAAGCTGAATTCAAAAAGTATAATAACTATACAAACCTGAACAAGCCGCTCTTGGGATGAAGGTGGAGGGCGGCATGGCCTCCCTCTACCTCTAGAACCTGTGGAAGTCATAGGTGTAGGATCTACTGAATTTCTAGATATATCTCTGTCGATGTAGGACCTACGGAAGGGATGGCGTCATGCCCTGGAGATGGCAATGGTGTCCGATGGGCAACATGTGTGATCATCTTTATGCTGCGGCGTTGCTCCTACGGCTGCTCCTGATCCCTCATAATCTGGTCTTGGGTTCAACCTCCTTGCAAGTTGGATAATACCAACCCATTAATTCGTTCCTCTATAACAACCAACACATAATTACCATTAACATTATTAACACAAACCATTGCATCCAATGCATCTAAATTAAAATCCCCATGAAACCCCCTTTGGTTTGGGTGCATATTCACACGGGGGGTTACTCCAGGCATCGAGAGCTGTCGGATGGGCATATTTGCATTTATTCCTCGATCTGGATCGTATATAGGGATCCCCGTTCGTGGGGTATGCCTATACAAGTTTTTATATACTGTATATTGAGGTTTGCAAAATACTATAAGGTTTGAAGTAATGTACTTAATAGTGTTAATTTTGTACATGTATTGTAAATTTTTAGGGGCTCTCGATGCCCTACGTAAACCCCCTGCGTGAATATGCACCCAAACTAAAGGGGGTTCAGGGGGATTTTAATTTAAATGTATTGGATGCAATGGTTTGTGTTAATAATGTCAATGGTAATTATGTGTTGGTTGTTATATTAAAAAAAAAAATTGGGTTCTTCGGGCCCTAACAAAAGGAAAAATAGGTAAACTTTAAGGGCGTAAATATTAATTATTAATTCATGACCCCCTATTATTATGCTAGATATTATATCTCAGAGGTATCCGCACTGCAACATTAAACTGGTCCTGCAAAATCTCATCCACCTATATTTGAACACATGTTAGCATATGCAAAATTAATAGAAATCCTTACTTCAAGTACTCTTAAAATTCAAAAACAATTACAATAAGCTCACGAACAAACTCAAATATTTTATTATGACATATTCATGTTTTGAACATAACAACTAATATGGAGAAAGAGTGAGATTTCTAACATTAACACAGGGGCAAAATCAAATATTACATTATGACATATAAGATATTTATATTTTAAACATAATATGGAGATGGAGTGAGATTTCTAATATTAGACGATAACAGTTTGTATCTACTATAATTTGCAGCTAATTGGCAAATTTTGATCTATTATTCAGATTTTATATCTATTGGGATGACGAGACATTGTAGATACTGCTAAAAAGTAAAATGTAAATGAAGTTAATGCAAAATCATGACTCTAGTCAAATCTTTGCCAAAATAAACCAAAAAATTGTCACTATATTGTAGAGATAAAGCAGTTGTTGTGAAAAAAAAAAACCTAGAGAGATGAGAGCTTCATATGAAGCAAGATTTGCACATATTTGAAATAAAATGGACCAAACACACCACTATCACTTTTGGTTACTATCAATATTAAATTCAATGGTTAATGGTTTAGGGTTCAATAGTTAATGATTTAGGGTTCTGTTCACAAGGTATTAAAATGGCAAAATTGGATTAAACTATTCAAACAAGGTATTAAACTATTCAGAATTGGATTGACACCATAACTTATGTTTTGCATTCAATCAAACAGAGCCCAGAGGATTTTACATCAAATCGATATCTGGTGAGCTCAATCACATCTGTTCAGATCGATTCGTTAAGCTCCAGATTTATCTGCCCCGGAACCACTTCATCCAGGTTTGACCACATTTCATTCCATTTCTAAATGTTTCCAAAATGATCAAATTTAGCACTATATACCCTATAATCTGAATAATCCAGGCACTTTTGTACATATTCTACAAACTCTTCTAGAGTCTTAAACTATATATAATCATGCTGAGCTCTATGAATTCCTGTGCAAATGTCACATAATTTTGCTAGACAAATAGTCTCAAACTCCATGTAAAAAGTATTTTGAGAAGACAATAGGAAAAATCTAGTAAAACAACTAGGAAATATTTCCACCAAACATCTAGTATGGCTCTTGGTTTGCTTTCTGTCAATTTCAGAACCTGTCTGTCTGTCTTCTAGGATAATAGCATGGAAGGTCATGTTGAGTAGAAACTTTAAGCATTGCATCTGTCTTCTGCAGGAAAGGTTATAAGTTTCTAAACTGTATAGTTCTGCTAGACATGAAACATCTCTGACATAAACATCTCTGACATATTGGTCTGATATAGAAATTCTACAGTAAATCTGTTCTGTTCATAATCTACTTTTGGGCAGAGATAAATATGCAACTTTGTTCATAATTTGTAAGCTGATCTTGAGCAGAGATAAATCTGCAAATCTGCTAAGATTGTCTTTCCCTTAGGATTGTGCATAAACAAGGTTCCATGCCAAGATTGCCACTGTGATATTGGAAGTCATCCTGAGCCAGAGGCTAGGTGAGAATGTCTACATGCATTTCTATTGTAGTCATACATTTCATGATAATGATACCTGCTTGAACTTGCTCCCTAGTGAAATGGTGATGAATGCCTGTATGTTTGCAACTTTTATGCAAGATAGAATTTCAGGAAGGGCAATGGAGCTCTTGTTTTCATTATAGACAATTGTTGGTCGAAATTGTAGTGCAGCTAACACAGTCTTGCAACACCCCAGTTAAAATGCACAATGGGACAGAGCTGCATAGACAATATGGGACATTGGTTACGCAGTGGTTAAGAGGATAGAGAGGTACATAATTAAAGAAAAGATAAAGATGAGAGGACAAGGACATGGGGAGTAGATGCTTGACCCACGGAACTGTTGTAAAGGAGAGACTAGCTGGGTATCCAACTTTGGAACTCTTGTTTGGGGTCCATTTTCCTAGCCCTACTTGAATGCAATAGCATGCTTACTATCATACATTACTGATCATGTCACTCAAGTCCGTTCTATCCTCATCTATTAGTGCACTTGCCCATGCCCTTAGACTTGCACTTCCACTGGACCATGGATTGCCAACCTTGGCTCTGGGTCCTCTTGATCTCGTACATACAGATCTTTGTGGTCCATTGAATGTTCAAGGAAGAACGGGTAAAAGGTATTATATATCTTTTATTGATGATTTTAGTAGAAGGGGAAAATGCTATTTATTGTCAACTAAAGACAAAGCCCTTGATGCATTCAAGATGTATGTAAATGAAATGGAAAGGGAAACAGGACGTAAAGTTAAATGCATTAGATCAGATAGAGGTGGTGAATATCTTTCAAGAAAGTTTAAATATTTTTGTCTTGAGCGTGGAATAAAAAGACAACTCACATGTAGATATACTCCGCAATAAAACGGTGTTGCAGAAAGAAAAAATAGAACGGTTTTAGATGCTGTAAGATCTATGATAAAGTTTGCAGGTTTACCAAATTATCTTTGGGAAGAAGCAGTCAAAACAACATTTTTTTTATACAGAATAGATTACCATCAAGCAGCTTGGATGGAGGTATTCCAGAGAAGATATGGTCAGGTACTAAACTAAATCGTTCATATGATGGTTTTAAAGCTTATGGTTGTTTGACATATGCTCATGTTCCTGAAGAAATAAGACTTAAATTGGATAACAGAGCAGAAATAGGATTTCTAGTCGGTTATGATGAGGAATCAAAAGGTTATAGAATTTTCATACCCGAAACAAAGAAAATAGTAACTAGCAGAGACATCGTATTTGATGAAAGCAAATTTTACAAAGATAGACATGAAATAGAAACTTCAGAAAAGAAAGGGGAAGTAGAAAGACCCATTGCTCATGATAGTAAAGTTGACTTTGCTACTGACTTTGACTCTGACGAAGAGAATGAAGATGACATGTACAGAACAGGTGATGAGGAAAGCGAAGACATCAATGGAGCAGGATCGGCACCACCTATACCAGAAGCAGAAGCGAGGCAACGAAAAAGGAAGACTGAGGTGGAAAAGCTTAAAGATACAGGTATAGACTATAATCCTGAAATGTATGGCAGATATGACACATGGAAAACCAGAAGAATTGGGAAACCTCCAGTTAGATTTCCCTCGTTAATGGCTGTGTTTGAACCTGACGTTCCCACATCTTTTGATGAAGCAATCAATTCAGAAAAGGCATCTGAATGGGTGAGGGCAATGCAAGAAGAGATGGACTCTTTCAAGGAAACTGGTACGTATGAGTTAGTAGAATATCCTAGAAGTAAGAATCTGGTTGGAAATAAATGGATTTATAGAATAAAAACAAATGCTGATGGATCAAAAAGATATAAAGCTAGGTTGGTTGCTCAAGGTTTTTCTCAAAAAAAGGGAATTGATTATGAAGAAACATACTCCCGTATTGTCAAATTAACAAGTGTAAGACTTGTATTAGCAGTAGCAAATGCTCTCAAACTTGATGTACATCACATGGATGTGAAAATTGCATTTCTGGATGCCAGCTTACAAGAAGAGATATACAAGAAACAAGCTCCAGGCTTTGAAACAGGTACTGGCATGGTTTGGAAATTAAAACGAGCGATGTACGGTTTAAGATAAGCACCTAGAGAATGGTATAAATGCATGGATAAGTATCTGAGAGAACAAGAATTTGAAAAACTTAAAAATGATGGAAATCTTTACATGCTCAAAGAGGGAGATAAATTTTGTATTATTGCTCTATATGTAGATGATTGTGTGATGGCTTCAAATTGCATGAAACATCTAGATAGATGCAAAGATATTTTGAAGAAAAGATTTAAAATGACAGATCTTGGAGAACTGAAACAGTTTTTGGGTATTGAGATGAATAGAGATAAGGAAAATAAAATACTCAGACTTAGTCAGACAAGAAACATTGAAAATATGATAAAAAGATTTGGATTAGAAAATGCAAACACAGTGAGTACTCCACTTGTAGCAGGTTATAAAATTTCAGCAGCTTTATGTCCATCATCTGAACATGAAAGAAAGGAAATGGAAAATATTCCATACAGAGAACTCATAGGATGTCTGCTATATGTTGCTAACAGTACACGTCCAGATATTGCTTTTGCAGTAAATCTATTAAGCAGATATAACAACAATCCAGGCAGAGGACATTGGATTGCAGCCAAAAGGATCTTAAGATATTTAAAGGGCACTAAAGATCATGGAATCACGTTTAATTCTAATAATTTGGTCTTATTTGCATATTCAGATGCAGATTGGGCAGGAGATCTAGATGCTAGAAGGTCAACATCTAGCTATGCCTTGGTACTTGCAGGAGGTTTGATATCATGGAGAAGCATCTATTGCGATGTCCTCTGCAGAAGCTGAATACTCGGCAGCGTCTTCAGCAGCTAAAGAAATTGCATGGGTAAGAAGACTATTAACTAAAGTAGGTATACCTCAGCCAAATCCGACTGTGCTGTTAACGGATAGTCTAAGTTGTATTGCTATAGCAAAAAATCCTGTGCATCATGAAAGAACCACACATATAGAATTACATATTCATTTCATAAGGGATCTTATTGCAAAAAATGAGCTAGTTATGCAATATGTGGAGACCTCATATCAAGCAGCAGACTTGTTTACCAAGACAATGACAGAACGTAAACTTAACTTGTTCAAAGAAATTCTTGGAATATCTGGTGAAATGATATGACATTGAGGGATATGGCATGAAGGGGAAATGTTGGATTTATCATGCCATAGGCAATGGTCTAAGATGCATATTGGGAACACTTGTCATTCAATATGCATGTCGGTGGAAATAGACTATAAAAGAGAAGATCGAAATTGAAAATAAACACAGAAGAAAGTTTTGATGATCAGACGGATTTGGTGGAGGAGATTGTGAAGGAGATAGAGTTTTGGAATACTTGGGTTCGAATCCCAAGCTCTGATTCTAAGAAGAAGGGGTAAAAATGACCAAAAGCTAACCATCTTAAAATCTTCGTATTTGTCTGCCAAGAATTCTACTTAAGCATTTGGGAGAACGAGAACCATTTTATAATCTTAATGATATTATCTCATTCTACCTTCAAGAGCGGAGTTTGAGGAAGGTCATGTGCTCTTACATTTTAAGAAAACATTAAATTTCCTAATATGTTATGTGCATTTTAGTTCTCCAAGCAGCAAAGGGTCTCCAGAAACGAATTGGGTTTTTTAAGTTCTTTTAGCAGAAGGAGCACGGTTTTTTTTACAAAATAAGCAGTAGACTCGGGCATCCTGAAAATCTAACTTATGCAAAGAAGCTTCTCATGGTTGGCTCTATAGGAAAATCTAGAGCTATTTCGGCTAAAACATCATGTCAAAGTTTTCTAATAAGGAGGCTTACTACACAAAATTACCCAAAGAAGATCATATAGAGCCCAGAAATGATCAGAAGTGCAACATGGCATTGCTAGTAACGATTTGGGTGCAAGAGAAGGATGTTAAAAATCAAAATAAAATAACGGACTGCTCTTACTACTTAGCCATCGTCATCTTCATAAAGTCGTGGTACCATTTTATATGTACATGGGCAACTTTGCAAGTTTTGCAAGGCCCCGTAAAACTAGTTTCTGTTCAAAGATGCCAAAAGCTTCCTTGACCTCTTCTTCATTGTCCTGCGCCAAAAGCTCCACCGGATTAAACAAGCTCTAAAAATCCAAAAAAATGGATTAATTTTTACCTGGGAAACCCTTCTGGTTTAGACAACAGCGGCACCGCCGGGGGAAGAACTAAGAATAGAAAAGCTTCACAAAAGCTCTTTTAAAGCAGCCAGAGGAATCAAATTGGATGAAATTAAGTATTGGCGGCCCAAAAATTTGCTTTGATTTCTTTCCTCAAGCGGAAACCCTTCTGATTTTCAAATTGAAGTGGAAACCCTTCAGGGTTTTAGGGAAAATAGGACGGGTTTCAAGCATTCTTGGGGGCAGAGATTGTTTTAGCGGAGCCTATGCAAAGCAAGCCTCGAAAATAGCAACGTGTCTAACCAATAAAAATGCCACTGAGTATTCGAGGCTATTGGAAAAAATAACTAGTGTAATATGCCGAAATTTTTTTATTTTCTTGCCGGAAGATTGCCGGAAATCTTTAAGGATGACCCGAAAGTGGGCGGATTTTTAGAGGAGGAAGTCCCCTATTTTCGTACCAAGCGATCAAATGAATCCAAATGAGAGATTTAAACTGAATAATTATTAACTTAATTTACGAGCCTCGACAACAGCTACGAATTCAGGCCTTCTTATATAAAAGCTTGCTATTGTATACTTGGAATGCACTATACTATGGATCCGGCAGTGGTAGTGGGGCTTGATTTCGGCACCATTTATTCTGGTTTTGCATTCGCTCATCGAAATGATCCTTCAGATGTCCATATTTTGGAGAATTGGCCTGGTTCTGATGCTGCAGCAGGAAAAACGTATTGCAAGACCCAAACCAGCTTGTTCTACACAAGAGCAGGGGGGTCGCTCGCTGCAGCTAAAAGCTTGGGGCTGGCCTGCACTTTTGGAGGCCCTTCAAGCCCAAGGCTCTGCTAGTTCTGGTGGGCAGGAAGATTTTGTACAGGCAGTCACCGTACTTGGTCAAAACAGATATTATCGTGCTACCAAATTTAAGTTACTGCTAGCTCCTGGTTCTCAGAAACAAGATTTGCCCTATGGGCTCTCTGTCGAGAGGCTTATACTTATCCGACTATCTAAAATGCATGTCGGATTTTATTGTGGATCATCTCAAGGAAAAATATGGAACGCATTTTAAAAAGCAAGATGTGCAGTGGTGCGTAACAGTGCCTGCAATTTGGGATGACGGTGCCAAGCAACAAATGCAAATCTGCTGTGAAATGGCTGGAATGGTAAAAGGCAAATACTGCAAGGATTCATCTGCAAGCCCTCATAGTCTACGAATAGTTCTGAAGCCTGAAGCGGCGTCCATTTACTGTCAGAGGAAGCTTCATGATATCTCTATACGAATTGGGGATGAATTCATGGTTGTGGATATTGGAGGTGGAACTATTGACATAGTTGTGCACAAAAAAGCCAACAATAATCTCTACCAAGTACATGAAGCTGGGAACTGTGGCGAAATAGGTGGAGGTACATTTGTAGACAATAATTTCTTTCGTTATCTTGCTAACAAAATTGGTTGTTTTGAAAAATTTGCCCGGCAAGATCCAAAGTTCCTTGCTAAGGTTCAGAAATGGTGGATTGGCAAAAAATGCTCGTTTGATGGCTCTTTCTCTTCTGTGGGAATGGGTTGGGACATTCCATCCAGGCTTGCCAGTGCTTGGAAAGCATATGACAGATCAAAGGGCATTATCAGGCCAGAAGATGAGTACGAAGAGCTGGAGATAAGCACCCAAAAATTCAAGGAGTTATTTGACACCGAGGTGCAGAAAACAATCCAGCTAATACGGCAACAGATGAAATTGTGTCCCAGAATAAAATGCTTGCTGGTAGTAGGAGGCTTTTCTGAAAATAAATACATGGTTAGCCGAATAAAAGAGGAGTTCGGCCATGAAATTAAAAATATTATTGTTCCGGCGAATCCTGGAGCTGCTGTTTTGCACGGCGCTGTCAAATTTGGTTTTCATTCGAACCTGGTGCTCTCCAGGAAGTCTAAAAAGACCTATGGTATAAGTGTATCGCATGAATTTGATTATTGTCATTCTGTAGAACATGTGTACACAGATCGAAATGGAGTAAAGCTTTGTAACAACATTTTTCACAAGTTTGTCCTTAAAAATCAGTCTGTGCTAATCGACTCTTCTGTCGAACACAGTTTCTATCCACTTTATGACGACCAGAAAACGCTACCCGTGGATTTATATACATCAGATGGAGAATGCCCAGTTCACACAACAGATGCAGGTTGTGTTGAGGAATCTAGCTACACCTTGGATATCTCAGAGGGCTTGCACCTGGGCAAAGCAAGGGAGATAGAAGTGAAAATGTATTTTGGACGCAGCACAATTGAAGTGTCAGCAAGACGAGTTAATTTTGGGGATCCAAAGCCAGAAAAACTGTACTTCGTAAAATTTGAGACAGCGTGAAAAATTTCTTAGAAACCAATCACTTGTACTGAATTTTAATGTTCTTAATCTTAGCTTTTGTCAAAATATTGTGAATTCTACTGTGTGGATGATGTTTATAGAGCAGAAACACTTCAAACACCTCAAAACACTTGGGATGTGAGTGTAGTAAATTTTCTTAGTACCATGCGCGAATTCTTAGATCTGATTTTGTTGGAAATACCAATCTTGTGAAGACTTGGCGTTGTTGATAATGTAATTCTGTTATGTTTGTTGCAGAAATGCAAATCTGATCTATATGATTAACATAAGGTGCAATGTATAAATTTAATGTGTAATTTTTCTCATTGTTGCAAACTGGGCAGGGTTTTGAAATCTTTATTTCTCTAAATCCACCTTTGATCCACAAGTGGTGAAACTCTAAATCTACCAATCCCATACCGGTGCCTTCTTTGGCTCCCGAAATCGGGGTCTCGCGCGGACGAAAATCGCTTAAGCGATTTAGGGAAAATCGCTTAAGCGATTTAGGGAAAATCGCTTAAGCGATTTTCGGAAACTGGCGAAAATCGCTTAAGCGATTTTCAAAGGGGAAGGTGAAAATCGCTTAAGCGATTTCCGTTTTCCGTTACCGGAAACTCGGTGTAACGGGCCTGCCGGGTTAACCCTCCAGGTAACCCGAAATCCCATCTAACCTTGCATGAGTCAATGATAAATTGTTATCCATGAGTTGAATAACATAATTCTATTGAAGAAATCTTGGTAAAGAATTGAATCTTTGTCTTCAAATCCACAGTTAGAAGTACATACATATTTGAAACATGATAGCACTCTATGGCATATACAAGATAATGATATGCAGTTTAATATCCATAAGCTCCAGGAATGATAAGGCCTTTCTAAAGGCATACAAACTTCCCATAAATGAAGACTGCACGCAGTTGTGCCCTTCAATTGCCCTGCTACATTCTGCTACTTCTGAAACTGCTTACACCATGAACACGTGGGGTTAGTCTTAAAGACTAAGTGGAGGTTTGAGGCATTTAGAAAATGATGGCGTAATCAACAAGAAACATGTACGATGTACTAATCACAATAGTAATTCTCGGACTTAGATGCCTTACCTAAGAATTCCTCTATGCTAGGAACCAGCAATGTAGTATTAGCACATAACATGAGCAATGCTAATAAGAATCAAAACACCATCAAGCCATCCAAATAAGATGTAAATGCACATGTCATAACCTTACAATAACCAAGAGATAATCATGAGACCATGAAGAACCATGAGATATCCATAAACATGCAAAGGCCTACTCCGGGTTCTATGAAGGCCACCCGGCCGATCAGCCCCACAAAGCAAATACACGAAGGGGTAAGCCTCGTGTGTACACACCCTCCTAGCTGCGCCCAAAGACTAGGGGACCACTTCCAAGCCATGTAGCTGACGAAGCACCCTCATTTGGGGTGACAACGCCGATGTCAAGAACAAGAACAACCGCAAGTCCAAGCCACCGCAAATGGACTCCGCCCCGGAGATTATGCACTCATGTATCAGCCCAAGAACTTAGCATATGCCCACATATCGAGCTTAAACCATGTTCATCACCATATGCTCCAAGAATCAAGAGTCATAATTCACATGCATTGCCTATGCATTTACCCAGGGAACAACATAGAATAATGTCAACATTTGCAATGATATCATAGACAGATCACATTCATGTTCTACCACATGATGTCAAATATTCAACAAGCACATTCTAACATAATGCAACCTTGACACCTCACCATGGTATTCAAGCATTTAGCACGTCTAAATATATTATATAAGAACACATAAAAGGTCTAGCATTTTCCTCCCCATAGGAAAAGCTTATTCTAGGATGTCATAATGTCCTATTTCCAAACAAGCATGATATCCCTTTTACATCCATATAAGGTATAAGGATCACCTAACGACTACAACATACTTCTACCAGCATGCTTTCCCAAAAATCACTCCCCATAAGGAGTGAATATCTTCGTGTAATACTCATATGCAATTCAATATATTAGCTTCTTTTTTCTTACTAATAAATTAATTACATAACTTAGCATTTTATTTGGCCAGCAATTCTCCATGCCATTGCCATCTTGAAGAAGCCCCCATAAGCTTCTTTTAGGCCTTTTTGACATCTCTTACTATCGAATGAAAGATTAACGATCTTGGTTGTTCCTTAGCGGTGCAATTCCTATCATATTTTATCTTAGCATCTTAACTTCAATCTAATAATCACCAAAGGTATATATACATCTCTATCTATTTTCTAAATTAGTTTTTTTATCTCATGGAGCCGATGGTGCCTTCCATGCCCTTGTTAGAACCTCCATGCAGCTCCCATAAGCTACATGAACTCAAGGTTCTAATTGAGTTCGCTTCTCCAAGCGGAACAATCTCTATATTTCTTTGCCGAGGATTCCATTTACTATATACAAGGTTTGCCCTACTATCTACAATATCAAGGACTATTCGGGCTTCTTACAATAAGCTTAGCTTAGTTCTTACTTCTTTGTATATACCAAGTATGGCAAAATACATTCAATCCCATATCATCACATTCGGGATCACCCGCATTCTTTATACTCTTAATTCAAATCATTAAATCGATTCTCTTTTTAACAACAAGAACAATCTACTTAATCTAAGCTTCCCTGGTGTAAGCGGCAAACCACCCACCACGAGAACCACTTCAATGATGATCCTTTGACTCCTTGCACCTGTTTTTCTCTCAAAATATCCCTCCTTTCAGCTCCTATCTCCGTGAAGCAAGCTGCAAAAAGATACATTGGCGCAGTCAATTCTGATACAACTTCACTATTTCTGCCATATCTCCCTCATCCGATGAATTTCGGCCTTATCAGACCCAATCCGGAAAGCTGATTTGAAAACCTTTCCAACAAAGTAAAAATTACCTGAATTGGATCTCGGGTTTCCGAGATATGATGTTTCTAAAGTTCGGTCAGCAAAACTGCCCAAAATTTGCTCCTTCCGCCTTCTTCCAAAACCCTCATACAAACCGATGCCCTTTGATTTTATCACATGAATTTAGTATAAACTCCTTATACATAATATGTATTTCTCATGTAATGATCAATTAGAATATTCTCCATAAGCATCAATAATAAAATGTAAACTACATGCCCGCTAATGGGCCAAGCTCGTTACACTCGGCCACCTGTGGTTTTAAATGAAATCGAAAAATCGCTAAGCGATTTTTCTGCTGTCGGCGTCGGCCGATCGATCCGTCCGATCATTAAGGGTGTCGGCGTCCCACAACGATCGGTCCGTCAGCCCCAGTGAAAAAAAAACAAATCGCTTGTTTTTCGCCTTGGTTTACGCCGAAAAGTAAGCGCGAAAAGCAAGCTCTAAAGTTAAAGCGATTTGAAAATCGCTAAGTTTATTTCGCGTCGGTGTCGCCATGCGGAAGAAAAATATGAAAATCGCTTAAAAAGCGATTTTCAAATTCTATTATAAAAAGAGCTTGCCATATCGCCAAGTCAAAGCGCCTCTAATCCGAAGTTTGAATCTCCCCGCCTATCTTGTTGAAATGGTGCGACAGTTAAAGACCACGTGGGCACGATATGTCCCTTCTACCAGTAATCCGCCTCCTCCTCCTCCTCCTCAGGGACATCATCGCCATCCCCCGCTCCTCCTCCAAGGGACAGAACCCCGTGGCCAGGCTCCTTTCACCATCGCCGCAAGAATGAGTGAAAGGGGAGCTTGTCAACGCTTTAACGTCGGGCCGCCGTGCGGCGAAGGATCGGTAGAATGGCTCAACGAGCCAAACAAAGATGAAACGATGTTAAATGTGCGGATAATGATGCAAATGGTTGCGTTAAATTGTCACGTCCTGGGGATGGACAAAGACAATGTGTAATTTGCTTTTATGAATGGGAAAAAAAAGACGAAGAAAAAAAAAAAAATTGAAAAAAAAAAAAAATTGAAAATCGCTTTTTAAGCGATTTTCAAAGTGTCATGTCAACAATCACCTTAAAAAAAAAAAAATTGAAAATCGCTTAAGTGATTTTTCAATTCAATATAAAATAAGCATGCGTGTTTCGTGAAAGGAGTGCTTAAGCGATTAGCGCGATAGGGTAAGAATATAGGGTTTTGCTCCTCGTTTTTGTACTTTGTTTGATAGGGTAAGATTATAGGGTTTTGCTCCCTCGTGCTCTCTTACATTCTTTTCAGAACACTCAAAATGGCGAAACGAGGGCGCCAGACGGGACACACCATCAGTGAAATGCGCCTCATATTAGTGGGCCAATCTTAGCCCATGCTAATCGGTTGGTCTTTGGAGGTACAAAACGAGATGAGCCGATCCGAACGAGAGAGAAGTTAGCTTCAATCCACCTAAGCTCCTCCAAGGTGATGGGTTCATAAGGAATGGCGACGAGGAACAACTCAGTAGGGGGGAGCTGGAGGAGTGCCTCATATCTTTTAAACGCCTTATTTACAGGGCAAAGGCACTGAAAAGGCTGCTGAAGATGGAGGAGGTTTGGATGCACAATACGCCCGACTGCGGTTTAAGAAGCTTTACAAGAAGCAAAAAGACTATGCGGGCTATGGTAAACAAGCTCATCGCCGCCAGTGGTCATTCTATCAAGAAGCTGGATGATTGGGCGGATCCATAAATCGAAGACATATTGATGAGTTCGATATGGAGGATCTCAACAGGTGAAGTGGGCATAGAGTGAAGCTTTGGTGTTTTCTATTATCGTTGTGTATTATGTGGTATGTTTGTTTGAATTAGCCATGTCTTGTGAGACCTATGTATTTTCTTCATGTGAAAGAATACTAAAACAGCTTGACAAGATAGCACCAAAATGTTTGACATCTATGTAATTTCGTGGTCGCAAGGCACATAAGTGTTTTCACTCTTTTTCATTATAAAAGCATATGCAATGTAAAGCAAGAGGGAAAAAAAAATTGAAAATCGCTATTTTTTTTCAAGATCGCTAAGCGATTTTTTTCAAGATAAGGTCCGTCAATACCGCTGAAGGCTAAATCGCGGTTTATTTTCGAAGATAAAGGTCTGTCGGTAGCCGAAGAGACTAAATCGCAAAGCGATTTTTCGAAGATAAGGTCTGTCACACGAAAGTAGGAGGGAAAAAATAAAAATTTGAAAATCGCAAGTTTATTTGCATTCAATATAAAACAAGCCTTCGGGCTACCATATGCGTGAAAGGAGCTTTAAGCTGATCCGCCCAGTAGTTCCCCGAAGTTCTCCAAAAGATAGTGCGGCTTGTTTGATAGGCTTTGTTAGAATGTCGGATTCAGATTATGAGGATGAGGGTTCCTTGGCGAGCTTTTGAGATGATGGCAATAGCGACTATTGGGAGGATTCATCCGACCATTGGATGCCGATTGCTCTACACCGTCCGAATTTGCCACAAGTGCACCTCGTGGCCCGGTGGTTCCAATGTTGTCGCGGGAGGTGGTTGGATGTATCCGATCCGCGGCGACCGCTTAGGCAAAGAACGGGCCCGAGGAGTTCCCGTGCATGGGTATGTGTTCTTGAAAGCAAACATATGATCTTATGATTGCTTCCGCCAACTAAGGTAGACCCGTGTCCGTGCGGCGACATGGGGATCGCAGACCCGGATTTTCCTCCCTTCCACGGAGGACCGACGATGTGCATGTTCTTTCCGAAAGTGGCATAGATATGAGGGACGGTGGGGAGCAATACCGTGAGGGGCTATAATCGGGAGTCGTCGGTCATGTTTCCCTATTTGCATAGGGTGGGATCGCATCGAGAGAAAAGTGTGTGCCTTGGGTAGAGGGTTGGAACAATCTAGTGGGCTGATGCCACATTGCCAATGGCCGGACTTGTCGAAGACGTTGCACCCTAGAAGAAATAAGATCACAAAGTGGGAGATAGGCATAGCGAGGCACGGGATCATTTGGGAATATGTGACCCAAAGGCCTGCGTGTGTGCGGTTGCAAGGTTCGCATGTACATGAAGGATAATGACTTCCCTCAACATGAGACTAGCAGCATCGGCCCGACCGACATCGAGTGGGAGAGGTGCAAAGTGCGAGGCCGTCCGTTTTGTGCACATCCACACGCTGCATCGTGACCGGTGGCGGTGTCAGCAGATGAGGGTGGATGATTTGCCCGCCATCGTGGGAGGAATCCCAGCGCAGCCCACAACTTCCGGCAAAGTGTGTCCGAGGAGTCACTGACGCGGGTCGCGACGTATAGGCTTCGCGATGCGGGCTTTAATGGTCGCGCGGAGGGGATTGAGCGGACCTCGATATTTGCGCGGCCGGTGCATTCTCGGCACGCATCCATAAATGGCTGTGAGGTATGGTCTCTACCAGCTCACCCTAATCTGATAGAAAGAGCCATGCGTTAATGAGAAACGGAAAAAGACAAAGGTCGTGGTGGACATGGCGAAAGCGGGGTCCTATGCTCGGGGAGGAGACCACGGTAGCGTCGAGCGCTACATACATATCGGTTTGGACATGAGCAGAGGATGTGTGGCGTCTCGCAACAAGTATCGAATGTTTGGTGAGCGAATGTCATGTCTAATTAGGCTTGTAATTGTGTCTGGCGCACTCACTTGCCTTGGCTCAACGTGACTATGTTTGAGCGGTGGCGCAATGGCCGACCGGGACAAAATTTTGAGGAGAACATAGAGGGCTGGGCACATGCGGAAAGGTCCTCTACCACTAGCCATTCGCGGCTCACGCCATGCTGGATCGAGAACGCCGCCCATGGATCCTAGTTCCGCAAGATGACACTGGCGTAGGGCAAGGACAAAAGAGCCCAAAACGGGGTGGGCCTCGACTTCGACATTCGGCACCAACATGCGGATACCGCTCACTACGAACTGCGGGTTCCAGCTTGGGTAAGCGGGTTGGATATCCAGTCTTCTACATGCGTGGTACACATAAGAGGGGTCGCAGCAGAAAGAATGCATTACTAAAAGCGCCATATTAATGGTGTTTGAACGGATGGGGCATGTAAAGGCCAAGGTCCATCACCATTGACATGGGCCGGAGAGGAGAGAGTGGCCATAGAAGAGGCGATTGCCAACGACCCATACTTGTTTTTCAACGAGCACGCGAAAGCGTAAAGAACTTGCCTGTCACTATTTTGTTTTCCTAGATGTAATGCCCGCGCGTATCGCGGTATGGTCATATCTTGTTGGTTCCATTGCAAGCTTAGCATGGCGTGACAACCTCATGCCGAGGATACAAGACCCGGCTCATACGCCAAGATGTCCGCAAAGGCTATCTAATCTCATGTTGGAGCCCGACCTGGAGCGGTATGAGCACTTGGAAAATCACTTCTACAATGCCTATGGTAACAGTGCCGAGATCTTCGAGTAAGTGTCTTTGTCGAGCTATTGATTAGAAATATCGTTTCGTAGTTGACGGCAAGCCAATACACGGCATCGGCTTATCTTGCCCACAACCAAGCTGGTTGTGCGGTGGAGGGGAAATGGCAGGAAATGGCGCGAGGTTGTGGCCCCATGGATACATGGACACTACCAACTACGTGGAGGCCCATTGAGGGTGTTGAAGGTGCAAACTTTGGGTTGCAAGGTTAACCTGTGGATGTACACTCTAATTTGTTCGCTAGTAGGATATCCAAATGGTGATGATCCCCCGGGAGGCACAATTTTGACGCGGTGCAGGGAGCGTTGGAGCCTAGGTATGTCTCTAGCAAAGCACATAGTTAAGAATGCTCCTCCATTCTAATCACGTTCCCTTCCCTTTGCTTCACCGACTTCGCCGCATGACCCCGCGATCCTATCGCAAACGACGCGTGTGTGCACAAGATCCGGGCCGCAACGGTTTGAGGGAGATGCAAACACAATCATGAGTGGGACTAACGAGACCGTTGAACCGCCCATCGCGATCGGGGGCAGATGATGGGGTCCGCATACACGGTTTTGATGATGCAAAGACTATTGCACTGGCCCCGCCGATGTCCCAAAGGTGCAAGCACCTCATAGCAGGAGATATGTTTCTCTAGGTACTGCCCCCAACTCTTCGGCGCTATATCCCTGGACGGGAAGCGGAGCTCAAAGACATCGAAGGCCAACGGCACTGTGGTGGATTAAGACACGTTGAGAGTGGTGGTTAGTGAGTGGTTGCGTGCAATGGGCGAGGAAATGCACACCGCGCATCGGAGGTAACGAACCAAGAACACATAGACAGGGAAGACCTGCTCCATTGCTAGCGGGAGGTGCGACGTCAGCCTAAGGGCGTTAAAGTGATGCGGCGGCACCGAAACGCCCCAATGCGAGGGGCTATGCAACTCAAGAAGCGGGAGCACGGGCGCGAAACTTTTCAACGCGAACGCCGGTGTAGCCTTCCGGTAACGCAAAACGCCAGCCGCGCCACGTGGGAGGAGAGGGTCGACTCAAGCGCCGCCGATTTTGACCGATCACTCTGCGATGATGTGGATGGTACATGGCATTTAAATCAATGACAATGTTTCTATTGCATAGTAAAAAAGTACACTAGGGGCCGCACGCCTCATTATTTGGTAGTTGAACCAATATGCCGCCAGCGTCTGAAGCAAGCAATGAGTGTAAAAAGTTTCGCTTTGAGCCGCCACATCCCTCGTCGGTATGCATGTTGGGCGCACTGCAAGGTGAAAGGAAAACGGATGTCATGCGGGGGCATATATAATGATTAATGAGGTGGTGGGAGGGATAGAGTCCAACCTAAGTCTATGTGCGTCTCTTGCCATAGGAAAGCCTTCATGACATGCCGGATGTTTAGGCGGACATGGGCACCACAAGACCAATCTTTGGTTACGTCTTTGGGATTTGGCCGCATGACTCCAACCGATTACAAACGCCGCGCCCGGTGGTCGGGGGCATGAGTGTGAAGTGCGATACGGAGCGCAATACCCCGTCCCAACACGGAAGGACTGTTGCGCATTGAAGACAACTAAAATTAAGGAAGTCGGCGGGCAAAGAACTCACCGTTAGTTGTCCGCGGGTTGCACTCGTACTTGAGTCCCCAGATGGCCCACCACGCCAGCGGGGAATCCATGCACCAAAAGCCCAAACGCCTTGGCCACCCGAAAGTCTCTCCCGCACTATAGGGTGCGCAATATGCACCCGAGCGTGACTGTGTCCCGCAACCAGCTCACACCGCATGAGTACCTATGGAGACAAGAGAGGGGATAGGGACTATACCCACGATACCCATGACAGATGGGCCAAATGATAGCTTCGCAGCTCTCCCATCGTTATCCGGTATTGTGGGAGCAGTCGGGGCCATGATCACCGTGATCTTCGAACCGGCCGAGGGTCCACCATTGCAAATGTGGATCTATCATCCGGTTGAACCGATGCATGCGCACGCGCATCGTGCTACATGGTGTGAAAAAGGTTGACAACACATGAATGAAATCGTGCTAGGACCGCACTGCATAATTACCTCGACATGATGCGCCTCCCACTCTTCAGCGATTCGCGAAGCGATTGCCTTCTTTCTCGTTTCGCATCCAACGCCGCAGGGAAGCTGGCCCCAACAATGACATTCTCGTTACGGCCAGAAGTCGACAAGATCTCTATGGGTGCGTGGGGGTGGTGTGCTATCAGCCGCTTCGCCATACCTCGCGCAGCATATCCGTCGGGGTATGCGAGTCCCCAAAAATATAAACCTCCTCCCGAGAAATAGAGAGGACATCAAACCCGGATGTAGCACAATGTTTCGTGCATATCGCGCCCTCTGCCACCTCCGCCCACCCCCTCGCAAGCTGCGGCAAATAGTAGGCATAAAATTTGTGCCCCCCCAAACTCCATCCCAAGCAGTAAAGAACCTCTAGCCCTCGTCCCTATGCCCATAGATGTCGGTCATGTGCATCTGCGCCAGGGAGGAAAAGGTGAAACCAATGATGCCAAGCTAGGGGAACGAACCATCTCCTCCTGTATAATCTCGGCGTATGTCTTGCGGCACCGCTCTCCCCGCAGCTCATCATCAAAGATCGGCCTCGAAACGCAGGCTCTATCACATCTGATGGAAGTGGCGTGTGAATGAAACAGTCCTACGGTATGTCCTCAATAGGCTCGGGACACAATGCATGCGGCGTGGCGTAAGAAAATAGCCTGTCGGTCGACGTGCTATGCGTGAGGGCGACATGCCAGCGAAATGCAAATCACGGTAATGCAGCTATAAGCATGGTTGCCGCTCTCCATGGTGTGGGTTGAGCGCCGCCGTGCGGTGCGATGGATGCTCTCGCATTGTGACAGGCTCTACGCACCATGGCCGCTCTCCGCATGCGATAATGCCCCCTTCTTTTGCTCTTCCTGCACCCAGCCTTGTTGCATACTCCATGATCTCTCGGGTGTAAGGGCGGGAGGGGGCTCTGCGACATCCGTGGCTCATCCACTCATGCATACGGTATCGTTCATCCCGAGATCCTCCTACGATTGGGCTGCGTCACGATGATCATAAGCGTACCACCCGCCTCCTCGCGGTATAGAGGGTGCACCACCTCAGTATGCCCTGCTGATGCTTTGACAGCACGTCGATGCCTCATCACGCCCGGCCGAGGGTAATCTTTGCCGGAACCCTAGCGAAATGCGGGCATGGAGCCACGCATCACCACCCGATCGTCCTCGTCAAAAGCCGCGCTGTCTACGCTGTCGCCTTGATTACATTAAGCTCTTGCCATTTGCTCCGTGTCCCTGCACCGTGGCGGTTCATTGAAGCGCTCCCTCTCCTCATCTTTGAGAGAGGGATGGCTGCGAAGAAGGTCATTCTGGGGGGCGACCCGCGTTCCTCGATGGCCACCATATCTCGTGATAGCGTGCATTATGGTGCCAATGGCCGAATCCCCTCGTCGAACCTGCCCACGGGCGATTCACCGTACCTTGTCCATTTGTATGGGGACACCGGGTCGCGTCTTGATACCGATAAGTGCCAAACTATGCGTGCTTACGGTGTTTCGGGGAGCCGGACGCTGGCGGTCGACCATATGCCTCGATATTCCCTGTCAAATGTACAAGTACAAATGAAAATAACTCTAGAGACATAAATACAACCTGCAAGTACAAATGAAAAAACATGCAAGCTATCTAATGGGGGGGTCCGGTGACTTACCAAAAGTGATGTACCCAACGCCATTTGCATTTGTCCGCGGTTGACGTAATCCGGGAGCCCACTCTCGTCCATCCCTATCGGGCGGCTCTCCTGCGTAAGATCTCTGCCCCATCGGTCACCTGTTGCCATTTTGTAATGCCTGCTTGGGGAATATGCCGAATGTGTTGTTAGTAAAGTAAATCTAATTATCATAAACAACATATGAAGGTAGGGTGTATAAAGAAGGAAGTCAGAATATGTTCAACTTACTCAAGACCATGGTTATAATGGCAATGGTTCAAAAGGCCCATGGTTTTAGAATACAACAAAGGCATATCAAGACAAATCTAGGCATATCAAGACAAAAAATCGGAATACAAAATTTAGAATACAAAATCTAGAATACAAAATGCTGGGCACATATTAAAGAATACAAAATCTAGGCACAAAATCTACAATACAAATACAAATGGGCACATATTAAATACCTTATGGAAAGCGTGAAAATAAACTTAAGCACGGAAACTCAAATATGGCGATTCACGAAACCGAAAATCGCTTCAACTGAAAGCTCAAATATGGCGATTCTAAAACCTGAAAATCGCTTAAGCGATTTTGAAAATCGCTTAAGCGATTTTCTCGAGTGCCGTAGCGCCCGGTGCGGGTTGAACCCGTCTGTGGTGAAAAATGAAAATCGATTTTCGGCGCTTTTTCCCTTCGACGGCCCGGCGGCGCGTCTGGCCGGCCCCGCTCGGGCCTTCGGGCCTCGACGAGGGAGGCCGCGGGCGTCGCCGCGGCGGGCCGGGCCCAGACTTTAGCGGGTGGGCCCGTAGGGCAACTGCATAGCCGCCGGCCGAAAATCGCTTAAGCGATTTCCTGTTTCTTTATTTTCTTCCCCTTATGGCGATTTTCCGGCGTGCCCGTTTCAGGCCGGAAAATCGCTTAAGCGATTTTCCAGCCCAAAATCGCTTAAGCGATTTCCGCCCGCGGGGGACCCCGATTTCGGGAGCCAAAAAAGACCTCGATCCCATACACAACGAAAAAGGTGCTCTAATACCCCAAAAAATACCCCCCAAAAATGACTACAGAATCTCAATGGGGTATAAAATGAATTTTTGGAATCGGGGTATTTGGCCATAATCCCCCTTTTCCTTATTTGTAGGATAATACCCTGTTACGTTTGGCCATAATCCCCCCTTTCCTCGTTTGTAAAATAATACCCTGTTATATATAGCCATAATCCCCCCTTTCCTCGTTTGTAAAATAATATCGACATAACCCCCTCGTCTTCATTTGTAAGATAATACCCTGTTACATTTGACCATAGTCCTCCCTTTCCAAAATAATACCGTGTTACATTTAGCCAATTTTTTTTTTAACACAACTACCATTAACATTATTAACATAAACCATTGCATTTAACACATTTAAATTAAAATCCCTCTTAAACCCCCTTTGGTTTGGGTGCATATTCACACGAGGGGTTACGTAGGGCAGCGAGAGCCTCAAAAATATATTCACAATACATGTACAAAATTAACACCATTAAGTACATTCTCTCAAACCTTATAGTATTTTGTAAATCTTAATATACAATATACAAAAATTTGTACATGCATACCCCACAAACGAGGATCACTATGTGCGGTCTAGATCTTGGAATAAAAGGCAAATATGCCCATCCGACAGCTCTCGCTGCCCGGAGTAACCCCCCGTGTGAATATGCACCCAAACCAAAGGGGGTTTAAGGGGGATTTTAATTTAAATGTGTTAAATGCAATGGTTTATGTTAATAATGTTAATGGTAGTTGTGTTAAAAAAACATTTGGGGCCCTTCGGGCCCTAACTAAAGCAAACATAGGTAGACCTTATGGACGTAAATATTAATTACTAAAAAGCACAATAACATGAAGACAAACAAATTATTTCCATGGCAAAGGGATTCAATTGATGATTGCATGTATGCATTCTTATATACATGGCATTCAAGTCTTGCCCTTGTAATTGCAACATTCATTCTGCGTTGATCACAAAGAAACCAAGCATGGTTCAGTTCTTCCCATTTCCACAACAGACCATGATATGTGTACAAGGCACCCACTTAGCGCTGCCTTCTCTTGCAAGATAACTCAAAAGATTAACCATAAGAATTAACCAAAAAGCGGTTATCAATTAACCATAAGAATTGGAAATCCTAAGGCATCTTCACCCCCTTCCTCTTCACGCCATTACTTGGCATGCAAGCCATTGCCCATGCTACATTTAGAGAAGCTTGAACATCCTCTACTGAAGTTAAAGCAAATTAATGCCAGTGTTTTAAATGCCAAAGGGATCCAATAATGTGAGCTTTTAAGCAAAAAAGTATATGAAAATAATTACTGCCATGAACTAGAAATTTAGTGCCAGTTTTTGAACAAAAGCCCTGCCATTTTCTTTGTAAGAAATATTTACTAAGAAGTTTTCTGGCAAACGATTACATGAAATGACTAAGAGGCTCATACCGTCCTTGCAGGTTCAAACTGCTGTACATATTTGCTTTCGTGTATGGGTCTTCAGTAGATGTTAATAAATCCCCCCTTCCGCCCTGGTAGTGGTGCAATGGCACCTTGGGTCTTGAACACATTGGTTTCAAGCAGCATTTTCTAATGGGGAAAATTGGCCTTAGCCATCTACACTGGGCTTTCGGGGTCAATCTTGCATCGGCTAAGCTCCGAAATCTTGCAAGTGGAGATTCCAAGTCCTCTCGGAGAGAACGAGATTGATCCCTGCATGTTTAAGATTCATGAGATGCGCAGTTTCTCAAAGGCAAGGGGGCTTCGGACCAGCGGTTGATCTATACCAAACCAAAAAATAACACGAGTTATAAGCATGAAAAACTTTGGAACTACGCAATGCTATACATTGCATTGTAATTAAAATTGGCGAGATAGTGGGTCACAATCGCAGATATCGGATAAACTATGCGGTCTCCTCTATAAACCGGGTTTCGCCGGTATAGATTTACGTGAAAAATATAACATGTCGGGGACTTGAAAGTGAGAGCGACATGAATTTTATGATAATGGAAAGAGCTTCCTTGTTTTTGCTTGATCCTTCTTCAGAAGGGCAGGATCATGTTAGCAGCAAAAAAAAGGTAACTTTATACAGTGAAATTTAATCATTCTTACTGTTTTCTGCTGTGACATTTTAGAGATGCCAGCTACTGGATTTTTACCAGAAGATCAACACAAGTACAATAAAAATTGGGGGATCTGCCATTATTTACCATCATAGCCTGTGCTTCCAGCTTCTGCCTCTGTTTCATCTGCCAAAACCGTCATCTGCTTGAAAAACCCTGCAATGCAAAAACACAGAGGAGAGGAGACGAATCCTTGCACTGACCTCTGCCATTTTTGCATAACCCAACAAGGTCATGTATGTTGTTCTGTTGATGCCTTCCATAGCCATAGCCGTAACCTTCATTTCCTTCGTCCACCTCTTGTGTACCATATCCAAAACGACCGCCAGATCCACCCTTGTTTGCATTCCACAATGCCCTGAAGGCTCTCTGCTTCTGTTCCGGAATGAACACCGCCCTAATCCGCCATACCTTAACGGATCTTGCTGGCCCATACTAGGCACGGTTTGGGGCATCAAATCCAACATTTCAGGGGCATTTTCACTATATGCTATCATCTTAAAACTGCCCTCCTCCACAGCCAACATACAGCCGAACGGTTGAATCAATCCAATGGAAACTTTGAATAGTATGGCACAAACGCTTCCACTCCAAATCTGTTTCCACTCTGATCACAACAACATTAATTTTTTGCAAGAATGCCCTGAAATGCTATCCACCAAGGTTGCATGTTCAGCCCCTAAAAGGGCTTTTGTTGTGAGCCCTTGGATGTTGGACTATTGGAAAAAAAAAAGCTAAATCAACGACTAAGAAATGGTGCACTCTAGATGTACGCATTAGTACATCCATTCGAATACGCCATGAAATCTTAGGAAAACCTTTGCAAAAAGCGTACAAAAACACAAAGAAAACCCTCTGTTATTATGCTACATATTCCCCCATTTCCCTCGTTTGTATGTTACATTTAGCTGGTAATTATATTTTTCGGTAACTTTGGTTATCCATATTTTATGGGCTAATTGTCCAAATTTCATATTTAGATTCCAAACTACATCTCACATCAACAAAATTCAATATTTATAGATAAAAGTTATTTTTCATTGCAAAAGAGTTTCAATTCCACTACAGAAGTTTTTTATAGTAAAAACACACTAGTTCATAGCAAAAATTTGCATTATATTTTATCAAAGCCAAAGTTTGTTACACAGATCACAGTTAACTTCTTGAACTTACTTCAATATTCTATTTGTCTTGTCAACACTAGGAGCTGAGCCAATAGAAAAACTGTTACGTCCAGTACCTCTCATCCACAGCTTCATACAACAGGCCAAATAGGATAAAGCACAGAAATATGCATGGCAGATAATGGATACCTAGCAGTTCCAGATACAAGCGGGTATGAGCATCTGGCCTGCAGGCCTTGCTTGACCTTTTCGAAATTAAATACCTGCAAAAAAAAAAAAAAAAAGCTGATTTTTATTAACATGCCCAGGTATGCCAAGCTATTAATCAGAATTTATCTATAGCTGAAGAACTTGCCAAATCGTCATAAAAGTGCATGTTAACGCTCTGGTGCCAATAATCTGAGAATGCATTGGATAAATGGAGACTGCTGATTTCAGAGAGTTTGTTTTCTCTCAACGTTCAGACAGAGAACAAGCTGTGAACAAGTTGAATGATCTCACCTTTCAACATCACATCAAGTTCTACTTGAAGGATGGCCAGAGTTTCTTACAGGGGAAAAAGTATACCACAACTAAGGACTGGAGTCCACAAGAGGGATTACGCTTCCTTATATATATTCCAGACACTTCCTTCATAGAACGTGTTGAACAACTTCCTCTCAAAAATCCTAACTGGAGTCCAAGCAGAAGAAAAGTACCCCAGAGTCATCCTTAAAAGCCATTGAAAATGGAATTTCCTCAGGCTTTAAGTACTTCTTAGAAGAAGATAGGATGTGGTGGAGTAATTTCTTTCTAATATAGCTCTAAGACAGTTGCAAGAACCATTTCGATGGCCTAACACCTTCCATCAACCCCAGCACCAAGCAGGTCCAAGCAATGCTACATTAGCATCTGCAGTAGAAGAAGATGAGGATCGAGTCACGTATCTCGGACCAAGACGCAGGAATGAACCTCAAGGTAATATCACAGAAATTACCAAGGGTATGCTAATTGCTCTTCCAACTGAGGAGGATGACAAAGGTCGACCTTTCTGGATAGCAAAAGTGCTTGACACAGTCAAGGAGGAAGGCTTAGTCACTAAACTCAAGATTCATTGGCTTGCAACACGCTCAGAAAATGCTTTTGAAGGTAGATATGAGTTATAAATGAGAAGCCAAGGAAAAGGAAGAAAGTCCAAGAAGGTGGGTTGTAGGGATGAGCTGATCCTTAATGACGTGACTATATTGTGCTATGATTTTAAATTGAAATCTGACAATCGTCTACGCTAGAGAACTATGAATTTGCTTAAAAAAGCTTGTAATTACGAAGAAGAGGATGAAGAAGGTGGTGGCAATGCTACACCATCTGTTGATAGTGATGAGGAAGATAACTCAAGCACTTCCTCTAGTGACAGTGAAAAAAGTGAAGGTGATGAGGATGGCATAAATGAACATGATGACGTCCTGGATCCCTCCTTCATCACTCCTCACACTTTTGCACATAACTGAGTCTTAGAAAAAGACTGTAAATTTTGCATGTGAATATGTAAATTCTATCTTCAAATTTTGAGAATACTACAGTTTCAGTTACGGACTAACTTCAATTTTTTGTTAAATATTTTATCCTCTGAAATTAGGGTTTCTCACGTAAAATATACTTCAAGAACATTCTATTTGCTAAGAAAAATGACACTTTAAAACAGTCAATTCTTTCGTTGCACAAAACAATTAGTCACTTTTGGGGGGGTCAAAATAGAATTTCATGCATCTTTTTTTTTAACCTCGTTTTATCCCCTTTTGTAAAAAAAAAGGAATCTTTAAGGAATATTCCTTTCGCTCTCGTTTCGCTGATTTGCTCCCGTTTAATACGCAATCTTGTTTGTGCTACTTAAGTTGTCTAGATTTAGCCAATCGAATGGTTAGAAGGCCAATTCTCTGTCCACTTCTTTTGCAGACGCGTTGCCCTCACTTTAAGAATCTAGTCGTTTTAAGGTGATTTCCATGTTGTAGAAATAAGTCTATTAGGTGCATCACAAAACCGAACCAGAAGATGGCGAGGATGTTCAGGCCACACATCCCTCACTCTAGTAGCAAAGACAACTCCACCAACATGCACATGCATGAAGTCAGTAAGGAAATGCAACCCACAGCTATAAGAAAAAAGGAAAAGGAAAAGGAACAGGAAATCCAGAAAGAATGTATCTCTCTTTTGTTGCCAATACTTCTCCTGTTAATTGAGGTAATGCATTCTAAACAGCAAAAGTACATTACATGATTTGAAAAGATGTAAGTTGAAAAGATATTTGATTGGTATATCTCATGGAAAACATCTTGCTATCTTTGGAAGCTCTCATCAAGTAAGTATCTTAATATGTTCTCATGTTAAATGTGAATAGATGTTGCAATTTACTTCTCCTAAACAATGTATTTTATCAGATTTTTCTATTGGAAAACAATTTGCTGCGCATTTAGTAATTCCTTAAAAATGCTTTATTCGAAAGGCAAACGTAATCACCTAATTATAAGAAACCTTTATGTAACTACCACATCAAAAACGATGTCCACATACTCCTTAAAATCCCCATTAAAAACCCTCCAAAATCCCCCCTTCATGAAATGGACATGATTTTAAGAAACGGGGCATTTGGCCACAATCCCCCGTTGTGATTTTGTAGGTTAATATCCTCTTATTTGATTTTTTTTTTTTTATATCCCCCATTGTCATATGTAGTGTTCATACCCCTTTCTCACAACTAATGTTCGTAACCCCTTTTTTCACAACTAATTTTCATACCCCTTTCTATCTACAATCCCTCTTTCATGATTTTATAGTTTAATATCCCCTTACTTGAAGAATTCTTCATTTGTACCCCATTTCGACATATGCAATATTTGTAACCCATTTCTTGCAACCAATGTTCCTATCCCTTTTCGCAACAATCCCTCCTTTGTGATTTTGTAGTTTAATATCTCATTACTCCGTTCATACCCCTCTTCTCAACCATCTCCCTTTTGTGATCTTGTAGTTTAATATATAGCACAATAACAGGGGGTTCTAGGAAGATTTGATATGAATGTGAATTTGATGATTGTTATTCTGTAGAAGATGTGTACACAGATCGAAATGGAGTAAAGTGTTGTAACAACATTTTTGACAAGTTTGTCCTTAAAAATCAATCTGTGCTAATTGACTCTTCTGTCGAACACAGTTTCTATCCACTTTATGACGACCAGAAAATGCAACCCGGAGAATGCCCAATTCACACAACTGATGCAGGTTAGAGGGCTTGCACTTAAGCGAAGCAAGGGAGATAGAAGTGAAGATGTATTTTAGACGCATCACAATTGAAGTGTCAGCAACACGAGTTAATTTTAGGGATCCAAAGCCTGAAAATTGTATTTCGTAAAATTTGAGACTCTGGTCACATGTACTGAATTTCAATGTTTTTAATCTTATCTTTTGTCAACATATTCTGAATCTCTAAAATTTACCCGCCAAGTGGTGGAGATTTCTCACGTGGCATACGCCACGTTAAAAATCACCCCTGCTACGTCGACAAGGGTATCAAGCTTATTTTTTTTATTCTTTAGGTCTAGATTCGAATAGCGTCAGTTAATGCCTGGCTTTTAGCAACAGGCCAATAAGAAGAGATGATTTCAAACTTCGGCTAGAAACTGAGACTCCACTAGCGAAGGTAATTCATGTCTGGGGACATGATATGGAGCATCAAGGAGAGGCTATGGAAGCGATTAATTGCTGGATAACTGTCGGAGGATTCCCCTGACATTTTGCTCCAGTAAAAACTATCAAGCATAGAGATCTTAACATGCATTCATCGTAATCTACAAATTTGCTCCACGATTTCATTCTAGCAAAAGCAGATCATCATAGTGGAATTAAGCGGCAAGACCTCCTTTTTCTTAAACACAGGCAGTTGCGGCAAAAATAGATAATAGCCACCTGCTGCAGTGGAATCTCGCACTTAGTTCCCTTTTCTTTTCCAAGCCTTCTTCAAATACATTATTGGCGAGGAACATGGAATTGTCTATTTATTGGATTCTAGGCTTCAAGCTTTAAGAGGAGGTACTTGTTTTATAAAATCTCAGCGTGTTTCTTTCTCATTACGCATTTATTTCTTTGCTCTTGCTACACGATGTCATAAAATATGACTATCCCATTTCATATATGACACCATTTATAACTCCAAAGCATAAAATAAGACATATAAATATAAGTTGTTTTTACATTACATGGTGCATTTTGTAGTCTTATACAAATGAGATACTAACAAACACTCTAGAATGGGGCTCGCATGAAAACGACAAAAATCTAGCTTCTCATTCATCTAAGCAGATTTTCTAAAATGGTGGATAGTGGGTAGCCGCGCACATGCGAACTACCCACGAAGGAAAATAAAGGGAACGTCCAATTATAAAACTTGGACCCCATAAAATACAATGCTAATATATGTTTGTTTATGTACCTGCTGAGACCTTATCGGATTAAAAAACCCCGCCCTTTCGGGGTTTCGAGGAAAAACTCTAGTGATAAGCCTTCAGCAAGGGGCTTGAAAAAATGTAAGGATGAGAATTTGCTCCCAAACAAACCCACGAATGGAGAAGTCGAAACTGCTTTCGCTTGCCAACCTGTACCTGCACATCACTAACACGAGAACAAATGTCACAAAACAAACCTCCCAAAGTGGAGGGCCTGATCACGCGTGCCACGCGACAACAAAACAAAAGCTTCTTCAAATAGAGGGGCTGGTCACGCGTGCCAGGCGACAAATACATTAAACAATTGGGGAGGGCGGGGGGGTTTCAAAGAATAGAGAATAAGGTAATGCTGAGAGAGAAGAGGAAGCGTCGACGAGACGTTGATGAAGAACCCCGCCTAATATAGCGATCTCCCAACTAGAGAAGGCATGCAATGCGTGCATGCAAGACATGCATGCTCGCTCCCTCTAGAATCTCGATCCGAGGGCTCGGATCGATGGTATTCTAGAATGGAGCTCACATGAAAACGACAAAAACCTCCCGAATAGAAGAGAACTTCCTTATCAAAACAGGATCGAGGACGAAGATTAAAGGATTATAAGGCCGAGAAAGGACATGTCACATCATGAAAGAAACGCCAAATTGGTCAATCCAAGCAGAGAGAAGCCCCTCCCCAGGCTCTTCTCTCTCAGCAGTACCCTATTCTCTATCCGTTAAGAGGCTCTTCTCTCTCAGCAGTACCCTATTCTCTATCCTTTAAAACCATGCAGGGGAGGGGCTTCTCCCTTCTCTCTCAGCAGTACCCTATTCTCTATCCTTTGAATCCATGCAGGGGAGGGGCTTCTCCCTGCTTGGATTGACCAATTTGGCGTTTCTTTCATGCTGTGGCATGTCCTTTCTCGGCCTTGCCTCTTCTTTAGCCATAATCCTTTGACCTTCGTCCTCTATCCCGTTTTGATAAGGAAGTTCTCTTGAGTTGTTGAATACGGCGTCAGTGGGTTTGTTAAGGTCTTACCTCCAGGAGGTTATGGATGCACGGACTCAACTGTGTCCTCCAGGAAGGTATTGAACTGTCCTATACAATTGTACAGCGTGCCAGCATACTTATTACTGCTAAGGTTTTTCCCTCGAAAACCTTTCGGGGCGGGGGTTTGTTAATCCTGTCAGTAATACGCTTGCTGCTCTCTTTTTGTTTGGGTCCCATAGGCCAGTCGGTCTCCGTGGACGCTAAAAAATCTATTCTATTCTATTCTATTCTATTCTATTCTATTCTTCTTCTATTCGGGAGGTTTTTGTCGTTTTCATGCGAGCCCCATTCTAGAATTCCATCGATCCGAGCCCTAGGATCGAGATTCTAGAGGGGGCGAGCATGCATGTCTCGCATGCATGCATTGCATGCCTTGTCTGGTTGGGAGATCACAATATTAGGTGAAATTCTTCATCAACGTCTCATCGACGCTTCCTCTTCTCTCTCAGCAGTACCTTATTCTCTATTCTTTAAAACCTACCCCCCCTCCCTTAATTGTTTAATGTATTTGTCGCCTGGCACGCGTGACCAGCCCCTCTATTTGAAGAGGTTTTTGTTTTGTTGTCGCATAGCATGCGTGATCAGCCCCTCCACTTTGGGAGATTTGTTTTGTCATATTTGTTCTAGTGTCGGTGATGTGCAGGTACAGGTTAGCAAGCGGCAGCAGCAGCAGCTTCGACTTCTCCATTCGTGGGCTTTTTGGGAGCGAATTCTCAGCCTTACGTTTGTCCAAGCCCCTTGTCGAAGGCTTATCACTATGGTTTTTCCTCGAAAACCCGAAAGGGCGAGGTTTTTTAATCTCGGTGATAAGCTTTCGACAGGTACACAGACCAAACATCTATTAGCATTGTATTTCATGGGGTCCAAGTTGTATAATTGGATATTCCCTTTATTTTTCTTCGTGGGAAGTTCTCATATGTGCGGCTATCCACCATTGTAGAAAATGTACTGAGATGAATGAGAATAGATAGGCTTCTCATTCATCTCAGCAGATTTTCTACAATGGTGGATAGTGGATAGCCGCATATATGGGAACTTCCCACGAAGAAAAATAAAGGGAATATCAAATTAGACAACTTGGACCCCATGAAATACAATGCTAATAGATGTTTGGTCTGTGTACCTGCCAAATAGACTTCTATACAAAATGCATTGATCATCCATCTACATCAGCAGTTTGATATCTATAATACTTATATAAATCTGGTGCTCTACTTATTCTCTATACAAACGTCATAATAGCTACAAGCTTTTGCGAAATGCTGTGAAACATCAAAAATTGGTATCTAATATCTTCATTTGGTCCTGATCAGTTGTTAAAGCTTCTTCAACAATAGGCTTTGTACGATTGTCAAGTAAGTACGTTCAAGGTGTTAGTTTTAGTGTTTTTTAAGGTTTAAAGTGATCGCTTAAGTGGCTGCAATATTTCTCGAGAAAGTTGCAGTTGCATGCAACTGTTTTGTGCAAATGAAGACCTTCTTTGAGAGAACATTTTGCAAATTTTCGTGGACATTTTAATGTATTGTTGGTTCTATTTTGTAACTTTTATTTGATTTCTAGAAACTGGGTTATATTCTAATATTCTATATGTGTTGCAGGTTGCAATGGCTGGTGTGTTCTGGCTTATTGTCCTAATTATAATATCTAATAGTTCTTTGTTTTTTAATATGAATCCTAAAGGTAAGGAAGTGGAGAGTCCATCGCTTTCCCTGCAGTTGACTATTTTTCTTGGTTCTGAGGAAGAGATGGCAGATGATGGTAAGTTTTTTGAAACTCCTAATCTTGATAAAATTGATAAGTTTGAAGGAAGTGGAGAAAGAACTGGTATAATGTTGATTTTAGAAATCTTGCAAAAGACATAACAAAGAGGTTGAGAATGGAAGGTTTTTACCTCTTGGTGAACAAACTATGCATGATGCTTACCATGGAGGCGGAGATGGTGCTTCTAAGGTCATTAGTTAGGCTTGTAAAAAATTCAATGCTTGAAGAGTGTTTAGGAAGATACATTGTTTTGTTCCTACTAAGGATCTTCTCTTATCCGAGTTAAGTGATGTGACGTCTCCTACTTCTTCTATGATGCTCCCAACATATCAGAAGGCAGAGTTCATCCCCCTGGCAACCAAACTGACAAGGGCCATCCACCTGACACCAATCCTTAATAATGGATCGATGAGGAAGAATGGATGGGTCATTTGCCCCGTCTTCTCTCGGGACCATCCTAGCTGCAGAAGCGTGAGTAAACATAAGCACATGACATCAATATAGCAACAGAGTCACCTCGAAGGGTGACTACACCATAACATACATGTAAGAGCACATCAATAACATCATCATCACATAGGGGATCCTACCCAATGGCTCGGACTCCAGGGTATGGACTGATGCCTTGGGCCTCCAGAAGTCGTTGCAGATGGAAATCATAAGAATGGATTGGGCTGGCATAGAAATATGGCTATTGGGTAGTCCATTCCATCCGCCCCTCCCATGCGCACTTTGCAGATTAGGTTGAAGAATCTTGGGACTGGACCATAGCCTGCCGGGTGCGTAGCCAAAGGGGCTACTGTTGGGTTGCATCTCCCCAGTCCCAATGAGGTAGAAGGAGAGTGTCCTCCCCTCCAGAGGCATGCATGCCTATCACAGGCGGTTAGAGGGCCACTGCCCGTATTCGACTTGAACCTCGTTGAAGGTGACACATCACCCAAGAGGTGTCGAGCTCATGCCTTGCCCACACGCAGTGGCAAACCATTAAGCCTAGCCCGCTTAAATCCCCGGTAGGCCTTACACACCAGAGGGATCAGTCAGTGATGGGACAACTCCCCCTTATTCCACCGATCTAGCCCCGCCACCCACAACCAGGCAGGCTCTTGTACACGGGCCGCATTAATTTGGGAATTAACATCTAGGATCATCTGCTACTGAAGGTTTCTGGGTCTCTACCCCCCTTCCCACATACACAGGAGAGCATAGAATGGAACATCATCACCAAAAACTGAAATACTGAACAAGATCTAATCTATCTTACATAAACATACATGGTTAGGTTCTTTCGTTACAGCTGGTGATCTTAGGATCTACAAGACTGATCTAACATACTATCCTAGCTCATTGCTGGGCTAAGTGTCGGCTTTGCATAACAGAATCGCAGGTTACCTGATCCTTGGCTTGCTCCAGCTCCCCGATTCCTCGAATCACGTCCATGCCTTCGTTCTTGCTGAAGACAGCTGATCCTGATGAATCTAATGTGCAAAGGTGGCTCAGCGGCACCTGGCAATGCGAAATGGCAGCTTGCCTTGGCCGGAATAGCTCAGGGAAGCCAAAATGCGAAAATGGGAAAGGTTTAGGGTTTCCCCTTTTGTTCCTTATACATGAACTTTTAGGGTTAGGTTAGAAGGAACCAAATAGGGTATTGCCACTTGGCAAGGGGGTTTAATTGCATATGTTTAATATACATATGCAACATACGAGGTTGTCCCCTAGGCGCAACTCTTTACGTCTCTCAAGTACTTGTCGTGGTGACATGTACGTGTGACGTGATAGTATAATTTATGTATTCGGATCGTATGATATGCTAGAACGTCAAATCTCCCCACCTTGAATTGATGTTGTCCTCATCATCACACGTCTCCCCACCTTGGAAACCTGCATACTCTGCAATCCATTTGATGCATATAGTTTTACAACATAATTACCCCAAGGTAATATTTTAATTTTTCATAACACATCCTTGTTCAATATCATACTATGATGAGGGGCTCTTTCACCCTCTTACTTTATCGTCTATTATTCATAAAATTTTATGGTTTACATCATTATCATTAACATAATTCCAAAATTCTCTAATTAAGATTCCATATCGTCTCCTTGCAACACATTATGACAAAACATGTGTTGCAAGTTTTCGCAGTGCGACCTTCCTACCGCTAGACTCCCCTATTGGCCTGCAGGTTCAACACTACGCCAGTATACATTTAATTATTTTAAAGTTGGCTATTAGGGAACCACCCATTAATTACAATTTATATAAATGCAAGGCTAATCCACTGGCGTAGGAAGATTATGTTTCTTCCATCTTGACCGTGGAGACAGCGCCCTATCATGCCTAAGATGGTCACTCATGCCTACACCTTTAGTTGCCTTTGGCATGAAGGATGGCGTCCTTCCCGTAAGCATTGACTAGAGGTGCTTTCCTATCAATGCATGCCTGAATGACCTCTTATCTCTCAAGTTCGTCTATACTTCCGTGGAACGGAAGTAGACTTTTTAATCTACCTCCCACTCACCTATCGGTTCGGTGTCGACTACTTCGGTGACGAGCCGACCCTTGCATTGCTCCGTAAATCTGATTGTAGTACCCACATAGCATCTTCCATAGGTAAATGCGTCCATTTCACTAGGTATTGGAGGAATTGAGATCTTCTTGTCTTCTTATAGGACCTGTCAAGAAGAACCTCTGGGACGATTTTAAGCTGGTCGTCCGTCATTTCCAGTAACTCTGTTGTCTCCAATACTTCCTCTGGATTAAGAGTGTACCTCTTCAGGAGACTTACATGGAAGACTCTATGGATTTTGAGATGCGCTGGCAGGTCCAACTTGTAGGATTGGCTACCTACTCTTTTGGTTATCCTAAATGGCCCAGCCCATCTTGGAGCAAGCTTCTTGCAATTGCCGATGTGGAGCTTCGCTTGCTTGACTTTGATCTTCAGCCATACGTTGTCTCCAACATGGAATTCCTTATCGTTTTGTGCTTATCGGCTATGCTTTTCTGCCTACTTCTCGCTGCTAGAAGGTATCCTCTCACCTCCTCCACTAGCTACTGCATATCCGATAACATCTGCTGAGAGACTTCAACTTTGGACACTGGATTGTGCCACGTATCTGATGTTAAGCATTGATATCCATAATTTATCATGAAGGGCGACATCTAGGAAGATTCCTGCTTGGTGCTATTATAAGCGAACTCCACCAAGTGAATAAAATCATCTCATTTAGACTGCTTGTTCCAGACATAGTTTCGCAGCATGTCTTCTATGATTCGATTTGTGCGCTCCATCTGTCCATCCGTCTGAGGATGATATGCCATACTCATGGAGAGCTTCGTCTGAATCGTGCTGAACAAGTCTTGCCAGAATACGCTCATGAACTTTGAATCTCTATCCGAGATTATTTCTCTCGGCATCCCGTGGAAACTAAAGATCTCTTTGGTGAACGATACGTCAGTGTTGCTTGGAGGGCCCGTGCCGGGAAGCAAAAGACCGGTACCGAGTGAAGAGGAAATATGTATGTCCCTTGATTTTTCACATCCTGAAAATATAAATGCAAGTACCCACCTCTAGAGGGGTTGACCATGCGTGCCACGCGACAACAAACCTCTATAACAAGGAGGGGCTGGTCATGCGTGCTACGCGAAAATATATAACATTGAAAAGAACTTGAACGAACTTGGAAAGAAAGCCTCCAGAGGGGCCAATCATGCGTGCCACGCGACAAAAAACCTCTATAACAAGGAGGGGCTTGTCATGCATGCCAGGCATATATAAATAACAATAACTTGCTTAAAAAAGAGAGACATTATGAATTTTCTTAACATAGATGATATGTGAGTCGATGGTCCACGAAAAAGAGGAAAAGAGAAGGGCAGGACGGGAGGGTTTATCCAATGCTACTATACTGCTGTGAGAAGAACGTCGAATGAGAAGAAAGACCAAAAGACCGAATGTATATCGCTCGCCCTCTCACGAGAATCTCGATCTACGGTGTAGATCGATCTGCATTGATACCAAGTTTTTTGGCAACATTTTCTAATTCACACCAAGCTTTTGGACAACAGTTTCGATCTGACACCAGTTTTCAATTGACACCAAGTTTTGACGTCAAATCCTTTCCACCTAGCACAAATTTGATAAAGAGAAATGTTCGTGGCAGCCTTGACCTCCGTGATCTAAGTTACTTTATATGCCTTTTATTCCTCGATCTAGACCGTACATAAAGATCCTCATTTGTGGGGTATGCCTGTACAAGTTTTAGTATACTGTATAACACAATTTGCAAAATACTATAAGATTTGAGACAATGTACTATATGGTATTGATTTTGTACATGTATAACATGATTTTAGGGGCTCTCGCCGCCCTACGTCACCCCCCGTGTGAATATGCACCCAAACCAAAGGGGGTTTAAGGGGGAATTTTATTTTTAAGTGTGGAATGCAATGGTTTATGATAATTAATGTTAATGATAGTTATGTGTTGGTAGTTATACTAAAAAAAAATTTTGGCCCTTCGGGCCCTAACAAAAAAAAAAAAAAACCAAATAAACAAACAAGCAACAATACAACATATACACAGTCCAAACTCCCTTGAGTGAATATATAGCACCTAAACCAAAAAGAAAGTCATATAATCATTGTTTAGTGTTATATATTGTTATATGTTTGTGAGATCTGTGAAGAACAAAAAATTTAGGGCCTATAGAATATAAAAATCATAAAAACGGCAAAGTGTGCACAGGAGGATGAGAAATGACGGAGCGCCCTAACTAGGGCGGCGGCGGCGGCCGCCCGACCATAGTCCAATACTGTGCAGGTCCGATTGTTGGAAGAGCAGCCTTGCTGCTTCTGCTCTCTTCCGGAAGCTTTGGCAGAAGCCAGAGGTCTCTTTTTCCATTTCTTCTGTGACGATTGCAGCAGAGGATAGGATGGGGTATGGCCGCTACTTCCAACTCCCTCTCTTAGCGTCTGCACTTGATCTGGTAGGAGACTTTAAGCATTTGTCATTTGCATTTCTGTGTTTAGGCAGAACTAGACTAGTAATCAGCTCCTTCTTGGCTGATGCTAGAGCACATAGATGCTACTTAGCTTGATTTTTCAGATCTGGATATGTCATTCATTCTATCCTGTTTGGTGTTGGCTTTTTCCTGTTGCACTCACTGCAACCTGAAGCCCGCACTCAGTGTGGTTATGTCTGCACTCACTGCAGCATGTCTCCATGGCAGAGGACATAGAATGGCTTATTTTTGTTCTTCTGTGTTGCTTGCTTGGTATCACCTATGGGTTTTTTTCCCCTTCTCTATCCCAGCTAGAGAGGATGACATGGTAATCTGTACATGGCAGATTGGTAAAGCAAGAAATACAGGACGGGAGACCTGTGTCTCTTGTAGCTGCAACTCATATACTGTTTAAATGGTAATGTCTTCAAATCTTTCGGGGTGTGCTTCATGAGGCAGATATTATTGAAATAGATATTTTGTTCACTGCAACTCCTATTTGTCATGTCGGGGCAGCCATGGATCTGTGGGGCTGCAGCATTTGGCTGGAGGCTTCTCTGGGAAATTTCCATGAGAACTGTGATTGGCTTTCTCCCGTAGTATTCAAAACTGTTAAATATATGTTTCTTTGCCTTGAAGGTCTACATGGAAAGAGTAGCCTAGTCTATAGTACCTTTATTGTAGAGAAGAGGTTGAGGCAGATATACTAGTGGAGTAGCGGGTTGCTCTAGTATTGGAGGGAGCTCTTGGAGAAAGGCCTATAGTACCTTGCTAGTGGGAAGGCAGTTGGCAATCTTGCCTAGTACAGTGCTATTTCTGCTTAAAATCTTGCGGGTTGGGCTTCTTGGTAGCGGAGTACATTTCTGGAAGAGCAAGTCAGCCTCTATAGTACTGCTAGTAGGAGAAGAAGGCAGAGCTTCAGGCGTTCTCATCCTATCCGTAGCGACTTGTAGTCATATCTTATTCCTCTAGGTATTCCTTCGGCAGCATTCTTCAGGATCTTGAGGACTAATTTTTTGATTGCACTCTACAAGTGTTACTACCTTCCATAGTACCTACAAGAGCTGGGAAGAAGGCCACGCCCTCTAGTACTGGAAGAACTAAAAGGCTGAGGAGCATATTATTTTACAGGGATGAAGAAGAGGTTGAGAACCTTGAGCATAGTACGTGGACTTGATCTTAGGGTAGTTTTTCAGTTTGATGGCTGCATGTATTTTTTGTGAGAATTCTTTCTATCTGGTGACCAAGAGCATTGTATACTTCCTATCTGGCCTATTGTGGAGCCACAAGAAGGTCATGTACCATTTTTATATTAATCAAAAAATTCTTACCCTCAAAAAAAAAAAAAAAAAAAATCATAAAAACAATGCAAATGAAAACGTGTACACAAACTAACATAAGGGGTTCTCATACTCGTCTAACCCTCATACTCGTCTAACCCTAGCCCTTGATCCAAGTAATATTCCATGGATTATTCCAAACCCACAAACTATGGCCGTTCATCAAAAACAAGATGGGGTCAAACCCCATTTTCCACCCATACACTGTGCACAGATGGAACTCCATTCCTGTTCAACACTAGAGCTGCTTGCATTACAACCTGCAGCTCTGTAAATTTGAATTACATGAACAACAAGAAAACTCTAATATAACTCCAAACTTAACAGCAGCTTATTTCCATAGACGGCAAGCAGATCAGATGCGCGCCAATAACATACATTTGAATAAGAAGAAAGTATGTAGAACAAGTACAACAAATTGGACTTGCTGAAGCAACACACAGTTTTGCCAGAGGGATTTCCACAGTGCAATTGGAAAATTGCATGGCAGTCTGACACAAAAGATTTGCGGTCACACAAAAATGCCCAGACTTTCGTGAACATCCTCTTCTGATGGTACATAAACCTGAAAGAAGTGCGAATTCATCAATGTATCACAATATCATGTACATGTTTTTCTAGGAAAGGCCTTTGTTAGAAACAGCGTTACAAGACATAAATTGTTAAGAAGCCAAAGAAGGAGATATACCTGATTACGCATTGGTACCCTAACTATCCTGCTGCGGCTATGCCCTTCTGTTACTGGTCGCTTGACAAAAACAAAACGTTGCTTACAGAGTGGACAACGTGATTCTACATCAACATTTCTGCATCAACATTGCAAAACATCAGTCCTGTGCTCGCCTTCAAACAACTCTGAAATCCGGCTCTTCACGGAACTCCTCTGCCATGGACCAATTAACCCTGTATCAGAGCCATCGATGCCAAATCCGGAACCCTAATCGCTTCAAAAACGTTTCTTTTGAAAACCACAAACCTAATATTATCTTAATATTTGAAACCTAAGCTAAAAAGGCATGCAAACAATAGAATAGAAGCCCCACAACCACACGATTTTCCCTCTTCTTTAGAATCAATGGCTAACAAATGGGTGCACTCTAGAAATACCGTTTAGTACGTCCACGTGAATACGCCTGTGAAATCATATGAAAACCATGCAAAAAAACGTATAAAATCACAAAAAAAACCCCTCTTATGATGCTACATATTCATTTAAAATAACAAGACGTGAATACCATGTAAACAAGAAAAGTCTTGAACTTTGAGATATCACTTACCTTGATATTCACGTGAGCTTCTTCGTGACTTTAAGTAAGACCTATGAGGCTCAATATAAATGGTAGTATAAAGAGGAGGCTCAAATAAATGGTAGTATAAAGAGGTGTGACTTTCTCCACTTCTATTTTATTATTAGTGACACATGACGATTATTGCTTTAATTGTTGTTCCAAGAAGAAGGCCCCTTGAACTATAAACCTTGCCAAGAGTTTAAGTGTCTAGAGCGAGGTACAAGCATTTTATTGCCTTATTATTTATGATGGTGATAAGACACGATTTACACACGATTTACACGAAGAGAACTCGTCATGTTATTATCTCACACAATATGACAAATAAGGATGTTACACTTTATTACCTTGTTATTTGTGGCCGTGATAAGACATGATTTGCACGAAAAGCTTGTCCTTGTGTCATTATGTCACACAATAGGGACAAATAAGGATGGTACGTTGTGCCTAACAAACCACACCCAATGTAATAGATGCACAAGTTTGGAGTGGAAAGTGTCGGGGTTTATAGTTTGGGAAATTTGTAAAAATACCCCTACATAGTTTCAAAATTGTGAAATACCCTTGTTTTAGGGTTATTTTAGATGGAAAACATTGTCACTGTTTTGTGATGATCCAAATTAGGTGTCATTTGAATGAATTGTAGGTGAGGATGATGTTTTCCCCAAACCTAAAATCACATGCATCGGAGTTCGTAATATTAAGGGAGATATTTCCAAGGGAGATAAAAATGATTGTATGGATGCATTTCAAAACACAATAATCGAGGACAATATATTATCACATTAATATAGGCTTAGATTATGACAAGTAATATAATGTGCAATATCATATGTTGCTTGTTCGTCCCTTTTCGGCCAATTCTTGAATCTAATGAGACTGCATCACGACACCTTTGCCCCGTTGAGACTGCGTTCTGTGATAATATGCCCCTACAGGCTGTTCCACGGGTTCGGGCAGTAACTCGAGTGCCCAAACCCTGTGGAACATCATGTGGGGGCCTATCATCCAACGGCCAAGATTTTTTTGGAATCCCAAAATTTAAAATCTGTGTGAAAGAATGATTGCAGAATCTGTTCGACACCATTCTTATTACTGCCACGGTTTTTCCCTCGAAAACCCTTCGGGGCGGGGTTTTTTAACTCGGACAGTAATAAGTTTGCTGCGCTTCTTTCGGGTCCCATAGGCCGATTGGTCTCAGTGGACGATAAAAATCATTCTTTCTTTCTTTCTATCAAAATGTTGCGGAAAAACTGCTAGTATTTTCTTTCTTTGATTTTAGGACAACCTAGGCCTAATGCGTTTGGTTGGGTTGAAAGAATTAGCTTGCACTCCAAGACTAGCATGCCAACTTCCGACATGTGCACCAAAAAATGGCCCACCAATTCGGCATTGCCCTTTTTTCACCCATCCCTGTTTCCTCGATCCAAGGCTGCAAATAATGTCACCGGGTAGATCTGACCTCCCTTTTCCATCCAAAGTCTTTGCAATATTTAATTCGTTTCCTGGGTCATGCAAAAGATGCTTTTGCCCAGATCCTACCTTTTGGAGCTGCCGGAACATTTATTTAAATTTTTGTACCCATGTGGCGAAATTTGGCACCATTTCATCTTGCCGGGTCTGCATTTTCCGGCATCTCTCTGCTTCTGGTCCCATTTTTACAATGGATTTTGTTGTTTTTACTGGAATTGAGTCTTGCATACAGCACATGCGGGTCTGATTCCAATTGGAAAGGAACTTTAGGTGATGCAGCCCATGTGGGGCACTTGTCTTTGTAGTGGGTGTTATGTTCCTTTTGTTCTCCATAGCGGGAAGTAAACAATGCTAATCTGTCTCTGTTTTAATGTTGAGAATTGGGCGTGATAAGGTGCCATGTAAGGAATTGGGCCTGCAGCTGTGATTTTGTTGAAGATGAAGCAGACCGAAGACATGTTACAGCATTTCCCATCTCCTTGTAGCACTGAGTACAGCTTTTGTACGCTGCATCAGACGGATACCATGATGCATGCTTTTTCTTCAAAGCTCACTTGCGTCTGGAGTCCCCATTTCATGAATTGACATGAATTGAGCTTTTAGATCTGGGTAAGCGTTAACTCAACATTATTTTTTCTTCCTTCTTCGTAGCATGCGCTAGGAATTTCTATATCAACAGCATTTGACAACTTCTATTGGGTAATAATTCAATTCCTGATTTGCATATTCTGTTTTATGATGCCTCAGAGGACATGAAGAAGAAAACCCGCACTAATAAGAATTGTATATGGAGAGTTGCAGCATTGGCATTGTTTGTCACAGCATTATTGGCAGTACTCAGGCTGCAATTATCTTTTGTACAAGACACTGTCGCTAGTGAACCAGTCTTACTTACTGCTAGTCCATCAGTTCCAAAGCCAAAAATAGCATTCTTGTTTTTGGCTCGTAATCGTTTACCTCTTGACTTTTATTGGGAACACTTTTTTAAGGTAAGCATGCCAACATTTTCAGGGTTTCTTAGTATCTCTACAACTTACATTTGCATTCTAGAATGTTTGAAACCATGAGAAATCAACAGGAACAATAAATTAGGGTCCTAGTTGGTTTCCAGGATAATGGTTGTGACGTATTGTCTAATTTGCTGAATACTCAATTTGCTTAAAGTTATGATAGTACAAGTTTTCTTAGAAGGTAAAAGTTTTTGAAGTGTGACATAAGTTGATATTCGTATAAATGCGTGCAGGGTGCAAAGGATCATGAATATACAGTCTATGTCCATGCCAGGCCTGGTTTTGTATACACAAAAGAAACAACACAAAGCGAGTCCTTCTACAACCGACAACTACCAAACAGTGTATTGGTAAATTAACTCTTATGAAACTACCTCTCTTGCTTTTCATATCCTTTCTGATGCAAACCAATGCTATTGACACTTGACGAACCGTTGAAACCTTGATGAGCAGACCTTAAACCGAACAACCATAGACAAATTCACTACTTGAAAAAATTAGACTATACAAGAGTAAAATCAGTTGGTAGCTTTCTCACGATTGTGTAAGCAAAGTATGTGTTTTTTCTTCCGCTAGTTATTGAAGCCAGTAGAGATGTAAAAGCAATATGGCGATTGTGTGCATATGATTCAGTCATAATTTTGACTTGTTGGAAAACGCATGTTCAATTTGCTAGAGGGATGCATGTTTTCTATTCTGATTGATTACGTCAAGAAGCTGACGTGTAAACACTGATTGTGGCAGGTTGAATGGGGAGAGGCAAGTATGATACAAGCAGAACGATTGCTGCTGCTTAAAGCACTTGAAGATTCTCAGAATGAGCGTTTTATATTGCTTTCTGATAGGTATGCATGATGCTTACATGCATAAATTACTACAGAATATGATCATATAGTGCAGCTATGGAACATTATGCTGCATCAACAGCAGATTGAGAGTGAAGAGGATGGTTTGCAATGATCTACAATGGCATAGTAAGAGAAAATATAAAGGATAAATCGATTAATCTATTGAGAGTAGTACAATGAAATGCCATGCATATATCCAATTTTTAGAGCCATTTTCACTTCAGAACTAGAAGAGTTTGAGTTCAGAATGTGAGAATGGGATCTCTTAATTGCTACTTCCCCAAGGCAGAAATGCAGTATGTAGCATTGCCATTGGAGTTGTATACACGGAATAAAAGAAATGGTTTTGAGTTAACAAGATTGGATCCATCTGCTTGTGCTGTTTTGTTCTAGACTTAGACTCAAGGTGCGAAGAGTGAGTGCTTCTTGAGATGGGAACAAGCAGAAAATCCCAGATTGTGCTTTCTCTTGCAAGTGCATGACATTGAAGATATCATCTGTTTAAGCCACTGCTGGTATTTCTGTGTCTATCCAAGAACTTGGGAGGTCATAGACACTAATTTATACTTCCCGTTTTCTTTGAAGATATGTTACTTAGAACTGGAGAAAGAAGGATCACAAGCTACTAAAGCTAGCACCTGTGTGTGCGTGTGTACGATCATAAGCATTGTGTCTCATTCAATTTAGTTCTTTTGCCCAAGGAGTTGGAAACATAATTTGGAATGGCTAAGCACAGAGGAAACTGTTATACCATAATCTTAATCATCCGTGTTAGACCCTCTTACAGTTGGACTAGATAAGACATGACAAGATTGAGAAAGGCTGATGCATATAATTATGTTTGGTTGTTGTACTTCGGGGGTTTGCCCACCCATGTAGAGGCAGCTTGTCCTGTTAGATTAAGCGTAAAAAAAGTTTGGGTGTGATTGTCAAAGCTTTTTAATAGCGTCTCGCAGCCAAACCTTGCCAACTTGATCTAACAAAGAACCCAGTCCGATAAATATCAATTGACCATTGTCACCTCATCCTGTCATCCATAAGTTATAGCCAAACTGCAATATTGCATACTTGTTAATGGATGAAGCATTAACTTTTTAATAATGCATGCTCTTTTCAGCTTTTATTGACAGCAGAGTTGATTCTTTTTGTGTAGCTGTGTGCCTTTATACAATTTCAGTTATGTCTACGAATATGTAATGTCAACAACAAAGAGCTTTGTAGACAGGTAACAGATGACAAAGAATTTTCAATCATGCTCGTTTTACTTCTTGATGTTTGATACCTGTTTGGATTGTACAGTTTTAGAGATTATAGGGAAAATCGCTATAACCCAAGAATGTCACCAGTGATTCCAAGGGAAAAGTGGAGAAAGGGTTCCCAGGTATATTTCTTACTTGATTTCTTGTAACATAGTTGTAGAACTTAAGTGCATGTTCTGGTGGGATGCTTCCATATGGTGGTTATCAAATGTATATCTTCTTATGGGGCATTAAATATCTTTTTCTAGTCACTTTTTGGTTACCTTGATCTGTATATTGAAGTCTAAATTGTATCTGCCTTGTGTAGTGGTTTGTTCTTACACGAAAACATGCAACAGCAGTAGCAACTGATGACAAAATTGTTTCTGTATTTGCTGAGCACTGTAAGGTAAGGTATTTATGCATGAAATACTGCTTTCACAAGGCATTTGGGAAAGCATTCCATAAATAAATTCACTTTGGGCGTTTGTCCCATTCTACTGGAAACATCCTTTGCATTCTTACAGCTTATTTCACCGATAGAAATAAATGAAATAAACTGTTTTACATCTTTATAAAGGCCTACTATCAATAAGACATGTTAGATTTACGAATAACTATTTAAAATTTCAAATTCAATGGCAATGAAAGATCCTGTCTTTCTGGAGCTTGACACTGGAAGAGAATAATAATGGACACTTAAATTAACTAAATCATCGCCTCAGTTACTGGCAAGCCACTAAAATTGCACACATGAAAGGTTCAGCTGTTCCAACACTATACAATATTGCTTAATTTTCATAATCTACCCTCTATCATTCATCAAATTAGAAACCTTAATAAGACATTCACTTCTGTTTTGGGTGCATTTTGTATAGTACTTTCCCTGCATTCTATATTCATATTTCTGCACTTCATTTGTTACAGAGAGGTGCTTTGCCGGAATTTTGGCGGGAGTATAAATTGGTAAGATCACAAATAAATGGTAGCATTATCCTGTATAATCACTCATAAATTCCTTCTCTGTTTGCCACGTAGACTGGATATAAAGCCTCGGGGAAAAACTGTGTGCCAGATGAACACTATGTGCAAACTGTTTTGGCAGTAAGTTTCTTCCGTCCCATTAATTGGTAACAAAATTCTTTAAGTTTAACTCTGATCGTGTATCAGACTAGAAATAGGCCTATGGTACTGTTCACCACTTTTTTGCATCCATTTGCCAAAACTTCAGAATGGCCAATATATGATCCATATCTTACCAGAGTATTACTTCTTATATACCTGATTAAAATACAGCAGTTCTTACATATATATCTCTAATTTGAAAGAACTTGATGATTAATAATCGTTCTTCTAGCTCTGGGAATATGCAGGATGCCATTGGCTGTTCAATTTATCCCATGTAAATAATTGCAAACATAAAGACGTATGCTTGTAATTTGCCAGATTAAAGGATATGAAAGCGAGCTAGAACGAAGGTCATTAACTTACAGTTTATGGAAACGCTCTAACCGTGTGCGCGAAAGACAAGGATGGCATCCTTTTACCTTTTCTGATGTGTCGTTGGAGACCATTCGTGAAATCCAGGTATCTTGCAAATCTATTACCCACTCACCATGAAATCTATTTACAATTTGTTCACATGTGTGGCCATTGTGCTGTAACTCTATAATGGCCCATAGGTTCCTCGTAAGAAGAGTGCTTACGAAGACCTGTGTAAGAACTGTTGTCTTGGGAATCTCATATCCCCAAATGGGCAATTTGGAGAGAATAAAATAGGGTAAAAGTAACAGGGGTTTCACAACTAAATAATAAAATCCAAAACTGGTGAAAAATTGCAGAATGTAAGAGCAGTAAGCAATAACAATACGTAAAGCTTGGTGGCAATCAATCAACTACTGGCTGGGAATCATCTTGTTTTTTAAAAGCGCTGGCCAAAAGGTGTGATATGTCAAAAGTATGAATGGCCAAAGGCCTCAGTAGGAGGTTCACTTGGAACCTTGAGGCATCTATTTTAAATCATCTATGGGATCGTTGCTTTATATATAACATGCTTGCCTTAGGCAAGGGGGGAAGTTTGTTGGTTTGGAGAGTCTACTCTGCCATATGTGCAGACACCATGTGGACGTAATTCCCCTGCACTAGGCTTTTGGCTTAACAGGCTTGTCAGGCTCTTATCTTGCATAATGACATTCTCAATTCCATAACTGCTTATTAGAAGATGTTGAATTATCCAGGTTTCCTTGACTGTTGGCCTCAAATATTTAGCACGCAATGCAAGTAGATTCTTTCATGTGTTGATCAACTTAAAACGGCCTAGTAATGTCAGAAAGTGGCAGATAAGGATTTTTGATATACTACAGGTGGACTATAAGCAGTTTTAAGTGGAAATGAACATAACCTTGACATCTGTTAAAGGCAAGGTACATCAAACGTCATCTATGAGATTTTGGGAAATAGATCACATCTTCAAACAGGAAGAATTGCATGTAAAGGCTGGACCAATGGAAAATAATATGATACCTACATAATCACAAAGTCAAGTGGAGGACTTTTGAAAACGGATTGATTACTCTTTCATGCTTTCGTTTTAATAATCATTTCTCTTGAACTACATTCAGGCTATTGACAATATCAAGTACGAAAGTGAGTGGAGAACAGAGTGGTGTAGTGTAAATAATGCTCCTCGACCATGTTTTTTGTTCGCGAGAAAGTTCACAAAAGGAGCTGGTATCAAGCTCATGAATATGGTAAGAACTTTGCTATGGTTGCTCTATGTCCAATTGAATTGATCTCTAATAATTGAAATGCTTTCTAGACACGAGAATGGGACCTAACAACTCAGCAAGTGCAAAGCATTTAAGTTAAAGCGGGTGGCTCTTCTGTACAGTTGAAGTTATCAATTTATTGCACTTTTAACATATAATTAGATTTGGCTCCTTGGCATTGTGGATCACAAAGTGATTTGTGATTGCCGATGGCTCAAATAATAAATCTCAAAAAGATTTGTATAATGTGCTCCAAATTTGGAATAAATTATTCGTCCCTGAGATTTGAAATTAGTTAGTTAGATTAGTCTCCAAAAACATTGGTATTAGCAAAAATAAGGGGAACAAAGTTTTACCTGATACAAATACAGTACATATTAAAAATGATGCCCACATGCTCCTTAAAATACCCCTTTTGAGAAATGGGGGATTGATGAGCAAAGGATAATTCTTTGAGGAGAAGGGGATTCTAGGTCTATGTTAGAGGTAGTGAGGGAGTAACAAGGGGATTGCAATTTAGATCATGGGGATTTTTTTGTAGAAATTGAAGAATGGGGGATGAGGAGGAGTGGGGTAGTCAAGGGTACTAGGGGTAATTAGGGAGTAATAAGGGGATTGCAATTTAGAACATAGGGATTTCTACTAGCAAAAATGAAGAATAAGGAATGATAAGAAATGGGGTAGTCAAGGTTAGTAGGGGTAATGAGGGAGTAATGTAGGATTGTAATTTTAAACATGGGGATTTTTTTGTAAAAAAAAGAAGAATGGGGGATGAGGAGAAATGGGGTAGTCACATGTATTAAGGGTAATAGAGGGATTGTAATTTAAAACATGGGATTTCTACTAGAAAAATGAAGAATGGGGTATGACGAGAAATGAGGTAGTTATGGTTAGTAGGGATAATGAGGTAGTGATGGGAGATTGTAATTTAGAACATGGGGATTTCTACGGAAAAAATGAAGAATAGGGGATGACGAGAAATGAGGTAGTCAAGGTTAGCAGGGGTAATGAGGACGTAATGGGGGGTTGTAATTTGGAATAGAGGATTGCAATTTAGAATGAGGGATGAGTAGAAATGGGGTAGTAGAGTAGGAGTACTGAGGGCATAATGGGGGATTGCACTTTAGAATTGGGGGATGAGGAGAAATGGGGTAATTAGAGTTAGACAAGAGAATTTGAGTTCGAAAGAGAGGAGTACCGGCAATAGGCATAGTTGCTACACGGTGGACCATAAGCTTGTAGTCGGGCTATGGGGACAAACCCGGGCTAGCAAAGTTGGCCCCAGGGCCCTGACTTTTAATGTTTATAAAATAAACATTAGCTATGGTTTTGAAACATTAATATTGTTAACATAAGTGACTTGGTGTCTTGTGATTGGTTTTAGTTGAACAATAGGCTAAGAAAAGGTCAAAGCTTTTTCAAGAATCCTTGCATTTTCGTATTCCTTTTAAACGCATCTCCCTGACAGATAGGGAAAATAATTCCAAATCAACACATTTCTTTGCTCAGAGTGGCGATGGCAGATAGATATCCATGATTGTATGTACCTCTCATTCAGCTTTTTCGTGCATCTGTCCAAACAAACAATGGCATTGGTGGATTTTAAAAACGCATCTACAGATAGGTAAGCCGATCTTTGGAGGCAATTTATGGAGACAGTGGCAAACTACTGTGGCAATCAGGTCGACTGCTTACAACTCAGGTAAGAGGTAGTCTTGGCTTCAGGTCGGCCTTACATGCTGCATAGCCTCCCTGATTTTCATTTCTTGATGTTTTAGATGCATGTGTTGTTTTGTGTCTATCTGATTTAAGCTTTCAAAACCTTTTTTCCGTATTGTATTGTGCTCCAACACAGAGGCTATCCAATTTCTAGTTTTTTTGTTCTAAATGGGAGTGGCCACTTAGACCAGTGGTAGACCGATGTACTGTATACAGGATCCATTATTATTAATTCATGATGTGAATTCATTATGTGCATGTGCATAGGATTTAAGAGTGGAATTGCATTGTTACGGGATAAAATCTATGGGAAAGTCCAACGATATGAAGAAAAATAGGAAGGCATAGTTTACTTATAAATCAAGGTTCCCTTTGTCCATAGAGTGTGTTATTGTGTCTGTTGTTCATTATTTGAAGTGTCTATTAGTGGCCAAGCCTGAGTACCTAAATCACTTACATTTCCTATGCATTTTTTGATAGCATTGTGCTAGAACATTATGTCTTACTTATTTACAGGATTATTTATTTACATAATTATTTATTTATTTACAGCCAAAGGATATTGGCGCCCAATTAGCAGGCAACACTTTGGCTCGGTGAGCTTTTCTTTATTTTGTACGAGTTCATCATGATTGGGCTATATTTTCTGTTTTACAGTGTGGGATCTACTCTTGCACTTTGCCTTTTGGATTAAAGGTTTCAGGGAAACTACGAAATTTGAAACAATAATTTGAAGCATTTATATGCATATTTGTACCACCACTCACATAATTGAGAATGAAACTTAGTTTACATACTGTGCCTTGTGTGGCTTGAGGTGATGTTACAGATTTCTCTTTCTATCAACCTTCATTTTCCTTTTATTCTTTCGTTTTGAAGTTTTGTTTCAGATTCTGCCAACTCCCCTCTATAAAGTAAATGTTGGTTGTATGCGTGATAGATGGTGCAAGTTCTATAAGATGCGTGCTACATTTAAGATGATGTGTTGAGAGAGAATAGGGGGGAATAAGAATATACCAAACTATAGTGACGCATGATCTCCAGCCATCTCATATCCCCACTTTGGCTGTCTACATATCCATTTTCATACATTTGCACGGAAAAAGTCAAATCCAAGTCTTATTATAATTTTGTCCAGATGATTTATTTTTTATTAAAATTTCGTACCTGAAATAACATGCTTTAAGAAGACTTCGGGTTTTGCTAGCTAATCTGGCCTTTAAGTTATGTTGGTCTTGATTTCATGCTTTTCTTGAAAAGAAGTCAACAATTTTATGGAGATAAAAAATCAATGGGAAATCAATGCTCAACAAAAGCTTGAAGAATATGCAAAAGAGCAGTTAGAGTTGTCAGCATCTCCTAATTTTTGTAGAGCATTAGTAAAGGGACAATTTTGCCAAGCTATGGAAGACAAAGGAAGGAAGACACAACTATGGAGATGGTTCCTCAGTTTCTAGCTAGGAGTTACAACAAAATGGGCACTTAGTATTAATGCAAAGGCTGCAGCTGAATTCTATGAGCGGAGACATGTGAAATGGGCTAGGGTTTTCCAATGTTGGCTCCATTCTTGCACATATAGGATGTCTCCAGCATCTTTTCTTGCTTCAGTGAAGCTTTGGGGTAGCTTGTTAAGGTTGTTTTAGGTCATTGGAGGTGAAATTGCCATAAGATGCCATAGCTATCTTCTTCTTACATCAGATATGAAGACCTGAGCCAATTTTGAGGATTTAATTTAATTGCATTTACAACAGTCTTTTCTATTCAGCTTTACCTTAGGTCGAAGTAACCATCTTATTTGTGCTTTTGTATTTGTAAATTCTGTTGTAATATTTAGGCTTTATAATAGAGGAACTTCTGAAGCAGCCATGGCCAGAACTGGGAGAGCCGACGCTGGGAGGGCAACATGCGAATAGTTCATTCACTGAACAAAGTAATTTTACCACAGCTTTACGAAGCATCGTTGCAGTCTTGAAGGATCCTGAACTTGACTGTCTGATCATGGTTACAGACTTGAACTATTGTAGCCACTAGACTTGAACAATTGTAGTCACAAGGTTTGTATGTAGCACAACCCATATGTGTTGTATCATAACTATGGTCATATGTTGTATCTTAAGCTCACGATTTGTTGAACCTTGTGTTCTGATTTTATTTTATTTTTTTATTTTTTTTTTAATGTGTAATCTTTCAATAGGGAGGTTTCATAGTGCAAGCTGTGTGCTTGGCTGGAGCATGCACACATTATTGGTATTCGAGGTCCCCCCATTTTTTTTTAAGCCATCTAGCTCTAAATTTGGAAGTCTGACTGCTTTGTAGTAGAGGGGCTAACATTTTAACCATGATTTCACAAGTGCACCCCACAAAGGAGCCAAAACCTACTACGTTGTTAACCCTTAGATGTTTCACTATAAAGCTCTGCTGAAGGGAAAGGATCACAGAAATGAAATATTCAAAATAGAAACTCTTATTTCCAATAACGTAGATTCGCATTGATTTGGTGTGTTGATGGATGTGTTTGCATGCCATTTCTGTTTCAGTAATTTGTAACTACGTGATTATCATGGTTACGTACTTGAACAATTGTAGTCACTAGATTTGAATAAATTGGTTACCTTTAATATAGATATATCTTATGCAGTGTGTTCATTTGACACCAAATACTATATTGCAAAATACTATGTTGCAAACTGGCCTGTATACATTGTCGCTAGAAACGGGTATGGAACACATTGCATATGGAAAGGGGGAACACATTGCATATGGAAACGAGGTACAATGGAAAGAGGAGAATATTAATTTATAAATCATATAAAGGGGGGAATGTTGCTGGAAAGGGGTATGAACATTGGCTGTGAGGAAAGGAGTATGAACATTGCACATGGAAAGGGGATACAAATGAAGGAATTCGAGTAAGGGGATAGTAAACAACAAAATTATGAAGGGGGATTGTTGAAAAAAGGTGTATTAACTGAGTATGGCGGTATTAAACTGCAAGATCACAAAAGGGAGATGGTTGAGTAAGGGGATATTAACACTAGAGTTGTCCCATGATGGACTAGAAATGGTTCATTTGTAGTGTTCGCTAAAAACATTCATATAAAATCCATTTCTCAACATCTAATCGGGCCCTTTCCAGAATTTTATATATGATAGTCATGCTTCAATGTAAAAATAGCTGAAAATGTAACTGTTCTCATTTTTGTGATTTATGTTCTAGCAAAGTCGAAGGGGTTAAGTCCCAAAAGCTTCATATTTAGAAAAAGTGAAACTGTCTTGTCAAAAAGATTTTCTTGATTATTTTGGGTATAACGATATTTTTCTATTCGAAATAGAGTAAAAGACCCAAAAATCCTCATGTCAATCTGAAGTTTGTGAAGAGAGATATTGTCCTTTGGACATGACTGGGTCAGAACTGTTTTCTGTCTTCAATAAACCAGTATTAGTTCCCCAGAAGGCAGGTCCAATGAATATACAACAACTTTTACACATTTGTGAGTTTTGAGCTAAAATTTAGCATATAAGTCATAGACAAGTACATCCGCCAGTAAAAAATATTTGTTAGGCCCAAACTTGAAGTGTACCCTTTCACTCTTGATTCCAATTGGAGGGAAGTTGTGAAAATGGGTTTATAGCTCCATAAGAATAAAAGTATATTCTAAATGGGACAAATAAAAATCATAACATCAAAGTGTTGAAGGATAGGAGACAAATAAAAAATAAATAAAAAAAAGGACTCAAACATGTGCTCTCAAGAATTTTTTGAAGGTTGATGTGTCCTATCCAGTATGCAGACCAAAACTCGTCCACAAAACCCAGGCTCACATGAAAAATAGTAACACAATCATGTTGACTCAAAACAAGCACAAATTTCTAACATTATTCATATAAAAGGTGCTTTATAGGGTAAAAATATTTTAGAATGCTAAGTGCAAGATCGTGCTTAGAATGCTAAGTGCAAGATCGTGCTCTTTCATCCTTTTTAGGGCCTTACCGTCATGAATGCTGACGTTTAAGCTCTTTGTCGATTGTGCTGGCTATGGGAAATTCTTAAAGCAAATAGTCCTCTCCTAAAGTTTTTCCTTTGCCACACTCCATCTTTTGGTGATCTATTTTTCCTGTTTTAAACATCATAGTTTCACAGTTTTGGAAAGGCTTTTTTTTTAGCAAATTTTAAATGACTCTGATTCTGGAGATTCTTGACTCATAGCTAGTATTATTTGAGATTTTTGTGTTCAGAAGGTCTTTTCTTGAATGATAAAACTGTAGTGACTATCATGGTTTGACATATCTTCTTTTTTGTTGCTATCATTGTTCATTTGCGCGTCTCTTTAAGCCTATGATGAGCCATGTTCAGTTTTGGATTTGCTATGTTATGAGTGTCTTTGTCGCTCCTGCATTTATTTCTAGATCATTCTTGCATTTCTTGTTAATGGATTTATAGATTTGCAAATTTCTACAGTTTTATTTTTGGTGCTAGAAAATTGCTCACCTTCGGTGGGCGTTCCATGTGATTGTTCGCAAAGAGTGGTGTATTAATGTGTGAGCTAGGTATGTTAGAACATGAAAAACATAGCCAGTATGTGTTGTTACTTTAAAGCATGTTATTTCACGCTTGGACCATAAACCACAAAGATTTTAAGATAGTTTGACAAATTGGAATGTACAACTATTATTTTGGCAGTTGCTATGGCCTTGAACCTTGATTTTAGATTCAATACTGCTAATTATAATTGAATTGAATTGAGTTGAACTTGTCTATGAGACCCAAACAAAGAGAGAGTGCAACAGATGTATACAGCCTGTGGTTAACCCCCCGCCTACTGAAGGATTTTCGTGGGAAAAACCTTAGTAGTAATAAGTCTGCCGACAAACTCTACAATGATACATGTTAGTGAAGTACTAGAGGACACAATTGGAGGACAATGCACGTATCAATCACTTCCTGGAGATACAATCCCAGTATCCCCACTGAAGCTGTGTGTAGCATCACATGGAGCGACTTCTCAGGAAAGAACCAACTCAGCATAGTATGGCTCACATACTCAGTAAAGGGAAAGGAAAAGAACCAATTCGAATGAGAATGTAGAAACTACTGTTAAGGTATATTTATTTATTCAAAGACACGCACAAGTTTTAATTGTTTACGCTTGATAAAATTATGCAAGGAATTACTGTATCATTGGAGTTGAAATATTTGTACTTCAAGATGGAATTCTAAAACTTGGATGTGGTAGCTTGTAGTCAGCAATAAAACTTGCATCTTACAAATCAAGCTTTACAAATAAATCAAACCGTATATGTGTATGATGGTGCCTTGCTATAATCTACACCCAATGTGTGCCAAGAAACCATATATATTAACGAACTCAAATCCATTGAGCAACTTGCCTCCCATTGAGCAACTTGCCTCTTACATTTTGTAAAACACATATGGCTTACATAATTCAAAGTTTTAAAAGAAACATTTTCTGAAAACAAAGCATACAATCTACTTATTTGAATATTATCTGCAAGTATTCTACAACAAAAAAGGTGCTCACATCCCCCGGAAAATCCCCCATTGAGGAACCGGGGGACTTGAGAGCAAGGGGTTATTTCTTTTGCAACGATGAATTTTTTACCAAAGGGGTATATTATACAGGGGGAGATTAGCAGAAACGAGGGATTCTTGAACAAAAGGGTATATTTTAATGGGGAAATTAGTAGAAATAGGGGATTGCAAATGCACGTTGGGGTATTTTCAAGAAAAAGGGAGTGGGTCAAAAGGGAATTTGCGAATGCATTGGGGTAATTTCAAGAAAAGGAGACTGGTTCAAAAAGGGAATTTGCAAATGGATTGGGGTATTTTCAAGAAAAGGGGACACATTCAAAAGGGAATTTGCGAATGGATTGGAGTATTTTCAAATAAAAGGGGATTGAACGAAAGGAAAATTACTGAAAAAACTGAGGACTGCAATAAGTACAAAAGGGCCCATAATTTTAAGTAATTTGAGGTTGATGAAGGTTACATTTCTCAATAACTTTTTAACATGCAACAAGTATGGGTTGGTATTCCACCCAACACAAAGCCATTGACAAGTTTCGTATAAGAGAAAGGCCCAATAGGCTTCTTTCCAGAAGGGAAAGCTAGACGACGTGCGAAGTGCGGAGGCCTACTTTGACCTTCCGGAAAGAAGCCCCAGGGGCCTTTGGCTTTTTTTATAAAAATTTTTACCTGTCGTTCTGGTGCTGAACGGAAGGTAAAAAGTTTGCAATCGGAGGTAAAAGTCCAAAATTGAAGGTAAAACTGCTGCCATCAAGCGCAATATGTTGGTTTAAAAAATGTGCCATGTGGCACAATTTAAAGTGGACGTGGCTAGGAGGGCAAGTAAGTTAACATTTAGAGCAATGTTCTATGTCCTTTTTTTTTTTGACGCTGAAGTTAAGTGACAAAGGAAATGACATGGCAAACCCTATAAATATGGCACAAATGTTCCCGAATCGAGCGTATTCATGCTACAGAGAGAGGCTCGGCATCTTTTTAGTTGTAAACTCTCCAAGCTGGCTTCAAATCCGGCCATGAAGCATTTCAGGTAAAATCCTATGGCTTCCTTTACGGATTAAGATATATAATACGGTTTTATGTCTGCTATATGAAGGCACCTAAATTACTGGCAAAAGGCATTGGAATCATTTCTGTTACATGCAAGTCAGTGATCTGCCGCCCCTTTCAGGTAGAAAACAAGTGCAAAATATTTCTTATAATGAACTCGTTAGATGGCGTGAAGCTCGGTTTAAGAATTTGGATCCCGATCTTTATGCTTGACTGTCTGTGTAAATTTCCTTGATGCTTAAGAATAATTTGGCGACCTGGGGGTTCTCAGAATAAAGGCCATATGAGGGCAAAACTCATTGATCTGCTGAGAAGGGCATGCATTGAACATGGCAATTCTCAGCCAACAAAAACCAGCTGCTATAGCTTTGCATAAGATAGATCTAAACAGAGGAAAAGCTGTGTTAATATCAAGAGATCTATGTCTGGTTTGCAGCAATGTGCTAAGGCAAACCTGATCCCAGCCTGCAATATTGAGAGGGTGGAGTTGTCTATCAATGAAAAAGATGAGATTTCAGAGGATGATGACATCTTTTCATTTAATTGATGAAATGCAACTTAAATCTAGTTGCATTTTTTCGTTTATGTTCTCCAAGCCTTGAGCAAACTGTATTTTAATTGCTGCCTCTGCCTCTCCATTAGTACATATGGATATAGTAACAATATCTTTGGTTTTTTGTTATTTAGTTAGTTCCCTCTTTCCCTTCCTTTGCAGATCATGTGTTAACTCTGTTTTGTTAATATCCATTTAGAGCTAAACCCCTTCTGAGCAAGTTGTTTCCAATTTTTTGGTGTTGCATCTCAATGTTTGCTAGCAGAATAATCTTCAGGGGCTGAAACTGGACGAAGTTCCCAGCATGTCACTTATATCTTCAAATCCAACTAAATTTGAATGGCAGGACATTCCTAGTGGATCTCCTTTTTTAATCTGATTTTGATCACCTTTTCGCAGTCGGGAGCATTCACCATAATATGTCGTTGCAACGTGGAAACTTATGACGTCTTCATGTGGCAAAAGACGAAACACGAAAAGGTCTTATGAAGTGCAATTGGTCTTGCCATTTTTGATGCTTTAACTGCAACTTTTCTGGATTGCAATTATCAGATGTTACTGAAAATGAGATGTAATCCTCCTACTTGCATCTGCAAAGGTTGGTTAACTTCTGCAGCTTTGCATGGAGTGATAACTTTGCATGGAGCGATTCCTGAAATCCTGCAAAATGGCCTAATGTTTCTCAGCAAGCAATTTCGTCTCCAAATCCAAATCAAGGTTTTTGCTTCTCGATCTTGTTCAATAGAAGAATGCCTCATGTTCAACTGCCTCCAGCAATGGATCATCTACCAAAAGTGAAGGTGCAGAAGCAATTATGTGATTAATAGCCAAGAGGGTGGAGGAAGTCATTTGAGTTTCCCAAGGGCTTCTTCATTTGAGTGTATCTAGGCAGGCACTCAGTTGAATATAGGTATTTTTTACTGTAGTAAACATGACCTTTATGTTAATTTAAGATAATTTTGATACTCAATATTCTGTATTGTTATTCTGTATTCTGAAATAATGAGAAATCTTATCTATTTCCTAGTGATCAATTTGTCGTTTATCAACTTGTTTGAAATGAGTATTATCTTACAAATAATAACAGGGTATTCTTTTATGAATGATGATAACAGGGTATTATCAGAAATAGGGTATTATCTTACAAATGATAACGGGGTATGTTATTTTAGGGTATTATTTGAAACAAGGTATTAGCTTACAAATAATAACAAGGTATTATCTAAAATAGAGTATTATCTGAAAGAGGGTATTATATTACAAATGATAACGGGGGATGATTTTACATCTTTTGAAAGGGGGATTGCGACACCAATGTAACGGGGTATTATCTTACAAATGAGGAAAAGGGGGATTGTGGCCAAATACCCCAATTCCAAAAACCCATTTTATCCCCTGTTGTTCGACAGAAAAGGGTATTTTCTAGGGTATTGAAGCACCTTTTTCGTAGTGTTCGTTCAATATACAACACAATCACATTTGACGAATGGCTACAAACGTAAAGCCTATGAAAGCACAATTTCATTATAATGGGAAAAATTTTAGTAAACTGGAATTTTTTTATTATGGGGCTTGTATAGACCTTATGCAGGGGTTGTATACACGTGTACAGTACCCTGTATCATAGACCTTATGCAGGGGTTGTATACACGTGTACAGTACCCCTATATCATACATATGTTGTGTACACCATGAAATATTTAGAAAACATATTTACTCGGTATCATACACCTTCTGCACGTGTTAGGTACACAGGTATGACACCCATGTATCATCCACATATTTTTAAGATACATGAATAGATTTATAGACCTTCTGCAGGTGTCTGATACACGTGAGTAGCACACATGTATCATACATATGTTTGTAGCATACAAGCCTCAACCAGTCTTACATCCTTCTTTGGCAACTGAATAAATGCACCTACTGCTTCACCAATGTTATCTGCACCCCAGCATATGATTGGAAGTTCAATAGATGGCACCACAGATTTCGTGATCTCTGTTGCTACATTCAATGGATCAACATCCTTGCCATGAAGGGTGGCTCTCTTTACCCCAAATGGAATGTATAATTGCCCTCGTTGGCGCTCCCTAAATGGCTCCATGGGGGTGCCCAGGGGTATATCCGCCCCTCCCCCCCCCATTTGGGGTATACCTACTCCCCCTGGCAACCAACCGAAATGGGGGTATACCTGCCCCCCCCCCCCCCCAAATGGCGCCATTTGGGGGGTATACCTACCAAAAAAAAAAAAAAAATTAAAAAAAAAAAAAAATAATAAAAATAATTTTTGTTGGATGCAAATGGCGCCATGGCGCCATTTATGGCGCCATTTGCATCCTCAAGGTGCCATGTGGGGGTATACCTGGCCCCCATGGCACCCCCAAATGGCATCATTTGAGGGGTATATACCCCTTCGGCACCCCAAATGGCGCCATGGAGCCATTTGAGGGCTCCAAATGGCACCCCAAATGGCTCCATAGCGCCATTTGGGGGGTATACCTACCCCCTCCGGCACCCTCCAAATGGCGCCATTTGGGTGGTATACCTGCCCCCTGGCACCCCCCAAATGGCGCCATGAAGCCATTTGAGGGCTCCAAATGGCGCCCCAAATGGCTCCATTTGGAGGTATACATGTGATGAATGGCTCTAACAAAAAGACGATGCATATAGAAAGACTTACCTGGGTATGGTGGTCACCATTTTGGTGAAAAAACTATCGGCGACTGGAGTATATGGATCTTGTAAGAATATTGCAGCGCCTCAAAAAGAAGCGCCCAAAAAACCCTTGTGCAAAAAGCTAATGTTACCTGAAAATAAATGACTGCAAGAAGCCGCCTAGAAGTGCCGATCGGTATGGAACCATCGAAGGCCCTGCATCCGCCTATAGAAGGATCCAGACAAGCGCCTAAAGAAATGATATGTCGAGCAGCAACAACAAATTTCGGATTTCAAATTTTGAATTTCAAATTTGGGCGGGCGGAGGGCTTTCAAATTTGGGCGGGCGGAGGAGTTTCAAATTTGGGCGGGCATTTTTAAATTTACGCCCGCCTTCCAAAAGCTTCGCCATACCCACCCGCCAGCGCCACCTACATTCCGCTGCTTCCCGCCGCCTGCGACTGCCAGCGCCAGCTTCGCCTGCCAGTGGCGCCTGCTACTAGATGGCCTATTGGACGTAGCGCCATCGCCTGCTGCTAGATGGCCTAGCGCCGCCTACATCCCGCCTGCTTCCCGCCGCCTGCGACCGCCAGCGCCAGCTTTGACTGCCAGCGGCGCCTGCTGCTAGATGGCCCATTGGACCTAGCACCAACGCCAGCGCCTGCAGCTAGATGGTCTAGCGCCTAGTGCCAGTGCCAGCGCCACCGCTTAGCGCCTTTGTTTTCATCACTCTAGACGCTAAAGATATCAAGAATCGTGAAGGCAAGTCTCCAAGGCAAAGGTAGGTCTTCTTTTACTTGAGTTTTTAGTTTTCCTAGTCAAATAGCACCAGTTTCTTGAATATATGTTTGCTTGATGCATATTGAGGATGCCATAGTTGGGGCCGACCTAGGTCGGCCCTAAATTCCGAGCTTTTCCGACCTAGGTCGGAGTCGGGCTAATCCGACCCAAGGTCGGCAGGGTCAAAATGTCCCAAAAAAAAAAAAAAATCCCCCCTTTTTGGTTGTTGCATTTCGTAGGCGCCAAAACTGCCGGAACAGAGGAGTTTTGAGCAAAATGGCGCTGCCAAATCCTTCCTGAGATCTTCAACTTTCTGTTTCAGTCCAAGGAAGGCCAAATCGTAGCTGAATCATGAACCAGGTAAGCTTTCTTCGACGTTTTTCTTGATATCTAGTCTGGAATACAGTGGAAGAATATTTGCTAGCTATTTGGCTGCTTCCTTAAGTTTGTATTGCTTACTCTTTCTTATGCCCTTTCTTATTTCTTGATGCAAGCTCCTTGCATTAGCATCAGGATCAGAGGACCATCCAAGCACAAGTTGCACCAGCATCAGAGCATCGACCATATACCAAGCACAAGCAACAACCAAGCAGCATCGACTAAGAATCTTCTACAAATTTGGGTGCACGAAACCTCTTTGGTATGTTCAAACCGAGTACAGATTGTATTTTTTTTTTCATTTCAGCTATACGTTTAGCGCCACTCTTTGCTTGGATTTGGCAGCATTCTTTACCCTTCCTCCATTTTTGTAAATCCGAATTCTCTTTGTCACATATTAATCTCTCAAATATGGATTCTTGCAGACTAAAGGATGGACAAAACTGGCTGATTTTGCTGGTCCATGGTTTATGATATGCATAGGATATGTAGACTTGCAAATAGTGAGTAAACTGCTTATTTTGAATTTTTTGGTTTTATTTGATCCTTAAAACATTTTCATTTGCAGTCCTAAGTGAACTACAAGCTGAAGCCTCCCATTTCGCATTAATTGGACCAGAGTTGCACACTGACCCCAATTTTTGGTCCACAGTTGTTTTTTAGTTGTACGGAAGTGTTGTTTTATGTCAAAAACAACACCAAAATGGCCCCAAAAGTCCACGTGGCCCGTTTATCCGGATTTGCACAAAGAGACAGTGGTTTTTTGGCAGAAATTTCCCACGGTGGTCTTTTGGCAGAAAAATCCACGCCGTAGAAAAAATTGACATAGTTTTTGTGAATTTTTTTCAACGTGTACTTTTTTCTTCACTGTTGTCTTTGTCTTCGGAATTACATGCGTAGGTCTCGATATTAGCACACGTGAAAAACTAAATTCCAACGTCAAAGTAAGATCGTTTTTAAAAAAAATTACATGTTATCTAGCAAAGTACCACATGTGTTATTGAAATCTAGCTATTGTTTTTTATGCTACTAAGTATTGATTTTAAAAAATAAGGACATGTAAAAAAGCATTATTATAACATATAGAAAAAAACGAGGCGTTGTTTCCGATGTGTCTTTTAACTAAGAAATATTGACACGTGTCATACTTTTTAAATAAAAAAACATCATTATAACTAATCAAATATCGACACGTGGAGTCTTCTAAGTAATCAAATATTGACACATGGCACACATTTAAAAAAATATTAGCATATAGCAATATTTAAAATGTCAATATAATGATGTTTTATTTTTCATATACAACATATAATGTTTTATTGATTTTGTTTAATTTACGATAAGAAAGCCTTTGGGTATCGAACCCAAACAAGCCCATATTCCATAAGGCAATCCAAATACACATCAGTTCTATTGCTTGAACACCCAAATGCGTATTGAACCAAATGGTTTTTTTTATGTCAAAAGACACATTACAGAAGATATATTTCAGACCCATTTCAGGGGGATATATCACATGAATAAGTTTTACATTGAGTTGTATTCAACTAAAAAAACTATCCATTCACCATTCCACTTCTTTGGCCTCTCCAATCCTGGTTTTATTTGAAACAAATTAGCCCAAAAAAGCAGACAAAAAGCTGCTCGACCTTATCTTTTGTGCTTCTTGCCTACCTCCAGAAAGATTGTATCTGCCTTCATCTAGTTCATTATAAATAAGATTTAGCATATTAGTCTTACTTTTCGGGCAGCAAAACATCGAAAAAAAAAGCAGAAAGATTTTGATTTTAAGTTAGGAAGAACTTAGCTCACATGATACGCTAGAAAAATGCTGGAAAAACTCATTGCCCTGGCTGGAACTTGGATCGGAGTTTCTTTGTCAAATGCCTGAGAGTCTTCAGCTTTAATCAAAAGCAAAGCCAAAACCTAGAGTATTGACAGATATTGACAGATAAAGTATTGACAGCGTTTTGGCCGCTCTTACCGCAGCCAAAACCCAGGATTTTGACACATAATGGCGCTTTCCAGCATTCCCAAGTTGCCCTGCCGCAGGTTTATTCCCCTGTTCAGAACAAAATAGGATCACTTGACGAAAAAACAAGGAAGAAATAATCACTTTTACAAGATCTGCAAAAAACACAAATACCGTAGTAAAGCGCAGGCTAGAATCCAGGCAGCTTGTGTGATTTGAGATCCACCATTTTTAGCAACTCCATACTGGCCTGTCTTTCGCTCCAGCAAACAGCCATCAAAAATAGATGCAAGATAAGAAGCCATCGCCATAGCTAGAGCATAGGGTAAAGCGGGTGTTAGTGCTAGATATTAAGAGGCCAGCGGCTTCATCCTTCACCGGATTTGCCATCGCCATTTTCTAGCTACAATGCACTGCTAAGCTTCAGAAAAACGAAGATGCATGTGGGTTATCCTCAGTGCACTGTTAAGCTTCGGTGCGCCATCGGCATCGCCATAGCAGGAGCCCTAGCAAAGCTGGAGCCATCGTCATGGCCATAGCAAAGCCGCCAAGGCGGGATACAGGGCAAGCGGGAACTGTCGTTTAGACCAACCAATGGGATGAAGGGACATGGATCGAAATCCAGGCCATTCATCTTGCCCCATCTCGCCCGTTCATAAGCCCTTACATTTTCCCATATTTTCAAATTATGCCCCTAGAATCATAAAAATTTCAAAAAAAAATCGGATATAGTGCAAAATGGCTATTATAAGAAAATATATTGTTACGAGTAGCAGCTCCAAAATTTGATTCAGGCATCGCATGAGTGAAATCGATGACGATTTACCTAAATGCATTGAATCACAATTCTACTCTCTAAATCACCATTGAATCGATGTTTCATCCGCATGCAAAATTCATGTGGGGATCGAATCGGGCCGACCGTTTCTATGCTTTCTTCTCAAAATTAAACCCTTCATCTTGATGTAGCAAGGAATATGAATGGGTATTTGCAGAGAAACCCAAAAGCATTCACCAAAGAAACATGTGCTGCAGCTTCAAAATTTGTCTTTTCAAGTCTAATACGCCGACCAAATGCTGAAGAAGTAGCCTTATGCAAACGCAACATATCGGGATTTAAAGCCTAAATCAGTCGACCTAATGGAGAAGAAGTAGACTTTTGTGCAATCGACACCAAGAATCCATCTTCGACATATCTGAAGCCGCCATGATCGTTCTATTCCATAACAGACTAGATTATCAAATAGTTAAATAAAAATAGTTAAGCAAGGGGTAATTTTGGAATTTTGAAAAATATAAGGGCATATAGAGAAATAAGGGAAAATGTAGGGGCATATTTGGAATTTTCCCTTATAAAAATCTAATACGGCTACATATTGACTCTTACGGACTCTTATGGGTGACTGCCTATAGGTTTTTCAGGATCATTGCATCCCGGCATATTTTCTTGAATATGCCAAATCAAGGGTGGAGGAATATACAACTCACACCCTTTATAAAAAATGCTCCCCATACATATACATGAAAGGGAAATACGTCGGTAAAAACCATTGGCCAAACCACATTAAATGTTGTGATCAGAACAGTGGTCGGATTTGGGCTGCTGCAAAAATATAACCATGACAAGTGAAAAGCCCATAGCCCTGCGTCGGAAAGCAGAAAGGGATTACTTCGCCTTGCAGTTGCTCTTGGTTCTAGAGGAAAAAAACCCACTATTTTTGCATAAGAAAGAAAAACAAGCAACGGCCATATGATCTGCAACTGCATAGGATATTGAACTAGGCCGGAACACTAGTCTTGCATGAGAAAATTTTAACATGAGCCACCTTAGCATGTTAGAGCCTAGGTGGCATATTGGAGCCTATGTGGCATGTTCGAGCCACCTTGGCATATCAGAGCCTAGGTGGCATGTTTGAGCCCGTGGCATGTTTCAGCCATCTTGGCATGTTGGAGCCTAGGTGGCATGTTGGGGGCTAGGTGTCATATTGGAGTCTAGGTGGCATGTTGGATTTTATGTGGCATGTTAGACCCTAGGTGGCATGTTGGAGCTCGAGGTGGCATGCCTGAGCCACCTTGGCATGTTGGAGCCTAGGTGGCATGTTGGAGCCATGTTTGAGCCACCTTGGCATGTTTGAGCCTAGGTGGCATGTTGGAGCTTCGGTGGCATGTTTGAGCCACCTTGGCATGTTGGAGCCTAGGTGGCATGTTTGAGCCACCTTGGCATGTTATTGGAGCCTAGGTGGCATGTTGGAGCCCGCGTGGCATGTTTGAGCCACCTTGGCATGTTTGATCATGTTGGAGCCTAGGTGATATGTTGGAGCCACCTTGTCATGTTGGAGCCTAGATGGCATGTTGGAGCCCACATGGCATGTTTGAGCCTAGGTGGCATGTTTGAGCCAACGTGGCATGTTTGAGCCACCTTGGCATGTTTGAGCCCACGTGAGACGTTTGAGCCACCTTGGCATGCTGGAACCTAGGTGGCATGTTAGAGCCCGCATGGCATGTTTGAGCCACCTTGGCATATTTGAGCCTAGGTGGCATGCTTGAGCCACCTTGGCATGTTTGAGCCACCTTGGCATGTTGGAGCCCGCATGGCATGTTTGAACCACCTTGGCATGTTGGAGCCTAGGTGAGCCCACGTGGCATGTTTGAGCCACCTTTGCATGTTTGAGCCTAGGTGGCATGTCGGATCCTAGGTGTCATGTTTGAGCACCTTGGCATGTTTGAGCCACCTTGGCATGCCGGAGCCTAGGTGGCATGTTGGAGCCCGCGTGGCATGTTTGAGCCACCTTGGCAAGTTGGAGCCTAGGTGGCCTTATAGAGCCTAGAGCGCCTTATGCAGTAGCAAAATTGTTTGGGATCACTCGGCTTGGCCAATAGATCGAAACTCTGTTATTTCAGTTCTTATGGCTCCCCATGCATGTTTAGAAATGGTCCACCATGTTATCAAAGAAGTCGACCACGTTTTGGCCTCCAAAACGTGAACCCTGTGCGTTGCTAGGTTATTGTGGGTTTACGTTATGGAGGTCGAGTTTTATTCAGTTGCACTTGAGACATGGTCGAGAAGCTGCAGTTGAAAACAAGAAGCAATAGAAACTGACGAAATGGGGTTTGGATTTATCCTCCTCCCAGTGTGGCAATTAGAAGTCAAGAACACATTTTGTAGTAGCAAATTTTTTTTTAAATGATTCGGGATCGCCAATAGATCCAAAGTCTGTTATTTCAGTTGCCATGGCTCCGCATGCATGTTCGAAAAAGGTACATCAGGTCCCAAGTGCAACTGACCACATTTTGGCCTCCATAACGTAAACCCTACAATAACCTGGCAAGGCACAGGGTTTGCGTTTTGGAAGCCATACCCTAGCCAGATTGGACCAGGATCTTGCACAATGTCATGAGGTAGTGGGAGGGCATTGACGCCAGAAGACGGAGCCCTAAAACCTTCCAGAAGAAGTTCGTCCCAAAGGTCCTCTCTGGAGGGTCCTTGGCCACGGACGGCCCAACTCTCACCCCCGAACGGTGATCCGACTCGCCAACGGACTCAAACATCGACATTACCCCAGACCAAGTTTCGTGGGCAGAACATCACCCCCCCTCGGGAAGCGTCAAAGTAGCTCATGTCCAACACATTCAGTAGTGAATTGGCCTTAGCGGAGGGTGCGTAATACCGCCATGTAGAGGGTTCGTGTTTCTTTTTGCCAAAAAAATGACGGTAACTTGGTCCCTAGGGTAATTTTATTTGTTTGGACGACATGGCGAAGTCAAATCTCCATTCGAGCCTTTGTCTTGCCCGAACGACAAAACACTTGGGTTTCTACACCTGCCGACCGGGACACTTTGTAGAGGGATATGTTCTCGGGACGGATCTTGAATTTTCTTGAGCCCGCGAAGCAAGTTACTTGAATGGAGAATTCAACGGTCGGATAGGGAAACCGGTTCGAAAAGGGAGGCATTGGCATTTCCCCTCAGGAGGAGCACCGGTAGGAAAGCTTGCCTCGGTAAATCCAAACCCCATTTCGGCCAGTTTCTATTGCTTCTTGTTTTCAACTGCAACTTCTGGACCATGTCTCAAGTGCAACCGAATAAAAATCGACCTCCATAACGTAAACCCTACAATAACCTAGCAAGCGCCGCGTGGTTTACGCTCGAGGCCATACCCCAGCCAGATTGGACCAGGATCTTGCACAATGTCATGAGGTAGTGGGAGGGCGTTGACGCCTTAAGAGGCGGAGCCCTAAAACCTTCCGAAGAAGTTCGGCCCCAAAGGTCCTCTCTCGAGGGTCCTTGGCACACGGACAGCAACTCTCCCACCCGGAATGTGGATCTCGACTCGCCAACGGACTCAAACATCGACATTACCCTCGAGACCAAGTTTTGTGGGCGAAGACCACCCCGCCCCTGAAGTGCCAAAATAGCTCATGTCCAACACGCTCAGAGTGAATTGGCCTTAGTGGAGGGTGCGTACATCGCTATGTAGAGGGTTCGTGGTTTCTTTTTGCTGCAAAAATGACCGTGGTAACTTGGTCCCTAGGGTAATTTTGTTGCCCGGACGACATTATGGCGAAGTCAAATCTCCATTCCGGAGCCTTTGTACTGCCCGAACGACAAAACACTTGGGTTTCTACACGGTCGACTGCAGGACACTTTGCAGAGGGATATGTTCTCCCGGACAGATCTTGAATTTTCTTGAGCCTGCTCAAAGCAAGTTACTTGAATGGAGAATTCAACGGTCGGATAGGGAAACCGGGTTCCGGAAAGGGAGGCATTGGCATTTGCCCTCCCGGAGGAGCACTGGTAGGAAAGCCTGCCTCGGTAAATCCAAACCCCATTTCGACAGTTTCTATTGCTTCTTGTTTTCAACTGCAGCTTCTCGACCATGTCTCAAGTGCAACTGAATAAAACTCGACCTCCATAACGTAAACCCTACAATAACCTAGCAACGCACAGGGTTTACGTTCTGGAGGCCATACCCTAGCCAGATTGGACCAGGATCTTGCACAATGTCATGAGGTAGTGGGAGGGCATTGACGCCAGAAGATGGAGCCCTAAAATCTTCCAGAAGAAGTTCGTCGCAAAGGTCCTCTCTGGAGGGTCCTTGGCCACGAACGGGCAACTCTCCCACCCTTAACCGTGGATCCGACCGCGCCAACGGACTCAAACATCGACACTACCCACGGAGACCAAGTTTCAACAGGGCAGAAGGCCACCCCCTGCTCCAAAGCGCCAAAGTAGCTCATGTCCAACACGTTCAGTAGTGAATTGGCCTTAGCGGAGGGTGCAGAATCTTGCCATGTAGAGGGTTCGTGTTTCTTTGCTGAAAAAATGACCCGGTAACTTGGTCCCTAGGGTAATTTCTCTATTTGGACGATATGGAAGTCAAATCTCCATTAAGAACCTTTGTACCGCCCGAACGACAAAACACTTTACACGCCCGATCATTGCGGGACACTTTTGCGGTTTGATATGTTCTCCGGGACGGATCTTGAATTTTTTGAGCCTGCCAAGCAAGTTACCGAATGGAGAATTCAACGGTCGGATAGGGGAAACCGGTTCCGGAAGGGAGGCATTGGCATTTGCCCTGCATGGGATGAGCACCGGGTGGTCCGCCACCTAGGCTATAACATGCCACCGGGCTCCAACATGCCACGTGAGCTCCAACATGCCCACGTGAGCTCCAACATGCCAAGTTGGCTCCAACGTGCCACCTAGGCTCAAGCATGCCAAGGTGGCTCAAATATGCCACCTAGGCTCCAACATGCCACCTGGGCTTCAACATGCCACGTAGGCTCCAACATGCCAACTAGGCTCCAACATGCCCTCGTGAGCTCCAGCATGCCACCTAGGGCTCCAAGGTGCCACCTAGGCTCCAACATGCCACCTAGGCTCCAACATGCCAAGGTGGCTCCAACATGCCACCTAGGCTCAACGTGCCAAGGTGGCTCCAACATGCCACCTAGGCTCCAACATGCCGTGCCTCCAGGTGGTGGGCTGAAACATGCCACCTAGGCTCCAACATGCCACGTGGGCTCCAACATGCCACCTAGGCTCCAACATGCCACCCACGCTCCAACATGCCAACACGTGGGCTCCAACATGCCACCTAGCATGCCACCTAGGCTCCAACATGCCACCTAGGCTCCAACATGCCACGTGAGCTCCAACATGCTAAGTTGGCTCCAACGTGCCACCTAGGCTCAAGCACGCCAAGGTGGCTCAAATATGCCACATAGGCTCCAACATGCCACCAAGGCTTCAACATGCCAACGTGGGCTCCAACATGCCAACTAGGCTCCAACATGCCTCGTGAGCTCTAGCATGCCACCCAGGCTCCAACGTGCCACCCGGCTCCAACATGCCCACGCGAGCTCCAACATGCCACATAGGCTCCAACATGCCAAGTTGGCTCCAACGTGCCACCTAGGCTCAAGCATGCCAACGTGGCTCAAATATGCCACCATCAGCCCAACATGCCACGTGAGGTTATGCAACATGCCACTGGGCTCCAACATGCCACGTGAGCTCTAACATGACACCTAGGCTCCAACATGCCACCTACGCTCCAACATGCCACCCACGCCCAACATGCCAACGTAGGCTCCAACGCATGAATGACCAAGGCAAGATATGAATGACATGGACATGGACTTGATGACGTTAGGATATTGTTAGGATTTTTGTGGTCCTATGACATTAATGCTTAGGGATTTGTTCTTGAAAGTACGGTCCGAGCGCATAATTGAATCAAGGAATACAAATCAAATTCTTGATGGTTTTGTTATGCAAAAAATATCTTAGTTAAGTAATTGAAGTAGTTGAAGTAACTTGTCTTGCATGGAATACTAGTATAAGGACATGTGATCGATCGCGTGCACGTGCATCACATGTAGCAAATCAAGTACTTCTTCCTTCCTACCACTATAAAGACCCGTGATATGGAAGGATATGACATGTAGAGAATCAAGTATTCTTTCCTACTTCTATAAAGACATGTGACAATAGAAGTATTACACATGTCATAATTCATGTATTCTTTCCTACAATGCCTTAGCAAATAAAGTACTCTGTCCTACTACTATAAAGACATGTGACATGGAAGCATACGACATGTAGAGAATCAAGTATTCTTTCCTACTTCTATAAAGACATGTGACAATAGAAGTATTACACATGTCGTAATTTATGTATTCTTTACTACAATGCCTTAGCAAATAAAGTACTCTGTCCTACTACTATAAAGACATGTGAATGGAAGTATAGGACATGTAGAGAATCAAATATTCTTTCCTACATCTATAAAGACATGTGACAATAGAATTATTAGACATGTAAAAACTCAAGTATTCTTTCCTACAGTGGATTGTATTATAAAATGACATGTCACAATAGAAGAAACTACAAAACAACAGTGGATGTTTTAGTCCACTGAAAAAAGAACACCATTATCAAACAAAACCATACCTCCACAAATCCACATGTAGGATTATTTGAAAACAGGACATGTAGACCTACCAAAACTGATGTTTTCAACAGTGGACCAAAAATCGGGGTGAGTGTGTTGGAGGTGGTTTAAATAACAATGTTGTTGTATGCATAGATCATGGCCATGGCTTCTGCTTTGTAAAATTCTTTTGTTCTTTTAAATGCATGCACAGATGGACTCATAATTGTATATACTTTTGCTCTCTAAATTGTCTCACCGCGAGGTTCAAGTATAGTTCTGTACCAGAGAGATTAAAAATAGTCCAGATATTAAAAATTACATTATCATTATTCCAAGATAGTATAGTCTAGAGATTAAAAATAACATTATTATTATTCTAACTAATCTAGGTTCCTACGTGAACAATATATTGATAATCAAGTGTTTTTGCGGTATCCATTAACGGATCACATAAAGCGAAACACATTCCATCCTGAGAAGAATTATCTCCATAACATACAGGTACTAATTTGTAACTTGAGTATTAATTTTGTAAATTGAGTATGAGAAGGTATATTTTAGTATCGTTGATTGTAACTGGGACTTTTCTCTTGGGTTTGATGCTACTGTTTATTGTTTCATTAAGCTTATTTCCTCAAAAGATAAGTACTTTGCTTTATTTGAAAGTTTAACAGCGTAGATCAACTGTTTTGAAGTTATTTGAAGTGTAATCTTGTCCATTTTTACCTATTTAATTAGAAATAGAGATGTATTGCATGTTCTCTATGCATTATCTGCAGGAATAAAAGAACTTGAATTTTGGCAAAATAGGTCGGTAGGTCGGCAAAAAATTCCCACCTAGGTCGGCTTTCTCCCACCTAGGTCGGCGGGTCGGCTAGGTCGGTGGGTCGGCCCAACTATGGAGGATGCAAATGGCATGCATCCTTAGCATGATATGCTTTACTAAATGCATATTGAGGAATGCAAAGGGCACCATGGCGCCATTTGCATTCACCACCATGCATTTGGTCCAGATGCATCCGTTTGGGCAAAACTTTAGCCAAAATGATGCATGCTGTGGATGCCTCATCATGTTTGGAAATGGCACCTTGAGGATGCAAATGGCGCCATGCACCCACAACACAAAAAAAAAAAAAAAAAAAATCTTCTTTTTTTTTTTTTTGGGTGGTGCTGCTGCAAATGGCGCCATTTGCACTCTCAATATGCCATTTTCAGCCATGCTGAGGATGCAAATGGCATCCTTCGCATGCTTAAGAATGGCACTTGAGGGTGCAAATGGCGCCATGGCGCCATTTGCACCCCCAACACCCCTTTTTTTTTGGGAAATTTTTTTGGGTGCTGGGGGTGTAAATGGCACCATGTTGCATCCTCAAGGTGCCATTTCCAAGCATGCTGAGGATTTGCATTCATTAACATGCAAAAAAAAAATATGTTGAGGATGCATTCACCAGCATGCATTTGGTTTGCTATAGCAAATGCACGTTCAGGTATGCCAGGAGATTTGATGTGGTCACCTTCGTCCAGCTTGGTACCACTGAAGATTTTAGTCACGATGAGATTCAAAATGCGGCTTACAACTTTGACGAAGAGGCATTTAGTGGGGCAGGATTTGACCTTCTTATGAATGTTGGCAAAGAAAACAAATTTTCTTGATGTGTAAATTTGTCAATTTCAGAAGTTAATGATGCCCTTCTTCGTGGTAAAACTTGCTAACTTAAGTTGCAGTATTTTTTTTTTTTTGTTTTTTCCCCCTCTGATATTAATGGCGCCAATTAATGGCGCCAATAAATGGCACTTTAGATGCATTTTTTTTGCTAAATGGCACCATAATTGCTCAAAAAATCGTCATAAAATGGACTAAAAAGGATTTTCGTCGCTAATTAGAATCACGAAATTTCTCATTTTAATGAAATTGTGCTTTATGTATGAGGAAAATGGCATCTAGCATATACATCATAATCTGGCAAGTAAAAAGGGACCATGACAAATGGGATGCCACCTTGAAACTTTGCTGCAAATCCATGGCTTGTGGTCTTGATGAAGATACAGATGCAAGTTCTCGGATGATCACAATGTAAAATTAGGCCACAAACATTGCCCTAGAAATTGCAGTTCTGGCTGCCAAATATCGCAATATGTACTTCATTTGAACGCTCCTCCATCTGCCAGCCCCTGAACTGGATATGGGATGCAAATTCCCATTCTTCTTTGATCTCTCGTAGCTTGCTTTTCTAGCCTCGATGCATTACAATAATTCACATTCAAGTTTTTGATAATAAACAAAGCTTGTTACCTTGATATTGCATATGAGAAGATTTCGAAACTTCCAAGCTTGCAAATTACTTACCAAATCTTGTACTGGCCATGCAACTCCAGTTTTTCCTTTAGTTTTTCCATCTGTTCGTGATGTCTGAAGAAACTTCAGATGCAGATTTTGTGCAGCATTCCTAGCCTTCAAATCCTAATATCCTGTCGTGACCAATTTTTTTCCGAAGGAATGCTAATGCTGCTAAAGAGCCCGCTCCTCTGCCGAAACTTGTGGGTCTGCTTGCAACCCTAAATGTTGAAAAAAACCTAGAAATTTGGCATATCTAAAATCTGGTATAGCCAAGCTTATATTTTTAGATTTCGTGTCTCGCTTCATGTAATAAACATGACTAGGCTTCATATTTAACAATTTCTACCGTTTTTTTGTCCAATTGCATGAACTCAGAATATTTGGAATGCCTGTCCTGAAGTTGATGCTTACAGCCCATAAAAATCGGAGATCCGCCCACCATAGCTGCGGATTTCTTCCCTTCCTCTCTTTTACGGATCACCATAGCTCCAAAGAAGTGGTCTTGCCATTTATGCGGCTCAAAAAAGCGCCTTTATAGAATATATTTTTCAGTTCAACAAGGAAAATTTCTTTTATTTCGTTTATTTTCCCATGTCTGCGACCCACAACCATTGTAGAAGAAGAGAATGAGGTGAAGCTCCTGGATGGTAAATATTGATTCTTGCATATGCAAATTGCTTTGATTATATGTAGAAGTAGAAAATATCTGAGATCAAAAGTAGACAAGTTAACTGCTTGTCTGAATGATTTTGCAGTAACCCATCTATGATCTATTTTCAAAGATTTCTCCAGAAATGAATCGACTCTGAATTGCACAGATTAAAATACACCTCCAGCCCATTTTGTTTTTGTCCATCCACTATTATCCTAGAGACCCTAGCCAGTTATTATCTGGATTTATACTGCAAGATCTGTGCCTGAGAAAATGGCTTTGGCTGAGCAATTTTTCCGTGGTGACATGTAAAAAAGAAACGCCACTGAACCATCATTCATTTAAATTGGATTTATGTCAGGATTTTGGACCATTTTGGCACTGCAACTTTTTCCCGGGTTAGTAAATTTGCATCGAGAATGTGACTTTTTTTTTATAACAGCACAACATGATTGCATTAAAAATTAAAAATATTTCACATATGCATGTCGAGTTACATATTGCCAATTACTTCTCGGAATTGACCCCTAGAGATATCATAGCTTTCTTCCTCACTTCCACAGGTATTGTAACCCTAGCAGTCTTGCCTGGGATGACCTTTGGGGTCCATGAAAACAAAATAGTATCTAACTCAACCCAATCATCCCCTTCAATAGGGTTTCTCTTCCATTTCTTTGTCCAATTTGTCTCTATACCTTTCTTCCCTGCTTGCATTTTAACCGGTGCCTTTGGACACCACCACTCTCCACGAACTTTGTTCACATTTGTGGTCACCTACTTCTTTGCAAACCTCTGAGATGGTGTAACCCATCCACACAGGGTATATCTCTTTGCGCTCTGGTACTATAAGTGCAAATTGATGGCAAAGCAAGTCATCTTTCGGATCATAATCCTCCAGCCCGAGATATTTAGGCCTTCCTTTCCTAGGACCAACATAGTGTTTTTCAAAAAATTTTGGAGGAGCCATGGACGGAATACTACTAACCACATCATCAGCTTCCTCAGGTAATATCAAGTCTCTCCACCTAGTCTTAGGTAGCCATCCATCTTTGAGTTCATCAGAGGATGTGTCTACTTGTCCCAATAATCCATGTACCTGTGTCCAATAATCTATCAATGCAAGGTTGGTATCGAGGGGTTATTTTTCCAATACTTGATGTATTCAGAAATGCCGCCCAATGTGCTTTGCAATGAATCCACCGGAAAAGGCTTAAGAGCTTTTGGTTGACCCCTTGGAATCTTAGGTTTACCATTTTCATCTTCATGCCATATAGGTACTCCCTCATCGGCCTCCATTTATCATCTGAAGGTTTCATCTTCCATTGCATGATTGGCTTATTTCCCATGACCCGTAAAGTGTAATTTGAAGAGGTCTAGATTGACCTTCCATATCAAGAGCATAACCTTCGATAAAATTCTTCCAATCAGGCACCTCTTGTATGATCAACCCTATAGGAGAAGGTGAAATGCATTCACTAAGAACTTCCATTAGTCTAGGAAGATTGGTCACGGTTTGAGATTTCAATCACAAGACTATACTTCCCAAACAATGCATCCACATCCTCATGAGTATGTCCGGGCATTAAGAACCCTAAATTCACTCTTTCAAAGACACCCACGGCTGTTAAATAAGATAGGAATGAGAACATATACCTGCTTTTTTATTACCCAAAGACAATTGTCAAGTTGGAGGAGGAACCTTGGTGGTAGATCTCGAGGTTGGGGACGTGAACTTGAGGCTCCAACACCAGAAGCACCGACTTCCTAAACCTTGCCTTAGTAAACTTCTCTAAATTATTAGGCTTTCTATCCAACAATGCACCGAAGAGTGGTTGGCTACCACCTCCGGGGTTGTGGAGGTCAAGGAATAACCACTCTCATAGTTCCTCAAGCACCTCATCACACTTCCAATATGAAAATCAGGACCATCACTCCACAATTGCAAACTAAAATGGCCATAATAAATTGGCACCCGCCATGCACTATTGCACTGCCGAGAGACTTGCAAAGGATAAGCTCTATTGATTTGCTTGGGTATGTAACTATCTTGTGGCAAACAAGTCTTGATTGATCCATCTTGTCATGTATAATACAAACATAGTTATTGGGTTCCAAACATGATAATGTTCTCCACATCCAATAAGTGGATCTACATGATAGTTGGTCCGTCATGTGATCTTTCATTTGCTCCCCTTATCTTAGCCCTTTGGCTTGGTTGCTTGGTCTTATCAAGAATCTCTTTCAACTTAGCACACAAGTTGCACTTTGCAAAGTTGTTCAAGTGTCTATAGTGACATGCTTGAAGTGCTTGCTCCATAGTCTCATGGAAGCCGGGTTGAGATATTGCGGGTACTGTAGTTCTCGAAGCAAAGCATTGACTTCCTCCAATATGCTCTTCTGGGTACAATGGGATGGCAATCTCTTCTCGACAACTATTTTTCCCTGTTGATCTTTCCTACTTTTATGTGGCATATTCTCAGCATTGAATTCAACATATTTTTCAAAAAAACCTCCCTAGCGGCCCGGGATCCTAGAAGTTGGCCTCAACATGCCATTATTTCCATGTAATGCAATTTTACTCCCCTTTGCATGACTTGCTTGCCAATTTTGCCAAGTTGAAATTGGAATGCCATGAATATGTATCCATGCAACTTTACATATCCATATCCCAAAGTGCAAGCTCATGAATGGAGTACATGTAAGTCCTCCTCTCATCACAAGTATACTCTTGGAAGGTGGCTCTTGCTTCCACCAATTCATCAATTTCAAACTTCTGAACACAATTAGCCCAACAACATTCCATTCCCCTTACCTTAGTCAGAGCTTCACGTGAACAATCACTACTTGACTTGGACCTCTTGCTAGGATAATGTTTCACCACTGAGTGTGCCCTCTTCTCTGAAAATGTGGTCCTGGCAGCTATTGGAGGTGCATTAAGAAAATCAGTGTCATCCACAACCTCGGCGCTCGTAAAAGGAATTCTTCTATAAACTCAATGCGGGCTATAGGCCATGGCATGACGCATGGAACCTCCAATTGTTTAATACAAGCAGTGCAATCTTGGTGATTTGATCCTTTTTCCTTCCATTTTTCCTCTAAACTTGTTATGGCCACACCCACTTTATCCTCTCCTAACCTTTCATCATTGACAGTCTGGATAGGATCAGCTAGTATGATAGTTCCTTCACCTACTAGCTCCTTATTGCATTGGTGCTTCACTTTCACCTTCTTATTCTTCCAATCCAACCCTTGTAGAGGACAATTTGCTTAGTAGTCTCAAAAGCCTCAACACCCTTTGGGAGGTCCCAAAGATTGACCTACAAGAACAATGTTTACAATGGGGTAACAATGTGATAAGAACATGTGGTAACAATCTTGAAACATGTTGGGGGATAGGCATTACATTTTACCCTTTTAGGATCCACACGCTTCACCTATATAAAGTGAAATGTCTTAATATTAGTTAAAAAGGACAAAGTAATTTTGAGAACCGATTAAAGGGAACTTTAAGAAATACCAAGAAAACCATTAAATGGACAAATATATGTTGTAAGTGCAGCCAAAAAATAGGTTGTAAGTATAGCTCTAGGTAGGTAATTGCAAAAATTAATGGTAACATAGGGTGTATGCTAGTAGTACTAATGAGGTAAGTATAGGTCGTGAATCTAGATGGGCCAAAGTTGGTTGTAAGTATATTTGGGGTCTAGGTAATTATACAAAATTAATGAAAACATAGGTTTTAAGTATAGCTGACATGTGGGTAATTCTATAGAGAATTATGATAACCTAGGGCGTAATTAATTCAATAGAAGTAATGATAGGTAATTCGTATATGATATAAATCTTGTATGATGTGATGGAATCATAATTACAACCGCCGCTTTATAAGAAACCCTCCATTCTTTCAACCGCCAATCCTTTCTTCCTTCTAGCGCCAATCCTTTCTTCCTTTCTTCCTTCTACCATGGTGAGCCATGCTGCCCGGCCTCGTCCCGCTCCATCCCGCCGGACTCGCCTCCGAGAGGCAAAGAGGCAGGTAAAAAAATTGATAAAGAAATCCATTCCCCCCTCCCGCAGATGCCGCTGTGGCTGCTCTCCGCACCACAACCGGATAATTGCGAGGAGTTATTTTTTCGTGGCAAGCAGCCCCGAAAAGATTATCCGAGCACCAAAGACCAAGAAATTTCGAAGTCCCCCCATACTCCCCTTGATTCAGGTGAGGAGATGGAGAACGAGATTGAGAAAGAAGAAGAAATGGAGGAAGCAGATGAAGAATGGCGGGAAGAATTAGAGGAAGAAAAAAAGCAGCTGATTATGGACGCCCTCTCCTCCTCCGATGATGAAGATGTTGCCGAAGACATCCTGACGAGGATGGCAGATGAAAGCTCAGAGGAAGAAGAGGAGGAGGAAGAAGAGGAGGAGGTAGAGGGCTGATTTTTTTTTTTTTTTTTTTGTTATTTAGTTTTTGGATCAGAAGAGCGAGCTAGGCATCTCCTTAAACTGCCTAGAACTTCTGTAATTTTGTAACACAGAGCTGGGCATCTCCTTAAACTGCCTAGAACTTCTGTAATTTTGTAACACAGAGCTGGGCAACTCTAATAAAAGGCCTTATGTAAACTTTTTCAATGGCAATACAAGGATTTACTGACTGCAATATGTTTCTTTAGTTTCTACTCTAACTTGAAAGCGTAATCGTAATTTTCGGGAAGTCGCTTTTGAATTCGCAACTCAAATAAAAGGCCTTATGTAAAAATTTTCAATGGCAATACAAGGATTAATGACTGCAATATATTTCTTTAGTGTCAACTCTAACTTGAAGGCATAACTGTAATTTCTTCAGAAACTGTTTTGAATTCTGGCTCTTTAATTCTTAATTTTGAGAGAGCTGAAGTGAGATCACGCCAGCGCCGAAATATGTTTTATACAAAATGTTTAAATTGTCAAGCAAATCCAATACACGCCGGGCGGAATTACACACGATAATTAGCTTTATGCGCTTCACGCCAGCGTGTATTGGACCCCGCACAATGTAAACATTTTGCACACAAACATATTTTCTACCGGGCGGATTTCACTTCTATGAACAATTTAGACCGAATTAGTAAAACGGCACCATGCTCGCTTTTTTTTGATCTATCTAATTCGATCTTTCATTCTTAATTTTGAGAGAGCATGGTACACAAAACAGAGATCACGCGCAAGCGCGAAAATATGTTTGTGTACAAAATGTTTAAATTGTCAAGCAAATCCAATACACGCCGGGCGTGAATTACACACGAATTAGCTTTATGCGCTTCACGCCAGCGTATTGGACCTCGCACAATGTAAACATTTTGCACACAAACATATTTCGTGCCTGGCGTGATTTCACTTCAGCTCTCTCGAATTTAAAAATGACAAAGATGCCTTCAAGAAATTACAAGATCACGCTTTTAAAGTACAATACACAGATACACGCATGGCATTTAAATTACAACCGAATGGTATTAGCTCATGGCGCTTTGGTATTAGCTCATGGCCGTATATGGAGGGGCTTGAATTGGAAAATGCTAAGGCGATAATTAGAGTTGCGCATCAATGGCCGCACTATTTTATTTGCCGAATCTTGTATGCCGGTTTATCTTTTTTCAACAAAGATTTGAGACTATTGTGCCAAAGATTTGAGACTCTTCGAGGAACAAACACATGATTAATAACACCTAGATAAAAATAAACACATGATGTAATTAAAACAATGTAAAGAATGCCATCCATGTAAAGAATATCCCATCCATGTAAAGAAAACAGTGATTTTTGAATTCCTGAATGCTCTGGGCCGCAGGCCTTATATTTTTGCAATATTGAATGAATGGTCTGGCATGCAAGCCTTTTAATTTCATACATATGACGTAATCGGTTTGTGCATTTTAGTATGAGCACTCAATCTTCCTCTATGTCTTCCAAGAAAATGAAACTCACCTTCTTTGTTTAATTATCGGCCATGCAACAAAGGTTCCGATGCTTTCACCCATCGTGTCTCCATCGGGATGCCTTCGGGTAATGCTTCGCCGTTGAAATGGCAATCGGTTACTAGAATCTTCACATGATCATTTCCAAGAGGAACTCCATGGCAGATTGCTTCCGATCGACCGATTCTATCTTGCAATTTCCCACCCTCCTCTTCAAATTCGTCGTCAGCATGTAGCATTCTTCCCCAACGCTGTTCAATGTCGCAAGATCGTGGGATTAATTTGGAGCTTGGGTTCCGGAAGAGTAGATGAACTTACATGAAGGCGCCGACATCGCCAGCTTTTTCCCGCTTCTTTTCCGAAGTTCTTTCGAAGTTCTTCCTGTTCTTCCAAGTTCTTTTCGAAGTTCGAATGACAAGAAAGGTCGGGCGGCAAGATTAGGTGGTAGTTTCAAATTATCCGTTAATTGTACCTTTTTAGCCGCTGAGTGAAATCTAATTATGGGATTTGACAATACGGGCGGTCAGAGAGCCATTTATCGCTCGTGACGATCGCGTCCCCCGCCCATTAGGCCCAATCGTGAAGATTGCTAACCGCCGATGAAAAGTCGATCCATGAAATTTAAATATCCGCTCCCTTCTATCGGACCGTCGATTAGAAGTCGATCCGCGATATTTTAATAACCGCCGCTTTTATCGGACCGCCGATGAAAAGTCGATCCGAATGAAACCCGTGGATCTAAAGCCGACCTAATCGCCTTTATGCAAATCTATATAAGTTTTTGAATTCCATTTCTTGCTTTTTATTGTCGACTTGCTCCGGAGACGCTCAAGAACTCCTAGGCGCCAGAACTCAAGAACTCCGAGGCGCGCCAAGATCATCGCGAAGATGCCGCCCAAAGGTCGTGGCCGCCCAAAGTCAGGTAGACATTAAAAGAAGATGCTCAAGGTCGATATTGTCATCATTTGTGTTATTCATTCATTGTTCATTGCTCAGATTTCATCGTATTTGCTCGTATCTTCTCGCCTATGCTCGTATTTGAAGTGACTTAAATTTCTATAGCTGCCGACACTCCCTGTCTATCATTTCTTTAGCTGCTCATTTCTCGCTGCGGACTTGTATTTGCATCCGCATAATAAATGTCCTTCCCGTGTTAAATTGTCCTACTCGTGATTAACCGTTTATGTCTATAATTTGTAAAGTAGTATGACCGTGTTTAGTTGGCTCGCCGATCGTGTGTGCGTTAAAATATCTTCTTCTTCTTCTTCTTCTTATGAGTGCATGTCTCAGAATCGGGACCGTATGCCATTGGTGCTTTAGCCCGGCCGAAATTGATGACCACCAAATCGCTAAGCGTGTATTGCACCGTCGCTTGCGGGGAAGAAGAGACAAAACCCGAATGATCGTTCCTACACCTCCTCCTAAGAAAGCAAGAGGTTTCGGAAGATACTCCAGCCGAGCTCCAGCTCACGTAAGAAGAAGGGAAAGCCCAATGAGGACGCAGATCCTATGTATTGTCGATGGATGATAGCGGATCCATTATCAGAAAGGCATACGATCCTCCATGCCTCGAGGAGAAGATGGATGACAGTGCCGAGTGGTATGTTGATGTAGGCAAAACAAATGGTAAGGTGGATCTTGTGTTACACTCCAGAAAGAAAGAGACCGATCTTATGAAGAAACAAGGTATTCTTATCACTTGTGAGGAGCAGGATGACATCTGTTGTCAACTCCTAGTGGAGGTTGTGAAGAACCACAAGAAAGATCTCGTCAGATTTACACATGCCAGGGCAACTGCTTTCAAAGATGGTCTGATGAAGAAGGACGTGAGTGCTGAGTCATGTTTCATGGGATGGCCTCAAAATACTGTCCTCAATCCAGTTTCTATTAGTGAAGGGGTGTCTGCAGTGAGGAGAGCTTTGCGAGGACCTTCTCCAAGTTACTACCTGGAGGAGATGAAGCATCAAAATGATATCAGGGATGTACGAAGATTGCTGGACTTAGGAAAGGACATCCCCGCTGCAACAGTTGATGGCATTTTGGCAGAAAATGACTCCGAAAAGAAATTGCAGCTGGAGGCAATGAGTAGGCTAGTCAAGTATGCAGACAACTACCCACTTGGCCAATCTTTTACACATCCCATCCATGTTGACCGTCTGGTGAGATCACATAAGTCAAGTCTTGTTAGCAGGAGGTATGACCCTGAGCATGCAAGAGAAATATTGAGGGCGATGGTGAGGAATCCAGGCCAAGTTCCTATGCCAGCAGACGTGCTTCCTTGGGATAAGAAAAAGGATGCTCCACTCCAAATTGGACAACACTAGAAGAGCTAACCGTGGAGAACCCTAATGTATGCTTCCTTATTATTGACGGACAAACATTCTATTGAGGCACAACGATCCCTATCCAACCAGGCTAAGCAAACCAGGACAAACAATGTATCGGCCGTGATTACAACCACGGGAGGTGTCGGTTTTAAGCCCCCATACCCCTCGGCAGAGGACCCTGGCGAGATTAGTGCAACATTGAACTAAAATGGGCTAAGTCTTTCTTTATAAAAGGTTAGTATATTTGGTGGAATAGAGTCAGATATATCAAGTAGCAATAACAGTAGTGGAGTAGGTCCAGCGTTTGTCAGGCGGCGCCCCACCGCGCTTGGCGTGAATTCACGCTGCCAATTCGCGCCTGGGGTGTATTCGTCCGCGAATTGTCACCATGAATACACGCCAGGCGCGAATTGCCAATGAACTGCATTTTCATCAGGCGGACGAATACACGCCAGGCGCGAATGCAGTGGCTTGCCAATTCGCGCCTGGCGTGTATTCATCTGCTATTATTATCGGGAATACAATAGGCGCGGGTCGCTTGCCGGCATGTATTCATGCTGCCAATTCGCGTCGGGCGTGTATTCGTCCGTGAGAAATGTCGGGATGAATACACGCCAGGCGCGGATTGGCAACGTACCGCCTTTGACGTTTCCTGATTATCCTGTTTGCTTGATCTAAAAAGCGGTTAACTTTTGTATGCCCTGCTCATATTGGCTGACATGCTTTCCTTACACGTGCAGCCCTTACGTGGAACAACTCCGCCATGCCGCCAAAGAATGGATAGAATATGGAAGACCCCTGCAAACAAAACAGGGAGGAACGAAGTCTGAGGAGTTTAAGGCATTGGAAAAGACCTTGGCTCAGACTATCATCCAAGATAGGAAACCAAGAGCCAAAAAAAATAGGAAAAAACGGAGAGGAAGCGGGGAGAGACGTCCAGGCGGCTTCCAGAGGAGGTCCTACAGATGCCTACAAGATCGTCTTCGCTAAGGACGAAGTCTGGGCGAAGTGGAACGAGTTCTGGGATGCTTATGCTCGTAAACGACTACGGACCCAATGGGGGACGAAAGTGCCTCCGCAAGATACTTCAATATTTGATCTCAAGACTACCGAGATGAGGAAAGTACAGGGCCTCCAAGATGATGAAATCATTTGGTTGTTAAATCAATGCATAAACAAAGAAGTTCTGTACAAGAAGGCTTCTTCAGTTAAGGACAAAATGTCCTTCATTGATTGTTGCACTCATATAAAGAACATGCGAGTTATGAAGGTAGCAGTTGGTGAAGAACTTCAGAAGCTATCTGGTGATGTAACATTGTCTGAAGTCGGCCTGCTAGACAAGTATGGCGTGTCTGCTGATGACATCAAGAAATACGTCTTTTGGTCGAAGGAATTTCTGCAAAACAGGAAATCAAAGAACCAACAGCACACCTCAAAGCTATCTGATAAGGTGATGGCTGAGCTGAGAAGAAAGGTTGCCGTCCTGAAAGATGTTGGTGGTGACTTACCTGCACTCCAATACCTGGTCTCTACTGGCTATAAAGGTCTCCTACCCGATACAACAATAGGCCCTCGTAATATTTCTCTGTTTGTATTGGATAGCAGGACTGCAAAAGGAGAGAAGGGGATGACTCAACAGGAGTACAACAGTTTTTTTAGTAGCTGCATAGGCTTAACAACTCAGAAACTCTTTACTATTGTCATCATATGCCCCCCAGGAGAGCCTCATATGCATGCTTTGATGGCTTCATACGACTTGGAATGCCTAAAGGTCGTTAGGGAAGGCTCTCTTCTCTTTGAGACAAAGGATACTGATTTGAAGATGCAGTATAAAAGCGCTTGTATAATCTTCATAATGATATCCCTTGTGCCAGATGACGACTATGAGGTAGCTAAGAGCAAAGGGGCATCGGATAAAGGTGCATGGCAGTGTTTTCTTCTGGATGAACCCAACTTGAAAAATGTCTTCTACAAAGCAGATGATGAGGATGAAGAAAATGAATGCGAGGAATTTGATGTTCCTAACCTCTACCGCAAAGACATCACTCTGGAATTGCTGACAAAAGAAAAGGGACCCTTGAATAAACATGGGTTTGCAATCAATCTGGCAAGCTATCTTGTTGAGGCATTTGCACCACTTGATACCACTTGCTGTGAATTGCATGTTGGAGGGTATAGTGGTAGAGAGGCTTTGAAGACATCAAGAAGATGTTTAAGTTTCGTCAACGATGACCAGTCCAGGGATTTCCTTGAAGTGTTTTTCGAAAAGGTACTAGCCACGGCTGATTGGGGTCCTGTCAAAGATAAAAAACAGTTGGCTTTGGTACCTTACGAAGGGCAGAAGCAGAATACTAGTTCACAAAAGCCTCCGAGTGCAACTCCAGAATGTTCAAAAAGCAATGCAACCCCCGAGGAGAAGGCCGAAATGCTAGAGCGGGAACGTGAGAGCATGGAGAAAAATTTGAAGTCCATGCTTGATAACATTCCAGGTCCTAATGTCCAGGTTGGGGGTACGAGTGCGGCAGTTCCTGATACCAGCCAGGAAGATCATGCAAGCTCAGATGCAACCACTGAGGTTAGGAATCAAACCCCTGTGGTAGCTTTCATAGAAGAGAACGTGTCCGAACTTAACGGTGGCGTTCATGCTTCTGACAGTAAGCATCCGGGGAGTGAAGTAGACGCTAAGACTGCTGCGGATGACGGCGACGATGAAAGGTAATTCATGCCAGCGCGATATGTAGCTTTGTTATGAAGGATAAAACGCTTGGCGTGTATTGCGTAACACTTTTGCATGGCTAACTCTTTGTTTTCCATGGTTCGGGGCTCCCACCTTGTGACAAAATCATTGTCTTCGATCTGAATGGTGTCGCGGTAAAACGTTTCCTAAGAAGCTTATTGCAAAGTGATGACTTGAGCAAGTCCCTCTAGAATCGAATACTAAGTGGATCTATCCTCTTCCACACTTAGAAGATATGATGAATGAGGCGTTCAGATTGTTTCGAAGTTGCCATCCGGTCCTCAATGGAACGAGAAATGTTGATGAAGTACTTAGGGTGTTACCGGGCATGAATCGAGACTTTGTGACGATTTGGGACCAAAGTAAGTGTATAAAGTTTCCACATCCAAGAGATCCGGATGGCAAACCGGTCTTCGTGAAACATCTTGGTACTATGATGGATCAGCTTGGCATTCAAAGAAAGAGGACATTATAATAGTAGATGATGATGCTCTTAAGTGCTTTTATAATCAAGGCCGGGCTCTAAATCCACCAACTTATACTCCACAAGATTACTCCAACAGATGAGTTTCTAGTACTATTCATGTCCATCATGAGTGGCTTGGCTTACGTAAAACGATGTCGGATGTTGTCAAACGCATCGAACTAGATCGGACTAAGGAGATGGATCCCTATCTTGAGAGTTATTTGACAAAGAAAGGACTAGTCCCTACATGATGTAATCTTCATATCAAGTGAATACAATGTAAAAAGTGTTCTCTGTATATTGATGTGTTGTTATCTACAAATGCTAATCAAACACCACATTCTTCTCACTAAAACAAGAAAATGTTAAACCTCCCAGTACTACAATGCAAAAATTTGCAACAATGCAAAACAACATGTCACACAACAAAACACTATATTGAGAAAAGGGTATGCAAAAGTGGCGTGCTTTTGGAACAGACATAAATCCAATTTAAATGAATGATGGTTACTGTCTTAAAATTAAGAAACATACCATACCTTTTCAAACACCACGTAGGTAGAGTTAGGAAGCCACGTGAGTGAAAGGCCACATTAGAAAAACCCTTTCATTGATTGGACAATTTTAACGGCCTGGATCTATGCCATGTAGTGCAATGTGGGTCGTTGATCGAGATGGCCACGTGGCATAATGTCGGCCATTGAGTGAGAGCATGAACCTAAAATTAAGAGAATTTCAAGCCATAACATCCTTGGATATTTTTGTGAAAATTGATGCTTCATATTGTATGTTGTATAGTCCATTGAAGAGTTTCAACCATTATACATCAAACTCTCAGGTACATTAACTTGCTTTGTTGATAACTCTACCTTCATTTTGGTCCCATCCTGTTGGCTGCTTGCATACTGTTGTAGACAGGGCGCATAAGAATGTCACTTTTCAAAGTGTACAATGCTTTAATAGGATGTCGTAATTTATATATATGGAGCTGTCTTTCATTCCTTTGAACATGCCATGAAGCAGGCTGGACTACACTGGAGAAGGAAGTCTTGAAGATGCAAATATCATTTAATGCTTTCCTTGAGTCGGCACAACTGTATAGCAAATTAGTAACTACAAATGAAAGAGATGGAAAAATTATGGCAATTTTAGACAATGGCTTTAACAGTCCATGCATTAATAAAGTGCCAGAAACCTCGTCGTTCATGCTTCTCAGACGTGCTACCACTTGCAGAGAACATAAGAAAAATACTTCATTATTATCCATCTCAATAATATTGCTAAATCTGAAAGCGAATTACCAAGCGATACAACATACTCTAGAATAAAATTCATCTTTATCATGGAACTATGCTCACATTCTCAGCCAGTGAATAGGCTTTTGGAAGCTCCCTATCTTTCATACTATATTGGTTGACAGAACAACAACAAAAATCCTCTATTGTTGCTGCTTTTGTTTTAAAAGTTCTATAAAATATATGCATTGTGCCATCATGGGAATTGCTTCAGCCATCTTAGGGATGAGTTTCGTGTTATAACCCTATAGCAAATGATTATTATAGAGGACAATAGTTACAAAGAAATATCTGGAAATGTAGAAGCTTGATAAGGGAAGGATTTGTGTAGAAGATAGATGAAATGGCTGCAAATATAAGTCCATGTGCCATGTGAAGCCCATAAAAATTTCCATAGATAAAGATGAGCATAAGTAATGAACGAATTAAGAGTCAGCCTTGAAGGAATAATAATTTAGATGCTTTGGAAGAAAAAATGTATCCCACGACACTTTCTGCACTTTCTCTCGTGAATTAGGATGGCATTAGAATGCTAACTTCTAGGTGATCCACGGCAGCATTATTTCAATATAAATTTGTCACGTTTAAGTCAGGCTATCCCTAGAGAGAGAACGTTTTAATTTCAAAAACTTACTTTACAACTGCTCAAGGAATTTTACATACGGTAGATAGTTACAATTTTTGAAGTCTTGATAGATTATTGCGTACAGCATCTGCCAGAGCATCAGTAAACTCTTCAGTATTCAAATACTTATCTCTTACAACATCCTCCATGGCAAGAGCAATTAATCTATACATGCTTATCAATACTCACTTAGATCCATGTAGAATAAGAATAAGAATAAGAATAAGAATAAGAATAAGAATGATTTTTTATCGTCCACTGAGACCAATCGGTCTATGCAAATAAACTCATTACTGTCCGGGTTAAAAAAAAGGGTTTTAAAAAACCCGGGGTGCACACAATGTGAAGTCTATATGGGTTTTGCATAGGGTCAAGAAAATCCCTTTATAACGGGATTTTTTAAATATCCCTTATATTTCATAAACCCTACCATATTTCCTTACAAATATCATGAAATAAATGTAAAAAAAAATATATACGGTTTTGGTCACTTTATGTTTTTGTGTGTGCATCCGAGGGGCATACAAAGTATACATCATCATGAAATAAATGTATATATACATGTCTGTGCCACGAGGGCATATGATCCCATAACAAGGTATGATCCCAACACCCGTCACGGATCGTGGCTCAATGTCACATGTAATGGTGGCCGGGGCGACCAACTCGGCATAAGCGGCGTCGGGAATTTGATCATATCTTTGGGCAACTTTGAAGGGTATGAGATTCATCCTCAATGACTCCCATTTGGCGGTTGATGAGCTTTGTCCTGGCATGGCTCACCAATCCATCTGCCCGTCTCAATTCGAAGATGATGTGCCCCTATGCGAATGGAGGCAATGAGTCTGCGCCTTTTCATGGGCAAGTGGGTACGCAGGTATCATTGCGGGCCTCGTTCCAATGTGGGATTTATGTGGCGCTGGTAGTGTCTTTGTCTTGACATGTTCAAGGGCATTGGCATCCCAAAGCTTCTTTGAGGAAGCAAGCGTCAAGATATTGCCTCAAGCTATGGCAATCTGCCTCTGTTTGCACATGTATGCACTGCGTGCTCTGCACATTCCATCTAGCCAACCATTGAGCTCTCTTTTCCCTCCAAGAGGGCCTTGAGGGCCTGTGCCCCATTGCCATGATATAAGCTAGTTTAGGGAGACGAGCATTGTCCATATTGACCACCTTCTGAAAATAGACAATGTGGCGATCAAGGGCCACCATTTGAAGAGGCAAGAATCCTGCTCCCTGCGGTAGAATTTGATATGGGAATGTGGACTTCACCCCTAGTGCTCGTACTAAGAAGGCTTTCTGCACCTGCTCCAAGTCATTCCAAGTAGCGCGGGATACTAGTGGGCCCCATACTTCAACCCCATAGAAGAAGAGCCAAGTCTTTGTCATTTTTCCCGATCCAACAATTGCAACACATGCAGTCTCTAGCGTTTCAACAAAATCTACAAGTCTTGGATCCCTATCCAAAGAAGCTCTATAGCAAGTTTTTACCACATTATAAGCTTATCCATAAAGGAAAATGAAGAATCTAGTAAATCTACCTATGGGCAAGACCCCGACTCCAAGCAAAATTGCGGCAATGCCATTCGGAGCCACCTACATTTTAAAAACAAACTTTAAGTAAGTTGTTGTAGCTTTAATGGATGACCCTGCACTGCCTTCCACCAACTCACCAAACTAGAAGTCATCAGACCAAGGGAACCAAAGCTCGTAAATGAATACCAACTAATGAACTTCATGAGCAAGAGTATTTCAACAATAGTAACGACAATTATGTGTAAGCTCGTATTTTCTATATGGCAGATCATACCTTGAACAAGGAAATCACTCTGAACATCTCCACCATAATCCATTGCATGCCCAAGTGTAACCTCCATCACTCTTGAGAACATAAATCACCATGTCATCGATGAGATGATGTTCATACCTATCCAGTGGAAATAGAATGATGAGCATCAATCTTTTATTTGTTACCAATAAGAAAAATATAGACCCGACCATATGCCCGACTTCCTCATATTTACATGGACTTCCATTCATCTTCCCCATAAACTTCTTGAAATGTGTCTTTGAACTGCAGAGATGTAATATCTTCCCCAAGTATCATAAAGCATTCACGAAATAGTTGTTAATCATGCACTAATACGGGTAATCACATATTTCAAGATGGTATTCTTAGTACTTAAACAAGCCGGCCGCTTTTTACGATGCCCACTTAGCAATGGAAGCTTTATTTGCGTTGAGCGCAATTGAAATAAGTCACTAATTAGAAATTTAGTATGTAGACCTTGTCAGTACAAAGAAATTAAAATTAAGTCTGATCAAGAAGTTAAGACTATAATGGGACAGACAAATAAGTCTCTGTATGTCTAAGACTTCATAGTGAAGCAGGTTTGTTTTGCTTTTACAAAGTACATATTAAATAAAGAGAAAATATGAAGCCTCCAAAAAACGTAGGGGTTGTGACATAAAAGGCCTTCTGATGAAAAGGATGTAAAAACCGGTGCAGCTCAATAAAAAAAAGCTGATGAGAAAAGTGCAGTCACAATAAGAGCATTGGCAAAGGATGCATGCAGATTCTCATACCAAACACCATTTTTAGCTTCCCAGCACCCTTGATGATAGTATTTGTAGCACGATGTTGGTTTCCAAATGCATGCCTGCCAATGCACATTGGTTGTCTCCAACCTGGGTATCATGACAATCCCTCCTCATACAGACATGAAAGATACATCACACCAAAGTTTTGATCGCTTACTAGGCACAAGTCTAAGAATATTTTTACAAAGAATGGGCATGACATAAATATACTATCTATATATCTAATTACATAAAGAGCAAATGGCGTGTTAGCTTGACACTGATAAAGCCCACATATAAAAATGGTTCGGACTGATCAACCCTGCATAGGAAAAGGGACGTTTCCTGGAAAAGTATCTGTGGGAAAAGAAGAAAAAATAATGTAATCTATTTCAACTATATTGGGAAGCGTTATCGGCTTGTAGCATAGATCGGATGTTCTCCCGGAGGTCCCTTCTAGAAGCATTAGAGGTCTCTTCCAAAATGCTCTGTTATCTCCACACTCTGTTAAATTCTTCTTCATGATTTTCTGGAGAGAGCGGCAAATGTATGCCATATGCCATATACAAGGCAGTTTATGATATTGCTACTTAAAAATATTCTTTACAATCCCATCAAGAACTTCCTAATGCTTCTCTTTTCTAAGAAGCAAATCAACATGTTGTGCCCATTGGAAAAATACTTGTGCAATGTCCTCACACGTAAAATGGCCAATACTAAATACCCATCAAAAACATTCTTGTGCAATGCCCTGCTCCAATGTAACGCTCTTGTAATGAATAGATACGTATTGAGTAGATTTTTTTCTTCTTCATGCCATAGTGAAGCAAGCCACTATTTCATAGTTGACATAAGAGCTTTTTCTAGGTTCTGTGTCTGGTAGCTTCTAACATCGGCTCCTACATTTGTGCCTTTGGAAAACCATAGCATCGTCTCTTACATTTATCGTTTTAAAAAAACATAAGTTGCCGGAACGATGGAGCACAGGTGCCACTGGCCATGCCAAAATGGGAAAAGCCAAAAGAGTCGCTACCAAAGCGTAGCCCAGCCCTCTCGTGATTCGTTACTCACCTGATTTGTTCACCTGATTCGTTACTCTTGATTTGTTCACCTTTGCGTAGCATTGCTACTCTTGATTTGTTCACCTTTGCATAGCATTGCTACCTTGCTCGTAGCATTGCTAATCTTGATTTGTTCACCTTCGTATAGCATTGCTACCTTGCTCAATATGCCATTGTTGTTTTGTTAGAACCGTGGAACCTTCTTCTTGGTGAATTTATCTTCATATTTCACAAGAAAGCATTTATCTTTATATTTCAAATTAGCTTTTTTTCTGCTTTTCCTTTCATGTCAAGGTAAATATCTTGTCTTTGCAACCATATTATGGAAAATATCTTGCCACGTTGCAACCATATGGAAACCATATGGAAAATCGATGTAGCAATCGTTACAACCAGGTAAATATCTTGCCACGTTGCAACCATATGGTAAATTGATGTAGCATTCGTTACAACCTGTTACCTTTGCGTTGTTTACCTCTATGCAGTCGAGGAAGGCAAAAGACGGTGGAACTCCAAGCCATAGCCACAACCATATCCAAAACTTTAGGAGACTTGCAGGTCATAGCCATATCCAACAACTCCGAAAGAACTCTAAACCTGACCACCAAGATACATAGCTTACCTAAACTCCAAGGCATAGCCAACCTGAACTCCTGTTGGAGCATAGCCATAAGCCAAAACCTGAAGAAGCAAAAATTCCTGCTTACCTTGATGCGATGAAATGGTCAAGGGTCGACGGCAATGGCCAGCTTGGCCTACTACACCACCAGAATGGACTCCCTCTTCCCATTCCACATTACAACTCCTACACCAGAATCGATTCCCTTTTCCCATTCCATATTACAACTCTTGAGCAATGGAAGTAGGCCACCATATCACTAATTATAATTGTACTTATTATAAAGTAGAATGGAAGTAGACCATATCACTAATTATAATTGTACTTATTATAACTCTACTTTATTGAAGCAGGCCACACAAATCCCTAATTACAACTCTACTTTATTGAAGCATCCCTAATTACAACTCCCTAATTACAACTCTACTTCTATCTCCATACATGTCTAGCGGGCAACCCATGTGCAACATCACCTTGTTGACACTAGAAAAGCCGAGCAAAAAGCCGAGCATTATATGACGTGCTTGCTTATGTGTAAAATACATCTTTGTGTCGAGTTGGCACCATTCGAAGCCTATTACATTCTGATTTAAGAAGAGGAACCATGAAGCGCCATGTCGGAAGTGGTGCCTGCGCTTGTCTCTTCGCTCCCTGCTCCCTTCTGATAAGTGCAGAATCACACTACAGCCCGGCCAAGGGAAGAAATTTTCGTCCAGAAGCCAGTATTCTTCAATCCGGTATCACACCACAGGTGCCTAGAACGCCAAAATTCTTGGGCACCCTCAAAAATTTGCGGCATTGAAATCCTTGGGCGCCCTGTTCCAGTGATGACATGGGTTCGAACAGATGCATGCTGCAAATTTGACAGATTTCCCCAATGGGCTGAGGTTCTTTCCTCCAGATTTGCGCCTCTAACAAATTCGGCAGCTTTTTTATTGTAAATCCGGCGGTTTATGATTGCAGAACGGATTGTTCTGTGATTTTCTTGAAATAGGTGCGTAGATGTCGATTACATGCAGTTTTTTTAGGAGATTTAGACTAAATCCGAAGCATTAATAGGATCCAGATCTTAGGGTTGATAGATGCAGTTTTTACGAGATTCAGACTATATCCGAAGCATTTATGGGGTTCAGAACTTAGGGTTCTTTGATTTCTTAGGTTCTTCGAGCCTGTTTGATTTTAGAAATTTCTGAGGTGGTATGTCATCTGATACCGGCATCTTCACCTCCCGTCCAAGACATAAAAAAGTCATTCTTGGCCTATCTGTCCTGCGATTCCAACCTAAGTTCGTCTTTCCGATTTCTCTATCTTATTGTATCTTTCACACAATTCTGGATCTTATGCCCATCATATATACTTAATGCTTGCCTTCATAAGCGTGGACGGAATCAGATAATTTTCTATTGGGCAGATGCAGAATTCAGAAGAATGTATAAAATTGAAATACTGCTCCTTTGGCCGGTTTTGTGTGCTTTTCTGTTACCGGAACACTGTTTATTTAGGCAAACATTTGTGATATCTTAAATAACCAGAAGTAACTAGATCTTCTTTGTTATGTTTTATAATATGTAATGGGGTGCAATTTAGCCGCCTTTTCATTGCAGCACTAGATGTAGATAAAGAGTTGAATTAGAAGATGTCTTTACGAAGGATGGTTTACACATCACACGTTTGGGCGAAAATACTCATTTTAATTGTTATATTATCGCAATAGGATAGCAATCAAAGCTGGTCTTTCATTTTCATTGATTGTGCTGTGTTCCTATTGTGTTCAGGGGTGGCAATCATTTTGTGCTGCAGACAATTTTCAATTTAGCAATGCAGAAACCTGGTATTCATTATTCACATATTTACTTTTTTGTTTTAGCAATTGTAAACATTTTCTTGCATGTAAGAAACTTGTAACAAGTTAATCAGATTACATCCTTGGCTTATTAGAACCATTTGTTAATAAATAAAAGTTGTGTTCAGTAATTTAGGCTTTGGTTAGCCACAGTTGTCAGGGGTTTAAGTTTCCATTCAGGGGTTTAAGAGCATCAGTTTAATCCCAGCTTTTGCAGGCGACCATTTTTGTTACACAAATTTCATCAGGCATGAGATATTGAATATTCATTTGTCCTATTTTCTAACTAAATTGCAGAATTCTGATCAGGGAGTGTAGCAGAGTTAAAAAAACGTTACTCACTTGATCATGCCATAAAACGATACGTACCATCTGGACATAGGGACCATTTTCACACAAGTGGGGTATGCTTAAATATTGTAAAACTTGTACAACTTCCATTTTTTGATCAACTTCTACTTTTTTGGCAGTGCGTCATACTTGTTGACGATGAATCAAAAAGGCGTGGAAGATCTTACATTTATGGTCAATCACATATTCCAGGTACATATAATCCTGAAGTATTATATTGTTTGCCTTAAGGCAGTGGCAACCATTGTCTCTTGAAGTGTTCCATCTCGGAAGATAGTAGAGAACTTCAGTTAGACAGCAATTCTGAGGGAAATACGGTATATCACACCACATAATTGAGCTCATATTTCATTTACATGCACATCATACAGGGACAATTGCTATTTAAGTGTTAAAATGGTGCAGTTGCATAGCATCATGTGTAAGGATTATGAAAGAGTTTTTGTTGATGGGACGATTTCTTAAAGGCTACATTAGGAAGGGATGGAAGGCATGTGAATTTCCTCTCAAAGAGAGAATGCTTTAATAAGGGGTTGGAGGAAAACCAGGATGCGCAAACATCTTCATTTATTGGCAGTTCTTAAAGATGTCAAACAAGAAGTCAGAAGAGATGTTTGGGCACGTGGTTCTTTATTTATTTTATTCTTGTCTACGGAGATCCGATTATGAGATGCTTTTTTTCTCAATGGGAGTAGGTCAAGCAAGAGCTCCATCACTCTTGGTTATATGGCGATTAGCTTTTATAAAACTACTAGGCTTACACAATAAGAATCACTTAATACTGGCTACGCCTATTAGTGTATAAAATCATGAATTTATGCATTACTGAACTCTTCTGGCTAAGCTAATATGGCAGAAAACTGACTATTTTTCCATTGCAGTCACTGAGAGAAATGTAATAACAGGTCTTGTGAGACCTCAAGCCCTTCTGAAACCTTCAACACGTTACCATGCAGAATTATATGCACCTGCCGGCAGTTTGAATCAAAACGTTATTGATTCCAAATTTACACCACCAGAGAAGGTAATCGATTACCTTCCCTGAATAATAAATCCAGGGGATGATCAGCTTAATGGATGTTCGTATATTGCAGAAGCAAGAACGCCTCACTTTCGGTTTCCCACAATATTCTGCAGAGCAATTAAAAGCAAACTTCCGATCAAATATAGAAGTAAGTTGGAGCTTCTACTAATGCTATCTTTACATTGCTTAATGCGCCACTCTTGTTTCCTCAGCCTTAGCTAACTTCCGCATAATTAACAGGCCCGCAAACGCAATGAATATGTCAACTGTATCACTCATTCTGCCTTGAAAGATCTCTTATATGAAGTTCGGCATCCTGCTTATAGTTCTATGCGAGATGACTACCCAACGCCACGCCGAAAGTCATAGCCAAAGTTTTGGGTTACTGCAAATTTCCAGTATGGAAACGTTTCAAGAAACACATCCTTTGTAACTTTTGATGGAAGTTAGCAGGATTGGCCCAGTATTTCAGGCAGGCCATGTTCAGCAAGAATAGCCAAGTATAAGCGGCTTGTGTCTATGGTATTTTGTACATGTGCACTCTGCAATGGTATTATGCTCAAAACATGTGCCATTGAGCACGCAGCATATGTAAATAGCACTCTGTACTATATATTACAAGTTTGCAGAGTTGGATAAGCTGCTCAGAAATAAATGTGTTTCAAGGGGTGATCATGCAATTCAGATATCAAGTAGAAAATAAGAGCTCTCTTTTTTATTTTACAAAGTTTAAAAACACTCGTTTTTGGAGCCCTTTATATTATGCTTGGGTAAACGATGCCTTGCCTATAGGTTTCTATTATGCTGGTTTTGTCCTCCACCTGCCAGATAGAGCAAAGTAATGGATGTTGTTCGTCTTTATTTGAAGGTTCACTGCAATTGCAAAGAAGACGAGTAGAATAGGCAATGTTGCTACTAGGGTATTGAGCAAGCTTCCGTTCCATTCAACTTGCAAATCCTAGCTATAGTCTACTTGGAATAAACTTGCAAATCCCAGCTATTTAGTCTACTTGGAATAAATCCTCAGATGTTGCGAGACTATCTTAGTACTTATCATGCTTAGATAGGCAAACATCCATATTGCCCTCCTTGAGATGTGCAAATTGATTTGCAAGGTTGTTAGAAGTCTCTTGGAAGATTTTATCCTAGTAAGCTTGTTGTATCCAATCTTGCTATGGTGCTGCAACTTACATGCATGTACTGATGTTTTAATACTCTTCATTTTTCCTCCAGCTTATAGACCAAGTTCTCTATTGAGAAGGCAATGGAAGACTTGATGTTGAAAAGCATTGGCCACTTGTTTTCCAGTTGCCACATGAAAGTCTAGCTTAGCATAGGGCATAAAAGTGCTTTTTTTGGGTTGCCCCTAGTTGGGTTGTCCCTAAACGAGAGCCTTATACGTCGTGATTAACCACAATGTATCCATGATACTTGTGATTGAACTTCAACATATCCATGGCATACCATGGCATATGCGCGGCATATCCAGGGGCATATTCGTGACATATTTGTGGCATTTTTGAGGCGTTTTTTTCTAGTTTTAGCCCGGTTCAATCACAACGATGGCGTCCCCAAAGGGGTTGGTAGGTGGGAATATCCCCAAATATTTCCCCACATATTCCCATTTGTTGGACTAAACTTGCAGTAGAAAATACTTTGCAAGTAATATATTGGTGAAGGTCGCATCTACCTTGACAGTGCAGACTTCTCTACCTACTAACTATCACACGAGAATGAGCAGCGGCCCTTTGCGTTTAAGCTTAAGCTCTTAGCTCCATATCCAATTTCGACAGGTCTCACATATGTCGCCAGTGATTCTTGATGTTACTCTAAAATAATTCAATGATTCTTGAGTTGAAATTTTTCCCTGGTATGCATCAAACATGGCAAGCAAGATTGAAAGACTGACGTGCTACCATTTTTGGGCATATCACAATATGCTTGTAAGATTTTTATTTTCAAAAATACGTCTGAATCTATGGATTCATCATACCGGCTAGGTACAATTGCATTTTCTTGGAGAAAATCTGATCTAAATTATCCGTCATTAAATTCTTGTTGGTTCTCATTAATTGCATAGAGTGTTTCCTCGCCAAGTTTTCTCAGAAGGTTGGACTACAGTGTTCAGCAACCATTCAAGGTTCCCAGCAGTGTTGTTGTGCAAGCCATAGGAAAGCACGAAGCCCGTATATCTCAAGCGGGTGTGGTTAATGTGGCCACCTGTATCAGCCACAAAGAACAGCATGATTTGAAGCCCAAAAACCAACTGTTTTAGGCATTTCTTGGTCGACCCTGCTCTATTTTGCCGAAAATCTCTTCCTCTCTTCACCAATCTAGCATAAAAGAGGTATGCTTTTTCGAGCAAATCAAACCGCCCATGGAGTAGAAAGAACCAGTCGATTGAAATTTCTGCCCCCCGACGCGCAATTTGAAGCCTGGTTTTTTGCCACATTGACCACTTGGCTGATATCGCATGACCACATTAAAATGTGGTCAGACCACATTAACCACATCTCACTTGAGATATACGGAGTTCTGCAGGAAAGTGTAAAGCCAAGGCCGATCCCCGTTCGTTGAACTTGGTGCTGTAAAGAAGGTGCGAACCAATGAATGTCGCCAGAGTTGCCTGTCGAGTGTAGCTGCCCGCCCTCTGACGAGGAGAGGGAAGAATAGCGAGGCTTCCATTTGGCCCAGATCCCCACCTCGCCCACATAGCTATGACATGTTTGATTGTGGGTTTCCGAATGCGAGGTAGATCCCTTCCTACGGCTGGACAATGCATATATCAACCTCAAAATATTTGAATTGGTCGATCTACTGAAAGATACGTGCGAGAAGGTGGTTGTGCGAATGAAAATGCAACAAACTTGGTTCTATATTTCTAGATTTGATTCATCAGTTCTCGGACATGCTGAAATCAATACAAATTTTTGTCTCAACCATGGCTGGTTTATCTCAGTTATCATGAACCACAAATAGCATACCAGAAACTAATCTCCTGGCATAGGTGGTCCCGGCTATATGTGTTACTCAGATTAGGCCACAACGATCTATTCATAATGGCTTAACCTGGGTAAAGCTATGGAGAGTTTATCTTGTACCTCGGTTTAACACGAATATAAATCGAAGACTTTACCTGGCCAGTCTGACATCATATTGAAGTCGGAGAGAGTGCACGTGATTGATTGAGACCTTCATTTTTATCTCATATTGACCATTTTGCCATAAATTCACCTTTTGGACACCTTTACATATGCCATTTTCTCATTTTTCCATGCATAACCCTTTGGACTATTCAGTTTCATCATTTTTTATTCACACTCCATAACCTTTGTTTTGGAGTTCTCCATCTTAGCCATTTTGCCCACTATCCATTTCAACCATGTTGCTATTTTCCATGACCCTTGCCTTTAATGTTTTTGCTAAACCATTAGTTCCAATGATTCATCAATAAAATTCCCTGTCAAGTTTGAAAAAGTTGAATTTTCATTACTTTTGTTCGTTCTTGCTTCCAAACATTATTCAAATTCAGCTTGCATAATGTCACTGGAAAGCAAATAGAAATAGGAAAGGATCTGTACCTCGTTGGGAATCTGAAGAATCTTGTTATGTTGGACAACAAGAACATCCTGCATAGGGCTGCCCATTATGTGAATTATCATGGTAGAAAACAGATGTCTGCAAGTCTTGTGTACACAGTATGTCGAATGTTACGCACAAGGAAGTTTGTGCTATCTAGCCAATGGATCTTGCCGACCAACACCGCATTCATTTCTGAGCACAGAGTAAAAGCTGCTTGGAGGATGACGTTGAATCCTCAGCATGCTATGCCAAGCGATGTTAGATGCGTGCTGTTTGGTGTGCCTGCTGGGATGCAGCCAGTGAAGAGGATTGGGAAGGCCAGGAAGCGGTATTGGCACGATGCAGGCAGTGAGGGTGATGACGATGCGCACTTTGTTGATGTGGAGGAGGAAGAGAGTTTAGGCCAGTTGTGGAAGGAGATTGCAGGGGGCTTGATTACATACCCCTAGACTTGCTTGATCACACTATGGCAGTGGGATAGTGCCTTTTTCTTATCTTGTTTTGGTCTCATGTTTCTGTTTATTGTATTTGGACTGTATGTTGAATATAGATGTGTACTTTTAAGGCCATACGAAGTAGATGTTATATTCTATGTTAGTTCAAGCTGATTTAGAAGAGTAGTTTGATACTGGTTATAGCACATGTTCACATTTAATTATGCAGGTATGCCAGGAATGGAGGCCAATGGGCAAGTTGTGGCACCGAAAGTTATTGAAATAAGTGACAACGATAGTGATGTGGCTGTGTCTGGCCCTCCTTCTCGTTCAAGTGCTTCGCCTCCTGTGGCCTTCACAAATGGTCCCCATGTTGTTAATGCTGATATGCTACGCATTGTTCCCATGGCAGTTGCAAATGGTCTGCCACATCCTAGCCAATTGCCCCCTATTGCAAATCTTGTGGCAAATGGGCTGCCACATCCTGTTGTTGCGTCTGCAGGGAGTGAGCATGTGCATGTAGCGGCCGAGCTACTTGAGAATGTTGTAGGGATCAATACAATAGCTGAAGGGGTAGCAGCTGCAGTTAGAGTGCTTCGGATTCAATTAAGCAGGTTTTTTCATGCGTTAGAACAATGCATCGGGCTGATGGAATAGGACCAGGTTAATGTTTCTGTGGAAGAGAGACAGGCACTGAGGGCCCATATGAATTTGGCCAGGGGAATGTTGATTCGTGAGTTAAGGCGAATCGATAATCTTCAACGAAGACATGCTGTTGCCTTAAATTTGAAGTACAACTAATTCTGATTTCTTGCTTGCATGGCGTAGCATAGTATAGCATTGTGTGTTTGAGCATTTAGTTGTGCATTGGATTGAGGATGCAGGATGTGTGACCAGAAAGAATAAAAGGGGAAAAAAAGTTGTGAATTCTGTTTGTAGGCATGAGTGATTGACATTCACTGCATGGAAATAGCCCTCCGGCTTTAGGCGGTGGTGGAGCATTGAAAAGCGGCTTCCTTGAGGGGTTTAACTCCCCGTGCTCCTTGCTTGCTTGCTTGTCAGATTATGCAGCTCATGTATAGGTGAGGACGTGCTCAGGAGCAACACGTGTTCAATGGAGGACATGCATGAGGAGGTATGAACACGTGGCTGTCATGGTCCTATAGGTTTTCGCGATGCGGTGAGTTTGATTTCTTTATTCTTTGGGGGCGATTGTTCTTTGGGCTACACGAAGTGTTTGCTTGGATCTATTTCCTTCGTCAACTCATTGTAAGTAGTGCTCATATTTTTTGATGACACGGGCTAAATGCAATGGATGTTCTATATATGTTGAATGATAGTTCAGGTGTAGTATTTATGGTAAAAGTGCATGGATTATATGCAGACAGTCTTTGTGCTTATGCAGATGCATGTTGTGCTGCATTTAGAGGTAGAGTGAAGGATAACATTGAAGGAGCCACACTCATTTGTGCTTAGGTGGATAACATTGAAGGAGCCACACTCATTTGTGCTCTATGTCCGCAAGATATTACAGGCGGATTGTTAAAACAGCAATAGAAAGAGGAGAACATGGCTGGACATAATGTTTTGCCGTGACATGCTGCTAATGAGAAGGTTTAAAGCCATAATAAGATATATTAGATATGCCTGAGGGCAGCAATCCACATTAACAAATGATTGGGAAACTTTGCATATCGGGTCCAGAATATTTTTAACTCAGCTTCTGTGGAATTAGACAGATGTTGTTCTATAGTTTGTTTCCAATGGTTGTAGGGGTTGCAGACAAAAGTTTCAGCGACCTATGCAGCACTCCGGATAAGAACCATTGAACATCTGTTTATATCTGACAGTTCCTTATTTGGTCCAAGCATGTAGGTTATTGAAAGATGGAGCAACCCATTGTCTGATCACCTTGATTCTGTTTAATTTTGTCTGTGCATTGCTGCTTTGAGAAGGCTTACAGGCACAAGGAGTGCCTTTGTTCAAATGGATGGACATAGTGGTAAAGGACGGGACAAATTTTTGTCTGTACAGACATGTCATATGATCCTGGGTCTGCCTCTAATGGCAGGGGTTTCAATTCCCCTCTTTTGCATGAGTATTTGTGATGCAGCTGTATGTTGGCTCTGGACAATGGTTTATAAATCTTATGCTGATGTGGAAATGCAGTTTGACCCCATCATGGAGTCAACGAACGGTCCACAATGCTCTGTGAGGAATGATAGAGGGAATATTACAGTGATCAATGGTCAGAAATGAACGATAATAAGAAATGAACGATAATTTGTGGACAGAACTATATCTATTAACTATATCGCTTGTTTTCCCTTATCGCTTGTTTTGGACCATTGATTTACATAATATTCTCACGCATATTCCTTCCTATGCATTCTACACCGTCCACCAAATCCGTGATGGGGTCAAATCCTCAGCCTAAGATTGTTTAACCTTCACAATAAGTCAATATACAGGTTAACATACAATCGTCTCACAAAACAGTTCCTAAGGGGATTTGAACCCCCTGCCAGACTAGGCAGAACTACAACACTTCCAAACATGTGAACAACCCATAAATATTCAACTCAAACCTTCAACAAAAGCACTCCTGCAATCACGCCTGCTGAACATCAAGCAGCAATCCATACCTATACCTGCCAAAATCACCAAGCAAGCAGCTTAAATATTTCAAATGTAACATCATAGCTACACTTGTTTGCCCATTTTCCTGCATTCTGCATACTCACAACAGAAATTAATCTTTTGTATGAATATAAATGTGTCTCCATCTTGCCTTGAAGGATAATTACAAGAAAATCTTATGAGGCATGATTTACAAGATCCATGAACTTTATCAGGCAGCAGATATAACCAGTCGATAATTATGTAGCAGCCTCTATTATGCACACAAGGAGAGGCCAAAAATAGCAACAGGTAGTTTTTGCCTGTCCAACTCATCTTTCATCATATCTTCCCATGAATTGGGCTCAGACTAGCTAAGCAAATTGTATACATTGTGAAGTCAAGTATGGGCCAGTTTCCAGAAATAACTGCAGAAAATATATACCTAGGATTGTAGTAGTCTTTTCCAGGCCAAATCTTGCATGGATTATCTTGAACACGATGCTCAGAATCATCAAACCTTCTAAAACACAAGTCCAACCCACCCAGGAAACAAACTTGCTGGTCAACAATCACGATCTTTTCATGGTGTGACCTGTAAGTAACTCATTTATTTCTAGCTAAAATTAAATACTGAAACTCTTGGGCTGAAAAAAACTATACCATTTACAAGCAATAGCATACCATACCATAGGTATACACCATAAGAGAAATGATCAGGGAAACGCAACACCTTGATATTTTCATGAATGTTGAGTAATCTATTCTTGGTATGTAAACTATTAATTTTGAGAGCGATAGATACCTCTTTGTAAATCAAAATGTATATCTGCAAATGTAAATACGGCATGATAACACATAACCAACACATAACTACCATTGACATTAATAAATATAACCATTGGATCCAACACATTTAAATTAAAATCCCCCTTAAACCCCCTTTGGTTTGGGTGCATATTCACACGGGGGGTGACTCCGCAACAACGAGAGTCATTGGATAGGCATATTCGCCCCTTATTCCTTAATCTACACCGTACGTAAAGTTCCTCGTTTGTGGGGTATGCAAGTACAAGATTTGCTATACTGTATAATAAGATTTGCAAAATACTATAAGATTTCAACCGGAATACTATATGGTGTTGATTTAAATGCGTGCAAAAAATACAATTATGAGGGCTCACATTTGCCCTCGTCACCCAGGTGAATATGCACCCAAACCAAAGGGGGTTTAAGGGGGATTTTAATTTAAATGTGTTGGATCCAATGGTTATATTTATTAATGTCAATGGTAGTTATGTGTTGGTTATTATACTAAAAAAATTTTTTGGCCCTTCGGGCCATAAAAAAAAAACAGACGTGAGAATATAAAAGACATTTAAAACATGTAGCAATATGTGTTATGTAATATGCAGCATTAAGAAAAAAAAGGGAATATAGTAAAATGAAACATGAGTAACTATAATATTAAAGCATAATGTAATATAATTATATATGCTATAAAAGCATTTTATTTAGAAATTTAAAGCCAATGCCCGTTTCGCACATCAAAATTTCTTGTTGATACAGGATAGATATAATAAACAGATTGAAATCACAGGGAAAGACTTCTTTCTAGACATCAAATTGCAAGAGTGATGTTTCTGTGTAAAGGAGTAGAAGAATGAACAAGGTAAAAAAAAAGCAGCTACCTTAAAGCAAAACCGTTGCCGCGTTGCTTCTTCAATTCAAGCTGAGTAGGAAGTGCTTGGATTCTTCCACGCTTTAAACCAACTATAGGACCGGAACTCAACGTCAAACATTGGGAAGGGCTATCCATGGCCATCTGCTTTGCTTACTTTTATACTTTAGCTCGAGACTAGTCCTTTTCTGCAGCCTCGGAGTCCTCTTCATGGTTGCCTTATTCAATACAGAGATACAGAGATGGGTTCTGATTTGCTTGCCTTTTTGAATCCGCTGCTGCCTAGAGTTTTTGCACCTACTTTTAAAATAACAACCAGATTTGTAAATAGCTACTGTCTCAAACTTAGACTTACAGATATAATATTACTGCCTCAGACTCAAACTCACAGCCACGCTTTGTGATCACGGTGAGGCAAACTGAAGCCTGTAACATAGATCTTGCTGCTTTAAACGACCTGCAACACAAAACGGCATTTAGAGAGCCAAAGAGTGATTTTCAGAAGATTTTGAAGTGCTTCCAAGAAGGTATCAGTCCATCACAGACAGTTACCCCCTTCCATCTTTGCAACGGAGCAACAAACTGCATCAATCTACATCTACCGCCTCTAACCTCGTAATCCCTGATTCCCCCACGATGGTACAGAGTTCTTGACTCAGAATGATGCCTATGAATCGTAATAAGATGGCTCAGAGAAATTTAGAAGCTCCTCTCCACCAAAAGTTGTCCTGCTTGGAAATTCTTGCATTCTTAAATACTGCTTCAAAAATTCATCAGATGGGTTTCTTGGGAGCCTAAGGGTCAAATCCCAGATTTAGCTGATCTAAGGCGCTTCGGATTCACCTGGGCACCCAATCGATTCATGGCATACCTGCAAAACATTTGAGGCACCATAAGCAAACACCGGAGAGCTTTGCAGCGAAACAGAGGAGACCCCAGCAAAAATAGGGGAGATCAAATCCAAGAAAAGAAGCTTTTTCTTCTCTTCATACTGAATAGGGCAGATTGCTTGTTGTTTGCGACGCCATAATCGGCTCTAAGAACCAGTGAATCCGTCTGAGGTTGAATAGAGCTTGGAGCTCACTTCTTCTTGCCATCAAAGTAGAAGCCGAGGCCCAAGTATGCGGTAAAAGCTTTAATCTGATGCATGGGGAGCTTTAGGTGAGCCCTTCAATCTCCAACCTTTACTGAGCTACCTTCATCTACAGATTGAGAACTCCAGACCGCCTTTCCGCTAGAACAAACTCCCTTTGAACCGAACCAAAAAGGATTTCTGTAAGAATATTGGATCGATCCATCATGTGAAGAGCCCATAGCCAATCCGGCGACCATTCCCAACCAGCTACAATATTTCAGATCAAAATAAGCTCCGAGAAAAAGAGTTCTTGAGTTCGGCCTACAACTCACCGGAATGCTATTAAGCAGCTCCAAAAATGCCCACACAGATTCAGTATGGTAACAAACAACACAGATCCAACAAGAACATTAATTTTTGCAAGAATTGCTATCCACGAGGCTTGCATGTTCAGCCTTAAAATAAAAAGAGGGCTTTTGTTGTGAGCCCTTGGATGTTGGACCATTGAAAAAAAAAAGCTAAATCAACGACTAAGAAATGGTGCACTCTAGATGTACGCATTAGTACATCCATTCGAATACGCCATGAAATCTTAGGAAAACCTTTGTGAAAAGCGTGCAAAAACACAAAAGAAACCCCCGTTATTATGCTACATGTACAAAATCAACACCATATAGTATTCGCTTTTGAAATCTTATAGTATTTTGTAATCTTGTTATACAAAGATAGCAAATTTTGTACTTGCATACCCCACAAACGAGGAACTTTACGTACGGTGTAGATTAAGGAATAAGGGGTGAATATGCCTATCCAACAGCTCTCGTTGCCCGGAGTCACCCCCCGTGTGAATATGCACCCAAACCAAATGGGGTTTAAGGGGATTTTAATTTAAATGTGTTGGACCCAATGGTTGTGTTAATTAATGTCAATGGTAGTTATGTGTTGGTTGTTAATGTCAATGGTTGTTATGTGTTGGTTGTTATGTGTTGGGGATTTAATTTTATATGTTGGATGTTAATAGTTTGTGTTGCAAAAAAAAAAAAAAAAAAAATTGGCCCCTTCGAGGCCTTAGGGACGTCTCCCCCCCCCCCGGTGTGACAAAAATTTTAGAATTCAAACCAGAAAAAAACTAGAATTCATTTGAGGCTTTCATCACCTGTAGCTTTTGAATTTCATCACAATAAAACAAATAGAACATAAGTAAAAAGTTAAAGAAAGATAGAGCGGATTGATCCCATTATTCTGAAAGTCATAAAGTTTGCAACAACCATACACAAGCATTTTTCAACTGGAATTTAACAGCAGCCTTTGGCCTCCATGGATTCTTGTGGTGAGAAACCAAAGTGGGAAACTTTTCTGCTTGTTAGCGCAAGGATCTAGAAGCCTTGGAATTTGCTTAATAACTGCCTCAAAATCTAAAAATGCATGGTAATTTTTTGCAACCTTCATTTGGAATGAGCCATAAAACAATATCCAATAGCGCAATCCTGTATTAATCGCTGGTAGGATGTGAAAGCCTACCAACCCCGGCTGAAAAATTGTTGTTTTAGCATAGATAACTTAACCAAACATATCCATATCATACACTATCAAAAAGATCTCGGAGAGAGCTTTCCAAGCAATAAAAATAATCTCAAAACAGAGCTCTGGATCAAAAGTTATGATAAGAAATGTGTTGCCGGCGAGGAAACTGCACTACATGCGCCCTTCAAGCCCTTCATGTGCCCATTATGCACCACAGGCACAAAAAGAGGGCTTATGTTGTGAGCCATTGGTTGTTGACCATTATGCACCGTGAGGCACAAAAGAGGGCTTTTGTTGTGAGCAATTGGTTGTTGACCATTATGCACCACACGCACAAAAAAGGGTTTTTGTTGTGAGCCATTGGTTGTTGACCATTGGAAAAAAAAAGGCTAAAATCAATGGCTCGTAAAATGGTGCACTCTAGATGTACGTATTAGTACATCCACTTGAATACATCACAAAATCATAGGAAAACCTTTGTGAAAAGCGTACAAAAACACAAAGGAAACCCCCTGTTATTATGCTACATATTCACCCCGCGTTTTGGTCCACTATTGAAAAGTATAGTTTTCTTAGGTCCACATGTTCTTTATTCAGAGATTTCAAAAAAACCTACATGTAGATCTATGGAGGTGTGGTTTTACTAACTAACGGTGTTGTTTTTTAAGTGGAGGAACGCCCTTTGTTATTTTTAAGGAGCCGTGGTTTTGTATTTTTAGGACGATGTGGTTTTTTAAGGAGGTATGTTTTGTTAAAAGAACTGTGGTTTTTTCTTTTGAGGTAGTGGTGTTTTTAAGCGGGTGTAGTTTTTGGAGGTGTGGTTTATAAGTAAGTGTAGTTTTTTTTTTAAGGAGCTGTGGTCTTTGCTTTTAGGACATGTGGTTTTTTAAGGAGGTATGTTTTTTGTTAAAGAAACTGTGGTTTTTTCTTTTGAGGTGGTGATGTTTCTAAGGAGGTGTAGTATTTGGAGGTGTGGTTCATAAGTATAGTTTTTAAGAAGGATTTTTCTAAAGGATGTATGGTTCTCTAAAGGGGTGTGATATTTTAAGGTTCATTATAGCCAATTTTGTAAGCATCATTATACAATCATTGCCATCCATATGACACCCCATATAGTATTCATGTTGTCATTACATGCCATGTGTAAAAATGCAATATCTCATCTATTGTCCCTCTACCCCTCATGCTTATAGAAAACTAGAATGCAAAGGCATTATGAAGATCCCAAAATTGAATTGAACTGAATTTAACTTTAACATCCATGGGGACCAACAAGTCTATCAGATCCAAGAGAGAGAGTGTGTGTGTGTGTGTGTGTGTGTGTGTGTGTGTGTGTGTGTGTGTGTGTGTGTGTGTGTGTGTGTGTGTGTGTGTGTGTGTGTGTGAGAGAGAGAGAGAGAGAGAGAGAGAGAGAGAGAGAGAGAGAGAGAGAGTTTTGCTCTTTTATGCCTCGAATCCATTTTTGAGGATATGCACATAATCCTGTGTCCCATTCAGACTTGCAGAGTTGAAACCACACAACAAAACCTTATAGAAATCAGGATTCAAAAATTGTTTGTTGGTTCTTTTCATAGTTCATTGAGAGAAAAAATATATCCAATTTCTCTCCATCAACCTAGTTCTAAATCAAGCCAAAATTCTTTCCACATTACCCGATAGCCATTTCAAATATCACCCAGAAATGTTAAAAATACTCAAGATATCATCATTTAAGTGTACATAGTTTTCGGCATAGGGATGTGGAATGGCCAAATTTTTGTCCACTTGGTTTCAAACATGCCACCTAGGCTCAAACATGCCAAGGTGGTTTCAAACATGCCACCAAGGTGGCTCAAAAATGCCAAGGTGGCTTAAACATGCACCAAGGTGGTCTAACATGCCAAGTTGGCGCAAATATGCCACGGGCTCCACCATGCCATCTAGGTCCAACATGCCAAGGTGGCTCACAACATGCCACCTAGGTTCAAACATGCCAAGGTGGCTCAAACATGCCACCTAGGGTCCAACATGCCACCCATCCAACATGCCACCATGGCTCTAATATGCTACCTAGGTTTCCAGCAATCCACCTAGGCTCTAACATGCCAAGGTGGCTCAAACATGCCACATGGGCTCCAACATGCCACCCAGGCTCCAACATGTCAAGGTGGCTCAAACATGCCACGGGTTCCAACATGCCAAGGTGGCTATGCTCAAACATGCCAAGGTGGCTCCAACAACATGACAAGGTGGCTCAAACTTTCCACCCGGGTCCAACATGCTCAAACATGCCACGCTGGCTCCAACATGCCACCTAGGTCCAACCCCTGCCAAGGTGGCTCAAACATGCCACGCTGGCTCCAACATGCCACCTAGGCTCCAACATGCCAAGGTGGCTCAAACATGCCAAGGTGCTCAAACATGACACCTAGGATCTAGCATGCCACCCAGGGCTCAAACATGCAAGGTGGCTCAAACAACTGGGCCACCTAGGCTCCAACATGCCAAGGTGGTTCAAACATGCCATGCGGGCTCCAAACATGCCACCTAGGCTCCAACATGCCAAGGTGGCTCAAACATGCCAAGGTGGCAACAAGCACGCCAGGCTCAAATATGCCAAGGTGGCTCAAACATGTCATGGTCCAAACATGCCACCTAGGTTCAAAAGATGCCAAGGTGGCTCAAACGCCTCATGCCAAGGGCTCAAACATGCCAAGGTCCAAGATGCCACCTAGGCCATGCCATGGGCTCCAACATGCCACCTAGGCTCAAACATGCCCGTTGGCTCCAACATGCCATCTAGGCTTCAACATGCCAAGGTGGCTCCAACATATCATCGTGGCTCCAACATGCTCAAACATGCCAAGGTGGCTCAAACATGCCACGCGGGTGGCTCCATCATGCCACCTAGGGTCCAATAACATGCCAAGGTGGCTCAAACATGCCACCTAGGGCTCCAACATGCCAAGGTGGCTCAAACATGACACCAACAGCTCCAACATGCCACCTAGGCTCAAACATGCCACTTAGGCTCAAACATGCCAAGGTGGCTCAAACATGCCATGTGGGCTCCAACATGCCACCTAGACTCAAACATGCCAAGGTGGGCTCAACATGCCACCGAGCTCCAACATGCCACCTAGGCCTAACATGCCACATAAAATCCAACATGCCACCTAGACCCAACATGCCAAGGTGGCCCCAAACATGCCACCTAGGCTCCAACATGCCAAGATGGTCAAACATGCCATAGGCTCAAACATGCCACCTAGGGCTCAAACATGCCAAGGTGGCTCCAACATGCCACATAGGCTCCAAACATGCCACCTAGGATCTAACATGCCAAGGTGGCTCCAAAACATGCCATCTAGACTCCAACATGCCACATAGGCTCCAACATGCCAAGGTGGTTTCAAACATGCCATGTGGGCTCCAACATGGGTGGATGTAAAAATATGCCACCTCCAACATGCCAAGGTGGCTCAAACATGCCACGCTGGCTTCAAACATGCCAAGGTGGTCCAACATGCCACCCAGGTTCCAACATGCCACATAGGCTCAAACATGCCAAGGTGGGTCAAACATGCCAAGGTGGCTCAAACATGCCACCTAGGCTCCAACATGCCAACGGGTTCCAAACATGCCACTTAGGCTCCAACATGCCAAGGTGGCTCAAACATGCCAGGTGGCTCCAACATGCCACCTGGTTCCAACATGCCACCTAGGCTCAAACATGCCAAGGTGGCTCAAACATGCCACGCAGGCTCCAACATGCCACCTAGGTCTAACATGCCAAGGTGGCTCAAACATGCCACGAAGGCTCCAACATGCCACCTAGGCTCAAACATGCCAAGGTGGCTCAAACATGCCACCTAGGCACCAACATGCCATCTAGGCTCAAACATGCCAAGGTGGCTCAAACATGCCACCTATGCACCCAACATGCCATCTAGGCTCAAACATGCCAAGGTGGCTCAAACATGCCACGCGGGCTACAACATGCCACCTAGGCTCAAACATGCCAAGGTGGCTCAAACATGCCACGAGGATCTCCCAACATGCCACCTAGGCTCCAACATGCCAAGGTGGCTCAAACATGCCAGGCTCAAACAGGCTCAAACATGCCAAGGTGGCTCAAACATGCCAATGGACTTCTAACATACCAAGGTGGCTCAAACATGCCACCTAGGCTCTAACATGCCACCTAGGCTCAAACATGCCAACGTGACTCCAACATGCCACCTACACTCCAACATGCCAAGGTGGCTCAGGCATGCCACCTAGGCTCAAGCATGCCACCTAGGCACTCCAAGTGGTGACATGGCATGCCAAGTAAGCAAGATCAAGTTTTGACTAGGCAAAAAATGAAAAGATGTCCATCTTTGGTCTTTTCATTGGGTGATGTTGGCAAATTTTGGGTGACATGGCTAGATGGTGGTGGCGGACATGATGAATAGGATTTTAAAAAAAATATGATAACCTTTGGAATTTTTGGTAGAGGAGTTTGGCAAGGATAGAATAGGGATCTTTTACCGACACCCTTCCCCCAAATAACCAAAGCCAAGACTTTGGGCAGTTCCCTCACCAAATGGGAGAGGCCACCAGAGACGGACCCAAAGGCAGCCGGGGGCCTTTCCTGCCGGCTCCTCAGGGAGGGCAAATGCCAATGCCCTCCCTCCCGAGCTCGATTTCCATTCCTATCCCATCGTTGAAGACCGCTGTTCAAGTAACCTTCGAGTAGGTTCAAAAATCCAAGATCGCCGGAGAACTTATCAAACCGCTACATCCCGCCATCGTCGTGTAGAAACCTGCGTTTTGTCGTCGGACGGATTAGGCTCGAATGGAGATTCGACTTTGCCATGTCGTCGGAATGGTGAAATTACCCTAGAGACTGGGTTACACCTGTTAGCCGGGTAACGAAGAAAGACGGTCCTTTCTACATGCGGACTCTGCCAACCATTTTCACACTGATTATGAATGCGTTGATTACGAGCCACTTGGTGCTTCCGAGAAGGGTAGTCTTCTACCACGAAACTCGATCCTGTAATATCGACATATTTTGAGTCCACAGGAAGTCACCACGTCGTGAAAGGGAGAGTTGCTCGCCCATGGTCAGGCTCGGAGATTTTTGTGGTGAATCGCTTTCGGAAGTTTTGCGGTTCGACTTTTCTCCGGCATCAACACCCTCCCTCTACCTAATGACATTCAAAAGATCCTGGTCGAATCGATAGGGATATGGCCCCGAACATAAAATACTCGGGTGTTGCTAGGTTATTGAAGGGGTTTATGTTATGGAGGTCGAAGATTGTCGCCAGGACATGGTCAAGAAGCCGCAGTTGAAAACGCCAACAGGAACTAACAGAATGGGGTTTGATTTATTTTCCCAAAGTGTGACAATTAGAAGTCATGTTATTTTTAGAGTAGCAAAATTGTTTGGGATCATTGGGGATGGCCAATAGATCCAAACTCGTTATTCAGCTTGCCATGGCTCAAGATGCATGTTTAGAAAAGGTGCATCTAGTTATCCAAGAAAACGACCATGTTTTGGCCTCCAAAACATAAACCCTACAATAACCTTGCAACACACACGGTTTACATTTCGAAGAAGAAAGCATGGTCGTTTTCTTGGATAACTAGGTGAATCTTTTCTAAACATGTATACGGAGCCATAGCAACTGAAATAACAGTGTTTGGATCTATTTGGCCATCTATATCCCAAACAATTTTGCTACTCTAAAAGGTGCTCTTGACTTCTAATTGTCACACTGGGAGGAGGATAAATCCAAACCCCATTCTGTTAGTTCCTATTGCTTCGTTTTAACTGCAACTTCTTGACCATGTCCCAAGTAAAATCGATTAAAACTCGATTCTCCATAACATAAACCCTTCAATAACCTAGCAACACACAGGGTTTATGTTTCAGAGGCCATATCCTAGATTCTGACTGTGATCTTGCACAATGTCATCACGTAGAGGGAGGGTCTTGATGCCGTAAGACAGATCCTTAAAACCTTCTCGAAAAAGGCCACCCCTAAAGGTCCTTCCCCAAGGCCCCTAGCCACAGATGGGCAATTCTCCCACTCGTGAACCGTGGAACTGACCGCCAATGGATTCAAAACGTTGTATTACCTCTGGACTAAGTTTCGTGGGCAAAAGACCACCCCTTCTTTAGAAAGCCAAAACAGCTCATGTCCAACACGCTCATAGTCAATTGGCCCAAGAGGTGGTTATGGAATACCGCCATGTAGAGGGTTCGTGTTTCTTTCGCTGCCAAAAATGATCATGTAACTTGGTCTTTAGGGTAATTTCGCCATTCGGATTTACATGATTTAAGTCGAATTTCCATTCCGGAGCCTTTTGTACCTGCCCGAACGACAAAACACTTGGGGTTCTACACACAACCCACTTACGTAACGCTTTAGTTTGATAAGTTCTCCTAACAGATCTTGATTTTTTTTGAACCTTCTCGGGGCAGGTTACTTGAACAGCAGATTCAATCTGGCCGGATAGGGAAACCGAGCTCCTGGGGGGGGGCATTGGCATTTGCCCCTCCTGGGAGCGCCGGGTGAAAGGCACCCCGCAACCTTTCCGAGGTCCGCCTCTCCCGGGTCCGGCCTCCCATCCGGGTGAGGAACCCGCAAAGTCCTTGGCCCGGTTTGGGGAAGGGTGTCGGGCCAAGCAAGACACTCGACACTCTTCAAAGGTCCCGGCAAATGACCAGCAACTCCACCCACACCGAACTGTGGAATTGGCTTTGTTAATGGACTCAAAATGTCGATATTAGCATGAGAATCAAGTTTTGTATGCCCGCGTAATAACGCCTCGTGGGGGCGCCTTTTCTTCGATTATGTTCTTACTATGACTACGGTCGATAAAGTTCACAACTTTAAAATGCCTCGCTCACTAGTAAGTACATGTTCCCAAATATCTACCTTGGGTTTTAAATCCAAATCCACATCGTGTACTCCTACTCCCAATGAAAGTTTGGTCCCGAAATGATATGGCAATGACATGGTAACTTGAAAAATGAAATTTTACTAGCTATTTTTAACTCTTTCAAAACATATTCCTTGCCAAATTTCTATACAAACATCCTAAAAAGTTATCATATGTCTTACAAGAATGCCTAGTCATCAAGTCCATATCACTCATATCTTGCCATGTCAGCCCAAAAATTGTGACATCACCCATGGAAAGCAAAAGTTGTACATTTGGTCTTGCATATACATTTGGCATGACATGTCACCGCTTGAGGTGCCACATCATCATATTCCATGCCAACTTTTGTCGACTATGGGGTACTTAATATATAAGATCTCATATTTGACTATAAAATAGTCAAACCTTTGTGGAGTGATGTATCCTAAATTTCAACAAATCAGGTGCTAGAAACTTGGCGGGTTATATAGATCATTTTGCCTAGTATTTACAAACTTGTGGGGGAATAATAGTGAGCCAAATGGGAGCACATGTTCAGGAGGCGATTCTCGCCAAAAACATAGTGCTCAAACCGGCTATTACACCTGTCCCTTTTATGTTTGTCAAAAAATAAACCATAATTTTATGCCTTGAGCCATCGCGATGGCAAGATGCACTATGGGTGCAACCAGGTAGGGATCAGGGCCCTCCGCCCGCCTAGAAGCACCGCGAACAAAGATTATCCCCTTGCAATGGCCTTCCTCCTCAAAAAAAAAAAAATTATATAGTACACATTTAAAGGAACCATGCAAATTGTGTAGCACATTTAGGAACCATGCAAATTAAGTAAAATTAAGGGAAATCTTTAAAATGCCCTTGTATTTTTGCATATTTATCGAAAATGCCCTTTATATTTTTGTTATTTGTAAAAATGCTCTTAATTTAAGACAATGGAAATTTTTCTCAGAAAACAATGCAAAATGAAAGCTCCATCATGAACTCCTTTGATCAAGCAGTGAATCGGCTGAAGAACTGGGGCATCAAATCCCTCCTCCATGTCAAATTTCATGTTTTCGATTTAAATCCCCATTTTCTCAGAGATCAATTTCTCATCCACAAAAGAAAGTAAAGTAAAGATTCGATTCCTTTGAAGCAAGAACTGCAGTAAAAAAACTTGACATCAAGAATGGTGGAAAACACCGGCATCAAATCACATGCTGCTCATTTTTGAGTCGAGACATCGCATCGCTTTTGGCGACAAGAAAGGGATGGCCGATTTGTTTTGTGATGTTGCGTATGTCCGAATGAGGAGAGTTGAAAATGTGAATAGCTTTAGCAAGGATGTGTATTCCGATTTGAAGCTCTAAAAGTTTTTGAAGGACAAACTAGATTGGGCACAAACTTGGAGCTATTTTAGAAGAAAAAGATAAACCGCCTCGAAGTCCGCACCATGTGTTGTTGGAATTTCCGGTTTCCAATTGCTCACCGGAAAAAAGCTGGGAACATCGATTTATGAGGTCGAAAGCAAATAATCGGAACTAGGAGTATTGTCGCCCCGCAATTGGTACACGATTTGGAGATAGCTGAGCAATTTTGAGTTGCACTAGCGTAAGGCCTTGAGAAAGGTGGTTTCATCTATTAGGTTAGAATCTTAAGCTCATTTTTTATCATGTAATCAAGAATTGAAAACAAAAAAGAATAGATTTGTATTAAGAACATCAAGACAAATGTAGAGATCGGCGAGGAGAGGAGGAAAACAGAGATCGACCTATGCCATATGCGAGTAAGAGTACACAAAAAGGGCAATTTGATAAATACACAAAAGTACAAGGGCATTTTAACAAATGGGAGAATATATATAGGGGCATTTTTTAAATTTTCCTTAAAATTATAAAGAAGGCGAAACCATCAACGGGCCGGAGATGGATGAGATGAACTAATTCGATTTTGATCCAGGTCGTATCATCCTATTGGTTGGGTCGACGGTGTTTTTCCCTTCTTTTCCGCCTTCAGCTTTCCTTGTGATGCGCCTATGGTGGATTCCGCTCTCCTCCTTTTCCAGCTCTGGTGGCGATGGCAAGATCCTGCGGAATCCGGCAAAGATCCCGGTGAGCTCGAACCGGGCAAAGATCCCTCGCAGAGCTCGCACTGCTCTAGGTGTTCACAGCAAGGTTTCACCGGCATTCCACATCCCTCTTTGCCTACACATCCTAGAGCCGCGACTGCGGTTTGCCATGTTTGTCTCTTTGTCCGCTTTCAATCCACTCCCTTCGCTTTAATCTGGGCTTCGGCTGCGGGCTATTTCTACCCATATGTTCGCTTTAACTGCTTTTGGCCAGGTGTTTGGCCAAGGCTTATCCACCATGAAGTCGAATGAAGAAATGTGATAGAGCTTAAGCGTAAGGGTGATTTCGCCATATGGCAAATAAGGTTTTTAGCGCCTTGTTTGATTGCTCGTAAGCAGTGTTTAAGTCCAATCTTCTCGCTTTGACGTCCATCTCTATGAGAATGTGGAGACTTTATATGAGCAAATACAAAACACAAAACTCGATTCAATATACAAACCCTTTCATTTTGATGACCTTAGATACAATGGTCGCGACATTTAAAACCAATGTCACAAATTTTGAAAAGGAGCTTGTGGTTTTGATCATGGAAAACCAAACTGTATGCCTCTCGTGTGTATTTGGCATGTATTGGCAAAATCATTGTCCTATGTGCATTTACGTGCCGATCAAAGAAATACAACTTTCCAACGTGCTTTCTGCAAACAGGTTCTGAGTTCCAATAAAATATGAAGAAGACGTTGCCACGTGTAACCCTCATGCGCAATGAGATTTTGGTTAGTGCTAAAGGAAGTGGATCTCTCGCACGATGAAAGCCGTGACTATTTGGCAAAAGATATTCGGGATATTCGATCTTATGAGGAAACAATTTCTATTTTTGATGCTTCCAATATGCCTTTTAATGGCATTGGTCCTTTTTAGAAGTAATCTCATCTCCGTATATGATATACAAGGTGTTACACAAAAGTGTTCATCTCTTAGCAAGATTTAAGGTAATATGCTTTTCATGGACTTTGATTCATTCTTTGAATTGGCTATGTCTTAGCATAGCATTGTCTTAGGCAAATCTCGCCTCCATAGCTCCTTTCCTTTCTGCTTTTGCAAAAGATATTTTAGTCTATTTTAGTTTTGCATCGTCTATTATTATTGAATCAATGCAACTCTTTTTATCATGTAATAAATTCACTCATGGTCGCAAGGAAGGATATGCTGGTTGGCCTTTTTCCTGTCATACATTTTTCCTGATAGAAGCTTCAAGGTCAGGTTCCTCCGCTAGTTTCTTTACGGGTTGGGTTTCATAAGATTGGAAGCAACCATATATCACGCCTTTGGCATCTTTGGGAGGTCCCACTCCATGGGAGAATAGCACATATAAGAACCGTGGTAAGACTATCCCAAACCCATATAAGATGGTCGGATCGGAACCCCATTGGCATAGCCTAATACTCTCAGAACCGAGTCAATGCCCGCCATGTTGTTTTCAAATTATAATAATGATGTTTTGATTTAATTGTTCCAACCTTTAACCATTAATCAAAATATGAGTTTTTACCCATTGGAGTTTTACCCATTGAATGTTTTAATGTAAATCTAAAATTTAGATTGCAAAATCAAATAATATCATAGTATGTGCCTTAATGTTTGGGTTTGATTCTTAAAGCCTTCCTAAAAGGTCAGATTTATTTTGTTTGTGTTTGCATTCAAATATTGTGTGCTCTATATTTTGCAGATTGAAATTATCACTAGGCAAGAAGAAAAAGTAGAAGTTTTGTTTTTTTTTTTTAAAGAATGTGGGTGCCACGTGTCAAGGTTTGATTAGTTAAAAAGATATCCACATATAAAGAATGAGTGCCACGTGCCAAGATTTGATTGCTTAGAAACATGTCTACGTGTAAACCAAACGTGTTGTTTTTGTAAACTTAAAAAAAGTCTACGGATATTTTATTTTGATTTTCTTCCAAAAACAACACTTGGAAACAACTAATTTAAGAAATAACGTGTCTATTTTTTAATAGCTACATATAATATTGAGGAAAACAATATTTGAAAATAGTAATTATTTTTAAATGCAACATGTGGATTTCTTTAAAAACTACACATCTTTCTCTAAGAAAACAATGACAACTTTTAAAAACTACAAGTAGAGGAAAAAAACAAAACGCATAGAAAAAGAGAAAAGATCCGGGCTTTTACTTCTTCATTAGTAGAAATATCGTGGAATTCACGCTGTACTTTTCAAAAAACAACGCATGACTTCTTACAAAAACAACAGTTGACAAAAAAAAAAACCACACGAAAAAAAACTAATAAAAACAATAGTGAAAAAGAAAGGACACGTTGAAAAAACGCCAAAAGACCAACGTGGAAAATTTCTCAAAAAAACCACTATCTCTTTGTGCAACACGGATAAACGGGCAGACACGTGGACTTTTAATATTTTGGTGTTGTATAAAACAACACTCCGGTGATAAGTAAAAACAATCGTGGACCAAAAATTGGGGTCAGTGTAAGTGCGGGTAATCGACCTTTACATGAATATATATACCAGACACCCATCCTTGCTTTTTCCCTAACAAAGAATGTGTTTAGATGATTCATTGAGGTTAAAAGGCGCCCTGATATAACTCCGACAAAGCCACCAACCGTGATAAAAATCAAGCAAATACCCATTAGGCTTTCCTAAAATAACTATCCTATTCTCCAAGAATATAGTAGTTACATGAAATAACAAGCAAATAACGTAACATGAAGGCTACCTAGACTTTGCATCTTCGATGGCTCCATTATTGCATTAAAGGTAGCCCCCATCAACAAACATTGTCGCCATGTCCGAATCTCAGATTCCTCGAGGAGCAAAGGAGCCAAAGCGATGAGGATGGCACCAACCTTCAGTGGCCTTAGTCCCGCGATCATTGATTGCATTTACCCAACTTTGCATCAACCCCCGCCTTTGTCCTTAGCTTAACGTCTTGCTTCCACATGTAACCCGAAGAAATTAGCAATCATATGTAAAGCTTAAATTTTATAGCTAGCAATCGTACTAATTCAACAAAACTTGCAATTATGCAAATTACCTCAAACGAAACAATGTGATACTTTAGTCATGGACATTTTGGCATTTCACCACATAGAAACTAAATCACAAAGGATTGTGTTCCTTTGCCATCTTCGCGAAAGTGACGTATTTGGCCCTCACCCCTAGATGGTGGAAGAACATCAAAAGACACTACGTCCAAAAGCTTTGATCACTGGATCCCATAAAGTGCCAAGAAACCCGCTTTTAGTACCCCACACCGAGAAGGCAATGTCTTTTTTCGTCGCATCGTGTACTATATGCCCACCGCACTCCATCCGGACGAAAACACAACCTAATCATAAAGTACGTACTAGCAATCAAAACATGAAGAAACACACTTGGTGGAGTCGCAGCTCTATGAAGCGTATAAGATCGCAATTCCTATCCTCTCCTTCAAGAACCGGCGTCCCTGCCCACCATATTGAGTGCCCTTCACTTTTGCCTCCCCTCGTCCGCCAAATGCCACCAAACCCTAAAATCTATAAAAATAGAGAGGACAATCTAAGAAGATAAGGACAAAAACCTTGATGCTATGAAACCCTATTTCAATTGGGCCATCATTCTACTCTAATGCATATGACTACCTATACTAGACCTTATAAAATCATATAGTACACTTGTCCCTTTTCACAATTTCGAACTTATAGAGATACTTCGTGGATCCAAACCACAATTTATCTTTTTACACGTAGATCTTAGGATCTATTGAGGCATGTGTCACTTGAATAATGCAAAAACTTTTTAAAAACTTGAGATCCAAAAAATCGCTTTTGATGCTTTGTGACGCCATTGATGTAATTTTTGATCCATTTGAACTCGCGAGCCCTCCATCGCCCCGCCCAAATCAGTTTTGCTTTTTCCCACATGTTCTGTTAACGCTTCTCCGATGCCTACAACAATCGCAAAAATGTTAAGTAAAAAACTCGAGATCTCATCATTTGTGTGTAATAAACCTTTTTTTGTCAGTAGCGCATTACTGGGCTTCAAATTTTCTTTATCAATTTTGAACCCGATTTCTTAGTCATGCTGCATCCAAATAAAGCCAAATATTTTTCCATATCTCACCACAACTTTTTTTTTATTGCTCCTCCAAAATCATTTTGAAAAAGGTAAGTACCGCCGATATTCTCGTGATTCGAGTGCAACTACCCATTTTGCTTTGGGGATCCTATCGTGATTGATGCTTCTTTGCAATGCACAAAAATTGGTTGCCTATAACTATGAGGTTCTAAACGCGGCCACCCAATCGAGATTGATCAAGTGTCGTTTCGTCAACACCGGGGCAATGGACGGAAGAATTTCCCCCATGGAGATTTTAAAAAGATCTAGTATCGTAGCTAGAGTCCTTTGACCCTTTCTACCATTAGTTGACCATGGAAAACTCCATTTGACCATGTTTGGACCTATGTGTTCCTTTTTCTGCCCCATGACATGTTGATCGTGAACCGCACTTGGACAACCTATGGATTTTACGATGAATCCCTCCACGTTAAAATTGCAAAATGTATGAAACACTTTGAATCCCTAAATCAAACTGAGACAGCCAGCACTCCGTGATCAGAATATCTCGAAATGTATTGATCATTGTCCTATTATTTTTGAAGAGAAATCGAAAACATTTGTGGTGGATATGAAAAAATTGACCTGTTGGATCTTATCACTACGATTGGGTTCAAAGTGGACAGAAAATTTGTACAGTTTTCTATGGTAAAAAAAAAGTATGTGCTAATTTAAATGATGATATCTCGAGTGTCATTTCAACATTTCAGTCAGATATTTTAAAATGAATTATCAAGAAAACTTATATAACATGGAAAGAAATTTGGGCTCGATTTAACCCAAGATGACGGGAACAAATGTTAAATTGGCTTGAAATTTTCACAATGAATCAGGAAGTACAGAAAAATAATTTTTTGATTCAATTCAACTCAATTTGTGATCTTCTATATGCCTTTGCATTCTATTTTCTATAAGTATGAGGGGTAAGGGGCAATAGATGAGATATCTATTTTTATATATACGAATGGCTAAATATGAATACTTTATATTGAGTCGATGGATGAGAGTAGTAAGCAAATGATCATACAGTCGGTGCTTATAAAATCGCTTATAAAAGTTAACCTTAAAACTTCACATCCCCAAGAATAGAATAGAATAATAAATTTTTAACGCCCATTTTAGAGACCAATAGGTTATGGGACCCATACATCCTTAAAAAAAAAACACCACCCTAAAAATGACAAACACTTAAAAAAACACAATTTCTAAAAAGTAGCATTTCTTAAAAAGCACACCCCTTTGTAAAACAAAACCACTTTTACAAAAAATATACTTCCTTAAGAAACCACACACCTTCAGAAAATAAATATATCTACGGCAAAACATCAATATAGAGAAAAATATCAAAAACAAAAAAAAAACAAAAAAAAGTCATTAGGGCTGATTTAGTCTAAAATGGCCTCCTATCACCCATTCCACATCATATTTCCGGCCTTTTTTCCCATGCCACCTAGGATAACAAAATCTCATCATTACAGACGACGGAATATTCTCCCGTATTGCGGGGACTATGATTCACGGCGCCATATGTATTTAATTTCGCTGGTTGTCGACAGTCGATGCAAATACGTGGCGCTCTAAAAAGCCACTTGCATTATAAAGATAACGGTGAAACCTGGCGATTTGTCTCGGTTTGTCGTGATACTGCCGCAGTGTCACCGATTCTTGCGCTTATTTTCTACTTAGAGACCACGGCTATAATAAGCTTTCCCGCCCACATTTCAAATTTGAATGTGTAGGTTGAAGCTTTGTGAATGACTTCATTTCGAGTAGCGCTATGGCCGCTACTTTATGGTGGTGGTTCACATGGAGGTTTAGGCCTCCACGAGTTCGGGCGGAGTCAAGATCGACAAAAATTCACACTGCATCGCCTACGTAAGTTGGATCTTGCATGGCTGATTTTCCAAAACGCTGCTGAATTTTTTTACCCTGCCCGGAAGTGTTTAAGCTGTCATAGCTTGGCTCCATGTGGAACCCAAAGATTAACCGGACTTTATCATCCCAATACATGCTTCCCGCCCCCTTTAAGCAATTCAAAAATTTGAATTTGTTTAATGTATAAAAAGCATGATTAGAGGAGAATGGACTTTTTCATTTCCATATGCACGCTGTGTTCAAAAACGAGGTTAGTACCTGGACGTTTGGCTCCACACGAAGCGACCAGTCAGCATACAAATTGCAATAATCTTCATTTCACGCACCGCATGTATCCATGCAAAGATGGAAGCTCCAAATGATGTGTGGATAAGGATCCAACCGCCACCTTTCAATCGCAAAAATGAGGTTTAAAATAAGAACTTAGACCTCTAATGGTTGTGTCTTTGCGTGCTCAAAAAGTGTCGTGACATTCCGGCGATGGCAGTTTATATCCATTGGATCCGTTGAGTGGCAGAAACCGTCATTTCGTGACGCTTAAGTTTAGTCCGATTTGTGGTGACGTAACTCGCCTCCTAGATATTGTGAGAGATTGAGAGAGATGATGTTACACACTAGCACCTCTAGTGATAACCAACACACCAAAAGGGCGGATCCTTCATGGAAATCTTTATCCAATGGGCCCCAACCTTCCAGGAAGGCTTTATCCCATACCCCACAGACCATATCAATTCCTCCTTCCCGAGACAAGCCGCCTCAAGTATGTGGAACACACCAATGTTGCCACGAGGAATTGGAACTCGTCTCGATACCAAATGTTATGCACTACACCTCTAGTGATAACCAACACACCAAAGCAAGGATCCTTCAAGGAAATCTTTAATCCAATGGGGCCCCAACCTTTCCAAAGCTTATCCCATACCCCTGCTGCACTATATCAAGAAGGTATCTAATCGAATACAGCCCTTGAGATGAGCCGCTCGATAAGGAAGGGAAATGTCCGTGAAGAAATGGCTCATGTCAACAAAGCCATTGGAAACAAAACTTGGTCGAAATGCGCCTTTGCTTTTTCTCTCATTCTGGGACCACGGATGATGATCAACTTCATCTCAAGCAACTCAATGAACTTCAACAAGAGCCCGCAGTGCGGGATTTTTGCGGATCGACTTCACATTCTGCTAAGTAAGCTCAAGGGTACCCTACGCGAGCAGATTTTTTGGTGCGGTTTCTCCAGGACTTCCTCTGCTATTCGACTCATGCGGTGAATACTGCGTCCAAAACTTTGGGCAGGCTATCGTTCTGTCAATCACTCGTCAATGTTTCCTCGGCGTGGCTCTTCAAGAGCTCCGTTCATTCCACCGTCATGGTTCCACAAGCGGTACATTCGGCCTCAACCGCGCTAATCCGCAGTTGATCAAATCACGGTGCCATATTTGCAAATATCAAGGCCATTTGGCCAATGAGTGCAACTCCACCAATGGCCCGCCTCATTGCAGCGATGCAACATGTGCAATCATGCCCGCGGAAGAGTGCACTTTTCGCACTCATCCCACACCGTTCCGCAACAAAATGGTTTATCAAGTGCAAACCACACCTCGACCACAATCGCACTATCGGCTGACCACCTCTTGGTGCAGCCCGCGCAACTCTATCGACAACGGGACCAACCACGGGGATCAACCAGCGTCCTCCTTTTGATCCTTCTAAAGCTCGGTGTTATCCTTTGTCAGAATGGGGTCATACCACCCCGGCGTGTCCTCAACTTCCACAAGTTCAGGGTCGGCTTCACGGCACAAATCGGACCACATCGGTCGCCTCACGGCTTACCAACTCGGCTTGCTAATGGCAAACAAGGCCAGCGACCAGTTCTTAAGAAGCCCCAAAGGCGCCTCGGCAATCCGCGCTATCAACCAGCTCCGGCAAATCAACCTCAATTTGGATCAACAAGCCCAAGAGGAAATTTTTCGGGCACTTAATCCTCCGTACGGCCGTCAAATTGGGTTGGTCTAGTTTCCGCGCCCGGACCAAGGCATCGCGTCCCTTGACTATTATTGAGAAGGACCGCAGCTTTGCGCGCTGCGGTTGACACCATTCCTCATGAGGGGCCGAAAAAAGGTTCACTTTGCACCGACTTGGAAAAGCTCATGCCAAATGTCATGCCCAAAGTTAAGCCAAAGCATTTTGAATCTCATGCAGGCTGCTGAAGGCGCACATTGGCCAATGTTCATGCCACCACTAGAGCTCAACAAAGACAAGATACCCCTTCAACATCTCAACCTCCGCGGCTCTCGGACATATCCCAATATTGCGGTAGGGTTGACTTACTCAAAAAGAATTCTTTGCTTCCACGCCCGCACTCCACCCGATGGAACCGGCCGGATCCTTTTTCTCATGTACCTCTCGAACTCCAAGAGGAGCTTGCCAAGATCAAAATTCCTTTAAGCTTGGCAACCATTTTAAAACTACGTCACGCTCTCAAGGACCGGTTACCACTCCCAAGCTGTTTTAGTTGGGGCGTAGCTACCTCTACACCCACGGTCCATGCCACGGTGGGAAATCGACAAGTCAACCATGTTCAAATCGATGGAGGTAGTGCGGTCAATCTCATCACGGATAAACTCGCAAACAAATGGGCATCACACAACTCTTTCGGTGCCCCATATGACATCAAATTGGCTAATGGCCATATCACGAGACCTCAAGGCGTCACACCTATTCTTCACATCAACATTGGTGATCTCGGCTTTCCCATGGAATTTGGGTGTGGAAAGGCTGGCGAAGATCGGTGACTATGAAATCTTTGGTGGGAAGACCCTTTCTCCGCCCGGGCAAAGAGTATCCATTCTTGGGCCCGCGGACCCGGTTAGTCATCACCGATGGTCATCTCAATGCCACCATGGACTTGCAAGCAGGCGAGGATCATTTCTGTTGACAATGCGGAACCCCTCTCTCGGAACGATTCGGAAGAAGCTTTCGAGAATATTTATCAAGTTCGGGGGGCTCCCTGCTGGCGTGCGCCTCTATCATCCTACCCGAATATCTTTGATCCTTGGGGGAAATGACTCTTGATCGGGACGGTACGTGGCTGCCTTGCTTGACCCTACGGCTCCTTGCAATGTCGAATCAGCGTTGATCACTTTTCGGATGCTGACACTCCTGCAACTCCTGTTGATGTACATGCAGCCGTCATGAAGCAACCACTTTGCTAGATGGCCCGAGCAACCTCTCTTTTCACCGCGCCAAAGTGCCCGCATCGGTTATGCTCCAACCTCCACGCACACATTGTCGGGATCTTTGAAGTCATACCCCATATTCGGACTCGAAGTCGAGATTGTGGATGTTGGCAACAATCAGCTTTGTCGCATTTGCTGCAAACCTTCCGGCTCCTTATCGTAGCGGGGCCGTCCGCGTTTGTTTCAAAAATTCAAACACATTTTTAAGCACGGGTTACAAAGATCTTGGGGAATCAACAAAAGCTTGGGGAACTCACCATTCCTACCAAATCGATGCGACCCGATTAGCAGCGGCGGCGATCTGAGGCTCAACCCTAATTGCAGGTGATCGGCGTCAAGGCGGAAATTGACAAACTCCTTCTTTGCGGGTTTGATCTATGAGGTCAAACATTACGAATGGGTGAGCCCTATCGTCATTGCCCTTAAGCACAATGGTAAGATCGGCGTGCATGTGTAGACTATCTCGAAAACTCAATCGGGGCCGCGGGCGTGATCATTTTCCACTTCCTTCCGCGGACCAAGTTACGGAAGAAGTGGTGGACATGAGATGTACTCCTTTATGGATGGTTTTTACGGTTTTACAATCAGATCTCCATCAAAGAATCGATCAACTCAAGACCACTTTCACCACCGGTAAGTCACTTTTGCCTACAAGGTGGTTCCTTTTGGATTATCAACTCTCCTTCAACATTTCAGCGAATCATGCTCTCGGTTTTTCATGATTTCATGAAGGAAAATCCCTTCTTGCAAATTTTTCAAGATGACTTCTACGCCTCTGAGTTCCATGGCTGACCATTTGGATAAATTGGAACTTCGTCTTCAGAAATGTGATGAGTCAGGCATTAGTCTCAATCGAGAAATGCACCTTTTTGCGTCTTACGGTGTTACGTTAGGCCATGTTGTCGACCAAAGCGAGGAATCACCCGATCTGCCAAAATCGGTTATTGTGCTCAAAGCTCAAGCACCAGCCAATATCAAAGAGACGCGCTCTTTCACGGGAAAGGTCAATTATTACTCCACCTTCATACACGGGTGGCGACCATTGCAGATCCCATTCATAAACTCACGGGTGGCGAATCCACGGGCTTGGAATTCCCGGTGATTTGCTTTCCAACGGTGAAGCTTTTGCTTACTCGGGCACGGTTCTTGTTCCTCCTCAATGGGGACAAGCCCTTTCGCGTTCATGTCGATGTCACCGGCGTTTGCTATTGGGCTGTTCTTTCTCAAGAATATGATCGCTGCAGCGATAAACCAAATCGCTTCGCCCGGTAGAAAACTCAATTCTGGCGGCGCAACTATTACGCCCGCGGGCGTGAAGCTTTGGGTCTCATTTTACGTGTCCAGCGCTTCCGTCATTACCTTTTGGGCAGTCAAATCAAGTTCTTTGTGGACCACCAAGCACTTCTCTATTTGATCAACAAATCCGCCCACGGGCGCATTGCTCGTTGGGTCCTTCTTCTCCAAATTTGCTCCTTTTGAAATCGTTCATAAAGGCTGGCAAATCTCATGTTGTTCGGATTATCTTTCCGCATCCACCGCGGATGATCCCCCTTGAGGGGTCTCGGGCGCCTTCCACGATGCTCAACTCTTTTTAGTCGCGGCAACACCACATTGGTTTCATGATTTTCAGCGGTACCTCCTCACGGTGCTCTTCCACCCCGGAAGATGAGGCGGCTCTCTCACATGGCGACAATCCCGTCGCCATCAATTTTCAGGAGGTCAGGTGACTACACCATGGTTTGCGGACATCTCTACAAAAGGGTAAGGACACCATCAGCCGGTGGCTGTGTTCTACCTCATGAAGTTCGGACATTGTTCGAGAAGCTCATCAAGGGCTCGGTGGTGGTCATTTTCATGGTGACACCACGACGCGCCAAAATCCTTCTTCTTGGGGTATTATTTACGCTCTTTAGAGATGCTCCCCGCGCCCGCCGCGTGTGGCGCTTGCCCGGTGGTGGGGGCCCGCCCGGACCCGTGGCGGCTCTTCCCTTGGCGCCCGGTCATGCGCCACTTCCCTTGACAAATGGGGAATGGACTTTGTGGGACCTATAGATCCTCTGCGGCGGCACACTTTCGTGCGATACATTCGGTTCTCGCGACTCACGCCACCAAATGGGCGGAAGCTTGTGCACTTCCGGACAACAACTGCTGCTGCGAAGCCGCATTTCGAGTCCTCTATCAACAAATTATCAGCGATTGGCTGCCCCGCGGGCTGGTCGGTGGCCAGTGGTGTTCATTTCATCAATCATACTATCAAAAGGCGGCCGGATTATCTCTTGATACATCATCACAAGAGCACACCTTACTATCCTCAAGGCAATGGGTTGGCGAGAAAGCACCAACAAAACTCGGTCACCATTCTCAAGAAAATTTGTGGTGGCTTCCCATGCAGTTGGCGGGACAAAACTTCCCTCTTGTTCTTTGGGCCTACAATACTTGTTTCAAGATTGCTTTCGGGTCACCTCCTTTTAAATTGGTTTATGGTCGGGGAAGCTCTCATGCCCTTTGAATACATCCTTCCAACACTCCGTTTTCAAGCGGCTCTTGCTCATAATCCACCGGTGCTCTCAAAAAGCGGGTCTATCAATTAGAGCAGTTGGATGAACTTGAAGGGATGCTTATATTAGGTGTTCTTCATGGACAACGAGTTGCAAAAATCTTTACATGACAAGCGTTTGAAGACAAAAACATTCAAACAAGGAGATTTGGTTCTTCTTTATGATTCGGTACAAAAATTTTTCGGGTAAACTCAAGTTTAGTTGGCTTGGCCCTTATCAAATTGTTCAAGTGGTTAGACCAAGTGTTTTCCAACTCATTTGAATTAGATGGCACTCCATTACCTACATTAGTTAATGGTTTTCGTCTCAAAGCATTTCATCACCGAGAAAGTGAACATCCAAAAAGAGGCGGTTCAAGAATCAACACACCAGAAAGTGACTAGAAAGGCGGTAGCTTATATTATAGTGGAGATTTTTTTACAAAATGTGGGGCGACCCAGCTATTTCGCTATGGGCCGCGCCCTATATACAAAAGCGGGCTCGAGCCCTATCTACTAAGTCCTAAGAGGAAAAACCCTCTACTCAGGGTTGGGCGAGAGGTGATCTTGGAGGAGATGGTAGAGGTTACGCTCCGGATCGGCGAAGGTCGAGAACCACCTCCATCCGTTGGTCTTGGTCGGGATGTTCAGCCATCGGCACACCGGCCGTCCATGCGAATGCCCGCGGTTGTGGCGGCGCCCGAAGATCGAACAATTCATCTTACAAGTGATCCACTCGGCGGTTAGTCGGCATGGTGCAATCTTCGTTCAAGCCGGTATTTTGCCATCTTGGCGCCATCGGATGCCTTCGTTTCTCTCGGTTCGTCTTATATAATGGCGAGGAACTCCTTGTCGGCGTGGACCAATCACACAAATCGCCAGCGTGTTTGCAATGCAAATTTGTTTCTAAAATGAGAATCTGTTCTCCGCCGCATATCTAGCCATGGTACCTTCGACACATTCCTTTTAATGATATCCCGCCGAGTTGCCGGCATTGAATGCCATTCCTTCTTTCCCGCCCGTCGAACATTAATGGATGTCCTTTGCCATCTGTCACATCGATCTTTCTTTCCGTCTCATCCTCACCGTTCATTGCTTCTCCCTTACGTTTTTGGGGACTTAGCCAAATTTTTGCCTCTCAATCCCCTTCTTCGCATCTTTTGACACTGGCATCATCAGCGGTTCCGTTTGAACTCTTCATACCTCTTAGCCTCGGTTATTGCGCCCTAAAACAAACCTTTTAGTTCCTCTGCGCCTTCATCCTCCGTGCTTTCGACTTTCGTCTTCCGCCTTTGGCATCTCTCTTAGATTACGCAAATCATTCCCATGGCTGCCCCAAGATTTTCTACACTTCAAGCTCTCTTGCTCCCAAGGATCCGGCCCTTTTTGCATCTGTATCCTTCTTGGCGCCCACTTTCAGGTGAAGCCCTTGTTGGCCCCGATAAAAAGTATTTTGAGCGACACCAGCTTTACGAATTCTCTCAAATGGAACTTCCGGCTCCAAATCACGCCCGATTCGCGGCGGTTCATCGCCAATATTGTTAACGGCCCTTAAAGGTTACACCCGCGTGGTCGATGGCACCACTATTTCATTGACTCAACACTTGATTTCTGAGGGTATTTCATATTCCCTTGCACACTCCTTGTGTATCATGGTGCGCTATCACGGGATATTGATGTCCGCGAGTTTGGTGCGCTTTGCTTATCATGCCAATGTCCATCGTCGACCAATATCGACAAGCCTCACGAGACCTTTGTTAAATTTACGTGGCGGAAATTCCTTGGGTATTCTATCAAGAACACCCATATCAATAAACCTTTCTATAACTGGTCCTCAACGCTACACACTCCAAACACCACATAGATTGGCCCCAAATGATGTTCTATCGTCTTCTCCAAGAAATGGACCGTAGCCGGTACCACTTCCATTTCGAAGTTTACGTGGGAGGGCACTTTCAAGCCCTCATCGTCATTACTTCCCTCCCACACCACCAAATTCTCAAAATTCCACTCGGTAGCTCCCTTCCAATCAATCACCAAGTTGGCACATCGCCCATCTTCCCACGGTCATGACCACGGTCACACTCATGTCCTTTGTCTCTTCCTCGCTACACCATCCACTTCACACCATTTTTCCCAAACCTCCCAAACCCGGGCAGCGGCCGGTTCCACCACCACAACACCCTCGTCGGTTGTTGTATCGGTATCGGCCGGGATGCTCAAGGCTGCTGCTCTTAAGTTACAAAGAATCCCAAGGCGGCTCTTATGGCGGGGTTCAACGGGCACTTTCGAGGCCTCGATGCGGTACACCAAGACCTTCAAGCTGCAAGCGCCCAAGTTGCAACTTTGGAAGCCAAACTTCAAGACAAGCATGAAGCTCTCTTACGGGCTCATGCGGATCTCAAAAGTACACAAGCTCAAGTCAGCCAACTTCGCGGTCAGCGGGGCTCGGCTCGGTCGAGAAATTCAGACTCTATTGGAGCACAACAAGTCCAAAGCAGCTCTCACGAGTACCAGGGCGAAGATATTGCTAAACTCAATGCCTTGTACTTTCGGGCGTGTGAAAATTTCAGCACTCAAGTTCAAAATCTTTCGGCCGGGGCGCTCAAATTAGCCTCCTTGGCCGGCTCGGCTTTCTACCGGACCTCTCGGCTCACCTCTCTTCAAGATCGAAACTACGGAGGTGCGGCGAGAAAATACTTCGATGGCGGAGATTGCGGGTGCCGTCTCAATACGGGGGAAATCTTCCTCGAGGTCAATCCTTCGAAGCGGGTCCGTGACCCGATCCGCCTCCTACTCGAAAAGGAAAATCGGATCCGTGATCTCGAACAACGGTACAACAAGCTATTGGTCTGGCGAGGAGGCTCAAGCCAAACTTGGCGACCCGGTGCAATTCTTCAAAGAATGCCGGTTGACTTCCCTGCTCCCTCTGCTATCATGATTATGTGGTTGCTTTCGGCGCCACCTCTTCCTTTCAAAGTGGCATGCGGTGATGGCCCTGTGGATATCCCAGCGGCGGTGCTGATTTTTTTCCGGTTGGCGAACTCTCCATTGAAGACAAAGGGTTGTCTTTGTGCCCTTGTTGTCTTTGATCTCATACCTTTGTGCCGATCCGGACTTTCTCACTTTCCGTGTGGTTCAGCCCATGGCTTATATCTTTCATGATTTCTATACGGGTGATACGGGGAAAACTTTGGCAATGGGCCCGCGCCCGACTTTTCGGGGTGACCCCGCTGCGCAATGGGTGCCCGGGATAACAATCCATATCTTGCGGATCTGCTTTCGGACCAAAACTTTTCATCGGGGGTACATGCACGAGCTTGCCAATCATTTATCTCTCGGCTTGGCGGGCGGCTACAACAAATTAGGAAGTATCTAGGACATCAGAAGATCTTCCCTATGCACAAGTCTATATGCGGCACCTGGCTGGTTACAATCGATTCTGAGGCTACGTTGGATAGCAAGGCGGTCCCCGCGGGATGGGATAGCCCTCTGTCAACTCTCGACTCTCTGCTTCTCTTTGGGATCGTTGGTGTCGGGCACTTGATCGGATCTTGTCGATCAATTGGGGGAGGCGCTTTCGGCAACCCGCCCATACGGGCATGGTTCCTTCTCCCTATGCTTCCACAGGCGTACCTCCCGCCCGGGTTCTGACTTCGATTGGCGCCTTCCTTTTTGGACCAAGGTCATGGATGGTCATGCGGTGGACACCACCTCGGATCTCGGCGGATCTCGGTGGGATCCGCGTTTTGTTCGCCCGATCACATTGGGAAGAAGGTGCTACTACGGACAACACCACCAATTGGATCTACATTGCTAATGGCGTGGTTGGCAGCGGCCAGCGGATGCGCTTCATGGTCTCAACACCTTCTTGCGAGCGCCTCCACCTCACGATCCTTACGTCCATCTTCAAAGCGGATTTTTTTGCGCTGCCCTCAAATGCATTTTGCTAAGCTCCTTAAATCGGCGGCGTCCCATTTTTTCTTTGCAATCCAAATGCGGCGTCGGTGCCTTTGGCCTTCGGACTGTCTCCTCATGGAGTGTCGATTACATTTCTTGAGGCATGCCGCGGCGCGCGAAGACGTAGTGCGGCTCTCGTTTTCTTATTGATGCTGATCACGCCCTTGGCCAAAACACACCTCAAGCTCTTCAATCCGCCAAGATCTCATCAGCCCGGTACCATAATGGTGCCGTCCTCACTCCGTGAGGATCACTTTCAGGCCCGATGGCTTCCGCCCTCCGGCAGCTTCCTCCTTTTCTTCACTCGAGGTGTCGTTTGGTGGGGGAGTGTTAATCTGTGCCTCTGATGCGGGACTATTCATCACATCGTCGGACCAGGTCAAGCTCAAAGATCCTCGATCAACCCACGGGTCCGGACATCCAAGCCTCCATGAGAAGATTAAGCGGCGAGCCTTGATCAAAGCCTTTGGTACATCAACAAAGCGCCCTTTCGGACAAGTAATGACCCGTCACCGCCCAGCGTCGGCGTCGGCGTGATTCTAGAGCACTTCAAGAGCACCGCCAATATTCCTGCAAATCAGGCCTCCTTTCGAGAATCGAAACGCAGAGATCGGTCAGTGTCTATATTGGGCCCAAGGCCATTGTACTATATATATGAGTAGAGTTAGCTCATAAGTTTTTAGATGAGTTTTGAGTCTTGTCTCCTTTCAGTTTTCTCTCTATTGCGAGAGCTCATGTATTTTCATCATTGATATCAAGGAAGCTTATCATCTTTCTCTCATTTGTTCTGTTCTCTTCTTTTTCTTCTCTTTCAGCAAATCCCGCGTGACATAGTCCCAGGACTCTCTGATTAGATCACGGGTCCTCCACGGAGGGCTGTCTTCGAGGAGTTCGAACCCAGACCCCAAACAAGATTCATGTCATTTTGGAGCACTTTTAATTTAGTAACCACCTCACATCCTCCGGAATGCCGCCTCATAAGCTCAACATCAAGGTAGGAGCAATAGTGATGTTGCTAAGAAACATGTATACTCAAGGCGGACGGTGCACCGGGATATGCCTGTGCATCACCCATGCAACACAAAGAATCCTACGGGCGAAAATAATTACAGGATAATTCAGAGGCACCCCAATCCTGCTCTCAAAACTCAACCTAACGACATCACGGTTCCACACTCATACGTTCACCGGAGACAATATGATCTGATTCATGTATGTTTGGGTTGTTGTTATGTGCCGAATCATAGAACCCACAATAAAATGATAGAACCTTTGGAAAATACAAAGTTACGGCATCTCGGCGTGGCCCTCCAGGTTAATCTCACTACTCCAGGTAGCCACAGATCAGAAAGCAATTGCAAATCTGTAATGTCGTTGTAGCAGTAATTTTTTACCCCTTGTCACGTTTTCGGCCATTACTCCCTCATAGGAATGGATTACGAGATATGCTATCCCAATTCGGAAATTAGGCTCGAGGCGGTTCCAGCAGTAAAGTCGCCTCAATGGAAGCTATGGTTGCGGAGATATCTCTGGCGAAGTTTAGGTTCTGTTTATAGATCTCTCCGCGACTTTGGCATTTTTTAGCGAGCGGTTTCCTTTTTTATATCAAAATAGCTCCTTGTCTTTAATTAGATTACATGACTTATCATATGGGATATTATCTAGGATATTATCTATGGGCTGCTCCTTCAACTAATAATCATCCCAGTGATAGTGCCTCGACCTCTTCTATAAATACCTTGATTTTGATGTTATAGCTCAACTCCTTTATATTATTAGGTGACCTTAGGAATAATATTTACATAATATTTGCCATATTCCAATAACCCATTCGTCGTGGATCACTCCCCCGTGCTTTTCTCTCTCTCTTTTTTTGTTTTTGTTTTTTGATGAATACAAAGAGTACATGGGGGACTCAAAACCCAGTGGAGAAGATGTCCACTAGAGCAACACTACCACCACATACATAACACAGAAAAGCAGAGAATACATATCACCACGAGCACAACTGTTTGCCATGAGTAAGCCTGAATATGAAGATATCGCTCCCAAATGACACTCTTGACGTCATCCTTTAAGGAAGAACACTTGTACGCCTTTACAATGCGACTACGAGCATCAGTAAGCACTTGCATATCTGAAAAGACCTGCCTCTTGAAGATGAGGAGATTTTGACTCTTCTAGATGGACCCGATGATCCAAGTAGATGCTAAGTGGAAAGCCCTCTTTGCCAACTTGTCCCAAGAACTAGGATAGACTGACAATAGGACCTGCTGACTATTCAAGTCACAATGGAAAAGGCTCAAAAGCCACTGCCAAGCAAGTTGAACATGGCCACTCCCCCGTGCTTGCTCCATATCAATCCATCCGTTCTCAAAAAGATCGTTCGCAATCATCCAAGTACGCTCCAATTTAGTCCATCCCTTCTCAAGGTGGTTATTCCACGATCAACATGAACCTGGAAGTTTCTCAAACTTGCGAACTCAAGAAACAATTATATATGTTATTGTACTTCCACAGTACCATATTTCTTTGGCACCTACGCATTTATTTTCTTTTAATCTCTGCAAAACAATTGTATCTCCGTGTTACGGATGCAATTTTTGTCAGGCCTATTGTGTTGCAACCACAATTACCGCTCTTCAAAAATATACATCATGCACCCTTGTTCAAGCCTATTGCGCTGTAGCACAATTGCTGATCTACCAAGAGGCATTCACAATTAGTGCACCATGTCCAAGCCTATTACGTTGTAATCGTAATTATCAATCTACCATGCGAACATACAATAGAAGTATTTATTCTTTATTCCAAATAAAGAAATTCAACTTATAAACTTTACCCATAAGTCGGTCCATAGGCAAAATTTGAGATTCCAAATCCAATTTTTTGCGTCCGGTTTCTTGATAGCTTGTCCACAAATTTTCCCCCAATGCTTATCACTAAACCTGCAAATAAGGTCAAGTATTAATATAAATGGCTTCCAAAATCAAATATTCATATAAATGACCCCCCACAGCCAATCGGCCTCTCAGATCACCATGATCGGCGTTCTCATCTTTCGGGCTTAAAGGTTGGAAGTTACATAGGCTCAGGTGATCAAAGCAGACTTCAAGATATGGCAAGAGGTTATGCCAGGTAGTTCGGCTATTATGACAAAGCAGTGCTCAATGTTGTGTAGTAGGTGTTACTTGTCTCCAAGACAAGCTTTTCCACGATAACTCAGTGGTTATCCTTATTATTCCATAATCCCCAAAGGATCATAGAAGTTTCCCCAATAATCCAAACTCGTTGACAATAAGTCGGTCCATATACTTTGAGTATTTTTTTTTTTTTTTGAAGAACTGTGTCATCAATATATTAAAAGAATGGTAATGTTACAAAGCAAGTGAGGAGGAAGGAGAACTGCCCCAAAGAGATAGCGATACCTCGACACTCCACAACAAACTCACAGAAAAACTGCAACTCTACTGCTGTACAAACCGACCATCACCATCTACAACACCCAAGAAGTCCCGCCAAAAAAGTGATTAATGACCAACATCGTAGGTGCATTAAACTGTTGAGCAGTGCCACAGCTATGGCTGAGGTCGGATTTGCACCATTTAACACTACCACCCCAAAACTGGGTCCACATGTTGTTTTTCAGTGTCTTTTTTGCAAAAAACAACACCAAACAAGGTCTTTGCCGCGAAGGGTTGCTATACGTGATCCAGAGTTGTGTTTGCATGCTTTTTGTTTTGTTGTTTCATAATAGATCTTGTTTGTTCAATATCGAGCCTTTGTTTTGTTGTTTTGTAATGGATCTTCTTTGTTTAATATCGAGCCTTCTAAATGCTACAAATATAGGAATTCATTTTCATAGCCGAAGTTCTTAGATTTCATAACTTGTGAGGTTAATTCATATAACTAAAGAAAAAAAAAAAAGAAATCTTGATAACTTCATCGTGATTAAGCATGCATTGACCCTCATGCATTAGAATAGAAAATATTCGGTTGGTCATTTTTTTCTCATTTGCACCTAAAGACAAAATATCAAGTAGCATAGTATTTCTAGCAAAAAGAACACTTTTTATGAAACTTTAAAATAAGCGCCCACAAACTTGAGCTCCACAAGAAGAATGATCTCAACAATAACATGGTTCTCCTTGAGGAGAAGATGGCGTCTTTTAGAGCAAATAGATAGATCCTTTTGGTTAAGTATGGTGCTTCCATGCCCTAAGTTGTGGTGCTTCTATGACCATTCTTATTTCTTGTGCTTTTGGGCATCCCTTGGGTGCGCAATTCTCATTCCTTACTTTTCATGGTTGCATTTGAGTGCTCAAAATTTAAAAGCATTGAATCACAAAAAAAATCTTAAGGTAGCATCAAACTTTCCATAGAAATTTCGGGCAATATCTTTCCTCATAGACTAGGTTATGAAAGCAAGCCCGATGATTGTGAATCTCCCACATTTTTCTATTGCAATGTCGCGACCATAACCTCATAATTGTTATGCCACATTTATGATAATCATGTCTCATATATGACAAAGCGTCTTGATTCCTAAATTCATGGTAAAACCATGAGCATAATATCCACTGGTTTTTTTAGGCCGGGCCACATCGAACACCAGGGGTTTCCCTTAAGAGAAATCTTTAAATAGGTAAATTTAGAACATGTGGCAAATTATGTAATTTGAGATTAGCTAATATTGGCAAATTTTCTCTTTTATGCCACATATGATATAGTACACAAGGCTAATTTCAAAAACGATTCAAAGATACAAGTGAAGGAAAAAAAAAAGTTATTTAGAGGATATTAACATTTTTGCAAGCTCAATTGTTATTTATACAATAATGACTAGCAATGGATACAGAATATTAAAAAGAAAAAACAACGCAGAGAGAAGTTACAATATTTTAATGGCACGCTTGCTACACATCACCATTCTGAATTATGAGTTCCACATTGTTCCAAAGTTACACTATTCACCAGACTATTTGCCTTTCCAATACTGTAACAAAACACGTTTTATAGTGAGCCTAACTATTGTATGATCAGCTGCACCTCATATGCTATGGTAACCATGCTATGTCAAGACTCAAGGACCTGAAACAATTAAACATCAAATTCAACAATAATTAGACACTAGTAAATGTGTGCGTTCTTATAAATAAATTTAATTTTATATAAGTTTGGGGTGGACACTCCATCTTGTGTCCAGCGTTGCCGTGCAAGTTTGACCTAGCTCTTTGCCTACTCGTAAGTTGCAGTTTTCTAAATCATAAAGAATTTATGACCCAGGTGCATTCACCAAATAGGGGAAAATGCTATAATATGTTTGGGGATTTGAAGTTATTGTTTGACCGACTTATATGAGAAACAACTAATGAGAAAGAGAATATAGTACAAAACTCATAAAACATAATCATAGGAAATTAAAAATCAAATATCACTTTAAATGAATGCTCCCAATGTTCTCCTAGACGGATATCCATCTGTTTATCTAAACAAAAATGACAAAGGCGAGCATTTAGTGGTGAAAGTTAGTAGGTAGTGTTCTATTTTGTTGAAGTTTTTCGAGTAACTCGAACTAACCATTCCTTTCTAATTTTAAATTTTAAAACGGAGGCCTATATCAAATGCTTTATTTTTTATCTCATTAATGCATGAATTTGCCAATGGTAGAAAAGGTCTAGAGTTATGTTAATGTCAAAAGTAGACACATTTGATGTCTAAAGTAAAGTAATGTTAATGTCAAGTGCAAGTGTGATTTTGATATGGAGACATGATCCATACCAGTGAAGAAAATTGCACCCAAGTTCCATCGAAGCAATAGTTAACCTGGAAACAAATGCAAAATCATGTATAAAAGCCACATGTAATGAAACGTAGTGTGACACAATTTTGAGCTTGTACTATGCCAAGTATGGTATAACTCTCAACCATGCAGAATTTCTGGTTAAAAATTAAAGAATCAGAACTTAAAACAACTAATCAGTCACTGCAATCATACTGGATTTCCAAGATGCCTTATGAACACACCTTATTTTCCAAGCTTGATATCAACTCTCAATAGCCAAATTCCAAACAATCCACCAAAACATTAAGATATGTTGATATATTTAAGCTGGCAAATTTGGTGCCCTTCTTGCATAAATCAAATAATAAACCCTGGAAGTCTGGTTATAGACATCTAATACATATCTCCAGCTTTATTATCTACATATGTCAAGATATATCCATATAGCACTGGCCTCATGGACATGGTCATGAAGATAGCAAGTAAAAAAATTGGTTGTTAACTATATCAGAGACTTGCATTACAGACTTGCTATGTGTACATATACAAAACATCCCTTCTCAAAACGTGAACCTTGGTATGGATATGATGTCTGGTTTCCAGAGATATAGCCGTCTCATAGATGTGTCCAGCTTTATCCACATATATTTAGGTGTAATCACAATGACGATGGCAAAAAACTGAACATCTATATATAATAATAAAGGCGTTTTATGATAGTATGTGCGCAATCTTGGCCCTCGATTTTCTTACTTTAATTTTATCCCTTAGATTGACCGGTTTCTTTTCCACAATTGACCGGTTTCTTTTCCACAACCCCCCGCTTCCTATTTCTGTTGTGGATGCCATAAGTCTCTCCGACAATGCTCCTCGCATCATCCTTACATTTGACCTTAATCCGCAAGAAAGGCATGACTTATGGTAGATTTTCGCCCCAACATCACTTTTCATTTTTGCTGGCATTTATCAAGAACCTCTTGGGATCTATGGCATTGTTTGCCAGAGGGTTTTGCAGAGGAGTTTTGCTGCTAGCGACCAAATGTGACTCCACGCAAAAGAAAAATGGAAGCATGCGCACAGGTTATGGAAAGCGCTTCATATTATCGACTGATTCATTTCGGCATCTAAGTTATTTTTTGTGCTTCCACGACACTCAGCTGAAGTTGACACATAATGGTAAGATGCAGCCGAAATAGACATATCTTTTAAGCAATAGACACAGAGGGTTTCTTAAGCCATAGGATAGATTCTGGCCAATATCTCTTATCTTTGTTCTCTGTATCTTCTTTGACGAGTTTAGCCTCGAACTTTCTATTATTTCTTGCAGTTTGTTTGTTGAAATAGAATGCAAGAGAATTGGATATTTAGCCCATTTTTTTTCTGTGATTCTTGGCTCTGACGCTGGCTATGCCAAAGTAAATATCTCATGGATCTGAGCCATGCCATCCATCACGCAATAAGGTTCCAAAAATATCTTTTGACTACTTGCACACAACCGTCTCTCCACAGTCTGACATAAATATGCCTTCTACATTTCTTTACCTTGCATTTAGTGCATGCAAATGGTTTAAGTTTTTCCTATCTGGTGTAAGTTTTCCTTACTTTTACCTTTCCAGTTCTGTAGCAATTGAAGGTTTGTGAAGATTAGTTTTTGTTGTAATTCCTTAGGTGACAATCTATGGTAAAACTGCATTAATGGCACAAACTCTTTGGATCTCTTTGGATCCAGAATGCCCTTCATTTTGTGTAGAAGAATTCTTTACTTATATTATTTTCTCTGTGTATATTGGGTAGAAGAATTCTTTACCAGTTCGTCGCTGGTGCATTACTGGAATCTTAAGGGGTTCAACGGTTTCGTTGATGTCTTTACAATGTTACATGATTTATTCAAGCATTTTTTCTCTTTAGATTCCAGCTTCAAGAGAATGGGAGTTTATATCTAAAGCACAAAGAAGTATGCAAGATGGGACTGTATTCGTTGCTATGAATGCGGCATGAAGATTTGAATAATGGCAGATTTATCACGCCTCTCCAGCATGACCATTTTGCTAGCCTAACATTGTCAAGCCTGGCCAGTTTTGAATGCATGTGTACCAATCACCCCTAGGGAGCATTCTAAGACTGTTGAGACATAGACTTTCCGCTCAAGCCATGGTTCAAGTAAGTTAATTTTTGCAAGTTGTGCATTGTTTTGGCTGGACTGTAAGCATAAAGCAGCTGCCAAATAATCAGGTATTAGTTCACTTTTTGACACAAATACAGTCGGCTGCTCTAAAGTGCTGCAAAAGAGAATTGTATTAGAGACCAATATATCCAACACTTGGAGAATTTATGTTGGTAGAATCAGTCATTCCAGTTTGATTTTAGCATGCTTTTGTTGCTTGTTTAATTCTGCAGATAAGTCTCGATTCTATTTCATCATTCTATATTTTTGTCAATTTTTGCATATGCATTGGATTGCATATGCATATGCACAGCCAGGCCTTTTGATTTAATCAGCCTCCTTATCGTGAACATCTGCTTATCTCTTCCTAAAGCAACCCATGTCCCTTTCTGAAACCAAAACACAATCTTAGATCATGATCAAATTTAACCACTTAACTTTTAGTTTGAACTCATACTGTATGGCAGAGACTGAGCAGCTTATTTGAGTTGCAATCTTCCAGAATAAGTTTAGGCTTTGAGAAGCCTTGGCTCCATTTGGCCTTAACAAATGGGTAGCCCTTTTCATCACTGAATCTTGTAACCCCTTGTCCAAGATTGATCTATTCATGGATCGCCTGCCATAAATATTGGATTTATAACATGATTAGCATTCCAGACATTATTGTAAATTCATGTTGTTTATAAAAAAGGGATAATTATGCAGGCTGCCTGCCTGGCATTGCTCTTGAAAGGGATGCATTGGCCTGCACTATTTATCTATTGATTGTTATTATGTATGATAATAATTTATGGTCCTGCTCCCAGCTCATTCAAATAGCGGATCTTCTGTTGAATGCCCAAAATTATTTCCTTATGCACATTGAAAGTCCCAAACATAATCTGCGTCATCTTCTCACGATTAGCTTTAACGTCAATAGGAGCTCCCGTAAGAAGGACAGTTTCTCCATGTCATCCCAAATTGTCATGAGACCATGTTCAATTGGGTACTTTTAAGTGTCGAAACTCCACGTTTATATTGTGCTTCATCACCCACATAGGCACCCTTTTGTCCCATCCCAACCATAACAGCGATGTGATGTGGACGTCCAACTATACTTAGGAAGACAGCCCGAGGAGCATTATCCATAGCAAATCCAACCTGCCATCATTCAAACGTGGTTAATGGCATTGAAGGTGAAGCTTATTTTGTAGTGCCTTTGTCAGAAATGCTATACAGGCCATTTTAGTCATGCAACAGGATGTAAGAGTATGGGTGAAGCCTTCTATTTTTCTTGCATTCTCATCCCAGGCTTTGTTCGCGAAAGGGAAATCCAATAGGGCATTTTTTTTAATATTTGTTTTAATTCTCTTAATGTCCAATAGATGAGGTGTAAGTTGTATTCAGATAATGAATCTCTTGCTTTACAGTCGAGCGATCCTGCAGTTCATTTTCCTGCAACAGCATCCTTGTTTGAAATCAAGCCTATCACAAGCAAATGTACGGGCCTTTTGACCCTGCTAAATAGGAAGCAAGACAATGGCATCATTGGTTTTACAATAAGAACCATCCGGAAGATTAATGGAAGGCAGTAAGTTCTTTGGTGCCTTGGTGGTTTTGTTTTCTCTTTATAAGTACTGTGTTGCTTCAGTATTTAGAAACTGCTAATCAACAATATGACATCTTTTATGATATGTCCCCTACTGCAAGCTAATGGGTTCTAATGGACATGTTTAAGGATGGTTCATCAGTGTTAATTAAATACTTGGAGGTAAGCAAATTACATAAGAAACCAACTAACAAGGGTATGTGTCCTATGAATTTAGGATTTTAATGAAATGAGGTTTATTATGTCTTGCCACTTTTTCTCTGTAAACTAAATATCTCTTTGCATGTTTTGCAACAGACGCTATTTGAGCGTTGGGAGGTTTTCCAGTTGATTGATGTTGATGCAGCTGCTGCAGCAGCTGCTCCAGGCATGCTTGCTTGTTTCCCAGCTGCTGTGGCATCCAGATTAACCGTTATGCAGGATGCACATGATTTGCAGTGGAGTTCTATCCCTAGGTCTACAACATCAAGTGCAGAAACTGCAATTGCAGCATATGTCCCAAGTGTTACTTTCAATTGTTTATATTCAGAGGTCTATCAGGCCAGGATTTTGAAGTCTGCTGCATATGGGCTAATGACCTTACATGTGGATGCCTATGTGAGGAATGTGCCTGTTTGTGTGGTGCCTGTTTGCCACTCAACATATTTCCTTTTTTTAAAAGATGAGTGCCTATGAATGTCAAGCACTTGCTTTTCCCTCTGTTAAAAGAATAGGTAACACTCATGTAGTTTCTAAGAAGGATGGTTAAAAGCTAACAATTTCAATATATTACACCCACTAAGCAGACACCATTAATCTAAATCACACACAAATAGACTCAACATATATAGTCATACCAACTAAAGAGACCTCCCCAATTTATATACCAATAAAAACCGAACTACAATCTACAAGAAAAATCATAGTCAAATGTCGATGTGTACTGATTGCAATTAAGAATATACAATATGCACTGACGACATTCATAATAGCCTTTACACTACTTCAATTCACTTTGAACAAAGTGCAAGAGTTCCAACTGAGAACCAAATGGGTATGACACCCTCGCAAGACAATGTCAATACAAATATTCACAATAAATGCACATTGCTATAAACATTCTAAAATTTCCTAAATTGTATCCAAACTTAAGCTAAAAAAACCTAAATTGTATTCAAACTTAAGCTAAAAAACAGAAACCGTATTCAAGCTATATATGCCCAAGTAGACGTTCTCAACCATAGCGTTTTAATATTTGAATTTAATCGGCGAAAAGCCCGGCAGCGGTAGGCACTTTTCTAGTCAACTATATCATGCATTATCTATGCATGTCTTGGCGACAAGCAATTCTCTCGGCGGCATTATCTATGCATCATGCGGCCGGATGGCGGATGCAGGAAACCAGACCTACTATTTGTATCTATTACCTTACAAATAAAAATAGAAAATGTAGATTTATCATAAGCGAAGCTCATTTAAAATGCAACTCTTTCTAGCTACAATCACGGGTGCCTCTATCATCGAAGATCGGTTCAATTGAAAGCGTGTGCCGTGATAGGTAACACCTATGAAGGCTGCTTCAAAACAAAGCAATGCTCATCTTCAAGTTTACCTTGTGCGACTAGGAGGAGGCGAAACTCTCAAGCCATAAACACATTAAAGGAGGAGAAAATCAATGTATCGACACATTCAATAGATATAGATTAGATAGAAGAGAAAAATTATGAGAAAAGCAAAATGGGTATCTTCATATCTTAAGCATGTTGCCCTCCATTGCTCTATTTTCTAGGCGAGAAAGGAGCATGCTTTATGCATTAAGCTCCATTGTCTAATATATATTCTTGGGCATGCATGCTCATATTTTGTCGAAACCATTAAAAATGCTTAAAAGCCTCTTCACCTTAAACTCTACCTTGGAAGAGCGTCCCCGACCCGGATCACGGTATTTAACATTCCCGACCCGGATCGGTACTTCAAAAACGCACTTTCTATGGATTCTTATTTCAAGCTGGTTGCACTCATCTTAAAAGCGCCCGGGAAGATTTGCATTTCATAATTGGAAGAAGAAATCCATAGCTTTGAATATTGACTAAATGCACGCAAAAGCAAGAAAATGTATGAGAAGAATGAGCCGACTCGAATTCTTCACTCTGATACATCCTTGCATGCAAAAGCATGAAACTCACACTAATCGAAGATATGATACAAAGTGGGAAGGCGGCCTAACACGCAAGTAGAAATGAAGGAACATAAATCCATGACATACCATCACCGCGCAATTTGTTGTCCCATTTGAAACTATCATGCATAAAGCAAGAGAAAATACTTCTTTGGGAAATTAAACAAATGTCTACACAAACAAAAAAAAACTTCGGATCTGTTAGAATTCTCACAATTAGATTGAGTGTATACACTGCATATTTTGCCCTCAAAAAAACTACGATCCACTTCAATGAATGCCAAAGTTGAGAAAACCATAAGGAGATCAAACCATGAGGCTTGCTCATGTAGAAAGAAAAGGTTACATGCTAAAGATCTAAAGAAAATATGACCTCTTGTAAAATAAAGAATGAAGTTCTTGAAATACGTTTACCCACAATTATACAAATCGAAGCTTGGGAAGATGCATCCAAGAAAGGAAGGTTGTCTTTAAAGATCTGAGAAAGAGATGGCTTGCATAGTGCGTCACAATCCCATCTACACTCTATTCTGTAAAAGCGTAAATGGGAAAATATCGGAGGAAGATTATGCTCATTCCATTCCCATTGCTCTTTGCTTATTTCTATGAAACGAGTGAAATGGCAATTTCTTTGGAACAATTTAGAGGTGCCGTTGAAACATATGCAGGATATTTAGCAGAAAGCTGTACCTCTTGGATATGAAACAAAAGCCTTCTTGAAATGTGTTTCTCATGATCTTTTTGAATCAAAAGCTGGATTAACCCTGAAATAGAGATATTTAGAAGGCCAAACTTTAGAAAATGGCTCAAACCCTACTTGCAAATCCTTTACATTATGAGAATCTAGAAAGTGGCTGCAAATCCTACCTACAAGCGCAAATGTGAATCGGGGAGGTTTCTTCCTCCTCCCCTTTGGGAAAGCATATCAAGATCGATTAAGCTAATGGGCCCTAGCTGCAAATGGGTATTAAAAGATGAGGTTTTGCCGAGCCATTTGCCCGGGCCGATTGCTCTGGCGCATGCTCCAAAACAAACCTTTGTAAGATGTAAGATCGAAAGAGGTCCTTCCCTTCCATGATCCCGTTTGCCTTGCCAAAATCCAAACAAATCAAAAAACCATGCTTTCTACCTTGGCGTCCTCAACTTGTAAAATCCAAGCGGTCTCGGCTAAAATCGTAGCGATGGAAAGACCCTACTAAACCCTTAAAGCTGCTGCGGCAATTCTTATGATTAAGAGCATCGTAGCGCTCCATTAATTCTTGCAGCCTCCATCCACAGCGGCCTTGCTTGAAGCAAAGGAGCACCCGGTTTCCGGTTTCCAGATTCCTCTCGGTGACGGAACAACCGAGCATTTCTGACCCTAGGATGGGTTTTAGCGATCATTGGCATATTGCGGGTATATATTGGCATATACCTAGCATATGCCACAAACCACCTCAACAAGGGCTTGCCCTTTAGGGGGCAACAAAAACTACGATGTTGTTTTTGTCAGGATTTGCTAGAAATGGCGTGTAGTTTTTAGCAAAATTTTTATACATGTAGTCTTTGTTGCCAAAAGTCGCATAGAGTTTTTGTCAAAATTATCTGCGTAGGAATTAGCATTATATTTCTACATGTTGTTTTAAAAGTATTTGTAGTTTTCAAGCGTTGCTTTCTTCAAAATTAGACATGTGGTTAAGTAATAAAACTTAAAAAGTCCACATGTTGTTTTTAAGCATTTGTTGTTTTGCCAAAAGCAACACTAAAAAACCATGTATAGGATTTTGTCAGAGCTTTGCTAAAAACTATCGTAGTTTTTGTTTTTTTCTTTTAATTATGTTGTTTTCAAGTGTTGATCCTTCAAAAAAAGATATGTGCTTTTGAGAAGCAATGTAATTTTTCAAAAATAGGTGTTGTCTTTTAGTATTATTTTACATAAAATGCACATGTTGTTTTATAGAATTTTCAATAAACAACATGTCAAATAAATATTAAGTGTTGTTTTCTTCAATAAACAACATGGTTAAATGCCATGGTTAAATGACAAGTTTTTCAAGTATTGTTTTCGATTACAATCAATTGCTATTTTTCAAGAAATTGTTGATGCAAGTTTTGCAATTTATAACTTGTCATTCCTTCAAAGTGGAAAGAAACATTTCATCTATTGAATTTGCTCAAAATAACCCAATGCATGTATTTCAAGTATAAGAAGCTGATTCAAAAATCCTGTTTCCAATTACTAAAACCATGATTTTCATATCCTCACTCTATCTGCCTATTCAATTCATGGGATTTTGAAATCCTTGGAGGTTGCAAAACTAGCTGCTTGTAATTGCTTGTAATGTACTCTTTCCGGAGCAAACCATAGCTGGCAGAAGCATATTTAGCCAAAACAGACCAGTTACAATATTTTGCCATATTTAGCCAAAACAGACCAGTTACAATATTTTGCCGGAGCAGATCTTTGTCTATGCTGTATTCTAGCTATAAACTTTGTCAAACCTGCCAAAGAATTATAAAAGAATAGTGGTCAAGTGTATGCAAGATTCGCACCATATTGAAAACCATATGCAAGACTTGAACTACACCACTAATTGAGTTAGGGTTCTAATGAACCATGAGAACCCGAACTGACTCTCATGCTTCGGCTTTAAATAAATTAATAAGAAAAAGATAGCATCATACCATGATATACAAAAGCATCTCGTGTTATCCAACATCATTAGAGGCAGTTCCATAGTAATAGATCGGCCATGGAATATCAACCCAACACATAAAATTTGTTTTGCGGGCCAAAAAACACATTTGGGCATCCCTAGACAACCAAGTTTTAGTTAAAACACAAATCCAACTACCATTTCAAGCAAAAATGTAGATGTTTAAGGAAATCAACCCAAACTGTATGTAGGCCAAGATTATTTGACTTCTTTGAAATGTTAGCTTATGGATTTCGGCGGTTTAGAGCTCGGGCAAGTGTACGGGCATGGTACAAGCAATCCATCATAAATCGATCACGAGAGCTGTTATGGTCTTGAGCAGGGCCGACCAGCATATCTTGGTAAATAGATTCAAAGCTGTATGTCTAGCAAATCTTGTCTACGCCATGTAGATTAGGAAACAAAGGTTATCGAGGGCGCCAAATGCACTATCTGTCACAAGCCGACACATCTTGACAACAAATCCGGTAGCATAGCAATATGCATATCACGAAGCGTGTTTTAGCGGTTACCTTGAATCCAAACGACTACAAATCATGAAGCGGCCATTGTGTATGCCGGCTTCAAATCCGACATTTTCGTGGGCCCCGGTTTAGGTGCCCTCGTCTATTAGATTGGCTAGCAATCCAATCCCGCCAAAATTTGAGCTCCATGTATTCATCGGTGGCGGGCTAGGCAAACTCCATTTTGCTCGGTTTTTAAACTCTTGCATTACTTTGGAGGCGCAATCTCAATCTCTCAAGGCGCAAGATAATCATGCAAGAACGCAGTGCCAAGAAACAAGAAAGGCAAAGCCGCTGAAAGCGGCGCCAAGAAACAAAGGCGCCCGAAATCGTAGCATAAAATCGGCGTGGGAAAAAAAAAAAATTTAACCTAAACCAATAGGATGATCAGGACCAGGATCAAGATCTTGGCCCTTCATCTCTGCCTCATCTCTGTCGTTAAAATAAACCAATAGGATGTTAGGGCCCAAGATCTTAATCTTGGCCCTTCATCTCTGCCCACCTTTATATTTTTTAGCTTAATCATTTTCTTTCACCTTCATTGTGCTTCTTTTGCCTTATATTTAGTGTTTAAATATTTTTGCCTAGCCAATATTTACATTTCCACCCATGCCCTTTATTAAAATTTTACCACCATTGCCTTTGTCCAAATACTCTTGTACCTAGTTCTTGTACCACGCATTTGTAAAAATGGCATTTCCAACACAGCATTTCCTATTGCCCCCGTGTGATCTTTTCCTTTTATGATCTTTTCCTTTTATTTACCCTTCACTTATTACCCACCTTGGTCTTCAAGCCCTTTGTTCAAGCTCCACCATGGTTCTAAGCCTTTGGGTTTTCTTGCTTTTTAAAAAGGATGGACTTGTGAATACCACCATGCCTTTAATTTCTCACTCCATGGTCCCAAGGTTTGACCAATGGTTGCTCTAGCCAAAAAGTCAAGTCATGGAGTCAACTTGCCATGGTCTTTAAGATGCTTCTACAAATTTTCTCTAGCCCATAAATGTTGGCCTATGGTCCCACATCACTCTAAAAGCATTAAATATTTTTAAGTACGGTCTTTGGAAATTTGTTAAACATCCAAAAAGTGACAATTTGGCGTAGAGAGTGCAGTTGCAAAAGAGGCGAGAATAATTAGACAACATATACATCTATAAGCAGTGATCGACAACTAGAAATTATGCCTTCATAAAAGCTCATCTAAGCATCAAGTTGTCATAGTTATCTCTGACCTTTTTTTGAAGCGTCCAGAAATATAATAAAATTTCCATATCAAAAGGCTAAGCGAGGGAGCGTCGATATTATGATCTCCATTTCATATGGAATCACGTTTGAGCCTACATGGCATGTTGGAGCCCACGTGGCATGCTTGAGCCACCTTGGCATGTTGGAGTCTAGGTGGCACATTGGTGCGTGATTGGCATTTCAAAACTTCGGTGACATGTTGGAGCCTAGGCGACATGTTTGAGACAACTTGGCATGTTGGAGTCCATGTGGCATGTTGGTCTTTGGCGTGGCATGTTTGAGACACCTTGGCATGTTTGGGCAACCTTGGCATCTTTGGATCCTAGATGGAATGTTGGAGCCCACATGGCATGTTTGAACCACTTTAGCATGTTTGAGCCACCTTGACATGTTGGAGCCTAGGTGGCATGTTGGACCCATGTGGCATGTTTGGGCCACCTTGGCTTTTTGAGCCTAGGTGGCATGTTGGAACCCATGTGGCATGTTTGAGCCACCTTCGAGATGTTGGAGCTTAGGTGGCATGTAGAACTGCGTGGCATGTTTGAGCCACCTTGGCATGTTGGAGTCCGCGTGGCATGTTTGAGACACCTTGGCATGTTTGAGCCTAGGTGGCATGTTTGAGTCACCTTGGCATGTTGGGGCCAGCGTGGCATGTTTGAGACACCTTGGCAAGTTTGAGTCTTGGTGGCATGTTGGTGCCTAGGCGGCGTGCTTGAGCCACCTTGGCGGGGTTGGAGCCTAGGTGGCATGTTGGAACCCACATGGCATGTTTGAGCCACCTTGATATGTTGGAGCCTAGGTGAAGCCCCGTGGCATGTTTGAGCCACCTTGGCATGTTTGAGCCTAGGTGTCATGTTGAAGCCTAGGTGGCATGTTTGAGGCGCGTTGGCATGTTGGAGCCCTAGGTGGCATGTTGGAGCCTATGGGTGGCATGTAGGGCCAGCGTGGCATGTTTGAGCCTAGGTGGCATGTTGGTGCCTAGATGGCATGTTTGAGCCACCTTGGCATGTTGGAGTCTAGGTAGTATGTTGGAGCCCATGTGGCATGTTTGAGACACCTTGGATCTAATCGTTGAAGGTATTTTTCATGAATGTAAAAGCGATGCGATACATTTCTAAATTTGAGCACACAAAAGAATATTCCAAGTGGTGGTGCTTTGCTTAAGAAATAGCCTCAAGAAAACCTCAAAAAAAAACCATACTTTCTTAAGAAATAGTTGCGTAAAAACTATACCTAGTTCAAAAAACCACACTTCTTTAAAAAATAGGCACTTAAAAACTACACCTACTTAAAAACCACACCTAAAAAAACTATACTTACTTTAAAAACAACTACTCAAAAGTACACCTAGTTTATATAAACCACACCTAAAAAAATCATACTTCCTTAAAAATAACTTCTTAAAAACTACACCTAGTTATAAACTACACCACTTCAGAAAACCATACTTCATTAAAAAACAACCACTTAAAAACTACACCCGCTTATAAACGACACTTCAAAAAACCATACTCAACTATTTAAAAACTACACCCACTTATAAACCACACCAACAACACCTCAATTAAAAAAATCACACCATTTCAAAAAACTATACTTCCTAAAAAAACCACCACTTAAAAATAATACCTCCTTATAAACCACACTTCAAAAAACTATACTTCCATAAAAAACAACTACTTAAAAACTACACCTAGTTATAAACTACACCTCAAAAAACAACACCTTCTTAAAAACAACACCCCCCTAAAAAAAAGCAACACTTCTTTTAAAAAAAACGATACCTCAAAAAAAGACACACCTTAAAAAAAAAAAACTATAGCTCCGTAAAAAAACTACACCGCCTCCTTAATAAACCACACCTCCATATAACCACATGTAGATTTTTTGGAACAATGACATGTGGTCTTTTTATTACTGTTGGTTTTAGGTGTGGACCCAGAATTGGGGTGGTTGTGTACGGCTGCAATGATTGCCGTTGATACAGTTGCAAGTCTTACACTTCCTTGAAACAGTCTGTTCCATTTGTTTGAGTTATACCTTCCTTCCTTCCTTTAATGATGACTATAAGTCCAAAATATTTACATGTATGTATCTCCTATAGTACATTGCCTCCTTTGTAAAAATAATCATAATCTCGTGCTCTTGTCCTAAAAGTTGAAACTTTTGTCTTCTCTAAATTGACTTATAGCTCGAACTCTCACAACAAGGCATATAAGGCATCGAAATGCCTTTGCATAGCAAGGTTTGTTACGGTAAAAGCATTATGTAATCCACATATAGGAGCAACAAAAAGCATGTCACTGCAATGGAAGTACCATCTCCACCATTAAGTTCTATCTAATCTTCCAATTCATGCATTGTAGAGCCAAAAGGATTGGGGATTGGGGGCATCCATCACCTTACACACCCATATTGCTAATCACTTCATCTTTACAGTGTTGGCTAAAAGGTAAAGACAATTGGACTGTTACTTTTTAGATCAAGAAGCAAATGCATTTCTTAACTTAAGAGGGACTGCTACTCCATATGCAGCGCCGCTTACGAAAGCTTTTGTAGGATTTACAAAAAGAAGGAAGCATGATTTCTTTGTTTTTAAGCTGCATCTCTGCTTTGCCTTGAAAGTGACCAAATGGTCAATGGTGGATTTATTTGGGCAAAATCCGGCTTGCCCCTTGGTTCTCACATCATTCTTATCAGCTGATTGTGCTAATTTTTTGTTCCAATATTATTGCAAGCAATTTAGCAAAAGTCTGCCCCACCATGATCATCCTATAATTGTTAGGATCATGTGTATCTCCTAATTTATGAATTTGAGTCACTCTATCACTTGTCAAATGATAGGAAGGCCATTCATCAATGCATTATCTAATATCTTTGTTATTTTGCTATAAAAACTATAAAATCGACCCATTTGACAATATCTATCTAAACCTATAGCATCCACAGCTTTTCCATTGGAACATTTCTTTATTCCCGAGATGACCTCATCATATGTTATTTCTAGCTTTCCCCTTAGGCATGGTCCTATAAATACCATTTATGTGGTACAATCTATGTAGCTGCTCCACTAGGTCACCTATATCCAGGTCACAAGCTTGTTGCTTCCTAAGCTTTAAGCATGCCCAAAACCTCCTTGTATTTGCAACCATCTCATCCACCAAAGTTTCTTGCTTTCTGCATATTCTCGCTTCATCGCTTGTTATGTATAGCTCTTTTCTTTTAGCTTTGAATTTCCCATTGTACCAACCATTGCAAAGTAATCCTTAGCATTTCAGTGTGACATGAAGCATTGCTTGCAGCATCTAGAAGCAGAAATGTGAGTTGCACTTATGCCATTAGCATCTTCTGGCCAAATAGTTTCAACCGCCTTCCTTTCACATATTTGTCCATATGCTCAGACTTGTGGCGATCCTTGCACAATGTACTTACAGTGTTGAAATTCATATTATGCCTTACTTTGCCCATGGTTTGCACATTAATAATAAGTGATAAGTGGTACATAGTTATAGTCTCTGACATCAGCCATGTAAAAATCTGAAATATAGCACATCATGTGAGCTTTAGCGAGAACAAAATTAACTACACTGAGACCTTCGCCAAGGATCCCTTGGAAGTGCATACTGTAGATTTAGAATATTTAATAGATTAGCAAATCTAAACGATTGCACATGATCAAAAGATGCCCACACTGTGGTGTGACATGTTTATATATATCATTTGTTTCTCTAGATAATCCTAGAAAATGCATATCAATATTATCTAAAGCTTGCATCCACAAAGGGTCATGATCTATACTGACTATTTTGTTGCTATTATACCATTGCAATCCCCCCTTAATATGAAATCTCCTTTTGCCACCAAGTCTAATGTGTCTTGCTCGAGTGGTGATATGGGTAATTTCTGTCCATGTCTCCAGTTATCTCGTGGGTGATTCAGGGGGCTGCGATGTTCTCCACTAGTCACGAAATAATTATTTTTCTCAGCCCTCAGTTCACTTAGATTAGGATTCAATGGCGTCAGAAAAGGACGTGTCATATTCTATGACACGTGGATAGGCTAGGCTTTGAGATAACGTGACACCCGGGGTTGGGCTATTTAAGCTAAAAAAGCGAGGCATAGAGACCACCAACTCACCTTTTCGAAGTACTCAAAAATGGAAGTTTTGCCGTCATAGCTAGAATACTTGGCATTTCTAACCATTAACTTCGAGAACATAGGAACACAATTGAATCCCTGCTGCTTTTACACATTGGCATCCATACGAGCAAATTATATAAAGCCTGAAACGGGGAGCATTGGAAACTTTAGAATCTAAAAGGAAAAACATTTGAAAGTGGGCACCCCTAACAAATCTTGATATGAAATAGATATTTTTCCAAATTCAAATATTAGATATCAGCTATCGTCCAAATCACGGTTGTTTGGGTGGGTGTTCACCTAAATCGTTCTTCTGCCCGTTTCTTATTAATTAATCTTAGTTATCAAGTGAAAGAAAAATTATCAAAAGAAACCATAACATTCCCTTCACCTGGTTATTTACATACTAATGTTGGCCAGATAAATGATGTATTAGTGAGAAACAACTAGTTTGTGAGATGTGTAATCTTCTAGTTTGTTGGCTAAAAATTTTAACTATACACAAAAGCCTAAGTAACGATGAAAGATTTAGAAACAATTAAAGAGACAGCATTGATTTGCACCTTTCAAAAAATTAACCTTCTGAGTATCAAATGGTATTCTAAACCTGTTATTCACGAAATTTTACATCATTTCTAGTCCCTATATTGATGTTTTAATAAGAGCTAAAAGTTACAAAAAAACTCAGCTAGTCATGGGAGGAAATGGAATGGCGTTTGAACGCCACAACTTTGTGCAACCATTAAGGCGTTTTATTAATATGTTTGGAATTCAAACCTGAAATATAATCAGACCTTGGTCCAAAAACATTACAAATAGGATGGTCTCTATCTTCTTCTTCCGGAAGACATGCTCTGCAATGCCATTCTCCACTTTCAAGAGAAAATAGAAGCCCATTCACAAGCTTCAGTTCAAAATCTGTACATTCTTCTCCTCCAAAATATGACTGGATTAATACATGCCCACGGATTTTGTAAAGGATTCATATCTTATATCACTACTCTGTACCCAATATGATGCACAATATTTCCTCCTACATTATCCCCAGCTAAAAGACATCTAGATAGCTCAACATTTTGTGCTTTGGAACCATTTTCTAGGAAAACTGTATTCCGGCAACCTTTTGTAATGTGTGGAAATAATAATGCACCGTTTTGCAAAAGTCTGCGAGAAGATATCATAGAGCAAGAAATTTGATTTTGGTACCCAAATCATCCGCCATGGGAGTAAAATATCACTGGAACCTTAGAAGCTTCAAGATCAGAGAAAGGGATAAATATTCGAATCCAAACTCCGCTAGACTCATCTCTTAGGATATCTTTGGCTTTTACTCGTTTTACAAGGGCCATTCCTGCTGGGCATTGTGAAATAGAATGTTGGCTTGGAGAAGCAAACGCACGGTTCTGCAGTTGAGAAAATCCCCTTTGACGCTTTAAATTCGAAAGGCCCGAAGCATAAGAAAACCTTCAAAGATCAGCAAATTCGTCAGTGTTAGGAAGGAAATCGGTGATAGTGAAAATTGTTGCATGAAGCAATTGAATAAAAAAAATCATCATGCATAAAAGCGAGGCTGCGATGTTCTCCGGCCGATCCGCGAAATAATTATTTTTCTCAGCGGTCAGTTCACTTAGATTAGGATTCAATGGCGTCGAGAAAAGGACAAGTCATATTCTATGACATATGGATAGAGCTAGGTTTGAAATAATGTGACACCGGGGTTGGTTTGTTGCATTGGGGGGGGGACCACCAACTTACCTATTCGGATGTACTCAAAAATGGAAGTTTTGCCATCATAACTAGAATACTCGGTATTTTCTAACCATCAACCCAATAACGTAGAAATACAATTGAATCCCTGCGATATGCATATGCTTTTGCACATCGGCAACCATACGAGCAAATTATATAAAGCCTGAAACAAGGAGTATTGGAAACTTTAGAATCTGAAAGGAAAAACATTTGAAAGTGGGCACCCCTAATAAATGGGTAAAAGCATGTTAGGGTGTCCTTAAAAGTATTATTTAGTGACCAAAAAAAGTAAAAGGTACCCGAATTTGGAGTCTCTTGGGTACCGATGTAATATCTCAATAAAAGTTACATTTTAGAACTTTTATATATATTTTGGTCTCCGGTAGCATTATCTTTATCTTAACTTTGAATATTAATGCGTCCTTGACTTTTATTTTGGACCTTTGTACTAGTTTTAATGAAAATAAAAATGAGAAAGTACCGGTTAAAAGTACCTAGTGTATGTACTTTTTGCGAGGTTCAAAAGTGGTACACCCTAACATGCTTTTACCCAAATCTTGATATGAAATAGATAATTTTCCAAATTCAAATATTAGATATCATCTATCATCCAAATACGGTTGTTTGGGTGGGTGTTCACACCTAAATCGTTCTTTCTCTACTTCGTTTCTTATTAATTAATCTTCGTTATCCTTGAAAGAAAAATTATCAAAAGAAACTATAACATTCCCTTGAGCAATTCAAGCACCACATTCCTTGAGCGGTGACGGGAACCATATAATTACAACAAGAATAGATAGCTAGTGACTCGGAATGTTGAATCTTATAATCTATAACCAATGTGAAAACTCTAGTGCGAATAGCCAAGCAACACTCAACTTACCACCATTCACTAATGGCATGCATAACAAATTGAAGAAAAGGTGCGTAATACCATATTTAAGAGAGGAGAAAAATTGCATTCGAGAAAAGTCATGCTTCAACATAGAACTCACTACAACAATAGCAACAAAATCCTCTTGATACCTAAAGCGAACTCAAAACTATGGAATTATGTTTGCTAATAATAACTTGACTCTCATAGCTTATTACGTCTGCAGTTGGGGAGGAGACCACGATACAAGAAGATCAACATCAGGGTATATGCTAATGCTAGGAGGAGGATCTATCTCGTGGGAAGTAAGAAACAAGGAAGTGTTGCAATGCCAACTACGGAAGTGGAATACAAGGCGACATCTTTAGCTTCTAGAGAAATAATTTGGGTTAGAAAGGCTGTTGGAGGAACTAGGACTCATACAAAGAAAACCAATTGTATTGCTATGTAATAGCATGAGTTATATAGCAATAACTAGAAATATGAAACATATAGAATTACATGTACATTTTATTGTGCGAGGAAATGGTGAAGGAAGGTTACTTACAGTTGAGCATATAAGTACAAAAGATCGGTTTGCATATGTGATGACAAAACCGGTCTCAAGCTGGAAAATTCATGAAGTTTGAAGCTCTTAGGAGTTCTGAGATATGACAAACCATGTAAGAAGCGAGAGGATTTTTAAAATGTAGTACATCATATATCATGAAGGGGATGAAGATTTATAGATTGATCATGATATATTTTTTGTACAAAGGAAGGAAGGAAGGAAGAAATTTTTGCGTCGGAACCCAATCGGGTTATGGGACCCAATACAAAAGAGGGCAAAAGCCCGGTGAAACTTCGGGGACCAAGCCCCATGACCAAACCAAAGCGGTAGAAGCCACAATCAAGCGTGGGGACTAGCCCGGTCTGAGAGAACTCGAGGGGGACTATGCCCCGTAGCAAATCACAATACTAAAATAAAACAAAACAAAAGGGCCTAAGCCTAGCAGATCTCGAAGTCAATCAGCTACCAGAGACCACGACCCATGGATCAAGTGGCGGTGATCAGAATGATAGCACAGCGCCTCTATACGGCCCCGCTCCGGTGCGAGGCGAGCCTCGCGGACTCGACATAATTCATCCTTCCGTCGCGCGAGTTGTCTTTGGGGTAAGATCTTCTGGGCGGAGAAAAGGAGGTCCCTTGCAAGTGATTGCCATGGCGGAGGATGTGCGGCCCTAGATAAAGCATCCTGGCCCGACTAGCAAATGGCGGGGGGGGGGCGGTCAGTCTTTGCTCCAACTCAACAAGCCCAGAGAATGCCATCACTTTTTGTCACGTGCATCACCTCTGAAAAAAGCGGGTCACCTCAAGCTGCCCCAAGAGTGTAAACGCTTCCTCTAAACCCACAATCACGTGGGTTCGGGGCTAATGGTGGCGTAGCTGGTCGAGGATTTTGGCGGGACTGTCACGGTGGGCAAACAACCCTCGGATGGCGGTAGTGTGGAGCCGCAGGCGTGGTATCATCGGACCTGGGGCGTAGCATCCACATGGTCGGGCACTACCCCGTGGGAGAATGCGAGGTGCGACTCTTACCCCGTCTTTCCTTGAATCGGCTCCCCGGCCGCATGCTTGACATCTCTAGAAAATTTGGACCCGGCTTCCAAAAGAACCAGGAGCGATATTACTGTGAGTGTGACTGTGGATTGGATCGTGCGGATCCCAACCAACAAATCTGGAGGCAAACAATGGATCCGGAGCATCCATCTAGTCAAAATTGCCTGACTAAAGATGGTTTCTGGGCGGTTAGTGTGCAGGGCAGCGTGTAAAGATGCCGGTATAGGCCGAGGCGAATGATGGGGCTGCACGAAGATAGGCGCAATCGTGGGGTCATAGGGCGGGGACGAGCTGGCTCGAGGCGGGCGAATGAGATTCTTCTCCCACGGGTCTCGGGCCATACATTTGATCTTACGTGCCATCTTTGAGAACAAAGGCAGCGGTAAAAGGAGCGGGAACCGAGGCAAAGCGGGGGACAAAGGGGAAGACAAATGGGATTTTGGGGGCCAAAGTTTAAGGGTCTCTGGCTACCTCAAGGGTGCTTAGAATCAATTTGTGGACTCGAGAAAGCCGGAGAGCATCTTTTGGGGGTTTGGGGGTTTTGGGTCTAGAGAGAGACTATAAACCCTAGAGAAAGCCAAAAAGAAGCGGATCAAGAGGGTCACAAAAAGTGATGAGGCGCGATGCTAAGAGCAATACCCGGGACACCAAACAGTCCAAAATAATTCAAAGCAATCGAACACTGGTACCTATGGCGTCACGGTGGATGGAAATCCTTGCTGGCGAGGGTTTGGGCTGGTAGCCGGAGTAAGCGGAACCAGATCGGAGGGCCTTGACCCATGGCAGAATGCTAGGATTAAAAGTTGGTACCATACTAGATATGTAGAGACAAAAAAAATGAAGACCATGGTAGTTGACCATAAAGGAGAAGGGCGTATGAACAAATGGGTAAGTGACAAGTTCATATTGTATAGATAGAAACAAGCGAGGAGCTTTGGCCTTGCCAAGCAGGGCCAATTTTTGATAAATAGAGATGAAGTCGGATTGATTGATTAAATTTGTGATGAAGGTGAATCTAAATCTGGGGATCGTTCATATTTGCGATGTATTTGTCAAGTGACAATGCTTGCACAATCAAAAACCGTATGTTTGTAACATATGATTGTTGAAGGTTTTGTGATGTATTAGGTATGAGAATCGTGGAATGGAGAATCTTTGGACTAGTGGATTCAAATAGAAGCATTATTCCTTCATTATTCCTTCGTGGTTTTCTCTAGACTTTTAAATGACGTGCTATGGATTAGCTCAGTTGTTCTAATGCGGGCATGTGCCACGGGTGTTGAAGCGGATGGCTGCGAGAATCCATGGCTTGAGCTTCGAGTTTCCCTCTTGCATGTTTTCAATTTGGGAGGCATTTGGTAGGGCGACCAATCGGTCTTATCTTTGCACCTTCCATTGCGATTAATGAAAGGATTGAATTTTGTGACTATAACCCCAACAAGCTATTTGCCCGTCATTGCGGCTGACACCTGCGCCATAGGTCGGTGCAGCAACAGGTAGTACCTTGTTTAGCTTCAGAGCTCTTTCTCGCAAAACCATATATTCCTGAATATCCTTCTCTCTAATCCGCCCTTCTACCTTCTTCAAATCTTGGGCAATTTCTGGAGTCCATTGGGCAATTTCTGGAGTCCATCCATTGCAAGGATTGGTGACTGGAATTTCAGGCGTGGATTCGTCTACTTGGGTAAATAGGATTGGAAAAACTCCTTTGGGAAATTTGTCGAGTGCGTTTGGAGTGAGAGGAAGGGGAAAAGATTAGGCAATTTTTTTGCAGTTTGTGGGCCAAAATGCCTGAAACAAGGAGTATTGGAAACTTTAGAATCTGAAAGGAAAAACATTTGAAAGTGGGCACCCCTAATAAATCTTGATATAAAATAGATAATTTTCGAAATTCAAATATTAGATATTATCTATCATCTAAATACGGTTGTTTGGGTGGGTGTTCACACCTAAATCATTCTTTCTCTACTTCATTTCTTTCGTTATCCTTGAAAGAAAAATTATCAAAAGAAACTATAACATTCCCTTCGAGCAATTCAAGCACCACATTCCTTGAACAGTGACACGGGAACCATATAATTACAACAAGAATAGATAGCTAGTGACTCGGAATGTTGGAGCTTATAATCTATAACCAATGTGAGAAAACTCTAGTCTGAATAGCCAAGCAACACTCAACTTACCACCATTCACTAATGACATGCATAACAAATTGAAGAAAAGGTACGTAATACCATATTTAAGAGAGGAGAAAAATTGCATTCGAGAAAAAGTCATGCTTCAACATAGAACTCACTACAACAATAGCAACAAAATCCTCTTGATACCTAAGGCGAACTCAAAACTATGGAATTATGTTTGCTAATAATAACTTGACTCTCATAGCTTATTCTGATGCAGATTGGGGAGGAGACCCTGATACAAGAAGATCAACATCAGGGTATATGCTAATGCTAGGAGGAGGATCTATCTCGTGGAGAAGTAAGAAACAAGGAAGTGTTGCAATGCCAACTGAGAGGAAGTGGAATACAAGGCGACATCTTTAGCTTCTAGAGAAATAATTTGGGTTAGAAGACTGTTGGAGGAACTAGGACTCATACAAAGAAAACCAATTGTATTGCTATGTAATAGCATGAGTTGTATAGCAATAACTAGAAATAACGAAACATATAGAATTACATGTACATTTTATTCGCGAAATGGTGACAGAAGGTTACTTACAGTTGAGCATATAAGTACAAAAGATCGGTTTGCATATGTGATGACAAAACCAGTCTCAATTTGGAAAATTCATGAAGTTTGAAGCTCTTAGGAGTTCTGAGATATGACAAACCATGTAAGAAGCGAGGGATTTTAAAATCGATTACATCATATATCATGAAGGGGATGAAGATTTATAGATTGATCATGATATATTTTTTGTACAAAGGGCAGATAGCTAGGTTAAAAGTTGGTACCATACTAGATATGTAGAGAGACAAAAAAAATCGAAGACCATGGTAGTTGACCATAAAGGAGAAAGGCATATATAAACAAATGGGTAAGTGACAAGTTCATATTGTATAGATAGAAACAAGCGGGAGCTTTGGCCTTGCCAAGCGGGGCCAATTTTGATAAATAGAGATGAAGTCAGTTGATTGATTTAGCTGTGATGAAGGTGAATCTAAATCTGAGGGGGATACGTTCATATTTGCGGTGTATTTGTCAAGTGACAATGTTTGCACAATCAAAACCGTATGTTTGTAACATATGATTGTTGAAGGTTTTGTGATGTATTACATTATGAGAATCGTGGAATGCGGAATCTTTGGACTAGTGGATTCAAATAGAAGCATTATTCCTTCATTATTCCTTAGTGGTTTTCTCTCTAGACTTTTAAAATGACTGTACTATGGATTGCTTTCAATTTGTTCTATTGCGGGCATGTACACGAGGTGTTGGAAGCGGATGGTTGCCGAGAATCCATGGCTCGAGCTTCCGGTTTCCTACTGCATGTTTTCAATTTGGGAGGCATTTGGTAAGAGGCGACCAATCGGTCTTATCTTTGCTTTATTGCGGTTAATGAAGGATTGAATTTTGTGACTATAACCCCAACAAGCTACTTGCGTCATTTGCGGCACACAATGCCATAGCCGGTGCAGCAGCAGGTAGTACCTTGTTTAACTTAGAGCTCTTTTGCCATAAAACCATATATTCACGAATATCCTTCTCTCTAATCAGCCCCTTCTACCTTCTTCAAATCTTGGGCAATTTCAAGGTCCATTGGGCAATTTAAGGAGTCCATCCATTGCAAAGGATTGGTGACTGGAATTTCAGTATGGATTAAATCTACTTGGGTAAATAGGATTGGAAAAACTCCTTTGGGAAATTTATTAAAGTGCGTTTTGAGTGAGAGGAAGGGGAAAAGATTAGGCAATTTTTGCGGTTTGTGGGCCAAAATGCGAAACAAAAAGTATTGGAAACTTTAGAATCGAAAGGAAAAACATTTGAAAGTGGGCACCCCTAATAAATCTTGATATAAAATAGATAATTTTTGAAATTCAAATATTAGATATCATCTATCATCTAAATCTGGTTGTTTGGGTGGGTGTTCACACCTAAATCATTCTTTCTCTACTTCGTTTCTTATTAATTAATCACCGTTATCCTTGAAAGAAAAATTATCGAAACTATAACATTCCCTTGAGCAATTCAAGCACCACATTCCTTGAGCAGTGACACGGGAACCATATAATTACAACAAGAATAGATAGCTAGTGACTCGGAATGTTGGAGCTTATAATCTATAACCAATGTGAAAACTCTAGTCTGAATAGCCAAGCAACACTCAACTTACCACCATTCACTAATGACATGCATAACAAATTGAAGAAAAGGTACGTAATACCATATTTAAGGAGAAAAATTGCATTCGAGAAAAGTCATGCTTCAACATAGAACTCACTACAACAATAGCAACAAAATCCTCTTGATACCTAAGGTGAACTCAAAACTATGGAATTATGGAACAGGTAATTCTTGCCGGTAGGAAATTTGGGGCGAGAGCCACTGGCGGCGTGTGAAACTGCCAGCGCCGAAAATCTCCCCGGCTAAATAATGGGCGAAATAAGCGGCCATATGATATTTCCGTTCCAAATTTTTTTCGGCGACATTCAGACACCCAAAAAATCAAGAAAGCATCGGCCGAAGTTTGGGGTTTTAATAACAAGGCAAAAAGCCGAGGGAAATATCAGGGCGTTTATTTGGTTTGCTAATAATAACTTGACTCTCATAGCTTATTACGATGCAGTTGGGGAGGAGACCACGATACAAGAAGATCAACATGGGGTATATGCTAATGCTAGGAGGAGGATCTATCGAGGAGGAGTAAGAAACAAGGAAGTGTTGCAATGCCAACCTTGGAAGTGGAATACAAAGGCGACATCTTTAGCTTCTAGAGAAATAATTTGGGTTAGAAGATTGTTGGAGGAACTAGGACTCATACAAAGAAAACCAATTGTATTGCTATGTAATAGCATGAGTTATATAACAATAACTAGAAATCCAATTTTGCATGAAGTGAGGCGAAACATATAGAATTACATGTACATTTTATTAGCGAAATGGTGTGAAGGTTACTTACAGTTGAGCATATAAGTACAAAAGATCGGTTTGCATATGTGATGACAAAACCGGTCTCAAGCTGGAAAATTCATGAAGTTTCAGGAAGCTCTTAGGAATCTGAGATATGACAAACCATGTAAGAAGCGAGGAGGATTTTTAAAATGCGATTACATCATATATCATGAAGGGGATGAAGATTTATAGATTGATCATGATATATTTTTTTTGTACAAAGGCGGATAGCTAGGTTAAAAGTTGGTACCATACTAGATATGTAGAGAACAAAAAATCGAAGACCATGGTAGTTGACCATAGTAGCCGATACATGGTATGGTTACGGGTAAAAGGAGAAAGATGTATGAACAAATGGGTAAGTGACAAGTTCATATTGTATAGATAGAAACAAGCGGGAGCTTTGGCCTTGCAGAGGCGGGGCCAATTTTGATAAATAGAGATGAAGTCAGATTGATTGATTGATTAATTTGTGATGAAGGTGAATCTAAATCTGGGGATAAGTTCATATTTGCGGTGTATTTGTTAGGTGACCGTATGTTTGTAACATATGATTGTTGAAGTTTTTTTGTGATGTATTATTATGAGAATCGTGTAATGGAATCTTTGGACTAGTGGATTCAAATAGAAGCATTATTCAGCCGTGGTTTTTTCTCTAGACTTTTAAGGTATTTGTGCTATGGATTGCTTCAGTTGTTCTATGCAGGCATGTGCCGCAGTGTTGGAAGCGGATGGCTACCCGAGAATCCATGGCTCGAGCTTCGGTATGTTTTTCAATTTGGGAGGCATTTGGTAAGGCGACCAATGTCGATCTTATACCGCCTGCTTGTTGCAATTAATGAAGATTGAATTTTGTGACTATAACCCCAACAAGCTGCAAATCAACTGCACAAAGCGCCATAGCGGTGCAGCAGCAGGTAGTACCTTGTTTAGCCAGAGCTCTTTCTTGCAAAACCATATATTCCTGAATATCCTTCTCTCTAATCCGCCCTTCTACCTTCTTCAAATCTTGGGCTATTTAAGGTCCATCCATTGCAAGGATTGGTATTTGGAATTTGGTGATGGATTCGTCTACTTGGGTAAATAGGATTGGAAAAACTCCTTTTGGGAAATTTGTCGAGTGTGTTTGGAGTGAGATGAAGGGGAAAAGATTAGGCAATTTTTTTGCAGTTTGTGGGCCAAAATGCCTGCGCATCTTCTCTCGAGAAATTTTGGGATCGATCACGAGAAGGTGCCTTCAATTTCCTTGGCCGAGGGATTTGATGAATCTAGAAGCTCCCTTTGCTCCTCTGCCATTTGGAATGGTTGAAAGTGATTAATGACCAACATCGTAGGTGCATTAAAAGCTGTTGAAGCGGATGCCACCGGCTATATGGCCGGAGGTCGGTTGCACCATTTAGGGCTGCAATGATTGCGTTAATCTGGATTGCAAGTCTTACACTTCCTTGAAGCTTGATGCTGTTCCATTTGTTTGGGTTATGCCTTGCCGTAGACTATGTACACTATGTATTCATGTACTCTTGTATTGTATGGCACCCGGTGTGCCTAAATACTATTTTAGCATGGTGTTTGGTCAAAGGGCGCCCCTTTAAAAGCGGGTCAGTTTGACCCCACGAAGACCTCAAATGGGCATGCAAGATGTATGCAGAGGGAATATCCTGTGAATTGTGTCAGGATCAGTTTCCCATTGCTATAGTGACGGTTCCTTTTGCGACAGTAGTTTTCATAGTAATATCAATTTCATATGACCATTGCTTGTGATATGTTGAGGCAAGTTTCATATTTGAATTTGATTGCAAATCTTTAGATCCTAATATAAGTCTTGATCATCTTTCACAGGGAGGCCTTCTGAATAAGAAATATTTGGGCACGTGTTGTGGCATCTTGGATGTTGTAGGATCATATTGCAAGGTCATATGCTTGTATGGATTGCGAGATCATATGCTTGTTATATGCCAGATCATATGCTTGATTGCAAGATCCTATGCCAGATCATATGCTTGTATGGATAGCCTAGTGTCCTCGGAGTACAAACAAGCTCCGAGGACATAATGTATAGATATACAAACAAGCTCCAAGGACATATGGGCAAGTGACAAGTTCATATTGTATAGATAGAAACAAGCAGGAGCTTTGACGCACCGACGGGCCAATTCTGATAAATAGAGATGAAGTCAGATTGATTGATTAGAGCTGTGATGAAGGAGAATCTAAATCCAGGGGACAAGTTCATAATGCGATTGTATTTTTTCGGTGATAATCAGTTCAAGGATGGGTTTCCCATTGCTCTGATTGTGGTTCAGTTTGCTACCGGTAGTTTTCATAGTAATATCAATTTCATATGACCATTGCTTGAAAAGTAATTTGATGTGTTGAGGCAAGTTTCATATTTGAATTTGATTGCAAATATTTAGATCCATTATCAAATAAAACATTTCAAGATATACCCCCTTTAATCTAATTCAAAGGCTCGTGTTCAGTTGTGAATCTCTCCACAAGGTATCCCTGATCACATGCTCTTTCTACATGGTATTACATTGATTACGCCATTATTGCGTAGTTGTGCTTAAGCCATGGCATGTAGTTGTACTTTAGTTGACTCAACACCATTGGCAGAGTGGGCTTAATGCTTGATGCTTGGCGAAGGGAGAATGGAAACCCGGCGGCAATGGCCCCGAAGATGATAGGTATGGCCTTGCCGCGAAAATCGGCGCCAGCGTGATTTAATTTAATATTACCTTTGAATTAAATGCGTCAGTGCTTTTGCTTTGACCACCCGTTGTCAAACTAAATCCGGCCTTGATTTGGTTAAGACTAACTTAGATCACGCTTGGCGTTTGTATTGTTTGTCTTATCGTTACCTTTGCTGACCCGGATACATGTTTGATGTTTCCAGCTTGCATTGCGTTTCTAAGAAGGTTGTGGTGTTCGACCTAAGCGAGTCCTTTTGCAAAGACTTTTTTCGAAAAATAAAGTGGCTAGAGATGAGTTTCATCGGACACCGGTAGAATCAAAAACACCAAGAGGATCTATCGGTGGCCGCACTTGAAGGAGATGCTAGATGAGGCATTGAGGTTATTTCGAGTTGGTATTTGGTCATCCATGGAACTAAGGAACATCAACCGGGGAAATCGTGAACATTGGTTGACCTTTTGGGATCGAGAACAAATGTGTGAAGTTCACTAATCCCAAGGATCCAACAGACAAGCCTATCTTCATCAAACACTTGAGTAACATGATGGATGAACTTGGTATCGAGAATAAGGATGATATAATCATAGTGGATGATGATGCTCTCAAATGCTTCTACAATCAAGCGGGGGCACTGAATCCACCATCTTACGATCCAAAAACTTTGCGACGGATGATTTTACGGTGAAGTTTGTGTCTATTATGCATAATTTGGCTATGGGGATGCCCGATTGGGTGAAGTGTTAGATTCATACCGAGGCTGGATAGAGCGGTGACATGGAACCACACCTTGTTAAATCATTGGAAAAACATGGATTGATCCTTAATGTTTTATTGGAATATATGATATTTTTTTGTATGATATTTGTGCCATGTATCGCTAATTTGAGTGCGGAATTGCCTGTAAAAATAATCACGTGTTATTATCAAACCTAATATTATCATCTAAATGCTCTTCAATTTTGGTCTCATCTATGTTAGCAACTTGCTCTTCATTTTTGCATATTTCAATTCGCATATGAAACGTCACACGTGTTATTTTTGAAGTAAAAAAAAAAAGATTAAAAAAAAACAAAAACCCCCTAGAAGACAACAGCAGGTTGGCGTGATTTTGGAGTTGACATAATCCCAATTTAATTGGATGATGGTTCATCCACAAAGGGTCATGATCTATACTGACTATATTTGCCTATTTTGTTGCTATTATACCATTGCAATCCCCCCTTAATATGAAATATCCTTTTGCCACCAAGTCTAATGTGTCTTGCTTGAGTGGTGATATGGGTAATCTCTGTCCATGTCTCCAGTTATCTACGTGGGTGATTCCCGAGGCTGCGATGTTCTCCAATAGTCACGAAATAATTATTTTTCTCAGCCCTCAGTTCACTTAGATTAGGATTCAATGGCGTCAGAAAAGGACGTGTCATATTCTATGACACGTGGATAGGCTAGGCTTTGAGATAACGTGACACCCAGGGTTGGGCTATTGCGCTAAAAAAATGGGAGGGGGGGGGGAGGGGATAGAGACCACCAACTCACCTTTTCCAGAAGTACTCAAAAAATGGAAGTTTTGCCGTCATAGCTAGAATACTCGGCATTTCCTAACCATTAACTCGAGAACATAGGAACACAATTGAATCCCTGCTATATGCATATGCTTTTATACATTGGCATCCATACGAGCAAATTATATAAAGCCTGAAACGGGGACTATTGGAAACTTTAGAATCTAAAAGGAAAACATTTGAAAGTGGGCACCCCTAACAAATCTTGATATGAAATAGATATTTTTCCAAATTCAAATATTAGATATCAGCTATCGTCCAAGTACGGTTGTTTGGGTGGGTGTTCACCTAAATCGTTCTTCCTGTACTCCGTGAAAGAAAAATTATCAAAAGAAACCATAACATTCCCTTCACACAGATTGTTACATGCTAATGTTGACCAATAAATGATGTATTAGTGAGAAACAACTAGTTTGTGAGATGTGTAATCTTCTAGTTTGTTTTGAAGTAGAAAAAGGCTAAAAATTTTAACTATGCACAAAAGCCTAAGTAACGATGAAAGATTTAGAAACAATTAAAGAGACAACATTGATTTGCACCTTTCAAAAAATTAACCTTCTCAGTATCAAATGGTATCCTAAACCTGTTATTCACGAAATTTTACATCGTTTCTAGTCCCTATATTGATGTTTTAATAAGAACTAAAAGTTAAAAAAAAACTCACCTAGTTATGGGAGGAAATGGAATGGCGTTTAAGCATACGACTTTCACAACCATTAAAGGTTTTTTTATTAATATGCTTGGAATTTAAACCTGAAATATAATCAGACCTTGGTCCAAAAACATTACAAATAGGATGGTCTCTATCTTCTTCTTCTGGAAGACATGCTCTGCAATGCCATTCTCCACTTTCAAGAGAAAATAGAAGCCCATTCACAAGCTTCAGTTCAAAATCTGTGCGTTCTTCTCCTCCAAAATATATTTGGATTAATACATGCCCCGCAGTTTTGTAAAGGATTCATATCTTATATCACTACTACGTACCCAATATGATGCACAATATTTCCTCCTACATTATCGACTAAAGACATCTAGATAGCTCAACATTTTGTGCTTTGGAACCATTTTCTAGGAAAGCGTATTAGGCAACCTTTTGTAATGTGTGGAAATAATAATGCACCCGTTTTGCAAGTCTTTGAGAAGATATCATAGAGCAAAAATTTGATTTTGGTACCCAAATCATCCGCCATGGGAGTAAAATATCACTTTGGAACCTTAGAAGCTTCAAGATCGAGAAAGGGATAAAGATTGAATCAAACTCCGCTAGACTCATCTCTTAGGATATCTTTGGCTTTTACTTTCGTTTTACAAGGGCCATTCCTGCTGGGCATTCTGAAATAGAATGTAGGCTTGAAGAAACAAAGCGCCGTTGCGGTTGAGAAAATCCCCTTTGACGCTTTAAATTCGAAAGGCCGAAGCATAAGAAAACCTTCAAAGATCAGCAAATTCGTCAGTGTTAGGAAGGAAATCGGTGATAGTGAAAATTGTTGCATGAAGCAATTGAATAAAAAAATCATGCCGCAAAATGAGGCTGCGATGTTCTCCAGCAGTCACGAAATAATTATTTTTCTCAGCGGTCAGTTCACTTAGATTAGGATTCAATGGCGTCAGAAAAGGACAAGTCATATTCTATGACATATGGATAGGCTAGGTTTGAAATAATGTGACACCCAGGGTTGGGCTGTTGCCACAGGGGAGGAGGGGAAGACCACCAACTTACCTATTCCAGATGTACTCAAAAAATGGAAGTTTTGCCATCATAGCTAGAATACTCGGTATTTTCTAACCATCAACCCAATAACGTAGAAATACAATTGAATCCCTGTGTTTGGGGGTGCGGGTTGGGAACTCTGGAAGACAACCCTCTGTGAGGACAGTGGATCTAACAGAGGGAGAGTCAGGGGACTATATCCGCTTGTGGGATTTGCAAGAAGAGAACAAAGAAGAAGAAAAAGCGAGAAAGAAGAGAACAATGAGAGTGAATGATAAGCTTCCTTGATATCAATGATGAACATACGAGCCCTGCATGTCGAGAGAAAAGCGAAGCGAGACAAGACTCAAAACTCATCTAGCCTTCATGTGCTAGCTCTAATCATATATATAGTACAATGGCCTTTGGCCCAATATGAACACTCGGGTGATCTCGGTTGCCGGCTCACGGAAGGAGGCTGATTTCTGAGGAATGTTGGCGGTGCCTCTTGAAGTGCCTAGAATCATCTTGGCGTTGCTTGCGAGGTGGTGAGCCATCATTTAATGCAGTGATTGCCTCTTGATAGGCTTTATTTGCGTGTGATGCTGCTTGGTCTTCTCTTTGAGCCTTTGATGGCTGACCCGTGGTGGCTGTAATGGATCCTTGAGCTTGACCTGGTCCGTCGTATGCATGAATAGTCAGCGAACCGGGAGGCCTGGGGACTAACCTCCCCACCAAAGCGACACTTTCGAGTGAAGAAAAGGAGGAAGTGTTTGCGAGGCGAGGAAGCCATCACATGCGAAAGTGATCCTGGGGGGAGTGAGGCGGGCACCGATATGGTCTTGACCAATGAGGTCTGGCGTGTTTGTAGAGCGGGGAGGGTGTTGAGGCCAAGGCGGAGGATGCATCAATGAGGAAGCGAGATCGTTACCATGTCTTCAAAGGCGGCATATGGCGTCGGAAGAAAGCAGCCCGGCATTCCATGAGTAGAAGCGGGTCACGGAGGCCAGAGCGCGACAGCAGCATTGGATTGCGATAAAAATGGGGCGCTTACCCGATTTAAGCTGAAGCAAGATGCATTTGAGAGCAGCACAAAAAACGCGAAGATGGTGAAGGATACGGTGAGGTGGCGGCGTGCAAGAAGGTGTCAAGACCATGAAGCGCATCAATGCGAGGCGTTGCCAACCAGCTCATTAGCAATATAGATCCAATTTGTGGTGGTATCAAGAGTGGCACCCTCCTCCCAATGGGCAGCCGAACAAAAGGGGATCCGGAGATCCGTCGAGATCGAGGTGGAGTCCATCCGGCATGGCCATCCATGACCTTTGTCCAAAGGGGGGCGCCAATCGAAGTCGTCGGGAACACAGGCGTGGAGGAACACCCGGGGAAGCATAGGGAGAAGGAACCATGCTCGTGGGGCGTGGGTTGCTGAAACTGCTCGAATTCAGCGACAAGAGCGGATTAAGAGCTTGGCACTGCGATCGGGCGGAAGTTGAGAGTTGGCGGGGAGGGCTATCGGCTGTGGGGACTATCTTGCTATCGAAGAAGTACGTAATTGGTTATGTAGCGGCGAGATGTTGCATATAAATTTGTGCATAGGGAAGATCCTCGGGATGGCCCGAGATACTTCCTTATTTGTTGTGGCGCTTCCGCTTGCGAGAGAGGTAAATGATGTACAAGCTTCGGGCATGTACTCTTGATGAAAGCGTGGAGTGCGAGCATGATCGGTGAGATAGGGGTTGTTATCTGAAGCAACCATTGAAAAGTGGGGTCACCACAGAAAGTCTTTGGCGTGGCCCATCCGAAAGGATTCTCACATGTATCACCCGGATAGAAATCATGAAAAATGTAAGCCATGGGCTTTGAACAATTAGGAAGGTGATGAAGTCAGGATCTTTGCGATGAATGAGATATCAAAGACCAAAAGCCTGAGCATAAGCCTTTGTCTTCAATTGAGAGTTACGGCGGATCAGAAGAAAATCTGCGGTCGCAAGTGAACATCCACGGTCCATCAGCCCCATGCCGCCCGGAAGAAGAAGAGGTGGCGTCGGGCAACCACATAATCATGATAGCGAGGAAAGGCGGGAAATCAGCGGAAAGCGGCTAGCGATGGCAACATAGCCATCAAGTTTGATGCAATGCCTCATCGGTGACCTGAATAGCATCTTTGTAGGCGTTGTTCAAGGTCCGCGGATCCGGTGGTCCTTTTCTAAGGCGTGTGCAGTCACGGACCCGTTTACGAAGTGTTGACTTGTGAGGAGGATTGCGGGGAGCATTGAGTGAAGCACGCGGCAATCTCAGCGTCATCAAAGAAGTTTACGTTTACGAACCTCCATAAGGCGATCTTGGAGGGATGTAATTTGAGAAGATGCGTGGAAATTTGGAGCGATCAAAGAGGCAATTTGGCGTCATGCTCACGTATGGGTTGTGAACTTGAGTGCGGTAATTGTCACAAAGCTTCGAATTACAAGGCTTGAGCTTAGCAATATCTTTCTCCTTGTCACCCGGGGAGGGTGTCTTTGGACTTGTTTTGCTCCAATAAGTCACGAATTTCGGATTAGCTGAGCTGTTGATCACCGTGGGCTGGTGCGATCTGTGCACCTTTGAGATCTGTATGGGCTGTAAGAGAGCTCCGTGCTTGTCTTGAAGTTGGGCCTCAAAGTTGCAACTTGTGCGATGGCGGCTTGAGGAAACGGTGTCTGCATCGAGAGGCCTCTAGTGCGTTTGAACCCCATTCATAAGAGCTTCTTGGGATTCTTGTAACTTGGCAGCGGCGGCTTGAGCATCCTGGCGATCTTGATACAACGGTGGCGAGGTCTTTGTGGTGGGTGGAACCCTCTTGCTGCTGGTTTGTGATGTTTGTGAGACATGGTGTGGGTGGATGGTGTAGCGGAGGAGGAGGCAGTGACATGGGAGTCTGGATTTTTGACATGACCCGAGGAAGAAGAAGAAGTGAAGTCTTGGAGCTTGGTGAGTCAGGGGAAGGGACGGCTGAGTGGAATCATGAGAATGAGGAGGTGTGGGAGAAAGTAATGGCGTATGATGGCTTGAAAGGTGGCCTCCCACAGAAGCTTCAGAAATAGAAGTGGCGGCCGAAGGCGGTCAACTTCTTGGAGAAGGCAGTAGAACATCAATTGGGGCCAATCAATATGGTGGTTGGAGTCGCGTAGCGATGAGCACTATATTATAGAAAAGGCTTATTGATATGGGTGTTCTTGATAGAATGCAGGAACTAGCGCCCGCGAAACTTAACAAAAGTTTCATGAGGCTTGTCGATATTGTTAGGCGATGCATTGGCGTGATAAGGAGGTGCACCCGAACTTCTGTGACATCTAGATTACGTATGGCAGACCAAGATAAACAAAGGGGTTTTGCAAAGGAATATGGAATACCTCGGAAATCAAATGTTGAGTCAGCGAAATGGTGGTGCCATCGACCAGCGTGGTGTATCCACCTGCCCGACCCCAATTTTTGGTCCACGGTTGTTTTTAGTTGTTATGCGGAAGTGTTGTTTTATGCCAAAAACAACACCAAAATATTTAAAAAGTCCACGTGGCCCGTTTATCGGTTGCACAAAAGGCGGTGGTTTTGCAAAAACATTCCACTTGTGGTTTTCGACAACTTTTTTTGTTTTTGGTCAGCGTGTCCTTTTTTTCACTATTGTTTTCGAACTTTTGTCAGCGTGTGGTTTTTTCTTGTATTTGTTTTTTGGAGGAGCCCCAGCGTTGTTTGTCTTCAAAAACACATATAGGTTTGAATATTAGTACTTTCGTGGAAAAGTGATAAAGAGTAGTTCTTTTTCCCTTTTCTATGTGTGTGTGTTTTTTTTTATCTACTTGTAGTTTTAAGCGAAACCATGAATTGTTTTGCTTCAGGTTTTAGATATTACTACCGTGAAATATAAAATTACAACGTCAAAGTAAGATGGTTTTATAAAAATATACATGTTATTTAATGAAATACCACATGTGTTACTTAAATCCGACTATTGCTTTTAATGCTCCTAACTATTGTTTTTCTAAAATAAGGACATATAGAAAAACACGATTATAACACATCGAAAAATCTAAGTGTTGTTTCTAATGCATATTTTGACCCGAGTTAAATATCGACCGCGTGGCATTTTTAAAATAAAAAAACTATTATTTTAACCAATCATATCTTGACCCGTGGCTTACATTTAAATAAAAAAAAACATGCCTTCAAATTTTGGTTTTCTAAACAACATATAAATAGAAGTTTATTAAACACCATATAATTACAAGCTAGTTACTTACAAAATTTGGTTGGAGGTTCTGTAGGTTAGAGTAGATTCTTATTGTGTAAGTGGTTTCAAATTTTTTTAATTGTCAACTATTAGATACAAGTAACCAACATGCCACTTAAGCCTTATAAATTCATGGAATACATAGTTTTTTTTATATAATATATAAAGCAGAAAATACATTACGATCGAAAAGATTGGGATGTTGTTCGATTTTCAATTCTAAACTTTTGTTAGTTCTTGAGAGATACTTTCATGACCATTTATTTTTGCTTAATGTAGAATATAAAGCGGATCCCTGCATCATGGGATCCATTACTTTCCGGCCCTACTTAAGGATCGCATAAGAAAAAACAATTATGTTCGAAAAATGCCTAGATCATTAAAAAATGAAACAAGGTCAATGATTTTTACCTGCTAACTCTTCACGTTTATACCTGTACCGTGCTTACAAACCAAGCTTCCAAACGAAGCAAAATGCAAAAGAAAGAAAAACATGAATGACTCTACCTGCTTTTGGGCTTGTAAGCAAATCAGCATCGAACATCCAGGCTTGTAAGCACATCCCCATTGGAACATGGGACCAAGCAAGCAGAATATGGGTCTGTCCTTTCATCTCTACTTTTTCAAAACACTATTCTAACACTTGTTCCTACAAAACAGGCCACTGAAAATATTATCATTTGCTAACTAAATTTCTATTAACTTACTTAATAAAAATGCTTACCAAAGTTTAAAGAATCTATGGCATTCATCTGCGCATCCTCTTCTACATATGCAAAATTTGTTTAAGGCTGAATCTGTAAATTTTATGTATCGACAAATAAAGATGCTTACCAAGATTTAAAGAATCTCGGCCTTTATCGGGACATTCCATACGCATATGCAAGCTTTTTAAACTGAATCGTAGAAAGTTGCTTGTGCTTGCTTCCCAATGAAAAGCGATACTCTGTTTGAGAGGAGACAATCCCTTCAATGAGCCATGCATGGTTGGCTCCTCAGGAGATCATCTAATTTATTATGTGAAACGACTTTCAAAGAGGCAGATTTGAGATGGCCCTTTTGCCCTAAGCCAACATCTTCCCTTAGGCTTTGATTACGTATTGAAGTTATGATCAATGCTTTGGATACCTTCTTAAAATCCATAGCAAAGGGTGAACAAATATGTGCAATAGCTTTTCGAAATGCTCGTTATCAACTATAGGAGGTTGTGAAGCGAGGCGGGGCCATAGCCGTGGGGGGATTTTTGTGAAGCGAGGGGTGATTACCATAAGCCGTGAAGCGAGGCGACATCACTGTAGAAGGCCATGAAGCGGTAGCCATATGGCCGTGAAAGGCAGGCTGACTCTCCCCTTTCTAATTTGGAAGCATGGGTATGGAGTAGGAAGCGGGAAAGTAGGCGACCAATAGGACAAAACACCGGGATCACCATTTGAGCCGTTTATATGCACTAAATCACGGACCGTTGTTCTTAACCTTTGATGAGGCATTTTTTTCATCCATATAATTTATCTTCAATTTTGAACTACTTTGGTAGGGGATTTTCGGTATATGGGTTACTGCTACGTTCAAGCCATGTGGCCATAGCCAAAATGGCTGGGATAATCGTTATGCCATCTTTACGGTCATATAAGCTCAAAGAAGTCCTTATTTTTAATTCTCAATGAGTGCGAAAAATTTTGGGGACAACTTCGTTGAAATTGGAAAAATCTCCCAACAATCACAGCCCAGGATCTCAAAGTCATTAGGCTCATAAGTGCATTAACTCAAATTTAAGAATCTATAAGGCGATCACGAAGTCATGGGTGAAACTCTTTTGAAAAAACTATAAGCGAAAATTTGCGGAGTTCATTGCACCTTTTGGCCAACTCTTTTGTGCGTGTTGAATACTTTGAATTGTACTTTCGTGTACTTTAATTTTCTAACGGTGAAAGCGAGAAAAACAACATAAAACATACCGATGGGATTATTTTAGAAAAATTACTAGATAAGATTATTTATTTATCAACTTCTTTGCATTCTTTAACAAACAATTGAGGAGTTTACATAAGGTTGGATGCTCATTGGTAGAAAGAACGAGAGAATGGTCATGAAAATCGCCTTTAGGATGAATACATGAAGAAGCAAGTTGGGCTGGTGGTGCTTTATCCCTCTCAATGTAGTAAGGTTCAAGTTTGAACTCGTAAGCAGCCGAGAATTTTGTTATACAAACAAAATGGTAGAATTTTGGCCTTAATAGCCACCTAGGCACCAACATGCCACCTAGGCTCAAACATGCCAAGGTGGCTCAAACAACCACATGGGCTCCAACATGCCACCTAGGCTCCAACATGCCAGGTGGCTCAAACTTCTGCGAGGGGCTTCAAACATGCCACTTGGCTCAAACATGCCAAGGTGGCTCAAACATGCCACCTAGGCTCAAACATGCCAGGTGGGCTCACCACCTAGGCTCAAACGTGCCAAGGGTGGCTCAAACATGTGGGCTCCAACATGCCACCCTGGCTCCAACATGCCAAAGGATGGATCAAACATGCCACCTAGACATGTTTGATGCACATTAATGTTATAGACCTTGGCATGTTGAAATGGAATGCACACATGTATCTTAATATGTTTGTAGCCACCTGGCATGTTTGAGCTAAGGTCCTTGTTTGAACCACCTTGGCATGTTGGACCCCACCTTGGCATGTTTGAGCCCCTGCCAATGTTGAAACTTCAATGAATGCTTCCGTGGCATGTTTGAGCCATCTTGGCATGTTTGCCACATTCAATGGATGAACCAAGGTGGCATATTAAGGGTGGCATGTGGATCCTTTACCCCAAATGGAATGGTATTGGAGCCTAGGTAGCGAGCCACCTTGGCATGTTGGGGATTGGCATGTTTGAGCCACCTTGGCATGTTTGTGGCATGTTTGGCGGCACCTTGGCATGTTTGGGCCAAGTGGCATGTTTTTGGCCACCTTGGCATGTTGGAGCCTAGGTGGCATATAAAACCCGTGGCATGTTTGAGCCACCTTGGCATGTTGGAGCCTAGGTGGCATGTTGGATCCACATGGCATGTTGAGCCACCTTGACATGTTATCCCCTCAAAGGTGGTATGTTTGAGCCACCTTGGCATGTTGGACCTAGGTGGCATGTTGGGGCATGGCATGTTTCAGCCACCTTGGCATGTTGGCGCCCAATGGCATGTTTGGGCCAACTTGGCATGTTGGAGCCTATGTGTGGCATTTGGGGGCCTGTGGCATGTTTGAGCCATTGGCATGTTTTACGCCACCTTGGCATGTTTGGCAACCCTGCCATGGTTTGGCATTTGTTGGGGCTCAAATGTTTGAGCCAAATTGGCATGTTGGAGCCTGGGTAGGTGATGAATGGCTTTAACAAAAAGCCGTGGCATATTGAAAGACTTAGGTGGCATGTTTGGCCACCATTTTGGTGAAAGCCTAGGTGGCATATTGGAGCCCATGGCATGTTTGAGCCACCTTGGCATGCCAAAAAACCCCTAGGCAAATGCTGAGCCACCTGAAAATGTTGATTGCAAGTAGCTAGAAGTGCCATTTTATCCGGTCCCCTACAAATGGCAAGCCATCTTTCTTTTTAGAACCATTGCCAAAGCCTAAAGAAAATGCCATTGAAAAACAACCGTTCAAATGTTTGAAGCAAATTTTGGCATATTTGAGCCACCTTGGCATGGCGGAGGCACCAGCATTTTCAAATTTGGCGGGCATTTTTAAATTTATGCCCGCCTTCAAAACATGCCACCCACCCATGCCACCACATTAAATTTGCTTCCAGCCACCTGTTGCCGCGGCACCGGCTTCGCTGCCGATGGCCCCAACTACCAAGATGGCCTGAAACGTGGCGCCACGCTTCTTTCAAAGATGGCCTAGGCGGCTCAAACCCTTCCACCTTGTGGGCATGGCCCTTGACTTTGGTGCCAAGGCGCTTCTTCATAGATGGCCTTTTGGTGTAGCACCAAATTGCCGGCTAGATGGTCGGGGATGCCAAGTGCGGTCTTGGCGGTATGCTGTTATTTGTTTTCATCACTCTGGGCGCTAAAGATATCAAGAATCAAAAGGCAAGTCTCCAAGGCAAAAGGTAGGTCTTCTTTTTGGGTTTTAAGTTTTTTCCTAGTCAAATAGCACCGGTTTCTTGAAATATATGTTTGCTTGATGCATATTGAGGATGCCATAGTTGGGGCCGACCTAGCTATCCTGAAATTCGAGCTTTTCCGACCCTATTCAGTCGGGCTAATCCGTAAATTCGGCCGGGTCAAAATGTCCCAAAAAAAAAATCCCCTTTTGGTTGTTGCATTTTGGGAAGCCAAATCCAGAACGAGGAGTTTTGAGCAAAATATTGGTGCCAAATCCTTTTGAAAATCTTCAACACACGACCATGTCCAAAGGAAGGCCAAATCTTGAATCATGAACGGGTAAAGCTTTCTTCGACGTTTTTCTTGATATCTAGTGGAAGGTGCTCTGGAAGAATATTTGCTAGCTATTTGGTACGCTTCCTTAAGTTTGTATTGCTTACTCTTTCTTATGCCCTTTCTTATTTCTTGATGCAAGCTCCTTGCATTAGCATCAAGATCGAGGACCATCCAAGCACAAGTTGCACCAAAGATCGAGCATCGACCATATACCAAGCACAAGCAACAACCAAAAGCGATCGACTAAGAATCTTCTACAAATTTGGGTGCCCGAAACCTCTTTGGTATGTTCAAACCCGAGTCACAGATTGTATTTTTTTTTTTCATTTTTGGCTATCGTTTAGCGCCACTCTTTGCTTGGATTTGGCGGCATTCTTTACCCATTCCTCCATTTTTGTAAATCCATTAGATTCTCTTTGTCACATATTAATCTCTCAAATATGGATTCTTGCGGACTAAAGGATGGACAAAACGTGGTGATTTTCTGGTCCATGGTTTATGATATGCATAGGATATGTAGACTTTGCAAATAGTGAGTAAATTGCTTATTTTTGAATTTTTGGTTTTATTTGATCCTTAAAACATTTTCATTTGCGTCCTAAGTGAACTACAAAGTGAAGCCTCCCATTTCGCATTAATTGGACGAGTTACTTTGACCCCAATTTTTGGTCCACGAAATTGTTTTTAGTTGTTAGGAAGTGTTGTTTTATGTCAAAAACAACACCAAAATAATTAAAAGTCCACGTGGCCCGTTTATCGGATTTGCACAAAGAGCCGGTGGTTTTTTGGCGAAATTTCCCGCGGTGGTCTTTTGGCGGAAAAATCCCAGCCGTGAAAAAAATTGACATAGTTTTTGTGAATTTTTTTCAACGTGTACTTTTCTTCAACTTTATTGTCTTTGTCTTGAATTACATGCGTGGGTCTCGATATTAGCACCACGTGAAAAACTAAATTCCAACGTCAAAGTAAGATCGTTTTTAAAAAAATTACATGTTATCTAGCAAAAGTACCACATGTGTTATTGAAATCTAGCTATTGTTTTTTATGCTACTAAGTATTGATTTTAAAAAATAAGGACATGTAAAAAAGCATTATTATAACATATAGAAAAAAACGAGGCGTTGTTTCCGATGTGTCTTTTAACTAAGAAATATTGACCGTGTCATACTTTTAAAAAAAAAACATCATTATAACTAATCAAATATCATGTTTGGAGTCTTCTAAGTAATCAAATATTGACACATGGCACACATTTAAAAAATATTAGCATATATATAGCAATATTTAAAATGTCAATATAATGATGTTTTATTTTTCATATACAACATATAATGTTTTATTGATTTTGTTTAATTTACGATAAGAAAGCCTTTGGGTATCGAACCCAAACAAGCCCATATTCCATAAGGCAATCCAAATACACATCGGTTCTATTTTGAACACCCAAATGCGTATTGAACCAAATGGTTTTTATGTCAAAAGACACATTACGGAAGATATATTTGAGGACCCATTTTGGGGGGATATATCACATGAATAAGTTTTACATTGAGTTGTATTCAACTAAAAAACTATCCATTCACCATTCCACTTCTTTGGCCTCTCAATCTGGTTTTATTTGAAACAAATTAGCCCAAAAGCGGACAAAAAAGCTGCTTTCGACCTTATCTTTTGTGCTTCTTGCCTACCTCTAGAAAGATTGTATCGCCTTCATCTAGTTCATTATAAATAAGATTTAGCATATTAGTCTTACTTTTTGGGCATGACAAAACATCGAAAAAAAAGCGAGAAAGATTTTGATTTTAAGTTAGGAAGAACTTAGCTCACATGATGGGCTAGAAAAATCTTTGGAAAAACTCATTGCCCCATTTGGAACTTGGATCGGAGTTTCTTTGTCAAATGCCTGCGAGTCTTGACTTTAATCAAAAGCAAAGCCAAAACCTAGAGTATTGACGGATATTGACGGATAAAGTATTGGCGTTTTGGCGCTCTTACATGCCAAAACCGTGGTTTTGACACATAATGGCGCTTTCCAGCATTCCCAAGTTGCCCTGCCGCAGGTTTATTCCCTGTTCAGAACAAAATAGGATCACTTGACGAAAAAACAAGGAAGAAATAATCACTTTTACAAGATCTGCAAAAAACACAAATACCGTAGTAAAGCGCGGGAGGCTAGAATCGAGCGGACTTGTGTGATTTGAGATCCACCATTTTTAGCAACTCCATACTGGCTTGTCTTTCGCTCCAGCAAACAGCCATCAAAAATAGATGCAAGATAAGAAGCCATCGCCATACTAGCTAGAGCATAGGGTAAAGCGGGTGTTAGTGCTAGATATTAAGAGGCCGGTGGCTTCATCCTTCACCGGATTTGCCACCGCCATTTTCTAGCTACAATGCGCTAAGGTGAGGAAAAGCGAAGATGCATGTGGGTTATCCTCGATTACCTTTGTTAAGCGTGCGCCATTGGCATCGCCATAGCGAGGAGCCCTAGCAAAGCTGGAGCCATCGTCATGGCCATAGCAAAAGCCGCCAAAGGCGGGATCTGAGAACAAGCGGGAGCTGTCGTTTAGACCAACCAATGGGATGAAGGGACATGGATGAAATCCGGGCCATTCATCTTGCCCCATCTCGCTTGGATTCATAAGCCCTTACATTTTCCCATATTTTCAAATTATGCCCCTAGAATCATAAAAATTTCAAAAATACCCCCGTGTTTGGATATAGTGCAAAACCGTGGCTATTATAAGAAAATATATTATTCTGGTAGCAGCTCAAAATTTGATTCGAGGCATCGCATGAGTGAAATCGATGTGATTTACCTAAATGCATTGAATCACAATTCTACTCTCTAAATCACCATTGAATCGATGTTTCATCCATGCAAAATTCATGTGGGGATCGAATCGCCCGTCGTTCTATGCTTTCTTCTCAAAATTAAACCCTTCATCTTGATGTAGCAAGGAATATGAATGGGTATTTGCGAGAAACCCAAAAGCATTCACCAAAGAAACATGTCTTTGCAGCTTCAAAATTTGTCTTTTCAAGTCTATCGCCGACCAAATCTTTGAAGAAGTAGCCTTATGCAAACATAACATATCGGGATTTAAAGCCTAAATCGGTCGACCTAATGGAGAAGAAGTAGACTTTTGTGCAATCGACACCAAGAATCCATCTTCGACATATCTGAAGCCGCCATGATCGTTCTATTCCATAAATGGACTAGATTATCAAATAGTTAAATAAAAATAGTTAAGCAAGGGGTAATTTTGGAATTTTGAAAAATATAAGGGCATATAGAAATAAGGGGAAAATGTAGGGGCATATTTGGAATTTTCCCTTATAAAAATCTAATATCTGGCTACATATTGACTCTTACGGACTCTTATGGGTATTTGCCTATAGGTTTTTAGGGATCATTGCATCGGCATATTTTCTTGAATATGCCAAATCAAGGGTGGAGGAATATACAACTCACACCCTTTATAAAAAATGCTCCCCATACATATACATGAAAGGGAAATACGTCGGTAAAAACCATTGGCCAAACCACATTAAATGTTGTGATCGAGCGATTGGTCGGTTTGGCATTTGCAAAAATATAACCATGACAAGTGAAAAGCCCATAGCCCTGCGTCGGAAAGCAGAAAGGGATTACTTCGCCTTGCAGTTGCTCTTGGTTCTAGAGGAAAAAAACCCACTATTTTTGCATAAGAAAGAAAAACAAGCAACGGCCATATGATCTGCAACTGCATAGGATATTGAACTAGGCCGGAACACTAGTCTTGCATGAGAAAATTTTAACATGAGCCACCTTAGCATGTTAGAGCCTAGGTGGCATATTGGAGCCTATGTGGCATGTTCGAGCCACCTTGGCATATCAGAGCCTAGGTGGCATGTTTGAGCTGTGGCATGTTTGACCATCTTGGCATGTTGGAGCCTAGGTGGCATGTTGGGGGCTAGGTGTCATATTGGAGTCTAGGTGGCATGTTGGATTTTATGTGGCATGTTAGACCCTAGGTGGCATGTTGGAATTCGAGGGTGGCATGCACGAGCCACCTTGGCATGTTGGAGCCTAGGTGGCATGTTGGAGCCCATGTTTGAGCCACCTTGGCATGTTTGAGCCTAGGTGGCATGTTGGAACCCGGTGGCATGTTTGAGCCACCTTGGCATGTTGGAGCCTAGGTGGCATGTTTGAGCCACCTTGGCATGTTATTGGAGCCTAGGTGGCATGTTGGGCCAGCGTGGCATGTTTGAGCCACCTTGGCATGTTTGATCATGTTGGAGCCTAGGTGATATGTTGGAGCCACCTTGTCATGTTGGAGCCTAGATGGCATGTTGGAGCCCACATGGCATGTTTGAGCCCCTAGGTGGCATGTTGGAGCCCACGTGTCATGTTTGAGCCACCTTGGCATGTTTGAGCCCCGTGAGGCGTTTGAGCCACCTTGGCATCTTTGGAACCTAGGTGGCATGTTAGAGCCCCATGGCATGTTTGAGCCACCTTGGCATATTTGAGCCTAGGTGGCATGCTTGAAACCACCTTGGCATGTTTGAGCCACCTTGGCATGTTGGAGCCCGCATGGCATGTTTGAACCACCTTGGCATGTTGGAGCCTAGGTGAGCCCCGTGGCATGTTTGAGCCACCTTTGCATGTTTGAGCCTAGGTGGCATGTGGGATCCTAGATGTCATCATGTTTGAGCACCTTGGCATGTTTGAGCCACCTTGGCATCATGGGAGCCTAGGTGGCATGTTGGAGCCAGCGTGGCATGTTTGAGCCACCTTGGCAAGTTGGAGCCTAGGTGGCCTTATAGAGCCTAAACCTTATCGTTAACAAAATTGTTTGGGATCACTTTCGGCTTGGCCAATAGATCGAAACTTCTGTTATTTAGGTTCTTATGGCTCCCCATGCATGTTTAGAAATGGTCCACCATGTTATCAAAGTCGACCCGCGTTTTGGCCTCCAAAAGCGTGAACCTATCGTTGCTAGGTTATTGTAGGGTTTACGTTATGGAGGTCGAGTTTTATTGAGTTGCACTTGAGACATGGTCGAAGGCTGCGATTGAAAACAAAAGCAATAAGCCCGGCGAAATGGGGTTTGGATTTATCCTCCTCGGTGTGGCAATTAGAAGTCAAGAACACATTTTGTAGTAGCAATTTTTTTTTTAAATGATTCGGGGATGCCAATAGATCCAAAGTCACATTATTTCAGTTGCCATGGCTCGCATGCATGTTGAAAAAAAGGTACATCAGGTCCCAAGTGCAAGCGACCACATTTTGGCCTCCATAGCGTAAACCCTACAATAACACGGCAAGGCCACGGGGTTTGCGTTTTGGAAGGCCATACCCTAACCCGATTGGACCAGGATCTTGCACAATGTCATGAGGTAGTGGGAGGGCATTGGCCTTGAAGGCGGAGCCCTAAAACCTTCGGAAGAAGTTTCGTCCCAAAGGTCCTCTACGGAGGGTCCTTGGCCCGCGGGCCGGGCAACTCTCCCACCCGGGCGGTGATCGACTCGCCAGCGGACTCGAAACATCGACATTACCCTGGAGACCAAGTTTTGTGGGCAGAACATCACCCTGCTCCGGGCGCCAAAGTAGCTCATGTCCAACACATTAAGTAGTGAATTGGCCTTAAAAGCGGAGGGCGAGAATCTTGCCATGTAGAGGGTTCGTGTTTCTTTTGCTGCAAAAATGGCCGTGTAACTTGGTCCCTAGGGTAATTTAATTTGTTTGGACGACATGGCGAAGTCAAATCTCCATTCAGGACCTTTGTGCTTGCCCGAGCGACAAAACACTTGGGTTTCTACGATTCATTGCGGGACACTTTGTAGAGGATATGTTCTCGGACGGATCTTGAATTTTTCTTGAGCCTGCTTTCGAAGCAAGTTACTTGAATGGAGAATTCAGCGATTGGGATAGGGAAACCCGGGTTCGAAAAGGGAGGCATTGGCATTTCCCCTCGGGAGAACTGCTTGGTAGGAAAGCTTTGCCTCGGTAAATCAAACCCCATTTCGGCGGTTTCTATTGCTTCTTGTTTTCAAGCTGCAACTTTCGACCATGTCTCAAGTGCAAGCCCGAATAAAAATCGACCTCCATAGCGTAAACCCTACAATAACCTAGCAGCATACGGGGTTTTCGTTGCGGAGGCTCATACAACGGTGGACCGGGATCTTGCACAATGTCATGAGGTAGTGGGGGCGTTGGCCTTGAAGGCGGAGCCCTAAAACCTTCGAAGAAGTTCGTCCCAAAGGTCCTCTCACGGAGGGTCCTTGCCCGCAGACGAGCAACTCTCCCACCCGGGCTGTGATCGACTACGCCAGCGGTTCGAAACATCGACATTACCACGGAGACCAAGTTTTGTGGGCAGAAGACCACCCCTGCTCCCGGAAGTGCCAAAATAGCTCATGTCCAACACGTTCGTAGTGAATTGGCCTTAGTGGAGGTCGCGAGAATCTTTGCTATGTAGAGGGTTCGTGTTTCTTTTTCTTTGCAAAAATGACCGTGTAACTTGGTCCCTAGGGTAATTTTGCTGTTTGGACGACATGGCGAAGTCAAATCTCCATTCAGGACCTTTGTACTGCCCGACGACAAAACACTTGGGTTTTCCGCGGTCATTGCGGGACACTGCGGAGGGATATGTTCTCGGACGGATCTTGAATTTTCTTGAGCCTGCTCAAAGCAAGTTACTTGAATGGAGAATTCAGCGATTGGGATAGGAAGCCGGGTTCGGGAAGGGAGGCATTGGCATTTGCCCTCCGGGAGGGCTGCTGGTAGGAAAGCATGCCTCGGTAAAATCAAACCCCATTTCGGCCGGTTTCTATTGCTTCTTGTTTTCAAGCTGCGGCTTCTTCGACCATGTCTCAAGTTTTGCCCGAATAAAACTCGACCTCCATAGCGTAAACCCTACAATAACCTAGCTTAGCGCCACGGGGTTTACGTACGAGGCCATACCCAACCTTGCTTGATTGGACCGGGATCTTGCACAATGTCATGAGGTAGTGGGAGGCATTGGCGAGGGAAGATGGAGCCTAAAATCTTCGAGGAAAGAAGTTTTCGTCAAAAGTCCCTCTGGAGGGTCCTTGGCCCGCGAGCGGGCAACTCTCCCACCCAGGCGTGATCGACTGCGCCCAGCGGACTCGAAACATCGACACTACCTGGGGAGACCAAGTTTAGGTAGGCGAGGCCACCCTGCTCGAGGAGGCGCCAAAGTAGCTCATGTCCAACACGTTAAGTAGTGAATTGGCCTTAGCGGAGGGTGCGAGGGAATCTTGCCATGTAGAGGGTTCGTGTTTCTTTTTGCTGCAAAAATGGCCAGGTGTAACTTGGTCCCTAGGGTAATTTCTCTATTCCGGACGATATGGCGAAGTCAAATCTCCATTAGGAGCCTTTGTACCGCCCGACGACAAAACACTTTACGGTCGGCTGCGGGGACACTTTGCGGTTTGATATGTTCTCCGGACAGATCTTGAATTTTTTGAGCCTGCTTCGAAGCAAGTTACTTGAATGGAGAATTCAGCGGTCGGATAGGAAGCCGGGTTCGGGAAGGGAGGCATTGGCATTTGCCCTCGGGATGAGCATGCCTCGGTGAATGCAGCCACCTAGGCTATAACATGCCACGGGCTCCAACATGCCACGTGAGCTCCAACATGCCCGTGAGCTCCAACATGCCAAGTTGGCTCCAACGTGCCACCTAGGCTCAAGCATGCCAAGGTGGCTCAAATATGCCACCTAGGCTCCAACATGCCACACGGGCTTCAACATGCCCGTAGGCTCCAACATGCCAACTGGGCTCCAACATGCCTCGTGAGCTCTAGCATGCCACCCTAGGCTCCAAGGTGCCACCTAGGCTCCAACATGCCACCTGGGCTCCAACATGCCAGGGGTGGCCAACATGCCACCTAGGCTCAAGCGTGCCAAGGTGGGTGAAACATGCCACCACCTAGGCTCCAACATGCCCGTGGGCTCCAACATGCCACCTAGGCTCCAACATGCCACCTACGGCTCCAACATGCCCCGTGGGCTCCAACATGCCACCTAGCATGCCACCCCAGGCTCCAACATGCCACCTGGGCTCCAACATGCCCGTGAGCTCCAACATGCTAAGTTGGCTCCAACGTGCCACCTAGGCTCAATTGCGCCAAGGTGGCTCAAATATGCCACATAGGCTCCAACATGCCACCAAGGCTTCAACATGCCACGTGGGCTCCAACATGCCAACTAGGCTCCAACATGCCTCGTGAGCTCTAGCATGCCACCTAGGCTCCAGCGTGCCACGGGCTCCAACATGCCGTGAGGCTCCAACATGCCACATAGGCTCCAACATGCCAAGTTGGCTCCAGCGTGCCACCTAGGCTCAAGCATGCCAGCGTGGCTCAAATATGCCACCATCGGCTCCAACATGCCGCGTGAGGGGAGCGCAACATGCCACACGGGCTCCAACATGCCCGCGTGAGCTCTAACATGACACCTAGGCTCCAACATGCCACCTACGGCTCCAACATGCCAGGCTCCAACATGCCACGTAGGCTCCAGCGCATGAATGACCAAGGCAAGATATGAATGACATGGACATGGACTTGATGGCGTTAGGATATTGTTAGGATTTTGCGTGGTCCTATGACATTAATGCTTAGGGATTTGTTGCGGTGGGTCCGCACCCCGATCAAGGAATACAAATCAAAGTCTTGATGGTTTTGTTATGCAAAAAATAGGCGTTAAGTAATTGAAGTAGTTGAAGTAACTTGTCTTGCATGGAATACTAGTATAAGGACATGTGATCGCACATGCGTGCGTGCATCACATGTAACAAATCAAGTACTACGTATTACGCTATCTTGGCGGGCATCTTACTTGCTTCCATAAGGTGGATGGGATGGATGAGCATCGCTTACCCCAGTAAGATGTGTTGTTAGCGGAGGGTTCATTGGGGGTGGGAAATGAGTTGAAGAGGGTATGGCACGAGCTTTGTAAGGGATGGTTTAGGAGGTGGTCTATGGATTACCAACGGATGGTGGCATTGGCGCATTCTCGATCGCATGAGAATGGGCAATTGGATGCGGGCTATCTTCTGCCACCGTGGGATGCCTCTACTCTTGCAAAGCCCAAGGCGAGCACTATCACGCTCAGTTAATGAGGCCTTGAGCATGGACCCCATTCGGTGAAAGCACACATCTCGCATTTGAAGAAACAGATGGAGAGCTATTGCTGCCATAGGGCGGGTTCCCATTACCTCGTAATTGAAGCAATTCATTTGGTTGGGGTTGAATGGCGGGCCACGGGATCCCGGGGAGGAAAGGATATGTCGGTGTTGTGAGATGTGTTTGATAGAGGATGAGCACCATGCCCTCAAGCGATGCCCGGCATATGCCCATGTCCGAAGTGCACCCGATCTTAGATGCCTCGACACACCGCTACATCGATTACTTGCATCACCTATGGTATGGGAGCTTACATCCTGCAGTTTTGCCCGTCCGGACTTGCTCTTACGGGGCATGGTATTTGAGAGCCTCTTGCTAGGGGTTTTTCCTCCCAAGTGGGGGTTTTTTCATCCCGTAGTAGGGTTCTCTTGCATCTGATTACATTGTTTGTTTTTGGTGTTGGGGTTTTTGGCTTTTTTGCCTGTTCTCTGCATGTACCGTCTCATAGGCCTTTGGCCTCCGTGGACGTTAAAATAAACTTCCTTCCTTCCTTCCTTCCTACCACTATAAAGACCCGTGATATGGAAGGATATGACATGTAGAGAATCAAGTATTCTTTCCTACTTCTATAAAGACATGTGACAATAGAAGTATTACACATGTCATAATTCATGTATTCTTTCCTACAATGCCTTAGCAAATAAAGTACTCTGCCCTACTACTATAAAGACATGTGACATGGAAGCATACGACATGTAGAGAATCAAGTATTCTTTCCTACTTCTATAAAGACATGTGACAATAGAAGTATTACACATGTCGTAATTTATGTATTCTTTACTACAATGCCTTAGCAAATAAAGTACTCTGTCCTACTACTATAAAGACATGTGAATGGAAGTATAGGACATGTAGAGAATCAAATATTCTTTCCTACATCTATAAAGACATGTGACAATAGAATTATTAGACATGTAAAAACTCAAGTATTCTTTCCTACAGTGGATTGTATTATAAAATGACATGTCACAATAGAAGAAACTACAAAACAACAGTGGATGTTTTAGTCCACTGAAAAAAGAACACCATTATCGAACAAAACCATACCTCCACAAATCCACATGTAGGATTATTTGAAAACAGGACATGTAGACCTACCAAAACTGATGTTTTCAACAGTGGACCAAAAATCGGGGTGAGTGTGTTGGAGGTGGTTTAAATAACAATGTTGTTGTATGCATAGATCATGGCCATGGCTTCTGCTTTGTAAAATTCTTTTGTTCTTTTAAATGCATGCACAGATGGACTCATAATTGTATATACTTTTGCTCTCTAAATTGTCTACAGCCTGCCAGGTTCAAGTATAGTTCTGTAACAGAGAGATTAAAAATAGTCCAGATATTAAAAATTACATTATCATTATTCCAAGATAGTATAGTCTAGAGATTAAAAATAACATTATTATTATTCTAACTAATCTAGGTTCCTACGTGAACAATATATTGATAATCAAGTGTTTTGCAGGTATCCATTAACAGATCACATAAGCGAAACACATTCCATCCTGAGAAGAATTATCTCCATAACATACAGGTACTAATTTGTAACTTGAGTATTAATTTTGTAAATTGAGTATGAGAAGGTATATTTTAGTATCGTTGATTGTAACTGGGACTTTTCTCTTGGGTTTGATGCTACTGTTTATTGTTTCATTAAGCTTATTTCCTCAAAAGATAAGTACTTTGCTTTATTTGAAAGTTTAACAGCGTAGATCAACTGTTTTGAAGTTATTTGAAGTGTAATCTTGTCCATTTTTACCTATTTAATTAGAAATAGAGATGTATTGCATGTTCTCTATGCATTATCTCTGAGGGAAAAAAAGAACTTGAATTTTGGCAAAATAGGTCGGTAGGTCGGCAAAAAATTCCCACCTAGGTCGGCTTTCTCCCACCTAGGTCGGCGGGTCGGCTAGGTCGGTGGGTCGGCCCAACTATGGAGGATGCAAATGGCATGCATCCTTAGCATGATATGCTTTACTAAATGCATATTGAGGAATGCAAAGGGCACCATGGCGCCATTTGCATTCACCACCATGCATTTGGTCCATATGCATCCGTTTGGGCAAAACTTTAGCCAAAATGATGCATCTTTGTGGATGCCTCATCATGTTTGGAAATGGCACCTTGAGGGATGCAAATGAAGCCATGCACCCACAACACAAAAAATCTTTTTTTTTTTTTTTTTTGGGTGTCTTCTTGCAAATAAAGCCATTTGCACTCTCAATATGCCATTTTCAGCCATGCTGAGGATGCAAATGGCATCCTTCGCATGCTTAAGAATGGCACTTGAGGGTGCAAATGGCGCCATGGCGCCATTTGCACCCCCAACACCCCTTTTTTTTTGGGAAATTTTTTTGGGTGCTGGGGGTGTAAATGGCACCATGTTGCATCCTCAAGGTGCCATTTCCAAGCATGCTGAGGATTTGCATTCATTAACATGCAAAAAAAAAATATGTTGAGGATGCATTCACCAGCATGCATTTGGTTTGCTATAGCAAATGCACGTTCAGGTATGCCAGGAGATTTGATGTGGTCACATTCGTCCAGCTTGGTACCACTGAAGATTTTAGTCACGATGAGATTCAAAATGCGGCTTACAACTTTGACGAAGAGGCATTTAGTGGGGCAGGATTTGACCTTCTTATGAATGTTGGCAAAGAAAACAAATTTTCTTGATGTGTAAATTTGTCAATTTCAGAAGTTAATGATGCCCTTCTTCGTGGTAAAACTTGCTAACTTAAGTTGCAGTACCTTTTTTTTTTTTTTTTTTTTTTCCCCCTCTGATATTAATGGCGCCAATTAATGGCGCCAATAAATGGCACTTTAGATGCATTTTTTTTGCTAAATGGCACCATAATTGCTCAAAAAATCGTCATAAAATGGACTAAAAAGGATTTTAAATTAAGCTAATTAGAATCCACGAAATTTCTCATTTTAATGAAATTGTGCTTTATGTATGAGGAAAATGGCATCTAGCATATACATCATAATCTGGCAAGTAAAAAGGGACCATGACAAATGGGATGCCACCTTGAAACTTTGCTGCAAATCCATGGCTTGTGGTCTTGATGAAGATACAGATGCAAGTTCTCGGATGATCACAATGTAAAATTAGGCCACAAACATTGCCCTAGAAATTGCAGTTCTGGCTGCCAAATATCGCAATATGTACTTCATTTGAGCGGCTCCTCCATCACCAATTTGGCCTGGATATGGGATGCAAATTCCCATTCTTCGTTGATCTCTCGTAGCTTGCTTTTCTAGCCTCGATGCATTACAATAATTCACATTCAAGTTTTTGATAATAAACAAAGCTTGTTACCTTGATATTGCATATGAGAAGATTTCGAAACTTCCAAGCTTGCAAATTACTTACCAAATCTTGTACTGGCCATGCAACTCCAGTTTTTCCTTTAGTTTTTCCATCTGTTCGTGATGTCTGAAGAAACTTCAGATGCAGATTTTGTGCAGCATTCCTAGCCTTCAAATCCTAATATCCTGTCGTGACCAATTTTTTTCCGAAGGAATGCTAATGCTGCTAAAGAGCCCGCTCCTCTGCCGAAACTTGTGGGTCTGCTTGCAACCCTAAATGTTGAAAAAAACCTAGAAATTTGGCATATCTAAATCTGGTATAGCCAAGCTTATATTTTTAGATTTCGTGTCCTGCTTCATGTAATAAACATGACTAGGCTTCATATTTAACAATTTCTACCGTTTTTTTGTCCAATTGCATGAACTCAGAATATTTGGAATGCCTGTCCTGAAGTTGATGCTTACAGCCCATAAAAATCAGAGATCCGCCCACCATAGCCTGCCGGATTTCTTCCCTTCCTCTCTTTTCTGGATCACCATAGCTCCAAAGAAGTGGTCTTGCCATTTGTACGCTCAAAAACTGCCCTTTATAGAATATATTTTCAGTTCAACAAGGAAAATTTCTTTTATTTCGTTTATTTTCCCATGTCTGCGGCCACAACCATTGTAGAAGAAGCCGAATGAGGTGAAGCTCCTAGATGGTAAATATTGATTACTGCATATGCAAATTGCTTTGATTATATGTAGAAGTAGAAAATATGCAGATCAAAAGTAGACAAGTTAACTGCTTGTCTGAATGATTTTGCAGTAACCCATCTATGATCTATTTTCAAAGATTTCTCCAGAAATGAATCGACTCTGAATTGCACAGATTAAAATACACCTCCAGCCCATTTTGTTTTTGTCCATCCACTATTATCCTAGAGACCCTAGCCAGTTATTATCTGGATTTATACTGCAAGATCTGTGCCTGAGAAAATGGCTTTGGCTGAGCAATTTTTCCGTGGTGACATGTAAAAAAGAAACGCCACTGAACCATCATTCATTTAAATTGGATTTATGTCAGGATTTTGGACCATTTTGGCACTGCAACTTTTTCCCGGGTTAGTAAATTTGCATCGAGAATGTGACTTTTTTTTATAACAGCACAACATGATTGCATTAAAAATTAAAAATATTTCACATATGCATGTCGAGTTACATATTGCCAATTACTTCTCGGAATTGACCCCTAGAGATATCATAGCTTTCTTCCTCACTTCCACGCATGTATTGTAACCCTAGCGGTCTTGCACAGGATGACCTTTGGGGTCCATGAAAACAAAATAGTATCTAACTCAACCCAATCATCCCCTTCAATAGGGTTTCTCTTCCATTTCTTTGTCCAACTGTCTCTCTATACCTTTCTTCCTCGCCTTGCTTTGCATTTAAGCGGTGCCTTTGGACACCACCACTCCACCACGAACTTTGTTCACATTGCGGTCACCTACTTCTTTGCAAACCTGCGAGATGGTGTAACCCATCCACACGGGGGTATATCTCTTTTGCTCACGGTACTATAAGTGCAAATTGATGGCAAAGCAAGTCATCTTTCGGATCTTTCGGATCCTCAGGTAATATCAAGTCTCTCCACCTAGTCTTAGGTAGCCATCCATCTTTGAGTTCATCAGAGGATGTGTCTACTTGTCCCAATAATCCATGTACTGTGTCCAATAATCTATCAATGCAAGGTTGGTATCATCGGGGTTATTTTTCCAATACTTGATGTATTCGGAAATGCCGATCCAATATGCTTTGCAATGAATCCACCTCCGAAAAGGCGTAAGAGCTTTTGGTTGACCCCTTGGAATCTTAGGTTTACCATTTTCATCTTCATGCCATATAGGTACTCCCTCATCTGGCCTCCATTTATCATCTGAAGGTTTCATCTTCCATTGCATGATTGGCTTATTTCCCATGACCCGAAAGTGTCTTGAAGAGGTCTAGATTGACCTTCCATATCAAGAGCATAACCCGATAAAATTCTTCCAATCAGGCACCTCTTGTATGATCAACCCTATAGGAGAAGGTGAAATGCATTCACTAAAAACTTCCATTAGTCTAGGAAGATTGGTCACGGTTTGAGATTTCAAGCTGCAAGACTATACTTCCCAAACAATGCATCCACATCCTCATGAGTATGTCCGGGCATTAAGAACCCTAAATTCACTCTTTCAAAGACACCCACGGCTGTTAAATAAGATAGGAATGAGAACATATACTGTTTTTATTACATCCGGACAATTGTCAAGTTGGAGGAGGAACCTTGGTGGTAGATCTCGAGGTTGGGGGCGTGAACTTGAGGCTCCAACATGTTCAGAAGCACCGACTTCCTAAACCTTGCCTTAGTAAACTTCTCTCTAAATTATTAGGCTTTCTATCCAACAATGCACTTGAATAGTGGTTGGCTACCACCTCTCGGGGTTGTGGAGGTCACGGAATAACCACTCTCATAGTTCCTCAAGCACCTCATCACACTTCCAATATGAAAATCGGGACCATCACTCCACAATTGCAAACTAAAATGGCCATAATAAATTGGCACCCTGCCATGCACTATTGCACTGTCGGAGAGACTTGCAAAGGATAAGCTCTATTGATTTGCTTGGGTATGTAACTATCTTGTGGCAAACAAGTCTTGATTGATCCATCTTGTCATGTATAATACAAACATAGTTATTGGGTTCCAAACATGATAATGTTCTCCACATCCAATAAGTGGATCTACATGATAGTTGGTCCGTCATGTGATCTTTCATTTGCTCCCTTATCTTAGCCCCTTTGGCTTGGTTGCTTGGTCTTATCAAGAATCTCTTTCAACTTAGCACACAAGTTGCACTTTGCAAAGTTGTTGAAGTGTCTATAGTGACATGCTTGAAGTGCTTGCTCCATAGTCTCGAAGGCTGGGTTGAGATATTGCGGTGCATTGTAGTTCTCGAAGCAAAGCATTGACTTCCTCCAATATGCTCTTCTGGGTACAATGGGATGGCAATCTCTTCTCGACAACTATTTTTCCCTGTTGATCTTTCCTACTTTTATGTGGCATATTCTCAGCATTGAATTCAACATATTTTTCAAAAACCTCCCTAGCAGCCAGGATCCTAGAAGTTGGCCTCAACATGCCATTATTTCCATGTAATGCAATTTTACTCCCCTTTGCATGACTTGCTTGCCAATTTTGCCAAGTTGAAATTGGAATGCCATGAATATGTATTCATGCAACTTTACATATCCATATCCCTAGCGATTGGGTATTTTTTTTTTCTTTGGAAATTGTTCATCTTGAAGTGCAAGCTCATGAATGGAGTACATGTAAGTCCTCCTCTCATCACAAGTATACTCTTGGAAGGTGGCTCTTGCTTCCACCAATTCATCAATTTCAAACTTCTGAACACAATTAGCCCAACAACATTCCATTCCCCTTACCTTAGTCAGAGCTTCACGTGAACAATCACTACTTGACTTGGACCTCTTGCTAGGATAATGTTTCACCACCGAAAGTGTGCCCTCTTCTCTGAAAAAATGTGGTCTGGCAGCTATTGGAGGTGCATTAAGAAAATCGGTGTCATCCACAACCTCGGCTGCGGTAAAAGGAATTCTTCTATAAACTCAATGCGGGCTATAGGCCATGGCATGGCATGGAACCTCAATTGTTTAATACAAGCGATTGCAATCCACGGTGATTTGATCCTTTTTCCTTCCATTTTTCCTCTAAACTTGTTATGGCCACACCCACTTTATCCTCTCCTAACCTTTCATCATTGACAGCCTGGATAGGATCAGCTAGTATGATAGTTCCTTCACCTACTAGCTCCTTATTGCATTGGTGCTTCACTTTCACCTTCTTATTCTTCCAATCCAACCTACTGTAGAGGACAATTTGCTTAGTAGTCTCAGCCTCAACACCCTTTGGGAGGTCCACAGCATTGACCTACAAGAACAATGTTTACAATGGGGTAACAATGTGATAAGAACATGTGGTAACAATCTTGAAACATGTTGGGGGGATAGGCATTACATTTTTACCCTTTTTAGGATCCACACGCTTCACCTATATAAAGTGAAATGTCTTAATATTAGTCAGAAAAAAGGACAAAGTAATTTTGAGAACCGATTAAAGGGAACTTTAAGAAATACCAAGAAAACCATTAAATGGACAAATATATGTTGTAAGTGCAGCCAAAAATAGGTTGTAAGTATAGCTCAGGCGTAGGTAATTATTGCAAAATTAATGGTAACATAGGGTGTATGCTAGTAGTACTAATGAGGTAAGTATAGGTCGTGAATCTAGATGGGCCAAAGTTGGTTGTAAGTATAGCTGGGGTCTAGGTAATTATACAAAATTAATGAAAACATAGGTTTTAAGTATAGCTGACATGTGGGTAATTCTATAGAGAATTATGATAACCTAGGGCGTAATTAATTCAATAGAAGTAATGATAGGTAATTCGTATATGATATAAATCTTGTATGATGTGATGGAATCATAATTACAACCGCGCCTATAAGAAACCCTCCATTCTTTCAACCGCCAATCCTTTCTTCCTTCTAGCGCCAATCCTTTCTTCCTTTCTTCCTTCTACCATGGTGAGCCATGCTGCCCGGCCTCGTCCCGCTCCATCCCGCCGGACTCGCCTCCGAGAGGCAAAGAGGCAGGTAAAAAAATTGATAAAGAAATCCATTCCCCCCTCCCGCAGATGCCGTTGTGGCTGCTCTCCGCACCACAGTCCGGATAATTGCGAGGAGTTATTTCTTCAGGGCAAGCTTCGCCCGGGAAAAGATTATCTGAGCACCAGCACCAGCAGCCCCGAGTCCCCCCATACTCCCCTTGATTCAGGTGAGGAGATGGAGAACGAGATTGAGAAAGAAGAAGAAATGGAGGAAGCAGATGAAGAATGGCGGGAAGAATTAGAGGAAGAAAAAAAGCAGTTGATTATGGACGCCCTCTCCTCCTCCGATGATGAAGATGTTGCCGAAGACATCCCCGGCGAGGATGGCGGATGAAAGCTCGGAGGAAGAAGAGGAGGAGGAAGAGGAGGAGGTAGAGGGCTGATTTTTTTTTTGTTATTTAGTTTTTGGATCGAAGAGCGAGCTAGGCATCTCCTTAAAGCGCCTAGAACCGTAATTTTGTAACACTGTTTGGGCATCTCCTTAAACCGCCTAGAACTTACGTAATTTTGTAACACAGAATTTGGGCAACTCTAATAAAAGGCCTTATGTAAACTTTTTCAATGGCAATACAAGGATTTACTGACTGCAATATGTTTCTTTAGTTTCTACTCTAACTTGAAAGCGAGCGTAATTTCTGCGAAAATTTTTTTTGAATTTCGCAACTCAAATAAAAGGCCTTATGTAAAAATTTTCAATGGCAATACAAGGATTAATGACTGCAATATATTTCTTTAGTGTCAACTCTAACTTGAAGGCATAACTGTAATTTCTTCAGAAACTGTTTTTGAATTTCGGCTCTTTAATTCTTAATTTTGAGTCTGAAGTGAGATCCGCCCGGTCGCGAAATATGTTTATATACAAAATGTTTAAATTGTCAAGCATCCAATACACGCTGGCGTGAATTACACACAGTAATTAGCTTTATGCAGTTCACGCCACGCGTGTATTGGACACAATGTAAACATTTTGCACACAAACATATTTTTGGCGTGATTTCACTTCTATGAACAGTTAGACCTGAATTAGTAAACGGCACCATGCTCTGCTTGATCTATCTAATTCGATCTTTCATTCTTAATTTTGAGAGAGCTGAAGTGAGATCACGCCAGGCGCGAAATATGTTTGTGTACAAAATGTTTAAATTGTCAAGCAGTCCAATACACGCCTGGCGTGAATTACACACAGTAATTAGCTTTATGCAGTTCACGACAGGCGTGTATTGGACCTGCACAATGTAAACATTTTGCACACAAACATATTTCGCGGACGGCGCGGATTTCACTTTCAGCTCTCGAATTTAAAATAATGATGCGACTTACGAAGAAATTACGATCTTGCTTTAAAGTACAATACAGGATACACGCATGGCAGTTAAATTACAACTGAATGGTATTAGCTCATGGCGCTTGGTATTAGCTCATGGCCGTGCTATGGAGGGGCTTGAATTGGAAAATGCTAGTGATAATTAGGATTGCGGACCCGAAAAGGTTGCACTATTTTATTTGCCAGAATCTTGTATGCCAGTTTATCTTTTTTCAACAGCATTTGAGACTATTGTGCCAGCATTTGAGACTACTGAGGAACAACACACAGATTAATAACACCTAGATAAATAACACACAGATGTAATTAAAACAATGTAAAGAATGCCATCCATGTAAAGAATATCCCATCCATGTAAAGAAAACAGTGTTTTTTGAATTCCTGAATGCTCTGGTCTGCAGGCCTTATATTTTTGCAATATTGAATGAATGGTCTGGCATGCAAGCCTTTTAATTTCATACATATGACAGAATCAGTTTGTGCATTTTAGTATGAGCACTCAATCTTCCTCTATGTCTTCCAAGAAAATGAAACTCACCTTCTTTAAGCGAATTACTGGCCATGCAACAAAGGTTCCGATGCTTTCACCCACTGTGTCTCCATCAGGATGCCTTCTGGGTAATGCTTCGTCGTTGAAATGGCAACTGGTTACTAGAATCTTCACATGATCATTTCCAAGAGGAACTCCATGGCAGATTGCTTCCGGATCGACTGATTCTATCTTGCAATTTCCCACCCTCCTCTTCAAATTCGTCGTCAGCATGTAGCATTCTTCCCCAACGCTGTTCAATGTCGCAAGATCGTGGGATTAATTTGGAGCTTGGGTTCCGGAAGAGTAGATGAACTTACATGAAGGTTTCGACATCTTTCATCGCCCGGCTTCTTCCGATTCTTTTGAGTTCTTTCGAGTTCTTCCTGTTCTTCCAAGTTCTTTCGAGTTCGAATGACAAGAAAGGCTGGCGGCAAGATTAGGTGGTAGTTTCAAATTATCCGTTAATTGTACTGCTTTTCTAGCCGCTGAGTGAAATCTAATTATGGGATTTGACAATACGGCGGTCGTAGAGCCATTTCTTCGCTTCAAATGCGATCGGCGTCCCGCCCATTAGGCCCAATCGTTAAGATTGCTAACCGTCGATGAAAAGTCGATCCGCCGAAATTTAAATATCCGCTCCCTTCTATCGGACCGTCGATTAGAAGGGTGTTTTTTTAATCGAGGTGTACAATTGAGCACGATCACATGATGTCGCGACATGGGGTCTTGATCGGGTGTCGATTACCCTTCTCATGCCCTTCACGTGCCCCTTCACCCAATTTCCCCGCCAAATTTTCACCCGCCATGGATCCGAAGCCCGAACGGTTGATCATCAATTTCTTCACAGGTGCGGTCGATTTGCTAGCCATGTCATCAATCCCGATTATCTTTGGTGCTTGATTCCTTTTTCGAATTTGGAATTGGCGGCCTTATTTTCCTTTTTTCTTGTTTCAATTGCTTTTCGATTCTTTTTAGGATGTTTTCAAACTTCGAATGGATTGGGAAGGCGCTTTTGTTTCTTCCATTTCAAAGCTTGGTTCTAGCTTTGATCCTAAAGATCTGCTATCCAGTTTTTTGCACTATTTTCAAGAACAATCCAAAGGTTTTTAGCATTATGTTCTCGCATAGCGGGAACAATTCATTTTGATGTGCCTACCGATGCGCATTCGAAGAAATTGTTGGAGAATATGAAGGAAGCATTCATCTCCATGGCATGCAAGGTTTGCATGCCCAATTCATTAATGTCTTATACTATTTTTCTAATGTGCTTGCTTTATTCTCACTTTTCGGATGCTTTTGAGGTTCATAGGACCGATGGATCCTTACGTAAATACAGTTCAAAGGAAATGAACCTTATGACTTTAATTAAAGAAGATGATCTTCATTATTTTGGTGCTGATTATGCATATAATGTAGGTGCTTCAAAAGAAAATACAAACACTCAATCCGTTACTGGTATGGAGTTCTTTTCTATTGTTTGCTTGAATCCATATTGAAGAAGAATAGACTTCATAATTTTTTTTTTATTTTTTGCTTTGCCATTGTGCGTAATGTGAGCTTCAAGTCCAACATGAGTAGGTGCAAAGCACTCTTGAAAACAGTTACTTGGCTTTTTCTTGACTGTCATGCTATCTGGTGTAATATTCTAAATCAGTGTTACTTGTACATATCATGCAAATCAGCATACTTCTTGCAAAGAAGATTTACTAACAGTCTATAGGAATATCAGTGCACTTAAAAGAAAACAACAAAGAGCACGAAAGAGGGCAAGGGAAGCTGATGCAGAATCTGAGAGTATCAAGTATCAAAAACCATTGTCGAAAATGGCCGAACCATAATGGATTGACTAAAAGAAGAAAACAACAATTGTCTAAGAAGATTGCTAACTATGCTAATGAGGTATGTCATAGGAACTCAGAAAAAGATAGGAAAGAGGTGCTTCAGGGTGCTGCTAAGCTGTTACCAGAGTGGGAAGTTTTAAAATTAAAGGAAGTAGCAACAATGACTCAGATAGTAGATAATTTGAGGAATTCCTTGTCCAAACATAAGCTTGACAGATCCACAGATGTGCTTAGAGCAAGGAACTCTGCCATAGTGTTTGCTGTTGACAGTGGGACAAACTGCTTGGGAACTTCCAAATGTTTGAACTTAAATAGAAGGTATGTGGCAACAGCAGTACGTAGGAGAGTAGCAGCTGAAATTGGAGATGGACCCTGGTCAATGTTCAAGAGGAAAAGCAGGTTTGATAAGCTTAGTAGGAAGGAACAAGCAGTAGTTACAGATTTCTGGACAATTCACTCTCGAGTTTCACCATGCAAGAAGCATGTGATAAAGATTTGGGAAGCCCCAGGTAAAAAGTACCTGCATCCTCTACATTTTTTGGAAGAAACTGAGGTGTGTGATTTGATTTTCTAGTTGCTTTGTTATTGCTTAAAAAGGTATTGATTGCATTTTTTTTTTTTTACATCAGTGTGCATTCTATGAAAGGTTTAGAAGGGAAAATCCAAAATTCGAGATCTCATTCTCAGCTTTCCATGCATTGAAGCCTCCATTTGTGAGGAAAGTGAAGGACAGGGAAACATGTTGTGTGTACCACATGAGACTAGACTTGGTTAGACAAGCACTGAACAAGATAAGATTAGATGCAAAAATCCATGGTCTTTGAATGCACTTGTACATGTGTTGTATGTGGTCTGGACCAACATGTCAAGCACGTGATATGACATATAAATCTACAAGCGACATGTGGAGGTCATTGGTTTGTACTAAAGATATTGCGGATGAGTGGCATGACCATAAATGCACGCTATTGTCATGTCATAATTGTGGCCCATCAAATTTACCCGTGTGTCCAAAAGAACTAAGGTGGGGTTTAAGGCACATGATTATTTGGAAGACTTTTGATACTGATGAGTGTCTTTTATGCCTTTTTATGTTTGAAATGTTAATTGCTTACCTATTTTTCTTTTGCGGGTTTATGAATCATTAAATGAACCTCGATGGCAAAGGTGGTTTCATAGTGACACAAAACCTGTTGTGAAGCTTGTGTACAAGTCAACTTCAACAGCCAGATGTTTTAACAAATGCCAAGCAAGTCCTGAAAGAGTTCATCCCCATAACTATGAGGCTAGGTGGCGGGCTACCAGTTTAGGCAAAGTGCTTAGCCACTTTTCCCAGACACCATAGTGTCGGGTTATTGACTTTCTTTGAGAACTACACATTCAAGATCTGTGAGGAGATTCAAAGTTTACATTGGAGAAATGACCAATGCACCATATTGGTGCATATATCATCTGTGCATGCTACTCCGAGAAGAGGTTGTGGCCGAGGATCTAGAAATTTGATTGTAGCAATCGAAAGACATATTATCAAAGAGACACATTTTTATATTTCAGATGATAGAGAGCATGACACTTTGTTTGTGCAACATTGCCTTAAGAAGCATGCCGATCTACTAGCCGACAAAGGTTTTAAATATAACAATCATGTTATGTGGTCCGATGGATGTGCACGTCAATTCAAAGGTGCAAGAACTTTTTTTTCTTGGCAGATTTTTTATAAAAATATGGGGATTCCTATCCATTGGAACTATTTTGGTTCTTACCATGGAAAAGGTACATACCAGCTTTCTTTAATATTAGATATTCTTGTTTGAACAGCACCAACTTATTGGGCATGTTTATTATGTAGGTGAGCATGATGGTGCTGGTGTTGTTCTAAAGAGAGCACTCACTCATGAGATGTTAAAAAGAAATTCTAAACCATTAAGAGACACTCATGATGTTGTTATGTTCTGTAGAGAACACTTCAAAGATTCTGAGAAATGCAGGTACTGAAATTGTGTAATGGTGCTGACTTGGTGCTGATTTAGTGCTGTTCTTTCTAAAATAGCTTCTTGTTTTCTATTTTGACAGATATTTTTGGGAAATTGGAAAATATGAAGTTTGCAGAGATGAGATGTTTGATTGTGCAACACTTACAGGGTCAAGTAAGTTCCATAGCATCGCACCGATGAATTGCAAGGATCCCACCCAGGTTGCACATATGAATTATTCATGCTTTTGCCACTACTGCTGTTTGGGTAAAACAAGATAAATGCATGAACAAAGACAGGATAGGCACTTGGATTTTTTCAGAATTAAGGCCAGGTGTTGATGAAGAGGAACCTGTAGATGGGCCAGTGTATGAAGGGGATGCAGAATGGAAATCAGATATCATAGATGTTGGAGAGAACTTTGCAGTGGTTGCTCCAGCAGATAACAAGGAGAAAGTGGATTTCTATATCTTGAGATGTACAGAAGTTAAACATGTAATTGAGAAGGCTTACAAAGATCCTTGGGGCCAAAAGTTTAGAAGGAGGGAGGTGGTTGTGACTGGTAAGTTTTATAAATATATAGAACAGAGCAGGTATGAACTTCTTAGGTTTGAACCAGATTGTAGTGTGTACAGCCATTTAGTAGTGGCATGTAATTTTGACATGAAAGACTTAGGTGGCAACATTTTTGAGTTGGAAACTGATGTGCATGAACATATTCTTGAAAGTCTACAAACACAATCTACTGTCCTTGCTCAATGTGATGTTGCAAGCAACAAAGAAGTGTAACCAAAGAGCAAGCAACATTAGTTAGTTAGCAAGTCGAGGCTTGAGAAAAAAAGAGGAGGCAAGCAGCGATAAGCCAGCAGACAAAGAAGCAAGGTTCGAAGTCGGTGAAGTTAGTGAACAAGAAAAGACCAAAAAAGCAAGGACCAAAAAAGTCAGGGTGTGAAAAAAAGCAGGAGGCAAGCAGCTCATTGACCAAGCAGAAAACAGGAAGAAAACAAGGTGACATTGGAGAAAAAAAACCTGCAAATAGCAAAAAACAAAACACCAGTAAATAACAGCAAGAAATACTATTCATTCATTCACATTGACTCACAATTCAATCACTCATAGAACTTAAACTTCAAGTGAATGAAACTTGAAAGCATGTAAATTTAAAAGCATGAAAACAGCAATGCAATTTTGATTATAAACTTGACAGTGAACAGGAAATATGAATGATTGTGAACTTATTATCTTATTGCAACAATTCAAAGTAGAAACATCTAAATTACAACAATTGAAATTCAATACTCTAATTGCAATTCAATACTCTAATTGCAATTGCAATTCAATACTCAAATTGCAAGTTTGCTCAAAATTTACTCAAATTGCAAAAGTTTACTCAAATTGCAAGTTTGCAAGTTTACTCAAAATTTACTCAAATTGCAAGTTTACTCAAAATTTGCTCAAAATTGCAATTCAATACTCAAATTGCAAGTTTGCAAGTTTACTCAAAATTGCAAAAGTTTAATATATTATCGAATACAGCATTCATAAACATTTCAAGAGTTCTAAGTTCATAAACATTCATAAACAGTTCAAAATTTCTAAGTTCATAAACAGCAGATCATTTCTTTTCTTGCTTGACTCTCCTGGCCAAGTACCTCTCCACTGCATTTCCTTCTTCTTCTTCACCTATGTCATCTGACTCATTGGACACCTCACTAGCATGAACTGTAGCAGCAATGGCTGGACTGTCAAGCACAACCTTGGGCAATTGAACACTATCCAGTGCTTCCTGCAACACTGAAATTAAGGACAGTATTAATGCAATTGAAATGAATTCCTTAATTGAAATTGCAAAACTTACATGCTGCTGATTTATCTACTAGGTTGACATCAAGTTTTTTCCTGGAAGGGGGGGTAGCACCTGCCAAGAAAGGAATTCATGTTCGAGGATAAATTCAAACATGCAAATACCATAGATCTAATAAGACATCCTTACCTTTTTGAAGTACTATGCAATGGACCGCCATCTTACGCCATAAAAGAACAAATAATCAAAAAAAAGTGGAAGAGTTCAAATACAATTTAATCTTTCCAATTAGATAACATACCTTATTCAAGCCCGGGGAGTTCATCACGTAAGAACTTTGCATTCTCGACTGTGCTAAACTTGGGCAATTTTGTAATGTTGGGACTTTTGACAGCCTTTTATAATTCTCACGAATGCAATGCAAAATAGCGGACAAGACATCAATAAAAGCAAAAAAATACAAACAAAGCACCTTTAAAGCACTTCGGTCAATGTCCTTAGCCTTCTTGAGCACTCCTTGTCATCCTCTTCCTCATTTTTCTTGCGGTGTAATTCTCGCCAGATTGGTCTCCGAAGATTGCTCAACATTCTTCTTCCTTTTCATTATGTTGAATTCCCTCGGATTCTTCAAAGAGGCTCTTCTTGGTGAGATTCTCAAACATTTTCTTGTGACCTCTTCTTCAACATCAATAATATTCTTACGTTTCACTCACATGTCCGAGCTCGAATTGAAGTGAATGTGGCACGCAATTCACCACAACCGTAAACAATACAATGCATGGACTCAAGCAATGAGAAAAACAAAAAACATGGAATTTATGTGTGCGCCGGGTTCAATATGCATAGCATATTCATCGAAGGAAAAACCACATATCTCACAAGTGCTGGCAGAGCTAAAAGAAAAATTGTAAATACCCATTGTGATGTTAATGGGGTTTACCTTCTTGTTCTGCAGTGAAGAAATCTGGGCTGCTCTTGCATGCCACAATTCCATGGCTTGCTCATATGATTTTACATCATTCTTTGTCATCTTGATCTGTTCTTTTATGTTCTTGAATCTGTCCTTTCCCATAGAAGAGAGTGTCTTGTCCAAGAAGTCTACCAAAGACATCTTCCTCACACTTCATAACAAATTGCGATCCTTTGCATTTCGGATCATCAGCAAATGTTAATGTCATGTCCATTCTAGTCTTCCTTTTTTCTTCTATGGCATCAGCCAAACTGTCGCAAGATGCCTTGGCTGTAGCCATGCTGCCCTCTAACCTAAGAGCATCATTTTCCAAATTGCAAAGCTTCCCTTACGCTTTCAAACTTCATTTCCTCCAATTTCTTAAACGTGCAAGAACACTCAGTATGTTCATGTCGAAAGTATTCGTGAGGTGTCCTTTTGGCCTTCTTCTTCAAGGAGTCCCGGTAGGCATCGGCACAAAAGGAGGCCCAATTGACTCTAAACTCCTTCTTCCGAGCCAATGCACTGGCCAGATCTTTGCCAAGCAAATGCCCGAGCAAATTGAGTTCGCACCTCATTATTCGGCAACTTCTTTTGATAAACTTTCGCCACAAGATCCAATAATTCCTGCTTAAAGCTGTGTTTAATCTCCTTCACATTGATCTTTCCGTTATGAAGCGGAACTTTCCATACGGATAAGAAGTCGGATTCAGGGACTTCTTCTGCCTTGATCTGCTTCGGCTTTCTGCCAGAAGAGGGTAAACCCTGGAATTTTTCGAATTCAAATTCTGTTCTGGCAAATACCTACAACAGAGATCACATGAATTAGAAAAGGATAACGAAATAGAAAGAAAAAAAAACCAAACTTGCAGGCCGCAGCTCACCTTACGACCTCCGGAATCCATCGGCTTCGAGCAAGCAAGCAAGCAAGGAATCGATCAAGCAAAGAATCGGCTTCGAGCAAGCAAGGAGGCGGTTTGGAATTCGAAATGTAAGGGAATTAAAAGTTTACGACCAGTTCGAATGATTATCTGCATGTTCGATCATTTCGCGCGCAGAAATCGAAGCTCAGCTCTGACCCTACACCGCACCGACACGACACAGGGTGGGCGCAGCAAAACTTCAATACTTCGTCCCGGCACACTGCAAAACTTCAACACGCCCGTCTCGTAAGCGAACCAGCACCAAAATATAGGTGCTGATGACGTGCTGAAATTTCGCGTTTTTGTACACCTCAATTAAAAAAACACCCAGAAGTCGATCCGCGATATTTTGATAACCGCTCGCTTTTATCGGACCGTCGATGAAAAGTCAATTCGAATGAAACCCGTGGATCTAAAGCCGACCTAATCGCCTTATGCAAATCTATATAAGTTTTTGAATTCCATTTCTTGCTTTTTTATTGTCGACTTGCTCCGAGACGCTCAAGAACTCCTAGGCGCTCAGGAACTCAAGAACTCCGAGGCGCTCAAGATCATCGCGAAGATGCCGTCCAAAGGTCGTGCTGCTCCAAAGTCAGGCCGGGCCGCGAAAGAAGATGCTCAAGGTCAGTATTGTCATCATTCTATGTGTTATTCATTCATTGTTCATTGCTCTGTATTTACTGTATTTGCTCTGTATCTTCTGCCTATGCTCTGTATTTGAAGTGACTTAAATTTCTATAGCTGCTGACACTCCTGTCTATCATTTCTTTAGCTGCTCATTTCTGCTGTGACTTGTATTTGCATCTGCATAATAAATGTCCTTCCTGTGTTAAATTGTCCTACTCGTGATTAACTGTTCTGTCTATAATTTGTAAAGTAGTATGACCGTGTTTAGTTGGCCTGCCTTCGACTGTGTGTGCGTTAAAATATCTTCTTCTTCTTCTTCTTATGAGTGCATGTCTGTAATTGGGGACTGTATGCCATTCGGTGCTTTAGCCTGGCCGGAATTGATGACCACCCGAAATCGCGCTAAGCGTGTATTGCACCATCGTTTGCAGGGAAGAAGAGACAAAATCGAATGACTGTTCCTACACCTCCTCCTAAGAAAGCAAGAGGCTCGGAAGATACTCCAGCGAGCTCCAGCTCACAGAAGAAGGGAAAGCCCAATGAGGACGCAGTATCCTATGTATTGTCGATGGATGATAGCGGATCCATTATCAGAGCAGACACAGATCCTCCATGCCTCGAGGAGAAGATGGATGACAGTGCCGAGTGGTATGTTGATGTAGGCAAAACAAATGGTAAGGTGGATCTTGTGTTACACTCCAGAAAGAAAGAGACCGATCTTATGAAGAAACAAGGTATTCTTATCACTTGTGAGGAGCGGGGATGACATCATTGTCAACTCCTAGTGGAGGTTGTGAAGAACTACAAGAAAGATCTCGCCGATTTACACATGCGGTGGTAACCGCTTTCAAAGATGGTCCGATGAAGAAGGGCGTGAGTGCCGAAGTCATGTTTCAAATACGGATGGCCTCAAAAATACCGTCCTCAATCCGGTTCTATTAGTGAAGGGATGTCTGCAGTGAGGAGAGCTTTGCGAGGACCTTCTCAAGTTACTACACGGAGGAGATGAAGCATCAAAATGATATCGGGGATGTCAACGAAGATTCTTTGGACTTAGGAAAGGACATCCCGCAACAACAGCTTGATGGCATTTTGGCAGAAAATGACTCCGAAAAGAAATTGCAGCTGGAGGCAATGAGTAGGCTAGTCAAGTATGCAGACAACTACCCACTTGGCCAATCTTTTACACATCCCATCCATGTTGACCGTCTGGTGAGATCACATAAGTCAAGTCTTGTTAGCAGGAGGTATGACCCTGAGCATGCAAGAGAAATATTGAGGGCGATGGTGAGGAATCCAGGCCAAGTTCCTATGCCAGCAGACGTGCTTCCTTGGGATAAGAAAAAGGATGCTCCACTCCAGTGGACAACACTAGAAGAGCTAACCGTGGAGAACCCTAATGTATGCTTCCTTATTATTGACGGACAACATTCTATTGAGGCACAACGATCCCTATCCAACCAGGCTAAGCAAACCGGACAAACAATGTATCTGCTGCATTACAACCACAGGAGGTGTCGGTTTCTAAGCCCCATACCCTGCAGAGGACCCGCGAGATTAGTGCAACATTGAACGAAATGGGCGAAGTCTTTCTTTATAAAAGGTTAGTATATTTGGTGGAATAGAGTCAGATATATCAAGTAGCAATAACAGTAGTGGAGTAGGTCCAGCGTTTGTCAAGGCGTCCCAATTCGCGCTTGGCGTGAATTCCGCTAATTCGCTTTGGGGTGTATTCGTCGCGAATTGTCACCATGAATACACGCCCGCCGAATTGCCAATGAAGCGCATTTTCATCGGCGGACCGAATACACGCCAGCGCGAATGCGATGGCTTGCCAATTCGCTACTGGACGTGTATTCATGCCGCCTATTCAATGAATACACACGGTAGCGAATTCGCGCCTGGCGTGTATTCATGCTGCCAATTCGCGCCTGGCGTGTATTCGTCCGCGAAATGTCAGGATGAATACACGCCAGGCGCGGATTGGCAACGTACCGCCTTTGACGTTTCCTGATTATCCTATTTGCTTGATCTAAAAAGCGGTTAACTTTTGTATGCCCTGCTCATATTGGCTGACATGCTTTCCTTACACGTGCAGCCCTTACGTGGAACAACTCCGTCATGCCCGCCAGCAATGGATAGAATATGGAAGACCCCTGCAAACAAAACAGGGAGGAACGAAGTCTGAGGAGTTTAAGGCATTGGAAAAGACCTTGGCTCAGACTATCATCCAAGATAGGAAACCAAGAGCCAAAAAACGAAAAAAAAACGGGGAGGAAGCGGAGAGAGGCGTCCCGGCGGCTTCGAGGAGGTCCTACAGATGCCTACAAGATCGTCTTCGCTAAGGGCCGAAGTGCGGGCCGAAGGAACGAAGTTGCAGGATGCTTATGCTTTAAACAGCTACCGGACCAATGGGACGAAAGTGCCTCCGCAAGATACTTCAATATTTGATCTCAAGACTACCGAGATGAGGAAAGTACAGGGCCTCCAAGATGATGAAATCATTTGGTTGTTAAATCAATGCATAAACAAAGAAGTTCTGTACAAGAAGGCTTCTTCAGTTAAGGACAAAATGTCCATTGATTGTTGCACTCATATAAAGAAGATGCGAGTTATGAAGGTAGCGGTTGGTGAAGAACTTCAGAAGCTATCTGGTGATGTAACATTGTCTGAAGTCGGCCTGCTAGACAAGTATGGCGTGTCTGCTGATGACATCAAGAAATACGTCTTTTGGTCGAAGGGATTTCTGCAAAACAGGAAATCAAAGAACCAACAGCACACCTCAAAGCTATCAGATAAGGTGATGGCTGAGCTCAGAAGAAAGGTTGCCGTCCTAAAAGATGTTGGTGGTGACTTACCTGCACTCCAATACCTGGGTCTCATCGCGGCTATAAAGGTCTCCTACCGATACAACAATAGGACCTCGTAATATTTCTCTGTTTGTATTGGATAGCGAGGACTGCAAAAAGGAGAGAAGGGGATGACTCAACAGAGTACAACAGTTTTTAGTAGGCTGCATAGGCTTAACAACTTCGAAACTCTTTACTATTGTCATCATATGCCCCCGAGGAGAGCCTCATATGCATGCTTTGATGGCTTCATACGAATTTGGAATGCCTAAAGGTCGTTAGGGAAGGCTCTCTTCTCTTTGAGACAAAGGATCTTGATTTGAAGATCACGGTATAAAAGCGCTTGTATAATCTTCATAATGATATCCCTTGTGCGGATGCGACTATATGAGGTAGCTAAGAGCAAAGGGGCATCGGATAAAGATGCATGGCAGTGTTTTCTTCTGGATGAACCCAACTTGAAAAATGTCTTCTACAAAGCAGATGATGAGGATTTAGAAAATGAATGCGAGGAATTTGATGTTCCTAACCTCTACCGCAAAGACATCACTCTGGAATTGCTGACAAAAGAAAAGGGACCCTTGAATAAACATGGGTTTGCAATCAATCTGGCAAGCTATCTTGTTGAGGCATTTGCACCACTTGATACCACTTGCTGTGAATTGCATGTTGGAGGGTATATTGGTAGAGAGGCCCTGAAGACATCAAGAAGATGTTTAAGTTTCGTCAACGATGACCAGTCCAGGGATTTCCTTGAAGTGTTTTTCGAAAAGGTACTAGCCACGGCTGATTGGGGTCCTGTCAAAGATAAAAAACAGTTGGCTTTGGTACCTTACGAAGGGCAGAAGCAGAATACTAGTTCACAAAAGCCTCCGAGTGCAACTCCAGAATGTTCAAAAAGCAATGCAACCCCCGAGGAGAAGGCCGAAATGCTAGAGCGGGAACGTGAGAGCATGGAGAAAAATTTGAAGTCCATGCTTGATAACATTCCAGGTCCTAATGTCCAGGTTGGGGGTACGAGTGCGGCAGTTCCTGATACCAGCCAGGAAGATCATGCAAGCTCAGATGCAACCACTGAGGTTAGGAATCAAACCCCTGTGGTAGCTTTCATAGAAGAGAACGTGTCCGAACTTAACGGTGGCGTTCATGCTTCTGACAGTAAGCATCCGGGGAGTGAAGTAGACGCTAAGACTGCTGCGGATGACGGCGACGATGAAAGGTAATTCACGCCAGGCGCGATATGTAGCTTTGTTATGAAGGATAAAACGCGCTTGGCGTGTATTGCAGAACACTTTTGCATGGCTAACTCTTTGTTTTCCATGGTTCAGGGCTCCACCTGCTTGTGACAAAATCATTGTCTTCGATCTGAATGGTGTGCTGTGTAAAACGTTTCCTAAGAAGCTTATTAACAGTGATGACTTCGAGCAAGTCCCTCTAGAATCGAATACTAAGTGGATCTATCCTCGTCCACACTTAGAAGATATGATGAATGAGGCGTTCAGATTGTTTCGAGTTGCCATCTGGTCCTCAATGGAACGCAGAAATGTTGATGAAGTACTTAGGGTGTTACCAGGCATGAATCGAGACTTTGTGACGATTTGGGACCAAAGTAAGTGTATAAAGTTTCCACATCCAAGAGATCCGGATGGCAAACCGGTCTTCGTGAAACATCTTGGTACTATGATGGATCAGCTTGGCATTCAAAAGAAAGAGGACATCATAATAGTAGATGATGATGCTCTTAAGTGCTTTTATAATCAAGGTCAGGCTCTAAATCCACCAACTTATACTCCACAAGATTACTCAACAGATGAGTTTCTAGTACTATTCATGTCCATCATGAGTGGCTTGGCTTCTGGTAAAACAGTATCAGATGTTGTCAAAACGCATCCAGAACTAGATCGGACTAAGGAGATGGATCCCTATCTTGAGAGTTATTTGACAAAGAAAGGACTAGTCCCTACATGATGTAATCTTCATATCAAGTGAATACAATGTAAAAAGTGTTCTCTGTATATTGATGTGTTGTTATCTACAAATGCTAATCAAACACCACATTCTTCTCACTAAAACAAGAAAATGTTAAACCTCCCAGTACTACAATGCAAAAATTTGCAACAATGCAAAACAACATGTCACACAACAAAACACTATATTGAGAAAAGGGTATGCAAAAGTGAAGTGCTTTTGGAACGGACATAAATCCAATTTAAATGAATGATGGTTACTGTCTTAAAATTAAGAAACATACCATACCTTTTCAAACACCACGTAGGTAGAGTTAGGAAGCCACGTGAGTGAAAGGCCACATTAGAAAAACCCTTTCATTGATTGGACAATTTTAACGGCCTGGATCTATGCCATGTAGTGCAATGTGGGTCGTTGATCGAGATGGCCACGCGTGGCATAATGTCGGCCATTGAGTGAGAGCATGAACCTAAAATTAAGAGAATTTCAAGCCATAACATCCTTGGATATTTTTGTGAAAATTGATGCTTCATATTGTATGTTGTATAGTCCATTGAAGAGTTTCAACCATTATACATCAAACTCTCAGGTACATTAACTTGCTTTGTTGATAACTCTACCTTCATTTTGGTCCCATCCTGTTGGCTGCTTGCATACTGTTGTAGACAGGGCGCATAAGAATGTCACTTTTCAAAGTGTATAATGCTTTAATAGGATGTCGTAATTTATATATATGGAGCTGTCTTTCATTCCTTTGAACATGCCATGAAGCAGGCTGGACTACACTGGAGAAGGAAGTCTTGAAGATGCAAATATCATTTAATGCTTTCCTTGAGTCGGCACAACTGTATAGCAAATTAGTAACTACAAATGAAAGAAATGGAAAAATTATGGCAATTTTAGACAATGGCTTTAACAGTCCATGCATTAATAAAGTGCCAGAAACCTCGTCGTTCATGCTTCTCAGACGTGCTACCACTTGCAGAGAACATAAGAAAAATACTTCATTATTATCCATCTCAATAATATTGCTAAATCTGAAAGCGAATTACCAAGCGATACAACATACTCTAGAATAAAATTCATCTTTATCATGGAACTATGCTCACATTCTCAGCCAGTGAATAGGCTTTTGGAAGCTCCCTATCTTTCATACTATATTGGTTGACAGAACAACAACAAAAATCCTCTATTGTTGCTGCTTTTGTTTTAAAAGTTCTATAAAATATATGCATTGTGCCATCATGGGAATTGCTTCAGCCATCTTAGGGATGAGTTTCGTGTTATAACCCTATAGCAAATGATTATTATAGAGGACAATAGTTACAAAGAAATATCTGGAAATGTAGAAGCTTGATAAGGGAAGGATTTGTGTAGAAGATAGATGAAATGGCTGCAAATATAAGTCCATGTGCCATGTGAAGCCCATAAAAATTTCCATAGATAAAGATGAGCATAAGTAATGAACGAATTAAGAGTCAGCCTTGAAGGAATAATAATTTAGATGCTTTGGAAGAAAAAATGTATCCCACGACACTTTCTGCACTTTCTCTCGTGAATTAGGATGGCATTAGAATGCTAACTTCTAGGTGATCCATGGCAGCATTATTTCAATATAAATTTGTCACGTTTAAGTCAGGCTATCCCTAGAGAGAGAACGTTTTAATTTCAAAAACTTACTTTACAACTGCTCAAGGAATTTTACATACGGTAGATAGTTACAATTTTTGAAGTCTTGACAGCTTATTGCGTACAGCATCTGCCAGAGCATCAGTAAACTCTTCAGTATTCAAATACTTATCTCTTACAACATCCTCCATGGCAAGAGCAATTAATCTATACATGCTTATCAATACTCACTTAGATCCATGTAGAATAAGAATAAGAATAAGAATAAGAATGATTTTTTATCGTCCACTGAGACCAATCGGTCTATGCAAATAAACTCATTACTGTCCGGGTTAAAAAAAACCCCGCCCCGAAGGGTTTTCGAGGGAAAAACCGTGGCGGTAATAAGAATGCTGTCAAACTGTACAAAGTATACATCATCATGAAATAAATGTATATATACATGTCAAGTGTGTGCCTGAGGGCATAGCTGATCTCGCATGTCCATAACCTCCTGAAGGTATGATCCCAACACCCGTACGGATGCTGTGCTCAATGTCACATGTAATGGCTGGCCAGGCCTGACCAACTCAGCATAGCGCGTCTGAATTTGATCATATGCTGGGCAACTTTGAAGGGTATGAGATTCATCCTCAATGACTCCCATTTGGCAGTTGACAGAGCCTGTCCTGGCATGGCTCACCAATCCATCTGCCCGTCTCAATTCGAAGATGATGTGCCCCTGTGCGAATGGAGGCAATGAGTCTGCGCCTTTTCATGGGCAAGTGGGTACGCAGGTATCATTGCGGGCCTCGTTCCAATGTGGAATTTATGTGGCGCTGGTAGTGTGCTGTCTTGACATGTTCAAGGGCATTGGCATCCCAAAGCTTGCTGAGGAAGCAAACGTCAAGATATTGCCTCAAGCTATGGCAATCTGCCTCTGTTTGCACATGTATGCACCTGTGCTCCTGCACATTCCATCTAGCCAACCATTGAGCTCTCTTTTCCCTCCAGCAGGCCTTGAGGCGCTGCGGCCCCATTGCCATGATATAAGCTAGTTTAGGGAGACGAGCATTGTCCATATTGACCACCTTCTGAAAATAGACAATGTGGCGATCAAGGGCCACCATTTGAAGAGGCAAGAATCCTGTCTCCTGCGGTAGAATTTGATATGGGAATGTGGACTTCACCCCTAGTGCTCGTACTAAGAAGGCTTTCTGCACCTGCTCCAAGTCATTCCAAGTAGCGCGGGATACTAGTGGGCCCCATACTTCAACTTGTCATTTTTCCCGATCCAACAATTGCAACACATGCAGTCTCTAGCGTTTCAACAAAATCTACAAGTCTTGGATCCCTATCCAAAGAAGCTCTATAGCAAGTTTTTACCACATTATAAGCTTATCCATAAAGGAAAATGAAGAATCTAGTAAATCTACCTATGGGCAAGACCCCGACTCCAAGCAAAATTGCGGCAATGCCATTCGGAGCCACCTACATTTTAAAAACAAACTTTAAGTAAGTTGTTGTAGCTTTAATGGATGACCCTGCACTGCCTTCCACCAACTCACCAAACTAGAAGTCATCAGACCAAGGGAATCAAAGCTCGTAAATGAATACCAACTAATGAACTTCATGAGCAAGAGTATTTCAACAATAGTAACGACAATTATGTGTAAGCTCGTATTTTCTATATGGCAGATCATACCTTGAACAAGGAAATCACTCTGAACATCTCCACCATAATCCATTGCATGCCCAAGTGTAACCTCCATCACTCTTGAGAACATAAATCACCATGTCATCGATGAGATGATGTTCATACCTATCCAGTGGAAATAGAATGATGAGCATCAATTTTTTATTTGTTACCAATAAGAAAAATATAGACCCGACCATATGCCAGCTTCCTCATATTTGGACTTCCATTCATCTTCATAAACTTCTTGAAATGTGTCTTTGAACCTGCACAGATGTAATATCTTTAGCACCGTATCATAAAGCATTCCTGAAATAGTTGTTAATCATACTAGTACCCGTCATCATATTTCTTCAAGATGGTATTCTTAGTACTTAAACAAACTGGCCACTTTTTCTGATACCCCATAGCAATGGAAGCTTTAACGTTGCGTTAGACTGCAATTGAAATAAGTCACTAATTAGAAATTTAGTATATATGAACCTTGTCAAATGCAAAGAAATTAAGTCTGATCAAGAAGTTAAGACTATAATGGGACAGACAAATAAGTCTCTGTATGTCTAAGACTTCATAGTGAAGCAGGTTTGTTTTGCTTTTACAAAGTACATATTAAATAAAGAGAAAATATGAAGCCTCCAAAAAATGTAGGGGTTGTGACATAAAAGGCCTTCTGATGAAAAGGATGTAAAAAACCAGGTAACGCTCAATAAAAAAAGCTGAGGAGAAAAGTGCAGTCACAATAAGAGCATTGGCAAAGGATGCATGCAGATTCTCATACCAAACACCATTTTTAGCTTCCCAGCACCCTTGATGATAGTATTTGTAGCACGATGTTGGTTTCCAAATGCATGCCTGCCAATGCACATTGGTTGTCTCCAACCTGGGTATCATGACAATCCCTCCTCATACAGACATGAAAGATACATCACACCAAAGTTTTGATCGCTTACTAGGCACAAGTCTAAGAATATTTTTACAAAGAATGGGCATGACATAAATATACTATCTATATATCTAATTACATAAAGAGCAAATGGCGTGTTAGCTTGACACTGATAAAGCCCACATATAAAAATGGTTCGGACTGATCAACCCTGCATAGGAAAAGGGACGTTTTCTGGAAAAGTATCTGTGGGAAAAGAAGAAAAAATAATGTAATCTATTTCAACTATATTGGGAAGCGTTATCTGGCTTGTAGCATAGATCAGATGTTCTCCCAGAGGTCCCTTCTAGAAGCATTAGAGGTCTCTTCCAAAATGCTCTGTTATCTCCACACTCTGTTAAATTCTTCTTCATGATTTTCTGGAGAGAGCGGCAAATGTATGCCATATGCCATATACAAGGCAGTTTATGATATTGCTACTTAAAAATATTCTTTACAATCCCATCAAGAACTTCCTAATGCTTCTCTTTTCTAAGAAGCAAATCAACATGTTGTGCCCATTGGAAAAATACTTGTGCAATGTCCTCACACGTAAAATGGCCAATACTAAATACCCATCAAAAACATTCTTGTGCAATGCCCTGCTCCAATGTAACGCTCTTGTAATGAATAGATACGTATTGAGTAGATTTTTTTCTTCTTCATGCCATAGTGAAGCAAGCCACTATTTCATAGTTGACATAAGAGCTTTTTCTAGGTTCTGTGTCTGGTAGCTTCTAACATCGGCTCCTACATTTGTGCCTTTGGAAAACCATAGCATCGTCTCTTACATTTATCGTTTAAAAAACATAAGTTCGAACGATGGAGCACAAAAAGCACCGGGCCATGCCAAAATGGGAAAAGCCAAAAGAGTCGCTACCAAAGCGTAGCCCAAACCCCCCTCGTGATTCGTTACTCACCCCGATTTGTTCACTGATTCGTTACTCTTGATTTGTTTGTTCACCTTTGCGTAGCATTGCTACTCTTGATTTGTTCACCTTTGCATAGCATTGCTACCTTGCTTGTAGCATTGCTAATCTTGATTTGTTCACCTTCGTATAGCATTGCTACCTTGCTCAATATGCCATTGTTGTTTTGTTAGAACCGTGGAACCTTCTTCTTGGTGAATTTATCTTCATATTTCACAAGAAAGCATTTATCTTTATATTTCAAATTAGCTTTTTTTCTGCTTTTCCTTTCATGTCAAGGTAAATATCTTGTCTTTGCAACCATATTATGGAAAATATCTTGCCACGTTGCAACCATATGGAAACCATATGGAAAATCGATGTAGCAATCGTTACAACCAGGTAAATATCTTGCCACGTTGCAACCATATGGTAAATTGATGTAGCATTCGTTACAACCTGTTACCTTTATGCGTTGTTTACCTCTATGCAAATCGAGGAAGGCAAAAGACGGTGGAACTCCAAGCCATAGCCACAACCATATCCAAAACTTTAGGAGACTTGCAGGTCATAGCCATATCCAACAACTCCGAAAGAACTCTAAACCTGACCACCAAGATACATAGCTTACCTAAACTCCAAGGCATAGCCAACCGAACTCCCTGTTGGAGCATAGCCATAAGCCAAAACCTGAAGAAGCAAAAATTCACGCTTACCTTGATGCGATGAAATGGTCAAGGGTCGACGGCAATGGCCAGCTTGGCCTACTACACCACCAGAATGGACTCCCTCTTCCCATTCCACATTACAACTCCTACACCAGAATCGATTCCCTTTTCCCATTCCATATTACAACTCTTGAGCAATGGAAGTAGGCCACCATATATATCACTAATTATAATTGTACTTATTATAAAGTAGAATGGAAGTAGGCCACCATATCACTAATTATAATTGTACTTATTATAACTCTACTTTATTGAAGCAGGCCACACAAATCCCTAATTACAACTCTACTTTATTGAAGCATCCCTAATTACAACTCCCTAATTACAACTCTACTTCTATCTCCATACATGTCTAGCGGGCAACCCATGTGCAACATCACCTTGTTTTTTTTAAATCTTGGGTAAGTTTGCCAAGAATGATAGAACATAAAACACTAGAAAAGCCGAGCAAAAAGCCGAGCATTATATGACGTGCTTGCTTATGCGATGGTTCTAAGTACGCCCGATTTGGGTTGGCCTCCCACGGAAACCCTTCCGGGTTTTAATGGAAACCCTTCTGGGTTTTAATGGAAACCCTTCCGGCTTTCCATGGAAACCCTTCCGGTTTTCCAGAATTTGAAAACCCGGAAGGGTTTCCAAGGGTTTCCACTAAAACCCGGAAGGGTTTCCATGGAAAGGCGGAAGGGTTTCCATATTGGAAAGCCGGAAGGGTTTCCATTAGAATCCGGAAGGGTTTCCACAGAATATTTTTTTTTTTAATATTTACACACGTGAGCCTTTATGGCTCACGCCTTTCCAAACGGACGCCCGACATTAAGGCGCACGTCCATCGAGCGCACGTCACTCAAAATTCAAATTTTGAGTGGAAACCCTTCCCGATTTCCTTGCATGATGGAAATTGGGAAGGGTTTCCACAGGAGGAGGAAAATAGGAAGGGTTTCCACGGGAGGAGAAAAACAGGTTAGGTTTCCACATGAGGAGGAAAATAGGTTAGGTTTCCACATGCAGTTAGAAACTCCATGGGGTAAGATTAACTAAGAATTGAGACCAGCTTTAATCTATTCTGGACCAGCTCTAGATTATTTGGATCCATATCGATATGTTATTGTAGAAGACGTTCGGCAAATAATTTGTATAAAAATAACATTTGTTGATATTTTGTGTAGCTTTTATAAGTTGTACGTGGGTGATGGATTCGTAAGCGTAACTTTAACATTCCCTCCCAATGCACATTCTTTACTTTAAATGCTTACTCTCCTTGAGGACACGAGCACATGGAACATGGAACACGAAGTTGCAACACGTACCGAACATCGCTTGCAATAACATGTTTGGTTTTAGTTGCAATAACATGTCTGGTCGATGAACGGATGCACACATGATATGTGCATTCGATACTTACAACAAAGTTGTCAAAAGTGAATCGATGCACACATGATATGTGCATTCGATACTTAAACAGAGTTGTCAAAAGATCAAAAAGCTCATTGTATCCTCTTTGATGATTTAATAGAGGGGCCCACTCATGAACATGGAAATCCAACATGTTTAAGGGATTCTAGCAAGGATATTCTAGTACAATATCATCACCAAACCGACAAAGACATAAAGTTGGCGAGCTAAACTCTGCAATAGTTGTTCTTCCAAATAAAGCCTCTTCTATTGCGAATGGCATCTGTAAACCTCTAACTTCAAGGGCTTTAACTACTCTATTGTCTAGTAAGGTACACTCTAGTTCAAGTATTACAATGCACAAAAAAATTAACATCGAAAGGACAAAGTAATGCAATGATGATGATGGCTTTGAATACCAAAGTATGTGACAAACAATTAATCTATTCCAAATGCATGTTAGAAAGATCTAATTCATAAAGCCTGGAAGACCAAAATGGCTTATAGAAAGCAACTATTGAAATATTGAAAGTGGACTGTAGAGCGGTTCATCTCATCTCATTATCAAGAATAAGAAATGCACTTTTTTTATATCACTCTTCATTTTAACACTAAAGCATTCATTAAATATATGTAGCGATGCTATTGTTAATAGTCGGCTGCTATTATGAAATTTAATCTTGCTCTTTCTGTCTCAACTGCTGGATTGAAGGAAGGTTATCCACTTGAAAATGCCTTTGCAGCTACACCAATGCAAAAGAAGGAAAAATGAGGAGATAGCAAAAAAGCAGTAATCAACACAGAGTGACTGTGGCTTTAGTCATCGAGAGAAATCATCTCCAAGAGCTTCATCCTCCGGTCGGGCCTAGCCAAAATCAAGGGGTTATTAAATTGGCCATCACAATGAGGTTTAAAGCATAAAGAAACACTTAAAATTTGATTCATGCCCGCTCTCAACTCAATTACTAAGAAGTAATAACACCAAGAAATATACCAAATTCATGGTCGATAATATGAACATGCAAGTTAGAAGATGTTCCAGCTTATATCCACTTATAACTTAAAAGGCGCTTATATATTTCCTAAAGAAGAAGGTGCAAAGATCAAGCCAAACGTGGGCCCGCAAAAATTAATAAACTACATAGTTGCCTTAATAAGCAAAGGAAACCATCCGTTGGATCCCCGACGCGAGCCCAAAATTTCCTTCACATAGGTTTTACATGAAGAAGATGTTCTAGCTCACATTATCCAAAGGGAAAAATAAAGATAAAGATGCCAATTAGAATTTTCCCATCGTGGGCACTTGTTGTGGATGGGAACCTATATGTCGGGTGGAAGGATTTTTGTAAAAGTCAACAAGATGAAACTTCACGATGCCATTATATATGGCAATGAAACTTTTCGCTATACATACATCATTTGGTGTACTCAATATTAGTTATTCCAATAACTTATACTACGCTTTCCCACAATTTCTGGATAACAATGTCAGTGAGGTTCAAGGAACACTAGTCAGAGATGGATACCTATATGTGAGCGGCAGAATCTTTTGCAATGGCAGAGAATTTCATTGCTTGATCCGCGGATTCAAACAGCTGGCTTCATTACATTGAACATCTTAAGCTTGGCCTCTTGATTTTAAGTAGGATCGGGGATGAATTTGTTTTCGGTCGCCAATGTGATCGAGATCTCTTGAAATTTATTTGATCCTGTGATACACAATAGGAACGGCTTTCAAAATGAGGAATTGTAAAAGCAAAAAGGTTTACCTTTCTGGATTCCAGAAGAACGCACAATCCTTAGCAGCAAATTATTGCCACAGTCACAAAGGACCATAACCCATTAGAAAATAGAGCAGAAATTCCGTGCCATAGCTCCTGCCGATTAACGGTTAATCGCAGGATTAACCGTTAGTAAATCAAATAGCTCCTGATTGGCACTACATATGAAATATTTGAGCAGACAAACTCAAGAACAGCAGCTTCAATCCTTGTATTATGCAAGAAAGATAGATACAACAAATAAAATGTTGCCATGCAGTATCGGTTGCAGGATCAGATGGCACCCCTTTTTTTTCTAAAGTTCTGAAAAATTAGACATGCACTTAAAAAATAGCTACATTTTCAACCACCCAGAAAGAATGCCTCAACAGGTCCAAAGCTCATACTCTAGTGCTCTATGGTTGCTAACGACTAAAAGGTGGTCTGCTAGCACATCTCTCATATCCGAAAAGCACAAAAGTAAAAATCAGAATGTTTGTTAACAAAGGACTCCAATGTAGACATGAAAGCATGCTTGGACATTCAAAAATGGGTAACTCATTGAAAGGCTACTCAAGCCTAAAGCTAAGTTCTTTGGAAATCAAAGCACCAAGGGAAAATATCCAAACCATGAGTTCAAGAACAAGGTGCATGACGAATCCTAGCATACCTCCAAGGAGGCTCAAAATGCCAACTCCAATCCCGGTTAGAGATCCTACAAATTAAGCCCTTTAAAACCTAACATCAAGCAAACAGCTTTTGCTCCCCGCGACATGCTATATCTTAAGCCATTATTCTACACAACGGTATGATCCGATACAACAAAATAACACACTCTAATCAAGAAATTTCATACATATATTTTTCACCTGCTAGTCGAAGATGTAAAAAACATGTACCTAAGAGCTAAGTGCTTCCGTTCTCTAACATCGTCTCCTTTGTGAGCGGTTCTCCAAAGCTTCGACATTCTGGAAGGGAAAGAAAGCGCGGGATTAGGTTTACAAATCACCGGAGAGGTAGCCGGTAGGAAAAAAAAAAATCTTTTGAAAAAGCTTCCCTCAAAAATAGCGGTGTTGAGAATTTAATTCTATCATTAATGAATGGCGGATATCTTCCTAAAAAAATCTATTTTTAGTGGAAACCCTTCCGGGGTTCTAATATGAAACCCTTCCGGGGTTCAATGGAAATCCGGAAGGGTTTCCACATAAAACCCCGGAAGGGTTTCCATTAATTTATTTAATAACCCCAATCGGGGGGAGATAGTGTGAGCGTTGCTTATGTGTAAAATACATCTTTGTGTCGAGTTGGCACCATTCGAAGCCTATTACATTCTGATTTAAGAAGAGGAACCATGAAGCGCCATGTCGGAAGTGGTGCCTGCGCTTGTCTCTTCGCTCCCTGCTCCCTTCTGATAAGTGCAGAATCACACTACAGCCCGGCCAAGGGAAGAAATTTTCGTCCAGAAGCCAGTATTCTTCAATCCGGTATCACACCACAGGTGCCTAGAACGCCAAAATTCTTGGGCACCCTCAAAAATTTGCGGCATTGAAATCCTTGGGCGCCCTGTTCCAGTGATGACATGGGTTCGAACAGAGGCATGCTGCAAATTTGACAGATTTCCCCAATGGGCTGAGGTTCTTTCCTCCAGATTTGCGCCTCTAACAAATTCGGCAGCTTTTTTATTGTAAATCCGGCGGTTTATGATTGCAGAACGGATTGTTCTGTGATTTTCTTGAAATAGGTGCGTAGATGTCGATTACATGCAGTTTTTTTAGGAGATTTAGACTAAATCCGAAGCATTAATAGGATCCAGATCTTAGGGTTGATAGATGCAGTTTTTTTACGAGATTCAGACTATATCCGAAGCATTTATGGGGTTCAGAACTTAGGGTTCTTTGATTTCTTAGGTTCTTCGAGCCTGTTTGATTTTAGAAATTTCTGAGGTGGTATGTCATCTGATACCGGCATCTTCACCTCCCGTCCAAGACATAAAAAAGTCATTCTTGGCCTATCTGTCCTGCGATTCCAACCTAAGTTCGTCTTTCCGATTTCTCTATCTTATTGTATCTTTCACACAATTCTGGATCTTATGCCCATCATATATACTTAATGCTTGCCTTCATAAGCGTGGACGGAATCAGATAATTTTCTATTGGGCAGATGCAGAATTCAGAAGAATGTATAAAATTGAAATACTGCTCCTTTGGCCGGTTTTGTGTGCTTTTCTGTTACCGGAACACTGTTTATTTAGGCAAACAACCAGAAGTAACTAGATCTTCTTTGTTATGTTTTATAATATGTAATGGGGTGCAATTTAGCCGCCTTTTCATTGCAGCACTAGATGTAGATAAAGAGTTGAATTAGAAGATGTCTTTACGAAGGATGGTTTACACATCACACGTTTGGGCGAAAATACTCATTTTAATTGTTATATTATCGCAATAGGATAGCAATCAAAGCTGGTCTTTCATTTTCATTGATTGTGCTGTGTTCCTATTGTGTTCAGGGGTGGCAATCATTTTGTGCTGCAGACAATTTTCAATTTAGCAATGCAGAAACCTGGTATTCATTATTCACATATTTACTTTTTTGTTTTAGCAATTGTAAACATTTTCTTGCATGTAAGAAACTTGTAACAAGTTAATCAGATTACATCCTTGGCTTATTAGAACCATTTGTTAATAAATAAAAGTTGTGTTCAGTAATTTAGGCTTTGGTTAGCCACAGTTGTCAGGGGTTTAAGTTTCCATTCAGGGGTTTAAGAGCATCAGTTTAATCCCAGCTTTTGCAGGCGACCATTTTTGTTACACAAATTTCATCAGGCATGAGATATTGAATATTCATTTGTCCTATTTTCTAACTAAATTGCAGAATTCTGATCAGGGAGTGTAGCAGAGTTAAAAAACGTTACTCACTTGATCATGCCATAAAACCCACGCACGTACCATCTGGACATAGGGACCATTTTCACACAAGTGGGGTATGCTTAAATATTGTAAAACTTGTACAACTTCCATTTTTGATCAACTTCTACTTTTGGCAAAAGGCCATACTTGTTGACGATGAATCAAAAAGGCGTGGAAGATCTTACATTTATGGTCAATCACATATTCCAGGTACATATAATCCTGAAGTATTATATTGTTTGCCTTAAGGCAGTGGCAACCATTGTCTCTTGAAGTGTTCCATCTCGGAAGATAGTAGAGAACTTCAGTTAGACAGCAATTCTGAGGGAAATACGTATATCACACCACATAATTGAGCTCATATTTCATTTACATGCACATCATACAGGGACAATTGCTATTTAAGTGTTAAAATGGTGCAGTTGCATAGCATCATGTGTAAGGATTATGAAAGAGTTTTTGTTGATGGGACGATTTCTTAAAGGCTACATTAGGAAGGGATGGAAGGCATGTGAATTTCCTCCTCAAAGAGAGAATGCTTTAATAAGGGTTGGAGGAAAACCAGGATGCAAACATCTTCATTTATTGGCAGTTCTTAAAGATGTCAAACAAGAAGTCAGAAGAGATGTTTGGGCACGTGGTTCTTTATTTATTTTATTCTTGTCTACGGAGATCCGATTATGAGATGCTTTTTTTCTCAATGGGAGTAGGTCAAGCAAGAGCTCCATCACTCTTGGTTATATGGCGATTAGCTTTTATAAAACTACTAGGCTTACACAATAAGAATCACTTAATACTGGCTACGCCTATTAGTGTATAAAATCATGAATTTATGCATTACTGAACTCTTCTGGCTAAGCTAATATGGCAGAAAACTGACTATTTTTCCATTGCAGTCACTGAGAGAAATGTAATAACAGGTCTTGTGAGACCTCAAGCCCTTCTGAAACCTTCAACACGTTACCATGCAGAATTATATGCACCTGCCGGCAGTTTGAATCAAAACGTTATTGATTCCAAATTTACACCACCAGAGAAGGTAATCGATTACCTTCCCTGAATAATAAATCCAGGGGTTGATCAGCTTAATGGATGTTCATATATTGCAGAAGCAAGAACGCCTCACTTTCGGTTTCCCACAATATTCTGCAGAGCAATTAAAAGCAAACTTCCGATCAAATATAGAAGTAAGTTGGAGCTTCTACTAATGCTATCTTTACATTGCTTAATGCGCCACTCTTGTTTCCTCAGCCTTAGCTAACTTCCGCGATAATTAACAGGCCCGCAAAACGAATGAATATGTCAACTGTATCACTCATTCTGCCTTGAAAGATCTCTTATATGAAGTTCGGCATCCTGCTTATAGTTCTATGCGAGATGACACCCAACGCCACCGAAAAGTCATAGCCAAAGTTTTGGGTTACTGCAAATTTCCAGTATGGAAACGTTTCAAGAAACACATCCTTTGTAACTTTTGATGGAAGTTAGCAGGATTGGCCCAGTATTTCAGGCAGGCCATGTTCAGCAAGAATAGCCAAGTATAAGCGGCTTGTGTCTATGGTATTTTGTACATGTGCACTCTGCAATGGTATTATGCTCAAAACATGTGCCATTGAGCACGCAGCATATGTAAATAGCACTCTGTACTATATATTACAAGTTTGCAGAGTTGGATAAGCTGCTCAGAAATAAATGTGTTTCAAGGGGTGATCATGCAATTCAGATATCAAGTAGAAAATAAGAGCTCTTTTTTATTTTACAAAGTTTAAAAACACTCGTTTTTGGAGCCCCTTTATATTATGCTTGGGTAAACGATGCCTTGCCTATAGGTTTCTATTATGCTGGTTTTGTCCTCCAACCTGCCAGATAGAGCAAAGTAATGGATGTTGTTCGTCTTTATTTGAAGGTTCACTGCAATTGCAAAGAAGATGAGTAGAATAGGCAATGTTGCTACTAGGGTATGAGCAAGCTTCCGTTCCATTCAACTTGCAAATCCTAGCTATAGTCTACTTGGAATAAACTTGCAAATCCCAGCTATATTTAGTCTACTTGGAATAAATCCTCAGATGTTGCAGAGACTATCTTAGTACTTATCATGCTTAGATAGGCAAACATCCATATTGCCCTCCTTGAGATGTGCAAATTGATTTGCAAGGTTGTTAGAAGTCTCTCTTGGAAGATTTTATCCTAGTAAGTTTGTTGTATCCAATCTTGCTATGGTGCTGCAACTTACATGCATGTACTGATGTTTTAATACTCTTCATTTTTTCCTCCAGCTTATAGACCAAGTTCTCTATTGAGAAGGCAATGGAAGACTTGATGTTGAAAAGCATTGGCCACTTGTTTTCCAGTTGCCACATGAAAGTCTAGCTTAGCATAGGGCATAAAAGTGCTTTTTGGGTTGCCCCTAGTTGGGTTGTCCCTAAACGAGAGCCTTATACGTCGTGATTAACCACAATGTATCCATGATACTTGTGATTGAACTTCAACATATCCATGGCATACCATGGCATATGCGCCGCGATATCCAGGGCATATTCGTGACATATTTGTGGCATTTTTGAGGCGTTTTTTCTAGTTTTAGCCCGTTCAATCATTAACGATGGCCCCCCAAAGGGGTTGGTAGGTGGGAATATCCCCAAATATTTCCCCACATATTCCCATTTGTTGGACTAAACTTGTAAAGAGAAAATACTTTGCAAGTAATATATTGGTGAAGGTCGATCTACCTTGACAAAGGCGTACTTTTCTACCTACTAACTATCACACGAGAATGAGCAGCGGCCCTTTGCGTTTAAGCTTAAGCTCTTAGCTCCATATCCAATTTCGACAGGTCTCACATATGTCGCCAGTGATTCTTGATGTTACTCTAAAATAATTCAATGATTCTTGAGTTGAAATTTTTCCCTGGTATGCATCAAACATGGCAAGCAAGATTGAAAGACCGACGTGTTACCATTTTGGGCATATCACAATATGCTTGTAAGATTTTTATTTTCAAAATACGCCCCAATCTATGGATTCATCATACCGCTTAGGTACAATTGCATTTTCTTGGAGAAAATCTGATCTAAATTATCCGGCCATTAAATTCTTATTGGTTCTCATTAATTGCATAGAGTGTTTCCTCGCCAAGTTTTCTCATAAGGTTGGACTACGTTGTTCAAAGAACCATTCAAGGTTCCCCCAGTTGTTGTTGTGCAAGCCATAGGAAAGCACGAAGCCCGTGATATCTCAAGCGGGTGTGGGTTAATGGCCACCAGATCGACCCACAAAGAACAAAGATGATTTGAAGCCCAAAACCAACTGTTTTAGGCATTTCTTGGTCGACCCTGCTCTATTTTGCCGAAAATCTCTTCCTCTCTTCACCAATCTAGCATAAAAGAGGTATGCTTTTTCGAGCAAATCAAACCGCCCATGGAGTAGAAAGAACCGGCCGATTGAAATTACCGACGCCGCAATTTGAAGCCCGGTTTTTGCCACATTGACCACTTGGTCGAGCATCGATGACCACATTAAAATGTGGTCAGACTACATTAACCACATCTCACTTGAGATATACGGAGTTCTGCAGGAAAGTGTAAAGCCAAGGCCGATCCCCGTTCGTTGAACTTGGTGCTGTAAAGAAGGTGCGAACCAATGAATGTCGCCAGAGTTGCCTGTCGAGTGTAGCTGCCCGCCCTCTACGACAGAGGGGAAGAATAGCGAGGCTTCCATTTGGCCCAGATCCCCACCTCGCCCACATAGCTATGACATGTTTGATTGTGGGTTTCCGAATGCGAGGTAGATCCCTTCCTACGGCTGGACAATGCATATATCAACCTCAAAATATTTGAATTGGTCGATCTAATGAAAAGTAATTCCGAGAAGGTGGTTGTGCGAATGAAAATGCAACAAACTTGGTTCTATATTTCTAGATTTGATTCATCAGTTCTCGGACATGCTGAAATCAATACAAATTTTTGTCTCAACCATGGCTGGTTTATCTCAGTTATCATGAACCACAAATAGCATACCAGAAACTAATCTCCTGGCATAGGTGGTCCCGGCTATATGTGTTACTCAGATTAGGCCACAACGATCTATTCATAATGGCTTAACCTGGGTAAAGCTATGGAGAGTTTATCTTGTACCTCGGTTTAACACGAATATAAATCGAAGACTTTACCTGGCCAGTCTGACATCATATTGAAGTCGGAGAGAGTGCACGTGATTGATTGAGACCTTCATTTTTATCTCATATTGACCATTTTGCCATAAATTCACCTTTTGGACACCTTTACATATGCCATTTTCTCATTTTTCCATGCATAACCCTTTGGACTATTCAGTTTCATCATTTTTTATTCACACTCCATAACCTTTGTTTTGGAGTTCTCCATCTTAGCCATTTTGCCCACTATCCATTTCAACCATGTTGCTATTTTCCATGACCCTTGCCTTTAATGTTTTTGCTAAACCATTAGTTCCAATGATTCATCAATAAAATTTCTGGTCAAGTTTGAAAAGTTGAATTTTCATTACTTTTGTTCGTTTTGCTTCCAAACATTATTCAAATTCAGCTTGCATAATGTCACCGGAAAGCAAATAGAAATAGGAAAGGATCCAGTACCTCGTTGGGAATCAAGAATCTTGTTATGTTGGACAACAAGAACATCCCCGCATAGGGCTGCCCATTATGTGAATTATCATGGTAGAAAACAGATGATGTCCGCAAGTCTTGTGTACACAAAGATGTGTGAATGTTACGCACAAGGAAGTTTGTGCTATCTAGCCAATGGATCTTGCCGACCAACACCGCATTCATTTCTGAGCACAGAGTAAAAGCTGTTTGGAGGATGACGTTGAATCCTCAGCATGCTATGCCAAGCGATGTTAGATGCGTCTTCGTTTGCGTGCCTCGGCCGGGATGGCCCTGAAGAGGATTGGGAAGGCCAGAAGCTGTATTGGCACGATGATGCAAAGTGAGGGTGATGACGACGAAGACTTTGTTGATGTGGAGGAGGAAGAGAGTTTAGGCCGGGCGGTTGTGGAAGGAGATTGCGGGGGCTTGATTACATACCCTAGACTTGCTTGATCACACTATGGCAGTGGGATAGTGCCTTTTTCTTATCTTGTTTTGGTCTCATGTTTCTGTTTATTGTATTTGGACTGTATGTTGAATATAGATGTGTACTTTTAAGGCCATACGAATGGGCGTAGATGTTATATTCTATGTTAGTTCAAGCTGATTTAGAAGAGTAGTTTGATAATCGGGTTATAGCACATGTTCACATTTAATTATGCGGGTATGCCGTGAATGGAGGCCAATGGGCAAGTTGTGGGCACCGAAAAGTTATTGAAATAAGTGACAACGATAGTGATGTGGCGCGTGGTTCCGGCCCTCCTTTCGTTCAAGTGCTTCGCCTCTGGTGGCCTTCACAAATGGTCCCCCATGTTGTTAATGCCGATATGCTACGATTGTTCCCATAAGCTTGCAAATGGTCCGCCACATCCTAGCCAATTGCCCCTATTGCAAATCTTGTGGCAAATGGGCTGCCACATCCCCGTTGTTAAGGCCCGCAGGAGTGAGCATGTGCATGTAGCCGAAAGCTACTTGAGAATGTTGTAGGGATCAATACAATAGCTGAAGGGGTAGCAGCTGCAGTTAGAGTGCTTCGGATTCAATTAAGCAGGTTTTTTCATGCGTTAGAACAATGCATCGGGCTGATGGAATAGGACCAGGTTAATGTTTCTGTGGAAGAGAGACAGGCACTGAGGGCCCATATGAATTTGGCCAGGGGAATGTTGATTCGTGAGTTAAGGCGAATCGATAATCTTCAACGAAGACATGCTGTTGCCTTAAATTTGAAGTACAACTAATTCTGATTTCTTGCTTGCATGGCGTAGCATAGTATAGCATTGTGTGTTTGAGCATTTAGTTGTGCATTGGATTGAGGATGCAGGATGTGTGACCAGAAAGAATAAAAGGGGAAAAAAAAGTTGTGAATTCTGTTTGTAGGCATGAGTGATTGACATTCACTGCATGGAAATAGCCCTCCGGCTTTAGGCGGTGGTGGAGCATTGAAAAGCGGCTTCCTTGAGGGGTTTAACTCCCCGTGCTCCTTGCTTGCTTGCTTGTCAGATTATGCAGCTCATGTATAGGTGAGGACGTGCTCAGGAGCAACACGTGTTCAATGGAGGACATGCATGAGGAGGTATGAACACGTGGCTGTCATGGTCCTATAGGTTTTCAGCATGTGCAGTGAGTTTGATTTGCTGTTGCTGTGGGCAGATTGTTGCTGGGCTACACGAAGTGTTTGCTTGGATCTATTTCCTTCGTCAACTCATTGTAAGTAGTGCTCATATTTTTTGATGACACGGGCTAAATGCAATGGATGTTCTATATATGTTGAATGATAGTTCAGGTGTAGTATTTATGGTAAAAGTGCATGGATTATATGCAGACAGTCTTTGTGCTTATGCAGATGCATGTTGTGCTGCATTTAGAGGTAGAGTGAAGGATAACATTGAAGGAGCCACACTCATTTGTGCTTAGGTGGATAACATTGAAGGAGCCACACTCATTTGTGCTCTATGTCGGGCAAGATATTCTGGAGCAGACTGTTAAAACAGCAATAGAAAGAGGAGAACATGGCTGGACATAATGTTTTGCCGTGACATGCTGCTAATGAGAAGGTTTAAAGCCATAATAAGATATATTAGATATGCCTGAGGGCAGCAATCCACATTAACAAATGATTGGGAAACTTTGCATATCGGGTCTAGAATATTTTTAACTCAGCTTCTGTGGAATTAGACAGATGTTGTTCTATAGTTTGTTTCCAATGGTTGTAGGGGTTGCAGACAAAAGTTTCAGCGACCTATGCAGCACTCCGAATAAGAACCATTGAACATCTGTTTATATCTGACAGTTCCTTATTTGGTCCAAGCATGTAGGTTATTGAAAGATGGAGCAACCCATTGTCTGATCGCCTTGATTCTGTTTAATTTTGTCTGTGCATTGCTGCTTTGAGAAGGCTTACAGGCACAAGGAGTGCCTTTGTTCAAATGGATGGACATAGTGGTAAAGGACGGGACAAATTTTTGTCTGTACAGACATGTCATATGATCCTGGGTCTGCCTCTAATGGCAGGGGTTTCAATTCCCCTCTTTTGCATGAGTATTTGTGATGCAGCTGTATGTTGGCTCTGGACAATGGTTTATAAATCTTATGCTGATGTGGAAATGCAGTTTGACCCCATCATGGAGTCAACGAACGGTCCACAATGCTCTGTGAGGAATGATAGAGGGAATATTACAGTGATCAATGGTCAGAAATGAACGATAATAAGAAATGAACGATAATTTGTGGACAGAACTATATCTATTAACTATATCGCTTGTTTTCCCTTATCGCTTGTTTTGGACCATTGATTTACATAATATTCTCACGCATATTCCTTCCTATGCATTCTACACCGCCCACCAAATCCGTGATGGGGTCAAATCCTCAAAACCCTAAGATTGTTTAACCTTCACAATAAGTCAATATACTGTGTTAACATACAATCGCCTCACAAAAAAGTTCCCTAGGGGATTTGAACCCCCGCCGCCGGACTAAGGCGTAACTACAACACTTCCAAACATGTGAACAACCCATAAATATTCAACTCAAACCTTCAACAAAAGCACTCCGCAATCACGCTGCTTGAACATCAAGCAAAGAATCCATACCTATACACGCCAAAATCACCAAGCAAGCAAATTTTAAATATTTCAAATGTAACATCATAGCTACACTTGTTTGCCCATTTTCCCGTGATTCTCGCATACTCACAACAGAAATTAATCTTTTGTATGAATATAAATGTGTCTCCATCTTGCCTTGAAGGATAATTACAAGAAAATCTTATGAGGCATGATTTACAAGATCCATGAACTTTATCAAAACAGATATAACCAACCGATAATTATGTAGCAGCCTCTATTATGCACACAAGGAGAGGCCAAAAAATAGCAATGGTAGTTTTTGCCCTGTCCAACTCATCTTTCATCATATCTTCCCATGAATTGGGCTCAGACTAGCTAAGCAAATTGTATACATTGTGAAGTCAAGTATGGGCCAGTTTCCAGAAATAACTGCAGAAAATATATACCTAGGATTGTAGTAGTCTTTTCGAGGCCAAATCTTGCATGGATTATCTTGAACACGATGCTCAATCATCAAACCTTCTAAAACACAAGTCCAACCCACCCAGAAACAAACTTGCCGGGTCAACAATCACGATCTTTTCATGGTGTGACCTATAAGTAACTCATTTATTTCTAGCTAAAATTAAATATCAAACTCTTGGGCTGAAAAAACTATACCATTTACAAGCAATAGCATACCATACTATAGGTATACACCATAAGAGAAATGATCGTGGAAACGAAAACACCTTGATATTTTCATGAATGTTGAGTAATCTATTCTTGGTATGTAAACTATTAATTTTGAGGTTTTATAGATACCTCTTTGTAAATCAAAATGTATATCCGCAAATGTAAATATTTCCAACATGATAATATAACCAACATATAATACCATTGACATTAATAAATATAACCATTGGATCCAACACATTTAAATTAAAATCCCCTTTAAACCCCTTTGGTTTGGGTGCATATTCACACTGGGGTGACTCCGGCAACGAGTCGTTGGATAGGCATATTCGCCCTTTATTCCTTAATCTACACCGCACGAAAGTTCCTCGCTTGTGGGGTATGCAAGTACAAGATTTGCTATATCGTATAATAAGATTCGCAAAAATACTATAAGATTTCAACCTAATACTATATGGTGTTGATTTCAGACGCAAAAATACAATTATGAGGGCTCTCGCCGCCCCTAACGCCACCCCCATGTGAATATGCACCCAAACCAAAGGGGGTTTAAGGGGATTTTAATTTAAATGTGTTGGATCCAATGGTTATATTTATTAATGTCAATGGTAGTTATGTGTTGGTTATTATACTAAAAATTTGGCCCTTCGGGGCCATAAAAAAAAAAAATGACGCGGAGAATATAAAAGACATTTAAAACATGTAGCAATATGTGTTATGTAATATGCAAAAGATTAAAAAAAAAAAGGGAATATAGTAAAATGAAACATGAGTAACTATAATATTAAAGCATAATGTAATATAATTATATATGCTATAAAAGCATTTTATTTAGAAATTTAAAGCCAATGCCCGCTTTCAAGACATCAAAATTTCTTGTTGATACGTGATAGATATAATAAATGATTGAAATCACAGGGAAAGACTTCTTTCTAGATATCAAATTGCAAGAGTGATGTTTCGCGGTAAAGGAGTAGAAGAATGAACAAGGTAAAAAAAGCAGCCTACCTTAAAGCAAAACGCTGTTCGCGTTGTTTCTTCAATTCAAGCCGAGTAGGAAGTGCTTGGATTCTTCCACGCTTTAAACCAACTATAGGACCGAACTCAACGCCAAACATTGGGAAGGGCTATCCATGGCCATCCTTTTGCTTACTTTTATACTTTAGCCTCGAGACTAGTCCTTTTTCGCATTTCTGAGTCCTCTTCATGGTTGCCTTATTCAATACAGAGATACAGAGATGGGTTCTGATTTGCTTGCCTTTTTGAATCCGCTGCTGCCTAGAGTTTTTGCACCTACTTTTAAAATAACAACCAGATTTGTAAATAGCTACTGTCTCAAACTTAGACTTACAGATATAATAATATTATCGCCGGACTCAAACTCACGTACCACGCTTTGTGATCACGGTGAGGCAACCGAAGGTTGTGAATATAGATCTTGCTGCTTTAAACGACCTGCAACACAAAACGGCATTTAGAGAGCCAAAGAGTGATTTTCAGAAGATTTTGAAGTGCTTCCAAGAAGGTATCAGCCCATCACAGACAGTTACCCCCTTCCATCTTTGCAACGGAGCAACAAACTGCATCAATCTACATCTACCGCCTCTAACCTCGTAATCCCCGATTCCCCACGATGGTACGTGAAGTTCTTGACTTTAATGATGCCTATGAATCGTAATAAGATGGCTCAGAGAAATTTAGAAGCTCCTCTCCACCAAAAGTTGTCCCGCTTTGGAAATTCTTGCATTCTTAAATACCGCTTCAAAATTCATCGATGGGTTTCTTGGGAGCCTAAGGGTCAAATCCCGATTTAATGATCTAAGGCGCCCGGATTCACCTGGCACCTTAATCGATTCATGGCATACCCAGCAAAAACATTTGAGGCACCATAAGCAAACAGGAGAGCTTTGCAAAAAAACAGAGGAGACCCCAAAGAAAAATAGGGAGATCAAATCCAAGAAAAGAAGCTTTTTCTTCTCTTCATACCGAATAGGCGATTGTTTGTTGTTTGCGGCATATAATCGGCTCTAAGAACCAAAGTGAATCCGTCGAGGTTGAATAGAGCTTGGAGCTCACTTCTTCTTGCCATCAAAGTAGAAGCCGAGGCCCAAGTATGTGTAAAAAGCTTTAATGTCGATGCATGGGGAGCTTTAGGTGAGCCCTTCAATCTCCAACCTTTACCGAGCTACCTTCATCTACGATTGAGAACTCGTGACCGCCTTCCGCTTAGAACAAACTCCCTTTGAACCAACCAAAAGGATTTTCGTGAAGAATATTGGATCGATCCATCATGTGAAGAGCCCATAGCCAATCCGCCACCATTCCCAACCAGCTACAATATTTCCGGATCAAAATAAGCTCCGAAAAAGAGTTCTTGAGTTGGCCTACAACTCAGGAATGCTATTAAGCAGCTCCAAAATGCCCCACAGATTCAAAAGATGGTAACAAACAACACGGATCCAACAAGAACATTAATTTTTGCAAGAATTGCTATCCACGAGGCTTGCACGTTCAGCCTTAAAATAAAAAGAGGGCTTTTGTTGTGAGCCCTTGGATGTTGGACCATTGAAAAAAAAAAGCTAAATCAACGACTAAGAAATGGTGCACTCTAGATGTACGCATTAGTACATCCATTCAATACGCCATGAAATCTTAGGAAAACCTTTGTGAAAAGCGTGCATAAAACACAAAAAGAAACCCCATATTATTATGCTACATATTTCTGCCGCTTTTGGTCCACTATTGAAAAGTATAGTTTTCTTAGGTCCACATGTTCTTTATTCAGAGATTTCAAAAAAACCTACATGTAGATCTATGGAGGTGTGGTTTTACTAACTAACGGTGTTGTTTTTAAGTGGACAAGGAACGCCCATCTGTTATTTTTAAGGAGTCGTGGTTTTTGTATTTTTTAGGGCGTGTGGTTTTTAAGGAGGTATGTTTTTTGTTAAAAGAACTGTGGTTTTTTCTTTTGAGGTAGTGGTGTTTTTAAGCGGGTGTAGTTTTTGGAGGTGTGGTTTATAAGTAAGTGTAGTTTTTTTTAAGGAGTCCGTGGTCTTTGCTTTTAGGACATGTGGTTTTTAAGGAGGTATGTTTTGTTAAAGAAAAGCGTGGTTTTTCTTTTGAGGTGGTGATGTTTCTAAGGAGGTGTAGTATTTGGAGATGTGGTTCATAAGTATAGTTTTTAAGAAGGATTTTTCTAAAGGATGTATGGTTCTCTAAAGGGGTGTGATATTTTAAGGTTCTTTATAGCCAATTTTGTAAGCATCATTATACAATCATTGCACTGCTCCCATCCATATGACACCCCATATAGTATTCATGTTGTCATTACATGCCATGTGTAAAAATGCAATATCTCATCTATTGTCCCTCTACCCTTCATGCTTATAGAAAACTAGAATGCAAAGGCATTATGAAGATCCCAAAATTGAATTGAACTGAATTTAACTTTAACATCCATGGGGACCAACAAGTCTATCGATCCAAAGGAGAGAGGGTGGGTGGGTGGGTGGGTGGGTGGGTGGGTGGGTGGGTGTGTGTGTGTGTGTGTGTGTGTGTGTGTGTGTGTGTGTGTGTGTGTGTGTGTGTGTGTGTGTGAGAGAGAGAGAGAGAGAGAGAGAGAGAGAGAGAGAGAGAGAGAGAGAGAGAGAGAGAGAGAGAGAGAGAGAGAGAGTTTTGCTCTTTTATGCCTCGAATCCATTTTTTGAGGATATGCACATAATCCCGTGTCCCATTCAGACTTGGGGAGTTGAAACCACACAACAAAAACCTTATAGAAATCGGGGATTCAAAAATTGTTTGTTGGTTCTTTCTTACAGTTCATTGAGAGAAAAATATATCCAATTTCTCTCCATCAACCTAGTTCTAAATCAAGCCAAAATTCTTTCCACATTACCTGATAGCCATTTCAAATATCAGCCAGAAATGTTAAAAAATACTCAAGATATCATCATTTAAGTGTACATACCGTTTTCTGGCATAGGGATGTGGAATGGCCAAATTTTTGTCCACTTGGCTCAAACATGCCACCTAGGCTCAAACATGCCAAGGTGGCTCAAACATGCCACCAAGGTGGCTCAAAAATGCCAAGGTGGCTTAAACATGCACCAAGGTGGCTCCAACATGCCAAGTTGGCGCAAATATGCCACGTGGGCTCCACCATGCCATCTAGGCTCCAACATGTCAAGGTGGCTCACAACATGCCACCTAGGCTCAAACATGCCAAGGTGGCTCAAACATGCCACCTAGGCTCCAACGTGCCACCTATCCAACATGCCACCATGGCTCTAATATGCTACCTAGGCTCTAGCAATCCACCTAGGCTCTAACATGCCAAGGTGGCTCAAACATGCCACATGGGCTCCAACATGCCACCTAGGCTCCAACATGTCAAGGTGGCTCAAACATGCCACGTGGGTTCCAACATGCCAAGGTGGCTATGCTCAAACATGCCAAGGTGGCTCCAACATGACAAGGTGGCTCAAACTTTCCACCCAGGCTCCAACATGCTCAAACATGCCACGCGGGCTCCAACATGCCACCTAGGCTCCAACTTGCCAAGGTGGCTCAAACATGCCACGCTGGCTCCAACATGCCACCTAGGCTCCAACATGCCAAGGTGGCTCAAACATGCCAAGGTGCTCAAACATGACACCTAGGATCTAGCATGCCACCTAGGCTCAAACATGCAAAGGTGGCTCAAACATGCCACGTGGGCTCACCTAGGCTCCAACATGCCAAGGTGGTTCAAACATGCCATGCGGGCTCCAACGTGCCATCTAGGCTCCAACATGCCAAGGTGGCTCAAACATGCCAAGGTGGCTCAAGCATGCCGGGGCTCAAATATGCCAAGGTGGCTCAAACATGTCATGCGGGCTCCAACATGCCACCTAGGTTCCAGCATGCCAAGGTGGCTCAAACGTCTCACATGGGCTCAAACATGCCAAGGTGGCTCAAATATGCCACATGGGCTCCAACATGCCACCTAGGCTCAAACATGCCACGTGGGCTCCAACATGCCATCTAGGCTTCAACATGCCAAGGTGGCTCCAACATATCATCGTGGCTCCAACATGCTCCAAACATGCCAAGGTGGCTCAAACATGCCATGGCTCCATCATGCCACCTAGGCTCCAATAACATGCCAAGGTGGCTCAAACATGCCACCTAGGCTCCAACATGCCAAGGTGGCTCAAACATGACACCTTAGCTCCAACATGCCACCTAGGCTCAAACATGCCACTTAGGCTCAAACATGCCAAGGTGGCTCAAACATGCCATGTGGGCTCCAACATGCCACCTAGACTCCAACATGCCAAGGTGGCTCAGGCATGCCACCCGAGCCCAACATGCCACCTAGGCTCTAACATGCCACATAAAATCCAACATGCCACCCTAGACTCCAATATGCCACCTAGCCCCTCGACATGCCACCTAGGCTCCAACATGCCAAGATGGTCAAACATGCCATGGGTTCAAACATGCCACCTAGGCTCTCGATATGCCAAGGTGTTCTGACATGCCACATAGGCTCCAATATGCCACCTAGGATCTAACATGCTAAGGTGGCTCAAAAACATGCCATCTAGACTCCAACATGCCACATAGGCTCCAACATGCCAAGGTGGCTCAAACATGCCATGTGGGCTCCAACATGGGTGGCTAAAATATGCCACCTAGGCTAAAACATGCCAAGGTGGCTCAAACATGCCACGCGGGCTTCAGCATGCCAAGGTGGCTCCAACATGCCACCTAGGCTCCAACATGCCACCTAGGCTCAAACATGCCAAGGTGGGTCGAACATGCCAAGGTGGCTCCAACATGCCACCTAGGCTCCAACATGCCAACGTGGCTCAAACATGCCACTTAGGCTCAAACATGCCAAGATGGCTCAAACATGCCATGCGGGCTCCAATATGCCACCCAGGCTCCAACATGCCACATAGGCTCAAGCATGCCAAGGTGGCTCAAACATGCCAAGGTGGCTCCAACATGCCACCTAGGCTCCAACATGCCAAGGTGGCTCAAACATGCCACGCCGCGGCTCCAACATGCCACCTAGGCCTCAAACATGCCAAGGTGGCTCAAACATGCCACCTAGGCACTAACATGCCATCTAGGCTCAAACATGCCAAGGTGGCTCAAACATGCCACGCATGCTCCAACATGCCATCTAGACTCTAACATGCCAAGGTGGCTCAAACATGCCACCTAGGCACTAACATGCCATCTAGGCTCAAACATGCCAAGGTGGCTCAAACATGCCACTGGGCTCCCAACATGCCACCTAGGCTGCAACATGCCAAGGTGGCTCAAACATGCCACGAGGACTCCCAACATGCCACCTAGGCTCCAACATGTCAAGGTGGCTCAAACATGCCACTAGGCTCAAACATGCCAAGGTGGCTCAAACATGCCACGTGGACTTCAACATACCAAGGTGGCTCAAACATGCCACCTAGGCTCTAACATGCCACGTAGGCTCAAACATGCCAACATGACTCCAACATGCCACCTACGCTCCAACATGCCAAGGTGGCTCACGCATGCCACCTAGGCTCAAGCATGCCACCTAGGCACTCCAAGTGGTGACATGGCATGCCAAGTAAGCAAGATCAAGTTTTGACTAGGCAAAAAATGAAAAGATGTCCATCTTTGGTCTTTTTATTGGGTGATGTTGGCAAATTTTGGGTGACATGGCTAGATGGTGGTGGCGTGGACATGATGACTAGGATTTTATGCAAAAAATATGATAACCTTTGGAATTTTTGGTAGAGGAGTTTGGCAGGGATAGAATAGAGGATTTTTATACATGACACCTTCCCCAAATCGAACGGGCCAAGACTTTTGCATAGGTTCCTCACCAAATGGGTTCAACAAAGACCCGAGGCGGACCTCATAAAGGTTGCAAGGGGTGCCTTTCTCATGCCTCAGGAGGGCAAATGCCAATGCCCTCCCTCCCGGAGCTCGATTTCCTTATCCGACCGTTGAATCCGCTGTTCAAGTAACGTGCTTCGAGTAGGTTAAAAAAAACCCAAGATCGGCTCGGGAGAACTTATCAAACCGCCCGAAGCATCTTGGATCGTCGTGTAGAAACCCAAGTGTTTTATCGTTCGGACCATCTGGGGAGGCTTCTGGAATGGAGATTCCGACTTTGCCATATCGTCCGAATGGTGAAATTACCCTAGAGACTAAGTTACGGTCATTCATTGGCGGCAAAAAACACGAACCCTCTACATGGCAGTATTCCGCAACCACCTCTTCGGCCAATTGACTATGAACGTGTTGGACATGAGCTACTTTGGTGCTTCTTGGAGAAGGGGTAGTCTTCTGCCTACGAAACTTGATCTCCAGGGTAATATCGACATTTTGAGTCCATTGGCGGTCGGTTCAGGTTCAGTGGGAGGTTCAAACATCCATGGCCGAGGGGCCTTCGGAAGGACCTTTGTGGTGAACTGCTTTCGGAAGTTTTTAAGGGTTCATCTTCTGGCATCAACACCCTCCCTCTACCTAATGACATTGTGCAAGATCCTGGTCGAATCTGACTAGGATATGGCCTCTGAAACATAAACCCTGTGTGTTGCTAGGTTATTGAAGTGTTTATGTTATGGAATTTAGTTTTAGTCGAGTTGCACTTGGGACATGGTCGAAGCAGTTGAAAACAAGCAATAGGAACTAACAGAATGGGGTTTGGCCATCCTCCTCGATTGTGACAATTAGAAGTCAAGAGCACCTTTTAGAGTAGCAAAATTGTTTGGTATCATTCGGGGTGGCCAATAGATCCAAACTCTGTTATTTCAGTTGCCATGGCTCTGCATGCATGTTTAGAAAAGAGACACCTAGTTATCCAAGAAAACGACCATGTTTTGGCCTCCAAAACATAAACCCTACAATAACCTTGCAACACACAGGGTTTACATTTCGAAGAACAAAACATGGTCCTTTTCTTGGATAACTAGGTGAATCTTTTCTAAACATGTATGCGAAGCCATAGCAACTGAAATAACAGAGTTTGGATCTATTGGCCATCCAGAATGATCCCAAACAATTTTGCTACTCTAAAAGGTGCTCTTGACTTCTAATTGTCACACTGGGAGGAGGATAAATCCAAACCCCATTCTATTAGTTCCTATTGCTTCGTATTTTCAACTACGTGAAATTTCTTGACCATGTCCCAAGTGCAATCGGGATTAAAACTCGACCTCCATAACATAAACCCTTCAATAACCTAGCAACACACATGGTTTATGTTTCAGAGGCCATATCCTAGTCGATTCACCGTGATCCACGTGAGAGGGAGGGTCTTGATGCCGTAAGACGATCCTTAAAACCTTCCTCAAAGCAAGCTCACCCTAAAGGTCCTTTCCCAAGGCCCCTAGCCACTCTGGATGGGCAATTCTCCCACTCGTGAACCGTGGAACCGACTCGCCAATGGATTCAAAACGTTGTATTACCCCTGACTAAGTTTCGTGGGCAAAAGACCATCCCTTCTTTAAGAAGCGCCAAAGCAGCTCATGTCCAACACGTTCATAGTCAATTGGCCCAAGAGGTGGTTATGGAATACTGCCATGTAGAGGGTTCGTGTTTCTTTCGTTGCCAAAAATGATCATGTAACTTGGTCTTTAGGGTAATTCGCCATTCCGGACGACATGACGAAGTCGAGTCTCCATTCCGGAGCCTTTATACTGCCCGAACGACAAAACACTTGGGGTTCTACACAGTCGACCACAGAACGCTTCGAAGTTTGATAAGTTCTCCCGAACAGATCTTGATTTTTGAACCTTTCGGCTAAAAGTTACTTGAACAGCAGGTTCAACGGTCAGATAGGGAAACCGAGCTCCGGGAGGGGGGGCATTGGCATTTGCCCTCTCGGAGGAGCGCTGGCAGGAAAGGCAGCCTCGGCAATCTTTCTGAGGTCCGTCTCCTGGGGTCTGGCCTCTCCCATCTGGTGAGGAACCTGCGCAAAGTCCTGGCCCGATTTGGGGAAGGGTGTCAGCGCAAGACACTCGACACTCTTTCAAAGGTCCTGGCAACAGACGAGCAACTCCACCACTCTGGAACTGTGAATTGGCTTTGTTAATGGACTCAAAATGTCGATATTAGCATGAGAATCAAGTTTTGTATGCTGAGAATCTCTTTGCCTGCGGGGGCTTATGCGTTTCTTCTTCGATTATGTTCTTACTATGACTACGGTCAGATAAAGTTCACAACTTTAAAATGCCTCGTTCACTAGTAAGTACATGTTCCCAAATATCTACCTTGGGTTTTAAATCCAGTCCACATCAGGTACTCCTACTCCCAATGAAAGTTTGGTCCTGAAATGATATGGCAATGACATGGCAACTTGGAAAATGAAATTTTACTAGCTATTTTTAACTCTTTCAAAACATATTCCTTGCCAAATTTCTATACAAACATCCTAAAAAGTTATCATATGTCTTACAAGAATGCCTAGTCATCAAGTCCATATCACTCATATCTTGCCATGTCAGCCAAAAATTACGACATCACCCATGGAAAGCAAAAGTTGTACATTTGGTCTTGCATACTCTTGGCATGACATGTCACTGCTTGAGGTGCCACATCATCATATTCCATGCCAACTTTTGCTGACTATGGGGTACTTAATATATAAGATCCCATATTTGACTATAAAATAGTCAAACCTTTGTTGAGTGATGTATCCTAAATTTCAACACATCAGGTGCTAGAAACTTGGCGGGTTATATAGATCATTTTGCCTAGTATTTACAAACTTGTGGGGAATAATAGTGAGCCAAATGGGAGCACATGTTCCAGGGGAGGCGATTCCTGCCAAAAACATAGTGCTCAACTGAAGCTATTACACCTGTCCCTTTTTATGTTTGTCAAAAAAATAAACCATAATTTTTATGCCTTGAGCCATCGCATGGCAAGATGCTTCGGCGGTGCCACCACAGAGGGATCGCGACCCTCTGCCCCAGCTAGAAGCACCGCAACAGCATTATCCCTTGCAATGGCCTTCCTCCTCAAAAACAATTATATAGTACACATTTAGGAACCATGCAAATTGTGTAGCACATTTAGGAACCATGCAAATTAAGTAAAATTAAGGGAAATCTTTAAAAATGCCCTTGTATTTTTGCATATTTATCGAAATGCCCTTATATTTTTGTTATTTGTAAAAATGCTCTTAATTTAAGACAATGGAAATTTTCTGTAAAACAATGCAAATGAAAGCTCCATCAAGAACTCCTTTGACTGAAGCAGGAATCGGCGAAGAACCGGGGGCATCAGATCCCCTCCTCCATGTCAAATCTCATGTTTTCGATTTAAATCCCCCATTTTCGATAGATCAATTTCTCATCCACAAAAGAAAGTAGAATAAAGATTCGATTCCTTTGAAGCAAGAATCCGCAGAAAAAAACTTGGACATCAAGAATCGGTGGAAAAACACCTGGGCATCAAATCACATGCTCTGCATTTGAGTCAGACATCGACTGTTTCTGGCGACAGTAAAGGGATGGCCGGATTTGTTTTGTGATGTTGCAGATGTCTGAACAGGAGAGTTGAAAATGTGAATAGCTTTAGCAAGGATGTATTCCGATTTGAAGCTCTAAAGGTTTTTGAAGGACAAACTAGATTGGGCACAAACTTAGAGCGACGAGAAGAAAAAGATAAACCAGTTTCTGAGTCTGCACCATGTGTTGTTGGAATTTCCAGTTTCCAATTGCTCAGCTCGTGAAAAAGCTGGGAACATCGATTTATGAGGTCGAGCAAATAACTGGAACTAGGAGTATTGTCGTCTGCAATTGGTACACGATTTGGAGATAGCTGGAGCAAATTTGGAGTTGCACTGGCAGAAGCAGTCTTGAGAAAGGTGGTTTCATCTATTAGGTTAGAATCTTAAGCTCTGTTTTTATCATGTAATCAAGAATTGAAAACAAAAAGAATAGATTTGTATTAAGAACATCAAGACAAATGTAGAGATCGAGCGAAGGAGAGGAGGAACATAGAGATCGATCCAGCTATGCCATATGCAGAAGAGTACACAAAAGGGGCAATTTGATAAATACACAAAGTACAAGGGCATTTTAACAAATATGGGAGAATATATAGGGGCATTTTTAAAATTTTCCTTAAAATTATAAAGAAGGCGAAACCATCAACGGCCGAGATGGACCGAGATGAACGGCCTGGATTTTGATCCAGGTCGTATCATCCTATTGGTTGGGTCGATTTGTGTTTCTTTCCCTTCTTTCCCGCTTTCCCGCTTTCCTTGTGATGCAGCTATGGTGATTCCGTTTCCTGCTCCTTCCAGCTATGGCGATGGCAGCATCCCGTGAATCTGGCAGCATCCCGTGGTGAGCTCGTGAATCTGGCAGCATCCCTTGGTGAGCTCGCAGCCTGTTCTAGGTGTTCAATACAAGGTTTCACTGGCAGACCCAATATCCCCTCTTTGCCTACACATCTGTAGCTGCGACCTCTGTGTTTGCCATGTTTGTCTCTTGTCTGCTTTCTCAATCCACCTCTGCTTTTCTCTTGGCCGAATCTGCTTCTGCTGTGGGCTACTCTACCCATGTTCGCCAATCTGCTTCTGCTGTGTGCTTCTGCTGTTGGGCTTATCCACCATGAAGCTGAATGAAGAATGACAGGGAGCTTGGCAGAAGGGTGATTTCGGCCATATGGCAAATAAGGTTTTTATGCGTCTTGTTTGGATTGCCTGCAAAAGCTGAAGTCCAATCTTCTGCTTGACGTCCATCTCTATGAGAATGTGGAGACTTTATATGAGCAAATACGGCACAAGGCTCTGATTCAATAAACCCTTTCATTTTGGATGACCTTAATACAATGGCTGCGGCATTCAAAACCAATGTCACAGGCTTGGAAAAGGAGCTTGTGGTTTTGATCATGGAAAACCAAACTCAGGTATGCCTCTCAGGTGTATTTGGCATGTATTGGCAAAAATCATTGTCTGACATGTGCATTTACAGGCCAGATCAAAGAAATACAACTTTCCAACGTGCTCTGCAAACAGGTTCTGAGTTCCAATAAAATATGAAGACGATGTTGCTACGTGCAAACCTCATGCGCAATGATTTTATGGTTAGTGCTAAAGGAAGTGATCTCTGCACGATAAAAGCCAGCAGCTATTTGCAGCATATTCAGATATTCGATCTTATGAGGAAACAGTTTCTATTTTTGATGCTTCCAATATGCCTTTTTAATGGCATTGGTCCTTTTTAGAAGTAATCTCATCTCCGTATATGATATACAGGTTACACAGTCAGTGTTCATCTCTTAGCAAGATTTAAGGTAATATGCTTTCATGGACTTTGATTCATTCTGAATTGGCTATGTCTTAGCATAGCATTGTCTTAGGCAAATCTCGGCCTCCATAGCTCCTTTCCTTTCTGTTTTGCAAAAGATATTTTAGTCTATTTTAGTTTTGCATCGTCTATTATTATTGAATCAATGCAACTCTTTTTTATCACAGAATAAATTCACTCATGGCTGCAAGGAAGGATATGCTGGTTGGCCTTTTCCTGTCATACATTTTTCTGATAGAAGCTTCAAGGTCAGTTCCTCTGGCTAGTTTCTTACGGGTTGGGTTGCTCATAAGATTGGAAGCAACCATATATCATGTCTTTGGCATCTTTGGGAGGTCCCACTCCATGGGAGAATAGCACATATAAGAACCAGGGTAAGACTATCCCAAACCCATATAAGATGGTCGGATCGAACCCCATTGGCACAGTCTAACTGTGCTACAGGAACCGAGTCAATGCCCGGGCTACAGTGTTTTCAAATTATAATAATCTGATGTTTTGATTTAATTGTTCTGAACCTTTAACCATTAATCAAATATGAGTTTTACCCATTGAGTTTTACCCATTGAATGTTTTAATGTAAATCTAAAATTTAGATTGCAATCAAATAATATCATAGTATCTGTCTTAATGTTTGGGTTTGATTCTTAAAGCCTTCCCTAAAAGGCTGTATTTATTTTGTTTGTGTTTGCATTCAAATATTGTGTGCTCTATATTTTGCAGATTGAAATTATCACTAGGCAAGAAGAAAAAAGTAGAAGCGTGTTTTTTTTTTTAAAGAATGTGGGTGCCACGTGTCAAGGTTTGATTAGTTAAAAAGATATCCACATATAAAGAATGAGTGCCACGTGCCAAGATTTGATTGCTTAGAAACATGTCTACGTGTAAACCAAACGTTGTAAACTTAAAAAAAGTCTACGGATATTTTATTTTGATTTTCTTCCAAAAACAACACTTGGAAACAACTAATTTAAGAAATAACGTGTCTATTTTTTAATAGCTACATATAATATTGAGGAAAACAATATTTGAAAATAGTAATTATTTTTAAATGCAACATGTAACCATCATTCATTTATTTTGGGATTATGTCTATTCCAAAATCGCGCCAAATAAGCATTATTTTTAGCAAATCTAGTGCTTTTCATTTCTTTTTTTTTATTTACAAAATTGTAGTGTATGTTGCATACTTGGCTTTTCTTTTGCATTTAACTTAAATAAGGCAAAAAATTAACTTGTTTTCTTGAAATTAACATCAAGCGATTATATAGCATTACATCAGTAAATATACTTCAAACAATAAATTTTTTGTTGACATCACAAGGAAAATAACTAATTCCTTCACGAAATCAAGCAAATATTAGAATAAATAAAACATAAAATATTCCAAGTGGCAGTTTTTAACCACGTTTTTAACCTTCTTCAATCTAGAACTGTCCTCTTAAAACACTATAAAAGAGACAATTGTTAAAATGTAGTCACTGTTAAATCGCGCTTGGCGCGGTTTTACAACCACAACAAAAACCAATGCTTACTAAAACTGCCTGTTTTCCTTCCCTTCGCAAGCTATAATCCAAGCTATAATCCAATAAACACTCCTGCTGTACATCAATTTAAAGTAGTTGTAGATTTCATATTATACAAATGGAACAACAAAAAATGGCTGGGATTGATGCTATGCAACCAAAAATTGGCGCAGGATGCTTTAAGATCGATTGGAATACTCTGTGCTATTTCTGTAAACTCCCATTGAGCAGATCCGGTGGCAAATTAGCTTACAATGCAAATAATCCCCTGCATTCAAAGGGGAGTTTTTACACTGATTGGAATACCCTCTGATCTTTTTGCAAAGCCTTAACAAATAGATCCAGTAGCAAATTGAAGCTTGCAGAGCTTTTAAGATGCAATAAGCATCTTAAATCCCAATGATGCCGCATATTTATCTTCTGGTTGCATTCAACCCTGTAATCTTGGGTTCCAGCTCGCTTTTCTGCCATCCATGGCTTGAAACAGGAGACATCCCAAGCTTCTCTCCAAGTTTGATGGCATGCAGATTAGGTACCATAAAGCAGGAAAATTGTGCAGAAGGGTACAACCAGAAACTAGCACAGAAGGATCGAACCGGAACAAAAAGGGCATACTTAACCAGAATGCAAAATATGGTAGAGATAAAATTGAATGGCAGAAACGGAATAGGACACAACCGGAATGCAAAATATGGAAGAAAGATGGATTGGAGTACTTTGTGCTCTTTCTGCAAATCCGAAATGTGTAGATATGCCAGCAAAACAAATCTTACAATGCACATAATCCTTTGCATGCAACCATAACCTGCAAAGCAATGAGAGCCTGCAAAAATTGGATGGAAGTGGGTGTAAAAACCTGCACAACAGCGCCTTTAGAGCTTCTTCTCAAGATTAGAATGCCCTCAAGTTTTCTGAAATACAGAAATGAAAGAAATTTGTACCTCAGACGAAAAGAACACTGTGGTGGAATGCATATGCTCCACATGTCCATCTCCTCGTGATTGCATTTATCTAATAATTAGTAATACATTGAAGCACGGGCTTGAGCTATGCATGAGCAGGGGCATAGAGCAGCGGGTCGATGCGTGAAATCGGGCGTGAGGGTCAAGAACAGCCCATGGAATTTTACAATGTATACGCCTAAGTCTCGCGCTTACCACACTAATCGCCTCTAGGTATTGAGCGGTCCCATCCTCCTTTCTTCTGAGGCAAAATAGAAAATAGAGATGGGCCAGAGAGAGAAAGGAAAACGCAGAAGCGCACGCACGACCGAGAGAAAATGCAAAATAGAAAGAAAAGAAAAGAAGGCGGGGGGAAAAAGAAAACGCGAGAACGTGAGGGAAAGGGAATAAAAACTAAAAAAATTTGAGCACACGGGCGGGAAAAATAAAAGCGCAAAACAAGAAAACAGCGGAAAACAAGAAAACAGCGGAAAGTGGCAATCTAATTTTAGTCCAAAAATTAAGACATATTCTAAAAATAATTGAATGATGGTTATGTGGATTTCTTTAAAAACTACACATCTTTCTCTAAGAAAACAATGACAACTTTTAAAAACTACAAGTAGAGGAAAAAAACAAAACGCATAGAAAAAGAGAAAAAGATCTGTCTTTTTTACTTCTTCATTAGTAGAAATACGTAAATCTACGCGTGTACTTTTCAAAAAAACAACGCATGACTTCTTACAAAAACAACAGTGACAAAAAAAAACCACACGTAGAAAAAAACTAATAAAAACAATAGTGAAAAGAAAGGACACGTTGACAAAAAACGGCCAAAAGACCAACGTGGAAAATTTCTGCCAAAAAACCACTATCTCTTTGTGCAAATACGGATAAACGGGCCACGTGGACTTTTGGGGCCATTTTGGTGTTGTATAAAACAACACTTCCGTACAAGTAAAAAACAACTGTGGACCAAAAATTGGGGTCAGTGTGTAAGTGCGGCACTGAACCTTTACATGAATATATACCTGTACACCCATCCTTGCTTTACTCCCTAACAAAGAATGTAAGCGAGATGATTCATTGAGGTTAAAAGGGCGCCTCAGATATAACTCCGGACAAAGCCACCAACCGGTGATAAAAATCTGCAAATACCCATTAGGCTTTCCTAAAATAACTATCCTATTCTCCAAGAATATAGTAGTTACATGAAATAACAAGCAAATAACAGAACATGAAGGCTACCTTAGACTTTGCATCTTCGATGGCTCCAGCTATTGCATTAAAGGTAGCCTGCCCATCAACAAACCATTGTGCTGCCATGTCATCATCTGTAATTCCTCGTAGAGGAGCAAAGGAGCCAAAGCGATGAGGATGGCACCAACCTTCAGGTGGCCTTAGTCCTGCATCATTGATTGCAGCTACCCAATCCTTTGCATCAACCCCTGCCTTTGTCCTTAGCTTAACGGCCCGGTTTCCACATGTAACCTGAAGAAATTAGCAATCATATGCAAGCTTAAATTTTATAGCTAGCAATCGTACTAATTCAACAAAACTTGCAATTATGCTAAATTTCTCCCTGAAACGAAACAACAGATACTAGTCATGGACATTTTGGCATTTCACTCACATAGAAACTAAATCACAAAGGATTGTGTTCCTTTGCCATCTTCGCTAGGCAGATTTGGCCCTCACTTCGCCCCCTAGATGGTGGAAGAACATCAAAGACAATTATGTCCAAAAGCTTTGGATCAAATGGATCCGATAAAAGTGCCAAGAAACCTGCTTTTAGTACAGCCCACACCTGCAAGGCAATGTATCTTTTCAAGCTGCATCAGGTACTATATGCCCACTGCACCTATCTGGACGCAAAACACAACCTAATCATAAAGCACGTACTAGCAATCAAAACATAATGAAGAAACACACTTGGTGGAGCCGTGTCTATGAAGCAGACAGTATCGCAATTCCTATCCTCTCCTTCTGCAAATCCGGCGTCCGGCTCTCTGCTCCACCATATTGAGTGCCTCAGCTTGCCTCCTCCTGTCCGCCAAATGCCACCAAACCCTAAAATCTATAAATAGAGAGTGCACAATCTAAGAAGATAAGGACAAAAACCTTTGATGCTATGAAACCCTATTTCCACCGTCATCATTCTACTCTAATGCATATGACTACCTATACTAGACCTTATAAAATCATATAATACACTTGTCCCTTTTCACAATTTCGGAACTTATAGAGATACTTCTCGTGATCCAAACTACAATTTTATCTTTTACACGTGATCTTAGGATCTATTGAGGCATGTGTCAGTTGGAATAATGCAAAAAACCTTTTAAAACTTGAGATCCAAAAATCTGTTTGATGTTTTCTTGTGACAGTTCATTGACAGAATTTTTGATCCATTTTGAACTCGTTGTTCTCCATCGTCCCAGTTCCAAATCAAGCCAGTTTTTTCCCACATGTTCTTACAACGTTTCTCTGATACCTACAACAATCAGGCAAAAATGTTAAGTAAAGCTCGAGATCTCATCATTTGTGTGTACAAACCTTTTTTTTGTCTCAGGGAAGTGCATTGGCCAAATTTTCTTATCACTTTGAACCCGACTTTCTTAGTCATGCCAGATCCAAATAAAGCCAAATATTTTTCCATATCTCACCACAACTTTTTTTTTATTGCTCCTCCAAAAATCATTTGAAAAAGGTAAGTACCGCTCGAGATATTCAGATCTGAGTGCAACTACCTCATTTTGCTTTGGGGATCCTAATGTGATTGATGCCTCTTTGCAAATTTTGCACAAAAATTGGTTGCCTTAAGCAACTATGAGGTTCTAACCAAGTACAGTCCACTGAGATTGATTCAAGTGTCAGGTTTCGGGTCAACACCTGGCAATGGACGGGCGACCTCCCCACTATGGAGATTTTCGCAAAAAGATCTATATCGTAGCTAGAGTCCTTTGACCCTTTCTACCATTAGTTGACCATGGAAAATCCCATTTGACCATGTTTGGACCTATGTGTTCCTTTTTCTTGCCCCAAGCAAAAAGAGCATGTTGATCGTAAACCTGGCACTTGGACAACCTAAGTGGATTTTTATGATTTAACCCTCCATGTTGCAAAAATTGCAAAAATGTATGAAACACTTTGGAATCCCTAAATCAAACTGAGACAGTTGCACTCAGATCAGAATATCTCGAGCTGTATTGATCATTGTCCTATTATTTTTAAAGGAGAAATCGGAAAACATTTGTGGTGATATGCGGGAAAAAAATTGACTCAAGTTGGATCTGGGATCACTAAGATGATTGGGTTTAAAGTGGACAGAAAATTTGGTATGTGCTCTTCTATGGTAAAAAAAAAAGTATGCACACTTAAATGATGATATCTCGAGTGTCATTTAACATTTTTGGCCGATTTTTAAAATGACTATCAGTAAAAACTTATAGGAACATGTGGAAAGAAATTTGGCTTGATTTGGAACTAAGATGATGGGGAAATAAATGTTAAATTGGATGAAATTTTCTGTCAATGAACTGTAAGCAATAAGTAGCAAACAATTTTTTTTGGATTCAATTCAACTCAATTTTGGGATCTTCATATGCCTTTGCATTCTATTTTTCTATAAGCATGAGGGGTAAGGGCAATAGATGAGATACTCCATTTTTATACATACATGTAATGACAACATGAATACTTTATATTGAGTCAGATGGATGAGAGTAGTGCAATGATCATATAATGGTGCTTATAAAATTGGCTATAAAGAACCTTAAAAAATCACATCCCTTAAGAATAGAATAGAATAGAATAAATTTTTTAACGTCCACGGAGACCAATAGGTTATGGGACCCATACATCCTTAAAAAAAACACCACCCTAAAAATGACAAACACTTAAAAAAACACACTTCTAAAAAGTACATTTCCTTAAAAACAACACCACCTCAGAAAAACAAAAACCACACTTCTTTTTACAAAAAAATATACTTCCTTAAGAAACCACACCTCTTAGAAAATAAATATATTCTACGGCAAAACATCAATGCGTGTTAGAGAAAAATATCAAAAACAAAAAAAAAACAAAAAAAAAAGTTTTTCATTAGGGCGGATTTGGGGTCTAAAAATGGCCTCCTATCAGCCATTCCACATCATATTTCCGCTCCTTTTTTCCATGCCACCTAGGATACCAAAATCTCATCATTACAGATTTACTTGGAATATTCTCCCAGAATAAGGGGGATTGCGTATTCATGGCGCCATATGTATTTAATTCTGTTGGTTGTCAGACAGGCTGATGCAACATGTGGCGCTTCTAAAAAGCCACTTGCATTATAGCATACCGGCAACTCATGACGGTGTCTCTTGGTTTGTCAGATACCAAGCGTGCGTGTCACCGATTCTTGCGCTATTTTCATTTAGAGACCATGGCCATACAAGCTTCCCGCCTTCCACATTTCAAAATTTGAATGTGTAGGTTGAAGCTTTGTATCAGACTTTCATTTCGAGGCGTTGCGGCTGCGCCTTATGGGTGGTTCACATGGAGAAGTTTAGGCCCTCCGCTGAGTTCTGGCGGAGTCAGTACTGATTAAAAAATTCAGCGCTGCATCAGCTACGCAAGTTGGATCTTGCAAGGGCTGATTTTCCAAAACGCGGCTGAATTTTTTGCCTCTAAACAAGTTCGTGAGTTTTTAAGCCGGGCCTTAGTTCGTCCATGTGAACCCAGCATTAACCGGGATCTTTACTTCATCCCAATACATGCTTCCCGCCCCCTACAATTCAAAATTTGAATTTGCTTAATTTATAAAAGCATGGATTGTAGGAGAATGGACTTTTCGATTTCCATATGCACGTTGCAAGTTTCAAAAACGAGGTTAGTACGGACGTTTGGCTCACCACGGCTTTAATGTCTTTGGGGCATACAAATTGTACACCTTCATTTCGCGCCGTGCGATCCATGCAGTATGGAAGCTCCAAATGATGTGTGGATAAGGATCCAACTGCCAGTCTTTCAATCGCAAAAAAGGAGGTTTAAAAAATAAGAACTTAGACCTCGACGTGTTGTGTCTTGCAGGTTCAAAAAGTGTCGACATCTGGGCGGATGGCAGTTTATATCCATTGGATCCGTTGAGTGGCAAGAAACCGTCATTTCAGGACGTTTCAAGTTTAGTCCGATTTTGTGGTGACGGTAACTCTGGCCTCCTAGGATATTGTGAGAGATTGAGAGAGGATGAAGGCATTCGGAATCGAATACAGTTCCTTGAGATGAGCCGCCTCGATAAGGAAGGGGAAATGTCCGTGAAGATGCTAATAAATGACATTATACTTTGCAATGCGAAGGGTTTATACATTCTTGAAGTACAAAGGTTATGGTGTTTGTGTTTAGATACCTCTAATACAAGAAGTCTTTGACTACTTTTAACATATTGCTATTTAAATTATATCAAAAATGAGTCTTGAAACCTTCTGACTAATTCCCAGAAATTTGTCCCTCTCTTTAAGTAGTAGAAGAACTCTTTGACTAGTTATCCATTTGATGACCTTTTTTTAAGAAAATATGATATGTGACGATAAGATAAAATTTATGAACATTGAAGGTCAAAGCCATCCTTGTTTAAAGAGGATCATATGATGCAAAATCTTCATGCATTGAAGTAATTGCATATATGAAATTAAGCCGGTGTGTGATCCTTAGTAAAAAAAGTAAATAGAAACACAAATATTGAACTTACAACTTAGCGTAAACAAATAGTATTTTAATAAACCAACACTTTATATACTAACACTTTACACTTTAAATAAGATATTTCTTTCTTTTTCAAATGGATCACACCAAAGTAAAAAAAATACATGAATGTGCAAAAAAAAAAGGGACACTAAATGGTGTGATCCACTTTTTTTTTTTCAAATGGATTCAAGTACTCATTCCATTTGTATCTAAAATGCTTTACCACTCTTAATAATACATTATCCCTTTTGCATATTATTTTTCAAGAAGGCAAAAAAAAAAAAAAGGGACACACTAAATGCGCATGGTGTGATCCACTTTCTTATTTGTTGTCAAATTAAAATTAAACACAAGTACTCATTCCTGAGATTTTTATCTAAAATGCTTTACTCACTCAATTAATGCAAAGCACAACAACTTCATTGTTGTCATTTTTCCCCCATAACTTTTGATACAAAATGTTAAGTCATTAGATTATCCCAATGATATATGGTTTCATATCGTTAACCTTAAAAAAAATATGAGCTTATATTATTTTTCGTAAAAGAAGGATGGGTTATCACTAGATAGATCTTGTAAATACGAACCCATTGCTACAAAAGTTTTTATCGGAGTTGGATCAAAAGTTAAAATGGAACACACTAAATTCGCCACATAATCTTGGAATGAGATATGATCCACATTCTTATTTGTTGTCAAATTTTTAAAATTAAACAAAAAGTACCCTAATGTCTCATTTAATGCTTTACCACCCCAAGTGCATAAAGTTATTAGTCCTTTTCAAAGAGCATATCTTTTTTTAAGAAGGATCACATCAAGCATCCTATTTGCATCTAAAATACTTTACCAACTCTAGTAGTACATAAAGTTATTAGCCCTTTTCAAAAAGCAAACACTTTATCAATAAATGAGCACGTCACATATCTCAAATAAGACACATATATATTTCTTTTATTAAACGATAATCAAAGTAATTTTACTATAGGAAGTCATCTTTTTCCAAAAAGATCACACCAAGCGCTAAAAGGTTGGAATATACTAAATTCGCATGGTGTGATCCACTTTCTTGTTTGTTGTCAATAGATAATAACACCAAGTCCCTCATCAATAGTCTCCCATTTGCATATAAAATATGTATCATTCCATATATTATGTTTTATGAACTAAACAAAATGTCAAAGCAAAATACAAACACTTAATCAATAAGGGTTCCAAAGCAAAATACAAACACTTAATCAATAAGCCAACACTTTACCAACAACCAAAGCTTTATTAAATAAGATTTTTATGCTATTTTATCAAACCTAACAATGTTTCCATATGTGACACTTTGAGTTAACTGATCCAAAGGCTCATGAAAGCGACATTTTATACAATATGTCTTTGGAGCTTTGTGTCGTGGCATTAGTAAACACCTCTAATGGAGCAAATATTTTGTAACTCATTTTTTCAACAACCCTGGATGCACGTCTTATCAAACATTTCTTCATTGCAAGGACACCATTCTCATAACTTTGAGGCTTGCACAATTCGCTTAAACGAGGTCATGGAACGACTTTCAAGCTCGGCTCCCACAACTTTACAACGTAAAACTAGATGCCCATTGCCCTGAATGTATATCAGCATGTCTCTTATGTCCATATGTTAGACAACAACGATGCTAGTAATGCTTTTCCCTAGTCTCAAATCCCCGACATCTGATAAATATAGCCCAAAGTAAAATATTTGATTCAGTGAGTGAATATAAATCAAGAAGAGGGAAGAAAAAAGAAGCAAGGATCACATGACGCGAAATTTACAAAGTGCATATGCATTTTCGCATGGTGTGATCCATGTATTATTGAGGGTGCAAATTTGCAAATATCCTCCTCTTCAAATCCCTTCCCCCTCCCCTCCCTTCCTTTTTTTTTGCAATATACTATCCGTAGCATTTAGTTCTACCTATTCATTGCGTATGAATGTCGCTCGTGATGTAACTCCATAGTCACCCCTTCGTTAAGGATAGCATTCTCACCCACAAGCCTATGGATAGATATCCTTCCCACCGTCATGCCTTTATTATTTTGTAAGTGATGAAGCTAGAAGCAATGTAGGAGTACTAGGAGCAATGATGGATGCAATTAGAGATACAAGTAGGAAAAACTAGGAAAACTTGAATGAAAATTTGGGTAGTAAAAACATGGCATGTAATGTACATTTGCTTGTCCGCACATCGCCTCGCCGTTGTTGCTTAACTCTATGCTCGTCCCGCAAAAACACAGACACTATTGGAGACTTGGATTCCAAATGAAGAGTGAAGGCGGAGAGGATGCACGTAGCGGCGCTAATGTGAACAATGGAAATCTTGGTGCCAAAATTTGATAAGGTGGTTGGTGCATGTGGGCATGTGCACAGTAAGCGGGAAAAGTAGCCATTATTTTGGTCCGCAATACGATTTTCGAAAAATGCGGGCCATTAATATGATTGCAATGAATGCACAAACATGTCCTATGAAATTTTGCCATGTGGATGCCAAGTAAGCCTGCTCCTCTTTCTACTTGCCAACTAATACTGACTTTGGAAAAAAATGCGCAAACATCATTGGTCGCGAGAAACATGACGTGAAATTCTGGCATCCAAGTTATGGGCCATTTTGAGACCCCAAATCCGCCCTAATGAAAGCATAGCACAAGCACCATGTGTCGCCGACATAAAAAGTGTCCCCCACCATTGTGCTTAGACCCCTAGTAAGGGGGTGAACTAGTCCCAGAAAGACTGAGAGCCAACTATTCCGACCTGTTCTCGATCTGTAGGATACCTATGAGGGTGGAGCCGAATAACAAGCCAAATCTGATTCGAAAAATCTCAGAGCTTGGATTTAGTGCCATCAAATTTTTCTGGCAGGCTAATCTTAGGCTCCAATGAACCCCTCTTGGAGCTAGAGGATGACCCATTCCTGGAGCTCCTTGTTATCCAACTGTAACTGCTGGCATACTTGAACAAGTTGTTGGAATCTTTTAATAAGGATGAAACCTCCTCCATAGAGACAAGAACCACCCAATATGAATAAAGAAATGCTGAGGATCATAACAGACAAGAAATGGTAAGGGATTCCGGTTCAAACTATCATAAACCTATGCGAAAACAAGAAATACGGAGGAAATATGCTAAGATCGGCGAAGAATCTAATATATGAACAAAAATCAAGAGTACAATGGCTTGAAGGCAAGCAAGAACACGAGACAGATGTCTAGAAGGGTCAAAGGCGGTGTTGCCTTTGGAATAGTTCCTAACTGACATGCCCTTAACCAACTGGGCAAAACCGTCTAGACATTTTATGAGTAGTCGCTTCTACCCATTTATGCCGGTGTCTAGGGAACGCACACCAAGATCCACTCGAGCGGCCTCCCAGGGTCCGTTACAATCTCTCTCACTAGACTATGCTCGTCCTCGAGCATCACAAACCATAGATCACACCAGGGTGGTTTTTTAATTCACATACTCAAAAAAGCATGTGGACACATTGTCTTTGCCACCAGTCTTGCCCCGCCCTTCATTGCCCTTCAAGCGCCCTTCATTGCCCTTCCATAGCCCTTCATTGCCCTTCAAAAAATCATGAGTGTTTTCTATTATATAAAGGATATAATGACCATATTAGTGATGCAAATCATGATGACATAAATTATTTGGTGAAGGTGCTTATATGTGCTGTGATGGTCAAAAAACTGGGTAGGTCAATTAAAAAGTTACCCACCATCCCATGGTGTCCCAAGACTAAGTCATGACCTACAATCCAACGGTATTCCGAGTCATACTTGCCTTCATGGAGACTCAAACTCGAACCTTGCTCTGATACCAAATGTAATGTTCCTAATCGACATGCCCTTAACCAACTGGGCAAAACTATCTATACGTTTATGAGTAGTCGTTTCTACCCATTTATGCCGGTGTCTCAGGAACGCGACACCAAGATCCACTCGAGCGGTCTTTCATGAGTCCGTTACAATCCTAAGATTTTGAGGTATGTTGTGGAATTTATATTACTAAGGGATGCAAGGGAATAATAAAATAAAAATACCATACATGCAGAGTATACGTCGTATATGTAGAGATTATACGGTCAAATATACTGGTGGTTAATAAATGCAATAGTGAATATCTTGATGCATGTGATGGTGGAACATTTTGGAAGGCGATAAATTGTAGCTGGATTGCTGAAGGAGCAGGTTGTGAGCAGTACTCTGGGAGCGTTGTTGGAGTTGCAGAAGAAGTAAACGGGATTTCCATGTGGGGATCACGCCTTACACCTGGGGTTTTCTAGTGTAGCAAAGTTGTGCTTGTTTTTATAACAATGATTGTTTATACATCGAACATAGGATTAGAATTGAATCATATGAGCGTGGTCAAAAATAGGAATGCATGGTTTATGGATATTGATTCTTTTATTCTTGAAATATTTGAAGCTTGCATGGCTAGTAACAGATCTAAATATTGTCCTAATATTTTCCATCATGTTAATGACCTAACTGGTGATAGAAGAAGCCGATAGTTAGATGGGTTGGAATTCTTGAAGAATGGATTAAAATAAAATTCATGATATGTCAGATATGCCCGAGGGCAGTAATCCACATTAACAAATGATTGGGAACCTTTGCATATCGGTCTGTAGGTCATTTTTAACTCAAATTGTGGGAATTAGACGATGTTGTTCTATAGTTGTTTCAATGGTTGTAGGGCCAGCCGACCTATGCAAAGACCAATAAGGCAAACCACGAACATTCCGCTTATATCCTACGGGCCTTATTTTAACCAAGCATGTGGTGGTTATTGAAAGATGGAGCAACCTATTGTCCTGACGTTTCTTGATTCTCGCTTTTAATTTTGTCAGGCATTGTCGAAGGCTTGGCTGTGCACAAGGAGTGCCTTTGTTCAAATGGATGGAATATAGTGGTAAAGGATCTACAAATTTTTGTCTCACGCACATGTCATATGATCCCGGTCTCTAATGGCGTGGGGCCTAATTCTTTGCATGAGTATTTCTGTGATGCGTACCAGATGTTGGCTCGACAATGGCTTATAAATCTTATGTCGATGTGGAAATGCGCTAACTCCCCATCATGAAAGTCAACGAATCATCCACAATGCTCATGGAGGAGCCGATAGAGGGGAATATTACAAAGGATCAATACCGTCAAATGAACCATAATAAGAAATGAACGATAATTTGTGGACAGAACTATATCGGCTAACTATATCATGCAGTTCCCCATTCGTTTTGGACCATTGATTTACATAATATTCTCAATGATATTCCCTTCCTACATGCATTCTACAATCGTCCGACCAACCAAGTGATGGGGTCAAATCCTCACCAAGATTGTTTAACCTTCACACAAGTCAATATACAAAAGTTAACATACACCTACAAACAAATTCTATGGGATTTGAACCCCTCGGCTGCACTAGGGCAATCACAACATCTCCAAACATGTGAACAACCCATAATTCAACTCAAACCTTCAACAAAAGCACTCCCAATCATCAACAACATCAAGCAGCTAGAATCCATACCTATACCGCTTAAAATCACCAAGCAAGCAGCCTTTTAAATATTTCAAATGTAACATCATAGCTACACTTGTTTGCTCCATTTTCCAGATTCCATACTCACAACGTGTAAATTAATCTTTTAAAGGAATATAAATGTGTCTCCATCTTGCCTTGAAGGATAACACTACAAGAAAAATCTTATGAGGCATGATTTAAGATCCATGAACTTTATCGGGGCAAAGCAGATATAACCGATAATTATGTAGCAGTTTCTATTATGTACCACAAGGAGAGGCCAAAAATAGCAATGTGTAGTTTTTTGTCATTCAACTCATCTTTCTCATCATACCTTCCCTGATGAATTGGGCTCGCACTAGCTAAGCAAATTGTATACATTGTGAAGTCAAGTATGGGCCAGCCTTAAATAACCTAAAAATATATACCTAGGGATTGTAGTAGTCTTTTTTCGTGCTGGAATCTTGTAGCTGATTATCTTGAACACCTTATGCTCAATCATCAAACTCTAAACAAGTCCAACTCCACCTGTGAAACAAACTTGTCGGGTCAACAATCACGATCTCTCATGGTGACCTATAAGTAACCTACGGCTTCTAGCTAAAATTAAATAATTGAACTCTTGGCTGAAAAAACTATACCATTTACAAGCAATAGTATACCATACTATAGGTATACACCATAAGAGAAATGATCGTGGAAACGCAACACCTTGATATTTTCAAGAATGTTGAGTAATTCATTCTTGGTATGTAAACTAATTTTGAGAGCGATAGATACCCTTTGTAAATCAAAAATGTATATCCGCAAAATGTAAATAATGGTATTGAATATAATTAACACATAACACTATTGAATTATTGATTCGTCATTTAAAGAAATCCTCTTAAACTTTGTTTGGGTACCACACGCGGTGACTCCGGCAACGAGTCGTTGATAGGCATATTCGCCCCTATTCTTAATCTACAACTGCATCGTAAAAGTTCCTCGCTTGTGGGTATGCAAGTACAAGATTTGCCATATAATTTGTATAATAAGATTCGCAAAAATACCATAAGATTTCAACCTAATACTATATGGTAGTTGATTTCGTGACGCAAAATACAATTATGAGGGCTCTCCCCACGCCACCCCCATGTGAATATGCACCCAAACCAAAGGGGGTTTAAGGGGATTTTAATTTAAATGTGTTGATCCAATGGTTATATTTATTAATGTCAATGGTAGTTATGTGTTGGTTATTATACTTAAAATTTTGTTCTTTCTGCCATAAAAAAAAAACAGACGTGAGAATATAAAAAAGACATTTAAAACATGTAGCAATATGTGTTATGTAATATGCAAAAGATTAAGAAAAAAAAGGGAATATAGTAAAATGAAAACATGAGTAACTATAATATTAAAGCATAATGTAATATAATTATATATGCTATAAAAGCATTTTATTTAGAAATTTAAAGCCAATGTCCGCTTCTCAGACATCAAAATTTCTTGTCTGATGGTGATAGATAATAAAATGCATTGAAATTACATGGAAAGACTTTTCTAGATATGAAAATTGCAAGATGTTAAGCCTGTGTAAAGGAGTAGAAGAATGAACAAGGTAAAAAAAGCGCCTACCTTAAAGCAAAACCGTCGCTGTTTTTTCAATTCAAGTCGGTAGGAAGTGCTTGGATTCTTCCACGCTTAAAACCAACTATAGGACCGGAACTCAACGGCAAACATTGGGAAGGGCTATCCATGGCCATCCGCTTTTATTTACTTTTATACTCTTTTAGTTCGAGACTAGTCCTTTTCTCTCAAAATTTCTGAAGTCCCTTTCATGGTTGCCTTATTCAATACGAGATACGTAGATGGGTTCTGATTTGCTTGCCTTTTGAATTCACGCCTAGAGTTTTTTGCAACCTACTTTTAAAAATAACAAACGTGATTTTGTAAATAGCTACTGCCTCAAACTTAGACTTTACAGATATAATATTAATGGGCCAGACCAAAACTCACAAACCACGCTTTGTGATCACTATGGAGGCAAACCGAAGCCCAGAATAACATAGATCTTGTCGCTTTTTAAACGACCGCAACACAAAACTAAATTTAGAGCCAAAGAGTGATTTTCAAAGATTTTGAAGTGCTTCCAAGAAGGTATCACCATCACGCATAGCTACCCTTCCATCTTTGCAAACGGAGCAACAAACCGCATCAATCTACATCTACCGGGCCTCTAACCCTCGTAATCCCCCCCCCCCACGATGGTACAGAAGTTCTTGACCTGCACGATGCCTATGAATCGTAATAAGATGGCTCGCAGAAATTTAGAAGCCCTTCACCAAAAGTTGTCCCCGCTTTGGAAATTCTTGCAGATTCTTAAATACCGCTTCAAAAATTCAATGATGGGTTTCTTGGGGAGCCTATGGTCAAATCCCGACGAATGACCGACGGTGCCTTGACCAATTAAGCAACCAATCGATTCCATGGCATACCAAGAAAACATTTGAGGCAAATATAAGCAAACACCGAGCTTTGGTAATGAAACGTAGGAGACCCCAAAGAAAAATAGGAGATCAAATCCAAGAAAAGAAGCTTTTCTTCTCTTCATAATTTGAATAGGGCAGATTGTTGTTGTCTATGACGCCATGTCGGGCTCCCTAGAACCAAAGGAATCCGTCGAGGTTGAATAGAGCTTGGAGCTCACTTCTTCTTGCCATCAAAGTAGAAGCCGAGGCCCAAGTATCTTGGTAAAAAGCTTTAACTGATGCATGGGAGCTTTAGGTGAGCCCTTCAATCTCCAACCTTCTTGAAGCTACCTTCATCTACAGATTGAGAACTCGGACCGCCTTTAATAGAACAAACTCCCTTTGAACCGAACCAAAAGGATTTCGTAAGAATATTGGATCGATCCATCATGTGAAGAGCCCATAGCCAATCCCCGCACCATTCCCAACCAAATACAATATTTTCATCAAAATAAGCCCGAGAAAAAAGTTCTTGAGTTCGCCTACAACTCCCCACCTAATGTTATTGCGGCTCAAAATGCCCACACAGATTCAAGATATGGTAACAAACAACACGAGATCCACAAGAACATTAATTTTTTGCAAGAATTGCTATCCACGAGGCTTGCATGTTCAAATTTTAAATAAAAAAAGAGGGCTTTTGTTGTGAGCCGCTTGATGTTGGACCATTGAAAAAAAGCTAAATCAACGACTAAGAAATGGTGCACTCTAGATGTACGCATTTCAGTACATCCATTCAATCGCCTATGAAATCTTAGGAAAACCTTTTGTGAAAAGCGTGCAAAAACACAAAAGAAACCCCGTTATTATGCTACATATTCACCCTCGCTTGGTCCACTATTGAAAAGTATAGTTTTCTTAGGTCCACATGTTCTTTATTCGTGAGATTTCAAAACCTACATGTAGATCTATGGAGGTGTGGTTTTACTAACTAATCTGTTGTTTTTTAGTGGACAAGGAACGCCCACCGCTATTTTTTAAGGAGTTTGTGGTTTTTTGTATTTTTAGGGGCGGTGGTTTTAAGGAGGTATGTTTTTGTTAAAAGAACTGTGGTTTTTCTTTTGAGGTAGTGGTGTTTTTAGCCGTGTAGTTTTGGAGGTGTGGTTTATAAGTAAGTGTAGTTTTTTTAAGGAGTCAGTGGTCTTTGCTTTTTAGGACATGTGGTTTTTAAGGAGGTATGTTTTTGTTAAAGAAACCGTGGTTTTTTCTTTTGAGGTGGTGTGATGTTTCCTAAGGAGGTGCAGTATTTGGAGATGTGGTTCATAAGTATAGTTTTTAAGAAGGATTTTTTCAAAGGATGTATGGTTCTCTAAAGGGTGTGATATTTTAAGGTTCTTTATAGCCAATTTTGTAAGCATCATTATACAATCATTGCATCAAGCCCCATCCATATGACACCCCATATAGTATTCATGTTGTCATTACGCCATGTGTAAAATGCAATATCTCATCTATTGTCCCTCTACCCTTCATGCTTATAGAAAACTAGAATGCAAAGGCATTATGAAGATCCCAAAATTGAATTGAACCAATTTAACTTTAACATCCATGGGGACCAACAAGTCCTATCGGATCCATTGAGAGAGGGGTGGGGTGTGGTGGGTGGGTGGGTGGGTGGTGTGTGTGTGTGTGGTGTGTGTGTGTGTGTGTGTGTGTGTGTGTGTGTGTGTGTGTGTGTGTGTGTCCCAGAGAGAGAGAGAGAGAGAGAGAGAGAGAGAGAGAGAGAGAGAGAGAGAGAGAGAGAGAGAGTTTGCTCTTTTATGCCTCAATCCATTTTTGAGGATATGCACATAATCCCGTGGTCCCATCTCAGACTGCGAGTTGAAACCACACAACAAAACCTTAGAAATCGGGATTCAAAAATTGTTTGTTGGTTCTTTCATACAGCGTTGAGAGAAAAATATATCCAATTTCTCTCCATCAACCTAGTTCTAAATCAAGCCAAAATTTTCCACATTTTCTCCGATAGCCATTTCAAATATCGGCAAATGTTAAAAATACCCAAGATATCATCATTTAAGTGTACATACCGCTTTTCGGCATAGGGATGTGGAATGGCCAAATTTTGTCCACTTGGTTCAAACATGCCACCTAGGTTCAAACATGCCAAGGTGGCTCAAACATGCCACCAAGGTGGCTCAAAATGCCAAGGTGGCTTAAACATGCACCAAGGTGGCTCCAACATGCCAAGTTGGCAAATATGCCACTGGGCTCCACCCATGCCATCTAGGCCCAACATGTCAAGGTGGCTCACAACATGCCACCTAGGCTCAAACATGCCAAGGTGGCTCAAACATGCCACCTAGGGCTCCAACGCACCACCCATCCAAATATGCCACCATGGCTCTAATATGCTACCTAGGTTTCAGCAATCCACCCAAGGCTCTAACATGCCAAGGTGGCTCAAACATGCCACATGGGCTCCAACATGCCACCCAGGCTCCCAACATGTCAAGGTGGCTCAAACATGCCACGGGTTCCAACATGCCAAGGTGGCTATGCTCAAACATGCAAGGTGGCTCCAACATGACAAAGGTGGCTCAAACTTTCCACCTGGCCCAACATGCTCAAACATGCCACGGGCTCCAACACCCACCTAGGCTCCAACTCCAAGGTGGCTCAAACATGCCACGCTGGGCTCCAACATGCCACCTAGGGGTCCAACATGCCAAGGTGGCTCCAAACACGCCAAGGTGCTCAAACATGACACCTAGGATCCAGCATGCCACCTAGGCTCAAACATGCAAAGGTGGCTCAAAAATGCCACGTGGGCTCACCTAGGCTCCAAATGCCAAGGTGGTTCAAACATGCCATGCGGGCTCCAACGTGCCATCTGGGGCTCCAACATGCCAAGGTGGCTCAAACATGCCAAGGTGGCTCAAAACGTGCCAGGGCTCAAATATGCCAAGGTGGCTCAAACATGTCATGCCGGGCTCCAACATGCCACCTAGGTTCCAAAGATGCCAAGGTGGCTCAAACGTCTCACATGGGCTCAAACATGCCAGGGTGGCCTGGGCCATGCCACATGGGCTCCAACATGCCACCTAGGCTCAAACGTGCCACGTGAACCAACATGCCATCTAGGCTTCAACATGCCAAGGTGGTCTCACATATCATCGTGGGCTCCAACATGCTCAAACATGCCAAGGTGGCTCAAACATGCCACGGGCTCCATCATGCCACCTAGGCTCCAATAACATGCCAAGGTGGCTCAAACATGCCACCTAGGCTCAACATGCCAAGGTGGCTCAAACATGACACCTTAGCTCCAACATGCCACCTAGGCTCAAACATACCGCTTAGCTCAAACACGCCAAGGTGGCTCAAAACATGCCATGTGGGCTCCAACATGCCACCCAGACTCCAACATGCCAAGGTGGCCGGGCATGCCACCTCGAGCTCCAACATGCCACCGGCTCTTAACATGCCACATAAAATCCAACATGCCACCTAGACTCCAATGCCACCTAGCCCCGGACATGCCACCTAGGCTCCAACATGCCAAGATGGTCAAACATGCCATGGCTCAAACATGCCACCTAGGCTCGACATGCCAAGGTGGTCCCCCGACATGCCACATAGGCTCCAATATGCCACCTAGGATCTAACATGCTGGAGGTGGCTCAAACATGCCATCTAGACCAACAACACACATAGGCTCCAACATGCCAAGGTGGTTCTCAAACATGCCATGGGCTCCAACATGGTGTGGTTAGGAAATATGCACCCAGGGCTAAAACATGCCAGCAGTGGCTCAAACATGCCACGCTCACGTGATGCACAAGCAGGAGTTCCAACATGCCACCTGAAGTCTCCAACATGCCACCCAGGGCTCAAACATGCCAAGGTGGGTCGAACATGCCAAGGTGGCTCAACATGCCACCTAGGGTCTAACATTAACGTATTCAAACATGCCACTTAGGGCTCAAACATGCCAAGATGGTTCTCAAACATGCCATGCTAAGCTCCAATATGCCACCCAGTTCAACATGCCACATAGGCTCAAGCATGCCAAGGTGGCTCAAACATGCCAAGGTGGCTCCAACATGCCACCCAGGCTCAAATACCAAGGTGGCTCAAACATGCCAATGCCAGTTCAACATGCCACCTAGGCTCTAACATGCCGGGTAGCTCAAACATGCCACCTAGGGCACCAACATGCCATCTAGGCTCAAAACATGCCAAGGTGGCTCAAACATGCCACGCATGTCCAACATGCCATCTAGACTCCTAACATGCCAAGGTGGCTCAAACATGCCACCTAGGCACCAACATGCCATCTAGGCTCCAAACATGCCAAGGTGGCTCAAACATGCCACGCTGGGGCTTCAAATATGCCACCTAGGGTCGCAACATGCCAAGGTGGCTCAAACATGCCAATGAGGATTCCCAACATGCCACCCAGGGCTCCAACATGCCAAAGGTGGCTCAAACATGCCACTAGGGCTCAAAACATGCCAAGGTGGCTCAAACATGCCACACGTGACTTCGAACATACCAAGGTGGCTCAAACATGCCACCTTGGGCTCTAACATGCCATCAGGCTCAAACATGCCAACATGACTCCAACATGCCACCCACGCCTCCAACATGCCAAGGTGGCTCAATGCGATGCCACCTAGGCTCAAGCATGCCACCTAGGCACTCCAAGTGGTGACATGGCATGCCAAGGGCAAGATCAAGTTTTGACTAGGCAAAAAAATGAAAGATGTCCATCTTTGGTCTTTTATTGGGTGATGTTGAAAAATTTGGGTGACATGGCTAGATGGTGGTGAAAACGTGATGATGACTAGATTTTATGCAAAAATATGATAACCTTTGAATTTTTGGTAGAGTGAGTTTGCAAAGGGATAGAACTCTGAGGGATTTTACCTGACACCCTTCCCCAAATCGACGAAAGCCAAGACTTGCCTGTGTTCCTCACTAAAATGGAGAAACCCAGAACCCGAGGGAGGCCGGACCCCATAAAGGTTGGGGGGTTAGCACTCTGCCCGCTTAACTCCCTCGGGAGGGCAAATGCCAATGCCCTCCCTCCACAGGGCGCAAATTTCCTTATCCGTGGATTGAATCGGCTGTTCAAAATAGCGATGCTTGAGTAGGTTAAAAAACAAGGAATAAACCGAGGAGAACTTATCGGCTTGTGGTATCTTCGCGGTCGTCGTGCTTAGAAACCCAAGTGTTTTGTGAATTCCGGACGGTCTGAGGCTTCGAGGAATGGAGATTCGACTTGCCATATCGTCAGAATGGTGAAATTACCCTAGAGACCAAGCCACACCCAACAGTTAAATGGAATCCAAAGAACATCAACTCTTCATTACGGCAAGATCACAACCGCCGTCATTGATCATTTAATGTTGACATGAGCCACTCTGGTGCTTCGAGAAGGGTAGTTCGCCAATGAAACTTCGATCCCTGCAGTAATATCTATTAGTTTGAAATTATCGGTAAAGTCAACATCAGCCGAAAGGAGCAATGCGGGGCTCTATAGGACCTAGGTGAATCGGCCGGTGCCTTCAGGGTTCACTTTCCACCAAACAACTCCAAATCTTATCATTGTGCAAGATTCCGGTCATGTCTGGGCTAGGATGTGGTCTCTGAAAACATAAGCCATTGTTTGCTGTTGTTAGTTGAAGGGGTTTATGTTATGGAGTGAGAAGTTTTTAGGCGGTTTCGTATCACATGGTTAAGAAGGCAGCTGAAAACAAGCGGTCAATAGAACTGGCATCGGGAGTTTTATTTATCCCTCCCCTCCCAGTGTGACAATGAAGTCAAGAGTTACCTTAGAGTACAAAATTGCCTGGTATCATTCGGGATGGCAATAGATCAAACTACATTATTTCACCGCCGTCTCAGACGCATGTTTAGAAAGAACCACTTATTATCCAAGAAAGCGAATTATTTTTACCTCAAAACATAAACCCCATAACCTTGCAACACGAGGGTTTACATTTTGAAGAACAAAACATGGTTCTTTTCTTGATAACTAGGTGAATCTTTTTCAACATGTATCTTAACCATTACAGCAACCGAAATAACTAGTTTGGATCTATTGGCCATCCGCACGATCCCAAACAATTTTGCTACTCTAAAGGTGCTCTTGACTTCTAATTGTCTTGACCGAGGAGGATAAATCCAAACCCCATTCTATTAGTTCCTATTGCTTCAGATTAACCACCATACTATGTCCCAAGTGCAACCGAATTAAACTTCGAACCTCCATAACATAAACCCTTCAATAACCTAGCAAACAATAATATGATTTATGTTTCAGGCCATATCCTAGTCGTGATTCGACCAGATCCACGAGTGGGAGGGTCTTTACGCTTCTAAGACGATCCAAACCTTCAAAGCAAGCCACCCTAAAGGTCCTTTTCCGGAAGGCCCCTAGCCACCGGATGGGCAATTCTCCCACTCGTGAACTGCGGAACCGACTTGTAATGGATTCAAAACGCTGTATTACCCTGACCAAGTTTCGCGGGCAAAAGACCATCCCTTCTTTTAAGAAGCAAAGCGTACTCACGTCCAAATACTACGGGGCCAATTGGGCTCCAAGAGGTGGTTATGGAATACTCCGCCAGAGGGTTCGTGTTTTCTGCCAAAATGATCATGTAACTTGGTCTTTAGGGTAATTCGCCATTCAGGACGACATGATCTAAGTCGAAGTCTCCATTAAAGACCTTTATAACGGGCCTCGAACGACAAAACACTTGGGGTTCTACCACGGTCGAATTGAACGCTGAAGTTTGGAAGTTCTCGAGCGGATCTTGGATTTTTGAAACCCGCCGGGCAAGGGTTAGGAACAAAGGAGTTCAACGATTACGATAGGAAACCGAGTTCCGGGAGGGGGGCGTTGCATTTGCCCCTCTCTGAGAGCCGGGAAAAGGGCTTCGGCAATCTTTACCGAGTCCGTCTCACGAAGTGGGCTCTCTCCCATCACGGTGAGGGAACCTGCGCAAAGTCCCTGCCCGATGAAGGTGTCGGCGCAAAAGACACTCGACACTCTTTCAAAGGTCCCCGGCAATGCATCGAGAACAACTCCACCTCTGGAACCGTGGAATTGGCTTTGTTAATGGACTCAAAATGTCGATATTAGCATGAGAATCAAGTTTTGTATGCCCACGAATCTTGCCTGGATGGGGCGTTTGCGTTTCTTCTTCGATTATGTTCTTACTATGACTCACGGTGAGGATAAAGTTCACAACTTTAAAATGCCTGGATTCACTAGTAAGTACATGTTCCCAAATATCTACCTTGGGTTTTAAATCCAGGTCACATCAGGTACTCCTACTCCCAATGAAAGTTTGGTCACGAAATGATATGGCAATGACATGGCAACTTGGAAAATGAAATTTTTACTAGCTATTTTTAACTCTTTCAAAACATATTCCTTGCCAAATTTCTATACAAACATCCTAAAAGTTATCATATGTCTTACAAGAATGCCTAGTCATCAAGTCCATATCACTCATATCTTGCCATGTCACCAAAAATTACGACATCACCCATGGAAAGCAAAAGTTGTACATTTGGTCTTGCATACTCTTGGCATGACATGTCCTTTACCCAGGTGCCACATCATCATATTCCATACCAACTTTGCCGACTATAGGGTACCAATATATAAGATCCCATATTTGACTATAAAATAGTCAAACCTTTGTTGAGTGATGTATCCTAAATTTCAACACATGGTGCTAGAAACTTGGCGGGTTATATAGATCATTTTGCCTGAGTATTTACAAACTTGTGGGGAATAATAGTGAGCCAAATGGGAGCACATGTTCGAGGGGAGGCGATTCTGCCAAAAACATAGTGCTCAACTGGAAGCTATTACACCCGTCCCTTTTATGTTTGTCAAAAAAAAAACCATAATTTTTATGCCTTGAGCCATCGCATGGCAAGATGCTTCATGGTGCCACCACGGGAGGGATCGCGACCCTCTGCCCCACGACTAGAAGCACCGCCATGACATTATCCCTTGCAATGGCCTTCCTCCTCCTCAAAACAATTATATAGTACACATTTAGGAACCATGCAAATTATTGTAGCACATTTAGGAACCATGCAAATTAAGTAAAAATTAAGGGAAATCTTTAAAAAATGCCCTTGTATTTTGCATATTTATCGAAATGCCCTTATATTTTTGTTATTTGTAAAAATGCTCTTAATTTAAGACAATGGAAATTTTAAAAAAACAATGCAAATGAAAGCTCCATCAAGAACTCCTTTGACTAAGGCGGAATCGGCTTGAAGAACCGGGGCATCGGATCCCCTCCTCCATGTCAAATCTCATGTTTTCGATTTAAATCCCATTTTCGATAAGATCAATTTCTCATCCACAAAAGAAAGTAGAATAAAGATTCGATTCCTTTGAAACAAGAATCCATGAAAAAAACTTGGACATCAAGAATCGGTTGGAAAAACACACGGGCATCAAATCCACATGCTACGCATTTGAGTCCGGTTGTCGAATCGCTTACGGCGGCGATAAAGGGATGGCGGTTGTTTTGTGATGTTGCGATATAATGCGAAGAGTTGAAAATGTGAATAGCTTTAGCAAGGATGTATTCATTTGAAGCTCTAAAAGGTTTTTGAAGGACAAACTAGATTGGGCACAAACTTAGAAGCGAGAAGAAAAAGATAAACCGGTTTAAATGCGCACCATGTGTTGTTGGAATTTCCAGCTCAAATTGCTTTCATTTCGTGAAAAGTTGGGAACATCGATTTATGAGGTCGAAAGCAAATAAGCCGGAACTAGGAGTATTAATAAATACGCGGTGGTACACGTTTGGAGATAGCTGGAGCAAAATTTTTGGCGAAGCGGAGTCTTGAGAAGGTGGTTTCATCTATTAGGTTAGAATCTTAAGCTCGTTTTTATCATCATGTAATCAAGAATTGAAAACAAAAAGAATAGATTTGTATTAAGAACATCAAGACAAATGTAGAGATCGAAATGAAGGAGGGAGGAACATAGAGATCGATCCGGCTATGCCATATCACGAAGAGTACACAAAGGGCAATTTGATAAATACACAAAGTACAAGGGCATTTTTAACAAATATGGGAGAATATATAGGGGCATTTTAAAATTTTCCTTAAAATTATAAAGAAGGCTGAAACCATCAACGAGATGGGCCAGGATGAACGGGACCTGGATTTTGATCCGTGTCAGATCATCCCTATTGGTTAGGCTCGATTTGTGTTTCTTTCCCTTCTTTCCAGCTTTCCCGCTTTCCTTGTGATGCGGCTATGGTCGCTCCGTTTCTACTCCTTCCCGGCTATGGCGATGCGGCATCCCTGAATCTGGCGGCATCCCCGTGGTGAGCTTCGTGAATCTGGCAAGATCCCTTGGTGAGCTCGCGCCTTTGTTCTAGGTGTTCAATACAAGGTTTCACCGGACCCAATATCCCCTTTGCCTACACATGCAGGAATGCGACCTCGTGTTTGCCATGTTTGTCTCTTGCGCTTTCTCAATCCACCTCGCTTGCTTTTTCTCTTGGCGAGATACATACGCTGTGGCTACTCTACCCATGTTAAGCCAATCTGCTTCTCTTTGTGTTAGCCTGGCTGTTGGGCTTATCCACCATGAATGAAGAATGAAGAGATGAGAGCTTGGCGAGGAAGGGTGATTTCTACCATATGGCAAATAAGGTTTTATCGTCTTGTTTGGATTGCCCCGCAAAGGCTGAAGTCCAATCTTACGCTTGGCGCCCATCTCTATGAGAATGTGGAGACTTTATATGAGCAAATGCGGCACAAGGCTCGATTCAATAAACCCTTTCATTTGGATGACCTTTAATACAATGGTCGCGGCATTCCAAAACCAATATCACGAGGCTTGGAAAAGGAGCTTGTGGTTTTGATCATGGAAAACCAAACTTCAGGGTATGCCCTCGGGTGTATTTGGTATGTATTGGCAAAATCATTGTGACATGTGTGCATTTTACGAGGCGGATCAAAAAAATACAACTTTCCAACGTGCTCTCGCAGAAATGTGTTCACGAGTTCCAATAAAATATGAAGACGATGTTGCTTTCATGCAAAACCTCATGCGCAATGATTTTATGGTTAGTGCTAAAGGAAGATCTACGCACGATAAAAGCGTGACTATTTGCAGCATATTCGGATATTCGATCTTATGAGGAAACAATTTCTATTTTGATGCTTCCAATATGCCTTTTAATGGCATTGGTCTTTTAGAAATAATCTCATCTCACGTATATGATATCACTGGGTTACCGCGGTCGGTGTTCATCTCTTAGCAAGATTTAAAGGTAATATGCTTTCATGGACTTTGATTCATTACGGATTGGCTATGTCTTAGCATAGCATTGTCTTAGGCAAATCTCGGCCTCCATAGCTCCTTTTCCTTTCTGTTTTTGCAAAGATATTTTAGTCTATTTTAGTTTTGCATCGTCTATTATTATTGAATCAATGCAACTCTTTTTATCCACCGGAATAAATTCACTCATGGTCGCAAGGAAGGATATCTTTGGTTGGCCTTTTTTCATCATACATTTTTCTCATGATAGAAGCTTCAAGGTCAGTTCCTCCGGCTAGTTTCTTACGGGTTAGGTTGCTCATAAGATTGGGAAGCAACCATATATCATGTCTTTGGCATCTTTGGGAGTCCCACTCCATGGGAGAATAGCACATATAAGAACTGGTAAGACTATCCCAAACCCATATAAGATGGTCGGATCGAACCCCATTGGCCGCTCCTGAGCGTAGCATGTGAACCGAAGTCAATGCAGAGACTCTGATGTTTTCAAATTATAATAATCTGATGTTTTGATTTAATTGTTCTGAACCTTTAACCATTAATCAAATATGAGTTTTACCCATTGAGTTTTACCCATTGAATGTTTTAATGTAAATCTAAAATTTAGATTGCAATCAAATAATATCATAGTATCTGTCTTAATGTTTGGGTTTGATTCTTAAAGCCTTCCCTAAAAGGCTGTATTTATTTTGTTTGTGTTTGCATTCAAATATTGTGTGCTCTATATTTTGCAGATTGAAATTATCACTAGGCAAGAAGAAAAAAGTAGAAGCGTGTTTTTTTTTTTAAAGAATGTGGGTGCCACGTGTCAAGGTTTGATTAGTTAAAAAGATATCCACATATAAAGAATGAGTGCCACGTGCCAAGATTTGATTGCTTAGAAACATGTCTACGTGTAAACCAAACGTTGTAAACTTAAAAAAAGTCTACGGATATTTTATTTTGATTTTCTTCCAAAAACAACACTTGGAAACAACAACTAATTTAAAGAAATAACGATGTCTATTTTTTTAATAGCTACATATAATATTGAGGAAAACAATATTTGAAAATAGTAATTATTTTTAAATGCAACATGTAACCATCATTCATTTATTTTGGGATTATGTCTATTCCAAAATCGCGCCAAATAAGCATTATTTTTAGCAAATCTAGTGCTTTTCATTTCTTTTTTTTTATTTACAAAATTGTAGTGTATGTTGCATACTTGGCTTTTCTTTGCATTTAACTTAAATAAGGCAAAAAAATTAACTTGTTTTCTTTTGAAATTAACATCAAAGCGATTATATAGCATTACATCGATAAAAATATACTTCAAACAATAAATTTTTGTTGACATCACAAGGAAAATAACTAATTCCTTCCAATGAAATCAAGCAAATATTAGAATAAATAAAACATAAAATATTCCAAGTGGTTTTTTTAACCCACGTTTTTAACCTTCTTCAATCTAGAACTGTCCTCTTAAAACCTATAAAGAGAGACAATTGTTAAATGTAGTCACCGCAATGCATCAGCTTGGTTAAGGTTTTACAACCACAACAAAACCAATGCTTACTAAAAAGCGCACATTTTCCTTCCCTTAAGCTATAATCCAAGCTATAATCCAATAAACACTCTACTTTGTACATCAATTTAAAGTAGTTGTAGATTTCATATTATACAAATGGAACAACAAAAATGGTTTGGGATTGATGCTATGCAACCAAAAAATTGGCTGCGAGGATGCTTTAAGATCGATTGGAATACTACGTGCTTTTTCGTAAACTCCCATTGAGCGGATCCGTGGCAAATTAGCTTACAATGCAAATAATCCCCGCATTCAAAGGGGGAGTTTTTACACCGATTGGAATACCCTCGATCTTTTTTGCAAAGCCTTAACAAATAGATCAAGAGCAAATTGAAGTTGCGAGCTTTTTAAGATGCAATAAGCATCTTAAATCCCAATGATGCGCATATTTATCTTACGGTTTGCATTCAACCACTCGTAATCTTAGGTTCCAAATCGGCTTTACGCCATCCATGGCAGAAGCAGAGACATCCCAGCTTCTCTCAAGTTTGATGGCATGCAGTTAGGGTACCATAAAAGTGAAAAATTGTGCGAGGAAAAGTACAACGAAACTATACGTAAAAGGATCGAACCAAGAACAAAAGGGCATAATTTAACGAGAATGCAAAATATGGTAGAGATAAAATTGAATGGCGTAAACGGAATAGGACACAAGCTAATGCAAAATATGGAAGAAAGATGGATTAAGTACTTTGTGCTCTTTACGCAAATCGAAATGTGTAGATATGCCCGGCAAAACAAATCTTACAATGCACATAATCCTTTGCATGCAACCATAACCCAAAGCAATGAGAGCCTACCGCAAAAATTGGATGGAAGTGGGTGTAAAACCTGCACAAGCGCCTTTAGAGCTTCTTCTCAAGATTAGAATGCCCTCAAGTTTTTAAATACTGAAATGAAAGAAATTTGTACCTCAGATCGAAGAACACACAGTAGTATTGGAGTGCATATGCTCCAGCCTCCATCTCTCGCATTGCATTTATCTAATAATAATTAGTAATACATTGAAGCCGTAAGCTTGAGCTATGGCTGAGACGGGGGCATAAGCAAAGGCTCGGATCTGAAATCGGGCGTGAGGGTCAAGAACGCAGTTATGGAATTTTTACACTGCATAGGCCAAGTCTCGCCTCTTTCTAACCAATGGAAAGCCCTAGGTATTGGCTTACCATCCTCCCCTTTCTTATGGGCAAAATAGAAAATAGAGATGGGCGAGGAGGAAAAGGAACGCCTTGAAACTGCATACGACCGAGAAAAATGCAAAATAGAAAGAAAAGAAAAAGAAGGGAAAAAAGAAAACTGAAAAGCGTGAGGGAAAGGAAAAAACTAAAAATTTGAGCTGCACTGGGAAAAAATAAAAGCAAAAAAGAAAAACAAATTGAAACGAAAGAAAACAAATGGAAAGTGGCAAACTAATTTTAGTCCAAAATTAAGACATATTCTAAAAAATAATTGAATGATGGGTTATGTGGATTTCTTTAAAACTACACATCTTTCTCTAAGAAAACAATGACAACTTTTAAAACCACAAAAGAGAGGAAAAAAAACAAACGCGATAGAAAAGAGAAAAAGATCCTCTTTTTACTTCTTCATTAGTAGAAATCACGTAAATCTGTGATGTACTTTTCAAAAACAACATGACTTCTTACAAAAACAACAATTGACAAAAAAACCTGCATGAAAAAAAAAAAAAAAAACAATAGTGAAAAGAAAGGAACCGTTGACAAAAAAGCGGCCAAAAGACCAGCGTGGAAAATTCAATTAAAACCACTATCTCTTGTGCAAATCTGGATAAGCGGACCCGCGTGGACTTTTAAAGGGCCATTTGGTGTTGTATAAAACAACACTTCGGTACAAGTAAAACAACCGGTGGACCAAAATTGGGGTCCGATTATTAGCAAAGTCTTGACCTGAACCTTTACATGAATATATACCAGACACCCATCCTTGCTTTATCCCAACAAAGAAAGGAATGGATGATTCATTGAGGGTTAAAAGGCTACGAGGATATAACTCCTGGACAAAGCCACCACAACCTTGATAAAATCGCAAATACCCATTAGGCTTTCCTAAAATAACTATCCTATTCTCCAAGAATATAGTAGTTACATGAAATAACAAACAAATAAATCGAACATAGAGGCTACCTTAGACTTTGCATCTTCGATGGCTCAACTGCATTAAAGGTAGCCCTGCCCATCAACAAACCATTTGCCGCCACAAGTCATCATCCTGTAATTCCCTCGTGAGGAGCAAAGGAGCCAAAGCGATGAGGGATGGCACCAACCTTGGTGGCTTTAGTCCCTCATCATTGATTGCAGCTGCAATCCTTGCATCAACCCACTTTTTGTCCTTAGCTTAACGCCCTAAGTTTCCACATGTAACCCAAGAAATTAGCAATCATATGCAAGCTTAAATTTTATAGCTAGCAATCGCACTAATTCAACAAAAAAATGCTGAATTATGCTAAATTTCTCCCCTAAAACGCAAAACAACGGATACTAGTCATGGACATTTTTGGCATTTCACTCACATAGAAACTAAATCACAAAGGATTGTGTTCCTTTGCCATTTCGCTAAGTAGTGACATTTGGCCCTCACTTCTCCCTTCTAGATGGTGGAAGAACATCAAAGACAATTATGTCCAAAAGCTTTGGATCAATGGATCCGATAAAAGTGCCAAGAAACCGCCTTTAGTACAAATTTACACCCAAGGCAATGTATCTTTTCAAGCCGTCCATCGGGTACTATATGCCCACCGCACCTATCCGGACGCGAAACACAACCTAATCATAAAGCACGTACTAGCAATCAAAAACATAATGAAGAAACACACTTGGTGGAGTCGCAATGAAGTACAAGATGATCGCATTCCTATCCTCTCCTTTCGAATCCGTCCCGGGCCGGGCTCTCCACCATATTGAGTGCCCCCGGCTTGCCTCCCCCCGTCCCTACCCAAATGCCACCAAACCCTAAAATCTATAAAATGAGAGTGCACAATCTAAGAAGATAAGGACAAAAAACCCTTGATGCTATGAAACCCTATTTCCAACCCGGCCATCATTCTACTCTAATGCATATGACTACCTATACTAGACCTTATAAAATCATATATAATACACTTGTCCCTTTTCACAATTTCGAACTTATAGAGAGATACTTCCTAAATGATCCAAAACTACAATTTTATCTTTTACACGGATCTTGTGGATCTATTGAGGCGTGTCAGTTGGAATAATGCAAAAAACCTTTTAAAACTTGAGATCCAAAAATCGTTTGATGTTTTTCTTTTTGTGTTCATTGTTGATTTTTGATCCATTTTGAACTGTTGTTCTCCATCGTCCCAGCCCAAATCGTTTTTTTCCCACACGTTCTATTAACGTTTCTCGATACCTACAAATAACAATCGTGCAAAATGTTAAGTAAAACTCGAGATCTCATCATTTGTGTGTACAAACCTTTTTTTTCTCCTTCAGAAGTGCATTGGCCAAATTTTCTTATCACTTTGAACCTCGGCTTTCTTAGTCATGCCAGATCCAAATAAAGCCAAATATTTTTCCATATCTCACCACAACTTTTTTATTGTTCCTCCAAAATCATTTGAAAAAGGTAAAGTACCTGAGAGATTCGAGTGCAACTACCTCATTTTGCTTTGGGGATCCTAATGTGATTGATGCCTCTTTGCAAATTTTGCACAAAAATTGGTTGCCTTGGCAACTATGAGGTTCTAACCAAATACCCAATCGAGATTGATTCAGAGTCGTCGTTTTTAGGTCAACACCGGGTAATGGATCCTCCCCACTATGGAGATTTTCGCAAAAAGATCTATATCGTAGCTAGAGTCCTTTGACCCCTTTCTACCATTAGTTGACCATGGAAAATCCCATTTGACCATGTTTGGACCTATGTGTTCCTTTTTCTTGCCCCAAGCAAAAGAGCATGTTGATCAGAAACCCGGCACTTGGACAACCTTAAAGTGGATTTTTATGATTTAACCCTCCATGTTGCAAAATTGCAAAAATGTATGAAACACTTTGGAATCCCTAAATCAAATCGGGAGATACTTGCACCTCGATCGAATATCTCGAAATGTATTGATCATTGTCCTATTATTTTTAAAGGAGAAATCGGAAAACATTTGTGGTGATATATGAAAAAAAAATTGACTCAAGTTGATCCGGATCACTAAGATGATTGGGTTTAAAGTGGACAGTAAAATTTGGTATGTGCTCTCTATGGTAAAAAAAAAAAAGTATGCACACTTAAATGATGATATCTCGAGTGTCATTTAACATTTTGGCCGATTTTTTAAAATGACTATCGTAAAAAACTTATAGGAACATGTGGAAAGAAATTTGGCTTGATTTGGAACTAAGATGATGGGGGAAATAAATGTTAAATTGATGAAATTTTCTCACAATGAACCTGTAAGCAATAAGTAGCAAACAATTTTTTTTTGGATTCAATTCAACTCAATTTTGGGATCTTCATATGCCTTTTGCATTCTATTTTCTCTATAAGCATGAGGGGTAAGGGCAATAGATGAGATACTCCATTTTTATACATACATGTAATGACAACATGAATACTTTATATTGAGTCGATGGATGAGAGTAGTGCAATGATCATATAATGGTGCTTATAAAATTGGCTATAAAGAACCTTAAAAAATCACATCCCTTAAGAATAGAATAGAATAGAATAAATTTTTTAACGTCCACTGAGACCAACAGGTTATGGGACCCATACATCCCAAAAAAACACCACCCCAAAAATGACAAACACTTAAAAAACACACTTCTAAAAAAGTACATTTCCTTAAAACAACACCACCTCGAAAAAACAAAACCACACTTCTTTTTACAAAAAATATACTTCCTTAAGAAACCACACCTCTTAGAAAATAAATATATTCTACGGCCAAAACATCAATGCGTGTTAGAGAAAAATATCAAAACAAAAAACAAAAAAAAGTTTTTTCATTAGGGCGGATTTGGGGTCTAAAAATGGCCTCCCATCGGCCATTCCACATCATATTTCAGCTCCTTTTTCCATGCCACCTAGGATGCCAAAATCTCATCATTACAAGATTTACTTGGAATATTCTCCTGCATAAAAAGGGATTATGTGATTCATGGCCATATGTATTTAATTCTGTTGGTTGTCCAGATGCTGATGCAACATGTGGGCTTCTAAAAAGCCACTTGCATTATAGCATACCTAAGAACTCATGACGGTGTCTCTTATTTGTCGGACACCAAGCGCGGCGTGTCACCGATTCTTGCGCTTATTTTCATTTAGAGACCATGGCCATACAAACTTCCACCTTCCACATTTCAAAATTTGAATGTGTAGGTTGAAGCTTTGTATCGACTTTCATTTCGAGTATGCTATGGCCGCGCCTTATGGTGGTTCACATGGAGAGTTTAGGCCCTCCACGAAGTTCTCGGAGTCGGATCGATTAAAAATTCAATGTTGTGCATCACGCATAAGTTGATCTTGCAAGGCTGATTTTCCAAAAACGGTACTATTTTTTTGCGCCATTATTCCAAGTTCAAGAGGGTTTTTTAAGCCCGGGTCATTCCATGTGAACCAAAGATTAACCGATCTTTACTTCATCCCAATACATGCTTCCCGCCCCCTACAATTCAAAATTTGAATTTGCTTAATTTATAAAAGCATGGATTGTAGGGAGAATGGACTTTTCGATTTCCATGCATCGCCAAAGTTTCAAAAACGAGGTTAGAACGGACGCTTGGCTCACACGGTTTAATTGTGTCAAGGGCATACAAATTGTACACCTTCATTTTACAACGTCATGATCCATGCAAGAGTGGAAGCTCCAAATGATGTGTGGATAAGGATCCAACCGCCGCCTTTCAATCGCAAAAAGGAGGTTTAAAAATAAGAACTTAGACTCGATGTTGTGTCTTGGTGTTCAAAAAAGTGTCGCGACATCCGGGCGGATGGCGCTTATATCCATTGATCCGTTGAGTGGCAAGAAACCGCTATTTCGGGACGCTTCAAGTTTAGTCCGATTTTGTGGTGACGGTAACTCTCGCCTCCTAGGATATTGTGAGAGATTGAGAGAGGATGAAGGCATTCCTAATCGAATACGCTTCAGAGAGATGAGCCGCTCCCATAAGGAAGGGGAAATGTCCCATGAAGATGCTAATAAATGACATTATACTTTGCAATGCGAAGGGTTTATACATTCTTGAAGTACAAAGGTTATGGTGTTTGTGTTTAGATACCTCTAATACAAGAAGTCTTTGACTACTTTTAACATATTGCTATTTAAATTATATCAAAAATGAGTCTTGAAACCTTCTGACTAATTCCCAGAAATTTGTCCCTCTCTTTAAGTAGTAGAAGAACTCTTTGACTAGTTATCCATTTGATGACCTTTTTTTAAGAAAATATGATATGTGACATTCTGCATAAAATTTATGAACATTGAAGGTCAAAGCCATCCTTGTTTAAAGAGGATCATATGATGCAAAATCTTCATGCGCAGAAGTAATTGCATATATGAAATTCGCCTGGTGTGATCCTTGCGTAAAAAAGTAAATAGAAACACAAATATTGAACTTACAACTTAGCGTAAACAAATAGTATTTTAATAAACCAACACTTTATATACTAACACTTTACACTTTAAATAAGATATTTCTTTCTTTCTTTTTTTTTTTCAAATGGATCACACCAAGCGAATAATACATGTGCAAAAAAAAAAGGGACACACTAAATGCGCATGGTGTGATCCACTTTCTTATTTGTTGTCAAATTAAAATTAAACACAAGTACTCATTCCTATTTGTATCTAAAATGCTTTACCACTCTTAAGTACATAAGTCATTATCCCTTTTCAAAGAGCATATTATTTTTCAAGAAGGATCACACCAAGCGAATAGTACATATGCAACGAAAATGGAACACACTAAATTCGCATCGTGTGATCCACATTCTTATTTGTTGTCAAATTAAAATTAAACACAAGTACCCCTCATTAGAGGAAATTTGAGATCTCATTTCATCCCCATAAAAATCCTCCAATGGAATGGCTACCCTCTATTAACTGCAATTAATGCAGCACCAACAACTTCATTGTTGTCATTTTTCCCCCATAACTTTTGATCCACTTGTCAAAATGTTGCTCGCTTGTTGCATTAGATCACGAATGAAAAAGATCTTTCCAATGATATATGGTTATGATGTATTTCAATATGGTCATATGCGTTAACCTTAAAAAAATATGATTTTTTGCTTATTTCTTATATATTTATATCGTAAAAGATATATGAATGGGTTATCACTAGATAGATCTTGTAAAGACGAACCCATTGCTACAAAAAGTTTTTGAATCGGAGTTCTGGATCAAAAGTTATAATGAAAAAATGATACTACAGAAGTTAGTTGCAGCTGCATTAATTACAGGCTGCCACATAATACTGGAATGAGATATACTGGAGCTCTTCTCTTATTGGACAGTTTAAAAAGCTGACATGGCATTTTAAGCATCCCTTAATGGGACAAAATGTGATCTCATTTTTCCTCTAATGTCTCATTTAATGCTTTACCACCCCAAGTGCATAAAGTTATTAGTCCTTTTCAAAGAGCATATCTTTTTTTAAGAAGGATCACATCAAGCATCCTATTTGCATCTAAAATACTTTACCAACTCTAGTAGTACATAAAGTTATTAGCCCTTTTCAAAAAGCAAACACTTTATCAATAAATGAGCACGTCACATATCTCAAATAAGACACATATATATTTCTTTTATTAAACGATAATCAAAGTAATTTTACTATAGGAAGTCATCTTTTTCCAAAAAGATCACACCAAGCGCTAAAAGGTTGGAATATACTAAATTCGCATGGTGTGATCCACTTTCTTGTTTGTTGTCAATAGATAATAACACCAAGTCCCTCATCAATAGTCTCCCATTTGCATATAAAATATGTAAACAAAATGTCAAAGCAAAATACAAACACTTAATCAATAAGGGTCCCAAAGCAAAATACAAACACTTAATCAATAAGCCAACACTTTACCAACAACCAAAGCTTTATTAAATAAGATTTTTATGCTATTTTATCAAACCTAACAATGTTTCCATATGTGACACTTTGAGTTAACTGATCCAAAGGCTCATGAAAGCGACATTTTATACAATATGTCTTTGGAGCTTTGTGTCGTGGCATTAGTAAACACCTCTAATGGAGCAAATATTTTGTAACTCATTTTTTCAACAACCCTGGATGCACGTCTTATCAAACATTTCTTCATTGCAAGGACATTATTCTCATAACTTTGAGGCTTGCACAATTCGCTTAAACGAGGTCATGGAACGACTTTCAAGCTCGGCTCCCACAACTTTACAACGTAAAACTAGATGCCCATTGCCCTCGAATGTATATCAAAGATGTCTCTTATGTCCATATGTTAGACAACAACGATGCTAGTAATGCTTTCCCTAGTCTCAAATCCAGACATCCGATAAATATAGCCCAAAGTAAAATATTTGATTCAAAGGAGTGAATATAAATCAAGAAGAGGGAAGAAAAAGAAGCAAGGATCACATGACGCCGAAATCTCACTACACATTTACAAAGTGCATATGCATTTTTCGCATGGTGTGATCCATGTATTATTGAGGGTGCAAATTTGCAAATATCCTCCTCTTCAAATCCCTTCCCCCCCCTCCCTTTTTTTTTTTTGCGAATATACTATCCGTAGCATTTAGTTCTACCTATTCATTGCGTATGAATGTCGCTCCTACATGTAACTCCATAGTCACCCTTAAGGATAGCATTCTCACCCACAAGCCTATGGATAGATATCCTTCCACCGTCATGCCTTTATTATTTTGTAAGTGATGAACTGCAGAAGCAATGTAGGAGTACTAGGAGCAATGATGGATGCAATTAGAGATACAAGTAGGAAAACTTCAGAATGAAAATTTGGGTAGTAAAAACATGGCATGTAATGTACATTTGCTTGTCCGCACATCGCCTCGCCGTTGTTGCTTAACTCTATGCTCGTCCCGCAAAAACACAGACACTATTGGAGACTTGGATTCCAAATGAAGAGTGAAGGCGGAGAGGATGCACGAAGGGCGCTTAATGTGAACAATGGAAATCTTGGTGCCAAAATTTGATAAGGTGGTTGGTGCATGTGGGCATGTGCACGTAAGCCGGGAAAAGTAGCCATTATTTTGGTCCGCAATACGATTTTCGAAAAATGCGGGCCATTAATATGATTGCAATGAATGCACAAACATGTCCTATGAAATTTTGCCATGTGGATGCCAAGTAAGCCCCAAGCCCTCTTTCTACTTGCCAACTAATACCGACTTTGGAAAAAAATCGCAAAACATCATTGGTCGCGAGAAACATGACGTGAAATTCTGGCATCCAAGTTATGGGCCATTTTGAGACCCCAACTCCGCCCTAATGAAAGCATAGCACAAGCACCATGTGTCGCCGACATAAAAAGTGTCCCCCACCATTGTGCTTAGACCCCTAGTAAGGGGGTGAACTAGTCCCAGAAAGACTGAGAGCCAACTATTCCGACCTGTTCTCGATCTGTAGGATACCTATGAGGGTGGAGCCGAATAACAAGCCAAATCTGATTCGAAAATCTCGTGAGCTTGGATTTAGTGCCATCAAATTTTTTCGGGCAGTTAATCTTAGGCTCCAATGAACCCCTCTTTGGAGCTAGAGGATGACCCATTCCCGAGCTCCTTGTTATCCAACCAGAATCACTGGCATACTTGAACAAGTTGTTGGAATCTTTTAATAAGGATGAAACCTCCTCCATAGAGACAAGAACCACCCAATATGAATAAAGAAATGCCGAGGGATCATAAATGCATAAGAAATGGTAAGGGATTCCGGTTCAAACTATCATAAACCTATGCGAAAACAAGAAATACCTGAGGAAATATGCTAAGATCGGCGAAGAATCTAATATATGAACAAAAATCAAGAGTACAATGGCTTGAAGGCAAGCAAGAACACGAGACAGATGTCTAGAAGGGTCAAGACTGGTGTTGCACTGGAATAGTTCCTAACTGACATGCCCTTAACCAACTGGGCAAAACCGTCTAGACATTTTATGAGTAGTCGCTTCTACCCATTTATGCCGGTGTCTAGGGAACGCACACCAAGATCCACTGAGCTCTCCCCTGGTCCGTTACAATCTCTCACTAGACTATGCTCGCCCCGAGCATCACAAACCATAGATCACACCAGGGTGGTTTTTTAATTCACATACTCAAAAAAGCATGTGGGCGACACATGTGCTGCACAGGTGCTGACTGCCCTTCATTGCCCTTCAAACTGCCCTTCATTGCCCTTCCATAGCCCTTCATTGCCCTTCAAAAAATCATGAGTGTTTTCTATTATATAAAGGATATAATGACCATATTAGTGATGCAAATCATGATGACATAAATTATTTGGTGAAGGTGCTTATATGTGCTGTGATGGTCAAAAACCGGGTAGGTCAATTAAAAAGTTACCCACCATCCCATGGTGTCCCAAGACTAAGTCATGACCTACAATCCAACGGTATTCGAGTCATACTTGCCTTCATGGAGACTCAAACTCCGAACCTTGCTCGATACCAAATGTAATGTTCCTAATCGACATGCCCCTTAACCAACTCGGGCAAAACTATCTATACGCTTATGAGTAGTCGCTTTACCCATTTATGCCTATGTGTCTCGTGAACGCGACACCAAGATCCACTCGAAATGGTCTTTCATGAGTCCGTTACAATCCTAAGATTTTGAGGTATGTTGTGGAATTTATATTACTAAGGGATGCAAGGGAATAATAAAATAAAAATACCATACATGCAGAGTATACGTCGTATATGTAGAGATTATACTACAAATATACTGGTGGTTAATAAATGCAATAGTGAATATCTTGATGCATGTGATGGTGGAACATTTTGGAAGGCGATAAATTGTAGCTGGATTGCTGAAGGAGCAGGTTGTGAGCAGTACTCTGGGAGCGTTGTTGGAGTTGCAGAAGAAGTAAACGGGATTTCCATGTGGGGATCACGCCTTACACCTGGGGTTTTCTAGTGTAGCAAAGTTGTGCTTGTTTTTATAACAATGATTGTTTATACATCGAACATAGGATTAGAATTGAATCATATGAGCGTGGTCAAAAATAGGAATGCATGGTTTATGGATATTGATTCTTTTATTCTTGAAATATTTGAAGCTTGCATGGCTAGTAACAGATCTAAATATTGTCCTAATATTTTCCATCATGTTAATGACTGCAATCTGTGATAGAAGAAGCTGGGATAGTTAGATGGGTTGGAATTCTTGAAGAATGGATTAAAATAAAATTGCTGAGGCAAGAACTAACTAAAATGGCAGTATTTCTTCTTGCATGCCACCGAAAGAATGGCAGGACCTTGATGATTTGTAACGAAGGGCAATCATGGAAACTAATCTGGAATGGACTGATTTGGGCATCTAAGAGGCCGAATTGAGCAAAGAATGTAGGATCAAGGAGTATCAGGCAAGATCTGGCAGCAAATGATTTCTGGCAGACAGAAAGTGATCCAGAACCATTCAGTTTGGCAATGTAACCAGTTCGATTTGGATCAGAACTCTTTTAAAAGGCCAAATCGGGGAGATTTATGGCCCTTTCAGCTGAATTGATGGCCTGGATGTCGGATCCGTGAGCTGCAGGTCACGCTTCTGTAATATGCATGTTAGAGTATAAGGACACGTTATTAATAGATATTTAAAAAGCAAGGTTATAAGGCTAAAACAAGAAGTTAGTAATTGGTTGAAAACCAAGACAAATGTTAATCAACTTAGCAAAAGTTTACGTTATAAATATAAGGATAAGTTATGTTGGTTTGGTTGATGTTAAGGCGAATGTCTTGAACCTGCATATAAGAGTTTATGCAAAAAGATGACCTAGCCGAATATTGTTAAGAATGTTTTTGATATTTTTATCTTAATGTAGTAGTATGCATATTGATATGTTATTGCATTATATGGATGAAAAATGTTTTATTGGGCTTAACCTTATCTCTAATATATAATTGTAATATGGAGGATAAGAGGGCAGGTTACATGTGGGTTGCTTAATGTTTTTTCTATGTTTAGGATTAACACGTGTAAACACCTAAATAATTTGGAAGCATGGAGGCTGTTCTAGAAGCTACTTTGGAATGCGTTACAATCTTCTAGAGTCTTCGATTTTAGGGCTGGAATTATCTGGACGGTTCGTTGTGTTAGTATAAAAGAGAGCAGCAGTTTAGATTGGAGCGCCTAACTGGAGAAACGAGTCCGATCAGGTATTTTTTGTGGGCAATCCGGCAAGCACAGCTGGCTGCCTTTTGCAGATGCGAATAATCTGGTAGCGCCTGTAACGGCTTGCTTAAATGTGCTCTGTTTTAAATGTGGTAGCGCCTGCAACGGCTTATTTAAATCTTCTTACTTAAATCCTCAAAATGCAGATTCACAGGTTTTTTTATCGTTTGAATAGAGCGTTCCGGCAGCTTTAAGTAAGATCAAGGCTTCTGACACTATCTGCTGGTGAGGCAACTTGAACGGGATGCGGCCTCATAATTTCGATTTGGAGAATGAATAGACGATATGGGTTGAAGGATCAAGTTGTTTTATGATTCGCTGGCTCCAAATTGTTCTTCGAGGCACTGGCCGTCCAGAAAACTCTGATCCGGCTCTTCAGCTGAAGCTGTGAAAAAACGTCCCGCAGACTGCGCCAGAATTTTGGACTCGCCATGGTGATGGTGGTGATGTCGGGAGAGCTATGTTTTGAAGGCCGCTTTAAGATAAAGTAAAAGCAAATTTGTTTCTAATTGCAATGTCAGTGCACTAGAGTTATCGCCAAGAAGATCGATTTCTTTTCTGCAAGCAGTTTCGTTGATCCAAACTGAGTTTCTCTGCATTTTCTGGCAAGGCGTGTGGCACAGCAGTAGATTGAGTTAAAATTATTTCCATCTCAAATCAATCGAGCACCTTGCTTTACTCTAATCTATATTTTCTCTTCTGATCAGGGGACGAAGAAATGCAGGTTAAAGGATTCACTTTATAAATAACTAAATGTCTGCTTAGCTCCATGAATCTGCTAAGGAGCATGCTAACCAGCTCTTTTGGCCTGATCTGCTTTTTGGACATGGCAGGAATATGTAGCAGAAGGGACGGCAGCCGTTATGTCTGTTGCATGTGTCGTTGTGAACAAAGATGCAATTTTGCAGCACGACGGAATGGTAATGTTTACTGAAAAGAAAAAGTCTCCTCTCTGTTTTCTATTGATCCATTCGTAAATTGGCATGTCAACTATGCTGGATTGCCAAAGAACAAAACGTTTCTATGGTTTTCGCATCCGTAATTTTGTTCGTTTCTGAGGTCCTCTGAGTATGAATCGATGAATGGTAAGTTTGTCCTCTAGTTTGCTTCTACTGTTAAATTTTTTAACTAGTCAGAGCTATCAAGTGATAAAAAGATGAAAAGAAAGGGGAAAGAAGAGGATTGAAGATTTTATGTTGGAAATTCTATGTGACTTCAACAACAAGGCTGTGCAGCCACCTGAACTTGGAATGGTGCCACTGCTGTTGGCAGATTCAACAACTACAGGATGCCGCAGCAGCCCACACAAAGACCTGAGCGTTTCAAAAAAACATTTTCATATGAATATACTCCAACAATACGTATCATTTACCGTTAAATCTCGGATATAATCCTGAATGTTTTTATCTTTAGATTCTGATGCTGAGAGGGTTCTAGATTGGCAGAGAGATGTCCTAAGGCATGGCAGCCCTTTGCCAAGACAATCAATGAAAGATGGCCAACAAACCCGCCAGGTGCTGTATTACTTCTCAAACATTCAGAGCAACTGCAACAAAATATTGCAAGGTCCTGGCCTTGAATGTGACTTTGAATCATTTATATGTAATCTCGGATGTAAATTCTGTGCAGTATTATTCTATTCCTTCTTTTTATATTTCTTTCTATATCTTTATTCTATGGTAGTGGTGGTTCTCTCATTCAACAATGTTATTCCTAATGCAATGCCTTGCAAGAAAAAGAGTGACCTGTTTCCATCTTACAACTTAAAGTGCGTTTGTAAAATTCGCAATAGGGCTTTCTGAAAACTAGATTCAAGTCGTGAGCAGAGATGGGGGTTAATACTTTCGTACTTCCAACAGCAGATGGAAATACTTCCAATGGCATCATGCATTTGACACCATAAATAGTGAATTTAACTTCTCTGTAGTTGAAAATATACGGTTATGCTTGATTATGCTTGAAAATATACGGTATTTGCTATGATACGATGTCACCGATCTTAATCCTTGGTGGTTGCATAGTTCTTGGTACATGAGCTTATTCTACCGTGTTTTTGGTGGTGTGTGGTGGTGGGTACATGAGCTTACTCTGTTGTACATTATGACCTAGCCACGACGTTCAAGTAAGGCAGATGGAGCTGAATCATGAAGGGCTTTTGGGTTTAAAGGGGATAAACTGAATGGCAAGCAATTTAAGCACATCAGGTGAGGATTAAAAGTAAGAGATCAAATTAAAAAATGACCTTCGCTTCAAAAATTTGAAAAAAGAGGGAGAATTGTTGCCAACAATAATCTAAATCGGGTACATGATTCTTAAATAACGTTGGTCTGTGTTTGTTGTGTTTCTTTCGATCTCAAAATAATGCTGGTTTGTGTTAGTTGGATTTTGTAGGAAAGGTTAACTTTCCTTAACAACAACCGTGAATTGTACATTTTGTCGAGTTTTGAATGTCCAGCCTGTTCTCATAAATACAAGCATCCTGACAAAAAGGTCACCTAGCATTAAGTCGACCACCATAAAAAGAATAATTATGATTGAAACAATCCAACAAACAGTAGTGCCTTTAGTAATTTCAACATCAGCTAAAAGGCACCACTGAATCTTTTACTGCCCATTGAGACAATGTGCATATGCAAAACACATGTACCTCGTAACACCAAATTTGCACGACAATGATGATTCAACATTTCCTAAACTTTTTAGACGAGGTTCTACACACTAAAGAGAACAATTAGTTCGGCCCATATCTGCCAATTACAGATTCCTTGAAGGAATGATCTATTCTCCTTGGAGGAATGATCTATTCTCTGCTCTGTGGATTGTTATGGAGTATAACAAAATCTATATGAAGTATACAAAAATTTTATACTGAAAAAGGTCCTTTTGCACATGTTTGTTTGAGACACGGTTCATCATATGCTCTTTAGAATGAACTTTTGTGATCAAGTTGAGGTTGTTAGGAGATGTATTGGATTTGGATTACTTTGGATAATCATGTATTGGATTTGGCTTACTTTGGATAACATGTACATGATTGAGTTAGAAGACGATTTAAAATTTTGACATAAAGCAACAGAATGGCAAGTGCAAAATTTTGCTAAATCTCTTACATAAGCACCTACTAAAAGAACAAACTAGCGGCGGCGACTGCCGCCGCGACAAATTCTTGTATATCTAGGCCAATGGTCAGGATCGCGCCACTCCAATGGATGAGATCACGCCAAGTGTCATGCATGCATGTAGGTTCTAGAATATTCTAGAACCTCCTGGAAGCAGTCCCGCATATGAGGAAGACGTGACAAAATATCTTCAAAAAGTATTGGTAATGCACTTGGCAAAGATGTGTGACTTGCAACTAGAAGGTTTTTAAATATTGTCTTCTGCAACTACTCTTTTGCATCTATGTGACGATCATCTTTTGTACATACGAGTATAATGTTCGTATGATACGAATATCCATATGGTCGTCACATGTGTCATATATAGTAAGAAAATAGGATCGAATACTTTACGTCACAGATGCAGATTGGGGTGGTTGTGATATATAGTAAGCAAATAGGATTGAATACTTTACGTACACAGATGCAGATTGGGGTGGTTGTCCAAATACAGATCAACAAGTGGTTGTTGTTTCTTCTTAGAAAAATCTATGGTGTCTTGGATGAGTAAGAAACGACGATGTATTTGCCTTTATGAGGAAAGCAGCATGCTTTTATGAAAAGGCCATGTCACCTTTAGCTTTCATCTTTATCTTTTTGGTTTGATGTACCTTTTATAGTACCATATATGTAACACATATAATTCAATATACGTGTCTTCTATTGTGGTGCATACCCCTCTCTCTTGTGTTTTCTTAGTAAACTAGCAGGTTTAACAAAATCCCTCTTGTATTCATCAATCTAAGTGGAATAGGCTCTGCAGGGGAGCGTTGGAGTGTTTGCAAGATAGTATTAGAATAGGGCATGAAGAAACTCACCAGATCTCTCCACAGAAGCTTTGGATATGCAATGCTGGTAAATCAGGTAGACCCAAAGCCTTAACAAAAAAGAAACACAAGGATCTATCGCAGACATCTACCACAGAGTCACAAATTGCATCCAACCTCCCAATTCGGTGAATTTCTATTCGTAATTTGAAGGCAGTGTTCATTATGCGTTCATTACCTTGATTACGTTTGAGAATTCACGGGGATCGAAATTCGACAACCTGGACACCGCCTGGACACTTTCTGGGGCAAAAGTTTCTCTCCTTGTGAATTATCTAAGTAGGCACTATGACCCTAAGCTAAACATAATGATTTGAAATTGGAAAATACCTTGTCTTTCCATATATATCTTCGTGGTAAACTTTTATTAAAGGAAACGACTTTGATAAAATTTTGGACAATTGGAAATTTAACTTCCAGAAAAACTTTGGACAATTGGAAATTTAAAATTCTAATCAGTAGGCCTAGTCTGCAAAGAGTTCCATGAAATTTGTCGTGGCAGCTTTTCGTCAAAAGATGTGAGCCATGCACTGGTTTTCGTCCAAAGATGTCATAATTTCCTGCGATATTTGTACGCATGATAGTTCAGTGATGCCTTGTCTTAACCTCTACAATTATGATGCAGAGGTACAATGATGATGCTGAGGTGGCGAGGAAAGGATAAGGAGAATAGAAAAAGGAGAGCTAAAACGTTTAGAAGAGAGAGATACACAACAGAAGATTGTGCAGATTGTGTCCAGGATAAGAAGAGGATTCTGATTCTAGATTTTAAGGTTGCAATGTTGGGTTTTTTTCTGTTGCAATGTTTTTTTCCTGTTGTTTTTTCATTCTAGATTTTAAGGTTGCAAGGTTTTTTTCTGTTGCAATGTTGTGATGTGCGTGATGGGCTGACCATTCTGAAAACAGTTTGCAGGAGGAGATGGCGAACGATGAATGGAATCCAACTGCAAGAAGCTTCGAAGAAGGAGCAAGGCTACTGAAAACACTGGTGGTAAGAAGCTGCCAGGAGAAACTCCACATGAAAGCAGATGCACTTGAGCTGGTGAAGAACAACATCCCATCTGATTTCAACAACTTAAACGACAAGCCCAAGGGCTGCGTGGAAATCGAGGAAACAGTCACAGACAAGGTGTCGCAAGGTTATTATGAAATCAAAATTGATGCGGATGCAGAGACAAAAACAGGGAGTCGCCCACAGCGTCCACATTATGGTTACTATGTGTTTTCCAAAGGATTTCCTTCTACTCCCATGCAAAGTTTTACTGGCCACGTCTTTTTGCCATCTAACCCTCCTAATTATCGACCATGGAAAGGCGAGAAAGGTGAGAAAGTTAGTATGGCGCCTTCCACAAAGGGCAACTTCGTCTTGACTGGATACATGTACAACCAGTACAAGTAGTGATGTTGTCCCTCGTCTATGCCAGTAAAAAGTTGCCTTGCTATAGTATTGCCCCTAGTCTATGCCAGCAAAAGGTTGTCTTGCTATAGTATGATAGTAAGACGTAAGAAATACTATCTATCTATCTATCTATCTATCTATTTATCTATTAATTAATTATGAGCATCTTATAGCTGCTGTTGTTTGAGTTGTTTGAATTTTATACGGAAAGATTTATGTGCAATCAATCAATTATGAGCATCCTACAGCTATCATTGTTTGAATTTTATACGGAAAGATTTATCTGGAAGCACTGATAGTCTGCGTATAGTAGTCAATATTGGGGCCAACTGTGGTTGGCCCTTTTCCCAAACTTTTCCAACTGCAGTTGGGAAAACCTGAAGCAATATCATTGTGCTGTTAGAAGCAGCTCTATCAGACTTCTTTACTAGTTGAAGGATAAGTTCATGATGGTTTTCAGTTTCCAACAACAATGTTTCCAACAACAATCTTTACCAAGTGCATGAGGCAGCTAGGTGGGTGGAGGCACTCATAGATGCTAGCTTCTTTGGCTACCTTGCTGAATAAATTGGTTGTTTCAACTAGACGTTTACATGCCTACAAGATCAAAACTGCTTTATCAAAGTCTTAGTTAACCCAAAAAAAGTGCTGTTTAGGCTCTTGGTGGCATGGGATGGGACATTCCATCTAGGCTTTCCTTTGCATGATGTTCCTGTCAATCCTGGGAAGCAGACTTTGATAATCGATCAAAAAGCTAATCTGATTGTTATTCAATGTGCATCTTCTCTATCTTTTTAAGGAACAATTTGTGAATTAATTTTCACATGCAGCCATTTCAAACCTCTCACCTGCAGCCACACACTTTGACCTGCACAATGTTTGCAATATCAATTTCATTTATTGCTGAAGCCATGTGATTGCATTCTTCTCCCATTGCATAATTTTGAAGATATTTGGTCCTTTCAGCTTTCTCGAAAGCTTGAAGACAAACTTTTTCACAAAATCCTTAGGCTGCTAGAAGCAGTTGATTACATCAGACGCAGCAATAAAGCATAACATTCTCTCTTTGCAGTATTGTCCGCAGTGTGTGTTCAGAATATATTATTCAGTAATTATACAGTAGAAGGAAAAGCGAGTGAACCCATTACTCAGAAGAAGGTAAAGCAACCACTTGCTTTGTATTGCGGGTTTAAGTATGGGGACCAACTCTCCTTAGCATGTCAAAGTGGAAAAATGTTGAGAATGCATGGTTGAAGAGTAATGAAAGATACTACTGCATGGAATGCAATGATTACTGCAGGCTAAGGAAGCTTTAAAACTTTTTGGGAATATATGGTTTCAAATAATTAGTCTTACAATGTGAGTAACTTTAAGGCATGCGCTCGTCTAACAGGACTGTGTATAAAAATGCAAGAGTGTAGATGAGCGTCAAAAATACTAGAAAATATGCTTGAATTATACAAAAAAAACCTTTAAACTGTTTTAGCAAATGCGAATATGGCCCTCTTTGGATTCCACAGATAAGATGCTTGTAAATAACGCAGATTCATAATAAAATACCAAATATAGCTGCAGGAACTATCATATGAAAAATGTGAATCTTCTGAGGTAGCATCCAAGATTGGTGATGATTGGAGTCTGATGTTACAAAGAAGCAATGCAAATGGAAACAAGAGAAAATAACATAAGATAAAAAAGAAGGGCTCACACACAAGGTCTGGCCCTTTTCAGTGGGCCACAGTTCAGGCCTGTATACTAAATCAGATCTGTGATATAAAATACTCTTTATGTTTACTTCTGGACGGATAACGAGCTTTGAAGGCGTAGTCACATGTACGTGCTTTTTTGAAGCGCGGGACCATTCCGGGCAGTAGCTGCCGACCCAAGCAGCGGCGGTCACCGTTCCATCGGTGGCCATACGCGGGTTGCGCTGTCGCTGTTCATGGCAGCGGTTCACATAGCTGCTCCAATTTGAAGCAGAAAATTCCAATTTCCAGCCAAAATTCTTCCGCTGCTGCAGACCGCCCTATAGATCCATGTGATTTGAGTTGGCAGCCAGCTGAGCAGCGCGATTTAGAGCACCGTCAAATGCACCGCCCATTCCTTCCATGTGAATACCGCTTGAGACTGCTACTAGAACTGGGATTAAGAAAAAGCCCCATATGGATAAATTTCTATAAGTATAGAAAAACAAATGACCTGACCTCGTCACAAATGCATTGCCGAGAAGACATTTTAAAAGCTGACATAGTACTGACATCTTAAAGGCTTAGACAATAATCTGATTAAAAGACATCTTACATTGGAGTTTAATCTGATGCTGCAAATTGGGGAGCATATTGATTGCAAGGACCTGCGAACAAGCACCGGAGTACAGCATAAAAACTCGATGGGGTTCTCTAATTTCAAGCAACGTGAAGTAATGAACAGAACGATGCAAATAAGTCACTAGAGGACAGCGAAACGGAGCATAGAATCTTGATCTACTTCATGGTATCTAGCAGTAGGTCGGCATCAAGTTCTGAAGATGGAGCTCGCTTTAAACTCCCAGCTTTGAGCGAGTTTTGTTACATAAACATGAAATTTAAGATCAAGCTCTTTCTGCAGATAGCCAAGAACGGACAGGACCCGTAATTGATGGAAGAACGGCAGAAATTGGCTTGTAGAGTTAAGAAACAGCCATTAGGTCTCTGCGCATCTCCCTAAACTCAGAACCTTAAAAGTTTTTGAATATCACTGCAAAAGCAATGGACACCTATGCTTCAATGGTTTGTTCTGAACATGCAAGGCTGGTCTAGCAGTCCAACTAATGATATCTTCCTTGAACCTACTAAGACAGAGTTCTCATAATGACTACATTGATACTCTGTTGTCTCAAGTTCTGCAAACTGCATAGATTTTGGCAACAACTTTCTGGGCAGAAACTGAATGCTTATGCTTCCATACTTCCCATTCCCATTAGAATCAATATAGTCTTATCTTTCTCAACATTAAAGGTAATAAAAACTACAACATTCATCAAGGATCTAGATGGATGCCCTAGTGAGAGAATCAGAGAATAGGATCTTGGCTCTAACTAGCAAATATAGAGTATAAAAAATGTATTGTTTTCTATCATTAAACTGGCAAGACTTACAAAATAGAGTAGACCCTATTATCTATGGAAAGTTTACCAAAGCCCAAGGAGAATTGACAAAACCGTATAGAATCTAAAACCACTTGGAAGCCATGGAACCTACTATCTAGATTATTGAGCAAGGTTTTCACCATGTGCAAGAAGTAACTCATAACAATGTTTTGTCTCTTTCTATGGGCCGATTAGTCTCCGTGGACGATAAAAGCCTATTCTATTCTATTATATTGTTTAGCAGTATATTTTTTCTAAAGTAATTATATTGAAGGATCAAAAAGGTGTAAACGAAAGCTTCAATGCATATCAATTGTGGGGGCAGTTTAAAGATGTTTGGGTTTGAGATATAGAAGATGATACCAAACATGTTAAAAAGCAATTCATTCGGGAGATTAGATATGGGGTAAACATTGTGTTCATGGTTTGGACAAATATTTTTAATTTTGCCTTTCATAGTTTCACTAAAGTTTGAAAGAGGATGCCCTACATATTGCTTATTTGGTTTAATAGAATAGAATATAATAGAATTTGGTTTAATAGAATAAGCATCTTCAACAAAAGTCCTTAAGTACATAAGGTTCATTTTCTGTGGCCTCTATTTTAATGTGAATGTGTAGTTAGTCAAACATTGTAAGGATATGATGGCATTTGTATTTGGAACTAAGCAATTAACTTCAAGTCAATATATGCTATTTTAAGACTATGTAAACTCGGTAGTATTGGTTTCATGCAAGATCACACTTGTAACATAGTATATTAGATTGTGGAAATACTGAGTTCTTTTAATTGAAGTGCTATGGTCGATATCTCTAGACCTATGCTTTCAAACTGAGCTTAAGCTTATGATATTTACAAGTAAAAAGCTTTGCAATACAAATCCAAATGTTGCATTTATATCTGGGATAAGAAGCAATACCATATTACAACATGCTTTTTATCAAAGATCATTGCATTCAATATTCAGCGAAAGACACTTGCATCCAGGATGTGATTTCTATGATAATGCTTGCAACATGAAAGACACATACATGTAAAAGAAGTGGCCATGTTAATTGGTTAGCTTGGTGTGGATATCATTCAAATCCATTTCCTATGCACCATTTATTGTTCCAACAATTTTACTTAGAATTTAAGGATAAAAACATCTATTATCACAGTTTCTAAGAACATGGTCTTGAAGCTACAAAATACTTGACATAGCAACAGATATTTTATTCAAGACGACGTTTGCATGTGCAATTTTGAGGTATGTGCAGGACGGGCAATATGAAGCTTAGATAGCAATAGGTCTTGGATGCATTTTCGCATTATGTTAAGTGAATCAATAAAGGTAAGTCATAAATTGTTTTATTGATTAATCATATTTCATTTTCTATCCTTTAAATTTTGTTTTATGATCCTGTCAAAGAATCCACATTTGACACCTTTTATATTATCAACACTCATGATCGAAAGATGGTTCAAACCACATCAGCTCGAAACATTTCTAATTCACCATTCTCATGTCTTCAATCTCTACTTCTTTAGGGATAATAATGATATCTATCTTTTATGACCTCGGTAGTCACTTCAAGACTTCTCAGGTTCCTGAGATGTAATCAAACTGCAGATATTAAATTTGGTTGCTGCCTGAATGGCTTCTATTTTACTCCAAATTCGCTTGATAATGAGTATAATGTATATGTATGAACAATATAGAATAGAATAGAATACATTTATGTCCCTTGTGCCATAAGGCCCCTGGACTTGTGTAGCATGGGCGAGCTCCCTAAAAGGGTGCTACTAGCACATCATCACGCCTATGATGTAGCCTTTTCGGTCGACTTTTTTTTTTTAATACCAAAGATCCCGCTTTTACCTCGCCTTCTTGGCCGGGCAAAGGATGCGTCGTTATCAATCGACTTTTAGCCGAAAGCAATTTGTGTGAGGCTATATAACGCGTTTTGTACAGATCATATTACAAGCCCTCTTTCACTGTGTACTTCTCTCGTGGTTCCGTTGTCATTCTATATCGCGTGCGCCGATCCCGTAATGATTCTCATCATCTTCATCGACCGTGGACTGGTTCCCCCCACCTTATATTTCTATATCTGTCCCTGATGTCTCCGTAGATCGGGCAGTCATTAATCATATGGTTCTCATCCTCTATTCTCCCCCCATCATAGATTCTGCATATCCTGTCCTCCTTGTCTACCCCTCTCCACCTGTCTTTTTCGATTCTTAGATCATGGCTTCCCATCCTAAATTTGGCCAGTATGTCCCTTCTGTTTTTCCCCAATATGTTATCCCGGTATATCTGGTGTCCTATTTGTTGGTCTGGATTAAAAACTTGTATGAGCGGTCTGCTTGGATCTCATGCCTTTGCAGCCATGCTCTTGTCGCTATGTCTGCCCACTCCTCATTCCACTGCCCCTCTTCTATTAGGTCACTCAGGTTTAATCCCATCTGTCTGGTCCATGTTGCCACCTCCTTAAACCATCCAATGCTTTCGAGGATATGTGATTTCGCTGATTCGATGATTGCAATGCTGGACAGTTTCCCTTGTATCGCTGTTCTCGAAAGCGTGTACCTTATGGTTCTCTCCCATGCTCTCACTTCCATCGGTTTTTGCCCTGTTTCGAGGACCATGATTGTTAGCAGCGTGTTTGTCCTTACCCTGAATTCCTGTCTGTGCCATTGCCTAAGAATTCATTCCCCGCTTTTCGCTTTTCTTTAAAAACTCGCCCCCATGCTTCGCCCCGCATAACCGAAAGTGGTGGCTATTGCTGCACTGAATAGATAACATTTGATGTCCCAGTCAGTTATTCTACTTCTGTTACAAAAGTTTTTCATGTTATTCAAAAATCAAATTCTACTTCATATATAATTCAAAAATCATGATATTTAAGTAGCTCTATTCATGGTTATAACCTGAATTGCGAGGCAGATGTTTGAAAGAAGCCAATAGACATGATGCAAACTTCATGTTTGCAAAATTCTGGGGATCGTGAAAGTTCAGCCAAAACCTGAATTGCAGATCCTTGAGAAAACTGCAACGCGAAGCCTAGAAGCTAAATATAATAATGTCCACACAAAGTATTCAACTCAATTGATATCACTTTAAGAAGCTCCTCTCACTCTTACAGAAATCCTGCACCACCAAGCAGGTCAATCATGCAGGCATAATGGGATTGCTTCAAAGTGACATAATGAACTTGGCTCATCGAAATGAGAAGGTGATAGCCTTCACTAACAAGACAGCTAAAACAGAAAGGTAGGTAACATTGTCTGATATAACACTTGCTGCTTGCATATGCAAAAATTCTGAACTGCCTCTTTGCCATGCCCAGGATGCGAATACCCAGGAATAATTGAGTTCCACGATACAAAGTTTTGTATAACCATTATATTGAACAATTGGCAAGCATTCAACATGCTGCCACATTTAGCATACATATCAACAAGACAATTTTCAATGCCATTGTTTGCATAACCAGCTTGCAAGATATTCACATGTGTCGGTTCCCCTATTGTAGACATGCCATAGAAATGCATGCATTAAGAATACTGATATAAGTAACATCATTTGCCCCAATAGCTTCATTTTGCGCTCTCTTTAAGAAGCTGAAAGTGTCCTTCCAAAGACCACATTAGGTATATGCTAATAAGATTGCACTTTAAGAAATAGAATCATGTTTCCGCATCTGCTCAAATTATAGATTCCACAATGTACAAATAAGACCATCATAGAATACGCAGGATGAAGTTTTGGATGGCAAATTTGGCCAGCTGGTTAGGCTATAATGGTTAAGAACATTATATAACTTATTGGATATAGATATTCTTGAACTGAAAGAAACTCAGGTCCAATCTATAACAACTACATGGAGTAGCAAATAATCCAACATAGATATTCTGATTTCCTCCAACATATACAGATTAGCTTGAGTATACTGAAAATACACCTAGATCCTCAACTCACCTAAACACAGTACGATTATCTAACTGTCTAAACACTAACAATATAATCTTATCTGATAACTTATTATCTTTACTGAACGAGATGGATCTATGGCAGTGGCAGAAAATACCCCATCCAAAGGATTGATATCAATAATGATGTCATTTGTACGGATATCAATTTGTTGTTTTTTTTACCTATAGCCGATAGCAAATATGAAGGGAGTCTCTAAAAACATTGAGATCTTTAAGTATGAGACAAATGAAGTGGAACAATCAAGTGATACGGACCAATCAACAAATATACAAAAATATACATATTTGAAATAGCATACTATAGAAAATATTAATCAAATAAAATCTAACATCCAAATGCACATAATGCCCAGAAACTGCAAATAATGCTTCTACAAATTTACTTATTCATTGCTTATGGCTGGTTGACGTAGCTAACAAAATAATTCAGGCAGTAGAGGTCTTGCAACAATGGAGCCTAAGCTTGATAAACAAGTATTCTGCAACTTAGAAGAGAGAGTGACTGAAGTAACTTAATTAGAAAGAAGCTCTGTCCACTTTGGTCAAAGATTACAGCATGTGACTAGTCACATTTAAATCAAGATAACAGGTTAAACTGAAGAACCTGGGAAGAATTATCAGACGACTGGGCCTGAAGCCAAATATGCCCATTGGGAAATGTCTCACCCCAATTCTTTTCTTGATGCCCAAAACTAGTTTCAACTAATTCCTTAGCAATAAGGGAGTTATAAGGGGTGTACTCTGTAACTGATCCCAAACTGTAGATGTAACGATGCGTTGGAAATATTGGTCTACGTGGGAGACATGAAGTCATATCAGAAAATAATGGTATATTACTGATCGTATCCTCTGTTTGAGATATTAGCCTTCCTTACAAAGGCACCATGGCGATCTGCAATTGAATCTAAACAAATTTCACATTTTTTGACAAACACACGCAAGGAATTTCGTGCAGAAAACTTAGATTACTGTTTGATACCTGCCATGCAGTCTAAATCAGAGCCCTCGGGCTAGGCCGACTAGTTCTAAGAATTGAACGCTTAACAACCAGGGGGGACGAAGCAGACAACAACAAAGGGAAGGAAAGGCGTCCAAAGGAATTCTTGAGACCTAACCACAAGGGAAAATACAGCTCTGTTCTTCATGGTAGGGACCTGCAAAATCCATGATTTTTTCCATTTTTCTCAGCCGTTGATGGAGAAATTAAGAGATCTAATGGTCAGCGAATTTTGCTAATAATCATGAGACTGGGATAGGCTAGAGATCCAGGAAATGTTGTAGAGGGGTTAGGCAAGCCTGTTAAAAAACTCCCCCTAACTAATTTAGATATTACTCCATCAGTAGGTGATTCATTTATAATGTGAAATATTTTTTATATCCTGTTGTCCATTTGATTTTTGAAGTTAAATTTATACAATGGATACTGATGTATTAGGAATGTCAAAAATTTCCCACGGTTTATAGATTTAGGAATGTTTATGCAAAATAAGAAGTAAAAACCCAAACAACTACAAAAGTTCAATCACATGTTAGTTCAAATAGTACCTTCTTATAACATCAAATGTAGAATGTGATGTAGAATCGCATCGATCCGAGACATCGGATCGCCATTCTAGAATGGGACGAGCATGCATGTCATGCGGGTGGCGCATGCCCGTTTTGGTTGGGAGTTCGCTATTTCGTGTGCATTTCTCGCATCCACGCCTCTCATCTCCGCTTCCTCTTCTCTCCAGCATCTTTATTCTCTTTGAATTATTTCCAGGCGGGGGGGGGCTTCTTCCCGCCTGGTTTTAGCCAATTTGGCGATCTTTCTTGTTATCCTTTAACTGCGCCGTTGGCCTCGCCCCGTGACCTTCATCCTCGATCCTAGTTTGTAAGGAAGTTCTCTCGGTAGTCGGGCGCTTTGTTGGTTTTCTTGCGAGTCCCATTCTAGAATCGCATCGATCCGGTGACATCGGATCGCCATTCTAGAATGGGATTAGCATGCATGTCATCGCGGTGGCGCGATGCCCGCTTTGGTTGGGAGTTCGCTATTTCGTGTGCATTTCTCGCATCCACGCCTCATCGGCGCTTCCTCTTCTCTCGGCAGCACCTTTATTCTCTTTGAACCCACCCTCCCCTCTTTTGTTTATTATATTTTGTACAAGTTCCGCTTTATCATGTTTTTCCACCCGGTGGGTGATGCTTTTTTCACCCACCGGTGATACTATTCTCCTCGTATGTTTTCTCGCTTTGTTGTGTTGGTGATGTGCGTGCACAGTTGGCGGCCAAGATCTGCTTCGACTTCTCCATGCGGGGGTTTTGGGAGTGATTCTATGCCTTACGCTTGTCTAAGCCCCTTGCAAGGCTTATCACTAGGGTTTTTCCTCGAAAACCCGAAAGGGCGGCTTTTAATCCCTGATAAGCTTTCTACAGTACATCAGCCACTCATCTATTAGCATTGTATTTTTTTGGGGTCCAAATGATATAATTGGATTTTCCCTTTATTTTTCGTGGGTAGTTCGCATGTGTGCGGCTACCCACTCTGTCCACCATTGTAGAAAATCTGCTGAGATGAATGAGAAGCCTATCGGGCGCTTTGTTGGTTTCTTGCGAGTCCCATTCTAGAATGTACTCGTGATGATGAATAGAATGACGTTCTTCAATAAAAAATAAAATGAAAAAGATCTATGAATTAAAATATTGTTGCTTTTTTTTCTCTTTCCTATTCCAAAGAAATTTTGAAGGCTAGTAATGAAAGAGAGCCAATCTTAATAGTTGTGCACATAGTGATAAAATGGTAGGAATGTCCATGAATTAACAACATGTTTACTAGGAAGACAAAGATAATAAGTTAGTACAATAGGTAAAAATATAGGAGAAAATTCTTGAACTAACCATAAAGCAACAACCAATAGATTGAACACACACACACACACACACACACACAAACAAACAAAGAAAAGAAAAAGAAAAAGAAAAAGAAAAAGAAAAAGAAAAAGAAAAAGAAAAAACATATGACCAGAGGTTGGGAGGAGAGGGAGGGGGGGTGTGTAAAGACCAGTAATATTACTTCATCTTTATTGAAAACCAAATTGATACACACTCAGTGGTGCTACAACACTAGCACCAAAAGCAACGAAGAGGTTGCTTATTCAATTTTTGGAAAGGACACACACACAAAGAAAAAAAAAAAAAAAAAAAGCATATGACCAGAGGTTTGGGGAGGGGGGGTGTGTAAAGACCAGTAATATTACTTCATCTTTATTGAAAACCAAATTGATACACACTCAGTGGTGCTACACTTCAACACTAGCACCAAAAGCAACGAAGAGGTTGCTTATTTAATTTTTGAAAAGGAGGTACCTAACAATACTCTTGGGGATGCGCAACGAGATAAGCTTCTATCGTTTTTATCGTGTTGAGGGGTCCAGCTTGCATTTTGCTTAGATCAGGTTCACCAATTGGCTCATAGTTGACAGTAAGTTTGCACAATGAGTGCGAATCATCCCTTCCAGGTGCAAAAGTGCTAGTGGCAGTGAATGAAGAGCAAAGGTTGCCAATTGGCCCACCTTCTAGCCCCTCCCATCCAACGGTGTAATTGGATTCATCAATGTGAACGAGCTTCTCCTTGATATAGTGAGATCCAGATAATTGGGCAAAATCTACAAGTTACTTGCAGTCAAGTTGGGAGCATAGGTAGAATTTATTCACCAGCGTTTGATGGATACTTACGTGGGTGGAAGTGTACTTTTCTAATGCTTCCAACAGAGCCATCTCCCTCACAATGCTCGACATGTGTGACTTCTTCATTCATGATCTTGGGAATCAAGTTATGGCCATCCTTCATTGCTGCCCACAGCCTATGACGGGGAACATTCACTTCAATCTCCTTTGTGTCACACACCATGGTTATACTGAGAACACAAAACACGCATTAGAACACACATACGTGTAGTATTAACAACAATATTACATTAATGAAGGAAAAGGAGAAAATTTGAAATGCGCTGTGCTAAGGATATGTTTTGCTAAAATTGAGATAAGGAATTTACATATAGGATGGATAGATTGATAGATAGTTCACATACGCCTATTATTAATAACAATACACATATTACCTTGATGAAAGAAAACGAGAGAACTTGAAATGCGTTGTGCTAAGAATATGGTTTGTTAGAATTGGGATAGGGAGTATATATAGGATGGATAGGTAGATAGTTGGGAACAAGTTGAATACAGCACCTTCAAAGTTCTAAGTCATGGTTTAGATAAGTCATGTTTTAGTATGTATCTCTAGAATCTTTTTAGTTTGCATAAGCACGTGGTAGGAAAATATTGAACCCAAAAGTTTTCAAAACCTTCTATAGGATCCTTCATGGAAAAATACTTGGGTCCCCCTTTTTGAGATAGTCATCTTATTTAGGATATATTATCATAGAATAATATTTTGTATATATTTAGGATTTGATGAATAGTGGAAGTGTGATATGCAATTGTATATTATGTACGTATGAAGAGCTTTGTCATAACTTCTCTTTCTTTCTTTTTTTTCTTTGGTTAGAATCATGGACACTTTTATCTCAATGTGGTCTCTTTACCTTTGGACCCATGTGCAATTGGATCCAAGGGCAATTATTACTCAAAATCATAGATCGGGATAATGTATTGGAAACATTGTCTGTTTTTTGAATGATTTTTGCACTATGGTAACTAAACTAGAATGGCTACATGAGATGATGCACGAATTCTTTGAAAACCCCTTTAATGTTGAATTGTTCCTTGGAATAAAGTTTCTCATGAAGGGCAGATTTGGTACTATAGATTCACTAGGAGTTCCAGTTTATCCTGCCCTTTGGAAAACTATTTCGTTTTCTTCTAGGCCTAGTCGAGACAATAGGCTTCTATGAAAAGAAACCGCTATCCTCAAAATCTTAATTATTTTTGGTAGATCTAATATTTAATGGTTTGACTAGTGATGATATAAACTTCTTGTTGACGGCGTAGTGGAATTTCTTATGAGTTCTATGGTCAATAAGGCCACAGTTATATGTGTAGGTTGATAAGAAATATAAGTTAAACGTTTGTAATAAGTACATGATTCACCGTCCTAAACTACAAGAACTTATCAAAGATAAGCGATGGGGAAGAAGGTTCCTGCAATAGGCTTACAATGCAGGCTTTGAACTGGCAATAACGAGGAATTGTATTATATGCTTAGTAATGTCTTTTGCCATCATTGGAAGCACTGTGTACCTTGTTCACTTGTAAGTGTATGCAACTTTAGACACACCAAAATTTTTACTACTCTAATTTGATAGGTATCAACTTTTTGATTTGATAATTTTTTTATATAACATAAAAGCAAAACACATAAATAATTTCCAGTCAAGGATATGCAAGAACTAGGTTTGCCAAATGAGATTTTAAATGCATTGCTTGTTCTGAAAGAGCAGGCTTGATGGCTATGGCAAGCACAAAGTTAGGCTCAACAGCAAGAGCCAGAGAAGGGAATCCCTACAGAAAAGGAAATATTTGAGCCAATCGAAAAGTTAGAGGAAATTGAAATTAAGGAAATGCTAGAATGGCAGGTGGAGACACCTGATCCACAACTTTTAATAAGGACAACTGATCTGCTGATGGTTTATGTGATGCCTGAACAGTTTAAGAAAGAGTTGAGCAGCCAGCTCAGAAGATTCAAACATCAAAAGAAAGCAACGTTGATCTTTTGCCACAAGCTTGATAGATTGATAAGCAGGAAGACCTAGCTTATGAAGGTGCCCAAACAGCCAAGATTACGTGCTTCAGATCCAAGAAAGAGCCAGTGAATTGGCAGACCGCGGAACACGCAACCAACTGCTCCACATATCGCCGATGATCTTCATGGGTAATCTGCACCACTGGATCCCCAAAACGCTTAAAAGTTGTCATGCACTCCTGAACCTCATAAAAGATTTCGTCTGATGGGAGCTGGATATCCATGGAGTCTTGCTTGGCTTGCAATTGCTGGAGATAGGACACAACTTTTTTCTTGTTATTATCCACCATAGTGGCAATGGCCTTTGAGATACGAGCTGAGGTTGCAAAGCCACTCAGAAAATCGCACACCTGTAACTCAAGCCACTGTGTCAGATGATCTCTAAGGTGAGGTTGATGCAGCTCGGGGTGTGGAAGAGGATATCATGCATTAGGCCTTCAAAACATGCCAACTAAGCCAAATGAGGATAAATGAACTACCAATCAGAAATCAGAGCCTGACGGGTCCATCAGCAAAACTGTTATAACTAACTCACTAGATCACATTTTCTAGCATAACTATTGATAGAAAAGTCCAAATGAGCTCTCATTTAGTGCAATAGATAGAACTCATTGAGATCTTTTTAACCTTAGGTGCTTTTGACATATTCTAACCACTTATGATTGTCAAAACTCCAAAAAATATGGTTTTTTACCATTTTTTACTATCCTACGGGGTTAAAAGATATGCAAACCACCCAAGGTTGGAAAGATCTCAATGAGATCTATCTATTACACCAAACAAGAGCTCATTTGGACTTTTCTGTCAACACTTATGCTAGAAAATGTGATCCATTGAGTTAGTTATAACTGTTTTGCTGATTGGATTACCAGTTCTATTTTCTGATTGGTAGTTCATATAGCTTAGTCAGCAGTTCTTAGAAGGCCCTTTTATGATCTCAAAAAATCCCTAATGTCAGGCTGCCGCGAAGAAAGAGGGGGAAATTCCTCCTGCCCTGAAGAACCTCCAACGTGTATTGGACGTACCACTTGCCCTGCGGGTAGGTTGCATCACCATCCGAGCACTACCTCCACGAGTAGTCTGCATCAAGGAACTTCCAACCGGTGTTGGAGATGCCGCCTGTGCAACACTATTAGGTGCAGCCTATCTAAGGGAGCACTCCACAGGCACGTGAGATCTCAACTGACATGAGGGACCTCCAACATGTGTTGGAGGTGCTGCTAGCCCGGAAGCAACTTCAGCAGACAAAGAGGGTCTTGCCTGACCCACAGAACTTCCAATGAGTGCAGAACACACCACCTGACCCGAGGAACACACCACTTGACCCGAGGAACCTCCAATGTGCATTGGAGGTGCGACATTCTCAGAAGAGTTTCCCAATGGCATATGTTCAACACGTCTTCCAGTCTCACCAGATGTATGGGCAGAAGCGTGAACCGTAGTTGAGGCAACTACAGTTGGAATAGAAACTGAAACAAGTAACTGAGAAGAGGAGAAAGATAGAGCTCCTGTCTCAATTGAGGCAGCCCCACTCGTGCCATTAGAAGATATGTCAGACAACACTAAAGGATTGAGGTGCACCAAAGAGACCAAACTCTCAGGAGCCGAAAGAGCACCCTCGCGAGCCATTTTGTGTGCTTCACATACACTTATTCTGGAAGAATCTGCAAAATATTCTTTTCTAATTCCACCATGTACTATGGTAGAACTATCAGAAGAACGTTTTGGCGAGTTGCGACTGGATCTTGGCATCTCCACCAAAAGGAGGGGCTGAAGTTTCAGAGCTGAACAGTCCCTCCCAATCAGATGCAAAAATTATGGCCAAAAGAAAATTGCAACCAAACCCTAGCACCGCCAAAAGAGGGCTGGGACTGTCAGGCAGATTCTTTCCACCAAAATGGAAGACTCCTCATATAAATCATACACCAACGGAAAGGGCGTGCGATAAGCTTTCCAAGGAGCCCACGAACACCCAAATCTCACACTAGAATCCCGTGTTATGAGCAAAAGAGCGGGGCTAAAACCCTAAGCACCATCATAAGCGCCACTTAATATGTACAAATAGACAATCATCCTCAAGCAGATGAATATTTAACCACACAAAGAGCATAATCTTGTCTGATAACTTATTACCTTTACTGAATGAGATGGACCTATGGCAGTGACAGAAAATACCCCATCCAATGGATTGATGTCAGTAATGATGTCCTTAAAAATAATGCCAATGTCATTTGTGCGCATATCAATCTGTTGCGTTTTTTACCTATAGCCCATAGCAAATATGAAGGGAGTATCCAAAAACTTCAAGATCTTGAAGTATGCTCCAGGACACACAACCTGAGACAAAAGAAGTAGACTGATTAAGTGATACAGACCAACCAATAAATATACAAAAATATACATATATGAAATAGCATACTGTGCAGAAAATATTAATCAAATTCCATCGATCTGAGCCCTCTCATGCATGCATGTCTCGCATGCATGCATTGCATGCCTTCTCTGGTTGGGAGATCGCTATATTAGGCGAGGTTCTTCATCAACATCTCATCGGCGCTTCCTCTTCTCTCTCAGCAGTACCTTATTCTCTATTCTTTGAAACCATGCAGGAGAGGGGCTTTTCCCTGCTTGGATTGACCAATTTGGCGTTTCTTTCATGCTGTTCTCGGTCTTGCCTCTTCTTTAGCCATAATCCTTTGACCTTCGTCCTCGATCCCATTTTGCTAAGGAAGTTCTCTTCTATTCGGGAGGTTTTTGTCGTTTTCATGCGAGCCCCATTCTAGAATTCCATCGATCCGAGGCCTCGGATCGAGATTCTTTGGGGGGGCATGCATGTCTCGCATGCATGTATTGCATATCCTGCTCTGGTTGAGAGATCGCTATATTAGGCGAGGTTCCTAATCAACATCTCATCGGTACTTCCTCTTCCCTCTCAGCAGTACCTTATTCTCTATTCTTTGAAACCCACCCTCCCCCCCTTAATTGTTTAATGTATTTGTCGCTTGGCATGCGTGACCAGCCCCTCTATTGGAAGAGGTTTTTGTTTTGTTGTCGCGTGGCACGCATCATTAGCCCCTCCACTTTGGGAGGTTTGTTTTGTCATATTTGTTCTAGTGTCGGTGATATGCAGGTACAGGTCAGCAAGCGGCAGCAACAACAGCTTTGACTTCTCCATTCGTGGGTTTTTTGGGAGCGAATTCTCAGCCTAGCCTTACGTTTGTCCAAGCCCCTTGCCGAAGGCTTATCTTTTTTTTTTTAATTGAAGGCTTAGTATTTATATTAATATAGATATTTGTGTACATATGGACATATGTATATACATATGTTTACAAAAAGTAACCGATTTGGGTAGGGTTGGTTATGAAGACCCTTCAACATAATATCTTAAGAAAATATTTAGACTAGACCAGTAGTTTTAGGCCTGAACCTTTATCTCAAAAGGATTTCATCATATAAAAGATAGTAACAGTCTTCATTCCAAAAATCTCCTTTTCTTGGGCTCGCCCGCATCGTGGTCCTTTCTCCCCATTCCTTTGGTAGCCCTTATGAATAGACAGAATGGGCATTTGCATAAATGAGCTTCCCCCGGATTAAATCTTCCTTTCTTGTCTTTCGCCCCTTGCCGAAGGCTTATCACTAGGGTTTTTCTGCGAAAACCCGAAAGGGCAGGGTTTTTTAATCCCGGTGATAAGCTTTTGGCAGGTACACAGACCAAACATTTATTAGCATTGTATTTCATGGGGTCCAAGTTGTATAATTGGATATTCCCTTTATTTTTCTTCGTGGGTAGTTCGCATGTGTGCAGCTATCCACTATCCACTATCCACCATTGTAGAAAATCTGCTGAGATGAATGAGAAGCCTATCTATCGGGAGGTTTTTGTCGTTTTCACGCGAGCCCCATTCTAGAATAAAATTTAACATCCAAATGCACATAATGGCCAGAAACTACAAATAAAGCTTCTACAAATTTACTTATTCATGTTTATGACTGATTGACATAGCTAACAAAATAGAATTCAAGTAGTAAATGTCTTGCAACAATGGTGCCTAAGCTTGATAAACAAGTATTCTGCAGCTTAGAAGAGAAAGTGACTGAAGTAACTTAATTAGAAAGAAGCTCTGTTCACTTTGGTCAAAGAGTATAGCATGTGACTAGTCACATTTAAATCAAGATAACAGATTAAGCTGAAGAACCTGGAAAGAATTATTAGACGACTGGGCCTGAAGCCAAATATGCCCATTGGGAAATGTGTCACTCCAATTCTTTTCTTGATGCACAAAACCAGTTTCAACTAATTCCTTAGCAATAAGGGAGTTATAAAGGATGTACTTTGTAACTGATCCCAAACTGTAGATGTGCTGATGCGTCGGAAATATTGGGCTACATGGGAGCCATGATGCCATATCAGAATACAATGGTATATTTCTTATCATATCCTCTGTCTGAGACACTAGCCTTCCTTACAAAAATGCCATGGGAATCTGCATATTGAATCTAAACAGATGTCACATAGTTTATCAAACACGCGCAAGGAATTTCGTGCAGAAAACTTAGATTACTGCTTGATACCTGCCATGCAGTCTAAATTAGAGCCCTCAGGCTAAACCGACTGGTTCTAAGAATTGACCGCTTAACAACCAGTGGGAACGAAGAAAACAACAACAGAGGGAAGGAAAGGTGGCCAAAGTAATTCTTGAGCCCCAACCACAACGGAAAATACAGGAGACCTGCAAAATCCATGAATGTTTCCATTTTTCTCAGCCATTGATGGAGAAATCAAGAGATCTAGTGTTCATCAACGAATTTTGCTGATGTGTCATGAAACGTGGATAGGCTAGAAATCCAGGAAATGTTGTAGGGAGGGTTAGGCAAGCCTGCTAAAAAAACTCCATTTAACTAATTTAAATATTACTCCATTAGTAGGTGATTCGTTTACAATGTGAAATATTTTTTATATCCAGTTGTCCATTTGAATTTTGAAGTTAAATTTATATAATGGATACTGAACTAGTATATCTATTAGGAATGTCAAAAAATTTTCCCAGTTTACAGATTTAGGAATATTTGCTTTAACCTATGCAAAATAAGAAGTAAAAACCAAAACAACTACAAAAGTTCAATCACATATTAGTAAAGATAGTACCTCTTTATAACATCAAACATGATGCATTGCCTGCAAACGTCTATGACTGATGGATAGTGCATGTGGAACAGGAACATAGCCACAGTCCATCATGGAAAATTGATGCAAACATGCGACAAGTCACCTCTATCTATTCGAAGCCATTGAAATCAAGTTAGAACATAGATGCAAGTATTTTTAACTATTAGAATATCTACTAGATAATCACATGCAAAGCACCTCCATTGTGCCTAGGTAGTGGATTGTCTTCCATGTGATATGTAAAATGTGACGTAGAATGCACTCATGATGTGATGGTGAATAGAATGGCGTTCTTCAGTAAAAAAAAAATAAAAAAAAAAAAGATCTATGAATTAAACATATTTTTTCTTTTTTTCTCTCTTTCCTATTCCAAAGAAATTTTGAAGGATAGTAATAAAAGAGAGCCAATCTTAATAGTTGTGCACATAGTGATAAAATGGTATATCCATGAACCATCAATACGTTTATTAGGAAGACAAAGATAATAAGTTAAGTACAATAGATAAGAATTTAGCTGCCAAACGAGGAGAAAATTCTTGAACTAACCATAGAGAAACAACCAATAGATTGAACATCAAAATACAAAAAAAAAAAAAAAAGCATATGACCAAAGGTTTTGGAGGAGGGGGTTAAAGACCAGTAATAACACTTCATCTTTATTGAAAACTAAATTGATACACACTGAATGGTGCTACACCTCAACAATAGCAAGAGGTTGCTTATTTAAATTTTGAAAAGGAGGTACCTAACAATACTCTTGGGGATGTGCAACCAGATAAGCTTCTATCTTTTTTATCATGTTGAGGGGTCCAGCTTGCATTTTGCTTAGATCAGGTTCACCAATTGGCTCATAGTTGACAGTAAGCTTGCACAATGAGTGTGAATCATCCTTTCCAGGTGCAAAAGTGCTAGTGGCAGTGAATGAAGAGCAAAGGTTGCCAATTGGCCCACCTTCTAGTCCCTCCCATCCAACGGTGTAATTGGATTCATCAATGTGAACGAGCTTCTCCTTGATATAGTGAGATCCAGATAATTGGGCAAAATCTACAAGTTACTTGCAGTCAAGTTGGGAGCATAGGTAGAATTTATTCACCAGCGTTTGATGGATACTTACGTGGGTGGAAGTGTACTTTTCTAATGCTTCCAACAGAGCCATCTCCCTCACAATGCTCGACATGTGTGACTTCTTCATTCATGATCTTGGGAATCAAGTTATGGCCATCCTTCATTGCTGCCCACAGCTTATGACAGGGAACATTCACTTCAATCTCCTTTGTGTCACACACCATGGTTATACTGGGAACACAGAACACGCATTAAAACACACATATGTGTAATATTAAAAACAATATTACATTGATGAAGGAAAAGGAGAAAATTTGAAATGCTTTGTGGTAAGGATATGTGTTGCTAAAATTGAGATAGGGAATTTACATATATGATGGATAGATTGATAGATAGTTCATCGATGCTTATTATTAATAACAATACACATATTACCTTGACGAAGGAAACGAGAGAACCTGAAATGAGTTGTGCTAAGAATATGGTTTGTTGGAATTGGGACAAGGAGTATATATAGGATGGATAGGTAGATAGTTGAGAACAAGTCGAATACGGCACCTTCAAAATTCGAAGTCATGGTTTAGATAAGTCATGTTTTAGTATGATATCTCTAGAATCTTTTTAGTTTGCATAAGCACGTGGTAGGGAAATATTGAACATAAAAGATCTCAAAACCTTCTATAAGAACTTTCGTGGAAAAGTACTTGGGTCCCCCTTTTTGAGATAGTCATCTTATTTAGGATATATTATCATAGAATATATTATTTTGTATATACTTAGGATTTGATGAATCGTGAAAATGTGATATGCAATTGTATATTATGTACATAAGAAGAGTTTTGTCATAACTTCTCTTTCTTTCTTTCTTTTCTTTGGTTAGAATCGTGGTCACTTTTATCTCAATGTGGTCTCTTTGCCTTTGGATACAGGTGCAATTGGATCCAAGTGCAATTATTTCTCAAAATCACAGATCAGGATAATGTGTTGGAAATATTGTCTGTTTTTCGAACGATTTTTGCACTATGGTAACTCAACTAGAATGGCTGCATGAGATGATGCAGGAATTCTTTGAAACCCCTTTAATGCTGAATTATTCCTTGCAATAAAGTTTTTCATGAAGGGCAGATCTGGTATTGTAGATTTACTAGGAGTTTTAGTTTATCCCGCCCTTCGGAATACTATTTCGGTTTATTCTAGGCCCGGTCGAGACAATGGCTTCTATGAAAAACAAAGTGCTATCCTCAAAATCTTAATCTTTTTGGTACATCTAATATTTATTGGTTTGACTAGTGATGATATAAACTTCTTGTTGACAGTGCACTGGAATTTCTTATGAGTTCTACAATCAATAAGGCCACAGTTATATGTGTAGGTTGATAAGAAATATAGGTTAAAAGTTTGTAATAAGCACATGCTTCATCTTGCTAAACTACAAGAAGTCAAAGATAAGCGGTCGGGAAGGCTTTGAATTGGCAATAACGAAGAATTATATTATACTAGTAATGGTGCCCGGCGTTGCCAGGCTTTATCTAGAACGTATTATGTAGGAATGAGATAGAAATAGTGGTGGAAGCATTTACGTAATTTGTTTGTTGGTGCTATATGAAGAGGTGATCATTAGATTTGCATTGAATTGAATTGAACTGTGTTTTTTTGTCCATGGAGACCAATACAGTGTCAAGGTGGATAGAATGTGACATTGATTTGGCAGTATGTGGCACCATAAAGAACATTTGTTGGAGTTATTACAGATGTTTATGTTGTGAATGAGATCTTGTTTGTTAAATGTGTGCAACAATTATGTAGTATTGGGCAAGGATCTACCTATGTGATTTCAAATAGTAGAGAGTTATTACCTTGATTTGGGCTAAATGATTTGCTTGTTGACAAAAGCAGTCAAAACCAAAATCTTCTTTCCTAAAAGTGTGCAACGAATATATAGTGGTCCGCAAACATCAAAAGGCACTTCTACTATGGGAGCCCTTTGGGTGGAGCTAGGCTTCGTAGGGCAATATGCTTGTTTGTTGACAAAAGTAGTTAAAATCTTCTTTCTTATACCCGTGCAATGAATATACAGTATTGGGTGAACACCAATCTAATCAATTACAAAGAGAACACCAACCTAATCAATTACAAAGAGAGGCATATTCTTACTTTGACTTGGGAAATGTAGCTGTGGTACTTCCAATATGGGATTTGAGTTGAGCTAGGCTTGCTTGTTGAGCTAGGTTGAGTCAAAATCTAGCTTATAAATATGTGCAAAGAATATACAGTGTTGGGCAAACATCAATCTATGCGTTACAAAGAGGAAAATGTTATTGACTTGAGTTGGACAATGCGTTCGATAGTCTTCCTCGCAGTTCCAATCTGTGAGCCCTTTGGGTTGAGCTAAGCTTTGTAGTTCATATTCTTGTCCTTATGTTCATATTTTCAATTTGGTGCGTATTGACATTGCAATCATTTCTTAACCTCTGTTATTCCTGTAGCACATGAGGATGTGATTATAATATATTTTTCATCAAATTATATTGATCAAATAGCCTTCTATCACTAATATTTCACATATTGGCATTGCCAAACTTTAAAACAAAGCAATATGATATACAACTTACCTATATGGTTGGGCAAAGTGAGAAAGACAAATGTATTCAATTTGAATAGTCGAGTGATTTTATAAACCTAGTTTTATGAGCAACTTTGTCTTGTTTATATAGTTGAGCATATTACGATTTGTGTCATGATCTTATCTTAGTTTGCTTCACAACATGATTATTGCATATCTTCTAGATGGATGCGAAATTGTTGCACAACATTATTGTTGCTTGGATGCAAGTGACCCTACTCTAGAGTTAGCATTATTATCTATTCTATCTTCTCTTCTAGGTGGATGCAAGTTCTGCACATATGGCAATCCATTAGGGCGGATTTGGGGTCTGAAAATGGCCTCCTATCAGCCAGTCCACGTCATATTTCCGCTCCTTTTTTCCCATGCCACCTAGGATATCAACATCTCATCATTACAGATTTACTTGAAATATTCTCCCAGAATAAGGGGGATCGCGCATTCATGGCGCCATATGTATTTAATTTTGTTGGTTGTCAGACAGACTGATGCAACACGTGTCTCTTGGTTTGTCAGATACCAAGCGTGCGTGTCACCGATTCTTGCGCTATTTTCATTTAGGCCATGGCCATACAAGCTTCCCGCCTTCCACATTTCAAAATTTGAATGTGCAGGTTGAAGCTTTGTATCAGACTTTCATTTCGAGGGCGCCGGGGTCGCGTTTATGGGTGGTTCACATGGAGAAGTTTAGGCCCTCCGCTGAAGTTCGACGGAGTCGACTGATCGATTAAAAATTCAACGCCGTGATCGCCTATGCAAGTTGGATCTTGCGAGGGCTGATTTTCCAAAAACGGGGCTGATTTTTTTTTGCCTCACCCAAGTTCGCCAGGTTTTAAGCCCGCCAGCAGTCATCCATGTGAACCCAACATTAACCGGATCTTTACTTCATCCCAATACAAAGCTTCCCGCCCCTTACAATTCGAAATTTGAATTTGCTTAATGTATAAAAGCATGGATTGTAGGAGAATGGACTTTTCGATTTCCATATGCACGCTGCAAATTTCAAAAAATGAGGTTAGTACGGACGCTCGCTCACACGAAGCCCGAATTGTCTTTGGGGCATACAAATTGTACATCTTCATTTCGCCGCGTCATCGATCCACGCAAGATATGGAAGCTCCAAATGATGTGTGGATAAGGATCCATCCGACTCACGAATATGCTCCAGTCTTCAATCGCAAAAAGGAGGTCTAAAAAATAAGAACTTAGACCTCGACATGTTGCGCCTTGCGTGCTCAAAAGTGTCGACATCCGGGCGGATGGCGCTTTATATCCATTGGATCCGTTGAGTGGCAAGAAACCGCCATTTCGGGACGCTTTCAAGTTTAGTCCAATTTTGTGGTGACGGTAACTCTCGCCTCCCGGGATATTGTGAGAGATTGAGAGGATGAAGGCATTCGAATCGAATACGCCCTTGAGATGAGCCGCCCGATAAGGAAGGGGAAATGTTCGTGAAGATGCTAATAAATGACATTATACTTTGCAATGTGAAGGGTTTATATATTCTTGAAGTATAAAGGTTATGGTGTTTGTGTTTAGATACCTCTAATACAAGAAGTCTTTGACTACTGTTCACAATAGATTCCTTTAAATATCTATTGCTATTTAAATTATAGCAAAAATGAGTCTTGAAACTCTTTAAGTAGTAGAAGAACTCTTTGACTAGTTATCCATTTGATGACCATTTTTTAAGAAAATATGATATGTGACATTCTTATATGCAAACATTCATAAAATTTATGAACATTGAAGGTCAAAGCCATCCTTGTTTAAAGAGGATCATATGATGTGAAATCTTCATGCGCAGAAGTAATTGCATATAAGAAATTCGCCTGGTGTGATCCTTGCGTAAAAAAAGTAAATAGAAACACAAATATTGAACTTACAACTTAGCGTAAACAAATAGTATTTTAATAAACCAACACTTTACATACTAACACTTTACACTTTAAATAAGATATTTCTTTCTTTCCTTTTTACTTGAAAGCTATTTTTTTCAAGATGGATCACACCAAGCTTAATAATACATATGCAAAAAAAAAGGACACACTAAATTCAAGATGGTGTGATCCACTTTCTTATTTGTTGTCAAATTAAAATTAAACACAAGTACTCATTCCTATTTGTATCTAAAATGCTTGAAGGATCACACCAAGCTTAATAGTACATATGCAACAAAAAATGGAACACACTAAATTCAGCATCGTCGTGATCCACTTTCTTATTTGTTGTCAAATTAAAATTAAACACAAGTACCCCTTCTCATTTAATGCTTTACCACCCCAAGTGCATAAAGTTATTAGTCCTTTTCAAGTACCCCTTCTCATTTAATGCTTTACCACCCCAAGTGCATAAAGTTATTAGTCCTTTTCAAAGAGATCTATATCTTTTTTAAGAAGGATCACATCAAGGGAATAATACATATGCAAAAAAATCGAACACAATCATTTCAAGCATGGTGTGATACGCTTTCTTGCTTGTTGTCAAATTAAACCTAAACACAAGTACCCCTTCCTATTTGCATCTAAAATACTTTACCAACTCTAGTAGTACATAAAGTTATTAGCCTTTTCTCAAAAGCAAACACTTTATCAATAAATGAGCACGCCACATATCCACACTTAACTTCAAATAAGACACATATATATTTCTTTTATTAAAAGATAATCAAAGTAATTTTACTATAGGAAGTCATCTTTTTCCAAAAAGATCACACCAAGCCAATTTTGTATAAGCTAAAAGGTTGGAATATACTAAATTCGCATGGTGTGATCCACTTTCTTGTTTGTTGTCAATAGATAATAACACCAAGTCCCTCATCAATAGTCTCCCATTTGCATATAAAATATGTATCATTCCAAGTTATATTATGTTTTATGAACTAAACTTTTTCAAAGAGGACCTCAAAGCAAAATACAAACACTTAATCAATAAGCCAACACTTTACCAACAACCAAATCTTTATTAAATAAGATTTTTATGTTATTTTATCAAACCTAACAATGTTTCCATATGTGACACTTTGAGTTAACTGATCCAAAGGCTCATGAAAGTTTACATTTTATACAATATATCTTTGGAGCTTTTGTGTCGTGGCATTAGTAAACACCTCTAATGGAGCAAATATTTTGTAACTCATTTTTTCAACAACCCTGGATGCACGTCTTATCAAACATTTCTTCATTGCAAGGACACCATTCTCATAAGGCTTGCACAATTCGCTTAAAAGAGGTCATGGGACGACTTTCAAGCTCGGCTCCCACAACTTTACAACGTAAAACTAGATGCCCATTGCCCCTAATGTATATCTTGAAAAGCATGTCTCTTATGTCCATATTTTAGACAACAACGATGCTAGTAATGCTTTTCCCTAGTCTCAAATCCCCTCACATCCGATAAATATAGCCCAAAGAAAAATATTTGATTCAAGAGTGAATATAAATCAAGAAGAGGGAAGAAAAAGAAGCAAGGATCACATGACGCCGAAATCTCACTACACATTTACAAAGTGCATATGCATTTTCGCATGGTGTGATCCATGTATTATTGAGGGTGCAAATTTGCAAATATCCTCCTCTTCAAATCCCTTCCCCCTTCCCTTTTTTTTTTGCAATATACTATCCATAGCATTTATTTTGAACCCTATAGTTCTACCTATTCATTGCATATGAATGTCGCCGACCGCGGATGTAACTCCATAGTCACCCTTCGTTATGATAGCATTCTCACCCACGCATCCTTCCAATCGTCGGATCGATCGACGGCCGTTGAATTGTAAGAATGAATGGCGGGAGCAATACGATGAATGGGAAGAGCTGAAAAGTAGGAAAACTTCGTAATGAAAATTTGGGTAGTAAAAACATGGCATGTAACGACGCTTGCTTGTCCGCACATCGCCGCTGTTGTTGCTTAACTCTATGCTCGCCCAAGAAAAACACGCATTAACTATTGGAGACTTGGATTCCAAATGAAGAGCCGATATGAGAGGATGCACGAAGGGCGCTTAATGTGAACAATGGAAATCTTGGTGCCAAAATTTGATAAGATGGTTGGTGCATGTGGGCATGTGCACAGTAGGCGGGAAAAGTAGCCATTATTTTGGTCCGCGATACGATTTTCGAAAAATGCGGGCCATTAATGTGGTTGCAATGAATGCAATGCACAAACATGTCCTATGAAATTTCGCCATGTGGATGCCAAGTAAGCCTGCTCCTCTTTCTACTTGCCAACTAATACTGACTTTGGAAAAAAATGCGCAAACATCATTGGTCGCAAAAAACATGACGTGGAATTCTGGCATCCAAGATATGGGCCATTTTGAGACCCCAAATCTGCCCTAATGACACATAAAAATAAAGTAATCATGGAAAATACATTAATTGAACAAATGCATGGAAGAAATACGATGATAAATAGAACTAAAGAATGCCATTAGGAATTAAATCCATTCAGCCAAATAAATTTATGAAGATTTGACATGTTATTTTGGGGAATGAAACAGCTCACAGAGCGGTGAAAAGCGGTGTTAATGAATTAACAAAATTTTGGTATTGTAATTGTTGAAAAAAAAAACTTGAGATGATGGATTCTTTCACATCTGTTGCCAAAAATAATAGCTTGCAGTGATGGAGTTTTGCATCTTTTGGACACTACATAATGTTCTAGCTCTACAGGAGTGACAATCCACATTCAATGATTCTGGAACATACTTCAATGAGATTCAATGCTTCAATGGAACGTGTACCTGCAGGTCAAATAGCCAAACAACAAAGGAGTGACTGAGAATGGAATTGAGACGGGACTTCCAACTCCAATTCAGCCAAGCAGCACAAACAAAGCACAAAGCAGCATCTTGAAAAAGCTCCAAGAGGAAATGCATATTATTTCTAATGTAAACAGTTGCATTTTTAATATGCCACGGAACTCCACATAATGAATATGGATGAAATTCCAAATGCTGCACAATCACTCGAGATCTGCAATCTCATTACAACTATCTTGAAATTATCTGTTATTTTCCTGGGATAAATTCCAGCATTCCAAATAGACTCCTGCATAATGGCTCTGCTGTATGATTTGTAGACTCATCCATCACATCATAACCTTCATAAAAAAATATTCTCAGATATACATGAGCTCAAAATGCGATATCATTCCTAGCTTCAAGCTTCCTTTTGTGCCATTCAATTGCGAACTTCCTGCACTATGAAATCCATAGATGATATAGTTGTGTAAGCTGTAGAAGGTATCATAGATCATTTATAATTATGTCTTGATCTACAATCAGGTTTTGCAATATTGCTAGGCTTGTGACATGCATATCTACTGAGAACTGAGTATAGATTGCGAAAACGATCAGTCTGTAACAAAGAAGACTGAACATGAGTAGCTGAAAGAAACATTTACCTAAGGTTGCTCAATAACCCATGCTCCAGCATCAATGCACAGACTCCTGAATTTTGAAATGTAGATACACAAATAGACTGAAAGAAACAAAGGTTTTCAACCGCAACTAAGGATAGTGCAAAACACAAATGGCCCAACATAATTTTTATATCACTGTTACCTGAGGATGTTCCATGGAATGGGCAGCGAAAGTCTAGTTTAATATGTAGAACCATATGCATTAAGCATGCTAAAGTATCTCCATGTAATCTGCAAGCAAGCACCAATGGCAAGCCGATGACACAATTTGTTAAGCTCCTCTGAGCAAGCATACCTCTAGAAACTCCATTCATTGTATTCTTCATCTCATATCTCACGCTTGGAGGTCATTGGGAAAATAAGGTTGAGTCCTGAAAAATTTGGAAGGGTTTCTGCTCTCAAATTCTAAACGCGATCAATTTGCAACATGAAATATACAATCATTCAGCAACGAAAATAAGAAAATAATCAATCATGGTCTTAACAAACCATTCCATCCAAAAATATTACCTGTATACTGCAAGTACTGCCATTATGTTCAAGTGGGTTGTGATAATGTTATCTTGATATGGCAAGTATAGTACAACTATATTGTACTACCATCATGTTTAATTGATGCATCAACATCATACTGTAATGCCATCCACGGTAAATTGGTCTCGCTCATGCCTCAATATAGAAACTTACAAAAGAAAGCATTTCAGGACATGCCTTGTGAAACTCTATATCGATTGCACACATCTGAGGCTAGCATTTAAGAACTTTGCTCCAGAACATGCAGACCGTAATCCTAAGAAGGCAAAGTGCGTCCAAAGAATAGAATAGAACAAAGTATTAGTGCTGAGAAGCTGATTGAGGCAAGGTGTAGCATTGAAAGCCACTTTTAATGCTTTTAATACAAAATGAACAGATAAGAGAGGAAATGGATACTGAAGGCAAATAGAGAAGTTTGTGTGCGACCAAAAACCACTGCCTTCTACTTTCTGTTTTTGAAAATTTAATGTGCAGCCAACATGAAGAAGAAAATACAGCTAGTGCAACGAATAATAACTGAGGCTTCCTTGTGCAGCTGTAGCATCAGTGTATGCAACACCACAAAGGAGAGCTCTTATCCTTCTGTTGTGTGTTTTTTTGCACTTTGAAGATCTTTCCTCATCAAAAACATCATTGTCTAGGAAATATTTTGCCATCATATGTTCTGCCCTGAGATCTCAGCTAACACAATATAGTTGCTGCTCTGTGCAAGTTAATAAGGAGCTTTGTGCAATGAAGACGACTGGATGAAAATGTCTATTTAAAGGCTACTGAAAATGGTAGGATGGAAATAGGACGATCAATAATGTAATGATTATCATACCTAATCACTGGCTTTGCTAGAGCATGCATGGAGAGCTAGGATTCCTAGAAAAAGAAGAATAGAAAATAGAAGCACAAATCAATTGAAAAAAAAAACGAAGAAGGCAAAGAGATTGCAAACACGAAAGTAATGAGACAATACCTGAGGTAGCTCTGTGACTTAGGCTGCGAGCTGGAATTGGATAGAACTGGATGTATGCATTCAAGAAATCATCTATGGCTATCGTGCCTCCAAGTTCCTTCATAGCTGCTGTGCATGTTTGGCACATAAAACCCTGTGGCAGAGAAGAAAAAAACCGTCAGATCAAAAAGCTTAGACATAAACAGCATACAAATGACGTCGTTTTCCATCTTGCCGCTCTTGGTACCCCAGGTTAAATCTAGAACAGGACAACATAGTTTTTGCAAAGCAAATGAATGAAAATGTAATATAGAAGCACCGAAAATGGACATCATCTGAATATCTGAATGAAAACGTATGATACAAGCAGCGAAAGCGGACATCGTCTAAAAAAATATGAACCGAACCCTGGCCATACCATGCCAAATTCACAAAAGCAGTTACAGCGGTGGATTTTCACAGAGGTAAGAAAACCTACTATCCTTGTCCTCCACACGGCCTCCATGCTGGAAACTAAGGACACGATCTCCCTGCGGTAAACTAACTATGATATCTCGAATCTAGAAATCATACCAAAAAAAATTTCTCGATTTTTTGAAATTCGGAAATATTTTCCGGCTGCCAAAACATTAAAAACCTTAGAAAAACCAAACCCCAAAAAAATCCAAAAAGTTTTTGGAACCCTGGAAAAACCAAATTTAAACAATAGGATTCTTAGTAATGTCTTTTGCCATCATTGGAAGTGTTGTATGCCTTGTTCATTTGTAAGTGTATGCAACAATAGACGCTCTAAAAATGTCTCTATAATTTGATAGGCATCTTTTTGATTTGATAACATTTTTAATAACATAAAGGCAAAACACATAAATAATTTCTAGTCAAAGAACACATAAGTATATGCAAGAACTACGTTTGCCAAACGGGATTTTAAATTCATTGCTTGTTCTGAAGGAGCAGGCTTGATGGCTATGGCAAGCTCAATGTTAGGCTCAACAGCAAGAGCCAGAGAATAGAATAGAATAAAATAAGTTTTTTAACGTCTACGGAGACCAATAGGTCATGGGACCCATACAATGGGCTAGTACAATCATTACTACTAGGATTAAAAAAAAACCCCTGCCTCGAAAGGTTTTCAAGGGAAAAACCTTTGCAGTAACTACTGAGTTACTGAGGGCTTAGTAATCTACAGAAAAGAAAAAATCTGAGCCAGTCGAAAAATCAGAGGAAATTGAAATTAAGGAAATGCTAGAATGGTAGGCGGAGATACCTGATCCACAACTTTGAATAGGAACAATTGATCTGGTAATAGTTTAAGTGATGCCTTGGCAGTTTAAGAAAGAGTTGGCAGAGCTCGTGCTAGAGGAGAAGAGGCTAACAATTTTGAACAACAATAAGAGATATGTTTGCAAGAAGTCTTCAACAAGACAATGCCACAGCTTCTATTGACACAACATCCTGTGGTCCATCACCTACATTTAATATTATGCCCTCGACTTATCCGGCTACAACATGACGTGGTCATTTTTCCTCTACAAGCACACCACTGGGGGTAGAGAAGGTCACTCCCAGAGTAGAACTCTCCTTAAAAGATGAAGACACCAACGAGGAGCTTACATGTTCCCCAGCCAATCTTCCAAGAAATTCAAGGCGAAATTTAGTTTGAGAACATGTTCTTCTGTATGATGAAGAAACCTTATGGACGAACAAAAAATGAGGAGACTTCTAAGAACTACCAGATGCTACTCGTTGGGTTCCTAGCGGGTGCACGCAGAAAAAACCATATAAACCATGTGAGTATAAGGGTGGGGTTTTTTTTCCATTCAACCATACCATATAAGTATGGGAGGCGGCTTCTTTTGCTTGAATTCCATATAAATTATATGAGAAATATGATAGGGATATTTAAAATGAGGGAAATTTTTTAAATAAAATTCCGTATAAGGGTTAGTTTCTCTTGAGTCTATGCACGCACATGCCCTATATGACTTACACTAGCTGCACACCCTCCGGGATTGGGTTGCATCAACAAATTCAACATTGTGCAATTAGAGACAACTACAGTTCTATGACACTAGCAAATCAGAATGCCTATTTGGCTTATCATTTAGGACTAGACCGTTACATATTGTTGCATTAATATGTAGCACAATAACAGGGGTTCCAGGGGGATTTGAGATGGATTTAAAAATAACAATTCATGAAACCATAGACTATATATCCCTAAAACAATTGAATAGGTTATTTTAAAAAAAGAAAAATAGATTCAAGATAGAAACAATCACATTAGCTTATTGGGTATATTGGTTAAAGTACTTTTATTAAGACATTGAGTTATTTTGCTAGAGGTTCGAGCCCCTGTATTTCATTTTCTAAAATCTTAGGCAAAGTCGTATAGAGGTTCGATATTCTCTCAAAACCTTAGGCGGACTCGTATTTCATATTTCAAAATCATAGGCGCCTCCAATCATAAATGATGTTCAAGATAGAAAATAATTATACTAGTTCACTAGATATATTGGTTAAAGTAGTCTTATTAGGACATTAAGTTATTTTGGTAGAGGTTCAAGCCTCCGTATTTCATATTCTAAAATCTTAGACAAAGTCGTATAGAGGTTCGATATTCCCTCAAAACCTTAGGCGAACTCGTATTTCATATTTCAAAATCGTAGGCACCTCCAATCATAAATGACCATAAGCAAAACGAGAGGTACCCAGAGGCCCTAACATATGATCTGGGCCATAGGATTGACAGATCCAATGACTGTGGTAGTCCAGGGTGCATCTCGTTTAGAATATGTAGCACAATAACAAGTGTGCCAGAAATGCTTTATGGTTGTCCACCATTTAGGATCACTAAAATGTCTTGAATACATAAAAGACTGGATGAAAACCTAGCAATTGATGATCATTGTGGACCAAGAAGAGTTGTAACAATGACCACTCTAGCTGTTGTGCCATGGATGGAGAAATATTTTTGAGAAACATGTGAAAAGTTGCCTAACAACGACATATATGGATGATTATAGCTATGGTGTAGGAAAATGGAGGGGATCAGGAGGATTCACGAGCCAAAACACACATGGTAAGAGCATAGTGGATTATATAATTGTGAACGATCAAGCGGCGGAAAAGATAGAAAGACTGATGCTACAAGAATGGCCGACTGGGAAAAGGGAAAGCCATAGACCGATTAAACTAACAATCGGGCTAGGGGGAACGCCACAAAAAGATAGCACAGAAAGAAAGGAAGATAATAAAGACAGGGTGAAGATTCAGTTCCAGGAGAAATACGCAGAAACCTTCACCCAAATGATCAAGGAGGAAATGGGAGAATGGAACTGGGGAAAGCACAAGCAGTAAGTGAGAACTAAACACCCTAAATGACATCATGGTAAGGGTAGCAAATGAGGGTGTTTGGGAAAAAGATCAAAATCAGGAAGAACAGGGGCATTGAGCTTCAAAGATGGTATGATGACGAGTGTAGAGAATACAAGAGAAATGTAAGAAAACACAGGGGAAAGGAGACATACCGGGAAGAAAAGGCAGCATACATAAGATTACTGAAGAAGAAGAGATACAATAACCTGTTACAGCACCAATGGTACATGGGGAAAATGCTTTGAAAAAACAGCCCCAAGATTTTGGAGAGGACTCAAAACAAAAGGAGGGGTGGCAATATGAAAACAAAGAACGAGCAAGATGACATTGGAACCCGAGGGATGGGAGAGTTACCTGGACAAATTATACAAGATATTGGGGCACCTCCAAAGACCAATACCAATACAAAGATGATCGATATAAACCATGCTTCAACATGTTAGAAGTAATGCTAGCCCTAAACAGATGGCCAATCATAAAGCACCTGGATCTATACTGGACTAACCGTGGAATCTAGCTGAAGTGTGCCGAAACGGAAATCTACAGACAAAGTTACTGAACATTTTCAATGGCATCATACATACAGGACTTCCAGACAGATGGACATACAATAGAGTCATACCTCTACATAAGGCAGGAAACAGAAAAGATCCAGGGAATTACAGGACGATAATGGTAAGCTCGATTTTCGCAAAATGGTTTGGAAAGGTATTGGATAACAAACTAAAGAAATGGGCAGAAGAAGGAAATATGAGAGCACAGGGGCAAGCAGGGTTCAGACCGGAGCACTCAACCACAGATCACCTCGTGACCCTTCGGATATTAATAGAGCAGAACAAAGTGCAGGGAAGGAAAATAATCTGCTGCTTTGTAGATTTCAGAAAAGCATTTGATACAGTCCCGAGAGAGAAGTTGCTAAAAAGATTGATGGACATGCAAGCCCCGAGAAATATGGTAGGATCGATAGCAAGACTATACCACAAGGTGTATGCTAAGATGGAACAGGAAGGACAGCCGATAATCACGGACAACGGTGTAAAAGGGGGCTACCCGTTATCCCCAACTCGCTTGGAATATACATAGACGCTAGCGTTCTGAGGTACATAGCGAGCAAAGATGGAGACGAGTATGCCCCCACACTAGGAGACACGAAGGTACCGATAATGCTATATGCGGATGATCTTAGTATGATGGCAACAAAGAACAAAGGAATGCACAGACTGCTCAAAATTCTAGAACAATTCTGTGAGGATACTGGTGACAAACGGTGAATCTACCAAAAACTAAGATAGTCATCTTTGGACACAAGAATGCATAAACCTTTCGGATATAAAGGTGAAGAGATAGAGGAACCAACGTATCTGAGATATCTAGGTTATGATCGCATGGCACGAAGGAAATGGGCCAAAGGAGCTAACGCTAGATTCCAATCAGCTATAGGAAGCTACTTTAACATGAAAAAACTTCATGTAAGTAGAATAACCGATTGGGACATCAAATGTTATCTATTCATGCGGCAATAGCCACCACTTTCGGTTATGCGAGCATAAGCATGGGGACCAGTTTAACGAAAAAGAAACCGGGAAGCGCAGAAGGAATACTTAGGCAATGGCACGCATGAATTCGGGTAAGGACAAACACACCGCTGACAATCATGGTCCTCGAGACAGGGCAGAAACCAATGGAAGTGAGAGCATGGGAGAGAACCATAAGGTACTTGCTCAGAGACAACGCGGGAGACATACAAGGAAAATTGTCCAGCATTGCAATCACAGAATCAGCAAAATCACATATCCTCGAAAAGCACCGGATGGTTTAAAGAAGTGGCAACATGGACCGCACGGATGGGATTAAACCCGAAAGTGATCTAATAGAAGAGGGCGAATGAATGAGGAGTGGGCAGACATAGCGACAAGAGCATGGCTGCAGAGGCATACAGGACCCAAGACAGACTGGCTCATACAAGTTTTCAATCCAGACCAACAAATGGGACATCAGATATACCGGGATAACATATTGGGGAAAAACAGAAGGGACACACTAGCCAGATTTAGGATGGGAAGCCATGATCTAAGAATCGAAAAAGACAGTGGAGAGGGGTAGACAAGGAGGACAGGGATAAACGAGAATGGAATGCGGACGGGGGAGAATAGAGGATGAGAACCATATGATTAGTGACTGCCCGATATACGGAGACATCGTGGGCAGATATATAGAAATATAAGGTGGGGAACCACCCACATCTTGATGGAGATGACGAGAATCATTCTACGGGATCCCGCGGTACGATCCACGTAATGACGACCGGAACCGCAGAGAGAAGTACACAGTGAAAGAGGGCTTGTAATATGATCCGTACAAAACGAGTCATATAGCCTCACACAAAATGCTCAGCTAAAAGTTGATTGATAACGACGCATCACTGCACGGCCAAGAAGCCGAGGTAAAGCGGGATGCCGGTATTAAAAGGAAAAAGTCAGCCTTCAGAAAAGGCTACATTATAATAGCGTGATGTGCTAGTAGCACCCTTTTGGGGAGCTCGCCCATGCTACACAAGTCCAGGGGCCTTATGGCACAAGGGACATAAATGTATTCTATTCTATTCTATTCTATTCTATTCTATTCTATTCTATTCTATTCTATTCTATTCTATTCTATTCTATTCTATTCTATATCAATTGACTAACAAAATCACAAAGAAAAATAACGTCCAAGAATATAAAGTGACATGCATTCAGTCTCAGCACATCCCTTACTCACATTTCACTCAACTTTGGAAAGTGAAAATTCCTCGAAAACACAGGATGTCTATTTGCTTGAGGTATGCAGAATTAAAGAGTCACTACAAAGACAAAGGTCGAAAGAAATAGGTTAAAGTTCTTCATTCTCATACTTGCTTCATAAAATTGTTTTGACCTGATTTCATCAACAGATATTGTGCAACAGAGCCTTGATAAACACCATGAACAACAAGCAGCCGAGAGAAGGAAGTTTGCTAAGCACAGGAAAAAAGCTCTTGAATGTTCACTATAGTATATATCTGTTGTAATTAATGGAATGGATCAAAAAAAGACAACTCTACATCATTTCTTGAATATTCCTAAAGATGTGCCAGAGGAATGCTTTCTTAAGTTCCACCTTGGAGGAGCTATGGTCTTCAAAGAATGTCTCTAAAGTGCATAGTTTTTTTTAAGTATCCTAACTTACATGGTGACCTGAACTACCAGTGCTCTACCTGCAACTTGACAACATTACCAAGGAGAACAAAAATCAAACACTCTTTGCTTACTGTGCCATGCTAGTGGAGCTAGGGATCTTCAAAAAAATAAAGCTCGGATAGGGCACACTCATGATCAAATAAACAAGACGTTCAACAGATTTTTTGTGCATCTTAGAAGGAAGAAGACCTTTTGTCTTCCTATTTTAGTTCGAATCATTGAAGACTCTTATATTCCCATTCCTTTAGAGAATTAGTTCTCTCTCAACATGCCACTAGAGAACAAGTTGTAAACAAGTTAGATGAACTTATGTTTCAACACCAGATCAAGTTTTACTTGAAGTACACCACAACTAAAGACTAGAGTCCACCAAAGGAGTGCGCGTCCTTAACTCTGTTCCAGACACTTGCTTTGTAGAACGTGTTGAGCAACTTCCTCTCAAAAATCCAAAAGAGCCAAAGCAGAAGAAAACTATCCTAGTTAATCCTTAAAAGCCATTGAAAATGAAATTTCCTCAAGCTTTAAGTACTTCGTAGAAGAAGATTAAATGTGCTGGAGAATTTTCTTTCTCGAACAGAAGATTTTGATTCAAAACCTGACTCTAAGGCTGTCGCAGGAATCTTTTGTGTGGCCTTAACGCCTTCCACCAACCCAAGAACCAGGTAGGTCCAAACAATGCTACAGTAGCACTTGCAGTACAGGAAGACAAGGATCGAGTCATGTACCTCGAACTAAGACGCAAGAATGAGCCTCCAGGTAATATCACAGAAATTGCCAAAGGTATGCTGATTGCTCTTCCGACTGAGGAGGATAAAAAAAGGGCCACCTTTCTGGATGGCAAAAGTACTTAACACAATCAAAGAGGAAGGTTTAGAGATTAAACTCAAGATTCACTTGCTTGCTACGCATTTAGAAAATGCTTTGGAAGATAGGTATGAGTTAGAAATGAGAAGTCAAGGAAAGGGGAAAAAAGGCCAAGAAAGTGGGTTGTAGGAATGAACTAGACCTACGGTAAGTGAGTATACTGTGCTATGATTTCAAATTGAAATGAGACAATCGTACATGCAAAAGGATGATCAACTTGCTTAAGAAGGCTTGTAATTACGAGGAAGAAGATGAAGAAGAGGGTGACAATGCTTCATCCTCTGTTGATAATGACGAGGAAGATAACTCAAGCACTTCCTCAAGTGACAGTGGAAGAAGTGAAGGTGATGAAGAAGGCATAAATGAGCATGATGATGTGTTGGATCCCTCTCTCATCACTCCTCACACTTTTGCACATAATTGAGTCTTAGGGAAAGACTATAAATTTTACACGTGAATATGAAGATTTTATCTTCAATTTTTGAAAATACTATAATTTCAGTTATAGATTTCACTTCAATTTTTGGTTAAAAGTTATATTCTCTTAAATTAGAGGTTCTTTTTAAACATACTTCAGGAAAATTCTAATTGCTAGGAAAAGTATCACTTTGACATAGTCAATTCTTTCTTTGCACACAAAAATTAGTGATTTGGAGGAGGAGGGGTGGGGGAGAAGGGAAGATCAAAATACAATTTTATATCTTTTTTTTCTCATTTTAGCCCCTTTTTTTTTGAAAAAAAAAAGAAGTGAATATTTGAGGAATATTTCTTTTTCGCTCGCTTTTCGATGATTTGCTACCATTTAATACGGAATAGGGTCGAAGAATCATCCCAACGGAGATCCAGTGGAATATGGCATATTGTAATTAACTATCCAAGAACCATTGAAAAAAGTCAGAAATGACGGAGGGGTCACCATTAATAAGGATGGACAAACTTGGTATTCAGAATAAGGATGATATAATCATAGTAGATGATGATGCTCTCAAATGCTTCTACAATCAAATGCAGGCCCTGAATCCACCATCTTATGATCCAAAAAAATTTGCGACCGATGATTTTTTGGTGAAGTTTATACCTATTATAAGTAATTTGGCTATGGAGATGACAGTGCGTAAAGTGTTAGATTCACACCCAGATTTAGATAGAACAGCTGACATGGAAACCACCTTCTTAAGTACGTGGAAAAACATGGATTGATACCTTAATGATTTATTGGAATATATGATGTTTTTTTTATGATATTCGTGTCATATATCCATAATTTTGGGGTTCTTCGAAAATAATGCAATCTGTTATCATCTAACATATTATTTTCATCTCAATACTCTTCAATTTTGATGTCATCTATCTTAGCAACTTGTCCTTCATTTTTGCATATTTCAATTCGCATCTAAAACAACACATGGGAATTGCAATCTTATGTGATTTATCAAGTCCAGAAAAGAGATTAAAAAAACAAAAATCCCCTAGAAAACAACCACAGGTTGGTGTGATTTTAGAGTTGACATAATTCCAATTTAATTGAACGATGGTTATATTTGAATTTTGAATGTTCTTTTCCAAACCCCACTTTTATTTCACCCAAAATTTTAATTTTGAAATTTTTTACACACCTTTGGGCCGAATACCCTGTTGTACCACTTAAAGCTTCTTGGAAAGCTATGGCAGGGCTTCTTGGAGGATATCTTGCTTGAAGTTTCTCGTATCAGAACGTGCCTCTCAAGAATAATGGCAAGGCATAAGATAACATGAATGTGATATGAATGCAGAGAACCCAGATCCACCATGCCAAAATTTTCTGGAGGAATCAGTAATGTGAAAGGAACTGACACCGAATCGACGGATCATCCTCTTCTATCATCATAGAAAGGGGAAAACAAAGAAAATAAAGGCAATGGAATAGAGGCAAGAAAAAACGGTGGAGAATTAGAGGTGAGCAGGCCAGAATTGAAGCTCCAAACTAGAGAGTGCAAGGGATAAGGATCTGGAAGGGGCAATTAATGGAGGACTATGCAAAAACAAAGCTTCAATCCAACATCATCAATCCAGCAGAGCTGCCTCAGACGCCAGATCCACCATAGCTGTTTACTTAGAGCTTTTCTCGTATGAATTTTCTTAAATCTGTTTTGCAAGCCCAAGCTAGAACAGCTGGAACTGCCAACGGTTTAAGAAGGCTTTGAGAAACCATCAGGATGTCGAGGGGCATGCAGAAGAAGCCGGGATTTGGAAGTCGGCTCATGGATTTGGAAGTCGGGGATGAAGAAGCTGAATGCAGAAGATCTCATGAGATTTCAAAGAAGCCAGATGCGCCAAATGCTGTGAGACTCTGCTTCTTTGAATCCGTCCACTTCTCTGAATCGTCCACCTCTCTGGCGCTTATTTATTTTCTACACCTAGGATCTGTTGTCCTTCTCTAGAATCTATAATTTCGCATACAATATGCCTGATAAAAAGTGTGCAGATGGAGGAGAATCCAAGCAAGCAGGCAGATGTGGAAGGAGATTTGAAGCAATCCGCTACTGTCAGGGCTTGGGCTCAAAATCTTCCTTTAGGGCTTGATATGCTTAGAATAAGCTGCCATCATTGCTTGTGATTTGATAAATCCTTGTTGAAGTCAAGATAAAGAGTTATTATTCTGGTTGAGCCCAGTTGGGTGGATGAGCATCTTGTGAGGATTGGAGTTGGATTTGTTTACTAATTCTTTTGTTTGTTGCTTTAGAACTGAGTTATTTTGTGATTCATATAACAATTGCAGGTTATTCTAGGGTTTTATCTGCTCCATCTTAGGGCCTTCACCTTGTTCGAGAGGCCTCGTGAGACATCCTTATTAGAGTCTATTCGGGCGTCTCTCCTCTCTGATCTCATGGATCAAAGTATTTTCACATCTTGGTTCAGCATCATCTTCTCAGCAAAGGCGGTTGAACTATGATCATTTTGATGTTCGAGATGGACTTCCGTTCCGTGATGGACTTCTGTATATTCCAGATATTGCTTCTAGACTTCGAGTTCTCTAGGCCTTCTATGGCTCGCCTTTGGCCGGACACTTTGAAATAGTCAAACTTATTAGTCGAAAGTATTAGTGGCCTGGGAGTTTCCATTCAATCTTGCGATATCTGCTACTGAGTGAAGGTTTGAGACATCTTCCTCCTAGTCTTCTCCAGCCTCTGCCTATCCCAGATGGACCTTGGAAGAGTATTTATGTGGATTTTATTCCGGATTTGCCACTCTCTCTGGGTCATAATGCCATTATAGTCGTCGTTGATCGCTTCTCTAACATGGCTCATTTTATTCCTTGCAATGTCACCATAACTATATAGGGAGCAGCAAGTCTTCTTCTTTGTGAGGTATCAGATTTTATGAATTGTTAGACACTATCATCCATGATCATAGACCTTAGTTTGTCACGGGTTTTGGGAAGCGGCTTTTGGAGCTATTATATATTGAGTGCTTGTTGACCTTTGATCGTCATCCAGAAAGTAATGGGCAAGCAAAGAACACCACTCAGACTCTAGAACAAATATATTTGAGGTGCTTTACCAGCAGGATCACTGGGTCAATTGACTTCTATTCGCTAAGTTTGCTTATAGTAACTCAATACAAGCTTCTATGGGTCAGACTCCATTTTTTGAATTCAGACCAACATCCTCGTCATCTCTTAGTGTCACGGGATATGACATTATCAATCCTAGTGTTGAGTCTCGGCTTTCAAATTCTTCAATCAGATATTTAGCACCACCTTTCGCGGGCTCAAGATGTGAATTTACATCGCCTGGAGGCTCCTACGTTACCCGTTGATGACCTTGCATGGCTTCTACGTAGAGACCACTTTATCTCACGTCGCTGCAACAAGCTTGACTATCGTCACCTTGGACCTTACTAGATCATGGTTCGAATCGGTAATGCGGCATTCTGGCTCGAGGTCCCTCATCTCCAGCTATTCGGCTACATTCAGTATTTCATGTTTCACTATCGGATCTGCATATGCTTAATCCCGATCTGCCGCCTCCACCAGTGAAAATTGATGATCATAAGAAATTTGAAGTTCGAGAAAATTTGGACTCCTCTGTTACAGCTATGGATTTCGCACATCTAAGTAATGCCTGGCTATCACCGGGCGCACGTTTCTAGTATTTTACTATATGTAAGCACAACCCTTTCTGTCTTCTCCCTCTCCAACATCTTTTCTTTTCTATTGGCATGGCCTAAGGCCTACTGATGATGGAGTTACAAAATTTATTCAAAACCTTTGCGTCAAGCTTGTATTTCTGCTAGTTATTTTATTTTATTTATTTTTTATTGAAGGAACCTCAATCTATTCACCATCACATCATGAGCACAATAGATCCATTACATTCTTTGTATCACATAGAAGCCAAACCACTACATAGCCGCGATACCATATGCTAAAGCTGCGTGCATGTCATTTTCTGTATATGTGGCAGATTTAAGGTCTTTTCCATAGAACATCTTGACTACACTTGAACTCACGACCTCGAACAATTTTTTAAGGTCCCCTTTACTAGACCGATGTTGTTAACTATACTTGAATTCCATGTTGCTACTTTTATTTCTATACTAAACAGAATAACTTTCTCCGCATGACTATAAGAATAGCTTGCTCCATATGACTAAGATAAGACTCCTTTGAGACAAATTTAAAAACAACAACAATAACAATTGAGACAAATTTAACAACAAAAACAAACGTTAATGAATCACATCAACTTTTGAATGCATCAACATTTCTTTTTGCGAGAATGCCTGCGTCACTGTGCACCCGCTTTATAGTTACAAGAAACTTATCGCGGCGGCCAAGGCCGCCGCGAACGTTTCTCTTCCCCAACTCGTCTATACATTTACAGTTCTTGGCATTTCCTCGCAGAAACCACATTCTCATATAAATCCATCTATTAAAATCCTTCAAATGTTTTCGCTCCCAAATTCTTTACAGGATGTTGATTCATAGGGGTTCTAGCTCCATTTTGAAGAAATAAAAGCATGCTCACATTCTTAATTCATCATTTTGCCCAAATGAAATTGCTCTGATTAGGTTTTCAAAATGAGTTATTGCAGTATAGATGGCTATGATCCATGCTGTCAAAGTATTCTAGAGGAACGTTGCATGCATCATGTCAAGCACATCCCCCAATTATAGCCCCCCACGATACCACATCGTAATCTTGCAATCTATGAAATAGTCTATGTGCTTCATCCAGGCACCCACATTTGAATACAAATCAACAAGCATATTTCCAATCTCCAGTTCAAATTGAATCTCAGAACCTTCTAGGTGGATGCACCCCGCCTTTGCTCTAAAGAGCCTATAATTCCACATGCTTTTAAAAAAATGCTTTTATGGCATAGGATTAAGATGTGCCAGATCAATGCGCACGACTGGGAAAACCATCAATGCACAAAACTAAAATGGCGCGTTTAATCTGAGCCCAAATTAAATATCCTCGCCAAGGTCGTGGATCTTTAGCAATAGAGCGGCAATGGGACTTCAAGTTCTCGGCACTTCATCAAAACCTTCATGATCGATTCCGCCACTAAGCTCGCTAAACTGGCGAACCCTCGAATGCAATACATGTAAAGCACTTCAAGATTTTATGTTAACAACGCATCGATTATATGCTATGGCTACAAAGAGTAATCCAATAGAATCTATTTTTTTGTCCTCTACGGATTGAGCACTATTATCTTAGCATCCAATTATAAGGAAGCTAAAAGAGGCGATATTCACAAAAAAAACGAAATAACAAAATCACAATACCGTTGAAGCCTGAAGCGTGTTCTTGCGGGGAACAACTTCCTCATGATTCGTTGTACAAAATTCCCGAACACGATCTCGCAATTGAAATAAATAAAATTACTCTAGCATACAGTTGCACAACATGCCATCTTATAGGTAATAAGTACAATAAAAAGACATGGTGGCACCTTAAAATTGTTGCCAAATGTCACCCTTAATTTCCCATAGCGCATAACCCGCATAACAAACCCAGAGTAAGATGTGAAAGGAAGGGACAACAAATGTCCATGTGGCATAACTTCCAAGCTATAGGTGGTGTAAAAAGGAAACATATATCAAGTTCAACAACCACTAATCGGGAAGGGAATTTACTCGTAATTCTGAAACACTGATTCATGGAATGCATTTGCATACTCCAAGACCACCTTCCCAGATGGGAGCACGTGCTTGCCGAAAGCAACATACCGGAAAAACGCAAAATTTTTGAGAAAAAAAACGTCACGAATCATCTAAATAGTGCATCCACAAGTCATGCAACATACTACGTGGGAATATCTAAAAATAACAATTCATCCACCAAGCCACCGTCATATTTGATCTTGAATACTGAGGCAAAACATCCGTACTTGACTCTGCGGTAGAAGAAAATGTAATCAAAGACAAATGCTTCACACAACATTTCAATGTGGACAATTATTCGGACAAGAGCCATCTTTTGTTTCGGACTAATTCACTTACCAAATCCCCACCAGGTTGTACACCACAAAGGTTGCAAAGCCAATAATCTGAAATGAATCAAAGATGCACAAATAATAAGGACTCCACAATTGCTTGATAAAACAAACGCTTGTTCAATTCAATGGAAATTTTTTTTTTTCACAACCATGTTATCCAAGCATAACATGCCATTCACTAGCAATTTTGAAGAAGTATTCTTAACTTGCACAGAAAAACTCCTTTAAATAAAGGTACCAACCATGGGAAAGAGTCCTTGTGCATGTCGCCCCCCACCGGTGATTTGTTATAGCTAGTTAAACACCATCTTTTGTTGCTCCTTGAGCAAAAAAACTTCTGCACCAAGTTCCTCCAAAAACCTATGAATGAGAACGCCAATTGTTAAACAACTAAGCAACTGTTTTGCCAAAGAAATAATGAGCAAAAAACGTGGTGAGAATCTTTGAGCACTTGCACACGGTGGTTGACCATGCGTGTAAGAAAAATTTGTGTCATATATCAACCTTGCAAATAGAAAACCGCCTCATGGTAGGCTACTTAAAATAATGTTACTTTCGTAATATATAGATACCCAAAGATACTAACCTAACGACCACAACAAACAATACCATATGACTCAAAACTTACAGGGGGTCTCTTTCTCTGTTCTTGAATGTAAAGCATGAAAACTTGTATACACTTTGGCAGCATGTGTTGGTGGTAATGGATACCGTCCACCAGTCTCCATTGCTCCTGCCAAAGGAGAACCTGCAAAAGATTGACCTAATTGCCTTGGTGCAATTTTCAAGCCTTGGAGGATGTGACTTTGAAGCCTTGGTTGCATTTGAGAAAACATTTGCCGTGCTCCTCCTGGCAAATGACCTGCCAAATTTTGATGAACCTGGTATCCGTGAGATTGAAGTAACTGGAAAGAATACGCCCTTCAGTGGCCAGACAGATTTGCTATGAAAATCTCGGCACTAACGGCAATCTTGCCTCTGTTTTGGCTATGGAATCGAACCCACAATTGAAGCATTTCCCAATTTTTTTCTGCCTCGACAATCGCCCTTCTCCTTTCATTCGGCCCCTGATTTGCGTCGCCAGAAAGGAAGAGCTCGATTCATTGCTCTGTGGGGTGGTTGCGCGGCCCTTTTCGCCCTTTTCTGACGGGCTGGAAGTACTTTGAGCTTTGCTAGTGACAGTATTGGCCTTGGCCTTAGTATAAGCTCGACAGGGCTGTTTTTTCTTCCTTGGAACATTGCACACAGGTTGCAATCCTTGACACAGTCCCCTTCCAGCTCGCAATCAGGGAAATGATTTGTTGAGCAAAATCATGATCTGAACCGGACTTTATTTCTTGGGAACCGGCAATAGGGCTTCCTTCATTCTAATCCCTTGTCTCAAACTTTTCTATTTATGAGCTTCTGCCTTTATCCTTCAGATGCCGGATTTGAATACCATACGGCTGCAGGTTCTTCAGGCGCCTCTACAGATTTGTGGAAAAGCCAGAGGCAGATTCTTGAATCTGAGCAATTCCATCAGATTCTGCAGCTGTCATTCTTCAGCAATCATTATGCCAAAAAAATGCTATTTTTATCGCAGACTTCCCTTTTTAATGGGTCTCATCCACGTGTCGCCACCTTAAGAAGTCATACACGTGTCATCACCAAAATTATTCCTGGGGAAAAAATATTACAATCAAACAGAAAATGTAACTGCCTTATATATGTTAAGATAGTATAGAGAAGAAATAGTCGCATTTCATGCTCTTAACACTTGTAGCTTTCTTAAGTCATGCCTTTACATATCATCCATTAGGAAATGTTGAATACTACTTTGGGAGGAGGTATATTCCAAGGATGGTCAATCCATTTTGCTAAGAAAATCCCCACGAACAGCACATTCCACTTTTAAAGTGATGGATGCGGTGTGCATCTCTAATTATAATTTCTCATCCACCAATCGCTTATTTCATATAATTGCTTCATCTGGACCATTGGTCTAGAGAATATACCAAAGGATATACCATATCCTCAAACCCTGGCCATAGAGCAAAAAAGAAGATGGGGTCAAACCCCAATTTCCACGTCAGCCTAAGATTTGAAGGCCATGGTCTTCAAGTCAATATTACAGTCAATCATTTAGGATTTATGAGGACACTCATAAAGAATCAACAAGACATGAGCTTGTATGCGATAAGTCGCAGCCCTTAATAATTGTATGCCATAAGTCGCAGCCCTTAATAATAGTAGAGTCGCCATATGTTTTTAAGCGGAACTATTAGACATATGGGTCCTAACAAAAGAGCCATATGCCACGTGTATTTGTACAATGTTCCCAAGCTTAGGGAGGATGGAACAAGCTCGTGTCATATGTGGAATATGTTGTAAACGTACTAGATAGCAAAAACACATATTTTTAGACATTTGAAACTTTGCACGTACATATGAAACTTCGCTTCGTGGGATACATTTGACGTCTCATGAAGAATTAAGTGTAGTCGATTTTGGAATGTGGCAATGTTTTGCCATATATTATATTCAGTGGCATTTCTAGCATAGGTTTTTATTCTTGAAAGGATTAGCATTCTGGAAATATTTTGGAGCAAAAACCGTAAAGAACATCACAAGTTAATAGCTCAGCACCTATGCATTTTGTTCAACATAAGCAATAGTGTACAAAATATTAAAGTACACCTTCATGCACATTCATGTTCAAAGAACTTACTTAGAGCGTGATTATGTTAGGGATGCTCTTGTTATCGTCTCATTTTTCTATAAGAATGAAATTCAAGGAGGTGTACTAGTTAGTTGATGTATCCGCAAATTAGATGCGTCTAATAATACAATGTGATCTCGTTCCATTTTTCTATAAGAACAAAATTCAAGGGGATGGAGCTCTAGTTGATACACCCTGCGTATTACATGCATATAATAATACTTTTCTGAAATAAACAAAAAGTCGACGACTGTATCTAAAATCAGTAATTACGCATTTAATACCAATAATTAGACATGTCTAATATGCATATTGAACGCATCTAATACGCCTCTAAAATCAGGACCCAAATCAGGAGCCAATAAAAGTACCAAGATTATTACTAAAACAAATGTTCCACTTTCCTTGTATTCTTTGCACCTCCATGCCCCTTTCATTCCTTGTTTGGATCCCATGGCTAATTTGGTCTCTGTGGATGCAAAAATTTATCTTGTCGTATCATCCGTATCATCCATAGTGTTGTTTGCCAATTCTACAGACCAGAATTTTGGTTTTATCTGAAATTAAAGAAAAAAAGGGGGGGATGATGTTTTCAAACCTTTAATTTGATTAAACCTCTAATTCCTACATTCCTTGACATGCCCGATGTTTTGCAAAGTTATCCAAGCATCCCTGCAGGGTGAGGAAATATTATTTCCAACACCATGTGTCTTAGAACTTTCATTACCAAAAAAAGGGAAACAATTGACAAACAAAATGAAAAATATACCTGCAGAATACAAAGAGCAGACATCTTGTCTAGAATCTGCTTTCTTCTTCGGTGCTCCATTTTCATAAAGCCTATTGCATTATCTACAGCCTGTTGCATAAACTCAATCACATCTACATGTTACGCATTCCATAAAATAAATAACTTCAAAAAACAGCTCATGGGCAAAAACGCAAACAACAAACATCCAACCTTTGTTGTCAACCTTTCATCCCAATAAACAAAAAACTGATCTTTGAACTTTTCACTCAGCTGCAGCTCTCTTACTATCTCTTCTACCAGCACACCCTGTTTCAATAAACACGGGATCAGATACATGCCTTTTGTTCTGGTAACGCTATCATAAACTGTAAGAAGAAACAAGGCAGGACAAACACAAAACAGACGTTCAATGACATGTTCTAAACATCTTAGAACATGCATGGCTGGTTCAAGTTTGTTTTTATAACTTTGACTGCTGATAGTACAGCCCGAGAATATAACTGACAAAATCAACAACCAAAAGCTGCAATATAGAAAGGAATCTAACCTGCTTCCCTTGGAATCCCATAAGCTTAACCGGATATCCAATGACAAATGCTGGCACAGAAAGCTGCCTTACCTGCACAGTTGCTTTCATATTATTCAACATCTTGACCTCATCGAATTACACACTTAATGCAACAAGCGGGTACCAATTTTTCCAGCTCCAGAACATGATTAAATGTTGTTGTTTTGCGCTCAATTAGACTGTGAACAAATCAGTAAGATTATTGCTTACGTACAATGCTACATGCTGTGACTGATGCACGCACCTATGAGGAGATGCAATGGTACAATCTGCATCAGAAACTGCTACCCCAATATAACGAGTACCAACGTCGAGACCTAGGATTGGACCAGACACAAGTCTACCTTTGTCTTGATGGCTCTGTTGTAGCATGAAGAGGATACGTTGGTAGAACTGGGCAGCCTTTAGTTCCCGCATTTGCCTATAAGGACAAACCATCATCAGCCACCATACATGTCTGAAGAGAAACAGAAGAGGAAAGGTGCATGGATTTGAAAGAAAACGAATGAATGCCTGACTCCTCAAGAAAACTGCATAATTTCCTGAGAGAATGTCCTGACTGCTAAAGTAGCGCACATTCCAGAATATGCCCCATAACGGCTTACCCATCAGGGGCAATCCAAAATGTGGTGAGATAAGGCGACTATGGACAAAATTGCAGAAGTCAAAATAACCACACATTATTTCTTCTAATGTACGAGAATAGAATTAACTATATCGGATATATACACAAGCTGGATAATGGTGATGTATCTAATTCACAATCGTCATTATCTTTGCACATGTCAAAACCAGCATATATATTTGCCATAAGCACATACGCAGAAGAATCCTTATCATTCAACCCTTGGATAAACTCAAATGCTAGCCTCCCCACCTCCTTGTTCTTCCATTTCTGACATGCACCTAACACGGTTTTCCAGATTGTCAGATCAGGCTCAAATGGCATGTTCTTCGCCACCTCCAAACTTTCATCCAAATGATTCGCCCGACTAAGAATATCAACCATACAAGCATAATGCTCAGCACCGGGAGAACATGTATAGAACAAATTCATCATTTGAAAGCAAGCCTTTCCCTTGTCCACGTGGCCAGCATGGCAGCATGCAGTGAGTATGGAAAGAAATGTGATGCCATCTGCTTGAAAACAACCTCCCTGCATCTTTTCAAAAAGATCCAGGACACGTTTTATGTCTCCCTGCAGAGCATATCCTGCTAAAAGTGCATTCCATGTAATCAAATCTTTAGTGTTTAAAGAAGCAAAGACCTTCTCAGCATCAAACATACTCCCACATTTACCATATAGGGCAATAAGGCAACTTGCTACAACAGTGTCATTCAAAAATCCAGCTTTGCAGATTTGATCGTGTAGCCCTTGTCCAGCTTCAAATGCTGCTATGCTGCCACAAGCTTTTAAAGCGGCAACATAAGCCAAATTATCCGGGGAGAAACCTTCATTTTGCATGCATGCAAACAATTTCAAGGCCAATGCAGGTTCTCCGCTATCAGTATATCCAAAAATAATTGCAGTCCATGTTTCCACAGAATGGTGCAGCATGCTCTCAAAGATCCAATGAGCATGTTCCATACTTCTACAGTTTGCATACATATGCACCAGGGTGTTTGCCAGGATAATGTCCAGGGCATATCCACTCTTTACAAATTGAGAATGGATCGAGATGCCCTTTTCCAAACTTTCAACTTTAAGAAAATGACCCCGTATTTCTCTGCTTTCTTCTTCTGCAGTACAAGAAGCACATGCCTTTAATGCAGCAACATAAGTTCGGGAATCTGGTGTGGAACCTTCATCTTGCATGCATGCAAATAGTTCAATAGCTATCTTGCTCTCTCCATTCTCTACATACCCAAATATTAAAGTATTCCATGACACCACATCATGATGCATGATCCTGTCAAAGACTTGACGAGCCTGCAACATGCTGCCACATTTTGCATACATATCCACAAGGGAATTTGCTGTAATCCTATGGAATTCATCTTCTTCCTTCAGAAGTTGAGAATGAATAACCATCCCCTTTTCCAGAGATTCCACTCTCATGAATTTCCCATCTACTTGCTTGGCCTCTTCTTTAGCTGCACATGCAGCACAGGCTTTTATTGCAGCAACATAAGTTTGGGCAACAGGTATGTGACCTTCATCCTGCATGAATGCAAATACATCTAGAGCCAATTCACTCTCACCACTCTCAGAATACCCAGAAATCATGGCATTCCATGACACTACACTATAATGCAACATCTTATCAAAAACACGGTGAGCATGAATCATGCTTCCACACTTGGCATAGACATTCACCATTGTACTTGCCACAAAATTGTCCAGTTCATACCCATTTTTGGTTAGTTGGGAATGAATTGCTATAACCCTTTCCAAGCTCTCTATTCTATCAACTAGGTTAGAATCTAGTTTTACCATGTCACAACATGCCTTTAGAGCAGGAACATACGTTCGAGCATTTGGTGTAAAACCTTCATCTTGCATTTGAGCAAGTAATTGTAAGGCCATCATGGCTTCACCATTCTCCTCATATGCATATATGATAGCATTCCATGTAACAATATCATGATGAACAGTCTTGCCAAATATCCAATGGCAATGCATCAAGCTCCCAGATTTGGCATACATATCCACTAGAGCGCTAACAACAAAGATGTTCAGCTCATAGCCTTTTTTTGCAAGTTGAGAGTGAATAGCCATACCTTTCTCCAAGTAATCCATTTTCTTCATTTCCAAGACTTGGTTGTCTCCTTCATTTTGGCAACAACTGGAGCAGGCATTCAAACCTGCAATATACGTTTGAGCATTTGGCATGAATCCATTATCCTGCATGTGTGCAAAACATTGCAGGGCTAATTTGCCATTCCCACTATCTACACAAGCAAATATCATAGCATTCCATGATACCACATCATGATGTGACATCCTGTCAAAAACAAGATGGGCATGCACCATGCTACCAACGCTTCCATACATATCCAGCAAAGTGCTTGACACATAACGATCTAACTCATACCCATTCTTTGAAAGCCTAGAATGAATACCTATGCCCTTCTCCAGACACTCTATTTTAGGAAGTTTATCTCTCGCTTGCTGTAGTTCTTCTTGTGCTGCATAAATTTTACATGCCTTCAATGCAGCAATATAAGTTAAAGTATCTGGCATGAAACCTTCATCCTGCATTTGCTCGAACACTTGCAATGCCATCTCACCTTCCCCAATCTCTGCATATCCAAATATCAAGGCATTCCATGCCACCACATCATGATACATCATTCTATCAAAGGTTGAACAAGCGTGTACCATGCTCCTACACTTAGCATACATATCTACCAAGGTGCTTGCCACAAAAATGTCCAACTCATGCCCAGCTTTTCGAAGTTGAGAGTGAATAGATATGCCCTTTTCCAGAAACTCTGTTTTCAGAAGTCTTCCCTTGATATGAGTGTCGTCTTTTGCGGCACAACTGGCACATGCCTTTAAAGCAGCAATATAAGCTTGAATATTTGGGGTGAAGCCTTTTTCTCGCATTTGTGCAAATAATTCCAGTGCCAGTTTGTCCTTCCCACTCTCTAAACATCCAAAGATGATGGAATTCCATGATACCTCATTATGACACGTCATTTTATGAAAGACCTGCCAAGCATGTACTGCACTTCCACATTTAGCATACATATCCACCAAAATGTTTGCGACAAAAATGTCCAACTCATGTCTCCCTTTTGCAAGTTGGGAGTGGATAGATATAGCCTTCTCTAGCCATTTTATTTTTATGACATCCTTATCAACTTGCTCACCCTCTTCTTTACCTGCACAGATAGCACATGCCTTTAATGCAGCGAGGTAGCTCCGAGGGTTTGGTGTGAATCCTTCATCTTGCATGAGCGCAAAAATATGCAGGGCAAATTCTCCATCCCCATTATCCACATACCCAAATATCAAAGCATTCCAAGATATCTCATCGTGATATGGCATCCTGTTAAAGACTTGGTGAGCATGGGTAATGCTTCCACATTTGGCATACACAGCTACCAAAGTACTGCCCACAAATATGTTCATCTCATGCCCACTCTTTGCAAGTTGAGAGTGGATGCTTATAGCGTATTCCAAGCACGTCTTTCCCCTAGAGTTTGCCCCAGCTTTGTTACCATCTCCTTTTTCTGCACAATTAGCACATGCCTTCAGCGCACTGAGATATGTTCTAGCATTTGGCTTGCAATCTTCTGCCTGCATGAATGCAAATAACTTAAGGGCAACATCGCTTCCCCCACACTCTATATACCCACTTATGATAGCATTCCAAGATATTACATTATACTGCAGCATCCTATCAAAGACACTACAAGCATCTGACATGCTCAGACATTTGGTGTATAAATGCACCAAACTGTTGGCAATATCAATGCCTTTATCCTCCGCACTATTAATCAGATCAGCATGTAGTCTTCTCCCTGTCTGCAGGTTTCTCAGACTGCTGCATTCCTTCAATGCGGCAAGTGTTATAGAAAGGTGTGGCCTCACTCCATTCTTGCACATGTTATCATAGATAAGTAATGCATCTTCATTTCTGACAACTGAATGATCATGCAGTTGAAGAAACTTGTCGCAACTAACATGTGACTTCTTTTTTTCAGCTGGAAATGTGAGTACATCATCTTTTCTGTAACAAACCTTAACGGTATACACTACACATCTCTGTCTAAATGGTACACATTGAGGACCATTGAGGTCTACGCATAAGATTTTGCATTCAATCAATGAGGTTCCAAATCTCGATCTATTTCCCATTGCCTATTTCTTAAAAAGTCTGTCTCTCATTTCGATAGCCAAATTCTGATTCACGGTCAAAAAGGAGCCAATTTCCAACTGACAAGAAAAAGTCATTTTACTGATCGCCTACTGTTAATCTTAATCTTAAAGCCTAGCGCAAGTTGCAAAATAAGGAAACAAATATAAACACTTCCTAGGGGAAGAATTCATTACCTTGGTACAGAGCAAGCACTCTATATGGCAAGCTAAATGTCGTCATCCATCATGAATCGCAAACGATAACCAGCAGAAGACGACGTAGGCGCACCTTCAGGTAATTGCCAAAACGGTAAAGTTTGCCAATATTACCAAACTGATCACAAAAATGTGGTATTCGATTTGACTGATTCGTCAAATGATAATATCTAATACCTGAATAAACATATTATCTTTTGCAATTGTTCGAAAGGAGCAGAATCAGATAGTACCTAAGGTTTTATATGGTTTTGAAAAGTACAAGTATGCCAAAACTGTATAATGCTGATGTCAAAAATATAGTTTTGGTGATTTGTTTGTTAGAAAGTTTCTAAATTCAAAGTTAAGGTTTCTATTTAGGGCAGAGGGCAGGGCGGTGGAGTTCCGAAGGAAGGAGTAGCATTCCGAGATGGTGCATCTCCATGGTCGGAGTCCATGGTCGGATTTTGCAGGCTTCGGGACATAATGTTCTGCAGGGACAACTGCCCGATGGTGTTTCAGATAGGGCAGGGTTTTGTTTCCTCAAGCTCCTTCTATCTATTTGTTACGTTAGCAGGTTCATTTGTCTTATGAATCGTTGATGTTTGCTCATCCACCACTGCATTTGTTTGCCAGCAAAATCGCCTTGCGATGGAAAAGGGCGGTACTTGGTAAGGGCTCCACATGTGAAAATAGAGTTGCATTGTGTCTCTGTAATCTGGCATCCTGATATTACAGGATTTTAAGCCTGGTGTTCTTAAACAGGTCCCATTCACTGGCCTTATTCATATTTGGTACCTATTGAGATGGTGGGGTTCAAATCCTCATTCTTAGATGCAAACATGTCTTTGGAAATATGTATGACTAGAAATGTGTGCCCGGCGATGCCGGCATTAGTCGTGGACATATGGAATGGGTGAGTAATATAGTTTATAGGTGGAATAAGAATGTGTAATCGATTTTGTAGATGTATTGGAGTGCCAAGTATAGCGGTTTAGGGTTTAGGCATTAGCCATGGGTAGGAATAGCAAAAAGCATAGCGTAATGGTAGATGTATTGGAGTGCATGTAGTTTAAGGTATTGGTTTAGAGCTTGTCGTGCTTTAGGCTTTTTTGGATGTATTTTTTGCATTAAATTTCTAACATTTCATGCACATAGAGCCTTTTGGGTATATGCATTCCCTTTAGAGCCTTTTGGGCTACATTGAAAGTTTTAAGCTTAAGATCTTGGGCCAATAATAAGTCGCGCATAAATAGTTGTGTGCTAACTCGAATCGCGCATGAACTTGAGTTGTTTAAATCAATCTCAGATTGTTCAAAATGGTTGGAGTTGCTTGTGAATAATAGTAAAAGCGTGCCTAACGCTGCCGCGCTTCTTTTGGAGCATGTGTTTATGGGCATTTAATAGCTCACAATCATAATTCCATATTGTATTCTTATGGTTATAGACGCTCCCAAAAAGACATCCAAGCATCTTTGCATGTAGTATTGATTGATTGCTCTCCCTCATTCATTTATATTGTTTGTTTAGTTGTGACTACTGCATTCTTGCACGTAATTTATTGAGTCGCTTTAAATGACCAAACTACTTTAAATTTGCATGCAAGGTCATCCATTAGCCTCTCATTGGCAAGTGTTATATAGTATATCACTATATTTGCGACTAAGTGATATATAGCAACCAAGCCTTCCGAAAAAACCGCATTCTTAGCTCAAATATAGACAATTTTAAATCATAGTGCATATTACTTCAAAACAATGCCCAAAGATGTATTTTATATATTCTCTTTATATATTTGATTTGTGCAAGCCAAGTTAGGGCCGGGTTACATGAGGATGTTGACATGATCTACATCATGTCGACATGAACGTTTCTAAAGCGTTGGGGTCATATGTTCATGTCAAATATAATTGCTACGTGTCAAATTTTTAGGGTCAAATTTTTTTTAAAGTTGCTACATGTCAAATATCTAGAGATTCATGTCAACATGAACCCATCCAACCGAAGAGGAAGCCAGTGGGACAGATCCATGTTGAGGGCAATCCATTCATGTCAAAAACGAACATGTGACCCCTCACTTTTGGCATTTTGACGTCTTTCCATTCATGTTGACATGTACATGTGACCATACCCTTACAATCTTTGCAAAATAGGGATGTCAAAGTGAAGAATGGTTTGGTCATAAACACACTTTATCATCCCAAATAGAAAACTAAATAAACCTTTCGAAGCTTAAAAAGCTAGGATAAAAGGCCAAGGTTGAGTCTCTTGTGCCAAGGTCAAGGCCAAGTTTGAGTCTCTTGTGCCAAGGTCAAGACCAAGTTTGAGTCTCGCTACGGAATGGTTGCAAATTGTCTCATTGCAAACAAGCGTGAAATAATATTTCGTATAGAAAAAAAATAAAAAGCAAAATGCCCCTAAAGTGATTCGTCCTTGTATAGAAACATTTTCCTCTATCAAGAAAAACAAAATCATGCCCTTCTTAGGTGAAGAAAATGACATAAATCCAGGATTGCCAAATTTTCCCTCTCAGCAGTATAATAAGATTATTAGATGTTGAACATCAAATGCGCCTTTTGCACACCATACTATACATTATCTACCAGATTTTCATATAGTTACATAATGATACATGATCCTAACTAACATGTGCCACTGTTCAAGGATGAGACATTGCACATCCAAATCTTGACTCAAATGCAAGGCCACACTGTTGAATGTAAATATCAGTAATTCTTGTACCATAAACATCCTTCAGAGAAAGGTATGTTTTAGCTACAGTGATCAACAGTTTCAACATTTGAGGATTAATTTCTCCATAGAACTTTGTAGAGATGTTGCTGAGATAACTTTCCACATAGATGAGTTGTCTGTTTCCCATATGGACACCTGTAAATGACCCCATAATAATTCATCATCCAATTATTTTAGGAATGCCTGATAGAACACGTGAGAAATTAAATGATTGCAACAATACTGCAACCTTAGAGATGTATGCCATGGTACAAACATGCCAGTAATTACACATCAAAATGCTAGAACTTCTTCTATAATGTAAAGAATGATCTTACCTACAACCTTCTCCACGCGGGTATTTTGAATCAGGTAAATTTCTCTGAAAGATAAATAATGCAAGTGTAAGCAAATAAGTCGATATAGAAAACATGTAGATATAGAAAATCCAAGAACCCTTAACAAAAACAACTTAGATAAATAATGCAAGTGTAAGCAAACATGTAGATATAGAAAACATGTAGATATAGAAAATCCAAGAACCCTTAACAAAAACAACTCAGATAAATAATGCAAGTGTAGCAAACATGTAGATATAGAAAACATGTAGATATAGAAAATCCAAGAACCCTTAACAAAAACAACTATGAGGTCTTTACACGGGAATATAAGGCTATATGAAATGAACAACTTCTGGCACTTGTTTGTTTTCTTGCAATAAGGATCCATCTATATGCTGGCACATAAGCGGCAACAAATAAAAAGAAAGAAAAAAGGCATATGTTCAATAAAATGCTAATCACAAAGGAGAGGGGCAGCAAATAAATCTGAGAGCAATACTTTGAGTGATGCTTCTAATTGCTGTCTAATGGAAAAGGAGGAAAGGTTTGTTTTGCAGAATCAAGCATATAAAGGCATGCCATCGTGGACTTACAAATGCAGGTCTATCAAATTTCATCCTTCCATATCTCTCTCATTCATCATTAAATGGAAATGATTTGAAAACAGCCACACAAACCTGGACAGGATTTTACCTTAACAAAGTAGATGCTCTTGTTCTTCAGTACAAATAGGCTGTCAAGAATTCGAACTATCCGTGAACCCTGGGCCTACATACAATCAGCAAGACATGAGATAATTCATACATGCATGTAGGAATCAGGTAAATTTTTCTAAAAGAAGAATAATGCAGCAAGAGGGGCAGCAAATAAATCTGAGAGCAATACTTTGAGTGATGCTTCTAATTGCTGTCTAATAGAAAATGAGAAAAGGTTTGTCAAGAAAATGAGATAAATTAATCCTTAATCATGTGGTCTAAGGATGACCATCTACTTTTATAACAATGCAGATGAATATATACAGGTTTGGTTGGAGGCTCTTTCCTATTTATACGTATGAAGATGGCAAATGGTTCAAGCTGCTTGACATTGATAAATTCCTACAACATATTGAATCTCAAGATAGGAGCAGGACCACATCTTAACCCATAAAGAAAAAGCCAGTTCAAAACTGTCAAGCCAATGATAAAACCAGGAGCATTCGTTTCTTTTCTTTTCTGCCCCTTTCGAACAGGGTTTTCTCTAGCCAATTGGGTGTGAGCGAGTGTTTTCTTAGTATTTGCCTTCAGATATGGGAGCTGAAGCACCTCCGCCAGGGCAACTTACCGTCAGATTGCTAGGAAATCCTGAAATTATCACCCTCGAAAAAAATGTGCCAGATCATGACTATTTCTTGTCCAATTCGGATCAAAACATTGCAGTGGTGATGAAGACAGTTTATTTCTTTGATGCAAAAGAGGGCAAGTTGGAAAACCCTGCAGAGGTGCTAAAGGAGTCTCTGAAGAAGGTGCTGGTACCTGATTTTCTACTTGCTGGAAGGCTTGGTATCAGCCCTCAAGGAAAACTTCATGTAGAGTTCAGAAATCAAGGGGTGGTCTTTGTAGAGGGCGAATCGATGGAAACATCTCTCGATCTTGGAACTGTGATCAAGCTTAGTCAGAAACATGTCTTCTTTTTTTGTTGAATTGTTAAGGTCATCAACTGTTATAAAGCAAAATAAAAAGAAGAATGCATGAAAATGCCATATGAAAATGCAGAAGGCCATATGAAAATGCCATATGAGAATAGATAGATAGATAGATAGATAGTAATTTTTAACGTCACGCCACTAGGCAGCATCCAACTGGACATGTGACCACACACCACACTACATTGCTTGGTTGGGCCCTGCCTCCAACCACCTTACATTGCGTCTGTTGGTATTTGACCCCCAACAGTACCGAGTGCGATTCTGGGCGGTCTCGAACTCGAGACCACATTGCTAAGGAACTAGTGTGTTACCACTTGCAGAAGGCCATATGAAAATGCCGATATGATAGAGTTGCAATCTAAGGAAGGCTATGTGACGCACTGCCCAGATTTGCAGCCAAACAATCAACTTACAGCCAATAGATTTGCAGCCACAGAAATTTTCAAAATGGTGCATCAAGTCTTCAATTACATTTGCTGTAAATTTGAGGTCTTTCAAAACATGAATGGTTGAAGCTAAATGAACCTTATATTCACTCTGATTATTTGTATTTCCAAAGCAACCGGATTAACCCAACTGACCCAGGAAAAAGCAATGAAAAAAACTTTATATTTACTCTGAATAAACTTATTACAGTCACTTCATTGTGAGCTGCAGCATACCACATCCTAGAAAGCATCAAGTAGAAAGAAGAATCAACTCACGTAGAAAGAAGAATCAACTCATGGTGCTGCAGTGTGCAATGGACCAGTATTTCAGAACTTGTATGCACAGTCCTGCATATAAAAACGTAATAAACCTGTTGCATAAAGATGAAATCAGACATGCACAGAGCTTAGCATTACACAAAAAAAAAACACCTACTTGATCACTCAGAATGCAACAAGCGTGATGAGCAGCAAGCCTCCAAGCAAACGCCCAGCTCCTTCCTCGCCTACAGAGGTAAGATATATCTTCAACTTCAATTGTGAAACCTGAGAAAATAGATCACGAACTCAGTTTTTAGGCAAGAGATCCGATCCACCTGCAACTCCACTCACCTTAGAAATCCGATTGTCCTTGCTTGTGTGCTCTTGAGCTGGTCACAGATCTTCTTGAGGTGCAAGAAAATGAAGTGAGCATAGTTTCGTAGACAACTAACCCACCGAAATGACACAGAAAAGAACACCTATTGATCAGTCAGAATGCAACCGTGATGAGCAACAAGCCTCCAAGCAAATGCCCAGCTCCTTCCTCGGCTACAGAGGTAAGATATAGCTTCACCTTCAATTCTGAAACCTGAGAAAAAAGATCATGAACTCAGTGTTTATGCACATTCCGATCCACCTGCAGCTCCACTCACCTTAGAAATCCGATTGTCCTGGCTTGTGTGCTCTTGAACCGGGCATATATCTTCTTGAGGTGCAACGAAAATGAGGTGAGCATAGTTTCATAGAAAACCAACCCACCGAAATGCCCTTTCACTAAATTTCGTCATAGAATGCTGGCGGGGATGTTCAAAACTAGGATTTAATTTCGTCATCTGGCAGGGGAGTTGAATGCCGGAGGGGAGGCCGCAAAATGAAGGGAACGTCGCATGCGGCGTTACGTGCGGCATTCCCTGACACAAATTCCAACACCCTCCAAAAATAAGAAAGAAGATGTTTTTGGACTTGTCCTATGTGCATGAGCATTTGCTTCTGAGGTTCAGAGCACAGCATAGTGTTGTTGTGAGATCTGGCAAGGTTTCAAGTTTGTGGCCTGTAGGGTTTCAAGTTTGTGGCTGCAAAGGCTTCTTGTTATGTGCTGATGTGGTTGCGTGGCTGTGTAACATGTTCTATGGCAGGTTTGCAATGATCTGCTCTGCAGTTCCTTGGAGGCAGTTCAACAAGTTCTGTGACACTTTGTTCATATTTGCTGGTGTTTGGATTTGATGTGCAGCTGTGTTTATGGAACAGAATGTTGTGTGAACTAATGTGTGTTGTTGCCAGGGATAGGTTCAATACGATGTACATTTTATACGGAATACATATGAATTGTATGATACGGCACATATTTGCCGTATAAAACGTAAAAAATACGGCAAAAAAAATTTCCGGCATCGGAAGATTTTCGCGTACGCAAAAACATCTAATTCGCGTACGCAAAAGTTTTTTCGCATACACGAAACAGCGTACGCGAAAACATCTAATTCACGTACGCGAAACAGTGAAAACCGCATACACGGAAAAAAAAAAAAAAAAATTCCCCCTACCTACGAATTTGAAATTTGAATTTCGCGTAGGCGAAACCCTATACATGAAACTTTTTTTCGTGTACGCGAAACAATATAAAGCGGATAGCCAAATTTTTTTTTTCTTTTTTTTTTTTTTTCTTTTCTGGTGAAATTTGAAAACCAGCGTACGAAGCGATTATAAAGTCGCGTCTGTGAATGCCAAATTTTTTTTTTTGTCACCGGTTTTCTTGTTTCATGTCTGTAATTTTTTTTTCGGCCGACGACTAAAAAATACATAAAATACGTTTTCTTCAAAAAAAATACGTATTTTTAAGTTTATACGTCAGGAATTTAGATTTCATACGTACAGAACCTATCCCTGGTTGTTGCTATGCAATCCATGCATGTCAGAATTATATGTAACTGTAATGTTGCGAAAACATGTGTTGTGATTCAATCCATTTGGAGCTTGACTTCACTCTATGAATGTGATAGTGTGTTGTTGCTATAATGGCACAGATGCTCAACTGTCTACTCATTGTTGTCCATGTGCTTTATGTTTAAATTGACATATTGTTTTTCATGCAATGTATGCATTCTAAGTGACTACGTTGTTGACTCTTAAGAATACAGATGAAACCATTGGATGACGTGGAAAATGGGGTTTGACCCCATCTTGTTTTTGGTTGGATGGATGGGGTTGTGTGTTTAGGCATATCTTGTGATATATTCCATGGATCAAGGGCTAGGAATGGACGAGTATTAGGAATGGACGAGTATAGCCAAAGCCTTATTCAAAGGAGCTCTCCACCCATCAAAACCCTATCATAAATAAACTAGTTATGGTGTCCAGCGTGCTGGGCATGATTTGGAACCTGGAAATGTTGGGAGCCCTACTGGACATTGCATTGAAACATCATTTAGAAGGGGTTTTACTTCTTGGGCATGTAATACAATTGTAATATGTTTTGTAATTGTGCTCGTCACGTTATATTTTGGTGTTGGAATTTAATCAACGTCATCATGTTGTGGTCCTTATATAGTGTTCTTAATTGTAGTAAGCTTAAGCTTGGAAGTGCAAACACACTTACCTAGGAATTCGTTGTCCAAATACATGATGTAATGCAAACTACTATGATAAAGTCTCGTACTCTGTTCTCTTCTTGTGGCTTTGCCATCTACATAAACAATGTCAAAAGTTTAAAACATGTTCTTATTATATGTAATGAATACCATGTCTTTGCTTATTTGTTGAGCCTTTCCTTTTTCAATAATAAAAACCTATGAACGTTTAGTGATAAGTTGAAAACCAAAGCATGTCTTCTTGTTACTACCATGGGGTATTGGAGGCATTAGTGGTTGTCTTGTCAAGCATGTCCTAGAGTTCATAAAAGCAAAACATAAGTTCACAACTTATGATGTTTAAACTGATACTATTATCCTTGCCATTGCAATGTTCCTTGCTAAATAAAAGCAAAGAATTTTGTACCCATCCTCCTTAATTATATCCTCCATTTTTTTTAGACAAAAATAAGATTTCAAAACGTACAATCTACTATACATTGATATCAAAACATATTAGAAAATTGCTTGGCAGCAGAGATGAGTATCAAACCATCTTATACACGATCAAGTTTGCTATAGGCGACGCTGGGGCACTTTACCCCAATCAAAATCACCATTTAGGGTTTATAACTTAAACCTTCTCATTTGGAGTGAATTCATCTGTTGGACCAAGGACATTACCAGAACTTAAAAGAGCAATTTCTTACAAATTGAAAGGCCAAGTTCAGAATCTCTATGCCTTTAACGTCAAAGTCTCATCAATATAATGTCAAAACAAATTCACCATAGAACATATATGTCAACTGCCTCATATCTAGCCATTCATTCAAACAAAGATTCTAAGTTCCAATAAAGATTCTATAGACATACACCAACTTAGGAATGATCTCATCATAAAGTCTAAGAAAGTAATGGCCAAGAATATTACTAATAATCTTGAAGGTCCATATATTATAAATGGAAAGTCTCTGATTGACCTCGCTCTAAAGTGCACTTAGGTGGTTGAGACTGTGATCTATGATGGTCAATTCAAAATTAGAGCATGCCACTACATCAAAGTAGACTTAATTACAAAAGCAATGACCTTGTGATAAATGATGAACGTGGAGGGATTGGATGTCACATGAACCTGACCCTTGATTTCTTAGTAGAAAGATAAGCATAAGAATAGAATAGAATAGAATGGAATGGAATGGAATGGAATGGAATGGAATGGAATGGAATGGAATGGAATAGAATTGAATTGAATTTTTAGCGTCCACGAAGACCGATTGGCCTATGGGACCCAAACTAAAAGAGAATAGCAAGCGTATTACTAACAGGATTAAAAAACCCCTGCTCGAAGGGTTTTCGAGGGAAAAACCTTAGCAGTAATAAGTATGCTGATACACTGTACAATTGTATAGGACAGTTCAATACGAATCCGGAGGACACAAACCGAAGTCCGGTGGCATCCATAACCTCCCCGTGACGCGACGGTTGGCGGACACTAATGTCGAACATACCGGGCTCTGGATATCGGTGAGCAATGTTGGGTAGATCTGGAAGGCATGACATTCATCCTCAATGGCGCCCTGGTGGCAACACTGGCAAAGCCTTTGCTCTTGTGCTTCCCGAGCCCAATGTCCTGTCTCAATATGGAGGCGATGTGCACCCGTATGGAAGCTATAAGTCTGTGCTTCTTCATGGGCAACTGGGTGTACAAGTACTGGTGTGGGCCTCTCGTGAGCCTAGGATTGACTTGTTGCTGATAGTGTGCCAGCTTAATGTGCGTCAGAGCATCTGCATCCCAGAGCTTGCGAAAGAAAGTAGCATCTAGGTACAACTTAAGTGCCTTGTGATCTTTCTTTGTCCTTATATGTGCGCATCTGTTTGCCTGTACACCCCAACGTGAGAACCACTGAGCTTGTTTGTCCTTCCAGCAGGCTTTTAGCCGTTGGGGATCCATCATCATGGCCAAAGCAAGAGCATTCCCTAGCATCATAGATGCTGAAATAGTGTAAATGACCAACATTAAACCCAAAAATAAATCGATACATGTTTTAGTTTTAAACAGTGGATTACAAAAATGAATTAAGAACTGAGCTAAGCAAACTTATATTTAGACAATACTAGTTATAGTGCCCGGCGTTGCCAGGCTTTACTACAATTTGAAAGGATGGTGATTAAATTATTGGCTAGAAGAAAGAATGGCAATAGTGTGAGGGGGATTATTGGATATTTTGTGTGTAATAAAAATGCCCAAAGAAGACGCCTCTAGCTACATGGTGAAATGCATCATAACCCAAAAGACATGCTTATGCCCCCTAAGTTTCTCTTAAATTTTATAGGTCAAATTTTTTCTCTTGTATTTTATAGGCAAGAAAGATGGATTCAATGTCTAAGCAGAATTATACTTGAAACAAGAAGGCATGAACTTGTAGCGCAAAGAGCATATACAATTTTTTATCATTGTTAATGCTAAGTATTGCTCTAGCATCGGCACATATACATTGGCTCATGAGTGTTTTTAGTTGAATTATATAGTGGTTCATCATGGTCAATTGTAGGAGAATCTCATATAACATAAAAAGATGTATTGAGTTTTGGCACAACTATGGCCTACACATAGTTAGCAAGGGTTCCATTAAGTTTTTTAGACAGTTATACATTTCAACAGGATAATTTACATATAGTGACGATTGCAATGATGCTTGTAGTGGTGTTTGGAATGATGCTTGTCGTGGAAGAAGTTAGAACGCATCAGAATAGGACAAAGTCCACAACATGTTAATGAATTTGTATCTGTCATTGAAGTATTTTTATAAACCCACTTATATTCCTTACAATTTGCCATGCACACTAAGAAATGAGCTTGCCAAGTGGGCGGTAGTAGTATGAGTTCAGTATTTGCATTGTAGAGGTTAAACGGTGACATCAAAACTCGTCAAACCATTTTCATAGGTAAGGCTATAATGCCGCGTAGCAGCATCCACTGCATATTGTTAGTTGATTTTCCTTTGCAGTGTTCAGAGCTATGAAATAAATTTACCATGGGACCCAATGGTCAATGTTCATCAAAAATTGCTTCGACCTTTGCTTGCAAGTAATGTGCAAATGTTTAAAGATGTTGAAGAAATTGTTCTAGGGTAGATGAGATTATCTAGATAAAAACTATATGTAATAGAAAATATAGGTACCAATATTTTAAGTAGCACACAAAAATATATGTAAGAGGAAAAATAGGGGCCAATGTTGCAATTCATCTTGTATGTCGTAAAGGCCACCAGGATATCTAGAGTTGAGAGTTGAGAAACCTACATAATGCAAATTGTGAACATCCCACCCCTACAACACCAAGATGAGGCATCAACTAATCATTTTGGAATACTTTTTATGCTTGCAACTTCATTGGCTTCAAGTTGGTAGAGTTGACATATATAAGAAGACATTGTCAAATACATCCACTAACACTTGAATAAAACAATCCAAACATAATAAAAAAAGCATATAAAGAAAAGAAAAGAAAATGGGAACTTCAAAGTGGCCCAATAATTGAAGCCATTCAATTAGAGAGTTAGACAAAATCGGATAATCATTTAAACACGTCATTTTGAACCAATGACTAAGGTTGTCGAGTTGTAAGTCTTGTGCCAAGTGGTCTTAGAGCATATGTTTAGTGTAATGGACTAAGAAATGCAGGAGTAATGTGTACAATGTAGTTATGAACAAAAAATGAACCACAATACAACCAAAACATAACATATGTATTGCTACCTCTCACAACATTAAGTACATGCTGAAATTTCTTTCAAATGCATAATACATTGCTCACATATTATTATTCTTAAATAAGTGTTATTTAGGCGGTCTTACTTATGAATGCTACACTTAGGAAGAGATCTTGCTCGTTCACCATGGTGCATGATATGCCACAACATCTAAATATTGTACCATCACATACTTTTGTGTTGAAACTCCTCCTAGCCAAGCATGGAAACGTATAAGTTGAAATTGCCACGATATCCTGGATGTGTTCCTTTTACATTGGAGGTGCTTTTGTGACTCTAAGAGCAACCCATTCTTTTCCATTTGCCTTGAAGTGGAGGAATGGGTGGTATTATGACGATGTGCAACATATACCTAATATGTTGAAACTCCTGCTAGCCAACCATGGAAACGTGTATATTGAAATTGCCACAAAACCATAGATGTATTTTTGTGGAAGAGGAATCCACGCCTTTCCATTTGTCTTGATGTTGAAGGTCTTGTATTCAACTCTAAAGGTGCAATGAGAATTTAGGCATTGCCAACTTGAAATGGACATCTCAACATGCATCTAGTCAAACATTTTCGAGTGGGCACAACTGGTAGGGATGAGGAGGTGAACTCAGACCACCTACCGCTCTACTTGCAGCTGACTTGGCAAGTTGCTCTACACCTCCTCGTATGCTCCAGCTCAGACTGGACTATGAGCGTGATCCTACTTACTCCCAAATGCTTATGGAGGATCTGGCAAGCATCTCACAAAGCTCAACGCTGGAGCAGCAGGCAGGCAAGCTCATTGACATCCTCGAGGCTGCTACAGAGAGGTGTTTTGGGAGAAGCCGCCCCAGGCAAACCTCGAGAGCTACGGCCTTTCCGCGTAACCAGTGGTTCGACACCGAGTGCAAAGAATGCGAACACTGGCTCCACCAAGTCACAGACCCTGCTCTATGCTCGGATGCAGTAAAGCAATACCGCACTTTTCTTAAGGCTAGAAAGGCCAGGTACATTACAGCCCCTCAACAGGAAATGTTCTTCCTCCGGGAACGTCACCCTAGGACATTCTGGCGGACAGTGCTCAAAAGGCCAGTGCCGCCACAGGAAACATCACTCTAGATCAGTGGGGCAATACAGCGGCGGCTCTACAACCCTCGAGGTGCAGGCGACATTACCCCGGCCGGGGCCGTCTTGAAAATCCGCGGGGCGGAGGTAGCACATGGGCTACAATGTCTAGCCAATGGAAAAGCACCAGACCTTGATGGCATGCAAGCAGAGTTATTCAAGTGGGCAGGACCATCCATGGCGCCGGTACTAACAGACATGTTCAACAAGGCATTGCGGGAAGTTTTTTCCCCGCAATGGACCACTAGCAGGGTTGTCCCAATCTATAAGGCAGGAGACCCGCATTGCCCGGCCAATTATTGGACCATCATGATCAGCTCAATGTTTGCAAAGCTTCTCGCTGGGATCCTCGAGCGGCAGTTGATGGGATGGGCAGAGGTAGCAGGAGTCCGGGCACTCACACGGGTAGGATTTAGGCCAAGGCACTCGATCATAGATCATATCTTCATGCTGCGGACTCTGGTTGAGGACAGCAAGAACCGTCGGCAAGATCTGTATTGCTGCTTCGTAGACCAAGGCTTTTGACACTGTGCCTTGGGAAAAGGTGTGGGCAAGATGCGGCGATCGGATGTCCCTGCCGAGCTATGAGCGCGGTTAATGCGGGTTATATGAGACATGCATCGGCCCATTTTTAAGCGGCGGGCCAACCGATACATTAGTCACGTGCCTCACAGTGCAGGGACTATTCATCTTCTCGTCGAGACGAGGTCAAGCTCAAAGATCCTCGGTCAACCCGCGGGTCAAACATCCAAGCCTCATGAAAGATTAAGCAGCGGCCGCCCGCGCGATCAAAGCCTTTGGTACGTCAACAAAGAAAGCCCGCTCGGACAAGTAATGACGGCGAATCCGCCCCGCGTCGGCGTCAGCGTGATTCTAGGCACTTCAAGAGGCACCGCCAATATTCCTCCAAAAATCGGGCCTCCTTTGAGAGTCGGCACCGAGATCGGTCCGAGTGTCTATATTGGGCCCAAGGCCATTGTACTATATATATGAGTAGAGTTAGCTCATAAGTTTTTAGATGAGTTTTGAGTCTTGTCTCCTTCCGGTTTTCTCTCTCTTGAGAGCTCATGTATTTTCATCATTGATATCAAGGGAAGCTTATCATTTTCTCTCATTTGTTACGTTCTCTTCTTTTTTCTTCTCTTTTTCGGCAAATCCCGTGACATAGTCCCCGGGACTCTCTGTTAGATCCACGGGTCCTCACAGAGGGTCGTCTTCGAGTTCAGAACCGGACCCCAAACAACATGTCGCTGCGGGTCTGATTTTCTCCCTACTTTCTTACATGCGCCATATGCGTAAGGTAATTTCCGCCCGGAAGAACTCCTTTCTCGGCGGCATCTGGCTTGGAAGCGCCATCGTCGAAGCTGTTACGCGACATGTATGGATCACCTTGCCACTTGACGCCGAGGAGGCCATCTTGATCTAGGGCTCGGTCCCCACCCACCCCTGTGTCGGTCGTCCGGTTCCCGCCCCAAAGCGTGCAAACATTGCTCACAACCTCGGTCCCTCATCACTATCCGAGGAGCCTTATCGGCTCAACCTTCTCAACCGTACTTTCACACCCACGAACATGCCTACATCCATCATTCTTGGGGCCATACGCCTCTTCCTTCGCCCAACCATCATCTCCCGGGTGGGCACGGCTATCCACATGTCTCCTTTAAGCCTACCGGGAATATCCTTTCCCTCGTTTCCCCTTTGCTCTTCCCCATTTTACAACCTTACGGATCTCAAAACCAATGCTCAGGCTGCCCCGGGTTTCTCAGCCGCAGTCCACCCTTCATCGAGGTCCGTCGGGGCCACAATGCCACATCCACCTCAACCTCAATATCCTCCCTATATCGTTTCCTCCGACCCGGCACTTTCACATCTACCTTTCGGACTCAAACCGACTTATCCCACCTTTGGCAACCACGAAGGCAAACCGTTAGACCAAAGTGCTCGGGCCCACATGGAAGAATTTGAGGCTCTAGCTGTCCTAAATGGTCACAGCGCAACCTCAAGCGAAATTCCACATCTTTTCCACCACCTTTGTGGCTCTCCTCATCAATGGCTCATGTCCAACAAAAACCATTGGAAACAAAGGCTTGGTCCTAAATGCGCCTTTGCTTTTACGTCTCATTCTGGGACCACGGATGATGATCAACTTCATCTCAAGCAACTCAATGAACTTCAACAAGAGCCCACGGAGTGCCCGGATTTTGGGATCGACTTCACATTACGCTTTCGGTAAGCTCAAGGAGTACCCTACAGAGCCAGTTTTTGGTGCGGTTTCTCCAAGGACTTCCTCACGCTATTGACTCATGGTGAATACACTGCGTCCAAAAACTTTGGAGCGGGCTATCGACCTGTCAATCACTTTCAGTCAATGTTTCCTCCCGGCGTGGCTCTTCAAGAGCTCCGTTCATTCCACCCGTCATGGTTCCACAAAGCGGTGTTCAGCCTCAACCACGCTAATCCACAGTAGCGGTCAAATCTGGTGCCATATTTGCAAATATCAAGGCCATTTGGCCAATGAGTGCAACTCCACCAATGGCCCGCCTCATTCAAGCGATGCAACATGTGCAATCATGCCGCGGGAAGAGTGCACTGCGCACTCATCCCACACCGTTCACATAACAAAATGGTTTATCAAGTGCAAACCACACCTCGACCACAATCGCGCACTATCGGCACCCACCTCTTGAGTCGCGATTGCATAACTCTATCGACCGCGGGACCAACCACGGGGATCCAACCAGCGTCCTCCTTTTGATCCTTCTAAAAGCTCGGTGTTATCCTTTGTCAAGAATGGGGTCATACCACCACGGCGTGTCCTCAACTTCCACAAGTTCAGGTCCGGCTTCACGGCACAAATCCCGACCACATCGGTCCGCCTCCACGCGCTTACCAACTCACGGCTTGCTAATGGCAAACAAGGCCCGCGACCGGTTCTTAAAAGCCCCCAAAGGCGCCTCGGCAATCACGCTATCAACCAGCTCCAGCAAATCAACCTCCGAATTTGGATCAACAAGCCCAAGAGGAAATTTTTTAGGGCACTTAATCCTCCCGTCTGGTAGTCAAATTGGGTTGGTCTAGTTTCCGCGCCAGGACTAAGGCATCACGTCCCTTGACTATTATTCCGAAAAGGACCGCGCAACCTTGCCTTTGCGGTTGACACCATTCCTCATGAGGGGCGAAAAAAGGTTCACTTTGCACGACTTGGAAAAGCTCATGCCAAATGTCATGCCCAAAGTTAAGCCAAAGCATTTTGAATCTCATGCAAGGCTGCCATAGGCGCACATTGGCCAATGTTCATGCCACCACTAGAGCTCAACAAAGACAAGATACCCCTTCAACATCTCAACCTCCACGCTCTCGGACATATCCCAATATTGCGGCCGAGGTTGACTTACTCAAAGAAGTTCTTTGCTTCCACGCCATGCACTCCCGCACCCGGTGGAACCAGCCCGGATCCTTTTTCTCATGTACCTCTCGAACTCCAAGAGGAGCTTGCCAAGATCAAAATTCCTTTAAGCTTGGCAACCATTTTAAAAACTACGTCACGCTCTCAAGGACCGGTTACCACTCCCAACTGTTTTAGTTGGGGCTGTGGCTACCTCTACACCCACGGTCCATGCCCGCGTGGGAAATCGACAAGTCAACCATGTTCAAATCGATGGAGGTAGTGCGGTCAATCTCATCACGGATAAACTCCGCAAACAAATGGGCATCACACAACTCTTTGGTGCCCCATATGACATCAAATTGGCTAATGGCCATATCACGAGACCTCAAAGCACACACCTATTCTTCACATCAACATCGGTGATCTCCGGCTTTCCCATGGAATTTGGCGGTGGAAAGGCGGGTGAAGATCGGTGACTATGAAATCTTTGGTAAGCGGACCCTTTCTCCGCCGGGCAAAAGAGTATCCATTCTTGGGCCCGCGGACCCGGTTAGTCATCACCGATGGTCATCTCAATGCCACCATGGACTTGCAAGCGAGGCGGGGATCATTTACGTTGACAATGCGGAACCCTCTCTCGGATCGCGATTCTGAAGGCGCTCGAGAATATTTATCAAGTTCGGGGCTCCACTGCGTGCGCCTCTATCATCCTACCCGAATATCTTTGATCCTTGGGGAGAAATGACTCTTGATCGGGACCGGTACGTGGCAAGCTGCATTGCTTGACCCCTACGGCTCCTTGCAATCGAATCAACGCCTTGATCACTTTTCAGATGCTAACACTCCTGCAACTCCTGTTGATGTACACGCAGTCATGAAGCAACCAGCGCTAGATGAAACCGAGCAACCTCTCTTTTCACCACGCAAAAGTGCCACGCATCGGTTATGCTCCAACCTCCCCGCACATTGTCCGGGATACTGAAGTCATACCCCATATTCCGGACTCAAAATCGGTTATTGTGGATGTTGGCAACAATCAACCCGTCCCGCATTTGCTGCAAACCTTCCGGCTCCTTATCGTAACAAGGCCGTCCAATTGTTGTTCAAAAATTCAAACACATTTTTAAGCTGGGTTACAAAGATCTTGGGGAATCAACAAAAGCTTGGGGGAACTCACCATTCCTACCAAATCGATGCCGACCCGATTGTAGCAGCGGCGATGCTCTGAGCTCAACCCTAATTACCGTGATCGCGTCAAGGCGGAAATTGACAAACTCCTTTCTGCAGGTTTTGATCTATGAGGTCAAACATTACGAATGGGTGAGCCCTATCGTCATTGCCCTTAAGCACAATGGTAAGATCCGGCGTGCATGTGTAGACTATCGAAAACTCAATCGGGCCCGCGGGCGTGATCATTTTTCCACTTCCCTTCCGCGGACCAAGTTACGGAAGAAGTGGTGGACATGAGATGTACTCCTTTATGGATGGTTTTTCGGTTACAATCGGATCTCCATCAAAGAATCTCGATCAACTCAAGACCACTTTCACCACCACCGTGGGGTTTTTTTTTGCCTACAAGGTGGTTCCGTTTGGATTATCCAACTCTCCTTCAACATTTCAACGAATCATGCTCTCGGTTTTCATGATTTCATGAAGGAAAATCCCTTCTTGCAAATTTTTTCAAGATGACTTCTCTGCGCCTCTGGTTCCATGGCTGACCATTTGGATAAATTGGAACTTCGTCTTCCGTAATGTGATGAGTCCGGCATTAGTCTCAATCACGAGAAATGCACCTTTTCGTCACTTAAGTGTTACGTTAGGCCATGTTGTCGACCAAAGCGGGAATCACCAGATCACGCCAAAATCGGTTGTGTGCTCAAAGCTCAAGCACCGGCCAATATCAAAGAGACCGCGCTCTTTCACGGGAAAGGTCAATTATTACTCCACCTTCATACACGGGTGGCGACCATTGCGGTCCCATTCATAAACTCACGGTGGCGAATCCACGGGCTTGGAATTCCCAAAGGAAGTTTGCTTTCAACGGTGAAGCTTTTGCTTACTCGGGCACGGTTTCTTGTTCCTCCTCAATGGGACAAGCCCTTTCCGCGTTCACGTCGATGTCTCCGGCATTTGCTATTGGGCTGTTCTTTCTCAAGAATATGATCGCTGCCCGATAAACCAAATCGCTTCGCCGGTAGAAAACTCAATTCTGCTGGCGCAACTATTACACCCGCGGGCGTGAAGCTTTGGGTCTCATTTTACGTGTCCAACGCTTCCGTCATTACCTTTTAGGCGGTCAAATCAAGTTCTTTGTGGACCACCAAGCACTTCTCTATTTGATCAACAAATCCACGCCCACGGGCGCATTGCTTTCGTTGGGTCCTTCTTCTCAAAGAATTTGCTCCTTTTGAAATCGTTCATAAAAGGCGGCAAATCTCATGTTGTTCGGATTATCTTTCCGCATCCACCGCGGATGATCACGCAGCGAGGGGTCTCGGGCGCCTTCCACGATGCTCAACTCTTTTTTAGTCACGGCAACACCACATTGGTTTCATGATTTTCAGCGGTACCTCCTCACCGGTGCTCTTCCACGGAAGATGAGGCGGCTCTCTCACCATAGCGACAATCCGTCGCCATCAATTTCTCAGAGAGGTCCGTGACTACACCATGGTTGCCGGACATCTCTACAAAAGGGTAAGGACACCATCCTTCGGCCAGTGTGTTCTACCTCATGAAGTTCCGGACATTGTTAGAAGCTCATCAAAGGGCTCGGTGGTGGTCATTTTCATGGTGACACCACGCGCATAAAATCCTTCTTCTTGCCGGGTATTATTGGCCCCACGCTCTTTAGAGATGCTCCGCCCACGCCCGCCGCGTGTGGCGCTTGCCAGCGGGTGGGGCGCCCGCGGCCCGTGGCGGCTCTTCCCTTGGCGCCGGTCGCCACGCCACTTCCCTTGACAAATGGGGAATGGACTTTGTGGGACCTATAGATCCTCTGGCGGCACACTTTCGTGCCCGTGCGATACATTCGGTTCTCAGCGACTCACGCACCAAATGGGCGGAAGCTTGTGCACTTCCGGACAACAACTGCTTTGCAAGCCGCGGCTCGAGTCCTCTATCAACAAATTATCCGCGCGCGATTCGGCTGCCCCGAATTTGGTCGGTGGCCAGTGGTGTTCATTTCATCAATCATACTATCAAAGAGCTGACGGATTATCTCTTGATACATCATCACAAAAGCACACCTTACTATCCTCAAGGCAATGGGTTGGCGAGAAAGCACCAACAAAACTCACGGTCACCATTCTCAAGAAAATTTGTGGCGCTTCCCGCACTGATTGGCGGACCAAAACTTCCCTCTTGTTCTTTGGGCCTACAATACTTGTTTCAAGATTGCTCACGGGTCACACTCCTTTTAAATTGGTTTATGGTCGAGGAAGCTCTCATGCCCTTTGAATACATCCTTCCAACACTCCGTTTTCAAGCTCTTGCTCATAATCCACCGGTTGCTCTCAAAGAAACGGGTCTATCAATTAGAAACGGTTGGATGAACTTGAAGGGATGCTTATATTAGGTGTTCTTCATGGACAACATTTGCAAAAATCTTTACATGACAAACGTTTGAAGACAAAAACATTCAAACAAGGAGATTTGGTTCTTCTTTATGATTCCAGGTACAAAAATTTTCCGGGTAAACTCAAGTTTCGTTGGCTTGGCCCTTATCAAATTGTTCAAGTGGTTAGACCAAGTGTTTTCCAACTTCGGCTGAATTAGATGGCACTCCATTACCTACATTAGTTAATGGTTTTCGTCTCAAAGCATTTCATCACCCGAAAAGTGAACATCCAAACACAGAGACAGTTCAAGAATCCAACACCACAGAAAGTGACTAGAAGGCGGTAGCTTATATTATAGTGGAGATTTTTTTACAAAATGTGGGCACAACCCAGCTATTTCCGCTATGGGCACTGCCCTATATACAAAAGCGCTCGAGCCCCTATCTACTAAGTCCTAAGAGGAAAAACCCTCTACTCGGGTTGGGCGGAGGTGATCTGAGGGAGATGGTAGAGGTTACTGCTCCGGATCCCAAACGAAGGTCGCGAGAACCACCTCCATCCCGTTGGTCTTGGTGCGGGATGTTCAGCCATCCCGGCACCCAACCGTCCATCACGAATGCCACGGTTGTGGCGGCGCCCGAGAGATCCGAACAATTCATCTTACAAGTGATCCACTCGGCGGTTAGTCGGCATGGTGCAATCTTCGTTCAAGCCGCCGGCTGCCATCGCGAAGCGCCATCGGATGCCTTCGTTTCTCTCGGTTCGTCTTATATAGCCAAGCGAGGAACTCCTTGTCGGCGATGGACCAATCACACAAATCGCCAACGTGTTTGCAATGCAAAATTTGTTTCTAAAATAAGAATCGTTCTCCGCGCCGCATATCTAGCCATGGTACCTTCCGACACATTCCTTTTAATGATATCCCACTTGAGTTGCCCGACGCGTGAATGCCATTCCTCCTTTCCACGCCCGTCGAACATTAATGGATGTCCTTTGCCACATCACATCCGATCTTTCTTTCACGTCTCATCCTCACCGTTCATTGCTTCTCCCTTACGTTTTTGGGGACTTAGCCAAATTTTTGCCTCTCAATCCCCTTCTTAGCATCTTTTGACACCTAGCATCATCAGCGGTTCCGTTTGAACTCTTCATACCTCTTAAGCCTCCGGTTGTTAAGCCCTAAAACAAACCTTTTTAGTTCCTCTGCGCCTTCATCCTCCGTGCTTTCGACTTTCGTCTTCCGCCTTTGGCATCTCTCTTAGTTACGCAAATCATTCCCATGGCTGCCCCAAGATTTTCTACACTTCAAACTCTTTGCTCCCTCCCAGGATCCGGCCCTTTTTGCATCGTATCCTTCTTGGCCCACTTCGGGTGAAGCCCTTGTTGGCCCGATAAAAGAAGTCATTTGAACGACACCAGCTTTACGAATTCTCTCAAATGGAACTTCCGGCTCCAAACCACCTGCCCGATTCGCGGCCGGTTCATCGCCAATATTGTTAACGACCCCTAAGGTTACACCAGCGTGGTCGATGGCACCACTATTTCATTGACTCAACACTTGATTTACGAGGTATTTCATATTCCCTTGCACACTCCTTGTGTATCATGGTGCCGCTATACGGGATATTGATGTCCTGAGTTTGGTGCACACATATCACGCCAATGTCCATCGATCGACCAATATCGACAAGCCTCATGAGACCTTTGTGAAATTTACGTGGCGAAAATTCCTTGGGTATTCTATCAAGAACACCCATATCAATAAGCCTTTCTACAACCTCGGGTCCTTCTTGCTACACACTCCAAGCACCACATAGATTGGCCCCAAATGATGTTCTATCGTCTTCTCCAAAATGGACGCCTTGGGTACCACTTCCATTTCTGAGTTTTACGTGGGAGGGCACTTTCAAGCCCTCATCCGTCATTACTTCCCTCCCACACCACCAAATTCTCAAAATTCCACTCAGTAACTCCCTTCCACTCAATCACCAAGTTGGCACATCCGCCCATCTTCCCACTGGTCATGACCACGGTCACACTCATGTCACTTTGTCTCTTCCTCCGCTACACCATCCACTTCACACATTTTTCCCAAACCTCCCAAACCCGGGCATGCGGCCGGTTCCACCACCACAACACCCTCGTCGGTTGTTGTATCGGTATCGGCCGGGATGCTCAAGCTCTTTGCTCTTAAGTTACAAAGAATCCCAAGGCGGCTCTTATGGCCCGGGGTTCAGGCACTCGAGGCCTCGATGCGGTACACCAAGACCTTCAAGGCTGCAAGCGCCCAAGTTGCAACTTTGGAGGCCAAACTTCAAGACAAGCATGAAGCTCTCTTACGGGCTCATGCGGATCTCAAGAATACACAAGCTCAAGTCAGCCAACTTCGCGGATCAGCGAGGCTCGGCTCCGGTCGAAATTGAGACTCTATTGGAGCACAACAAGTCCAAAGCAGCTCTCCACGAGTACCAAGGGCCGAAGATATTGCTAAACTCAATGCCTTGTACTTTCGGGCGTGTGAAAATTTCAGCACTCAAGTTCAAAATCTTTCGGCCGGGGCGCTCAAATTAGCCTCCTTGGCCGGCTCGACTTTCTACCACCGAACCTCTCGGCTCACCTCTCTTCAAGATCGAAACTTACGAGAGGTGCGAGCGAAAATACTTCGATGGCCCAGGAGATTGCCGTGCCGTCTCTCAACCCAGGAAATCTTCCTCCCAGGTCAATCCTTCTCCGACGAAGTCCGTGACCCGTCCGCCTCCTACTCGAAAAAGGAAAATGGATCCGTGATCTCGAACAACAAACAGGCTAAACAAGCTATTCGGTCTGGCGAGGAGGCTCAAGCCAAACTTGGCGCCCGGACTTCAATTCTTCCGCGAGAATGCCGGTGGACTTCCCCTCCCCTCCCTGCTATCATGATTATGTGGTTGCTTTCGGCGCCACCTCTTCCTTTCAAAGTGGCACGCACCGATGGCCTGTGGATATCCCAGCGGCGGTCTTTGATTTTTCTCGGTTTGGCCGAACTCTCCATTGAGGACAAAGGGTTGTGTTTGTGCCCTTGTTGTCTTTGATCTTATACAACGTGCGATCCGACTTTCTCACTTTCGGCGTGGTTCAGCCCATGGCTTATATCTTTCATGATTTCTATCCGGGTGATACACAGAAAACTTTGGCAATGGGCCCGCGCCCGGCTTTTCGGGGGTGACCCCATCTGCGCAATGGGTGCTTCGGGATAACAATCCATATCTTGCGGATCTGCTCGGACCAAAACTTTTCATCGAGTACATGCCTGAGCTTGCCAATCATTTATCTCTCGGCAAGCGGAAGCGGCTACAACAAATTAGGAAGTATCTAGGGACATCCCAAGATCTTCCCTATGCACAAGTCTATATGCGGACACCTCGCTGGTTACAATCGATTCTGAGCTCTGTTGGATAGCAAGACGGTCCCCACGGGATGGGATAGCCCTCTGTCAACTCTCAGCTCTCTCGCTTCTCTTTGGGATCGCCGGTGTCGGGCACTTGATCCGATCTTGTCGGTCCAATTCGGGGAGATCGCTCGGCAAACCCACCGGGCATGGTTCCTTCTCCCTATGCTTCCCTGGGCGTACCTCCACGCCCGGGTTCCCGACTTCCGATTGGCCTTCCTTTTTGGACCAAGGTCATGGATGGTCATGCGGCTGGACACCACCTCGGATCTCGGCCGGATCTCCGGTGGGATCCACGTTTGTTCGCCGATCACATTGGGAAGAAGGTGCTACTCTGGACAACACCACCAATTGGATCTACATTGCTAATGGCGTGGTTGGCAACGACCCCGCGGATGCGCTTCATGGTCTCAACACCTTCTTGCGAGCGCCTCCACCTCTCACGATCCTTACGTCCATCTTCAAGCGGGATTTTGCGCTGCCCTCAAATGCATTTTGCTAAGCTCCTTAAATCGGCGTCCCATTTTTCCTTTGCAATCCAAATGCCAGCGTTAGTGCCTTTGGCCTTCGGACTGTCTCCTCATGGAGTGTCGGTACATTTCTTGAGGCATACGCAGCTTGAAGACATGAATGCGGCTCGTTTTCTTATTGATGCTGATCCACGCCCTTGGCCACAACACACCTCAAGCTCTTCAATCACGCCAAGATCTCATCAGCCGGTTACCATAATGGTGCCGTCCTCACTCCGTGAGGATCACTTTCAGTGATGGCTTCCATACACCTCCGGCGCTTCCTCCTTTTCTTCACTCGGTGTGGTTTGGTGGGGGGAGTGTTGAATCTGTGCCTCTGATGCAGGACTATTCATGCATCGTCGAGACCAGGTCAAGCTCAAAGATCCTCGATCAACCCGCGGGTCAAACATCCAAGCCTCCTGAGAAGATTAAGCGGCGAGCCCACTTGGTCAAAGCCTTTGGTCGTCAACAAGAGGCGCCCGGCTCGGACAAGTGACGACGTCACCGCCAGCGTCGGCGTCGGCGTGATTCTAGGCACTTCAAGAGGCACCGCCAATATTCACCGCAAATCAGGCCTCCTTTTCGAGTCGGCACCGAGATCGGTCGAGTGTCTATATTGGGCCCAAGGCCATTGTACTATATATATGAGTAGAGTTAGCTCATAAGTTTTTAGATGAGTTTTGAGTCTTGTCTCCTTCCAGTTTTCTCTCTATTGCGAGAGCTCATGTATTTTCATCATTGATATCAAGGAAGCTTATCATCTTTCTCTCATTTGTTCTGTTCTCTTCTTTTTCTTCTCTTTCAGCAAATCCCGCGTGACATAGTCCCCAGGACTCTCCTGTTAGATCCACGGGTCCTCACAGAGGGCTGTCTTCCAGGAGTTCCCGAACCCAGACCCCAAACACATTCGAGAGCAGTATCGGGGTCCGCCAGGGATGCCCTCTCTCTCCCACACTATTTGGCCTATACATTGATCAGTTGGAGAGATGACTCGTTGATAATGGAGGCACTGGGGCTCACCTCCTACACCAGGTCGTCAGGCAGCTGATCTATGCTGATGATGTAGACCTCCTAGCACATGCTTAGGTAGACATGCAACGCCATCTCGGTGCCCTGGATAAATTTTGCCAGGAGACTGACATGCGTGTCGACTTAGCCAAAACCAAGGTGGTTCTGGTATCATCCGCAGCCACGGCCTCCAATCCTTACTTATCATGGCCAACATGTCAAAGTGGTGCCCGCTTACAAATATTTGGGGATGGAATTCTCGTTGGCCATGAACTGGGACAATTCCATCCGGCTGCGAGCCGCAGCAGGTTGGAAGGCACTCTATGCAATGGAGAACAATAGTCACAAGGCAGAGTTGTATGATTGGACCACCAATTGCACCTATTCAAGGTGCTAGTAGAACCTGTGCTTTTGTATGGGGTCGAGGTCTGGGGCCCGGTGATTTCCCTCACCACTTGGAGTGACTTGGAACAGGTGCAGAAAGCTTTCTTGGAACCGGCCCTGGGGGTGAAGTCCACAGTCCCATACCAGATATTGCTGCAGGAAACAGGTTACTTGCCTCTTCAAAGGGGGGCCCTTGACAGACATATTGTCTACTTCCAGAAGGTGGTCAGCATGGATGATGCCTGTCTCCCTAACCTTGCTTGGCAATGCGGCCTCAACGCCTAAAAGCCTGCTGGCGGGAAAAGAGAGCTCAGTGGCTGGCCAGATGGAATGTGCAAGAGCAAAGGTGCATCCAAGTGCAAACGGAGGCAGATCGTCGTAGCCTCAGACAGTACCTTGACGCCTGCTTCTTCAGTAAGCTATGGGATGCTAGCACCCTTGAACAGGTACATAAATCCCATATTGGAGCGGGGCCCGCAATGCTACCTGCGCTCTCATCTACCCATGAAAAAGCGCAGAGCCATTGCCTCTATCCGTATAGGTGCACACCATCTCTGGATTGAGACAGGGAGATGCGTCAGGTAGCACAACATCTCCGGGTTGGGGAGCTGTGTCAGGAGAGGCTTTATCAACGCTGGCAGGTTGGAGCTGTGGAAGACGAATGCCACATCCTTCAGAGTTGTCTGGCATATGATGACATTCGGATACGCTATGCTGAGCTGGTCCGTCCCGACCAGCCCCTGCATGAGATGCTGAGCACGAGCTCGGTATGGAGGTTGGGCCCATACATTCAAGAGATTATGGATCGCCGAGATCAGCCCGATCGTTGGGCACTTACTTGATACATGTACAAATTTCTGTCTATATATATTTGTACAGTTTTACAGCAAACCTATTCCTGTCACGGTTTTTCCCCCAAACAACCCTTTAGGCGGGAGGGAGTTTTTTAATCTGGACAGTAATACGCTTACTGCGCCTCCTGTTTGGGTCCCATAGGCCAATTGGTCTTCATGGACGATAAAAATCCTATTCTATTCTATTGTTTCGTATTAAGGCGTCTCACCAAAAACAACTTCATAAAAAGCGAAAATGAAATTACTTGTGTAAAGAATTAAGCTATTGAAACTCTTTCGAATAAGGAAAAAGAAGATGGACATAAAGCCTCCTTTTCACTGCCACTTGATTAAATGCACATGGCTGACGCTGACAAATTCACTATTTTTTGAAACAACTAAGTGCTACATGTATCTAACAGTTCACTACCATCCTGCAAATGCAACATTCTGATGTAGTCTATTGAACGAATTTTTTATACACCACAAATGATCTTCTAAATGTTTCTTCCTCCCCCATGCCTCTCAACTACCTACATAACACTTCTCCATCTACCAAGAAAGCTTAGAAAAGGAATATAAAAAGAACCAAAAAACCTTTAGAATTCGATGGCCATTACTGCATTAAATATTGGGCTAGGTGCAAGCATGATTGTTATAAACATTCCAAATTTTCTCCCCAACATGGCGTTCCTCCTTTTAAAGAAAGGGCTGTGATAAGTAATTACTGAAACACGTGAATCAATATGGACATTATCGAAGAGAGAGCTATGATGAATCAGTAGAACATGTGAATCAGCATGGACAGTTTTAACCACATGGAAAGTGCCGTATCCATAGTACCACAAATTATGGAATCTGCAAAGCATACTAAAAGTCAATGCATAGAACTTTGAGTAAGAGAGACAACACCAAGTTGTTTATTGCAGTTTCACTACTTACAATACAGATCATAGGAATCATTTTTAGACTAATAACATGCAAATACACATACACAGAGCAGTACCTATTCAGTTGCTTTTGCTCCATAGTATGAAGCTATGAACCCAACTTTGTGTTATGCGCCCAACTTTTGCTCCATAGTATGAAGCTGCAGTAGAGCATGTATATCTACAGAGAAATTTCACGTTGGAAGTTCTATTGTACATGGCATGCTTTTGCTCCATTTTAGATAGCGGAGTTTGCAGATCATAACTATCTGTGCTAATGCCAGAGTCATTTTAGAAGGCTATAGGAAATATAGAAAATTATTTATAAGGTGTCTCTGTAGCTGCAAAAGAGCTATAACACATTACACGATTTCTGGAATTACATATATTCCATAGAGGATGATGTATTTAATAAGGCAAACCGAAAAAAAAGGGAAATATGTTTTACCTTCTTTCTCCTTGCTTCTTTGCAGCCGAAAGTGAGCATTCTAAGAGAGCTATTTACAACAAAAGTGTAATGGAAGCACTGCGAAACAAAAATAGCTTACACATGTAGAAAGCAACAAATTATTTGGGTCAGCAAATAGCTTATCTGTTCCACTTGGACAAAGCAAGAGATCTTAGTCTACTGTAAAACTAAGCTAAAAAGCATGAATTAGTAGCCAGGACAGTGACAGCCTTCACCAAATCACCAGAATCACTATCAATTATCATAGAAGGTTGCTCAAGCACCCCAAATAAGAACTGTAAACTTGTGTCCTAAACTCCATCAACATTAGGACAAATAAGGATTTAAAATATAGAAAGCATAAGGGCTTTAAGACACGCCAAATACCTATAACTCCTTTATCATTTATAATATATCAACTTGATGCACAACATTTAAGACATGATTCCTTTAGACCAAAATTGATCATCAATGTGAGTGTTACGTCGGATGAATCATCAACCATTTCTTTTTCCACAGGTCCCTATGAACACAATGGAGAAAGAACTGCGTGCTGCCTCAATATGGAGTACCCGAAATTAGGATTAGCAAAGTACAATTGACCTAATATACCTCCAACATATCAATTATTCACATAGAAGACCCATCAGACCTATGACAACAGACCTATGACAGACATCCACCATATTAATATCACTTGCAATGGATCTACCCCTTGCAATGTGCCATCTGCAGCACAAACAATTTAGAAGTAGAGACTATGAACCACTTGCTTTGTATTAAACTTCCAAATGTTTTGCATGCTTGTACAGTTCATTGACGGTGTCAGCTCTCAACCTAAACCTCCTCTGGATAGGAAGGGAGAGTCTAAAACTAATTAATTCCTTGAGGAAATGGAAAACTTGGTCTCATATCTTTGCAAAGTTTGCACAGGCTTACTGACAGGGACTATCCAAAGCATCAGTCAAATACGACATTAAGTTCTTAAGAGTGAAAGAACTTAATATTTGAGTATGAAAGATGGATAGACATACATGAACAAAGACACCATCATCAGCAAATGCATGTTTTATCTCTGTATTCATAGTAATGAACTCTGCCATCTAAGTGAAGCAACTATTCTTCCTGGTTCTGACTCAGCAATGTAAGGTTGTCATAATGATTCCAAATGTAGGTATAAGAGATAAAGTATGCCACAACAATCACCAGCCATGGGGCACATATTTTATTCAAATGCATACAATAGCCAAGGAACCTCGTTGACCTTAAAAGAAAATGAGTATCTGGACAGTAGATCATGCGAAAGATTCCATGTTCACTCTTGCACATTCAATTATTGGTCATACAATGAAGTTTAATATAAGAAATAATTGTTAAGGCCAGTGGCTTTCTATTAGACTGCTAAATGTTCTGCATGCTTCTACAGTTCAATGACAGTGTCACCTCTCAACCAAACCTCCTCTGGATAGAAGGGAGAGTTTAAAACTAATTAATCCCTTGAGTAGATGGAAAACTTAGTCTCATATCTTTGCAAAGTTTAAGCACATGCTTACCGATAGGGACTATCCAAAGCATCAGCCAAATACAACACTAAATTCCTAAGAGTGTACGCAAGATAGAACCTTTGAGCATGAACAGATGCATAGGTATACATGAACAAATACACCATCATCACCAGTTGCATGTTTCACCTCTGTATTAGCCTTCTAAATTTTCAAGAATAATGAACTGAGTGCTTCTTTATATGACATCAGTTACAAATTGATTGTACCTGCTAGAAAAAAGAAGATGAGATGTTAATAAGCAGATAATCAAAGAAATGGGAATGCAGATGTGGTGCACATATGGACATGCTGGAATTTTCTGCTCAAGCCAATTGCCATAACATGAAAATAATGGTACGACGACTATAATTTGGCCAAGAAAATTCCTTGACTAAAATCTTGAAAAATGGTTTATCCATAGAGGAATATAGATGCCTAAGGGACCTTCAACAACTAATAAGATAAACCCTAGATCATTTGAGAACATTACCCTTACAGAAAACAAATATGATGTTTTCTTGAACAAACTACAGTCCAATATTTGCGGGGATCTATTTATTTGCAATAATAATTGCATCATGGCCTAACAAACAGATGGACGATAGCTAGCATAGAAGCAAAACTTGATGAGAAAAGAAGGTGCATACCTCCCATATACTATCCCTGCTGTTAGACAGTTTAGAAATCATTGTTGGTGGACTACGAATTTTTTAATTGTTATATTTTATATAAACATTTATGCATATTTAAACATACAACAAACTGTGTTCCACAGCACCGGAAGCCTCTCAAGGACTCAAGTCATTATGACACTGCCTCGCATTTGCACGTAGCTTAAGCCAATCAAACTTTTAACTTATCTACTTACTTAAATTGTGTTTGGGGGGGTGTGTCCTCTTTTTTCCGGCCGCCGGTGGACATCCAAATCCGGCCAAAAAGCGAAATTTTGGAACCGTAAATGACAGGTGCCAAATTTTCTGCCCTCTCGTCCAATCACTTATTGCCACGTGGCATACATTCTTTTAGGGAATGTCAAGCTTACAACCAATTCTTTTACTTAGGTTGTAATTCTAAAATTTCTACCCTACATTCTTAATTTCACTCTACATTCTTAATTCCACTCTACATTCTGTTATTTCAGAACTAAATCCAGAATTTCAAGCTAAACTCATTACAATTAGAAAATAGTACAGAACATTATCATTGAATTCATTATATCATTCGAAAACATTACACAGCACTTCAGATATATAGAAAATTCACTGTATTCAAAATCCAAAAATCGATTCAACTATTTCAAGTGAATCAGAGTTACATTGTCAGAAAAAACACAAAAGTAAAACTGCTATTTCTTCATCAGTGTCATCATGAAGTCCCCAAATTCCTTCCCTGACATTTGTGGCATTACAATGCTACAATTCTGGAAACTCCCACCAGAAATATTAGCAACCTGTAAACTCATCCCTAATGCTTGTCGAATAAGAGGAGAAGATGCTGCAAGAGTCTCAATATCTTCATTAAACTGTACCAACTCATGATCCTCTTCAACTGTACTTGGTAATGATAAATCAAGAGCAGCACCACTATTCTCTACAGATGTACCAGAAGAACCAACGAGAAAACGATTAATTTAAGAGCCAACATGGGACCAATAAATACACTTCTGGGTATCGACAGTCGGATCAATCAAAGGACAAGTCTTACCACAACCACCACGATCAAGCTGATCAACTTTCTGAAGTTCTTCCTGGTAAACTTGATCATACATTCGTCTCTCTCCATTCTCGTCAAATGGCCTGCTTACAACATCCATTGCACATTTTGCTTGCACATTCAAGTTCTTATCATACCTGCACATATAAAAAAGATATTAGAAACAAGACAAAAAAAAAAAAAAAAATTAAACTAAAAAAACAAGAAAGAATTTACCTGTTATAAGCTTCACTTGTTCTTTGCCCCGTTATGCGCATCCCAACAGACATTGGAACCCCTGCTCGAATCAGTCTAGAAATGACAGTCGTACATCCAGACTTACCAGAATACTTACCATCAACCCCGACAGTAGACAACATGTATTTTACTCATGAAGCAAGTGTCCTCGCGCTGACCCTATTCTTTGAATTATACCATTGAACAGACTTGTGATTCTGGATAGGCTGCATGAAGCAGAATCTCACAATACTACCATCTTTTTTGGCTTCCCTTCTGCCAAATGTCTCTCCAGCTGCTTATATGTTAGCACAAAATCAGGATCAAAACACCTGCATGGCAATCTAAATTGCTCTTCCTGATAATGTGTCATATCCACATCATAATTCTTACTCAAGCGCTCATTGTACTCCAGATACTCACTTCCACTCTCTTCAGCAACTAAGAAGTCTGTTATGAGCAACTGATACAACTCATTCTGACCACGGATAGCAAAACGAGCAACACAGTAATAAAGAAAACGTCGTTGCAGACCTCTTGCATGATGAATCTGATGGTCCAGATCTGCTAACAATGCTCTCTCATCAGCAAAAGAGATTTCCTGTACCTTCTTACGCTTTTGGCAAACTCCAGGTGTTCTTCTCGACCTCCTCATGGATGCAATGCAGGCCAAACGAGCCCTCTCAAATATTGGTGACTTTCTGATGTCGAAAGTCTGCTCCTCTATTCCAGTATTTGCAATTCTGATTTCCCTGTGCCTTCTAATCATACTCCCAAATTTACGAAACATATCCTGCAATCTGCAATGAAACAAACCTATTAGCATAAAACAAAAACAAACAAAAAAACAAATATACAGAAAGAGACTTACGATTCTGGTGGATAGAACTCGCCATTCTTTTTAGTAACCTGAAGCATAAACCTCTCTAGCAAACCAGCAAATTCCAGCAGGTCCATTTCTTCAATTTTCTGATGCATAGGAAGACCACAGTACTCTCTCCAAAGGTCAAAGCGTTTTCTAGCCCACAGAATTTTTGCTGCAGACCTAGAAATTCCACCAGCCTCAACCTCCCTCTGCAACTCCTCATCAAGCTCTACAAAGGGCACTCTGGCTCCATTACACAACACAGTAGGGTTTACAGGCACTGGAACAGGCTTAAGCATAGGAGATAGATCAAGATCACACAAATACTTGGCAATAGCATCCTCACCAAACTCAGACACTAGATCTTCCTCAAACTCACTAAGACCTCGGCTTGAAGACTCAGAACTCAGAAAGCTTGCAAAGTCTTTACTATCAGGGGTAACAATATTCGGATCAACACCCTTACGTTTAGCAGAAGCCTTACATTTCTTTACATCTTCTCTGTCCTTTGATTCTTCTCCATCTTTCATTGCAGGATCTACATTCTCAGAATCTGTATACTCCTGCATGTCCATAACCTCATCATTTATAAGGCAAATGACATCTGCTGTATCAGAACCGCCATGCATGTCCATTGGAGCATTTGTAACATCCTCCAAAACAGATCCAAGAGGTACACCAACATTCAGGGCAAATGATGGCGCATCCATTCCTAAAAACCTTAGACCAGAACTCAGGTCTTGTAGAACAGACACAGTATTTAAGGTAAACACTAAACTAAAGAAAAAGGTTTCAACACGATTAAGAGCCATCCCGCACCTCCGACTACAGTAAAACGTTCTGCAAAGAAAAAAAGAAAGCATTAGAACGAAATCAGACACTTTCCCCCAAGAAATGGCAGCATCTTACCGAAAGTTAAAAGAAAACTCGCAAGAAAGCACACAAAGACGGCTAAATCGACGCTCCAGACGCCAAAATGTTTGCGCCAAAGGCATGCATGCCAAAATTTAACCAAAAAACGGGTCAGATTCTACATTCTTGCAAAGAATCAAAAAATTCAAGCATAACAACTTCCAGCGTCTCACCTTACGCTCAAAAATGGTCCAGCGCCTCCAACCCGCCGCTGTTACTACAAAAATTTCAAGCAAACAAGTTAATCTTGCCGATTCTTCAAAAATTCTGATATCAATCGCTCTGGCGCCTCACCTTACGCTCAAAAATGGCCCAGCGCCTCCAACCAGGGAAAAAATTACTAAAGTCATATTTTAGATTAGCTAGAACAACTTTGGCTAATTTAACCCAAAATACATAGCAAAACTTTCGAATGTTTGGCTAAAGTTGAATAATTTTCCTTTACTAGTTTTGAATGTTTGGCTATTTTTTGTTTGAACCTTTATATAAACTTTAGCCAAATATTTATGCTATGCCAAACCTTTTATTGTACGAACATATTAATAATTGAAATCTACTAGTTGGAGAACAAAAAATTGTCCATCTAATATAGTATTAGCAACCTCTATTCCATAATCTCATATTTTACATTAGCTATTAAAAAGTATGGCTAATCTATCCCTAAATGCATAGCAAAACTTTCGAACGTTTGGCTAAAGTGGAAGAATTTTTCCTCTCCTTCTTTCTTATGTTTGGCTAAACCTTGGTGTAAGGGAGGTCAACTTTGAAAATATTTGGCGATTTTTTTCTTTTTTCCAAAAATTTCCTCCTTTATAGTTTAGCCGTACTTTTTCCAAAAATGTCCAAAAAATCGCCATTTGGCTAATATTAGCCGCTATTTTTTTCCCTGCCTCCAACCCGCCGCTGTTACTGCAAAAATTTCAAGAAAACAAGTTAATCTTGCAGATTCTTGAAAAATAACCTTGCATTCTCATATGAATCGGTCTGGCGCCTCACCTTAACCGCGAAATGCCCGCGAGCGCCTTCCACCCGGTGCCATAGCTCGCCGGGATCGAAAGCGCGAAGGGGCGAAGGAAATCGAAGTGAACCAAAGGAAAAAGTTCTTATGCGTGGCGAAAAATTTGACACTTGTCATTCGTTACGAAATTGCGAGGCCTAAAAATTCGGGGGGTTCAAGTGTTGCCGCCGTCGGCACACCTTCCACCTTGAGTTGCACCTAAAAGCAATTCTTGTATACAAAAGTGCGAGCCTAAAATTCGAGTATTCTTGGGCCTTGTAGCGTCGTCCGGAAGCAACTCTAGCGTGGAAGGTGTGCGGCCTTGGCGTCGGTCGCGGAGGCACACGGCCAACGCCGAATTGCACCTAAAAGCAATTATTGCAGCATAAAGTTTTTGTTAGGGCCCATTAAAGCGGCTCAGCGGCTCGGCTACGGCGATGGCGCCCTGTTGGCGCCCTATTTCTGCTCCTGCGATGGCGTCCTTCTCCGGCGCCCTTCTCTTGCGATGGTTCTGGCGATGTCCTGCTTCCTTTCTTTGGTTTCTTTTGAGTTTTTTTTTTTGCTTTCTTTTGAAACTTTCTTTTCTTAGCCGGCATTTTTTTGGCCCGGTATAAACCATGAAGCGATGGATCATTTTGCTGCTCCAGTTTGTTAAAACGCAGTTAGGTTTTATTCTCTGTGCTCCGGCCATGGCGATGCATCCTGCTTCGGAGATGGCGTAACAAAGATTTGTGCAGCGACTCACATGCATACAAAGCCATTTTTTCTGTTCTTTCTTGGCAGGGTACAAGGCAGCTCTTCCTGAAGCCTAATGCCGTCATTCTATTCGCCTAATGCCGAAGATATCCAGTGTTTTCTTTCCTTTCTATCTTCCTAAATGTTCTTTCCAGGCTGGTTCTTCAATCTTCTCATTTGAAGAAGGCGTTTGTTTGTGTACCTGTGCCAGTAGATATGCATTTAAATCTTCTTTTCTTCCTTTTGAAGTTTTTCTTTTCTTTCTTTCTTTCTGAAGCTTTTCTTTTCTCTTCTTTTCGAAGCTTTTTTCAAGCTTTTCTTGTTTTCTGAGCTGTCGAAGCCTTTGAAAATTTCCTTCTGAAGCATTCTTTTAGGGAATCTGTAGGTGCTCTGTAGGTGCTCTGAAGCTTTTGTTTAAGAAATTTGTTGCTGGAGCTTTGGACCGGGGTTCAATTCCCTGGGCAGTAAATGTTCAATGCTCTGTAAAACTAAAACAAGAAAGCGGAATGCAAGTAAAACTTCAGAATACATGTAAGAAACTTCAGAATACAGGTAAGAACACAGGTAAACTTAGAATGCAAGCGAAAAGGTCATTCCGGGCAAGAAAACATGACACGTGGCAACAGCTCATTGGCGGATTAGCCAGAATGGGCCCTAACAAAACTTTACGTATACGGAAATATTAAAACCGGCAAGAAAAGTACATTCTCCAAATTATACACGTTTCGTGATTTTTGGCACCGGAATAATTTAAGTCGTGAGATTTGGAGTCTATAATTTCGTAGATTAAAATTCAGGGTAAAGCTAATTTAACGGACCATCATTATTCTGGCAGGATGCCCGCCATGCCCAGATGCCTCTGCCTTCATTCACTTCCCCACCCATCAAAAACCCCTTCGAGCGTCCAGCAAACCGTTCTATGAGCGGATTTTGGCGCCCAGTTGATTGAGGTAAACATATTTTTCTTCCATTCTTACCTGTTCTTTCCAAAGGCGTTGATCTCTTACCAAGAATTTTTTTCTTTCACAGTCAGGAGACTCCAGCATCAAAACGTTGTTTCACAATCGACTTGCTTTGCCCAGTCCGGCATCAAAGCGTTGCTTTGCCAGAAACTAGGTTTTACCAGAGCAATCCTTCCTAGATTCAGAGGGAGCCGTTGGAAGAGAGGACATTCTGGCGCCCAGATTGCTAAGTTGATTTAGGTGAAGATATTTTGAATCCATTCTTACCTGTTTTTTCCAAGCAAAGACAACCAGATCTCTTATGCAGATGTGTTATTTTTCCAGAAACAGGAGCACTTCTTCTTTTTTTTTTTTTTTTTTTTTTTGTTTTGAAGGTAAGAGTTGGTTTTATCATTAATTATGAAATCTCAGAGTACATAGCAAAAATATGCTTTTAGAAGAAGCATATCAAAATATAGTGAAGTGTAGCAGTTGATAATAGAGTGTAAACAGAGCGCAAAATGAAGTCTTCAGATTAAGGAGGAAGAACGATCAGCAACCACCCTTGGTAGTATGAAATAGCAGTAGGTAAACAGCAGAACACAATTCCGGAGCAGAACCGATTCCAACGAGCAAATTGCAAACCTGCCAAAATCCACCAAAAGAGTAAACCAGAACTAAATAAAATAAAAGCCGGTATATGCTTCTTGGCTTAAAGGACAAATGGGCGGGGATTTCAAAGCAATGATCCCGAGAAGTAGGAATTGAAGTAGGCATTGAAGGCATCTGTGGAGCCAAAGAGATATATGGGCAAGGGCCAATTATTTTTGATAGCAAAGTCGAAACAAATCCTTATCCACCGGAAAAAGTAACAAATGACCCATATAGATCTGCCATTAATTTGTGACTATAGTACCATGTTCTATATCTTGAGAGCTGAAACTTACGTGAGAATTCGGTTATTCTTTGTCGAGGAATTTCCACGATAAATGGAGTGGATGACCTCCTGCCAAAATATACTTGCCCACATATCTTCACTCTCCTTGTTGTAACTCATACGTCCTCTTTTCATCAGGAATGACTCCATAGAAGTGGCAATGTCATTTTTCATGACTTGATCCCGAGATGTCCGAATGAAGGGAGAGGCTGGCGGTATCAAACTTGTTGTTTCCTTCTCCCCGTAGTAAGAAACTAAGATACTCTAGGATCATCGAAAAGAAATAAATTAGAGACCACAACATTTAGATTGGAAGCAAACAAATCATAGTGACCCCTATACAAACCATATTCTTCCCATTTCCTGTCAAAATTAGCTCCAAATTTCTTTTTATGTGCTGTAGCAATAGTCTCAAAATCAAACTGAAAGTGCATTTTTAACCAGAAGATGGACACACTTTTTTTACCATATAACACCCTATTCCTTGCTTTCCAAATGTTCCATAGAGCAATTTTAATGACTGTATTATCAAATTTATTATCCTGATTCATAAGGGACATAAGATCCTCATTGATTTCAATCATAAATTTATCGAGAACCAAGACCGAAACCATTTAGGGAGCTCTGAGGAAGAAAATATGGGACATATCCTCGGGCTGTTACAAGCTAAAGGGCACATAGCGAAAATATTAGGGTATCTCACGGACATAGAGACCCAGTTGTTTAGGCGCCATTAGCAATAAGCCAAATGAAATATGAGACCTTAGGAGGGCAATAAGAATGCCAAACATTATGAAATAAACTTTTGAGCTGATCATAAGTAATGGACCATTTCAGCATAGCTTTACATCCCTCATTGTTGGAAGTCATTGCATTGTAAACATTTTTGACTTTGTAATCCCCTTTGTCATTTACTCTCCAGTCACTCTTTCCAGAATTGACAGCTAAATTTGAGAGGAAGGGTTTGATGAAAAAATAAATTTTCTTATCAGAAGAGGTGCCTCTGATAATACCCTTCAATCTAGTCCAAGAAATGACTCTACCACATATAAACATGTCTCTGATATAGACTAAACCAGCTTCATTCCATTTCTTATAAATTCTGGGATGCTTGATAGCAAGAACAGGAGAGTTACCCTTTCGATCATGATGGGATTCCAAAAGATTGGAACATCAGAGTGAAGCTCCTCTCTTTTAATGAAATGAAAATTAGGAGAGACAGCATTCCAGGCCTTGATGAGATTGTGCATAAGAGGGGAGATGTTGGAACCTGGCTTCAGTTGATTGAAAGCAGAATGAGGGAGCAGATGATGAATAGAGGGATGACCACAAGGGTGACTTAAAGATATCCAATACCTGATAAAGATATAAGCAGGAGATTGATTCCCATGAATAGCTTTCCAAATGAATTTACCCGCAAGAGATTGAGCTTGAATAAAAAGGTTCTTGCAGCCTAAACCTCCAGAGGAATTCCAATTAACCAAATGACTTCCCTTCCAAATGAAATTTCTGATTACCTTTTCAAGCTCCAGGTAGACATATTTAGGAGCAACTAGAGCTGTGGAAAAAGTAAACGTGAGAACCGGCAAAACGACATTTGCAATGATAGATCTACCTGCAAGAGAGAGATAATTCCCATAATTGTTCAGTTTCTTTTTTATTCTCGAAATAATAGGATCCCAGAGGCCTTTGATGCTATGATTCAAAGCTATAGGCAACCCCAGTAATTTGGTTGCCTGATTAGAAGGAAGGACATTAATGCCAGCAAGAACTGGAATATTGAGGTCACCAATGATCATACTTTTACACAAATTCAATTGGATACCGGGCAAGCAGAGAATTGCCTTAAGATCTTAAGAAAAGATTAATATTTTGGAGATCGGCATCAAGGAAGGAAAAGGTATCATCGGCATATTGAAGAATGGAAATACTATCATCGAATTTGGGAGATTTAAACCTTTCAACTGGCAAGATTCGATAATGAAGAGTGACCCTAGTTAAGAGTTCAAGACCACAAGGAAAAGATAGGGAGCAAGAGGACATCCTTGCCTAACTCCACAAGAGAGAGGAAAGAAGCCAGAAGGGACACCATTGATGAGGACAGCAGAATTGGATCTAGAGTTTAAACCATGAATAAGATTCATGAGCTTAGGATGGAAGCCCAATTTAGACATGGCAAAATCCGGAAAATCCCATCTCCACGAGTCAAAGGCTCTTTTAAAATCCAGCTTGAGAAGAATACAATTTTGGTTCGAAATTACATTCCGGTCTGAGACCTTCCATAGCGACCACATAATTATCCAAGATATATCTATTTGGAAGGAATGCTGATTGGTTTTGGCTAATATTTCTCGAAGAAGCTTTTGATTCTCATAGCAATAATCTTAGCACATAGCTTGTAGGTGGTGTTGGTGAGGGAGATGGGCCTCAGTCCACGAAACTTAGAAGGATGATCAACTTTAGGAATGAGAGAGATAAATCCACTGGAAATTGAAGGATGCAAATGATTGTCATTCCAGAAGGCATGAACAAGGGAGATAACATCAGTTTTGAGAATATCCCAAAACTTGATGTAAAATTCAGCAGGGAGGCCATCCGGCCCAGGAGATTTGCCTTTGGTAAAGGAGTTTAGAATCTCATAGATCTCAATGTGAGATGGAATGGCAATGAGAGCTTCATCCATGATTTCCCTAGGAGCGGGGAAGAATAGAGTCCACAATGGAATTAAACTCTTTGGCTTCTGAGGCCATGTTGGGGTCTATTGGCTTATCACTAAAGATATCCATATATCTGCTCTTGAAAAAATTAGCAATTTCAGAATGAGAACTGTAATTGTTACCTTGATCATCACTAGTTTCAGCAATGGAGTTTCTAAGAACCCTACTCTTTGCAACCCTGAAGAAGAATTTAGAGGAGCCAGAGTCCATATCATTGGCATATTTGATTTTACATCTAATCGCCGATCCCTTAGCTTCCATCTCCTCAATATTCTTAATTCTTCTCTCTAAAATATCTTCACCAACATGGAGATTGTAGTTAGATGGATCATTCTGAAGAAGAGACCTAATATCCTTCATATACACTAGGAGCTGGTTTTTTTCCTTGGTTCTCTCCTCTTTGATAACTTTGGACCAGTTTTTAATCCACCCCTTGATTTGCTTGATCTTAGAGTAGAAACATTTCATAGAGGGCAATTGACTACCATCAACCACATTAGAATTATTGGAAAGAGTCTCATAAAAGGATCTGAGGCGAGGCGGAAATTTCTCATTCTCTAGCAATGAGGAATTGAACTTGTAGGGCGTGCTCCCTTCTCTTTTGATGCTGGTGATATGAGAGGTATGAAGGAACTGGGGCTGATGGTCAGAGATGGAAGTACCCTCATCACTTGTAACATAACTATTATCCCAGAAGGATGTAGAAGGATTGGAGACATAAAATCTGTCTAGGGTGCAGAAAACTCTTGCTTTATCCTTTTGTTTATTTGACCAAGTGTAGGTGGCAGTAGAAGATGGAATATAGACCAGACTGTTATCAGCAATAAGAGTATCCCAGTTCTCCCTTTCTGTTCTGGACATATTGATTTTATTTCCCAATTTGAGGTCCCAAGATGGAGTATTGTTAAAGTCACCAGCAATAATCCAATTCTCAAGAGATTGTAGCTCGACTTGCAGTTATTGGCGCCGTCTTACAGATTCTAGAGCTTCTCTTAGCTTGAGGATTCCACACAATAAGCTTCCACGATCACTAGCAGATTCTCAACGTTTCTTTCGCATTTGTAGTTTGGTCTGCTGAGGCTTGAAACAGAGGCTTGAGGTTTGTTTCTTTTGAGTTTCTTTTACCTCCTTCAATCTTCAACGACATCTTTGGCATTCCAGCAATGGGTATCATGCATCAAAATAAAGGGTATATATTTACAGTACTGGGTATCATGCATCAAAATAAAGGGTATATTTACACTGTTAGGTTTGGAAAACAGGATGTTCATGCGTCAATACGAAGGTGGCTTTGTGTCTTAGCAGCCTCTTTATGTTTGATGATCTTGATAAGCTTCAGGCCTTTGTTTCCTGCAAAAAGTATTAGCAGATTTTCGGCTAACCATGTAAATGTGTAAAAATTCTTGCTAACCATGTAAATGGATTTTGATGGCAGTAGCATTTTGAGAGGGGTATGGCATATCAGAAGGTTCTTTTTTGTAACATATAATCCTATGCGAGAAGGAGATTAAGACAAAATATTATATGACAGTCTATTCCTAGGCATGTTGTGCTAGAATGCATTTCAAGAATACTTCTATGAAGTCTCTTTTGGTTGAAATTGTGGGCTTCATGTATTTGGGCATGCATGCAAATTGATTGTTTCAGAGGCAGCTTCGTTGGGAAAAACTAAAATTGAAAAAAGACTTGACTCTACATAGTCCATTATTTGAAATGTGAGCTCTGCCTGGTTGGTTTCACTTCTAATTGTTATTGATGGGTACTTTTGATCTGTCCTAATATTTTCCTTTCTGCTGTGTAGGCTGACTGATCGGAAGCAGGCAGCTATAGGACATCACACAGGCACCTCCAATAGACCCATTTTTCTGGTCTGTATATGAGGGTCTCTGCTTATTAGGTTAGCATGTATATGATGCAAAAAAGTGTCCATGTCAATTTGAACGGCAGGTACCTCCTGATAAGAAACATGCAGCAAAGTTGATAGGTTGTTGTTTGGCTTTTATACATATTTTCATCCTGATCTCATTAAATGACGTGGCTGCTGTGGATTTTAGAATGTCGAATTATGATAAACATTCATAAAAACTTCCAGCATATAGAACTCTGCTCCAAATAATATCAAACCGTCAGGTACCTTTTGCAAAATGGTGTTAAACATATAGGGTTTTATGCTTTCAACTTAGTACTCAATAACATATGTGCAGAGCCAACAAAGGATAGATGCAACAACGTTGATTATGCAAGGAATCTTGGATACAATATTTTAGCTGAGGTAAAAAACCAAGATTTATTAATATTATTAAATCAAGAGAAGAATGCATGATTATGTCTGTGGGGTGTAAAATCGCTAGTGGGGTACAACTTTTGGCGAAGCGTTTAAGCACTTTAAGTGCTGAAATTCGCGGACGTCGAAGCCCGTCACGCCCTTCTCCCTCCTTTTCCCCTGGGCGCGAAAACTCAGATCAGTGTTTCACTGTTGACGATGGAGGCATGGAGCACGGATGATTTTCACACCATCAGAGGTCTGTGCAATTCGGGGGTGAAGCCCCACGAGGAAGAAGCTTGGTTGAAAAATAATGTCACGGATCGAGATTGGGATTCTGTTTGGACAAAGAAGTTGAACAAGGGAAAGATAAAATGGCACTGTGCAAAGGAGCATCTTCAAGAGAAGTTGGAAACACTCTGTAAAAAATCTACAAGAATTGTCACAACAAAGAAGTAAGAAAGCAACCGGCCCTTGCTTTTGCGTTTGAAAATTGCACTAGATCAATACTTGCACTTGAGGAACACAAAGTAAATCGGGCTGCATTTGTCGCGTGCAATGTCAAAGATACCACAACAATAGACAAGTAAAAACAGAGGCGATGTTGTAGCACATGTTAGGAAAATCAAATGAAGGCAAAGCCAAAGGTGGCGGTTGGATCAAATGAGATCATGCATGTGATGAAAACATAAAAACCTTAGAGAATGCGAAGACAGAGATTGGAAAATCAGTTTTACTTATCACAAAGAATCTGGAAGAAGGGAAGTGAGCTGAAAGGCAATGAGAAGGCCTCTCAATTACGTAAAATGATGTTGGAAGAGGTCAAAAACAGTTTAAAGATGACCACAAATGATTTGGCTACAAAACAGGAGGAGTTCAAGCTTAATCCAACATGTGAGTTGGAGGTAGAAATTAAAGATTTGGAGCGGTCGTCGGATGGAAACTTGGCACGGGAACAAGGTACAAAAAGCAATGAACCCTACATCCGTTGATGAGCGTGTCAAACGTAAACTCAAACTTGAGGAGGAGTTAAAAGTTCTCGAAGAAAAACGAGACTTCTCGCATTTCTACATAAACAATTTGTGGAAGCTGAAAATGGATACTCCTGCAACATTTAGCATCTCTACTATTATCACGAGATAAGTTGCTAGTGGAAGATCCATTTTATACATGTTCGACATGTGGTGCGAATTCACTAAAAACTTCGAGGTTAAGTTTAGCAATCAATTGCCAACATGAGTATCATATAGCTTGTTGTTCATTGTTGAGAGGAGGACAATGTATTCATGGTTGCCCCGGAAAGGTGCGGAGGGTGTATTTGGCGAGCTAGGTTTTGGCCATGTTGTGTGCTTCAAATAGTACACCAAAAAGGATGTGTTAATCCGTCCCGCAATTGAGGTCTCACCGTTGAGGGTTCAAAAAGGACAATGGTGCCATTTGAAGATGCACAACACCTGCAAAGTCCTATAGGAGTACAAATCAATTGTGGACCGATTTGAATGCAACAGAGAACCACCACCACCAGTCCCAAGAAGCTGTCCAAGAAGCTATAGAAGAAGTCAGAACACAAACACGACACGGTTGTAAACACGGACACCGCCAGGAAAAAACAAACAGACCCATTGTACACCTGCTTGAAGCACCTAAGGAAGTTGAGGGAGTAATTCCATCGGATGAGGGCAACTTGGGTGTATATTTGCAGAAAGGAAAGGGCAAGAACAAAGAGGGGTAAGTCGGAGGATAGCAAAGAAGTTGTTCGAGCTACAAGAAAGAGAACAAGAAGTAGCTATGCAAAAGATGCAGAAGCAGTCTCAATCATGACACCACACATATCGAAGTGTGTTACCAAGAAAATCTGGAGCGAGGCCCTCAAGTTTCGGTGAGCCGATCTTCAACAAGTGATTGCCATTATTACTAACCCGGAAAGGGGTATGGGCATTGTTGGCCAAGAAGGCCACAACTTAGTGTTGCTTAAAACATTGAATATTATTGATTTTCTTTTGTTGCATTCAAATTGTAGGATTACCGGTTGATTACGGTAGGTCGAGAATCCTGCCGTTGATCTGAGAAGGTTTCCACATTCAACCCATTTTTCATTTTCATCTTCATCTATTTATTCATGTAGTAATTCTGTTGTGTAGGTATTCAGGATGTTCCAACGCATACTAAATATTGATTTGCCCGACCAAAGATAAACTCATTGTCTTGGATTTAAATGGTGTGTTGGTAAAAACATTTGGTGCAAATGAACACATAAAACTTGGGCGGGGATTGACAATGACATACACTAGCGAAAAGAAAGTGATATTCAGACCCGAAGCGGTGTTCTTCTTGAAGACTTTGTTACGTAGTGTTGTGTTGGTATATGGTCATCAATGCAACTCTCAATGTGGAAGATGTCTTTGCAAGTACTATGTCAGTTTGAGGGGCAGATTTCAATTTGTATGGGGACGGGAAAAAATGTGTGCGCACCAGTTTTCACCACCCTAACAAACCTGGCTGTCGATCATGATGAAGCCACTTGGGAAAATATATGAGTCATACCAAGATTCTCGGGTAAGACTTTGCTTCTTGATGATTCATTATACAAGTCTTACCTTAGCAAATCCACTGGAAATTTACGGGTACCGCATTCAAGATGGATGTCCATGATGAAGTGCTACCATTACTCACCCCAAAGATAGAAGAAATCTTGCCAGGCCAAGGCCGAGGAAGAAATGAAGTTCTTGGTGAAGAATACACATAGATACAAGCCTTGGCCCAAGACGATATAGAAAGATTATGAAGCTATGCTTGGAAAAGACTTTCTTCGGAAAAGCGGTTCTTGGTTAGGGTTTGTGAAGGAGGAATTGGAGAAGGTTTATGGTGATGACGCTTGTCATTCTCCATGATTATTAACTGTTTTGTCATTTATTTAGGCCAAGGAATCCTACACTTTTCATGTGCCATCTTTATCTTAATTTAAGAATGTTTTTGCTATATTGTTTATGTAGTTCAATGCAGACTTGTCTATAAGTTTTGCTATATAGTTTATATATACTTCAATCTTGACTGAAAGGGATGCTTAAAACTTATCAAGTGCTTAAAAAAAAAAATTGCACGCAAGTGCTAGTCCGGTATGAGTCTTAATGAATCTTGCTTATTGTCATGCGATGGATGATACTTTTATGTAGTTGCTTAATGTCATCATGTGCTTCTTGTCATGCGGTTAAAGGTCAAGGTGCTTATTGTTAAGCCATATAACTGTTTAAAGGTAGCCGTTTATTGCATAAGTGCTTTCGTGTGTTCGATGCTTACTCAGCACCTTCTTTGGCCATTAAAATGCTTAGTGTTTGAAACTAATGAAAGAGCTAGAGCACCGTTACATTCAAGCGAGAATCAATGGATGGGTACTGAGAATTCGAACTTCATAAATTTGATAGATAGACAAAAATAACATTTCATAGATGAAGAAGAAGAGATCTCAATGAAACAAGAAAGAAAGTTACAAAAAAGTTTGATGGTAAACAAGATGTTTTTTTAAAATAGGCCCTTAGGCCAATGTACACAAAAGAGAAATATACAAAATTTTTACAAAATTTACGACCCGAGGCGGTGTCTTTTTTCAAAGGGGTGTCTTCTTCAAAGGGAGGTTGTCTTCTTCATCAAGGGGGGTGTCTTCTTCTTGGTGTCTTCTTCATCTTCATCCTTACGCATCTTCATTCTCCATCCGCAACAAATGAAACAAGCGAAAAATTAAACAAACGTGAACTCCTCCAAGTCGGCTTCCTCGTCTTCCTCTTCCTCTTCCTCTTCTTCCTCGGACTCGTCCTCTTCTTCCGATTCGCCTATCCATCCCTCACATCCATCACGGTGATATATTCCTGCGAATTCATTTCCGATTCTCATTTTGATTCCTCATAGGAATGAAGATGAGGAATCTGGACCGACTCCCTCCTCAAACCGGGAGGCGGAGAGGGCAGGAGAGGAGGCAAACAGAGTGGGCGCCAGAGTGGGAGGCAGCAAGAATTTCCGGGCAGAGTATGAAGAGTGGAGGGAACACCTCTTCGACGCTTAGTAAGCCGCCAGGTGACCTCCGCCTCCTCCGATCTTCCCTCGCCTTCGTGCCGCATGCGATTGCAGAGGAATTGGCGGGCGGAGGAATTGGCGAGCGTGGAGCTTGTAGGCTGAGCCGCGAGCTTGTGGGCCCTGCGCTTAAGTTCCGTGGCTTAGGCGCTGCCGCTGTAACGCGATAAACCTCACACGGCGCCCGAACAATTAATTGCAACACACGCTTAAATATTTCGTATGGCCAAATTGGACACATGTCACATCGAGGAAATGCCTTGACAATATAATTTTGCCAAGAATGTTGGGATAGTGATGGTACCAAAATAAATAATTGAACCTTATTCCAATGTCACAAATCTACATTCTTATAAACAACAATTCAATCTTCATTTCGAAGTACGTGTCCATGCACACCACCCTTGTGCATCCTCACTATTGTTAATATATATAAAAATATGTGCTTACATGCTTAGGTCTTTGGAACAACAAATCACTTGAAAAGAATAACATCAATTTCTTAAGTGTCAAACAATTACATTGTTATTGGGAGATCGGCCATAATTTTTTTCATGGGTCTCCTCGTGAAATTACATACATGTTCCATGCCTTCTATTTTTCCATATCAATTTTAGGATATCTTACCACATGGTCGTGCCGCGGAGGCTTCCAGTTGTTTAGTGAGCAACATATACTTGAAATTACCCAAGAATTGATAATACAATCCACTTAAGATAACTTCATGCACTCCAAATTTTTGCCCCATCCATCTTTGTATGAATCTTCAAGTGTGCATTTGGGTTCTGTGCACTTGAGGATGTAGAAGTCCACACCCTCTGAATTGTCTACCTCAGCATTCACTGCAAAATTGTCACCTACCTCTACCAAATTACTGATCCATTCATTGGCTTGTTCAAGAGTCTCCTTTTTCTTCTTAACTCCTGGTTTTAAGTAAGTTATCTCCCACTTTCCAAATCTACCAGATTGATGCAGAGTCCCAATTATGATCCATGCAAAACGAGCAGAGACATGACAGGCATCTATGAGCAAGCCTGTTTGGTCTAGTCCTGCTGACAGGTCTGATACAGTGAATCTTCTTTGTGCCTTTGAGTGTTTCAATTTCATATTCTTCCATGTTTGCCACAACAACAGGTTCAATTTCCCAAAATATCTTTTGATCTCATCTGTTTATCGACCGGTAGATCGCTGAAATATGTACCTGATTTTACAACATCTTTAGCATGCCTCGGTTGCACACCTTTGGGTTTGAGTTGTTCCTTACTTAGCACCTTTTGATAACAAAGACTGCACCATCATGTTCACCTTTACCATGAGCAAAGTGGCAAAGTAGTTCCACACTATTTCCTTGTCATTGATTGTGAAGTACCCTAAGAGAAAAAAAAAGGTTTTCCCCGACTTGAATTGTGATGAGCGACCATCACTCCAAAACCAATGCTTCTCATACTCTATTTCCTCGTTCCTTAAGCCATGCAACATGCTTTTGTAGGCAGTGTTCCACAAATAATGAGTCATGCACTTTATCATCGAAAATGTAAAAGTGAGTCTCTTTATGATCTTCCTACCGTTGTTGAGTCTATTCCCCGATCTGCTCCAACCTTCTTTCTTTTTCTCTTCTTTGGACGGTCTTCTTAACCGTGCACAGGAACAGAATATCGGCACTTTTGTCATGCCTATATGTTATGTGAACAAGTATAGAAACTTGGTCCGTATGCCGCTGCATTGGTAGGGGCTCATTCGGATCTTGATGTCGTAATTTTCTCGTAAAGTCAATAATGTATACAATTGTATCTTCTCGGAAATGATGACACACAATCGCTTAAACTGATTGGCCTGCCAATGTGCTATGTAATTGTGTGGAACAAAATCGATATTACCTTCTTCACTTCCTCTTGAAATTCTTTGGGACTTCTCTCCTTGTGTACTAATCTCAAGACAGTTTGTACCTCAAAGCCTTTCTTGGATCCCCCGAATTCTCGTCCGTCCACGTGTTGCTTTTCAAATGTCTTCCAAGTAACTAATCTTGAACCCGCCATCCATTTCCCCGTGGACATTTTCTAATTCTATCCAACCCACATTTTTTTACACGCCAACATCAAGCGCTTATGATCAAACCACTCCTCATCATCACCTTTGCCGCACCCACTTGTCTCCATAAATCAATCACACTTGATTGTATGCTCCTTGGCTGCACATTCGGGCCGAGGGCCACAAATCTCACAGCTAGGTTTGCAATTGTCATGAACTCCACCCGGATTTTCTCGTGTCGCTCAATCCTTGCATGATGTATTCAAATTTCAAGTGGTAAATGCAACAAAGATGTATGCCTCTCACGCATCCTCCTTACAAAACTCGGGTTTCAACCTCTCAAAAGTCTGCAATGCAATTTTGATATGAGGATTCTCCTCTCTAAACCCGAGGTAGAATTGCAACCTAGGGAAATCATGTGAATGCCAAATAAATGTTACATATAATGAACCCTACAATATAGGATGAATACTTACTTGGTGACTTCAAGAAGGTGAATTGATGTTCCATCTTTATTCCCTGCCTCTGATACATACTTCCTCACGCCTTTCTTGTATGGAGAAACTCTTGTATTTTTGTCCGAACTTGATAATGACTTCTCTATTGTGATCTAACATGCTATCCATCCGCTTCCTCCTCCCCGAACATTGACCAAGGTCCTTCCCCTTTGTTAGCTTGCACCCTTCTTTGAAAAGCATTTGAAATTGTTTTTCCGGGATGCTAAGCAATGCCCCATCTCGCTTGATTCAATGGCTTGACACCATTTGTACCGCCTGCTTTGCCATTATCGTGGTGGACTTTCTTGCACGAAGCATGTCATGATTCCTCTCAAACTTATGTTCTTGCATTGTTTCCTTCAAATTCTTCACCATTTGCTCGGCCATAGTAACCTGCTTAGATTTCTTTATATAGAAGAAATTGGTAAATCCCTTGCCCTCCAAAGAAGACTGGCCAATGATGATGCCTTTGTCATTGTCATCAACATTTGTACTAATTTGGTTGAATACTTTATAAATTTCTCCTGAAATTTCTCTTATTCTGGTCACTTTCAGTCTCAATTTCTTATTCTTCTTTGAAGGCTAATCTTTAGAAGGGGAATTCTTCATTGCTACCTTCTTTGCATACAATCCCCGCCTCACGATCTCTCTTCCTTCTTTGCATCAATGGCTCAGAAATTGAATGGGGAGAGGAATTGGGTTTCATCTATCCTGGATTTCTGTGTGTTGCAAAATTGGTGAGGGCAAATTGTTGAATTTCGGTTCAGGCAATTCTTGGAAACAATTAGTCCCTCCATTTTGCTTGAATTCAAGATGGGTTAGCCCGCCATCCGTGAATATGGCGGCTACGCATTCATGTTTCCGCACCAAACATGTTCATGATTCTCTCAAATACATTTGGCAGCACGCACCCTACATGTCAATACTTCAATCACGCACGTCGTGTTTAAAACACACCGATTTTAAGCACTTGTAAGCGGCGTCCGGACGGTGATTTCTGCTACCCAGTACCGATTTTGCACCCTGTGTGCTCGCCTTTTCTGAAAGCAAAGCTATTGCATGTTCTAAAGAGGATTGTCAGAAAGGCTTGAGAGAAGAGGATGATTGTCATTGCGTCAGAAGTAAACTGAAAATCAGCCTGTGATGCCTGTCGCATTATTCTGAAGGGCAAGTATGCAGATCTAGGAATCTAGGTCCCAAAACTGATGCCAAAATACTCTGAAGTGTTCAAATATTATTCATGCACTTTGAGGAAAAAAAATCCAAGATTTCTATAAACCAAGAGCTCCCTAATGCACTTTGTATTGCACTGCTGTGTATGCACGCTTATGTCTATTGTAAGATAATTAACAACATTAGTCCAACGCCAACTTTCTACAGATATCGTACCTTCCTTTGGGATGACAAGTGGGTTTATGACTAAACTATTCTTCACTTCGACATGCCTGTTCCAAGAATTTTAGCTTATTTCACACAAATAAAATATCCCCATCAACGATCAACGAAGTATTTGTTATGCTCTATCTTACCACACTAGCCTAGGACACTACCAACAAAGGCTAAAAGAGAAGTATGTGATGACTTTTTGTTGTCAAAGGTTTTGTTGTCAATGATAATTACTCTAACCTTTAAGAAATCATTATGCTCTAATGTTCATTTTCTATGAGAGCATAAAGATGCACAGATACAACAAGGAAATCAGGTGGATCATTCTGTCACTGGAATGAAAATCTGCCCTACTCATTCCGGTCAGCAGGCAAAAGGCCTATGTATCAGGTAATTTCCGGCTTCCATGTTATTGGAGAACAAAGGTTGGACGTAGCATTCTGCAACCTCGGAAGACTTGCTCCTGACTGCTGCCAGTTGGAGGACCAAAATCGATACTTTTGTGGGTTTTGTACATAATATTTGACTTTCTCTTAAAAAAACAAAATCTAGCATATGAAAAACAAATATATGGATTCTAAAAGATTAACATTGTTAAAGAGAGAGTTGTATATACTTCAATGGTAATTGTAACATCTATAATGTCTACAAAATGATATGATCTATTGTTTCAATGATGCATGTTATTTCAATCAAGTACGTAGATGCAAACGTTAAACAATTAGTAAGATATCAAAATGAAAAAATTTGGTTGGAAAATCATTTTGATTAAATCAAGAAGTTACCAACTTGTGGCTTATACACTACCTTTTTTTCTTTTTTTTTTTTCTCTATGAGATGGTTCTTATATGCGTTTGGAGATGGACTTGAAACCACGTTTCTCAACATTGGATCAGATGTAATACGTCTTCCGGAAGAAATTTGTATCACGTCGTAGGACTTGCATGACTTGCTAGACGTGGCATTTCCCGATGTTTCAGTGAATGATAGAAGTGTATCCCATGGGGTGCAAAGGGCAATCCTCATGCCATTAATGTAGACAACGTAAAGAAGAGGATGCCAAAGTGGTTGCTTGCTGCACCGATCGATTATTACAGTATTGATCGAGCTATTGATGAGAATGACGTAGGGGTCTATCCTACCGAATTTTGAATGCGCAGGATTGTAATGTTATTGAGGTCAGTTTGTACACATAAGAGACTTCTACAAGGCCTTGGTGATGTGCAGTATGTGAAGATACGTTTCTAGAGTTCCATCATGAGCCAATATCAGCATGCTTTCCAATATCAACATGCGTTGTTGACAAAGTTGCACACATGGACGTTAAAGGCCGAGTAGAAATACATGCCAGAACATTAGCCCGGCAACGCCGGGCACACGTTTACTAGTTGACTATTATTTGATGAATGCAGCAATTTCCAGACGTGATATAAGAAGAAATGCATGTTGTACTTATAGAGAGAGGCACTGTTCAATAGGCATCGGATTGTAATCCTCAAGGATCCATTTGAATATTGGATGTTATTTCAAAGCGGAAATCTTGTCACATATATCCCTTGAAATACAAATCAGACTCTAAGTTCTGCTAGTATGAGAAATAGGTTAATTCAAAAGTAAAAGGACAATAATATCTCATTGAATCTGGTTAATACCCCATTGTAAATACAACCTGCAAACACAAATCAAGCTGTCAAATAAATTTGTAAGGGTTTGAGAAGAATGTGCTTACATGTAAAGGGATTCAAAAATTTTGAAGCCCCTAGGTAGAAATCGTAATTGCAGAGATCCAATTTGCAACAAAATGTTAGACAATAGCCAAGCTCAACATCAAATAAAGAGAATTGGTATTCTACAAATTCTTGCCAGAATAGTTGCAGCCTAGCTCACTTAGGCATTCAGTTGCAAAGGCAAGGAGCAGCAAGCGGCAATATCGTCCCTTTGGCGATTCTCAAGAATACCCAGCCGCAATTCCATCAGGGTTCTATCATACCTGGGGCAAAATCATGGCAAGGCTATGTGCTCTCCTTGCCGATGTACAGAAAACCTCTTCGAATAGATTCTTCTATGTGCCACCGAGCTGCATGCTGGTTTTGTGTGGCATCACCCGGTAGAAAATAAATTAACACAAAATCAAATCATATGTGCAAATAATTCTACAATTTTTGGATCATCTGAATTTTTTTTGGACAGGTAGAATCCTAAAATGTTAGGAAATTGAGTTAAAAAAAATTCCAAAAAGGTTTCTAACCAAACCTGAAAATTCCAAATTAACAAGATTGATAACACTACCACATAGCATAACATCTTGCAGTACCTCTATCAATGGAATCCAATATGGCATGTCAATGTTTTTGGATAACACCTGCAATGAAACAACCAATGAGACATGGTTGCATGCAACACTGCAATCTTCAAAGAAAAACAAATATTAAAGCTCAAAACCCAAAACCATCACGGGGAACAATTGCATAAAGATAAAAAAATTGAGCATACCAGATGTAAATGATGTCGTCTGTTGTCGCATTTGAGCGAATCTATTTTATATTTTATGGTCCAAAGCTATGGCATTGATATAAACTTTTCAAAATTTTCCAAGGACCAAAACATGCAAGCTAGTTGTGAATTCTTCAAATGAATATACATGCATAAGGAAAACTATAATAATACAAAAATCAATGCCTAATTTAGAAGTTACGTGCTACAACAATTTCAATAATGAGATGAAAGAGTACCTCAATGTCTCAATATCTCGTCCAATTAAAACTCAACACAATATTTCAATCAAAGCTTGAGCCCCTTCGAAATGTGCCTTATAATAGTGGACATAACTCTCAGCATATCTACGATTTCAGCCTAATCTAAACAACAATCATGGCAACAAAAGAAAATAATAAGTTTAGAATGAAGACAAATGCTGTCAAAACGCTATCCTTGCTTAACTAACCTCCATCTTTAATCCAAGACAACGCTTGATTAACCTGCATTCTGTAGCTACAACAGGCAGCCTATGTACATAGATGCACTTTTTATTGGATTTGTCTTCGTTTTATGATGGAGCTCAAAGCCAGATTGCCCCTAAATGTTGAACCCAAATCCATAGCCAGATTCTGCAAGTATTTGTCGCCAAATTCCATTAACTTCATTGTTGGAATGCCTGTGCATTCTATTTCAGATATGCCATGTTGTTGGTCTATGAAAAGGTTGGTAATTGATAATTGTTGAAGATCTATAATGCTATCTAAGATAACTGGAAGCTTGCATGCCATTCGCAAAAGAAATAAAATATGCAATAATACCTCAATAAAAAAACACTTTTCGATCAGCTGCTGCTTGAAGAATACACAACCGCGTTTTGAAGCCTAAATGATAAAATACCATAAAATAAGCATTCCATGAGCTTTTTCGAAAGACCTACAAACACTGAAAAGATGCAATTTTTCGATCCTTTGCCACCAAGCCTTACATGGAAGATCTGACAGTGGAATCCGAGCCATGCCAGGCAAGGTGTGATGCAGAGGACCTCTTTCTTCATCTACTCCTTTTAGGAAAAAAAAGGACAGTTCAGAAAAATGCACGAATGTAGAAGTTCATAGAAGAAAAATCTGAGACTCAAATCGAACTCCAGCATCAAAACGTCTTGACGATCTACTGAATGGACTCACGGAAAAATAGAGTGCGGCGCCAAAAATCTTAAGAGAAGGGCGTGAAAAGAAAAGGATCTGCATCGGAGCTCTGCGGATTCAAATTTGACAATCAATGCCGTCAGCCAGTGTCACGCAAGAGGGACCGCAAGATGAAAGGGGCCGCAACATATGGCGTAACATTCGGCGTTCCCTGGCACAGTTACCAACCATATCTCAAAATAAAAAAGAAGATGATAATACTTCTCTATATACACGTATTATACACCTTGAAACAATGGCAAACCCAACTACATGTTTTTTGTGTGTACTCCGACCCACTTGTCATTTTGCTACCTATAAATTCTCCCCAACTACTCAATCCAATTTGTTTACACTCTTACATCTGCTAAGACGCCGACTCTTGCAAATCGTGTTGTTGAAATCAGCCTATGGGACACTTTTATGTTGAATGTCTATGGTAATTGTTGAAGATCTATAATGCTAGCTAAGATAACTGGAAGCTTGCATTCCATTCGTAGAAGAAATAAAATATGCAATAATACCTCAATAAAAAAATACTTTTCCATACTGATTAGAATTTGAGTTTGAAAACTATAATTGGGCATAACCGGAAGGAAGTGGTTCAAAATCAGGCTTTTAGGTGATTTATTAGAGGAGGACTGCTGCTTGAAGAATACACAACTGCTTTTTGAAGCCTAAACGACATAATAAGCATTCCATGAGCTTCTTTGAAAGACCTACAAACACTGAAAAGATGCAATTTTTCGCTCCTTTGCCACCAAACCTTACATGGAAGATCTGACAGTGGAATCCGAGCCATGCCAGGCAAGCTGTGATGCAGAGGACCTCTTTCTTCATCTACTCTTTTTAGGGAAAAAAAGGACAGTTCAGAAAAATGCACGAATGTAGAAGTTCACAGGCGAAAAATCTGAGACTCAAATCGAACTCCAGCATCAAAACATCTTGATGATCTACTGAACGGACTCATGAAAAAATAGAGTGCGGCGCCAAAAGTCTTAAGAGAAGGGCGTGAAAAGAAAAAGATCTGCATCGGAGCTCTGCGGATTCAAATTTGACAATCAATGTCGTCAGCCAGTGTCACGCAAGAGGGACCACAAGATGAAAGGGAATGCAGCATACGGCGTAACATCTGGCGTTCCCTAGCACAGTTGTCAACCACATCTCAAAATAAAAAAGAAGATGATAATACTTCTCTATATACACATATTACACACCTTGAAACAATGGCAAACCCAGCTACATGTTTTTTGTCTGTACTCTGACCCACTTGTCATTTTGCTACCTATAAATTCTTCTCAACTACTCAATCCAATTTGTTTACACTCCTACATCTGCTAAGACGCCGACGTTTGCAAAACGTATTGTTGAAATCAGCCTATGGGGCACTTTTATGTTGAACGTTAGCATAATGCCAGTGAACTTTAATATTGTCCATGTGTGGGTGGGTACATCTTGGCATCTTAACATAGTGACATTATTTTTAAGAGATCTATGACATTAATGCATTTTGATACCCACAACTGACATTATTTTTAAGAGATCTATGACATTAATGCATTTTGATACCCACAACCTGTTAGAACTATCTATCTATCTATCTAATTAAAAAGAGTGCTCCCCACAACCAAAAGCGACCGGAGACCAAGTACACAAACCGGGACCGACGAATCCGACGTTATTGTTCTATGACATTAAGTATGGTCCACCTTCTGACTTCGTCAACAGTGAGCCAACGAATTCAAATCCTCGAGCAAATCTGCTCATCTAGCAATCTGCTCATTTAGAGGATGGTGCAACTTGAAAATTTTCTTCAAGTCTCGAGTTTATTAACGGGTGACTTGCCCGGATTCTCCAGAACAAAGATGGCTTTTAGGAAAAGTGTCAAAATTTTCACGGTCCTATTGCTTGGGTGCAGCTTGATCATCATGGCCGAAGCCCAAGCCAAGACTGTGCAAAGTGAAAGTGAGTTTGTTGTATACCAACAACCTATGGCTAATAAGTTATAGGTTATCGTATCTTATTGCTAAATACTTAAGATGTATCAACTCTTTCACCCTTGCAGTCGATGCATTGCGAGTGATTGCTAATAACTTAGGAGTTAGCTGGAACTTTAGCGTGGATCCTTGCAGTGGATTGGAGAAATGGAATGATACTGATCAAGGGGAGGATAGCTCTGCAGCTGCAAGTGGTGTAGTATGTAGCTGCAACTATGACCGCAATACTACCTGCCATGTCCTTAAACTGTAAGATACACTTTAAAGTATATCTCACAACAGGTTACATTACATTTCTCTTTAGATTTATTTCCTTCAACTGTAAGATCCACTTAAAGACTCTCAGATGGTTCAAATATATATTTCACAATAGATAAGTGCAATGATCTTCCTGTTTTGCTTAATCTTGTACTACAGTTTAGTCGTAAACCAGGATAAACGAGGTCAGATCCCGCCAGAGATTGGGAATTTCACTCAGCTTACCCAGCTGTAAGAACAAACTCTCTGAGGACATGTTTTAAAAGTGATGTTAAGATCTGAATTGTGTGATAAAATTTGCCTTTCAGCAACTTGGGATTAAACCTTCTCACTGGGACTCTTCCTGAAGAAATTGGAAAGCTAGTCAATATGCAGTATTTGTATGTTCTAATTGTTCCTCTTTGAAACAGGAAAAAGACCATCATTCTTTTTATCTTTACCATGTTGCTGTTGCAGGTCCGTCGGCATCAACAGACTATCAGGAGCTATTCCTCCACAAATTGGGTACCTCACTAGCTTAATAGGCCTGTAAGTGGGCTGAAATTTGAAAATATTCTTCCTAATGCTTTAATGGTGAGAAGTATGCTATCATCTAATCTTGTTCTTGCTTGTAATTTGCTTAGAGGAATTGGGACAAACAATTTCAGTGGTTCGATGCCAAAGGAGTTTGGAAATCTTGAAAGTCTTACATCTTTGTAAGCATGTCAAGCTTCTACTTGCCATATAGAAGAGGATTTCAGTTATTCCAGTTTCTTATATCACAAGCGGAATTGAACGACCTTATTAACAGTCGTTACCTTAAGAATCAATGAAATATAGTCAGATCAAACTAAATAAAATAAGAAGTTTATAAGAAGCACAGAGGCTTACTGCAACTCTCTCATTTCAGTTTTTTCCTCAACGAATCTTATACTTCAATCAGTTATTAAATGAGCATCTGGCTTCTACTGGTGACCATGTTGGCTAGGATATGATACTGTAAAGGATATGAAAGTAAAATATGTTTGCAGGTACATGGATTCTAGTGGCGTTGGCGGCCAAATCCCAACAGAATGGAGTAATCTTCATAAACTGGAATTATGGTAATTGTATTTCTTATGTCCAGACTATTTAGTTTATACGAATGTAACAGCTTGACCATGTATTTTCATCAATAATTTTTCCACTGTCAACCAGATCATCAGAAATTGCAATAACTTTTGTTTAACTAGTTGTTGCATCTCTAAAGTGCTCGTCCTATTCTTTGAAGGCATGGCTATGGCAACAAGTTCACTGGGTCGATTCCTGACATATTTGCGAAAATGGCTAACCTCAAAGATTTGTAGGTCTTTCTTATGGACGGTTGATTCGTCAGCTTTAATTTTTTGCCTGCTGAAGTGCATTGTTGCAGATAATTCACAATGCTAATATTCCATTTCCTTGATTAGGCGTTTATATGGAAATAATTTCGAAGGACCAATTCCTTCCAGCTTGTGGAATCTTACCAAACTTGAAAAACTGTGAGAAAAATTATTTCTTGATATGGGAAAAGTTGATCATGATGCATATATATGGAATCTTTTTTATCGTATCTATGCTCTTAGGGTACCTGAAGCTGGCAGGTCTTTTAATAGCATCCATCTTGCCGTATCGGCAGAAAAAGTTTTGTGCATATGCTGGGATCTTAGTAATACTTAGACACTCTTTACACGACAGATTCTACTTGAAAAGTGGAATTAAGTCTGCTTTACTTTGACACAGAAAAATCTTTTAAGAAGCGATTAAGATGTCAAAATTTCCCTCAACCATCAATTTTTATTGGTATGTTTGGACAGATACCTGGGGGATATGTCCTCAAACTCGTCTATACCATCCAGCATTGCAAATTTAAAGTCTCTAACTGAATTGTAAGTAGTGTTTTGCAAGGTGGCTTTCATTGATGATGTTGTCAAGGCAGCAAGAACTTACAATATTCGCACAGATCCATCCGTGATTCGGGTTTAACCGGCACCCTACCAGTCCAGCTAGGCAGCTTAAAAAACCTTTCCTACTTGTGCGTATCAACTACTTGTTGCAAATTATCAGTAATCTAATGCCAAGGCGCTTATTTTTCGTGTTAAACTATCTCATTAGGGACTTGAGCTTCAACCATATATTTGGAAGCATACCAACTGCATTAGGCTCGCTGGCTTCACTACAAACACTGTAAGTGGTATGAATGTTCTGTTATAAAATATGAATAAGAGGAAAAATTGTATCGAAACTGGATTGATCCAAATGGCTTGGATGATGGCTTACATAATGGATGAAGAGGTAAGTTGTATCTCTTCATAAAAAGACATGATACATCATCATGTCCTTTGGCATGGTCTGATGATGCGAACAATCACAACTAGCACAACCTGATTGGGATACATTACATACAGAATCCTTACTGTTTCCAAATGCTGTGCAGTTTATAGTAAAATGCCGTATGTGATATGAATGTTCCAAATGCTCTGCAGATTAAGTGTCTGGATTAAGCATTGCACATGCTCCTTTTTCTTTTCTTAAGTTGGTAAACTGGGTCGCATGTGGAGCTTGGGTCTAGTAAGATGGACCAGAATACATAGATTATTTCTTTATGCTTCAGCTGGCCGTAGCTACCTTTCAGCCGCCAGTATTACTGGAATCAATATCTGATAGTTAGTTATGTTAATAAAAGCTGACGTGCTTTGGGAACCTATTGACAGCTCAGCTAGATTTTGTGCCATTAAACTATAATCAGGTACTTGAGTAATAACAATTTGACCGGACAGCTCCCAACAGAGATAGAAAATCTTTCAAATTTGGTACGCTTGTAAGTATCTGTAAAATCGCCCTAAGCAACACCTAATGCTGCATCCACTTACACGTTCTATTTCTATTTTGCAGAGATGTGTCTTATAACCAACTATCAGGAATGCTTCCTCGATGGATAAACAATTCTCGTCTGCATACGTAAGATGGCATTTATCTATGTATCGTCCTTTCTGCAATTAATCAAATGTTCATTTCTTTCACAGCAACTTAGTTTGGAATTTCTTCAACACTACAAGCTCAAGGTAGAAACTATCATTTTCTTTGTTGCTTCTACATTAACATATTGCTAACAAATGCATGCTACGCTCGTATCTTAGGCTTGCGTCAGCAGAATTTAATTGCCTTGATGGAAAATCTCCGTGTACCAGAAGCACCATGGGAAACAGTGAGTGGGCTTATTTTTATGAATTTAGGAAGACCGTATATATCATCCGGGATGTGGTTAACCCGGACACCCGTTATCAGCCATTGTGGTTAATCAGGACCTGTGCAGTTTGAAGCCCAAAAACCAACTGTTTTTGCCCTTTTTTTGATCGATTCTGCTCTATTTCATCTTAAATCTCTTCCTCTCTTTGTCAATCTAACATAAAAGAGGCATACAAAGCGATTGGCATGCTTTTTAAAGCAGATCAAACCGCCCACAGAGCAGCAAGAGCGATCTGATCAAAATTTCTGCCCCCGCCGCACAGTTCTACGCTTGGTTTTTTGTCCGGATTAACCACTTTTTGTCCGGATTAACCATTTGGCTGATATCGGATGGCCGGATTAACCACCCTGGCTGATATCGGATGTCCGGATTAACCACCCTGGCTGATACCGGATGTCCGGATTAACCACTCTGTTTTGTCCGGATTAACCACATCCCGGATGATATATACGGAGTTCCATGAATTTATGGACTGCTTCTTGATAGAGACTCAATGCAGATAATAATTTTCGCATCAATTGCGGTGGCCCAAGATTGGGTCTTTATGATGAAGACACGGAAGATCTACAGGGTGCTAATTTTATCAAAAGTCCAGCTGGAACATGGGCTGTTAGCAGCAGTGGATGGGAAGATAAGTTTCACGAGATTCTTAAAACAGAAAAACAGATCACAAACGGAACAGAGCTATACCAAACAGCAAGATGTTCCCCGGATTCATTAAGATACTATGGACTTAATATGTCGAATGGAAATTATGTTGTGGAGCTACATTTTGCAGAGATCTCTATAGATTCCGACACCACAAAATGGGAAAGCGATGGGAAGCGCATTTTTGACATCTATATTCAGGTTTGTCTAAACTTCTTTACATATTTTTATTGACCAGCAACTTATCGATCAATTCCGACGCTATAAAACGGAAAAGTGATGACTGTTCCTTTTGACATTTGGTTGTAAAATATTCCCAGCTCATCATCCCACAATTAAATTATTCCTCAAAGTTCAAATCAGCTTGAAATCTATAGAGACAGAATTCAAAGGTAGCACTAGTGCAAAAAACTCTAGTTGATTTTCCACTTAATATTCAGGATAAAAAGGTCTTTGCGAATTACAACATCATGGATAAAGCAAACGGCTCATTCAAAGCCCGGGTAGAAACACAAAATGCATATGTCAACAAAAATGTCCTGGATATACATTTGAAGTGGTCAGGCAAAGGGACGTGCTGCACTCCAGCCCGACCCACACATGGACCACTTATCTCAGCCATTTATGTGACTTCAGGTACCATTAAGTTGCTTTTCCTACATATTTTTCACGAGGATGTCAAAAGCATCTTGATATCTTTTCCCATTTGCTCGATTTTGCTGGTTATGATTTAAGAGTTAGTGAACAAACCATGAATTATTGAATAAGAACAAAGAAAATGACAGAATGTTGATTTCCTATGTCTAAAGAGCATATTATTTCAGATTTATATTATTTTATTTTTTCAGTTGATGCCTCCGAGCACTCCTCAACTAGTACAAAAGCGGCCGCCATAACCATCCCTCTTGTATTACTCCTCTTGATTGCTTTTGTTTCACTGTGTTTCTGGCAGCGCCAAAGGAAATACAAATTGAATGACGAAGGTAATGGCCCACTCAATGATAAGTCTTTCAAAAGCTTAAGCATTGATTTGCGACTACTGCTTCTGTGGTTTTCATAGATCTTAAAAGCATTGAGAAGACAACAAACCTGTATGCCTATAATGAGATAAAAGCTGCAACGAACGGGTTTCATCCCTCCAACAAACTTGGCGAGGGTGGATTTGGTGTTGTACATAAGTTATGTTCATGGGACTTGGCCTTGTTTTTATACGTTCCTATTTGGCTCTAATTTATTATTTGATTTGTGAAATAACAGGGGGTCTTACCAGATGGCACAATTATAGCAGTCAAGGAGCTGTCATCAAAGTTTAGCCAGCGTGAATTTGTGAATGAAGTGGCAATAATATCAGTTGTACAACACCGTAACCTAGTAAAGCTACTTGGATGTTGTTATGAAGGAGAGCACAGAATATTAGTCTTTGAATTTGTGGAAAGCAATAGTCTTCATCATTGCTTGCTTGGTATGGCTGGCTTAAATTAGACTATAAAAATTTCTGACTGGTTATGAACATACCTTTCATTCATATGGGCAGGTGCACGAGAATTTAGAACAGAGATTAATTGGCCGGCCCGATTCAATATTTGTAAGGGAATTGCGTGTGGCTTAGCCTACCTTCATGAAGAAACATTGCCAAGGATCATACATCGAGACATTAAGGCTAGCAATATTCTGCTAGATAAAAAACTAAATGCTAAGATTGCTGATTTTGGTTTGGCAAAACTTTTCAAGGAAGAACAGTCCCATATTAGTACAAGAGTTGCAGGGACAATGTAAGGACACAACTACTATTTCAAATTTTGTTATGTACCTTTTGACATTGTGGATAATTGTAGTGGATATCTCTCTCCTGAGTATGCAATGCGAGGTCAGCTTACAGAGAAAGCAGATGTGTACAGCTTTGGAGTACTGATCCTCGAGATCCTCAGCGGTAGAAGCAACCTCAACCTGGACCCTCAATTGCCTCCAGAAAGAGCATATCTCCTAGACTGGGTAGAAATTCTAAACCAGCATGATTATTATGTTGCATTTTATATAAACTAATGAACATGTCAACTGGCATTCAGATATGGAGTGAATATAGAAACGGAACACCACTTAACGTGGTCGATGAGACACTTACAAGCCATTTTTCTGAACCAGAGGCAATGAGAATTATTAAGGTGGCACTTTTATGCATCCAACCTTCACCTAATAGGCGCCCTACAATGAGCCAAGTTGTTGTGATGCTTTCTGGATCAATCGAAATCAATGTTGAAGGACTGGAATCTGGCTATCATGCTGATTATCTGCAGGAGTTACAGCAGTGTTTGGCAAAAGATATCAAGTCGCAGCAGCAGCTCAGCGCCCAGTTTCCGCCAAGTTCCACTTTATCAGCATGCTGAGGGCCAACCTTTATAGAGAACCTTTCTATCAGTTGTATATTTATGCAAGTATTTGTACTATATTGGTCACTTGCTAAAAAGTCAAAGTCAAAGCTGTAACTGCAGCTAAATAAAAAAGCATATGAATATGAGAGTGTAGTTATTCTTGGCATGAAAATTATCTTAATTGTTTTTATTCGACGGGCACCGATTCCTGGTGAAGGATGTCCCTTATTTTCAGTGTCCGGGGTGTCTGGCTCAAATAAGTTGAATTCACTGCTCCTCTAACAAGTAGCATTTATTGAACAGTCTACAGGAAATGCATCTGCACACACTTGCAACCTACTCAAATTGTGAATGTTAACTCGTTCAAGGATTGTTATCTCAATTGGAAGCCCAATTTCTTCAATTAGAAGCTAAGGATCCTAAACAAGTGTATAGCGTGCATAATAATTTGACAACTTGGTGAAAAGGCGAGAACCTTTAACTTGAAGTTCTACATTGCTAACAACCTTGGGTGCACCTTTCAATTGGCCAAACTCAACAACCTTAATTCTTCATTTAAGTGCAAAGGAGCCAAGCGACATTGTCATGAAGAGCAAACATGGGAAAACTCGCCAACACAGTTTGGAGGAAGGACCTCCACTCTAGGCCCTTACACAATATTAATGTGCTTTATGTTTATAAGTTAGACAGAATGCTAGCTATCTGGAGCGGAGCAAAGGCACGATCCACCTTCCGCTGAACGTTATGTTAAAGGATTTTATGCAATGGGTCGTTTAGCAAACAAAATAAGAAAATTATTTAGATTCTTGATGCCCGTTCATCTTACATGTAGATATCGTATATGCTAGTAACATAACGCATAGTTGCATATTCTAACCTTTAGGCACAATTAGTGAACCACATGCAACAAAAAATCTACTGAAAAGCCCTATAGACTATTAGGTACCATTGAAGTTTACTGCATATCAACCCAAAATGCAAGAATATGTTATGGCTGCACATCATCTATAGACTAGAAAACTTTATATCAGAAATAATAGAAGTCATCCATTCTCATCATAGTGGATATGGTCAATATTCACAAAAGAGAAATGGGAGGGGAGAATAGTTAAGAAGCTACAAAGAGGTTAGAGGCCGCATACACAGAGCTTAATGAACATGTCGTGCCGCAGAGGTTTCAAAGGAAGCGGTCATCCAGACAAAAGAATCGGCCATCGCTGCAAGAACCACCGAAGATAGTTAACACCGCATTCAAAATTCCCATCCCGCAAGGGAAGCCGGAAGCGGGAAGGGAACGCCGCATGTGAGCATCCATCACAGTTTCCAACCCCATCCCAAATTTTAACAAGGTGCTACGCACAGAGGGTTGCCTTCCAGTTTCCAGAGGGTAAAGTGGCTTAAATCAAGCCACGTGGAATCAAAATTTGTAGTTCAAACCCCCCACCATATCTGTCGACTCAATGTTTGAACGTTACTGTAGATATGTGAACATTAACATTATATTTAGATAAGTCATAATTTCATGGAATGCAATGATATGAAAATAGCTTCATGAGTAAATGCGAAAGATGTTCTATCATATGATGTGATATGTTTGATGTGATGTGTTTCATGATGAATCCAGGAACACCTGCACATGGACTGACAAAGATAATGCAACTATAGTTGTGATGCATGTTATTGACTTTTTAGAACATTACTACAGGCAGACTAACTATGGAGTAGTAATGTTGCCCGGCGTTGCCGGGCTTTAGCTACAATATGTTATATTGTAGAGCATTCAAACAATTAAGTCACAATCTTGTTTTATAATTGTGTGCAACGAATACACAATATTGGGCAAACATCTACATGTGTGATTACAAAGAAAAGAATGTCATTTTGAGTTGGGCATTGTAGTTTGATAATCTATGTAGTGCCCTTTACGTTGAGCTAGGCATCGTAGTTCCATGATCTAGTTAGTCGCTACATCTTTCTAATTGATATAACCATTACAAAGAGAAAGGTGTGGAGGAAAATTGGGCAACTTTTGCCTACCTTGATCTCGAATGGACACCATTACAAATGGAAAGGTCAGGTTCAACCTCATAATTGACCAATAGATCCCATCCTCTAGGAGAGGATTTGGTCTACAAATGCATGAATGCCAAATAAAAAGAAAATGTCCATGGTTTTAAGTAATGAAAATGGTCCACATAAAAAGTATCTTAATTGTCATTTGATTGCTGTTTGTATGCGGCATATTTGTGAAGTTGTAATTTATGAAAAGGAAGGAAGGAAGGAAGGAAGGTTCTTTTATCGTCCGCGGAGGCCAATCGGCCTATGGGACCCAAATTACATGGGTGCAGCAAGCTCGTTGCTACCCGGATTAAAAAAACCCCTTCTTAGGAGGAAAAAACCGTCGCAGCAACAAACCTGCTGGCAGCTGTACAAATATACATATATACACATGAATTCCCGGCACCTCAGGTAGGCGCCCGAAGGAAAGTGGAGCGTTCTAGGTAGTCCTATATTTTGTAACATAAAGTCATTTACTGCCAAGTGTGTTTGGTGCATTTCTTAATCTATCATACTGCCAATTTTACAATTATTTACTACACTTTCAGATCTTGACATCATTATGTTCTGAGCCACGATGAAAGCAAGTGAAAATGTCACTATACCGCCATTTTATAGTTATTTGCTAGACATTTAGATCTCGACATCATTATGCTCTCATTATGCTCTGGACCACGATGATAGCAAGTGCAATAGTCACGTCTCGTCGTTTCTTAGGTTTATAATTGTCTATTAGTCTATTTTCCTCTTCACTTGGCTCTCCATCATCCTTTTCATCCTATCTCTATATCCGCGATCGCCCTATAGCTTAAAATAAGCAATGATAGAAAGGACTGAATTTGCAAAATTGTAAAATCTTAAAATAAGCAATGGTAGAAAGGACTGAATTTGCAAAAGTCTGTTAGCTATCACATTCAACTCTCACATTCAAAGAATAGAATAGAATAGTTTTTTTAACGTCCACGGAGACCAATAGGTCATGGGACCCATACAATGGGCTAGTACAATCATTACTACTAGGATTAAAAAACCCCTACCTCGAAAGGTTTTCAACCAACTAAGCAAATAGGAATTTCTATGGGCACTTTGGAGCAATTCTGCAACTCAGAGAGACAGCAGAAGTATGAAACCCTTCATCCAAAGTGTAAAGGTTGTATCCATCTTGAGAGCTTAAAGAATTGCATTTGTAGCAGGAGTGTCCTCTCTTATGGCACATACAAAATGGAGAAGAGCGACCCTTTGAAGCTTTTAAAAATCTTGGTCGAAGGATTTGTTCCAAGCAAGAAGCAAGTTCTCCATGAGTAGCTTCTTGGGTCCTCTTGCATGCCATTTCTTACAGATCATTTTTGCATCAATTTGTCAATGTGTCTTCACATTTCATGTAGCAAGAGCTAAGACTAAACGCACCGAGTGAATATATACTGGTCTACCCCATCAAAGGACAACTGGAAACTTTCTTTTAAGAGAACAAATGAGGTCTTTTCTTCAATTGGAGAATCAGAACCATTCTAAACTGGTCCTAAAGAATTGATTCAGTGTTGAAGGTATGCTAGGTCACATAACTACATCCATTAGTACACATCATATATTTTGTCTGCAACATGCACATAAATCCACTCAGCTTGTTCCAAGTATAATAAGCTATCATATATTGTTTCCAAAGCTAGAAATGAAACCAATCTGTAGCGCAACCAATTGAATACCGGTCTTGTGAGAGTCCAGCTTTCATAGACAAACAAACCTGTATAACAAAGTGCAGACATAAGAACATGCTCCTTACAGTAGTGATAGAGAAAATATAATTAGAACGTCTACACTATGGAAAGAAGATGTATACATTTAACGTATGCGAGTATCCAATTCAAAGGCTAGCTCTGATGTTTACTAAACATCTCTCATTGCCCATGGAAGTGTTACATGAAATGACAGATCCAAGTCTTTTTTCCAAATAAAAAGATTGACAGTCACGCAATTCATAAAAGCTATGAATCATCTTTTCTTGATAACATGAAGCTTGTTGTCCTCCAAAGCATGATTCCTACATAGATGTTAGTAACAACATCAACAGAGTAATGGTGGCGTTCACAGATCTCACAGATCTCATGTTAGGCAAAATGCAAAACCAATAGCCAGATTGAGTACACTTACTGCAACATCCGAAGAAACACTCCGTGTTTTGGATTTGCAACAAATGAATGCAGTACCAAATTCATGTGATTAATGTTATCAGTACCATTCTGGCCAACATTAGCACATAGTGGTTGCTTCAAATCATTCTCCTGTAAAACAGGCATATACAAAGACTGTAATATTTTAGATAAAAGAATGAAAAATAATTCAAGGAAGAATTCTATTTACCTTAGCTTTCCATCTCAGCCTTTTCCTCCGTCCACATCATAGCACCTGTACAACTAAATGTTCTTAATATTAAATGAACATAAAGACGTTTTACCAACAGTAAGTTTATTAAATTATGAGCATTATTATATGCTCCTTTATAGTCATTGCTTAGCACTTTCAGACCTTTAATGTGTGTCTAACATGCTAAATTAATCATGAAATATCAAGATAGGAAAATTATTCGAATGTTACCTAGCAGTACAGGAGGAGGAGGCAGGTGGTCCACCCCAAATAATTGGTCAGAAATCCATGACCTGAAGCAGCAACATGTTCATTTGTTAGCATCTAGAAAATATATGCACAGTCATTTGAATATATTGTCTATATGAAGGTTTAAATTAGTTGCATACAGAAACAACGACTGCATGCATGCCATTACATCTCAACGGCTTTGCCAAATTTATACTCATCTAGGATAAAAACATCATAAAATCCAAAATTTTGCACACGGTCATGAACTTGGAGACTGTTTCGAATTGTTTTGAACCAAGAAAGAAGTTTAACATGCATCCAACATTTCTCCTTGGTGGTAAAACAGAGCCAATTAGGTCCTGAACCTCTGTTCTTTTCCATTCTGTAATGTTCTTTCCCATTCTGTCTTTTTTGTCCACAGTGCACTGTTGTATTCAACTATGGTTAAATAAACTCTTCAAGGCTTACTTGGTTCCTGCAAAGAACATGAAACTTAGCATGGACAAAGATCGCAAAAATCTCTCATGCAATTTTCAATCTGAACTAATCTGTTTTTGGTTCCTGCAAAGAGCGCGAGAACTTGACATGGACAGAGGACTGAAGATAACAAAAACCTCTCATGCAATTTTCAATTTCAAGCAAACCACTTTTGTATCGTCATTCCTTATGTATCTATTCCTTATGTATAATAGATCAGGAATATCCTTATGATCAGTTGAGCTCCCATAGTAAAAAGTAATTACTGCTCTAGACTGAGGGACAAAAGATACAGGGTAATAGATAAACTCACACATGGCCCAACACAGGAAGAGGCCTTTGAAGCTCCATATATTCTTTTCCATGTGAAGCCAAAAGATCATCCTGACAATATGAACCACCAAAACATAGCATAATTCCAAACCTATATACCTACAAATTGGCTCTGCATAAAATACAAATGACATCAAGAGTATAACTATTTAAAGTAGAACTAAACAATGAGTTTCTGTCCTCACTTAATTTGCCTAATCTGGCTAATAAATTATTCAAAAGCTTAACTTACTTGAGGTCAGGAATTCCACTAATTGTATACCAACTTCATAGCAAAACACAACACAAACCTGAAATGCGAGCAGCACTTAAGAATGTGGAATATACAAAAACTGGGTACCGGATATGTATTGTGCACCAACTCCTAGTGCATTGTAAGCAGCTACTCTGCATCAAAACTGATAAAATTTCAGCTTTATAAGTTTGGTACACTTCCATGAGAAGCAGTGGGAGTGGAAGTTTGATCATTGCTAAAAACATTACAAGTGACTGTACATTCATGAGAAGCAGTGGCAGTGAAGGTACTAAAGTGAGCTGAGATCTTATGATTGCTATAATTATTGTTGAAGCTCTTAAGAAGGAGAATATGTGCAAGATTTGGAAAGCATCATGCAATTGTACCATGACTTTCATGATACAGAAGTAGCATACTAGAATCATGACGGATTATATGATTTACATGATTACCTAGGTTAATAATTGCCTAGGTAATGGTTACCTATATGATTTACTAAGTTAAATCATATCCAATGGTTTAACATTTGAACGGGCTTATACAAAGGTTTGAGCATGTGGGATAATTCCTACGTGAAGACGTCTTCATTTAGCAGCTTGCCGGATCGGTAGGCCTTAACCGTCGGACTGCCTAAATAAATTGCGGAGATAATATTTGGGGGATGGGGCTCTGCATGTAGACGGATCGATCAAGTAAAGGAGGAGAAGAGTTGAAGTGAATGATCGTGGTCAAACAGCTACAGTAATTGGGTCAATGACCCGAGCTACAGTAGAACCATTAGCATTTGGTTTATTATTATTTGCTTGTATGAAGAACTGAAGTTTAAGTTACATTATATGCTAGGATTATTTGAGAATGAATGACCACAACTTGGCTTCTCAAATACCTTGCTTAATGACTTCATAAGAATGGTTGAGTAAATAGATTTGAGCATTTGAATGACAAATTGAGTTGCAAGAAAAACTTTGCTAGCCAATTGTAAAGTGTTAAACTTGTTATTATTTCCTGTGAATTATCTATCAGTGGTATCAGAGCTGAGCTATGGCTAGCAGGTTTGGAGCTAGTTTGCTCAACACCATAGAGGTGTACAAGGGAGGTGCAGGATTTCAACTCTGGAAAGATGCTATCATGCATGTATTGGATGTTGAAGATCTTTGGGAAGTTGTAGATCCTAATAGTCAAGTGTCTGCAGGTATGGTGGCGAGGCTGCCTCTGAGCTTTCGATGCTTGAGGCCGGAGGTCAATCGGTCAATCAGAGAGTTAAATGGTGAGTGCGTGTCTTTGCCAGGTGAAGTGCCGCTATGGTTCGTGAGGAGCTTCAAGTACAGTTCGAGAGAAGTCTTTGCTGACCAAAACCAAAGAAGCCCAGGGCATTATAACTTGTAAGTTGAGTCCTGCTATTCGTCTAAGAATTAGATCATTAAGTCCTAGGGAGATGTGGAAATATCTCCTTAAGCATTATGAGGAAAAGACTTCCTCTCAAATAGACGTCTTGGAAACTGAATTGAGGAATTTAAAGCTAAAAGAGGATGAGGATGTATCCAAATTCTTTAATAAATTTGATAATTTACTGGCTGACCTTGAAGGGGCTGGTGTAATAATATCTGATAGGAGTCAGGTATTACAAATATCCAGGGCAATAAGTGAGAATGAAACTCTAGCCTTGTTTATTAGAAACTCAAACAAAAGTAGAGAAGAAGCAGAAGTTATGCTGAGAACTGAATGGGAGCAGAAAAAAATTCTAAGACAAACTGAAGAAACTCCTGAGATCTTGATGATTAAAAGGAAAGATAAGGTTATTTGCTATCACTATCATGAAGCTGGACATTATAAAAATGAATGTCCTAAAGCTAGAAAAGAATTCAATTGTTTCACATGTGGTGGTAGAGGGCATATGGCTTCCAAATGCCCTACACCAAAGAATTCTGGCAGAGCATCAAGAGGAAGAGGTGATTCAAGCTCTGGGAGGTCTGGAAGAGGTAGAGGCCGAAATTATGAGAGAGCCTATGTGGCACGAGAAGTACAAGAGGAGAAAACCAAATCAGCAGAAGATGAAGATGAGGTAATACATGGTTTTGCAGTTATCAATGAGGATGTTTGTACTAATAAAAGTAATCATTTGATAGTTGATTAAGAGCTGAAAGATCATGAGTTCGGACTCATCGATTTTTAAAGAACATCTCAACAGCAAAATCAAGGAAAATCCAAGTAGGCAATGGAACCTTACAAGATGTGCAAGGGAGGGGATTGCTGCAGCTCAGAGATTTAGATGGAAATATTATAAATATAGAAGATGTGCTATGTGTTCCAGCCATCATAAAAATTTTAATTTCAGTAAGTCAGTTGTGTGACTTAGGATACAGAGTTACATTTGATGCAGACCAATGTACTGTGCTACTTAATAATGAAGTAAAGTTTTATGGCAAAAGGGTTGGCAACTTATTTGAGCTTGATAATCTTATGTATGATGGTGTGAATACAATATCAGAAATTGGCATTGAAATGTGGCACACTAGATTGGCACATACAAATCACAAGAATCTAGACATTTTGCATAAACAAGGGCATATAGATTTCTGTGATAACAAAGGAAGATTCATATGTGAAGGGTGTGCTCTTGGTAAGTTGCATAGATTGCCATTCCCTAAAAGAAAGACCAGAGCATCCCAGACTTTGGAATTGGTACATTCAGACCTATGTGGTCCATTAAACGTGCAAAGTAGAAACCACAACCAATACTTTATCACCTTCACTGATGATCATAGCAGAAAATGTAAAATATATTGTCTGAAGAAAGTCTCAAGCTCTAGATGCTTTCAAACAATATGTAACAGAAATGGAGAGGGAAACAGGTCACAAACTTAAGTGTATAAGGTCAGACAGAGGGGGAGAATACTTGTCAGCAAAATTTAGAACCTTTTGCATTACACATGGAATCAAAAGACAAGTCACGTGCAGATATACCCCGCAGCAAAATGGAGTCTCAGAAAGGAAGAATCGAACATTAATGGATGCAGTTAGGTCTATGCTAAAGCAAAGTGGATTACCAAATACCTTATGGGAAGAAGCTTTGCAAACTGCAGCAGAAATACAAAATGTTCTCCCATCTACAAGTCTGCAGGGTAATGTACCAGATTGTATATGGAATCCTGACAGAAAGATTGATTATGAGAAGTACAAAGTGTACGGATGTTTATTGATTATGAGAAGTACAAAGTGTACGGATGTTTGGTGTACACTCATACTCCATCTGAGTTAAGAAGAAAACTAGATAACAGGGCTGAGGTTGGGTTTTTAGTAGGATATGACAGCCAGGCAAAAGGGTATAGAATATACTAACCAGAAAAGAGGACTATCACGTGAACCCTCAGATATCCAAAACAATCTAAACGTGGCTCTTTAATTTTACAAATGGTAATGTAAAGCAAAAAACAAAGGCCCTAATCAAACCTTCTACGATTCGGCTCTCGACATCATGCGGATCCCTTCTAGCTATGCAATGGTATGGTACCAAGCAGACGATGAAACGAAATAGAATTTCAACCTACTCCAGTAAAACGATGGAGAGGCTGGGATATGGCAAGAATCACGAAGCTGAAACATCATCAGCATCACATGAATGATATTAGAAGCTACTCTGAGACGATTGGGGCAATCGTGGCATGCATGCTTAGGGCTAGCTGCAATCGAACAGGAGAGTCAAAGTGGAATCAATCGAAAATCAAGGGCCCCAAATTCATGTCAAAAAAAAAAAAATCTCCCGATTTTCGGAAAGCGGAAATTTTTTCCGGCAGACAAACTCCTCAAAACCTTATGCAAATAAGTTAAAAAAAATTCCAAAAGTGTTTTAAGCCAGACTAGAAAATCCCAAATTAACAAGGTAGATTAGATGTATGATTTTTTCATACCATTGGTTTCCAGAACCTAAAGGCCCGCCAGCAAACAGCTTAAACATTGGAACCATTTTTGCTGCAAAGCATAAACATTTATGTTGACAAAAAGTTAGCAAGAAAATCTGTCATCTATACAAGATTATAGACATACATCAAAGGAAATATGTTAGTTTGATGCTTCCAATCCATAATCTAAGGTAATCTGAAGTTAAGCATTAAATGATGTTTATGCTATCTAGGCTATATATCCCTAAAATGCACAATTCATTGCATCTATAAACATACAAACTTCACTTAAAACCCAATCTATAGATATAATTCATCCCTTTTATTGCATGATACAGTCGTTTCAGTCTCAATAAGTACATGATTCTGGGAAACAACGAGCACAACTTTACAACTTTGCAATCAATTTGATGCTTGAGCTCTATCAATTTCGTAGCAACTAAATGTTATCTGTAATAAATATGCCATCCTCGACCCTTTATCAGTATAGGGCTCTTAGATCTTAATGAACATGAGTCTGTCTGGAGCTACTGGAGTCATATCCATGGGGTAGCTATCCAGTAATCTAAGAAAACTTGCAAATTCCTGTAACTGGCCAAGAGCATTTTGGGCTCTGGGTTCTGCCATGGAGCATTCAAAATCAATGTAGAAAAGGTATTCAAAGTACTTGTCGCTTCCATTGCTGTTTGAATCATCTATAATCCTCAAAGGTCTGTTTCTCTGAGGCCTGCTTTCAATCTTGGTCAGATTGATCTTCCTAAGAGCAAAAACAGAGAGGGCCTTGAACAGAGCACGAGGTTCTTCCTCAAGGGCGCCACCAGTCCACTTGTTTCGGGCCTTGAAATCGAGCCGTCCTCTTGTATGGGGGCGAAGTGTGGGGGTCCGGTGATATCCCTCAGCGCTGGAATGACCTCGGCGGTCACGAGAAAACTTTCTTGGCACGAGCCCTTGGGGTAAAGCCCCACAGTTCCATACCGGATCCTACTCTAGGAGAGCGGGGTTTCCCTACCCCTTCAATCGGGCCGCATTGGAACATTATATCATTTACTTCGGAAGGGGTCGCTATAGGTGATACGTTTGCCCAACCTTGCTTTGGCCAGGTGGCGATGGGAACCCAATGCCTCAAGGCCTGCTGGAAGGACAAGCAAGCTCGGTGGTTCTCATGTTGAGGTGTACAGGCAAGCAGATCGTACATGTGAGGACAAAGAAAAGATCACAAGGCACTTAAAAGGCGTACCTAGATGCTACTTTCCTTCCATAAGCTTTGGGATCACAGATGCTTTCGGCGCCGTTAAGTTGGCACACTATCGGCATCAAGTCAATCCCTCGGCTCCGCGAGGCCCACACCGATACTTGTACACCCATTTGCCCATGAAGCGCCCGGACTTATAGCTTCCATTCACCGCAGGTGCACATCGTCTCGCGTTGGCGGGGCGTTGGGCTTTCGGGCTCGGAAACCGCGGGGGAAAGGCTTTGCCAGTGTTGCCACCAGGGTGCCATTGAGGATGAATGTCATGCCCTCCAGATCTGCCCAGCGTTTGCCCATATCCGAGAGTGGTATGTTCGATTACTAGTGCCTGGCCAACCGTTGCATGAGTTATTGAATACGACGTCAGTGGGTTTGTTGGGGTCATACCTCCAGGAGGTTATGGATGCACGGACTCAGTTGTGTCCTCCGGGACAGTATTAAACTGTCCTATACAATTGTACAGCGTGCCAGCATACTTATTACTGCTAAGGTTTTTCCCTCGAAAACCCTTTGGGGCGAGGGTTTTTTAATCCTGACAGTAATGTGCTTGCTGCTCTCTTTTTGTTTAGGTCCCATAGGCCAATCGGTCTCCGTGGACGATGAAAAATCTATTCTATTCTATTCTATTCTTCATTTGTTGTCATTCATTTTGCATTCGAGTGGACATCTGAAAAGCGTTATAAGAAGAAGAAGAAGAAGAAGAAGAGATTTTAACGTCACGCCACAAGGCAGCGTCCTATCGGACATGTGACACTTTACAACACACCCAGATGGGTCCTGCCCCCACCACTTTACATAAAGGCTCATAAGACATTGCAAAATCACAGGAGCTGCACATGTTCTGCATCATGCACTAAGAAATCAATTTGGACCTAAAGCATTCTGACAGGAAATAAAGGTATGGCCACATGTTTTAAGCATCTATGTTGTTTCCTTAACCCTAGGCTTTAGTAATTTGCTTGCTTTTGCTCCACTACAGTATCATTTATAGCGAGATAATGAGTATATGGCACTGTGACCTATATTGTCTCATGTAACAAGTCTAACAGAGGTACACTATAAGATGTTCTGTAAGAGTAAAATTGAAAGACAAGTGAAAATTCAGAATGCTCTCCATAAATGCTCTTCCAACATACGTAAAAGTATGTGTCTCCTCGCACCACATTAGGCATCCATTTGATGCAATCGATCTGTTTGCTGGCAAGCTCAGGTATGGACTCAAGTAGAGTAATAACTGCTTGGACAACTATGCCAAGGTACCTCCATTTTTTGAATATCAGTCAGAATTGAGGTAGAAAAGCTAGGGTCGAAAGAGCCGCCTATGCCATGTTTATGATGTGGATCATGTAAGTGTTCATGTAAGCTTAAGTGTTCGAACTTATGTTGAATTGGTTCTTTTGAAAGTAGGATTTGTATTTGTATATGCAGTGTAGTGAGGGATACAATTAAGCTCGCATGTGTAGCACCTCGGTGTCTGCAATATCACATGTAGTAGTTGGTTAGGTGTAACTAATGGCAGATAGGTGCAAATGCTAGACAATTCTGCAAAGTGTGGCACTTAGCGTCAATAACTCCTATATGAAGCATTGGCAAATCTTATCCCTTTTTTTTTTTTGGAAGAACGATAAACTTTATTGAAACTCCAAGCCAAAAGCCAGATACAAATGCAGAGGTGGGAATAAAATCTCAGAGGACAAACATGATCTACTGAATAGAACCACCAGCCTATACATAAGACAACACACTCAAATAGAACTCAAATATCAACTGTCGCTTGGCAGGAGCAAGCGAAGAACAATGGTAGGCCTTAGCGATTCTAGCTTGTGCATCCTGGAGGACAACTTCAGGAGGAATATCCAAACCCTGAAAGATACACAATCTTTTGCGCTTCTAGATGGACCACAACAACCATCCTGATGCTAAATGAAATGCTTGGCTCTGCAACTTAATCCAAGTATCCAGATAAATAGCCAGAAGCACTTGCTGACTTGTCAATGTCACATGAAAAAGAGAAAGCAACCAAGACCAAACAGGCTGGAGATGATCACATAAAAAGAAACAATGCTCAATGGTCTCGTCCCTTTGCTTGCACAGTGGGCAGAGTGCTGACACTCGAGGATCAAATCTGTGGACAAGCACATCCACATGAGGGCTGTGAAGAATCTGCCACCAAGGCACAACCACCTTAGAATGGAGTAGTTTATCCCAAGCCCAAGTCCACATACGTCTCCAACTAGGAGTAGAGCTGAAGGGACCACTTAGTGGATGGCAGAAGGATATCACCATTGACCAGCAGCCTATACATAGAGTTCACAAACCTATGCTTTTGCACACTCTAGTGGGAAACCCACATGCACACTTCAATAACCTCTGGAGCAACCAATGGTAGAGTACTAGCAACCTTTTGCCAAATAGGTCTATCCCATCGAGACAATAAGAATTTTGTTTGAAAGATTTTCCATGTTGCTAATTGGCCAGAATCATACCATGCCGCAACTATCAAGATTCCTGCTAACCTTCAGCGTCGTTGAGTTAATGGATAAACTGAGGCACAAAGTGGAAGATTATTTTCCACAGGTATCCATCAACAAGGGGCACTCAACTGATGACATGCAACAAGATCAATATACGAAATAAGGTCCGTATTGTCTCCAAGACTCCAGCAAGCCTTTCAAAATAAGGGGAGGCATTAGGAAAAGGGCAAAGCTGATAAAAGAGACTCCAAGGAAGAAGAGGTTTTAACAAAGCTTTCCCAAAAGGAACACAATGTGCAAGTGACTTCTTCACCAGCTGCATTCCAGGAGAGTCAACCATATCCTTAAGGGTCCTCCAAATGAACTTAGAAATCATAATCTTACTCTGTAGATGGAAATCTGTCATACCCAAACCACCTGCAAATTTTGGCCTAGTGCATTTGGACCATGCAACCTTGACCACAGCATGCTCCTCATTCCCACCCCAAATAAAATTACGGACAATGGTAACAATCAACTAAAATTTTGACTGAGAAGCCAGAAGGGCAGAGGCCCATCTGCCCGTCTCAATTTTGAGGCAGGGTGCTCCAATTCAAATGGACGCAATTCTGATGTGGATTCCTAGAAAGCGTGAGGTTGATTTGGCTTTCATGATGTGATGTGATCTGGCTTTTATTATGGGCAAACCTAACAATATAGATGTTGTGGGGCTGGTAGAATCAAAATTTGGAATTGTGATAAACATCGTATTAAAGTAATAAGATAAATAATGTGCAAAGTTGAAAAGTGATCCACTAGGTAAAATATTATCAATATTCTTAAGAAGATACTTCTCATGGCCATTCATGGATGTTAAAGAATATATTCTATTTTATTATTCTTTCAAATGTTCCAAACGAATAATGACATGAACTCATAAGTTAATCCATCTCTTAGACAATGACCCATCTTTTTGACAAAATTTGGTCGTTTAAATACAAAGAAAATAGTCCACAAAATCTTCGTATTGTCACATCCAACAATAACCCATTGTGACGTTTCGACAAGATACGCCCCGGGGCGTATATCTGTGATTTCCACAAATCGCTGCGTTACCGCGCCACTCCAACCGACGGTACGCTTAGCGTGTAACCCAGTGAGTAGCCCTAGGGGGCAACTTGCCAGAAATATGTGCAACTATTAATGTGCACATTTTCCAATGTACACATTAATGTGGGCACACATTTCCAAGTGGACACTTCATGCCAAGTGGGCCACACCCATAGGTGCAATTAATGTGCACATTTTCCAATGTACACATTAATGTGGGCACACATTTCCATGTGTGCACATTTGGCCACCTAGCCCTTAAAGGCAAGTGGGCCCATTTCCAATTATCCCACATGCCAAAGGGGATAATTGGAAACCCTAGCCAACTCCCTTGTCTATATAGGGTGGAACCCTAACTAGCCCAATTTTCATTTTAGGGCTTTAGAATCCTCTTTTTGGGCTGCCTCAAAATTAAAACCGCATCCCGCACTTCTGCTGGGAGAATTACATCCTTAGTTTCCCTTGATTCGAGCCGCCCTCAAACAGGATGGTCGAGCTCGGTCGGGGAGGAGCCCCTCAAGGATCGTATTTGGCCAATTAGATAGTCTAAACCCTATTTTAGTCATTAAATCAAGAGGTTTAGCCTATTAGATTGCCCATAGCGACCCTCTAGATCTCTAGATAGCGCATCCTAACTAAAGAACCTAACTCTATGTTGTAGATTAGATCTAGTTCTTTAGTTCTCTCGAAAGTATATGGATGATGCATCTCTATGAGCTCCTTGTATTGGGAAGGGGGTAGAGACCTAAAAGCTTTGTAGTTGATGCTCCTAGAGTAGCCTCTCTAGCACACCTTTGTAGATTCGGCCAGGCGCAAGAGCCACACCGGATGTGGGTGAAGGGGCGGTGGCCGAGAAGGAGGTTCTTGTCCCGACTCATGAACGGTTCCTCTACGGTGTGTAAGGCCCTCACGGGAACCACCGTGGCTAGGTCCAATGGCTTGCCACCTGCGTGCGGGCAAGGCATGGGCTCGACACCCGTGGGTGGTGTTCACCTTCCAAAGGGGTTTAGTCGAATCTGCAAAGGGGCCCTCTAGCCACCTTGAGTCAAGATGTAGATCTCGGAGGAGTGATCCCTACCTGCCCCATCGGAACTGGGAAGATGAGCCCAGGAGTAGCCCTCTTGGCTATGCATCCGGCGGGCTACAGTCAGGTCCCGACACTTTTCAGACCACTCTGCAAAGTGTGCACAGGAGGGGCGGATGGAGTGGACAACCTAAGCTATGTTCATATGCCGGTAAATCCATTGCCATGAATTCTGTCTGCAATGAACTCTGGAGACCCAAGCCGTCAGTCATCCCTTGAGTCTGAGCCTTGGGTAGGATTTCCTATGTGCAGTGCTGACCTTTGTCTATGCAGATATGTGGAGGACCATCCTTCGTGATGGTCATATGATGTTGATGTATGTGCTACTCGACATGTATGTTTACGCTTCAGCTGACTAGGTAGGCCCCGAGGAGATTTGGTGCAATGACCCTTCCACTCTTCCCACTGGAACCCGTCACGGTTGCAGTGTCATGTGGAGGGCCCTGTATTAGCATGGAGCTGGTATGGGGGATGAACTCCTGTTTGTATACGGTGAGTGCACCGTATACGAGTAGGGGACGTCACACCCATGAATAAAAAAGTTGGCAACAACTTATAATAATGCATAGGGGCAGGGAGGTTGGGGCCCTTCCAATGAGGGGCAAGGGCACCGCTGACCGACGGCGGGAGAGGATCTACCCCTGTTGCAGAAAGGGAGCCCCAACCTCCCTTTCCCTACAATATGGAATGTGGGGAGCTGCTGTTGCGACCTGTTGCTGCTTCAAATCGAGCTGTTGCTACTTCAAATCAACCTATTGCTCATTGGATCAGCCGAATCAGCTGCCCCGACTTCCATTCTGTGATATTGGAGTATCACAGGTGTCAGCACCAGAATGATCTTCCGCTCAAATGAGCGACCCACATTCCATATTTTTTGCAAGTTGTATGCAATAATGAAGTCAAAGGCATTTGAATGAAGTGGGACTCTTCGCATCAGGAGTGGTACCTATATAGTGATTCATTGAATAAATATAAACGAAGCTATTGCATCAAAAGTTTGTCAAAATAAAACACACTCCAAGCCTTCGTCCATAGGAGACAATTTGTTCTCATCGTGCTTAAGTGACAGTTAATAATGGGGAGGATGTCTAATTTTGATATTATTTCCATAGCAATATATGTAGAACTTCCTTTAGCCTCGATGATCTTTGGTTTTTTATATTCAAGGCTTTTTAGATAGCATATGATAGCTATGGACCACATATGTGTAAATATTGTGGGACATGGTTGCAAAATGAGGATTTAGTTAAAAATAAACAGACATATGACACATGTACCAGAATCAATGTCGACATTGTGTCATAACCTTAACAATTATGTCAACACCATAAAGTACAGCCCTGGCTATAGATACCATGTTCCGCTCGATAAAAATTATTACTATTTTTTAAGAGGCATGGCAGAATGGATGCAAATCCTTTAAATGAGCGGCAATCACATTGGTTGCCTAAATCAGAGGTAGTCGTTGGCATATGATCACCTAATTTTCCAACATGCCAGACTGCTAACATTTTAATTTATTTTATATTAGGAAGGACAATATGCAAAGCATAGGTATGTGCTCTATTTGGTTTTCATGTGCTTGCGCCGGTGCAATCAATGAATTTATTCATAAAGTGATTTTTTTGATTAGTTATAGAGCACTCACTATCTTAGTTAGAAAACACTCGTCTAATCTCTATTAGCGTTTTCCAAAGGCCCGAGATAATATCTTTGATGGAATGGCTTCCACGGGCATAGCCCTGACAATATAGTTAATTGGAAAAGAATCACATGTTGAGCGTTGGCATCTTTGCCCTATCTTCATAGGTTTTTTCTTAATACAGGCTAACCAGGTTGACCCTCTGGAGCATGTAAACCCAGGTGCGTGACTGGGAGGAGTAGGTTTGTTTGCTCTTTTCCATATACATATGAGGGGTCATATGAATTTTGGAATTTTTATGTACTGTGAATTCATGCAGAAAGGAGTCAATTATCTTTCTTTCTATGAAAAACACATGTATATAAGCCCGTTGCACACAAGTAGCATGTCTTACATAAACAAGGTGGGTCACCTAGGTTTGATTCTCACTCTATGGCCATAATGAAACTATACAACTAGAAATGGTAATTGGCAAATCCTATATGAACTTAATAGAAATGTTAAATTTTTCTTTTTAGATGGTAGTGAGAGCTGAGAAATATTTTTCTAGAATAGTTCCACTAGAGACCAACTAGTTGAATTGCTCCCCTCTTAAGGGACAATTTATTACGGAGAGAGTGAGTTTTGACACCTTAGTTCATATTCATATTCTTCTGCCCACACACTTAGTTTACTATTCAACATTGTGGCACATAATTTAGCAAAGAGACTACTAACCATAATCATCCTATAATTGCCAGGATCACATATATCACATGCACCCGTTTTGTGTAAGGGAATAACTCTATTTAACTGCCATGAGTGAGGAAATCCCTCCGGTAGTGCTGCGCTAAGCATTCAAACTAGTGCTTCATGTACTGAGTTCCCTTGTCCATTTAAGCATTTCTACTACCAAGCCCATTGCATCAGCAGCCTTACCATTCGCTAGCGTTCCAAGACCTTGTATAAGATCTTCTTCAATGAACATGATTTCAGACAAATACTTAGGAGCATCCATGTTAGCCACTCCAGGCACATAGTATAGTTTGCGCACATGGCATAATAATGCCACAACATCTAGAGAGCAATCCTTCTTCAAGCTAGGCTAAAGCCCATTCCAAAATTGTTTTGGATTTAGTACAATTTCTCTACCAACTTCTATTGTTTCTGATACACATATTTCTTCTTTTTTGCTTTAGTAAAATTCACATATTCCTTATTAAGCCTTTCTCAAAATTGACCCCTGGCCTTCTTAAATTCCGCCCTTTTCGCCTTACATATAGCATCAAACCATCCATTGCAAGGAAGCCCTTTTAGTCTCCTCTGTGAGATCATGTGCAACATCAAGAACAAGCATAGTTATTTTTTCACTGAGATCATTAGCGCTGGTGGGCCAAATCATGCTTGCTGACTTCTGTTCGCAAAGTTTTTCAAACATGTTTGCTTTGTTATATCGCATACAAATTTTCCTTGGCATTTGCTGCTGCGAGGCCTTTCTCAACATACAATGCTTAACATGCAAGGTAATTGTCACTGGCGCGTGATCTTTTATTTTTGGTATAGATTCTTCTATTTGCATGTCAGCCATTGATCTATGAACGGTGGAGCCAAAACCATATCCATACTAGCATTCCTGCAAGTATATCTGCCGGAATTGGAAAATTTGAGAATTCCATTATAAACTACCATGTCCAAGCCGCTGCACATATTGAGCACATGAATGCCTTGTGGAGTAGGCCATTTTACCTTATCTTGTGTACTTCTATTCCAACCACATTCTGCTACCTCCATCTCACTCAACATCTCCATCCACAAAGGTTCCCCATCAAAACTTGCAATTGCTGCCTGTTTATTGGCAATTCGACCATTAAAGTCCCCCATCAACAACAACTCTCCCTGCTGCATTAAGGATAGTGCATCCTATTCCAAACTAAAAAAGGGATCATCCCTATCAATATGTTCAGAATTATATACTGGAGATTTACGCGGAGGAAAATAACAACCTACAACGAATAATTTACCTTTCAAGCCCTGAATCTCGAGCCACATATGCTGCATGCTTCCATAGTTTGCTACCAGTTTGATCAAATGCATCCATTCTTATCTAACATAGCATGCTATGCCACCATGGCCTTCGAGTCTCCATCCCTTATGATGCCATACTGAATGCAACAAACTAAATCCTTTAATTTCCAGTAAGTCCTTTTCCTCATTCTCATAGGTTTCCAGAAGGAAAATGATATCAGCATCTTCTAATAAACTTACAACATCTATTTTAAACTAAACTAAGCGTGTTGATTTCCAACACATGATCCTGGCGGTAGAGAGAGGGAGAGGGAGAGGGGAGGGAGGGAGGGAGGGAGGGAGATGAAATAAAATGAAATGTAATGTTCTTTATTCACATCTGCAGACCACCAGGTCTATGAGACATTCAACAAGTACATTCAACATTATAGAAAATATCATCTAATGCATCCTCAGACAGTAATGCATTAGCCTCTTCTCCCAAATCTTCTCTCAAAAATGAATTATGGCTAATTTGCTTCCTCAAATTTAGGACATCTCTTATAAATTTCCTTCATCATCATATTCAACACAACCCATCATTCTAGCAGCTCCTCCAGTTCTATTGAGTCTCCTCATCTTATCTATGTAAAATATCATCACACACATTTAAAATGTTCCTTTGAATCTACCAAGCCTATCCCATGCTTTATTATATTTCTTCCCTTTTAATAATTTGTGAGCCACTATAGAGTTGTTAATGTGCTAAGGAAGGATTTCTTCATCCAATGGAGGGAAGGGATCTTCTTTTCCATTTGTACCCTATTCCTATGCTTCCATGCCACCCAACAGCTTATGGTTCCGGTAATATTCTGGATTCTATTATTAGCATTCAAAAAACTTAACATATTGTTTTCAGAAATAGAGCCCAGGTTTATTTGTGCAGTCTAGCTCCAAAATTCAGTCACCTTTGGGCATGTTAAAACATGGTTGTTCCGCAAGCAATCACAACTCTGTTTTGCTCTGGATCCACAAGCTCTACTCCGGCTACGACAGTTTTCAAACCCCAAATATGACACCCAAAGAGGAAGCTTCGCGATGTTGCAGCTGAACGAGCATGAGGTGAGGAAGTGTTTAGGCCAGAAATGTGGAGCCGATGAGCTTGTGGATGCCGCAAGACCAATAGCGACTCTTCGGCGAGTGCATTTACAACTTTACATCTTTGAGTGTTGGATTCGAGGAAGGAAGGAAGGAAGGAAGGTTCTTTTATCGTCCACGGAGACCAATCGGTCTATGGGACCCAATACAAAAAGCAACAAAAGCGAATTCATGCCCGGATTAAAACCCCCCGCCCGGCGGTTTTCGAGGGAAAAACCGGGCGGGCAAAGAATCCCTGTGACAAATCTGTCCTAACATATAAAATGCGAAACACCCAAATATATCTGGTCATGCACCACACATGAGTGCCTAATCAGCCGGGACGGCAGTGGGGGCAAAGGTGACCTCTGGAGGTCCAGTACCTCCCCAATGTATGACCCGTGGCACGCGTCGCCCGGCGGTGTGTTCATCAAGAAATGCAAGGGCAAGTCCGCCGCACTAAGGGGAGGCGATATCGGCCCGGATCGGACCAACTTATTTGGGCAACTCTGGAAAGTGTAAGACTCATCCTCAATGGCACCCGTTTGACAAAGATCGCCAGAGCACGTCCCGGCGGGCTCCCCAATCCACACCCCGCCTCGATCACGAAGATGGTGGGCACCCGTAGAATGGAGGCAATGAGTCCGAGGCGGTAGAGCCGTGGGCCCCAAGGCTAACACTGGGTTGATGTGCTCCTTGTAATGGGCCATTTTGGCGTGCTCTAAGAGCCGGGGTCCCGAGCTTGCCGAGAAACAGCGTCTAGGTACTCCCCATACAGCCGCCACGACGGCGTGCCCCACTCGCGCATCATTCCCCACACATTCCATCTGGCAACCAGATCTCTCTTACCCCTCAAAGGGCCCTAAGCGGCTGCGGACCCATGGCCCCAAGTGAAGCCGGTCGCGGGAGGAGCATCACCCATAGTAACCACTTTCAAAAATAGGCGATGTGTCTATCAAGGGCTGCCCGCTGAAGGCAAGAATCAGTTTCCTGCAGCTAGAATCGATTGGGACTGAAGGTTTCACCCCAAGTGCGTGCAATGAAATGCCTTTTGCTCCAAGTCATTCGTGTCCAAAGAAACAAAGCCCCAAACCTCGACCCGTCTGAGGCAGCACGAGGTGCTCGACCGGTTAAGGAATAGATGTGACCGATGGCCCCAATCATAGAGCTCTGCTGTGGTGGCTTGTTGTGCATGGCATAAAAGCTTTCCGGCTCACATCACCCGCATAGGATAAACCCAATGAGAGCCGAGGGGAACTCCACCCTAGGTATACTTTGTAGGTGGGCGCGTCCATAAGGCATCCCGGATATGTGAGTCACCGGGAGGCATGGGGTGACGATGAAGAGGATATGAGAACCACCCCGTCTTGGCCAGATTGACGCCAAGCATGTCACGAGGCGACAAAATGTGTCTAGGCGTCCAGTGAGATCGCATAACCGGGGTGTGGGCAATGACCAACATCGTCGCATAGATGGCCGGGCGGATGACACAGTGCAAAAAAACGTATGCCATCCCCCATGCTTTCCCAAGGCCCGGGGCTCTAAGCTGGATCAATGTAGAGGCCAAAAAAGTGTTGGCGAGAGGGGCAACCTACCTGGGACCCGATACTACTTGGTGAATGCTCTATAGGCGATTCCGCCAAAACAACTCTCATACAACTTTGTATATGGCATTACGCTTGCCGGGGAGCCCTGGAGCCCCGTTTGACGTGATCTAGCCTGACTTTTTCAGGGAACCCAGATCAAAAGCCTTCTCGAAGTCCACAAAGCAGCAATACAAGTCCTGCCCAGATGATTCGGTACCGTCTTCAATCGATGCCCAAGCGATTAAAGATATGGTCAATGCGTTGAGTGGCGGGGTCTAAAAGCACACTTTGTGTGAGGGCTTCGCACATCTGCCGCCTACGCCCGGTAGGTCAATCTGCGCTTTCGAGAATGCCGATAGTTTGGCAAATACTGAACCGACCATGATCGTCCGTTAATTGGCCTGGACAAAGGTGGGTCGCCTTTGTGAATGGGAACAACCCGCTTGCTAGGTCCATTGTCTGGGAGACCTTCCTCGCAATGCTTTGTTGAACAGGTAGTGAGGATCAAGCAATGCTGCCGCCTCACCCCATTTGAGTAACTTCGGCACATACCATCGAGGTCGTACCGCCTTCCCATTAGCCAACCGGATTGTGCCCTCCTCAACATCCTCGCCCACGAGAACCAATGGGGCCATCCTGTGGGGGTATGGGCGTCGCTGCGTCCCCTCGGGCGGGTCATAGAGCCGCCGGGTAGCAATCCCCCCGCCGGGGTGTGATGTCCCCCTCAGAATTTGGGCTGGCCTTCAAGCACTCTGCGCCCAAGGTTAGGGATGAGTGTCCAAAGAGGCGAACATCTCCCCCCGATGCCCGGCAAGGTACCGTGCCTTTGTCCTTCAGATGGGCGCGATATCGTGGTGGCTTTAGAGCCGCAATCTTGGAGGGATTATATCCTCACAGTTTCTGTTTCTTATGCAAGTCCACATCATTAAGTGGTCATTAGTATCCCAAAAGCCCAGAATATTTGCTCTAAAATTTGCTTCTTGCTAGATATGGAAGAGTGGAGATTTGCATCTAGGCATAGTTAGACCTTTTGCATGATTCGGCACCTATTTTTTCCATCATACCTTTTTACAGACAAGCATCAATGAGGCACTTGCAGAAGGCTTGCGGCGTGTGTTAAATTTGCTAGTTTACTAAGAAATCACGAGAGAGAGAAGAGAGGTATGCACCACAATAGAAGACATGTATATTGAATGATATGTGTTACAATATATAGGTACCATAAAAGGTACATCCAAGGAAAAAGATGAAAGATAAAAGGAGCTCATGTTGCCTTCTTATAAAGGCACGTTGCCTTCCTAATATAGGCAGCTTCGCTAACACCCGACCTGCGACTTTGGTCTTTCACCAAATAAGATATAGATAATGTCGTGTCTAAGAAAGAAGACTAAATATTGTAACTCATAGATAATCTCCCCACCTGCAAATTTGGTCTTGCACTTGGATGAAAAAACCCTTTGGCGGTCAGAAAAGAAAAAATGCGAGTGCTACAATTTTCTATTATCTATTCTTATTCTCGAACATTGTGTTGATGTCAGTTTTCATCTAGCGATTTGGTAATAATTCTAAATGCAGAAGAGAATCTTCTCTTGATTGCCAAAATAGAGTCATCCACATTGGAATCTGCAAAACTTAGAAATCCATCAGAAAAATAAGAGTCCATTTTAATATACCAGTTTCTAGAGGCTTGTCTTAAGCTTGTAAGACGCATTTGCAAGTATCCTTTTCCAACAAATGCCTCGACATCTTCCACTTTAGGATTTACAAGCTCATTCACAACATGAGGATGTAAAAACCCATTTACAAACTCATTCCCAACACGAGGATGTAAAGACCCATTTACAAGCTCATTTCCAATATGAGGATGTGAGGACCCACTTACAAGCTCATTCCCAACATGAGGATGTAAAGACCCAATATCCACATTAGGAATTAGGTCGCTATCAAGTATCTCAAAATCGCCATTGTAGACTCATCAAACACTACATCACGACTAGTAATGATTCTTCGCATAGCAATATCATAAAATTGGTATTCATGTGCCTCCACAGCATAACCAATAAATATGGCTTAAGCTTTTTTCTCTTCTTTTTTGTAAATCTTGAACATTTGATTTGATGCAAAGGAGTTACGCCTTTCAGAGGAGAAGCTACTGTTTGATTTTGCACATGAACAACAGTAGCCACAGCTTTTGCCCAAACCGACTTATCCACACCAACATGAATAAGAACACATCAAACAACATTGATTATCGTAAGATCTTGACACTCAGCAATACGATTTTGCTGAGGGGAATAAGTGATGGCAGGTTCACAAGCTATACCGTGCTCTTCACAAAGACACTTGAATTGAGCAGAGGTAAATTCTCCACCATTGTCGCTACCTAATCTCTTGATCACTTTGCCAGTCTGAGTTTCCACCATACTTTTAAGCACTTGGAATTCGATGAAGACTTGGGACTTCGTAGAGATAAAATATACAAAAACTATATGGAAAAAATCATCCACAAAGAAGATGAAATATCGTGCACTACTCAAAGCACAAGGTAATGCGCCATATACACCAGCACACACAAGCTCCAAAAGTTGTGTTGCATGTTTTCCCTTTACATTGAAAGGACGACGATGTTGCTTCCCAACAACACACGCCTCACATACACCCATTGTGCAGTGCTACTCACCATCCATGGTTCTATCAGAGGCCATATCCAATAAATATTGGAAGTCGACGTATGCCAAACGATGATGCCATATAGTGTACTTGATTCATCTCCACTGGCAGTCATAAAATTCAGAAAATCATCAGTCAACTTAAGCTCGTACAGACGACCTTCTATCGGGGCAACTCCAAGTACCATCCATCTTGGATGAATCTACACAACCGCCTATCAAACTGTATGGATATGTTGAGATAGCTGGATCGTGTAATGGGTCATGCCTTAACCAAAGGGACATATGAGAGCTTGCATTTTGCATCAAGGCCGAAAATACATAGACCATTATTCTAATGGTTTTAAGTTAGTGGTTTAAAAGATATACATGAAAAATAAAATATTTCTGGTTGAGAAGTCTGTTAAATGAATTAGAAATTAAACAAAGAGGTTCCACAGTGCTGTATTGTGATAACACAAGTTGCATTGCTCTTATAAAGAATCCGGTGTTGCAAGAAAGGTCAGAACATGTGGAGTTACAGATGCATTTTATCAGGAATATTGTGGAAAAAAAATTGTATCAGTTGAATACATTCACACAGATTTTCAGTTAACTGATTCTTTACAAAACCTTTAAGAGAACACAGATTTAATGAATTGAAGCTAAAGCTAGGTGTTACTAATCTTGCTCTTGACAAAGACACAGGTTAATGGGAGAGCTTCTACAGGTTAACAAGTTTTTTTTTGGCAAATCATCTTGACTGAGTAGGGCTAAATCAGAAATGGTTAAGTCATGATGGGAGAGTGTTGAGATAGCTGGATCGTGTAATGGATCATGCCTTAACCAAAGGGACATATAAGAGCTTGCATTTTGCATCAAGGCCGAACAAAAATATATAGACCATTATTCTAATGGGTTTAAGTTAGTGGTTTAAAAGATATGAATGAAAGAACAAGATCGGATCAGGAGCAAAAACAAAAATAGAAGGATCGATGACGGTGAATATCCATTTTAAAACTAACTTGGCTCAATGAGATCATTGAGGCTGGAGCAATCAATCGTATAGGTCTAAGGCCGATCTATGCTGGAATCGTCTTGAACAATTGGATCGAAGATGTGTTTCGGCATTGCAGAATACACTGTTCATAAGGTGTATATTCATAAATTACATTGAGCATTGAAGAAAGTAGAAGAATCAGGTCCTTATGGTTGACATTAAACAATAATAAGTTGTGATATTTGCTAAACACACTAGCCATTAAGAATTCTGTAACATGATAGACCAAGACCAGCAAGTCTAAGATTTTGGCATAAACCAGGTACATATAAAATGCCACGCAAGACTTGCACATCACTGGAAGTATCAACATGAATATCTCCAATGCCTTTGACCTCAGGGGTCCTGATATCACCAAGAAACACAAGTTTCCTAACTTGAAGTGGGCTGTAATTCTTCAACCAGTGCTTATGAAAAGTCATGTACTGTGTTGCACCGGCATCAATAGCCATGGAAACAACAGTTTCTGTAGAAAAAGCGGCTTCGGAAGCTTCATCACATGCAACACTTGCATGTTCATCTGGAATATGAGGTCCATCTCGGATTGCCTGGAGTAAATCTCATTAATAAAGCATTTATAATAACATTCGCTTTCAACATGATTCGTCTTTTTACAATAGGCACAAACAGTCTCTAACTTAGATTGGTCAAGTCTAGCCAATTGTTATCTATCACCACCACGACTCCATCTTCTACCATGACTGTAAGTGCGCTTTGTGCCTTTTCATCTTCTCGACCTCGTTTCTTACTATCAACAAGAAAAGCTTGATCTTTATGCATCGATTGCCTTTGCAACTTTCGAACCCCACCTTTTAGTGATTCACAAGTTCGGTCTAAGGCCATAGCTTTTTTATTGGCTAACACGGTCGTAAGGGTCTGTAACTCTTCTGGCAGACTCAAAAAATGGACAACATGTTGATCATGTGGGATACTAGCATCAACAGAAGATAATGCTCCAAGAAGCATTACTTGTCCACATGCTCATCAAATGAATCATTCAAATGATATTGTAATGATGTAAGATCTTTGAGAAGACTAATCACTTCATGCATAGTCTTCTTCATGTAGATTTTTTCCAAATACTTCCAAACATCACTAGAAGTAACAAAATCCTTAGCATCCATTAAAATGGATTCCTTGATAGCATAAAGAATCAGTGCTAGCGCTATTTGATCTTTTTCATTTCAGTCATCTATATTCTTAACCCAAGCATCATATGCAGCACCATTCAAAACCAGATTGCCAGTAGTTGCATCAACTGGCTGCATTGGAGGAAGGTTCTTCCAATTTCAAAAAGCTTTTCGCTTTGCAGGACGAGTTCCATCTTAATCTTCCAAGCTGGATATCTAGCTCTAGAGAATACATATAAAGTTTTTGTCCCAGTGAGCCCTCGAAAAATCACAACCACTCCAGAACCAGATACAAGCTCTGATACCATGTTAAATTTGCTAGTTTACTAAGAAAATACGAGAGAGAGAGGTATGCACCACAATAGAAGACACATATATTGAATGATATGTATTACAATAAATAGGTGCCATAAAAGGTACATCCAAGGAAAAAGATTAAAGATAAAAAGAGCTCATGTTGCCTTTTTATAAAAGCAGGCTGCCTTCCCAATATAGGCAGTTTCGCTAACAGTGTGGAGCTTCTTTCTATTAGTCTTGGGCTAGAACAGAGCAGGTATACTCAACCTTTTGAGAAATCTTCAGCTAGTATGAGATGGAACTATTATCCACCATGTCCAAGGCCATCTCATTGTCTGGGCATTTACCCCCATTCTAATCCCAATAGCATGATTTATATTGTATAAACAATGTAGGAGACCTACAGATTTGCAAGGATGGCAAGTGGATTGGTGTCCAGCCTAGGTCTGGCTCCCTGTCATTAATATGTGGGACATATTTCAGGTACATATTCATATCAATATATAAATATTTTCATCGTTTTCATGAACAAGAAGCTCTGAATTATGTTTGTTTAAGTTTCTAACACGTGATTTTTTTTTTCGGTTTTGATAGTTAACGTCAGGTAGGCAGAAAATAGGGTTTAGATTCCCAAGTGGTGGCCTCTAGATTGAAAAACACAGTGGAGTTCCTTCATTGTCCAGGAACAAGCTTGTAGCTATTGCATCAATTCGCACGGGATCCCACAGGCTACGGATTGAGACAGGTAGATGGGAGCGGCCGCAATTGCCGCGAGAAGCGAGACTATGTGCCTGTTGCCAATTACAAGTTATTGAAGATGAAAGCCATACTCTTCTGAGTTGCCCTGCTTTTGAGATAGTCCGGAATCATTTTTCGACCTTAGTATTCCATTCCACGCTTCCACAACTTCTCAGCGCACCATCTGTGCATGACTTGGCATTATACATACTTGAGGTTCTAGATAAACGTCTGCAATTACTGAGCCCTCAGTAGTCATTATCTAAGCTTGTCTAGTATCATCATTACTGCAAAGGTTTTTCCCTTGAAAACCTTTCGAGGCAGGGGTTTTTTAATCCTAGTAGTAATGATTGTACTAGCCCATTGTATGGGTCCCATGACCTATTGGTCTCCGTGGACGTTAAAAAAACTATTCTATTCTATTCCTTCGCCTAGGTCTTCACTGCCATGCATGTTTGCATACATTTATCCAGATTTCATCCATAGGACCAATAGTATGATGGAGCAGTTTATCAGTTTCTTTCATATAGGGCTAAGTGATTTCAAAATGCCACAGGTAATTTTGGGAATTTGATCTGTTGGATATTGCGCCTGTTGCTATTGTTGCATGTTGCAACGCCAACTCCAGTTGCTATTGTATTTTGAACTATTTAAATATTTGTATGTTTCTATGCCCAATCCTTTTGTGATAACTATATACTTTGTCTTTCTTTGCATTTGTGGCTCACAACCTGTATTTAGTTTGTAGAATAAATTTTGCTTTGATTTACTTGCAGTGCCTAGGATCTACATCAATATAATGCAATAGAACTAGTCGTGTAATGACAGTGCAACAATCATTCCATAAAGGGCCTGAATAATTCTACTAATGCAAAACGCCACAGGTAATTTTGGGTTTTAGTTTGATGCACTTCTTTTTACTAGAGTCGAGACCTGCAGAATTGTTATTGTAATTTTCGTAGCAGCAATAGGCCCAAGGTTAATTTGACGAGCATGCTTTGTTCTCTCTTTTTCTACTAGCATAGAATCTTGTGTCCTTCCTTTTTGCACTTAATTTGCCCAACATGCTTTGTCATACACAAAGTTCAGAAGAACCCATTTGCATTGCAGGACCATACTATCAGTGTACCAATTTTATTAAATTAAAATCCAGCCAATTTTCTTTCTTTAGATTTGAAATTATACGCCATCTTAGATGATTTTGTTTGACAAAAAGTCTATAATGTATTGAAAATAATGTTTTTGGATCTCAAAACGTGGGAAAAATGAGTATTAGAATATTAGCATTTGAGTAAGAAATGCGTACAAGAGCTCATAAACGAGAACAATATAACTTGCCTTGAGCCTATGGTGAAATAAAAATTGTGTACTATTATGTCCGAGTAAATGGCAGTCTAGATCGAGATTCATACCTAGGTTTATGCTCGGTCCAATGAAAGTTTCGGTCAAAGCTCATATGTGGCAATACTTTATTTCAAACAACACATAACAACCAACACATAACAACCATTGACATTAACAATCAACACATAACTACCATTGACATTAATTAACACAACCATTGGGTCCAACACATTTAAATTAAAATCCCCCTTAAACCCCCTTTGGTTTGGGTGCATATTCACACGGGGGGTGACTCCGGGCAACGAGAGCTGTTGGATAGGCATATTCGCCCCTTATTCCTTAATCTATACCGTACATAAAGTTCCTCGTTTGTGGGGTATGCAAGTACAAAATTTGCTATCTTGTATAACAAGATTCGGCAAAAATACTATAAGATTTCAAGCGAGAATACTATATGGTGTTGATTTAAATGCGTGCAAAATACAATTATGAAGGCTCTGTTTAACCCACGTCACCCCGTGTGAATATGCACCCAAACCAAAGGGGGTTTAAGGGGATTTTAATTTAAATGTGTTGGACCCAATGGTTGTGTTAATTAATGTCAATGGTAGTTATGTGTTGATTGTTAATGTCAATGGTTGTTATGTATTGTTTGTTATATATGTTGGGGATTTTTTTATATATGTTGGATGTTAATGGTTTGTGTTGCAAAAAACTTTTGGCCCCTCGGGGCCTTAGGGACTTCCTGTGACAAAAACTTTAGAATTCAAACCCGAGAAAAAACTAGAATTCATTTGAGGCTTTCATCACACAGCGTAGCTTTTGAATTTGATCACAATAAAACAAATAGAACATAAGTAAAATTTACCATAAAGATAGAAGCCCATTGATCCCTTATTAAAAAAAAGTCATAAAGTTTGCAACACAAAGAAAACCCCTGCTATTATGCTACATATTGTTACTTCCGCTACAACTATTTCTCTTTCTGCAATGACACCATTGTTTATCAATCCATATGATTTTGGATGCTCCATCTCTAGCTTAAAGGTAATGCATGATTCACCTTACGGTTTGATTAAAGTTCCAAACCTACAATATAAATGCATTCTTGTGGCCACCGTTTGACCGATCTCATTGACATGGAAAAGTGGGAATAATCCGCCTGTTGTATGCATAAGAATCCATTTGTTGATTGAAGCTAAAGGTCGGCTACTATGAACAATCCGGCAGCGGGAATATCCAAGAGTTGGAAGCAAACAGAGGGCCTAAACTTGAATGCGGCAAATCTTAGGAAGGAAACAAAAGGGGTTTTGCAGCACCACATTGTAGAATCGGAAACCAATACCTCGTAAAAAAAAAAAAACATTATGCTAAGCAAGAAACATTAAAAACAAATACCTTTGTAAGTGTGAGCAAAAAATCCATCTCGTGGTAGTAAAATCCACTCCGGCAATAAGAATCCAAGAGGGCAAGTACACATGCATATGCACACATGCATATACATGCACACATGCACATGCACTTGCACTTGCACTTGCACAATACACATGCACATGCACACACATGCACATGCATATGCACATGCACATGCATACACATGCGCAGTGTTCATGCACAAACACATGCAGAGAAAGACAACAACCCTCGGATTGTTCCCACCAACGAAAATCAACGGCCCATAAATGGTGCACTCTAGAAATACTATTTAGTACACCTCAACGAATACAACAACGAAATCATAGAAAAACCATGTGAAAAAACGTATAAAAATCTAAAAGTAACCCCCTGTTATTGTGCTACATATTCAAACAAATAAATTTGTTTATGGATGCCAAGCATCAAACCAAAATGTTAGCGAAATATTTGCTCTTTCTTCCAAGAGGTATTGATTTGAGAAAGACTAGTTTGTTTTTAGGTTTTGTATAGAATAGTGAAGAATAGGACCCCATCTAACTTATAAGTCGATTCACGCATGATTTTGAACTAAGTTCTGATTCAAGGTACAAAATAGACAAGGAGGTAGAACAAAGATTTATTAGAGGATTGGATCACCTTGGATTTAAGCATTAAATTGTAGTGGGGAAGGAAAACCAGACTCCTATGTGGGACAACTTTTATAGATGCATTTTAATTCAGTGTCAGGTAACATGATAACATTTTCTCTAAGAAAGAGCACGACTATAAAGATATTGTTATTGAAGCAATTTGATGATCTGTATAAGAAGCTATAATTTTGGGTCCAATTTGCACATTGTCATGTCTCACATACTCACAAAAGTCTCCCTAATAATGGTTTTAGAAAAGAGAAATGTCCGCGGCGGCCGCAATAAATTTCTTGTAAATGATAGATTACAATGATTTTCATCAACTTGTAAATAGGTTGAGCACGTACAATAGGATTTTTTGTTCCATCTAGAATAGGATGCCAGGGTTAGATTGTTCATCCAATATCTTCATCTATTAAATTTTGTTAACTAAAAGATCATCCACACGGCAAATTTTGATGTTACAGACGGCATGATGATGTTGAATAATCGTTCTAGAATTGTTAGGTTGCCCCAATGCTATAATTTACAATTCTAGTAATATTATGCATTTGTTAGAATGCGTAGAAAAGTTAAAGTTGTTATTTTAGTTGGTCTTCTTCCTTCACAAAGTCATTATTGTAATGTCTATGATATTGTTATACACCACAAGTTCATTCTCTTTGTGTGTTGCAGGTCGGCGATATAAATATAAGCTATGGTTATTAAATTGTAGGTAGTATGTTATTCTCAATGAACGACACAACGTCATGCTTTGCACGTCATCTTATGTCTCATCTATGTGAGTTTTGCACGTGACATAAGCATAACCTTTAATGTCTTGTCAATGTTGTGTGTAAGATTTAAGTTTATCTCTACAAAAAAGTAACAAAGCTAATTCGGTTCACATTTTGTTTGTTATTATTAGGCTACATATATATTAGAGCGTGTACACTTATACATTGTTCTTAACTCCTAATATAAGGTTGACCCCTATGCAATATTTAACTTATCTTGTATTTGGGTTGCAAGATATGTAGAAACCTTTCTAGAAACCTTTCATGAATTAAATTCTAGCTTGTTTAGACTTGTAAGTTAATTCAAGGGTATATTTAAGAAGAAGATGCAATTTCTTACGTCCCAAGGGTATATTCAAGGAGAAGAAACAAATTTTCACGTTATACTACATTGACAGGGTCTGTTTAAACATGTAATGCGCACATCACACACTACGATTGCTTTGTTGGCTCTTGCCCCAACCACCTTACATTGAATGCAAAGGTAATGTATATAAAAACTATTATTAGTTGGTATTTTAACTGTAATGTACATAAGAAAGATAATTAATCGGAAGCTCATGTAGAGCAAGACATGGCTTCATGAGTTTACCGAGCGCACGGGTGACTGATGAGATATAGCAAGAAACCGAGACTTGATTAAGGACAAATAACAAGTTGTTTTAGGATTGGGAAGTAACACAGGGACTTATATATGAATTGTACATGGGAAGAAGGATTGTTTATGTGAAGAATGAGTTGTTAAATCTCTGGCAGGGGAGTTGCAGAGATACGGAGGTAGATATGCGTCGGGAGGCAAACAAGGGTAGAACATGCAGGTAGAACATGCAAGGTCTTGACATGGTCTTGACATTATTTATTCCCAAGGTGCGACGCGGAAAATAGATAGATAGATAGATAGAAAAAAACCCACAAATTATATCCACCACAAACTGTGAATGAAAGCTACATCGAATATGCCCCAGAGATATTCCCATCCCGCCACGTCAGCACCCCACCAGATTATTGGGGAGAAAAAACGGTAGGCCCCGGACCCCAGTCTCTTATACAATCCACCTCTCCGGACCCTAAACTCGTACTCAATTCGGTTAATTTGATTCTTATATCTCCGTGTTAATTTCATCTCCTCGTGGCACGATAAGACGCATTGAGGTTTGACTAGCGAATGGCGTGGATTGATCTGGCGGGGACACGTGGCGTGATCACAGTGGTTTGCCTGGTGAAAGCATGGTGAGTTCTAGAACCAGGCCATGGCGAAGACCGGCTATTGTATATTGGCATTTCCAGTCGTCTGAGTAATCCTTTCGTCGTCTTCGAGCCGTGGCGTCTGTGTCCAAAATTTGCAGCCCGATCGTCGTTTTTTCTCCCGCAGCTTGATCGTCGTGACTCTCAGATTTCTTCCGCTTTTGATCGCAGTTGTTTTTGCAATTTATCGCCCAATTTAGCCCCAGTCCTAATTTATCCGCATTCTTCAGCAGAATTTGCTTCCGTTGGTCCAATAATAGTAAGAGCTTTTGGGGAATTTGATCCGATCAGCTTTTATTTCAGTTGGGAGCTCTGGAATCGGAGCTTTAGAAGCACAGTTGGGCGATTTGATCAGTAAAATTAGCAGGTTAGATCTAGTTCAGTTATCCAGGTATCAATTTCTTAGCTTTGATCAATCGTGCTGTGGAAGTAAAGAACGGAGTCAGAAGGTACTCCAAAATTGAGGGGAGTCGGAAGTCGGACTCCATGTCCATCTCATTAAAGGATGGACGGAGCGTTTATAATCGGGAAGCAGAGGCACAGGCTGCTCATCGCCTCAAAAAAGAGCAGGGAAAGTTACGCGTCAGTAGTCAGAGCACATTGCAGCCGCCTGCGGTTTCTTCTTTATCTAAGAAAATGAAGAATCGTGAAGGAGGATCGGAAGGGGAATCGGGTATGGCAGAGCCCACACGAACAAATGTTTCCAATATTAATCAGTTTCTGAAATATACAACACCCAAAGTACAGCTACAACAACTGCCCAAGGTATCTTTTATTCTACCTTATTTCGGAAGTGAAAAATTACAAAAATCAGTTTCCTTTGTTCCTTTCTGGATGTTACTCTAACTAAGATGTCTGTTTTTTTCATTATCTGCAGACTTGCATGTGGGATAAAGCCTTACAAAGATGCAGGCCTGCTGACACTGAATGTGTTAACTACTTCACCCTTGGGGACCTTTGGGATTCTTTCGATGAGTGCAGTGCTTATGGTGCTGGAGTGCCGCTTGTTCTGAATGGAGAGGACACTGTAGTACAATACTATGTGCCATATTTGTCTGCTCTCCAATTGTATACACATTCTGGCAGTCGCTTCAATTTCAGGTAGGTCAAGGTGTTCTAATGCTCTTTGTCTTGAAAGATTTTCATATCACTAACCGATCTGACTATTATGAAGGAAATATGGAGATGAAAGTGATGCAAGTGATGGCGATTTTCGTTCCGATACTAGTAGTGAGGCAAGTAGTGACAATGAGAGTGATGGAGCTGTGGATCATGGGAGGGATCACCACAATAATCACCACGGTAGAACTATCTGGGAGAGTATATGTGGCTGTAACACACAAATAAATTCAAGGCTAAGTGGACTCTCTCTCAGTGGGATAGATCCCTGTGAAGATAATAGGGAAGAAAAAAGGGGACAATTGCTTCTTCAATATTTTGAGGAATCTGCACCCTACAGTCGAGTTCCACTCCTCGATAAAGTGAGTCGTGTGTTAACCACATTGGTAGAACGTTCTATGTGGTAGGCTCTGTTTCTGATTGTTTGTTTGATTATGTTCAGATATCAGATCTAGCCAGGACTTGGCCTGAACTGAGGACTATTCGGAGCTTTGAACTAATGCCTACAAGTTGGATGTCTATAGCATGGTATGGAAATATTTTGGAATTATGGTATCATCTCCTTTTAAGAATACGAGTAGAATATGGTAATTTTGAAATGCACCATAAAGGCTGGTTGATTGCTGTAGTGGTTGGAAACATATCTTTTCTCCTGTGGTTGGAAGTTTTGAAACTTTTTAACCAGATATTATTTTTCTTTTGGTTTCAGGTATCCCATATATCGAATACCTACAGGACCTACATTGCGAGATCTTGCTACTTGTTTCTTGACATTCCATTCACTTTCTACTCCACTAGGAGGTCAGCTATTTTTCATCACAGAAATCTAATAAGCAATATGCTTGGAAAGCATAGGATTATTAATAAAATGATTTTAATCTTATGCAGAGGATGGATTTGGCCCGACAAGCCCCACTTTCCACCAGAGTGGCAGCATGGGACAAGCTGCCAGCCAAGTGGTATTTGAGCAGAATATGAAGAAGATTGCACTGCATCCTTTTGGTCTTGCATCATATAAACTTAGAGGAGCATTTTGGACCTCAGCAGGAACAACAGAGAAACAGCTTGCATCTGAACTCCAAGGCTCAGCAGACTCCTGGCTAAAGGCCCTGTGTGTTAGACATCCTGACTTCGAGTTTTTTATGTCCCGTAGTCCTTCTCGTAAATAACTACATCAGGAAGCCTTGCCTCATCGGATTGGAGATCAGAAGTTTTTATCTTCCACTTTTTCTTTCCTAAACCATCTCGAGCTTTGTTCATTTTCCATTGTGTCCTTATAATCTCTTGAGACCTTGTTCAAAATATAAACCTGGAAAAGCAAACAGAAAACAGTATAAATAAAAATAAAAAATCTGTACAAAAGCTGCTTTCAGCATCTTTCTGTTGGTGGGGTACGTTGGTAATAGAGCTTCAAGGAAGTGGACAGATCTAGCTTTCTAATAATCAGAAGGCTATGCTTCAGAACTGCCTGCATTGCATTACAAAATATACAACTCAATAGGTAAGATTTATTACTTACTGGCTCACATTTGAGATTTCTCATCCGTCCAGAAACGTATAGCTCACTTTATAACTTTTTTACAGGTGGGACTGATTGCAAGGGGCCTGCTGAGAAACAGATCATCTGTAATTTACTTTATGCAACATGTACTGATATGTTCCATTTTCCTTTCTCAAAATCAACAGCATGTTAAATGTGTCTAAAGGGCATAGCTGCATGTGGACTAAACATCAAAAATAACGCTGTGGTTTAGTTTGGCTGTTTCCTCAGCACAACTTTAGCTGAAGTAGATATATCATCTGGCATACATTTGGTGGAAGCCAAAGTCTCTGGGCAACTTGAATTGGCTAGCTTTCTCCAAAGTAATATTCTGATGATGCTGGCTGGGTATGAAATTGGCATTCTAAATTCACTTATTACTAGTTTTGAGACTCTGCACTTTGGTTCTGGTCTCCTTGCCATTCGCTTTCATCTTAATGTAACCTGTAACATGACCAGACTTTGGTTACTTATATATATGAGTAAGAAAATTTTGGCTCCTTGGTGGAAGCATTTATTGAAATCAATACATGGTGCTGATGCTCTTTAAAGTCGTGTGATTTGGTGTCAATGTGTTAGGACTTGAAATCTATTACTGAATACCACTGTTTGCGGGGGCCATGTTATGTGCATATGTTGACAGCATGTACGATAACTGATATCTGCAAAATGTCTTTTTGATCCAGTTCAGTCAATAAATAGTGATTGAATGGCAGATCACCTGGATCAAAGAAGTGAAGTGAAATGAGCATCTTTTTCTGGTTGATTTAAAATTTGCTCCTTTGTGTATACGTTTGAGACCTGAAGATGTTTCACAAAAAATGGCCTAATTTAGGACCATCGACAAGGTGTCACTTGATGTTCGAGTAAGCCTGAAACCCAATATTGGATTTGGTGACCTGCCTGTACCTAAAGGCGTGAAAATCTGTCGTGGGAATGAGTAAAAACCCACCTTCACAGGTCAGAAGATATTCTTACCTTGGGTGTGAGGATTCCACTGGTGGGATTTTGGAGACAGTATCATAGCTCGCAGGCAGATTAACTGGCAGTCAAGATAACTACGTCTGCCCCTCAAAGGGATTTCAAGCATTTTTTAAATGGATGATTTCTCCTTTCATTTATTTTCGCTCCATTTCAAGGTAAATCAGAATGGAATGCCTCATAAAAGGTAACAAAGTCAAGCGCTCCTAGCCCAAGGCGGTAAGAGCGGGTTCACATGCAACAGTGGTCGGAGAGGGGCCTGTTATACCCTTTGCAAATTGGTGATGGTAGGCGACGTGGGTGTAAAAGGGCGTGGCATTTTACACGACGGTGAAGGCCGCGATGGTGCATGTGAATCCAGCCTAAGCATGTAACTGAGGAGTTTTACCACATAAAGTCCACTGGAATCTTACGGGCTTTTGATACTGCGTACAGATACCACATATCACTAGTTAGTAGTAGGTAGTATATTAATATTGCTTTGCCGGTGCCATTACATTGTGCCTGCTTCTATCAAATCTCCTCCTCTAGCACCTACAGATTTTCAGCCCCGCTCTTTCGCACATATTGCTTGACCCAGTGTCGAATTCGGGTGATCTTAGCCTCCTGGGAAAGCTCATCCCTTTCTGATGATATATAATAGGCCCCTTTTTTATGATATATAATAGGCCCGGTGACTGGGAAAATTTTAAGGGGCCTATAATTTTGTACAAGTATAATGAATTGGCCATTCCTGCCTGAATTGGCCATTTTTCCTATTTTTTTCTAATGTGGTTGCAACCCAATTGGCGATTTTTGAACCAAATATCTAATAGTGTGTAGCTCAAATGGTGGTTTTTAGCTAGATGCTTATTAAATATAGAGCAACTTGCCCAAACATAAAGAAGTTGCTACCCTATATAAATGTGTTTGAGTTACATGTTGTATGAATTTGAATTCATATCCTATATATTTCAATAATGCACAGATTGCTGGTAGAGAGAATCGAAAATCGGATGTCAGAGTCTTCGGCTAGTAGATTGAAAAGTGCCTCGTATTGGTTATGCTTGTGCAGGTGCTATCTTTTCACACACATCGCCTTCGATGAGTATTGCAATGGTTTGCCATTGGCTTATGTTTTAACCAATTCTCAAAAGACTAGGCCTATAACACAGTGGATGCAAGCCTTAAAGGATCCCGATTGGCTTCCTTCTTGCATTATTACAGATGATGGCCATGCTGAAATCGTGAAAAATATAACTTGTTATACCTTTAACCTTAAACCTTGTTCCATATGTACTAACCTTGTCTATTTGTATAGATTTTCCCTAGCGTGCCCATTCAGATTTGCATGTAACATGCGAGGAGGGCTTAGATTAATTGGTTGCATAAGAATGTCAAGAACAAGGTGGCACGAAATGAGATGTTCAAGGAACTTGGTGATATTATGTAGAGGACAGAATATTCTCTAGGAGGCAATGAGTATGGTGACGAGTATAGGGAAGCAGTAAAAAAAGAGGCCACTAAGAAACCGGAAGACTTGGTGAGAAAGTATCCTCAGTACCCTAAATTGGCGGCCGTCATGAGTAAGGAGTGGACCAAAAACATTTGTCAATGGGTATTGACTACAAGGATGTACCCCCACTCTAATCAAGAGACCAATGCTGCAATAGAGGCATGGCATTGTGCCCTGAAAAGGCACCTAGGCATTTCTACACATGCACTTCGAGAAAGGAGGATTAATTGGCTGCTCTACATTCTAACCAACAATGTGGAGACACCTTGTCTTCTAGCTCCATGAAGGAAGCCGGGTTTGTGGTAAACACCTCCCAGGAAGCAATAATAGAGTGTGCCATACGAGGTGCAAGGAAGATTGCTGATGAACAGGTCACATTTACCAACTTCGAAGGTGAGGCAGAAGTACAAAGTGAACGTATTGTAGGGCAAGGTCCATACTTTGTGAACGAGGCACACAAGAATTGGGCATGCTATGACTGCTCTTGGGGAGCCAAGGGCAACTTGTGTAAACACCAGGTTAAGGTTATGCAAATGCTGGGCAACTACAGGGATCAAGATGCTTGGGTCCCAATATGGAACAACTGGTGGGGGCATGGAGCACTTGAGGCCATGTGAAGATAGTTCATGGGGAGGAAAACCCATGTGAAGATGTGGCCGAGATTGTGAGCTTAGGAGAGGAGTCTCTCTCCCAAAAGGAGAGAAGAATCAACTTGGATAAGACAAAGGCATCCTTACAAGAAGTAATTTCTAGAGTGATGTCAAGAGCAAAAAATGATCCTAACATGCTAGTTGCAACTGATTCTCACATGAGACAAATGGACACTAGGTTTGAGAGAATGGAGGATGTCGCTGGCCCAAAAACCAACATGACAACCATATCAAGTATCCCTACCTTGGCAATCGAAGAAGTGTGGCAATAGTTTGGTAAGGCTCAAGCCTTTGATAGAGATTGGAAAGAGAAAGGACAAGGAAACAAAGAAGAGTTGGAAGCAAGTTGAGATGGAGAGGTTGTTGTAAGTGTTCTTTGTCACATTTTGAATTCATATGTTGAATATGATATTAACTTGTGAGTTCTTTTTCAAATTCGAGATATGTGAATCTATTGTATTGCACTTGGTGAAAAATCCTAAATTCAGGTTAAGATTTCAGGTCACACTGTAAGGCCAAACACAAACATTCACCCATTGGGCCCATTTAATTAAGAAGAGAATTGAAACAGAGGTGATCCTGGAGGGCGGTATACCCTACCAGCCAATATGTATAATTTAATCAAGAAGAGATAATACAATTTTGGATATTCACAACCATTGCACCCATTGGACCATTGACACTAAGGCACGTGCAGGTGATCCCGGAGGACGGTATACCCTGCCGGCCAATATATATAATATAATTAAGAAAGAGTGTATTTTAGGATTTTATGAGCATGTATTTTCTGGGGGGATCCCGGAGGATGTTATATCAGGTGGGATTCCAGAGGCTGGTAGACCATTGAGTTCCTCCATTTAATTTAAATAATGAATATTCACAGGAATAACATGGTTTAAATGAATTTGAAATTTTGAATTCCAACCACTTAATCTAACTTCACTCAAAATACTTGACGATGAATTCCAACTTCCAACTTGGAGATCTAAATTAGATTATAGATTATCAGGATTCACATTTGAGTAAAAAATTAGAGCAAAAAATTTACAGATTATCAGGGTTCACATTTTATTATCAGGGTTCACATTTTCATTCACAGAAATTTACAATCAGAAAGAATTTCATAGCGCTTCAGGGACTATACTTCAGCAAACGATTTTGGGGTCTCGTTTCACCTTCCACACCCTCTGGTAATTAGAAGGTGGATTTGTCTAATGCCAAACATTCATGTAGTTTCATGAGCATAGTCATGAAGCTTGCCCGTGTGCAATCCACCTCCTCTTTTTTGATCCAGTCAGGTTAATTACCATCTACAAGAAAACATAAAGAAGCATAAACAACATAGCCAACAATATGACAAAAAAAATTAAATTAAAAGACACTCACATTGTCCTCCTTGTTGCTTATCTCCTTCACAAATTTCTTCCTGAAATTAATCACATAGACACCAGAGTCGCTATTATTTGTGTTGTTGAGGAGTTTCGAGTGGAATACAAGATGCATTATGCAATGCACTTGCTTCATGCCTCCACCTCTTAAACATGTCATTTAGAAACCTGCAAGCAGGAGTGAGCAAAATTCAGAGGGAAAACTACGAAATCAAGAAATACGTACAATGTGATGTACTCCTGGTCGGAGCATGCAGGGGTTCATAAGAATCCAGGTGCAGGATAGAAGGACAAGGCTTCCCAAGCCAAGCACAGGCTAATCTGTCTGTTACCAATATATGAAGGCTCAATGACCACTGTGGAATAGCCAATTCAAGAACAATTAATTGCAAAAAGGTGAAAGCTAAATAGAGAGAGTCGAGTGCTTACCTAGCATTCACAGGAATGTAATAGAGCTGTGCTGTCTGGATTTTCCAATGTGCCTTGCCAAAAGGATTTTGGGGATCAGCTTGGCAAATTGCTCATAAGCACCACCCACGCCATTGCTTCTGCTTAAGAACAGGCCGAATGCAGCTGGATGCAGGAATACATGATGGCACCTCTTCTGGATCAGAATCGAGTGTAGAATTACCATGTAATAGTGCAATTCAGTGATTAATTATGCAGAATCTAGCAATTAAAATGTGAGGAGAACTTACAGCATATAAGCACTGACGCAATACAAATCAATGTTTCCAGCGATATCACCTGAGGCCATGAAATTTTGGGCCTCGAATTTCTGGATGTGGAACTCCACATTCTAGGATTGCTTGCCCACCTTGATATAGGAGCTCTCAACAACCACTAGATATGTCAAATTCAGGGGGCTATGCCATCGTTCAGAATCAATACCTTTCTGGTATGAGATCACATAATTTAGGAAAGAAGGATCAATGGAATATAGATGAAACAAGACTATCTTGCTAGGTTTTGGAAGATTATTTTGAGGACAAGGGGGCTTCTCTTCAACCTTTTCATGGACAATCCTATTGGGGGCAATGTCAAGGGATTTGCGCCTAGATTTCAGAGCTGGGTGCTTCACAGGGATCTTGGGCTTCACCTGAGACCTCAGTTTCGGGTGAGGGGAGGAAAATTTACATGCGGCAGCCTTCACCTCCTTGTCCAAATCATTCTCGTCCCGCTGATCCTGCTCCTGTGAAATACTCGGCCATAGCTCCTCATCTGAGATCAGATTCTTGTGCCTCATCCTGATCCTGGCCTTTATCTCTTCGATTTGCTTGTGTTGGGACTCTAATTCGGCAGCTTTCTTCCCCTCCACATGAAGATTAATAAATTCTTCTCTTTGGCTCTTATCTAATAGGCCATGTCAATTTGCTCATCAACCACCACTCCGATCGGCATTCTTACTCGCTGCAATTTCCTTCTCAAATTGTGGGCATACGTGAAATTAGGATCCCAGCTCCTGTTCAGCGAGACTTTACCATAATTTCTTTTCTTCACATTGTGTGTCAGATGCTTCGAAATCCTCCCCCTTGGAGCATCAGGAACCCTAAATTTATCATACAGTTCATGGACTCTGCACCTATGATTCTTGAGTTCAACCTTTCGGGAATATGACTTGGTGCAATCCTCAACATGACAAAGCCATCTCATAGACCCTTGATCATAAACGTAATCAGGGGCCTCTTGAGCCTCGAACTTGGCCCGATCAGGAATATCCAACTGTGGCTCATGATCTATAACTTGAGCCTTATCATCTGCGCCATCCTTCATCTCCTGCCTAGACTGATCTCCCTGTACTTGGTCGATAACAGAAACTCCAGGACTTTATTCAATGTTCTTCTCCCTCACTTCCATTTTCTCTGGCGGTCTCGGCTTAGGAGACTACACCTCAGCTCCGATTCATTTTTCGGGTTGGGAAAGAACTCCCGAATCTTGAATGACGATAAAGCCCCTTCGTCAAACACATTGTTATCTCCCAGGCTGGTATTCAAGCTAATTTCCAATGGAATCGACTCATCCATCTGCCACATACAATAAGAAATAGTTAAGAAACATAAAAAAATGTTAAACAACACTAAAACAGAGTTACAGGGGGTGATTTTACTACGGTAACTTCTTAAATCGTCTGTAAATCCTTGTCCGAATGCTTTCACGATTAGATAGAACCCCGATAGCGACAACGCGACTGCAATCGCTCGATAAATTGAATTGTGCACAAGGAATCTCTTTGAAAGGGGGAAGAACACTCTGGCGCTCAGAAAAATTCTTGGACTTCAACGGAGTGCTATTTCATCCTCTGGTATCTCCATCCACTAGTGCAGTATAAGATTGGCCAAGTACGCCTCATTAATGGCCTACAGGAATTTCATTCAAATCTGACGTAGGGTTAAAAATTGGGATCTCGGACGATGGTAGGCAAGATGGAATCTAATGGCTGCGATTTAATGACTTATTGCATAACGATGGAGATTCACGCCCACCGCAGTGGAACCACGTCAGCAAAGGACCATGTCAGCCGTGGGGTGATTCCGGAGAAGGGGATCTACCTCCCAGAGCCCGGGGAACCCGGAGGGCGGGATCACTTAGGCGGATAACGTCCACCCTTAACATTCGATCCTGGAGGAAGGGATCCACGTGATTGGGCCCAGGGATCCCGCAGGGTGGGATCACCTCGGAGGATAACGCCCGCTGTTAACAGCAACGGGCCGGATGATCCCAGAGGAGAGGGTCCACATCAGCCGCGCGATCTGGCACTGGGTGGGGGGTCTCAGAGGATCTCAGCCATAGAAACAGAACCACGTCAGCCGAGATCCACGTCAGCCGAGATCCACGTCATTGGGCCTGAGGATCTCGGAGGGCGGGATCACCTCGGTGGATATCGTCTGCTGTTAACAGCCACGAGGACGTGTGATCTGGGAGGACGGGATCCGTGCATGTCAACCGCGCGATCAGGCACTGGGCGGGGGATCCTAGTGGACCTCAGCCACCTTAGCCGTAGAAATGGAACCACGTCAGCTGGGATCCACGTCAGTGGGCATGGGGATCCCAGAGGGCAGGATCGCCGCAGCATATATCGTCTGCCATTAACAGCCACGACATAGTGTGATCCCGGAGGAGGGGATCCGTGCACATCAGCGGCATGATGATCCGGCACGAGGGGATCTACGTCAGCCGTGGGTGATCCCGAATGAGGGGATCCACCTCCCGAAGCCCGTGGATCCCAGAGGGCATGATCACCTAGGCGGATAATGTACGCCGTTAACAGCCAAGGGGGGGGTGATCTTGGAGAAAGGGATCCACATCCCTGCGTCGGGGGATTCCGAAGATCAGGATCACCTCGGCGGATAACGACCGCCATTAACAGCCACCGGTGGGTGATCCCAGAGGAGGGTTCCACGTCCCCGGGCCCGGGGATCCCAGAGGTCAGGATATACCGGTGGTCGATAACAATTCCATTATCGCCCACGTCCAGGGAATCCCGGAGGACAGGATCGTTCAGGATCACACCAAACCCCGAACGGCTGGGATCGCATGGGGTTTTCTATGGCTGAGATTGTCTGTGCCTACGTGGCGTGCACCCGTACGGTCGAACATGATCTCCCGAATGGATCCCGTTGGGAGCGATTCGCGATATGGGAGGACATTTTTTTGACCTTCGGGATCCCCAAAACTAGGGTAAAAGTATCTTGAGCCCTTAAAAGGAGGTTAATCAAAAAGGAGAAAGCGGATAGATTCATTACAAGAGTTGGATCCGAACTATTAGCCAAGATATTGATAATATGCGTGGTGTTTCATTGGTTTCTAGTCTCTTCTCCCTGCTTTGGACCCATCCCACCAAAAATAGATACTATATTCATTATCTCAAATTCACTAAAAATGCTCTCAACACCACCACCAAATTGCCCTCGAACCCATTGGAAAGGAATAGTTGCTACTATTTATTGACTCAAATTCACTAAAAGACATTTTAACAAGACACCCGTTCGGATCTCTCTCGAACTCATTGGTAGAAGAATGGTTGCTAGTATATTTAATACAAATAAACATAGGTTGCTTATTCAAACAAACCACTCAAAAAGTATGGTGAGGGAAAGCACAAGTATTGTGCTAGATTCTCCCTTTCATTTGAGAGAGAGAATTGTCATCATTCTCAATAGTGACCACTCCAAAGGCCATTGGGAGGAAGCATCGCACATCAACACTAGTGGCTGTAAGAGGAATTCTAATATACCCTCCCTTTAACCGCAACAATCCCAATACTAATTTGGCTGGCCATGATTCGTCACAAAGGCAATGTAATATTCTATGTTTCACCTTTTTCTAGCACAATATCTAGACACTTGGTAACGATGATAGCCTCGGAAAACTTTTGAATAGAATCATATTTTTAAAATTGTTGAGCTTTAGCATCTTCTTATAGACCCTTTCTTTTTTTAGATTCTCATAAGTGTTTGATTGATTGCTGTATTGATAGGAGTGAGTTTAGGGATGTAGGAGTTTGTTGAGATCTGAAGGGCAATATATACTTATAGTCAAATATGTGAATGTAATATAGAATGTAATATCTATAATTCATCTTTTGTTCGGGATGTAGGTACATTATTGTTGTTCTTTCCCTCTTCCAGGGACACTTACATTAGTGTATTTATAGGGTGAAATACATGTATATATTTGAGGGGTTGTTGGGTTCCCCTTTTTGGGTTTGGGGAGGGTTTTACATATAGCTAGAGCTTTGGTTAAAAGATGATTTTGTACATCCTTTTGTAACCTTATCTGTTAAAAACGTTCAAGATAAAGATTGCTTCGAAGTGTCCGGGCATCTTCATTTTACAACTCACCCATCTAATGTGCCACACATCCAAACCATCCCCATCCAATCTGCAAATCAGGGGGGCTAAAGGGGAAGTTTGGGGCTGCTAGAAGTGTCTTGACTCAGAAAAAGAATGTTTATAGCCTCCTTGAGATAAATGCTTACAAAAAGAAAGTCTATACTACCACCTTTTGCACATATATATCAATAGGAGTAGTAGCCATGACCCAATGGAAACTATGAAAGACCAGAGGTTTGGACCCAATTAACATAACCGGGTCTTTGCCATAGTAACGTCTCTTCTCATATATACATATCTTTGTATCAAATAGACCTTTGGGCCATATAGATCCTTGTATATAATATATGTGTATACACGAGCGCAGTAACAAATCACACTATTAAATAATTGGAAAGCGATATAGACATATATTTGGCAACGATAGAGACGTACACAACGAAAAAGGTGCTCACATCCCCGGAAAATCCCCCATTGAGGAACCGGGGGACTTGAGAGCAAGGGGTTATTTCTTTTGCAACGAGGAATTTTTTAAGAAAGGGGTATATTGTACAGGGGGAGATTAGCAAAAACGAGGGATTCTTGAACAAAAGGGTATATTTTAATGGGGAAATTAGTAGAGATAGGGGATTGCAAATTCACATTGGGGCATTTTCAAGAAAGGCAGATTGGGTCAAAAGGGAATTTGCGAATGCATTAGGGTAATTTCAAGAAAAGAAGACTGGTTCAAAAAGGGAATTTGCAAATGGATTGGGGTGTTTTCAAGAAAAGGGGACTAATTCAAAAGGGAATTTGCGAATGGATTGGAGTATTTTCAAATAAAAGGGGAATTGAGTGAAAGGAAAATTACTGAAAAAACTGAGGACTACAATAAGTATCAAGGTATTTTCAAGCAAAAGCGTAGTTTGAAAAAAAAGCAATGCCAGGTTTCTTCCAAGAACTTTCAGGTGGTGAAGGTTGCCCGGTGTTCTTTCCTAGAAAAAGATATTATGACCCCTTGCATAATTCTTTGCTCTAAAGGGTGGAAAAGTACATGGAAATTGAAACACAGCGTTGGGGAAACCTTTTTCCTCCTATCGGAAAATTTCCTGTAGTTTTCTAACCCAATCGGATTTTATAATTTTGAATCGGATCGTTCCTGCAATCAAAATTCACAACCGGATCCCATTTCATCAAGACAAAGAAAATTCAAAATATATTAAAATCAAGCACTCAATACCGAAGCACTTATACCTATAATATCACATTAGAACAGAACCAAAATGCGACATTGAAGCTATGGCTATGCCATATAGATAATAACATAAATAAAATTTGAATATTATATCACATTATGATGTCATGGAACTTAAGTAAATCAGAATGTAAAGTTAAAAACAATTTGTCTTACAAACAACATTGTAGCTATGCCAAAAAAGAGACTGGTAGATAAGAGACTGTACAGTTCTCCTTTATGAAGAGATAAAACAGTGAGGAAGAAGTTGCATGCATTCCAAATTTTGTCTCTATTGTAATTTAGGCTGGATATGCAATAATGGAGTGTTTGTTTACAAAGAATACAATGATGTGTTCATGAAGTTCCAAGTAATACTGTAGTAAGAGTGGCTTAATTGGACATCCTGAAGCTGGATTTCTTCTACAAGTAATACATTAAAGTGATAAAGAAATGAGAGAGAGATTACATGTTTACCTTTCTCATCATGCAACTCTAGTAGTAATAGGATTGAATACATGAAAAATGAAATTGCCTGGCATTTCACTGGGTCTGAGTTATCATTTCGGCTCTGTGACCCAGCAATCAAAAGCCACTTGCCCTTGCATAAAGCTTGCTGGGCTATAACAGGCTACCTCTGCAAAAATTCCAAAATTACAATCAGAATGCTATTAGAAATTAGAAGCCCATGGCCATGGCAGCATACAAGTCATAAACAATCTGGATTTACAGAGAATGAGTTAGGAAGTCAGGAAAAGCAACAATTTTGGAATTTCGAAATTGTTTAGAGATGCAACAAGTCCAAGGAAGAAACCTGTGAAATGGTTCTGCTGTGCAACTCTGGCTATATATGCATCGCTTGTTTCCGCTGCTCTGCCAATGGTCTCGCTAATGGTGGCACTGTGTTAATCAGATCCTTCCGCTGTCATAAGTATTATGGTCTGTCTGCTCTGCTGCGTTTGAGAAAAAAAACTTCCGCTATAAAATCTTTCGCAACTGTAAGTAATATTATGGCCTGCTAGTTTGCTAAATGCATCACCTGATTCTGCTCGCAAGGAAGGGCTCTCGAGATTTTAGGTAGGTCGCATCCTATGCAGCAACTTTGGGTGAAAGTCCGGCAGCGTTTTTAAATCGGTTCTTCCTTTTTGCCTCCAATTTCCCTCCAAGAAATCCCAATTGTCAATGTGCGTTAAATTTCTACAGCTCTGGTTTTTCGATTTCTTTAAACTTTTGTTCTGACAGGCTAGTAAATGCCGGTTGAGGCTTTACCTGTCGGCTAATTTCTGGAAATTAAGGATATCTTGCCGGAACAGGTTCCGAGATTTTGCTTGGCTGGACGGTGATGTGGCAAAGAGAAACGGCAAAGTTCCCTTTGCCCCGGACTTTCCCCAACGCTGCATACGATGCATAAATGTTGATGGCTAAATTTCGGTGCTATATCCAAGTTGGATTCTTATATATCGGCCCTCTTCACAAAATGTTCAGCGCTTAGAAAGGAAGTATATTTGTTGAAATAAGAATTGCTTTGGCGCCTAAAATGGCTATGGCGGCCATTTACATCAACGGATCTGCTCTCTACGAACAGAACACAGCGGCTAGCGCCATCTGCATCTAGAAAAGACTATGCCAGGTTTATTTTTTCTGAGCAACTAGCTACAGGCTAATTCTAAGGGCTTGCTACATGCTCTTTGTTTGCCTTAGACAACTTGGCTCAGCTCTGGAAAACACATGTTCTCTTTTGTTCACAGTTCCGTAGACGAGATCCGGCAAACCATTTGCTTAGCTACAACAGATGGTGATGCACTTGTCTAAGAATGGCAAGTACCAAGTTTTGTTGGGCCAAAAACGGCTTACCTTGGCATGATGCTTATTGCAAGCCCGCTTCTAAGCTCGGACGATGAATCGGCCAATTCTAGAGACTTTAGGGACCGGGTCGCTTGTTGATGCATCAAAAAGAAGCCCCAAAAGATGGAGCCGGATTAGAGACGAAATGCATGGAGCTAAGACCGACGCTCTCACTTTCGTGTTTGGCGGATATTTAGTCATCCAAAGTTCTTAATATTCTCGCTTAAGTTGATTGTAAAAGAATAAGCTAAATAGTATAAGGATTTGATACTTAAAAGAAAAGGGTACAAAGTGAGGTAGGATCATTGTGCCGTTATTGCTTGCTTGGAAATGCATACATGCGTGCTTGTTGTCAAGATTTTGTGCCCGGTGAAGCAAGCTTGATGACATGCATCATTTTGCTTAATCGATTAAAAGGATTGAGGTGTCTAAGATTAAAAGGATCGAGGTATTTAATCATGGTACTTACCTAGCATTTGTTGTCGCCTTCATTGCTAGTTGTGTAAATATTAGGTGCATGTGCAAAGTCGCCTCTACATCTTACGTATGTTTAATGCTAAGGCAATAGAGTGCTCCTCGTGTTTTAGAGGCCTTGTTATGTTATCTTGTTTGTAGGGATTGCTTAATGTGCATACTTTGTTTGCTTAGGTTTCTTAGCTTTCTTAGGTCCGGCCTCCACTTAGTTGGCATGTGTAAGAATAATAAACTTGCGGTCAGATATAGGTCATACAATTTCTTGCTAGGTTGTTGCCTAGTTTAGGTGTACTGATCTTATGCATCTGGCCACAAAAATGGGGTAGATATATGATTAACACAGGTCTACGCTGATCAAACAGATTGAACATTTGGTTTGGCTAAGGTATGTTGTCCTATAATCTGTGTATATTGGACTTTAGGTATAATATAAGACCGGCTAGTGGTCTAGCTCTAAAAGAGTAACTACTATGGTCTTGGTACTCAATGGGCTGCCTTGCCAACATACCTTGTGCAATGAGAGGTTTAAGAATTTATGATTTTACATGATTTGGCACTTAGGCTTATGAATCTAATGGGAACCATTTGGAAATGGTCCACCATGTGCTGTGGTGAGCAAAGCTGTGTTAATATCAAGAGATCTATGTCTGGTTTGCAGCAATGTGCTAAGGCAAGTTTCTCGGCCTAATGTGCAAAATGGCCTAATGTTTCTCGGCAAGCAATTTCGTCTCCAAATCCAAATCAAGGTTTTTTCTTCTCCATCCCTTGCTGGTACAATAGAAGAATGCCTCCTGCTCCAGCAATGGATCATCTACCAAAAGTGAAGGTGCAGAAGCAATTTTGTGAATAATAGCCAAGAGGGTGGAGGAAGTCATTTGAGTTCCCCAAGGGCTTCTTCATTTGAATGTATCTAAGCAGGCACTCAGTTTGAATATAGGTATTTTTTACTGTAGTATACATGACCTTTATGTTAATTTCAAGTAATTCTGATACTCAAAATTCTGTATTGTAATTCTATATTCTGAAATAATGAGAAATCTTATTTATTTCCTACTGATCAATTTGTCATTTATCAACTCGTTTGAAATGAGTATTATCTAGGGTATTATCCTACAAATAATAATAGGGTATTCTTTTATGAATGATGATAACAGGGTATCATCTGAAATAGGGTATTATCTTACAAATGATAAGGGGATATGTTATTTCAGGATATTATTTGAAACATGTTAATAGGGTATTATCTAAAATAGGGTATCATTTGAAAGAGGGTATTATATTACAAATAATAATGGGGGATGATTTTACATCTTTTGAAAGGGGGATTGCGACACCAACGTAGGAAAAGGGGGATTGTGGCCAAATACCCCGATTCCAAAAAACTATTTTATCCCCTGTTGTTCGATAGAAAAAGGGGATCTTATAGGTATTTTTTAGGGGTATTTTCTGGGGTATGGAAGCACCTTTTTCGTAGTGGTATCTAAAAAGGATACATTTGTAAAAAAGATAAGACTCGCGAGAGACACAAAACCGGCCGATAGGCTTGTCATTCATCACAGCAGCAGTATACAATGTTTGGAAGAGAGAGGGGTAGCCGACCATAGGAACAATATCGGACTACCCCATAAGAAAATATGCCAAGGCAATATAGAAGGGCAATGGCGACAACTTCTCATCGGGATAAAAAACCCCGCCCTTTCGGGTTTTCGAGGAAATCCCTAATGAGAAATGGTCGAATGTGTTGCCCGGAGAACAGAGAGAAAAACGGACGAGAGCGAAGGCGAACATAGAGCACGACCCCAGACAATGGTGAAAAACCCCGAAGGTAACGAAGAGGAGGATGAACAGAAACGCGACAGGTCCCCAGGAACGGGTGGAATATAATAAAACCTGCAAAACCAGAGAACTCCCAAAAACACCCGTAACGGTTAGAACTACAAAACAAGCATAGTCATAAAAAACTGGATCAACAAAGGACCGAAGAGACGAGAAATAAAAATAGGTAGAAAAAGAACATAACAGGAAAAGATAGCATCACCCCTAGGGTGGAAAAAGCAGCACCCAGCGGGTGGAAAATCGCTATATCAAAATATGCCTTACCCTCAAGGTGGACAACAAGTGGAGACTAACATAGTAGAATGCGAAGGAAACAACAACATGGAAAAGCCACCCCCACAAGTGAAGAACACAAAAGTGCATGAACAAATAAAAATATATAAATGAAAAAGAGGTATACGCCACGGAGCGGGGGGGGGAAGGGGGGAAGCTACGAGAACGGCGAATGCCGGCCAGAAGAAGACGATAACCCGGTGCGGAAAACCACAATGGCCTAATATAGGCTCGTCCTTTCCTTAATGGCGATCCGATGGCTCCTGATCGATGGGATTCTCGGGAAAGGACTCATGAGACACAAAACCGCCGACTACCAAAGGACTTCCTCCACTATAAGCCCAGCCGCCGCGCGACACCTCCAAGTGTTGAGCCTGATCGCTGGCACATAACGAGAGAGAAGAAGAAGAAGAGCCAACGATCGCGGAGCACACTGGGCACCTCATGTGGAACTCCCCGAAAGCCGGGTCGGGTCATGCTTGACGAGCCGAATGAGTACCATATTGGGATGGATTCAAGCCTATAGCCAGAAGACACTCCCGCCACCACCCCCGAGCAGTCGGATAAGATAAAGGACGCAAAGAAGAAGGCGAGGAACTAAAAAGAGGGGTCGAGGGAGGATCGAGGAGAGGATAAGAACCGCAGAAATAAGGCCAAGGATAGTGACGGGGCAGGCGGCTGCAAGCGAAGCTAAAGAAATGGTATGACCACGAAGCAAGTTGGTCGCGCTTTGAGTGACGTAATAAGAACATCAACATGTGATAAGGAAAAGAAAGATCACGCCAATTGAGAGCAAGGGCCTCCGAGATGCGCAAAAAGCCAAGAAAGGATAGGACTAATGAATGAAGAACGCCGAGCCGAGAGGGAAAAGAAGCTACGGATGTGCGGCGAAGAACAATTGAGCCGAACATGCCGAGGCAAAAAGAGGAAGAAAGATACGAGGGGGCGAAGCTCGGGAAAGTAGACCTGACGCTACCAAAGAGGGTAAAAGGTAAAGTGGCGGAGGGGAAGGTTGAAGACTTGATGAAAAGGATATGGCCACCGAGGCCGGGAATTTAAATGGAGGAAGGAGACCTATGAGGGATGATAAAGAGGCGAAAAAGGCCGAACGACAAAAGGCTAAGCCGGAGAAAAGGAAACGATAGGAACCGCACCAAATAACAAACTACGGAACATCGCTAAGTAAGTCGAAAGAGTAGACGGGCACCTGAGGAAAAAAAACTAAAGGTAAAGTTGAAAAAAACAAGGGAACCTCCCCCGGGGTGAGCAAGCGAGAGGCAAATAAGCCACAACAACATAAAACCATGTTAACTTTATTCAAATTGACAACTAAAAACATAAAGAGCTACATGACGCCGACATCCCAAGAAAAGTTGCGATAGATGGGGCAATAAAGCTAATGAAAATGCATCAAAAACAGAAATTCTTTAATAAAGGATGCCCATGACGATCCCTGTCCCAAAGTAAAGGCCACCGTGGTGCGGGTGACCAATGAAGAACCACCGGTGTGATACGAGCCCCATATGCGGTGCATGGTGTAAAACACGAGGAACTAAAGAGGGCTGAGGAAAAACAAAATTATTAAAGAGGCGCCAATCATATGTAAAAGCATCGGTGGAATAATGATGCGATATGGGAAGCGAAAGTATTATAAAATGTGAAGCTTGTGATTAAGGGGAGAGGCAAAACGATCAACATGATGCGGCCCCATAAAGAATCAATATAGTGAAAACACCACGGGGCAAGGGCAAACTCAAAGATTGAGGAAGACGGGAAAGATAATCACCCACTCGCTTTGGGAACGTGGAATCCACAAATGCTCCAAAGAGATAGAAAATGAAAACAAATTAGGAATATTTCTAAGGTAAGAAAATGAATATCTGGCGAAGAAGAACCCCCTTTTTGCAGAATGGTAGCAACGTTCAAGTTATCCCCCCGAACAGTGACCAGGCGAGCCTGGAGAGAAGGCAAGGCAGAGCGTAAAACCTGATAGAAAGCAAAGAGTTCACGCCAAGTGGAAGAATGAGATAACCCGACTTTAAAAAAAAGGCCAACAAAATCCATGCGGGGCTGCCCTGGTAGCAAGAGCCACCCCCCCCAACCAAATGAACTAGCATCAAAAACAAGGACGGCAGAAGGACGACGGGAGGAAGAAATAGGGCGAAAACTCAAAGATGAGGCGATGGATTCCCATAAAACAATTTCCATGCGAGCTAAAGAAGACAAAGAAATAGGGGCATCCCAGTGCCAAGGTTGAATAAGGCGATAAGAACAAAAAGTTAAAACAGAGACAAGGGAGCCGAAAACAATGCGAAGAGACTGGAGAAAGCCCAGGAATTTGGCAAGGTGCCGTGAGGTAAGATGGGAAGCAGAAATAAGCGAAGAAGATAGGCGAAAAAACTTGGCCAATTTCTTGGAAGACAGGCAAATAACCATGGCAGAGGCATCAAGGAGAAAACCGAGAAAAATAGCACGATGAGACAAACGCAAGCGACACTTTGGCCAGGCGATGAGAAAGCCGACAGATTGCAAATCGGAAATGATGCGATGTTGAAGAGAAATAGGATCCTGCTGAGTACAAAAAAGAAAATCATCCATGTCAGGAGTGCAACGAATACCAGCCGCTCTCCAGTGGCGGACTAAAGGGCGCATCAATTTGGTAAAGACAAAGGGGGCAGAGGCCAGGCCAAAAAGAAGCATAGTGAAAACAAAAAAGTGGGAATCAAACTGAAATCCCAAAAAGGTATGATGAGGACAAGGGGGCGTCACCTTGTGGAACCTGTCAAAACCACGTGCATCAATGGGAGGGGGCGATTTTTACCCTTTTCCGTATGTATACTAGGGGTCATAGGGGTTTTGGGATGTTCTTCTAGTTGTAAAACCATACGGAAAGGGGTTGAATTTGCCTATCAGAAATACGTATACTAGGGGTTTTTTGGCTACCCTATGCACGCAGGTGGCATATCCCTTATAAAGAAGGTGGATCCCCCGGGGATGAGGAGGCCAGATGGGAACATGGTGGTAACCAGATTTCAGGTCCAAAGTAAAAAGAAAATCCTGGGGTTGAAGAACAAACAAAGCATCTGCGAATTCGTGAATTTAAAAGAAGGAAATCGATAAAAAGGAATTGAGATAGCGCAAGTCGAGAATCAGGCGAAACTTATGGTCACCCTTGGGTACAACGCCCAAGGGTGAGCAGAAAAAGGGACAAGAGGAGACTTGCATAATAGCCAACGTAAAAAGATCTTGGAATAGCGTAATCCGCGAAAGGAATATGGGAAGACAAGGAAGAAAGATTTGGGCGAAAATATGGTTGAGAAGGGGGTCCCTGGGCCCAAGAAAGAGCATAACCAAATCGGATCCAAGATAACACAAGAGGGTGAGCGTAAATAGAATGCCAAAAAGGTAAAGAAGCAAAGAGACGCACACACAAAGTGCAAAGTCGATAGTAAGAGTCAAGAGCCACCGGATCAAAGGGAAGATGGGGCAAAGCAGAGGTAAAAAGTTGGCAACCGCGAAAAAAAAAACGACTGCTTAGGAAAACAAGATGTTTTATTAATGATCAAAAGGAAAATACAACACGATTGCAAAAACAACAAAGACGGCTCAAGAAGACCAAGGTCGAGGCAACACAGAGGAGGAAGGGTCAATGTTGTGGTGGCGGAATAATGCATCAAAGGAGCGTGGATTGAGAGGTACAACCCGAGAAAAATAAGGGGAGGAAGAAGGAGGAACAAAGATTATGGGAGAACTCGGCGACGAAAAACAATTGTCCGGTGTAGCAGGGCTAAACCGGCCCACAAAAAGTACAACTGAGGGTAGAGGAATTGGCGTAAGAAGCGCCAGAAGAAGAAAAAGAAGTCGAGGAAGGGTATGGCGTAAGGTCGAGTATAAGATAGACGCTTCTCCCCGGCTTAATTTCTTAGCTCGATGCAGCGCTTGGACTCTTCCAAGAAAAGTTCAAACTAGGGGACTCAAGCTAAAGTGCAAAGCAACGCCATAGCCATGTTGATCCGCAATAAGAACAAATTTCATCTCCCCGATCCGCCAAACGCTTACCTTTCCTCCACCATCCGCATCACATCATCCCAATGGCAACCCCTAACATAGCAAGCCGCCCGCGGATCCACCGAATCGAAAGTGTCCATAGCAGACGAAACTGTAATAATGCCGCATGGAGTCGCGGCCAAAGGAAGGAGTAGGGCGAGCGCCCGCCTCGGTCGTCCCGGCTGAGATGCTCCAGCTTGAGTCCTGACCGACAACCGCCGGGTCATCGGTCCGGAGTGCCTCGAGGTAGCCCGCCGTCTGGCAGCCATGAAGTAGCCGAGTGAACTCGAGAAAAAAGTGCAGCAGAAACGGAGGGGCGTAAGCGTAAAATGCGTATGGAAGGGAAGAAAAAGAGGAGCCATCTGAGTAGAAGAAGCAGAGAAGGCAAAACCAGCAGGAGAAGAAAAAGGAGTAGCAAAGGCTGAGGGGAACGGAAAGGAAAAAATAGATGAGACAGATATCTACGGGTTGTGGAGGAAAAGGAACCAAAAATGAAAGATCGTGCTCAAAAGAAAGGGAAGCTTCACGCTGATCGCCGAAAGTACCGTGAATCACGAAGCGAAATGCGGGGAGAAAGCGACGCAGAAAGAGGAGCCGGTACTTGCTATAGGCGAGATCACCAATGACCTCAAAAAGAAAATCATGAGAACACAAGCACAACTTTAAAGAAAAACACGCTAATGCCGCCCAAAGAGGAAACGGCGAAAATTTCCAAAGAAGTCAACGAAAAATCACCGACAACGTAATGAAAACAAAAGACGTGAAAAGCACCATCACGATAAACCATAAGAAAGTACTGAAATAATACGAAAAAAAAAAGAAGAAGCAACCCATGGAAATGTAAAAATACCTAGTCGTAAAGCAAAACATAAGTTGTCAAGAACAAAGCGCAATGGTGCAAGTGAACATAAGTTGTCAAGAACAAAGTGCAATTATGCATGAAACGGCCGATAACGCACAAACCGAAATAGATATCAAATTCACAACATAATATTAAGAATAACACAAACGAGGAGAGGTGAAAGAATCATAACATAAAATGACACAGTAGCCCAAATATCGCCACAACCATAGAATAGAGCGAAGCATCGAAAAACCATTTAAAACACAGTAGCAAGAAAAAATCCAAACCCCCCATGGGCAAATAATTAGAAAAGCGAGCTTTATACCAAGAAACCCCATGATCCACTTGTTGCCCAATAAAAGAACCCATAACAACGTGCAAAAAACGGATAAACATGAAAAGGACAAAAGGCAACTCATGAGATAATGCTAATAAAACATAAACCATGATAGACGTAAAAATCACAACATGATATAAACCACAACGAAAAGGTAAAAGAATCCTAGAGATGAAAAAACACAGCAACCCGAATAGCGCAACAACCACAGAATAGAGCAGAGCAAAAAATAATCCAAACCCATCATGGGAAAATAGCAAAAAATAAGACAAACCCATCAAGGGAAATAACGATAAAAGCGTGTCTATAGCAAGAAACCCCCCTAAAGCGCGAAAAACGTAAAGAGAACATAAGAAAGAGAGGGACGAGCAACAAGCCAAAAACAAGAATCCCAACGATGAATAACCAAGAATATGGCAAATAACTGCATAATAAAAGAAAGACGAACCCATACGAATGTGCAAAAAATGGGTAGGCACGAAAAGACGAAAAGCAACTCTTCAGATAATGCCAAGAAACCATAATAAACCATAAACCATGATAGACGTGGGAATCACAACATGATAAAACAACAAGACCAAACAAAGAGGTAAAAGAATCGTAGGGATGAAATAATACAACAACCTCAATAGCGTGACACTATGTCCATGCATATAAAGCCAAATATGCAACCCCCTTATGCCAAACCCCCAAGTTATCGAGAATAGAAAATAACGTAATACCAAATGAAGGAAAACCATTATAATGTTATATATATAAGGCAACAAAAAGTACGCAACCAACCATTCAAAGGGAAAAAATAACAGGACAACAAAGGACCCATCCACAACTAGTATAACATAGCGCCAACACAAATGATGGCCCACATATAACATTAAACAACCTATGGTTTATGAAGGATGCCCATATACAAAGAAACCACCGCAATCACCCAAATACGTAAACAACAACAAACAAAGCTACCCAAAGAGAGAGAAAGCCCGAATCAAACCTCATAAGACATCTCGTAAAAAAGCCCCAATAGGTGCACCATACCCGAGAAACAATAAGTAAGAACCTTAAAGAAAGGACATATGAAACCGTAAACCTACATAACGGGCGTGAAAGCCCCACATCAAACATCTAACATAAAAAAGAAAAACATTTATCTTATTCCATTTTATTCAAAGATGGCATTAACACCCTTACAACGCCCAAACACAAAAAAACATCTCCCGAGATCGTGGATAATCGGGCAAGGAGGCCCAATGAAATTCGCCGATAAGTCTGAGAAATTGAGGAGGATACTCAAATAAAAATGAGCAAAAACTCAAAAGAAATTGTATGGGACGAAAGACGAAAAGCCCCATAGCAAAAATGATGTCTCCCCAGAAACGAGCCCGAAATACACGAAATAAAACACCCTACGAAACAAAGGAGAGAAAGCAAAATAAAGGCACAATGCCCTAAGAATTCTTCTGCCAATCGATGTTCCAGATGTTCCAAACCAAAGCATTCCGAGCAGAAGGGTGCAAGGCCTCCAAATGTGAGGCATAAAGATGGTGCGTGGTCATCGGAATCTCTGGTGGTGAAAAAGGTGGAAAAAAGCCCGTGAGGGAAAATCTTGGCGGTGAGCACAAAGGACAAGGAACGGCATCTGACCCGAGAACGTAACAAGAAGGTAATCGGGCAAAGAACCAGATGCCCAAAGCCGCGCTGGGGAAAAAGGGGAGCCATGACAGAAATATAAAGATCAAGAAGCCCAAGGGGAAGCAATGAATGGCGACAATCCGCAAGCCGAGTGAATGGAGGCCAAGAACAGCTGGAAAAGCATGCAGAAACCAGAGGCCGCCAAATTTCAGCAAAAATAGCGAGCCTAAGAGAAGCAGCCAAAAATACAACAGAAGAGTTGATGGCAAATAAGCGAAAACATACCAGAGAAGAGTCGGAATGAACAGATTTGGCCAACATAACACAAAAAAGGAGGCAAACCCGACCGGAAAACTTGAAGCCACGGCTTAAAATCCGGAGACAGCGCCCATGCAAAGAAAGAGAAGATCCAGGGAACAGAGGCGGGAAACCAAATCGCAGAGGACAAATACAGCTAAGAACAAAAAAGGGGATAGAAAGAGCAAATGTAGCCCAGGTTGCGGCCATGCCAGAGAGGCTAAGAACAGAGAAAAAAGCGCAGAGCTGAAGATAACACTAAGGCAACGAATCTTCCATGCAGCCAGCATCATGCAGGGTAAGGCAGAACAAGAAGGGAGAATGACGGAACAAAAAAATGAAGTGAGCATAAATGAACCGAGAGGACAGATAAGCCGGAGCCGGGGACTAAAGAGATGACAAAATTGCAACCAAAAAACAACGGCAGGCCCGCAAACCGAGAAGAAGCTCGAAGCAATCAACGGATAGATCAGATAAACAAAGAATAGAAGCATGCGCCCCAACGCCCAGTTCATCCAACCCGAAAAATCATCCCCCACAAACCCAAAACATCCACAGTACATGATCAAGCCATTCAACAGAACGGACCAAGAGCCCAAAACGAACCCATCACATCCGAACATCCCAAAAAACAATAGAAATACAGAGCCATGCATAATGAACCGAGGACAAAACAAATCGGTAGAAGCATATTGAGTATGGAAGAAGGACAAATCCGTAGAATCAACTAAGCACGGAAGAGAAGGGAGCGTACCGTCCAAAGAATGATGAAGAAAGTTGCTAGGCAGGTGCAAGCGGCAAGAAGGTGGAGCACGAGACTGGTGGAGAAGCTGGGGAAGAAATCCATCGAATGAAGAGCCATCGAAGCTACGAGAACGAAGAATGCTGCTGTGAGAAGACGCCGATAACCAGGCGGAAAACGACAATGGCCTAATATAGGCGCTCGTCCTTTCCCAGAATGGCGATCCGATGGCTCGGATCGATGGGATTCATAACAAATTTAACTCGCTAAATACAATTGCATCTGAGGTAATATCCGTAGCTATAGTAGTCCAATGTCCTGTTCTACCTCTCAACATTTGCAACATTTGACATATGCAGAGATGGATGTTCCACAGGCGTGGCCACAAGACATAGCTCTACAGGGGAAGGCTTTCCTAATAGTCGCTCTAGGGGACCAAAGCTTCAATCAAGTTCTCTGAATCAATTGTTGCTGAGGACCAAATAGGAAAAGTAGTAAGAATATCCATAAAATTGTTTTCTTGTATGTGTAGTAATTCTTTTTGATCAACAAGAGGCAACTAAACTAAAGCAACCACAATCGAATTAAATTAGATAAATTAAAAACAAGCTAGGTGCATCCAAGTCAAATTAAGGACAAGAACATTTTTAAGTTCACTTCTAAACTCTTGCATCCAACTCTGAGCAATTTTCAAAATGTTTTATGCAGAAAAACTAAATACTCATGCACCCCTAGCCCCCTGTTAGGGGTGTAGAAATGACCTTGAAAATAAACTGAACGACATCAAAAAATTGCCCTTTGTCTCAATAGTCAGCTCTTTCTCTAATGTGTTGTTTTGGCCGAATTCATTTTCTTCTGCATCAATTTTTAGGTGTAGCTTACGAGGTTAATTGAGGTTAACTTTGTTGGTAAGATTTTCCTTGTTTTTTATGTTAATTTTTAGGACTAATTTTATGTATGGGCTTTAGGCTATAAGCCTAGGTTCATAGAGTGGGTTTAGGCATTAATGTTGTGATTAAGTTTTTGGTTAATTGTTGACTAACGTTTTTAGCACGCCAGCCCAACCAAGCCTACAGCCTTTCTTGCAATTCTAGCCTATCCACATAGCATGTCCACCTCATCAAAAATTGACATGTCATTAAACTTTACCATAAGATCTTATTTTTTTAAGATCTACGGCTAGTGAAATTTAAAAATTGGCCAAAAATAGGCACGATGTAATAACTTCTTGCGTCGATCCATTCTTTCGGTATCAATGCCGCTACAATAAGTTCGTTTGATTCTTCAATCTGCTAGCTTCTACTCCTGTTATGCATTTTTTTGCTTGGTTTGAGGCTATTTTGGCTTCATTGGCTTCAGTTATACCAGACCGTTTTGTTTAGGGGCAGAGTCGTCATTTATAGAGCAGAATTTCTTCAGGCTGGCTCTTCCTATTGTTCATCCAGATTCTGGTGCCAGATATTTCTTCATAGATATGATACATTTCTTCAGGGTTTTGTGGCCATTTACTAGGCTTATGAATTTTTATTTGATTTAGTGTCAGAATCGATTTCCAGAATCTTCAACGGCTGCTAAGGTTTGGCCGAAGGTGGATAATGCGACATGACGAAGACATCTGCATTTTCAAGCGTTTTTTTGTCTGGCAGCATGATTGTTCTTAGGGCAATAGATATAGTTTTTTCTCATTTCCCTTAAATCGGTTGTGTTCTTGCTTGTTTGATTTGCCAGAGCAGATGTGATTTTTCCTTGCTTCAATTTTGTGTTGTGATATTTCTTTTATGATCCCACTTAAGTGACTTCAAAACCTTTTTTCTTCATAGACAGTTAAGCAGATCGCATTACATACATGGGTGGATCCATTGAGGGCAGCCAAAAGTTACTTATATAATTTAGCTTTGTTATCTATGTTGCTATTTGGAGATTTGTTGAATAAGACCTGCATGTAATTATTATCAAGAGGTGGGTTGACAATCATCAAACTTAACAATTATAAGGTGTGTGTAGCACGCTTATTGATGCGAAGAAATACTTCATTATCAACTCCCAAACATCTGGATCAACTTTCTCAAATCCCTACAGGAACCAATGGGATACAGAACGAAGTTATTACAATCATATTAAATATAAATACCTTTATAACATTGCTCTTATCTTATCTTTTGGATCCATTGTCAGCCATGACAATTCCAACAGATCTAATAGAACCCAGCACCAAATCTAGATTTTAAGAAGCTGAAACTTGAAAAGAAAAGAAAGGGGAAAAACTAACTAGCTTGGTTACATGTGCTTGTTTCTGTTCCTTATTTGTTTGTCAACAAGATGAAATATGATATAGCTTCTACATATAATAAAATCCAACATGCTCATGTTCCCAAGACCACATTCTTAGAGAAAAGAGAAACATTACAAGGCGGCAAGGGAATTGCTGTGCTTGGACTTGTGCAAAAATTGTGTCCCTTTTTCTTTATGTTTTAAGAACTAAGAAGCATATATTTCCAGGAAACGTTCAACCGACTATCTTCAAAAGCCAACTAAGTATCCATATAAATAGTGACATTAATTCCAAATTCATACATGCACTCAAGAATCGGAAAGAGTTACGTGCAACTATTGCTGGATGAGAAAAAACTTGGGTACTTTGTTTTGCTTGCATTTGTGATAGTTTTTAGCTTGATTTTGCTCAACCACAAACACTTACCACACCTTTTTGCTAGTTAATTTTAAACGTGACTTTTGGTGTGATTTTTGTTAGCTATTCTAGATACACAATATTCTTAGATCTCACAAAATTAATATACCTCAATGCCCTAACTAAGGAATGCACAGTCCTTCGACTAGAATGTCCCAACTTCCCATGTATTCCATTGCATTCCAGGGAATTGCCCCTTCTCTTAACGTGGAAGGAAGGGAGGTTACATTCCATGCAAGGTGTTGCGTTTTGAGTGGTCGAATCAGAATCTTGTACACGTGGTGTGATGTCATTGGTGAAGAAGGCAGAATGCTTGACTAACTAGGTGATTACGTATTTATATTTAGACTAATTAGGCGACAAGTTTTCTACGTATTGGTCAGTACTTAACTAACTAGGTTGTGCCCTTAAAATTCTTAAAATAGTTTGTTCGAGAATCTCATATATTTAGTGTATGTCTGTTGCAAATCCAGCCCTAGATCAGATGGCTTAGATTTCATAATCCAATCCAAGGATTGGGATTTGATTTAATGTTAATGTGTTAAGCTTTTTGGCAAAGAAGCCCCCCCTCCCAAAAAAAAAAAAAAAATGGTTTTGCTAAAGAGCGATCTTTACTGAGAAAAAACCCATGGCCTATTCAACTTTGGCTAGCTTTAAAAGTGACTTATGGAGGAGCAAAGACACAGAAAACTTTAGCATGTCTTTTGAGTTGGTATCATTTACCGGTTTCGGCATATGCCCGAAGCGGGGATTAAGAACTGAAGTATTCTCGTGAATCTCAAGCTACAACAAAAATTGTGTTGCCAATGTAAATCTCTATCCACCTCATAACAACCTCCAAGTTCCAATCTAGATGCGAGTATATAATGCTAAAAATTTATATTCATAGGAATAAGTCATTAGTTTGAAAAAGCAACAAAATTAAAAGCATAGCCTAAGGACTAGATCTCTGCCAGATGCAAACTTCAAAATTTACGACTATATCTAAATGAGTAGTTGACGTCAAGGAATGGACCAAAAGAAAGTGCACGAAAAAGAAAGGAAAATAAAGCATAACCTCGGGGTTGGATCTAGGGCACCCTAGGTGTGGCCATGGGATATGCCCTTTATATTTCAATTCAAAGGTGGAGATGTCGGGAGAGTTATCATTTGAAGGCTCAAATTAAAGCTAGAGCTAAGGGAAACTAAAAGCGGTGCAGTGACATTTTGCTTTCACAGTCGAGACAGAGTTGGAAATGCCAACCTTGATCATCATTTCATCTTCCACCAGGCCCTATTGGATAGCCATTCCTTGAAAAACTTTTAGACATAATAAAAGATTTCCCAAATAAGTGTATGGGCACTAAATATGGTTCCATCCTTAAGTTGCCAATGGGTTCTTTGTCGATGATTTTGATCATCGATCTAGCCATAGCCCATGAAGCATTTGCCAAATAAGACGTGTTTTTGCTTTGAGACCTTTAAATTTCCAAATTCTCTCCAAGTAACGACAACCGGAGGAGCATAATGGCTTGCTCGATTCAAGAATGTGCTTTTATGCCAATGTAAGAGAGCATTTATTCAGGGCTTGTTGGTCCAATGCAAAAAAGAATCTGCGGGCCATTTCTGTCTTGAAAATTTGCATCTTCGTAGTCTTTATAATCCTCTTTCTTACATTTATTTTGGTAGGCACTTAGAAGAGGTCAAGATTAAATGCGTGGATGAGATTCTTAGAGAGGTCATCACTAGCCCTCTATCCATTTTGGCATTTTCTTGCCCGATAAGAAGGCAAAGAATTTGTGCCATCTTGTAAATAAGAAAAGGAAAATATGCATTTCAGAGGGCAAAGTGGATCCTAATTGCTATTTCACTAGATCTGAGTGGAAGAAACTTGTAGATTTTTGTGATACCAAATATTCTCATGTAATATCACAATGATAGCATATACAGAGCATGGCTATGGATACAAAGCTCTTCATCTTTATCATGAAGTGGATTTAGATAGATAAGCAAACCCACTGTTGTTGGGGAATGAAGATGTGGGCTGAATGTGAGGTCCTGATGTAGCAAAGGGTTAACGAATTACTTAAGCGAGATGTTTTTACAAGAATACCAGGAAATCTGCTTAGGCACATCTTTTCCGGTCATCCAGCTTGTGGGGAAAATGAAATTTGTTGCAACCTACTTTCTTTTTCAGACAATAAGTACTTTACTCTAACATATAGTGTATGCTTCTAAAAATTAAAAACTTCTGTAAATTATATACAAAAAAATCTTCAATGGGCCTTCGTATCATATGGATAGTGTGCGTTGGAAGTACATAGAAGCTCTAAATCCTGGTTTTGTTTTTGTTTTTGTTTTTGTAATGCAGGACTCAGACATATAGAAGTGCGTCAGATACTGAAACTTTTCTCCCATTATTTGATCTGTCCTAATACACGCACTTCTTTAAGCTTGAAGTTCCAATTACAGATGGACTTTTGACGCTTGCAAATAGTCTTCAATTGCACAGGAGCAGTCCCACCATATCATGCTACTTGGATCCCAAGCCGGTAGGAGCAGTCCCACCATATCATGCTACTTGGATCCCAAGCCGGTAGACATAATCGCCTTATAATCTTAAGGCAATAATGGCATAATTTGAACCATTTGGTCATTACGATATGTTAAATTTCAAAGCATTAAAAGGCAATGAATTACATCATTGGAATTAGTGGTTGAAGAACCATTGAGGTTAAATAGGTGAGCACCCCAATAGTGGGGCAACCACCATCGTGGCAGCAGCCACAGATAAAAAAACAGGAAGATGGGCAGCGCGAGCTCTTGCTAGGTCAGAATTGCCTTCTGCCAATTTGCCTTGTGAGCGAACTATCGGCGCTGGAGACCCGCCACAAGGCGTTGCCATGTTAGCAAGTAAATTTATCAAAGAGTGGAGGCTAGAGTCATCGGAATTGGCTCATTGTCTAATTCATGGCTTAAATTACAGGGCACTGCCTGAAATGACAGAGGAACTCACTATTCTGTGTGAAAGAATCTGGGAGCAAAAAGAGGCTCCAAACCGTTTGTGAATTGTTGTAGAGAAGATTTTCTTCATAAATGTTAAGAGAGCTTCCACAACGCGCAGAGCTAAGAATTTCTGATATATGTTTTTGCCCTTTTCTTCGGCTCTTCAATTGGGGCTGCAAATCTGGATAGCAGGGCCGAAACAGATAAGGGTTTGCTCTCCTACAGCCGTATGGAATTGAAACTGAATAAAACTGGCAGTCCCTTCGTTTCTCATCTTTGGACGGCCCAATTAGTGGCGGGTCACCAACAAATGATGAGCAACCATGCCTTTTGCTTGTAAAACGAAGTTTCCAAGCCCACAAACAGCATGAACCCCCTTCTTGTAGTATCGCGATTTCCCTTGTCTGCATTTACGCATCCTGATTCCAGATCTCTTCCAGCCTGATTCCAGGTCTCTTCAGCATCCTGAATGGTGTTGTGCATTGCAAGGAAAAGGCTTGGTTCATTGCTTGCAAGAGATTTGTCTTGTACTTGGAACATAAGGGTAATGCTTTGCTTGATTGCAGTATTGGCAATTGGTGCAAGATTGGAGTGCATCGTAGGAATCCTAGCGAGATAATTCACTGGTTTTTGTGTTGAAAAGCCATTCTATTCTTTTGGAAAGAATTAAGAAGAAGCCACTCTTCCTGATTAGTTCTCTTGGAGACTAATTACAACGATCGTGGGGAACTCTAGCAGTTCATGGTATGGGTAGTAGACCGTTGGCCTTTTCCCATTGTTGGGAAGCTGCATAAACACTGCGTGACATTTTTGGTATCAGAGCCCAGGGATTGTACAAGAGCTCCGAGAGTTTTGAAATTACAGAGCTTTGGGAATCTCTTAATTATAAGAGATAGCTGTGATTTTAGATTTTAGAATTTAGACTCTAGAAAATCTAAACACATGCTGTGAATCTAGTTTTCTGGGAAAATCTAGATGAACTCTAGGAATAAATTTTAAATAAGGTTTGAAAATTCTATTTAAACAAGAATCTTAAGAGTTACTTGCCATTTTAGATTTGTGAAAATCTAGACTTTAATGACAGAAATGGACGAGGTCTTCCAAACCTCTTGGGAAGTGGAGAAGCGTGAACTTGAGAGTGTTTTAGTCCAAGAACTGGCTGGAAACTTAGCATATATTCAAGAGAAGACGACGCCCATTGACCAAGAAGTTAATAAATTAGTAACTAAGCAATGCGGTTTAACTGCTGAGGTATGTACTTGAGGAAGATACCAAGGGTATTTCTTCACATGACCCATTCCAGGGAGAGTTTGGATTGCTTGAATGAACTTGTGGCCTATCGTCAGTTGCATAAATTGCAATAAACTGGGGAATTATAGACATATGAGCAAGAGCATTAGAAGCTGCTTGCAATTGTTCAGCCTCTAGATGATGAAAGTCAGGTTTTTTATTTTATGCGTGGCATAAACGACATTGCATTAAAATGAAGCTTAAGAGACTACATCCAAGGGATTTGGATACAACAGTATTCTATGCTTGTATATGTAGTCAATCAAGCAGGAGGTCTAGCCTAAAAGACGAAGTATAACTGGGTTGTTCGAGTAGTTTTAATGGGCACAAATCTAGTTCTAAACTAGGATGGAAAGTTTTGGATTACTCTAAGGTAAGGGGTGGTATTAACGAGGTTAATACAGATAAACCTTGTTTGGGTTGTAGAAAGAGGAGACATGATGTATGGAATTGCCCTAACATTTAATCAAATTGTTTCAGGGGCTTTTTTTTAAGGACATCAAACTTGATTAAAAGTCCAAGCCAAAAGACAGATACTGCATAGGCGGGATTAAAATCTCAGAGGATAGTCACGATCCACTGAATGGGACCACCAGCCTATGCATAAGACAACAACCCCAAATTAATTTCAAAGGTCGCCTGGCAGGAGCAAGCGAAGAACAATGGTAGGCCATAGAAATTCTATCTCGAGCTTCCTGAAGGACAGTAGCAACAGGAATACCAAGCCCTTAAAAACACGCAATTTTCTTCACTTCCAGATGGACCATAACAACCACCCTCATACTAAGTGAAAGGCTTGGCTTCATAGCTTATTCCAAGTATCCGGATAAACAACCATGAGCACTTGCTGACTTGTCCATGTGACATGAAAAAGAGAAAGCAGCCAAGATTAAACCGGCCGAAGGTGATCACACAAAAAGAAACAGTGCTCAATAGTCTCATCCCTTAGCGTGCATAGCGGGCAAAGTGCTGACACTCGAGGATCGAATCTGTGGACAAACACATTCACACGAGGGCATCTATGAAGAATCTGCCACCAAAGCACATCTACCTTAGGATGAAGTTCTTCAAAAAGAAAAACTAATAGCAAACTTGAGTTTGCTGCTTAGGCAAATTTTCTTTTATTACTTGTAGGCGCAAGTAATTGATAGTTAAGAAACTGTTCAATGGAAGTATTTGAATTAGTTCAAGGAACTATAGTATTTCCTTTTAAATACTCGTTCGTACAATCATATAGGGAACATTTTTATATACAAAAGAGGAAATATGGGCCTAGACTTTGTTATTGCATTCTTCAATCTTGAGAATATAGACCTGAAAAATAGAGTGTATGTAGACGTGGTAGTTGATTGATAGGTAAGTCCGTAATTAAGAATTGTTCAGTAAAATTGAAATTTTGTTCAATGTTGGCAACATCCAATTTTAGATGTCGTGTATGCTGAAATACACTTGTTGCTTTGAAAAGTAGAAGAAACTTTGCTGTTAAAATTAATACCAATGTCACTATGGGTTGCCCTGCATTGTGGAGATTGGTATTGACAGAGTTTTTGATCCCACAAATGAATATATTTTATTCAACACGAAAACATGCTATATATAATGCAGGGCCTTTCAATCTAAACGTTATTTTAATACATATCATCTATATCATTAAATGAATATCTGCATTAGATAGTATCTCTATATTGGGTCTTATTAACAATTGTTTATATGGTTAGATTATATCTAATAGATAATATAAACTAATCTTCTTAGCCATTGAGATATAATAGATACTATCTCTAAGTTCAAAAAACCTAAAACTATTAGCTATTGAAATTTTATGTATGCTTCTCATGATTATTTCAGTGGCTACGGTGTCAAGATTCCTTTCTTTGGATGGCCAATCTTCTATTAGACCTCAAACCTAAACAGAATCCAACTCTGTCCAACTTGTCAGTTGCTTATTTTTGTTTTTTGGCATATAAATACAATGTGCAAATGGGCAAAATCCGAAAGCCAACAACGATCAGATATAGAAAACATATCAAAACCCGCTATTAATTGCTTATTAAAAGGGGCTCAAGATACTTTTACCCTGGTTTTGGGGATCTCGGAGGTAAAAAAACCATCCTCCAGGATCCCCGGTCACTCCCAATGGGATCCGTTGGGGAGACCCCGTTTGACCGTACGGGCATACGCCACGTAGGCACAGACTATCTCAGCCGGGGTTCGGAGGTCCCGACCTCTGGGATCACACCAACGATATCGTCCTCCGGGATCCCCTGAGCGTGGCCGATACTGGGACTGTTATCGGCCACCAGTATATCCCGACCTCTAGGATCCCCAGGCCCGTGGATGTGAATCCCCTCCTCCGGGATCGCCCATTGGTGGTTGTTAATGGCAGTCGTTATCAGCCTAGGTGATCCTGACCTCCAGGATCCCCCAGCTCAGGGATGTGGATCCCCTCCTCTGGGATCACTCCCCTGTGGCTGTTAACGGCGATTGTTATCCGCCGAGGTGATCCTGCCCTCCGGGATCCCCGAGCCAAGGGAGGTGGATCCCCTCCTCTGGGATCACCCTAGGTCGTGGCTGTTAATGGCAGGCGTTATCCGCCGAGGTGATCCCATCCTCTGGGATCCCCGAGACCCGGGAGGTGGATCCCCTTCTCTGGAATCACTACGGCTGACGTGAATCCCCCTGTGCCGAAGCATCGCACGGCTGGCGTGCATGGATCCCCTTCTCTGGGATCACACCGCACAGCTGTTAAGGGTGGACGTTATCTGCCGAGGTGATCCCACCTTCGAGGCCAATGAGATGGATCCCCTCCTCTAGGATCATCCACGGCTGACGTGGATCCCCTCGTGACGGATCATCGCGTGGTTGACGTGCACGGATCCCCTCCTCCAGGATCACACTGCACCATGGCTGTTAACGGCGGACGATATCCGCTGAGGTTATCCGCCCTCCGAGGTCCTCGGGTCTAATGACGTGGATCCCCTCCTCTGGGATCATCCATTGTGGCTGTTAACAACGAATGTTATCCCCCTAGGTCATCGGACCCTCTTGATCAGTTATGATTTTAGTGGCGAATATTCGCCAAAAAACGAATTTTTAGGGATTTTTGAAAATTGCATACGAATGTTGAGTAATGTACGTGGCCCATTTATTTTTGGTGTTAAAGACAGTTAAAGACTTCACATATAATTGCTTTCCCAATCGAGAGATTGAAAGCGGCAAAAATGCTATTGGCATTCAAAGCTACAAGATAAGTAGTATGCTTCAGGTTGAGATAAGAAGTGTGAACTCTTGGTTGAATCGATTATATCAGGATCGTCAGATATATGTAGATGGGGCACATGCAATCTTGGTGGGTGCTGCATTAATTGCGAGTGTCACATTTGCTGGGTTTATACAACCACCATTAGGCAATACAGATCAGATTTATCCTAGACATGTCGCAGTACCTGTGTTTTGGGCCTTCAATAGCCTTTCATTTTTCTTTGCAATTGCAAGTTTGCAACAGTGCTTGTGGGAGCTGGTACTATCATACCAATGTCAGAAAGTTATATTTCTAAAGTTGTTTTCATCATCAGACTCAAGCCAAAGTCACATGGGCATCATTGGCGGTGCTAAATGCGGTTGCGCAAACTGTGGTGGATCAGCTGGCTGCCGGGTCATTCACATGACCATTTAGGCTACCTGCAGCAGCTGCTACAGCGCAGGTCTATGTGTGCCATCAGAGATATTTCAAAGAGATATTTCAAACATCTGTTATGAAGCTCAAATATCTCAGCAGTGCTATGCTATCATTATCAATATCATTAGAGAATTCTTGTTTAGAATCAAAAGCAATTCCTTGTTAGAATGATCAAATGCAGTTCAATTTCTCAAATTCAGGAACTCTGTCAATTCTTTGTTATGTTTCTATTTAGTTTGGTGCCAAGAGTCCAACTCTCGTGGATAATTGCGTGGAAATATCTATTAGCTCATAACATGATGGATTACCTATTTTGGTACGAACCGGGAGGAAAGAATTAATGGGGCATTAGTTAAGGTTAGTCAAGAGTTAGGAGCTGTCACAAACTGTGCATCAGAAATCCATGTCGAAGATAACGTACCAATCAGCCCCTTACATACAGATCTTTTATCGGAAAATGAGATGCTCCAGCAAAAGCATATTGAAGTTTATACATCAGGGACGCATATTGAAGGTGATGTATTGGAGCTCATATCTCAACATGAGAATGAAGGTGAGCAGCAGGTTAGCATCAAACCTGCACTTCTGGGGACCGTAGATGTAGGCAATGCCCCTAGGATACGTGAGGCCTGTAAAACAGATGGAGGGCATATCGTTAATGATGGCATTCTAAATGCAGCTATTGGCCTGCCCAACACCATTGCTGATCATTTGGAAAATTTTCAACTTGAAAGTCATGGTGTCAACCCAGATGGTGCTAAGAGGAAAGAAAATGCTTCAGAAAGTATTGAAGTTACGCTGACAAACTCTTCTGCAGATAGTCACATTGATTGTACAATAGCCATAGTTCAGCAGTCCTTCCAACAAATAAGTGATCAAATATTGTATGGAGGAGAGAGGGGTGTGCACTCAACGAGCAGATCTTGGTGCTTGATTATTGAGAAAGAGGAGACTTGCAAAAGGTGAACCTAGAGGGCAAAGTCCGAGGCAAATCAAGAAGATTGCAAAGGAGCTATCAAAGAAATGTTGAAAAGACCACGAGAAGGTGTGGGGAATTCCACGAAAGCGTTTAAGCGGACTTGTTTGCAGATTCTCAGGGAATCAAAGATGCAGATTCTCAGTGTGCAAGGTTAACCAAGAACCGCATCACAAATGTAACATAGTCGATAAGGAAAACATCTTTGGAACAGAAAAGTCTTAATGATCTCAAGAAAAACTTGAAGGAAAACGGCTTTGAGGACCGAAGGACAATGTAAGTTGCAAGAGTAAAGGATAAAGAGGCGATTGATGGTCTTGTTTTTCTCATCCTTGTTTATTTTTTATGACATGAAGCACCAGCAACAATGGTTCGTGGCTTATCAGAAAACAAGAGCAAGGCCAATATCCAAGCTCAACACTAGAGTATATCACTTAATGTATTATACGGCAAGCACCAATATGTTTGCATGGAGGGGCATCATTGTTAAGTGCCGAGAGCAATTGCTAATTTGGATTACTACTGGACTATTTATTTTTCTTCCCATTTCATCAAATGATGAAATATTTCTTTTGTAAAGTTCAAAAAATTCTAAAAAGCATTTCCTTCACCATACACCTACTTTTGCATGTTCCTTTTATTTGTCTTATGTTCCTAAATGATGTCGCTATTCATTGCATACATTGGTCTCTTTTGTAGTCGAATAAACATTCAATATGGTCCAGAAATCTTGGAGGCAATTTCAAATTTAGAAAACAAAAATAGCAATAGAATAGAATAAAAAATCGAATTCCTTGAATCTTGGAGAACCGGGCTACAGTGCGTGCATGTGTTGAGCCCCGATAAAGAAAACTAAAACACCAACGAAATCATCATTCTTGCTTCTCGTCTTTCGATATATTCAAGGTTTGAATGGAACCAATGGATTGTGTTTCTTTTTCCTATTTGCAACATTCAATTTGTGAGTTATTAGCGTATTTGAATGCCTTGCCTTATGAATTATGAATTGGGCTTGGAAATAGCATTCCACTGATATGTTTGAGTCCAGTTTTTTAGGTTGTCCCTAAGGGGAAAACCCTCATCCATGTGGGTTTGTGGCATATTCCAAGTATATGTCAGTATATGCTCGAAAACATGACTTTGAAGTGTGATTTAAGCCATTTCACTCTCGGGTCACGGAGGGCAACCCTCCGTGCTGCGCACCTTGTTTTTATTGTTCAAGCTATCATTCTAAAGGGTTCAAAAAATATTTGAGGAATAACTAGAATTCAAATACACTAGTTTACATATGAACTCTATTTTTTCTACCAGTTTTTGTCCCAGGCTCCAAAAGGAGTTGAGTCCAATCAGTAATTCTCGAGCCTAGCCCCCACTTTTTCGATTCCTATTTTAAAGGCAATCTTGATTATCTTGATCTCTTCCACGTGAAATTTTCTACTTCAGCTTATTTTCAGCCTATTATAAAACTAAATTCTACTATCTACGTAAATTTATATGGCATGCTAATAATCGATGAGCAACAATTTTTGCATATCTGGATAAAGCACAATCAGATCTGTCAAAGCCTTCAAAAAGCCCCATTAGAAGATTCTCCAGCTAGAAGATTTTTAGAGTGCAAAAAAAGATGACGCGTAGGACAAAAAGGAAGTTTAAGATTGTAAAGTGCAATATAACCTAATCAACGGGGGAGATGGAGCGACTTAGGGTTTCTGCCGAGGCTGTTTGACGTTTGTGTTCATAGCTTTAGCTACCGACCTCGAATTTATGTGTTTTTTGGCTCGTTAGAAAGCTAATTCAAATCTCTTTTAAGGGCGTGGCATCATAGGTTTCAGATTCTGGCTGATAGCCATTTCGACCTTGATAGTTGCGGCCCCTTTAAAAAGGAATGGCGCCAACTTCCACAAAATCTCCTGTATCCATGCTGGTGCAGGGGACAAATTTGGCATTGCATATTAACCCTCTGGCTCTTGGCGAGAGTTTCTTTCAAGAAGGTGATTTTCCTGCACTGGCACCCTGTGCTAATGCACCAAATAGTACAAAGTGCTTTGAATGACGTTAATGCTTCCGTGGATGGTGCCTCGACACTCCTTGGTGCCAATTCTAATAAAGATCAGTCTCGTGCGCTTCCTTGGAGGTCCTCAACTCCCAGAGTAAATGCTAGCAGGGAGTGCTTTAATGATTGGATCAAGAAGGACTTGTAGTCAACTACTTCTGTAGTTTGCGTTGCTACAATTATTGATGTGATGATTCAAGATAATAAGAAAGATCTCAATAACCTCTTGGGTGAGTTAAGGGTAAAGGAGACTCAGTCGGAGCTTCAATTACCTCCCGTTGAAGTTTTTTATCAGCCTGAAATGTGTAAGAGTACTCTTCAAGGTGCCTGAATATAAGGTGGTTGAGATTGATCATGATTTGCACAAGAAACATATTGGTAATTTGATGTCGTTTAGTGTGGTTGATCAATGTACTAGAGCATTTTCTGATACTAGGAAGCTTGGTTATTGTTTGACTGGCCATCTTCGGAGAATAGGGCTACCACCTTACTGAACTTTAAAGATGTTGGATAGAAAGGTTTTCTTGATTATTTTTTATGCTGCTGCTGCTGTTGAGCAAATGGTGGCACGTGGTATGGACCCAATGTGGAGTGATTATATTTTGTATCAGCCCTACTCGTCTGAATTTTCTCCTGGTATATCTCATGCTCTTAAGATGCCATGTTGGTTTTCTATTCTTAATCTTTCTCTTGATCTCTTGGTGCTGGAGTTTCTTATCAGTGTTCCTAATGGTCTGGCTATTCATTTGGCCCATTCTATTGTTGATGGAGCTAAAATTTGTGTCTCTCTTCCTTCTAGTCGTGGTCTTCTTGACCGTGTAGTTGTGAAAAGTGGTCCTATCTTTTTAAAGTATGCATTGCAATTGCTCAATGGTCCTCAGCTTGTTGACTTGTTTCTTCAAGTTACTCTATTTGCAAATTTTCGTGCTAAGAGAGATCGCCCTGCAATGGTCCCATCTTCCTTTGTGCCTCCTACATCTGTGGTGTCCCCTTTACCTTTTGTTATCCCTTCTGCCAATGCCATTGATACCTCTGTTGTTGATATTCCATCTACTGCTAAACCCTCTATCCCATAGAAGAAGGTGCATACCCCACTTTTGATGAGGATGCTAGAGACAAATTACAGTAGATCCAAGAGATGCAAGAGCGGCAAGAAAGTGTTCAAGAACATCATGAAAATGCCCAAGAGGGATGGTAAAATGTGAATTGGATAAAAGATGCACGCGATAAGGGTAGTCAACATGCCTCTAATGTCATGAATGAGTCTGATACTTTGCATGGAAGGATGGAACAGAGAGGAGCATCTCTCTTTCCAGGTACCCAGCAAAATAATGGGGGGATAGAACAAAGTGGAGGCTCTCCCTCACCAAATTCTAAACAAAACAATGGAAGGGTGGAACAGAGAGGAGGCTCCCCCTGTGACGACCATATGAATATTTGTATCATACGAACATTATACTCTTATGTACAAATGATGGTCGTCACATGGACGTCACATGGATGCAAAAGGGTAGTTGCACAAGACGAGGTTTGAACATGCAACCTTCTAGTTGCGATGGTCCCATCTTCCTTTCTGCCTCCTACATCTGTGGTGTCCCCTTTACCTTTTGTTATCCCTTCCACCAATGCCATTGATACCTCTGTTGTTGATATTCCATCTACTGCTAAACCCTCTATCCCATAGAAGATTGTGCATACCCCCATTTTTGATGAGGATGCTAGAGACAAATTACAGTAGATCCAGGAGATGCAAGAGCGGCAAGAAAGTGTTCAAGTTCATCATGAAAACGCCCAAGACGGATGGTAAAATGTGAATTGAATAAAAGCTGCACGCAATAAGGCTAGTCAACACGGGCTCTTCCTCGAATGCTCTTCTTTGAACGCTCCATCTCAACATTCAGACTATGGTGCTCACATCCTTGATAGCCTGATTTTTCAACACGATATCCTGTATGTTCCTGTTGATGGTCCCTGACTTCAAGTTTTTCAGTCTTGTCATTATTCTCCCCTCGCCAGACACTTTAATTGCCAAGACCCTAGAACCCATTGCTTCGGATTATTGGTGGTCAAGTCTCAGTCACACTGGCGAGTCTTTTATATACTTATGTGATGCTTGCTGCCATGCAAAAGCTTCCAAGCACCTTCCACGTGGCCTGCTTTAGCCTTTATCAGTTTTAATCAGTCCTTGGAAGAGCATTTCAAGATTTCATTATCGAGCTTCCATCTTCCTAGGGCCATGACATCATTCTTGTTGTCATTGATTGCTTCTCCAATATGGAACATTTTATTCCTTGCAATACCTCCATCTCGAGCGATGCCACAACTGATATTTTGCTTCGATAGGTAGTGCGACTCTATGGCTTACCAGATACTATTGTCAATGACCACAATCCCCAGTTTGTTGCCAGTTTCTGGAAGTATATTCTGCAGTCCTTGTGTATGGAACGTTTGCTCTCTTTCGGACATCACACAGAGACCAATGGGTAAGTGGAGTGCAATAATCAGATACTTGAGTAGTATATCGGATATTTTATCAATTATCAGCATGATGACTAGGTTGATAGGCTACTGCTGAAAGAATTTGCTTATAATAATTCTGCCCATACTTCCACTGGCTAAACACCATTCTTTATTAATTTTGGCAAGCATCCCTGATGGTCCTTCTTTGCCCTAGGATATCACTCAATCAATTTCAGTATTGAGGCAGGGTTCGAGAAGCTTCACATGCTCTAAGATGAACTTCAGCACCATCTTGTCCAGGCCCAAGCATGTTATCGTCATCATGGAGGTCAACACCACCAAGATACTCCTCCTTTTGCAGTTGATGATCTCACTTGGCTCTTGCACTAGGATCTGCCGACAGCTCATCCCTGTAACAAATACGATTACTAGTATTTAGGTCCCTATCAGATCATTGAGCGAGTTGGTAATGTTGCCTTTCGTCTAGAGCTTTCCATCGCCGTTAGTTCAACTTCACCCAGTGTTCCATGTCTCTTTGTTTGAACCCTACGTGGTAAAGCCATTTCCAGCTCTGTGTAGTAAATCCATATCCCGATCGTATACCTCCACCTCCACCACTAGTTGAGATTGATAATTATGAGGAATTTGTTGAAAAATCTTGTACTCCAAGTTCCTGCTGCGTCTTCTTTATTATTTGGTTGATTAGGAAGGATATTCTCCAAGTGATCTATCCAGAATTTGGCTAATGCTCTTCACAAAATTGTGGAGTTTCACCAACATTAATGGGATAAGCCAAGTCCAAGTGCTCTAGCTATAGCCCCACATAGGAAGGGGTTGGTGTGATGTCTATACATGTATTATACTCTTATGTATAAAGATGGTCGTTACATGGATACAAAAGTGTAGTTGCATAAGGCTAGATTTGAACTTGCAACTCTCTAATCATAAGCCACATACCTTTGCCAACTAAGAACCTATATTTCTCATAGTATTATCTTGTATTTTCCTTTGACTTTTTAGGACTAATAGAACATCCCAGGACCTAGATGCATGCGCAACACTTGGCACAATCCCACAGATGCAATGTAAAGTGGTTGGGGGCCGGGCCCAACCGCAATGCAGTGTGGTATGTGGTCACATGTCCAGTTGGATGCTGCCTAGTGGCGTGGCGTTAAAACATCTATCTATCTATCTATCTATCTATCTATCTATCTATCTATCTATCTATCTATCTATCTATCTATCTATCTATCTATCTATCTATCTATCTATCTATCTATCTATCTATCTATCTATCTATCTATCTATCTATCTATCTATCTATCTATCTATCTATCTATCTATCTACCTACCCTGGCTGGACACTGTATCTGCTGTCTGTTGTGGTGCTGCAGTCAATATCTCCGATACCTTCACTCCGCCAACATGAACGAAGTTATTGTTCCACCTCACAAGCATCCCGGGCTTCGGGAGCTGCAAACATCCCTGGCAGCGCATATTCACTTCAGAAGGGGGGGGGAGGAGGGGGGGCCCTTCGGTAACAGAAACTCCCACGAACTTCAAACCTAAAAATTGGTCACACACTGCATCATCAGGACCAGTGAATGATATAAAACTTTTCCGGTGATAATGGTGTCGCAAGAGTGCCATATCTCACAATCCATTTCAAGAAGCGTATATCTTGTCAGCGTTTATGTCTCCTTTCCCACCTACGTCCGCTGTCTTTTTCTGGGGACGTCATTAGCAGACGACTCACGAGTGTCTTCACTTCTTTAGAGAATGAAGGAGCCCTTGGCTTTTGCTATTCTATTCTGTTCTATTCAATACATAGCAATGCCTGCTCAACTTTTCAGTATCTATATCACCAATCAAAAGAATGCAACAGAATGTGACAAGGAGCAAGATGAAAGATAAAAAATAAAACTCAACAAATCTTTTTATAGGATGGAGGACCTTGTGAACTACTTATATGTCAAATTTGAACTCAAAATTGATCTCCTTCTGAAAGTTGTTGTTTTTATATCATAATCGCTTTTAAAGAACCGATCTTGGTTCTTAGAAGGCGAGGGACGATTTGACCATGTCACGTTTGAATTGCTCTATCTTCCTTCACAGATCTCGGATCGAGATGTGGTTTTTTGTGCCTTGCTCTATATCTCGTATAGAAAAGTAACATTATAACCAAAAAAATAAAAAAAAAAATCTTTTCGTCAAGACAGTTTTACTTTGTGTGGTATTTGACACCCTTGGGTTTGCTAGAGCATAACTCACAAGCATGGGAGCTAATATATTTTTGTGTATTTTTCATGTCAAGCATGACTGCCATATATGAACTCCTAGAAAGGGGTTGGTTAGTTTTTGTGTTCTTGATTTTATATGATTTCTTTTGTGAACCTTCAAAATGCCTTTTAATGGTCCATCATGGGACAGGTCTAGTGTTTATTAATTAACTTGAAAAAGGCTCCTTTTATATTGATAAAATTAACTAACATGTCCTGTTGTTATGTTGGTTTTCTTTATATTTGTTTTTTCTGACATTGACACGATCCTGGCGTTGTCGTTTTTTACATTATCTATTGGTTATTGACGTTTTTCATATTCTTATTGAAACCTTGTCCACATTTTTTCCATTTTGAATCCTTGGTTCTCGTTAGCTCCAATTTATCATATCGTTGACCTTAAGCATTCCACTCCAACCTTGGCACTCTCACTCTTCATTATATCCTTGGGCATCACCTTACCTTCATATTAGACCATGATTCCTTCCCACTTACCATAACTTGGTTTACATTATTTTTTTCCTTTAATCCTATCATGTCAAGTCAATCTTGGGGACCTAGACCACTACCCTCTTCATTTTTTGATGAATTCGTATTATTTAAATAGGTTGTTTTTGGCTCATGCATTTTTTGGGGCCTTGTTGGTAGTTATTTTCTTGATGCAATATTTGGTGACTCTCAACTTGTTTGCAGGCAAATCTTGGGAGAATATCAGGCCAAGCATGAAGATATGCTGACACTCGAAGCTGAGTTTCTTATTAGTACATAATTTTGAGCCCTGATTATTCATCTAAAATGATGTGTGCGTCATTTTAGCTTGTAGTGTGACTATGCCAACCATGTTGTCTAGGTTTGTCACCACATGCACAAGTGATGAGTAAATGGATGAGATGGCTTCAAATCCTAGAAATGGTTGTTCTAGAAATGGTTGTGGCGTGACGTTAAAATATCTTCTTCTTCTATAGTATAATGCGTGAATGGTTACAAGGTTTGTTACCGTATGAATAAGTGATGAGTAAATGGATGAGTTGGGTTCAAATCCTAGAAATGGTTGTGCTAAGCAGGCGTGTTTCTTTATACTATAATGCGTGAATAGTTACAATTATGTGAGGTACCTTATTGTACATTTTGCTTCATTTTCCCATTGTATGAGTCCCATGGCCTCTTGGTCTTCGTGGACGTTAAAAAATATATTCTATCATTCATTTGTAGAAGGAATTACGAGGACAAATTTTCATTTTCATCAGAAACGACTATCTTCAACAATTAGGTGGAGAAAAAAGTCTTAGACATTGCTTTCTACTAGGAATAATGTGTTGTTCTGTTGTATCAGCAATTAGATGGAATAAAAAGCCTTAGGCATTGCTTTCTATTAGGAATACTGTGCTTTCGTGTTGTACAACCTAGAAAAATAACTATTGTTATAAGGAAAAAACTTCTTTTCTTACCTCACCTAATCTTTCGTCATCATGACCTGCTATTTTCCTTGAAGATATAAATGTGCGATCTTATTGATGAATGAGAATACACATGATGATGAGAACTGCCATATATCTATCTATCTATCTATCTATCTATCTATCTATCTATCTATCTATCTATCTATCTATCTATCTATCTATCTATCTATCTATCTATCTATCTATCTATCTATCTATCTATCTATCTATCTATGTATCTATCTATCTATCTATCTATCTATCTATCTATCTACCTTGGCTGGACACTGTATCTGCTGTTTGTTGTGGTGTTGCAGTCAATATCTCTGATACCTTCACTCCGCCAACATGAACGAAGTTATTGTTCCACCTCACAAGCATCCCAGGCTTCGGGAGCTGCAAACATCCCTGGCAGCGCATATTCACTTCAGAAGGGGGGGGGGGGGCCCTTCTGCAACGAAACTCCCACGAACTTCAAACCTAAAAATTGGTCACACACTGCATCATAAGGACCAGTGAATGATATAAAACTTTTCCGGTGATAATGGTGTCGCAAGAGTGCCATATCTCACAATCCATTTCAAGAAGCGTATATCTTGTCAGCGTTTATGTGTCCTTTCCCACCTACGTCCTTGTCTTTTTAAGGGGCGCCATTAGCGAGCGACTCCACGAGTGTCTTCACTTCTTTAGAGAATGAAGGAGCCCTTGGCTTTTGCTATTCTATTCTGTTCTATTCAATACATAGCAATGCCTGCTCAACTTTTCAGTGTCTATATCATCAATCAAAAGAATGCAACAGAATGTGACAAGGAGCAAGATGAAAGATAAAAAATAAAACTCAACAAATCTTTTTATAGGATGGAGGACCTTGTGAACTACTTATATGTCAAATTTGAACACAAAATTGATCTCCTTCTGAAAGTTGTTGTTTTTATATCATAAGCGCTTTTAAGGAACCCGATCTTGGTTCTTAGAAGGCGAGGGCGTTTTGACCACTCGCCACGTTTGAATTGCTCTATCTTCCTTCACAGATCTCGGATCGAGATGTGGTTTTTTGTGCCTTGCTCTATATCTTGTATAGAAAAGTAACATTATAACCAAAAAAATAAAAACAAGGTGCTGCACACGGAGGGTTGCCCTCCATGGCCCGAGGGTGAAGTGGCTTAAATCATACTTCAAAGTCATATTTTCACAATCAATCAAAATTGCTAATTCAAAACAATAGAATACTTGTTACCATGAGACTATGAAAATTGGCTTGAAGAAATCTTTGGTCCTCGTCATGAAACAAGGATTGCAGAAGCATAAGGACAAGTCTAATAGAGGAGAGAATGGAAACGCATGTTTTCTTAGCATAGAAATGAGAGAACTCCTTGAAAGCGGCATATGATGTTAAATGCTAGTGAGATAAGATGTTCCTTGGGTAGAGATCATTTTGTTGACGTTGTTGATGTTGTTGATGTATGTAGTTGTTTGCTCTAACACAGAAGTTATATAGGCGTAACGAAGAATGTCAATTAATAGTCTTGTTTGTAGGAAAGTGACATTACGTACATTGTCTTCATTGAGTGTTACAATTTACCTGTGTCTATGTAAGGTTAGTATAGGTAAGTTATGCTACCATCGCATAACCATATACACGAAGGAAGGCTAACTTTTAAGTGGAGATAAAAACTAGACCGATGAATTGACGTCATTGGGGCCAACGAGGAGGGCATGATCATAAGGGAAATGACCGACTTAATTGCACGATTCTTGGTTGTGATTTTTTGAGGGTAAGGATTTCTTTTTTTAAGACCAAATGTTGGTAATACTTTAAATGACTAGAGTGTAGTTTGTTTACTAATAATATGTGCACTAAATTTGATGGGTTTGCATGATGGGGCTTTGCATTTAGCATACCTATGCTTAAAATGCTTTCTTGATTATAGTTTGATCTTTTAGTTATCTCAAATTGCTAGTGATAATGTATGTTGCGTTGTGTGGTCTTGATGAAGGAGTTGTATAGGTAATGATTATGGGTATTTTGTTTATGCATGATTTGTTTTAATGGTTTTGTTTGAGGTAGTTAATGCTTGATTTGAATTCTAGAATTTGGAGTTTGCAAACGATGGATGCATGAAAGTGAGGCCTACTTACATTTATTGCATCATGTGAATAAAGAACCACGTGAAATAGATAGTGGAATTGTTGGATCCTAAGAAACATATAAAACAATGTATGAAGAATCCAAATAGAAAAAAAAGGAAGGGGGCCGGGGGGAAGGAAGGATGCAAAAGGACTTACGAACTGTCAATTGTTTTGCATGTCAATTTTGTTTTGTATGAAATTCACTGCTATTGGAAAATGATTTTGCTTGACTTAGTAAAGCATCAATGGCAGCCTTCCTTACCATAACAGGCATGGCAGCAACGTAAATATGTTGGATTGCATATTCCTCTAAAAGTGCTTTCAAAGTATTTGCGTCTTCTTCAATATGAGGTTTTGCTGATTCTAAATCCATCAATAGACCTCCCAATGGGCAACCCATTGTTGCATTAGCATCTTGTTTATATGTAAAGTACGAGTAAGCTATTTTTGGCCATCTAAGCCAATCAGATAATGACACATGTATCTCTAGTTGTTCATGTTATGCTCGATTGCTGCTCTGCTTTCTGTTCGATGTTCCGCTCGGTTGCTGCTATGCTTTCTGGTCGACGTTCTTCGGGTTGCTAATCTGCTTTCTGGTCTATGTTCTGGTTCTGCTCCACTTTATGTAATATATATACATGAAAACAACCTAATTCTACCCTACTTTACGTTGGGGGAAAGGCCCTCTCGGCCTTTTCCTGGCGAGGAAATGGTGGCCATTCCCCTATACAATGTGGAAAGAATTTGAGCTTTGGTTGGGAACATGAGGGCCATTCCCCTATACAAAGTGGAAAGAATCCAATCTTTAGCTCGAAAAATTTTCGGGAACCCCTACAACCTGCCATGTGAATTTTTGAATTCATAGCACAATTTAGAAGAGGAAAATTTCCTTCCTTCTTTCCACCTTTGGTTGGGGAACTTTTCGTGAAACCTTGTAGTGTGCTATGGGGATTTCAGAATTCATAGCACAGTTTAGAAGAGGAGAAAATTTTCCTTTCAGGTAGGAGTCAATATTTTCTTGCTGTAGAAATCAGAGGGGAAGTATGTAGCTAGTAGATTGGGTTAGGGCCCAAGTTGATGCTATATGGCACCAAAGAACCTCGACATAGATGGAGGCAACATCCGAAAATCGAACCATGCGGGTTTGGCTTCTAGTTTGCCGACTTTGTCATCTAGCGCTTGTTTTGTCTTCTTGTTTTTTCATCCTCGGTTTCAATTTTCAGAATTTGGATGCATAATAGGAATGGTTGCTTTCGAATTGAGGTTGGGTTTGGGTGACATGGCAAACTTCGAAATTGAAAGAATGGTGTAATGGGGATTCACCCTTAGATCCGAAGAAGAGACTAAGGGACTTGCCGATTGTGCTTATAGTTTCCCCAACCAAGATTAGACCTCAAAAAAATAGTTTTCACATTGAGTGAGACTTACCATGGTATCACGCACATTTAACAAATCTCCAATTCTTTGATGTATTAATTGGGAGGGGGTTAAGGAAGACAAAGAGGCACTTCGGGTCTTCCAAACCAACCTCACCCTATTGAAAATGTCACTAGATAAATCAGGATATTATATGTTCAGACATGTGTTGGCCATTGAAAGTCAAAATGCATTCTTCTGTCTTCCAGACCTCGAAACAGTTTCTATTCCCACTGTTCAACTGAGCTTTCTGCTGAACTGGAACCTGCTACGCAGTTCACTTGCTTCTCCCCAACCGGATAGAATTTGAAAATCAAGTTCAACCCCGGAAAAGAGGTTTTGTGAGGTCCATATGAGTGGATGTTTATGACCCCCTTGTACAACCTAGAAAAATAACTATTGTTATAAGGAAAAAACTTCTTTTCCTACCTCACCTAATCTTTCGTCATCATGACCTGCTATTTTCCTTGAAGATATAAATGTGCGATCTTATTGATGAATGAGAATACACATGATGATGAGAACTGCCATATGCATTGCACTAGCAATGTATGCATATTTCGTAACCTTAAATGCAGAGGTAGATTATGAGTAATGTTGTGCATTTTAAGATAGATAGATAGATAGATAGATAGATAGATAGATAGACATCCACTCATATGGACCTCACAAAACCTCTTTTCCGGGGTTGAACTTGATTTTCAAATTCTATCCGGTTGGGGAGAAGCAAGTGAACTGCGTAGCAGGTTCCAGTTCAGCAGAAAGCTCAGTTGAACAGTGGGAATAGAAACTGTTTCGAGGTCTGGAAGACAGAAGAATGCATTTTGACTTTCAATGGCCAACACATGTCTGAACATATAATATCCTGATTTATCTAGTGACATTTTCAATAGGGTGAGGTTGGTTTGGAAGACCCGAAGTGCCTCTTTGTCTTCCTTAACCCCCTCCCAATTAATACATCAAAGAATTGGAGATTTGTTAAAATGTGCGTATACCATGGTAAGTCTCACTCAATGTGAAAACTATTTTTTTTGAGGTCGAATCTTGGTTAGGGAAACTATAAGCACAATCGGCAAGTCCCTTAGTCTCTTGCTGGATCTAAGGGTGAATCCCCATTACACCATTCTTCTGAATTTCTGAGTTTGCCATGTCAGCCAAACCCAACCTCAATTCGAGCAACCATTCCTATTACAGATCCAAATTCTGAAAATTGAAACCGAGGATGAAAACAAGAAGACAAAACAACTGCTAGATGACAAAGTCGGCAAACTAGAAGCCAAACCCGCATGGTTGATTTTCGATGTTGCCTCCATCTATCCGAGGTTGCTGGTGCCATATAGCATCAACTTGGGCCCCTAACCCAATCTACTAGCTACATACTTCCCTCCTGATTTCTACAAAGAAGAAAATATTGACTCCTACCCTAAAGGAAAATTTTCTCCTCTTCTAAAACGTATATGAATTCTGAAATCCCCATAGCACACTACAAGGTTTCACGAAAAGTTCCCCAACCAAAGGTGGAAAGAAGGAAGGAAATTTTCCTCTTCTAAATTGTGCTATGAATTCAAAAATTCACATGGCAGGTTGTAGGGGTTCGAAAATTTTTCGAAGCTAAAGATTGATTCTTTCCACTTTGTATAGGGGAATGGCCCTCATGTTCCCAACCAAAGCTCAAATTCTTTCCACATTGTATAGGGAATGGCCACCATTTCCTCGCCAGGGAAAAGGCCGAGAGGGCCTTTCCCCAACGTAAAAGTAGGTAGAATTAGGTTGTTTTCATGTATATATATTACATAAAGTGGAGCGTAACGAACATAGACCGTAAAGCGGTTAGCAACCCGGGCGAACGCTTCACCCGAAAGCATAGCGACAACCGAAATTTAACATCGAACGTAAAGCGAGAGCAATCGAAAGCATAACATGAACAACTAGAGATACATGTGTCATTATCGATTGGCTTAGATGGCCAAAAATAGCTTACTGCATTTTTTTACATATAAACAAGATGCTAATGCAACAATGGGTTGCCCATTGGGAGGTCTATTGATGGATTTAGAATCAGCAAAACCTCATATTGAAGAAGACGCAAATACTTTGAAAGCACTTTTAGAGGAATATGCAATCCAACATATTTACGTTGCTGCCATGCCTGTTATGGTAAGGAAGGCTGCCATTGATGCTTTACTAAGTCAAGCAAAATCATTTTCCAATAGCAGTGAATTTCATACAAAACAAAATTGACATGCAAAACAATTGACAGTTCGTAAGTCCTTTTGCATCCTTCCTTCCCCCCGGCCCCCTTCCTTTTTTTTCTATTTGGATTCTTCATACATTGTTTTATATGTTTCTTAGGATCCAACAATTCCACTATCTATTTCACGTGGTTCTTTATTCACATGATGCAATAAATGTAAGTAGGCCTCACTTTCATGCATCCATCGTTTGCAAACTCCAAATTCTAGAATTCAAATCAAGCATTAACTACCTGAAACAAAACCATTAAAACAAATCATGCATAAACAAAATACCCATAATCATTACCTATACAACTCCTTCATCAAGACCACACAACGCAACATACATTATCACTAGCAATTTGAGATAACTAAAAGATCAAACTATAATCTGCAAAGCATTTTAAGCATAGGTATGCTAAATGCAAAGCCCCATCATGCAAACCCATCGAAATTTAGTGCACATATTATTAGTAAACAAACTACACTCTAGTCATTTAAAGTATTACCAACATTGGCAGTCTTAAAAAGAAATCCTTACCCTCAAAAATCACAACCGCAACCGTGCAATTAAGTCGGTCATTTCCCTTATGATCATGCCCTCCTCGTGGCCCCAATGACGTCAATTCATCCAGTCTAGTTTTTATCTCCACTTAAAAGTTAGCCTTCCTTCGTGTATATGGTTATGCGATGGTAGCATAACTTACCTATACTAACCTTACATAGACACAGGTAAATTGTAACACTCAATGAAGACAATGTACAGAATGTCACTTTCCTACAAACAAGACTATTAATTGACATTCTTCGTTACGCCTATATAACTTCTGTGTTAGAGCAAACAACTACATACATCAACAACATCAACAACGTCAACAAAATGATCTCTACCCAAGGAACATCTTATCTCACTAGCATTTAACATCATATGCCGCTTTCAAGGAGTTCTCTCATTTCTATGCTAAGAAAACATGCGTTTCCATTCTCTCCTCTATTAGACTTGTCCTTATGCTTCTGCAATCCTTGTTTCATGACGAGGACCAAAGATTTCTTCAAGCCAATTTTCATAGTCTCATGGTAACAAGTATTCTATTGTTTTGAATTAGCAATTTTGATTGATTGTGAAAATATGACTTTGAAGTATGATTTAAGCCACTTCACCCTCGGGCCATGGAGGGCAACCCTCCGTGTGCAGCACCTTGTTTTTATTTTTTTGGTTATAATGTTACTTTTCTATACAAGATATAGAGCAAGGCACAAAAAACCACATCTCGATCCGAGATCTGTGAAGGAAGATAGAGCAATTCAAACGTGACAGGGTCAAAACTGTCCTCTGCCTTCTAAGAACCAGTACTGGTTCCCAGAAAGCAGTTATGATATAAAAACAACAACTTTCAGAAGGAGATCAATTTTGTGTTCAAATTTGACATATAAGTAGTTCACAAGGTCCTCCATCCTATAAAAAGATTTGTTGAGTTTTATTTTTTATCTTTCATCTTGCTCCTTGTCACATTCTGTTGCATTCTTTTGATTGATGATATAGACACTGAAAAGTTGGAGCGTGCATTGCTATGTATTGAATAGAACGTAATAGAATAGCAAAAGCCAAGGGCTCCTTCATTCTCTAAAGAAGTGAAGACACTTTCGTTAGTCGTCTGCGCTATGACGCCCCGAAAAAAGACAAATGCGTGGGTGGGAAAGGACACATAAACGCTGACAAGATATACGCTTCTTGAAATGGATTGTGAGATATGGCACTCTTGCGACACCATTATCACCGGAAAAGTTTTATATCATTCACTGGTCCTTATGATGCAGTGTGTGACCAATTTTTAGGTTTGAAGTTCGTGGGAGTTTACATTGCAAAGGGCCCCCCTCCTCCTTACGAAGTGAATATCTTGTTGCCGGGATGTTTGCAGCTCCCGAAGCCTGGGATGCTTGTGAGGTGGAACAATAACTTCGTTCATGTTGGCGGAGTGAAGGTATCAGAGATATTGACTGCAACACCACAACAAACAGCAGATACAGTGTCCAGCCAAGGTAGATAGATAGATAGATAGATAGATAGATAGATAGATAGATAGATAGATAGATAGATAGATAGATAGATAGATAGATAGATAGATAGATAGATAGATAGATAGATAGATAGATAGATAGATAGATAGATAGATAGATAGATAGATAGATAGATAGATAGATAGATAGATAGATAGATAGATTTAGTTATAGAAATTCAGTTCATATGTAGATAGTATTTTAGAATACTAAGATATTATAAATTCTTGTGTTTTTTATACCACCAGGATGGTCCTTTTGTTCAGCTCAAGTCTGTCACTCTTCATAAGTATGTATGTGCAGAAAATGGTGGAGGTACTAAAGTAGTAGTGAATAGAGATGTGGGTTCCTATTGGGAAACTTTCAAGGTAAAGATTCGTGATCATTGATCCATAAACAGAAACCTAAAATCATAATCTCAGTGCATACATAAGTTTTAAAGTGCATAGAAATGAAGTGTTGAATTCATCGTTTGATTTTTTGTGTAGTTATTGCGGGTTCCACAACAAAATCAAACATTTAACTTCAAAGCAAATAATGGCCAGTTTATGGTAGCAGAGAATGGAGGTGGGGACAAGGTTAATGCAAATAGAGATGTAGCTAGCACATGGGAAATGTTTAATGTTGTCACTAATCGAGATTTTAGTCCATGGCGAGTTCATATCCAAGCCTATAATGGCATGTACCTTCAGGTTGGCACAATAGTTTTGTATATTGCGTAAATATAATAGCAACTAATAAATACTGTAATCTTACTGCATTCCAGGCAAAAGATGCCAACCAATTAACAGCTGATTTTAATGGAGAACCTGGTTGGAATTGTAATTCTGCAGTATTTGAGCTCACATTTGTTTGATATCTCTACGGAATAAATTGAGGACTGATTACAACAAAGGTTTTTCCCTTATGGATGAGGGTTTTTTAATCCTAGTGTAATGTTCTCAGCACTTGTCCTGTAGGCTTGATTTAGCCTTCACAGATATAATACATAGTTCAATCTAATTTTGAACATTTTATTTTTGTCACGCTTGTACTTTTTTACAGTTTATTTTCCCTCCCTCCCTCCCTCTCTTTCTCTACTACTTATTTATGTCCTTTTGAAGAAGTCTGGCCTATTCCCCCTTACAACAAATCCTACAATTCTAGCCTATCCATGTGTACACCCGCCTAGACTCAATAGGTGATTCGTTGGATCTATAATTTTTTACGTCAATGGTGTAGAAAATTGCTCTACTCCAGTTCTTTTTTCTCCATAACTATGTAGTCCTGGATAAAGATGCCTTCCTTATGGGCATGGTTCCCTTGGTTTGGATATGTGGGATTGCAATCCTCTTTGCCTGGACAATAATGGAGTTTTTTCAAACCTTATTTTCTCAGGACAAAGAATATCAGACCTATTTCATCGATCTCTAGCTCCTCCAATGTTTGGCAATATGCTGCAAATTCTCTGATATGAGAGCAAAAGCTCATGAGAATGATTTTGATGAAAGAACACAATATCATTGATGATAATGTTGCATGCTGTCAATTCCTCAAAAGACTGTTTCCACATTGTTATAATGCAGTCGTCTCCACTACTACATGCTTGAAATGTTCAGTCGTCTCGACAACTACATGCTTGAAATGTTCATTTGGCGCTAGATGTGAAGGCTTGATCTTAGATAAACACGCATTATTCCAAAGAAAGCCTGAAAAGTGAATGTGACCTATACCCTACATGTTGGATAAATTTCAAAGCGTAAACATAACAAACGAAATAGAGTGTGCTGCAAGATTTTCTACTATGTGAACAATAAAATGAGAAAACTAAATTCATTGATGTGGCATAAGCTTGCATTAAATCAGTACGTATGCCCAAAATGGTCATATCCGTGCAGCCTGTAGGTAGACAATGTGTAACCTTTCAACAAAGGAATGATCAATAACTATGGAAAGTTGGCCACATCATTCTAGATTGTTGAAAAGAAAGCTTGACAATTTGTTTTAGACTTGTATCTTGACAATAATAATGTTACTACTGCTCCAAAGAAGTGTGAAACCACATTCTGCTGAAACTGTTGTTCATGTATGCAAGTTACTCCTTCTATAGACGAAATCAAGTTGTAACCAGAAAAGTGTTTGTAGAATGCATTGATGCTGATTTGGGAACTGCTTTAGAAAGAATGCCTGAAGGTTTTCCACTGCATAAGATATTGCTAAATACTGTTCATATGGACATGCATGCTATAATGTAATAGGGATGGTTGGTCTTAAGCAATGTCACAGACTGGACTACTACCAACTGCAAGATGGTTTGTTAAATGTAACATCATAACTCATAATACAACCAAGAGCCTTACAGTGATATTGCCATTCTCAAAGACTGGAAATATGTGCATTTTAGAGATTAAGAATTCTAGAAGCTAGTTTTTGTCTTTGCTTCTTTCTTTCCCTGTAAAGAGATAAAAAAAGAGCTGGCTAGCTTTTGCAAAAGGGCATGGGTAAATATGCGGCTCACCACAAAGTTGCCAATGTCTTTTTCCTCACGTATAAGCCCCATGTGATGTAAATGTCCTGTAAAAGTCAGATGGAGCTCAAATTATAGTCATAAGGAACTTCAATTATAGTCTTGATTGAGAAAGTAAACAGAGTAAAGCCTCCAAATATTGCTTACCAGCAATAGGACAAATCAAATATCCTTTAGCAGTACTAATGTCTAGCCATCATGCCTACAAAAAGATTTGACATATGCTACCAATTTGACATATGCCAAAGTGTGATACAGTGATCAGGTTATCCTTTGCTTCTTTGTTCAAAGTTGACCACTCATTATCAGGATAAGACTTCATAAATTGCGCTAAAGTCATAAGCCAGCCAAGTGATTCAAGCTTGATACCCTGGCTAGAATGGGTATGCAAACCTTGTGATATTACCATAATTGCTCATTGAGGCAATCCAAAAACTTCCCGTGATAACTATGACTCTTCCTGAGTTCATTCGACAAACTACCATCTCTGGACAGATTAGTAAGACTGCATGCCTGTGTCGAAATTATAAGACAGCTTAGCCTCCTTAGTGCATGAACTAATGCAAGCTGAAGGTCAGGATACCATTTCAAAGGTGCTTCAAATGGGTTCAATTTCTCCAGCAGAAAATCCTTTAGTTCTATAGCCTGAAAAATTTGTGGATGAAATCCGTTACATGTATGTTCATCTGCATGGCCATCCATCTTCATTGTACACTGATTTGACCTAAGACAAACACTTCCAAGCAGAGAAACAATGTCGAACCTGAACAATGCTATAACTTCATGTTGGGACAGATCATGGGCCTGAGAAACCTCATTAAACTCTAATGACAATTGCACAAAGGAATTTCCCTCTCTATATGCATTGAATAAGAACTTGCTTAAATGCTCCAGCTCCATTCTTAAGCATTTTGAGGCTTCCAAAGAAACCGCACCCGATTCGCTGCGCGTAAGGGATAAATAAGTTGTGGCAACAACATTAGCTACTTCACCCGTTTGGGTGCAGTCTTAATTTTGAAAAAGGGGCAATCTATTTTAAGAAGCTTCCTCGCATCCGTAAGGCAGAAAGAAGATCCCCCTCGAGACTATTATCTTTAAATTCATCTTCAACAAACTTTGTATCCGTGGCCGATGTTAGGGGTGGTGTAGTGGAACCAGGCATCAGACCAATGGTGGCACAAATGCTTTCAGGTGCCACCTTCTCAAGTATTATGTCCATTGCTATAGCATAAAATTCTGCAAAGTTGCCTTTCAATGTGTCTGCAAGAAGAACCACAATTTGAGCAGATTGCATAGTCCATGTCAGATCACCAAACTTCTTATTGACACTTGCAAAGCAGGAAAGCAATCGAGGCTGAATTTCTTTAAGTGGCTGTAAAAAGATATCAATATTTCCAGCTTCTACTGCACCAAGCGTAGAAGCATGAAGAACAGCTAGAAAGCAAAAAGCCAATGCCAACAACCTGTGTTTCTGCTGTGGAATACTCAAGGCCACATCTACATTTAGAGGTTGGCTTAAGACTGGCCTCTATGGATATGTCGCCTTAGGTGTCACGTACCAAAGAAATAGAAATGTTAATTTACCTGACGTAAATCCTGCGTTGTAGCGGAACAGAATATACTTGGTAAAAGAATGAACAACATACTGGAGCTTAACTTGAAAAACATGAATTATGAATAGCGGCATCTCACCAAATGTTTTTTAACATGATATTGGATGAAGGCCGCATGGTCACCACTCCATCATAGCTTTTATTCAGGGGTGGTACATATGAGGATGAAGATGAAATATGGCCTATTCTGTTCATATGCCAGCTGAAGAAGAAAGGAGCTTAATCCTTGCCTCTTGTTAGACTTCTTCTTCATCCTTCAGATTCGCCTTTGCTCTCTTGCCCATGTGCATACCTAAAAGCAACAGGGAGGGTATTTTAGCGCAAGATTTTGAAATGAGAATCATTGTTTTGCATGGCTCTTGGAACAATATTCTAAACTCTTTTTAAGAAACTAAATATGAGATTGAGAAGATCTCCATGCCTATAAGGAAAGTTGCAAGTAGAAACTGGAGAGAGTAGAATATTAAGAAGAAAGCTTGTATGTGTACACAGATGAAAGCAATGTCTGCAAGTTTAATAGCCTCATAATTACTTGAAGTTGTTAGATCTAGAATAAAATATTATAGGAAGTGAGCAATAAGAGACAAATAGCTCAAAGAAAAGCACCGCACAAATATGTGAAATCTAAATATATGTATAGCCTTTGTGTGACCATTCAATAAAAATACATTCAATAATACATGTGGTGAGGTATGAAGCATACTATACATACATATAATTGTCTCATCCAAAATTGATGGAGGCTTTCAAAGGGCACCAGTCCAAACGTCGTTGCATGTTCTGCAACACAGAAACAGGAAAGAATGAGACTACTATGTGCAGTCCTTGGCTTATGAAGGTATGTTAAAGGCCCATAGGATCAGTCTAATATACAATGACTTTGTGCAACTGGAATGTTCACAATATCTTCACAAATTCTTATACAAAGGCAAATGCATCCAAGATGGGCGCCAGAGGTAAGAGCTGCCAATATAACATCTGGCAATATACTATATGTCAGGCATGCTGGCATAAGAACCAATTCTTTAAAGTTAGACTCTAGAGGAATATTTACATTACCATTGTCCTAATCTCCACATTGTTTTCATGGCTGACAAAAACTTGACAATGTTTAAGTTTTGATGATTTTTTGCCCAACATGTCCTTTCTGTTATAAGTCATTAGTATTATAATAAAGATAAATGAAAATAAGACAACCTCCACGTGAAAGGGAAAATTTGTACAATCATGTTACACCTACCTGCTGCCTAAAGTTCATGCTAATACAGAGCAGCATTTGAAGAAGATAAGAACCGAGAATATATGGCAAAAACAATTGCTCTGACTCCAGTTGAAAAGCTGCCATAGCGCATCCATGCTGTGGAGTTTTGCTGTCCATAAAAATCCTAATAGCTTAGGCCCACCGTCTTAATCTAGCTAAGATGCTGCATCTGCAATAACAGTTGCGAAAACCCACAACAAATTCTAAAATTGGACACAATCGAAATAAAAAAAAATGTGATTCTATATGCTATCTGTGAAACAGGAAAATTGAGAAAATAGTGCATGTCGTTCCAGTTCCCTGCATTCTAATCTAAATAAACCATATAAGCTTCTCTGCAACATATACATCAACGTAACAAATAAAGATAACAATTTTACAACACCGGTTAAAGAATGTGCCATGTTAGATCTGAAGCCTCTGCTTAATAATTAGTTAAGAATACAAATTGTCATCTGGGCATTAAATAGGCGGCTAAAAATCTTTTAATACATAAGTAGAAGAAAGCAACAAAAGGAAGATATGATCTTGAGACATCAACTCCGAGGAAATAGTATAAACATATTTAACGTCTGCATTAGCTAGAGGAATAATGGTAAGAGAAGATAAATTCCACAAAATTCCAGGAGAAGGTGCAATGCATTTATTAACCGCAAGAAGGTACAATGCATCGAATTATCAGAATTTACATATATATAACACTAAGAAATGAAACTCAGAACTTGGATGTAGTACCTTAACTCACAACTGAGAACAATACCTTAACTGGTGTCCAGGAGAAGATCAATGACTGATGGAGCATTCAAAGATATCGTGCTACCAAAAAATGCTGGACATGGGAGGGCCAATCTCCAATACCATTTTAGAAGAAGATGCCGAAGAGGCTACAGATATTGAAGCAAGAGAAATAATGGATTAATACTTTCCTCCTGCAACTCTGCAACTGGATGGGGAAAAAAAGCTAAGAAGTCCAAACCTGGAAGTTTCGATGAAGGAACCTTCTCAAGGTTTTTGCCCGGAGATGGTCAAAATCAGCCGATTATGGGCTCTCTAACCTAGGTCAGTGTCCCTGTTTGCAACCTGAAGGCAGATGCCAAACATCCTTGAAAATCCTGAGTTGAAAATCCTGAGTCTGATGATCGGATCACCTGTATGCAGTTATTGCAATTTCATAAGAGCAGGAAGATATCTTCATGGAACGAATCCAAGCATCAGAACAGAGAAAGACCTGACCAAGCCAAAGAATAGCAACGCAACGAATCTCAAAGAAGACAGGTGCAGTCTACTCCTGCCAAATGCTCTTCTTGGCAAACTCTAGAAATGAAACCGGATACTGCCCATAACCGTGGCATATGCATGCTGAATCGGCTCGAATGAAAACCTAAGGTTGAATTGGAAAGGGGAAAATTGAAATCGAAATCCATTTGAAATTTTTAGAAATCGTCCGGCGGCCAAAAACCCACAAAATCTTAGGAAATCAATTAAAAAAAAATTCCAAAAATATTTTTCTCCAGACCGGAAAATCCCAAATTAACAAGATTGATTGATTGATTGATTGATTGATTGATTGATTCTACTCCTAGCAAGATCCGAGATGATTTTGTTACATCCAGACAAAATAATCGATATGCTCTCTGGCAAAAACTCTATCGTGTGCAAAATTAGAGGATCTTACTAGAAAAGGTGTTGTATACAGGAATGACTTTTTTGTCGACATTCCGGCGTGGAAACGCCGCCGGCATCGTTAAGCGCGCTGAGGCGCGATTACACGGAATGTCGACAAAAAAGTCATTAGTGTAACGTGAAGTTAACCTAGGGTTTCATTCTGTCATTTTTTTTTCCTTTCTTCCTGCGCCATCGCCATCGTTTCTTTAGGCGATCACCGTGTTTGCGGTGGCGCCATCGCTGAGCTTCATTCCGGTGGCGCCATCTAGGTTTCAGAGTTGAGTAGGCGAGTTTTTGGAAGCTTTTGACGAAGTTGTGAAGCTTCTTGGTCTGCTTTCGTGTATTTTCTTTGTCTTTTTCCTTCCGGTGGCGTCATCTTGGTCTGAGCGTTCGTTAGGCGAAACTTTTGAAGGTTTTGAAGAAATTTCTTGGTGCCTTTGGTCTGCTTTGTCTGTGTTGCTTAGTTTCTTCCGTGACCGGAGTTGTAGAAAGATAAAATGTTACAGGTTTTCTCTTGTTTCTAGCGATTTTGCAAGGATTATTTTCGTCATTTAAGATTCTTTTTGGTTTTGCAGGTAGTTACATGAATCAAAGTCTTCCGGCGAGTGTTTTGTTCAGATGTAGCACCCGTGGATGTTTCTAAGTCTCAATAGCGAGTTTTTTTCGTTCGGATCCGTGGGTGTTTTTTTTAGTCGCAAGTAAAGTTGCATCGCGAGTTTTTTGCCATTGAGGTTTCTTGCATTGAAGTGTTCTTGGATTTTCATGCCTGTAAGTTTTCTTGAATGTCTAACCGTGTTATTCTGCTGCAGATGGTTTTGGAGGGATGAATCTCGATGCATGCTTTTATTTCTTGGTCGGAAGCATGTTCTACATTTTCTAAGGCCAGGGATAGGAGTGCCTGTGAGGTGCTGCGGGCCAGTTCATTGCCAATTTTCAGAATTGTAACTAAGTAAAAAGAAGAAATGCAAGTAAAAACAGAATTGCAACCAAGTAACTACATTTCTGGAAAAGAAAATCATAGCAGAATAAGGGGTAAAATGGACAGAATGAACCCTAGGTTAACTTTACGTGTTAGCTGAAATGAGAATTGAGCACGAAGGAGATGGGACTATACCTCCTGAATTTCATGCAGAGAAGCTCGAGGCACCATTTATTCTTATAATATAGCCTTCTTGTTTATAAGCATAGGCATGGATGTCATGGCCAATTGCATGTTGCAGATAGTGTAGAAATGGGAATTAGCTATTGAAAAGCAGAGGTTTAGAGTGCTTAACACTAGAGTTGTCCAAGAGTCTTAAGTGTAGGAAATCAGAAGATAATACAATGCAAATATATATTGAATATAAGAAAACTTGGTTGGGAACAAGCTTCCCACCATAGCTTATGATCTATATCAGACACGACTCTTCATAACAGACATGACTCTTGGACACGTCACCATGCCACATGTATAGCATGTGACTATGCTGAGTTGGAGGGTTGCATATTCTAACACCCTCCCTCAATCCTATAACTCAGCCATAATTTGAATCTGCTTCATACCGAAGAATATGATCCATTCTTCTATGTCTTCGATCGTGCCTTGCATCTAACCAGCATGCCCTCAGTTCAGGAACTTGTTTTGAAATTAAGTTTGATTTGATTCCCCTACTTCATCTCTCATTACTGCGTCCCAGGATCTTCACATCCGCTCTGATACCATCTTAAGTTTAGGAAATCAGAAGATAATACAATGCAAATATATATTGAATATAAGAAAACTTGGTTGGGAACAAGCTTCCCACCATAGCTTATCTTATGATCTATATCAGACACGACTCTTCATAACAGACATGACTCTTGGACACGTCACCATGCCACATGTATAGCATGTGACTATGCTGGAGGGTTGCATATTCTAACAAAGAGACCATTTCAGGTTCATGGACCAGAATTGGTCCAATATACCCCCTGCTACTTAAACCCATGTATCCAGGGTTCAAGTTTGACAGACACCCCCTAATTTTCTAATGACAGGCACTTTTTTTTTTGTCTTTCATATGACAAAATGTTCATCAATTTGAACCTAAGGTGACTAGAAATTGGCAAGTTTGCTTGCAAAATTCCTGTTATGAGCAAAACATACAAAAAAAATTCTTTTCTGTAAACACTCATGCGAAAGTACTTAAAGTTTCCTTCTTGTAAAAAATAATGCGGAGTACATTTAAAAAATAAAATAGAAACAAGATTCTTATTTCACAACCAGAGAGTACAAGTTTTTGAAGAAAATAAAAGAGAAATAAGTTTTAGATGAAGCAACAAAGGCTGGCATGCTTTTTCTTTGTGAGTCCTCCTACGATCATCTTTATTATAAGAATTTGGAGTAAAAATATGAGCATTTGCTTCAAAATTTTATCAAAAAATGAAGACAATGGAATGGAATATAGAATGCACATGTGCCTCTCTAATACTACTCCAAAAACATTTAAAAAACCTAATAATCTGTGTATCAGAAACATATGCACATTTAGATGTATAGAGATAAAAATCAAGACAAGAAACTAAATATGGAAGAAAAGTACCTCAATCTCTGCCAAAGAACCACATAACCTTTCCTCCTTCCTCTTATTCCTCTTTCATGATCAAATTTGAAGAGTAGTCAAAAGAGGAAATAATTAGAACAAGTGATGGATTAGAGCTGTGAAATTGATGGAGCAAAGAGAAGGTCGGGGCTAGAAATAGAAGGAAAACAAATTTAGTGGTTGTCAAAACCCTAATCTAATTATACTAGTTATGGTGCCCGGCGTTGCCGGGCTTAGTTGCAATTTGGAAGTATGCTATATGTAAGTTACGTCAGCATAGAAATAGAAATTGTTAGATGGGGAATAGAATTGGTTTCAAATATACATCATGGAGTTCTGTATAGTTTTGTGCTAGTTAAACAGTGTGTGAATGAAAACATCTTTATGGTGTTCATGGTGTAGAAACATATTATGTCATAAATATGATTCAAACTTTTGGTTTGACATGTTTCTGCAAGAGGAATGCATATGTTTCATGTAATTAAATGTCGTTTTATATCTTAAGGCAGGGCTGCTTCTATTTTGAAGTCAATAAGCAAGAAGAATGGAAAGTAGGGACGGAGATAAATGCCTACACACTTTTCATTCATATTAGTAAGTGGATTCTAAGCAATGTTCGAGGGTATATATTGGATTTAATGGGCCTGCAGAAATACATGAGATACAAAACTTATTAGAGGATAGTGTTAAGCCACATTGTTAATTCTGGTAGGATAGTGAGAATAACTACTTGCAACGCTAGGTTCTTGATATTGAAATCGACTTGTGCTCATTCATGAACTATTATGATTTTCATCAACGGGAATAATGCTACATGCCACGTGCAAATTACGCATGTGTCATGATCTAGCCTAGCTATTATGAGTTCTCTTTAGCCAAAAGCTGCAAGAAGCTTGATATAGTATGCAAGTCACTTACCAATATCTAATGTTTAAATTTGGATTTTTCGGTATCGAGAAAAACATTTTGGATTTTTTTCCAAGCTAGTTTTCCTGCAATTCCAGGAGTTTTGGGAAATTGTCGGGCTTTAGCTAGAACATGTAATGTAGGCAAGGATGTATGAATATCTTGCAAAAAAAAAAAAAAAGGGGATGTATGAATACCAAAATGCTTGCTTGTTGGTTATATATGGAAGAGGTCTGTCTCAGTAGCTAAATATTGGAGAAGACAAATGTCATTCTTGCATGAGTAATAAGTTGAACAAATGCTATCGCTGCATGAGTAAAGCAGCTTGAATAGACTCTTCTCTATGTGAACGGGCTTTCGGAGGCATCAATAAAAAGATGCTTGATGCACAAATGAAAACATGTTTTTCTTATTGAGAATTGTAATTTCTGCATCTTTGTTTACACTCCTAATGAGCGGACATACTAAACATGTACATGTCTACGGCAAAATGCTCAATATAAACAAAATAGATACTGTAGAACAGAAATAGTCATTTCACATCAAGGAAATAATTTGATAATGTACAAATGAATGAAATAAGTATATGAGACACAAATTGGATCCCAAATCAAGACCCAAGTGAGACATGAGATTGATGCTTGCTAAATAATGGCAAGAGGATGAAACCTGCTATACTGCCATATCTGCCATCTTTTTATTGCAACAATTAATTTTTTAGACGCAGGAAGTAGGCAACTAAAACATTTTATTACAGAGAGGGAAACTGATCAGTAAGTGGGGCTTCTAGATTCTGCACACGGTCCTCACTACGATCTGCATATGGTCCTCTGATAACATGGTGTTTGACACCAAGGGATATATTCCTTCGAGGGAATTCAGATCTATGCGTTTCTGTCAGGCTATGAATTTATTAAGTTGTCACTCGGAGTCCTTCAATATGTAACCTGGATGGCAAATGCCAAAGCATGGAGCAAAGGCCAAAGCATGGAGCAATAGCGAGCCAGCCATGGAGCACTCCAAAATAAAAAATGCCTGAGCGCATGTGGCTATGGAGCACTCGAATTTGAAAATGTATTCTGAGGACCACAAATGGCATCTAAATCCACTTCAAAGACAGCTCCAAAATGCTCAAACAACCTTGAAATTTGCTTTTTACCTGTCCACATTTGAAGTCCAACAACTAACATTAAAGATCCGACCCTCATATTAACACATAAACACATGAAAGTTAAATGCATGTCTCTGCTTCAAAGAATTCAGATCCGTCAATCTAGCAAGTTGGTGCAAATGGTTATATCAGAACCTTGCAACTGTCCAGATTTATATTGAAGGCACCGTAAGTTGGTGCAAATGGTTATGTCAGAACTTTGCAACTGTCCAGATTTATATCGAAGGCACCGTGAGCATTGTACCTATGCTCTATAAAGTTGTCTACAAATAAAAAAACAACCCATCTCATCAAATAGAAATATCTAAAGGGAGATCTCCTCACAGAAATGATTGGATGAGGATTTGTGCAAGTTGCATACGTGTTTACGCTGCTCCCATAAATGATTCAAAGGTATATTGAATAGCTTATAAATCATCTCCGTTATCAAGCACAACCCACTAAACAACTGGTAAACATGAGGAAAAATGACAACAGAGGACGGCAATTGATATGAAAATAATAATGTGCATCATGCATGATGTTTTACATATAACACTCCGCTGCCTAAATGCTCTGCCTAAGATTGGAATTACAACCTCTTACTCCATACAAAGGCAAGGAAGAGGTCCCTAACGTAAAAAAGATTTTAATTGTTACAAACATCATAATAATTGTTTCCTAAAAGTAGCTCAGGTCATGTTGTACCTGCTATACAGCAAAGACCAACCAAAATAGGTAGAGAGAATATGTAATAAGGTAGATGGGCCTACAGATAAACAGAATAGTGACTGCTGCATCTACACAGGCCAGATAGTCATAAATAATCAAGATTAATTAAAGTCTTTCAGTAGTCAAAGATGGAAGAGTCGTTGCAACATGGTTGATTCAAGCAATATCCTGATATAAACATAACTTATTTCAGTTCTTTCATCAGCTATTTCTCTAAATATTAGAGCCCGACGCCGTTGGAAAATTTTAAGTCTTAAAGTAACACCTTTAGTAGGTGACGTTAAGTCTGAGTACTAACTGAAAGTTATGACTGAAAAAGATCAAGTACCTGTTGAACTCAAGCATACATGTAATATGCAAGGCACAAAATATAGGTCTTTCTTAGGTATTAAAGAACCACAATTATAAGAACACAGTAAATCACAGCTAGCTACATAAAACAATAACAAAAACATATGCATACACTTTTGTACTGCCTATTCACGAACTTTTGTAGTGCCTGTTCAGGACAGATATGAAATACCTCTTGCATTCTACATTTTCGCTGTTTGGACTGTGCAAAATAGAAATCTATTGACGACTTATAACTTCTTTTGAACATGCCCGCCTGTACTTCTCCTTACTTGTGTGAGATCCTGCAGAAGACAGTTAATAAGTGCGATACTAAGATGAAAAGCTCGTCTAATATGTTCTACCTTCAGACATGAAAAGCACAAAGCAAGCAGCAGACCATATGCATGTCTATCACAAAGCATGCACAACATATTCACGAATTGTCAATGAGCAATAGGGTAAAAGCATGTTAGGGTGTACCACTTTTGGAACCTGCAAAAGTACATACACTAGGTACTTCTGAACTGGGTACTTTCTCATTTTTCTTTTCATTAAAACTAATACAAAAATCCAAAATAAAAGTCAAGGACATGGTAATATTCAAAGTTAAGATAAAGATAATGCTATCGGAGATCAATATATATATAAAAAGTTCTAAAACATACCTTATATTGAGATATTATACAGGTACCCAGTACCCAGTCCTGGCTACCTTTTTAGGTACCTTTTTAGTCACTAAATAATACTTTTTAAGGGACACCCTAACATGCTTTTACCCAATAGAGCACATGTAGACCTTAGCCCTAAGCATGCATTTATTTAAGCATTCATAGGACCTATTCTATCCCTGCACCAAAGGAAAAACCTCAGCTGCCAATACCCAGCTGTAAAATGAAACAGTTCTTTCAGTCCACATATCTTATGCCAGCTGTATTGAAGATCTTCTCAATTTGAATCCATTCCTCTGAGGAGTTGCAGAAGCGTTAGGAAGAGATTCAAGATGTCAAGATAAAGAGATATAGAGGCCCATATATAATCATCATAGGAGACACACTTGATAAGATTGTTCGTGTCACAAACAATATACGCACTGAAGATAATGGCCCCAAGTCCAGAATATATGTTGACTGCAAGTGATACAATTGGAAAGAATGACTGCAGATCACATGCAAGATATTAGATAATATAATTGTAGTAGGATCACATATCAAGATAGAAACCAGCAAACAATTTACCTGAACAAAACCCCATACTATGAATACTATCAGTGATACAAGAAGCATTGGCCCCAAGAAGCTGAAATCATATCCTTTTTTCGAAGCCGAATAAATAAGCCCAAAAGAAGAAGGTCGATTGGATGATTCTGTTTGTAACAGTATAATGGGCATAGTACTGCAATATAACAAAAGAAATTAGAAAATGATAGGATCATAGAGCAAAAACAAAACCTTAACCTTGACCTTAAGGAGCTAATAAAACATTACAGAACCCATAACCTTAAGTTAACACACAGATCCCATTACCTCTGAGTACATGCTATCGATCAGGCCAGTGTGGCATTAGAAAAAGAGTTCTCAAAAGCTTGTAATATGGCACTTTAATCCTAGACGAATTCTATTTGATGCCACTTCTTTTTCAGTTCGGTGGCTTTTTGTAAGATCATATACATGCAGGTCCTTTTTGTCCCCACAATCTTAGCAGACATCCAAATACAACAGTGAGGTAAGTCCAAAGACATCCATGCATGAACAATAGCATCAGCAAGAAGAGGGGACATCAGAACATGGTGCATCAGCATCTAATAGTCCATATTTTATATTATGCTGTCCAAACCAAATGCTATAATACAGATGATAATATGGGTGCTCTACTCTATGAAGCTAATGCAAATAATTGTGATCTACTTATACAACATGCTGCCCATTGGCATATTGCCATTAATTGAACTCATGGGCCCTAGAAGTCTCTAGCAGTGTTGATAAAACGAATCATTCTCTTCAAATGTTCCCTTCTTTCTTCCATCTACCTACCTAATGCACAATGACATGATTTGCACATGTAGATACCATCTCCTATTACAGCTTCTCCTGTTTTTGTGCAGCCATTAAAGATGTATAGAGGATAACAACTTAGAATTTATAGCAGGAAGGCCGAAGAATCACTGCAGAGTTATATGATAGGATTATTAGGCAAAATTATCAGATAGCAGATGGAAACTATAATTCATAAGACAACATCAATAAAATAGATATTCACGGCTCTTGAAACCCCAAAGTATATTCTACGTGGCAATCCAAGCTTCTGCTAAGAATACTTCCATGACGCACCAGAACAAATGCTTTGGAAAAGGCTGTGAGGAGATTATTTAACTTATGTGCCTAATCCCAGACAAAATCAAAGGCATCCAGACTCTTACAACAAATACGAAAATGAGTCTACCTGAAACACAAAGGTTGTAGCATACCTCATGCTTGTGAGCAAACCTAATAAGTTTACGGCCATCTGGTGACAATCAGGAGAAATCAAAGCATTAGATGAAGACATTCGGCAAGATAGGCGGTGCGTTTGTGCATGCTATCCAGATTCGTGCATGCAGATTCGTGGAGTAAAAGGGGAAAATACATTCTAGAGCCAAATTCTTTCTCGATTTTTGGAGAATCGAGATTTCTTTCCGGCTGTCAAAACTTCTAAAATCATAGTGAAATCGTTTAAATTAAATTCCAAAAAATTTTCTGCCAAGCCGGATAATCCCAAATTAACAAGGTAGATTGTATAATACAAGAATTTGGCACCGGCGGAGCCGGCGCCTTGTGTAGCTAAGTTTTAGTGCACCCCTGGGAGTCGAACCCAGGTGCGATCGTCGGTGCGGCACCCATGGTGTAGAGGGAGCATCGATCTCCGAGGGGATCGGTGCTCCATCTACATCCTGGGCATGAGATGGAAGGAGTGTTTTTTTTCTTTTCCTTTTTTTTTTTGAGTACGCACCTTGTTTATGGAAATAGTTCTTTGTAGACGACGTTTGTTGAGTCTTGTTTGTGTTTGACTCGTCAAGGAGGATTAGGACGTCTTCTTTCTTTCGTACGCGTGTGAGCACCGTGTATAGTTGTTCGTGTGTGAAGACTTCAGTTCAGAGATCAAGGACTATTTTGTCGAGGGTGAGTCCTAAGCAGCTGTGGAAGGTGGTTGAATCCCCTCTGTAAGTTTATCTCTCGAGTTATGGCCGGGTCTGGTTTCCTATCGATTCCAACGTTTCAAGCAAAATCTCTTCCAACTCTCTCCTATGATTTTTAGAGTAGTAAAATTTTTAAACGTGTTTTGCTTTTCGTCAGTCTGAAAACGTATTCTGCTTTTTGTCAGGCTGATGTCCTGTAAACATCACATTTTGACTAAAATCTCATGTTCATAAACATTTGCGTTTCTGTTTATCCATGCATATTTTTTTTATTCCAATTTTGAGATTTCCATTTTCTTCTTGATCTTTTCTGAATCCAATTTTTGAGATTTCCAGTAATTATCTTCTTCTTGATCTTTTCTGATACCTTTCATGGATAGTGTTAGATTAGTTTGCCCAATTCTGTCCTAATTTCTTCGTACGTCCATGTTTCTAGAGGTGCTGGCCTTCCAATTTGGGCTTTTTTGGTACTTCTAATTTGATCCTATTCTTCTTTTTCTTGCACATTCGATGGCAGCTTGTCGTCCAAAACTGCTAACATAGATAAGGAAGGAGGCAGGTAGTTTTTTGCATAGATTGTAGATCTGATTCTGTCTTGTTTGTCCCTTTTGTCTAGAATAAGTCTTTGTTTTGCCTCTCGATTTTTCTTCTTAGTATCTTTTATTGTCTTTTAAAAATAGCTTTGTCGTAATCCACTACAGGGTGGGGTTACTGTGATTTTCTATCTATTTTCAAAACCATAATTTGAGCTCCACTATATAATTTTAGGACCACTATCTGTTAAACAGTAAAACATCAACACAAAATTACAATCAGAATTACAATCAGAATTCCAAAAGTTTCATGTAGAAAGTTTCTTATCGAAAGTTTCTTATCAAAAGTTTTATGTAGAAGTTTCTTATCCAAAATCACAGTTTCATTGCAGTTTCATTCACTGCCAAAATTCAAAATTACAGTCATGTAGAGTCACCCATGCTTGCTATTATGACAGACAACCATATTAAAAATAATCCTTCCACCATAGACATTGCATTAACTCAGTCTATAAACCTGTTCTTTGCAGTACAAATAACCTGCAAATAAAAAACAGGAGCATGTAAGCATGTAATAGAAAGAAATAAATAAAAAACAAGAGCTTTTTCTTACCGTAAGAACACACAATGTTGATATCCTTGTTGTCAAACAACCACAATGTACTCCTTAGTCGAGATCTGCAACAAAGACACAAGTATAAAGACATGCAAACCAGAAAATACTAAATATATCACAGATAATCAACCTTTTTAATTTGGGATTTTCCGGTTTGGTGAGAAAGGGTTTTGGTTTTTTTTTAGCATGATTTCCTAAGATTGTTGGCATTTTTGTCGTCGGAAAATATTCCGGTGCTTCCAAATCGCTAGAAAATCTTTTGTGTGGTGGATCACGCCCTAGATCTGAGGTTTGATCACTTGGATCCTACGATAATCTCTCGATCTTTACGGTTTTAGGGCTATTCCTTCTCACTCTCACGGGAGCAAAGGACCAAGGCACTGTGATGGCAGAAGACGCGAACCTAGCTTCTTCTCCTGCGAACTCTGCTGCTGCTGGTGCTAGATGCTTGGGTGCTTTTGCCGACAAGAGCTCGAGCCAGGACATGGTGGAACTCGACTTTGAATGTGGATCTACCATGTTTTTCTGTCATTCCTTTGTTGAGAGGCCGATTTGATGCTACTCCAACCGCGAACCAATTTGGGTTCAGGAATCTGGGTTCAGGAATCCTCTTTATATGAGGAATGGAGGTAATTTTTTTGTAACTTTTTTCATCATAGCTTCTGCAAAATTCTATGTTACTCTCTATTTATGAATTTTCAGAGCAAGAGATGCATTCGATTGCCAATTCTTATTTGAAAATTCTGTTACTAATAAGGTTGCAACAACAGGTTGCTGATGAGGCAGAGCATCAGTTGAGAAACTCCGAGGTAAAAATACTGCCCTGCCTAGAAGTTCTAGCTTTCAATCCAGCCCTGATGTTTACGTTTTGGTATCCAAAATACATATCTGGAAAGTTTTGACGTTAAGGCTTCTTCATGTGCGCCTATGAATGTTCGCGATTATGGGCAGAAGATCTCACATGTGAGCAAACACCTCCTTTCGCCTCTCATGGTTTGTTAGGAAGGCAAACAGAAGGATGTTATTCAAACAGCACAGGCTTTTCAAACCACAGGCTTCCCATCCTCTTGCTGTGGTGCTTCAAATATAAGATGATGAGTGTATTGGAGGAGAATAAGGTGCAAAGCTACTCTTTCTTAAGCTTGAATACATATAGGTGCTGAATGTTGTTTGTGTAGGCTTAGATATTACAGCAGATGCCGAGGGAAACCTACAAGCAAATTTATTTCTGGACGATATTGACATGGAGTTGCCAAGGCAGATAAGATTTGCGTTGGCCTATTATTATCAGAATTAAGCCTTATCTTGGCCTATTATTATCAGAATTAAATGTTAGCCATCCAGTTTAACTTATGGAAGTTTTGATCAGTGGGAGAGCCACACATCATATTCTTATAAGTGGCTCAACATTTGGCAGGCATTAACATCTCTTCAGAGAAACCCCAGTCATGCAGGAACCTTTGTGTTCAAAGATAAATGAAGTTTCAAAGACAATTTCAATATCATATGGTGGCTTAGCAATGTATCACCAAGAACATTGTGTGTGGACAGTGATGTAGCAGCTCCGTGCAAGGAAGAAAGAACAATCGGCTTTAAGGTGTTATTTAGTTTATCTATTGGTTGTCCTGCTTCCAGACAAGACGGCCAATATGATAAATATAAGAGGGATTATGGCAAAAGTTTAGAGAAAATAATGGAATGATATACAGGGAAAAGCTTTTATGCTTGAGAAAATTCAGTTTTCCACCTCTGAAGTTTATGACGGTTTCTTGAGCATCTCATACACTATAAGTGTCATCTCAGTAGCTGGAGTGAGGTAGAATGGTTTGAGAATTTGGTTGTTGTAAATGGAATTGAATCAGGAGCTGGTGGAGGTTTGCTTGAAAGGGACAAGGAGGGAGGACAGAGAGCTCCCATCTGCGCTGGTAACATCTATTTTAGCACCAGAGAGGAACATAGAGGGAGATAAAAAAAAAATCCATTGATCTAGGAAATTCTATGAATGTTTTCAAATTGGGATGACGAAGACTCGCTGCTTCTGATAGCTCTCTCGGCAGAGGACAACCCTACCTACACCACCATCCTAGACGTTCCATCCCTGTCCCTGGATGTAGATTCTCAGAATAGCACTTTAGGCTAGAGCAAAAAAAATTATTGACCAGAAAAAGGAAGGTAACATCTTTAGTTATTGTGTTTTAGATTGTGCAACCACATCCGAGATCTAAATGTTTCTTTTGTTGTAGAACATGAAGCCACACCACGTTGCCAATGCTTCATTGTAATTGTAGGTGTTGCTGGATAAGCTGGGAAAATATATACTTATCAAGAACATAACTGTAAAGGTTAATTTTTGATGTGATTATTTAATTTTATGCAGAGGTTCAGCTTCTGCAACACCCCAATGGAGGACTTGGGAGTTTGAAGTGACTCATTCATATAGATTAGCAAAGGCTTTTTTTACCTTAGACTATTGTAGTCTGAATATGCATTTCAATTGTTAAGTTCTAAACTTGGACAATTTAAGCCTGACATGGCTTTATAGTCTTCCACCTCAAACAACTGATTAAAAACTGTTAAGAATTAGGTAAGAGATAATAAAGTATATGATAAGCCTGCTTAAAAAGTCAATTCTTTTTATAATAGGTTTACAACTAATACATAAACATAGGGAGAGATTGTATGCTAAAATTGTTAATTGCAACAAACATCTCCAAAGAAACACAACAATTTCTTAAACAATAACTACTAATTTCTTAAACAATAACTACAATATCTTATAGATCATGTCATGGAAGGTGATACACGTGCATGTTGGAAATGCTAAGGAGCAATGTAGGTTTACAAAATAGTTTGATATAAATTATTTAATGTTATCTACTCAGGTATATTTTCAACTTATGCCCAGCAACGCTGGGCACTATAACTAGTATTACCTAAAAGAAGATTACCATGAAAAAATTACCTGCCACAAGGAATTTTCGGCCAGAACCAGTAATACCTCACTCCAAGTAATACCTCACTGCCACAAGTAATCCACAAGTAATACCTGACTGCAAGTAATACCTCACTGCAAGTAATACCTCACTGCAGAACCAGTAATACCTCACTGCCACAAGTAATCCACCGGCCAAAACCAAATACCTAACAAAAAACATAAAATATTAGTTAGATTTTCGATGACAGAAAAGAAATCTTCAATCTTACTCACCAGAACGAAGAAAATCGAACAAGAAGTCGCCAGAAGGTAAAAAAGCTCAAGATTCTTCAAGAAACTTCAAGAAATCGAACAAGAAGTCGCCAGAAGATAAAAATCGCGAGATTCTTCAAGAAACTTCAAGATACCTTCATATCTTACTCAGCAGAACAAAGAAAATCGAACAAGAAGTCGCCAGAAGGTAAAAAGCTCAAGATTCTTCAACAAAGTTCAAGAACTTCTGATTTTTTGAGAAAATCGTGCCTATCCTGCGCCTTTGCCTCGCCGGAACTAATTAGAAGGAGTAGGACTCATTGCCAAAACAACAAAACTCCAAGAACCTTCAAAAGACTTGAAGGATTTTTGATTTTCTAACAAAATCCTACCTAACACTAACGGCCTCATGAGATCTACTCGAAGCGGCCAGCCGGTTCTCAATGCGACCAAGATGCGGCTTGAATCAAACCGAGAGCAAAATTTTGAGGAATTAATCCCCCACGTGGATTACGTGGGGAATCTTTTCCCTGTTTTTTCCGCCTCGGAATATTCCTCGGCGGGCCACCGGCCCTCGGCCGGAACACTTCAGCGGCTCGCCGCTCGTCTGTTCCGGTGGTGGCGCCCAGCCCACCAAAATTCCTCGGTGGAAAACACTTTCGGACCATAGATTCCCTATTACTTTATCTTCTTCTGCTTGATTTAGCTTAACGTGAGCCTTTTCTGCTACTTTTGTTACCCGGATCCAAAGCTCCAAAACCGTGGTTTCATCTGCTTCTCATGAATTTTCTGAGGCTATCTAACTATTCTTACCTCAGAGTTGTGCCCTATTGTTAAGAACTCTGAAGATCTATTTCTTAATTTTTTCCAGTGTTGATATTCCATCCTTCTTCAGCTATCTGGCCCCGTACCAAGCATTCGTTTACCTTTGATGCAGTTTGCAAAGATCTGTTGTTACGATTCATAGATTTTCCTTCGGTCTTCTGTAGTTTCTGTAAACTGCCGCACCACCTCTTTTTTATCCATCTTAGCATGCAGATGAAACCGCTAGAAGCGGATTTGGCCCGCTACAGGGTAGGAAACGGCAGCTCTGGCTGCCTCCGGATTCATGGCGGAACCATGTCGGTGCTCCTCGATTTTAGGGGCGCTCATATCTTTGCTCCCTTATCTTTGCTATATCCTTTTTATTAAGGGTTTTTTATATCCTTAGCTAGAGATCATTTATTTGCTCCCTTTGGGAGTTTGCAGTCGCCTACAACATTTGATGACCAGATTGCTTTGAAAACCATGGTATTACATCTCTCACTTTGGGTGGAATAGTATCTGCATTGATATTAAGGGTCGCATTTTGCACTTTGCTGCAATTTAAATGCTCATAGTTGTTAACCACTTGAGCATGGAGACTATAGCACACATCCCCCATGAGTATGATGCGAATATGTTATTTGGCTATTTGTTAATTAATACCAATGCCTTAGACATAGTTGTCTTTGGCTATTTGGTAATTAAACTATACCTATGCCTTAGACATAGTTGTCAATGCTCCTAAGCATAGAATATGTCACTCTACACTAGTGTCTCCTAGCCTAAGGATTTCCAAAGTGCACCATAACATTAGAATTAGGGGGCATCCAGACTTTCTTTATTTCAATGGTAACTCCATGTCAAAAGCAATATTGTGTTACCCATGTAGGTTGACAATTACGGAATGGTTTGTAAATTTGGGCACATCTGCTTGATTTTTAGTTGTCAAATTATGCCCTCAACAATGCCTTTTTGTTATTTTCTATTTGGTTTTTAAGCTCCTTTGCTAGTCAAGATTATGCTATGTTTCTCTTACTTTTTTGTTTGCACTCTTGCACTAGGGATTCTAAAAATGCTCCTAACTTTTTGTGTAGCTTCTTCATCATGTACTGTCAGCTTTGCAGGTGGATCTTTTGGTTTATTTGTGATATTCATTTTTTTCCCAATTATTCTAAGCTTGCTCCCCATAGTGTGGTTTGTTGCCCCGACGCTTACAGCTTTGTTCTATTCCTTATTTTTTCCATTACTGCTTCAATTTCTATTCTATTATGTCCTTAGTGCTACGTTTTTATCTCCATTGCTCTAAGTTTTTTCCTATCTGTTTTGACCAATCTTTTGTTCCTAGCTCTTCCATTTCCCTCATCAAGTTGTATCCCATGGCCGAATTGATCCCTTTGCTCTACTCTACTTGCTCAAACTTTTGCTTTGCTCCCTTAATGCTTTCTGCTATGTCTAGCATGGGGGAATATGCAGGATTTTTGGATGTTTGGCTAGCACGATACCTTTTGTTACGCCATTACTTTCTTCTCTTATTCCATTTTTTAATGTTTTAAACCATGGAGGTACCTTCTTTAATTGTCGCACCTATAGCCTTTGTTTCTTTTCCGTAGGTCAAGCTCAAATTTTAGCCCTTAATCCACGGTTTATATCGAGTTTTTGTCCCTAATCCTCACATTACCTCAAGTTCACAAAACTCAATGTCTTCTTATATTTTCTCACTTTTGTGTTTGTGTTAACCAAAACTTCTTCATGTGTAGAGTTCCTGGTATCTTCACCATTAGCTTCCAATCTGGATTTGAGTTTCAATTCCTTTCTCTTTCTAAACATCTTCGCATAGGCCTTATGAATTTTCTGTCTAGGCTCTCACACTTTATTGCCATGCATATGTATTGTTGTCCATGTTCTTTCGAGATTTGTCATTTGCTTCTCACCTTTGCAACCCAAATTTCATCACAAACATGAATTCTGGTCTACACTCTACGATCACCGATTGTTTCACAGTCTTGCTAGACCCTATAGTGTTCCTTCACTTATTGAGCACATCCGCGTGATTTTGGGACTATTATCATACTATGTGTCCACTTTATTTCTATTGTGGTAGCATCACAATTACTTGCTTCACAAGGCACCCAAAATTAAAAAACTACATGGTTTTTTCCTTGGTTAGGACTATAAAACCATTCTACAAAACCAATGGGTGTTTGTGGGTTGATATCATTAAAAACCATATGTGGCTAAACTAATGGGTTCTCTTGTTAGGTTTGTTAGGGTGGTATTATGGCATGGTAATCGTAGATGGCCTTTTTGTAGAGTTTGTCAAAGTGATATTACATATTGGTAAATGAATGTGGTATACTTATAGTGTTTAAGTGTATGGTTTGTCCTTGTGGTATAACATTATGGTTGTTGATGTGGTTTAATGTAGTGCTCGTTTCGGGTGATTTTATAATGTGGTTGGCTATTGTAGTAAACTAGCATGGCTAAATGTCATGGTAAAGCACATGTGTGTTTGTTTTATATGTGCACGGTCTCATTTATAAACCAGTAATGATATGTTGTTTGAAGCATTTCAAGTTTTTAAGTATAAACCGTGGATGGTTTCTTATGCATACAAGTAATGGTCCGTTGTTTGAAGCATTTCAAGTACAGAAGACAAAAACTAGGACCGTGTATGGTTTCTTATGTATAGTAATACTTTTTACTGCTAATTCGCTGTATCTGCTTTCCTCAATAGCAACAAAATATTAGGGAGCAAGGGGATTTGAACCCCAACTATTTCCAAAACTCATAAACAATGGTAAATTTATCTCCAGAAATATGTACAAAACTAATTTAGATCTAACATCTAAAGCAAAGCAAAAGGTAAGCATCTAGTATAGGAGGAAAGTGACGACGGTACTGACCTCTTGCATGCGAGAGAAAAAAATAAGGCACTTCCAGTAAGAAAGTAATGACCTTTAAAGTTTCCAAAAGGCCCTCTAGCATGCAAGTATTGATCAGAATTAAGTTATGAGTTTATAATTCTAGCAATGCAGATTTAGAGTGTTTCTTGATATCCCTTGCAGAAAGAAAGACGAGAGCATAGACGTTGAGGTGGTTGAGGATAAACACTGCTGATATGCCTGAAGATGGCGACATCGAAAAGCTGCACCTGGAAACAATGGCAATGGTAATGGCAATGAAGCAACAACTGTTGCTCTGTAGTTGTAAATGTGATAGGTGCTTCCTCCGCTGTATTCTGGAAAAGTCACATGCACGTTCTCACTCCTGCAATGGCTCCCACAGGTGTTCAGTCAGAAATATGCAGTTACTGCCGGGAAGAACTAAAAGACAAACTCCTTGGGGATGTTAACGACTGTAGCGATAAGGCAGGTCACGATGGCCCTCATGATTGTCAGATGAAATCGCACACTTGTGCCAAGGATTGTGATCTACTGGAGAGATCATCAAACTGTAACAAACACTGTGTTAACAAATCAGGACATGAAGGCCCACACAGATGTAATTCTAGATAACATATGTGCAAGGATAAATGTTCTCTTCCACCTTGCAACAATGTCTGCACATATCCGATTGGTTTGGAGCACAGCATACATGCCTGTCATGAGAAATTCTGTCCTTTACAATGCACGATGCCTTCTTGCAATCATACGTGTGCTTCTGACGATCACTTTCATTCAATGTATGAAAAGATGAACCACCAGTGTGGAAAGGAACATTTATGTACAGAAAAATGTGAAGCCAAGGGAAATTGTGAGGTATTAACAGAAGTTGTTAAGAAAACAAGTATATTTCTGGGAAAAACGTTCTACCTTTGAGTATGAGCATGCCTCTGAGCAAAATGGAATTAGAAAAGGTTGTTGCTTACCTATTTCACCTTTCATGATTGAACATGATGGACCACATCTGCATTCTACAAATCCGAACATTGTACACTTCTGTGAGACTCGATGCAGTGGATGTGATTACTTCTGCCATCATGCCGTGGATCATGCCGGTTTACATGACACAACCCATGGCAATATGAAGGGAAAGGCATTTGTTTCAGAATGTATGGAGGTCGACATTCTGGACCGCAAATATGCCTGGGGTGAATCGGGAGAAGCTGAAATGTGCATGATGCACTGTAAGAACGCCGGCCGAGGACATGTCCATTTGATTGCATGTGAAAATGGTAAGGTTGGAACATGTGCCAGAATCAGGCTACCTCAAGGAGCAGGCATGAGACCAGCAAGTATGGACCAGAATTTGATATACCAAAAGACGAGCTCACATGTATTTTCGAGAAAATTTTACCTGGGCTGATCACCCGGATTCTGCCACAGCCAAACTGTGTGCTACATTCGGCATAGCTCAAAGTAGAGAGCCGTAAATAAAACACTTAGCTTCCTACAGTTTAAATAGAACACCAAACAAAGCAAAAAATTAGGGGTAAAGATGACCTGGGTTTGCCGGATGAATCTGAGGAAGATTGCCAGGATAGCATTGCGCCATAGCTACAGCTATTCTTGCAAATAAGGGGTCAGAAGAACTGGGTCTCGAGGAAGCCTCACATGCAGATAAGGAGAGGCATGCCTTCGTGCAGGCCAGCGATCTGGGAAGCATCTTTCTTTTTGAGCTCAAACCCCAGCATCGAGGTTGCAAGTCGAATCTGGTTGAACAGCAAAATGCTTTAGCCTACTTTAGGCGCCATGGCTATGGCGCATCTGTTTTCGAAAAAAGTAAAAGGCTGAACCGTTAACGTTGGAGCTATTTCAATACGGTAGGGAGACAGGTGTGCACATTCGAAATTTTAACCACCTTCAGATTTCGCCCTGTTTCAGCAGGTTTTTAAACATTGAAATTTTCTGTTGACGTAGTGTCGGGGTTTTTGGGCGGCGCCGCCTCCTCACTGCAGAGGCCCTAAAAAATGCATCAGCCAGAAACTATTTCCGGATCGATGCTTTTTTATCTATTTCCGGAGGGCCAGCACAGGGCTAGCCACCATTCATAAGAACAAGCATAGACAAGGGCATACAGAGAACCGGAGGCCATAGCCAAGCTTGTTTTGTGCATCTGGCTGAGACAACGACTGAATCGAAAGGAAAAATCAGTGACAGAAACAAAATTGAAGGCCAGAAACTGCTATAGAAACGAAGATCTGCTCACGAACGGGCTAAATCTGAAGCTGGTCAAAATTTCGTCAAGGAATTTTAAGGGATTGAAAATTTCGGGAGAAATTTTCTGGCGGCCGCCAGAAAATTTCGCCACGAAATTTTCAGTCCCTTAAAATTACCTCTTCCAAAATCCCCGCAGGCCCACAGTTGCCGTTGAATAGCATTTCCCTCCCGCTTCAAAAATTTTCCCATCATTGGAAAGATGGACTGGAAACGCAAATTATCCGTAAGAGAAGCCTGTTTTACAGCGGCTCTAGAGAATAGAAGCTTTCAAGCTATTACTACGGTCTATTTATGTTTTCCAAGCATCTTAGTGTATAGTGTGATCAATTCTAGCCTACACTAAGTAGTACATGCCTTAGGTCTAAGTATTCTTTTTCATATATTTAAAAGTTAACCATTGGATTATAAACCATTAAAATGTTAAATATACACAATAAGTATAGCAATATAAATACATGCCTGAACTGCAGTTGCGCAACAACTACTTCTACAACATGAAATCAATGCAAGCATAAACCCACCAACAACTACTTCTACAGAATGAAATTCATGGTAAAGTAGAAAATTCGGGATATGCTTTAAGACCAAAAAATTTCTCCCGCAGTATGGCTACCGTCTTGGTTTGGTTTAGTGGCCAAAGAACCCCTTCAAGTGCCGAAATTCTTCTCAAAGTATGGCTATGGCCCCGCAAGAGATCTACTAATCGGGGGTTAACCCCAGATGGGACCAAAGAAGTATACCATCCGCAAATAAACAAAGATTGAAGCATTTGATTTCTCCATTTGGGGTGCATGACATAGAGTGGAGGGCTGGGTTGCATTATTCTATAGAGGCCCCCATGATACTTTGTGTTTAGCTCTGTTTTGGCCTTTCTTTATCCCAAAATTATATTTGCTTCGATCAAGAGTGGCCTCCTCTTATGGAGGCAGGCCGCAGAATTATACTTGCTTCGATCAAGAGTGGCCTCCTCCTTGGGTTGGGGGGATTTTAAACTGTTCAGTTTGGCATATCAATATTTTTTAAACTTCAATGGTTGAAAGATCCAAAAAATCGTTAAATGATGTGGTCTCAGCCTAAGTAAAATATCTATAACATGTTAAACTTGCTAGGCAAGTTAGGCCTCGATAGGCCTAAAATGTTTTCTTCAAGCCTCGCTAGGCCTTTTCAGAATTGACCAGACATCCAAGAGTCGTATTCTTGATACAATCATAGATTAGAAAATAACTTCAACCTAGGAATTGAAGGAAAATATTTTCGGAGCGATTGAAAATTTCTCAATAGTCTTAGCATTTGTTGAAGGTTTGGCCTCTTAAATAGAATAGAATCGAACTGTATTGAATTTTACCATCCACAATTGGGACCCCAACAAAGGACAACAGACTCATTGTTGTCCAAGATTAAAAACCCTTGCCTAAAAGGGTTTTCGGAAAAAAATCCTTAGCAGTGACAGGCTTGCTGACCAACTATACATTCGTAGATGATTGTGTGATAATCGTGTCTCCAACAAGAATCCAAATGAAGCCATCTATGTTTGGCATGCTCCTATATTGATATCAACATTAGAAAGCATCTAAAGATAATTCTAAATATGAATTTGCATGGATTGTATCTTGGAACCAAACTTGATAAATTATATGAATGCACTAGCATTCAGTTTATTATCTGCAGGTGTAAATGGATCCACAAGCAATGAATCCGAGCTAGGGAACATACACATCAAAAGAAAAAGTACTCGGATATTATATTTGACATCTTCTAATGCATCAAGTATATGCATCAAGTTACACACAATTACATTGAAAAAGTAGTCGATTCTAATATTTAAGCAATAAATGATCTTATGGTTAGTAAGTAGCGACTATAGTTTCAAAACACTGATAGAAGATCATCATATAAACCTCAGCTAGTTAATGTAAGAAGTGTGAATGTAAAACTGTATATAGTTCTAGAAAACCACTATTATATGTTGGTTTTCTAAAGATGCAAAACAATTTACAAGAGTCCAAACAATGACAAATTACAAAAGATACCTTTGTGCTTTTTTCATGATATTTGAATAAGGTCAAAATGCTTAAAAAAAAAACAAAAATTACAAAAGACCATATCTATAGTGGTTTGGTGGTTAATTATGATAATTGTTTTTGGGTACCTTATGAGTAATCACTGTAGATAGCCAAGTCCTCTTAGGCGAATATCTATGAGTAATTACCATGACAATTAACTTGGTATTGAAATTATGATATAAACCACAACCATTTTATAACATACACCGTGATAATAAAAAACTAGCATGAATAGCCACCATGGCATTTAAGTTGGTATAAAAAAGCATGTCATAAAGTACTTCAACTTTGTGACAGTAGAAAACCAACATAAACAACTATTGCCACATTAACATTGTGTTGAAAAACCATGCTATACAACTCTGTCGATTTAATAAACTATTCGACATTAGAAAACCACCACGAATGACGACCGTTGGTGCGAGAAACCATGTAATAAAACAATATCGGTTTTAATAAACCATCCTATAATAAAAAAACAATATGAATAACCACACACTAGTTATGAAAATCACTATGTTATGTGGTTTTTATTAGGAATAAAAATTTTGACATAAAAAACCACATTTATAGTGGTTTCCTAGTGATTTATTATAGAATAGAATAGAATAGAATACATTTATGTCCATTGTGCCATAAGGCCCCTGGACTTGTGTAGCATGGGCGAGCTCCCTGAAAGGGCGCTACTAGCACATCACGCTGTTATGATGTAGCCTTTTCTGAAGGCTGACTTTTTTTCTATTATTACCAAAGATCCCGCTTTTTTCGCTTCGGGGTCGCGTGCGGTGATGCTTCGCTATCAACAACTTTGAGTCAGTACACATTGTGGATTCCAATCGTCCCCACCTTTAATAGTGGGTCGATTATGAATCCTTAGTTTTTGGTGCACCAGAACTCGAATGTGGAAATAGAACACCAGCCGGTGGGTTGTACCCGCTCTATCCTGGTGGTCGGTCGGAGGTCCCTCACTGTCCCGACTCTTAGTTCCTTTCCTTTTTTTACAGTTATTCTGCATAGTCTTGGTGCCCAAAGTGGTGCCCAACCCAAAACGTGAGTCGTGGTCGACTCGACTACATTAGTGACGCCGATTACTATCGATTAAAAACCCCACTAAAGGTTTTCGGGAAAACCTTAATAGTAATGGGCCCACTAATGCCCAAAATTATTATTATTATTATCATCGATCCTTTTTCCATCATTTTTGGATTTTGATTTCGATGCCATATCCTTTTCCATCCGTGGATTTTGGATTTCCGATGCCATATCCTTTTTCCATCCGGGTGGATTTTGGATTCCCATCTTTATTTATTTATAGCTATAACTGTTGCCCGCCATATCGCCGCCTCTATTATCTTACTTTTATTCGAAGTTTCATCGAATTGAATCGGGGATTTCTAATCGGCACATAGCGCATGATCAAGTATCATATTTTGCCTTAATTAACGTATGCGGGCAAAGAGGCCAAAATAACCAAAATAACTGCACAAACCCCTTCCTCAATTAGAGAATAGAGAATAGCTCGATTTGTGGTCATGAGGACCTTGCTAGCTTGTCCTCCAATTCTTATCTTTGCAGTAAGCTATCTTCGATCCTGTTATCTCTGCTGCATGCTTTCCTGACTTACGGACACACCGAATCACCGAATCTCTTGTGTCGGCACTGGCCTTGAAATGTATATCCATACAAAATCCTCTATCACACAAATCCGGCAGCTCCCTAGCATCTAGTGCCATTGTTAATGCCTTGAAGTAAGAGGGGAGCAAGCACTATGAAATGGGCCTTTGATCCGGAAAAGATTTGCTCTTACAAAAAGTCTCGTTTTTCCACAACCTGTATCTTAGCCAATGAATCCATTAGAATCCTCAAATCTCTCTCATATGAGAGGGATTTATCAAAGAAAGAGCCCAAAGAAATCCAATGGTTAACAATAATACGATAATTTTTAAAGAGTACGAAATGGAAAATCGCTTCTGGAATAGGAGATTACTGAAATTTAGCGGGCTAAAACCGTCTGTTCTTCCCCGCACTACATCTGCTTTTGCATAGATGGGAGACGTAACCAAAGGCACCACCACCCCTACCAAAGCCTGAAGTTTCAACAAGAATCCCTTTCTTAAGGTCGATAGTCTTTGTCTCGATTTATTCCTTCTTGAAGTCTCCTTCATGCCGGGTTGCATCGGTGTTACGTAGGCTCGTTTGCTAGGTGTGTTGTAGCCAAACTATGCTTCAACCTAGAATATTATCCCTCTAGAGATCTCTGAAAAACTGAAAACGATGCTGAAAAACTCCAGAAGATTGAAGGCTACAGAGACAAATCAAAGATGCATCGTATAGAAACATAGAAACATCACATATGAATGGATTATACGAAATGTGATTAACTAAAGCTTATCCTTTTGGCCTTGCCGCCCTGTTGCCGCCTTGCCGCCTTGCCATTTCAAAAGCAGGCCTTGCCGCCTTGCCGCCTTGCCATTTCAAAAGCCTTGTCTTGTGCTTGTTAACAGGTGGATCAATTTCTTAGCTTATATCTAGCCATTTGGACTTTCTGCCATATCCTTGCATGTTGAATTATTGGTTCTTTCAAGTGAGTCTTTCTTGCCATGTAGGTTTGAGAATTCTCTCTCTCCTTCCCTCCCTCCCTTCCTCATAGATGCGACCAATACCAATGTGGCATGATGTAAACTCTCTCTCTCTCTCTCTCTCTCTCTCTCTCTCTCTCTCTCTCTCTCTCTCTCTCTCTCTCTCTCTCTCTCTCTCTCTCTCTCTCTCTCTCTCTCTCTCGGCGAACATCTTATGGTTTTTTCATTTCTTTGATGAGGAGGTGGAGTGTTTCTCTTCTTTCGGCCTTGAGATGATGTTTTGTTGTTGTTTGTAGTCTTCCAAGAATGCAATGGTTCTATGGAAACATAGAACCATCATTCTGGAAAGACGGCAAAATAGACCTTTTTCTTGCACTTTGCCTATTTATTGATTCGGTTTGGGGCTTGTTTCATCGGCCTTCTTTTTGAGCGTTTCCATCTTTGTCTATGTTGTGCTTCTAGCTTTCCCTCCCTCCCAACCCTCATTCAAGCCTTGTTTCTTGGTGCAATAATATAGGGGCGGATGTTCTTCCCTGGCTAGTTTGCAGATGATTATTCCTGGCTAGACGGATGTTCTTCCCCAACCCCTTTTTGTTTTATGGTAAATTAGACATGGGCGGATGTTCTTCCCCGCACTAGTTTGCAGATGTGTTTTCTTGTCTAGGCGGACGCTCTTCCCCGACCCAATTAATGGACTTCGTTTTTCTAAAGGGCACTTGTTGAAAGAGTTGGAGATTTTTTTATACTCTTTGTCATTTTTAATCCTTTAGGCCTGCTAACAAAGATTTAACAGTTTTCTTCTCTTCTGCTTGAGTCATATTCTCCAGGTCATTTTACTCTCTTTTTGTAGTTGAGATGATTTTAGGAGCATGCCGATGCAATTTCAAAGACTTTTCATGGTCCTTGCAATTTTTGGCGCGTGGAGTCTTCTGGCACATGGAGATTGTTCGATATATTGCTGCTGGTTCAAATCTTAGCTTCATCAGTTGTATCGCTCTTAGTCCATTTTTTATCTTCATGGTTTTCCCCGAAAACCCGAAAGGGCGAGGTTTTTAGTCCAGTTGATAAGATTTCGGACTTTGAGTCTGTGTGGCTTTATATTTTTCTTATTAAGACCCTCGATGATTGTCTAGTTTCGAGGTCTTATACATGTTTGGCTTTGATATATTTTTGGCCATTCATTGTTAGTACTCTACTGTTGTACTCGATGTTTTTGGAACGCTCAATAGGAAAGCCACTTCACTTGCCTTGAGATGATGTTTTGTTGTTGTTTGTAGTCTTCCAAGAATGTCATTGAGCAGGCGGCCTTCTCTAATGTCATCGACGAATTGTATGAGGTCTGGGTCGGCTGCGTTCCTCACTGGTTCGTTGAGCTCTAGGACTTTGAAGTGTTTCCACAAGTGTGAGGATATGATGGATGCATTTATTGTTGCTATTTTCCCTCCTCGTTTAACGATGGGGGCGATCTGTCTGAAATCCCCGGCTGCTATGAATAAATTTCCTCCGAATGGGCTATTTATGCCTGTTATGTTTTGCAAGAGGATATCGACTGCTTCTATGACTGCTCTGTTTGCCATGGGAAACTCGTCCCATATAATTACTGTTGCGGTGTTGATCAACGCAGCCCTTGGAGAATGTGGATCGAGTAGGGAGTGAATTCCGATATTGTTTTCGACAACAGGTATTTGAAATAGGGAGTGCGCAGTTCTTCCAGTGGGGTACTGTAGTGATGCTAATGATGTGGTGGCACATGGTAAGATTATTTGGTTTAGTCCTCGTATGTAGAGGCAGATGGCGTTCAGGACGTATGTTTTTCCGGTTCCTGCTTTTCCATATACGAAGATTGGGGATGGACAACTGCTGTTGTTGATAAGTTCGCATATATACGTGTAGATTGAGGTCTGGTTTCTGTTCATGGTCTGCGACATAGTTGAGCTCTTTATAAGGTACTCTTCGTGGGCGGGGAATTTTCCGAGTTCATTCTGTATTTCTTTGGATGGGATGTTTTGTACGGGCAAGCCGAAGGCTTCAGTGTTGGTGCCATGTTGGATTAGGATGTTGTTGATGGCGATGAGGGTTTCATTGATGACAGCTGGTTGGTTTCCTGGATATTGTTATAAAAAGTCGGCTATCATGTGGTCTTGAAATGTCTGCCATAGCTGAAGTGCTGGTCCGGAATCTAGTATTAGGAGTGCAAATAGGAACTGCAATTGCGATGGGGTCTGTAGACACGAGATTTCTTCTTGCATTACCATGATTGCTTCAGTTGCTGGTGCATTCAGTCCAATGGCTTGAGCAGTTTCTTGGTACGTCTTGTATTGTTGTTGGTCGTGGCTCTTGAGTTCGTCCCAGGATCGTGCTGCTTTGTGGAGTACGATTAGTCTTAGATAGAATGGTTCTCCGAGTTTTGGAAGTAATAGACGTATCCTACAAATTAGTTGTCCTCTTGTTCTCTTGTGGATGATATTTTGGGTTATCCCTGTGCGTTTTTTCTCCAGGTGGTCGGTTGGTTTGAGGATGGTGTCTGGTTTGTATGTGGTAGAGGTGTACTGTTAGGGAGATTCCAGGGTCTATCAATGTGGTTCTTAAATAATGTCTGTTTTGTCCCTCTAGATGCAAGGGAAGGCATTTGACAGAAGGGTGCTTTTCAGTCATGTGATAAGACATAATTCTCCATGTTGCTTCCATGGAGGATAGGTAGCGCGTAGAGAGGTAGTCTTGGATTTCGTTTCTTGCGTGATTTTGGTCATTGTTGTTTGTTGTGACAGGTTGTGTGGGAGTATGTTTGGCGGAGTCGATGTGGAAGCGAGTTGTGTCGAAGCCTTTGTATATGTAGCCATAAAGGTATGCAAAGATGTGCACGGTCGATGCGACGTCTGCATAGACGTGGCAGTCCATTTCTCTGAGTAAAAAAGGCATATATGGAACAACATTTACGTCTGCTTCAGTTCGTCATCTATATTGTACGTATCCCTTTTCATCGGTGTACGTTGTTGGGTTTATTGGCTTTGGGTATTTGTAGCAGCATCTATTATTTTCTTTGAGGCAGCATTTTGTATGTCTATGGATCATGTATTTTTCCACCTGTGCTCTTAGTATGGGGTCTTCTGGTAGTTCTGCAGAGATTAAACTATCGATCATGTCTATTGGAATCTCATGCTCTGTCTTTACAACCATGTGTGCATGGGGTAATCCCCTCTTTTGGAATTCGATGACGTGCATCATGTAGGATATGGGTTCAAGATATTTTCGAATGATATTCTTTGTATATTGGACTCTTTCGTGGCATGCCCGAACGACGACCGTGGGATTGTCAGATGCATTTTGGCCAGGATATAATTTGTGTTTTATTTCTGGCCACATCGGATTCGTTGTCATGGTTATAAAGAAGCTGGGTCTTCCCTTAACTCTTGCGAGTGCGAGGGCATCTGCTAATTGAATGGCACACCATCGTCTAGAGCCCAGAAAGGATGCTGGTAGAGTTTTGTAATGGGCATCGGGATCGTCGTCGTGAAGTCGTCTTCATGTTGTGTGAAGTTTCGTCGGTAGCCCTCAGTTACGATATAATTGAGGCGCTCTTCTTCGACTCTTGAATACATGTCAACCAGGTACTCGCCGCATAATCTACCTAGCTGCGAAAAGCGAGGTTCGTGGAGTAGTCTAGTTCGGTACCAATCTATTTGGGACATGTTTTCGTCGTTGTGTGGATGCCATCCTAGTGATCCATGTGGAAAAAAACAGTGGGTACTGAAGTGGCTCATATGTAGGGTCAAGAATGCTCAAGAACACTGGGTCATGGTCGTGGTCGTGCTGCATCCAAACTATTGCGGTTCTAGGTTTTATGGTGACGGAGTTATTAGCATGTACGATAGCAGCTATTTCATCTGATGTGGAGGATTTTGCCAGGGTAAATCTTGTAGGTGCGGGACGTAATTCTTTTATTGTTTTCAATTGTCTGATATATGGATTGATAGTATCTAGAGTTGCAGCAACTTGCGTAATCCATGTGGATGGCACCTCCATATTGGCGGCCATGGTATATCTCATTGCACTATCATATATGTACCAGTGAAGTGTGCTAGTGGGTGCGCCTGCAAATAGGAGTCGGTGGTATGTGCGGCCCATGATTGCGACTGATGATGGCATTTTTAAGTCCATGAAATCGCCGTCGACACCAAGGGCTGTGAAACAAAATAAGTTGTTCACAATACGTGAACTATCAGAAAATTTGGGCATTGAATAAAGATCTTGTAAGGTTCGGGGCAGTGGTTCAAGGGGTGGAAGTAAACGAGGTCCGTTGTTGCAGCAGAATAATACATTTTCAGAGTCGAGCAAGTCAATGTGGCATACGGTGCATTTTTTTGTCCACTTCAATGGTTCATGCCCCGCAGGTTTCATGTCTTGTTTCATCATAGCAATTTGCTTTTGCCAGTGACGGCTCGCAGTGTTACAATTTGTTATTTCAAGACTGATGGCTGCTGTATTTTTATCACTTGGTTCCATGGAGGTTATATTCGATATAACCTCCATGGAACGATCTACTGAGCATGGCGATGTTCGATCTACGTCTAAGGTGGCAGTGTTTTTTAGTCTCTTTCGAGCTTTATATTCTCGCTGGTACTTTCGACGATTGAGGATTTTGTTTACCTCATTCTCAGAAAGGCCTTCTAGATCAGCTGAAGATAGCCTATGAAAGATACGATGAGGGTGGTGTTAATGGAAAAGGATAAGATTCACTATATGATCTATATATGATTCGGGTTGATAGTCTTAGTAGGTCGTAAAAATCGAGATGAAGTGCTTCTACTAAATGATATAATACATAGAATTTAAAAGATTAATTATGACATCACCAATAAATGAATATAACGAACTTATTCTAAGTATAACTAATTCACTACTCTTATAGATATAAATTCATATAGCATTTGTACTCACCTTGGACGGCCTCTCTTTTTTATGCCCGATGATTCTTGGTTACGTTCTTGTCCCATGTTAGGATCATAGAATGCTTCAATTCTGGAAATTGTATTCAAACATACAGTTAGAATATATTAGTGGGTTCCAAAGCATTAAAATTTATAATTTGTACCTGGAAGGTTCAACATCTGTACCCATAGAGATCTGTCACTCCTTCGTTTTTACAGTAGCGCCTTTCAATTTTTTTCGGGCTTGAAATTCTCGGTCGTATTTTCGACGATTAACAATTTTGTTTATTTCATCATCGGGGAGCCCGTGTAAATTAGCTAGAGACAGCCTATCAAAGATATGATGCAAAAGGCGTTAATCAAATGTACTAAGACTGACTGTATACGAGTCATGAAATCCTGGGCAAAACTGGCATAGATCCGAAATTCAGATGCTGCCGATTTCTTCCCTACCCGAATTGCTGTGCTGCAGATTGTTAGTGGATACTTGAAGGTAAAATTACAGGTCCAATTCCTGGAAACAAGGCCTAATTGGTAAGCAAAAACAGAATCAAGAAATGTGGCCTCCAGTCTATGCATCATGGGAATCTCAATAATTGTCCCTTCCTCTTCCGACGAAGCAGAGGGGTCTGGAATACCAGCTGTTTGAATAGCATCGCGCAGACCCTGAATGTAGCTGGACGTCTCAAAAACAATGTGATTAGGAGCTATGCAATCCTCTGTTTTATTTGCACCCCTCTTTTTCCTCGGTGTTTTCGGAAGGCTACTGACCGGGCATGCTTTCTTGGGGGGGGGATGCAAATTTCCCTTCTGCTTCTGCAGCTTCCATACTAAAATCATCTCGGTCGAGCTATTCCTGCTCTCTAGCCAAAGACATGTCGGCTCTTAACTCTTCAACAGTAACATTGAACCTTCTAGCAATGTTATTTCTTATCGCTGCCCTCTTCTAATCCTCCAAACTCTCCTCCACCATCCGCCTTATCTCCACCTGCTGAATTACCCAAGCAGCCTTGTGGGCCAGTTTGAGAATCCCACGCTCTATTTGCTCCTCTGCCATGGCTTCGGCCCTGCGCCTGGCCCTTGCCAAAATCCGTCTCAGGTTGTGATGCCAGAGGTAATCCTCATCTACACTCCGCTGCAGCTTCACCATTTCAAAATCCCTCTTCTTCTTGGCTAACTCAGGGGCATTGGGTTTCCTTCCCCGATTTGTTGCTGGCAGCTTGTAATCCCCGGTCATGTTGTGCTTGGCTAACCTGTGGATTTCCAAATCCCACTTCTTGGAGTAACTTCGATCACAGTTGTTGAATTGGCAGTACCACCGACCATCACCCGCATCGAATTTCCAATTGGGAACTTCTTCCATGTTTCCGGGATTTTCCCAGGGAGGGTTATCCACGACATCGCTGCATAAATCAATTTCGCACTCTATGCTGGCTTCTGCATCTTTGCAATCAACATCCTGTAATTTGGGTTCGGGAGGCACTGGAACAGAATTTTCGCAGGCATCTGCGACCCCCCAGATATGTGGGAATACACGGGAAGCTTGCACAATAAGCTTAGCACGAACAGAATCCAGTTCCGGCTCCACATCTGCGACTGCAGCTGTCCCAAAACCCTCAACCACAAAAGCCTTACCAGGAGGGGAGTCCACCTCCGAATCAAGAGCCTCTTCTTGCAAGGGATTGTTCACAGGGAACACAAAAGCCGAATTTGCATCGGATTCAACCTGGAAGTTCTCGCCCAGCGAGGTTTCAAGACTCTGCGCCATCTGGAAAGGGATTGAAGCAGCAAAAAGACAAGAACAGACGCTAGCAGAAAGGGGGGCGCCGGGAAGAACGGGCTGCCGGAAGGAACCTGTGAGAATACGAACGGAAGAATGGAAGACGGAGCGCCGGGAAGAACGGAGCGCCGGAACGAACTTGTGAGAAAACGAATGTTTGGAAACAGAGAAAGGGAAATTTTGGCGCGAGACGTGTGATTCCTTCGGATGGGCGCAGTTCATGCTAGGGCTTGACGTGGAGGACGCTCATATGCGGATTCTTCCATGATGGCCCTGTAGCTCTGTCCAGATCCATCTCATTGTTCGTCTACATGTTTCTTTTGAATCATTAAGGTATATCCTTGTAGTTTTACTTTTTAACTGCTACATTTGATTGCTTAAAGCAGATCTTGAACAACAACCTTTAATCCATCCACAAAATATTCAATTGAAATGTTAAGTTTGTGCGTAGTCATTTATTAAATGCATGCTTGCTAAGAACGAAAATGGTATTCATAACTATTGTTGTGGGTCTAAAAAAGGCACGCTCCTGCAGAACCTCAGGTATTTGCAGAACCTCAGATATTTGATTCTGTGTTGAAGTTTGCCCATTAAATTTTGTGTTAAATTTGTGTTTCTTTGGTCTGCTTAAAAGTACAGTTTTGTATCCGTTAAACAGCAGATAATTAAATAGTAAAATAGCAGATAGCTGATATTTTTTTTGTATATGTAGAAACTTCTTATTTGATTGTTCTGGTCTACTCCATAAACCATGATGAAGGGACAAAGAAAGCGGAAAACAACTTGCCTTCTTGGTCCTAATTTGCTAGACATGTTCAAAAAGTAAGGAAGGCTAAATTCGGTCAACCAAATGTTGAACCTAATGAGGAGTCGAGAGTGAAAATGATATAAATGATGAACCAATATTTCAATATAAGTGGTTACAAACATGGTTGTGATTCCACAGGATATTTATACGTATAGTACTTTGCAATTACAGTATTTATACGTATAGTATTTTGCAATTACAGAGTCTAGTAATTCACAGAGTATTTATACGTATGGTATTTTGCAATTACAATATTTATACGTAGAGTATTTATCTACTAACATTGACACAAATACATAGAGCATTTAAGTATTTATACACATGGTATCTATACACAGGGTATTTATACAGAGGGTATTTATATACAGGGTATCTCTACACAGGGTATTTATACACAGGGTATTTATACATGGTGTTTGTACTTAAGAGTTTTCAAACATTCTGAGTTTCTACATAGAGTATTTATGAGTTTGTACACAGAGTATTTTTACTTCTAGTATTTGTGAGTTTGTACACAGAGTATTTATACTTCTAGTATTTTGTACACACTGTATTTATACACATAGTACTTCCACATAGAGTTCCTATATATTGACACATGGTATTTATACATTGTGTATTTGTACACAAAGTATGTATACACGTAGTATTCTGCACATTGAGTACTCATCTTGGACCTTTGATTCTGTACAGTGAGAATTTATGCAGAACTCATCAAATTACAGTATCTAAGTTGACAATATGCATAGAAAAAACAAGATTGAACAATATGCATAGACAAGATTGAACATCAAGTAACTTAGATTTGTATTCTCAAAACAAGGCGGATGCATAGAAAGGTGTGTGGACAGAAATAAAAAAAAGGGACGGTCCTCCACCATTAATCATCGCAGGCTATGCACTGTAACTGGGGCGGGCTCGCTTTTTCTGCGTAGTTCATGGAGTGAGTCAGCTGCCCAAAAAAAAAGACATGAAACTTGAAACGAACAGCAGCAAAAGAAGTCACACCTTGTTGGTAGACCAGTCAACCCTCTCAGAACTTGGGTCCTTGGAGCTGGCAACCGGGAACACAAAATCACAGTCATCTGGCTCATTCTTGCACTCCTCCTTCGCTCGCTTTGAACCAGCAGATTCTTTGCAGCCACATTTTCCAGATAACTCCTTCGGCACTTCCGGTTCGTTAATGTAGGCAAACGGATTCTTTGCCCACTCCTGGTCCAGCGTCTCGTGCCTGGGGATGCGTGAAACATTGGAAACCTTCACCGGAATCCTAATGCGCTCACAACCATTTCCAGAAGATATGGCGATAGAAATTGGCGGCACCTCCACCAGTGCACGATTCCGGAGACGTTCTTGCAAACTCTCAAGGCCGCAATCCTTGAGCGCTTGCAGAAAACCGAGATCCACCACGAGGGTTCCATCGAGTATGGCTATTGGGGGGCATTCCGCCATGGCTGACAGAGATGAAGATCGAAGCATCTTCCGGGGAGTTCTGAGTGAATTCGAAGAGAATGGTGCTGTTCCGACGTTCAGGGGTCCATTCTGTGCCGTGGAATCACCACTTGTGATTCTGTGTGGTGGAATCACCACCCGTTGCGTGCGTCAGTTAGCCGTCCGACAGAATCTGCATTTGTGAGAAGGAAAGGAATGGCTGGGATCGTTGATGCTCTAGCTGCTGTGAAGTCCTTTGCTAAGAATTGGGGTCGTCAGCGAGTTGCTGCTAATCGAGGGATTTTGATTGCTCTGTACTAACAATTGGTGGCTTGCAGGTCTGTTGTACCATCAGATGCCCAACAGGAGAAGCAGATTTTGGCCAGCATTAGACAGATGGAAGCTGAGCAAGTTCATCACGCTCGGCCTGCAATGGTTCAAAGAGGGGGATCGTTGACATGCTTCCTTTTTAGAGCTGCAAAAATTCGGAGACAAGCTTCTGCGATGGTGTCTCTCCAAGTTCAAGGTGGGCCTCTCATCTCTGATCCTCAACAACTTAAGCTCTTTCTACATGGCCACTTTTCTTCCTTTTTTGCTTCTCGTCGTCTTCCCTTCCAATCAGATTTTTAGGAGGCATTACTGGCAAAGATACATCCTATTATATCTGAGGAACAAAGAGCTACTCTAGATGCAGAGATTACGGTGAATGATTTAGCAGATGCTACCTTCCTTTTGAAGAAAGAAAAGAGTCCTGGAATTGATGGTATTCCTGTGGAGTTCTTTCAGGAGTTATGGGATTGGGTTGGCGATGATGTGTACGACGCATTTCAGGATTTCAAGAGGCAAAGGCGTCTAGACAAAATTCTTAACTCGGGCTGCATTTCTCTTATTCCCAAGTGTAAGGAACCTTCAACAATTTCGGACTGGCGCCCTATCACCTTACTGTCTTCTGTGTACAAGATTTTTGCCAAAGCTTATGCACAAAAGCTTCGGGATATTCTTGCTGATTCCATATCCTCTACACAGTCAGGATTTCTGCCACAACGATGCATAACAATGTAGCTGCTGCCTATGAAGGTATTTACTGGGCTCGACTTCAGGGCCATGAAATTGTATATTTAAAGCTGGACTTTGTAAAAGCATATGACAGTGTCGACTGGGCCTTCTTAGAGAAGTACCTCTTACGCTTTGGTTTTGGTGCACAATTCACAGCTGATGTCATGAGGCTTCATTATTCTGCTCGCTCTTCTATTCTCTTCCAAGGGGAACCCTCAGCATTCTTTCAGGTGGGTCGTGGCATCCGTCAGGGCTGCCCTTTAGCTCCATTGTTATTTACAGTTGTGGCAGAGGTCCTTGCCTAGGTCTTCTCTCTTGCCGCACAGGAGGGAATCTTGCATGGACTTCCTATGAACAATGGGTCGCATGAGATCTGTAATCAATATGCGGATGACACATTCCTTTTTCTGAGGGCAGATGAGTAAAATTTGTAGAATGTCGTTTCCTTGTTGGATTCTTTTTCCCTAGCATCTGGTATTTTTGTGGGTTGGCAGAAATGTACAACACTATGGACATTGGACTCTCCAGTTCCACCATGTGTAGCTGCCTATCCATGGAAGATCCTTCCCCATGGTAAAGCAACCAAACTTCTCGGTATTCCTGTAGGTATTCATATCTCATCAGGAGATGCGTGGGAGGCAGTGATTAAGGGCTTGGAAAAACATCTCTTCTGGTGGTCCACAGCGAAGCTCTCCATGGCAGGACGAATCGTTGTGGCTAAGTCAGTTTTAAGTAGCACCCATGTGTATATGGCTTCGTTCATGTTGGCTCCACAGTCAAAGATACAACTTCTTATCAGGGTTGTCAGGAACTTCATCTGGGGGGAACAGAGGAGGGTGCTACTGTTAAAGTCAGTTGGGAAAAGTGCATGTTGCCAAAGCATTTTGGCGGCCTTGGAATGATCAATTTTCTTTTGCAGAGCAAGGTGATGATTTCTAAGTTTATTTGGAGAATTTTGAATAATGTGGATGAGTCCCCAGGTTCCCGCCTTATTTATCAGTCTTTGCAAATGTGCATTTCTTTTGGGTCTCGGTCTCTTAGGCCACTTTTCCCCTGTGCTCTGTTTTATCCACCGACCGCATACCCTAATGCGTCCCCATTTCTTAGAGGATTGCTAGTTGCATGGGAGACTGTACAATCTCTATTTCATTTTCACCATCTTGCGCACACTAGCACTATTGCAAGTTGTTGGTGGATTCCATTGGACGGTGGTCCTTTGGTAGCTTCAGTCCACCCATTGATGCGGCATCGATGGAGAGCAGCAGGTGTGCATGTGATATCTGATTGGTATAATAATCAAAGGCAGTTGCTGACATGGGACGAGTTTAGAGCTAAGTTTCTCCTTTTAAGATGAATCACAATACGTTGCTTGTAGCTTGGGAGTTTTTTTCCTTCCTTCCTTCTGAATAAGAAATGAAGCGCACAGAGAAATGAAGGTGTCTTCAATTCTTCCTCCAGTAGCACAAGTGGATGACCCCCAGCCTTGGGTAGTTCATGAGCATGTCAAAGCAGATAAGTTGGTGAATTCCATGTACAAGGTCTTGCTTGATGCTGACGTCTTGCCTCCTTCGTCCAAGTGGCCTTTGGTCATTCCTAGGGATCGGCAGAAAGCAGTATGGAAATGGGTATGGGATAAACTACTCCATCTCAAAGTATCTATTTTATGGTGGCAAGTCACTCATCGTTGTCTGTGCGTTAATATTCTGGTGCACAAATTTCGTCCAGAGGTATCAGCACTTTGTCCCTTATGTGCACAGAGGGACGAGACAATTGAGCATTGCTTCTTCCTATGTAGACATGTCAGACATGTTTGGTTGTAGCTTCAAGGCCTCTTTCATTGCAATTTCAATAGCCAGCAGGTGTTATTAGCAGTCTATCCAAGTAGTTGGGATAATTTGGCAAAAAGGGCGTTTCATTTGGCTTCTGCATGGATCATTTGGTCCATTTGGAAAAGAAGGAATCTTCTCATATTCAAAGGTCTTGCTTGTTCAGATGCACACATCCTTCTTGATGCCCAACAACGAATTGTCAAAGCATTCAGGTGCTTATCAATTGCTCATGTGGTGAAGAGTTGTATTTGGGAGCACTATCTTCAGATTCATACTTACTTATGAGTTTTTGCTTGCTCTTCATATTGTTTAGATGTTGTATTTGAGTTGGGGTGGTTTTGCTCTGGTGGACATTCTCTCCACTGAGTTATTAGTCCCCATTGTACTCTGTAACTTTCTCCGGATAAAATAATTATAATACAGAAAATCACACTTAATAAAAAACAAGATGGTTAGGTTTCTTGGAGCTACCAATTAAATTAGCTGCTATTTATGTTGTGCATGGAACTACCAATAATGTTAGTTGCTATTATATTGTGTTTGGAATTACCAGTTAACTTAGTTGCTATTTATATGGTGTATGCAACTACTAATTACCTTAGTTGCTATTATATGGTGGGTTGTTGTATATGTACCAATTACCACCAGTTACCTTAGGTGCTATTTATGTGGTGTGTTGATGTTTCGTTATATTTCTTGAGAAGGAATCATGACCATGCCACTTTACGCTAGCTCATTCGGCATCTAAATTGTTACAATACGTAAATAATCAGCTTGTTGGTTAAATCATTCTTATTAGGATGTTGGTAGAGGTTCGAGTTTTTATATACATAAAAAGTCATTTACTTGTCCTTCCTGATGTGTCAATGGTGCCGCGCGTCGCCATGTTTCCACGTCAGGAAGGTCAAGCAAATGAGCTTCCATGTAATGTGGAAAACATGTACTGCTTATTTTGCACCACGTATCACGATGAAAATGTCAGTAGAAAAACAATAAGGTTTGCTAGTTCATGAAACGGTATGTTTATAACATAAGGTTTGAATGGTTAATGGGGTGTATGGTAGAGAAATGTGTACATAAATGGGGCCTAAAAGAATCTTTGCCATTTCTACTCTTGTTCGTTGGGTTAGATCCAGTAGTTAGGTTATATTTAGTATGGGCAAGCAGGTCGGGTGCATGGTCTGCTGCAGGTGCTATGTTTGGAAGGCGCCTCTTTCTATTCCTGGCAAGCTGGAAGCAATGGGTGCTAAACCTAATGGTCAAACGTAAAGCCCCAATAAGGTAGGGTTTGGATTTGTTATTGAAATGAACGGCAGGAAGCGGCGGCCATGGCAATATTTTCAGAAGAAGGCGATGGAGAAATCAGGCTTTGCATCTTTTCCGTGATATGTTTGAAGCCATCTCTGACTTACAGAGCAATTTCGTCCTTTCTACAATGCAAAGCAAGCAACAGAATATGGATTCGCTCCTATAAGAGAAGCATTTTCAATAGAATGTTGATTCTTTGAAGTCTCAGAGGTGGATATGGCTTGGAAATCTGCTCGTTTTTTCTTTGTTTGCCTTTCTTTTCTCTTTACTGTTTATGTTGACATGCTTGCAGATAAGAAGCTCAGTTGTGCATTAGCAATTTCGTATGCAAACTGAAAGAAACTTAGGTAATTCCTCTTCTTTGCTTCAGAGAGATGTCACTTTCTGTTATTGTTGCTCATTGTCTGCATGATCAAACATGAAACTTAAAAAAAGGATGGGAAAATGCATTGGCAGGGGGTTCAAATCCCCCGGTTTGTTAATCCATTCTCTTTGCAGGTGCTGAAGAAGCTTCGGCATTGACGCCTGGCAAACTGTTGGGCTGCTTCGCTACTGTAGCAGGGAAGCTTGTGGGAGAAACCTCAATGCCTACTAATTTAGAAGCATGACCCGCTCCTGCTTTAGTGCCTCCAATGGTATGGCTGTGCTCCACAGGCTGTGTTCTTTCATTCATTTTCTATTCGCTGGTGGACAGTGGCGAATTTAGATGTCTTGGCTCCTTGCTCCTCTTCGTTGCTAGCTGAGCACAAGTTGGGTATGTAATCTGAATGAAAGAAACTTAGGCAATCTGCATGAGAAGACATCCAAGTTAAAGAAATGATGGGGAAATGGATTGGTAGGGGGTTCAAATCCTCTGGTTTGCTTGTCTTTACTCTTTGCAGGTGATCAACGAGCTTAAACTGTTGGGATGTGGCGCTAGTGTTGGAGGGAAGCTTGTGGGACAAACCTCATTGAATAGTGCATCCAATAGTGGCAATTGCTATGTTGAAGTCAAATGACATCGAAATTCTTGGCAATGGATGTCAACGGGCCCTTGAAAATAGAGCCACATCAGCGTTTGACCCCATTCCGCAATGACGTGTACGCATGGGATCGCACTAGAGGGCATATCCCCCTGAGAATATTCCTCTATCTAATGGCTGGGAATTCACTAGAGCGCCCATCTGCGATAAACATACGAGATATATATTCTGGTTTTGAAACAACACCACATGGCAATGGCCCATGCAAAATGCGTTGAACAATTAAAGTTGGTATGGTAACATGGGACAAAGGTATACTTGATGTGATGTGAGTATTGCAAAGGACCAAGGGACATATTCGGAAATGGAGGACCTGATTACATGCCTACGTTGGGATGAGCAAATCCTGCCCCTACATGTCCACATGAACATGCTTTAGAATAATTTCGCGACACGTTGAAAACCCTACGACAAACGAGCGACTCGTGGCCTTTACACTAACACTCATCTTTCTTTTACAAAGACAACGTAAGTATGTATACTGGCCACCCAGCGCCCTTCTCTCAAGGAAAATCCCATGGCCGTTTGCTTGTCGGACAAATCCGACGCTAGAAGAGCGGAGTTCATCAAGCTTTTGGCCCGAACTAGAAAAGGCGAAGGTGCTTCACTCGCGCTTCTTTCATTGTTCAATTCTTATTATCTTTAAAGCTCGCTTTTTTAAGCTACATTTTCCCTTTGTAGTCCCTCTTCAGGTTACTCCGTCAAAACCACGTTCTAAGGACGACCTGGTATGTTGTTTCTTTCGCATTGATTTCTTTAGATACGAAGCAGTCTTAAGCCTTTTTCTTTCTATATTAGGCCTCTGTTCTCAATTCTGGTGACGTCTTTGTATTTAAAACGGCAGTATTGCCACTTCCATTTGGGGAGGATTTGTTTGATGAACAAACATTCACAATCTCAACTGAGGTACATATGTGGTCTCTTTTCCATGTCCGTACATTTCTTTGAAAAATGAATGTTTATTTATTTCGTGCAGGCTGGTGATCAAGGTAAATTACCTGTTTTGATTGTTAAGTTACGGACAAGGGAGGTCCAAAATGGAAGCAGTATAAAAAGACCCGCAGTGGTGCTTCTACACAGTTCGTTCAGATGCAAGGAGTATATGCGTCCTTTGTTAGAGGTGATTATACAAGAGTTCACTATAAGCTTGTGTTTTTACACGACACATGTATTGAAGCTGCTTTGTTTTAGGATTATGCATCTCGTGGATATATAGCTGCTGCTATTGATATGCGATACCATGGGGAGAGAGCAGATTCTGAAGGAAGTTATGAATCGGTGAGTTTTGTTAACTACTGGTGATTGTTATTATGAAATTTGACATGTAAAAGTGACTTTGAAACTATGAACAGGCATTGGTTTCTGCATGGAGAACTGGGCAGTCAATGCCATTCATTTTTGATACGGTCAGTGAGTTTCCTAGTAGTTTCTTCTTTTTGCTGATTCTAACATCCATTGGGCATGTCTCATCAAACAACACCTTGCCACTTGTTTTGTTTGGAAGCCCTGCTTCAGTTATTTTCTGAGAGAAGCCCTGCTTCAGTCATTTTCTGAGAGAAGCTAACAACTAAAATAAGCCAGAATAGATCCTGCAAAAATAAGGCGGCAATGAGCCTGCTATCCTCACAACCTGAAATGGTGGATTAGTGAATTGACATACAACTTTCAAACTTTTCGATGCAAACATTTCATATGAACTGGCGTCGTCAGTTTCTGAAATTTCCATCATACTATTATTATTCCTATTTGACTATAAAAGGGATATCAGTTTAGTGGCCTTGAAATTTGAGAACATATAATGGAGTTAAGTTAGTTTCTGGAATTTATATTTCCGTCATACTATGATAACTCCTACTTGCAACCTCTTTGGCCTTGAAATTTAAGAACATATAATGGAGTTAAGTTCCAATCAGGACTATCCAAGTCAGTCATCAGGATCATTCTCACCCTAGTAGAAACTTGATTTTTCTATTTAAACTTTATTACTACACAATGCTAATGTGTTTTTTCTGCAGGTGTGGGATGTAATGAAATTAATGGACTATCTGGTGACTAGAGAGGACGTTGATCCTTTACGTATTGCCATAATGGGCTTATCACTTGGTGGTATGTACATACCTTGAAAAACCGTAGTAGTTTCATCAATCATGCAGCCTGGCTGGGTCCATATCTCTAGCCATTGAAAACTAGCTTATTGGTTGGTAATGTGCATAAGGTTTTCCCTAACCAGGAATTCTTTGCATTTGTAACTGTTAATGGTGTGGCAAGATGAGCATAGCATGTTTGCATATCTGATTTGCACATTGGGGGGGCCCATCTTATGTTTTGATCCTGGCACAGATGTAACTGATTTCACAAATGCAAGAGCCATCATGGATATAGCTAAGTATTTGAGTTCCTTGTATTCTTTACAAACAAGCCATATAAATAGGTGAAATGGCATATTGATACAGTTGACTGACTTCATGATATGCCTAAACCGGCAGAAGAATACTTGACATCTTACTTAAGAATCCTGTTGCACTTTCTTTTAGGAATGGTTACAATATATGCGGCTGCTGCAGATCCTAGATTTGCAGTTGCAGTTCCAATTATTGGGACACAGGTATAATTAAAGTGCATTGCTGCAGAGATTCCACTTAACAAATGAGCAAGTGATCTGTGCAGAATTTTCAATGGGCAGTTTTAAATAATAGATGGCATGCACGGGTCAACAGCATTCCTCTGGTATTTAGAGGTACACAATGTCAGAATATATGAAATGTACTTTAGAGTGTACTTTAGAGTCAGTGAAATGTACTGCTTTCATCTAACCACTTAAGTTTAAGTCATGCTATTTGATTAATTTTATGGTTATGCCTGTGCAGAAGCAGCTAAAGATCTTGGAAAGAACAGCGTTGATGGAGAGACAGTTGCCAAGGTGATTTCAAAGTTTTATTTCTAGAATAACCTATAGGAAAAGAGTAGGATCTAAGCTGTAAATTTTGATAATTTGGTTTGTGGCAGGTATGGCAAAGAATAGCACCTGGGTTGATTGATAAGTTTGATAATGAGGAAATGGTATCATTGATCGCTCCAAGGCCTTTGCTGATATTGAATGGTTTGTGCTTTATGCCTACTATTAAGGTCAAAAGAGTTAAATCTACATATTAAAAACCTCTTTAAAAGGCAATACACAGGAATAATTTTACAATTAAGAGACGAAATAGAACAGTGCCCATAGCAACCTTAAGGTAGATGGAAGATTAGAAAATGAAATTTAAATTGTCAGTTATCAATGCAAAACAGTGTCAAAAGATGGTGTAAGATTCATGCTTGAAGGTGTCTTCAAATAAATATCGAAATGCAGGGGAAGATGATCCACGCTGCCCAATAGAAGGCCTCGAGAAGGTTATACATGACACATTCGTTGAATATGAAAAACACGGTGCTCATAACCATTTTCAGGTAGGGTCAACAACGTATCATATTTATTTAGTTATAAAGAATGCTGGCTAAGCTTTTAGAATGTTTGCAGTTTGTTTCAGAGCCCAAAATAGCTCATTCAATAACACCGTTCATGCTAAATAAAGCGAGAGCTTGGATTGACAAATTTATTCAGCCTTTGCACCAGTAAACTTGGATAAGCCTCAAGTTGATGCCTACACATTTCAATTGAATAACCTAGGTTGGGCCTCATGTTCAACAATAATCAATTGGCGAAAGTAGTGGGAATGAATGCATGACAGTACCTCGGCATTGAAGGATAGAAATTCAGTGATATAAGTTGTACAATGGTATAATACCTCATGTCCAACATGGATCATGAAGCCTTACTATCTTTAAACTATGACGTAACTAAGATAGCAGTCCTAAACTTGCTATGCAACATTGATATGGTTTAAGGATAAACATCTCACAAGATGAGCCCGAGTGAGTGGCCATATGATTATGCATTAGGCAAAATCATATAGAGCTAAGAGGGTATTGCAAAAGAGAAAGGCTAAAGTTGGGGAGACATCAATAAATAAAAGTTAAATTTTCATTGTTTTTATCTCTGTAATCAAAGAGTTGATGTAAACAAATTTTATTTTTAAAATTGTCTCGAAGTCTAGTTTTAGAATTGGGGCTTGACTTTCTCTAATTCATCCATATGAGTGAGAAGTGACCAAAAGAGCCACAAGGAATCAAAGAGAAGACTGTTGTACTTCTTCATTATTTGTTTCCATTACTTTTCTTAAAGCTTTTGTTGATCATGATTAATAACTTATTGCTAACCTCGAGCCTAATTCTTGGAGTCCATTTATTGTGGACTGCGCTCGAGGAGAGGTGTTATAAGTTGGTATATGGATGTTGGTTGCCTTAAGCCAGATATGTTTTTTATGTTAACGACTTAATAATGCTAGCTGAGAGATCTAGTTGGGTGGAGAGCTAGGCCTTGCCTACTAAATTATGTACAAGTTCTTAAGTTTTTCAAGTATTCAGGCTAAGATCGTACGGAACATTCTCTTCCATTTCTAAGCAACTAACATAGTTAGAAAGCTTCATATTGAACAATCTCAACAAGCTTGATGTGTAGATAAGTTGGTCTCGAAAAACAAGAAGCTTGTGTCTTTCATACACACCAGCATATCCAACCCTTGGCTATTGGGTAAAAGCATGAAAGAGTGTCTAGAAATGTGGTCATTTTTATACACGTACATATGTACCCAATGCACAAATTTGAGAGCCCATAATCATGAACTGCCATTGACTGCCATAGAATTTTCTTTTTGTTTGTTGTGGGTTATTCTACAACTGATCTTTATATAATACAAGAAATTTATCGCGGCGGCCAAGGCCGCCGCGAACATTTCTCTTTCCCGGCTCCTTGTGTGTAAGAAAGTGAATCACATAGGGAATGTGTGCAACATCCATAACGATACCAAATATGAGATGAATGGGGGACCATAGAGTGATGCCCGTGTTTGTGTATTTCGTGTTTGTGTATTTCCTATAAACCAACTAGTCCGCCGTGAATGTTAAAAAGTTATCCTTCTCCTCTTCTTCTCTTTGAGAGCAGACTTTGCATCCAATATGTGGAAACTAAGCTCTTCAATATATTTGCCACACAACCAAGGCACCATGCATCTCTACTACGTGGCCCCTTATTGCTTTTCCAATATTCCAATGGGTTTTTGTTGATGAGAAAATCGGTAATTTACTCTCTTTAAAAACAAAGGTGTTAAGATTTGAGATGCCAATATGAAGGAACTAGATATTAGCTTATTGATGATAAGACACCACCCTAATTCTTATAACATTCGAAGACACATGGCAGTCAAATTATTGTGTATCAATAATCCACATCTTACATCCAAATCATTTGTGTATCAATAATCCACATCTTACATCCAAATCTTACAACCTTTAGGGACAAATGCAATTAAACGCCAATATAAAGGGCAACTTTAAGAATTTTAGATGCTAATTTCAAACGTTTTGAGTTTGCTAGGCCGATTATCCCCAAGTGAGCACACCTAAAATTGAGCACACCTAAAATTAGGGGTGATCATCCTTACAGAATGGCAAAATGTGGGTATTTTCTTAGAAATACATCGGATTCAGGTAATTCTCAACAATATTATTTTTCATGCAGGTTCGCTTCAAAGGCATAATGGATCTTCAGCAATACATCAGAAGATCAACAATAGTGTAACTGCCAAAACACGAGGACAATCAATAACAAAAAAAGTCTAGAACATGATTTGTATGATCTATCTTATAGCTTGAGACAGTTTACCTTTCGAGGTTTCCTTCCAGCATCTTTTAATTTGCAATTCTAATAGAGAAAAAAAATACAGAATCAATGCTCCAGATTAAATGGACAAAAATACCATCATTCTTACCCATTTCCTCTTTCTTTTTGTAAGCTGTTCTTTCCTGGGTGGCCTTCATGCATAAAAGGTTGTAAATACCTATGACCATCATAGGAAAAAATAGCTCTAAGCTTTCCTGCGACCAAGATACTCTTCTTATTTTCAGCGTCATTCCAAGACAGCTTATACTCTCTTAGAGACATCGTCAAATATCCTGATCAAATACAGTAGGGAGAGTGAGGGCGATAACACAGCTCAGGATTTTCCAATAATGCAGAAGTCGAGAAGTTACCCATCCAAGGAATGACATTAGATCAGGCAAAACCAAAAGAATTGATGGAATGGATCTGGAAAACTCATTAAAGCAGAAAATGTGCACGTTTTTTACATATGGAAAAAGGCCGGATCCATTGAAACAGTATCAAATAGTTCTTTGAACTGTGAAAAAAGAATGGCTTTACCTCTAGAATAAGCTGCTTACAGCATTGTACAACGTGTTTAGCAAGTTCTAAGATTTCATGTCTCTCGGCAGCGGTCTCACACTCATTGCCATCAAAGAACTGAACCTGAAAGAATATGACAGTTCATGTAAGGATTAAACATTCAATTTTCTAGGACTTGAAGCTAATACCTTTCCAATATTTAGACCAAAGGAATAGGTTGTACATCGATTCTATTTAAATGAAATGCTTTGCGTCAATAAACTCATCAAGGAAAAAGATAAAAGCATCTTCAATAGTTATGTGAATAGTAAGCAACACATCCCTATGTACAAACAACCAGCATGACCTATTAACCTAGAGTATTAAAAAAATTTGAATGTTAACAATTCTTCATATTATCAAATTAACTGTAGCAAAATATGCCCTCTAATCTTCGCCAAAATCTAAACTAACCTTTGGTCAACAACCGGAATCTTTGTGCCCCATGGGCAACTATGTATGATCTGCAGTCTCTCTCAAAGAAGTAAACCTCCAAAGTCTGCAAACAAATGAAAACAACTTACACTAAACCTCAGTCACTAGTAGAAAATGATTCAGTTCGGAAAGCTATTCAAAGAATTTATGATCAATGCCTTCGTTTCGGTCTTCTGTATCACACATGTCACTTCACTATATCAAGCATTTATAAAACTTTGCCAAGCAGACTTGTAAATAGACCGTAAAAAATACCGCAATAGTTCCCACAATCTCATTGCTATCGGCCAATCCCTCTGTTTAACCCCTTGCTCAAAGTTGCTCCTGCAAGAAGGAAACATACATTTTTTCCAGAAGTTTTTATTTGATTACAGAAAATAATCTTGATTGAATTGGAAAGGAACAGAGATTAAGGTATCAATTCTTTACCAACTGAGAATTCGAAGACGACCACTGGAGTCATAAGAGCCCAGACTGCATTATCTGTTACACTAGGCTTTGTAGTTTGAGACACAGATTTCGCCGGAGCTACAAAGAATGCATCGTGCAGTCTTCCCAAAAATCAGATTTCCATTGAACCCAGCAAAAACGTAGCTTGAAGATTTTCGACTGCCCCTAATTCTACTGTCCCAGATCGTTCAGATTATTGCCTCCCTTTTCTCTGTTCCAGTTTGCCTGTGTTTGCTTCCAACAAAAACACGACCCAATAATACTTTGTGAAAACCGCATTGTTGAATTGAGGGGATGCATCGCCATAGCCTCCAAACAAATTTGAAGCCAGCAAAATTTGAAGCAGCCAAACTCCAAGCCTCCCTATTCGAGGATCCGGCCAGGAACTCGTGGTCGTGGATCCATGCCTTATGTTGGTCGGGCGCCCGTAAACAGGAGATTCTTCATTAGGCTAAAATCCTCTCTGGGCTCTGCAATAGATGGAGCTTCTGCCGCTTCCCAGCTCCGGCGATGGCGATGCATGCAAGGCGCCATAGCCAAGCCAAATCCTCGCTGTTTTTTTTTTCTCTATTTTTTAAAGCCCTATTTTTTTCCTCAGAACGGTACGTGTCACCTTTAGAAGGAGGCATCGAAAAAGAATATTCCAAAGGAATTTTCATAGGAGAGTTATATATGTTAGATAAACCAGCTACTTCAACATGGATCAGAGGAGGAAATTAGATTATTAAATAATGTAATAGTACTGGAAGCAAAAAAGGGAATGCACAGAAGGTGATCTGGAATGAGGGTAGAACAGATATGATGTCTAAAGATTTGTTGCAGATTCTTAAAAATAGATGAGATAAAATTGGAACTTGATAAACTAGCCAATGATCTTGCTGGAAATCAAGTAGTTTCGGGGTGTTGAAGTACATGTTGGAAGACTTTGGTTATGAGTAGAACCAAGAAGAAGCAGTACTTGACTAAGTTGGAAGTTGGTTTGCAGGATACGATGATGTCAAATGTACTAAGACTGTGTATACGAATTAGATTAATGATATCAATAAGCTATAAATTGAAAAAGCTATTAATCAAGTTTACTAAGGCTGGTTCTGGGTTATCATTACATGCATTGTAATACATACATGAGATAACGATTAAATAACTAATAGTAATAAATACCTCCCCTTTAGCTTTAGGACAATAAACGAGTGTAGACAGGCAAATAAAAAAAGAAGATAGAATGGAAAGAAATAGTCATGAAGATAACAAACAATAAGATATAACATTTGAACTTACCTTGGACGTCCTCTTTTTTTCGTCCTTGTTTGATTTTCTTCTTCATTTGTTCTCATGTCTGCTTCATTCGATTTATGCTTTGTATTTTCACATTTTGTATATAACAGGTTTACATGATGCTGGTGGTATCGATTAATAAATTATGCATGCAAAAGGATCTTAGTAAGTCTCTATTGATTTATGAATTCTTTAATATATGCTTACAAATAGATTTCTAACCTTATCTTCTACATCTGTATGCAAATCACTTGTCGACATGTTGAATAATGGATAATAATGGCCGGATAAAAAATAAGTCTGCAAAGGAAGAATTGTTAGTTTGAATACGGTGATACATGGATAAAACCTGCGCAGATAAGATATGTTGCTCAACATAACTTTCAATCCATTTACAATATAATTTTCCTAATCCTATGTTGCTTATCCTAGGGACCACTATATTTTTCTAATAATATGTTTAAACTGAAATTTTTCCTGACTTTAACAATGGTCGCCAATGTTTTTGCATGCAAACATTACTACATAGGAATTGCGAATTCGAGAGGCTTCAAGCATATCTCTAAGAATGCCCAGTCTGTGCAAATCTGAGGGCATATGTCTTCTCACATTTTGCAGGAGGAATAAGATGGCAATGTTTAATTCACTGGCAAATATTTCTCATAAATAACCATGCAAAATGTAAATAACTAGAAGTCTCAGCATGTTGGCTTTTTCTCCATGAACTATGTCCTATTCTTCACACAATCAACTAGTTTTTTCTTTGGAATATCGATCGAACTCTGGGTTGACTTCCATTTGAGTGTTTGGACTTGCATGGCAGAAGACGATGAGATTGTATATTACAGTTCTAACGAAGTTTATAGAATTTAAATGTAGGGCCACTTTCTTATTGGAAAGATGAGTGTTGGTGCGTTTTGGGATTCTCTCTTTGATGAAATTCAATTGCACAGCTACTCAGCTTGGGCTGAAGTTCCGAAAGTACGGCCAATTTTCTTATTGCAAAAATAACTTTTGACAGAAAAATAATATGTTCTAATCCTAAACATCTTTCCACCCGATTACAGGTGCTTATGGGACCCCACAGATGTACATTGGAAAAACTTGCCCTACAGTATGCCTTTAATCCAATCGCGCTGCTATAAAAGCTATTTAGAAAAGTGGATTCTAAAAGAAATACCTAGATATCAACAAAAAGTGTCTCTATGAGGCTATTTATCATTTAATAGACATCTTGTAACATATGGCAGGCAAGAAATCAATGTCGATAGGTTCTATGTATGGTGCTAGTGATCAGTTTAGTGCACTAGATAATCATTTTCTTTATGTTCAAGATGGAAATTACTAATACTTGCATTTTCAAGATTAGAAAAAGCAAATACCTAGTCTCAATGAAAATACTCCTTCGACGCTATTTTAATCAGAAAAACATGGAAATTTAGACATTAAGAATGAAACATCTATCAATTAATGAGACAGAAATAGAAGTCAATCAGAGAATGAAGTCCACCCTCTTCACGACTTCTGGCAGAAAAACGGATGTTTACTATCTAACTCATGCAATCACGTACAAAATTTAGCAATTCACAATAGAGAATTTGGCAAGGCATAGTATTGAAGTAAAACTTTGCTGTTAAACTCATACTAGAAAGGAATAATACCAACATGTCATATTTTGCATCTTCAGAGCAAAGCAAAACATGAATGTGAACTTTGTTTTGTAAACATTTAACGCAAGGTCCCGAGCTTATGAGCTTTAATTACTAATATTTACATTTTCAAGATTAGAAAAAGCACCTAGTGTCAACAAAAATACTCCTTTGAGGCCATTTTAATTAGAAAAACATGGGAATTTAGACATTAATAATGAAACATCTACCATTTAATATATATTTTGAAAATGAAACATCTACCATTTAATATACATTTTTCAGATTTCTTCGCTAGTGGGACTTACTAATAGAGGCTTTGCTAGTCAGACTTACAAATAGAGATGCGAGTTTAAGTAATCCTAGCATGGAATCATAAAATGCCGTGCATCCAATACAACTGCAATAAGAAATGAAACTTTAATTTGACAACAGAAGGTGTAAAGGACATAACTTCAAAAAGAAAGCTACGTGCTTTATCCATAAGCACTTATTAGAAAGCTTAATAAGCATTCTAGAATGGGACTCGCATGAAACCAACAAAGCGCCCGATAGATAGGCTTCTCATTCATCTCAGCGGATTTTCTACAATGGTGGATAGTGGGTAGCCGCACACATGCGAACTACCCACGAAAAATAAAGGGAAAATCCAATTATATCATTTGGACCCCAAAAATACAATGCTAACAGATGTTTGGCTGGTGTACCTGCCGAAAGCTTATCACCGGGATTAAAAAACCCCGCCCTTTCGGGTTTTCGAGGAAAAACCCTAGTGATAAACCCTCGGCAAGGGGCTTAGACAAACGCAAGGCAGAGAAATTGCTCCCAAAACCCACGAATGGAGAAGTCGAAACAGATGCAAGCGCCAACCCATACACGCACATCACCAACACCAAAAAGCGAAACAAAACAAACCTCCCCTGTGGAGTGGGAGGGCTGATTCTGTCGCGTTCCACGCGACAAATATAATAAACAAAGAAGGGGGAGGGTGGGTTCAAAGAGAAAGAGGTACTTCTTTGAGAGAGAAGAGGAAAGCGCCGATGAGGCGTTGATGCGTAAACGCCTAAAATAGCGAACTCCCAACCGTAATGGGCATCGCCCGCGCATGCATGCAAAACATGCATGCTCGTCCCATTCTAGAATGGCGATCCGATGTCTCGGATCGATGGGATTCTAGAATGGGACTCGCGCATGAAACCAACAAACCGCCAATAATACCGAGAAACTTCCTTACAAACTAGAATCGAGGACGAAGGTCACAGGATGAAGGCTAAAGGCCGGAAAAGGACAGCATGAAAGAAACGCCAAATTGGCCAAACCAAGCAGGAAGAAGCCCCTCCCCTGCCTGGAAAACAATTCAAAGAGAAAGAGGTACTGCTGAGAGAGAAGAGGAAGCGCCGATGAGATGTTGATGCAGAAACGCGCCTAAAATAGCGAACTCCCAACCAGAACGGGCATGCGCCGCCCGCATGCATGCCAAACATGCATGCTCGTCCCATTCTAGAATGGCGATCCGATGTCTCGGATCAATGGGATCCTAAAAAAAGACTTAGGCCTAGGTGCATGTTTCTGAAATTTATAGTTTAAAGACTCATAGTAGTATCACGGTGTGGGCCTCATCTAGTCATAACCTAATTAAATAGAGTATCCATGCTGCAAGGACTCCAAGAGTGTAGGGAAGAAGAGGAAGTACTCATGTTTTATTGCGATGGATCACTCTCTAGGCTCCAAATCTGCATTTAACCTCAAGAATCTTTAATTTGGGAATCAGTATGCACACATAATTTTAACCTCAGAAACGGCTTCTAAAGAAGGATCTTTAAACACGATTTGCTTGCAAAACTACAACGGTCTAGTCTGGTAGACCTAGAGGACCAGATTTGGGACACAGTCGGCCTGCTGATTGAATCTTGCCATGTGGTTCTACCATGCTGGCAGGGGTATCAGCAAAGAGAATTCCATAGGGAAGGCAATCTACATGTTTTAAGATCGAAACAATTTGGCAATACTATGGCATGCAATGAACTGAAAGCATTATGCAAACCAAGATATGATCATTTAAAGCGACAGTATGATCACTTTGTTATCGGTCATTCAGGCTCATCTACAATTGAGGCAATATAATCCAGGATAGGCTTAAGAACAGAAAAATGATCAGGCCTCATTAACTATTTACCCTATAACAGTGGGACGACAGACAAAATGCAGGCGAATTCATGGTCGGCGTATTTTCCCTTCTAATTAAATTGTTTCAGCAGATCTTATTCTCACAGTATCTTCCATTTGAGGGGACTCGTCACTTCAACATGACTGGAAAAAACTGCGTCGGATTTTCGGCAGAGATCTCTGCGTTTCAAAATCACGGTCTTAGATCTAGCTATGGTAATCTGGGGATTTAAAGTCGAAACAATAGGCGAAGATTTTTAGCCCTCTTTCATAGCACAGCTCTATGTCATTTTTCACTAATAAATCGTTATAACACACAATTAAAGCTTCCGGATTGGAGCATACAATGTTTCTAGATCTCACAATTTATGTGTGCCAAGCAGATAGGGTTGGATTGATCTTTCGATGGGTTGTTGCCAGTTTGGCCTTTTTATCTCTAGAATTTGGGCACGCTTGGTTTCAGTGTGAGGCTTGCTTTAATCAGATTTTGGGCCAAAATCATCCTGATTATCAGCTTTCTAATGGATATTTTAAGTAGATATTCTCAGCCAAATAGATATTCTCAGTCTTCTAACGGAGTAGAACGAGTGCATCAATTTCTTCAGAAATGGATTCACAGCCGTTGTGTGTTTTTGAGCCTGGAGCCTTTAAACTACTTGGAGACTATTACAAAGGGAAACCTTAGCCCCTTTTTATAATGCAGTCAATGGATTTTTTTCACCTGAATTGAAACCAAAGTCATGGACCAAGCAATTCCCAGCTGATTTTTGCTTATTCTAAGGCCACAATTAACTGGTTTTATCCTTGTTATGAAATCGAATTGTGCAGAAAAATGTATATATTAGAGATAATCAGAGTTAATCCAAATAGCCTGGATTGTGGCTTTACATAGTTTGTGAAGAGGCATGAGTTGCATCTCTTCATGAATGGATACATTCCACATCACCATGTCCTTTGGCATGGATCGATGATGTGTACAAGCACAATATCATTTGTGTTTGTTCAGGGAGATTAATCTGGTCATTCATTACTGTTAATACTCCCCCTTAATCTTCATAAACAAAACTTTATATAATCTTCTTGAGAATTTTATGCGGCTTCTTATCTTGGAGTCTTCATTGCTCCTTTCCATACTTGCAACTTCATTAATATAAACATTACCACCATAACGTGGTCTTCATTACTATGGGTGCCACCAAGTGTGGGCTTATTCCCAAAATACAAGTTAGACGCCACTAGGGTTGTGGACTTACCCTTAACTTTGTAAGCTGCAATACTTGAACTATTCAAGTCTTTAGAAGTTTACAAGATCAAACTTCCAGAGTAACTCCAACTACTCTTCACACATAAAATGGGTGTGCCATGTGCTTATGGCTTTCCCTAACTTCTCCCCCTGTTGACCTTGGGAACTTCCAACAAGATCTAGGTTGAGAGTTTTTTAGGTCTTACGAGTGAACATTTTCATCTTCAAGGACCTAGAAGAGTTAGTGCCCTATGGAGTACCACACAGATGTGGCTTTAACATCTTATAGATGACCACTAATTCGTGGGTTTATGCATCCAAATTATTATATGGATGGCCTTTATTACTTTGCAGAATTGAAACAACTTAGCTGGAATGTGATTACTCTGTATACTCTTGAGCTCCAGTTGTGGTGGCTTCAAAGAGTTGATAGGATTCGTCATCATTTGCCAAATCTTCTCCATCAGAATTAGGAGTACTTATGCTTGAATAATCGTCATAAGACTCGTTTGCCAGATTAGATGAGTCACTGGAAATTTCTATGATAGAAATTGGAGATGCAGCACTCTCATTAATTCCATTGGGAATTGGAGTGTCGTCATCAGAAGTGATCTCAATTGGACTTTCATTAATCCGGAGACCATTCAAGGATCAGGGTTCCTTGGTCTCTCCCCCTGGATGGTGTAAGATGTACACCGGTTGCTGAAGCTCTTGTTGATGCTTAGCGCAACAGTATGAGTTTAAGTCCAGATTTGGATTATGTGAGTTTAGTTCACAATCCATAATTTTAACTCTTTTACTAGAAGTTTTAAAGAGTTTTGGCATTATCATAAACAAATTCTGAGAATACTTCACCTTTCGTTTTGGAGGATGTGAGTACTTTGAACTGCCTTGAGAGTTCGAAGATTGATCTTCAGCGGGTTTTTTTTACCTTTGTCCATCAGCACCAAAGAAAGGTCTTGAATAATATGCTCCGAAATCAGAATGATTTTCTGCTATAAGATATGAGTCTTGAGGAGGTGATCAGGCTCTTCAAGAGCAATTTTGAGAAAATAGAAAGAGGTTGGGGTGATTTGTGGATTTGGAGCAGAATAGATGAAATCGTGTTTGAAGCAAGACTGGGAGGCCGAAATGATGTGTCTGTTAGGGCGCACCATTTGGTGTCTATCCACGTGGCACGTTTGTGCCAAAATTTTTGTCTGGGCGACGTCTTTGGGTTGCCGCGGCCGCCATATCCGTTACTGGTCTGGTCAAAAGCCAGATCTTCGGCAGAGCCAGAAATGGCTGAATTGCTTACAAGCAGATACGGCTGGATTCAAGGAAGACAGGAAGATATTTACTTCCTTCTGCTGTCTTGCTCCATTCCACATCATCATGTCCTTTGGCATGGATCGATGATGTGTACAAGCACAATATCATTTGTGTTTGTTCAGGGAGATTAATCTGTCATTCATTACTGTTAATAATCCTGCAATTACAGAGTAGTTTCTGGGGCGATGGGTTTCTTCACCGGAATTAAAAGGGAACGTTAGGTATTTAGTTTATGAAATGGACAATTTTCAATCAATTCTCATTTGTTCCAAAGCAAATTTCATATCTGTTACTATATGCAGAACAACTTACCCGGGTTTTTTTTAGCTCCGGCTGCACTTTGTTGATAGTTGTGCAGAACTTCTGCAACAACAAATAGAGCCAATTATCAATCTATTTCATACAAACAGAGAGCTCTGGGTGGGACATGCGGCATACCCATAACCACAGGGGCGACGGGGAAGGAGGGCAGTGGAGTATTTCGATGGGTCGAAGAATACATGGAGCAGCCTGGCCGTACCATAGTTCGAATCTATTTGGCCGGCCGGAAGGCAGGCGGGAAACAAAAAAGGGCATGACTATAATTCTAACTTTGCCCTTTTTTTTTGCCGGAAAGATAGATATTGATAACTCCAAAAAAGGTAGCCAGTAATCTTATATATAGGAAGATAATATAATATAATATAATAGAACCCTAAAAAAAAAAATTCTTGATGTATAATGATGAAACCAAAAAATACCATTTTATTTCAATGATTACCGGTTTGCCTATCCTTTTTTCAACAAAACCTCCTATAATTCTACACAATTGAAAATTTTAAATTCCAGCCGATAGACTGTAAGGGTTCCTAGGGATTTGGCACACGCTGTTAACATATATTCTGAAAGCGAGGATGCTCTTTACAAAAGAACCATTGATCGTAGATGTAGGTGATCCAACATATTGTAATAATAGTCTCGTTTTCAAACTTATCATCAAAGTTTTACCGCTACACTTTGCATACACGACCAAGCAGCCAGGATGAGATGCACATGGGCTCTAGTATATATGAATTTTTAATTGTTCTTTGTTGGCTAGGTTATTTTTGCATTTCTATCATGATCTAGCACTTCTACTGGTCTTACTTTCTTGTTCATGACATCCAGTGCACAAATGTAAATTTTGAGACCTTTCATCCTTTTTCAATCCATCGATGTCAAAAACAGGCAACAATGCTGAATGTTCGAAGGCAGGAAATTTGGAGCAGGGATTCAATTCACACAACAATCACACGAAAAAGGTGCTTATATCCCCTGGAAATTCCCCCATTGAGGAACTGGGGAACTCGAGAGCAATGGATAATTTTCTTTGCAACGGAGAATTCTTGAACGAAAGGGTATATTGTACAGGGGGAGATTAGTAAAAATGGGGGATTGTTGAACAAAAAGGGCATATCCGAATGGGGGAATTAATAGAAATAGGGGATTACAAATGCACATTGGGGTATTTTGAAGAAAGGGGGATTGGGTCAAAAGGGAATTTGCCAATGGTTTGGGGTAATTTCAACAAAAGGGGACTTGTTCAAAAAGGGAATTTGCGAATGGATTGGGGTATTTTTAAGAAAAGGGGACTAGTTCAAAAGCAAATTTGCAAATGGATTAGAGTATTTCTAAATAAAAGAGGATTGAGTGAAAGGGAAATTACCAAATAAACAGAGTATTGTAATAAATACCATGGTATTTTCAAGCAAAAGGGTATTTTCAGTTAAAAGTAATTTCAAAATACTATCTACTTTCAAAATATTGAATGGTCATATGTAAGTGGTCGGATCAGCTCATATGCCAGAACTTTACCTTTATGATGTGGAATAGGAATGAATTTATGGACTAAACAGTTGATAAACTCCGTTTTCAAAGAGGTCTCATCTAAAGAAAGAATCCATGCTTCTGTGAGTGGCTCCTTACTATGCAGGGAGAAGCACACTCCAGTGTAATAGCTCTTGAGTTCTTCTTCACACTCATGGACAAATATTGATGTTATGTTGCACTTGGAGTCCTCTGTTGACATATATTCCTGTGGCTAAATTGCAAAAGAAGTAATTGCGAAAGAAGTTCTTTCTTATGAAAACTTGTATTGCCGAGCGGGAGGCTTGGAGGTGTAGATTTAAATTAAATCCAGTTCAGTTCAATTCAATTTAATTTAGTTCAATTTATAAAATGTGTGCATCTACGTGTATAAGTGTCTGTGCGGAAGGCATTCCAGTGTAAAAGGCATGTCGATGCGCGTCAGCACGGAGGCGTGCCTGACACACCGGAATGTTTGGTAAACATACATTCTCTTAACGTGGAAATAACTTAAGAAAATTATGTGGCACTTCTTACAGAATCGCGCTTCAGCGACGACGGCTTGGAGACGACAATGTTTTTTTTCTGTGTCCTGCTCTGGCGATGGTCTTGAAGGCGCCATGCCCAGACATCTTTGATCTTTTTAACGGCTTGGAGACGACAATGTTTTTTTCTGTGTCCTGCTCTGCGATGGTCTTGAAGGCGCCATGCCCAGACATATTTGATCTTTTTCTCTGCATCTTCCCTATCCTTTTTTTTTTGTCCACTCTTGGGGAGGGATCGAACTCATGATCATAGCAAGGGGGGGTGGCCAGCTTAGCCAGAATGGCCCATGCCAAATATAACATGCCAAATATAACATAATGTTCAAAGATGGGGATATAAAATAAGACGTTTATCATGGGGGCAAGGCTTAAGAGGGACTAGGGAGGGTTCGAACACATGACTTGGAGAGGGGGAATAGGCTAGCCTGGCCACTATGCTAGGGCAACAATGGTAGAGAGTGGGCTAAAAACGATGCATCGAGGAATCAAAGGGGATAATGGGGGGACAAAAAGAACAAGAGGGGTATATGCTCAGGGGGGTTCGAGCCTGCGACATTGGCCATAAGCATAACGGTCAGAGCCTTTGCTGACATGGTGTACTTGGTGGATTAGGGTACTTTCCCATGGGCCCAAAACCTTGGGATTTCTTCAGGCCCGGATTACGCATGCCATGTTCTCATGAAGACCTCACCTTGCTCGGCTCAGGTTTTCGACCTTGATTAAAAAGTAATATGTCGACAATTCTTTTTGCCTAGGTCAAGACCTGGGTAGGGTAACAACCGGTCTAGCCGGTTTAGATTCTGGATATCAGAATAGTTGGACCTTAGAATACTTGCATCTGACCCTTCGTCACATTCAAAGTTCATGCTGGAGCAGTCGGATCCTGGAGCTATCGGTCTCTAGGTTTGTGCCTCCGTAAGAAAGTGGCAATTTAGGGTCCAGGTCGGCTTTGTCACGATCTTGCCATGTACGCACTCAAATCCAGGTCAGAGCGGTCCATGGGAAAGCACCCTTACACTACTAACTCTAGGTTTTTCCTAAGTGCATCTAGAAACATCACTAAGTATGCATGTACATCCCTAAAGATCATGCAATGCAACAAAGGTCATGCAAATGACAAGGTGACACGTGTTGCACATGTGTGGGGATTCGTACTACCAACACATGCGAATGCTGATACATAAAAGCCCTTGAGCAGGGGAATACGATTTTTTAGCCATAGCCATAGCCATATCCTGATTCCGATCATACAGAGATCGATTTGGCCTATTCATCCACTGCGGCATCTCTGGCTATGGAGTTCCGGCGATTCCGGCGATTTACTCAGGTAATCTTTGTTGGGAATAGAAGGTTCGTCTCATAAAGATGACCTTCCATGATTGTAGGAACTGATCCTATATTTGGATCAAACCGTTGTACTGAATTTATTAGCCATGCATAAATAGATGACCGACCCAACAGAAGTTACGTTGGAGTCTTTGTGTTCCATCTGTGCGCCTTTTTCTAAATCTTATCATGGTATCAGAGCCACGGCTTTGAGATTCAAGATTGAAGGAAAAGGGTTGAGGAGGAGAGATTGAGAAGGTCTTTGGTGGTGTTGCCGTATCAGAGACGTGAGCGGAATCTTTGTTGGTGTTGCCGTATCAGAGACGTGAGCGGAATCTTTGTTGGGGTCAAAACAAAAGGGAAGTTGAATCATGTCAAGTTTGCAGATTGATCTTAAGAATCTGGAGAAGCTAGATCGCACAAATGCGATCTATTGGTTCTGGCGGATGCAATCGGTGTTGGAAGAAAGAGATGTTTGGGATGTTGTCTCAGGAAATGAAAGATGATGAGGATGAGGAAGCTGAAGAAGGAAAATCTAAAGGGAAGGGTAAACTGACACTAGCGGAATGGCAGAAGAAGGATAATCGAGCAAAGACCACAATGATCTTTGGTTTGAAAGATACACAAATTCCGTTGGTCAGGCTCAAAACCACAGCTAAGGAAGGCTGGGAATGTTTGGAGAAAACATTCAGACAAAGCCATACTTCACAAAAGATGCATCTATGGAAGAAGTTCTTTAGTGCCAAGATGGGACCATCAGAAGATCCGGCAGACCATGTGAGCAAGATGCAGTCTTTTGCCTCTCAACTTGGGGCACTAAACCACAATGTGAGCGATGAGGATCTAGCCATGGCAATCCTTATGAGCCTTCCAGACTCATACAATTCTATGAAGCAGACTATGGGGTGTCAGACAGGCAAACTTCAATCTGAGGTTGTAATTTGGGCTATTCTCAACACAAGCACTCTTAAAGATCCCATGGAAGAGGTTACAGATGCAGCTCTAATTGCAACAAGCCGAAGCCAAGAGGAGCGTCCAAGAGGGCCTATAAAATGCTGGAATTGTCAAAAACTTGGCCATATATCCAAGTATTGCCCAGAGGAGACTAGGGATTCTGAGGAAGATCACAAGCCATCCAGATCCAATGAGAAAAAGTCTGGAGCTGTCACTGCAAGTTCAGGCCAGAGAAAGAAATGGACCAATTATCGTTCCAAAAGAAGGCGACATGTTGTCAAGGAGAATCTTCCCGAATGAATCTGGAGGATCGAGGCTCGTGGGTTATATGGCGTAATCCTTACACATGAACCCATTTTCTTTGCCACAAAGTGGCGATAATTCGGTTTGCATGGGGGTTCAAGATCCCGATGAAGATGAGGATGTTGCAATTGCTGAGGAGGACATGCTGACTGTTCACAAATTTCTGCACCAACGATGGGCTGGAGCTCTACATGAGCAAGACACTGTTTGCTTTGCTGAAGCTGAAGCTTTTGAGGCAGTTTCCAAGGAGGAGCCCATGCGTACATGGATTTTAGATTGTGGAGCCACTCACACAATGACAGCAAACAAAGAATGGTTCAGTCACTTGGTTGAAGCAGCCGACACTAAATTTGTAAGTGGCATCTCTTCTGGGTTGCATGTTGCAGGTCAAGGCACAATTCAGGTTGAGTTCTTGGATGGGCCAAGGACATTGCAACATGTTCTTTACGTGCCTGCCCTGATAAAGAATCTGCTGTCACTCTCTAGACTGGCTGATATGGGGCTCAAATGTATGATTACTTCACGAGATGTCTTTATTCTCAGTCCAGAAAAAAGGTTGGTGGCTAAAGGCACCCGAACAGGTTATCTATACAAATTAAGAGAGCAGCTGAGAGCACCTCCCATGGCTCTCTTAGCAGGATCTACTGATGATCTGCTTCATCTTTGGCATCGGCGGTTTGGGCATATCAGTGAGAAGCGGCTCAAACAATTACATGTTAACAATCTAGTGCAGGGCATTGAATTTGATATTACACAAAAACTGCAGGTTTGTGACAGTTGCATAATGGCCAAACAACCACATCTTCCTCGATCTAGAAAGCCAGGCACTCGTGCCACAAGAAAGCTTGGCTTGGTCCATTCTGATGTTAGTGGCCCCGTACCTATTCCTTCTCTTGGCGGAGCAGTCTACTTCATGGTGTTAGTAGATGACTTCACCCGTAAGACTTTCTTGTACTTGATGAAATGCAAGAGTGAAGTTCTTCATTGGTTTCAGATTTGGAAGAAAGAAGTTGAGAGGGAAACAGGTCTGAATTTGGCGTGTATGCGCTGTGATAATGCTAAAGAGTACTTGTCTGGAGCCTTTATTGAAGTCTTGCAACAAGAGGGAATCAAACGTCAACTTTCTTTGCCTTATGAGCACCATCAAAATGGCGTAGTTGAGCGCAAGATTCGAACCCTGAAAGAATGTGCCCGGAGTATGGTTCGCTTTGCTGGTCTTGCTGATTACTTCTGGGGAGAAGCTCTTATGACAGCTGCATATCTTCAAAATCGTGCTCCCACTGTTGCAGTTATTGGAAAGACCCCAGAGGAAGCTTGGACAGGTCACAAACCTGACGTGAGCCACCTCAAAGTCTTTGGTTGTCCAGCCTATGCACATATCTCTTCTGATATCCGCTCCAAATCTGCTCCACATGCTCGCAGATGTGTTTTTGTGGGTTACTGCACTACCAGCAAAGGATATCGCTTGATTGCTGCAGCGTCACCTTTGATGAACTTGGCATGGAGGCAACGGGCTTATTTCCCTGCATCATCATGGAGGTAGGTATGTTTCAAAACCCGAGGACTCGTGGCTTTGGTTGGAATTAGATGTGCCACTTTTCGCCCCTCCTCTTCCGGAGCCTTACGCAACACCCATACCCATATCGACCCCTTCTTCCTCCTTAACTCCTTCTGTTGCATCCTCTCCTGATCCATTCCCGTCCTTACCGCCTTGTCCAAAGATCCCCTCCATCCCTCCCCACTGCCACGCAGATCAACGCACTCCTAAGCCCACCGGTCGGTTCTGTCATACCGCCAGCCTCGAAATCTCGGAAATCAGCTTCATCCAATCTTCTTTGAAGCTCTTCACCGTTGAATCTACCCTTCACACTCTTTTCTCCGATTGGTGGTCTCACGATCTTGAAGAAGTCTCGCCCATGCCTATTTCTCCTCCTCGAACTCGATTGAACCCTTGACCGCCAAATCGCTTTTCGGGTCCTCATGCCCAAGAGTGGCTCCACGCTATGCATGAAGAGATGGCCGCAATGGAAGCTACTCATGCATGGGATCTCACCGAACTTCCACCAAAGTGTAAACCATAGGTTGTCGTTGGGTCTTCAAACTCAAAACCCATGAAGACAATTCTATCGCCTGCTTTTAGAGCAAGACTTGTGGCTAAAGGATATTCTCGGCAGTCCCTAAGATTGACTATGATGAGACCTTTTCTCCCGTTGCTAAACTCACATCTATCAGGCTCATCCTTGCTCTAGCAGCCCAACAAGATTTCGAAATTCAGCAAATGGATGTTAAAATGGCCTTCCTCAATGGCCATCTTCATGAAGAAATCTATATGTCCCAACCTGAAGGTTTTGTTGCCCCTGGAAAAGCCCATCTTGTTTGTAAGCTTCAACGTGCCTTGTATGGTTTAAAACAGAGCCCTAGAGCCTGGTACCACACCATTGACTCATTTCTACAGACTCATGGCTTTACTCGTTGTGTTACTGAGTGGAATGTTTATGTCCAACATACTTCTTCTTCCATTCTTATTGTCGTGGTCTACGTAGATGATCCGATCCTTGTCAGTAATCAAGTCTCCTGCCTCAATCAGCTCAAGCAACATCTTTCTTCTCGCTTTTGCATGACTGATTTAGGAGATATCCAAACTTGCCTTGGCCTCCAAATCATTCGTGACAGACCCAATCGCTCCATCATACTTCATCAAACGAAAGCCATTCTCAATATTTGTCGTCGCTTCAATCTTCTTCATGCATCTCCTAAATCGACTCCTGCTGCTCTGAACCTCAAACTCAGCCAATCTATGGCCCCAGCCACTGCTCATGAACAAGCCTTGATGGCCTCTATTCCATACCGAAGCGCAGTTGGGTGCCTCATGTACTTAATGGTTAGCAATGGGACCGGATATTGTCAGCGGCCGCTTGGTGTCGTTAAGCGATTCATGGCCAATCCTGGTCATGAACATTGGAAAGCCACGAAGCGGATCTTGCGCTATCTCACAGCTACAGCCAACATGGGTCTCAAATTTGCCCCGGATTCCACGTTTCCAAATCCCATCTTAACAGGCTTTGTTGATTCAGATTGGGCAGGTGATCCGATTCCGGAAGATCTACCACGGCTTCTCATTATGCTTCATGGGGGTCACTTTGTCACTGGACTTCACGTAAAACAAACTTCCGTCGCGCTATCCTCTTGTGAAGCAGAGTATATGGCCACCTCGGCTGCAGTCAGGGAGATCACGTGGCTTCGTCAATTCATGCTTGAACTTGGATATCCTCAGGAACAGCCCACAGTCTTGTACAATGACAACCGCAGCAGCATTGCATTGACAGATAATCCCATTTTGCACAAGCGGTCCAAACACATCAGTATCCACCATCACTTCACTCGAGACAAGGTCCAGGATGGCACTCTTATCATGGAATATCTCCCAACTACAGAAATGCCTGCTGATCTCCTCACTAAACCTCTGAGCAAAGACCTCTTTGACCAGCATTGTGCCACACTCGGACTCTGTTCCAGTTCAGCTTCTGAGTCGAGCATGGGGGAGAAGGAGATCAACATTAGAGCAAGAATGTAGCAGAGTAGCAACAATATATTACAGTAGCAGTTACATATTAGTTTTGTCCTTGTCTATAGTTGTTATCCGATCCTCGTCTCAGAAGGCTTCACATTATGAGCCGAATGGGGGAGTGTTGGGAATAGAAAGTTGTCTCATAAAGATGACCTTCCATGATTGTAGGAACTGATCCTATATTTGGATCAAACCGTTGTACTGAATTTATTAGCCATGCATAAATAGATGACCTGACCCAACAGAAGTTACGTTGGAGTATTTGTGTTCCATCTGTGCGCCTTTTTCTAAATCTTATCAATCTTAATAGATCTGTATGCCCTTTCTCCATTTTCCTCATTGCGGCCATATCCAAATCCTTATTTCGATCATTCAGAGACCGATTTGGCTTTATAGTTGGCCTATTCATCAACTGCGGCAGCTCTGGCTTCATATCTACTGCTTCGGCTAAGGCTTTGCCGTTCTGGAGCCAAGCTTCTTGTTCCGGTATTTTGTTCAGGTAACTTCATTGCTCCCTTATCCTCTGTTATTTCCCTTTCATGCCACTCCGGCCACAGCGTTTGATCATTTCTCTGTTTTTCCGCCAGCTTTGGGTTCTGCGATCCATCAAGTTTGGGTTCTTACTCACATATCCAGGTGAGATTCCACTCTTTCGTTGATTATCGACCCCCTTTTTGCTGTATTTCCGCCGCTCTGATGCATGGCTTATTCAAGGTTCCGACATTCTTGATCTGCAGGGTTTTCCCATAGATCGGCTAGATGAGCAGGTATTATCCTTCGCCCATTTAATGAAACAGGGCTTTTTCTGGAGATTTTGAGTGGAATGGCTTCTGTCCCCTGTTTTTCAATCTTTTTACAGCATGAACCACGGGGGAGGCGCCCATTTCCAGGATGGCTCCTCCTCATCCGCAGCTGATACAAAAGTGGGTGCCCATGCTGCTATCCATTTACTTATGCTAGCAACTGCAAAAAATGAAAGATCTAAACTGTTCAGAAAAGCTGAGGCATGAGCCCCACCTACAACTGGTCTGCTTCCTCTGGTGTCGTGCTTGAGGAGCCTGGGGCGACATTCAAAGAGAAAAAATACATTTCAACTATTGATCATAAATGGCATTCTATTATTTTTCTTACTGCGGGATTGTTAAAGTTCTTAAGGTCTTTTCTTACTTCCAGATTGAGTTTCGGGCTTCTAGCAGCGAGTTTTGGCACTTGGCTACAGCAGCGTGTTTCGTTTTAGCGTACAGAAGCTTTCTAAATCCTATACACAGCCATAACAGCATTTGCATGTACCGAATCCGAAATCAAAAGCTCTACTATGCAGAGATCATTATTGATGCTGCTTCTACAGTTCAACCATGCCTTTCTAGGAGTCTTTCCTGAATGTTCATCTCTTCTGAGGACACAGGTATTTAATAGCACCTTTGGTCGACTAAATTTTTCTTTATGTTTCTACATGCATATCCTGTCATTTCGAGCAATGACAATGCAAAATTTTGATATATCATTGATTTACAGGCTCATAACCAGTGCTGTATATTCATTTGCAACCATGTTAGTCAGATCCAGAACATCTGGACGTCATGATTCTCACAAGAATCTCATGGAGGAGCTGCACATATGTGTTTTCTTGCTGCTTCAAAAGGTAAACATTAATTTTATTTGTAAGTGACAATATCTGCAAGGACATGCCTTCAGTGATTAGCATCAAAGTCGATGAAGTTTATGTAATATATTAGAATGTCTTATACTACTTATTGTTTCCGTTTTCCATTTCTGATTTTTTCTGATTTTCATTATTGATAATAATAATGAGGAAGAAACTATTTGCACCCATTCCATTGAAAATGTATCTGAGCTATTATGGTCTTGCAGGTAAGAGCTAGAGTTGTTTCCCTTTTTCTGTCTGCATTTGTGTTTCTAGCGCAACAATAGAGGCTGGAAATTTTTGTGCCAAAATGGAGGGACATCTCCAACATCTCTTCATGGATTGGCATCAAAGTCTGAGATGTTGCTGAGCTGTACCTTTTGGCCACCATGCTCTGCTGAAAGTGTGTAGATTTACAGTGTGTATTGATATTTCATTTGCAGTGTGTAATTTGATCAGTACTGTTGTTTTTGAAATAATAAAAAGATTTGTCAATTTGTTACTGATCAACTCTGCTCAAGTTGTTACTTATCAACTTATTTTTGAAATATATTAACTTACAAATGATAACCGGGTATTTTCTTATGAATGATGTCACACGGTATTATCTTTCAAATGATAACAGGGTATATTATTTGAAACAGAGTATATTATTAATGGGGTATTATTTGAAACAGGGAATTATTTGGAAATGGGGTACTATTTAAAACAGGGAATTATTTGGAATGGGGTATTATTTGAAACGGGGTATTGTTTTGCAAATGATAATAGGGTATGGTTTGAAATAAGGTATTGCCTGAACAGGGTATGAATTCACATTCTTTGACTGGGGGATTGTGACACCAGCATAACGGGGTATTATCATACAAATGAGGAAAAGGGGGTATTATCATACAAATGAGGAAAAGGGGGATTGTGGCCAAATACCCCGATTCGAAAAATACATTTTATCCCCTGTTCTTCGACGGAAAAGGAGGATTTTATAGGCATTTTTGCGGGGTATTTTATAGGGTATTTTATAAGTATTGGGCAATTCTTCATAAAACATGGCTTTCCATAATCAGGCTGGACTGAAGTGGTCGAGCCTATTGAGACTGTTGGCCTTTGCTTTTACAAAACTACATGGGAGTAGTGTTTATCTTTCATAAAATTCTAGCATCTTACTTCGAAGTGCAGAAACACCACTGGTATTGCTGTTTTAGGCCTTGTTGCACATGCATAGACTATATGGAATAAAACAACTTTGATTTTACTAGAAAGACAAAATCAATGGTTGCAACATTCAGCATATTTGGATTATATTTTTTGCTTCCATTCTAATCCATAGCTCTTATGGACTCTTTACAATATCAAAACTACAATCGTCTCCTCCCCATTCATGAGGGCAATACCTTGTGCTTCAGCACCTTGTTGCGATTGTCAAATGCAACGTTGGGAATGGACCCAAAACAAGTGCTTCATATTGAAGGACCGAACGAACTTGCAACAAATGAAAAATAAATGCAACATTATTTGACGTGAAGGAATGGACCACCTTGGAAGGTCCGAACCAGCTTTGTTTTTTGTGTTTACTAGCTTAACGTTCCTTGCTAGCATAGAGGCTTGGGACATTGTATGGAGTAGCCAAGGATTGAGCTCGAGAAGCCACACTCCAAATGCACGAGACGATTGTCGGTTCCTATACTATTATTTTATTGGCATTGAATTGTTACGATCCATAGAGCATTACTCACACTCAATAAGAGTAATACCTCTCAAAGTTTGCACGTTGTGATGATGATTAGTGTTTCTTACCCTTCTTTCAGATATGTAGAGGAATTTGCAAATTGCAAAAGCATAAAGCAGCAGCAGTGATAAGAAGCAACAATGTGAAACACACAATTCTTGCACCACAAACGCAAGCAAGAGAATGTCTCGCTAGTGGGCCATAGAACAGCACATAATTTGCAAATGACGTGCATCATACTTCATTTTGAGGCTTGTTCTTACACTTCGAATAAGCATCGTAGAGAACAACTTTTATCTGTTATTAGAAATAACAATTTGCAATTTGCAATTCTGCCTCCGAAGCATATTTACAGATTCTAACTTTCTTAAGCAATTTCCTTCACGCCAGTGTTACATATATAAGCATCATATGAAAATACTCACAGATGCCTAGCTGACACCTGCTGGTGCAGGTTTATCCGTGGTGTTTATTAAGCTAAGCAAATCAATGTCCCCAGCCCCTAGAGGTGGGCCAATGCTACAACGATCCGTGTTATGTAATGCAATAGCATCCCTTAACTTCTGAAGCTGAAATTAGAAGCCAAATATTTAGCAAGCTATATTAGTTTAATAAAGTACTGACAAACAACAGACTTGCCTTTGCCAAAGAGCAGGAGAAACCATCCAGCCGACCATCCGCACCACGGTAGAAATGGAAGTACGGAAGAACTCTGACATTTAGCCTTTTGCACATTGGCTTGTTCTCATCAAAGTTCACCTTCAAAAATACCACATTCGCATTTTCCTCTGCAAGCTTACATAGCTGTAACAAAAGTAAATAGCTCACTCAATAAATGGTATAATGTGCTTATGAATATTAACTTGTAAAAAATAAAATATTCACTCTTATCAAGGATCATCAAAAATTTCCTGTAGTCAAACACTCTATATCAACAGAATTAAATGTGAGATCATAAAATCAGGCATCTTAATAAAGAAATACATGTTGCACAATGTCAGAAACAGAATCAGAGGAATCAGAGGTCCAACCTTCCTTTCTAATGGAAAAGATGACAGACTATAGAGCAATCCCCTGATAATTCCAAATTCTTTGGGCATCAAGAACAAAATTTGATGGCAAGTCACACAATTATGAAATAGCAGTATAAAATGTGGCAGCAAAGTTTCATCTCCACATGCCTATCGGGATATATCAGTGCAAGAGTTTCCATATCATTTACGTGGAAAATCTGAAAATGGAAAATTTCCTTGTATCAAAATATCCATGGACATTTTGGTATAGAGCTGAGTTTCTCTCTGCATCAGCAATGATGAAAAGCATATTAGGGGTGTGGTAGAATGTTTGATCCCGATTTGCTCTAATGACTTAAGCCTTATGCTGCATTTACTCTACAATTCTTCAGTGCACCAGATGATAAATGCCATCTATATTTTCCAAGCGATGGCATGGGGCAAGTGTATGCCGAAAAGTTTGAATCAGCTATAAGCATGAAAATATCCATGCAGTTCCTGCCTGGTTTACAAAGCTCATATTCTAAATAGAATCTGCCCAGTTGGCTCTCGCTCATTTGCGATAAAGAGATTCGCTAAGGAAAAACATACGGAGCATGTATCAGGTTAAATAATAATGAACTGGTCTAGTAAATCAATTTGAGGAAAAACGCAAAATGAGCAATGATTTTGTCATACAGCAAGATATAAGGAGGAGCATATGCTGCTCAGGGCCTTCGAAACCCCCTGAATGTTGCAGTAGTAACTTAACAAGGTACTCCAGGTGTCAGCATTGGCATGGCATGCATTTATATTTAAATTCCTTCACTGCTATTAGGATCAATAGTGACTAAAATTCAATAAGTAAAGTTAAAGTTGCATAGATGGAATAATATGTGGTTCCGCTGACTAAAAGTCAACCTTTTCAAAAAGTAAATAACGTTCTTCACTTGATCCTTGAAGAAACGGCAAATATGCTGCTGGAAGAGGTTTATTTGATGTTTCAAAGCTGGCTTGCAGAAAAATGCTTACATGACATATAACTCCTCATGTAACAATACCTTCTAACTAAAGATACATGGAGATAGGAAGACATTATGTAACAACTAAATCTGTTCAAAATTTGTATCATCTTTTTGAGTATCGCCTATATTATAAGTTGCAAGCCGAGCATTTTCGTTAGATTACACCTCATACCTTGGGATAAAGGGCCCTACAAGATCCACACCATGTTGCATAAAATTCTGCAACAACTAACTTGTCACCGGCATTTGCAAGTTGATCAACAAAGTCCTGTGTTGTATGAATGTCATACATATTAGGTGCACCTTCTTTCTCCCACCATTTTACACCATCTTTTGGTCCAGCTGCATCAGTAACCTGTAAAAAATTAGGTTCTGTGAGATGCATCATGTTTATTCAACCGAGATGTCCATCTAACTCATATAGATCTTTTGACGGAAGTTGCATATCCACCTACTATCCCAATGAATAAAAGCTTTCTTTATTATTTCCTTGGCAATAGCATCTTATACCAGATCTTCATACTAATACAACTATTCAAAGGCACTCTGTGCTTAGTTAACCTCCAGGGGCCTTAATGCTAAAATTAGAAACTCACAGTTAATTTATGGAGCTGCTTCTGTAAATGTGGTCTGCTGTGTCTAATGAGCCATTTTTGTCCTGCTCCTCCCAGGAAAGGTCTACTCAATAGTGAAGGCGATATGTTCAAAATTGATCCTGGTCTAAAGGTGGCAACACATCTCACAACAAAACCTGGAGCACAAGCCGCCCCTGATGCTGAATAGGGGAAACACGGGGTGTAACAACAATAACCTCCTTGTCCTAGTGTGTGAGATTGAAAAACCAATGCCATAGAGACTAAATGATCCGGATATTTTTTCACTACAAAATTGGAACCTTGTTGGCAAAGAATGAAGGAACAGGGACTACAAAGGAAACCCACTCCTTGTGTCCTCTACATAAATCCAACTGGATTGATTGGTTGAAGATGTCATAGGGTAGGGATTCCCATCTCATTTCTTCAAATTACAGAAACAAGTTTCCAGGTCAAAAATGGCTTCTGAAGTATCAGGAACTTCAGAAGTCAAAAGCCCTATATTCGAGAACTAAAATAGAATTGAAAAAGAAATTCAGAACCGGGATATACGAACAACAGAGACGAATGAAAACCTGCTCAGAAGGTACTTGGCTGGATGCAGAGGGCAGCAAAATGAAGCGGCCCTCTGGACAGAGCAGTGGAAGGTGAGGATAGCGTTCCGGCTTGGAATTCTGGACCTTGCACGTTTTACGCGTACAGAATTCAGCTGTCCACGTGTCGAATGATCAGCCTTTTGCGTATCCAATGGGATAGGGCTATGCAACTAGGCTCTGGATAGTCTTACCCTGGTTTCGGGGATCCCGGAGGTAAAAAAACTGTCCTCCGGTATCACCGCCAGGGTTCGACGGAATCCGTTTCAGGACCCCCCGTTTCGCCGTACTGACACACGTGAGGGGTCCTGCATAAATCTGGGCCGTCCGGCCACGCGACACATCCGGGCCGTCCGTGGTGTTCCCCACCTCCGGTATCACCAGCGCTGATCCGCCCTCGGGGATCCGCGGCGCTGATCCAAGCCCTCGGGATCCTGCAAACCACGGCCGATAACCCGCCCGAATATCAATAGTGGGTGTGATCCCCTCCTCCGGGATCGCCATCGGCGTGGCGGATGCTCGGCCACCCGATATCGCCACGATCCGACCTCGGGATCACCACCATAACCCGACTCGGCCCGGCGCCGAGGACCCCGGAAGATCGCCCTCGGGATCGAGGAAAGGACTCTGGCCGATAATCACCCAGATATCAGCGTGGTGAATCCCTCCTCCGGGATCACCGTCCACCCGGCGTGATTACTTCCTCGGGATCCCTCGGAATCACCCCCCTGCGGTGATGATCCCCTCCTCACCCAGGGATCGCCATCGGCGATATCGGATGCTCGTTATCGCCCAGCTTATTCCGACCTCGGGATCCCCAGGGAAAGTCCTTCGGTGAAAACCTCCTCCGGATCACCAACGCCTTGGCCGCGTTATCCCGGGGGGCGGCGATCCGATGGCTTCAATCCCGATGCCATTGGTTTGAATTAATGCATGAAAATCTAGGGTGGCGATTGTCGTCACGCCATCCACTAATGGTGTAACGGAGGCGGGAAAACCGCCCGATTATTAAATGCGGGTCCAATTGCGAGTCGCCCGTGTGCGGTGGGGGATTCAGGAGAAGGGAATTAATGCAGGCCATGGATGCGATGGCTATGTCCGAACTACGGCGCCAAGAACGATTGCCCTTTCCGACCCGAATCGAAAGGGCCCGATTGGAAAAGGGCCCGAATTCCTTAGAATCGAGGTGTGTCCATTTGCTTGTTGCATCTGCCGAGTATTTAAAGGTAAGCGCCATGGACAGATCCGTTGTTAAAGTCTATTTTAGTCTTATTCTAACCGGTTATGTTATTTTACAGATGATGGAGGAGTCGATTAACTTCGAAATCAGCCTAAATACCTCCATTAACGAGAACTGGAATGGGGAAATGGAAGGAAACTCGGCTTGGCCATTGCCCGACTGCCTCAAAGATATTGCTCAGATTGAATCCGACCAAGAGGTTCAATCCCCGAACAAGAAGAGATTAAGGGCAGAAGCAAGAGCTAAGGGCGCTTCACCACAGAAGAATACCCCTGCTGCCAGGGACGAGGCTTCAGTTGATGGCCAATGCCACGAAAAAGCAGATGATCTAAAGAATGCTAAAAATGCAGATGAGGGGGATGAGGCCCCGAAAAGTAATATTGAATGTTTTAACGTCAATCCAAGGGAGGAACTGACCACTGAAGAAATTTTGAAGGACTACAGGTATGATCAGGTCAGTCGAAAATGGCGTTGCCAGGTCGGTGACTGCAGCAAATCCTACAGCAGGAAGATCGAACTGGAGAATCATAGGTTCAGGGTGCATCAATTATGGCAAAATTACAGGCTTCCAGATGCCCCGAGGGGTCGAATTCCGAAGAACAAGGCTGAGGTGAGGGTTAGAGATTATGGGAAGATAAGTGTGGAGAGATCTCTTGATCCCGACTTCAAATTTAGCCACAATCTGAGACGAAAACTTCAGAGGGCAAGGGCAGCGGCCAGGCGTATGGCGGATGAGCAAATCGCCCTCGGCCTTTTTGATGACACAACGGCCAGAGCGAGTTTATAAACCCGCGAGTCGAGGAAAAGGAGGCCACGAACTAGAAATGCGCGGTAGAGCGGATAAGGGAAATCAAGGAAAGGATTAGGGGCAAGCATGGCAATTTGGATGAGAAGGATTTGTTTGGTGATTTGAGCTATGAACAGCACCAGTTGGACGAAGACGATGTGAGTGCGGAGTTTGAAGCTGCGCATACGCTTGATTTTAATTCACCTCCTCCCAAAACCCCAAATTCGAATAGCCCAAGTCTACAGGTGACCCCAAGGAAGCGGACTTTTGTGCAGGCCCGGAGGGATGCAGATTTGATGGCTCCAAACCATATTGTGCATGAAGAATCGAGGGAGGAGGAGGAGCACGAAATGCGAGATGAATTGGCTCCCCGGCCCAGAGCAAGATAAAAATGTGGTATTTGTATATCTTTGGACCCCCACTTCTTTGAATCTCTAAAATTATATGACAGAGGGATTAGAAAGGAGCTTTGGCAGTTTAGATTTTCTCTGGATTATCCAATTGTGGTTCAAAGTCCTCTGTTGAAGGTGGGCAGCAAATCATCCGATGTTGAATTCCACATCTCAGAGACAGAGGCACGAAAATTCTCGACTATTCCAGGTGACCTCGGTATTGAAGATTCAGAGATCGATGCCGACTGCCTAGGAGCCTATTTACTGTATGTGTGTTGTCTTTGTTTTTATTTCTTGCATGGTATGCTAAGTTGAGCTTTAGCGGTTCTTGCACACTCAATTCCTCACCAAAAACGCTGTCATCATGTCTTCCTCCACCCTGCTGCTTTTGGCCTGTTTCTAAATGGCACAAAACCAGGCCTCTGTGGTGCCTACGAGCAGTTCGTCAAGCTAATTCCGGGATCCCCCTTTGGCAAGGCCGTGTGGAAAATCCAGTATGCACAGTTCTACTACATACCGGTCAATGCCAGGTAAATTGGGTTTGGGAAGTGGATTTTTTATTGCCTTTTTAGTTCTGGTTTGAATTGATGACAGCTTGTCCTATCGTTGGTTGGCTGGAGCCTCTTCATTTTGGTGGCTGATCCTTTGGCATGCCGAAAATTGAAGAAGCCTTGCCCTTGCATATTGCACCGATTCCTTTGATCCCTCCATGCTCCAACACGCGGGTTCATCACTTTGTGAGTGCAAAATTTGGTAACTATTCATTCATAGCCTATCTTCTAATGCCTTGAATTGCAGGTTTTTAAGTGATGTATTTAAGAGGTGGAGGCACGAGGAATCAGCACTGCATAATGCACCAGTAATCTTGATGGAAGCTCCACAGCAGCACAACAACCAGGATTGTGGCATCTATGTTATTGGTTGTGTGCAGAAATTCATCAAAGAAATCTACATGAAGGATATAGATGTGAGTTGTCTATGTCTTAACTTCTGTCTTTCTTGATCAGCAAATTTATTTAGTGTCCATTTATAATCTACTGTGTACAGATGGTGATCCACAGGGACTGGTTTGCCAAAGAAGAGATGGACAATTTGAGGACAAGCTTCAAGGTCATCTTTGCGAAGTTAAGTGACTGCCTAAAAGCAGGAAAATCAACCTTCTACTTGCCCGAGGGTAGCAACCAATTCGATCGGCCCGTGACCCGTTTGATGCTGAATGGTCCATAACAGAAAAAAACTTTTGATCCTTGTTCAACAATGTAAATTTTTTTGCTATGATTGTAAAATATGGCCGATTTACGAATGGTTAATTGATGTGGGAAATAGCTTTTGTTTTTCCTTATCGGGGTTTACTCTGAATCTGTCAATCTGCATCCCTCAATTCATAACGGATGTTGGCCACAAATGTTTGGGAATTTGAACACCTCTGGGATCCCCAAACTTGAATAGCTCGGGATCCCGTTTGAACACCTCAGGGATCCCGAGGGAGGCAAATACAACCAATGGAAAAGACAAGCATTTGCAAAAAAAAAACAATTTTGGTGATCCCGGAGGGCCATAAATTACCCCTTGGCTCCCCAAGGAAAAAAAGGCTCACAACATGCCCATCCTTGTGTGCTCCGGATCACCAAAGTGATCCCCATCTCCCGATCACCGGATGGCTGAATCGGTTTGCACTCATTGTACCCTCCTCGAGGTTGGTAATTGTGACTTGTTTGTCGGCAATTCTCCGGCCCTCTAATTGCGCACTCTACTATTTGTTCCTGTGAGGTGTTCACTACAAATCCATGTTCCTTCATAGACCTAGAACATAGCTATATATCAACCATTTGCAAGGTAAATTTGCAAGGTAAATAGTGATATGTAAATGTTACCTCATATAAGCCATGTGTGTCTCCACATTGTTAGTGAGAATGTAGAGCAACCAGTCAATTCTCACCCTCGAAGTGCGTTTACATATGCCTAGAAGCAACTTAACAGGGCGGCATGCCATGCCTCTATGGCAGCATTGGTCTCTTGATTGGAGTGCATGTACATTCTTGTAGCCAATACCCATTCACAGATGTTCTTAGTCCACTCCTTACTCATGTAGGCCGACAATTTAGGGTATTGAGGATACTTCCTCACCAACTCTTCCAATCTCTTGATAGCCTCTTTCCTAACTTGACTTCCCCTCCGTACTCATGACCATACTCATTGTCCCCTATAGGACCCTCTGTCTTGTACATTATATTCCCTAGCTCCTTGAACATTTCATTTCTATGCACCTTACTCCTTACATTTTGCTTAACCACTTAATCCGGGCTCTTCTCACATGCCAAATGCATATTTGCACGAGCACGCGTTTGGGAAAACCTACAAGTGTTAGTGTTAGAAAGTATGCAAGAAAGTATAACTTGGGGAAAATTGCCGGGCATCACTTACATTTTTACCGCATTGATTTCACAATCGGCATCGTCGGTTATGATGCAAGAAGGGTGCCGATCCGGGATCATCCCGGCATAATGAATCCTTTAGTGCTTTCAACCACTTAGTTATAGCCCTACTTTTTTGAGAATTGGTTATGACATATGCCAATGGCATGCCATTGCAATGGTCATCGAAGGCAATGAGTGTAAAAAGATAGTACCTGCATAATTGAAACCAATAGCTGTCATTGCATCTTGAATTTTAAACCAATAGATGTCATTGCATGATTGAAACCAACTGCTAGCCATTTTAAAGTGACTATGGAAAAGAGAACTAGAATGGAAATGAACTCTTAGAGTGTACCTCTTGTCATTAGTTTTGAAGGTTGCATCCATGCAAATGGCCCTATTCTTTCCAAATTTCAGCATTGCCTCTCTTTGGATTGGAGTCATCACTCCCAATTGGAACGTGTCACCATGCTCATACAAGAACACCTGGACTCTAGATGTTGTTGCACCCACATGTTGATGCTAGTGGGAAGGTCTTCATGTAGCTTCCAAGTGTTTCTAACAACACTCTTCTCAATGTTGTAAACATCCCGAATCTTCAGCATGTCATCCCTACACAAACTATCCTTGCCATGCACATCTACTTTAAATCTCCACCTCTCCTCGTGCATGTTCATAAGACTTAGGTGGGGTGTGCCAATGCCGCGAGCTTTTCTCTAACCCATTCCCTCAATTCCTGTGAGATCCACGGTGCTAGCTTGAATCGATACCTTTCTCTCGTCAACAAATTTACCATGGCAAGGCTCACCTTGGAGATTTCTATGCTCAAACCCATAATAAGTAACTTGAGAGCATTCTGGGAGAAGGTAGAGTTGCCTAATGGTAAAATGGCATTGGCAGCCCCTACGCACACTCTCACCCCTCTCAACTCTTTTCTGCGTGTGCGGGGTTGGCGTGGTCCATCGGCAACCACGTGAGTGTTCAAAGTCTTGTCACGGGGACCATATGTGCACCGATACCTATTTTGAGTGTTCAAAATTAGTGCATGAAAGTAGTGCATGTACATCTAAGAATTAAATATACTTCTGCTACAATGTTTTCTACTACATAAACAACAACAACAACAACAGTAAACTAGAGGATAGGGTTTTTTAAATACATACCTTTTCATAGTCAAATAAGAATCCCCCTGGTTGGCCTCTTTAGCACCCTCTCGATTGGAACTCCTTAAGTAGAAGGCTGCGGTGCCACACAATTTCTTTGCTCTCCAAGAATGAAGTCTTCAACCCGTTTGTTGGGAGGTAGCAGGTCCACACAAGCATTTCTCCACCTCCCTGTACAGAAGGAACTTGGTGCTCTTCTGGAAACCAGTGTAGGTTGCTATGGTCGAAAATGCCATTAGGGGGTGACTCCACATGTATTTAAAGCCACGTTGGGAATGGCGAAAAAGGGAACTTCGGATATCGTTTTTACCTCCTAAAATGATCTTAAGCGGATAAATACACGTGCTATCTTCTCCTCCGACCCCCAAACGTCCATAGGCGCAAGGGGGCGCTTCAACATCCGTCACGTGCATATCAGCCGTACTTGAAATTCGGAAGACAAATGTGCGATCCCGGAGGGTGGTTTCTGACGTCCCAGGTGTCGAGATCGGGATGGTTGGTCCGTGCATGGGCTGACATGTTCAAAACTGGCCGCACGATCATTCCACGCCCGCTGGCCACCGTCGATTTTCATGCAAATCGTACGTGGGGATCCCGGAGGAAGGAATCACGACCGGAGGTGGTGATCCCGGCCCGAGGCGGTGATAATCGAGGGCGGTGGATATCGGATCGCCGATATCGCCCCATTATCGGCGAGGCTTGATCCCTTGAGGATAACGCGGCCGATCGATCCGCCGTTATCTCGGCCTTCGGTGGGTGATCCCCGGGAGGAAGGAATACGTCCGGCGGTGTGTGTGATCCCGAGGTCGGGATTTCCACGTCCGGCGCCGCCCGAAGTCGCCATGGTGGTGATCCCAGGCCGGATCGTGGCGATATCGGTGGTCGATATCCGCCACGCGATAACGATCCCGGAGGAGGGGATCACACCCACGGCTGATATCGGGGCGCGGTTATCGGCCAGGGGCTTGGTGATCCCCGGAAAGGATCGGCGTCGGCAATTCGGGCCCGCGGATCGGCGTTGATATGCGAGGCGGGAACACCGCGGGCGCTCCGGATGTGTCGCGTGGCGGACGCTCAGGTTTATGCAGACCCCTCACGGCCGCATAAACGGGGTCTCAAATCCATTCGCCGAGCTCAAGCAAGACCTGGGAGGGCGGTTTTTTACCTCTGGGATCCCCGAAACCAGGGTAAGACTATCCTGAGCCATGCAACTATTGGAATGGAGAAAATCTTACCGAAGCATTGAGACAAACAACCTCATGTGTGTGGAGCGTCGTATATATATCGGACGCCGACATGTTATAGCCACGGGTATATCCGTGGTATATCCGTGTCTTTGACATGTTATAGCCATGCCAAAAAAAAATTACACGGCGTTTTTGTGGACTTAGTGGATTTTTTGCCATTTAAGGCTGGCTATAACATGACCACGTCCGACATTTACCGCGATGGCATGTGTGTGCTTTATATTGAGAAATATAGGCTACCTTGTTTGATATTAAATGTAAAATTATCTGGAGAAAGAGAAAGGTAGAAACCTCTGCACACATCGCCACAATTGTTGTGGTGCCGCACATGGTATGACCTAAAAAGTACTATTTATCTATCTATCAGGCTCACATTGCTAGATGGAAGAAAAATAAACTGCATGCGAGGAAGAAGAAAAAGGAGGCTACAAGGACTAGATGCACATGCAAGACCAAAATATCTATAGATCTTGCCGCCATTCATCGTGCCAATATATGTGGAATAAACCTGTGTCAAATGCCATGGGGCGCTTGCAAGTGCTCAAAACCTTAATGGTCTCGCCTTGTCTATTACAAATTCCATTCATGTACAAGTCTCTTGCTCATTCCAAGTTTTACTCTTTCGAAGAATATTAGTTTTGTTTGCCTCCACATCCCTTTCTTGAATCATTCTCCATGCTCTTCCCTACCTCGTTAGTGCTTCCTATCAAGCCAGACCGGGTATATTTAATCAAGATTCTTTCCAAAAAAAAAAAAAGAAAAAGAAAATGAATTGTATAGAGTCCCATAGAGCTTTTGGTCTCTATGGACTATAAAGATAAATTGAATTCAATTCAATTCTCTTAGTATAGGTAGAAATAGAAGATACTAAGGATTATATCATGCATATGATGAACATCTCAGCATGGCATTTCAACCATTCAAAGTACTATAAATTAGCAAAGCCAAAAATCTAGAAAAAAAGTAACCAATGTGAGTGGTGGCATCAAAGTTAAAGAACCGTATCGGAGTGACATAAATTGAATTGGTAATTATTGTCCACGAAGGCCAAATAGCCTAATATAGAAAGAGCATAGTAAGCCCATATTACTGTACAGGATTTAAGGATCCCTGCACCGAAGGGGTTTTTGAAGGAAAACCTTTAACAGTAATAAGCTTATTGATGAATATGTGCAAAGTATGGCATCATTGTATTGGATCGAACCCTTTGGGCAAAAAACTCCATGATATAAGATGCTAGTATCACTGGCATCTACAAAAGCATGTGCATTTAGGTTGAACCAAAAATATGTTTCATACATATGAAATCTAAGTAAGCACATGCATTTAGGTTGAACCAAAAATATGTTTCATACATATGAAATCTAAGTTCCTGACGTATAAAGTTGAAAAATATGTAATTTTATATTAGAATGTATTTTTCTCTTGCCGGCCTGAACAAAATTTCGCATGCGTGAAACCTTCTAAATTGCGTACGCATATACAAAATAAACTAAATTGCGTCACGTTTTCTAAACTCAACTTCACGTACAAAAAATGAACAAAAACTTGTACACGAAGATTGTTTTGCATACGCATCATAGAACACATCATAGAACAGACTGTGTATGCAAAGCGGATTTTGATTTTGTTTTTGCACATATGATGAAGGCATAGGAGGAATGCATAGTGCAAGTAGTCTCGCATACGCCTTTTAATGTGTTTTGATTACGGAAAGCGTTGCCGAAACTGTGCAATGACAAAAAAAAATATTTGGGTGCGGAGTTTGCACTATTCGCATATCCAAAAAACTTTTTGCCTACACGAAATAGTGCAAACCGCATACGCGAATTTTTTTTTTATGTACATGATGACGTTTTTTCAAAATTCATGTCGCGAAAGGTAACTCTCCTCCGCCATACCTTGCAACTTGTTCCTATTTTTTTGTTTTTGTCGTCATCGTCGTTGTTGTTGTTGTTGTTTCTTCTTTTTTTTTTTTGGTTTTTTTAGACAAAAATTAGTTAAATTTTGATTGTTGTTTATTTTTTAGTTAATTCTACATGGAGTTCATAGTTTTTTTTTTTTTTTTTTTTTTTTTTGAAGAATATAGGAATATATTAAACCACTAGAATGCGATCAAGTACAATGATAAGTGTGGTGCTAAGAAATGGAGTGCCCATCATGATTCACAATTTGTAGGAATGTCGACCAAATTTCCCGCTTAACTGTGCCAGACAAGCTTGAGACTTGGTAAGCCTGCCACAACTTATGCCTCAAGATCGGAACCAACCGAAAAGGGCTAAGCACTGCATTGTGAAAGACCTTCGCTCTCCGTCTTTTCCAAATCAACCATAGAAGCCCCCATTCATAGTTATGCCCCCCCCCCCCCCCCCCCTCCCCGTTGCCTCCTTTAACTAAGTGGCGTAATGGTAGTGAGTGTCTTGTCCCGTTCTATGGACGAAAATATCTTGTTGCCTACCTTTAAAGCGACAACCATTGTAGTGTTAAGGAGTTAAGAAAAGGTAAATTCGGGTTGTGCACTATCTTGACTTAGGTAGTGGTCCTTGCCTGGTATTGCCAATTCACACCATGTTGAGGGTGGGTGTCATTGCCAATGTTCAAGATAGCTAGGGTCTGCCTCTCTTTGAGATGTATAGCTTCCCCCCTCCCCCCCTCCCCCCCAAACGGCGCCATTTTGGCTTTGGTCACGCAATGTCGAAAAGGTGTGTGTTGTACTTTCATAGAAGGCTACGAGGATTCATTATTAATATATACTCCAGTTTCTGATGGTGGTGTTGATGAAAGTCCAGCACTGATATAGGGACTGACATATATTTTAGTAAGTATCCAGTTGATCTTGTCTTTTGAAAAACGAGCCGGGATCAAGTGCAATATATTGAGCTTGCTGACCTCTGAGTGAGCGCTTCCTTGTTCACTCAGTAACTTAGTCAGATCATAAATCATGCTCTGGGCATTTTTTGTGTATCCATCCTTGTTGTAGTTATCCAAAAGTCATTTAGTAATAGTATGATGTAGATTGCAGTTATCCCTGTAATGAAAATGGAAGTCAATGTCATTGAATGGGTGAAGTTTAAGGTTAGCTTCCCCCCATAGCGATGAACTTAAAACCTAGTATTGAACTTGAAACTTTGTGCTAAAACTTGAAACTTACTGTTGTTATGTAGTGAGGAAGGTGAATTATTTTAGAGTGTTGAAAAGCACTAAATTGGAGGTTTCCTTTTTTTTGCTTGGCCTATAGATATTGTTATTGTTCAGCTGTTATTGGAGTTGCATTCTACTAGTCAGACATTCCCTTAGATAAGCATCATGAATCTGCAAGAGAAAGCAGAAGTTAGGTCAGAGCCAATGGCCCAGGTATTCTTCTGCACTGCAAAGGAAAAGAAGTAGACCAACAAGCATGGTCTACTTTGAGAGCCGAGTTGATGAATTGGCTTTGTAATAGGCTTTGCAATATCTCGGCTCTCGAAATGGAATTGATTATTAGCGGTAAGGAAGCATGGCTACACTATCAAGCAGTGCTCATAAAAGATGCCAAAGGGCTTTTAAACCTTGAATGAAAGCTCTAGAGCCTGGAAAGGGTGAGCAAAAGAGGTATACCTGGATAGCGGGCAACATTAGCCACACTACTAGGAACATGGTCACAGAGGTTACAAATCTGATGAGTCATCACTTGAGGCTAGAGCTAAAAGAAAATGCCATTGTACCACTAGGAAGCTGAAGAAGGAAGCCCAACATCCCTCCCTCCCCTCCCCTCCCCAACAAACCTTGTTAAGGAATTGTTGGCATAAATGATCAGAGCTAAACCATCCTAGTGAGACTGATAAGGAGTGGGAAGCTTGTAAATGAGTGGATGCCAAGACAACCTGGTTTGCAATGGTAGATTTATGCCAGATAGTAAATAGGCACAAATTTGGTTCTGATACATATGGGACAATGCTTAAATTAACATCTCGAGTTTCAGTTTTCTTAAAGATGAACCGTATTGCATAATCTTTCATGATGATAGTTTGCAGCTAGGTGCTATGAACCCTAATATGCTAGGAAGACTATGTTGAAAACCATGAGAAGTCTAGAATGTAGACTAGACATGGGTGTATAATATGTTGCATTGGCAATACTATCTACTTAGAGAGACAGGGATTGGTATTTTCTTTTTGAAATGGGGATTATTTGGCAAGTTTTCTTCCAAACTATGGGGATGCTTCTTTTGCTATGCATGCATTTAGAAGATTATGAGCAATCCGTAGAGTTGAAACTGACTTGGTGCAGCTTGAGCAACGCAGAAAGAAAGATTTATTTGTTGCCCAAAGAGTTGGTGACTTGGCTATATCAGTTTGTACCGGCTTGCAAAAACTTCATTAGGACAAGCTTTTGCACATGGACTTGCCATTAGAGGATATATAGGATCAATTAAAGGCCAAAACTCGATGCCACATCAAAAAGCTCGCGGCCAATGTATAGTCGAGCTTGTACAGAGTTTTTTGACCGAGCCTCTAAATGCCATTCTAGGTGTCAACTGCACATAGGTTCGGTAATACCCATGCCTCTTGGTTTGAGTGTCAGATTACACAGAAGTAATTATAATCGTTGCTCCCACCCTCAATTCCCGCCAAAGTGTGTTTTTTTAAACAAAATATATGCGAATATCGATTTGCCTTTACCAAGGAACTTTGATCTGCTTCAGATGTGACGCTCCCCGAACCTATACGATGCTCCCATCGTACACGTACAGGTAATTCCCCTTCCATGGCAACCTCATCACCACAGGAAGGCCCCCCGTCTACCTCGGACCACTTGCGATGGCCAAGTGCCCGGGTGAAGGACACGAAAGTGTCATTCGTCCCACGCCTTCTATGGAAACCCTATATAGCGGAAGCGTACGTACAAGTTAGCACCTAGCATACAAAACATATAATATCATACCACCACGAAGGGTGGTCCATCCGTCAACAATACGAGTAACATCCCAACAAAAACATAACATATGCAATGCATCGAATGGAGCCCTAGCCCAGGCTCAGAGTCTAGGGAATCAATCGACGGTCAAGGCCTCCAGATAACAACAGACAGAATCATGATAATGGCATTGGCTGGCATAGAACAATGGCTAGTGTAGTCCACTCCATCTGCCCCTCCTGTGCACAATTTGCAGATAGGCTGAATCACGCTATGACATGGCTATAGCCTCCCAGAGACGTAATCCCATGGAATCACCCTATGAGACTACTCCGGGTTAGATCTCCCCAGTTCGATGAGGCAGGAAAGGTGAAATCCCTTCCAGAGCACGATGCTTCCATGGATGGCTAGAGGATCGTGGTTCTGTCAGGCAACCACGCATTCATACCCGACTTTAACCCCCTAAAATCTATAGGCCGCCTCGGCACACCTATCGAGCCCAGAACGTCCCTATAGGCACATGATCTGCGACCAAGGAGGTGTCAGAGCCATACTCGACCCGTACGCAATGACCGACTATAGACCTAACCACAGTAGGGAGCACCCCCACTCCACCACCATGATCCTTGTCTGGTACTCAGCCACATCATACCATCGACAGCCAGGAGGGCTCTTGTGCATGGGCCGCATTTAATGGGTTTTAAAGGGTTCTAGCTAGGAGCATCTCTATTCCTAGTTAGCTTTTAGGTCTCTCTACCCCCCTTTAACCCCATACACACAGGAGGAACAGAAGAAAAGAACAATTACATTCAAATCATCCATCATAATCTCATATAGAGCATAGAAGAGAGTCTAACCATTCATCTAATCATAAAAGGGTTAGATCGGAACATAAACTACCTAAAGACTAACTTGTTTCTTGGCTAGACCCATTATCACGTAGAACATCCATGATTCAAGGCTAGTTTCTGTGTTCAAGTAGCTCCTCCTTTCCTAATCTTTTCCAAATCGATTTGGGGCAAAAGTGGGGGTGGAGGCTCAGCTTGCCCCCTTAGAATAGCAAGTCTCCTCTGGCCCAATCGATTTGGGCCAGGTGGCTCCTCCTCTAATTAATATCACTAATTAGCTTAACTACGTTAACTAAATTAACTAATCTATGATTATTTAGTATAGCTAGCATAAACCCCTTTTATTGTTAGCCCCTAATGCCCCATTATAGTCCAAATTACCTGGTGATGTGTCATGGTATTTATATGTATAGCATATAAATACGTGGAACGTCACATTCTACCTCCCCTTAGAATAATGTTGTCCTCAGCATTAAACATTATAGAGCAATATAATTATTAAGAAAATACAAACATAGGTACTTTATCATATAATAGAGTAGATCATAAGTGATCAAAGTTCTTGGACCGGAGTCCTTCCACACTAAAGACAGAGAACAAGAAGTTAAGATGCACAATAACAAGGTTCTCAGTGGACTATAAGGAACATACATAAGAAAATAGAACATTGCCCCTAAAGTGAGCCGTCAAGAAACTGCAGATGCCTTCGTATGCACTACTTACCTGCAGGATTACAGTACATCAGTACTCAATATAATTATATAAAGTTGTGGTTGAAGGGACCACCCCCTTGAAAAAAAGAAATTGAAAATGAAAATGAGGGAATCCTATGATGCCTAAGGCTTGCAATTCGTCTCGGTATAAGGAATGGTAATGTTCCCATTATAGCCATAGACGGTTGCATCCTAATATGCTCATATGCAAAACCCCCATTCTAGGATGCATCTACCCCAACCTCTCTGCATGATCCCGAATCTAATACTCAACTATATACCATTGGAGTTGGAATCGATAGCATCGTGGATAGTCCGACCCTGGCATTGCCGCATAAAGTCGGGGTAAGCCTTATTAAGGTCTTATTTAAGGATCCTAGTGGCATCCTCTGTTGGCAAGTGTTTCCACTTAACTAAGTACTGCAATATCTGGGTTCTTCTCATTTGCTTATATGATCTGTCGAGAAGGGCTTCTCGACAGATCAAGAATTCCGTCATTTCCAGAGGTGGTGGCATATCAAGAATCTCATGAGGATTGGGGGTGTGCTTCTTTAAAAGGCTTACGTGGAAAACTTTATGGACCTTGAGATGAGCAGGCAAATTCAACTTATAAGCTTGAGGACCTATTCGTTCGATTATCTCAAAGGGTCCCGCCCATTGTGGTGCCAGTTTCTTGCAATTACCAATCTTGAGCTTGGCCTGCTTAACCTTGATCTTTAACCATACGGAATCACCAACTTGAAATTCTCGCGTCGTGCAATGTTTGTCTGCTAACTGTTATAGGCAAATTCCACTAAATGAATGTAATTTGCCCACTGAGATTGCTTATTCCAGACATAATTACGTAGCATATCTTCAATAATGCGATTGGTACGCTCTGACTGACCATCTGACTGAGGGTGATACATTGTACTCATGGCGAGCTTGGTTTGTATAGTGCTAAAGAAGTCCTTCCAAAAAGCACTAACAAAATTAGGATCATGATCTGAAATAATGGTTCGTGGCATCCCATGGAGTCGAAAAATTTCTTTGGAAAATAAGAGTGATGTATCCAAAGCAGTATCGGTGGTGCGCCATGGCAAGAAATGCACCATTTTTGAAAGCTTGTCGCCTACCACCATCAAGGCATCAAATCCTCTAAGTGTCCGTGGAAGACCCACAATAAAATCCATGGTAATGACTTCCCATTTTGCTTAAGGTTCAAGTTCACCTAGAGTTCTTAACTGCTTTGCTTTTGTCTGCTGGCAAAGTTGGCACTGCTTAATGTAACAGGCAATATGCTTCTTCATACTAGGCCAGCAGTATCTGGATCTTATCTTGAAATATGTCTTCATGAATCTAGCGTGACCAGCTATTGGACTGTTATGTGTGTCATGGAGAATGAGCCTTCTAACTCCTGATGATTCGGGCACACATAACTTATCGCGGTAATACAAAAGATTACCCTCCTTCTTATAATGCTTATATGTTTCTCGCTCCTTGTCTGTCCTAGCTTCCTTAGAAAGGCTTCTCCACACTTCACGGAACTCGGGATCAGTGGGAACAGATGGTCAGTATTCTTCCCAAACTCACTTGCAAGTGTGGAAATAGCATTACAATGCGTATATGTTGTCAACGGTTGCAGAGATAGGGCATCCGCAACAACATTATGTTTACCGGGTTTATACAAAATGTCAAAGTCATATTCTTCCAAAAATTCTATTCATTTGAAGATAGTGTCTCTAGATACGCAAAGCACGCACGACCGCAAGCAATTCTTGGTCATGGGTGGGATAAGGATTTCTTTGATTGTTCTACTACACAGCTTTTGTTCCCCATACTGCAATATTTGGGATGGCATTACTTCAAAAGTATTATTCTCCTGGATTAGTTGCAAATCAAGAAGTAATTGATCTCCGTCATGTAAAGAGGGTTTTAACAAACTAACATGAAAAACATCATGAATCTTTACATGTGATGACAACTCTAATTGATAGGCTAGGTTCTCCATCCTTTCAATGATTTTGAAAGGACCAGCAATTGGAGCAAGTTTACTACATTTTCCAATTCTGAGCTGACTTTTCTTTGGTTTCACACGGAGATATACAAAGTCTCCAACCTTAAATTCTCAATGTATTCTATACTTATCTGCAAATTGCTTCTGTCTATATTGTGCTTCTACTAGCCTGCTTCTTATAAGCTGCACCTTATCTGCATATTCTTCCAACGTCTGTCTAGAAATTTCAGACTTAACCATGGGATCATACCAATTTATTGGAGCATAATAAGCATGTCCGTAAAGTGCTTCAAAAGGTGTCATTCCTATAGATTCCTATTTAGAATTATTGTAAGCAAACTCTTCTAAGGGTAACAAACCTTTCCATTTCCTTGGATTGTCTTGACAATACATCCGCAACATGTTCTCAAGAATCCTATCTACCCTTTCTGTTTCCCCATCGGTTTCTGGGTGATAGGCTGTGCTCATCTGAAATTGAGTTACAACTCCCTTGAAAAGCGAAGTCAGTCCAAAAGTTACTAGTAAACCTTGGATTTCTATCAGAAACAATACTTGTAGGAATGCCATGTATACAAAAGATATCATGAATAAAGATATTAGCAGTTTCCTTCGCTCCTATTGTTTTTCTAACTGGAAAGATGAGCATGTTTAGTTAACCTGTCAATCACCACAAGAATAGCATCCTTTCCTGTTTGTGTTCTTGGCAATCCCACTATGAAATCCATGCTAATAGATTCCCATTTTCTTTCTAGAATTGGTAATGGCTGCAAAAGTCCAGGTGCCCTAATCTGTTCTGCCTTAACGTGCGAACATATTACACAATTTTGGATATACTTACGAACATAATTTTTTAGTTCTAGCCAAAAGAAACTTTTCTTTACCTTGTGATATGTTTTATGGAACCCTGGATGACCTGATATTACTGCATCATGACATTCATTAAGTATTTTCTTTTTAATGTGATCTATTGCAGGAATACAAACTCTTGATTTGTATTTCAATATTCCATGTTCAAAACTATAATTATCCTTAATTTCCAGATTCTCTTTCTGTACTTCCTTCAATTTCGGTCCAAAGTAATTTTCTGTAGCAAATAGTATTTTTCACCTCATCCAACCAATCTGTTGTAATCATCGTTATTGCATAGCAAGCTAGAAGTCTAGACAAAGTGTCTGCAACAATATTTGTACTGCCCATTTTATAATTAATCTGAAAGTCATACTCTTGAAGAAATTCCATCTATCTACGTTGTCTCAAATTTTACGCATGCAAGACTAGCATGGTCAATGTGCACCTCAAAATGATTCCCTAAAAGATAATGTCTCCAAGCTCTAAGTGCATGTACAATTGCCAATAGTTCCTGATCATGAGTGGGATAATTTCGTTCGGCATTATTCAACAACAAGGAGGACTTGGTATGTTGGATCTTTCTTTATAGGGTAAGGTCTTAGCTTCTAAGCTATTGTTCAGTTTGTTGAAAGATGATTGTGCATCGCCAGGTATGAAGTTACTTAAACAATCAGTAAAGAAGTGTATGGTTTTTCATGAGCGAGGTGTGAGAATTGAGCTCCCTTGGGCATTGTTATATCCATTGAAAGCTTATTCACATGCCTCTCCAGTGCTGAAAGGCTTGCTTCGGGCCTGGAAGGTTGTCCAGCAGGTGATTACATTTGATTGGGAAGCTTGTCTCCAGACATCTTCCCCCTTTCTGTGGCTGCCTTTGTATACTCATGGACAACTACACCCACTTGTAGAATTTATGCATGCGCATTCCCAAGCGAGGTAGAGGAGAGCAGGTATTATTTCTATTGAACAGTGGTATTTTGGTATTGACATTGCTCTTTGGCAATGGTTTCAGGAGACATATGGGTTGTTGGATAAAGATATCAGTATATGGGCTTATGTAGCAAGTGCTCTTCCTCTAATTAAGAAAGTGGGTAACAAGAGATGATGGAACTTTGTTCAAGGTATTAAAGAAGGCAAGAAGCTAGTAAGTTCATGCTACAGATTGCTTACCTCCTCAAGTACTTTATCACCTTCTCGAAAATGGCACTTACAGACTTTGCCTTCTCAACGGCAATCCATCTGGAACCTTGTTTGGTCTAAATATAATCCTCCAAAGGTAAATGTTCTACTTTGGCAGGTGATTCATCGCTCTTTGAGAGTTAATGAGATGGTTCATCGCTTTAAGCCGGGAGTAAGCCCACTTTGCCCAATGTGTGAGCAGTGCATTGAAACATTGGAGCACTGTTTATATTTGTGTGCAGAGCTGAGTAGTCTTAGGTCCCGGCTGCATTCTCTTTTTGGAGTATCTTTGGATAGTCAGCACTTTCTTTTGGGTATTTATCCAAATCAGTGGACTACTTCTAAAAGGATTGCATTTCACATGGCAAAGTCTTGGCTAATATGGAGTGTATGGAAGCGAAGGCGAAGAAAGGTCTTTTATGATAAGCGTATTTCTTCTCAGATGGTGCTTCAAGAAATTCGTAAGAAGTTGTATAATTGTTTTCAGATCTCCAATTGGCCTGATCGTATTAAAATTCTAATATGGAGTGATCATCTAAAAGTGATTGATTCTTACTTTTGGAAGTACTTTGTAATATTTTGAGTGTATAATATGAAGTAAAACACGTTCTTCAAAAAAAAAAACCTTATGAGAAATATATGCACACACATGCTTGTCTTGCATCAATACAACCCTTCCCCACGAGCATCTGTCATAACCTGATACTTCTTACTTGGGTCTGGCACTTTTAAAACAGGAGCATTTATCAACTTCTCTTTTAAATTTCTAAAAGCTCTCTCACATTTCTCATCCCATTGAAAAACTATATTTGATTTTATAAGTGTTGTAGGACTTGCTATTGTAGAAAAACTTTTGATAAATTTCCTATAAAACCTTGCAAGTCCTAAAAATGAGTGCACCTGTTTTAGGTTTTTAGAAATTGGCCATTCTCTCACCGCCTCAATCTTTTGGGGGTCAAGTTTAATTCTTTCTGTTGAAACAATATGACCTAAATAATCCATTTGGGTGCTACAAGATGAACACTTAATTTTATTAGCATACAATTTTTCTCTTTTTAAAATACCGAAAACAATTCTCAGATGTTCTCTATGCTCTTCCAAATTCTTTGAATAAATAAGTATGTCATCAAAGAATACGAGGACAAACTTATCAAGATATTCACGGAAAAGGTCGTTCATTAAACACTGAAAAGTTGCTGGTGCATTTGTGAAATAAAAAAGCATAACCACAAATTCAAAATGCCCATATCTTGTAGAAAAAGCTATTTTGGGTATGTCACTCTCTTTGATTCTTATCTGGTGATATCCAGATCTAAGATCTATCTCTGAAAATAATGAAGCTCCTTGAAGTTGATCAAACAAGTCGTCTACTCTAGGCAATGGATATTTGTTTTTAATTGTGATATCATTTAATTGCCTATAATCAACACACATACGCGTAGAACCATTTTTTTTCTTAACAAATAATTAGGTTGTACATATCCTTGATCTAAAAGTTCTTTTAACTGTTTTTTTAATTCCACTAACTCTGACAAAGCAAATCTAAATGGAACTTTTGATGGAGGAGAAGCTCCTGGAACCAATTCAATTGCATCATCAACATATCTTCGAGGAGGTAACTCCGTCAACTCTTCCGGAAACACCTCCTTGAACTCCTCGAGAATTTCCTGCACATCATTCGTGTATACTTGATTAATTTCTGTGGACCCTTTGAGTATCAGCAACCCCAACATTTCATGCTTCCTAATTGACCTCTTAATTGCTTGCAACTATTAGGAGTAAAATATTGCTTATTCAATCCTTCCAGTGTATATAGCTCCTGATGTTCCGTAGATTTTACTCTCACAACTCTTTCATGACAATCTACTATAACATGCACCTCACTAAGCCATTCCATGCATATAATCATATCATATGTGCCTAGCTGAAGCACATGGAAATTTGCAATTGTAGGCATTTCTTGCACTTTCAATTTTAATGCATGCACATACTCACTAGTAACTTTTCGCTTGCCATCAACCATTTTCACCATTCTTAAGGCGTATTGATTAGTATGCAATCCAAACAACTTAACAAGCCTTGGCGAAATAAAATTGTGAGTGGCTCTCAATCAAAATACTAAAAGGAACTTCATTGATTTTACTTTCAACCTGCACTACATGTGCCTGCAGTTGCGCTGTCCCTTGATCGCCTGCTGCACGAACTTGCATATCTTCCTCTAAGTCCATGAGACTTGCTTGATGAGCTCTCATTGCCCCTACATTTTGAGATCCTTGAACCTTGGCATTTGAGTTATTCTTCTTAGGACAAAAACATGCCCTATGCCCCTTTTGCTTACAGTAAAAACATAAATTTTCCTTTTTGCACTTATCATACCCCACTTTCTTCTTTTCTTCATCCATTTGTGGCATTGCATTTGACGGTAACTTAGGGGCATTATGAAAAGTTTGATAAACCCGAGAGTTTGATTCATTTCTACAATTCTTTTGGAAAATTTTCTCTTTATTGCTCTCTACGATTGGCATTCTTCTCCTCCTTAAGGATACTCTTGAAATATCGAACCTTGTGCTCTGCTTCTTTCAAGGTAAGTTGATCACATCCAACTAGTTTTTTAAGCTCCATATCTAGTCCTTGCACGAAGCGACTAGCTAATTCCTGCAGTTAAAGACTAATTATTATTTTTATAATATCTAGTTTAGAGAATGATACCTGTTTATCAGAAATAATTCCTTGCCTTTGAATCTAACTTTAGACAATGTCGTTCCAAAGTGGAGAATTCTTGTATATAGCTATCCAATGATTGCCCTTTCTATTTACGGGAAGGTGGACAATATTTTGATACGAAGAGTTCCGTGAAAGTTTCCCAAGCTACTTCCTCGTCAGTCACTTTATGTGATGTCTTATGATGATTCCACCACATTAAAGCATTCCCAATCAAACTCAATGCCACTACTCCCACCTTTTATTCTTTAGGAACTTGTCTTATAACAAAATAATTTTCAGCCTTCTAAATCCAAGCTTCTGTCTTAACTCCATCCTTATCAAAACCATCAAATAGTTCCAACTTATATTTCTTTGCAACCTCCTTTAAGGCAGATGACCTCTTTTGTGCTTGAGAACTTTCCTTCCTTTGGCTTATAGATATAGATGATGCTGTATCATCTTCTTTATTCCTTTTCGTCCGCCTAGAGTGTGAGCTTAGGGGCATCGAAGACTCTCGTTGGTGGCTTCTCTCACTATTTGTTCTCAGCACTTGTGGACCTCGCACATTTCCTTGTTTAGTCAATCAGGATTAAGAAAATTACCCTTAAATAGCTTGCAAATTTAGGATCTCTAACCTGTCTTTGCCCTTGTCGCAGATTCTCGATTTGCATTTGCAGGTTTTGCATTTACTCTGCGCTATCTCGATTCAGATCAGTAAGTTGGTTCTCTATGCTTGTTTGGAAGCTTAAGAAAGCTTGCAACATAGAGGATTCTAAAGTTTTCCTCATTGTATCAAAACTACTCTCCTCTCGATTGACATTATTAGTAGCATGATGAGGACTGGATAGATGCTCCCTAGGAGGTAGTTCCATCTGGAGAATACATAAAAATTTCGTACTCAATGAAATCTCTAGGTTTATCAAAATAACATCAAACTATTTGAACTTTCAAGACAGATTCCTATCATGTTTTTGTTTCCATTATTCTTCTAGAGGCCATGACATAGTCCCCACATTCCTTACCTATTACCCATGCCAATGTTCATTCAATTTATTGTTTTGCATCCATTAAGCGACCATATCATAAACTAGGTTAATTATCTAATATCATACAAAATTTTAACATTAACAGTTAGCAAACCACCAGTTGCCCATTCCAGTCCTACACTTGTAGGACCTGCCTCTACGCCTTAAGTTTCCTCAAGTTGGAAGGGGAAGCATCATGTTTCTTTACATAGCCATATGCCACCCACTGGTGGATTGACCCCCCACAACCATAGCTTCGCTACTTTGGATTTCACGGGTGCCACATATGTGTCCAGCGTGTCCTGCGCGACCAGCATTTCGCTCTGCTATAATTGTATCAGATCCACATAGGCATATCCTATGTGTTTACAATGCTTACTGTTAATGGCAGGCATCCTATGGTATTTTAATGTCGGCTATAGTTTATCCTTTACATCCCAATATTGCAAGTCTATGTACGTACAAACATTAACCCCAAGTTAATTACAAAGGAAAAATAGAGATTATGTCATGGTCCTCCATCATGGTTGGGAAGCAATTATTATGAGTGTAACAATGGTATATGAATGGTTTTAGTAGTGAATATTGTAGCGTGTACATACCATAACATAAGGTAGCTTATTGCATTGCTTAACCATTATTCATTGAACAAACTGGCACTGTCTATTTCATCACTTCTAACTATTGTAAATAATAGGAAAATAGTGGATTGTTATATTCTATGTGACAAGAGGATTCTAGGCTGGGAGTTCCAACTTTCAGTTGCATTGTAAGTTCCTCGAGGAGGTGACAAGGTACTAGATGTCAAAAGAAAATGGATAAAGACCCTAACACAAATAGTAATGACACAAGTTCTACCTATACTAGGTGATAAAACAATCTAAAAGTACTCTTAACATGTTACTATTCTTTGCTATACTGTGCTTTGTCTCATGATTCTTGATACCCCCAATATAACCTCATTTGTGGAGTTAAGAATAACCATTATACTTAATGAATTGCACCTATCCATACTAGACTATAGGATACTCCAACACCATGTTCAAACGTGTTACTATTGTGTATCTCTTTCTCAAGTTCTATAATAGAAAGTACTCCAATTAGGAAAGAAGAAATAGCAATAATACGTTAGAAATAGTATATTGGCATTGAAAGTCATCTTGTGATGGCTTATCCCATACTATCATTGTAGATAAGAATTACTTTACACAAACCTCAAGATCCCACGGGTGCAGAACCTACACGTTGTCCCCAAATCCCAAATAATATGTTGCGGTCCCCCTATGGGTCTCTAGCTCAGGAAAATAACCTTCACCTAGAAGCAACTCGACGTGCCCAGCGTCGAGTCCGCACTAGTGAGCTTCACCAGTGCCCACTCACTAGTGTTGAGTGCTTAACACTCGTGCCTCAGTTTCTGTTTATTCTCCTCGGAGAGTTGTGGGCAGACCAAGGTGCAATCCAGGTTAGCAATATGAGCGATTTCCAATATTTTTCTATGGATATGCTAACTCGAGAAAGACTATTTATGAACCTGTATCTAATTACAAGATCTGATGCAAGATCTTCTATAGAAAAGGTCGAAGATATAACCACATCTTAAAAGATGCAATAGTAAGATCCGTTATTAAACACAAAACCTTGTTAATGCCTAAGGATATCACTAGAACGTGTGTTGCTGTCCATTAACAAGATGTTCATGTTCTTTAAATTTACAACAATTAGTACCTATCTCTTAGTTCAAATGATGTCCGGTCGTTCCTATATTTATGACATGCCGAAGCAACAACTAGGCAACATAATGCCTTGTATCCGCAAAAGCCATCCTGCATGTTAAAAGAATGTTCAAGGCAAAACATGCCTTGAACATGCTTTAAGGGTTTAAGGTATATGCCTTCAGAGAAATGAACCATGATCTGTAGAGGACTGGATGATGTGCAACATCATCCAGGTATTTTCGGTAAATGGTTGATAGCTCCTTTACTAGAAAGCAATGTCCTTGGGCATCAGTTTGGCCCGTGCACCCTTGTCCCAGCCAAGGGTTGCTTTGTTGTAGATAGGTGACCTTAGTGGTGCCTTTGGTAAAGCCACGGGAACCAGAGGGGGAGGACTCTGGATCACCCCAAGCTTGGCCCATTGGGTTGGCAAGATCCATAGGGGCTAGCTGCAAGAGCGCTAGGTACAGATGCTCATGCTTAGAGGTAGTTTTGATGTTGCGTTCTGCAGCGACAAAATTACTAATTTCGGGGTGGAGCTTCATCAAGCATCAGCATTTGGCCAAGTATCATATAAGTGTTTTACCTTGACTTCATCTTAGGTTCCTTGCTACACAAAGTAAATGCTTTCACTTTGGATCGTAGGGCCAATTTTTTGAAGGCAAGTACAATGGATGTATGTGGAGGAACAGCTTCTGATGGAGCCATTTTTGCTCGTCTTTCTGTATACTTGTTGTGTAATAATTCTTCCATTTAGCCATGTGGGCTTTTAGTCTAAGAAATTAGACTTCCACTCCTATAGTATCCATTTGGAGAAGAAGTTGAGGGAAGTCTACAAGTACTAGACATTACGCTGTTTGTACTCAATTTTTATATCAATGAAAAGCAGCAATCTTACCTTCAAAAACAAAAAAGGATATAAGTATGAAATAAACTCCTTATGGGAGGTGATGTGGCATCACTCGATTGGGTGGGTCGAGAGGAACCATTGATGGTTCTGGTTTAGAGTAGGCAGCAGCCAAACGGGCTGCCTTCCCATCGAAATGATCCCCAGAGGGATCCACAGCATCCGAACACAGAGCAATTAGTAATTTCGGCCTTTCGGGCTCCAAGGGAACCCAATAATTCGCGATTTGAGGCTGTATTTCAGAATGGAAGATTTTCCAAGCCAAGGCATTACAATAGCTTTTAATTGATCCTTTCTTTTATTTCCATCATTATCCTGAGTCTAGAGCTCTAAATCATGAGCGAAATCAGACTGCCAGATCAAAATTAAGTTGATACATGCCGTAGAATCAGAATTTGTTGACCCATAAACTCTTGGAAGCGGATTGATTCTTTTCTTCTCTTCCATAATTTGTATCAAAAGAATTATTCCCTTTAAAACATCAAGTACTATCTTACCTCTCGATTGCTAATCCCTAATTGCCTCTCCTATGATTTGTTGCCTCTCCTTTTCTTCCTCTTTTCCACGTTATCTTCCCTAATTCTAACTTCTCTTGAATTATTTCATTGCCACGTCATCCTTATGCCACATCATCTCCTTTTATTATTTTATATAAATTAAAGATAAAAGTACAATACAATTCACATCACAATTGGAGCCTTTAGGCACCTCTCGTTGTGCCTATAATCATCTATGATTGGAGGCGCCTATGATTCTGAAATATGAAATACGATTTCGCCTAAGGTTTTGAGGGAATATCGAACCTTTATACGGCTTTGTCTAAGATTTTAGAATATGAAATACGGGGGGCTCAAATCTCTATCAAAATAACTCAATGTTATAATAGGACTACTTTAACCAATATATCCAGTGAGCTAATGTGATTATTTTTTATCTTATATCTATGTTTTTTTTATAACAACTTATTCAATTGCTTTAGGGATATATATAGTCTATGGTTTCAGGAATTGTTATTTTTACATCCATATCAAATCCCCCTGGAACCCCTTGTTATTTTGCTATATATTCTAAACGAGGTGCACCCTAGACTACCACAGTCATCAGATTCATCGATCCTATGACCAGAGCGTATGTTGGGGCATCTGGGCACCTCTCGTTTCGCTTATAGTCATCTATGATTGGAGGCGCCTATGATTTTGAAATATGAAATACGATTTCGCCTAAGGTTTTGAGGGAATATCGAACCTCTATACGGCTTTACCAAAGATTTTAGAATACAAAATATGGGGGCTTAAACCTCTACCAAAATAATTCAATATTCTAATAAGACTACTTTAACCAATATATCCAGTGAGCTAATGTGATTATTTTTTATCTTAAATCTATGTTTTTTTTAGAAAAACTTAGTCAATTGTTTTAGGGATATATGGTCTATGGTTTCAGGAATTGTTATTTTTACATCCATATCAAATCCCCCTGGAACCCTTTGTTATTTTTCTACAGATTCAAACTATGTCTATCACACATAAGGAGCTGACTCTCATCTACTACAATTTTAAAGTGTCATCTACTACCATTTTCAAAGTATCCCCTATCTTTAAAACTTTGTATTTTTAGAATGGGATGCTTATACATGCGCACCTAAAATATTCTAGAACATTTTCGAACATCCCAAGACATTCTATTTTGATTATTTACAAGATTTCAAAAAAAATCTATTGTTGGATTAAACTGCTTGCCCGTGAGCATCTGAGCATGTAGAGCATTCTAAAATATTCCAGAACATTCTATTTTGACTCTTTGCAATTTAAAAAAAAAACTTTCATTTTTTTAGACTGAGGCAAAGTTTCAATAAAACTTTTTTTTTAGACCTGGTAGATTCTAGAATATTTCATTTTGCACATTTGAGAAGTTTTAAAAAACTTTCTATTTTTAGATTGAGATGCTTACCCTGAGTATCTAGAACATTCTATTTTGACTCTTTGCAAAGTTTCAAAAAACATCTACGTTTAGATTGAGGTGCTTACCCATGAGCATCTAGAATATTCCAGATCATTCTAGAACAACCGACAATTGTTTAGGCCCCACCCTTAACAATATTTGAACATCCAATTATTTCAGCAAATCAATGCCTGGTCTAGTGGTAACTTGTAAGGATGGGGGGGCTTGGGGAACAATAACCAGGGTTTGAATCCCACATAAAACATGAAATGTTTTCGAAAGGGATTAGAACTTCCTAGAACATTCTAGAACCTCTTAGAGGATTCCAGGAGCTTTTAGAAGATCCCAAGAGTTCCTAGAAGCTTCTAGAAGCTTCCAGAACCTTTCAATCATCCGATGACAGAAGTCGCGCCATGTGGCACCTCCTCGGCTGAATTACTTACTTACATCCTCACTTTCAGAACCTTTCAATCATCTGACGGCAGAAGTCACGCCACATGGCACCTCCTCGGCTAAATTACTTACTTACATCCTCACTCACTTACATACGCACACTATTTCTTTATTATATTAAGAAGATATATTTCGACCCTTAGGTTTTTGCTATCTCAAAAAAGGCTATATTGATCTCTATTTTGCTTATTTCAACTGCTGAATTTGAAGTAATCTGGTTGATTTCCTCTTTTCCTAGGTCAAATTAGGAAGACGACTTCTTTTGCTTTTTCCATCGAAAGGGTGTAGTGTTGGTTTATCAAAGATTTTTCACATGGAAGGGTAGCTTTTGCAGCCAAAACTTGTTTGTTCTAGGGCGGGTTGGACATGAACGAGTCTTTGATCAATCATATGAAACATTTGATCTATTTATAGATGATGGGAGTTCTCTAACTGGTGTTGTGCATACCAGGATTTAGCCTTGTGGGGTTTGATTTTGTTAGATCTATGTTGACGTGTATGATGACGTCACACTGCTGACATGGCACACTGCACGCTTGCACGCTAGTTATCATTTGTTGCTGACATGGCATTCCATATATTAGCCATAGTCACGCTTCATACTAGTTGATTCACTCCATAGCATTGGTTAGCTTGTGCTTGTATCTTGCATCTTCCTTTACATTCTTCATGAGCTCACTGGATTAATATCATGGTATCAGAGCCTACATGAAGAAGGAAGAGAGTGTAGGATCGATCTGGTTTTGATCAGCAAAATTTTCAAGAAAATTTGCTTTAGAATAAACTTTCAAGGGCTGGATCAGTTGACAGGCGACATCCCCGATGTAATCTGGATCGGAGGAATTCGAGCTGATTTCTTGGCAAGAGTTTCTTGCAAGATCAATTAGCTGAAAGGCTGATTTGCCTTGACATCTTCTTTGAAGCTGGATGCAGTTTCTTAGTGAAGATAGAATGGGATCTGGTGTTTGCGGCAAAGATTTTGCCGGATCTGATCTGTACTACAGTTGGTGTATCGGAGTGGTTTTTGGCATGCTGGATTCTTGTTGGAGAAGCTGCGATTTCTAAAGCACTTTGGCAATTTCTTGCTAAGGTTTGGATTAAGGGGCCTGCAAGGGGTTTCCAGCACAGGGTACGACTTTGGGTCTATCTTTCAGGAGGGGTTTGGGATTTGCTCTGGTATTTTAGCAAGCAGATCTTGCCGGATCTGATCCGTGAGAAGATTTTTTTGGAGTTATTTGTTGGTTCGTGGCTTATTTGGGATAAAAGCAAAAGGTACGTTCTATTTTTTGTTGGTCGGGTTGCACAATTGTTGATAAGCAAGCGCACAGAAATACAGTGGAGTTATTTGTTTTCATTTGTGGTTTCTTGAGGAGCAAGGCAGTTGTTTCTGGGTTTTGATTTTGTCAGTCTTTTCTCATATTTGAACGGTTTTCATAGAGTTTGAGAAGATTTAAGCCAGTATTGTGTACTATGTTAGAGCTGTTGTGATTTGAAGGAGTTAATTTTGGATTTAGGTCCTTAGCTCATGACAATTATCCTCAATGGAAGGCTTCTATGAGACAGCTTCTGTCCATACAAGGTATTTGGGAAATTGTTAATGGTCAGGTTACTAAATCAGAGCTCAATCATCAAGGGTATGAGTTGAGACACAGACTTGCATTGGCTTTGATTCGAGCAACAATAGATTTGCATGTTCATCCCTGGGTATCAGATCAATTTACCACTTCTAAAGAACTCTGGGATTTTATTGACTGTAAGTTACAGAGGAAGAAGAAACACAAGACAAAGAAAAAGAAAAAGGAAAAGAAGCATGAACATGCTTTGAATGTTAGTTCTGAGTTATCTAAGTTTACGCTTTCTGTTTCTGTTCCTGACGAGGCTACATATAGGGAAAATGCTAAGCAGATTTATCAGATTATAGCTCCTTTGCAAGCTAATTTGCTAACTCTTCATAACTATGAAGAATGGAGATTTCACATGACCTGGTCATTAATTTCGCAAGGCCTGTGGCATGTTGTAAGAGGGCAAAATTGGTCAGATATCACTCTTGAAAAAGATGATATAGTTTTTAGATCTATCATGTACACCATTGATGTTTTTTTACGTTCAAAGATCTTGCCAAGCTCATTCCTTAGTGCCAAGGAGTTGTGGGATTATCTAAGGTTACAATTTGCGCAGAGCCATGACCTAGCTTATGATCATGTGCAGCAGGGGTTTAAGGCTAAATCTGTGGACAAATGTGAAGTGTTACCTATTTTCACTTTTCCAGTTATTGATCTTCATGATGAATTTTTTCTTTTCATTCGGTGAGCTTTGGGAGGATGTTGCAGCTCTGCCAAATCCAGAGAGGGCAATAAAAGAATGTACAGAATGTTGTTTTGATTTAGAGGTGATAAATCTATAGCAGGAAGGTACTTGTTAATCCATATTCTTTGATCTGGATCTGCAGCATGAAATGTTAGACAACACTTGTCTTCTTGAGAATAATGAAATTATAGACCAGTTCCATGGAGAAGAACAATGTGCACGAAATACACAAGGAGTCATGGAAGCCAAAGAGGAGTTCGTTTGTGAGCTTCCTTGGTTGGATATTGATAGTCAGCCTTGTAACTTTCAGTCTATCATGTCTCAGGTTAGTCAACATGAACTACCACTTTACATGAATTTACATATTCCATTTGCCTGCACACATGATGAGATAATAAAGGATCATGCTAGTTTGGCTGAGTGCTTGGGATATTCTGCTTGCATTGATACTCAAGGGATCAACCGGGTATTGAAGATTAGTTTTGAATGTCTACATTTACGAAACCAGGTCTTACTGATTGTTGATGTGGCTGAAAATCACAATTTGGTTGATTATGATGTTCAGTCTGGTACATGGTCACAAGACATAGCAAGACAGTTTTGTGAATTTCGGTGTGATATCAGCAATGATTCCAAGGATAATTACAAGTGTTCTGTTCATAAATATCTAGAATGCCAGTCTCACATGTCATTTACAGCTAAGCTTATACACAGAGATTTCTACATGTTTTTCTATATCATACAGAAATTGGTTATGAAGGATTCCTATATTGACAAGAAAAGAGAATGGTACAGAGGCAGAAAAAATTGGTTTAAGACCAACATTTCGTGGCAGGCATGGCTACTTTTGTGGCTAACTCTACTCCATATGCTGAACTCTTCTACAGGTGTTTGAGTTTGCAGCAGTGTTCGTCATCAGGAGGGGTGTTAGATCTATGTTGACGTGTTATGATGACATCACACTGCTGACGTGGCACACTGCACGCTTGCACGCTAGTCATCATTTGTTGCTGACGTGGCATTCCATATATTAGCCATAGTCACGCTTCATACTAGTTGATTCACTCCATAGCATTGGTTAGCTTGTACTTGTATCTTGCATCTTCCTTTACATTCTTCATGAGCTCACTGGATTCTATCAGATTTTACTATGGTTTAGAGCGCAACCCTCTGTTGCATCAGCAACTTATTATAGTGTGATTGATCATAACAGTAAATTCTGCTCTATGAAACAGCAGCCTGCCTTGGATTAACTAACTCGGAAACATTCATCACGGCTTCAATAAATGCAGCCAAACTCAGAATTGCAAATACATGAATTGCAAATTGACGTAACCTGTTAAATCGATTTAGCGTATTACATATTGTAAATTATAATCGTAGGTAAATTTATATCTGGGATGCAATAAGATGTAATATTAAAGCGCTGAATCCCTATTTAAATAACGTACAGAATCTCATATTTGACAATATCTCCTTAGCTGCACTGTTCTACAAGGCTGTAGATATTTACAAATCAGGTTACCAGTTAGTCAAGATCTTGAAATCTCTGCAGCTATTCAATATCCTTCGGTTGTCTGTTTCTCGAATTTTTATAATATGAAAATGTCATCCATCAAATTAAGTTTAGTGCTGACATGTTCACCCCTGCACTAGAGGCATGGAAATAAGTTCAAAAATGTTAGATTTGTACAGATTGACCTCTTTTAACTCATCCACTGCCGTTGGGAACCTGTACAAGGCTTCGGTGATGAGTATTCATGTTATCTCTATAGTGGACAGTGGAAGGCTCTGGAACAACCACTTCTAAAGCATTTCAGAACCTCATTCCAATGACAAGTCACAACAAAATGGCAGTAAGAGATACTCTATCAATAGATATACAAGAAAATAACAACTTTAGCTTGACTAATGCCAAAACTAATCACTTTTCATGAAGCCTGGTGTGAAACAGTTAAATCTCTCTAGTTTTCCATGAGCAGTTTCTTACCGCCAAGCGTGGTTGACTGCTGACCATGCCTCAGGAGATAAATGGTTGACTGCAGTTCATGATCAAGTCAGTAACTTCTGGTGGCGGCCAACGGATCATAATCATATTCCTGTCCAGCCTTTACAAATCTACCCTTCACTCGTTTTCTTGTATCTGCACGTACTTTACGCGATTCATATCGAATCTTTTTGTCATACCTGTCAAAAAGTATGTTCAAGTAAGCTTATTGTGTCCAAAACATTAAGATAAGCAGCATGCTTTAGATGTGAGCTTACTTGCGTGTTTTCTTCTTTTCTTTATAACGCATCATGGCGCTACCTCTTGCCATTGAGCCCATATTGCTTTCAGGACTAGTACACCATTGTGATACTGGGTAAAAGCTTGATGCACCACAGTCATGATAGTCACTGTTGCTCTCACCACTAATAGACAGTGACATACTTGAGCCTGTGGGCCTGGCTGCAAACCTCAATGAGCTGTTGCTAGTACCAGCTTTCTCTGTGGGTGGAAAGGATGGCATTTCGCCTAAAGTATCTGCACCTTCTGGTGGACCAGGACCTGCCCCTGCACTTTGGCCTGTCCTTATAGTTGATCCAGTTCCACTGCTTTGACTCTGAGTTTCAACGGAAACTGGTTTGCAAACCTGCAAAATATTGTGCAGCTATCTATTAAGCTATCATGATGTGTATGTGAAAGTGATAATAACAATAAGCTACAAAACACGCATTCCATTCATGCAACAACTCATCTATATATGATAGCATAATGACTTAACACACAAAGGCATAGACCATAATTATGATAGCCATGTATAACAATATGTTTACTTAAGCGCAGTACTTTTAGAAATCATCCAAATTCAGCTGTTTTTTCAGGATGAGATATGAAGATATGCTTGATATAAAAAATTGTGACCACCATTAGAATGGGTATCACGTTTCAATACGGGATAGCACCTCTCCATGTGTGAAAACTGCTACACATGCTGTTTTTATGTTTCTGCTATAATTAAAGCAGGAATACTAGGATTTTAGTAGATTGAGATAGCAGAAAGAATTAAAATTCAGTTCGAGATGATACTAATAATTACTCAGGAAACAAGTGCATTATAAAAATATAAACTGCAGAGATTGATGTGCTTCAATTCTTATGAGGACATAAACAACAGATTTCTAAATCGCCAGTCGGCAATGATAAATATCACTCACCGAAGGGCTGAGCCCGCTGCATTAAGTGAACTCACCCTTCACTCTACATCCACCTATAGCTTGGACTGCAGTAGAAGCACCCATAAGTGCTTGTTTTGAAGCAGATATGTGTGCGGGCAAAAGGATTTCTCAAAGGAGGTCAGGTGCTGCAGGAAAGGTTGGCTAGGCCATGTAAGAAAAACAGAATGTGTCATCCACTAATATCGAAGTTATGGTGGACATCACATTGTGTCCTGCATAGAAGAAAGTGAAACTATCTATGTTATTCAAGGACATGCATAACAAACTAAAACTGGCCAAAATATTGCATTGTAAGTCCTCAGTTGTATGTTGTATAAAACAATTAATTTTACCAACCAAATCGTAGGTTTCCAACAGAAGCAGAGCAACAAAACAGTGAATAGTACATGCCGTAGCATAGAATCTGGTAAATAAGACAAACCTCTTGAGATGATGTCAGCTTTGGGGCTTGTGCAGATGCAAAAATATCCTCGTATGTATCAAGAAGATTAAAATCATCTATGCTGATCCCCTCGTAATCAGACAATCCAAGATCCGGCATGTTCATTCCCCAAAGCTGCAAAACCATTTGATGCAATAAGTTCACTTCACTTTATAAGAAATTTGCTTGTTCTGACACGGAGTTATAATTAAATTACCTGGTTTGCAGAATTCCATGTGGCATCAGCAGTGGAGCAATCTGTTTCAAACTTGAATTGGTCCGATTGCTGTTGCTGTGGCTGTCCCTGTGTCTGCAGCTGTTGCGTTTGTAACAGTGGTGGTGGGAGAATGCCTTGAAGAGATAGCAATGGTTGCTTGGATCTTGGAGGGGGCATCAACTGGGACCTATTCTGCATCTGCATCTGCATTTGCATATGCCAAGAAGGTTGCAGATTTTGCATTTTCTGCTCTTCCGGCATTCTCTCATCGTGTGGAAGTTTTTGCAATTGAAGAAGCTGCTGAACAATAGCCTGCTTCTGAACTTCATTCTGTGTTTCCTGTACAGAGAACATAATATGTTAAGCATATGAACATGTGCATAACATGATGCATGGAATCTGCAGTACAATCTCTAGGAGATTGACTAATGTTGAAAGGATTAAGATGTAAAAAAGAACTTAGTTTTACCTTGACAGTAGAAGAAGGCACATTATGGTTTGGATTGGAAGAGGACGCTTCAGCACATTGCAAAGGCCTTGAACCAAAGGCTGGTTGCCAGGAATCTATAGGTTGCATAGTAACATCTTCCTCTGGAACTAAAGGGGTATCATTGGCAGTGCAATTATTCCAAAAATTATCCTCCTCATTACCATCCATCTGAGCAGTCCCACTCTGCAACCCAGTCTCCTCACCACCCATATCACAATCCCATTGACGAGCAAGTTGAGACGCTGAAGGGCAGCCTGTGAAATAATCGATGACCCTCCGCTTATGCTGCACACTTGGAGGTAATCTGCCATGTTTTTCCCAGTCACAGCCTTGACAGAAAGATAAGTTCTCATTTGAGCACCTGAGAGTTGCAGGTTGCACTGCACAGTAGTCACAGAGAAGGGTTCTGTAATGCCTCCTTGATAGGGCGTTTGCTTCATGGACATGTCTGTCACAGGATAGACAAAGGCGGGCAGCATCCGCTTTGCAGAAAACTGTGGCACGCCCATCTCCACAAAAATCACATGCCACCTCCATCTGTCTACACGAACTCATAGGAACTTCTTCTAAACCCCCTGATTGCTGTAAAAGCAACCAAGTGATTCCAATCTGACCGTTATCTATCCCGACTTATGTAAGTAAATCCTTCTGCTAAAAATATAGACTATATATCCTGCTGTACAATTGGATATTCCGAAAATCCACAATCGATTACAAATTCAACTATTCCCAATGATAATCTGCTGCCCCTTATCCCCGATGCGACAAACCAATGATAGCATACCCTTCTTACCCCTAGCCGCCACTGCAGCCGCCAAAAGTTAACTTTGCTCTGGAGAATCCCTGAGACTCGATTAGTGCCAATTCTACTCTTATGATATATCTAACCAACCCAAATCCGTATCTGCCTGGTAAGATGAGAAACAGTAACGAAAATCGCAGAGAATGGATATCTTACAGGAAATTCTTTCGAGATTCTTCGAAATAACTTCGAGGACCTTAATCTGCAACTGCCGGATAGAGATTATATCGGATGGCTACAAAGGGAAGGCTTCTGCGCGCTTTTGGATTCAGAAAGCACCAATCTTGAGGTCAGGAGATCTAGCAGATGGGTAAGGAATAGATCGCCCCACATATTCTGACATATCGGCTCCAATATCGACTGTTAACTCTTGTTTCTTCTGTTCTTCGATCTTTTTTTCTCTCGCATTTCTCTGTTCTTCGTTATCCAAACAAAAAACAAGAGATCCAGGAACAATCCGGATTAGCATTGCAAATGGACGGTGGTAGATTGGCGCATAAAGAACCGGGCATGAATCGCGTCCGTAGAAATTATAATTTCGGGATTTAAGGTCGCTAATTTGTCGGAAAAGTGCTGGGCTGACGTGGAAGTGCCTATTTCGACAGAAAGGACGTGTACGTAGCAAGAACTAAAGTGTAGGAAATCCGAGAGAATATTCTCCGCCACTTTGAACGGCGGCGCTAAAAGCAAAAAGCGCACACTTTGGGACTAAAACCCTTGAGATATCTCAGAGACGCGACGGCTAAGCCCGTCATAAGCGTCATTTTGACGGGTGACGTCGGTTAAAAGGTTCCGAGTTGATTCGGCAATCAGTCAACCCGTGAGTTATTTGCCCACGTGGCCGTATAATACCCAACGTGTACCAAACACTTTTGACGTTCGAGTTAGAAACGTAAAAGGGATATCGAATTTGCCAAAAGAGTGTTGCTTTGTCATTATTTGTTTTGAAGGTTTTTTTTGTCGTTTCGCACCCACCAAAGATTGAGGGAAGCTTCTCCATGTCCTACTTTTGTATAGTTTTAGGTCCAATTGCAAGTCTCCTTTCCTGCCTCACCTTCCTGGAGGATATTTCCCCCCTCTAAGATGATCTTAACCACACTGGAGGATATTTTCCCCTCAAAACATGATCTTAACCACACTATCTGCAAGTCGTCTACTGATTTGTCTACTGATTTCATGCGTTCCCAACTTGCATAGTCGGCATGTGTCTACATACGATTAACAAAAACAACTAATCTCTTAAGTTGCTTAGGTGTACCTGCATAGACTGCAGGTGTCTACATAGAACTCATAAAACAAGTAATTTTTACTTAGGTGTCTACATACGATTAACGAAACAAGCAACACTTTAAGATATTATTTTCTACTTCTATCCAACCACACGCGACAAATCCTTGCAGCTTTTTATAAGATAATTGGGTTTTAAGTTAGGTTAATTGGGACTGTTGTATGAAAATTGTCAATGATTGTAATATCTTCCCACCTAATTGACAAAAAATCGTTTTCTAGGTGGAAAAAAGAAGCATATAATCTTAGACCATTCAAAATGACCACTTACAGATGCATGCCCCTCACATGGTCATATAGTTCATCCTCTCTAGTCCGAAAAAAGCATATAATCTAGATCATTCCAAATTGACCACTTACAGATGCATGCCCCCTCACATGGTCATATAGTTCATCCTCTCTAGTCCGAAAAAGAAGCATATAATCTAGATCATTCAAAATTGACCACTTACAGATGCATGCCCCGTCACATGGTCATATAGTTCATCCTAGCTTCTAGCTTCCCGTAATCTGTCACTACACAATCATCTTCTTTTTTGGTGGGGTTTGGTAAGAAGTTCATAATTTTTAATGTTAGCATGATTTTGGCCAGTGTTGGGAAAACATTTTAGCTCCCGTCGGAGAAAATTTTATGGTTACTTTGACCAGTCGGATATCTTATATTTAGAGCCAGAACTTTCTATTGTCTTAATAGAAACCTTAAGAAAACTTGCCAGAAAAATTCCTATGTTTCACTAACCCAACTGGAAAATTTGCATTTTCAACCAATTGGTTTATATTGTTCCCCGACTTTGCCCAACACTGATTTTGGCTCATTTTTATTAGCAATAAAAGTGACACGACCGAAGCTTTTCCCATTTCCATTGGCATTGATGATTTTATATGTTCTATGCATGTATAACTTTGAGGCATGTTGCAAGGCCATATGTATAAAGGAGCCATAGAATAGGATGGATGGGATTGGATTGTTTGTGTTTAGGCCCCTTTTGTTTGGGGGCATTTACAATGATGGAGTACCCCGAGAGCACTTAGTAATTAATGATATCTTGTCATTGTATCACATCATATCATAATATATCTTCACTATATTATAATGTTTTACCGTCGTGGATCACCTTACTGAGAGGCCGATGGAGCTTCCAAGATTATCCTCTCATTACAAAGATGACCTTTGACCTTTCATGGCCACATTGGTGGTGAAAATAGAAACATCAAGTCGTAGAGTAGTGCATAGTATTTACGGGAGTAGGGTTTTGCATTCTGGAGGGAGGTTCTGGGAGGCATCAAAAATTAGGTGCTCGATTTTCCTCGCCATGGAGGAATGCCTCCACTTCTTTACATAGCAACAACAGAGTTTATAATATGTGGATCGATGGCTTTGACATCTATTACATAGACTTGTGGTAGAAAATATGTGGAGCGAAATGATCTTTGGCTTTGACATCTATTACTTAAGTTTGCTAATGCTTTACCCATTGCACTGTGATTATAAGGGTTCAACAAATGTTAAAAATTCATCTCACAATATATCTTACATTCCTCATTATTTTTTTAATCTAATTTCGTACGTTTTGTTGTTTTTTGCGGATGTTAGAAAAAGGGCTAGATGTGCAAGTTTCGGGAAAGGTAAACCATCCTACGCTTTTGTCAATCCATTGTTATTGCGATTGTCCATTCCTCAAATCTATGTTCTAATTGAATGAATGATCTTTGTTTACGATAATCAAGCTATTTGACATGCTCTTTACATATAAAAGGTGCAATCCAATATTTAGGTTCAAGGTTATTTTTTCTTGTCTTAACTTGGCACAAACTTTAACATACAAAAGGTGCCTATTATCTGTTATATTTCAAAATGTGTATTCTCTACAAATTTCGAGTTGGTAATGGGAGCTCTTCCTTGCATCTGGAAGAAACAAGGCAGTCATTGCAAGGGTTGTCGTGGCCGGAAACACCCATACATTGGGGCGAGGGAGATACTCTTGCGGATGTATCTAACTATGGCTATCAACTCTCCATCATCCGTAGCAAAGATAAAGCAGAGTCCAGCAGGTCGCAGCAATGTCCAACACCTTTCGATAGCACTTCCCAGTAGAGTCCAGCACAGGAAACAACACAAACAAGCACGATGCAGCACACATCGACAGTGGTTGCAAACGTCGAGGGATGGACACCCAGACGGAAGTTGATGGTGCTTGACATAAATGGTGTCTTTAACGCAGACACAGCGAGGGAGATTGAACCATAAATTCTTGCCTCCACCACAAACAACCATGTTGTGAAAGAAACCCCAAGTAAGTACCTCATTTGCGGACCCGGTATCATGAGTTTGTGGAGTGGGCACTGCGCAAGGTTTGATATTGTGATGCGGAGTGCTTCTCTACTTCGGAATACAAGGGACATGGTGGATGCATTGTTCCCAGATTTGCAGACCAAATTCTTGAAGGTGTATGGTCAAGAGCATTGCTTTGCATGCGAGCATCCAACCAACACATCAAAGCAACTTTTTTTCAAGGAGTTGAAGGTTGTACTTGAGGATTTTCCTCAATATCATGGTATGATTTTCTTGGTAGATGACAACCTACGAAGGGTTTCTAAACCTTGCACACACAACCGTTCCTGTTATGCCTTTCAAGGGGCAAGAAGAGGACAACTTTTTGCAGACCAGGGTGTGTCCAGCATTGGATTACTTGTCTTCTCATACAGTACAGGAAACAATCTCATAAATAGACATCACCGATGCATGGTGGAAGAGGAGGCCGTTGCTTGATTACTGTCTCAACAACTACCTTGTCTCTTACTATATCTTGAATGCTCGATTAGAAGTACAAAGGCGCTTCTTTGGGCACCCTTCACGATAACTCTCAAAACTTTAATGACTCATGAAATAACCATTGTACACTACCCTTTTTGTAATATGTATGATTCCTTTGTGCTATCTTGAGTATTGAGTAATCTTGAGTGATGTCTCTAATCTTGAGTGTACAATTTTCTCAGAATATATATCAAGCTTACTCTCCAATACTACAAAGCATTGTCTCCAATACGAAATACTCCAATGCAGCGATTCAATACTACAAACATTGTCTCACAAACATGTCTCCAATACAATCATCAAAATTTGAGACAAGTAAACAAGTAACTTCTGGACTGTTAAAATGATAAAACAACTAGGTCAAAGCATATTCAACCTTCATATGGCGTGACCGTCAAGTATCATCCGGGTGAGTAGCCCGTTCAAGGAAAAATCTGTTGGTGCTAGGAATCGATTTATCTCAAATTTGATGGGCGATACGTGATGGCCGTCTTTGGAAGGTCGACCCTTTGTCTTCAAAGTAGCTCTAACTACCATCCGGTAGGCGACATAGTGCAAACCAGCCAACTGCATTGTTCATCCACGTTGTGGGTCTGACCCCAGCTATCGGCATCGTGGACATGCCTCGGCTTAACATTTGATAACGCAGAAATGCGCATTCTGGGATTTCCCTCCTTGGCCTAGCGAGCAAAATCACCTTCCTCTATGTTTCCACTAAGCCATTCTCCACTGTCACCTTCAAAAATGCCTCATCGATTTGAGCTTCCAGTATGCTGCGTGGAACTTTTCTGTGGTGTAACATATTTCTTCTAGTCAGCATTGCTTGTTCACACACAAGATGACCGGTTCCTTTCTAAGCGATTACCCGCGGAAACAACTTAATATGAGCGGTAGCGATTTGGCCAAAATATGTCCGGATCTTGTGTATTTTGCTGTGGCGTTCGATGCGATGCTCACGGTCACCGAGGCATTTATACGTCTGCCTATCGTTCGACTTCGCTGGCATTATACGCCTGCAAAAGAACCCTAGGGGGCGGCGCAATGAAAACATGCGCACTTATCGCGTGCCTTTAGCCTTTAAACCGTGGGGTAGACCAAGTCATGGAAACCCTAAACTGATAGCCTACATGGGCATCAAACCCCTAACATTCCCTTTTGCCTGAGACCATCCAAGCTCGTTAAGCATGCGAGGGTCAATTCCAACTTCCCGATCACATGCGCCCGGCTAGTCGAGATCATCCCTCGCGACCGCATCGGCGAACAAATATGGGCCTTGCCGGATGAAATGAACTTCAGGTATTTGGTAGATCAATAGCATAAACCTCCGACCTTAGTCGGTAGGTTTAGCCTATTAGATCACTAGCAGCAGATCCCGATTGACCTAACAAGAACCTAGCAAAGGATAGATTAGTTCTTTATTATTTATTATGTTGATATGATGTGAATGGGATGGATTACATCTCATTGTATTGGGGAAGGGGTAGAGACTTAAAGAAAGCTTAGGTGATGCTCCTAGTTAGTTCCTCTTAGTGCATTATAATTTAAACTGTGTACAAAGAACCCACATGGTTGTGGGTGGGGGACCAGGCCCGGCTTCGAAGCTTGAGGAGTTGACCTGACCGATCCCTACGGTAGTAGCCAAAGCCCTCTTAGGGGATGAGTGACTAGGTCTAATGGCTTTACCCACTAAGTGTGGCCAAGGCAAGGCAGGCGTACAGTGAAGTGCGAATTCACCTTCGATGCTGGGTTAAGAGTAGAATAGGGAAGTAGCCCTCTCTTGTCCTTGGGTCAGCATGTAGTCGGGTGGGGTAATCCCTACGCCCCATCGGGCTGGGGAGATGTAGCTTGATTGCTTTGGCTATGCACCGGCCTGATGGGGTCCCAACACTTTTCAACCTACTGCGCAAGGTATTGCCGCGAGGCGGGATGGTGTGGACAACCCTAGAAGCCATGCTCTTATGCCCGGTAATCCATTGTCATGATTCCCGTGCACTTGGCCCGAACTCTGGAGACCAAGCTTTGTCAGTCTCATCCCATGGGTACGACCTTTTCGAGGCGGGGCACCCGCTTGCATTGTCTTGGCGATCTTTGTCTGTATCATCACGGTGATGTGCCACCTTTGAAGTTATATGATATGTTAGCGTGTATGTTTTGCGCTTCGCGGCTAAGGCCTGAGGGAGCCGGGGTAAAATGCCCCTTCACTCTTGTGGATTCTAGGCGATCGCGATGCGTGGGGCGTATGGAGTGTGGGTACCGGTGGTTGCTGACCCACCTTCCACGGTGATGGATGGAAATGGCGGTAATCCCGCATAAAATTCACCCGGAGGAGGAAAGTATCGATGCTAATTGCGCTCGGGCTTTGCGGCAGAGCGGCCCCTCAGCACCCGAGTATGCCATCGGTGAAGAAGGCGTTAGCACTCAATAACGAGCGCCGCCCGTGGGAAACTGTGAAGAGCAGCCTATACCTCCGTTTCCCGATGAAAAGATTGGCGAGAATAGCGAGTGGATCTTGATCCAGCGTCCGCGGGCTTGGGTCATTCGTTGAGGCCAAAGTGAAGAAGTTCTAAGAAAGGACAATCCATCTAGGCATCAGAGTTACTTGCTTATCTTGATCCGGTTCGGTACGTACAGCATATTGCAAAATATGAAGATACTGCCCCTACTTTTGCACTTTGAATGTTTTGTTGATGTAATTTTTCCCCACAATTATACCAACGCATCACATATAATGCAAAGAGAACAAATATGCTTTCCCTTGCTCTGATGTGTGTGGAGATAGAAAAATACTTGGTCGAATAAAATGAGTAACAAACTGAAGAGAACTCGAACAGCATCAGAACCTCCGAAGGATATGGTCCCATGACGAAGAGGAGATGTAGCGGGAGAATAAACTGGTGAACCGGATAAAACCCTACTACGCTGACCCCAAGCATCAGCAGACCTAACGACACCTGCGAAATGAGGGAAAGAACAAAAGGAGGCCAAGAAAGGAGGTCCCGACCGCGAGACACCGAATCAAACCTCGGACCGAAGTCGAAAAAACCGGCGACAGCAGACCGTAAGCGAAGGGAACACTGAAGGCCCTCGATTACGGAAAGAAGGTGGACTAAACCGAACGCGAAGTAATTAATGGTAAAATAGGCTCGAGCAGTTCGGCTGAGAAACGAGGATCGGTGACATGGCTAGATAAAGAAATGGCGAGAATACGGCAATGCCTATGGCATGAGACAAAGAACAAAGCGAATTAACGGCAGTAACGAAAAACTCATATATGGTGGAAGGAGCTATTCTGGCTTATAGGTTGGCCGGGGAGACGCATCTGCGATTTAAAGTTCTCAAAAGCTTTCAAGAAACTTTCCCTCTCCCGAACCTAAGGAAGTCGAACATAATCGCAGCCGATTTCTACAGTGCGGTACAAACATGAAGTCTGTGAGAAATTACAAAGAAAGTTTATGAGACTAAGAGCTATATATTACCGCAAAAGGCTGAGCGAGAAATACTGATGGAAGCTATAGAAAAATTTGTGAAGCGAGGAACTTCAGCGAGAAAGCACAAATAGAGACAGACCCGAGCAGAACGCTAGAAGGTCAAAGGCAATTAGTTTACCTGCCAAGGATGAGGAACCCGTGAGCGCGAGCAGCTTACTATCGGGGATAGAGGGGAGGAGAGAAACAGCAGGGGGCTCTGATCCCTTATTAAATCGGCAAAACCCCAGCATACAACAGCAACCGAAACAACGAAGCGAGGAGGTGTTCTTCAAGGACAAAAGCGAGGGGAAGGGGTCAATTACTCTCCGAGATGGGTCCTTCAGCGTCTTGAGGAAAAGAAGCGAGGGGAATGCATGGAGAAACAGCTGTTTTAGATGAACTTCCGGTAGAGACCTGCGACGTGAAGCGCCCATTTGTTATGAGCTTCGGCACTAAAAGCGGAATTGGTGGATGGGAACCTCCATGGAGCGGAGGGCGTCGAGGAGCCGCGATTACATTGAGGTGAAGTGCCACATCTTGTTGCTATATGAATCTGAAACCTTGACGAAGTTAGGTATAGGTAATCACCCGCGGTAGAGGAAGAGCCAAATCCCTTCATAGTCTTGATGAACTCACGGGAAGTAACCATAACCGCGCATCAGTGAAATGTTGAAACCCAAGAAACCTAAAGTCAAACAAGGCCATTAATATTGGAGCAATAAGACCTCGGTGGGGAAAGAGAATCAACCGACATTATTGTTGAGGATTAATATCAGGATGAGGCAATGGGCATTGTAGCAAAGCGACAGTCTGTTAGATGAGTACCGCAACAGTATAGCGGGGGCCATCATGTCGATTGTGTGTGAAGCGAGCCTTCTAGCCCGACGGCACAAAGCGTGAGATCCCGCGGTAGGAGGGTTACCACCATCATACAATGTAATGGCCAGTTAAGAAGCTGCTCAAATCTATAAGGGGAAAGCGAAGGTAGCATACATCTTCAAACCTTCGAGGATGATGGAGGCGAGTTGAAGAAAACAAGGAAGACAAGGGAGATTTGCCCAGCCAATGCGTAACTTGATTCTGTGGCGATCTTTCCGGATAGAGCTTCCTCGCGGGGGTAAGAGTGTGAGATAGCACTTTCGAACCCGGGGACAAGCCGTGAGCTATGGGAGAATGACCACACACATATGACTCGCAGACTAAAGGAAGCAGCTACAAAATTGCTCGATCTAAGGCTTCATGAGGGCCCAGATGTCTCTCTCACCATTTTAAGGGCACCATCCTCTTTGAAAGGACTTGAGGATGTGCATAGATTATAGATAGTTGAACAAGCACACCATCCTCCAAAGAGTACAAAGCGCAGCACTTCCGGAGATGAGCGAGCTTGCGTGGATCAGCTCTCCGAGGCTAAAGGTCTTCTCCAAGGGCGACCAAAAGTCGTTATCCTGCTGAATCAAAAGTAAAAAGAGGACATCCACAAAATGGCTTTTGAGGACCCGAAATGATAGCCATGTATAACAATATGTTTACTTAAGCGCGATACTTCTAGAAATCATCCAAATTCAGTTGCCTTTTCAGGATGAGATATGAAGATATGCTTGGTATTAAAAATTGTGACCTTCATTAGAATGGGTATCAAGTTTCAATACGGGGTAGCACCTCTCCACGTGTGGAAACTGCTTTCATGACGCATGCTGTTTTTATGTTTCTGCTATAATTAAAGCAGGAATGCTAGGATTTTAGTAGATTGAGATAGCAGAAAGAATTAAAACTCAGTTCGAGATGATACTAATAATTACTCAGGAAACAAGTGCATTATAAAAATATAAACTGCAGAGATTGATGTGCTTCAATTCGTATGAGGACATAAACAACAGATTTCTAAATCGCCAGTCGGCAATGATAAATATCACTCACCGAAGGGCTGAGCCCGCTGCATTAAGTGAACTCACCCTTCACTCTATATCCACCTATAGCTTGGACTGCAGTAGAAGCACCCATAAGTGCTTGGTTTGAAGCAGATATGTGTGCGGGCAAAAGGATTTCTCAAAGAAGGTCAGGTGCTGCAGTAAAGGTTGGCTAGGCCATGTAAGAAAAACAGAATGTGCCATCCACTAATATCGAAGTTATGGTGGACATCACATTGTGTCCTGCATAGAAGAAAGTGAAACTATCTATGTTATTTAAGGACATCCTTCCCCTATGCATAACAAACTAAGAACTGGCCAGGAAAGTATTGCATTATAAGTCCTTAGTTGTATGTTGTATAAAACAATTAATTTTACCAACCAAATCGTAGGTTTTCAACAGAAGCAGAGCAACAAAACAGTGAATAGTACATGCCGTAGCATAGAATCTGGTAAATAAGACAGACCTCTTGAGATGATGTCAGCTTTGGGGCTTGTGCAGATGCAAAAATATCCTCGTATGTATCAAGAGGGTAAAATCATCTATGTTGATCCCCTCGTAATCAGACAATCCAAGATACGGCATGTTCATTCCCCAAAGCTGCAAAACCATTTGATGCAATAAGTTCACTTCACTTTATAAGAAATTTGCTTGTTCTGACACGGAGTTATAATTAAATTACCTGGTTCGCAGAATTCCATGTGGCATCAGTAGTGAAGCAATCTATTTCAAACTTGAATTGGTCCGATTGCTGTTGCTGTGGCTGTCCCTGTGTCTGCAGCTGTTGCTTTTGTAACAGTGGCCGTGGGAGAATGCCTTGAAGAGATAGCAATGGTTGCTTGGATCTTGGAGGGGGCATCAACTAAGACCTATTCTGCATCTGCATCTGCATTTGCATATGCCAAGAAGGTTGCAGATTTTGCATTTTCTGCTCTTCAGGCATTCTCTCATCATGTGGAAGTTTTTGCAATTGAAGAAGCTGCTGAACAATAGCCTGTTTCTGAACTTCATTCTGTGTTTCCTGTACAGAGAACATCATATGTTAAGCATATGAACATGTGCATAACATGATGCATGGAATCTGCAGTACAATCTCTAGGAGATTGACTAATGTTGAAAGGATTAAGATGTAAAAAAGAACTTAGTTTTACCTTGACAGTAGAAGAAGGCACATTATGGTTTGGATTGGAAGAGGACGCTTCAGCACATTGCAAAGGCCTTGAATCAAAGGCTGGTTGCCAGGAATCTATAGGTTGCATAGTAACATCCTCCTCTGGAACTAAAGGGGTATCATTGGCAGTGCAATTATTCCAAAAATTATCCTCCTCATTACCATCCATCTGAGCAGTCCCACTCTGCAACCCAGTCTCCTCACCACCCATATCACAATCCCATTGACGAGCAAGTTGAGACGCTGAAGGGCAGCCTGTGAAATAATCGATGACCCTCCGCTTATGCTGCACACTTGGAGGTAATCTGCCATGTTTTTCCCAATCACAGCCTTGACAGAAAGATAAGTTCTCATTTGAGCACCTGAGAGTTGCAGGTTGCACTGCACAGTAGTCACAGAGAAGGGTTCTGTAGTGCCTCCTTGATAGGGCGTTTGCTTCATGGACATGTCTGTCACAGGATAGACAAAGGCGGGCAGCATCCGCTTTGCAGAAAACTGTGGCACGCCCATCTCCACAAAAATCACATGCCACCTCCATCTGTCTACACGAACTCATAGGAACTTCTTCTAAACCCCCTGATTGCTGTAAAAGCAACCAAGTGATTCCAATCTGACCGTTATCTATCCCGACTTATGTAAGTAAATCCTTCTGCTAAAATATAGACTATATATCCTGCTGTACAATTGGATATTCCGAAAATCCACAATCGATTACAAATTCAACTATTCCCAATCATAATCTGCTGCCCCTTATCCCCGATGCGACAAACCAATGATAGCATACCCTTCTTACCCCTAGCCGCCACTGCAGCCGCCAAAAGTTAACTTTGCTCTGGAGAATCCCTGAGACTCGATTAGTGCCAATTCTACTCTTATGATATATCTAACCAACCCAAATCCGTATCTGCCTGGTAAGATGAGAAACAGTAACGAAAATCGCAGAGAATGGATATCTTACAGGAAATTCTTTCGAGATTCTTCAAAATAACTTCGAGGACCTTAATCTGCAACTGCCGGATGGAGATTATATCGGATGGCTACAAAGGGAAGGCTTCTGCGCGCTTTTGGATTCAGAAAGCACCAATCTTGAGCTCAGGAGATCTAGCAGATGGGTAAGGAATAGATCGCCCCACATATTCTGACATATCGGCTCCAATATCGACTGTTAACTCTTGTTTCTTCTGTTCTTCGATCTTTTTTTCTCTCGCATTTCTCTGTTCTTCGTTATCCAAACAAAAAACAAGAGATCCAGGAACAATCCGGATTAGCATTGCAAATGGACGGTGGTAGATTGGCGCATAAAGAACCGGGCATGAATCGCGTCCGTAGAAATTATAATTTCGGGATTTAAGGTCGCTAATTTGTCGGAAAAGTGCTGGGCTGACGTGGAAGTGCCTATTTCGACAGAAAGGACGTGTACGTAGCAAGAACTAAAGTGTAGGAAATCCGAGAGAATATTCTCCGCCACTTTGAACGGCGGCGCTAAAAGCAAAAAGCGCACACTTTGGGACTAAAACCCTTGAGATATCTCAGAGACGCGACGGCTAAGCCCGTCATAAGCGTCATTTTGACGGGTGACGTCGGTTAAAAAGGTTCCGAGTTGATTCGGCAATCAGTCAACCCGTGAGTTATTTGCCCACGTGGCCGTATAATACCCAACGTGTACCAAACACTTTTTGACGTTCGAGTTAGAAACGTAAAAAGGGATATCGAATTTGCCAAAAGAGTGTTGCTTTGTCATTATTTGTTTTGAAGGTTCTTTTTGTCGTTTCGCACCCACCAAAGATTGAGGGAAGCTTCTCCATGTCCTACTTTTGTATAGTTTTAGGTCCAATTGCAAGTCTCCTTTCCTGCCTCACCTTCCTGGAGGATATTTCCCCCCTCTAAGATGATCTTAACCACACTGGAGGATATTTTCCCCTCAAAGCATGATCTTAACCACACTATCTGCAAGTCTACTGATTTGTCTACTGATTTCATACGTTCCCAACTTGCATAGTCGGCATGTGTCTACATACGATTAACAAAAACAAGTAATCTCTTAAGTTGCTTAGGTGTACTTGCATAGACTGCAGGTGTCTACATAGAACTCATAAAACAAGTAATTTTTACTTAGGTGTCTACATACGATTAACGAAACAAGCAACACTTTAAGATATTATTTTCTACTTCTATCCAACCACACGCGACAAATCCTTGCAGCTTTTTATAAGATAATTGGGTTTTAAGTTAGGTTAATTGGGACTGTTGTATGAAAATTGTCAATGATTGTAATATCTTCCCACCTAATTGACAAAAATCGTTTTCTAGGTGGAAAAAGAAGCATATAATCTTAGACCATTCAAAAATGACCACTTACAGATGCATGCCCCCTCACATGGTCATATAGTTCATCCTCTCTAGTCCGAAAAAGAAGCATATAATCTAGATCATTCCAAATTGACCACTTACAGATGCATGCCCCCTCACATGGTCATATAGTTCATCCTCTCTAGTCGGAAAAAGAAGCATATAATCTAGATCATTCAAAATTGACCACTTACAGATGCATGCCCCGTCACATGGTCATATAGTTCATCCTAGCTTCTAGCTTCCCGTAATCTGTCACTACACAATCATCTTCTTTTTTGGTGGGGTTTGGTAAGAAGTTCATAATTTTTAATGTTAGCATGATTTTGGCCAGTGTTGGGAAAACATTTTAGCTCCCGTCGGAAAATTTTATGGTTACTTTGACCAGTCGGATATCTTATATTTAGAGCCAGAACTTTCTATTGTCTTAATAGAAAACCTTAAGAAAACTTGCCAGAAAAATTCCTATGTTTCACTAACCCAACTGGAAAATTTGCATTTTCAACCAGTTGGTTTATATTGTTCCCCGGACTTTGCCCAACACTGATTTTGGCTCATTTTTATTAGCAATAAAAGTGACACGACCGAAGCTTTTCCCATTTCCATTGGCATTGATGATTTTATATGTTCTATGCATGTATAACTTTGAGGCATGTTGCAAGGCCATATGTATAAAGGAGCCATAGAATAGGATGGATGGGATTGGATTGTTTGTGTTTAGGCCCCTTTTGTTTGGGGGCATTTACAATGATGGAGTACCCCGAGAGCACTTAGTAATTAATGATATCTTGTCATTGTATCACATCATATCATAATATATCTTCACTATATTATAATGTTTTACTGTCGTGGATCACCTTACGAGAGGCCGATGGAGCTTCCAAGATTATCCTCTACGGCAGCGCCAAAGATGACCTTTGATTCATGGCCACATTGGCTGGTGAAAATAGAAACATCAAGTCGTAGAGTAGTGCATAGTATTTCTGGAGTAGGGTTTTGCATTCTGTGGAGGTTCCTGGGAGGCATCAAAAATTAGGTGCTCGATTTTCCTCGCCATGGAGGGAATGCCTCCCACTTCTTTACATAGCAACAACAGAGTTTATAATATGTGGATCGATGGCTTTGACATCTATTACATAGACTTGTGGTAGAAATATGTGGAGCGAGCTGATCTTTGGCTTTGACATCTATTACTTAAGTTTGCTAATCTGTTCTGTTGCACCTGTGATTATAAGGGTTCAACAAATGTTAAGAAATTCATCTCAGCAATATATCTTACATTCCTCATTATTTTTTAATCTAATTTCTGACGTTTTTGTTGTTTGCAGATGTTAGAAAAAGGGCTAGATGTGCAAGTTCAGGGAAAGGTAAACCATCCTTCTGTTTTGTCAATCCATTGTTATTGCAGCATTGTCCATTCCTCAAATCTATGTTCTAATTGAATGAATGATCTTTGTTTTACAGATAACGAAGCTATTTGACATGCGCTCTTACATATAAAAGGTGCAATCCAATATTTAGGTTCAAGCAGTTATTTTTCTTGTCTTAACTTGGCACAAACTTTAACATACAAAAGGTGCCTATTATCCTGTTATATTTCAAAATGTGTATTCTCTACAAATTTCAGTTGGTAATTGGAGCTCTTCCTTGCATGCAGAAGAACAAGACAGGTCATTGCAAGGGTTGCTGATAGCCAGGAAACACCCATACATTGGGGGCAGGGAGATACTACTGCAGATGTATCTAACTATGGCTATCAGCACTCTCCATCATCTGGTAGCAAAGATAAAGCAGAGTCCAGCAGGTCGCAGCAATGTCCAACACCTTTCGATAGCACTTCCCAGCAGAGTCCAGCACAGGAAACAACACAAACAAGCACGATGCAGCACACATCGACAGTGGTTGCAAACGTCGAGGGATGGACACCCAGACAGAAGTTGATGGTGCTTGACATAAATGGTGTGCTGGCACAGACACAACAGAGGAGATTGAACCATAAATTCTTGCCTCCACCACAAACGAACCATGTTGTGAAAGAAACTGCAAGTAAGTACCTCATTTGCAGACCAGGGTATCATGAGTTTGTGGAGTGGGCACTGCAGAGGTTTGATATTGTGATCTGGAGTGCTTCTCTACTTCGGAATACAAGGGACATGGTGGATGCATTGTTCCCAGATTTGCAGACCAAATTCTTGAAGGTGTATGGTCAAGAGCATTGCTTTGCATGCGAGCATCCAACCAACACATCAAAGCAACTTTTTTTCAAGGAGTTGAAGGTTGTACTTGAGGATTTTCCTCAATATCATGGTATGATTTTCTTGGTAGATGACAACCTACACGAAGGGTTTCTAAACCTTGCACACACAACCGTTCCTGTTATGCCTTTCAAGGGGCAAGAAGAGGACAACTTTTTGCAGACCAGGGTGTGTCCAGCATTGGATTACTTGTCTTCTCATACAGTACAGGAAACAATCTCATAAATAGACATCACTGATGCATGGCTGGAAGAGGAGACAGTTGCAGTTCTGGATTACTGTCTCAACAACTACCTTGTCTCGGCTTACTATATCTTGAATGCTCCAGTAGAAGTACAAAGGCAGTTGCTGGGCACCCTTCCTGATAACTCTCAAAACTTTAATGACTCATGAAATAACCATTGTACACTACCCTTTTGTAATATATGTATGATTCCTTTGTGCTATCTTGAGTATTGAGTAATCTTGAGTGATGTCTCTAATCTTGAGTGTACAATTTTCTGTAATATATATCAAGCTTACTCTCCAATACTACAAGCATTGTCTCCAATACAGAAATACTCCAATGCAGCAGTCCAATACTACAAACATTGTCTCACAAACATGTCTCCAATACAATCATCAAAATTTGAGACAAGTAAACAAGTAACTACAGACCTGTTAAAATGATAAAACAACTAGGTCAAAGCATATTCAACCTTCATATGGCAGACTGTCAAGTATCATCTGGTGAGTAGCCTGTTCAAGGAAAAATCTGTTGGTGCTAGGAATCTGATTTATCTCAAATTTGATGGCTGATACGTGATGACCGTACTGGAAGGTCAGGCCTTTGTCTTCAAGTAGCTCCCAACTACCATCGAGCTGGACAGCATAGTACAAACCAGCCAACACGTGTTCATCCACATTGTAGGTCTGACCCCAGCTATCCTTGACAATGCTGTCAAGGATATGCCTCGGCTTAACACATTTGACAACATAGAAATCTGCATTCTCCTGATTTCCCTCCTTGGCTACAACAGCAAAGTTATCACCTTCCTCTATGTTTCCACTAAGCCATTCTCCATCACCTTCAAAAAATGCCTCATCGATTTCGTCTTCAGTATCTTCACCAGTAGACTTTTCTGGCTTTAGTGTAACATATTTCTAATTCTTCAACCTGTGCTTGTTCACACAAGATGACCAGTTTCCTTTCAAACAGTTACCACAGAAACAACTTAAACTTCTATGAGCCACCCTTGTGCTTGATTTGGCCAAGTATGTCCGGATGCTGTGTATTTGCTTTGTGACGTTCCAGTACGATATACGGTCTCGAGGATTATACCGTCTCTTTTGCAGAATCGCCACACGCGTACCGCCGAATCGGTCGGCGTGTGTGCCGACGTATACCCAAGCAAGGACGCCCTAGGGGGCAACTTGCAATGGTATGCACACTTAGCAATGCGTGCACCTTTAGACCTTTAAACCATTAAAGGTAGACCAAGAGTCATGGGAAACCCTAAACCTAACTGATAGCCTACATAAGGCATCAAACCCTAACATTCCCTTTTTTGCCCACAGACCATCCAAGCTCCGATTCGCATGCCTGAGGAGTCAATTCCAACTCCCACGATCTACCTGCGGCGCCTGACTAGTCGGGATCATCCCTCCGGCCGCGCATCCCCGGGCGTAGCGAGAATATGGACGCCTTCGGATCGAGAAGAGTGAACTAGGGATCAGGTATTTGGTCGATCAAATAGCATAAACCTTACTCCGACCTTCTCGAATCAGAGGGTTTAGCCTATTAGATCCCCTAGCGACCAAGTAGATCCCGAGATTGACCTAACTAAAGAACCTAACTCTATGAGATAGATTAGTTCTTTATTATTTATTATGTTGATATGATGGACGGATGGATTCTGTGAACTCATTGTATTGGGAAGGGGGGTAGAGACTTAAAGCTTAGTAGATGATGCTCCTAGTTAGTTCCTCTTAGTGCATTACTAAATTTCGGCCTGTGTACAAGAACCCCACCTGGTTGTGGGTGAAGGGACCAGACTGGCTCAGAACGGGGTTCGTGTTCTGACCCTTGACCGATCCCTCTGGTGTGTAAGGCCTACCGGGGATCAGAGTGACTAGGTCTAATGGCTTGCCACTAAGTGTGGGCAAGGCATGGGCTCGACACCCGTGGGGTGGAATTCACCTTCCAGTGGGTTAAGTCGAATAAGGGAAGTGGCCCTCTTGTCACCTTGGGTCAGCATGTAGATCTGGGGTGGGAGTAATCCCTACCCGCCCCATCGGCCTGGGGAGATGTAACCCGGGAGTAGCCCCTTTGGCTATGCACCCGGGCTGGTCGAGGTCCCAACACTTTTCAACCTACTCTGCAAAGTGTGCACAGGAGGGGCGGATGGTGTGGACAACCCTAAGCCATGCTCTTATGCCAGCCCAATCCATTGTCATGATTCCGTCTGCACTGAACTCTGGAGACCCAAGCTTGTCAGTCATCCCCATGGAGTCTGAGCCTCGGGTAGGAACTTCCATGTATTGTGCTGATCTTTGTCTATGCAGAGATTGATGTGCCACCTTTCGAGGTGGATATATGATGTTATGTTACTGACGTGTATGTTTACGCTTCCGCAGCTAGGTAAGCCCTGAGGGAGACGGGGTAAATGACCCCTTCACTCTTCCCACTGTGGATTCTAGACGATCACAGTGATCTGTGGAGGGCCCTGTATCAGTGTGGAGCTGGTGCAGGTCGTTGCGATATTACCTTCCCCTGGTGATGGATGGAAGAATAGCGGTAATCCACCGCAAATTCACCCCCAGAGGAGAGGAAGGAGTATCGATGCTAATTGCGCTCTCAGGCTTTGGCCGGCATGCTCGGCTACCCCTCAACACCGAGTATGCCATCCTGGTGAAGAGAGCAGTAGCACTCAATGTTTTTTACTTCGCCATACCTTACAGGCGGCAGGGAAGGCTAGAAATGACCGCAGCCTATACCTCCGACCGCAGAGTAGAAGAATTGGCGAGAGCTTTGCAGGGTGGATCTTCAGTCAACGTCCTTAGGAACTTGGGTCATTCAGTGGGAACAGCCCAAGTGAAGAAGTTCCTAGAGGACAATCCATCCTACCTGCGACATCAAGAATAGTTAGCAATCTTGATCCCGGAAGTTTTAATTTTGTATTAGCATATTATAAAATATGAATATAACTTCTTTTTTGCACTTTGAATGTTTTGTTGATGTAATTTTTCCCCACAATTATACCAACATCACATATAATGCAAAGAGAACAAATAAAACTAACCATACAGTGTGTGCAGATAGAGAACAACGAATGGTCGAACAAAATAGGAGGCCCAACATAGACGAAGAGACTCCTAACAGGCAACCCATCCCCAAGAACCTCTTCGAAGGATATGGTCCCATGACCCCAGAAGAGGAGATGTCGCAGATGCGAACGGAGCTGGACCAGATAAAGGCCCTACTCGCAGCCCAAGCATCAGCCGGGCCACAAACGACACCCCGAAAATCGGGGAAAGACAAAGGAGTAAGAGAAGGAGGTCCCCCAGCACAGAGACCTCCGAATCAAGCTCAACCTCGGACTCTGAGTCCGAAAAAGAGCCCGAGCAGGCACTGGACCGTAGAGACGGTAGGCAGAAGGACACTAAGGCCCTCGATTACCAGAAGAAGGTGGACTCAGCACTGGGCAATGTGTGGAAAGCTCGGAAACTCGAACAGTTCTCGGGCGAGAACAGATCCGGCTTAGAGGCGGAGGCATGGCTGGATGAAATGAGCGAGTACGGCAATGCCTATGGCATGAAGGACAAAGACAAAGGCAGGGTGGCGACAGCCAACCTGAAAGGAGCCGCACGCATATGGTGGAAGGGCTATGCCAAAGCCCATGGGTTGAGCAGGGACGCATGCCGATTTAAGAAGTTCTCAAAAGCTTTCAAGAAACACTATGTTCCTCGGGAACACAAGTCGAACATGATGCAGCAGTTTTACAGATTGCAGCAGGGGTACAAGACGGTGCAGAAGTACACCGAAGAGTTTATGAGACTAAGGCTATATGTGCCAAAGCTGAACGAGAAACACGCAGTGGAAAGCTACATAGAAGGACTGAACGAGGAACTCAGAAAACTCGTACGGGCAATAGACCCCAGAACAGTGTCTGAAGCGGAGTCCAAGGCAATTAGTTTGCAAGGATCGGGGCCGCAGAGCAGCGCACAGAGGCAGCCTTACTATCAGGATAGAGGGAAAGCAACAGGGGGCTACAGTCCTAGGGCAACCAGCCCAAGTCCAGCAAAGCCCCCATACAATAGCAACCAGGGGAAACAACAGGAAAGAAAGCAGGTGTTCTTCAAGGACAAACAGGAAGGGTCCAATTACTCGAAAGCAGTACGGTCCTTCCTACAAGCGTTGCCCAAGGAGAAAAGGCAGGAATGCATGGAGAAGCAGCTCTGTTTTAGATGTTTCCAGCCGGGCCACCGAACAGCGAACTGCCCATTTGTTATGAGCTCAGCACTAGCGGAATTGGGCGGATGGGACACTCCATCAGACGAGGACGTCGAGGAGGCACGCGATTACATTCAGGGTGAGTGCCACATCTTCGCTGCTATAGATACAGAACAGGCAGAGACCCAGTATAAGGTAATCACCACAGTAGGGAAGGCAAAGGCCAAGTCCTTCATAGTCTTGATAGACTCCGGAAGTAGCCATAACTTCGCATCCCCGAGGATGGTTGAAATGTTGAAACTGAAACCCCTAAAGTCCAAACCAAGGCCCGTAATATTGGCAAGCGGAGCAATAAGACATACAGCTGGGAAGAGAATCAACTTCGACATTGACTTGCCAGGGATTAATATCCAGATGGGGGCAATGGGCATTGGCAAATACGACTTGATCGTTGGAATGGAGTACCTTGGTATAGCAGGGGCCATCATCGATTGTGGAAAGCGGAAGGTGACCTTCCCAACGCCCGACGGCAAAGCCATTGAGATCACAGGTAAAGAAGTTACCACCATCATGCAATGTATGTCCGTTAAGAAGCTGCTCAAATCTATAAGGAGCGAGAAGGTAGCATACATCTTCAAACTCGAGATTGAGGAACCCGAGTTGGAAGAAAGCAAGGAAGACAAGGGGCTCAGCAAGTTGCCCAAGCCAATCGCCAACTTGATTACGGAGTTCCGCGATCTTTTTCCAGATGAGATCGAGAAGCTTCCTCCTTACAGGGGAGTAGAGTGTGAGATAGCACTCGAGCCAGGGACCAAGCCGACAAGCAAGGCCCCATATAGAATGACCACATATGAACTCACGGAGCTAAGGAAGCAGCTACAAGAATTGCTCGATCTAGGCTTCATCAGGCCTAGTGTCTCACCATTTGGGGCACCCATCCTCTTTATCAAGAAGAAGGATGGAAGCTTGAGGATGTGCATAGATTATAGATAGTTGAACAAGCACACCATCAAGAACAAGTACGCACTTCCCAGATCAGACGACTTGATGGATCAGCTCCAAGGGGCAAAGGTCTTCTCCAAGATCGACCTAAAGTCAGGTTATCACCAGATCAAAATAAAAGAAGAGGACATCCACAAAATGGCTTTCAGGACCAGGTATGGGCATTACGAATTCACCGTAATGCCATTTGGGCTATCCAACGCCCCAGCTACGTTCATGAGACTCATGAACATCTTCAGAGAATACTTGGACACCTTTGTGATAGTATTCTTCGACGACATCTTGGTGTCTGAAGAATCCATTGAAGAGCATGCTCAAAGACGTCGAGAAAGGTGCTCGAGAAGTTAAGGAGGCATCGGGTTGTATGCCAAGTTGTCGGGTGTCACCGCAATGTAGAAGGTGGAATACCCCGGTCATGTGATTTCAGCCAGAAGGAATCTCGATGCAGACCCGCCAAGATTGAAGCAAGAATCCAATGGCCGGCACCAAAGAACGCCCATGAGGTCGAAGTTTCCTTGGCCTAGTAGGGTATTACAGAAGTTCGTGAAGAACTTCGCAAAGATAGCAGCCCCACTGACGGACTTAACAAAGGCGGAGAAAGTCAAAAATTGGGCAGACCATTGGCTCAAGAAAGCCCAAGCAGGATTTGAGTTGTTGAAGGAAGCCTTGACAACGCCCCCGCTTTGACCCCGCTGCACCTTAAAAGGACAAATTAGTGGCAACGGACGCAAAGCAAGATAGCCACAGTGCGAAGATCGATGCAAGAAGAGGGTAATAGCGTCACGACTCAAGAAAAATGAACGACGCCGAACGCTGCTACCCAACGCGATGACCAAGAGTCGTTAGCTTGTTGTCGTATACTGAGAACTGGAGGCATTACCTCTTAGGGAGGAAATTTAGTTGGACACCGATCACCGTGAGCCTCCAAGACGTATTCACGCAACCACATCTCAATCTGAGGCAGAGAAGGTGGATGGAATTTCTCGAAGAGTACGACTTTGAGATAGTCTACAAACCCGAGAAGCTTAATGTGGTAGCAGATGCGCTTTCAAGGCATCCACTGACAACCAGAGTGCACTGCAATGCAATCTCGACGCTCTTCAGCGATTTTGGGAAAAAGATAGAAGAAACCTTGCCAACGGATGTGGACTTCAAAGAAGTATGGGCAAACTTGTCCAAGGAAGCGAGAACGGACAAGGAGAGAGAAACCTTCAAAAACTTTAAAAAAGAAGGTAACCTCCTATACCATAAGAACAAGTTGTGCATGCCGGAGTCATCTAGAGTAAGAAAGTTGATCCTTCACGACACCCACAACAGCCCAATAGCTGGCCACGCAGGATTCATGAAGACATATTTCAAAGTGCGTAGCAGCTACTATTGGCCAGGAATGAAGAAGCAGATAGCTCGCCACATCAAGGAGTGTCAGCTATGCCAGCAAACGAAAGCAGAACAACTTCGAATTCCAGGTGCTTTGGAACCATTAGCTGTACAAAACGCTAAGTGGGAGGTCGTCAGCATGGATTTTATAACAGGACTGCCAAGAACAGTAAGAGGTAAGGATGCCTTGATGGTCGTGGTCGACAAGTTGTCGAAGATACTGGTTGCTATTGTATGGGGACTTTGCTGGGCTTGGGCTGGCTGCCCTAGGACTGTAGCTCCCTGTTGCTTTGCCTCTATCCTGATAGTAAGGCTACCTCTGTGCACTGTTCTGCGGCCCGGATCCTTGCAAACTAATTGCCTTGGACTCCGCTTCGGACACTGTTTTGGGGTCTATTGCCCTTACGAGTTTCCTGAGTTCCTCGTTCAGTCCTTCTATGTAGCTTTCCACTGCGTGTTTCTCGCTCAGCTTCGGCACATATAGCCTTAGTCTCATAAACTCTTCGGTGTAATTCTGCAATGTCTTGTACCCCTGCTGCAATCTGTAGAACTGCTGCATCATATTCGACTTGTGTTCCCGAGGAACATAGTGGTTCTTGAAAGCTTTTGAGAACTTCTTGAATCGGCATGCATCTCTGCTCAATCCATGGGCTTTGGCATAGCCCTTCCACCATATGCATGCGGCCCCTTTCAGGTTGGCTGTTGCCACCCTGCCTTTGTCCTTATCCTTCATGCCATAGGCATTGCCATACTCGCTCATTTCGTCGAGCCATGCCTCTGCCTCAAGGCCGGATCTGTTCTCGCCCGAGAACTGTTCTAGTTTTCGGGCTTTCCACACATTGCCCAGTGCTGAGTCCACCTTCTTCTGGTAGTCGAGGGCCTTAGCGTCCTTCTGTCTGTTGCCTCTACGGTCCGGCGCCTGCTCGGCCTCTTTCTCGGATTCAGAATTCGAGGACGAGCTTGAGTTGGAGGTCTCTGTGCTAGGGGACCTCCTTCTCTTATTCCTCCTCTTGTCTTTTCCCGACTTTCGGGGTGTCGTTTGTGGCCCGGATGATGCTTGGGCTGCTAGTAGGGCCTTTATCTGGTCCAGCTCCGTTCGCATCTGCGACATCTCCTCTTCTGGGGTCATGGGACCATATCCTTCGAAGAGGTTCCTGTGAAGGGGTTGCCTGTCAGGAGTCTCTTCATCCATGTTGGGCCTCCTGTTTTGTTCGACCATTCGTTGTTCTCTATCTGCACACACAGTTGGTTATGGCTGTACGGTTAGTTTTATTTATTCCCTTGCATTATATGTGATGTTGATATAGTTGTGGGACAAAAATACATCAACAAAACATTCAAAGTGCAAAAAGAAGTTATATTCATATTATATAATATGTTAATACAAAAGGGCTTCCCGGATCAAGACTTCTAACTAATCTTGATATCGCCGGTAGGATGGATTATCTTCTAGGAACTTCTTCACTTGGGCTGTTCCCACTGAATGACCTAAGTTCCTAAGGACGTTGACTGAAGATCCCCCCTGCAAAGCTCTCGCCAACTCTTCTATCCTGCGCTCGGAAGTATAGGCGGCGGTCACTGCCAGTCTTCCCTGCCGTCTGTAAGGTATGGCGAAGTCAAAAACATCGAGTGCTACCGCTCTCTTCACCAGGATGGCATACTCGGTGTTAAGGGGTAACCGCGCATGCCGGCCAAAGCCTGAGAGCGCAATTAGCATCGATACTCCTTCCTCGCCCCTGGGGGTGAATTTGCGGTGAATTACCGCTAGCCTTCCATCCATCAGCAGGGGAAGGTAATACCGCAACGACCTGTCGTTGCGTGAGGGGTCTTTGCCCGCTCGGCCTCCAGCTCTGTGTCTGCCCGCATAGTCATCAACCTCCACCGTGGTGAGCTCCCTGTAGTCTCTGACTGTTGCTGAAGCTCTCCTGAGGTCGAACTCGCCTCTTCTTTCCCGGGAAGGCGTTGCCGAGGAGCTTGCCGTTAAGATGTTCGAGGTCGCATGGCGGATCCCCATCTGTTCCTGTAGAGCAAGGAACTCTTCCTCCGTCGGTAGTTGGTTTGCGGCCCGGTCTGCCTCCATAATCTGCCTGATGTTGCTGTAGGCTTGGATGTCGGAGGTCGACTCTCCCGTGTAAGTGTCGGCTTCCCTTACTTGGAGTGGGAAGTCGGAGGCTCCTCGGACGATGAAGTCGTCCAGGTCCGTTCTTCGGAGTTGGTGCAGCAACTCTTCAGGTCGATACTCCCTTTCCCTGCACTCCGGGAGGTTTTGGATGTCGCTTAGGAGCAAAAATTCTTCGCCCTCGACAATGATGGGGGCTAGGCTTGTAATGCCTAGCCCAAGGGGTGGCGCGATTCTAAGAGTTTGCCGGCTTCTTTTGAAGTCTTGCCACTCTTGTTCTGCTTGTCGTCGCTCTTCCACGGGACCGAGCTCGTCGTAGTCTTCATCCTCTTCTTCTGAGTCCTCGTCTTCTTCTTTTTCTTCTTGCTCCTGTTCATACTGCGTAAGGAGCCGTTGTTCTGCTGCTGTGGCTAATGGGTCCACGTCCATGGGGGGAATGGAGGTCTCTCCCATGGGGTTCTCGGCACGGTGGGTAAGCAAAATGGCTAAGGCAGTGTTGAAAGAGAAGTACTTGGTCCTGTTGACAATCAGGACCATTGGCTCGGGCGTGCGCTGGGTCTTGTTTGTGAGATACTTGGCAATGTTTGGAACATCGCCTAAGGCTGCTTGCAGGGATTGCCTAGGAACAAAGTAGCCTACGCAAGGTGGAAGCTGCTCTAGAGATGGTTCTACCCTAGCTTGAAATTCAGACAGAACTCTGCTATAGGCTGGGGTTGCGTGCAAGGTTGCTTGGACGTCTATCTCCTTTCTGAAGACACGGAAAATCTCCTCGACGTCAGCCTCGGCAGCATGAGCGCTGGCGCTGTACCATCTGCGAAAATCAGAGGTTGCCATGAGTTTAATGAGGAAGAGAGTAGCAAACAGTTGCAAGAGCGCCTCAGGGAGTTGGAAAATCGGCTAAGAGGGCAGGAGCAAACTTGGAGGGTGCTATGTGTGAAATGAGGGATCTATTTATAGAAAAGGATAAAACCTAAATTTTTTTTTGGGTGACTTGGAAAATTCTTGGGGTTGGCCAATTCTAGCCTATACGGAGGTCAAAATGGGAGTTTGAAGACTAATTTAAGGGTTTGAGCATGGCTGGATTACCTAAAGATGCTACTACAACAGGTTGAAGATCACTTGGACAAGTTCTGGTGAGGAAATGGCAGGAGGTCTCACAGCTAGCGCCTCGCTCAAAAACTAAAGTTTAGTTTCTTGACCAGGCGCGATCTGTGAGACATCAGTCCCATTTTGATCAAAACGTGTCCAATTTAGGTAATTTAAGGGTGTAAGGATGACGGGCTCATCAAATCAGGTAGAATTGACCCCTTATTTGGTCAATTTGGAGCTGTTTTGGGCAAGTTTGGGCAAGGTCTCACAGCTAGCGCCTCGCTCAAAAACTAAAGTTTAGTTTCTTGACCAGGCGCGAGCTGTGAGACATCACGCCTTTCGGTCTGCAAATGTCCTATTTTACTAAAATAAAAACTAAAACCTGCTAACTTGTCCTAATTAAGCAAGTTCAGACAATTAAAGTACTCAAAATTGTTCTATATTACAAAAAAAAATTTCGATTATTTACAAAAGGTTTAAGGGCGTTCTCCCTTAATGCGACTGGCAAGGAGCATATCTTGTCTCATGAGGGTTACTCGCTTAGTGTGAACAGTACACGCCGTCGAGTCTTCAAAATGTTGCACTATTTTTACGCTCGCCGCTTCTGCGGTGCCCGGTGACATCTCATCCGCGTGACCACGTAGTCAAATCACGAAGTCCTGCATCACCTCTCGAACTAAGCCCGAGCAAAGGGGGGCCGGAAATTAGGAGGCCGTTAGCGTTGGAAGTGCCTAATCTCCCTCAGTGCTCTTCTCTCCACCTCCTTCCTGTCGACTTTCTTCTTTGCTGGCTTCTTCGGGACCTTGGGCTTTGGTGGTGGCGGCCTTAGAGTCTGTCTTTTCGTTGGGTGTCTGCCCTCGATCGTCCGTACCCTGTTCTCCTGATAGTAGGAGTTGTATGCGTCCCACTCCTTCATGTATGCGTTGTGCTCCCGCATCTTTCGTTCGTAGATCTTTACCGGGTCCGTGACATAGGACTCTCAGGCGGTAGGGGTTGCTTCTTCTGTCCCATTTCGGGTAAGGAGGGGGCTTCTTCAGCGTGTCCTGCTTTGCTCCCCGTTAAATTGCTACACGCTCAGCGGTAACCTGCTTTCGACAAGAAGGGGTTTGGAAGAACTTGCCCCTCCTGTGTTGGGGTTAGGTTCTTCGTCAGAACGCTCTGAGGACGTCGGGGGATGATCGGGTGGCCGTTCGGTAATGGTGATCTTGGGGTTGGGCTTTTTCACCATGGGGACTTCCTTGAGCTTCCTGGGGCTCCCCATCCATTTCCCTTTCTTCTTCTTGAGCTCCTCGGCCGCTTTCTGCTCCTCCTCTTCCCTCTTCCTCTTCTTTTGTTCCCTTTTTCTTTCTCGTCTTTCATATTTTCTGATAAACGCAGCGAGGTCTTTTTCTTCGCTTGGGTCGAGCCTTGGCCCGCTGTGCTCTTGCCGCTCCTTTGTCCTCCTTTCCCGATGTGCCTCCTCCTCTTCGTCTTCGAGGATCTCTGTTGCTGCATCAGAGTGGTCCTCTTTCCCCTCCTGCTCTTGAATCTCCCGTTCTATCTGCTCGTAAACTTCCCTTGTCTCCTCGTCCATGGAGGTTGGTGATGAGGCCTAGTCTTTATCCGCCTGCTGATTGAAAATATCAATCAGATCAGATGTATTTTGTTCTTCTGGGATGCTCTCCTCACTTGAAGACGAACGACCCCCTTTCGTGAGTCTGTCACGAAGCATCTGCCGAATAAGGCCGGCGCCTGTGGCGCTGGTGGCTTCGCCTGGGCGAGGTTTTCTGGCTGTCTGTTTTGTCCGTGCCATGTTTGACGGTTCGACAATCGGATATGGGGCGCCAAAGATCGCCTTAGGGAGCGGGAGCTAATTTCTAAGGCGGGAATGTGCGAATGAGGGGGGTCTACTTCTATTTATAGCTTGGCAAGTTTTAGGTCAAAATTCAAGTTGCTCTATTTAACATGCTAAGGCACCTATTTAATTAAAACTTACACTTATTTCAGACTTTTCCTACTTATTGGTCTCACAGTCGCTACCGCCTCAAAAACTAAAGTTTAGTTTTTAGACCAAAGCGCGAAATGGAGATCTCACACATTTTTATGTAATTTAAGTAATTTAAACATGCTATTCTAATTAATTCCTATCTTAGAACTAGCCTTACCACATTATTTTTCTCAAATTCATCATGTTTGAGTGATCTTGGCTCGATGTCTCACAGCTAGCGCCTCGCTCAAAAACTAAAGTTTAGTTCTTTGAGGCCGAATGTGGAGACCCCTTGCTGGCGAAGTTTTTTGGCTCATTCTTTTTAGTCTTGTTAAGTTCCAATTCACTTAATTGTTACTAGCTTAGCATAAACTACAAAAATGAGAAAAAATTTCCCACTTTTCGAGGCTTGATGATCCTATCAAGTTAGTACTACTGGGAGCATGGTCAGTGCTTTGCTCTTGGTCTCCAAGAACATAGCTCGATACCATCGCGGACGCCCCTCCTCGTATACGATGCCGCACCATTATACAAACAGGAGTTCATCCCCGCACCAGCTCCACACCGTCTGAGGGCCCTCCACATATCCTTGTGATCGTTTAGAATCCACGATGGGAAGAGTGAAGGGTCATTTACCCCGTCTCCCCTCGGGGCCTACCTAGGCTGAAAAGCGTAAACATACACGTCAGTAACATATCATCATATATCCACCTCGAAGGGTGGCACATCAACATCTGCATAGACAAGGATCAGCACAATACATGGAAGTTCCTACCCAAGGCTCAGACTCCAGGGGGATGACTGACAAGCTTGGGTCTCCAGAGTTCAGTGCAGACAGAATCATGAAAATGGATTGGGCTGGAATAAGAGCATGGCTTAGGGTTGTCCACTCCATCCGCCCCTCCTGTGCACACTTTGCAGAGTAGGTTGAAAGGTGTTGGGACCTCGATCAGCCTCACGGGTGCATAGCCAAAGGGGCTATTCCCGGGTTACATCTCCCCAATCCCCGATGGGGGGCGGGTAAAGGGATCACTCCCTCCAGAGATCTACATGCCGACCCAAGGTGACTAGAGGGCCACTGCCCTTATTCGACTTAACCCACTGGAAGGTGAACCCCACCCCACGGGTGTCGAGCCCATGCCTTACTCACACTCAGTGGCAAGCCATTAGACCTAGTCACTCTGATCCCCGGTAGGCCTTACACACGGAGAGGGATGGGTCAAGGGTCGAGAGAACACAAACCTCATTCTAAGCCGCCCGCCCCTTCACCCACAACCAGGTGGGCTCTCGTACCAGGCCGAATTCTAGTAATGCACTAAGAGGGACTAGCTAGGAGCATCATCTACTAAGCTTTAAGTCTCTACCCCCCATTCCCAATACAATGAGTCCACGAGAATGTATCAGGTCCATCATATGAACATAAATAATAAGAACTAATCTAATACATAGAGTTAGGTTCTTTCGTTAGAGTCAATCTCGGGATCTACTTGGCTGCTAAGGGCGACATTTAATAGGTTAAACCCACCGGGTTCAAGGCTGGAACAAGGTTTAAGCTATTCAATCGATCAATACCTGCTCCCTAGTTCACTCGATCCAAAGCGCCCATGTCCCCGCTCCGCCGGGATGCGGGTCGGAGGGATGATCTGACTAGCTGGGATGCACAGGCAGATCGTGGGAGTTGGAATTGACTCCTCAGGCGCGCGAATCGGAGCTCGGAAGATCTGTGGGCGAAAAAGGGAATGTTAGGGTTTGATGCCTTATGTAGGCTATCAGTTAGCTTTAGGGTTTTCCATGACCCTTGGTCTACCTTTAATGGGTTAAAGGTCTAAAGGTGCGCGCATTGCTAAGTGTGCGCACCATTGCAAGTTGCCCCCTAGGGCGTCCTTGCTTTGGTATACGTCGGCGTACACGTCGACTGGACGGCGTGTACGCGTGACGGCGCAGTACGGTATATGTCTTGAGACCGTATGTCGTACTGGAACGTCACACAAACTATTACCACAATCCTCTTCCACTGCATTAGTGGGGATACATGTTATGGTTCTGTTAGAGTTTGTGTGGCCAACATCATCCATTCTTTCAAGCCGCGTGTCGAGTTGTCTCATGAGTGAATCAGTTGCAATTAGCATGCCTGGATCTTTTTCTGCCCTTGACATCACTCTACCAATGACTTCTTATAAAGATCTCCTTGTCTTATCCAGGTTAATCCTTGTCTCCTTTTGAGAGGGAGACTCGTCCAAGCTTACAATCTCAACCACATCTTCGTATGTGGTTTCCTCCCCATGAAAGGCCCCATGATCCTCACATGGCCTCAAGTAGTCCATGCCCCCACCAATTGACCCATATTGAGATCCAAGCACCTGTAAAAGATCTTGATCCTGGTAGTTGCCCAACATTTGCATGACCTTAACTTGGTGCTTACATAAGTTGCCCTTGGCTCCCCAGGGACAGTCACAGCATGCCCAGTTCTTGTGTGCCCCATTCACAAAGTATGGTCCTTGCCTTAGAGTGCGTTCACTTTGCACTTCTGCCTCACCTTCTTTGAAGTTAGTGAATGTGACCTGTTCATCAGCAATCTTCCTTGCACCCAATATGGCACACTGTACTATCTCTTCCTGGGATGTGTTCACCACAAACCCTGCTTCCTTCATGGACCTAGATGACAAGAGAATTATATTCTTGCAAAATCAAAATAGGCTACAGATGATGATTAGAAGTTATACCTGATGTATGCCATGTGTGTCTCCACGTTGTTGGTTAGAATGTAGAGGAGCCAATCAATCCTCCGTCCTCGGAGTGCTCGTTTTGAAATGCCCAGGCGCCTTTTCAAGGCACAATGCCATGCCTCTATGGCTGCATTAGTCTCTTGGTTGGAGTGAGGGTACATCCTTGTAGCCAATACCCATTGGCAAATGTTTTTGGTCCACTCCTTACTCATGTATGCCGCCAACTTGGGGTATTGAGAATACTTCCTCAATAAGTCTTCCAATTTCCTAGTTGCCTCCCTCCTTACTGCCTCCCTATACTCTTCACCATACACATTGTCCCCTAGAGGACCTTCTGTCCTGTACATAATGTAACCAAGTTCCTTGAACAGATCGTTACGTGCAACCTTGTTCTTGATGTTCTTCTGCAACCACTTGATCCAAGCCCTCCTCACGTGCCATATGCAAATTTGCACGGGCACACTAGGAAAAACCTATGAAATTAAACAATGTTAGTACAGTTATGATTTGCTTCCAAGGATTAGAGTTTGACAAGTTACTTTTTCATGGGCCTTTATCTCAAAGATGGGCATCATCTGTAATGATGCAAGAAGGTTGCCAATCAGGATCATCTCGGCATAAGGACTCCTTTAGTGCTTGCATCCACTTTGTTATAGCTCCACTCTTTTGAGAATTGGTAATAACGTAAGCCAATGGTAAACCATTGGAATACTCATCAAAGGCGAGAAGTGTGAAAAGATAGAACCTGCATTAAACCATACACAATAATCAAATCAACACACAATAAAAGTTGAGGAAGAACCGCACCTCTTGTCGTTTGTTTTGAAAGTAGAGTCCATGCAAATGGCTTTGTTCTTGCCAAATTTCAACATGGACTCCCTTTGGATTGGAGTCATAACTCCTAATTGAAACAAGTCTCCTTGCTCATACATGAACACAGAATCTTGATGTCATTGAACCCACATGTCAATGCTAGTGGGAAGATCTTCATGTAGCTTCCATGTGTTACGAACAACTCCCTTTTCAATATTGTACACGTCCGGAATTTTCAACACATCATCCCTACACATGCTTTCCTGTCCATTCACTTCAAGTCTCAACCTCCACCTCTCTTCATGCATGTTCATGACACTACGTGGCGTGTGCCATTGGACAAGCTTCTGTCTTACCCATTCCCTCAATTCTTGTGAGATCCAGGGTGCTAGCTTGAACTTAACTCTAGAGGATGGGTCAACAAACCTACCATGGCAGGGCAAACCTTGGATATTCTTGTGATCAAACCCATAATAAGTGATATGTGAAAATTCTGGAAGGAAATAGAGTTGCCTGATTGTGAAATGGCACTGGCAGCCCCTACGTATGCCCTCTCCCCTCTCAACCCTTTTCCTACGTGTGCCCGGTGGATGTGGTCTTTCCTCAACCACATGAGTGTTTGCTGTCTTGTCTTGAGGTCCATATGAACACCAATATCTATATTGTGCATTACAAGTTAGTTTTGATCTACTAGGTGTAATCTTAATGACAAGCACCTCAAATGACTTAAAAAAGCAAGAATTATAATCAAACACAACCTATTGGATCTTGGACTCATGATTTAAAACACAAACACATGAATCAAACCAATACCTCTTCAACGTCATATAGGAATCCTTGTAGGGTCTTTTTAACACTCTCTCGTGCAATCGAACTTCTTAGATAGAAATTGGCGGGTGCTTCACAATTCCCTCTGCTCCCCAAGAACGAAATCTTGGACCCGGCCTCAGTATGGATGTAGCAAGTCCAAACAAGCATCCGCCACCCCTTGAATATCGTACAAAATGCTCTTCGGGATACCAATGTAAGTTGCCATGATCAAACAAGGCCATTTGGAGGTGTTTGGGTTGTATTTCAGCCCTAAGCCGGAAAAAAAAAAAAAAAAACATTAAACACAAAATGACAATGCTTGTTTAAAGCCCTTGAAGTTTGCTATGACTGAAAAAGAATACTTACCTCTTCTCTCTTCTCCTCTAACTCGTCCATAGCTGCCGCAGCCACAGCCGCATTGCGCTCCTCCTCCATGCCTCGCTACTTCGACATCAGACGCAGCGGGGAAGAACCACACTCGGATGGTGATCGGGAGGGTGGTCTCTTAACGCCCACGTGTTTTCATTGTATTGGTTTGTCCGCATGGCCGGCAAAATTCAAACTTGGACCACGATTAGTCCACGCCGCTATCTCCATCGTCCAAACGTTCTCATATACTGGCCTCCGGAATCACAGGGGCAAATGACGTGGTGATCCCGGAGGACGGTATGGGCAAACCACCTGGGTTTGCATCTAACAGTGAATTCCAAGTCACGGGATCCACGCCACCATATCGGGGATCCCGGAGGGGACGGGATCACCAGGGGGCGGATAGCTGGCGCCGGCCTATCAGCTGGGGTGGGGTGATCCCGGAGGACGGGATCCGCCCCGGGTTCCCGGGATCCCTGGAGGGGGATCACCCGGGCTAGCCCCCCATTATCACCACCTGGGTGATCCCGAGGATCTGGGATCCGGGCCCGGGGTGCCCGGGGATCCCGTAGGTGGGGATCACCACGGGGCTGATAGCGCCCGGCTAGCTCCACACCGGCCGGGTGATCCCGGAGGAGGGATCCGCCCCCGGTGCCGGATCCCTGAGGAGGGGATCACTCCTACGGATATCGCCTCGCGGGCACGCAAACAAATAACCGCGGGGATCCCGGAGGAGGGGATCGCGTGGATGATCCCGGAGGCGGGGATCTCTGAGGCGCGGACGGCCGCGATTGCACGGGGGTTTGGACGGCGGGGATGGTCCAGGCCGACGTGGCGTCTGCCGTACCTCAGAACGGGGTCTCCCCAATGGACCCCCCAGTTCTCCCCAACGGACCCCGTTGAGAGCGACCCGGGATCCCGGAGGTCGGTAAATTACTTCCGGGATCACCGAATCAAGGGTAAAAATATCCTGAGCCATAAAGTTCCCACTAGTCCAAATTTGTGAAATAAGATTTTTGTCTCACGTTGCTAGACATGGAAAATAAATATTGGATGATGTTTTAAAACCCTAAACCGTGGGATCGTGCCCAAATGCTTGCCTTTCACTTCCGCTTTTAAGAAAATATCCATGGCTTCCATTTCTCGCTAAGCTCCTGTGGCGCTACCTCCTGTGACTTGCAATGGCGCTACTTTCTCTCTATTTCCCTTGCCTCGCAGGTATTGTTATTTACAATCTCGTTTCTCGATAAATTCTTTTGATCTTTTACAACTGCACCAATTGTAGGTGGGCATGCATTTGGAAGGAAAATAGGGTCCCTCAAACCAGTATTTAACATTTCGGGAAAAGGTAATTCCAGTCTAACACAATGTCCGGTTGCTTGGTTACAAGATGGCAATTTGTGGGCATCCCTGAACAGGTGTTCTATGTCTTTGAAAATTAGTTTTGCTATTAGCTCTTAACAGTTCAACCAAGATGATTACATAGCGTATGATCCAATTCTGCAGTGCAAAGGCTGCCAAAGGCTCATTGAATGGTAAAGCAGCCCGTATTAATCTTCTGACTACCCAGTTGGAAGATGAGGTCTTTCCAAACTTTGAATTTTCAAGCACATCAACTGCAAAAGTTGTTGTAATTGTTGGTAAGGGAAGTCCGAGTCCTCTGGGGAATGCCACTTGGGAGGAAGTCGTGCTTCACATGGTGACTGTTTTAACCATCATTGTTCATGATTCATATTTTAGTTTAGAGTTGATTGTATATAACATTTATGCTAGTATCTTATTGGTAGGCAAAGCGAGTCAAATGGATAGACGAAGGATTCGAGCTTCTTGTCTTCACTGACCACTCCCTTTTACTAGATGAGGATTCTAAGAAACTCTGTGCTGTTGCTCAAGAGGCCAATTTTGTAGTTGTTATAGATGTAAAGAATAAATTTTCCATAGATTGGCTAATGACAAATATTTCCAGAATTCCAACAATGTTAACCTTTGATTCTGCTCCAGAGCTAGTAACAAGGATACATGGAGTAGCACTATCATCCCTTGATTTTTTCAATAAAGCTAAGGCTGCATTACCAGGTACTAGATTGGCCAAGGACCTGAAAGTGCTTGACACTGTGACTGAAGCATGGAACAGATACAGCAGTGATGACATTTATTTTATATTTCTAGTTCTTATTGACTCTTTTGCAACACCTGTGAACTTATTAAAGAATTTAAGAGCAACTGAACTATCTTCATTAGTTTGTATGACAAAGAACTGTGGCAAGCAGATATTGGCATGCTTACTAGATCCGAATTGTAGGAAAGCCTTGAACTGCCTGGCAAATTGCTCACCTACAGATCAGGTCTGTAATTATCGCTGTATTGTATCTCATGAAAGCCCTTTGTTTGAATCCTTCTCCTTATGCATCCTTCATAAGCACAATTGTCTAGGACTGAGTGCAGAAATACAGATGAAACCGAATGTGCAGCCTATGTTATCATTTAGAGGAATGGCATTGAACCATGAATTAGCAGAAGATCTTTTTGTTGGTTGGCTAGGAAAGTTGGACTGGAGTTGGAGGGTTGTGGCTGGCCAGAATGCTGCATATGATCAATTTCCCTGTCAGTTTCAACTGTTTTATAGAGGCAAGGCAAAAGGTTCAATGTGGTATGATCCTGTTTTTCAAGTGAAGACTCTAGAAAACAAAATGGTTTGGAGACGTCGTCATTATCGTGTAAAAAGGGGTGCAACTCCAGGAACATTTTATTTCTCTGTTCTTGATAATGGAGTAGTCTCAAAAGAGTTCTGGAGGATTGTTGATGTAGTGGATGACTTATCATGGGGACTTTTTTATTATAGTGGTGCCGCAGCATCAGCTGGACTATCCTATACAGGTGCCATTTTGGTATCTCCTGATGGACTTTGGCCTGCAGAGAATCAACAAGAAAGGATAACTTGTGCTTTGGAGAAGTGTGGAATAAAGCGCTGGGAACTGTATTCTGTAGATAATTGTAATTGCAAAGATATGCCGTTAGGCATTCCAGATGGCTCAAGCTTGCAGCTTCAACTTCTGCCTTAAAAGATAGAAAGAGATGAAAATCTCTTCTTATATTCCTGGTAAACAAGGGTCAGGAGATATAAACAGGCTGCCACTTTTCTAAAAGTAGTTCGCAAACACATTCAATTCACTGTTAAGGTTTCTTTTAGGCAACATCCGTAAATCCTTGTGTTCGTTGGTTTGAATTTGTGTTGTTAAAGTTCGACTCAGATTGCTCAAATTTCAATCATTAAGTTCATTGCAGGACATATGTTGGAAATTAAGCCCATGGCTGTTTAGAATCTTCTTCCTAGCATGCACAATGCAATTGAGTCGTTTAGGGTTAATTGGTATAAAATTTAGACAAATCAGTGCTCTTTAAACGCTCTTGGATTGCCTTCTTTAATGGATCGTCTTTCTTCTTCTATAGTGTTTCTTCTCATTCCTCTCATTTTCTCGTGTGGACTCATGGTATACTTTTGTTTTGGTAATGAATTCGGTTCCAAATCTACCCTATGAACTTAAACAAGTCAGTGCAGTTTTCTATCCTATTGCATTGAGCAAAATAGTTTTCTTTTTGTATTGCTCCTTGCAAGGGGCAATTTGTTAGGGAGAGAGTGGGTTATAGTATTCTAAGGCATATTTTGAGCATATCTAAGGATCTAACGGCTATATATTATAGTGCTTTTCTGGCGGTAATTTTTTTTGCACTTTTCAAGGTTTTTAGAACTCAAACAACAGTTTTAATCTGGGTTTAAGGTCCAATTCCAATAATGCTTCAAAAAACCAACGAATGTGCTCTATATTGATTTGTTCTAAAAGTCACTGCCTTTTTGTGACTACCACACAGAAGGCCGACTTGATGCTCTGGTTCCCCAAAGTCCTGCCCGCATTCAGCCCTGTCGTTTTGTGCTGGGATTTGCAGGACACTTGTTTGATTGAATTGGGTTTTGTTTTCCTTCTGGAAGAAAGATAATACCATATAGTTGATCTAGGCAGCCTGTGAAGTACTTCTCAAGAGCCTCCGGTTTTTGGAACTTGAATTCGAAAGAAGCAAAATGGAACTATGAACTGGGTTCTTTGATTCAGTGTCGAAAGGGGTTTAAATTCGTAATAAGATAGATAGATAGATAGATAGATAGATAGTATTTTTACGTCATGCCACATTGGCAGTTACATTAACGTTTGTGCCCCAAAGCAACCTCAAAAACATGCGCCTCAAAAACATGTACTAGCTCTCCATAGACGCCCTGTGAGTGCCCTTCGCCTGTTTTACGATCCTACTCTTCCGTCCCACTCCAATCGTCTTGTATTCTGAGTACATCTCTTCATCTTTTAAAGTACGCACAGAAGAAATCTGGAAAAAGAGCCTCTAATCAGCTATAAAGAAAAGACTAGGGCATCTCTATATGCAAGTCCGTCAAAAAGCACATAGATATATTTGTAAAATGGATGCTGGAATTGCTTACAACAAGATTTTATCTGCAAAAGCATTTTGAGAAAAACAATGTATCGATAGACCTACTTACCAGATATTTTGAATTGGCAGACTTGCAATCCTTCCTTGTGTGCAGAAAACATAAAAAGCATAGATGATTTGCCATAGATGGAGTTTGAAGATTTGGGGAACTTTACAAGCTTTAACCAATGCCATAGCTCAAGACTCACAAGTTAGGACTTCGCTGAAGCTTTTGGGCACACTCTTAGCTATTGTTCCTTATGCAGGAACTCCTACGTTAAGTTATGGCTAAGGAGATCCAGCAGAAAAATAAGCTAAGCTGCTTATAGAGACTTCTAGTAGTGTTTTCCTCAGCTCTATTCGTCATCCAGCTTGCTCCTGCAGTTTAACTGGATTAGGGAAACGATTTGGAAGCAAAAGAAATGCAAAATGTCAAGATCCGTTGGGGAAAAACTTACAATGTCAAAAAGCCGTCGTTGTTCGCCAAGGATTCGGCTATGGGATTGATCCACGGCAAAAAATGCCCTGCAAACCAGTATTGCCCACCGTGATTAACAAACAGAGCAACGCCACTGCAAAAAATGCCCTGCACAACCAGTATCGCCCCAGTGATTTAGAAACAGAGGAACGAAAAGGGCAAAAAGGGCAAAACTGCATGCACAAATGTTTAGGAGGTCTGCACCTCCGAGATTGGAAGCGCCTCACAAAATTTTAGAGGCGTCTCACGAAAAGAAAAAAACAAAAACAATGAAAGAAGGAAAACCAGGAGGGGAAAAACAAAGCCTAGCATTGTTGGGCTTTACTTGGAAACATGTAGATGGTACGCATGCATGCACAAACCTAAAACTGTAGCAAATCTAAACCTTAAACCTAGCGGTGGAAGATGTGGCATGACCATATTGAGGATTGCAGTTGCATGTTGACGTATACATAGGTTGTGTTTCAATATTGACTTTTGATTTATGTATGGACATGTGCCAATGCCTTTTCCCTAATGTTGTCTACGTTCAATGCTGAGGAAATAATTACATATATCAACCACTAAGGATGTCTTTTTATTTCAAGTCAATTTTCCATTATTCTTATGGTATAGTAATAGTGCCTAGCGTTGCTAGGCAATTGTTGAAAATCTTTATGTTTGGGTTATGCTTCATGGTACCAAGCCCAACATTGCTTGGCCAGTGTTGGAAACCTATTAATGAACAAATAATATTCATATAAAGCAGTAGAATATTGGTGTGCTATGAGAGATTTGTGTGCTAGGGCTTTGTGTTTGTAGGGGCTATGAGGAATATACATGATATAAAGCAAACCAAGTACATCATTGGTGGTTTGTGAGGATTTGTGCGCTAGGGGCTTTGTGCTTGTAGGAGCTATAAGGGTTTGTGCTTGTGTTTGTAGGGTTTGGATGGAAGAGAAGTTTATCATGACATACACGTGTATGCACTAACAATGTGTATGCACTAACTTTGTGATTGTAGGAGCTATGAGGGTTTCTGCTTGTGTTTTTGTACGGTTTGGGTGGAAGAGTTTATCACGACATACACATGTATGCATATAATGCATATAACTGACAATGCTTACGTAATGCATGTTCATGAAGTTCAAGGAGACCTTTGTTATACTATTGTTCTTTGACAAAAAAAAAATTGTCTCATAAATGAGATGGTGAGGTACAATTTTAAAATAAAAAATAATTATAATTATAATTAAAAATACAATCACAAAATACAATCATGAATACAATCAAAATACAATCATGGATTGTAATTGTAGTTCATGATGGCTTTCAAAATACAATCATGGATTTTGCTAACATGTTCAAAAGCAATTTACCATGTAAGTGGCCTTCAAAATACAGTCATGGGTTTTGCTAATATGTAGCACATTAAAAAGCAATTTACCATGTAAGTGGCCCTTTACTTGTCACCAATGTGCTTGTGCTGCTTCAGACCCTAAACAATAACCTATGAAGCATATATGCAGTCAACAGTCCCTTTCTCAGTAGCTTGATATTCAAATCTGTATCGATCCAAACAGCATGTTCTCCGTACCATTTAAGCACTGCTAAACAATGATAACGCAGCTGCAGCATGGTCAAATTTAACCATGAAACATCTTTCAACATTCTTTAGATCTGAAATTAGAATAAGTAAAATGTAACGCGAATGCTTCATGCAGCTTAATCCCCTTTGGAGTCTGGATATAATTATGCCATCTATGGGCACCTTTAGGACAGAGGTGTTCCTGAACCCTTGCAGCAGCTTTACCATTCCCATATGTCAAGAAGTAATTGGAATTACCTCAAGTAGCCTCTCTGTATAGCCCAATGTATGTCTCCCAAGTATTGTAACTTGAGTGAAAGGATCAGTAGTATCATCTCTCTCAATTGCTCTCTCATAGTTGGGGAGAACCACCATATCAACATCAGAAGAAATATCCGCAATAATCTTCTCAGAGAATATTCAACAGCTCCTTCTGCAGGATGCAGAAGTTCATCTATGTCAAGATGAATAATCCAATTCATACATGTATCCCTAGCCATGACTATTGCCATCTCCATGTTAAGGGATTGCCTAACAAATAACTCATAATTGCATGGCCTGATAAAGAAAAGCTTGACAGCCAAGTTCCGTTTCATATTCTACTCTTAGCCTGCTTACCAAGCAGAGAATGGCAATAATGCAAAAAGCTCAAAATTTATGCCCTAAATTGTAAATCGTTGCTTGCACATCATTCACAGAGATTGCTACATTGACTTATCCATAGTTACCTAATGGTCGCTACAGAAATAATCTCATCTCCCTCCTCCAATATTACACAATAAAATCCACGAAAATTTAACCGATTCAATGTGGACCTAAAAGTTGGAAAGATCAAATAATTAGTCATCAAAATGAGAGAATAAGACAAATGTAGACTTGCATGTTTTAATACTTACTGACAGTTGTAGACAACATGAGAAATCACTTCAATGTCTGTAGCTGGATCTACCATTGGACAGAAACATTCTTGCATAACATCTAATGCAATGGCTAATTTGCTGCCATCATCATTTAGGTAATCATACTTGGCTTCTTTGTCTTGCTCTGTTGATCTCAACAATGTCCAGGTCAATCCATCATCAAGATAACTGCACATAACCTGCACATAACTGGAAATACGATGAAAGAATTAACATGGGAACCTCAAAAGTTCGAGTGTTTTTACTTTAAATTGCAGATGAGAAGTAATTGCACACTCAGACCACTTACCTTCTGACAAAGCTTCCCACAGAAGCATTTTGAACTTCCAACTCTAATGCCTTTGGGTGTTAAACACGATACATGATCTGCAACAAAAAAAGGAGATTAGCATGTTTGCTTGACATTAGAAAAGGCATATTCAACGAACTGTCACTCACAGTTTCGTTCACATTGACTGCAACAGTGTCGTTCACTACCATCGACATCCTGGGAACGGGAACAGTTCCAAACGCTACACGTTGACACTCTGAAAGAGACCGATTATCCTTTAGGAACATATTTGCTGCAGGTCTGTGAAGTATAGAAAACCAAATGTGAAGGTGAATTTTTTATATCCTTCTTTCCATGACTAAGCTCAACCCTATCCAGGTCTTTCCACAATATATCCCAGCATATTGCGAAGGTGAGTTATTAAGAGTATCCGTCCTTTGGGAAGGAGGAAATGATCCTCATATGCATCCGTAGAAGCAAATTTTCCACGAATTCAGAAGAGATCCATCAGCCCAAATACAGTGCTGCGTTTAGCCTGAAACACATGCCAGGAAATCCTAAAAAATTGAACTGAAAATGTATACATTATTCTCAATATTTAAAGCTTAGTATAGACACTAGTAATGGTGCCCAGCGTTGCTGGGCATAAGTTGAGAGCCTGTAAATGCTTTGGGATGCAGTGAGAAAAGCCCTATCCCTTTCCCTTTCCCTTTTGCTCTATCCCGCATTTCAGTTTTTCTTATTTTCTCTACTTTTTTTTTTTTTCTTTTTTTTTTTTTCCGTCTTTCTCACATGTTTCCTTGTTTTCCCATCCCTTTCCTTCCCCCTTCCCTGTTCCCGATAATCTTTTTCCCTTCCCTTTTGCTCCTTTCTCCATCTTTTCCCTCTTCTCTTTTTTCTTTGCCCTTTCCCCTTCCCCTTTCTCTTTTTTTATGCCTTCTCTTTTCCCCACCTTTTTTCCATGTCTTCCCTTTTTCTTAACCTTTTTCTCTTTCGCCCTTTTCCATGCCTATTTTCCCTTCTCTTTTCCTCGCCTATTTTCCCTTCTCTTTTCCTCCTTTTCCCACTCTTTTCCTCTTTTTTTGTGTAACCTTTTCCCTTCCATTTTTCTTTTCTCCCTTCCGTTTTTCATGCCCTTTTTACCTTCCCTTTTTCCATCTCCTCACCCTTTCCCTCTTTCCCTTTTCTATGTTCCCTTTGTCTCTTCCCATTTTCCATTTTCCTCATTTCCTTTTTCCCGTGCCTCTCTCTCTTTCCCCCCTTTTCCATTCTTTTTTTCCCATGCCCTTTTTCCCACCCTTTTCCCTTTTCCCCATGCCTTTTTGCCCTTCACATTCTCTCTTTCCACTTCCCTTTTCCTTTTCCCCCTTTTCTTTCCCCTTAAGAGATCGACGCATGACCAATCACAATGTTGGTAAGTCGTGCAATAAATCTAGGCCTTTGAATGCATCCAGATGATCTCGGCCATTCAAATTAGGGCTCGATGCACTACGCACTTACGGTATAACATTATAATATAAGATTCTTAAAGTTCTTGAATGATGGTTTCTAAGCCATAAGACGAATTGGATTTCTGTTGTACTGCATTTTTGGGTTGCCCCTAAAGGGGCAAACCCTTGTTTATGTGGGTTTTTGGCATATCCTAGGTATATACTGGAATATACCTAAAATATGCTGGTGACTGCTAAAAACCCACTGTTAACTGTAAATGCCAGGTCACCTTCCTTGTGGATGGCGGATGCTCCAACCGGGTAACTGGCAGGGCCCTGGGCTTACGGGTCCGATAGATGCGATGGGTGCAGCTGATCCCACCGCATCACTGTACAAGATCGATGTTCACTACAGCTATAAAAGGAATCCACTGCTCGGCAGTTGGAAGAGCATTTTTCGAACATATCTAAATGCAAATAACACAGATCAGAAAGGGATAATTTAGAAGCAAAGTAATAATCACAAAGCCCTTGTTTCAGTGGTGAACATAACGGAATAATCCTTGATTCAAAGAAACCTTGTACAGATAATGCATTCAGACATGCCTTCCGGCAGTGTTTTCCGGCCTGCAGAAGTTTAATCCACTCTTCTCTCATCAGAAGATCAGGGGCAAGTCTCTTCAGTTTTTTACAGAGTATTCTGGTGCCTATACAAAGTCGGACTCCATCGCCCATTACACAGATAGAAGTAATGTGCCGGAGTAGATATGTTTAACACAAATCTCAGGGATAGCTCCAGCCACATTGGGGAAAAAAAGGGGAAGATTCTGGGCTCAGCTACAAAGATCATTTCCGTCCTGCTTGATTTCCGACGCCCTTACAGCTACAAATGCAGCTCTTTTGACAAGGCTAACAGAAGTATGATCAAAGCTTGTGTGTTAATGCCAGAGTTTTTCGCCCATAGCTAAAGATCTAAATAATAGAAGGGATGAGTCAAAGATCTTCAGTCAAGAAGGTTAACAGATGAGTAGAAGCAGAAATATACCTTATTTGCAAGCGCCGGACTCCATCGCCCTTAGGTCTAGAGCTCTGTCGTTTAACCTTGCCGGATACAAAGATTCGGATTTATAGGGAAGCTGTTCATGCATGAAGACATGCAAAGAGTTAAACGTATATGCAAAGATCCAACAAATGCAGATGCATGGAGCGGAATGTCATTCAGAGATAGCGCCATAACCAGAAACTTGAATCGCCAGAACCAACAAACGCTCAGTACATGACTTTCTTCAGCAAATGCAAGTAATAAGGCGCCTATACAGGTAAAACAGAAGAGTCTCATCAGGGATATCCATGCAACAAGAGTTCTTGAAGCGTGAATCTACCTTTTTTAGAGCGCCGACTCCATCGCATATTGCTCAGTAAGAAGCATGACAAAAAGGCTTTATCAGCAATATTTTGCTTGGTAATCCGGCGCCTGTGCAGCTGCAAATGAAAAGGTCTTTATCACTTCATATGAAAAGACTAATAGAAGAGCAAATCTACCTTCTGAGTAAGCGCCGAACTCCGTCGCCCATAGTCAATGATCTCTGTTGGAAAATCAAGCAGATATGGAGCCGCAGATTTATAGCGAAGTAAGGCATGCATTTACATATGCAAATGGCCGGAATAGTCATGCAAGATCGAAGACATGCAGTTGCATGGAGGGGATGGGTAATCGGAAGACAGCGCCATAGCTGGAGCTTCGGCCTGGTCGCCATGGCTATGGCGCTTCAGCTAAGGCGTAACATTACCCAGAATCGATCATTACCCAGACTGTCGGAATAGAACAGTTTAGTTTTTTGCCAGAATCGTACTGCCAACTGGTCGCCCGTTATGTTTTTCGTATGGTCAGACAGAGATGCAGGGTAAATTTTAAGGCCCTTAAATGTTTTATGATTGCATTAAGGGTTGGCTAAACTATGGAAAATACCAAAAGCTCAATAATTTGTGTTTGGCGAATTTTGATGAAATAGAGCTCTTGAATTATCTTTCAACTTGGCTAAAGTTCAAAGATTATAGCTTCTATGTATTCTTGTGTTGGCGATTTTTTGGTGGTAGTTAAAGATACAAGTTTTTACCTTCATTTTCTAAGTGTGTTTCATTGGTTTCCTAAACTCCCATTGAACGAAGTGCGTTTCATGGTTTCGTAAAACGATAAGTGCAATATGCCTTAAAATATTGTAAAGTACATAAGTCTAGAATTTTATCCTCAATTATCCATTTCCAAGCTATAACTCCATTTTGTAGTAGTGCTTAACATCTTTCGCACTACGTCTAGCATTTTATCCTCAATTGCCCATTATCCTCAATTGCCCATTTTATCCTCAATTGCCCTATTTCTAATGCACACGAAATTGAGATATCTTCAACCCTACAATATCTATGTACATCTAATGGTGGATCTAATAGTGGTTCACTCGATTTTCTGACTATTTGATCCCTGTATCTATCTCGAACTCCTATCTCGATCTTGTTTCACGTTTGTACAGTGTAGATCTATGAGTTAGATATATTAGAAAGGGTGGCATATTTTTTGTTGTAATTTTTTTGACATTGGAGATGATTTTAAATGTGATATGTAAATTATAAAAGTAATGTGAACATTTGCAATGGTAATGCCTTCAAATAAAAATATTATATATCATATATCAGAGGTCGAATGTTACTGTAGCAATGGAAAACGACCGATTTTGCCTAATCCCTCCATTCTAAGATGCCAAGATTCCTTGTCAATTGGTATGCAAGAATGATGTACATGATATCATGTTAACTACTAGGTTTAGATTGCTAGAATAAACTTCCAAATGAATATTAGGTTTAGCTATATTGCTGGAATGGGATAAGCTAGCAATAAGGCAAATTACCTAGACTTCCTAAGACTTCCTAAGGTCCATTTAATTATCCCATTTGTCAACATTCCTATGCATCCGTCCATTAAATAACAAACGAAATCCTATTAAATAATTGTACCTAGATGTACCTCGTAGGAAGATGTTCCTATTAAGATTCCATTTACCAGATGCCTTGTACAGACTAGGATTCCGTCTAGTTCGTAGGCAGGATTTAATCTAGGTACAATTGCCTTATAATTTAGATGTAAGTTTAAATGGGATAAGCTAGCAATAACACAAATGGGCATTATCCGTTTTGTACAGACATGTAATCCGTTGGCATTTAAAACGTCAATGTTAACTCTATTTTCAGGCTTCACAGACCTCCAACGGCACCAATTTTCAGTACTCCGGCCTTGGGCATTTTGATCTTCATGTACATAGACTTTTTACTTGCAGTCTGGATTGGATATTAAGTTGTTCCCAATCCAAAATTCCATCAATGGCTTCAGAGCCAATAGTCTTGCTGGAGCAGAAATACTCCTGGATGGTTTCTGATTTTTCTACAAAGTTCTTTGATATTGTTGACTGGCCATGTGCATTAATCCAAAATTGGGGAAAAACAATACCAGTTGCGATAAGTACATTTTCAGGTGGAAAATGTGAGCGCAACTCAGTGACCAAGTCATTTGTGACCTACATACAATCCAGAAGTATTAGAAAACATACAATTTCAAAATTAGAAAGGATTTCCTCTCTTTTTTCCAAATTATGTCTACGAGATGATTGAAATACTTACTTGTCTCATATGAAGCTTAACCTTTTCCACATACTTAGGCATATCAGAATTCTTAAAGTCGCATTTTCGATAATGACCTCCTCTACCTCCTTTCTTTCTAACATACGTTCGAATAAATTTACCTTTTACATAGATGGATAATATGCCACTAGGGTCGTATTGCAAAAAGCTTTATTGTGATCCAACTGCTGCCATCTTATTCCATAGGACAAATAAATCTTTATGCAACTGGAAGCAAGATTCTCCGGTCAACCTATTATCAAGATATAGATTCTGAAGCTCCGTCTGCATCATTTTCCTAGCCAGTGTGTATTCAGGAATGAAAATATTCTTATCCTGTGAAATCTTTATCAGATAATTCAACTTGGACAAAAGAGGCTTCAATGCAAACAATGTTAGAATAGTTTCAAAGTCTGTCAGAATTTGTAAAAGTTCGCTCGCTTTCTGTGCAATATTACTGTCTTCATCAAAACTCATCTCATCTAATAAACCAACCAATGAGACGTATTCTTCGCAGAGACGTTTGACAGGCCCGTGTAAAGAAATCCAGCGTGTGGTTACATCCTTCAAAATTTTCTTTCCATCAGTCAATCCATCAGCAAAAGCTCGAAATGCTGCACACCTTTTGGAACTCTTACTAAAAAATTTATACGAGGTTCTAACGGCCAATTCTACCTTGGCAACAAGCGGAGAATCTGAAATTGTCTTGTATGCCAAGTTTGTTCTATGGCTCATGTAATGAATCATGTTCAAATAAGGTGCAAGCTTAGACTGCAACCTTACCCCTAATCCAGTTCTGCTGCCTTGCATCACGGCAGCACCATCAGCACCAAAGCAAACTAATTTCCTCGCACATTCTAACTTATTCAAGCCTGCAACATTAGATAGACTATCAAGAAGAACATTAAACAATGCTTCTGCATCAGCACTCAGAGCAAGCTTCTGAATCCCTAAAAAGTAGGACTTGCGTTGAAAATTAACCACTGCATAAAGATGCATTGCAACCCAAGCAGTATTGTCAACTGCACTCACCTCGTCCATAGATAAAGACAAGAAATTAGCATTCTTTGCTACTGTTTTGAACTCTACCTTCAAAGCTTCATTGATATAATTGGCGAACTCCCAGCCAGCTGAATTACTCCAATGATAAATGGGACATAAGGGAACTTTTTGGGCAAGTAAAAAAGAATGCAACTTTGGATAATCCTTCATAGGCTTCCCATTCTTAAGCAAGTGAAAAACTGATCGCATTTGAATTACCTTGGCATCAAAGTTCAATCTATCCTGCCTGGAAAATAACATATAAGTCGTATTTAATTAAAGTGGGACTCATTCCATTCCCACTTTTTTGCGGAACTCTGTTAATTTACACAAAAAGAAGCACCTCGACCCGAAAATTGGCCATAATTGCAATTTCTGTCTATTAGTGTGCATCCAAGATTTTCTTCCAGTTTTCCTAGATAGCATGGCGAGATGAAGACAATGCAACGTAAACATAAGAATTTCATTACCAAAGGTTCTAATGGAAAATTAATTTTTATTAATAAATTGAGTCGAGAACAAGAACAATGCAACTCAAACATAGGAATTTCATTATAGATTGAAACCAAAGTTCTAGTTGGAAAAGATTCTTAGTTGAACATTTTGGCTCTATTTTCTTAGGTGGGTAGACAAGAGATCACAAATTCCAACGAAAATTAAACAAATTGTTTACTTAATCACCAAAAAATACTAGTTTTGAGATACCTTATATTTATAAATGGGCTCATTACAATATATATTACAGTGGGTGAAGAGACCATAGTGGTCGTATGGGCACAATGATTACACCCTCTTCACACATGAACCTCCTAGTGCAAAGGGCGCGTGGAGCTCTCTCCAAGTCATAGAGCAACTTACAGACGATAGAAATTTGTATGAGAAGTTCCTTCATGGGTCACGTGCTTGTATGTCCAACTGATGTCACCACCCTCTTCTCGGTATCTTTCTTCAATGAATTGGTCTTTTCATTGCTCCCAAGCATGTACTATCCGGTCGAGATAAGTTGCCAAAAGACAAAAATCAAGTTAGTCAAGGATGCTACTGTGCAAAAAAATAAAATAAAACACAGCTTCTTAGGGCCATTTTTTGGAAAATGCACGTAAGCCGAGAGCCTTTCGACTCGGCGGTCGAGAAAGGCATCTCGAAGGGAAAAAACACAGGTCGGGAAAGGACTTTTCTCCGCTGAAGTCGAAAGGCACCAAGGCAAAAACGCAGGTTTTGGGGGGAAGGCCTTTCGACTCGGGCGAGTGAAAAGGTACTCAAGCTTAAAAACGCAGTTTTAGGGGTCGAGAAGGTCTTTCGACCGCGAGTCGAAAGGCACCAAGGCTAAAAACGCAGTTTTAGGGTCGGGAAGGCCTTTCGACCCCTCGAAGTCGAGAAAGGCAACTCAAAACTAAAAACGCTGGGTTTTAGAACCGAATAGCCTTCTCGACTGCGAGTCGAGAAAGGCAAAATTTTAAAGCTTAAAACGCAGGTTTGCCGCTTGAGGAAGGTTTCAGAGTGAAAAATGCGGTTCTAAGGCCCTCAAAAAAAAAAACGCAGATCTAAAGCTCTCAAGATGAAAAACACAAGTCTAAGGCCATTTAGAGTGAAAAACACAACAGTCCAGAGGAGGTAAAAATGAATAACTTTCAAACATCATATCATAATACTATACCTTTGTTCAAATGTAATCAAACATACAACAAATGTGGCGAACCTACTTGCCTACAAACATAGTTTTCTACCTCCAATATCATAGAGTGCAAATCATTATTAGTTGCACCATATCATATGTATTTTCTAAGTCGCACCATACCTATGCATTTTCTATGTATACATAGACCAAAAATAGAAACCCCCCCCCCCCCCCTCCCCCCCTTCCCTTTTTAGTATGTCAATGTTTTCTAATAAATACAATATCCTATGCTATATATTTTTCTAATAGACCATCCCCTATGGCAACATAATAGACCATCCCCTACGAAAAAATAGACCATCCCCTACGAAAAAATAGACCATCCCCTATGGCAACATAATAGACCATCCCCTACGAAAAAATAGACCATCCCCTATGGCAACATAATGTTTAACAATGTTTAAGGTGTGAATACTTTTTTTTTTAAACGTATTTTTTTACCCCACTTTATTCTAATACCCCACCCTTTTTCTGCCCATGCTGGAAATTCAAAAAAAAAAAATTCAAACGTATTTTTTTACCCCCTTTTTTCTAATAGCCCGCCTTTTTCCCGCCCATGGTTGAAATTCAAAATTTGGTACACACCTTTGAGGCGAAAATCCTTTGTACCGGTTGGACTCTTTCTTTCAGGAAGAAGCTCCCATAGCCATAGCTCCCACCGGAATTGACCCCCAACGAGAAAAGCTTCACAGCTATGGAGAGCCGACATAAGCCTCTAAATTTTTTATTTTCCCATGCAGAAAAAAGTTGAGATCCGGCACCGTCGCCATAGCATCGTCCCATTTGGAAGGTGGAGCCTGTTTCATTAACTGCCCTGGAACATACCTCGGTGAGAATCGGCCCATTGCTACTGGCCGCTTTTAATGCTCCATTATTGCCGGAATTAGAAGTTCGCCATGGCGGATGAGGGAGAAGTTAAAAATGCGGAACTTCGAGCCGCTCTTATCGCGCCGTTCTTGAAGCGGCTTGGAAGGATTAGCTCATTGTTTTCTTGTAGATCCATTTTACGATGCAAGCTCGTGCTCGTTGAATTCGGCCGCTAATCTTGAATGTATGGAAGCTGAACCAGCCGAATATCTTCTTCCGTCGGGGCTTAGGCGATGGTCTAGGAACTCCTCTAGATGATTCTACACCAAGAACATAAAAATGCGTCGACAAACCTTTTGAGATATAGATTTGTTGAACATGAGTCGTTTGACAAGCTTTTGAAAACCTGATTTGTAAGCCTGCTACCCTACTGAATCCAAGACTTGAAGAAGTTCCTTTAAGCCCATTTGCCAGAAGCGAGTGCTCCATCTTTGGGAAGGCGAGGAACGGGACTTAATATTGACGATTCTAGTATGACAGAGGTAGGACTGCCTTGCTTAGATTTGAAATACATATTGGAAGAGCCCTCTTTTTGAGCTCTAGAAGCCAAGGCACGAGCTTCCATAGCCATGGCTAGGCCGGAATGGCTATGGTGATAGAGGAGACAAAGATCCGTGAGGGGCGTGGCCTAGATGACGGGGCATGGTAGCGGTGTGCGAAAAGATGATGAGATGAAGGCAAGGGCAGGGGAAGAAAAGAGGCAGGGGCTGCTGCGCTGCTGCGGCGAGGCCAAAAGGCGATTTGTAAGCTAATGTTACGAAGGTGTTCTTGGATTCACAGAATGTGACCTGAAACTCAAATTTTGGGAGCGATTTCGAAGCCCATTGACTTCGAGGCGCACATGGCTGGCATGCCTCTGCTCCTCTTCTTCCGCCACTAACATTCCACATGCGTTCTTGAATGAGTGCGTTAGGGGGTTTTATTAGTGGAGCCTTCGTACCATCCCGATCAATCACTAGTCCATTTCTCCTCTTCTCGACTCACTAGTCGAGAAGAGAAGAATGATTTATATTTTTTATTAGTTATTTATTTAATTAAATTAATTAAATTATTTATTTTTTTATTAGTTATTTATTTAATTAATTAATTAAATTATGCCCCCCTTCCCTTGCCCTTGCCCCTCTTCTCCCTTGCCCCTTGCCACCTTCCCCTTGCCCCTTGCCCCTTGCCCCTTCTCCCCCTTGCCCCTTGCCCCTTCTCCCCTTGCCCCCTTCTCCCTTGCCCCTTGCCCCTTCTCCTTCTTCTCCTTCCCCTTCTTCTCCCTTGCCCCTTCTCCTTCCCCTTCCCCTTCCCCTTGCCCCTCCCCTTTCGTTCCCCTTGCCCCTTGCCTCTTTGCCCCTTCTTCTCCCTTGCCCCTTCTTCTCCTTCCCCCTTCCCCTCCCCCTTGCCCCTCCCCCTTTCGATCTCACCTCGCTCAACTTTCTGAAATTTCTGAGTCCCATTTTCAGGCCGAGTCCCAAAATTCAAGATTTGTCCCACTTTAATTAAATACGACTTATATGCAATGGAGTAAGTTTGCTCTGCTTTTGCTCAATCTTTAACAAATTATCTTTATACTCTTCCACATTTTTTCTATGCTTATTATCAGGAACCCATTCAATGATCTCTTGCTGCTCACCATTTTCATCTCGTATCATGAACCTCTTCTTGCCATGGTGTTTCATAATGCCATCATACTTGCATTGGATAAGGACATCTCTACTACGTGCCAAAGAGCAGACCTTACACCTGACCCACTCTCCTCCATCTACAATCGCTTGCTCAATATAAGGAAATTCTGTTACCCAATCTTGTCTAAAAGACCGACCAATAGCATATGCATTTTTCCTTTTCTTCCGTAAGCCCCTAGAAGAAAGGAGTGGCGCATCATTTGAATTGTCCAAGCAACCATTCTTATCATTGCTTGAAGGTGTTATGTTACTGCATTTGGGATCTGCATCCTTTGACACATTAGAATAGTCAATTATACTTCTTTGTCGTGACATTTCTGCTTGCTGAATTTACACAGTCCTGCAATAAATACAGAATAAAGCCAGTATGAGAAGCAAGAAAGCACTGTTTAAAAGAAGCAAGAAATATGAGAAGCCTCTTTAAGGACTGTGGGCATAGATGCTTGGTAATGCAAGCTGCATAGAAAGGAAAGGTTTCCAATAGTGCACTCTCAAGCTTTAGAACTTCTGCGATATATACCCTCAAAAACTTCTGGCTTTATAACTTTTGACAGAAACTAGAATGATAAGTGCAAGGAATTGAACACATTTATAGCAAAGATTTGATGATATCCATGGAGATTCCAGTTCAGGTAACACACAGTAACAGAACGGATCCATAAAAAATTCACACAAAATCGTCAAGCAAAATGTTTCTTTACCTGAAATACTCCATCTAAAGCAAGTGCACTGATTCGAATATGATGTTCTGAGTTGCCTGTAAACATAAATCGAGTGCAAGCCATGAATAATATGTGCTTTGATAAACAGATAAAAGCTTTTGTATGAAAGCTTACTGATTATTAGCAATCCCGAATCCCCATTTACATACAATCGAAAGACTTCAAGCTTATAATCTACAAGATCTAGATAATGATTCGTACCTCTTACGGATGAATGAAGTAGAAAAATATGGCTATTTCGTATTCTAATGGCATGCAGATCCGTCCTCATTGAAGGCGAATCGGCTCACCTACCTCGACTGTTACAATTTTCGAATGGCAAAGTGTCGACAAATTTTCGAATGGAAAAATTTCATGTTGTCGATTTTTCTCTTTTTTTTAAACAATGGTCCTCTATCACATTTCGCCATTTTTTTCAACCGTGGTCCTAAAATTTTGCCATTTGGCGATTAATCGCCACTCTTTGACACCATGGAGATAGGTGTAAGACTCTTATTGCCGCATGTGTCTACCTACCCTTTTTTTCCCGTTGAAGAAGCCCTTGTCATAACCGTTTATTGTGGTGATAACCTTTTAAGGTAAGGCTTCCATTTGAAACAAGGTTAGGTTTCTATATGAAGTGAAGTATGTTTTTGAGCTTAGGGTTGCTGACGTGTATTCTTTTGGCAAGGTGGAGGTATGAGCCCCCTAGCCGTTTTTTCCAATTTCCTTCCCTAGTGGTTCCTGTGTTGTTAAAAATCTTTCTTGCCTTGTTGGGTTAAGGGGATCAATTCCTACATTCAGGGACTTCAAGTTAGTGGTTTGATCCCTCGTGAGGTATTGGGCCCCCCTTGGTGGGGTGGTTAACCTTAATTATAATTTTTTTACCCCTTTGTCCATGGTGGTGGTACGAGTTCCCCCCATTTTATATGATTAGCACAGTTTGTCAGCAGGCTGATTGCTGCCACGGTTTTTCCCTCGAAAACCCTTCGGGGCGGGGGTTTTTTAATCCGGGCAGTAATCCGCTTGCTGCGTTTTTGTATTGGGTCCCATAGACCGATTGGTCTCCGTGGACGATAAAAGTACCTTCCTTCCTTCCATGACTATTTTATCTCTTTTTTCCTTTTTCTTGTTGCCTTGCCTTGGTGGTTATGGTGCTTAGCTTAGGGGCTTGCCTCTAGGCTAGTGATCCTAGGTTCAATCCCTTTATATATGATGATTCGCTTAGTGGAGCTAAGAGTCCCCAAAGTGTGATGTGTTTCTTTTGTTTGGTGGAGGCTCTTATCTAGCCTTGTTCCTTTGTACCTATCTTGTAGCCCTCTCTTCTTCGTAGTGGGGCATGGTTAAGGGGCAAGCTCCAAGGCATGTGATCAAGGGTTCAATCCCTTCACATAGTCTTTGCATGTCAGAACCACTTTAGCGGAAGGAACTCGAATTTAGCCATCCATTACATTCCTATTATGACAAAAAAGACAACTCATGATTGCCAACTTTAGAACCACCCACAAAATGTAGTTGCATTCTCAACTATGGACGTTCATACTAGGTTCAATCTTTAAATGTTTCAGATTGACAAAAAATTGGCAATAGCAGTTGGACATCTCTACTTGCTATCTCCGAAACCTATGTTATGTACACTTAGAAAGGTAGTGTTTTGATCGATTTGTTGAAGTAGATCATCATGCCGTAGGATATATCCTGCATGTGAAGACAGCCTGATAGAAACATATTTGTTCTTTTCACTGTGTATCTTCAACACCCGATAAGTTTTGCACCAAGTATTATATACACGAGTGCCTTTGCACTGGGCCGAAACAAAGAAATATCCGCGATGGTCTTGGCCATCGCGATAAATTTCTTGTAGATTTAAATATTGATTGTGAAAACATGACTTTACGGTTTGATTTAAACCACTTCACCCACATTAAAATGGAGGGCAACCCTCCGTGCGTAGCACCTTGTTTGTTCATTTTTGTTTTGGCAAGACTGGCCAAAGAGCAATTTTATTATAAAGGTTGAATATCATACTTTACGGTTAATTTTAATCATAAGATAATTCAGAAGGTTAGATGATGAATTTGGAGCACCTTGATGTTTATCTTTTTTGCTTTGCTCTATGTGAGTGTGTGGTCCTTCTGATGGTTTTTACTACTGGTCATATCTGTGATGGGAACTACATTAGCAAGGTTATGTTGTAGCCAAGGTCTAGAGGTCTGTCTTCGGAGAAGTAGTTCAGAATTGAGCAGTTGAGTAATGTCTATTGCCGTCTTCTTTATGGCTTTAAAAAAAAATTAAGGTTGTTTGCAAAGCGTAAATTGATGGAAATTAAAGGACAGTCAAAACTTAGTTGGTTTTTACAGATGGTTGTATGTGCATTTTCTCCTTGTTTGATCTCTTATTTGAGAATAATGAAACAATACATACACACTTTACTAGTCTTTTTTTTACTAGTGATGCACACTTTAGCATGTCGCGACACAGGTGCTGGTTTAGTGTTGATTGCCCTTCAAGCTACCCTTCATTGCCCTTCCCTTGCCCTTCATCGCCCTTCAAAAAATATTGGGATGTTCTTTATTTAGGTATTACATAATGAGCATATCGGCAATGTGATTACTGATCACACATGTTACTTATGAAGGTGCTGATTAGTGCTTGAATTTTATTTTTTTATACCATTAGCAAAAAAACACCCTATACCAAGAATTCAATAATCGACACCCATTCCAAGCTTCATCACGAAATGGTAGGTTTTCAATTGTGCTATGTTATGCAGCATGATGGAAAAATGGCTGATAAATTTACTTTTCTGAGTACTTTAAAAGCTGGTTGTGCTATAGTTTCCATACAATTTGGCATGTTTATATATGGACACATTCTTACAAAAGGTTCCATTATGATCTTGTTGTAGTAAGTGTCCTGCTTGATATGTATGGTAAAGCACTTATTAGAGCCATCAAAAATTTTCACAAATTGCAAAAGAAAGACGTGGTTTGCTGGGCTACAATGGTGGCAGCATATGCACAATATGATGAATGCTATTTTGCTCTACAACGCTTCCAAGACATGCATCAGACCAGATAAGTCATCTTTTTGAGCATCTTAAAAGCTACAGGGACTACAGAACAGGTTAGGCGAATTCATGAGCAGATCTTTAGAAGTAGTCTTCAAGCCAACATTGCGGTAGGAAGCAGTCTCATTGGTACATACACCAATTGTGGAAGTTTGGACGAGGCATATGGAGTTTTCTAAAAATTGCAGAATAGGGATAGGGTGTTATGAGGAGTCATGATTGCAAGATACATACACCATAATGAATGCACTTGTTCTAGACTGATTCCAGAATATGCAACCACAAAATACGAAGCCAGATAAAGCAATATATTTGAGAGGGGTCACCCTAGCTTTAAGATTGAAGGATCGCGAGCCGACAGCCATAGCGTCTAAATCTTTGGAGTCTTCATGATAAATCAAACATCTATACTCATAAGATAGCGTATGCTCATAAAACCCAGCAGTGGCTTCGTCTACTCCATGACTGCAACCTCTCGGAGATTGATGGTGAAGGTGCCTTCACTTGGTGCAATGGTCAAGTTGGTGGGGGTCGCGCAAGCTCTCGGTTGGATAGAGCTTATTGAAATGTAGATCACATTGCGGCACTTCCGAGGTCTCTTTTCGATTACGTCACCGAGAGATAACTTCGATTTGGACCACCATCCGCAATTCATTTTCGGGACGAGCCCTGCGGCGGCGGCGGCACGGAAGGACGTGTTTTCGCTTGAACGTGGAGTTCTTAAAGGATGCTGACTTTCAAGAACGTTGCAAGAATACTTGGACAACTGCCTTCAATCGACGTCGAGGTATGACTAGCATAGTGGATGCAATTGCGGCAGTCAAGGGTTTTGCCAAAGAATGGGGTCGAGAGTCTGCAGCAGCAGGTCGTGCTTTATTGGACACTTTGTATCAGGACTTGCTCCATTCTCGACATGGACGTCTTCCAAGTGTTCATGATCGTGATATTTTGGTACAGATCCAAGCGTTGGAGGAGGAGCAAATTCAGCAAGCAAAGATGAAGGCAGGTCTGCCTTGGTTTCGTGATGGAGACCGTTGTACGGGCTTCTTTTTTCGTGCAGCTAAGAGGCGTCGCATGACATCAACCATGTCCTCATTGCTTTTGCCGAATGGTTCGATGCTAACAGAGCCGAATGAACTCAGGCAGCATCTGCATAACCACTTCCAGACGTTTTTTGCTGAGAAACATCTTCCCTTTCAATCGAAATGCAAGATCTTTGTTTTATCTAGGATTTCCCCATCATCTACGGTGAGCAAATTGGAGTCAATTGAGGCGACTATGACGGTGACGATTTAAAATCGGCGATCTTTTGAACTGAAAAGAGGCAAATGCCGTGTTTGGATGGTTTGCCAATTGAGTTCTTCCAGGAGTATTGGGAGTGGCTGGAGCCAGATGTGTATGATGCTTTCTGTGACTTTCGGCGGTCCACTGCTTTGGATAGAATTCTAAACACAGGTGCCATCTCACTCATCCCCAAGATCAAGGATCCTCGGACTATTTCAGATTGGCGCCCATCACCTTATTGTCATCCCGTATATAAGATCTTCGCCAAGGCTTTTTGGAGGCGGGTAAAGGACATCTTGGCGAGTCCATCTCAACAACCCGGTCGGGTTTTCTTCCAAAGCGGTGCATTTTGAATAATGTTGCTGCTGCTTACGAGGGAATTTATTGGGCACGTAGGCAAAGCCTTCCAGTTGTATACCTTAAGCTTGATTTTGCAAAAGCTTATGACAGTGTCAGCTGGGAATTCATGCGTCGTTGTATGCTAAAACTGGGATTTGGGGAACAATTCACATCAGATATTATGAAGCGCATATCTACGCTTTCCGCGTATCTGTTCCATGGTGAGCGCCACATGCCTTTTCACTTTCGGTCGTGGTATTCGCCGGGGATGCCCTTTAGCACCATTGCTTTTCACAATTGTTCCAGAGGCTTTATCACAGTTATTCACCATTGCAATGACAGAGGGACTTCTCCATGGTCTTGCAATGGAGGACGACACACAAGAGGTTTGCAATCAATATGCAGACGACACGTTCCTCTACCTAGTCGCTAATGATGAGAATCTTGCTGCTGCCAAAATGCTTTTAGACACTTTTTCACTGGCTTCCGGTGTTCTTGTGGGGTGGCAGAAGTGTACAGCTTTGTGGACATTGGATAATCCGGCTCCGGCATGTGTTCACGATTATCCATGGAAATTACTTGCGCATGGACAGGCCATCAAGTTGTTGGGGATTCCAGTTGGCATCCATGTTACTATGGGGATCATTAGGGGTTTGGAGAAGCACTTGTTACGGTGGTCCCTTTGCTAAGTTGTCTCTTGCGTGTCGCATTCACGATTGGCCAAGTCGGTCCTTAGTAGTACCCATGTTTATATGGCATCCTTCTTGCTAGCACCACGGATCAAAGTGTGTGAGCTCATTGCAATAGTTGAACTTTATTTGGTCTTGAGGAAGGTCTTTGTGGTTAAGGTGGCTTGGTGAAGTGCATCCTTCAAAATGGGGGGGTGGTGCGGGTATGATGGACTTCTTCTTGAGCAAAGTGCTTATTTCAAAGTTCATTTGGAGACTCCTAAATGGTGAGGATGACTCTCTGGTTCCGCCTTCTTAGACAAGCTCTTGGTCTTTGTATCCCTCTAGGCAAGAAGGTCATCAAACCAGTCCTACCTTGGACTTTATTTCGGACTCTGCGGCCTTTTCCAAGCGCTTCTCCATTTTTTGCATGGCTTGTTGGCGGCATGGGAGGCGGTCGGACATCTTTTACGGCCATGCCCTCTATCCACACCCTATTGGAGACTCCATGGTGGTGGGCACCTGCTGCCTCAGACCCCTCGGCACCTCCATTGGCAGCCTCGGTTCATCCTCTTACCACGAGAGGCGATGGGTTCTTGCAGGTGTTGTCTCTATTCAAGCATGGTATGAGGAGAATTAAGCCCTCTTGTCTTGGCCTGAATTTGGGCAAAGTTCTACTCTCTCGTTGGGATGTATCTCTATGGGAGAAGGTCGCGGAAAATTTGCCTCTCATAGTGCAAGTTGGTGTTCTTTGAAAGGGTGCCATGGAATTTGTCATGAAAATATTCACAAAGGCAAGCAATTTGTCAGATCAGTATATCGCCTTCTTTTAGCACCACAACCCCTCCAGTTGCCAGATGGGTGGCACCTACATGTTCCACAACCCGCTTTGTGTCGTACATGGTGATGGCTTTGGGATAGGTTGCTCCACCCTAAAGTCTCTGTATTGTGGTGGCAGGTTATCCACAGGTGCCTGCGGGTTAATGCCTTTCGACATCGTTATGATCCTCGCATATCTGCAGTATGCCCGCTCTGCCTCTCGGACGTTGAGACTCTTGAGCATTGTCTCTTTTATTGTCCTGAGGTTCAACCAGCGTGGTCTTGGCTACAAGGTTTGTTTAACAGTACATTGGACTACCGATGCATCCTTTTGGCGTCCTATCCCAACGCATGGCCTCCAGCTAAACAAAGGGCATTTCATCTTGGTTCCGGTTGGCTCCTATGGTCGATATGGAAGTGTCGCAGACACCACATCTTTCAGGGCATTTATTCATCTGCACACAGTGTTATTACAGTGGCCCAGAAAAAGATATTGACAGCCTACGAGTGTTCTTCCCTTGACTCAGAACTGGTGGAACGCATCTGGATTCAGTATCTTCGAATTGATTCTTATCATTAGTCTCCTATTCTGGAGTAAGTACATTGTGCTCCAGGCTCGTGCTCCTGTGGCATCTCCGTGTGCTTACACAGTTAGATGAGACATGTAAATTTTGTACTTTTTCTCTGATTAATAAACTTTTTGGCTTTCGTCCTTCAAAAAAAAAAAATCCAGTCCACACTAGCCATGGCATCAACCAACTAGTAGTGACATCAACACAGGTCAATCCCTTATGCAGTCTTATCAGTTCATACTAGGATCGAAATCCATGATGACACTATCCGCCATGGAACACCAAGTATTTAGATCATAACACTCAGTTATCTATCCTATAGTACATATAAAGAATGATCAAGTCATGAGACCATTGGTCAACAGTTAGTGGAGAATACGCGTCCATAAACATAGCCAAGTTCTATCTATACTTTTTGCCCCTGATATACCAGGGTAATAACAATAAGCCAGTGCCACATGCAACCACATATGCTACATAATCCTATGCATAATGCCAATATGGATGCACAGTAATTCCATGCATGTGAGCATATATGCTTAGTAATCCCATGCATAGAGCCAATATGGATGCTTAGGAATATGTAGAATCTTAAGACCATGTAGATTTTGGCCATAAGCATTACTTCCATAAAGATCGAATATATTTTAAGGTATACGTTGAAGAGTCCAAAGGTCATCCTTCAGCTTTCACTTAAAGTTAAAAATCAGACATAAGTACTTGTAGACTCAGAAAAGCAAAAGTATCTTTCAGTTCCACACGTTTAAATAAAGCCCTTTTAGACTTTTGATCATGCATGCAGGCCTTTAGCCCACCTCCGTTTACCATTGTTATGCCATTTTTTATTGTAAACTTTGTCATTCTCAGCCTTTGCATGCATGCAATTCTTAGCCAATGCATGCAAGCAATTATACCAGTATATGTAAACACTAGTCGTACATGTGAAGACACAAATGTGCATGCAATATTTTAGTTCCCAGCATATGCATGCAACCACGTATATTGACAATTACATTCTGTATGGCAGACATAGACAGATTTTATGCATTTAGACCATGGAATGGAGCCCAAAAATTAACCTGTACTTCATTCCATTATTTGAAATATTTTATGGAGTATTTCAGCAGAACCACAAACCCTGATACCTTGATGTTCTAAGACCACTGTGGTCTGCCTATTTAGTCAAGATACATCAGAATAGCAGTGCATAGCTTCAGCCTTATTTCCGTATTTAAATGGACTACAATGACCAATGCAAATACAGCATAGAATGCAGTAAGAAAAAACAGTGGATTCATTAAATAAAGATAGGTGAAACATTTGAGTACATAGAACTCTGTCAACATAGTCAACATTTGTGCAGAGCATTTATCACAAAATGCTGGCCATAAAAATCAGAAAGCATGGAAATATGAAGATCCCATAGAATTCCTAATCAGCCAGAGCTTTGAGTCAAAATATTAATGAGTATGGGCTAGTGAATCTTCCCTTTTATAAAACCTTTTGTAAACACCAAATGAGTGCGAGAGCAAGAGATGCCACCAATATTATCCATATTATTGCCAGGACACGAACTTGACATCGAAAAAAGGAAACAATAGGAAGAGAAACTGGTACCTGCAGCCAACCAACACAACATTAGCAAGCATTTGGTAATGAGTGGGGCCAAAAGGTACATTAGGTTTCTCAGCTCTTCGCTGGTCACCTATTGTCACCTTTTTCCCTCAAATTCATTCCAAGCAAAAAATATGAATATAGAACCAATGAATCAATAGAGACAACTGAAATACGATTTACGAATCCTATGTAAACAAGTTGAAATCCATGTAATATCTCTTGCAACCTTTGGATTATCAAGGACATAATAATTAAACCAGTGAAGTGATCAGATCTAAACAGTAAGTATAAGGAGTCAAGCACCAATATATCCAAATCACATTGAAGTATTGATTGATCATGAACCAACTAGGCATATTATAAAATCTGTAAGAATAGATTAGGGACCAGCACACACTAAATAATGTGTTGAAATCCTAAATGCATGGCATGATCAGACCTGAGAGTCATCGGGTTCAAACTCATTGTCCCCTTCACGTATCTGGGATTTTGTGTTTCTAAAATTTGGGCGCCACGCTTTCCCCATCACGATTCGCCTTCGGCATAATTTTGTTTGTGAGCATCATTGCTCTGATGGTTAATCCAGGGACGTTTGATCCCAGTGTTCCTTCCAGCATCCATGTGTATGTTATCAGACCAATTATCCTCAAGACAAGCTTGGAATTCCGTCTCAAGCCATTCCTCCTCAAGAAACGGTCTTGCTATCGGTTTGTATGGGCAGCCGTCGAATCACACTCCAAGTAATATGCAGACATCCTTCAGTAAAGGTTTTCCCGCCCTTGGACCATGTACATAGCAGTCTACAAAATTCTTGAAGTGACTCTCATACGGTTTAAGCATGCGAGTAAGTGCCATATATGATAAAAGCCAGCCGTCAAAGCCATAGTTTATAGGTAGAACCCATCAGTCCGCCCGTAAAATCTAAATATGGTAAAGCTAAACACCTAGCTTGAGTCAGAAGATCTCACCATATGTGCCAGCCACGGTAAGTATGCAGATCTCCATATCCAACCCTGCCACTGCCTGTTCTTACATCACGTAATGGGCTCGGGGAACCAAGCGCCTCTCATCAGCCTGTTACTTGAGTTATATGCAAAGGAACGGGGAGAAAAACCCTAGACTTAATATTTTTAACACAAATGGTTAAAGAGCATAAGTACCCCAACATGTAAAGGTAGAAGTTTATTTCATTAACAACCCATGGGGATATACACTACTGTAATATGTACCTAGATCCCTTAGTGCCAAAATTAGAACCTTACATCAAAGAAAACCAGCCCTATGCAAGATGTGAAGGTAGGAATACATGCCATTGGCACCCAAATGGAATATTCATTACTATGATCCGTATATTGAACCCTTAGTGCAAACAATTGCAATCTTTCATTACAAAAGACCAGCCCATGCATATAAACATAAAAAAAACCTACCTCCAACCGTAGGATAGGTTTGGCCCAGCTAAATTGTTATGTGCTCGTAGGGAGGGTGGACTCCTACCAGCACTGCTGGGGTCCACACCTTACCCTATTAGATAAATTATCCAATAAACTACACATCAAAAATTATGACAATAGATGGTAAAATCAGTCATACCTTATGCACTTGCATTAATTTCTTGTATCAAGATAAACTTGTCAAACTTGAGTCCTGGAAAGGAGTTATCTTGTATATAACCTGTGATTTTCCTCTTCATGCCATGGATGTCAAAGCCGTTATTGTTGAAACAAACAATCAAATCTTTAATGTCAGCAGCAGCTTTGAATGGACACGAGTTTACATACATGTATGGTAAGATTTGGGAAACAATTACGTTTCTGGCTTGTAAGTATGGCCTGCAGCTATCAGCATGTACAAACTTTAAGGCAGTAAATGGTAGAATGTCCCTCTTATCATACCTGGTATACCTATATACCCCACTGCCATTGTTGACAATTTCAATGCGTAGATTTAAGAAGTTAACCATATGGCTTCGTGGGCTGCTTTTCCCATATCTGTAATGAAACACGGTTTCCTCCTTGATGCCAAGTTTGCTCATGTCATAAATATTCAGACTATGGCCAGACTCATTTGGGGTAGTACTCAAAAATTCCGGAATAGTAGGGCAATTAATGGCAAGCAGGTCATCAATGTATCGGAATATATGTTTGAACATACTGATCTCCTTGTATCTACCATGAGAGGCCAGCTTCTTGATGAAATCAACCTCGAACCATGCAAGGTACAAATTGCACCAGCTGGGGCTGCATGAAAATCCCATGGGGATTCCACATACCTGCAGCCAAGTCCTGCTGCCCAAAGCTATAAAGCAGTTAGAAAGCAGCCAGTGATTAGCTTTAATGAAAACTGCTAGCCCCATTTTGGACCAGCATCTTCCCTTTGGTTCAGTTTTAAACCACTTGGCAGTGTAACAGTTGGCGGACTTCTTAATCCATAACTCATTGCTATGGTGTAAGCCCTTTTGCCATTTCCAAGCAGCCATGCAGACCAATTCAATAATTCTGCAGATTCCTTTGTCTCCGAGTAGGGGGATGTTCTCATAACATTTAGTTATGTCCGCAACAAATAGGTCATGAATATTGGATGGAAGATTGATCACAACATCATATACAGAATTAACAACCCACCAGGAATTCACTTTACCTGGGAGCATGGTATGTACACTAGCACTTAGCATTTTGGCTATCTCTGGCCAGTTAGATAATATATCATTAAGACCAGCAGTGATAATTTCTGATATCTCTGTGTAAATTGTATTGTGGGCGTTAGTAATCCACCTATAGTCACTCTTGTGGGCCTTATACACCCCGAGTAGGTATGGTAATCTTTCTGATTCACAGCCAATACAACCCATAATGTTTTGTATATCTTCCTTGATTAGCCTTTGGATCTCCTTGTGTGGGCTGAGAATAATCTGAAAGTCATGACTGTTCAGCCTCTTGATGGCCATTTCCCTGACATGTTGTGGGCAGATAAAGGCCGGATTGTTGGTGGCTTTATCCACCCCAGAGATATAGAAGTTGGTATACAACCATTCCAGATTATTGATCACATCTCGATCCGCCAAAGCAAATTTCTTTGGTTCAGTCACGTTGCTAATAGCTGTGCTGATCCTGCTAGATGCAATATCTAATATTCTCATTTTGAACGCCTCCTTTTCCACGCCCGTAATATCAGGGTATGAGTATATATGTGCATCAAAAAACAGGTCACATACTTTAGATATTTCCTCTCTAAATTCCCTCATGATCAGCATCTTATCAGGAATATGATTAAGACCTTTTTTGAAAAGGTTTCTAAGTAATTTGCTTCTTACAATTGATAGCTTGGTGGTTCTAACATGACCAATATCAGGGTCGATAAAAGAGGCCATATTAGGATTGCTGCAGGGGCACGGTACATCATTATCTTGTGCAAAAATATAGAATGGTTTATAGCATATATCACGGAGATTCTCACTATACTTCCATCCAAACATGGTATTGAGCATCATGTTTGTCCCGGACTCACCAAAACATTCAAGGGCAACCATATGAAATATTCTGGGTAAATATATGAGGTCCTGAATTTTGGACAGAAAGGTGCAGTGTACAATTTTCATTTTATTCCGAGGTCCACATTCAGTGATAGAATATCTCCCTTGACAGTTTATTGTGATAAACTTAGACATCTGTAGGCAACAACACAAGTGTTTAAAACATACTAACACAACCTAGATAGAACCAGACCTCTGGCAAGCCACACTATGGCATATGACTTTTGGTGTATGTATGGGCCGAGTGGCATCTTTTTTACTTTACTAAAGAAGAAAGACATAGGTATACATCAACTATAATAATGTAACCTGTTATAATACACAAAAGTATAGTGTACAGCCAATGCAAAATACAGTAAAAAGTATAAATTCACACCTTTGTCTCAGGCTGGGTATCGTAGTTCTTCTCCAGCTGCCACGTCACTGGCACGTACATGGGTGGTTCTGTCCTTGGTGACGGAGTATCCAGCAGGGACTCGTGTACCGATACATTCAACTGAGGCACTATCAGACATAGCTGGTGTCTCACTCATTGGTTTAGTCATAATTCTTGGTGTGCGTACAACCACGTTCTGCACAGTGCTGGTTGGATTAGATGCACTCCTGCTACTGAGTCTGCTGGTAGTATGGCTGGCAGAAGCCCCTGCATCTTTCAAATGTGTGACTGGTTTGATGGTCTTCTCACATATGTCCACCATCTTGCATCTAGGCAGACCAATCTTAAGGTCAGACCATGGGTCTGCGGCAAGTTTCATTGTCATTTGGATCAGCACCTCCCTGACCTGTAGGTAGGAAATAAACCCCATGATGCTGGTTTTAAGGGGACCCCTAAGGAATCCTCTAAAGGTAACCACTTGAGCTGCAGTAGACATGTTAGGGTAGATCAAATCCAAATTATTGAACATGTACCACACACCGTGATCCAGCCAAGTCATGTTGTCACCACAGGTGGTTTTTTTAGTCTTCTTTTTTCCTCTATCATCGCATACGCACTTAAAATAGAGGCAGAATGTTCTCCAAATCCTCTTAAGGTAAAAGTCATTCCTGTCAATATTGGGATATGCCATGTGGCCTTTCTGGCCCATGTACATGTATGGACTTTTTGTGCAGACTTTATCAAAGAATCTTGTGTCTATGCTGCACATGATTTCTTCCTTTCTGACAAATTTTTCCAGTGACAGGGCTGCATTATTCGTGGCATTAACCTGATCCTTAGTAAGGCCTCCAAGTAAAATCCATGTATCCCTGTTGATCGGGGCAAGGGCCCCAAAATTCTTGGTTCTCCACAAACCCTGATTGCATAGAACAGCGTGATTCTCTACCAATCGTTCAGGAATAACGGGGAAGTTCAGACAATTGTTCAAGGTGAAGTCAAATGCCCCATTCCCGTCCTCATCATTAGTCTTGTTGTTGGCTTTCAGGTTCTCTTTATCCTGTTCTGACAGTATAGAGTCAAAGGGATCATCATCCATAACCTCGTCACAGATAAGAATGTCATCCTTTGCCTTAACTTCCCTCTTGATACTGTTGGCCTTTTCCAAGGCCTTAATTCCAGTCAGATATTGGATTTTGCATCGATCCTCCTCAACTGTCCACTGATAGATCAGGTCAGGTAGGCTGTTATACAGTTCGTCAATGACCTTGACAATTTTATCAACTTCGTTTCCAGCCTTATTGATGCTGGAGAATGCCTTAATCCATTGATTAAACCCTAGATGCATTAGGGCCGAGTATTGTTCTGTCCCTTTGGCAACTTCTTTTTGTATGATGTACTCGTGAGCCTTGATATCTTTATTGCAACACAGTAGACTCTGAACAGCATAGCTTGGAACTTCAGATTTGAAGTAATTGTACCCTATAGCTGCTAGTTTATTGTTCCAAGTGGGTAGGGTAATCTCGTATACTACTTCTCTTTCCTGTCAATCATTGAAAAATAAGCCATTAGTTCATAAGGCATCAGTAAAGCAATACAATTTATCAGGATACAGTCATGTTATTGAGCTAAATACTTGATTTCTAGGTAGAAGTGACCCTGGTAAAACCAGGGATCTGAAGTTCCTAAAAAAATCCAGTCCACACTAGCCATGGCATCAACCAACTAGTAGTGACATCAACACAGGTCAATCCCTTATGCAGTCTTATCAGTTCATACTAGGATCGAAATCCATGATGACACTATCCGCCATGGAACACCAAGTATTTAGATCATAACACTCAGTTATCTATCCTATAGTACAGATAAAGAATGATCAAGTCATGAGACCATTGGTCAACAGTTAGTGGAGAATACGCGTCCATAAACATAGCCAAGTTCTATCTATACTTTTTGCCCCTGATATACCAGGGTAATAACAATAAGCCAGTGCCACATGCAACCACATATGCTACATAATCCTATGCATAATGCCAATATGGATGCACAGTAATTCCATGCATGTGAGCATATATGCTTAGTAATCCCATGCATAGAGCCAATATGGATGCTTAGGAATATGTAGAATCTTAAGACCATGTAGATTTTGGCCATAAGCATTACTTCCATAAAGATCGAATATATTTTAAGGTATACGTTGAAGAGTCCAAAGGTCATCCTTCAGCTTTCACTTAAAGTTAAAAATCAGACATAAGTACTTGTAGACTCAGAAAAGCAAAAGTATCTTTCAGTTCCACACGTTTAAATAAAGCCCTTTTAGACTTTTGATCATGCATGCAGGCCTTTAGCCCACCACTTGTTTAGATAGCATCCGTTTACCATTGTTATGCCATTTTTTATTGTAAACTTTGTCATTCTCAGCCTTTGCATGCATGCAATTCTTAGCCAATGCATGCAAGCAATTATACCAGTATATGTAAACACTAGTCGTACATGTGAAGACACAAATGTGCATGCAATATTTTAGTTCCCAGCATATGCATGCAGCCACGTATATTGACAATTACATTCTGTATGGCAGACATAGACAGATTTTATGCATTTAGACCATGGAATGGAGCCCAAAAATTAACATGTACTTCATTCCATTATTTGAAATATTTTATGGAGTATTTCAGCAGAACCACAAACCCTGATACCTTGATGTTCTAAGACCACTGTGGTCTGCCTATTTAGTCAAGATACATCAGAATAGCAGTGCATAGCTTCAGCCTTATTTCCGTCTTTAAATGGACTACAATGACCAATGCAAATACAGCATAGAATGCAGTAAGAAAAAACAGTGGATTCATTAAATAAAGATAGGTGAAACATTTGAGTACATAGAACTCTGTCAACGTAGTCAACATTTGTGCAGAGCATTTATCACAAAATGCTGGCCATAGAAATATGAAGATCCCATAGAATTCCTAATCAGCCAGAGCTTTGAGTCAAAATATTAATGAGTATGGGCTAGTGAATCTTCCCTTTCATAAAACCTTTTGTAAACACCAAATGAGTGCGAGAGCAAGAGATGCCACCAATATTATCCATATTATTGCCAGGACACGAACTTGACATCGAAAAAAGGAAACAATAGGAAGAGAAACTGGTACCTGCAGCCAACCAACACAACATTAGCAAGAATTTGGTAATGAGTGAGGGGCCAAAAGGTACATTAGGTTTCTCAGCTCTTCGCTGGTCACCTATTGTCACCTTTTTCCCTCAAATTCATTCCAAGCAAAAAATATGAATATAGAACCAATGAATCAATAGAGACAACTGAAATACAGTTCTGAATCCTATGTAAACAAGTTGAAATCCATGTAATATCTACTGCAACACTGGATTATCAAGGACATAATAATTAAACCAGTGAAGTGATCAGATCTAAACAGTAAGTATAAGGAGTCAAGCACCAATATATCCAAATCACATTGAAGTATTGATTGATCCTGAACCAACTAGGCATATTATAAAATCTGTAAGAATAGATTAGGGACCAGCACACACTAAATAATGTGTTGAAATTCTAAATGCATGGCATGATCAGACCTGAGAGTCATCGGGTTCAAACTCATTGTCCCCTTCCATTGTATACGGGATTTTGTGTTTCTAAAAGCTGGAAGCGCCACGCTTTTCCTTCATCCGCGACGATTCGCCTTCCAAAGATAATTTTGTTTGTGAGCATCATTGCTCTGATGGTTAATCCAGGGACGTTTGATCCCAGTGTTCCTTCCAGCATCCATGTGTATGTTATCAGACCAATTATCCTCAAGACAAGCTTGGAATTCCGTCTCAAGCCATTCCTCCTCAAGAACGGTCTTGCTATCAGGGCTGTATGGGCAACCGTCTGAATCACACTCCAAGTAATATGCAGACATCCTTCAGTAAAGGTTTTCCCGCCCTTGGACCATGTACATAGCAGTCTACAAAATTCTTGAAGTGACTCTCATACGGTTTAAGCATGCGAGTAAGTGCCATATATGATAAAAGCCAGCCGTCAAAGCCATAGTTTATAGGTAGAACCCATCAGTCCGCCCGTAAAATCTAAATATGGTAAAGCTAAACACCTAGCTTGAGTCAGAAGATCTCACCATATGTGCCAGCCACGGTAAGTATGCAGATCTCCATATCCAACCCTGCCACTGCCTATTCTTACATCACGTAATGGGCTCGGGGAACCAAGCGCCTCTCATCAGCCTGTTACTTGAGTTATATGCAAAGGAACGGGGAGAAAAACTCTAGACTTAATATTTTTAACACAAATGGTTAAAGAATAGAATAGAATAGAATAGAATAAAGAGCATAAGTACCCCAACATGTAAAGGTAGAAGTTTATTTCATTAACAACCCATGGGGATATACACTACTGTAATCTGTACCTAGATCCCTTAGTGCCAAAATTACAATTGCAATCTTTCATTACAAAAGACCAGCCCATGCAAAAAAAAAAAAAAAAAAAAAAAGCAAATATACGAATAAAAACTTTTTTGTTTTAATTTAAGGACGTCAATTTATTCACCATCACATGATGAGTACAGTTGCTACATCGCATTCTACGTATCACATGGAAGCCAATCCACTACCTAGCCGCAATACCAACGAGTCTAAAATTATGCATATTTCACAATTGAAAGTTTGAGACCGAAGCTATCTTACGAGTATATCTTATAGTCTATTTAACAAATCTTGAAACTGCAATGGAAAATAAAATTATGTTATTAGGCTTTATCATCAATAAGCATCATCATTTCTATGCTCTATACATGAGAAGCAAGCGACACTTGCCTGATTGCACCATAGATAGCTACTGCTGTGCATTTAGCGCATCATGGCTTAATGGATATAATTGTTTTTACAAAGCGGATTTAACATTTCAGTACTTAAATAGAGTATATTTGGCTACATTTCTCTTGTACAGTTAGCAAGTTACTGTTCTTGAGCTAACATCTTGCATTGTTTTGTTCACCTATGACATTTTATCTAGTAGTCTAATGGTTGATAATGCATGTGCTGACAACCCCTCTGGTTTTTGTGCTAGTGCTTAAGTGCTTTAATTTAAAAGGAGATGTATATTGAAGACTTTTGATCAGACACTCAAAGTTTGGAATGATGCTTTTGAAATCATGCTTCTTGCATGTCAGTGCTTCCATCGTCCATCCATCTCTATCAAAAAACCAATGTTTTATTGCATGGTCCTCAAGTATTTAAATCTCAAATGATGTTTGGGACTTTCCAGAGTATATGGAGCTAGGAACACACTTAACAATGCAATATTGAGTATAGGTATCGGGGCTTAATCAAGTCCCATTGCTTTTATTCAAAATAGAATAATGTCTATGTTTTGTTCCATATTGGATTTAGATTGTGACTATAGCAGTTATAATGTGGAAGATGGAAGGTCATCCTCGAAAAATATAGACGAGAAAATGTTATGACTCCGTATACAACTGTTCAGATATCTTATGGTGATCAAGCCCTAATGATATATTTCTATCTTCTATTGCATTTTCAGCATTTGTCAAATATGCCATAAGATAAACTTTCAATATTAAAACATGCATACATTTTCCCTCGGTTATACGCATTATAGCTATATTACAAGTACAAGTCAGGTTGAAGTGCATTGATGTATTAAACGGGTGTCCACAACTAAAATGGTCTACAACAGAACATACAGTAGAACAATGAATAATCTCTTCGTTCAAAATTTATTAGCTTTTCATTTTTTCTACTTTCTTTTTAAGTTATACATTGTTTGCAAACTCCTTTTAACATCTCTACGTTGAGCCTCCTTTTGTCATGCCACTATATCTAGCATAATAACATGGGATTTCTTTTGCGTTTTTATACTTTTTTTGCTATGATTTTCATATGATTTAGTGGATCTATTTCATGGTATCTATTAAACCGTACTTCTAGAGTGCTTACCCTATTTTATTGGTCAAAAATCTATGCCTCCAATGGTTTGTCCCCCTTTGTTTTTATTTCCCTTCTTTTTGCATGCATGTAAGGATCAAGTCCTTTTTATTTTAGGGTTAATTGTTTTAGGTATTGCATATCTTTATAGTACCGAAGTAGCTACCTACAAGCAGCCGAGGCAGAAGGCATCAAAGCAGAAGAGCCGTTGGGGTTTTTTTCTGGTGCAGAACAGAACCGTTGGAGTCCACTAGTATGTTTGTAGATGATAAGGGTTCTTCCCCTGAACTGATTTCCATTCAAGTCTAGAAGTTGAAGAGTAGAAGGGCAACAATACCTCGACAGCTACGGCTATGAAAATGCAGGCAGCAGGGAGGTCCACTTATCTCTTCCCTTTTCAAAGCCTGGGGATGTCCATTTTTAAACGAGAGCTTATTCCCATTGTTGGGCAAAGCGGTCAGTGTACAATGCATTCAACTTCAGCAAAAAATTTGTCTCATATCCGGATTTTGTAGAAACTATACTCTTCTTTAAGTTAAAACAGGTCGCCCATCTGTAGAAGAGCTTCTTCCTTATCTCTGGATTATCTGCATTTCTAGATGGCTTTTCGAATTTATTGCTAAGTTGTGGCAAAATCAGGGTCTTAATGGAGGCCAAGTGAGTAAATACAAGTTTCTATAGAATTTTGTATTGTGGATAATATGTCCTTTGAGGTTATGTTATTTATGATGGACATTGGAAATTTAAAAATGATTCGAATTTCAATTGCAAAAAGAAGATTCAATTCTTCATCGATACTATCAACCTAGAATTAGTGCAAGATTTGATAAGATCTCGAGTTGCCATGAGGGTCAATTCGACAGGCTCATCACACATGTATCACATTATAGGTGTTTTCTGTTACTCCTAGTGATAAGAAGTCTAAGCCAATCGTCTACAGTACATAAATAGAACGTATACATGAGCTAGCAATGACAATGGATTGGATGATGATTTTAATTGCTTACAAAACTCCTTAGTGTCCAAGGCGCCAGCATATGACCTGATAAGTTATATATCAAACCTTATATGTGCTTGCCATGGTCAATCCTCAGCTAGCGCGTTTATAAAGAAATCTTCATAGCTCGGCATGAACAAATGCCTTGTCTGAAAGCTTAAAAGCTACTTATGTGCGACAACATCTGAAGCTTCCAGAAGGCATGAAACTGGTTCACCAAAGTCACAAGTCGAAAGAAGTGCATGGAAGAGAAAGGAAGAAATTTTGGCTATTTTTTTATTTCCTAGATTGTTGATGCAAAAATGTGTAAATCCAATGGCTGAGATTCAATTTGATCTAGGTGGCAACCAACGTGGACAGGCTAGAATTGCACAAAATGTTGGAGGGAAATGTTGTGGGGGGGTTAGGCAAGCCTGCTAAAACCCTTTCAATTTGCTAATTTGTATTTGTACAATTTGACAGCAAACCTATTCCTGTCACGGTTTTTCCCCCAAACAACCCTTTATGGGTGGGGAGAGGGTTTTTTTAACCCGGATAGTAATACGCTTGCTGCGCCTCCTATTTGGGTCCCATACGCCTCCTATTTGGGTCCCATAGGCCATTAGTCTCCGTGGACGATAAAAACTCTATTTTATTCTATTCTATTCTATTCTATTCTATTTATTCTTTAGATAAAAACTATTTTATTCTATTCTATTCTATTCTATTCTATTCTATTCTATTCTATTCTATTCTTTAGATGATGCCATGTGTTATGGCGTAAAAGTACCTATCTACCTACCTATCTATCTATCTATCCATCCATCCATCCATCCATCCATCCATCCATCCATCCATCCATCCATCCATCCATCCATCCTAAATCTATTGAAATATGAGAACCCTTCCAATAATCTACATAAATCACCCTAGAATGTCATCCGTATGATCTAATCCCTTCCGAATAGTCTAGATAAAATACTTTCAGATCAATCAATAACTCTTATGGATCAATTGCTTTGGTTGAACTCTTCTGGATCATTTGCTTTGGCTTGGTTCATCCGCGCCCAAAATTGGAAATCGTCCTTATGGCTAAACCATAGCCCTTCGGACCAGCACCAAAATGGCATGTTCCACCTGAAACTAAATCCTAGTCACTCTTGTAAAAACCCTAAATTCAAAATACCAACAATATAAAAATACGCGAATAAATCAAACTTATTACATGCATACTCAATGGTTCATCAAAATTAATACATGAATACTAAAAGAAATCAAACTTATCACGTGAATACTCAATGGTTAAATCAAAATAATTAATACATGAATACACAATGCTTCATTTTGATTAATTATGAAATACTATTTAATGAATACACAATGCTTACACTATGAATACACAATGCTTCATTTTGATTAATTATGAAATACTATTTAATGAATACACAATGCTTACACTATCTACAAAGAATCTCTATTGATGGAAAACAAAAGTTCCTAAAAGCCATATATAATGTTCAATCATTTGCCACCTAAAGAACTAAACAATAAAACTAATCAAATGGCTCCTTGGAAATGAAACCCAAGCATTTCCAGGTAGCTATAAAATTGAAATCATACCTGGCATCTTCGCATGCGCTCCATCAAGCGTCCAATTAACATATACCCAATTGGCTTGGCATCCTTCCAGCCCAGATATTGTTTAATTAACCTGTTCACAGCAGCAGCAATTTGAGCTGCAATACAGAAAACATCTTGCAAATGCAGGTCGTCATTCTCTTCTCCCCTTTCCATGCTAACAATACAACCATGCACATCGACCTCAGGGAACCTGTAAGCTTCTCAACAAATACCTCTCCACGAACATTTCTCTATGATTCTATTTTTATTTGGAAGGTCTTCAATTTTGAACCCTGGAAAGGTTTTTGAACATTCTCTATGATTCTACTTTTCTTTGGAGGGGTTTCAATTCTGAAACCTGGAAAGGTTTCTAATTCTAGGATTTCTAACTCAAAGATTTCTAATTCTAGGATTTCTAACTCAAACTAGACTACAATAGTACCTTTCCAACTTAACCAGACTGCAATAGTACCTTTCCAACTTAAACCAGACTGCAATAGTACCTTTCCAATTCCAAGATTTGTAATCAAATCAGACTGCAATAGTACCTTTCCAATTCTAAGATTTCTAACTCAAATAGCATCATTCCAATTCTAGAATTTCTGACTCAGATCAGACTGCAATAGTTTGAGCGCAAGTAGAGTTATATCTTGAGTTGGTGGGTTAGGTCAAAAACGCAAAATGGATAATGGATGATGATTCATGATGATGAAGAAAGGGGAGTCTATATCAACATAATGCAAATTTCCAGGCATAAAAGGGGCCTTTTTTTACAATAAAAAGGACCAATTTCTGGCCCAAATCTTCCTTTTGACTTTTGTTTGACCATGAAAAAGGGCGCCTGCAGTAATGGTCTATTATGGCCAATCCCAATCCAACGACACGAAAAGACCGCTGATGCAAGCGGCCACCTGACCGCACCCGACCCGACCCGACCTGACCTGACCCGACCCGAACCTTCCCGACCCTGTTCTGCACGCCTCTGCCCTTTTCCTCCAAACCAGAACGCATTTGTTTAGATTTTTCTGTCAGATCTTCCAGGCCCGTCTCTTCCGCGTTCAATTCCGGTGCCCGGCTCCATCTCCGTGATTCTGCAGCACGAGAACTTCCCTAGTATGCATGCAGTTTTTTTTTTCTTTCGCAGATTCTTGTTTTCTGTGCATCCCCTTGTTTGCAGCTTGGCTTTTGGTGTTTCCTCCATATTCTGTCCTTTATTCTTGTCTCTGTAGCTTGTCTGCAGTTTTATAGCCATCCGTCTCTTGTTTTCCGAAATCTTGTTAACGATCTCGGTCTTTCTTTTATAAAATATGATATATTTCATTTGCAAGCTATGGCGCGCTAAATTTTTGGACGAAGACAGTTCTATTTTTCGGTTAACAGAGCTCAATTCAGGAGAATATTTTTCTTGGATGAGGAGGACTCTATTTTTGACTTATCAGAGCTCAAAATAGCAATCTAGATATTTCTGCCTTTTCAGACCTTAAATTGGCAACAGTTCTTCGCAGTTTGTTGTCTTCAATCTTTATCTTTGCAATGCAGAGAGGCGGCAGCAATGACGTTGTTATTCTGATAAAATCATGTAGCAGAGATGCAAGAGTTACATGCGAGACCTTGCCAGCAGGTGCAGTGGAAGAGGGGCCTGGAAAAAGGGGGAAAAAAGATTGCATAACAAGCCGCTTGTTTCGCCATATCAAAAGATTATTTCTTCCAAATTCAAGAGGTAAATCCAAGCTTTTTTCAAATTTGATAATAGGTTCCAGCAGCAAGGCGAAGCCCAGGCTTAAGTATTCATCTGCAGTAAGATCTCCAATCTTTTTGAAGATTCCACCGAGCAATAAAGAACCTGGTTCGCCGGAAGTGACATGCATGGGGCAGGTTAGGCCAAGGAAACAAAAAAAGCCAAATGATAGAATTATTGATGAATTTAGGAATGGAAAATGGCCTGCTTCTCCGGCCAAGCAATCCCGATCTTTAAAAGGCGCTGTAAGCTTGCAACCCTCGCCCATTCATCCCAGATTTGCATATTCTCCATGCCAGGTCTCAGAATCTGCCCCTTCTTCTCCAATGTTCAGAAACATATATACATTTGCTGAGAAAGAAAAGAAAGCATCACAGATTTCGAATGAACTTTCGGATCTCAACAAAGGGCAGTATAGTAGCTTCAAAGATGTTGTGATTGATGGAAAAATTCAGGACGGACTGAAAAACCGTGGCAGATTGGAGGTGCATGTTGATAAAGGTTCTTCCGAAAAAATTCAGGATGGGTTGGAAAATCATGATAGATTGGAGGAGCAGGAAGGCAAAGAGTTTTTCAAATCTATTTTGAAGGACATGCCCAGGAGATTGCATCGAGAAGACGTTTTAGACCCATGCCTGTGGAAACGAAGATCCATTCCTCAGCCCATAGCTCTTGATCTTAAGAAGCCATTGCCTGCCATATCCACAGAACAAGCATAGTTGAATAATTAGCACTTGTTACATGAGATCGTGTTATATAAACGGCTTTTCATTCTAAACGTCCTTTTGGTTATTTATTTATTTATGGGCAACTTTTAAAAAATGCCCCTAATTTTTTGCAAAATTGAGAAAATACTTGTTTTAAGGGTATTTTTGATAAAATGATTATATTTTTTTCTGATGATCCAAATATGAATATGTCCTAATATAAATTATAGATGAGAATGATATCTTTCCATTAAAACCGTAAGTTATGATTACGATTTGTTTGTGTCTATGATTTCACATAACTTGTGATTCCAAACTCTGATTCAGATGATTTCACATAACTTGTGATTCCAAACTCCGATTCAGATGATTTTAGCTTTGATGAGAAGATATGATTCTCACTTATAATTTGATGAGAAGATATGATTCTCACTTATAATTCGTCTGAAGGACACATTGCTATTTGAAATAAGGAAAAAGTTATGGCCATTTCATTAAAAATATCGCAAAAATAGTGGTATTTTTGCAATTTTGCAAAACATTAGGGGCATTTTTTAAATATTCCCTTTATTTTTTGGAGGGAAAAAGGGATTTTGTATTAATCATAAATAATTACATAAAGGAAGGTTATAAAGCCATCCAATATAACTTACACAACAAACACAAGATAGATAGGGCATTAGGCAGAAGCACGCCAAGGGGCAAGACAACTGTCAATGTCAATCCAGTCAAGGGGCAAGACAACTGTCAATGTCAATCCAGTCTTGGAGAAAGCAAAGTACCATAGAGGGGGGCCATCAGAAAAGAGAATTAGAGCTTCTCGTTGCGCAGTCTTGGGGAAAGCAAAGTACCATAGAGGAAGGGCATCAGAAAATGGAATTAGAGCTTCTCCTTGCGCATCCTGTTCTCTGGTTTGCGATGAATCAATGGTTTTCTCTTAACATCTTTTGGGACGCTGCCATGTTTTTTCTTTTCATCATTTGTATCATAGCTATGGGATGTTGCCATGTGGTATGACGTAAAAAATATGTTATTTGATTATGGGTTTGTGTTCATCTATTTTCTTACCATCGATTTGTGGAATATTCTAGGATCAAGGGCTTCGAATTTTTTCTATGCGAGCCCTCACGAAATTTTCAATGGTGCACATGAAATTAATAAAACCCAATGGTAGGAAATATGTATCACACTGTTCACAATATATTTACAACCCAAAGGTTTGAAGCAAAGCATGCCATCGGACCACTCCATTTACATCTCTTCAAGCCAGAGAAATCGAACCTCCAGGCCGCAAATGGCCTCACCAGAGCCTTAAGTTTTTATAAATTCGAAATCCTGAACCAAAATCAGGCCGGAAGCGTGAACTAAACCAAAACCTACAGCCCTTAACCAAGCCGACTCTCTAGTTGATGGTTGACCTCTGGCAGGCCGATTTTGGGGGTTGGACATCATCTCATGCTTCTGATCAGTCCCAATAGGTAGTAGAGGAAGCAAGCAAGAGAAGCAAGCTAGGTAGCGAAGCAACAAATACTAAAACAAGAAAATTGTTGGGAGTGGCAAGAATTGACATGTACATGGTTTATTGAAATGAGACAAGTAAAATGAATCTGCCTGCACACGGATTTGAAACAAGTCTACATTTGAAACAAGTCTAGCAGAATAAGAGTAAATTACTTGTAACTAGCCACCCATAAACTCTGCACTGGGTCTGGGGGCCAATCAATATATATCCAACAGTAAAGGAAACTCACTTCATGCCACAGATGCTCGTCCATTGCAAGGAGATCGGCATGACAAGATGTCGGCAAGATAGAAGCAACCTCGTGTTGCGAAACAAAGCTACCCAAGAATAGCTTGATCCGTTTCCTGTTTGGTATCGTTAAGAAGAAAAACCATAAAGAAGATCCTAAAATAGCAATATATATTTTAAACCAAATAAGTATCTCAAACATGCACAAATACGATTTTTATTACAGCGAAGCAGTCACACCTTGACACATGGATTCACTATTTGGACTTAGTAGAGACAAGTTCACAGTTATTAGATCCACTTCTTGTTACCATCCAGTTTGTTAGATTGATTACATATGTCAGTCTTTTGTTAGTAACTGATCATATTAGATCAAGCCATGTATGTTTTCATCCTTATGAACCAAATATTCACTTGAATTCCATTTGTTTCTTGTGATCTTATTCTTCTTCATGATATCAGAGCCTTCGTTCAATTGAGTCCAAGATCTCAAAAGATTGAAAGCGCTTCCTGCTTCCTATTTTGACAAGAATTGAAGAGTGACAGAATGGCAGTTGTTAGTAACAATTCAGGCTGTTGTGGGAAGTAACTGAAGGCAATGAAACCCAGGCCGTTATTACCAAAGCAGACGATCCTGAACAACAAGAGAATCTCTTATTGTGGAAGCACAAGGATAGTCGTGCCTTGGCATGTTTAGCAGTGTGTCTCTCTAAGAACCAGTTGCAACTGGTGAGGGGAGAATTAGAGAAAGGAAGTAAACGCCTGTGGAATTTTCTTTGCTCCCATTATGGAAAAAGGTCGGAGATTGAGGTATTGCAACTCCATACTGAATTGGAGACCCTCAAATTTCACAATGACCAAGACATTAGGGTCCATCTTGCAAAACTGCAGGAAAAAATTTATCAACTTGAAGATGCCGGAAAAGATCATGCATTGTCCAATGCTCAGAAAAAACTGAAATTGGTTCTTCTCTTCCTCGTTCTTGGGATGGGACAGTAGAATTGATGCTGACCTCACGCAAGGAAGCTACCTGGGAAGAGATTGATGAAGATCTTATAGAGCACTCTCTTATGCATTACCAAAGAGGAGAGCATACCAAACCGAATAAACATTTATTACTCAAGCTCGAAGTGCTACACAACATAATACTAGTGAAAGGAACTCGCAATATGTCTGGGATGGAACTCTGCTTCCAAAGACCAATGCCAAAATTGCATGAGTTTTGGCCATCATAGCAAACAGTGTCCCAGCAAGCCCTGTTCTTCCTCTGCAACAACTAAGAAAGTATCCACGTCAGGCTCTCCAAATAGTGACGAGATGGCCCATTTGGTGGAGGCCTTAGAGCTCAAAGAAGAGACATGTCTTGAAGAAGCATGTATATCAGAGGTAATTTCTTTTGATTTGATTCATGATAAGACCTCTCTTCTTGAAGAGGCATATATTTCAGAACCAGAGGCATGTATTTTAGAACCAGAGGCTCCAGTCTCTTTATCCATCACAGTTCTCACTGTCGATTCTGCTTACTTGTCCACCATGATCAATCAAGCCAATCTTCTTCACGATTGCACCACAATGACGGGCGGTGGCCAACTTGGTTCCACTGCTCAAATTGACATTGTTGCTAAAGGTACCTTGATTTTTTTTCCTTTTTTCATGGCAAATTTGCTGCTCTTTCTGATACTTTCCTTGTTTCCAATCTTTGCAAGAACTTGCTATCTGTTGCCAAGCTTGTGATCAAGGCATGATTACCGTGTTTACCCAAATCTCTGTTCTTGTTTTTGCTAATTTCATCCAACTTCCTCAAGATCCCCTTGCTCAGGGCTCCGCAGTTCGCAAACTTTATTAAATTTCCCTTGTTCCATCTTCAGAAGCCTTATTTGCCTCTGCCACATCAGACCCACTCTTGTTATGGCATCGCCGATTTGCCCATCTCAATATCAAACGACTTCAATCCCTTTCACATGAAAACATAGTCATTGGTTGCTCATCTTCCTAGTCACAGCCTTCCCCTTTGCCATGCTTGGCAATCATGTTTGTTGGTCACCGAGCTGTAGCAATTCTAGACCTAATTCATTCTGAGAGTTGCAGTAGAATTGGAAATAAATATTATATTTCCTTCATTGACGATCATAAGCTGTTGTAGCTCACACTCAGAACCTCCTTCCAACTTTTGCAGTTTGGGGGTCCATGCCACATGAGGTATGGTTTGGATCTAAGCCAAACGTGCCTCATCTCCGTGTTTTTGGAAGCACTATTTATGTCCAAGTTTCCAATGCTCAAGCCATATATCAGAGTCTTTGTCCTTATGAATCAAATGTTCATTTGAATTCCATTTATTTCTTGCACTCTTATTCTCCTTCAAATACAATACCAGGTTCATAGTTCTAACCATCGCGAGAATACCCTCTTGCAATACGAAACGATTTGTTGCAAGTTTATATCTATCTATCAGGTTGTGCCCATCCTTAAGCCCATCAACATGGCGAATGTTGGTTTAATTCATTGTAATATTTATAACAAATAATATATACTTTTCATGGAATTCTAAGTTGGAGTCATACAAAAAATCCCCGGACATTATTAGGCACTGTGTCTTTTTTTGCCCAACCCTTTCTTGATATGGCAAGAAGAGCCCATAGATTCCCATGATAAAGTAATAGCGGTAATAGCTTCCCCACTGTCTGAGTGGATATGGTGAGCCCTTTCTTGATATAGCAAGAAGAGCCCATAGATCCCATGCTAAGGAAATAGCGGTAATTGCTTCCCTAGTGTCTAAATGGATGTGGTAAGATAGGCAGCGAGAGCTCTGAGCAAGTAGGTTGTTATCCCATGGCATGTATGTTCAATCTTCCAAATACATAAGGGAAGTGTGCCATTGGCTGCGCACTTAAATGAAAAACCTACATGGCTGTTACATAGGCATCTTCTAAGCTATGCATGCCATATGGCAACGTGCCCAAAGAGATGCTTCATATAACAAACCTTGTGAAATCCCAAGCTGGCACTTTCACTTCAACATACATATCTTCGAGGGTACAAGTACCCCCAGAACTAAGGTGGCACCCATATAGGCTACAAGGTAGCAATTGAGGGATAAAGTAAAGCCTATGTAGGGCTACCTAACTATCCAATAACCATTTATCCCTCGTCTAAAAGGGCTTTGAATTACCTATCTAAGACTAAGGCAACAACCATTCATAGCTGTAAACAAGCATCGTAAAAGTACAATAAAAGAGTCAGACTCATTGAAACTAATCTCAAATTGTCTTTTGTTGAATATCTTTGAATATTTACAACTGTCTTGAATTATGTCTCAAACAATCAAATCTAAGTGTGAGCCACTAATTGATTGTTGCAATGCTGATCGTACCTGAAAATGCAAACTATTTTGTTGGCATTTATGAATAAATAATCTAAAGACAAGAATTGAGCAAAAATTCAATGCAGAATAATATATTTACCATACATACTAGTTCTTTCCTCCAAGAACATTAGGAATAGTACAAGACACTTCGTGATTCTGATGGTTCACGTCAGTTCCAGGCAAATTTGAATGTTTTCTACTCTTTAATAGCAAAAATCTTCGTCTCCTCATCTCATATGCAGCCATATCAAATTCTCTGGGCTGACATAAAGGAATTTGAAGTCGGCCATTACTATATAAGATGTTCTTCAATCTTCTGTTGTCAGCTTTCCATTCAACTTCTGCCTTCTTTTGTGCCTCTTTCTCTTTCTTTCTTCTTCTTTCTAGCTGCCTCAAGTAACTCTTTCTCTTTCCTTTTTCTTGCTTGATTTGCCTTTCTTTCTTCTGCCTTTTGTTTCTTAATTTTTTCAGTCTCATCTTTTCTACTCTCTCTTCTTGCACACTCCTAATCCAACCATCACTAATAATGTAATGCACTTGATGATTTTAAGATATAGATGTAGTTGTATCAGACAAAGCTTCAGGTATAGATGTCACTATGCTAGATGGATTTCCAGTGTTATGTGTAACTAGATTTTCTGATACATGCGCACTAGCATTCTCAGGTACATGTGCAATATTATCAACAAAAGAATCTGAATTGTTACTGTTATCTACCAATTAAAACAAAACGTATGTTTATTTTATAAACTAAAAATCTCAGTTTGATAAAGACAACTACTAACCTGTTACGTGCTCTTGCACATTGCTTGAACCAACTTGACTCGTGGTTGCCACATTCATCAATACTTCTAGTCCTTGAATTCTTCAAGTATTGAGAGAAAATGATGAAACCAATTTCTTTATAAAGATAATTGCCCCAAACTCTAAAACAAATCAGTTTGCTCATGATCATATGGCCCTAAAAGAGGATCAATGTCTTGCTGATCCTCACATCGGGATCTTGGCTTACAATACCTGTCCTTACAATACCTGTTCTTTAGAATACAGGAGCATGAAATCCATCTACGACAACTGGATTTAATGGCCAAATTCCAATAACTTTAGACCAGCTATAATCTGACCTGTTGTAGAAAATGCGGTAGTAATAAACCCATTTATAACAACAGAATTTAATGGCCAAATTCCAATGGCTTTAAAGCCAGCTCTAATCTTCTCTGGTGTAAGAGCCGTGGACAATGCACTAGAGATCAAGCCTGCACAAAAATAATAATGTCAACTAAGAAAAAGAGAAGCTGGATATCAAAGTGACATATATGTACCTGCTAATTGTGCCTTATTTGGCTCCACAGTTCCATTATCATTTGTGTGTACAGCCCTGTTATGTCTAAAATATTGCTTGAATGGTCCAAAGATTGCCACATCAAGTGGCCGCATTTTATGGGAAGTATGGAGAGGTAGAATCACAAGATGGATTCCAAGAGATCTGGCTAGAAGGAACGATCATCTACATAGCTTCCATGTCCATCTAAAATGATAAGATGGGGGTTATTTTCATCAACACCTCCAGGTACATTAGATTTAAAATGTTCTCTTAACCAAACCATGAATAATTCAGTAGTCATCCAAGCTTCAGGCTAAACAGACATACCAGCCCCAACCTCACAGTTAGCAACATGATTTACTCTCAACCTAGCGCCTTTGAAAATATAGTAGCTAGAAATAGCACTGTCTGAAGCATTGCAGCAAGCTAAAACAGTCACCCATTCTCGGTTTCTCATTACCATCTCATGGACAGCCCTACTTCCTTTCTTAGCTATAACTCTTAAACCACTAATTTTCCCTGCTTGAATACCAGGTTCGTCAGCATTCCATATATGGCTAGGATCAAATTTAAAGTGTCCATAAACTCCTTCTAATGTTGTATAGAAGTACCCAAGTGTTACAGGATTCATTGCTTGTGCCCTTGCCACATCCAAAGTCTCAATGGATCTTAATGCAGCGTCATGATGCCTCTTCTTGAATAATTTCCACCATTTATCTCCTGACTTACCATTTGCCCACAATGTATATGCATTTCTTTCACCCTTCTGATGCTTTTATCTTGAATTGTTCTTTTGTTACTCCCATGCCTGCTGTTACTCTATCCAAAGCCCATTTTTTCAGCTCCAATTCCTGCTCACTACTCAAACACTTAGGTTCTTGGCCAACTTTCTTGTCATACTTGCCTCTCATCCAATTTCTAATAGACGATTCATTAATATCAAACTGTCTTGCAGCTTCCTAAATTGTTAGTATCTCTTTGCTATCTAACATTTCAAGGACTTTAAGCATGCTTTCAAGTGACCAGCCCCCTCTAACCATCTTTCTTGGAGCATGTTCTTGAGGTCTTGGATTACTATTGTGTAAACTCTTTTTTTTTTTCTAGAATGAGGGACATTCACTCTCTTCCTTTGAACTTGAACTGGATTTGTGACATTAGTATTATTAGTATCCAACCTTGATCTTGTGACAGGCATGATATCCACTAATCTGCTAAATAGAAAATAGAAATAAATGTTATGATATAGAACAACAAGAACTAGAATCTAAAAAAGGCATAAAGAAAAGCATCAATCCCAGCATCTATAGCATTTGAGGAAGCATTCATAGCATTTAAGAAAGCATTCATAGCATTCACTAAGAAAGAATTCATAGCATTCAAAGAAAGGAATCAGAGCAGGCATGCATAGCAGAGATTTTGATAGCAAGAATAGAAGTATTCAGACAAAGAAAAATTGTAGCAAAGAATCAAAGAATCGTAGCAAAGAAGTATTTAGACAAAGAAAAAGCATAGACAAAGAATTAATATTTCAAAGCAGATTTAAACAACAAAAATGCAAGAAGATGACGAAATTACTAGCTTTTGTAGTAGCAGAGTGATCTATATAATCTCCTCAGAATAAAGATTTGCAGCTAAAAATTTGCAGCCTTTTACTTGTTGTAGCAGACATGTAATGCAGATAGAATATAGTTTACTGTAGCAGCCATAAAAACATGAATCTGCTCCTTGTACTCCTGTTTATCTTGAAACCTTCCTAAACTACAACACCGTTGATGGATGCCGGAGAAGCCTCAATGGACGAAACAAAAGCTGCTGGACCTTTCTTAAACTAGAACACAGGGCAGCAGATATGCCTCAACGGATGCCAAAAATGCCTCAATGGACGGCACAGAAGCTGGTCGCCAATCCTCCATGCAGACTCTGCCGTTGTCCAGGCATCCCTCATACGAAATAAAGGAGGATCGTTTTGTGCTTTCCACTTTGGCATTAGGACATCTCCACATGTACAAATGGGATTTCCACGTCCTCAACTAGCAAAGCGGCGTGGACGGCGTACCTCCCCTAAAGGGTTGTATTTTTGTGCAATGCCACAACCATGTTACGGTTGGAAGCTCCCCAGTGAATAGGCCATTAGAGCTTTGAGTCATCAATCTTTAGTCATTGGAGTTGGAGCTTTAAGTCATCAATCTTTAGTTGCTGAGGTATGAGAGAGATTATCATGAGTATATTTACATAAACATGTATATAAAATATCACAATCGTTTAAGATGTCGTATGTCATTTCAAGGACGAATCCATAATCATCTTGATGCATGCCCTAGATTTTAACCACCATGCTACCATTGTACATATAACAACCTTATAGCATAGTGCATGATAGCTAAGTGACAAACATGCACACTAGCTAAGTGGCGAATGTGCATCGATGCTAGGTGGCGAGCCTGTACATTAGCCAAGTGGCGAACATGCATTGACGCTAGCTAGTGAGCATGCACAAGGCTAGGGATACTATATATTGGGAAGTTCCGGTATTGCAAAAACCATGCTGGTTCAATGCTCGTCTTCGGTTAAAGCGTGTGAATCTATTCTTGTACACTTGTACTTCATATATATCAATAAAGATTCCATTTCTCCTTTCGATTTGGTATTGTTTTTTGTTTCGGCCTTGACAGTTTGAATTGGAATCCTTTTTAGGGAATCTTGCCCAGTTTTGTGCAATTATGGCCACTACAAGAGAATAAGCAATCTCAGTCACTAGTTCTGTCAGTTATCAAAAGTTTTCACTTTTGATGCAATGAATGAGGGTACCCATTGACGAAACTGCATCAGATATATCATCACTTGTACCATCATCAATAGCGAACAGTTATAGTATCATACTTTATATCATTGTGGTGTGATACAATTGTTATCATTTGTAGCATCATCTATAGCTGCCCTTATAGTAACATGCATTTTGTCATTGTAATGCCATAATAGTGTTAGATATAGCAGCAACAATATTGCTCCAATTAACGCCATTTATAACATCAACATGAACATTATCCTTTATTACAATTTACATATTTCATATAATGCCAACATAAACATTGTCCTTTGTAACATGGTTATTCTCATATATAACATCATTGAAAATTCCATATATAATGTCACACGAGGTTTGATATTTGTTATTAATAACCAGAAATACTATCACGCATTGTTACAAGTAGTATCAAATATATTCACACATTCTTGGACACTTATAATACTACATATAAAGGCACATTTATCTTAACACTAGAGTTGTCCCTTGATGGACCATAAATGGTTCATACAGTTCACTTTAAAATTCATATAAAATCAATGGCATAAAATTCAGTTAAACCCTTTCTATATGTTAATATATGGCAGTCATGTTGCATAGGAAAAATAGTTAAAATTGCATATACTCCTAAAATTGAAAGTTATGCTTAGGTGAATCAAGGGGGGTCAGGTCCAGTTTGCTTTATGTTTACATAATGTAAAACTGTCTCAACAAAAGGATTTTTTTTATTTTTTCCATTATAATGGTATTTTTCTATATGAGATAAGGATAAATACACAAAAAACCTTGTTCCATTCTAAAGTCTAGAAAGGAAGATATAGTCAGTCAAACATGACAGGGTCAAAACAGTTTTCTGTCTTCTGTGGACCAATAATGGTTCCCAGAAGGCTGTTTCAATTAAAATTCTACAACTTTTGCATGAAAGTGATTTCTTACTTCAAATTTGGTATATAAATAGTTGACTAATTGCTTCATGCATAAAAAAAATTTGTTGGCCTGTAATTTGAAGGTTCAGCTTGGACATATAGTAACAATTTTAATTGATGTTTATTTTGTTATATTTGAAGGAAATCTATTGAAATTGTATGTCATTGAAAAAATCATATATGAATGCTTGTATGGACATGAAACCAATGAAAAAACAAGGAAAGAAAAAGAGCAAAAGGCACGATCATGATAAATCAATAAAGGTTTATGTACCTAAGACCATTACTGGTCCACAGGTTTATTTTAAATCAATAACTTCTTTACCTTAGTCGATCTCAAGCTGAATTTTAGGATATCAGTATTTCATGAGCTCCTCTATCAATAAAAAATATCTATTGCTAGATTTGGGCTAAAACTTTTGGTATTAGTTCCAAGTTATCATCAAATGTTTTCCATGTTTGATCTCTAGATTTATACCTTGAAAATGAACGTCAAACACCATATTTCAAAGCTTCCCAAAGTTAAGAAAGCAATGCAAGATGAACCAAGGAAAAAATATGAAAAGGTATGACTAAAGAAGATCAAGATAGACTGTTATGCCGATGCCAATTATTGGTCCACATGACCTCTCATTTAAAAGTCAAGAACATCATCATCTTAATCAATTCTTTAGAATATAGTTTATACCACATTATATATGATAACATTAGTTGATTAGGAAGGATTGTCTATCTAAAAGGTAATATCGAAGCACAAAAATTAAGTAGTTAAGGGCGACTTTGAATGTATGAGAATGTCTACTTACACCTTTCAAAGATTATCTTATAGACGATGAGAAATCATAATATCATTGTAGGGGACAAAATGAATAGAGCGAGCGCAAATAAGTAGAGAAATTTTCTCAATCCAGTTGGTTTAATTCTGGACCTGTAAATAGTCTATGCATATTTATATTCAAATCTTGTATATAATGTATTATTCTAACATGAAATTTGAGATTTATATTGCCAACAAAGGTTAAATTTATAAAAGTTATAGCCTATCATAAAATTTTATCTACATGTACTATGGTCCTACTTAGACTACAACACTTTGGAGCAGCCACACATTGACTAACTTTATAATAGTGGAAAGTAAGTAGGTTTCTTCATTTTTTTTTCTAATAAGACTATACCAAGGACCTCAATATCCATTTTTATCATATATTGTGTCTTTTAAAAGGCGTATGGGAGAAATGTAGTGTAATCAATTAATATTTTAGATAAACTAGAAAAACAGGTACAGAAAGTCTTTTGATCTATTTATTTATAGTCATGGTTAAACTTTGTGATATTGTCCTCCACTCATCAATAACCATCACTACCTACATCATTGTTGAGTTTTAGACCTATAAGGGTATAATCAACGCACTTTGGAACCTTTCTTTGTGTTCATCCTGTTATATTGGATCTTGTTTAGATCTAGATAATGCATGGTTATACCATAGTTATACTATAATTATGTTGATAAAGCAAATTCCTATATAGAATTAATTAGAATGCGTCATTTACTATCCTTATGAGACTTATAGATGGGGTTTATTGGAGCACTTTAACCTATATTTTTATTTTGAATTCTGTACAATAATTTCTTTAGTTAATAATGATACTAATATAATATATAAAGATCTAAAAAATTCCTTGGACTATAGCTTGTCTAGTTAAGGACTCATTGTCACAAAAATTAAGTCAAAACTTGTAATAATAAGAGAGAAATAATTCTTGAACATCATGCAATATTTTTAAGAAAAATAGGGTTTGGCGACTTAAATTGATATCAAATGATAGCGGCTAAACATGGAAATATGCAAATCGATATATTTTATCATAATATATCAATTAATTTCATATTTAGCAAGGTTTAGACACTTTTATGCTAGAAAATTGAACAATGCAGTTCTGGAGTGCTGTAAAAACTGCCAAATTCTCCAAAGTTTGAACAATCATACCAATATAAAGGTGAATCCAGTGGTCATGAAATTCTCACAAATCGTTAAGAATCAAGTGAAGACTCAAATAGTGGTGGTATAGTTTAAAATTAAAATTTCTCTTGTGAGATATATGGGTTTAAGTGGCAGGGGGTATGGTGGACCATTTCTGGTCCATCAGAAATGGTCCCCGGGACAACTCTAGTGTTAACCTTAAATTATAGTGTTAAATAAAATATCATTTTTAACGTCATGTACATATACATAACGTCACCTAAGATAATATTTTTTACATGCCTTGTACCATTTATAAAGGCGTTGATCTTTTCTTTTTCTAATAATGGATTTTTTTTTAGCGAGTTACGTCTAGCCTCTCAGAGGCCTACGCTTATCAGATCCATGGTCAAGCCATGGCAAGCATTTTCATCTTATTACATTCAGGTTAAGAATAACGAAAGTAGGGATATGATATCGTTGTGGATATTTTGAAATAATAGAAGTGGTTTATTACTATGTAAAAATGTCGACGACATGACCCATTCAAAAGAAAATGGGGTCACCTTGCATCCCACTTCTAAATTTGAAAATTCCACATCAGTGTTTCCTTTGCACCACTAAGAAACAAGTTGTGTGTTAGAAAGGTATGTCTATGTGGCACCATATCAAGCCAAAAATCTCCTCTAAAGATATGTTTAAATTTTTCTCAAGATACTTCACATTGGAAATACCCTTTTCGAGCCTCTTCCATTTATTATGGTTGTGGAAAAACTGAAAACCTAATTGTGGTCATAAATACCATTTGAAAAATCAATTATAGTTGCTCCACAAACATATACAATCCATGACGTTTCAATTCCCCAGCCTAGAAAAAATATTTTCTGACAAATGGAAGCGAAGGGAGCACGAAACAAGTGAGTAACTCATTGAATGTGCACCTTCAACAAATACATTTGTCTTCAGGTAGTTTTCTGATTTTTCGTTCAAAATTTGTAGATGTCACATACTTATATATCATTGTTTTGCAAGTACAGATTATTAAAACAACTTTTCTACTGTAACTTTTTTGTTGAGAGGAGGAAGCTTGTAAAGGAGAAAGGCCATTGGCAGTGGAGAGCAGTAGAAGACCATAGTAATAGTTCGTCACTTATGGAACTAATTGTTGGCTGTGGCAATGCTCCTAACATGATGCTAAATGTTGAAGAAGATTCGTCGCTACATGAATGTAGAGAATATCTCAATACTTTTGGAATGTATAATGACTTCCAATATTATTTGGATGATAGGAAGATTGGATATCGTAGAGACTGCTCCATTTTATGTAAGGATTGTAAACCTCCACGAAAGTTAAGTATAAAGATACTACAAGTATCTCTCTTTGTCCAGCACTGCTACAACCATTATTGCAGACTAGAAACCATGACGAAATGCTAGAGATTTGCCACGATGGTCTAGGAGGTCCTTTTTTTCAAAGATTTTGCAGATTTTGATTCTGAAGTAGCTTCAAGACGTTCTTTTTTATTAAGGATGGTAAGCCACTAACTTGGAATTTTGCTCTCAATCGTTTCAATAGGAATGGTGATTTTGCTACATGAAATCATATTGAAAGGGTGCAAAGCCTATAAGATGGATCATAAGTGAAGCAGAAGTTCAAAAGAATGCAGTTTTTGATCTTTGTTTTTAGTCAGTCTTTCAGTTAGATCTTTTGATCAAATGGTTTTTTTTTCCTCCTCTTGTTCTTTTTTGCTAGTAGAAATTTAGGGTGGTATTCTTGAAAGGAACCAAAATAAATCCTTGATCACAATTCTATGATTTTAGACAGGATGTCGGATTATGAGATAGCTGAGCTAGGGATCTGATTGTGTCCAGGAAAATACTTTTATATCAAGGTCAGAAATCATGAACCAAAATTTAGAGGGAAATTTTGGTGGCTGGGTTCTATGTCTAGCTTATTGCAGATTGACTGATGGGTGCATCTTGACAATGCGACATCTCTTTTTATTCTCAAGTGTTAAAGTTGCAGAATTTGATCATAGTTTGAAGCATATTGGCTTCTCTGAACAGTGCAAGAGATTTTTACTCTTCATCTCCTTTTTCTTCATTTTTAACTTTCTAAGAGGTTTTTTACAGCATTAAAGAATGTCTGCAGTTCGTGGAGTATGGAAAAATATTACACTTAGTAACTGGCTTGCAATAATTGACTGGTTTTCTTTAACACACGCCGATTAAATAAATGCATTTCTTCGTCCTCTTCCATATTTAGCATGTCAAATCCGAGATAAGTTGCTCTATGTGCTTCCAAGGCAACGTCAATAGTCAAGGAGTTTTATTATACCCAATATCACATTTCTATCTGCTTGCTAGCAAAGCAGTGCTCAAAAGCTCAGAATACATCCAAAGAATCTAAGATCAGTCCAGGGAAGTTTGATCGTACTTGATCCCAGTTTTGAGGTTTTCTAAACCATGTACGCCTAGTGATTCAGATGCATCCTACATGATATCCAGCCGATGCATCTCGTCTTGGATTAGTTGGTACCTTATTGTTGTGTACTGCTCCAGCTTGGTTTGCATCATTGTTACAGAAGGTCACTTTTCTAGGGGACCTTGACAGCTTTATCAAGGAGTTCCAGGCTTGTTTTAGTGAATAGTGTCAAGATAGCCATCAATCAAATTCGAAGGTTATGGCAAGGTGATTGTCCTATTTCTTCTTATGCCGTCGATTTCCGTCTTCTTGCTTGTGACATCCCTTGAGACGAGAAGGTTTTGCTGGATCAATTCCAGCAATGGGCTTCGCAATGATGTCAAGGATCTTCTATTGACTTTTGCTGAAGATCCAAAGCCCCTTACAAAGGCAACTAATCGAGCAGTCTGGTGTGACAATCAGTTATTTGAGCGGCATTCTGAATGCTTTCAATCTTCATACCCTAGATTGCAACGAATGTATACCTCAGTGATGATGGCCTCGCCTTCAACTCCTGTACCAGTATCTAGCACTGCTCATATAGATGGGCCCACTCCAGTGGAAATTGAGCCAGCACAGTGTCGAGACCTTTGACAGAAGAAAAGAAGCAAAAGCCTCGAGCAAATCGATTGTATCGATCTTGCGGAGGCCTAGAACGCATAGCGTTGAATTGATGCCATAGGCTAAGATGCCAAGTAAATCAAGTAAATCCTAGCAGTAAACTTGATTCTAGTTCTCCAGTTAGATCTAATAATTCTAACAGACCCAAGAGCCCAGCTCGGTCCAATAGATATGATGTTTTGCGTCAAATCAAAGAGGAGTTAAATGAGTAAGTCCAGCCAAAGTTGGAGCCATTTGGTTGGACCATCCATAACATGTAAAGTCTATTCCTAGTAATGGTTTCATTGCATTGAATCGAGTTAGAGGGCATCTGCAGCATAGGTTAAGCTTAGCACAACTAGTTGCCATCAAGTTCTTGCATCTACTCTCTTGGATTCAGAAACTGATTCTTGTTTCATGGTTTGAAAATTTGATTTAACACATCAGATCCTTTTGAAGTAGCTTTTTTGTGCAGCTTTTATAGCAGTCATCGACGGTCATCCTATTGCATCGGGAGATGTATATTAGGAGTCTGAGCCAGCTCGTATGGTTCTCAAGTATTTGGCATGTGTGATTTCCTTCAATATGATTAGGAGTCGTGAGCATCCAGTTGTTCTTGGCCTGCCTTGGTTTAAATTGTATAATCTGGATATTGAAGAATCTCAGAAGGATAGTATACCCAAATCTTTCATTCCTACAAGACTAGATTCTGGATCCCACCAGATTTCTACCATATTTCTACAGAGGTTGCGCAATGAGGGATGAAAAGAGGAGATGTTTCTGTTTGAAATGTTAACAACTCCATCTTAGAGCCCACAGAAATCAGAGGCCTAACTTCGAGCAAAGTACCAAGAGTTTGCCGATGTTTTTTGACAAGGTGAAGGCTACACTTTCAGAGCATCAGTCTCACAATCTCACGATTGCCCGATTGATCTACAACTCGGGAAAGAACTAATTTATAATTTGTCGCCATCTGAACTTGAGGTTCTCCGAGAATATATTGATAAGAATTTGGCAAATGGATTCATTCAACATTCTAGATCCCCTGCTAGTGCACCCACTTTTTATTAAAAAGAAGAATCGTTCTCTTTGTCTGGTTGTGGATTATTGAGGATTGAACAATGTCACCGTTCGAAACAGATATGCTTTGCCGCCGATCTAAAGTCTTTTGGAACGTTTTAGTGGAGTCAAATGCTTTACAAAACTAGGCCTTTGGGGTGCATATAATCTAGTTCGGATTTGTCTAGGGGATGAGTGGAAGACGGGTTTTCACACTCGATATGAACATTTCAAGTACACAATCATGCCCTTTGGTCTTACAAATGCACTAGCAGTATTTCAACATATGGCAAATGATGTTTTTTGAGACTTCCTGGACATTTTCATGATAGTTTATCTGAATGACGTCCTGATTTATTCCAAAACTCTAGAAGAGCATGATGTCCATGTTCGTCAAGTTCTGCAGCAATTGTGGGAATATGACCTTTATGCTAAATTTGAGAAGTGCAATTTTAACTGCAGTCAAATGGAGTTTCTGGGGTATGTGGTTTCACATACCACGTTTAGTGTGGGAGTAGGAGACACCACGTTTAGTGCAGGATATACCGTGTTTCTTGGGATTTAAAAATTTCTATCGCAAATTCATCAAACATTATTCGAAGATTGTGTTGCCTTTCATGCAGCTTCCATAGAAGAATCAATTATTTGCATGGACTTCGGAAGAAGTGGAGGCTTTTGCCAGCTTAAAGAAAGCCTTTAAATTTGCCCCCATTTCGCTGTAAGTTGATCCAGCCAAGCCTTTCATTCTGGAAGCTGATGCATCTGATTTTGTGCTGGAAAGTGTCTTGTCGCAGATAGGAGATGATGGACAACTTCATCCCATTGCCTTTCATTCACAGAAATTATAAGCTTTAGAAATCAGTTATAACATCCATGGCAATTCTGGCTATTGTGAATTCTTTTAAGCAGTGACCTTGATTCTTGGAGGGTTTCTCCTCGTCAAATCATTGTCTATAATGATCACAAGAAGCTCGTGTACTATCAGAATGCTCGAGTTCTGAATTGAGATCAAGCTCATCGGGTGCAGTTTCTAACACGTTTCAATTTCCTTATCACGTGCCCAGGGTCACAACAAGGAAAAGCATATGCATTATTTCAACACTCCTACCTATCTCTCCAATATAGTTTGCCTTCGACTGCTGCTAGAAACAAGTTCTTTTAGATCTCTATCATCTATGGCTGATTGCAGTATCTTTGAAGCACCTGCAGATTCGAACATTCTTGATTCCATCCGCACCAATGTCTGTACAACTGCCTTTACACAGTATATCTTAGATTATATTGTTCCAGAACGTGATTCTTGTTCAAGATTCAGGCATTCTTATACAAATTATAATCAGTTCAGTGGACAAGATGGGTTGCTTTTCTATGACAGTTCTTCAGTGAATTCTGCAGTACTGCATGACACGCACATGGCTGAACATTTTGAAATCCACATGACTCTTGTGTTGGTCACCAGAAAGTATCAGTGGCCTCAGATCCATAGTTTCGTTGAAAATTATGTTCACACTTGTGACGTGTGATGCCGATCTAAGATGCCTCGTCATCGTCCTTATAGTTTGTGGTAGCCACTGCCGGCTCTAGAGGGCCTTTGGAAATTCATCTCTTTGGAGTTCATTATCGATCTTCCACTATCAAAGAGTTTAGATCCATCTCTTTGGACTTCATTACCAATCTTCCACTATTCAAAGAGTTTGATGCGATTCTCATTGTGATAGATCATTTCACTAAGACGGCACATTTCCTTCCATGCACAAAGACCATCAACAACACAGAGACGACAGATCTTATTATGCGCAAAGTACTCAGACATCATGGTCTTCCAGACGGTATCATTAGTGATCATGGGCTACAGTTTATCTTGAAGTTTTAGACGCATTTGCTAAAGCTACTCAAGATTTCTTGTAATTCTTCTTGAGCTATCATCCTCAACATGATGAGCGAACAAAGTCCACAAACCAAACATTAGAACAATATTTTTGATGCTTCATTGACTATCAGCAGGATGATTGAGTTGATTTCTTGCATTTTGCAGAGTTTGCTTACAATAATTCGGTACATTCTTCTACAGAACCTACTCCATTCTTTGCCAATACAGGTCATCATCCTCACTAGACTATGCTTCAACATCCAAAGGTTTCTAGGAATCCTGCAGCAGAGGATCACCTAGTTCAACTTCAAAGAGTTCAAGCTGAGTTTGCTCACGATTTACATAGTGCCTAAACATCTCACAGATTTGCTGCGAATCAGCATGGGGTTGAAGATTGTGTATGGTTGTGGCATAATTTGAAGACAACCAGGCCATGTAGCAAGTTGGATTATCAACGCCTTGGTCCATTCGTAATTTCTTCCCAGATAAATGACGTTGCTTTTTGTCTGGATCTCCGTTCCGATATGCGTCTCTATCCACATCACACATTTGGAGCCCTATGCTTCTAACCCAATTCCAGATCGAGTTGATACTTTTATATCAAGATCAGAAATCATGAAGCAAACTTTGGAGGAAATTTTGGTGGTTGAGTTCTGTGTCTAGCTTGTTGCAGATTGACTGTCCGGTGCATCCTAATAATGTTGCATCTTCCTTTTTCACAGATTTTGTTTAAAACTACAGAATAATGTTGCATCTTCCTTTTTCACAGATTTTGTTTGAAGCATATTGGCTTCTCTGAGCAGTGCAAGAGATTGTTACTCTTCATCTTCTTTTTCTTCATTTCTGACTTTGCAAGAGGTTTTTTGGAGCATTCAAGATTGTTTGCAGTTCCAATGACATAGCTGTGGATTCTTTTTATTTCTTTTCTTTCTTGCCTGTCTATCTTTGAACTTCACCATAACCTACCTAGCATCGGCTTTCGCCATAGCTGACCTTCAAGAACCCTAAATATATCTTTCTTCACTACCATAGCCTGCAATAAACAGACTAAGAGCATTTTCACCTGTAGCATTCAACAACTATTTGCTCTTATAGGGATGTCCTTGAATGGACCCCCTAAAGAAATAAAATTATACCTAGATGAATTGGTAGAGAGATTTATGGCAGGCAATGTCTTCCCATACCATTGTTCCATCTCAATGCCCCAAGCTAAATGATAAGAGGGCAAGTTACACCTTGGCAGACATGGAGGATGATACCCAAACCATCTGCAAGTATGTGCCTTAGGTTCTAATTGGATAAAAAAACTACAGTTTCAAAGGGTAGTCCGAGACATACACAAAAACTTAAAACTGACATGAGGTTCCAGGCTCAAACAATCCTAGCAATATAGTAGGCTATAAGGATTACTTAGTGGCATTGTTTGATCACACTAACTTTTGTGCCATCCATGCCAAAAGAGTCACACTATGCCTAAGGACTTCGGCCGATGATGAACCAAAGGACTATATCAAAGGCGAGTCTCGTATTTTTGTTGCTATAGTAACTGAAACTACAGATAGCCCCCAACAATTGTATTCCAGTTGTTAATAGGTGTAGAATACAAAACCAGCCTTGCACCTAAAACTAAGCCTACCAGCAAAGCTCCTTATACGATGTGCATATTGGCAGAACTCAAGAACCAATTGGGATTCATCAAACCTAGCATCTCACCTTTTGGACCGCTTGATCTTGTTTGCTAAAAAGAAAGATGGAAAATTGAGAAAGTGAATTGATTATCGTCAATCAAACAAGCACACTATCAACAATAGATATGCACTACCTAGAGCCATCATATGGATCAATTGCAACGAGCTAAATACTTTTCAAAGATTCAAATTAAAATGCTCGGCGTACCATGAAATACAATGTGACGTTCCAAGTATTTATACGGTATAAGTATAAATATGTTGACACGTCACCAAGTAGAGATACGCCACCATGGGGTATGGGAACCTAGGGGGTTGACTTAAAAGGGATTAAATTAGCTATGCTAATTTAATTATTAAGGATAATAACCTATAACTAAGGAACTAATATTTAAAAGCCATAATTAAGTTAATTATGGTTTGGGAAGGCGCCACGTGGCCACCCTCGATTGGCTAACATGGTAATGCTAATTGGGATCAATAAGGTGGATCACCACCCCCATATCAGCCACAACTCACCTTGAGCAGTGGAGCGCCACCCTTGTGACCCAGAGTGAAAGTGCCACCTTGAGCAGTTGGGTTGGGACGCCACCCTTCCGACACGAAATGAATACCAAGACCAAGAAGATGGAAATCCCCAATGACAACGGGTCCAGCAGAAACACAGGTGGGTGGCTAGTGTAGTTGTGAATTCTAGGATAGCGCCCCTGTTGGGCACCTGTTTGGGTTGTTGGTCTGTTCTCTCAGTGTTTTACTCGTAGGAACTAACCCTTGATTGTAAAGGTAAGTTCTCTTTATATTCTGATTCTGGTTGTGCTCGTAAAGGATGGATTGATGGTTCTTTGTCTAGTATTACTCTGGAAATGGGGGAGTTAAGGGGGGTAGTGACCTCTGAGCCCGTTTATTGTAGTATGCTCCTAGATAGAGCCCTATATTATCCCGTTAAATGCGGCCTGTGCACAAGAGCCCACCGGGTCATAGATGCTATGGTACTGGCTTAGCACCAGATAAGGAACACAGTGGTGAAGTGGAGGTGGGGTCTTGCACGAACATAAAAGGCTCCTGGGACTCCTATAGCGAGCTAGACCTGATAGCGTGTCACGAGAGGGTCGGGTATGGGTCCGACACTCCCCTGGTGTAGAGGTGTGACCCGTATGGGGCACCTTGCACTTTGAGTAGATTTAGGGCGCAGTAAGTCTGCACGGATGCGGGGTCGCCGATGCGCACATATTCTCTAGCTCGCCCATGGAGCCACTGTGATTCTGGAAGGGGACGCTTCCCTGACCTGCCTCATCGGACCAGGACTTCATGAACCCTGGAGTAGGCTCAGTAGGGTGATGCCTCGAGCCTGCGTCTCCGGAAGGCTATAGCGACGCCATAGCGTGAATTGACCCATCTGCAAAGTGTGCACAGGAGGGGCGGATGGAGTGGACAACCCTAGCCAATGTTCTATGCCAGCCAACGCCATGTTAAGATTCGGGTCTGCCGATCTCTTGAGACCTAGTCGGTCGATCCTCACCGAGTCCGAGGGGTAGAACCATGGGTTTGGGGTGTTTTCTTAGGTTTAGATGCATATTCTTTGTCGTTGGTATTTGGATGGATGCGCCACCCTTCGTGGTGGTTATTTATATGTGATTTATGATGTGTGCTAACCCTTGTATTCACGCTTCCGCGACGTAGGAGCCCCATTGAAGGCGTAATAATGACCCCTTTCAGTGTCCTTCTTTGGGGCATCATATTATAGATGGCCCCGAAATAGACGGGAGGGTTCCTCGCCATGGCGAGTTGGTCGCCATGGGAGGGGAAAGTCCCCGTATATATACGGCCGAGGGTCGTATATGTTCAGGGAGCATCACAGTGGTATCAGAGCCGTGATTTCGGTTACTCGAAATCATAGCACTGACCAAACCCTAACTCGCTAGTTCGATAGTTAGGAGAGAGAGAGAGTTAAGCAAGAGTGAGTGTTTAAGTCTTTGATGTTTGATTTAGTGCTAGGTTAATGTAATAGACCGTAGTTCCTAAAGAAATCTGGGCCGACTGGAAGACCCAAGTTTCGAGGAGCTATAACTTTTTGTAGGTAGCTCGGATGAAGGCGAAAATGGCTCCAATGGATCGGGCACCTCTCAAATACCCTAGGGGGCACGTCTCCCGAGGTAAAAATGACAACAGGCCGCCGAAAAATGAAAAGGGGCGCTGCCTTACTCAGAGGTGTTTCTTTTCGAAAATAAAACGCCAGATAAGCAACGCAATCACTCTGATAATGGGCGTATTTTTTATACCGCTTGAAATTTAAAAAAAAAAAAAAAAAAATTGAAAATTTTAATAAAAAAAAGTTAAAAGTTAAAATTTGAATTTTGAACTATATTTTTGGGCGTGTCTTTTCTCTGAGCACCCTTTTCCGCCATAGCCGCCGGACCTAAGCTCCAAACCCGCCATAGCTGACCTCCACGCCTCTTGCATCTGCCCTACACCTCGGTGACCCTATTTACTCCTTAGCGTCGTCCCGCCTTGCTTGAGCGCCTCATCTTCCTCCTTCCTTGCTGTTTTGCTAGGTACAACCATGCCGCGCTTTAAGCTAACTGTAGATTTGAAGAAGCTGAATGTATTTCAGCTATTCGCCGCCCTAGTCGAGCATCTTGCTGACGAGGACCCAATAATAGACACCATCCTTAATCTTTTTGTCAAACACTTTATCGAGGGTCGAAGAGTCCCCTACCATATCTTCCACTTCAACGAGCGTTTCCTCCTCAAGTTGAATGAAGCTGGGCAGGACTACACTCTCGTGGAGCAGCCAGACCGTGCATGGGCTGTGGTGAAATTTTACCCCTCGCCAGGACCCGATGACGACCCTGCAGAGCTTAGTCGGAATGAAGCTCAGAGGATCATGCATCTTGCGCGAGTGGAAGACTTGCACCAGATAGCCAGTGCTCCACCGGACCTAAGGATGGACCGTTTTTACTATCTGGGAAAGGGGCGTATACTTACCACTTTAACCTTCCTACCTTTTCTTGGAATGAAGGCCTTAATAGTTTCATTTTTGAAAATGTTCCGCCCCGGTTTAGCCAGTGCCACCTGGAATCCATCCAAGAAGATATGCGGGCATGGCCGGACCGGTACCATACTGAGATTGCCCGGCGTACCCAAGTGCGTTTGGAGAGAGAGGCCAGGGCTGAAGAACGAGAGCGGCTCCAAAAGGAAGGCGAAGACCTCCATAGCCAGCAGAGCGAGCATGAGCAGGAGGATCAGCCAGATCACCAGCAGGTGGAGCAGCAGCAGAATCTTGATGCTGGCCAGCAAGACCTAGGTGCGGCTCAGAACGTTAACCCCCAGCCAAACCCTGTTAACGTGAACCAGCCGGCAGACCCACAGCAAACGAACGAGCGGGGTAACCGGAGATTGAAGAGAACAAAGTCCAGACCTGTTAGGAGTGGGGTGCACTACAAGACCCGACTGCAGCAGGACGCAACGATCGCCAAGAAGACATCGGCTCAGAGACGGGAGCAGATCGTTGAGCGGGCAAAGCATCCTTTGACAGACGGCAAATCCATTCCGTCGCTTAAGGCGACCCTCAAGCCGCGGAAGCCCCATAGGTTTCGACCTGGCACGGTAGCTCTTCGAGAGATACGTAAGTATCAGAAGACTACCGAGCCATTGATCCGCCGGCTTCCTTTCCAGCGACTTGTACGGGAGATCGCTCAGGACTTCAAGACCGACTTACGGTTTCAAGCCTTTGCGGTCCTTGCCTTACAAGAGGCTGCCGAGGCGTATCTGATTGAACTTTTGAGCGACGCCAACCTTTGCGCCATACACGCAAAGAGGGTTACTATTATGCCCAAGGACCTTCACTTGGCACGAAGGATCCGAGGGGATCTTAGATGATTAGGCGACCGTTTTGTTTTTTTCATGTACAATTTTTGTAACTTATCCATGTACTAGTCCCATATTTTTTTGGGGTTGTGAATATAAATTTTTTTTTTTTTGAAGTAAATAATAACTTTAATAATAATTTCGGGAAACGTGCCAAAAAGTATAAAACCCCTTTTTGGCCATTAGGGTTTCATTTTCCCTTCTTACTTCAGCGCCTTCTTCCTCCTCCTTTGCGCCTTTAACCCTCATGGCTCGCCCAACCCTGCAGCAGTGGTATTTGGACGGAGAGCATTGGGACCCTGCGGTTCCCTTTGATCTTCTTCACCCCTACCTACTTCAGCAGGTAGATCTTATCTCCAACATGCAGGCCCACCCAGATTATGCTGCTTTCCTTCAGTTCTATCGTGAGGAGATCGTACCTGCATGTGTTTGCAATGAAGACGATGAGCAGCTCTATCTCGACTTTCACACCCTGCACCAGATGTTAGGGGGTGATGAGCATGCCCGCAACGTCATCAGAGGCATCAGGCGGCGAGGGACTGACCTCCCTATTGCCACAATAGATCGGGAAACTTGTTTTGAGGCCCGATTCGCACTGGCCATCATTATGGACCAGTACATAGAGGATGAGGAGATCCCTGCTGAGCGTTCTTCTACGCCTCTACCTCCTGACCCAGAAGATGACGAAGTCGTCAATGAGCAGGATTTTGTAAGATGGAAGGAGCTTGCTACAGAAGCTCCTGCCAGCCGACAGAAAGCCCTTAAACTCGAAGGGTTAAACCTTCTCCCTGCAGTACTCTTGAATGACCACGAGTACCTAATCTTTGAGGATATCATGTGGGCATACCGTGTTCTTACTGGGATCCGCCGCAAGAAAATAGAGATTCTCTATGATCTTGCGGAGTATTGCCAAGATGACTTCATCGACTTCACTACACCGGTGGTGCAACCTGCACAAGTAGAGAGCCTATTGGCATATCGGCCCGAGGAGCAAGAGCCCGTTGAGACTCTTCTGTCACTTCATCAGTACTTGCTAACTGACACACCCCAGCCTCCAGAAGAGCAATTTGCGGCCCCGACACAGTCTCTTCTTCCAGATCCGCCTTTGCAAATCACTATGGGAGAGGGGGATCAAGACGAGGAAGACCTTTGGGACACCAAGGTCAGCCTTAGGGATGAGAGGGAAGAAGAAGAAGAAGAGAACTTCCCCATCAACTTGGAGAAGGAAGCTGAGACCTCCACCGACCCTCAGGTTAGGGCAATGGGCAACCATATGGCCCGATTCTTTCTCTCAGCTTTCTGCCAAGGAGAGGTGCTGTTTTTCTCCAAGAATTTAGGGCCTTCTTCTGAAGCTTCTTGGTGGGCGCTCTGAGCCATATCCACTTCAGCGGACCATAAAAAGATCGATTATCACGTCACCACTATTATTCTGGTACGTAGAGATTTGGCTATAGCAGCATTGGGGGACGTGGCGGGCTGCGCTAGCATGCGCCTCCTTGTGGCGGCACCTCTGGCTACTTGTTTACCACCTGAGGCAGCAGCTCGAGCCGCCCTCTCTGCTAGCCCTAGCGCCACTTTGATGCGTTATCGTCCACCTCCTCAGCCAATGGACGAAGACGAGGGACCCAGCTCCTAGATTATTGTGTTATGTATTTTGCATTTGAAATCACTGTTGTTTTAAACCATGGTTATCACTCGTGATGTGATTGCTGTTTATTGTATCAATTCAATACATAATGCCAATATAATTTTGAATAAGTCTCTTCCATGACGAGTCATTAAGCCTCCTGGAATTGTTAGTACTATATACTCATTCCGCCCTTTTTGCAGAAGAAACACTGGCGGAGTACGAAGAGAGGATATCCCAGATAGTGAGAGATGACCAGGGACCTCCGGAACAGGACTATGGGGAAAGATACAACGAGTATCCTGAACGGGAAGTTGACGATGAGATAGCGGAACTTGGGGTGCCGGAAGAACCCTATGATCCCGACAAGGGGATGGAGATAGTTACTCTCCTTCGAGAACGCGCTTACGACGACCTGAAATGGACCCTTTGCCGCACTTGGGATTATTGGAATATGACCCCACATGAAGCTTTTGAGGATGCCAATGACCATCTCTGGCAAATCTTCTACGCACTACGAAGGCTTTTCAACCTTCTTATTATTAGCCCCACTTGGGATTATCAACCCGTTATTATCCAAGCTTGGGCACGTTACAAGCTCGTCAGAGCTGTGCGTGAGAGTGTGCGCTATTCCGTCATGTATCCCTATGCAAACCCCTAAGCTGGATCTTCCAGTTTTGTGTTCCTATGCTTCACTATGTTTAGGGAAATGGCCTGTATCAGGTCCATGTATGTATTATATAACTATAAGTTTATAACTACTGTCAGTGGGAAGTTTTTTTCGATGTAACCGTTACTTCACTTGTAATTAAAATCTTCCGTGATTTTGCGTGTTCACTTCGTTTCTCTACACGACCTAAAATGATCTTGTTATGACACTTATTGTTACTGTAATTTTCTTATATTATCTTATGTTTAATATAGACGGCGCACGCAACGCCGCTTGGCAGCCACCCTCAAATGCCAGTCGGTTAACACCCGAACAAGAATTGATGCTGATGAAAAGACAGCTAGGCGAGTTACAGGCCTATGTCTTGCATGCTAACCCACCACATCATGTACAAGAGGACGCACCGGAGTTACCTCCGTTGCCGCCTAGTCCACCTACACAACAGCCGTCCCCACCAAGAACCAGCCCTCTACCTGCGCGAAAGAGGCCCCACTCAAAATGACGACGGAGCTCCTCCAGAGACAGTGCCACTTCCTCAAAATCTGCCACTTCAGTGTCAACTGAATCATCCGCATCATCTGGCGACCATACAAAGCGCCGAGATAAGGAGTACCGCAAGACGGTTGATACGGCTATAACCAGCATATGGAAGAACAGGAAATTGGCCCAGTTTGATGGGAAATCTAGGGGCGGATTGAATGCCGAATCCTGGTTAGATGAAATGAAGGAGTTCGGAAGGTCTTATGGCATGACAGAAAGGGATACCGGAAAGGTTGCCACCACAAACCTTACCGGAGCCGCCCGTATTTGGTGGAAGGGCTATGCCAGAGCCAAACACCTGGATAGGAGTAGATGCAAATTCAGAAAGTTTGCCAAGGCCTTCAAGTCGCATTATGTGCCCCGTGCACACAAATGCCAACAGATCCAAACTTTCTACAGGTTGGAGTAGAAGAGTATGTCCGTACAGGCTTACACAGATGAGTTTATGCGCCTAAGGCTGTATATACCCGGCATGAATGAGAAAAGGGCAGTGGAAGGTTATATTGAGGGATTGGCACCCTCAATCAAACGGATGGTTAAGGCCATAGACCCGAAATCAGTTGCAGAGGCCGAGGCTAAAGCATAGAGCCTCGAGGAGGACACACCCAGGAATCAGTATCCACGTCCTGCTACTTACTCGCAGCCACGGCCGTCCACACCGTACAAACCCCGCTCTCCAAGTCCGGGGCCCTCTCAGCAGAACTCTTACGGTCGCCAGGAGAAGAAAGTCGCTTTTAGCACGCCAGATAAGCAGAGCAATGCTGGTAAGGAAGTTCGAAACCTCTTACAGTCCATTCCTAAAGAGGCCAGAGAACAGCTTCGCCGAGATAAGGCATGCTACAGGTGTATGAGGCCTGGACACTTCATGCAGAATTGTCCATATGTTACCCAGACTGCCCAGCTGGCCATGGCCGACCTTGATTGGGACGATATTGAGTCGACATTACCTGCCGACGAGGACGCTCCCGACTACATTCATGGTGCGTCTCATATCCTTGCAGCTATAGAAACTGGCAATGCTGAAAGTCAGCCTGCTGTCATTTCCACCATAGGCCAAGTAGACAGTAAGCCTTTCGTAATTCTTATGGATACGGGGAGTACCCATAATTTTGCTTCTCCTAGAATGGCCCAGGTCCTACAATTGGAAACCCTAAGGTCACGACCGAGGCCTGTCACTTTAGCCAGTGGTAAAATTAGACATACTCATGGTCGTCGCATCAATCTTAAGATGCAGTTGCCAGGCGCACCAGTTGCTATGGGTGCCGAGTTAATGGATATTGGCAAATACGACCTCATTGTGGGAATGGAATTCTTGGCATCTGCAAAAGCCAACATAGACTGCGAAAAGAGAGAAGTTACCTTCAACGCGGCAAATGGAGCCCGCGTAACTATAAAAGGTGAACCATTCAACCCTATCCTGCAGTCTATGTCCATCCGACAGTTAGATAAAGCTATATGCAAGCAAAAGCTCCTCTGCGTTATCCGACTTGCTTCCATTGAGTCAGATGCCAAGCAAAACCAAGTAATCAACACCTTGCCACGAGGGATTGCCAGTATTCTCCACGAATTTAGCGATCTTTTCCCGGACGAGATCCAGAAACTTCCTCCTTTTAGAGGGGTAGAATGTGAGATAGCTTTGGAGCCAGGTACTAAGCCTACCAGCAAGGCCCCGTACCGTATGAGTCTCCCAGAGTTGGCAGAGCTTAAGAAGCAACTTCAAGAGCTACTAAACCTAGGTTTTATTCGTCCTAGCGTTTCGCCCTTTGGCGCCCCTATTCTTTTTGTAAAGAAAAAGGACGGCTCTTTGAGAATGTGTATTGATTATCGGCAACTCAACAAGCATACCATCAAGAATCGCTATGCTTTGCCAAGGGCAGATGATCTAATGGATCAGTTGCAAGGGGCCAAGTATTTCTCAAAGATTGATCTTCGCTCAGGATACCATCAGATAAGGATTAAGGAGGAAGACATCCATAAATCTGCTTTTCGCACCAGATATGGCCATTATGAGTTTACCATTATGCCTTTCGGATTAACTAATGCTCCCGCAACGTTTATGCGGTTAATGAATGATGTTTTCCGACAATACTTGGATGATTTTGTTGTTATTTTCTTTGACGACATTCTCATCTACAGTAAGACTCTACAGGAGCATGAGAAACATCTTAAATTGGCACTACAAAAGTTAAGACGTCATCAGCTTTTCGCCAAGTTCTCTAAATGCAAGTTTGCCACTCCAAAGGTTGATTATTTGGGCCATATCATTTCTGCAGAGGGAATTGCTACAGATCCGGCAAAGATAGAGGCCGTAAGGGAATGGCCTATTCCAGGAAATGTCTCCGAAGTCCGAAGTTTCTTGGGATTAGCAGGATACTATCGAAAATTTGTAAAGGATTTTGCAAGGATTGCAGCCCCTCTTACAAATCTTACAAAGCATGAGAAAGTGAAGGATTGGATGGAGCACTGGAAGACTAAGGTTCAGGGAAGTTTCCAGCAACTTAAAGATGCCTTAACGTCAGCACCCGTCCTCACGTTGCCCGATCCTGATAAGGATAAACTAGTGGCCACGGATGCCAGTAAAATTGCCACTGGTGGGGTTCTAATGCAGGAGGGGAGGGTTATTGCTTATGATTCAAAGAAGATGAATGAGACAGAACAGCGATATCCTATCCATGACCAGGAATTGCTAGCTGTTGTTCGCGCCTTGCGCATATGGAGACACTACCTCCTTGGTAGAAGATTCCAGTTGGACACGTATCACCAAAGTCTCCGTTATTTAACCACCCAACCCAATCTCAACCTCCGTCAGAGGAGATGGATGGAATTTCTTGAAGAATATGATTTTGAGATCATGTATAAGCCTGGAAAGCACAATGTGGTTGCGGATGCATTATCACGCCATCCCTTGGTAACCCGAACCCATTGTAATGCAATTTCTACACTCACAAGTGAGTTTGGCAAACAGATAGAACAGACCTTGGTCACTGATCCTGAGTTCTGTGAAATTTGGAGTAGTCTGAATAAGGAGGCACGCACAGATAAAGAACGCGAAGCTTTTCGTTCATATAAGAAAGAGGGCAATTTGTTGTATCACAAGGACAAGTTGTGTGTACCTCATACTTCCGGAGTGCGTAAGTTAATCCTCCATGACACACACAACAGTCCTATAGCGGGTCATGCAGGGTTTATGAAGACCTATTTTAAGATCCGCTCTAGTTACTTTTGGCCTTCGATGAAGAAGGATATTGCTAGATACATTAAGCAGTGTCAAGTGTGTCAGCAAACCAAGGCGGAGCAATTAAGAGTTCCAGGAGAGTTACAGCCTCTGGATGTGCCCAACGCAAAGTGGGAAGTCATAACCATGGACTTTATTGTCGGTCTTCCACGAACTCTCCGTGGATATGATGCACTAATGGTGGTCGTCGACAAATTGTCAAAAATGGCTCACTTCTTGCCATGTCGTACCACCGACACCGCCTTGCTGTTTGCAAAGGAGATTTTCAGACTGCACGGAATGCCACGGGTTATTGTATCTGACAGAGATCCCAAATTTGTAAGTGCATTTTGGAAAGATTTCTTCACCACCATCCAGACCAAGCTTGCTATGAGTACAACATATCATCCTCAGATAGATGGTCAGACAGAACGTACCAATCGTATTATAGAGGATATGCTACGAAGTTATGTGTGGAGTAAGCAGTCTCAATGGGCTGACTATATTTATCTGGTCGAGTTTGCCTATAACAGTATGAAACAGGAGTCTTCCAGAATGTCTCCTTTCATGATAAACTATGGTTATCAATGCCTTACTCCAGACACGTGGCATAACCCCGTTTCTAAAGTGGAGGTTTCTCAACAGCTCCTTTTGGAAATGCAGGCCTTAGTTGAAGAAGTTCGTGGTTACTTGCTAGCTGCACGCAGTCGTCAGAAAAATGTAGCGGATAAACACAGAACCCCACGAGTCTTCCAAGTGGGCGAATCAGTTTGGCTTAAGATCAAAATGAAGCAAGCCAAGCTTAAAATTGGTAACTGCAAGAAGTTGGCACCCAGATGGGTGGGACCATTCAAAATTACTGAGCGTATTGGAGAACAGGCATATCGCTTGGATCTGCCGCCCCGCTTGAAGATCCACAAGGTCTTTCACGTGAGTCTTCTGAAACAACACACCCCTGATCCAGAGGAGGTTTTGGAAACCCCAACCCTCCTCGAAATGACAGAGGAGCAGCTGGAGATAGTACCTGAAGCTCTCCTTGACCGGGCTTATAAACAGACCTGGAGGACTCAAAAATTGCAATACTTGGTCAAGTGGAAGCACTTGCCAGTGGAGGATGCTACATGGGTGATGGAAACAGACCTTGAGAAGCACTATCCAGATTTTATGCGGGAATCTCAAGGCCGCACCATCAACGATGCTATCAACCCCGCTCCCGGCGGTAAGCTTGAAGACTTGAGTCGCCGAGAATCAGTAGAGGGGTAGATGCATCGTAGTTAACAACAGTTACCGATGATGGGATCACCTTCGTGTTCCTTAGGACGTGGTGTACTGTCGATGTAGACACGACCGCGAACTGCTTGTAAAGCATGAACCATAGGCATGATAGGTTCCTTGTAGATAAATTTTCTTTTATTTCTTATAGGGGGTGGACCCTTCAACCACAACCTAATTATTTTATCTCTACGAACTGATATATTAACATGTGCAGGCCAGTGAGCAGTACGTGACCTGTCCATGTTAAAGACTTGCTGACGGCCCGATTTCTTCGCTTTATGTTATCTACATGTTCCGTTTGTTGTTTCACTGATGTTGATCTTGGACTTTGATCCTTGCACTTTTTTAAGTATGATAAGTATGTGAACTGCACTTTGGTGCTTAAACTGTTGTAAACTTGAAAGTTTGATATATTACCTTCTGAAATAAGGAATTCCCTTCCTTCAAAGTGTCATTTACTATACTTGTATCTAACCCCAATGCTGAGGACAGCATTATTTCTAAGGAGGGGAGAATGTGACGTTCCAAGTATTTATACGGTATAAGTATAAATATGTTGACACGTCACCAAGTAGAGATACGCCACCATGGGGTATGGGAACCTAGGGGGTTGACTTAAAAGGGATTAAATTAGCTATGCTAATTTAATTATTAAGGATAATAACCTATAACTAAGGAACTAATATTTAAAAGCCATAATTAAGTTAATTATGGTTTGGGAAGGCGCCACGTGGCCACCCTCGATTGGCTAACATGGTAATGCTAATTGGGATCAATAAGGTGGATCACCACCCCCATATCAGCCACAACTCACCTTGAGCAGTGGAGCGCCACCCTTGTGACCAGAGCTGAGTGCCACCTTGAGCAGTTGGACGCCACCCTTCTGACACGAGCTGAATACCAAGACCAAGAAGATGGAAATCCCCAATGACAACGGGTCCAGCAGAAACACAGGTGGGTGGCTAGTGTAGTTGTGAATTCTAGGATAGCGCCCTGTTGGGCTTTTGTTTGGGTTGTTGGTCCGTTCTCTCGGTGTTTTACTCGTAGGAACTAACCCTTGATTGTAAAGGTAAGTTCTCTTTATATTTCGATTCCGGGTTGTGCTCGTAAAGGATGGATTGATGGTTCTTTGTCTAGTATTACTCTCGGAAATGGGGGTTAAGGGGGTAGTGACCTCCGAGCCCGTTTATTGTAGTATGCTCCTAGATAGAGCCCTATATTATCCCGTTAAATGCTACTGTGCACAAGAGCCCACGGGTCATAGATGCTATGGTCTTGGCTTAGCACCGGATAAGGAACACAAGTGGTGAAGTGGAGGTGGGGTCTTGCACGAACATAAAAGGCTCCAGGACTCCTATAGCGAGCTAGACCTCGATAGCCGGTCACGAGGGGCGGGTATGGGTCCGACACTCCCCACAGGTGTAGAGGTGTGACCCGTGATGGGGCACCTTGCACTTTGAGTAGATTTAGGGCGAGTAAGTCGGGTACGGATGCGGGGGTCGCTGATGCGGCACGTATTCTCTAGCTCGCCCATGGAGCCAATGTGATTCTGGAAGGGGACGCTTCCCTGACCTGCCTCATTGGACCAGGACTTCATGAACCCTGGAGTAGGCTCAGTAGGGTGATGCCTCGAGCCTGCGTCTCCGGAAGGCTATAGCGACGCCATAGCGTGAATTGACCCATCTGCAAAGTGTGCACAGGAGGGGCGGATGGAGTGGACAACCCTAGCCAATGTTCTATGCCAGCCAACGCCATGTTAAGATTCGGTCTGCTGATCTCTTGAGACCTAGCCGTTAGTCGATCCTCACTGGAGTCTGAGCCGGGGTAGAACCATGGGTTTGGGGTGTTTTCTTAGGTTTAGATGCATATTCTTTGCCGTTGGTATTTGGATGGATGCGCCACCCTTCGTGGTGGTTATTTATATGTGATTTATGCTGTGTGCTAACCCTTGTATTCACGCTTCCGCGACGTAGGAGCCCCATTGAAGGCGTGGGCCGAATGACCCCTTCGTGTCCTTCTTTCGGGCATCATATTATAGATGGCCCGAAATAGACGGAGGGCCCTGCTCATGGCGAGTTGGTCGCCATGGAAGGGGAAAGTCCCCGTATGTATACGGCCGAGGGTCGTATATGTTCAGGGAGCGTCACATACAAATTTAAGAAGAAGACATCCATAAATCAGCATTCAAAACCGGATATACTATGAGTTTATTATAATGCCATTTGGATTAACAAATGTCTTTCACAACCTTTGTGAAATTAATAAATGATGTGTTATGAGAGTGTTTTGATGAATTTGTCATTATCTTCTTTGATGGCATCCTTATTACAGTAAAACTCATGAGGAACATCAATGCCATATTCATATGGCCCTGCAAAAAAACTGTGATTGCATAGGTTTTTTGCCAAGTTCTCAAAGTGCAAATTTGCTACGAGGAGGTTGAGCATCTGGATCATATTGTATCTGAAGTTGAAATATTACTTTGCTTCAATTTGTTTCTTTTTTCCACCTTCAGTCAAATCTAAAGCCTTAGCTTAGACTTTTTCTTCTTACTAGCTTTCCATGGAGCATTGTTGGAGGTTATCCACAGCTATGCCATCGGGAGAATGTTATAAACTCTTAGTAACTGGCTTGCAATAATCGATTGCTTTGCTTTAAGACATGCCTTTCTCCCAAGAACTTTAGTCAACATGACTTAAGCAATACTGATGTGTCATTGCTTCAAAGTAAAATGAGCAGAAGGCATAGCACAATATTTAAAAGATACTCGGGTGACAAAGAGACTTGAGAAGTACTTTACCCATACATTTCTCTAAGTGAGATGAAAAATGATCATCTACAATTGGATGCGCACAATTCATGCACTTAGACATTTTGGTGAGAGACTCGTCTGGAGGGGGAAAACCGGCCGGATAGATAGGCATATCTTTCATCACAGCAGTGTATGAACATTTTGAAAAATATCTAAAGGGCTAGTCGACCATACCAATTTGGTCTGACTACCCACTAATAATAATAAAGGGGACCTGCCATAGGAACAACCCAAGCCCCTTTAAGATGATGTAAAATAAGAAAGGCAAATAGGAGGCAACGTGCGAAAGTTTATCACCGGGATGAAAAACCCCTCCCTTTCGGGTTTTCGAGGAAAACCCTAATGATAAACCTTCGTCTGATGGCTCCAAAGGAAAAGCCCGGGCCATCAAAGTGGAGATCATTGATGAAAAGTCGAGGAAGCACAAGATGGAGGTCGCAAATAAGACGATTCCTCTCGAACCCAACACGAGAGCCACAAGAAAGAAACAAATGGCCATGATCACCTGAAAAACTTAAGGTAAAAGAAAACGAACAAAATGCATTAGACATTAGAATAGAATAGGAGGGAAGTAACTCAAAAAAGTTCGAGTTCCCCACAGTTGGACGAGATGGCCTGAAAAGAAACAACGTAAAAAGAAGCATGTAACTCAAAAATATAAGCCACCACGCCAGCTCGGCGAAACCCCCCACGGAGGCTGGTCCATAACAAATCACAATCCTTCAATCATAGAAGGGGCTGGTCACGCGAGCCACACGATATATCATCATACAGCAAAATCACATAATCTCTCAAACACAGAGGGGCTATACACGCGTGCCACACGAGAAATGACAAATAGTTCAAGAATAAAAAAGGGGCTGATCACGTGAGCCACGCGACATAACATCATATCTTAAAACAACATAACCTCTCAAATACAGAGGGGCTGGTCACGCGAGCCACACGATATAGAATCACAAATCAAAATGAAAAAACATGAATGTAAACAACTTAGGGTGGGAAGGGAGGGAACTGAGACCAAAAAACTGCGGTGAGAAGACACGAGCCTAAAAACATATATATAGCCTCGTCTCTCCCTAAAATGGCGATCCGGCAATGTCAAATCACATGCATTTTGGTGAGAGACTCGTCTGGAGGGGGAAAACCGGCCGATCAAAAGAGAACTTCTATAAGATGATGAGCAAGGTGTGATTGCCACAATAAACTTGGCATATATTGAATGAGCATCAGGAAAAAAGCTATATCATGTCCAAAAAAATAAGAAATCAAAACTTCCAAAGGTAATTGTTAAGGAAAAAAGCAAGGCCAAGATGTTAAGATTGCTAAATGTATCAAAGTTGTTACGAAGGAAACCTAGGGGGGGACCAAAAGAAACAAAAACTAATAAACCCTAGGAACGATTTGGAATTAATAGAAAGAAACCCTGGCAAATAAATCTAAATGGCAACTCGGACTAATAGTGGCAAATAAATAAAAGAAATAAGAAGTCATTTTTAAAGGATACAGTTCATATAACCGTCAAATGCTATAAAGAGGCAACAGAACAAAAGACAGCAGAGAAAAGGGACAACTCCGGAATGCTAAAAACGAAGAAGAAAAGAACGGGTAGAACAAATCTGATCACAAAATTGAACCAGAGGGAAGAAGGTCTATGCTTGATGATCAGAATCAGACTAGTAAGATCGATTTACAAAAAGAAGCAACCGCTTTTTCCAAATATACAGGTATGGGAGCAAAAGGGGGAAAATATTAAACAGCCACAGATCTGTCCAAGGAAATCGTCGGTTAATCATAGAATCCTAAAGCACTCAATCACATGAGAATTTGATGCAGTACCTTCAAGATCCATGCATGCAAGCAAAAATTCCAGAGCCAAAGCGAGCAAGAATCATTCATAAAACTTATAGATCCACAAATGTGTGCATGTAAGAGGAGCAAAGGAACGAAACCATGAACGAATCGCATGAGAATTTGATGCAGTACCTTCAAGATCTATGCATGGAAAAAATTTCATAGCCAAAGCGAGCAAGAATCATTCATAAAACTTATAGATCCACAAATTCGTGCATGCAAGAGACACAAAAGAACGAAAACATGAACGAATCACATGATAATTTGATGCAGTACCTTCAAGATCCATGCATGCAAGCAAAAATTCCATAGCCAAAGCGAACAAGAATCATTCATAAACTTACAGATCCACAAATTCTTGCATGCAAGAGAAGCAAAAGAATGAAAACATGAACTAATAATCAATGCTTGGCCGACGACAAGACTTAGCAAAGAAACCAAAAAACTGAGACAAAAAAACTGTTGTAAGAAGACGCCGATAATGGAGAAAGAGCCCAAAGATGTATATATAGCCTCGTCTCTCCCCAAAATGGCAATCCGACGGTGTCGAATCGCATGTATTTCATTTGCCATAGTAGCATGTGATTGGCCAAAGATATCAACTATATAATTGAAATCAAATTCGAAAGTCAAACTAGTTTCCATCATAGTAGCTCTAGCCTGACCAAATAATTGCATTTCTTCTTCCTCTTCCACATTTAGCATGGGTCAAATCCTAGATAAATGGCTCTATGTGCTTCCAAGGCAACGTCAATAATCAAAGAGTTTTATTATATCCAAGATCACATTTTTTACTTGCTAACCCTTATTGTTGAGGTGAAAGGGAGTAGCCCAGCCACAGTACCATTACTGCCAATTACCATAAACTTTAAATCATTCCTTCAACATGGAAGTCTCCATTGTAAGCTCTGCAATGTTGGACTTGAGTTCATGCAACTGCTAAAGTTCTGCTAGTGCAAAGATGGTCTTTTTTGCATATTTCACAGGGCAAAGATGAATTTGAGGGACTAGGAGCTGAAAAAAGTTTAATGTGCAATGGAGAAATGGATAGAGCCATGGCTGCCATAGCCTACGCCATGTTTAACGGCAGAGATGTGAAAAGCAGGTGCTAGAAAGTGCGTAGGTTTGAAGATCCCTAACACTCCCTTACGCAAATTGATGATAATCCAAGGCCTTGCCCACGCCATATAATGCTACTTATCTCTCAATTTGGACAATTAAATTGGCACATCCAACATTATCAAATGACATATTCCATATCCTGCATCCCAATGGTTTGCCCTTCGGGCAACCCAATAACCAATCAATATGATAGTTGAACTTCTTGTCTCACATTTTCTAGTACAACAATTCCAAGGTGCAAGAGAGGCCAGACCTAGTAGCCATCAGTAATTGATGCTCTTAGTTTAGATCCATTAGTATCCATTATTATGCGGCAGGTGTATAGAGCCCATTTGGCTACAGAGGCTATGGAGTGTCTGAGCACCATATAACATGGTCAGTGGCAAAGTGGAGGGAGGTCCCTGCTGATCGCGACTACTGGGGACCCATAGCGGGCTAGGCTTATAGTCGGTCACTTCATGTGGGCTGGGTATGAGTCCGACACTTCCTAGATCAATGGTGTCACGTGACTCTCAAGAGCTGCATGTGTCGACCGGGCTCTTGTTTTGGGGAGTTTAGTTGGGTACGAACTTGTGTCACCACGATCCTCTAGCTGCCCATGCAGCCACTGCACTCTACGAGGGGGAGATACAACCTCTCCTACCTCATCGAACCGGGGATATGCAACCCAAAGTAGTCTCGCTGGAAGATACCATGGGACTATATCTCTAGTAGGTTGCAATCACGGTAGAGCTTGATTTAATCTATCTGCAAAGTACGCACATGAGCAGCGGATGGAGTGGTCAACCCTAGCCATTGTCTATCGCCATCCCAAGTCATTGCCATAAAAAGGTCTGATCTATTTGGAGGCCCCAACCGTCAGTCGATTTCCCCTTGAGTCTGAGCCTTGGGTAGGGGTCCATTTGATGCTTTGATATTGACGATGTATTGCACATGTTATGATGGTATGGATATTGACTACCCTTCGAGGTAGTGCCGTTATATTGTTATTAGTGCTTATGTTGTATATTGCATCCGCTGATATAGGGATCCTAGAGGAAGAGACGGAATGACAACTCTGTGTCCTCTACTCATCTGTTTGATTATCCAAAATGCGAGTTAGATGGAAGGCCTATGCAACGGGTAGCCACTAGATGGGGAAGCCCCTTCGGTGTATACGACAAGTTGTCGTATATAGCGCAAGGAGCATTACACTTGTACACGACTTGAACTCCACTGAGGCGATGCATCATATAGAAGGTGTCGAGCCCATACCTTGCCCACATGCAGTCGCAAGCTATTATGCCTAGCCCACAACGTCCCCCCAGTAGACTTTACACGCCAGGGGATCAATTGTAGCCGGACAAGCCTTCTTTGTCAGCCGATCTAGTCCAGCCACTCACAGCCAGGTGGGAATTAATGAGGCTAATCTAGAAACATCTTGTAAGAAGGCTCTGGGTCTCTACCCCCTTTTCCAATACACAAGTGGTGCACATAGAGTAATACAGTATCATCCAATGTCCTGAAATAACAGAGTAAAGATCTAATCTATCTACTCATACATGGTTAAGTTCATTCATTAGTGGCTAAGGTTCTTAGGCTCTAGAGGTAATCTACAGTTAGGAACTGATGCAAATCCGGCCTAACGCCCATCGGGAAGCATGCATTGACTAACAGATTATCCACTCAATGGCTTCTTGGCTAGCTCCCAATCCCCTGAGCACGTCCATGCTACTGAGATCTGCTAAGATGCTCAAGATTCGAGAAGCGACTTCAGAATGCGAGCTTCATTGCTGCTGAGAGGCCAGAATGAATCAAGCGCTTGGATAATGCACGCTCCTAAGGCTGGAATCCAAAAGGGGAGACTTTTAGGGTTCCTGCCTCTTTATGCCCACATTTTAGGGTTATGGTCTAATGGGCCATATGGCTCATATGGGGTACTGCCACGTGGCAATATAGATTATATTCACATGTTGCATAATGTATGCAATATAATGGGCTCTAATAGTTGTGCCCTATGGTACAACCCTTTATGGTTGCCATGTACATGTCGTCGTCGACATGTACTAGTGACGTGGCAGTATAATATATGCATCTATACCATATATTATGCTGGAATGCTATAGGTTTTTACCTAATCCCATCTTCGCCCTACCTCACAAACGAGGAATAATTAGCAAAAATGCCCATCTAATAGCTCTCGATGCTCGGATCCATCCTACGACTCAGATCGTATGTTGGAGCCTTTGAGCACCTCTCGTTTCGATTATGGTCATTTATGATTGAGGGCGTCTATGATTTTGAAATATGAAATACAGGTTTGCCTAAGGTTTTAAAAAATGGTATTTGAACTCAATAGTCTAATAAGAATGCCTTGACCAATATAGCTAGTGAGCTAATATGATTATTTTTTATCTTAAATCTATGTTTTTTTTTTTATAACAACCAATTCATTGTTTTAGAGATATGGTCTATGGTTTCAGGAATTGTAATTTTTATATCCATATAAAATCCCTCATGGAACCTCATGTTATTATACTACATATTCCAATATACGTATAGGTGAATCCCCCGGGCCCATTACGCCCAAAAATGGCCGATAACTGTGACACCTTGCAAGTTACAGGCACTGGAGTAGCGTTTCCACTCTGCAACTGGAGTTTAATTTTGCTGATATGGCACAGGCCTGGCACTCCAATTAAAATGGATTTGAGAATACCCTAAATGAGAACTGGGTTTGTCCTGTAGCAAGATTTCGTTTGTCCTCTTCCTGATTTCATTTGTCCTCATCCGAAGTTTTGTCAGATTTGGCTAAAACATTATCATAAGTGCAATAGGAATGGTGATCATGGGGAAACACCCTAAGATTTATGGACGTTCAATTGAAAAAAAGGCAAGGTCCCCCTGCCGGAAAGAAAAACCGGGGGGATTCCGCCCCGGGCCCGAAGAAGTGAGTGTACCCTTGAGCTTCCATTTCCCCCCCTTTTCTTACATCACGGAGATGATTACCGCCATATTTTGCACATTGCTTCACCGGAAGGAAACAGGACCCTGCTAAGCTCTCTTTGACAAACGGTTAGTGCACTGCCTGTGGCATTCACATTTTTGTCTTTCCGTTCTCGGATGTACTTGTATGTTTTGATTATTTTGGGACCCTTCTCTCCTATTTCTTTTTACAACATGTGTTTTGCATTTACCGTTTGTCGCTTAGAGTTTGCATGTTTTGGACGGAAGCCCATGTTCGTGGCATGTTTTGTTTCTTGAATCTGTTCTGAGCCTTGTCTTGTTACTTGGTTTGAAGAATAAAACTAGGGCTATCCGTTTTCTCTAACTAAGTTTGTCATAGAGGTAGGCTGTTCATGTTCACCATCAGACGTAGGGTTTCTGAACAGGCACACCTGCTGATATTGTGTACTATATTAAGCATTTGTTACAAGCTTTGATGCTCAGCTGGGAAATCGATTTCTGAAATGTTATATCCAGCCGTGCAGAGCTTGGCTCGTCTCCTTATATGTAGCGTTATCCATTCAGCCACGTTGCATTTATCTAGACTAAATTATTGTTTGAACTCTTTTCAAGAGGATGCGCTCTATTTTGGTCTCCATTTCTCTGGGATTGGGATTGGCAGGATAATTGTTCTATCTAAATGTACAAATTGCGTTAGGCTGGTTCTTTTACGTTAGGTAAGGTTTATTGTTTTTGTTGCTTTGAATTGGGGAGTTGGGCCCTTTTATATAAGTCTTTTAGCTGGGCTCTCCTTTTCTATTTGATCTGTCAATGGATCTGGCAGAAATTGCACACATGACTGTATATGTGCTCCAACGTTTTCCTTTTTCTCATCTCATATTTGGTGAATTGTTGTGTTTCTCTCAGGAGATATAACGTTTTATTTTGAGAACTTTTTTTGCCAGAACTTCTTAATAATTTTGTTGTTTAGGATTATACAATAGTGGCGAGGTGAAACAGTTCTGCTGCAAGCATGAGTGCTGTGAATGTAACAAATGTGACTGTTTTGGACAATCCTTCTATGTTTTTAAATCCTTTCCAATTTGAGATATCATATGAGTGTCTACTGCCGCTTAAAGATGGTGAGTGCCAAGAACCTAGTAAATGTAAATGAAATTTTTTTAGCTCTTTATGTTATGAAGGTCACCTCCCATGTTTTTAATATTTTCAGACTTGGAGTGGAAGCTAATCTATGTGGGTTCAGCAGAAGATGAAAAATATGATCAAGTTCTTGAGAGTGTTCTTGTAGGTCCCGTGAATGTTGGCAACTATCGTTTTGTGTTCCAGGTAACATCTCTTATTTCTAATGCTTAAATGTATCTGTTTCATGCAAATTAGATCACTGATAGGTTTGCTGTTTGTGAGCATGGTGCATTGTCTCAACGTATGAAATTTCCTTTTATGAAACTGCAGGCCGATCCTCCTGAGCCAGAAAAGATTCCAGATGAAGATATCATAGGTGTTACCGTATTGTTATTGACTTGTTCTTACATGGGCCAAGAATTCATTAGGGTGGGTTACTATGTTAGTAACGAGTATGTGGATGACCATTTAAAAGAAGAGCCACCCGCTAAGGTTCTTATAGATCGGGTGCAACGAAATATTTTGGCAGATAAGCCAAGGGTTACAAAATTCCCAATTGTTTTTAACCCTCCTGCACTTCCAGCTGCTCCTTCGGAACATGAGATTGCTCAGCCTGAAACATTAAACTGGGTAAGCAGTCCAATGAATGTTGCTTGACTAAGTTTTACTTGTGCTTATGCTGGGTAAGAAGAATCAATTTTGCCAGCCCCTGTACATTCTCATCATTTACAAATTTGAATTATGTTGATCCAAGCTGTGGTTTGCGCTGTTTTGCTCTTAAGGCTGTCTTTGGATAGCTTTTAGTTCCTACAGAATGGCTTGTATAATTTTGCGAGACATACCAATGCTACTTAAGAGAATAAGAGACTAGGCCCAACCCGATTCTGGCAAATTTCCATTGTGGCTGTTATCATAAACCCTATTTGGAAATGAACGATCTTTACAAGTTGGATTTGCACATTTCATCTGCCCTTTTCCTCTTTTTGCATATCAGGTCCTTGAAGTGCAAGCCCACCTTAAAGCAGAAATATTCGTAAATGTTAGGAAAAAAAAATAAATTGTTGTGATCTGGGCTGTTGTTCCACACTTAATATCCATCTACATGAATATGATTAGTTTTATGCAGAGCTTGGGTTCTATTGTTTAATGTGGCTTTGAGTGCTAAAGCGATGGCATTGAAAAATCCTGCCGTTTTTATCTTGAATTTCATCTTGAAGCACCCCTAATTTTTGAGGTGAAACAATATAAAGTATGCGCATATGAGCTCTATTGCAATTCAGATAAGGCACACGAAAGCTAGGAATGTTTTAAGTCGTGCCAGAAGATTTCAGAAAGGGTAAATTTATACATGTGGAATATGTAATAAGGTAAACTAGGGATAGTCTGTATAGCAAACAAGAAGGAATACATTACATCTGGAATTAAAATTTTCTTGGATCGTTCAAGCTATCATTCTAAAGGGTTCGAAAAATATTCGAGGAATAACCATAAAATTTGCCTCCATATATTGGATTTCCTATATGCTAGAATTCAAATACACTAGTTTACATATGAACTCTATTTTTTTTACCAGTTTTTATCCCAAGGTTCGAAAGAAGTTGAGTCCAATCGGTACTAACCCCACTTTTTCGATTCCTGTTCTAAAGACAATCTTAATTATCTTGATCTCTTCCATGTGAAATTTTCTACTTCACCTTATTTGCAGCCTACTATAAAACTAAATTCTACTATATATGTAAACTTTTACGGCATGCTAATAATCGACGAGCAACGGTTTTTGCACATTTGGATATCTGTCAAAGCCTTCAAAAAGCCCCATCAGAAGATTCTCCGGCTAGAAGATTTTTAGTGTGCAAAAAAAGATAATGCGTAGGACAAAAAGGAAGTTTAAGATTGTAAAGTGCAATACAACCTGATCAAAGGGGAAGATGGAACGGAGCGTCTTAGGGTTTCTGCCGAGGCTGCTTGCGTTTGTGTTCATAGCTTGAGCTACCGACCTCAGATTTAGGTGTTTTTTGGCCTGTTGAAAAGCTGATTCAAAGCTCTTTCAAGAGTGTGGTATCGTAGGTTTCAGATTCCGGCTGATAGCCATTTTGGCCTCACAGTTTCGGCCTTTGCAAAGGATTGGCGTCAACTTTCAATTGCCCACAAAATGTCGTATATCCATGCTAGTGCAGGGGGCAAATTTGGCATTGCATGTTAACCCTCTGGCTCTTGCGTGAGTGTCTTTCAAGGTGGTGATTTTCCTGCACCGGCACTCTGTGCTAATGCACTGAGTAGTACCGGAGTAAATGCTAGCAGGGAGTGCTTTAGCGATTGGATCAAGACAGACTTGTAGTCAACTACTTCTGAATTTCGTATTGCTACAACTATTGATGTGATGATTCAAGATAATAAGAAAGATCTCAATAACCTCTTGGGTGAGTTAAGGGCAAAGAAGACTCAGTTGGAGCTTCAATTACCTCCTGTTGAAGTTTTTTATCGGCCTGAAATGTGTAAGAATACTCTTCAAGACGTCTGGGTATAAGGTGGTTGAGATTGATCATGATTTGCACAAGAAATGTAGAAATGTATTGGTAATTTGATGTCGTTTAGTGTGGTTGGTCAATGTGCTGGAGCATTTGTTGATATTAGAAAGCTTGGTTATTGGTTGACACATCTTCGAAGAATAGGTACCACCTTACCAAACTTTGAAGATGTTGGACAGAAAGTTCTTCTTGATTGTTTTTGATGCTGCTGCTGCTGCTATTGAGTAACTGGTAGCACGTGGTGTGGACCCAATGTAGAGCGATTATATTTTGTATCAGCCTTACTCGTCTGGATTTGCTCGTGGTATAGCTCATGCTCTTAAGATGCCATACTTGTTTTCTATTCTTAAACTTCATCTTGATCTCTTGGTGCTAGAGTTTCTTATCAGTATTGGTAAAGGACTGGCTATTCATTTGGCCCATTCTATTGTTGATGGAGCTACTCTCCCTTCTGGTCGTGGTTGTCATGACTGTGTGGTTGTGAAAAGTGGCCCTATCTTTTTGAAGTATGCCTTGCAATTTCTCAATGGTCCTTAGCTTGCTGACGTATTTCCTCAACTTGCTCTATTTGCAAATTTTCGTGCTAAGAGAGATCGCCCTGCCATGGTCCCTTCTTCCTTTGTGTCGTCTACCTCTATGGTGTCCCCTTTACCTTTTGTTATCCCTTCCGCCAAATCTTGCCTCTTCCACCTAACCTACAAGGTCAGGTCTCCTTTATATCATTCATCAACACTTCTACTTACTCCTCGATGCATGCTAGAACCAAATTACAGAAGATCCAGGAGATGCAAGAGCAGCAAGAAAATGTTTAGGGGCATCGTGAAAATGTCCAAGAGGAATGGTAAAATGTGAATTGGAAAAGAGCTGCACGCAATAAGGCTAGTCAACATGCCTCTAAAGTCATGAATGAGTCTGATATTTTGCATGGAAGGGTGGAACAGAGAGGAGACTCTCCTTTGCCAGATATCCAGCAAAATAATGGGGGGATAGAGCAGAGTGGCGGCTCTCCCTCACCAAATACTAAACAAAACAATGGAAGGGTGGAACAGAGAGGAGGCTCCCCCTTGCCAATTTCCAGGATGAGATGGACTGACCTTTGCCCCTGCCTGGCTACCCGCTGATCAGGCACTACGGGTGCGGTGCATGAGTGTATATATTTGTGTGTTTTTGCATTCTATATATTGGAACAGTTTGTCAGCAGGCTGATTGCTGCTACGGTTTTTCCCTCGAAAACCCTTCGAGGCGGGGGTTTTTTAATCCGGGTAGTAATCCGCTTGTTGCGCTTTTGTATTGGGTTCCATAGACCGATTGGTCTCCGTGGACGATAAAAATACCTTCCTTCCTTCCTTCCTTCCTTCCTTCATAATCATGCAAGATGGATATGGTTGATACTGGCTCTATTGGTATGGAGGTGGAATATAATAGTTAGGGCACATTTTCTTTTGGGAATGTTTTCTTCTCCCAAGTAAAAGGAGCAGATTATCTCTTTACCTGTCTAAGTTTTCTACTACTTTTTGCTGCCTTCAAGAGCATAAATGCTGCCGAGGTAATGTACATAATTTAGCTAATCTGTTCCGATATGACTATAATGTCTTGTGTTTGCTGCTGATGCATCTAAGGCTGGTGTGCTTACTGTTTGGAAGTCATCTCTGGATGTTACTTTGATATAGGTACGAATGGAAAAATAAGGGCCAAGAATCAGGTTTGATAAATGTCTATGCTCATAATAGACCTCACCAGCGTGGTGCTTTGCATGCAATTGTGAGGAGTAAAATTCTTCATCTTGGGCAGAATGTTGCATTGTTGGTGGTTGGAGACTTTAACATGGTCGAGTTGGAAAGAGGTAGAAGCGGCGAGGTTCTGAAGTGGTGCAAGTGTTCGAGTGGGAACAAATGGTCATGCCATTTACATGATTGCCAACTTATAGAGATTGATGGTGATCAGTCCTTCACGTGGTATAATAGTTGGACAAGAGTTGGCAGAGCTTATGCAAGACACGATAGAGGATACTTTAGTACTTGTGCAGCTGCTTTGCTAGTAGATTTTCGTCGCTTGAATCTTTTGGATAGCTCTATGCTGATCATAATCCACAACTCCCATCCAATGATGTGGCTAATTGTCATAAACCTACTAGAATTTACTTTAAGCTTAATTGCAAGTACTTGAAGGATGATGAGTTCAAAGTTGTCTGTAATCGAGTTTGGTCTCGTGCCTTCTCATCTCGCAGGGGCATGTCTAGGATTGTTGCAGCATTGTCGGCAGTGAAGTCATTTGCAAATGAATGGGGGAGAGTCAGAGCTGCTGAAGTTAGAGGACTCTTGACTGCATTGTACCAGGAATTAGAACAACTCTGTGCGGTGATCCTACTAGTGGAGTTAGAGAAACAGAGTTATTATCTTAGATCAAGGCTATAGAGACTATAAAAGCTACTGAAGCCAAGGTGAAGGCAGGATTGCAATGGTTCAAGGATGGAGATAGATGTACCCGATTCATTTTTGCCACTGCAAGAAGAAGGAAACTTGCCACTTCTATACATTCTTTGGTGTTGCCAGATGGCTCTCTTATCTCTAATCCTATTCATCTTAAGCGGTATCTTCATCACACTCTTCGTTCTTTGTGCGACGCCCATTGCCCCTTCAAGAGGACATGCAATCGGCTGTATCGACTAAGGTGCATCACATTATTTCTAAAGAGCAGATGTTGCTTCTTGAGTCCAATATCATGAAGGAGGATTTAAAAGGAGACGTGGCTCTCTTAGAAAAGGATAAATGACGTGGTCTAGATGTCTTCCCTATTGAATTCTTTCAAAAGTGCTGGGACTAGTTGGAGGATGATGTATATGATGCCTTCTATGAGTTTTAGAGATTTAGGTGCCTTAATAAGATTCTGAACGATTCTAAAGAGCAAGGAACCCAAGATTATTTCTGACTGATGACCTATTGCATTGCTTTTTTTTTTTGTGAACAAGATCTTTGCTAAGACACTAGCAGAGAAAGTTCAAGACATTTTGGCTGAGTCTATCTCGTCAACACAATCTGGCTTTCTCCATCCCTGTTGTATTCTCAATAACGTGGCTGTTGCATACGGGGGAATATATTGGGCTCGGTTACAGGGTCATAGAGTGGTACATCTTAAGCTTGATTTTGCTAAAGCTTACAATAGAGTTGATTGGATTTTCGATGAGTCATTTACAAAGAAATGTTATGAAGCTTCATATGTCAGCAAGGTCTATTGTACTTTTTCAGGGCGAGCCATCGGATATTTTTGTAGTGGGTAGAGGAATTTGGCAAGGTTGCTCCTTAGCATCCTTGCCCTTCACAATTGTGGTAGAAGTATTATCCCAGCTTTTCTTTGTGGCTAACTGTATGGGATTGCCATTAGGGTATCAAGCTAGGGCGCTTGTGTATAAATTGCTTTTGCATTTTGAAATCTTGTCTTCGTCTAATAGATGGCATCTTCAGATCCCATTCACAATGAAAAAGTGTTTGGACATGGTATGGGATAAGTTGCTTTATTCCAAAGCGGCAGTTTTGTGGTGGCAAGTGATCTATAGATGTCTCAAAGTCAACAGGCTGGTCCATAAAAATTGATAATCGAATTTCAGAGCTCTGTCCTTTATAGGATCGAGAGTATTGAGCATTGTTTTTTCTTCTGTGAGCGGCTTCAGTAGGCATGGCCTTGGTTGTTAACCCTATTTGGCATGTCTCAATCTAGCCAGCAAGTTCTGCTCGCCATCTATCCCGATGCATGGCACAAATGGCAGAAACAAGCTTTTCATCTTGCGTGCGGCTGACTTTTATGGTCGATTTGGAAGAGAAGAAGACTATTTATCTTTAAGGGCATGGATATTGCAGATAATATTCTTCTTCAATGGGCACAGAATAAAATTGTTATGGCTTATAATTGTTCTTATCTTTATCAAGAGAAGAAAGTATTGATTTGGCATACTTACCTTCAAATTCATTCTTATGCATAGACAGGTGGTTGTGCTTAGTTGGATCAGTTTGTCTGTTGGGCTTTAATCCTATCTTTGCATTTTATAATATTATAATTTTGATTGGTAAAAAAAGCTTGTCTTCCTCCCAAAAAAGACACCACCTTTAAAAGATACGGTGCTCGAATTTTATTTACATATCTTTGTTTTTATATGTATAGGACTAAAAAAATTTAGTTTAACTTGCAAACCTGGCATATTCTAGGTTTTCTTTTCTTTTCTTTTCTTTTCTTTTCTTTTCTTTTCTTTTCTTTTCTTTTCTTTTCTTTTCTTTTCTTTACTTGCCCGTTTATCTTTGAGCTTCGCCATAACCTACGTAGCATCGGCTTTCGCCATAGCTGACCTTCAAGAACCCTAAATATATCTTTCTTCACTACCATAGCCTGTAATAAACAGACTAAGAGCATTTCCACCTGTAGCATTCAACAACTGTTTGCTCTTATAGGGATGTCCTTGAATGGACCCCCTAAAGAAATAAAACTATACCTAGATGAATTGGTAGAGAGATTTATGGCAGGAATGTCTAGTTGCCATACCATTGTTCCATCTCAATGCCCCCAAGCTAAATGATAAGAGGGCAAGTTACACCTTGGCAGACATGGAAGATGATACCCAAACCATCTGCAAGTATGTGCCTTAGGTTCTAATTGGATAAAAAAACTACAGTTTATACAGTAGGCCCTAAGGATTACTTAGTGGCATTGTTTCATGACACTAACTTTTGTGTCATCCATGCCAAAAGAGTCACATTATGCCTAAGGACTTCGGCCGATGATGAACCAAAGGACTATATCAAAGGCGAGTCTCGTATTTTTGTTGCTATAGTAACTGAAACTATAGATAGCCCCCAACAATAGTATCCCAGTTGTTAATAGGTGTAGAATACAAAATCAGCCTTGCACCTAAAACTAAGCCTACCAGCAAAGCTCCTTATACGATGAGCATATCTGAGTTGGCAGAACTCAAGAACCAATTGGGATTCATCAAACCTAGCGTCTCACCTTTTGGACCGCTTGATCTTGTTTGCTAAAAAGAAAGATCAATCAAACAAGCACACTATCAACAATAGATATGCACTACCTAGAGCCATCATATGGATCAATTGCAACGAGCTAAATACTTTTCGAAGATTCAAATTAAAATGCTCGGTGTACCATGAAATACAAATTTAAGAAGAAGACATCCATAAATCAGCATTCAAAACCACATATACTATGAGTTTATTATAATGCCATTTGGATTAACAAATGCCCCCCATAACCTTTGTGAAATTAATGAATGATGTGTTATGAGAGTGTTTTGATGAATTTGTCATTATCTTGTTTGATGGCATCCTTATTACAGTAAAACTCTTGAGGAAAATCAACGCCATATCCATATGGCCCTGCAAAAAAACTGTGATTGCATAGGCTTTTTGCCAAGTTCTCAAAGTGCAAATTTGCTACGAGGAGGTTGAGCATCTGGATCATATTGTATCTGAAGTTGAAAGATAAACTATATTACTTTGCTTCAATTTGTTTCTTTTTTCCACCTTCAGTCAAATCTAAAGCCTTAGCTTAGACTTTTTCTTCTTAGTATCGACTAGCTTTCCATGGAGCATTATTGAAGGTTATCCACAGCTATGTCATCGGTTTAGCTCATGGGTTTTCATTCCAAGCCTTATAGATGTCTTCTCACAACAGCATGCATTTTTGAATTAGTTTCCCTTGTTCCAGTTATGCCCTTTTTGTTTTGCTCATTTTTATTATGGTCCTACAATTTATGTGATATTTTGTCGCGTGGCTCATGTGACCAGCCTCTCTATTTTCATGAAGTTATTTTGTTGCGTGGCTCACATGACCAACTAACTTAGGTTGGGCTATAGGGACCACTCGATAAATCTTGGGACGCAACACCTAGTTACACATATAGAGGATCAAACCTCAACATGGAATAATTTAAGGGCTTAAACTTAGCTATTTGACGTTTTTTTAGCACATTTTGAAAAAAGTTGGCTAAATTAAATGGGAAAATTTGGAGAAGAAATAATAATTTTAGCTTAACGTTTTTCGTGCCCGCACCAACCGTCGGGCTCTTTAGCCAAACACTAGAAAGTAAGAGTGTGAAAATTCGTAAAGTTTTTTTTTTTTTTTTGAAGAACTGTGTCATCAATATATTAAAAGAATGGTAATGTAAAATTCGTAAAGTTTAGCTAAACCTTTAAAAACTTTGGAATGAGTTTCGGGCTAGTTTAGCGAAAGTAATTGTAGGTAATAAAAAATCATGACTAGTAATTTATTTTCTAGCATGGAATAAAATAAGGCCTAGACTTAGCTAGCTGCATTAATTTGGGATGTTTACATAAAGAAAATGACTAAAGTAAATGGAACCAATTGGGAAAAAATATAATAATCTTAGCTTCACACTTTTTGTTACTTTAGCTAAATGCTAGAAATTATGAGGGAAAAATTTGTAGAGTTTAGCTAAATTATAAAAGGTTTTGAGATTAGTTTTAGGCAAGTTTAGCTTGTCATTATGGCTAATAAGGAATATGTGATTAATAATTTATTTCATGAACCTCAAAATCTAGATGCTTTTGCCTAGTTAGTTCGGGCACGATAGTTAAGGTGTCGTATCAAATGGTATCAGAGTCGGGTCTCGAGTTCAAGGTCCATGTTATTCTCTCATTGCTATAGTATATCATTTATAGATTCTCAGCTTACGCCCAGCAACGCTGGGCACTGTTCCTAGTTTAAACTAATGTTCTTATTGTTAAGCTATTACTATTGATTTATGTAGTATATAAAACGGGGGTTTTATTTGATTTCAAGGTAAAGATGTCATTTGGGCTTGTTTCATACATGCAGTTATTTTAGTGATGAAATTAGAAATTTAGACCATTGTATGTAGATGATGGACATGGTCATATTGGACATAAGTAGCACGGACCATATGCTAAATGGTTGATTTAATAATCATGCTTTGGATTAAAGTTTTGGGTGATATATAGTAGTAAGATCTTTGAAACTGTATATTAGGAAGGAATGGTACCATCCTGGACTTTATGTTCTCATACGACCAGACAAGACAGCAAAGGAATTGACTTGTGCTAGGTTTAACTAGTAGAATGAGAATTTTTTGGCCATAGCAAGTTAAAGGATGCTTGCCCACAACATACGTGGAAAAAAGAAAAACAAAATTGAACTCCATAGGAACCCTATTTTCAAAATATAAAGTAGTATAAATGGCCAAAACCCTAACCACAAGAACTCAAGTGCCAAAAAAGAAACAAAAAACCATAAATAGCATCCCTAAAAATCTATGCTGCCAATTTATTGATCCTCTATAATCGCTAATCCTCTATAATCGCTAATCCTCGTCCATTGATGAGGGGAATATGCCATGTCATATTCCCTCTCCAACAACCACATCCGTTCAATGGAAATCAAGATGGGGTCAAATCCCATTTTCCACCTCAGCATATACATGTAGTATATCGTTGATGGAGTCTCTAGTCATTCCCTCAACGTTGGATGGGGGAATATTCTCTGGGATATTCTCTCTAGGAACATCCCATGCGTACACTTCAGCAAGGGTTGGGGTCAAACGCTTATGTGGCCCTATTCTTAAGGGCGATTGACAACCATTGATAAACATTCCAATATGACATTAACCCCATAATAGAAACAAGCCTAAAATAGATTGTAACCTCGTAATAGATGGAAGCATAAAGATAAGGATTCTATCTTGGCGTGCTCAAACTTGTGGCAGACGCTACAAAATGATCTCCACAAAGAAGCTTGCGGCCCCCAATCCGCCCCACAAGAAGCTGCGCCCACCCAGTTGTTTGACAGTGCCTTCCTTAGAAACATGGCTGCACCTGCAAGCAAAATGAAGCAACGAACAACAACCTGGGGGATTCGAACCCCCTGCGCAATGCGCAGCTCTGCCCGCCCTTAAAGGGCGGGGCTATTCCCATGCGCATGCAATCACACATTCTTTGTCCCAAAAGTTTTACAGTTCTTTCTTCCACAAGCATGCATATGACACACAAATCTGGTTTTCAACAATGAGAAGCACTTTTACCTGCAATCCATATACAGTTTCCACATCCCTCTTTATAATTTTTATGGCTTTTCCTGATGCACACCACCTATCAATGGTTTCCCTCACAAACAGTCCATTGCCACAGAGTCTACTTTCCAGAAATTAATCAGGCTTTCCAAATACACAATGAGGTGCAGCGTTTTCACTCCTAAAATATTTGATATGAAGTCAATGCAATGAAAACTGAATCATACAATATCCTTTGCTGAACACATTCCCTCGGTATTGTATAGCATAGGGCTTAAGGGAAACATCAATAATATGCTAATCCAAGAATTTGACATGCACCTAGGCCTTGGGCCCGGCACTGTTACAAATACACAGGGAAATAAGACAAGAAACCTGCTTTCTTTACTTCCCCTAACTGAACTCCATCTTCATGCCATCGCCCTACCTTATCCACATCTCGGCCGCCCCTGGATTCGGTGTCTGCTCTAGCATGACCATGAGATGAAATAAGAATAGCAGTTAACCCAACAAATCGGTCTGCATCTGCTTCAGGATCTTCCCTTTCTATTTCCGATTCAGCCGGAGCCGCGTGTGCATGCCTGCCCTTTTCTTCCCAATTCATCTGCTCCTGCTAAACCTAACTTACTAAATCTAAACTAAGACTACTAAATCTAACCCAATGAGAAAAACGGGAAATCCTAAAGATTCCTTTAGGCCCTATTTGTATACGCATTTTTCTACAATACACCCCATAAACCATTGAAACTATATGTTATAAACATACGGTTTCATGAACTAGCAAACCTTATGCTTGTCAAAACCATATTACAAGTCAATATACACTATACAATACACATGAGAATGAAAACATGAATAATACTAGCTGAGAAGTACACGGATCTACCACGACAAACATAAACAGGATTTGCATGCATAAACTCTAAACCCCTGCCAAATCTGAGAAGCATACACTCGTGCTTGCTTGCTTTGCTCTATAGTTCAAGCGAGAAGCACATGCTCGTGCAGACAGCAGTGGAAAGTAATACAAATCCAAACTGCTATACATATTCACATGTAAAAATGGGGATTTGAACCCCACCGAAAAGAATCGGTACCATAATGCCATATATGAACAACAGCAGCTGAATCCGTCCCTGCTTAAGGACACGAAGATTAGAATCCACGAAAAACAACCTCTTAAAATAACAAACGGATACAGAAAAGCCTCCGGAAATCCTTCTTCAGATACCTTCAATCCAACAGACTCCATCTTAAAACTTCAAACTGTTATTCGCTCACAAGAAAATCCGAAGTAGCCATAGCTATTCTTTGATAGGTTATGTTGGATTGCTGCGAAGGCCTCCTTCTCTCCAACTTTGCTCTAAATCTCTGCACACAAACCATGCAAGAGGAAAAAAGAGTGAATGCCAATGTAGGAAAAGGCCCCTGCAACAACTTTCTCCTCACAACAACCGGCTCCTCACTTCGCTCTCTAGCTTCCTACGCCGCCATGGCCTTGCCGCCCTGTTCTACCGCACAAATTTGCCACGAACCCTACCTTCTAAACAAAGAAACCCGGAATAAAGAAACCCAGAATAAGGAAGGAAGGAAGGAAGTATAAACCCTGCCAACAAAAAAAACAAGACCATGGAATTCCCAAACCCCATGTGCTGACATCAGCATTCTACGGATTTCACATACCAATACGCCCTCTAACCTTACTAAATTTTATGTAATAAGCTACCCTTGCAACATTTTGGGAACATAATAGCCTTATCCTTGCTCGAACTTTCATGTTATATTAGCATATCTTTGTTGACTTCAACTTTTTCACACTATATTAGCATATCTGTGCTATTTGGATTCCAACTTTTCCACGTTATATTAGCACATCTTTAGCATTTCAATTCCAACTTTGCTATCTGATTCTAACCTTTCCAAATTATATTAACATATTTTTGGTATCTTGTTGACAAGCATTAAAATTTAGGATCACCTTTGCTATTCCACCTTTCCAAATTATATTAGCATATTTTTGGTATCTTGTTGACAAGCATTAAAATTCAGGATCATCTTTGCTATTCCGTGTGACATCTCTACTACTCATTCTTGTTACTCGTGATTTGCCCATAGTGGAAAGATTGCTCAAAAGAGGTTTATAATCAGCATGGACAAGACAGATTGCTTTTCTTAATGATGAGATGCAAAGCTTGTTCTGGATACATTCTTTCTTAACTTCATGGATATCTTGTGTTTTATATGCCTTTTCCCCATGAGAAACAACTACCTCCCAGCTTTCTAGTTAAGGCCATTGATGGAACATCACCACCACCACAAAAGTGTTCATATTGGTGTTTGATATGGAACTCAAGCTCCTTATGATGCGATATCTTTCTTTCAAAATAAATTTACCACATGATGGGAACAGGATCGTGAAAATGCTCTTCGTTTGCATTACATTCATATTATGACAGGCAGCTATTATGAGTCAAAGATTATACGAAACACCCATTGCAATGACAAAAATTATGTGACGATCTTAAATGGCAAGGATTTCATTCTTGATGAAGTATCTGCCTCAGCAAGGAGATTGCACAAACCAATTATGTTTTTGCTGAGTTTAAACGACGACTAATCATAGTGATCCAATGAACCTAAACTTTCATTCACAAATCTTAAAAATGCCTTGGCTAATTGGACACTTTCTGTTCTCCTGTTTCTAATCACTTGTAATCGGATTGTCAGCATAAACTGATGATAATGCCACGGCCAAAAAGCCTTCAATACCACTTTCTAAAGGCTTAAGATTCTTTACAACCTGATGTCAAGGCATGCCAAACTAATGCCAACATGAGAAAAAACATGTTAGACTAACTTTCATAATGTGTATGTAAATGGATCAGATTTCCGCGAGAAATAAAGAATTTGATTTTTGCAAAAATGATCTCAAACGTTTTTGTACATCAGCTGAAGTATTAGTACGGCACCTTGAGAATTAGAAGAGATCCTCATTCTCATTTATTTCCAGCAAAGTAGACCAGAAAATCTTCAGCCAAGAATTTTTGATATTACACCAGCTCCTACTGTACGTCCACCTTCCCTTAGTGCAAATCTTTGCCCTGCAGCATAACAGATTAAAAAAGTATGTAATAGAAAAACTTCAGCGGTAGAAATTGGTGAAGAGGCAATACCGGCTTCAACTGCAACTGGCACAAAAAGCTCAAAAGTGGCTGTCACATTATCACCTGGCATAACCATCTTTATGTTCTCTGGTAACTCAACTTTTCCAGTCACATCTGCAGTCCTCAAGAAAAACTGAGGCTGATAGTTAGAAAGGAATGCAGTATGACGCCCTCCTTCTTCTTTAGTAAGAACGTATATTTCTGCCTCAAATTTCTTTGAAGTCTTCACAGTCCCAGGCTTGCAAAGAACCTGTTATACTTTTGTGAAACATTACAATGGTGCCATTGCTCCATTAACGTTGCACACATGACAACATACCTGGCCTCTCCAAATCTGTTCACGCTTCAAACCACGAAGCAGAAGCCCTACGTTATCACCTGCCTGTAAAAGGACATGGGATGTAATGTATTGTAAACTGCAATTCATTCAATGCTCCTGATATTATACAAAAAAAAAAACATTACCTGTCCTTGATCTAGACTCTTCTTAAACATCTCAACACCAGTAACAGTAGTCTTTAAAACATCCTACAGATGCAAAGCATAGGTGCTCAGATGCAGTCACTGGATATCTATGTGAAAAACCCAATGAACTACCTCACCTTAGACAGGCCAACCACTTCAACCTCATCACCAACCTTCACATAACCCTGCTCCACCCTCCCAGTAGCAACTGTTCCACGACCCTGCACTCAGACATGTCATCATAAAGTAATAATTGGCCACAACTGAAGGTAAAGAACAAGAGCTACCTGTATAGAAAAGACATCTTCTACAGGTAAAAGGAAAGGTTTGTCAAGGGTACGCTTTGGCTCGGGAATATAATCATCGATGGCCTTCATCAAATTCAATATTGCCTTTTTTCCAATTTCTTCATTTGTGCCATTCAATGCTGACAATGCTGAACCCCTAATGATTGGGATTTCATCACCAGGAAATTTATAGAAGCTGAGCAGTTCTGTAGTTCAAAAATAAACATAGCTCAACCAACTTTTCCAGCTGCTCAGATCTAGAGGAGAAAGGTAAACAAGAAGAACCTCTCAACTCCATTTCAACCAGCTCCAATAACTCTTCATCGTCAACAGCATCGACCTTGTTAAGAAAACAAACCAGCGATGGCACGCCTACCTGATCCATTCAAAAGATTTAAAAACCATAAACAGTTGTTTCTAATATAATTATAGCGTGCCCTCACCTGACGAGCAAGAAGAATATGCTCTTTTGTCTGTGGCATTGGCCCATCCGGAGCAGAAACAACCAAGATTCCTCCATCCATCTGAGCAGCGCCAGTGATCATATTCTGCACATAATAAAAAGAGTATTTGTCGGCACAGCATGTTGGCAAACACAGAAAGACTGAAAGACCAGTGTACCTTCACATAGTCTGCATGTCCTGGACAGTCAACATGTGCATAGTGTCTTTTCTCAGTTTCATATTCCACATGTGCCTGAGCAAAGAAGGAACCACCTTCAATCATTTACAACATCCAAAAATGCAGCATACATGAATCTTGTAAGGATGGAGGCGGACTATCCATTTATAGGTTGATGCTATCATGCAGAACTTATGCTTTATCACGACAAAAATGCTTCATTATCATCAAGAGAGCAATAAAATGCCAATATATTAGTAACTTTAAAAATTTCTATAATATAACATGTGAGGAAAGTGAAATTGTATTTACAGTAGATATAGTGATTCCACGCTGCTTTTCCTCTGGTGCTTTGTCAATCTGATCAAATGCCACAGCCTTAGCCTTGCCCTCTTCTGCCAGGACCTAACCAAAATTATACACTGTTAATCAGAACCGATAGCAGTGGCTTTATGACATATGCATATGGGATGAAACCATGTGGCAGTACAAAAAGATGTAATATAAACTGCTGTATCTGTCATATATTTCTTCTTATTTGATCTTGCAATTGATGATAAAGACTAAGGGCCTATTGACTATACTTCCTGTTAGCTATTAATGTAATAATATAGACTGACATTATGGCTATCGTCACCTTTGTTATAGCAGCTGTCAATGTCGTCTTCCCATGGTCAACATGCCCAATCGTTCCAATGTTCATGTGAGGTTTCCTGTGACAAAAAAATACAGCAATACAAAGCTATCGATCTGAGCCCTATTAAAAACTACTTACAGAACAAAGATGCAGCCTAATTCCCTCAGGTGAAGCCGTACATAGCAAATGCATTTGTTACAAGTTATAAACGCGCTATTGCTATATTAGACAGGCATTACTAAAATTTAGGTAAATGCTTACGTGCGATTGAAGGTAGCCATGGAGCGGCAAAATGTTGATGATCCATCGTTTTGAGCAGCCTGAATCAAAGCATACCAATCAAGGGATAATCTTAGAGATGCAAGCGACCCTGCTTGTAGACGAGCTAGCGATCTAGAAGCTCGAGCCCCTGCCTTTACTAGTGCCATTTTCAGGACTCTGCTTCCCTCGCAGCAGAACTCAAGACATGGGCCAATTTAGGGTTTAGGGTTTAGGAGATGGCTGTCTTAGGAAAAAGAATTTTCAAATGATCTTTTTCAAATGATCTGACCATAATGTAATACAAGGTTCAAAACCGGTGTATTTGTAAAGGTTACCAGGGTAAACATCCCTCTTTTTCGGGTAGTTTTCATGTGTGCTGCTACTCACTCTCAACAATTATACAAAAAGTTTAATAAGATGAATATCAGAGTTCTGCTGGTTTCAGCGAGTCCACAACGAGAATTCAAATTGTAAACGATGAGAATGTACAAGGGCTCACAAAACTGGTTCTACTTGCCCTAGTGATCCCAAATTGTAAGTGGACTGAACATACATGGGTGAACATGAACAACCTACCTCTATGAAAGACTTAGTTAAAAAAATAGATAGCCCTAGTTTTATCCTTCAAACCAAGTAAAAAGACTCAAAACGTATTCAAGGAACAACATATGCCACTAGCATGGGCTTCTATCCTAAACCTGCAAACTCTATGCAATAAATAGTAAATAGATAGATAGACAGTTTTTAATATCCATGAGCCGAAACTTATGGGACACACACCCAAATGATGCCTGCCCCCACCATTGTGCATGCTGAAGTGGGTCATTCTCCCACTAACTTTACAATGATTCGTGGCCACTAACATAGGCTTCCATCCTAAACATAATTCTAAGCAATAAATGGAATAGATAGATAGCCAGTTTTTATGTCCACGGGAAGCCGAACCTTATGGGACACACACTTAGGTGGGGACAACCCCACGACTGAAGTGGATCCTTCCCCCACTAACGTTACGGTGATCATGGCCACTTCACGGGGGATTCACCTTTATCACATGAGCATATGCCACCTGCGTGCTTAAGGTGAGAAGAAACACCCCTATATACGTACGCAAAAGTGTTGGAAAAAACCCCTTCCATGGATAAAACACACTAGAATGTCAGTAAGAGGGGGATTTAAACCCCTAGTATACGTACGAAAACGTCGAGAAAAAACCCCCTTCCATACACTCACTAGGTTTATACGGGTCTTCTGTGTGAATCCCCCATGGGCCACTTTTGCAATGAGATATTGAACCTATGACCTTGGGCATGGCAATTTAGGGTATTATTACAGGATCATAAAACAAATAGATATGTGAGAGGAGTTTCAAAACAATCGAAACATACAAGTACATACAAGAATAAAATGAGAAAAATGTGAATGCCACATGCAAGGTACTAATCAATCGTCAAAGAGAGCTTAATAGGATGGGAGATTAGGTAATATGTGCTTCCTTCCAGTAAGTAATATGCAAAATATGGCAGTAATCATCTACTTTTCATGTAAGAAAAAGCTGAGTCTAAAAGGAGGGAGGTGTTGAGGTGGGGGGGAGGCATTCTTCTAGCTGGTCTTTTGTACTTCCAAGTTTGTCTAATATTACAGAGAAAAGTCGATGCTGAGGCGCCGGAGGATTGCCCTTTCAAAGAACATGTGGTTTGCCCGTTCATTTTGTGGAGTGCTAAAAAAAATAAGGATCATGTTAGTTTTTCCTCTGCATCAAAGCAACCACTTGAACAACAAGTTGCTAGCACAACGAGGGGTTGCTGTAATAGAGATGCCCCAGTGTTTGTTATTAGTTAGTGTAATCTTATATAGAGGTTGTAGAATAGAATAGATTTTTTAACGTCCACGTAGACCAATAGGTCATGGGACCCATACAATGGGCTAGTACAATCATTACTACTAGGATTAAAAAACCCCTGCCTCGAAAGGTTTTCAAGGGAAAACCCTTTGCAGTAATGATGATACTAGACAAGCGGAGATAATGACTACTAAGGGCTCAGTAATTGCAGACGTTTATCTAGAACCTCAAGTATGTATAATGCCAAGTCATGCACAGATGGTGCTCTGAGAAGTTGTGGAAGCGTGGAATGGAATGCGAAGGTCAAAAAATGATTCCAGCCTATCTCAAAAGCAGGGCAACTCAGAAGAGTATGGCTTTCATCTTCAATAACCTGTAACTGGCAACAGGCACATAGTCTCGCTTCTCGCGGCAATTGCGGCCGCTCCCATCTACCTGTCTCAATCCGTAGAATGATATACATTTCTCTTGCCTCGAGGATTGGGTAATTTGTTTGAGTTCATCATGCACATATACAACTTTTGTGCTTATTATATACCAAAGACTAGTTGTTAAATATGTCCTCGGATGCACAACACATGCAACTTGTAATATTGAGATGTTTTCATTATTTCTTACTATTTGATATACTTGGAAGTTTACTTCAATATGTTCTGTTTAAAATTAAACTTTTTGGGTTGCCCCTAGGGGGCAAACCCTTGTTTATGTGGGTTCATGGCATATCCTAGGTATATGCTAGAATATATCTAGGATATACTGATGACTGCTCCAAATCCATTGCTCCCTGTAAACTGGCGGTCTCATGCGTTCTCGATCACAGATGTTCCAACCGGATAACTGGTTGACGGAAGAAGGCATATCGGCCATGGCAGACTGTATAATGCATCGTCGTCTATCAGCATCAAGCTTTCTCTCTACACCAGCGTCGAGCTTTGCCTTTGCCATTCCGGCACCATTCATAGTGTGTGACGTCCCCTGCTTCCTCTATGGTGCACACACCGTATCAGAAGACGGAGCATTCCCCCTATCAGCCAAACTGGCAGGGGCCATCCACCTGACACCACTCCCAGTGGAATGAGCCAGCAAGGGAAGAGTGGATGTGTCATTCACTCGTCTCCCTTTGGGTCGACCTATCTGCGGAAGTGTGAATAAACATGAGCACATAATACAATATAACAATACAATCACCTCGAAGGGTGAACACATCATGACATCATCAATACAACATCATCATCGTGAACAATAACAGCAAAGGGAAACCCAGGGCTCAGACTCAAGGGGGTATGACTGACGGCTTGGGCCTCCAGAAGTCATTGCAGACAGAATTCATGGCAATTGGATTTGGCTGGCATAGGAACATAGCTTAGGGTATCCATCCGCCCCTCCTGTGCACACTTTGCAGAGTAGGCTGAAAAGTATTGGGATCGGGTCGTAGCCTGCCGGGTACGTAGCCAAGAGGGCTACTACTGGGTTGCATCTCCCCAGCCCCGATGAGGCAGAAGGAGAGTCACCTCTCCCCCAGGGGCATGCATGCCCATCACAGGTGGCTAGAGGGCCACTGCCCTTATTCGACTTAACCTCATGGAAGGCGACGCATCGCCCCAAAGGTGTCGAGCTCATGCCTTGCCCACACGCAGTGGCAAGCCATTAATCCTAGCTCACTAAGGTTCCTGGTAGGCTTTACACACCAGAGGAACTCTTTTGTGATGGGACAAGTCCCCCTTTTTTCATCGGCTTGGTCCCTCCACCCACAGCCAGGCGGGCTCATTGTGCACAGGCCGCAAGTAATTGGGAACTAGTAGGTTGCCTAGAATCATCTGCTATACAGGCTTTAGGCCTCTACCCCCCTTCCCAATACATGGAGGTCACAGAGTGAAATACCAACATCATCATAGAACTGAAATGAAGATCAACATCTAATCTATCTATCTAATATCTAGAGTTAGATTCCTTTGTTAGGGCTTATGATCTTGGGATCTACAAGGCCTCTATGGCTGAATGAATATGCTAAACTACCTTATTGCCTAGCCCAAAGGCGGCTTTGCACAACAAAATGACTGATTACCTGGTCCTTGACCTGCTCCAGATCCTCGAAATGCATCCATGTCTCTGATATTGCTGAAGACGGCTGCTATTCGACGATCTGTTGTGCAAAGGCGGCTTTACAGAGCCTGGCAATGCGAATTGGTTCTTAGCTTGGCCGGAATGGCTCAAGAGAACCCCAAATGCGAGATGGGGAAAGGAGCTCAAGGGAAACCCTAAATGCAAAGAGAAGAAAAGGTTGAGGGTTTAAGGGGAAGCCCTTATATAGAAACCCTTAGGGTTAGGTTAGACATTGGCCAAATGGGGTTTAGCCATTTGGCAATGGGGTCCATGGGTTTATAATTGTGTATGTTTATTAATCATGCACAACATTCGAAATTGCCACTCTAGGTGCAACTCTTGCCCCCTAGGTGCAACCTTCTACGGCCTCCAAGTACGTGGCAGTATAATATACGTATTCATATCGTATATTATGCTGGAACGTCACATTCTCCCCACCTTGACTTGATGATGTCCTCAGCATCACGCGTCTCCCCACCTTGGAAACCTGCATACCCTGCAATACATTCGATATATATACAATTTTACAATATAATTACCTCAAGGTAACATTTTAATTTATTATAACACATCCTTATTTAATATCATACTATGGTGAGGGAGTCTTTCACCCTCTTACTTTATCATCTATTATTCACAAAACTTTATAGCTTACACCATTATTATTATTATTATTAACATAGTTCCAAAATTTCCTACTTAAGGTTCCACATCGTTTCCTTACAACACATCGTGATAAAATTATGTGTTGCAAGTCTTCGCAGTGTGACCTTCCTCCCCTAGACTCTCCTATTGGCCTGCAGGTCCAACACTACGCTAGCATACATTTAATTATTATAGATGTTGGTTGTTAGGGAACCACCCATTAATTACAACTACATGAATGCAAGGCATATCTCCCGGCATAGGAAGATTATGTTTCTTCCATCGTGGTCGTGGAGACAGCGCCCTATCATGCCTAGGATGCCAACTCATGCCTACACCTTTAGTTGCCTTTGGCGTGGAGGATAGTGTCCTTCCTGTTTTGGGCGTGAAGGATAGGGTCCTCCCGTAGTAGGCATTGACTAAAGGTGCTTTCCTATCAATGCATACCTGAATGACCTCTTATCTCTCAAGGTCGTCTACTTCCGTGGGACGGAAGTAAACTTTTTAATCTACCTTACACTCACCTATCGAGTCGGTGTCGACTACTTCGGTGACGAGCCGACCTTTGCATTGCTCCATGCGTTGTGGGTACTGCTTCTCAAGATCTATTTGTAGTGCCCACGTAGCGTCTTCTACTGGTAAGTGTCCCTTTCACTAGGTATTGAAGGATTGAGATCTTCTTGTCTTCTTATAGGATCTGACAAGAAGAACCTCTGGGACAATCTCAAGGTGATCGTCCGTCATTTCCAGTAACTTTGGTGTCTCCAATACTTCCTCTGGATTAGGAGTGTGTTTCTTTAGGAAACTTACTTGGAAAACACTATGGATCTTCAAGTGTCTTTGGCAGGTCCAACTTATAGGATTGATTATCTACTCTTTTGGTTAAGGTCCGCCCACCTTTGCGGCAAGCTTCTTGCAATTGTCGATCTGAGCTTCATCTATGCACTTCTATCGGCTTCTTCTTTGCTAGAAGATGTCTTTGTACTTCCTTCACTAAACTGTTGCATGTCGGCTCTCATCCGTTAATGTCTTAAATAAGCATTACATTCTTGGACCCTGCATGATCCCATTTGGACTTCCCTTAATATTTTTATATCAACATTATAGTAGTATTGGATATATTGCTTCCAGTAGTATTATATTAAAATCCCCCTTAAACCCCCTTTGGTTTGGGTGCATATTCACACGGGGGTGACTCCGGGCAACGAGAGCTGTTGGATAGGCATATTCACCCCTTATTCCTTAATCTACACCGCATTAAAGTTCCTCGTTTGTGGGGTATGCAAGTACAAAATTTGCTATACTGTATAACAAGATTCGCAAAATACTATAAGATTTCAAGCAGAATACTATATGTGTTGATTTTGTACGTGCAAACTACAATTATGAGGGCTCTCGCTACCCTACGTCACCTCCTGTGTGAATATGCACCCAAACCAAAGGGGGTTTAAGGGGGATTTTAATTTAAATGTGTTGGACCCAATGGTTGTGTTAATTAATGTCAATGGTAGTTATGTGTTGGTTGTTAATGTCAATGGTTGTTATGTGTTGGGGGATTTAATTTTTATATGTTGGATGTTAATAGTTTGTAAAAAAAAAAAAAAAAAAAAAAAAAAAAAAAAAATTCGCCCCTTCGAGGCCTTAGGGACGCCCCAGGGTGTGACAAAATTTTAGAATTCAAACCAGAAAAAAAACTAGAATTTATTTGAGGCTTTCATCACATGTAGCTTTTGAATTTCATCACAATAAAACAAATAGAACATAAGTAAAAGTTACCATAAAGATAGAGCGGATTGATCCCATTATTCTGAAAGTCATAAAGTTTGCAACAACCATACACAAGCATTTTTCAACTGGAATTTAATGTTGAGCCTTTGGCCTCCATGGATTCTTGTGGTGAGAAACCAAAGTGGGAAACGTTTCTGCTTGTTAGCACAAGGATCTAGAAGCCTTGGAATTTGCTTAATAACTGCCTCAAAATCTAAAAATGCATGGTAATTGTTTGCAACCTTCATTCGGAATGAGCCATAAAACAATATCCAATAGCGCAATCCTGTATTAATCGCTGGTAGGATGTGAAAGCCTGCCAAACCCGGCTGAAAAATTGCTGTTTTAGCATAGATAACTTAACCAAATATATCCATATCATACACTATCAAAAAGATCTCGGAGAGAGCTTTCCAAGCAATAAAAATAATCTCAAAAGCAGCTCGGATCAAAAGTTAAGAAATGTGTTGCCGGCGGGGAAACTGCACTACATGCGCCCTTCAAGCCCTTCATGTGCCCATTATGCACCACAGGCACAAAAAGAGGGCTTATGTTGTGAGCCATTGGTTGTTGACCATTATGCACCACAGGCACAAAAAGAGGGCTTTTGTTGTGAGCAATTGGTTGTTGACCATTATGCACCACACGCACAAAAAAAGGGTTTTTGTTGTGAGCCATTGGTTGTTGACCATTGGAAAAAAAAGGCTAAAATCAATGGCTCAGAAATGGTGCACTCTAGATGTACGTATTAGTACATCCACTTGAATACATCACAAAATCATAGGAAAACCTTAGTGAAAAGCGTACAAAAACGCAAAGAAAACCCCATGTTATTATGCTACATATTGATATAACTTTACGACCTTTAAGATATGTCATCATACAATTATCGAGGTAATACTTATTTTGAAAAGTATTTTAATTATTTATCATATGGCTGGGGTTTATATCATCGGATCCAAGTGTTGAGCATGTGACTCTCGCTCGCTACTTGGTTGTTGATGTATCAACCTTACATGTATATACTTTATAGTTGCTATACTTATGGAAAGATATACAAAATCTTATTATATTTGTCAAGACCCTATGAAAGTTACTTAAATGCCTTTGGAACGAACTACATCCTTGCGAAGGTTTAACTAAGATTTTATGTAATTATTATCTTACTTTATCTCGATTATCTACACGAGACCAAACTATCCATGCAGTTATTATGAACATATGATTTATCAACAAGACATTAAAGCTTATGATACATGCCCTCATAGAGTGCTATCAATGCCCTGCATAATAGTATACTTAAGATTATATAATTTACGTGGTTATAAGGGGTTCACAACCCTGAATAATTTAATTAAGAGCTAGGCTACAAGCTCATTCCTAGATGTGAATGCTTTCCCCATGATGCATTCTATCTATACTTAGATACAAAGCCTCCCCCCACCTTAGTTGTCGCACCCGCTAAGGCTAGAATACATCTCCCCATTGAGCCGGTTCGACTAATTTGGAGACGACTTGGCCGTTGTATTGCTTCCATTATCGCGCCAGTCTTGCATGCTGAAGGAGACATAGGCATTAAGCATCTATCCATCTTGCGCTCCATGTGCTTTGGCTACTTGCGGAAGGAACTCTATTCTAAGGGTCGACCTTTGATGACAATTCAACCCCTAAGATGTAGGTAGGTTCAATCCTAAGATTGAGCCCCCATTCTCTTCATAAGAAAAATGGTCCTACACCTCAATGTATCCTATCCCCTTAATTGATGTTGTCATAACATCTTAGCTATTCTATTTACCTTAAGAGGTTATATGCTTCGTATCTAACACATTAATTTACTAGCCTTAGCTAACATCTTTAATCATCTATGATGGATGCAGCCATCATGTTTAACATATCTATCCCTAAGCGATGAGTTATTGAATTATTTTGCAAGGTTTTATCATCATGACAATTCCTTTTGCCTCAAAAGACTATGTGATTAATGTGCTTCTTATTTTAGATGTGCCTTTCATGTATTATTCAATTTTATATTCTAAATATCCCCCTTTCTTAGTTATTTACTCTCTTGGAATATTCCTATCAATTGAATTGATGTCATCATAACAAGTTGGCCGGACTTGTTAGATTACTTCTTTTCATTCGATTGGATTATTCCTTGGAGGTACTAGCTTTATACATGGTCAACAATTATCCTAGTAATGATTCCTTCTTAGCGAGGTGATCAATCTCACCAAGTGGTTTCAATATGTTGGGTATCTGTTAACAATCATGTATAATTTTAGTTACTCCTATGCATTTCCTTCCCAATCGTTGACGCTTAGCTCAACTTGGAGCAATCCTTTCACGAGAAAATCTGGAAATGCCCTCTAATCTCATTATGGATGTCATCATTCATAAGCCTATCATACTCGACTATATGATCGTAGCTCCTCAATCTTGCTAGCAGCTCATCCACTCGCTGCCTTCTTGAGGGTAACGTTCTTCGAGTTGCTCCGGGCTCCTCCTCGACGTAGAGGTCAACTTTCTTCATTAGAGACTTCCCATTGCTGGTGGTTTTGATGGCGTAGTTGACTACTTGAAATCTTCTATGTTACTTCCCAAAAGCCTGAAGGTGGTTTCGTTGACAAACATCCTCCACGTTGAATTCTTCATCTTGCCTCTGGATTCGATATTGTTGTGCCAACTCCATCCTTCGAGTCCTGGAGCATGTTGACAGACAAGTGTTGAGGATGTTGCTCGCTTCACGCCTTCCAATTGTCCGGCATCTCTTTTCTTTTATCTGTTATACTGTGAGAGAGAGGGAATAACAAAGGGAAATACGCATGCAAGTCATATAGCTTACACTATTATGATTACAAATACTATTAAAGCTATTAGGCTTGATGTCTTCCCTCGAGGTGCACACGTACTCGATGGCATTGTTGTCGATGTTCCTCCTAGTGCGTTGGTGTTGGAGATCTATATCCTCTTATTTGTATGTCAGCTCGTGCTCGATTGGTAGACTCTTTGATATGTTTGAGCTCTCCAATGTCTGTCGGTTGCGGCACAACTTGCTTCTGCTTCACATACCAACTAAGGATGTGACAGTCGTTGATGCTTCGGCGTTCCAGTCTGCTTCTTAATCTTGTTCTTGGGCAATAATTGCTTCCCCTTCACAATGTCTGAAGATCTTTGGAGGTGCCTCTTGAAGTTGTGCACAATTCCTTTCACAATGTCTGAAGATCTTTGTGCGCAATTCCTTTGGCTAGACTCATAAGGAGTTGTTCTCTTCATCAGTTGCCTTTCGAATCGTCGATCCTTGGGTTCACGAAGTTGCATGCGAGTTGTCATAGCTTGCTGATTCTTCGATTCTTTGGCTCGGTTCTCCTATTCGCTTTCTCCATCGAGCTTCTCATCTTATCTCTTTGATCTCCTCAAGACGTTGTCATGTTCTACGGTGCTATCCTGCCTTCTAGTCTTGTGGTACCTTCTAGTTGCACTTGATCACGCTCCACAGTTTGAACTTCATGTTGCATCTAAGGAGCTCGTGGAAGTACTAGCATTCCTTCATCTTCTAGTTTATGGCCATTGTCCCTCAATACATGTGCATCTTCCTGGCGAGTAAAGCCTCGTGACTCTTCTATGTGATTGGTTTGCTGTCGGGGATGATGTACTCTTATATCTGCGTAGCTTGACCCCTGAGTTATACTTTCTGCCCTAGACCTGCTCGTGTCCTTGAATAGCCCGGCTATTGTCTTGAACTCTCTTTTTTGCGAAGGTGCTTTGGTTCTTTGTCCCTTGTCGTTAAGGTGTCGAATGCTTCTGTCTTGGGCGTTGAGGTCCCTCGTGTCGGAGATAAGTTGGGCTTCATGTCTTCTAATTGTTGGTAGAAGTACTTGACGAAGCCATCACCTAGTTGTTGAATGAGCATAGGATAACCCGTCGTTGTGAAGCCTTTCTTAAGTGTATCTCCATCTGGCATGCATGTTACAAACATCACCATATAAGGCAGGATTATGGTCGTCGGGAGGTTGCCTCCTCAGTTGGCTCGTTGATGTCGGGTTGTCCCGAAGAATTCCTTGATGTCTGTCGGCTTGAGGTCGCGGGCCGCAGTTTTTTGAAGATGTCCGGTGGTTCCTCATACATTTGTTGAGGATACTCATGTCATTAGTGTTGCTGCTGCCACAAGAGGTAGAGTTGCATCCCAAAGATGTCGTCCTGCATGCCTAGATGGTGCAGCGTTAAGGATCTTGACATGACTAGCGTTATGCCTCATCTTAACATTGTGCTGGACGGCGATCTTCTACTTGAGGCCGTTTCTCGAAGTGTCTGGAGTTGAAGCTTAGCTTGGGCTCTGGTCGTCTCTCTCTTATATTTGCTCTTCCATTTGAACACTTGCTCTTGGCTATACCTGTGGTTCTTTGCTTCATCCTTTGGCAGTCGAAGTGATGGAGTTTCTTGAGGTGTTGCGACTATAGCTGACCTTCTTGTGTGATTTGGGGTCATTATCCCAAGTCGCGGAGAACGTTCCTCGATGTGAATCCTTGAGTTGAAAGTGCTCCTCCTTAATTGTTTACCTGTCATGTGGAGTGTTGTGACTGCTCAGCATCCCTACATGCAGTGTGTCGTTTGAAGATGTGTAGTGCCGTTGATCGCTTGAGTACGATCACCTGGTTGTTGTAGTCGGGCATTGTTGCATGTCTTCGAAGCTCTAAGATAGCGATCGTCGGGTAGACAATGTTATTTCTCGGCCAATTGAATTTCTGAGTGCGACTCCTGTTGCTTGGACTTTGCTTCGTTGTGAGGTGCCTCCGCTATGCCTAGAAATGTGGTCGTCTCCATTGCACATGCCATCGCTCCTCCTAGTTGCCTTTGAGTGGTCTGTGGTTGTTGGCTAGGTCGGCTCCTTCGTCCTTTTGGGTCCACTCGAGTCTCAAACTACTTGGCTAAAGCACTGGGCTCGTCCTTCCTTAGGTTTGCAGGCGTTTCTGGATCTGGGACTCTTATTCGTACCGACTATTCTCCTCCTTGTTCTTGCCCTTGGTGTTGATATATGCCTTCAAGTCGGAGATGTACCTTCCCTATTGTGTGTCTCCTCTTTTTTTCCTTGATCATGATCCCCTATTTTTGAAATCGATGAAGTCATTATTGTCTTCTTACTAGGGGCAGGGGGTCTGGGAGCTCGTCATGGCTGGACTTGGGTGTTTTGCAGTTGTCTAGCGTTGTTGCGCCTTTTGTTGATGTTGCCCCTATCCTATTCGGCTGGTGTTGCTGTCGAGGTGCTGGGTAGGAGCGCAATCGTTGTTTTCCCTCTGATTCCCATCCGCTCTTGGATCGCTAAGAACTCCTTCTCTGTGGGTAACTCTTGTTGAGCCATCATCTGCCTGATGCCAGTGTAGGCTTATATCTGTTGATGATTGGCCAGTGTACGTCCGGGCCTCCCTTACGCTGATGGGGAAGTCTTGTGTCTCCCAGTCGATGAAGTCCTCAAGGTCCGGTTGTTGACGTAGGAGATGTAGGAGCTCGTCTATCTTGTAGCCCCTGTCCCTACACTCTGGAAGGTTCTTGATGTCGTGCAGGCTCAGGTACGCCTCTCCGTGGATGATTACCGGGGTTAAGCTTGTGATGCCTAGCCCAAGCGGTGGAGCTGTCCCCGCGGGTTCTCAGCCCTCTTCAAAGCTTTGAAGTTCCTTCTCGCTTCTTTGCCTCTCTGGCTTTGGATCGATGTCTATGATGTCCTCTACGTCCGACCCACGTCTTTCATCTTCCTCCTGTTCTGCCTCCTCGTACTCCAGAAGCATCGACTCTTCTTCACCTGCTGCCATGGCCATAGGCTCAATATCTAGGGGTTGGACAAATGGTTCTCCTATATCACGGGGGCGGGAGCAATTTCGAGCACGGGGAATTGGTAGTGCAGGCGCACTCTGTGAGGGGTGGGGCCAAAACACTGAGTTTTGCTCCAATTTTGGTGATTCCAGTTGCAGAAGTTATTAATACAATCTAGATAACTATGATTTCACATATTAGCATGTCAAAACATAAATTTGTATTTACAAAGATTTCTACAATAAAGTAGCAATCTTCTTTCTGCTACGAGCTCGTGGGTGTTGCAACCGAGTGCTTGATAGTCGAGAAGTCATGCAGATGATTAACGTATGTCTTCCATTCGATGAAGATTGTTGGTAGGCCAGTTGTGCCCTGTACTACTCGCTTCGTTGGTAGAGGTGTTTGGCATAGTGCTTCCTCTTTTGGGTCTGCCTTTTCACTCTCCTCCCTTCTGTTAAAAGCTATTGCTTCTATTTCTAAACAAACCCTAGTTAGGGAAGACAAAATTTAGGGTTGAGTAATTTTGGTCATTTTGATATGGAATATAATACTTTTAACCTAATTTGAAATCATAAATGGATTCTAGACTCTTTAATGGTCCTAACGCTAATAAATTTTAGGCGATTTGGAGCTGTATAACTCAAGTTATGAAGGTTCAAAGTTTTGACCACTCACACAGTGCGCGAGGAGCAAATCCGAGCATGGGCAGATTTGGTATGGGTGCACTCTGTGAGGGGTCACCTCTTTTTGGGTCCAATTTTCAATTTAAAAGAGTTCCTTAGTGTTTTAACATGCAAAACTAGCTAAAATCTAAGGGATAAGCTGAACTACACTATTAGATTATGCATCTAACTAGGTCAACATGGGTCCACCACTCACACAGTGCGCGGGGAGCAAATCCGAGCATGGGCAGATTTGGTCTGGGCGCACTTTGTGAGGGGTCACCTCTTTTTGTGCAATTTTGGTTGGGTTTCTGCTAAAACTTACTACTAACTTTAGCATTAACCTATTTTATGCACTAGAAATTAGAAAATTTTTTCCCAATTTTTGAGGTTCATGCTTGGGTGGCTATTCCCAAGACTTGAAGTCTACTGTTAGTCCTATGGGAAAAATGGTCAGTGCTCGACCTTGGTCTACCAAGATCATGCTCTGATACCACTGCGACGTCCCCTGCTTCCTCTATGGTGCACACACCATATCAGAAGATGGAGCATTCCCTCTCAGCCAAACTGGCAGGGGCCATCCACCTGACACCACTCCCAGTGGAATGAGCCAGCAAGGGAAGAGTGGACATGTCATTCACCCGTCTCCCTTTGGGTCGACCTATCTGCGGAAGCGTGAATAAACATGAGCACATAATACAATATAACAATACAATCACCTCAAGGGTGAACACATCATGACATCATCAATACAACAACATCATCATGAACAATAACAGCAAAGGGAAATCCTATCCAGGGCTCAGACTCAAGGGGGTATGACTGACGGCTTGGGCCTCCATAAATCATTGCAGACAGAATTCATGGCAATTGGATTTGGCTGGCATAGGAACATAGCTTAGGGTAGTCCACTCCATCCGCTGCTGCACACTTTGCATAGTAGGCTGAAAAGTATTGGGACCGGGCCGTAGCACTGCCAGGTACATTAGCCAAGAGGGCTACTACTGGGTTGCATCTCTCCAGCCCCGATGAGGCAGGAGGAGAGTCACCTCTCCCCCAGGGGCATGCATGCCCATCACAGGTGGCTAGAGGGCCACTGCCCTTATTCGACTTAACCTCATGGAAGGCGCACGATCGCCCCAAAGGTGTTGAGCTCATGCCTTGCCCACACACGCAGTTGGCAAGCCATTAAGCCTAGCTCACTAAGGTTCCCGGTAGGCTTTACACACCAGAGGAACTCTTCTGTGATGGGACAAGTCCCCCTTTTTCATCGGCTTGGTCCCTCTACCCACAGCCAGGCGGGCTCATTGTGCACATGCCGCAAGTAATTGGGAACTAGTAGGTTGCCTAGAATCATCGCTATCTGGGGCTTTAGGCCTCTACCCCCTTCCCAATACATGGAGGTCATAGAGTGAAATACCAACATCATCACAGAACTGAAATGAAGGTCAACATCTAATCTATCTATCTAACATCTAGAGTTAGGTTCCTTTGTTAGGGCTTATGATCTTGGGATCTACAAGGCCTCTATGGCTGAATGAATATGCTAAACTACCTTATTGCCTAGCCCAAAGGCAGCTTTGCACAACAGAATGACTGATTACCTGGTCCTTGACCTGCTCCAGATCCTCGGAATGCATCCATGTCTCTGATCTTGCTGAAGATGGCTGCTATTCGACGATCTCACAGTAAAGGCGGCTTTTTCAGAGTTCGGCAATGCGAATTTGGTTCTTAGCTTGGCCGGAATGGCTCAAGAGAACCCCAAATGCGAGATGGGGAAAGGGGCTCAAGGGAAACCCTAAATGCAAAGAGAAGAAAAGGTTGAGGGTTTAAGGGGAAGCCCTTATATAGAAACCCTTAGGGTTAGGTTAGACATTGGCCAAATGGGGTTTAGCCATTTGGCAATGGGGTCCATGGGTTTATAATTGTGTATGTTTATTAATCATGCACAACATTCGAAATTGCCACTCTAGGTGCAACTCTTGCCCCCTAGGTGCAACCTTCTACGGCCTCCAAGTACGTGGCAGTATAATATACGTATTCATATCGTATATTATGCTGGAACGTCACATTCTCCCCACCTTGACTTGATGATGTCCTCAGCATCACGCGTCTCCCCACCTTGGAAACCTGCATACCCTGCAATACATTCGATATATATACAATTTTACAATATAATTACCTCAAGGTAACATTTTAATTTATTATAACACATCCTTATTTAATATCATACTATGGTGAGGGAGTCTTTCACCCTCTTACTTTATCATCTATTATTCACAAAACTTTATAGCTTACACCATTATTATTATTATTATTAACATAGTTCCAAAATTTCCTACTTAAGGTTCCACATCGTTTCCTTACAACACATCGTGATAAAATTATGTGTTGCAAGTCTTCGCAGTGTGACCTTCCTCCCCTAGACTCTCCTATTGGCCTGCAGGTCCAACACTACGCTAGCATACATTTAATTATTATAGATGTTGGTTGTTAGGGAACCACCCATTAATTACAACTACATGAATGCAAGGCATATCTCCCGGCATAGGAAGATTATGTTTCTTCCATCGTGGTCGTGGAGACAGCCGCCCCTATCATGCCTAGGATGCCAACTCATGCCTACACCTTTAGTTGCCTTTGGCGTGGAGGATAGTGTCCTTCCTGTTTTGGGCGTGAAGGATAGGGTCCTCCCGTAGTAGGCATTGACTAAAGGTGCTTTCCTATCAATGCATACCTGAATGACCTCTTATCTCTCAAGGTCGTCTACTTCCGTGGGACGGAAGTAAACTTTTTAATCTACCTTACACTCACCTATCGAGTCGGTGTCGACTACTTCGGTGACGAGCCGACCTTTGCATTGCTCCATGCGTTGTGGGTACTGCTTCTCAAGATCTATTTGTAGTGCCCATGTAGCGTCTTCTACTGGTAAGTGTCCCTTTCACTAGGTATTGAAGGATTGAGATCTTCTTGTCTTCTTATAGGATCTGACAAGAAGAACCTCTGGGACAATCTCAAGGTGATCGTCCGTCATTTCCAGTAACTTTGGTGTCTCCAATACTTCCTCTGGATTAGGAGTGTGTTTCTTTAGGAAACTTACTTGGAAAACACTATGGATCTTCAAGTGTGCTGGCAGGTCCAACTTATAGGATTGATTATCTACTCTTTTGGTTAAGGTCCAGCCCACCTTGCAGCAAGCTTCTTGCAATTGTCGATGCAGAGCTTCATCTATGCACTTCTATCGGCTTCTTGCTGCTAGAAGATGTCTTTGTACTTCCTTCACTAACTGTTGCATGTCGGCTCTCATCCGTTAATGTCTTAAATAAGCATTACATTCTTGGACCCCTGCATGATCCCTGCTGGACTTCCCTTAATATTTTTATATCAACATTATAGTAGTATTGGATATATTGCTTCCAGTAGTATTATATTAAAATCCCCCTTAAACCCCCTTTGGTTTGGGTGCATATTCACACAGGAGGTGACGTAGGGTAGCGAGAGCCCTCATAATTGTAGTTTGCACGTACAAAATCAACACATATAGTATTCTGCTTGAAATCTTATAGTATTTTGCGAATCTTGTTATACAGTATAGCAAATTTTGTACTTGCATACCCCACAAACGAGGAACTTTACGTACGGTGTAGATTAAGGAATAAGGGGTGAATATGCCTATCCAACAGCTCTCGTTGCCCGGAGTCACCCCCGTGTGAATATGCACCCAAACCAAAGGGGGTTTAAGGGGGATTTTAATTTAAATGTGTTGGACCCAATGGTTGTGTTAATTAATGTCAATGGTAGTTATGTGTTGGTTGTTAATGTCAATGGTTGTTATGTGTTGGGGGATTTAATTTTTATATGTTGGATGTTAATAGTTTGTAAAAAAAAAAAAAAAAAAAAATTGGCTCCTTCGAGGCCTTAGGGACGTCCCCCCCCCCCGGGTGTGACAAAAATTTTAGAATTCAAACCAGAAAAAAAACTAGAATTTATTTGAGGCTTTCATCACATGTAGCTTTTGAATTTCATCACAATAAAACAAATAGAACATAAGTAAAAGTTACCATAAAGATAGAGCGGATTGATCCCATTATTCTGAAAGTCATAAAGTTTGCAACAACCATACACAAGCATTTTTCAACTGGAATTTAACAGCAGCCTTTGGCCTCCATGGATTCTTGTGGTGAGAAACCAAAGTGGGAAACGTTTCTGCTTGTTAGCACAAGGATCTAGAAGCCTTGGAATTTGCTTAATAACTGCCTCAAAATCTAAAAATGCATGGTAATTTTTTGCAACCTTCATTCGGAATGAGCCATAAAACAATATCCAATAGCTAAATCAGTATTAATCGGGCCGGTAGGATGTGAAAGCCTGCCAAACCCGGCTGAAAAATTGCTGTTTTAGCATAGATAACTTAACCAAATATATCCATATCATACACTATCAAAAAGATCTCGGAGAGAGCTTTCCAAGCAATAAAAATAATCTCAAAACAGAGCTCTGGATCAAAAGTTAAGAAATGTGTTGCCGGCGGGGAAACTGCACTACATGCGCCCTTCAAGCCCTTCATGTGCCCATTATGCACCACAGGCACAAAAAGAGGGCTTATGTTGTGAGCCATTGGTTGTTGACCATTATGCACCGTGAGGCACAAAAAAGAGGGCTTTTGTTGTGAGCAATTGGTTGTTGACCATTATGCACCACACGCACAAAAAAAGGGTTTTTGTTGTGAGCCATTGGTTGTTGACCATTGGAAAAAAAAGGCTAAAATCAATGGCTCAGAAATGGTGCACTCTAGATGTACGTATTAGTACATCCACTTGAATACATCACAAAATCATAGGAAAACCTTAGTGAAAAGCGTACAAAAACACAAAGAAAACCCCATGTTATTATATGCTACATATTGATATAACTTTACGACCTTTAAGATATGTCATCATACAATTATCGAGGTAATACTTATTTTGAAAAGTATTTTAATTATTTATCATATGGCTGGGGTTTATATCATCGGATCCAAGTGTTGAGCATGTGACTCTCGCTCGCTACTTGGTTGTTGATGTATCAACCTTACATGTATATACTTTATAGTTGCTATACTTATGGAAAGATATACAAAATCTTATTATATTTGTCAAGACCCTATGAAAGTTACTTAAATGCCTTTGGAACGAACTACATCCTTGCGAAGGTTTAACTAAGATTTTATGTAATTATTATCTTACTTTATCTCGATTATCTACACGAGACCAAACTATCCATGCAGTTATTATGAACATATGATTTATCAACAAGACATTAAAGCTTATGATACATGCCCTCATAGAGTGCTATCAATGCCCTGCATAATAGTATACTTAAGATTATATAATTTATTGGTTATAAGGGGTTCACAACCCTGAATAATTTAATTAAGAGCTAGGCTACAAGCTCATTCCTAGATGTGAATGCTTTCCCCATGATGCATTCTATCTATACTTAGATACAAAGCCTCCCCCCACCTTAGTTGTCGCACCCGCTAAGGCTAGAATACATCTCCCCATTGAGCCGGTTCGACTAATTTGGAGACGACTTGGCCGTTGTATTGCTTCCATTATCGCGCCAGTCTTGCATGCTGAAGGAGACATAGGCATTAAGCATCTATCCATCTTGCGCTCCATGTGCTTTGGCTACTTGCGGAAGGAACTCTATTCTAAGGGTCGACCTTTGATGACAATTCAACCCCTAAGATGTAGGTAGGTTCAATCCTAAGATTGAGCCCCCATTCTCTTCATAAGAAAAATGGTCCTACACCTCAATGTATCCTATCCCCTTAATTGATGTTGTCATAACATCTTAGCTATTCTATTTACCTTAAGAGGTTATATGCTTCGTATCTAACACATTAATTTACTAGCCTTAGCTAACATCTTTAATCATCTATGATGGATGCAGCCATCATGTTTAACATATCTATCCCTAAGCGATGAGTTATTGAATTATTTTGCAAGGTTTTATCATCATGACAATTCCTTTTGCCTCAAAAGACTATGTGATTAATGTGCTTCTTATTTTAGATGTGCCTTTCATGTATTATTCAATTTTATATTCTAAATATCCCCCTTTCTTAGTTATTTACTCTCTTGGAATATTCCTATCAATTGAATTGATGTCATCATAACAAGTTGGCCGGACTTGTTAGATTACTTCTTTTCATTCGATTGGATTATTCCTTGGAGGTACTAGCTTTATACATGGTCAACAATTATCCTAGTAATGATTCCTTCTTAGCGAGGTGATCAATCTCACCAAGTGGTTTCAATATGTTGGGTATCTGTTAACAATCATGTATAATTTTAGTTACTCCTATGCATTTCCTTCCCAATCGTTGACGCTTAGCTCAACTTGGAGCAATCCTTTCACGAGAAAATCTGGAAATGCCCTCTAATCTCATTATGGATGTCATCATTCATAAGCCTATCATACTCGACTATATGATCGTAGCTCCTCAATCTTGCTAGCAGCTCATCCACTCGCTGCCTTCTTGAGGGTAACGTTCTTCGAGTTGCTCGAGACTCCGGGCTCCTCCTCGACGTAGAGGTCAACTTTCTTCATTAGAGACTTCCCATTGCTGGTGGTTTTGATGGCGTAGTTGACTACTTGAAATCTTCTATGTTACTTCCCAAAAGCCTGAAGGTGGTTTCGTTGACAAACATCCTCCACGTTGAATTCTTCATCTTGCCTCTGGATTCGATATTGTTGTGCCAACTCCATCCTTCGAGTCCTGGAGCATGTTGACAGACAAGTGTTGAGGATGTTGCTCGCTTCACGCCTTCCAATTGTCCGGCATCTCTTTTCTTTTATCTGTTATACTGTGAGAGAGAGGGAATAACAAAGGGAGATACGCATGCAAGTCATATAGCTTACACTATTATGATTACAAATACTATTAAAGCTATTAGGCTTGATGTCTTCCCTCGAGGTGCACACGTACTCGATGGCATTGTTGTCGATGTTCCTCCTAGTGCGTTGGTGTTGGAGATCTATATCCTCTTATTTGTATGTCAGCTCGTGCTCGATTGGTAGACTCTTTGATATGTTTGAGCTCTCCAATGTCTGTCCTGTCGGTTGCGGCACAACTTGCTTCTGCTTCACATACCAACTAAGGATGTGACAGTCGTTGATGCTTCGGCGTTCAGTCTGCTTCTTAATCTTGTTCTTGGGCAATAATTGCTTCCCCTTCACAATGTCTGAAGATCTTTGGAGGTGCCTCTTGAAGTTGTGCACAATTCCTTTCACAATGTCTGAAGATCTTTGTGCGCAATTCCTTTGGCTAGACTCATAAGGAGTTGTTCTCTTCATCAGTTGCCTTTCGAATCGTCGATCCTTGGGTTCACGAAGTTGCATGCGAGTTGTCATAGCTTGCTGATTCTTCGATTCTTTGGCTCGGTTCTCCTATTCGCTTTCTCCATCGAGCTTCTCATCTTATCTCTTTGATCTCCTCAAGACGTTGTCATGTTCTACGGTGCTATCCTGCCTTCTAGTCTTGTGGTACCTTCTAGTTGCACTTGATCACGCTCCACAGTTTGAACTTCATGTTGCATCTAAGGAGCTCGTGGAAGTACTAGCATTCCTTCATCTTCTAGTTTATGGCCATTGTCCCTCAATACATGTGCATCTTCCTGGCGAGTAAAGCCTCGTGACTCTTCTATGTGATTGGTTTGCTGTCGGGGATGATGTACTCTTATATCTGCGTAGCTTGACCCCTGAGTTATACTTTCTGCCCTAGACCTGCTCGTGTCCTTGAATAGCCCGGCTATTGTCTTGAACTCTCTTTTTGCCGAAGGTGCTTTGGTTGCTGTCCTTGTCGTTAAGGTGTCGAATGCTTCTGTCTTGGGCGTTGAGGTCCCTCGTGTCGGAGATAAGTTGGGCTTCATGTCTTCTAATTGTTGGTAGAAGTACTTGACGAAGCCATCACCTAGTTGTTGAATGAGCATAGGATAACCCGTCGTTGTGAAGCCTTTCTTAAGTGTATCTCCATCTGGCATGCATGTTACAAACATCACCATATAAGGCAGGATTATGGTCGTCGGGAGGTTGCCTCCTCAGTTGGCTCGTTGATGTCGGGTTGTCCCGAAGAATTCCTTGATGTCTGTCGGCTTGAGGTCGTGGCCGCAGTTTTTTTTTGAAGATGTCTGGTCGTTCCTCCTTCTGTTGTTGAGGATACTCATGTCATTAGTGTTGCTGCTGCCACAAGAGGTAGAGTTGCATCCCAAAGATGTCGTCCTGCATGCCTAGATGGTGCAGCGTTAAGGATCTTGACATGACTAGCGTTATGCCTCATCTTAACATTGTGCTGGACGAGCGATCTTCTACTTGAGGCCGTTTCTCGAAGTGTCTGGAGTTGAAGCTTAGCTTGGGCTCTGGTCGTCTCTCTCTTATATTTGCTCTTCCATTTGAACACTTGCTCTTGGCTATACCTGTGGTTCTTTGCTTCATCCTTTGGCAGTCGAAGTGATGGAGTTTCTTGAGGTGTTGCGACTATAGCTGACCTTCTTGTGTGATTTGGGGTCATTATCCCAAGTCGCGGAGAACGTTCCTCGATGTGAATCCTTGAGTTGAAAGTGCTCCTCCTTAATTGTTTACCTGTCATGTGGAGTGTTGTGACTGCTCAGCATCCCTACATGCAGTGTGTCGTTTGAAGATGTGTAGTGCCATTGATCGCTTGAGTACGATCACCTGGTTGTTGCAGTCGGGCATTGTTGCATGTCTTCGAAGCTCTTAGATAGCGATTGTCGGGTAGACAATGTTATTTTCTACCAATTGAATTTCTGAGTGTGACTCCTGTTGCTTGGACTTTGCTTCGTTGTGAGATGCTTTCGCTATGCCTGGAAGTGTGGTCGTCTCCATTGCACATGCCCTCGCTCCTCCTAGTTGCCTTTGAGTGGTCTGTGGTTGTTGGCTAGGTCGGCTCCTCCGTCCTTTGGATCGGGTCCACTTGAGTCTCGAACTAGTTGGCTAAAGCACCGGGCTCGCCCTTCCCTTAGGTTTGCAGGCGTTTCTGGATCTGGGACTCTTATTCGTACCGACTATTCTCCTCCTTGTTCTTGCCCTTGGTGTTGATATATGCCTTCAAGTCGGAGATGTACCTTCCCTATTGTGTGTCTCCTCTTTTTTTCCTTGATCATGATCCCCTATTTTTGAAATCGATGAAGTCATTATTGTCTTCTTACTAGGGGCAGGGGGTCTGGGAGCTCGTCATGGCTGGACTTGGGTGTTTTGCAGTTGTCTAGCGTTGTTGCGCCTTTTGTTGATGTTGCCCCTATCCTATTCGGCTGGTGTTGCTGTCGAGGTGCTGGGTAGGAGCGCAATCGTTGTTTTCCCTCTGATTCCCATCCGCTCTTGGATCGCTAAGAACTCCTTCTCTGTGGGTAACTCTTGTTGAGCCATCATCTGCCTGATGCCAGTGTAGGCTTATATCTGTTGATGATTGGCCAGTGTACGTCCGGGCCTCCCTTACGCTGATGGGGAAGTCTTGTGTCTCCCAGTCGATGAAGTCCTCAAGGTCCGGTTGTTGACGTAGGAGATGTAGGAGCTCGTCTATCTTGTAGCCCCTGTCCCTACACTCTGGAAGGTTCTTGATGTCGTGCAGGCTCAGGTACGCCTCTCCGTGGATGATTACCGGGGTTAAGCTTGTGATGCCTAGCCCAAGCGGTGGAGCTGTCCCCGTGGTTCTCAGCCCCTCTTCAAAGCTTTGAAGTTCCTTCTCAGCTTGCTGCCTCTCCTGTGCTGGATCGATGTCTATGATGTCCTCTACGTCCGACCCACGTCTTTCATCTTCCTCCTGTTCTGCCTCCTCGTACTCCAGAAGCATCGACTCTTCTTCACCTGCTGCCATGGCCATAGGCTCAATATCTAGGGGTTGGACAAATGGTTCTCCTATCTGGGGCGCGGGGAGCAATTCTGAGCCTGGGCAGAATTGGTCTGGGCGCACTCTGTGAGGGGTGGGGCCAAAACACTGAGTTTTGCTCCAATTTTGGTGATTCCAGTTGCAGAAGTTATTAATACAATCTAGATAACTATGATTTCACATATTAGCATGTCAAAACATAAATTTGTATTTACAAAGATTTCTACAATAAAGTAGCAATCTTCTTTCTGCTACGAGCTCGTGGGTGTTGCAACCGAGTGCTTGATAGTCGAGAAGTCATGCAGATGATTAACGTATGTCTTCCATTCGATGAAGATTGTTGGTAGGCCAGTTGTGCCCTGTACTACTCGCTTCGTTGGTAGAGGTGTTTGGCATAGTGCTTCCTCTTTTGGGTCTGCCTTTTCACTCTCCTCCCTTCTGTTAAAAGCTATTGCTTCTATTTCTAAACAAACCCTAGTTCGGAAGACAAAATTTAGGGGTTGAGTAATTTTGGTCATTTTGATATGGAATATAATACTTTTAACCTAATTTGAAATCATAAATGGATTCTAGACTCTTTAATGGTCCTAACGCAATAAATTTTAGGCGATTTGGAGCTGTATAACTCAAGTTATGAAGGTTCACAGTTTTGACCACTCACACAGTGCGCGAGGAGCAAATCCGAGCATGGGCAGATTTGGTATGGGTGCACTCTGTGAGGGGTCACCTCTTTTTGGGTCCAATTTTCAATTTAAAAGAGTTCCTTAGTGTTTTAACATGCAAAACTAGCTAAAATCTAAGGGATAAGCTGAACTACACTATTAGATTATGCATCTAACTAGGTCAACATGGGTCCACCACTCACACAGTGCGCGGGGAGCAAATCCGAGCATGGGCAGATTTGGTCTGGGCGCACTTTGTGAGGGGTCACCTCTTTTTGTGCAATTTTGGTTGGGTTTCTGCTAAAACTTACTACTAACTTTAGCATTAACCTATTTTATGCACTAGAAATTAGAAAATTTTTTCCCAATTTTTGAGGTTCATGCTTGGGTGGCTATTCCCAAGACTTGAAGTCTACTGTTAGTCCTATGGGAAAAATGGTCAGTGCTCGACCTTGGTCTACCAAGATCATGCTCTGATACCACTGCGACGTCCCCTGCTTCCTCTATGGTGCACACACCATATCAGAAGATGGAGCATTCCCCCTGTCAGCCAAACTGGCAGGGGCCATCCACCTGACACCACTCCCAGTGGAATGAGCCAGCAAGGGAAGAGTGGACATGTCATTCACCCGTCTCCCTTTGGGTCGACCTATCTGCGGAAGCGTGAATAAACATGAGCACATAATACAATATAACAATACAATCACCTCGAAGGGTGAACACATCATGACATCATCAATACAACAACATCATCATGAACAATAACAGCAAAGGGAAATCCTATCCAGGGCTCAGACTCAAGGGGGTATGACTGACGGCTTGGGCCTCCAGAAATCATTGCAGACAGAATTCATGGCAATTGGATTTGGCTGGCATAGGAACATAGCTTAGGGTAGTCCACTCCATCCGCCCCTGTGCACACTTTGCAGAGTAGGCTGAAAAGTATTGGGACCGGGCCGTAGCATGCCAGGTACATTAGCCAAGAGGGCTACTACTGGGTTGCATCTCTCCAGCCCCGATGAGGCAGGAGGAGAGTCACCTCTCCCCCAGGGGCATGCATGCCCATCACAGGTGGCTAGAGGGCCACTGCCCTTATTCGACTTAACCTCATGGAAGGCGACGCATCGCCCCAAAGGTGTTGAGCTCATGCCTTGCCCACACGCAGTGGCAAGCCATTAAGCCTAGCTCACTAAGGTTCCCGGTAGGCTTTACACACCAGAGGAACTCTTCTGTGATGGGACAAGTCCCCCTTTTTCATCGGCTTGGTCCCTCCACCCACAGCCAGGCGGGCTCATTGTGCACATGCCGCAAGTAATTGGGAACTAGTAGGTTGCCTAGAATCATCTGCTATACAGGCTTTAGGCCTCTACCCCCCTTCCCAATACATGGAGGTCATAGAGTGAAATACCAACATCATCACAGAACTGAAATGAAGGTCAACATCTAATCTATCTATCTAACATCTAGAGTTAGGTTCCTTTGTTAGGGCTTATGATCTTGGGATCTACAAGGCCTCTATGGCTGAATGAATATGCTAAACTACCTTATTGCCTAGCCCAAAGGCAGCTTTGCACAACAGAATGACTGATTACCTGGTCCTTGACCTGCTCCAGATCCTCGGAATGCATCCATGTCTCTGATCTTGCTGAAGATGGCTGCTATTCGACGATCTGTTGTGCAAAGGCGGCTTTACAGAGCCTGGCAATGCGAATTTGGTTCTTATCTTGGCCGGAATGGCTCAAGAGAACCCCAAATGCGAGATGGGGAAAGGAGCTCAAAGAAAACCTTTAATGCAAAGAGAAGAAAAGGTTTAGGGTCTAAGGGGAAGCCCTTATATAGAAACCCTTATGGTTAGGTTAGACATTTCGCCAAATGGGGTTTAGCCATTTGGCAATGCGGTCCATGGGTTTAAATTGTGTATGTTTATTAATCATGCACAACATTCGAAATTGCCCCCCTAGGTGCAACTCTTGCCTCCTAGGTGCAACCTTCTACGGCCTCCAAGTACATGTCATTTATGACATGTACGTGTGACGTGGCAGTATAATATACGTATTCGAATCGTATATTATGCTGGAACGTCACATAGTGCCACCCCGGATATGTATTCTTGACCTATTTTTTGTAGATTGAATGCTTGACAGCAACATGGGAAGAGGGCAAAACAACAGGTTCTTTAATCTTTAAAACAATCAGCGTTTTATCATTCACGCATCTCACATCTGCTTCAATTTGCGAATATCGTAGGAAGGATCTCTCCGGAGATGTTGGGAGTCAGCTTCTAGGCATGCCAGACATGTTAGATTTATCTTTCTGCCACTCTGCCTACATTGCAGCATAAATTAGGTGAAACTCTTATGGCTTTACACATCAAGAGCTCTGTCATTTTAGCAAATAGAAACTCAGCCTTTGGGAAAGACGAAATTCTTGGAGAAGATAAGATGCTGCATGTTTGAGGAGCATGTTTGGGGAAAAAAAGTCCCACTATTTGAAGCCTCGTTACTCACTTGTTAGGGCACCGAAGTAGGCTATCTTATGCCCACGTTGGGTTTGAAGAACTTTTCTTTGTCTCGTTCTTCTTTTCTGAGACAAATCCCAATTCTTCGAGAAGATGGTCGCCACTCCTTTTCCACAAGGCAACAAATTCGTCCCTTCAGGACTTGTTCTACTATGGAGCTCTCCTCGAATAAATTTCCTTCAAATTTGTTTCTGCACAGTTTTTTTTTCAAAGTAAGTAAAGCATGTTTCTGCCTTTCTCTTGTCTTAGTCAGTAACGTGTTCTAGTATTTTGGTCAGTGATACCATCACAGTAGCTAAAAAGGGTTCTCCTCCAATAAGTCCAGAAGTGATTACTCCAGGGAGTATCGTAGACTTGCAGTCAGTATTGCTTCGAAATAGAATCATTCTTCTTGGTCAAACAGTCAATTCCCAAGTTGCATAATGGGTCATATGACAACTGCTAATGCTTGCTACCATTGACGAGGAGGTTGATATAAAGATTTTGTCTCTTAAAGTCGATATGCCCAAGAATCAAAATTAGAACCTTTTTCTTTTTATACTGTTGAGCATGCTTGATTTAATGTTGCCCCTCTGTTTTGCAAAGATAGCGTATCTTCTCCATGATTCAAGGATATAGATAACCTGTTTAACATTGCAGACCCATAAGAGTTTAGAGTTAGAAAAACCCATGTGCAAGCTGATAATAATTGAGCATTTTACCACCAAAATCGTTTATTTTGAGTTTGTATAAGAGTTAGAAAATTGGATTCTTCTCAAAAGGATGGGCTGGCAAAGACGAATGTTATAGAAGTGGTAATAGAAATTACTGCTCATTAGCTTGATTTTGAATGATAAGAAGATTTCTATTATATAGGTTTTTTATACGACCAGGCCTATCGTCAAATGTGGATGTTGAAGAGCTTTTGGTTGAACATCAGTACAAAATGTGGCAAGCGCCTAGATTGCAGGGCATGTTAGTGGGATTGATAGCATGGTTTTGTGGATGCCAGCATTGAAAGAATTGTTGTCCTAAATTATAAAATGATCATCTTTAGATGTGTTTTTTGGCTGGATTGATTGCATAGCCAAGTTGGCTTGGTCCTTTGTTCCATGCATATAATTATTGTGCTTCATTGGGTTACGTATGAATGCGTACTGAAACCAATCAGTATTCCACAATGGGGCAGTAGTCAATCAGCAAAATATACCAGCACAAATTTCTGGAGAGGGGGGAGAATTGAAGCCCCTTTCTTCAGTTTTTCACATGCCTATAGTAAAAGAAGTTGATCCTGAATACATGCAACATCACAGGCAATTTCGGTCTGGGCTGGAGATCCTGGCTCCTCTAAAGACTGTTGTCACTGTTTTCCAAAAAAAAGGGAAAAAAAGAAAAAGAAAAATTAGTAAGGTAGCATTGCAAAATGTCAACAAGGGAGATTTTTGTAGATCGCATTGGGCCAATCCAGGGTGCTACTCATCAACTAGAAATCAAAGTTATATAATATGTCACACGTTGAAGAGAGATCTGCCAACTATGACTGAAATGCTTGATCTTCCTTTGGCCAGAGGTTCCTATTGTCTTGGCAAAACTCAATCCATGTATGAAGGCCAATCCATGCGTTATAGAAAGAAACGTCTCCAAGGTCTGCCAAACATCTCCATGGACGAAGACTTGAGCCTTGGGTGCAAACAAAAGATCTCGCACGTCATGTAGCAGAAGCTAGGAAGGATTCAAATGAGTGAGCGTACAAATATGGCCAAGTAATCAAGGCTGTCAGCTCTTTTTTAAGCTTAAGCTCTCATGCTTCAAATTCATCTCCAGATCCTACACCTAGAACATTGATATTTGGCACTGCAAAGGCACTAATTTCAAATGAGGTATGTGTAGTCCTATCTATTGTTAGTATTTAGTCAAAGATCACATATTTTTTACTGCCATTGGTTGTCAAGCAGAATTTGAATTTTCTTCTATTGCTTTTGCAGGACGAAAACTGTAGTAGTTTTTGAATCCTACACCATGATAAACTGCCACTTCCTCTAATGATAAATGGGGACATCTCAACATCTTCTTCAACTTCGATATTGCTCTTTTTAAATATTCAAAATTCCTAATGTAATAGGATCTCATCCCTTTTTCTCCTTTACGTTGTTTATAAAGGTTTTTGGTTCTTTTTTTTTCGTGTTGTTTATGGAGGTTTTTGGTTTTTGGCAGTTCTAATATTATGTCATATTCTAATTTGAATGTGCCAGATCCATAAGTTGCTTCCCCAATCGACATCAAGCATGTTGATTGCGGAAGTGATGGAAACCTCTTGCACGTTCTTGGTTGAACCATTTTGAGTTCTTTGACGATTTTGAGTTCTTGGATTACTTCGATCAAAGGTTACAATGGTAGAAGCAAAACAGAAGCAAAATAGAAGTTGCAATGGCTATTTTCATAGTTGACTATTTTACAAGTGCATGGATTTGTTGTTTAATTAGCAACTTCAACTTGTTACTATAGTGGGCGAAGACATTTCAAAAGTTTTGTAGTTGACCAGCATAGCATAAGTAAGCCAGGATGGCTACTAGGATACAATAGGTTCAAATCCCATAAGGTGTGCTAATGTTGTTGCTTTATATCCTCAATGTAAACTCTAGATAAGTATGTCTTGCTACCTTTATGTTTTCACACATTGCATCTACTCCTTGGAACCAACATGTTTCACACATGCAACATCTACTTACCAATGTTGGCCATCCTCCTCTATTGTATTGTCTCAATGTTACATATATGTATTTATTGCTATCGGAGTCTATGTGTTGCATTATTGTCAATGGCTATATGGAATACCATTTTCAAGCCCTCAAGGGGCCAAATTTTTTTTCCACAACAAAAATCATTACCCCTCACATTTATAATCAAATTCTTCCTAAATCCTCCCTTTACGAGAGGTGGTATAGAGTAGTGAGAAACCCCCTTTTTGTTTCAATTGTACATTACATGTATCAAATTGACAGCATTAAGTATATTTAGTTTGAATCTTATAGAATATTACTAATCTCACTATATGGTATATCCCAACTTATGGTGCATACCCACAAACGAGGATTTCTATCTACAACCCAAAGCAAGGCACAACTCATCAATATGCCCATCCAATAGCTCTCGATGCCCGAAGGCTCTCCTCGAGAATATGCAGCATAGTGACAGGGGTTCCATTTGTATTTTTATACGTTCTCGAATATGTTGTGGTTTAGCGGTATATTCGAGTGGATGTACTAATGCAATACATTTAGAATGCACATATTCCTTTTCTCCTGCTCCTTGACATGCAACGCTCGAGTGGATCCAATATAGGATTTAGTGTTCCAATAGAAGACCTAATCCAGATAGGGTTTAGCATTTCTGAAATGAGAAGCTCTAGACATTTATTCAAAATCTTGCCCAGTTTGGAGGTAAAAAGAGAGAAAAGAGATGGTATCAAAGCCCATGACTTAGATATTCTCAAATTGATTTGTACCAATTGCTCCTAAATTTGCATTATCATAAGATTTTTAAACAGATCTTTCGATAGATAGAAGGGGAGCTAAAAACGTACAATATATGTACAAAATTAACACCATTAAGTACATTCGCTCAAACCTTATAGTATTTAGCAAACTTTAATATACAGTATACAAAAACTTGTACATGCATACCCCACAAACGAGGATCGCTACGTACGGTCCAGATTAAGGAATAAAGGGCAAATATGCCCATCCGACAGCTCTCGATGCCCTACGTAACCCCCCGTGTGAATATGCACCCAAACCAAAGGGGGTTTTAGGGGGATTTAAATTTAAAACCATTGAATGTAATATTTTATGTTAATTAATATTCATGGTAGTTATTTGTTAGGAAAAAAAAATTTGGGCCCTTCGGGCCCTAACAAAACGTAGAGAATCTTTAGCGTATTGATATTGGATGTTTTAAGAAATGATAGCCAAGTGGAATCTAGGCCTCAGCATGTGGTTGTGCATGTGGCCATGTGGCATATACGCATTAGTATTAGAGCCTGCCAATTGAGTTGTCAAATAATTTATGTCAGTGCACGGCCCTAAATATTAATTACCAAAAACCAAACATAGGTAAGTAACGTAGGAAACATATGTGATGATGTTGTACACATCTTTAAAGCGTTTTATTCATACATACCTAATAAAGCAAACCCCCAGGAATTGAGCCTGGGTTAATCCGAAGAGCAATGCACATTCAAGCACCTCAGAAAAAGTATTGTATATAAACAGGACGTTTGAATTATAATGATATTATAAAAGAAATTTACAATGGGATTTGAGCCCATTATGTCTATGCGTGTGTTCTACGTGGGCTTGAAGTTGTAGCAATTTCAATTCAAGTATTGTATGGCTCCTGCTAACCAATTGATTGAAAAAATAAGGCAAACCCTATGTGAGCTAGAGCTAAACTAAAAAATCAAAGCACACTCACATAGCTTTTGAATCCTTGCGGGGAAGGAGTTGATGTGTGGTCCACTGCATTCCTGTGAGCACCTGAATTTTGGCAGCTCTCCAAATCAGCTCTCCAAATCAGGCGTTGTGCTACGCCAGACAAGATCTTCTGTAAGGAAGATCTCTCTCAGCCAAGAGTGTGCCTTTGTCATATCGATAATAGACCTAAATATCGTTGTAGGTAATGGATATTTGAAATAAGAAAGAAAGGAAAGAAGTTTAACATTAATTGTCACACGTACAGATAACTTACCTTCTAATAGCTTGAAATAGTGGTGAGCTGGTGACTGCCGCAGTAATCCTGTAAGTCAAAACTCTCTTAGCCAAGAGCCCTTTCATAGCAAATCTTGTGCTTTGTCATATAAGGTAATGGATATTTGAAATAAGAAAGAAAGGAAAGAAGTTCAACTAGTTACGAGCTTTACCTGCATAATACCAGAAGATGGATTCATAAAAATAAATCGTAGCCCTAAACTAGTTACGAGCTTTACCGCATAATACCGTAAGATGGATTCATAAAATAAATCGTAGTCCCTATAGCCGCTATCGCCACCAATCGCCTCCCTAGCCCCAACTTCATCCCCGCCGGAAGAATCCGCCGAAGAAAAACCCTTCGTTTTACCTGCATAATACCAGAAGATGGATTCATACAAATAAATCGTAGCCCTATAGCTGTTATCATCACGAATCTGTCTCCCTAGCCCCAGATTCATCCCTGGCCAGAAGAATCCGCCTCATCACAAAGCCTGGGGATTTGGCAAGAGGCCAAAACGGCCTAGTCAGGTGTTGGTCGAACTCCCTGCCGAATGCCCTAATGCAAGCAGATACAAGACTTGGGATAAAACTGGAAATGGGTCTGCTATGCTGCTTCTTCGCCCTCGTACAGTGAATCCAGCCACATCATAAATCGATGCACAAATATCCTGCTGGACGAATGCACAAATATCCTGATTTGAAACTCTTCTATTATGCCTTAAAACCCCTTTGGTATTTCCTCTAAAAACCCTTCTTCGGCCATTCAAGCTATGCTGCCCACATGGAAACTGCCATTTGAGTTCTTCGAAAGCAGAAGTGTTGTCAGATTCCTTCATACCCTAACAAAACCCTAAAAATAATGGGAGGATATTTGCATGCTTGGCCTACATCTAACTTCCACACAAGAGAAGCCTCCACCACAGGATTTGTCACTTTTCTAAAATCAATGGCTAACAAAACGGTGCGCTCTAGAAATACTATTTAGTACACCTGGATGAATACGGCCACTAAATCATATGAAAACCTTAGAGAAAACCGTACAAAAACACAAAAAAAACCCCCTGTTATTTTGCTACATATTAGTAGCTATTTGGCCATATTTATCTATGGCACATTTGTCATTTCCATCATTTATGCCGGAGTCAAAAGGGAAATGAACTACCGACTTTCTAATGAACTTTTTTCTCAAAATTGGCATTAGTTTCTTACATCAAATGTATCACGTGAGTAGAATGGACAAATTATGTTCAAAGCATAATGCATCCAACTTGGATGCATATGTTTAAAGATGCTAAAATATTATTTCTAAGTAAAAAGGCAAGTGTTCTTACTACAATCACGCAAACTGCAAGTCTAGCTAAAACTTATGGAATAACCATTAAATTTGCAAGGATTTGCAATTCAATATTAAAGGGTCCCTAAATAGTACTATATACAAAATTTTAAGACTAGAGCACAACATCATCCAAAAACACATATGAATGCTTTGGTCATGCTTCAATCTATGAATTAGATTGGGGTTCACTATTTGGAGGAAAAACACTCATTTCCATTTGTATCTTAGGATAACGTGTTAGAAAATTGATGTGCAGAGAATTGGTAGGGACACTAGAGTTGGTCTAGAAGTTGCAGTGTAATACCAATAGTAGGGGTGCAATTATTTGATTATGATGGCATCTTCAAGTATAAAGTCATGGTATCAAGTATTCTATTTTTGATTGATTGTGACTTTGAACTATGATTTAAGCCACTTCATCCTCCGGCCGTGGAGGGCAACCCTTCGTGCGCAGCACCTTGTTTTATGTGGTTGTTTATGGGAGATGTATTTTGGTTAAAAAAATAAAAATAACTAACAGAAATGCAGGCTTGGAAAATGGAATGGGTTGGGTTGGGTTGGGTTGGGTTGGGTTGCAAGAGTTGATGGAGGGAGGGAAATTATTGTAAGATGAAGAAAATGCAGCACTACTATGTTTTAGGCCTCTACATTCTTTCCTTGTTGCAGTTATTTAATTAAGCTAGAGTGTGGACATTAGAAAAAAATGCATTAACATTTGTTAAGATGGATGGATATATAATAGATTGATTGATTGATAGATGGATGGAAGCGAGGCGAGGGCATTGCTGAAGTTGCTACAGGCATGGACATCATCTTCTTGCAAGAGACATGGGAATATAGTGCTCATCTGTTACCGGACATCCCAGGGTACCATCATTTCTCACTGGCTAATGAGTGCCATGGCAAGCGAGGGTATGGAGGAGTCGCGTGCTACTTCAAAGATGCTATAGCATCCATAGTCTCGCTCCACAAGGCTGATAGACTCAACCGCTACCTGTGGATACGAGTGTTGCAGCCTCACCATCGCCCACTGTTTATTGTAGGATGTTATATACCCCATGAAACTTCAGGGTTCATCAGGCAGATATAGATGTGCATATGCCCTATAGGGAACTGTATGATGACATAGAGCAGTATCGCCAAGAGGGTCATGTGTTTTTATTAGGAGATTTCAATGCACATACGGCACAGGGTCAGTCGGTCACCTTCCAGGAAAATGCTGACTCCAATCCACTTTGGCTAGAGACAGGTGCGCCCCAGCATGCAAGACGGTCCCAGGATACAGTCTCTAGAGCCTTTGGAAAAGAGTTGGTCCAGTTCTGCCAGATCTTTGACATGGTGATCTGCAATGGTATGCTCAGATGGCAGCGATCATGAGGCTTTTGTAGAAGCGACTGATACGATGGTGGAGCCAGCGTGGTGGACTTTCCTAGCTTCAGTGCCAGAACTTGATATGATTAGAGATTTCGCGAGGCAAAAGAACAAGAGATGAAGAGACTTTGTTAGACCACTATCAACTTTATGTCACTTTGGAAATGGCGTGGCCACAAGATAGACGCTCTCGGGGTTTGGGATACACCCCGAACTATCGGAAGCAAGCAGGATATGAGGTTGCGCTTGAACGTGAGCTACAAGGGATTGATGCCCTCTATACATTGCATGATAAGTGTGAGTGGTTGGTGAAGGCCTTACTCGCAGCAGCTAGTGAATGCTTTGCAGCAAGAAAGCCCCCGCGAAGGGACACTGCGCAATTCCCTCAGAACCCCTGGTTTGACGCCGAATGTAAGGCTCTAAAGAGCCAGCTACACCCCATTTTAGATCCACAGCTCTGGCAACATGCCATTAGGGACTATAAGGCATTCTTGAAATCCAAAAAGCATCGGTATATTGCAGAAAATCAGCAGCGCATGTTTGATCTGCTGATGACTGAGCCAAAGGCGTTTTGGCGTAGAGTGTTGTATAAGAGGCATCAACCACCGGGCAATGTTACCTCAGACCAGTGGAGAAAACGGTTAGGGGAGTTGTATGACCCCCCAGGAGCGATCGCTGAGGTACCAGATCAGCTAGGAGAAACGCTACAGCTTTTAGAGGAGGACATCCACCAGGGTCTTAGACATCTTGCTAATGGTAAAGCAAAGGACTTGCAAGGACTTCAGGCCGAGCTGTTGAAATGGGGTGGACCAGCTTTGCTAGGGCCTTTGACAGTGATAATCAATCAGGCCATTAGAGAGGGCCTCCCACAGAAATGGATGGTTAGCAAGGTCACCCCTATTCATAAGACAGGAAGTAGGGATGACTCCACCAACTACCGTATGATTATGCTGAGCCCATTACTCGCAAAACTTCTAGCAGGTGTGCTGGAGAAGAAGTTAACACAGTGGGCTGAGGAAACTGGAGTACGTGCAGTTGGCCAGGCATGTTTTCGCCATGTCCACTCCACGATTGACCATATTTTTACTCCCGGAATTCTTATAGAAGCTAGCCGCAATGCACGACGTGACTTGTATTGCTGTTTCGTGGATTTTAAGACGGCATATGATACGGTCCCTCGAGACCTATTGTGGCAGCGCTTGCAGAGGCTACATGTCCCACGGGACTTGCAAACTGCCATCTACATGCTCTATGACGGAATATATGCCACTTTGCCTGCGTCAGATCACCGAGTGAGTAGCACCATAGGTGTTAAATAGGGATGTCCGTTATCTCCAATGCTTTTTGGACTCTATATTGACAAGTTGGAGACATGGATGCAAGAACATGGAGGTGGTGGCCCACAGTTGCCAGAGGCATATACAATAAAACAGTTGCTCTATGCAGACTATGTGGGCTTATTGTCCCATACATCTAGGAGTATGCAGGAACATTTGGACGCTCTCAGTGGATTCTGTGAATAGCAGGAATGACCGTGAACTAGCAGAAAACCAAGCTACTGGCAATCCTGTCCGCGCAGCTACTGGAAATGTTGTTAAATACTTTGCATACCGTACGGGTACCATACGTTTTTTAAGTTTTTTTTAAGTTTTTTATTTTTGGTTTTTAAAATCTTAGAATACGTTTTTATAACATTAAAAACGTTAAAAACGTTGCAAACGTTAAAAACGTAAAAAACATAAAAAAAAACTTTAAAAGCCCCAAATTGCCCCTTTGAAACAGATTATATAACATTTTTTAATACCAGCACCATATTTGGGTTCCAATCAAATCACAAAAATGTGTATTCAATTCAAAGGTTTAACTTAATAATATAACATCTAACATAAATGTTTAGCTTATTATCATACTAGAGGTAGATAGAAGAGAAATGAATATAGGTAACAAAGAATTATTTGAAGCAGCTATAGCTTTGGAACGGTTTTGGGTCACTTCCTGCTTCTATTTGTCACTTATGGCAGTCAGATCTTCAAAAGCAATATAGAAAAAAATGAATCGAAATAAAATTAGTTGTAAAAGAAGAAGAATGAAAAAGTTACCTTGGTCGACTGGTCTTGGATTGCCGCAAGAACTGTTTCCTGGTTTGCATGGTGGAGTAAAAACCTTTCTTTCATTGAGCAAAAAACCAAAATCCTGGTTCTACATGCATTCAATATGTTTCTACATGCATGCGGCGGCTTATAGTTCCAAAATCTTGTTTGCTAGACTAGAAAATCTAAATGAAAGTCATTCAAGGCATTAGTAATGGTTTTTTTTTTTTTTTTTTATATTTTTTGATAACCCCCGATGGTTGCAAACGTTTAGAAAACGTAGGGGTTTTTTAAGAAGTACTCTATGGTTAAAAACGGGGTTTTTTAACAACACTGCGGCGCAGCATGATATCTCAGACTTCTATTACAGAGGACAAAGGATGGATGTTGTAAGGACCTTTAAGTATCTGGGAATCGATTTTTCTGCTAACATGCTATGGGATGACTGTGTAGAAAGAAGGGTCAGCGCGGGATGGAAAGCCCGCAGAATAGCTGTTACAGAATAGGTCTCTGCGATTGGGCACGCAAAGAACACCTGTTCAGAGCACTCATTGAACCAGTATTGCTGTATGGGGTAGAGGTCTGAGGTCCAGCGATTAGCAAGAACACCTGGGATAAGCTAGAGAGGTACAGAAGGCCTTCTTGACATACAGCCTAGGCATCAGGGACACGGTGCCTTATCCGATTTTGCTGTATGAGACGGGTTTTTGGCCCCTGCAGCATTCTGCTATGCGCAGGCACCTTGCGTATTTCCATAAGGTTGACGGAATGGATGCACAACGTCTCCCTCCCCGGGCTCTGTTATTGGCACAAGGGCCACAACGATTGAAGAGAGTGTGGCAGGAGCATTGTAAGGGGTGGTTCGCAAGATGGTCCATAGACTATCAACAAATTATGGCTATACCAGATATCGGGGAACAGGAGCTGCATTTGAATGAGCGCTTTGCTGCCTCTCTGTGGGATGTGCTTACTCTTGCAAAGCCCAAAACAGAGCACTACCACACGCAGGTTAATCCGTCGCTGGAACATGGCCCACACCGATAATTGAAGGCATACATCTCTACCAAGAAACGGAGAGCCATAGCTGCAATGAGGACAGGGTCCCACCATCTCAGAATTGAGACAGCCTGCTGGGGTACGGATGGAGGGCAGAGAATCCCCCGGCATGAGAGACTATGCCAGTGTTGCCACATGCAGATAGTAGAAGATGAACACCATGCTCTACAGGAGTGTCCGGCATATGCACACATCCGAGCAGCTCATCCCGATCGCAGATGCTCTGAGATAGCAATTCATCAATTGCTGGCTTCACTATGGTTGCACGTCTTGCATCCTACATTCTGCAAGTCTCCACCGTCAGAGAGTCCCTCACAACACAAGGAATTTGAGCGCCCAGATAGGGAATTTGAACATCTAGTACAAGGGTTTTCCCTCCCACATGGGGGGTTTTTTCGTCCCAGTGGTAAAGACACATTGTATAGGGCTTTTGTGGTTTTCTTTTGTGTTTGGATACTATCTGATGTATTGTATTGTGACCGTCTCATAGGCCAGTTGGCCTCCATGGAAGTTAAAATATACTTCTTTCCTTCCTTCCTTCATTGTTTTTTAAAACATGTGATGTTGCGGTAGCCTTTCAAAAGATAAAAGGCCTTCGTCCACCCTTGTTTGTTCTTTATATCTAGTGACTTGGATAGTTTTTCTTCTAACAATGGTTTACCACAGAAATCTCTTTTTTATTAAAACTTTTGTGTTAGCCTTTTAAAATATAGAAGGCCCTTGCCTATTATAGATTGCACATTTTCCTAGTTTATAAAGCATGCGATGTTGTGGTGGCCTTTCAAGAAATAAAAGACCTTTGTCTACCTTTTTGTCTTTATCCTTAATGACTTGGATATTTTTCTTACAACAATGGTTTGCCACAGAAATCTATTTTTTGTATTAAAAGTTTTTTTCCCAACAAAATGATTTTCTCTTACAAATTATTGTGCATTGAAGAAACTGTGTGGCATGCCATTGTATGGCATGCATCCACATGTCATTAAATAGGTTAGATTATGATGTCTATGCCTTTGCATATGTTTTTCATTTCAGCGAATATAACGTTACACATCATTTATGTCTCAAACCAAATGTGTAGCTTGATGCCAATCTCATACAACATGATATGCTATCTCGTGGCTATATGTTCACATATGCTTATTTGTAGCTCGTGCAAGCTTGTATAGGTCTTAATGAATTTCGCATGTTGTTCACCATACATGGATGATCATATAGCAGTTCCATATTCATAGCGCCCCCTCAAACAAGGGTTTGCCCTTTCGAGCAACTAAAAAAAGAGAAGAAATTTTTAATTTCCATATTCTGGAAATTTAACATCTTTTCGCCAAGGTCCACAGGTATCAAAGCCATAAGGTCTTGCGTATTGGGAATGCATGCTAGATGGAGCTTCTCATGGAATTGCCTGACATTAGTGTCATTGAAATGTTCAAAGATAAGTAGAACAGTCGGTAGAGTTACCAAAATAGAATATAGAGATCAAACTTTGCTAGAGTTTAACAAAGTTAGCCCAAAAAAGTCTCCCAACATTTTAACCAAAACTGACTCTTCTTGCAAAATATCCAAAATAGCTAAAAAGGCCAAAAATGTAAATTTCAACCTGAAAATAGCCGATAAAAGCCTAAGCATCGAACTCGCCATAGGTGGGTTTTCTAACTTGTAATTTAAAAAATCCAGTTAAATTCAACGCCCTAATCAAAAGTGCTCATATATTTGACCATTCGCTTTAAAATGTGTGATGTTGAAAAGCTCATATGTTTCAAGCATTCTAAAAAATCCAAATACACCCAATGCACATGCACTGATGGATCTCTTATTTTAGCATTTTTTATTCACGAGATAAACTGGTGTTAGGTGGATTTTTTACTTTCGATTTACAAAATCCAATAATTATATGATGAATTTTAAACACAATGATACTAGCAGATAATCTTTTAGCTTGGTTGACCTGCATCTGATAGCCCAAGCATTAGGTCAGAATTCCATCCAGCACCTGCGATCAACTGTAATATATCCGATAATGATGATCTTCGATCTTCCACCTTAGAGATGGAGGTCAAACACCATCAAGAAGAGGCGCCATGGGGGACCAGATACCAGCATTACTAATTGATCAGTCAAGATTAGTCCCTGCACATGGATGCAAATAAACTTCTCTCAGGAAGAGAAGTTGCACAGTTAGAACTGGTAAAAGCACTCAACATTGTCATCAGCCTTATAACAACAGCAGGTGACTGCCAAGATGAAGAATCGAATCGACAAGGTCAACACAACAATATCAATTCAGGAGTTAGAAGAATCATCCTCAAATCTCGTAACCTCCAAGGCAGATGAGCCGACATGAAAGATTCTAGAATATGAAGAACATTACCTTCAAGGTTCTAGGATGCGACACCGAGCCTTATGTCACTACTACATCAGCAAGTCCACTAAGAGGGATAATGTTAATGAAGGTAGTCATCATCAACATTAAGGACGAGCAGAGTCAGAATATGTGCAATAAAAAAAAGCAGGGCACTTGAATGATTATACAACAACTCGAAGGAGACCAGATTCTTTTCAACAAATTATGGATCATCGCCTTGCTACTCCAATGACTAACGACTACACCAGCTTTAAGCAAGCTAGGGGACCTATCAGATAGTTGAATATCTTAGAAATATGGGTGATAACATCCATGATGGGATTGGGACAAAATTTCAAGTAAATTTTTGTCATTTCTTTTAAGAATGGAGCAAAGCTTCAAGGATTGGGAAGAAACACGTATGGAGTACTAAAACTACATACATTGCTGGCAGATATCCAACATATTGGAACCTCTTCGTGAGCTTGATCACCTCGCTAAGAAGGATTCAATAATAGGATAACCGTCGACCATGTATATGATGAGTACTTCCACAGCAAAAGGAATAATCCGACCAAATGAAGGGAAGCAATCTAATAAGTCCGGCCAACTTCTTCGACGGCATCAACTCAAAAGGTGGGGCTATTTCAAAAGGGCAATAATTAAGAAAGGGGAGATCCTAGAGTATAGATTAGGTCTAAAACAAGAATAATTATTTAATTACGTAGTATGTGTGCCCAAAGGTAAGGTCATGCTTACTAAACTTGTGGCCATAGGATTTATGTAAGTAGTTCTTTAACTTGTAACCTTGCACCTCCTAGATGGCGGACATCTTTAAGAGCAAGACTCTTAAGTCTAAATCTAGGCCAGTAATTATGGCAAGGCCGAGAAATTAGCAGCACTAAAGGAACAAGAGTCAAGTTCGACATCAACATTAAGCAAAGCAAAGTAGAGCATCGGCGCCAACTTATGTACATTGGCAACTATGACCTCATAATAGACATGCAATATTAAAGCCGGCTAAGACAATAATTGATTATCATAAGCAAGAGATGTTATCCCTGCATCAAAGGGCAAGTACCTTATAATTAAAGTTAAATTAAAGTACCTGGTGAAGTGCATCATGAGGAATGAGGTCGTACATACTTAAGCTACAAGTTGTCACTATACAAATCTATCTTCATAGCCTTGTATACCATAGATTGTGGCACTAGGAGGCATGACTAAGTTATTCATATAACTTAGCCAATCTTAGGTTAAGACCATTTTCCACGTGGCCTTAACCTATTGGGCACCCGCCACACGGACTTACCCTATTGGAGCCACATGCCATAACATGTGAACCCTAACCTAAAAAGGCCTAAACCCTAACCCTAGGCCTCTTTTCTGGCTCCAATAGTCTGGGAACCTTCTTCGCGCTCGAAACTCCGTTTCGAGAACCGTCTGCTGTGGCACAACATAGCATGGCAGCCCCCAGAACGTGAGCTCATCAACAAGAGTGGGAGCTATCTCGAACACCTCGAAGACCATGGAGACGCCGGGAGCAGGAGGGAGTTCTTCGAGAGCAGGTATTTCGACATAGATTTCTTTGTAGATCATCTGGAAGTTAGGACTCCAGATGAGTTCATTTCGTGTCTCTAGTAAAGCCTTTCTAGAACCCTCAGTCTAGATCTTAAACCCTAATCAATGAACCCTAACTGTAAGTTATATACATATGATTAGGTTTAGATGTTACTCTCATTATTATCATGTATATGGATATGTTATGTTGGTTGATCATGTTTGCTCCTCTTGTATTGGGAAGGGGGGTAGAGACCTAGTAGCCATTACTTAGTGATGCTCTTAGTTTAGACCCTTTAGTTCCTATTATTATGCGGCTTGTGCATAAGAGCCCACCGGGCTATGGGGGCTATGATGTGACTCAGCACTACACAACGGGGCTAGAGGCAATACAGAGGGAGGATCCCTGCTGAGCGTGGCTACTAGGGGATCCATAGCGGGCTAGGCCTATGGCCGGTCATTTTGTGTGGGCCGGGCATGGGTCTGACACCTCCTGGGGCAATGGTGTCGCCCTGCCTCTCAGGAGTTGCAAATGTCGGCTTGGCTCCTGTTTTGGAGGGTTAAGTCGGGTACGAATCGTGTGTCGCCACGATTCTCTAGCCGCCCGTGGAACCTCTAGACCCTAGAAAGGGGAGATGCAACCCTTCCTGCCTCGACGGACTGGGGAGATGCAACCTGGAGTAGTCCCGATGGGTGATACCATGGAATTGCGTATCCGGGAGGCTAGAGTCATGCCAGAGCCCGATCTAGCCCATCTGCAAAGTATGCACAGGAGGGGCAGATGGAGTGGTCAACCCTAGCCATTGTCTATAGCCAGCCCCGCCATTGTTATGACTTGGTCTACTCTATCTTGAGGCCTAGCCAGTCAGTCAACCTCCTCATGAGTCGAAGCCATGGGTAGGAGCTCTCATGTTTTATGGCATATGTCTATCTTCTTTGTAGCTATGGATATGGGATGGACTACCCTTCGAGGTAGTATGATGTGTTTTTATTGCTAGTTCTGACGTTGTTTATGCTTCTGCTGTGATAGGAGCCCATAGGGGAAGGGCGCGCAAGACATCTTCGTGTCCCCTTCCCGCACTAAGGTGATCCCAGAGTGCGGGATAGACGGAGGGCCCGTGCGGTCGGAGGACCAGATGGGGGATTTCCTACGGAGTGTACGGCCGGGTGCCGTATATTTTGTAGGGAACGTCACACAAATAAAATGTAGACTTAAAATCAAGAATGCTAGGTGAACGAGCATACCTGACTACCAGCTGGTGTAGCTATGAATGAGGTCCCCTCCCCAAACCTTGGAGTTGGCTGGGTTTCACGAACCATCTCAGCCCTCCATATTCTTGCAAACCCAACATCCATGCCCCTTGCACGGCTAATAATTGCAGGGTCCACCACAATTTCCACCATCTCCCTGATAATCCTTGCCTTGTCTATTGCAACATCTTGGTCATGTTGGGGTCTTGAATTGGCTGCATCCCTGTGTGTCCAGTCTTAATGAGTTGCCATGACCAATGCTGTGGAGCTGGCAAGTCCCACCTCTTCAATGCAGAATTGAGTGTGCTGATTGGGTTTGCTACAGATCTAACTAGAGGTATGCAACCCTCAATGCTTACATTCTGCCCATGTCCAGCATCACCCGAGCAGATATGTGTGTCATCTAAACTGCACATGACTTGCATCTCATCACCATCCTCCAATGGTTGTGAGTTCAGATCTACACAAAGACTAACAGGACTAGCAGGCTCAAGGTTTTGGTCAATACCTGGGCACGTCTAATTGCCTGTAATGGCTGCCCCAAGTGGGCTGACTGCCCTAAGTGGACTCAACTCTTGCCTCATTCTCAGCCTGTTCCTCACCTGTAACGTTCTTGTCTTCACCTCCTCACTCAATACCCTTTGAAAACCAAAAACAGATGCCACTCTAGACACCCCCCTTGGATACGTAAACTCCCTAAGCCTTGCCGCACTTGCAGCTTCAGCTGCATCAGCTATCTTCCTCCCCCCCCTCTCTCTCTCTCTCTCTCTCTCTCTCCTCCCTGTTAGCCTGTGCCCTCTTGGCAGCCTTCTCTCTTTCCTTGCAGTCTCGACCCTCCTTGCTGCCAGCTGCTCCAATTTCAATTTTTCGGCCTCTGCCCTTCTTGCTTGTTCTGCTCTTAATGCCTTGCAGAAACCATCACTCGATATGTGCACTCTTCCCCCTAGATCTGGGGCAAAGCCCCTCTTCCTTGCCCTCATGGCCTGTGATGGCCGCACACACGTTTGAGATGGTCCTTGCAGACCAGCCATAGACCCTCCAACATCATGGACATGCACCTAACTTACACGAGTATGAGAAGCCATCATTGCAGTAGCACCTTCACCACCAATTTCATGTGTATGTTCCACATGCACAGATTGTTCCACATGCTCACCAGCTTGAATGTGTGGCACTTGGTCATTTTGCACATCAGTTGGGAGTTGTCCAGGCAAGGCCTCCCATAGCAGGTGCACCTCTGCCATGTCAAACCCTTCCATTGGTGCATCTGGATGGTACTCTTCTCCAGCTTGCTCATGGCCTTCTGTAATGTCTTCAACATGCACCCTCCCAAACCTGGTACACTCTTGGCCTGGCTTAACCTTTTCTTGGTCAAAGGGCCAGATAGCAGTGGCCCTAAAACCTGCCTTGATGTTGTGGGGTGTTAGGCCACATGCAATTGATTGTGAAATTCAATTCTGCTATCTCCTCCCTCTTTGGCTCTGCTCCCTTTGCTAACCATGTAGGCAGACCTAAGTCTCTTGAATGATGCCTTGAAAGGGGCAAAGCATGCCACATCTACAAGTTGAAGCCTATGAGACGTGTCTGCAGGCAATAAGGCAAAGTGAATGCCCTTCTCTCTTGTTGCCAATATGACTTCTAGATCCACATGGCTGCCATGACCATCCAAAATGATAAGGTGAGGCTGATCTGGAGATACACCACCTGGGACTCTTGCTGCAAAATGTGATAGCCATGATTTAAACAATTTTGATGTCATCCAAGCTGAAGTCTGGACAGCCTGAATGGCACCCTCTTCACATCTTCCAATGTTGTCCTGCCTCATTTGACTACCTTTAAAAATGTATATGTTGGGGATCCTATACCCCTCAGCATTAACACATACCAAAATTGTAACCCACTCCCTGTTGTTCATGACGACCTCACTCACCCTGTTCTCCCCTTCCTAGCTATGATTTTCAGCCCCTTCACTTTCCCTACCTGAATTCATGTCTCATCAGCGTTCCATATCTGTGAGGCTGGGAAGGCAAACTCAGCATAAATCTGCTTGAGCCTGGCATAAAAGTTGTCGAGGTTCTCCTGGGTCATGGCACGGGCCCTAGCCACATCTAGGGTTTCTGCACTCCTGAGTGCAACTTCGGGGTATTTTTGCTTAAAAAGCTTCCACCACTTACTGCCTGGTACTCCAGATATCCCACAAGACCCCTGCTCTAGCCATCTCTGCTGCCTTTTCCTTGATAGCAGATAGGGTAACTCCCATTCCTTGCTCTGCCATACTAAGGGCCCAATTAACTAGCTCCTCCTCTTGGAGAGTTGTCAATATTTGTGGATAGTTTCTTTGCTTGTGGGTTGTTCGACCATATAGCCAATCTCGGATTGTGGATTCTGGTATACCAGACCTCCTTGATGGCTCTCTAATTGAAATGCAAGTTCACTTGTACCTCTTCGAGGATGTCCAGCATTTGCTCCTCTGTCCATTGACCTCTCCTACTCGGCCTCCTTGGCATTGGACTGGTAGCAGCACTGCCTTGTGGTGCCCTCTTCTTTGTCCTAGGCGCGCAAACCCTCTTAGATGATGCCGGTCTCCTGGTACCTCTTTCAACATCGGTATCTTTTCGTGCCCTCGTCAAAACCATGGCTGTCTTCGTGCTCTTCGCAACCTCCTCTTGAGAACATATGAACTATGAAAGGAGGCCAGGATTTTATGTCCATGGAAGCCATAGCAGGAGTCGGAGAATTGAATTCAGAAGAATGCAATCGAGTGCTAGGTTTGGACGCCAATTCAAATCACCCGCATTGAATTCGTCTTTCAAATCGGCATGCTCGGGGTATTTTCTCCAGCACGGATATGGTCATCCAGTGCACGGATATGGTCACTCAGTGCACGGTGCCTGGGACCTGAACTCACGACAGAGGCAACGGCAGGCACGGTTGATGGACGCTTGTGTCTCGGTTGACGGAAACCCAGTCGATGACACCTAGCCACAATACGACAGTCCGTAGACTTGTGGACCAGTTAAACTGCGAAGGGATGGGGGGCTGACGCATGCTCCGAGGTGGGGTCACGACAGAGGGCGACCATACCCTAACAAGTTTTTGATTTAAATTTCAAAAAGAATTCTTACGTACATACTCCTTGGAAATGGCGAAAATCATATAAGTCTAGAAAAAAAAATTGCACCTTGGCCAAGGTTAGACGCAAGGACACATGGCAACCATGGAAGTCTGTTGCCTAAAACATCATAACATGCAAGAGAATAAGAAATCTCAACTGTTCGCATTCATTTTCCAGCAATCTTGATGACTTATTAGGCATATCCAGCACGATTATGCGACTTCCCACAAACCAAGTTATAGAATAGAATAGAATAGAATAGAATAGAATAGAATAGTTTTTTTAACGTCCACGGAGAGCAATAGGTCATGGGACCCATACAATGGACTAGTACAATCATTACTACTAGGATTAAAAAACCCCTGCCTCGAAAGGTTTTCAAGGAAAAAACCTTTGCAGTAATGATGATACTAGACAAGCGGAGATAATGACTACTGATGATAGAGAAATTAAAATTGTGGTCTTATACACCAATCCAACATGAACCTGAACCGTAGTTGTGTGTGTATATGTGCAACCTACCTCATATTTTAACATGTTGGAACAATATGTGTAATATATTGGGGCTTTTGCAGGTGGATTTTAAGAAGTGGCACTAGACTGGCATTGCTGCAAGATGCCTAACGTAAGGGTCAGTTCTTCCATAAATCAGCAACTGATCGGGCACAGTAAATTTATTGACTCTTATTGTTACACAAATGGTTTCAAGAGTATAAGAACTTGTGGAGCATCTAATAGTGCCAACAAATTCCCAGGTCATGAATTATATGAGCATGACTTCTTGCATCAATGGATTAAAGCGATGCAGTGAAGGCATTAATAAATCTTAGCTGGCTTTGTTTTACAAATTTCCACACAATGCTTTTGTATATTCTGAAGTGGTAGCAGTGCCCCCAAGGTCTTCTGTGAGATATTTGCCTTCTTCGATAGTTTTCAAAATTGCCTTGTGAATTTTATTTGCTTGATCACTTAGACCTAGGTGTCTTAACATCATCACTCCGCTCAATAAAAGTGCAGTTGGATTTGCTTTGTTCTGCAGTAACAACCAAGCCATTAACATCAATTTTTTTAACAAACATCACCCATGTCTATTATGAATGTACCTTTCCTGCAATATCTGGTGCGGTACCATGTACTGCTTCCATAAGTGCTAAGCCGTTGTCACCAATATTGCCACTGTTAAAAGAGATATGCAAAGTTATCAAAAGCTTTCTTTCTTGGCAGATGAAAAGAGATGCACCAGTTACCTGGGTGTTAAGCCTAGGCCGCCAATTAGACCAGCGCATAGATCACTAATAATATCTCCATATAAGTTAGGCATGACCAAGACATCAAACAAGGATGGATTTTTTACAAGCTGCGCAGAACAGGTCAGTTTCATATATGTTACTTGATTTTAATTGAATTGCTGTCAAAGGAAATAGATCCAAGTAACATCTCACCATCATGCAGCAGTTGTCAATTATCACCTCTTCGTAGACAATATCTGGGTATTTTGCAGCAACTTCTTGGCAACACTATCATTCAATAAAATGCAATGAACGTGAGCAATTGACAAAGTAAATTGAAGGCCATCTGCAGAAATTACCTGCAAGAAGAGCCCATCTGTTTTCTTCATTATATTAGCTTTATGAACAGCTGTGACACGTTTCCTACCATTGATTGTTGCATAATGAAAAGCATATTCAGCCACTTTGGTGCTTGCCTGCCTTGTAATAACCTTGAGACTTTCAACAACACCTTTAACAACCTGAATTCACATCCAAAAAAAAAAACCTAAAGTGGGGAAGTAATCTCAATCCATCTTCCATGCTTTGAATGCTTACTTGATGCTCCAGACCACTGTATTCTCCCTCTGTATTCTCGCGAATAGTCACAAGATCAACGTTATCATATTTTGTCTTAAAGCCAGGAATACTGAGGCATGGCCTGACATTTGCATATAACCCTAATTCCTTACGTAATGTCAGGTTTAGGGATTTGTGTCCTTTTCCAATTGGGGTTGCCATTGGACCTTTCAATCCTATGCCATGTTTCCTGACTGATTCCATGCTCTCATATGTTACAAAGCTACCTGTCTTTGGATCCACTTTATTACCCATGTAATGCTCCTCCCACTGAATTGGTACGTCAGCTGTTTTGAAGACCTACAAAACAGCAATTTGGGAGATTAAATATCTAACGCTCATTTAAAAGAAAAAGAAATTCCTGGACTTGCATTCTGATGAGCGATCTAAAGAAAGTAAAGAGATAAATAAAGAGGCATATTAAAGATTAAGGAGACAAACATGGTGAATAGGCAAAGCAAATTAGAGGAGAAGAGTCAATTTAGAAAATAAAGCATAACATACCTCTTTAACTCCGGCAGCAATTTCTGGACCAATGCCATCGCCAGGAAATAGGGTAGCTGTAATAGGTTGTGCTGAACAAAATGAGATGCTCCTATGCCCGCTATTATTGATATGAAGTTTAGAAGAGAGAGACGATCGGAGGAGACGACCTAAGGCCGCCATATGCGAAAAGAAACTGTCGACTTCGGAAAAGTTCCTTAAAAAAAACAATACACATTTTAAATCCAATTTCTTTTTCAATCTAAAAAAGAATAGACATTTTAAATCCAATTTCTCTTTCAATCTCAAAAAGGATTAAAAATTTCGGCTGATAACCTCGTCTTTGCAACTTTTGAAACTATACCTTGGAATTTCGACCCAAAACGACTTGTTTTTACACCTTCTGTTGATTTCAGCTTGATATGTGAAGCGGCGCCACTAGTAATAGGTTGTCCGGTAACTGCCAGAAAGGACAAATTTCAAGGTCATTAGAATTTCGTCAGATGATCTTGTTGAGATGCTAAACTTGGTCATGGCGCCTGCCAGTTGTCCTAACGGGCCTCAAGCGATGGTGAGATTCATTCTTCTTTAAATATTTGCTTCTTGTTCCCCATTGCAAATTTGTGTTTGTTGATAGGATTGCCCCTGCATAGCACTGAATTGAGCCTAAATTGCTCTTGAATCAACTCTAATCTTGGGTCTTAAACACTTCTTGGTAACATTGAGCTCCTGCGTGCACTAAACTTGGGCATCTCTAATGTGATACCAGGATGCCTGCCCATGCTAAATGGTGTGATATGTCCATTTCTTTTCAGTTTGTTGGGCAAAAATGTGATTACACCTTAGGATGAGAGCAGTGATTCCACCTTAGGATGAGTCACCAAAAAGCATCCCTCAATTTTGTGGTTGGGGAGGATTTTGGCTATATGCATGCCCTTATTGAAAGCGATGCAACATTCGACTTTTATGCATGAACAATGTGGGACAGATGTGTAATCGTCAGTGGGGCCACGATCCTCTAGCCACCCATGGAGTAGTCTCATAGGGTGATTCTATGAGATTGCGTCTTTGAAAGGCTACGTCCATGCCATAGCATGATTCAGCCTATCTGCAAAGTGTGCACAGGAGGGGCAGATGGATGGTCCTTTTTCTAGTATTTTTTGCACTATCCTAGGTAATTTTTATTCGAAAGGGGTCAAAATTTGCTTTTAAAGATCCGTATACAGGGGGGTTTTTTGCCACCCCATGCACGCAGATGGCCTATCCCCCTTATACATGAGTGAATCCCCCTTGGGCCCTGCCTGTCAGTTGACACCATTGAGTCCGAGTTAGTGTCTATCATTCTTAGGCTGTAGGGGTCGCCTATAGCTAAGAATGGATGCTAAACCTAATGAAAGAGGCCTGATAACTCGGATCTACCTATTGAATCAACCACCCACCTGCATCTTGGCTGGCTCCCACTCCTCTGAAAGCGTCCATGCTGCTGATCTCGAGTCTGCTGATCTTGAATCGAGCTGCAACCTGGGAGATCCGACTTCTATGCTCCCGTTCAGGCGAAAATGCATCCTCTGCTGCTCCAATCCGAGGCTCAGGGGCTGAGAACTGAAAGGGTTTCCCTTTTAGGGTTTATGCCCCTTTATCCCCACGAATTTAGGGCTGGTCCCTTTTGGTCAATGGGTCATTGCCACGTGGCAAAAAGGGATTATATTCACATGTTGCTTTAACATGTGCAATATAATGGTTCACAAGGTCGTACCCTAGGGTACTACCCTTTATGGTCGCCGTGTACATGTCGTCTGAGTCGACATGTACTAGTGACGTGTCAGTATAATATACGTATTCATACCATATGTTATGCTGGAACGTCACATTCTCCCCACCTTGAATTGATGTTGTCCGCAGCATCAGGAGTCTCCCCACCTTGGGCTCTTCCTGTCCTGCAACCAACTTGATGTATACAATTTATTACTATTATACTTACACATTTATTAAGATTACCTTAAGGCAATATTTTTAAATCATTATTACGCCATTACATTATCAAATAACTTGTCAAATCGTAACTTCTATTAAAACAAGGTACTTATTAGTTTATGTTATCACAACATTTAGTTTATTTTTTTTTATTGAAGGCATGGTTGGTGGGACTTGCACCCACCCACGTCTCCCACCCGATGGTAGCCAGTGGGTTTTGAACCCTGGTGGGGATCACCCCAATCCAAGGCCTTACCACTAGACCACCACTGCGATGGGCACATTTAGTTTATCACAATTTAACACTTTCATATACAATTATTATTTAAGGTATTCTTCATTCCTTGCAACACATTCCAACAAAATTTGTGTTGCAAGTCTTCGCACCTTAAAATCCTGTATTAATTTTACAATATCTATAATTACACGCTTACTATCTTAATTATTATAATTACTCTAAGGTAATGTTTAAGACATTAATGTACTATTTTATTATCCATGGTGACCACCCCACCTATCTACATGGATGCATGGCTAATCTCCCGGCGTAGGAAGAGGGTGAATCTTCCATTATGGCCGTGGAGACAGCGCCTATATGCCTATATGCCGCTCATGCCTACACCCTAGTTGCCCAGCGTGGAGGATAGGTCCTTCCCGTATATGGGCGTGAAGGCCAGATTCCTCCTATCAAAGCATATATGGGGCTAGAGGTGCTTTTCCTATCAATGCATTCCTGAATGACCTCCTTTCTCTCGAGGTCGTCTACCTCCGTGGAACAGAAGTAGACTTTCTAATCTACCTTCCACTCATCCAATCGGAAATGCGGTCATGCCTACATTGACATTACACCACGCCCTAGAGATCACCGTAGTAATCTCATCATCGGTAGCAACGCATGCAACCCTTACCTCATAGGTTGCATGCGTAGATTATACTTAACTACACATGAAATTAATCTAAACACAAATCGACATGCCTGAGCCGATTTTTGCTGGCTCCCTTTAATGCATGTGATTAACATAATTACCTTAACGTAATATTTATGAATTAACGTTATCATAGCATCGGATACATTACTTCCGATAGTACAATTATATTTACTCTAAGCTTTACAATATTTAATTACTTTTAGATCGCGATTACTTAAACAATAACCCTGATTTTAGACCTATTGTTACATAGAGAAGGTTTTAGTTATCATACACAAGAATTAGATGTGCTTCTTATTCTCTTCCTTGGGTGTTGCATTACCCTTGGAAGTATATCCCTAAGATGCGCTTAAGTATATCCGAATTCTATTTTCTAGTTATATTTATAAGGATCTCGAGATCATATAGCTATCCTTGGAAGGAATTGCATCCCTGCGAAGGATTAATTAACATGCTAACTCACATTATCGTTGTTATTTAACTTATATACGTACATCAATTTCTATGCAATTATTAGGATCTATATTTAACTTATCTATAAGACACATTAAAGCTTATAATACATGCGCACACCTTACCTAAGGCTAGAACGCATCCACCCATTGAGCTGGCATTGAGTAATTTGGAGATGACTTGGTCGTTGCATTGCTCCCATAGTTTTGCTCCACTTCATTGGTGTAGTTAGCTACCACGCCGGGCCTCGCCGACGTTAAAGGCCTCCTGAGCCTAAGGTATCTATCTATTTTACGCTCTATTCGCCCCGCCATTGCCGAGTGAACTCTATTCTACGGGTCGGTCAATTCGATGCAAGTACGTTCAATCCTGAGATTGAGCCCTCCCACTTTCTTCGAAAAGAAAATGGTCCTGCACCCCTTCAATGGCGTTGTACACAACGTCATATTTATTCTCTCCCCTTAAGAGGTTATACGCTTCTTATTTAGCGCATTAATTTACTAGCCTTAGCTGACATATATAACCATCTAAGATGGATATACGTATTACGTTATCATTTATTTCAATATAGCTATGGGTTACCTACTTAGTTAGAACGATTCTAAACTACAAGGTTTTGTCATTATGACAATTCCTTTTGTCTCAAAAGACTATTTGATTACTATAATTCTTATTTTAGATGTACCTTACATGTATTATTCTTTTATATTCTAGAGATTCCCTCTTTCTTAGTTATTTAAACTCTTGGGAATATTCCTACTGTCAATTGATACCATAGTAACAAGTTGGCGGACTTGTTTGGATACGCTTCTTTTCTTTTGGTTGGATTATTCTTTTGAAACACTAGCACATACATGGTCAGCATTATCCTAGTAATGATTCCTTCTTAGCGAGGTGATCCAATCTCGCGAGTGGTTTGTCGTTAGTGTACGTTAGCTGTCGTTGGTACTTTGGTCACTCCTATGGTTTCATGTCCTTGGCGGCCTTGGCTCAATGTTGGGGCAATCCTTTCGGCGAATATCGGAAGTGCCTTCTAATCTGTATGGATGTTCGCATCTATACATTTAATCTACTAGGCCCATGGCCTTAGATCCACGAGCTTGCTGAAGGCTCATCCTCTTTAATACCTTGAAGTTGCAAGATACGTTCTTAGAGTAAGCTCGATACTTGATCTCATGGCGTTAAGCTCCCCTTTGATGAGAGTTGACTTTGTTAGTTTAAACCTCTCCTTACTGGTCTTTGATGGTGTAGTTGGTCACTTGAAATCTTCATGCGGCTTTTCAAAAGAAACTTTGAAGGTGGCGTAGGTTGAAAAGATCTTTCATCTTGAACTCTTTGTCTTGGCAACTAAAGGGCTGACTCTATATCCGATATTGTTGCATGACATAGACGTCTGTACATGGGAGGTCTCTTGCTGTGCGTTATGGCGTTGCGAGAGTGTTGGTGTTGATTGTACTACAGAATTGCACGACATCTCTTGGTTTGATTTGTTGCGGCTATGGGACAAGAAGTCGGGGGTAATGTTATGCCTAAAATTCCTGAGACCATTGTGTGATGTGTGCATGCATGTAACGTTTGAGGCATAATGAAGAAATGTTCTATGGGTTTGGGCCATAGATGTGTAATGGTCGCATGTTGTTCTCCCCAGCCTAGGGTATAGTTTTTTAGTAGTTCTAGACTGGGGGGCGCAACTATTTGATGATATAGATTAGTTGCTTTTGATTGCCTAAAATACATTATGGATATAATGTAAAAGGAGAACAATGGTTGAATGGGTTAAGCAACCCATAAAATAAAAACTAAGGTAATAAATACCTTTAATGGTTTTACATGAACCGTAGGCTTTATGAAGTGACTGCAGCCGGGCTGTGGTTTTGAGCACGTGGCCCAACCTTTGACTTTGCTCTGTGGCCGGATCCAATCCGGATGAGGCAGATAGCTTCCAGCATAATCCACCACCATTGGGGCGGTGCCCGCGTGTGAGGGCCAGCGAGCCTCTGTTTACGTTAGGAGGGAGGTTACAGCGAGGCAGGAAGGAAGCAGTTGAGAGGATTTGGGAAGCTTAACGAAGCTTGTTGTGAAGCGAGGTAGTGGAGAGTCGAAATGGGGCGAATTGCCCGGAGAAGGCCGGGTGCAGGTCGGAATTATCCGTACTACGCGAAACAGGGGCTGGTTTTAGGGTGGTTAACCTCGACCGGAAGGATTAAGCGTAAAGTGAATCTGCCGCTAATATAAGTAGTGCTTGATAAATTTCTCCCTTTGGAGAAGAGGCGGAACTCGCCGCAGCCAGTACTCTGGCAGTCAGATTGCAACTGTTTCACTACTGGAGTGCAGCATAACAAATTATGTTGGCTGCTGCTATAAAGCGAGGCCTAGTATCTAATTACGTGAGTGGGCAAGCCCAGGGGTGTTGCCAACACAGCACGACAGATCTCAATAGTCTTTGCGGTGATGCTTGTTGTAGTCTTTGCGGAGTTTATCGCGGCATAGACATTTCATACGTGAATAAACATGCTTGAATTACACAGATGCTTGTGAGTGCTGGTGAGGTGGACGAAAAGATATTGGTATGGGACAATATCCCCTACGTCTAAACGATCAATGGCAATGTTCTTTGCCGTCGTCGATCGTTGCTTCATGTTGACATCTTTGGACAACTCTTATGCATGTTACTTAACCGCGTGGGAGACTTGTGCGGGGCTATGTGATGGTGGCGGTGTTGGTAATATGGTTATCTTATATTGTCATCTTGTTATGTCGTATGCGTTTTAACAAATGGTATATAGCCTAAATGGGAAATGAGTACTTATCTGTGTACTCTTTGATATGGTTTGATGTGAGAATACAAATAATTACAGTACTAAAATTTTGGTTAAATGCTGATGAAATATCGAAACCCCTAGAATTCAAACTGGACCTTGAGTGGCGAGATGGAGCCTGGCCGAGACCTAGTCTGACACCCTCTGCTGCTTGAGACTGACTCCTATGGAGGAGAACGATGTCTGAGGGCCTAGCTGCTGCGTGTGCAGAAGCCAAGAACACAGGCCATCTCTGCAGACTGAAGTGGGAGGACTTCTTTGGGTGTCGAGGCCTCAGGTTGTATTGGATACTGAGGCGATATGAGAAGCTGACTTTGGGAGCCCTTGCTGGCACGGATGGCTAGGAAGTCTGCTTGGCGGAGAAAGGGAAGTCTCTAGGCGGTTGTGGTAGTGGACCAGGATGTACACAGGCTAAGTGGCTGCGTGGGCGGTCTGGCGAAGAGTTCGGATTGAGCAAGGAGGACATGTGATCTCGAGGTGCGAAGATCCGGATTGGGATGGGAAGGAGCACTGCTGAGGAAGCGACTGGTTGACAAGCTTGAACCTTTTTAGCGAGGGCTACCAATAAGGTGATAGGCGGTTGTTGTGCGAATCGCGGTAATCGGACGCCTATAGTTGGTGGAATAGTCTACCATAGAAAAGGAGGTGAATACCTGGTCCGTTCAAAATACTATTGGGAGTATGCGTCTTTCGTGATGCGCTTGAAGTTGCGGTACTGTAGCGAGCGAGTTCTCGGTGCTTATATCAATAGTCACCGGGGTTATAATATCCACGGGGTTGGAGAACTTGTGCAGAACCACGGAGGGTTGATTTCTTTCTGGGTGGCCACTATCGGTGTTGCTCTCAAGAAGCGAGGATATTAATGGGATTGGCTTGAGGAACTGAGGGAGCAGCGATGTTACATGGCCGACAGGAAAGGATGAGTCTTTTTTAAGAAGGCGTCAGGAAGTTCTCAAGAAACAGGTTTTTCAAGAGAAAAAGAATGCGAAAATTCGAGCAGCTACAGATCACCAAGTGCTGCGGTGGAGAGTCAAAAGTAAAAGCGGACTCTAGAATCCGGTAGTCGGAAAAGAAAGATATCTGCTATAGGCATTTGAAACTGGAGCACAGTAGTCGTGAATACTCTCGACCACAGAACAAAGAAAACGTCTTAAACAACGTGGCGAAAGTGGAATCTAAGGCGGTTTCAGCCATTGCCATACAGAAGAAGGCATGCAGCGTGATTAACCCATAAGCAAAGACATTATGGACATGTTCTTTGGGCGATGTGGATGGGTCTTGGCCAGTCATATGAGCGAAGCATTGTTGTGTTATTGGATTGTGGCTGCGTCACGACATGTTTATCTTCTAAATTGGTGGAAGAGCGCACCTACCTTGTGTAAAGACTAATAAAGTACAAGGTAGATGGGCCTTTGTGAGCCGATTCTCGGGTGGAGGATAAATAAGCTGTCGGGTACCACTGGCTCAAGGATACGGAAAAAGCTTGATTTTGACCTCTTGGATGTTGGCGGTATGTGGTCTTTGGGATATGGCCTGTGAGTTAAATACAATTGATTGGAACACTCACGGTGTGAGAGAAAGCATGATGGACGTGAATCTATCTTGAAGTCCTTTGGCGGGGCTTCCAGATGGGTATTCAGGTAAATGCAGATCAGCTGATGCGTAAATCTTCAATCAATGTTTTCTTCTATTTATTGATGAATGTTATCCTGCTTTTGAGTACTGTCTTATGAGTGTGATAGTAGAGGTCATTGTGAGGTAAGGCCAGAAAGAAGTTAGGATGTTGCTATCACGATTTGGGCCGTGTTCCCCTAAGGAGCTGCGAGCCTTCCACCCTGGCAGAGATTGAACATGAGATTGGTTTTAGAGCACGGATCCAAACACGTAGCCTTATAGATTGTCCATATTGGAACAAGAGGGAGGTAAAGAAAGGGTTCATGAGTTGTTAGCCAAAGGGTTTGTGAGACCTAGCAAATCCCTTATGGTGCCTCTTGTCATTCACTAATTCAAGAAAAGGGCAGGATCAATGCCCGGATGTGCATTGGGTACCCATTGGGCAGGATGGATCAAGAATAGGTACATCCTTTTTAGGATTGACGAATCATGGATAAATTAACAGGAGCTAAGTATTTGCACTATAAGTTAGTTCTTGTGATGGTTATCACCGGATAAGGGTGAGAGAATTAGGGATATACATAAAGGCGCCTTAGGAACCTTTGGTCATTTTGAGTTTTGGTGATACCTTTTGAGGACTAACGAATGCTCTGCTACTTTTTCCAGAATGAATGAGGTTTTGCAGGATGTCTTGATACTTTTGTTGAAGTATTTCTAGATGATATCTGGTTTATAGCAAAACGGATGAGCATTTGAAATCATTTGCATTCTATGTTAGCACTCTGCTCGGACAGCATAAGTTGTATGCAAAAATGTCAAAGTGTGAATTTTTTGAAAGCATAGGTGGAATATTTGAGCCCATTGTATCTTGATGGGTGTGGCTGTGGATCAGAAAGCGAGGAAACGAAATTGGTCTTGGCATGCCAAAAGAGATGTATCTGATTCGCGTGGTTTCTTTAAGGATTGGCGATTGACCCGTAAGCGGGGCATGCGGAAGTTTGTGAGATTGTGACTGTGTTTGAAACTGTGTCCGGTGTGTGGACGAAGCGTGCGTGGTGTGGATATCTTTGAGGAAGGGTTGTGACCTCGGCCTATTCTATTGATTCGGACATGAGTAAACCTTAAAGGGTTTACGATGCATGGTTATACCATTGAGAATGCTTGTTCTCATCACGGGGCCATGGTAGGAATGGTGAAAGTAATATTGCTCAATGCTCTTGAGAACTATTCCACATAGCGGAGATTCGCGGCAATGGATTCTAATGCATCAAAGAATGCAGAAACATTATCTCATAGTGTGAGTTTATTGGTCTACGGATCATAAACCCCTTGAAATTCCCTCTAAAAGCAGTAGAAGTAAAGACCAAAGCAAGCTAAGATGGTTAGACTTTTCTTTCTCAATTTCATTTTACCATGTTGGGCTCTTCGAGAAAATCACATTCTTTGATGCTCTTTCTAGGGTTGGGAAGTGAATGTAATGGTTCAATGTGAAATTGCTTTAGTATCCGCAGATAAGCAAGCATATGACTTGGATGCCTATATTTTGGTATGACATCTATCCAAGTTGCGATGCTTGGGATATCGAGGATGGACTGCAGTATCATAAGGGGGCGTATTTATGTTCTGTTTGTGGACACTTTGAAAGCAATTGTTGAAAGCATTCATGATGCACCCTATGCTGGGCATGGGGGTAGTGGAAAACATATGAATAAGCTCAAAGAGAATGTTTTCTTACAGCCTGGCTTGAAGAGGATGTCTGGGGAATATGTAAAAGTGCATTGGTCCGTGGGTTAAAAGCGGTGAGGCAGACTCGAGAGTACTACAAACTCACTGTGCCGGGAGGTGGGAGTGGAGATCTGTGGACTCATTGTGAAATTACCTCATCTTTATGCATCACTACTAGAATACTATCATTATTTAGATAGAGTTGAAAAGCTGAAATAATAAAAACATACTGCGACAAAATCTTGACAACTTGGCTGGCCAAAGGCGTATATCGTATGTATTTCTATGTTTGGATTACCCAAAGCTATTGGCGTCGAGATGTAGCAGAAATTGCCAGAATTTATGGGCGAATTGTTCTCGCGGTAGAATTACTTGAGTTCTCTGAGTGGAAGTCATCCCAGGAGGCTTGGGATGGGCAGAGAAGTCGGATACGGAGGGTCTTGAGATCTTATGTGTACTCGGCAATCCGGATGGGAGGACTATTTTATTGTGGGATTTGCTTACAATAGTGGGTTCCAACAGAGTAATAAACCTTGGATTTATTAGCTATGTTTGGGAGAAATCGAGAGGACACGTATGCAGCTTGGTTTGATAAGGAGCAGAAAGCCGATCTTTGCTATAAGTATGCTTGAAGGCATGGTCAGGCGCAGTTGTATCCAATTACATATAGAGATAGGCCCGGGGATCGGGCAAGGAGCCGCGTGCCAATTTGTCAAGAGCCCGATCGAGCCATGAGGTCAGAGATGGTGTAGCCACCTTCCGTGTGGTCTTCCACCAAACGCACGAAAGGAAAGCAATATTGCCATTGCTTGCGGAAAGAAAGCAAAGCTCTCCCCAGATCACGATTGGTCCTTATAAGTTTTGAAGAAGTGTTGCCTTCAGGTTGCAGCTCCCCAGAATGTGGACATTCATCGGTTTTCCCATGTAGTGATTCGCGACCAGCTGCAGGGGAAAGGCTGGGAATGTTATTGCCTTCACAGAACACATGGTGGAGTTGGATAGAATCCCCTACCCCACGAAAGAATATTGAATTCCCGGATGAGCAGTCCATGAGGCAGATGGAATTTGGTGAAGTGGAAACATGGGCTTGTCTCGAGGCGGCGTGGGAGAGTAAAATTCGTTTTCATGACTCAATATCGGGATGTTGTGAAACCATTGGTGCGGGCCGTTCTTGGGGAACAAGAATCCCGGGGGTAATGTTATGCCTAAAATAAATTCCTGAGACCATTGTGATATTGTGCATGCATATTAACTGCGTTTGGGGCATAATGAAATGTTCTATGGGTTTGGGCCATGAGTATAATGGTATATTTGTTCTCTAGCCTAGGGTGGTGCACCTAGTAGTTCCTAGACTAAAGAGCAACTATTTATGGATGATAGATTGGTTAGCGATTGCCCTAAATTACATTATGGATATAATATAAGGAGAATGTAATAGTTGAATGGGATTAAACAACCATAAAATAAAACTTAAAGTAATAAATACCTTTAATAGTTTTATGAACATTAGACTTTATAACGTGAACACGAAATCGAGGCCCCAGGTTAGAGCGTGGGCAGCGACACATGTAATGGGATCAGAAGGGTAGAGATTGGTAGGATTGACCGGCATAATCCGCCTGCCATTGGAAGCGATTACCCGTCGCGAGACCCGCGATTTAGCCGAGCCTCTGTTTGATAGGAAGGAGGGATTCTGCAATGTGAGCGGAAGGAAGCGGTTCGAAATCTCTGGATTTGGGGAAGCTCATGATGTGAAAAGCGCGGTAGTGGAGAGAAGGTCGGAAATGGGCCAGTGCGGAGAAATTTTGGTGCAGGTCGAGATTGCTCAGTACTACTTGAAACACAAGGGCTGGTTTTGGGGTGGTTAACCTCACGATAGCGGAAGGGATTAGCGTAGGCTGAATCTCCTTGCTAATATAAAGTGAGTATGATAAATTCTCTTTGGAGAAGGAGGCGGTTCTGCGGCCAGGTACTCTCTAGCTTAGTCCGTTACCTTCTTCTTCTGCTAAGTGCGGAATATGAAATTATGTTGGCTGCTATAAACTGAGCTAGTATCCTGAAGGTGATGATACGTGAGTGGGCAAGCTGAGGTGTTGCCCAGCGCTGGCGCGGAGTCTCACGTAGTGCCGAGGCTGATGCTGATATAGTGCTACGGGTTTGTATCGGCATGAGCCGTTTCATACGTGAATAGGCATGGCCAGTTGCACGGATACTTGTGAGTGTATGGTGAGGGTGGGCGAAGATATTGGTATGGGACGTGTCTGCGGTCTCAGGCGGATCCACGATGGCGGTGTCCATTTGTTGAATGGCCACTGTTGCAGTATCTTGTGATCTTGGGTTGGCATGATGAGTGCTGACCGAGGGGTTTGTGCATGGCCTGGTTACACATGAGTGTGACTTTCGAATAAGGCGAAGATGCGGTATTCAGCCTGTCACTAGTATGGGACAGTGACAGGTGGAACCAACGATCAGGTTCTTATTGCCGGTTTGTTCTACTCCCTTACATTGGATCCCACACCAGCGCGGGGTTTGAACGACGTACTGTCTAGATATGGTGGGGTGTGTCATAGCAGCGATCATGGTCAGTGATGGTGGATTCCATATGTGTGTTCTTCGCCGTCCGGAAATCCGTCGTTGCTTCATGTTGACACTTGAATGCTCTGTAAATGTTCTTGGCTGCGTGGGGCTTGTGGGGCTGGCGTGGCCTGAAGGCGGGGCATGGGTGTTGATGTATAGTTATCTACATGTTTGTCATCTTGTTATGTCTACATTGTCATTGGCTCATGTATATAGCCTCGTGGGCGATTAGCGTTGGCGTATTGCTCTGATGGTTTGATGTGAATACCGTCGAGAAATTTTGGTACTTTAAAATTTTGGTTCGTAACCTGATTAAGACTGCACATTTTCGGGCGGCTGAGCACATGCCGGCTTGGCGGAAGTCTCTTGAAGTGCATCTTGGCGGCTTCGCTGGCATATGCTCCTGCGGGTTGTTCTCGCAGTTGTTCTTTGAATCGTCGATCCTTGGGTTCACCAAGTTGCATGCACAGAATCCGTGCAAGTCATCGGCTTCGCCTGTATACCTCACCTGAATTGAGTTCCATGCATTTGTCTTCCTTGCTGATCCCCTACGATCCGCACGGCGGGCTGTCGTTCCTCGGTGCTATGCCGTCTTCTTACATGTAGGGTACCCTCGTTGGTTTTAGATTTGTGCGTCGGTTTTGATCCTCCTGTTGCCTCTAGGGAAGCTCTTGGAAAAGAAGTCGGTTACTACTTTCCTCCGGCTTTCGGTTCGACCTTTGTCCCTCTATGCGTAGCCGGTCTCTCACGGCCATTAAAGCTTCGCTAGCTCTCCTCACCTTTGGCTATATTGGCCGAGGTGATGGATCATATATTTCCAGCTTGACCCTTGAGTTGAAGAAATTGCCTTGTAGATATAGTCTTGTCGTTGAATACTTTGGCTATTATCTTGAACTTTCTCTTTTGCGAAGGTGCCCAGTTGCTATCCTTGTAGTTAAGGTGTCAGTGCTTCTACACATGCGGCGTTTGATGTCCCTCATGTCGGAGATCGATCGGCTTCTTTTCTTCATTCTTGGTAGGAGTACGGCAGAAGCACATCACCTAGTTGTTGAAAGGCATATCTCACAAATCGCGATTGCCTTTATTACGGTACCTCTCCCATCTAATACCGTGTCATAAGCATCACCCTACTCTTCCACCACAAAGGTGGAATTATGGTTAATAGGATATTTGCCTTCCTAGTTGGCTCGTTGATGTAGTGCCGTTCCTCCTTCTATTATTGAGAGCCCACTTCGTGTCATAAGTTAGATCAGTGTTGCACTTTACAAAGAGTAGTATGAGTCGCCCTGGCGATGTCACGGTGTATTAGCTGATGATCACTTGACATGGCCGGTGTTGTCTCTTATTACGACATTGGGTGGACGGCGGTCTTCTACTTGAGGCACTTCGAAGTGTTTGAAGTCGAAGGTTTGCCCAGGCTCACGGTGGTTTCTCCTACGTCTTGCTCTTCCATTTTTTTATCTTGGGCTATGGTTGTGGCACCGCTGGCTGCACTCATTTGGTGTTCGAGTGGAAGGGCTTTACAAGCTAAATCGTGGAAAGCATGACTTTTCAAGCTCATGTTTCTGCACTATATCTATGAGCGCAGGATTGTGGACATATATGCATTTGCGTTGAGTTTTGGTTCATCCACTTTTTTAAAACAACTCGAAGATCTACTTAAATGTTTATACTCCTTTTAGGGTTTCCCCTCCTCTACTCGCGGTGATCCTTACGGTTTTGCTACATCTTCTTCGTTCGGTTGATAAAGGTTCGCCGAGATCTTTGCTACTATTGTTGAGCTTCATGTCGATCCGGCTTCGTCACCCCAAATTCTGCGAAAGTGTTAGGTGATCGATATGAAAAGATGCTCCTCATAATGTATGTATGTCGCCCGAAGTAAAGAATCACGGTGACCGCTCAAGCGTCCTGTATCACGAGTCGTTGTAAAGGTTCGGCGATGTCGTCTATTGTCGATTGATCATCCCTACGGCTGTTCGCGGTCGGGCGTTCTTGAATGTCTTGAAGCTTCTGAATGCGTGGTGGAATTGACGTTGTCATTTCCTCGTAGGTTGAATTCGAGTCGCCCTGTTGATTGAGCTGCTTCATTAGGGGTGCCTCTCGTGCTTGGAAGTGTGGTCATCTCATTGCATCTACCTAGCCTGGCGCTTCTAGTTGCGCTGCGCGTGATTTTCCTGGCGGCTGGAGTGCGTCTCCTCCGTCCTTGGATCCTATCCATTCGAGTCACCGCCTCCTTGGCTAACATAGTAAATCGTCCTTCCTATGCTTTCAGTATTTAAGGGTCGAATTCTTGTTTGGCCGAATATTCTCTCATGATCGCGCGCACTGGCGCTGAGTATAGGCCTTCAAGTGAGGAGATGTTCCGATATCGTCTCTCCTCCCCCTCATGGTCCTCCTACCTTTGGAGGCAAGTAGAAAGTTCTCCCTCTTTGGTGCAAAGGAGGTACGAAGCTCGTCAGGGTCAGCCTTAGGTGCTGTGCAGTTTTGGCTTGGTTTGGCTGTTTTGTTTGGTTGTGACGTGTTGGCGGGCTGCTGGACTGCAGGTGGGTGAGTTTGTCTTCCTCGGGTTCTGTCGGCTCACGGCAATGGCCATGACTTCTCACCGTGGAAGATTATGCCCTACGGCTAGCTGTTCGATGCTAATGTGGAATTCTTTGTTTGCGTCTTCACCGCACACATTATTTTGCTGCCTTGCATTCTTCCATTTAAACTCATGCGTCGAGCTGGTAGGCGTTAAAGTCTCTTTGATGTGAGCTTCGTGGGCGTGGTAGCTGGGGGTTGACATCTAAAATTCTTGATACCGTTACCAATTATTCTTCCATTTGATGAAAGATTATTAATGAAGCGGTGGTGTCATTCTACCGTTTAGCCAGTTAGAGAGTGTTTATGCGTTTGTACTTTCCTCTCTTAGGTCGCCTTTTAGGTCTCCTCTCTCCTTATCTATCGTATAAACAGGTTCCAGTATCTTCAAGAAGTGCGCCTCTATGTGGCTCACATTACTTTTATTACCTGAAATGCTTCATTATATTCTAGAAGTCTAAGGGTCCGCCAGGAAGAGACTCTACTACAATATTTTGGGCTCTATAAGCAAGCAAGATGGCTCAGTAGCATTAAGAAGACATGTCTATAATCTCAGAATCTATGGACATTAGGGCGTGTGGTATGGTATGGCGTGAGTTGTTTTCAAGCCTCCATATGATGTTTGAGAGCCTACTCTAGGTTCAAAGTTGGAGTCCGGTCTGCCTGCGGGTGGGCAACTCTGGGCTCAGCTCCTTTCTGGGTATCACGGCAGCCAAGGGAGTGTCAATGTGGCAGCTGTATGGAGTCAAACTCTATTAGAAAGGACACAGAGTGAGGTCAATGTTTATACTTTTGGCATGAAGCGGTGATATATGATTGGACTTGATTTATATCTTTGAGGTTTAGATGACTATAACAAAGGGGTGTTCTTAGGCACTTCTACTTGCGATAAGGCATCAGCTTTGGGCCGAGAGCAATACTTGTGAGGTACTAATGGGGTATGCTTCTATTTACAAATGAAACCACGGTTGGAAAAACAAATTCAGGACGAGCAATTTTTGGTCATTTTGGGGTTTCCGGCATTTCTAGCTAATTCAGATCCTCACCGTAGTTCAGGCTGTCGCGGTCCTATTGCAACAAATTTCAAGCGATTTGGAGCTCGTAGCTCAAGTTATGGGGTTTAATCGGACGCCTCTAAGAGTCTTGAGGGTGGGATTGGGACTAGGAAATCCTCTGGCACACTCTTGAAGTCATGTCAGCTATCTCTAATGGTGCCAAGGAGAATCTGCTGGGAGGAGTACAAATTGCTAGTAGTTTCTTCCTCAAAATACAAGTTTCTTTGTTTATTACCTAAGTTTGGGCAAAAGTAAGGCTAATCCAGAGGCCCGGTTAGGTGGATGACTCTAAGAAGTCAGGAGGGGGACTAACTATGCTCTGGCGCTTTCTTGAGAATAAATTGGTCAAGCATGCATTTGCTCCAGATCTAATACTGTACCCTAATGAGCCATTTTAAATGACTATATATCTTTATTATTGAAATTTTCGCCCATCCGCACCAGAAACACATTAGTTACAAAAGCATTGTGTTCTATTTATACTGTCCTCTTGATGTACTTGGGTCTCATGTCTTTCGGTGTCTTTTAGTGCACGCTGATGAGTCAGCCTTCAAAGTGTGCCACGACCTCCCATCTCTGCTGCTTAATTTCTTGGTTTTGTTGATGGAAATCCTCCATATCTGTGAATCGAGCTAGGTCTTCTTCAACTATTTTCTCTCGAACCCCTCTAAATAAAGAGGGTCGTGGAATCTGATTCCCTGGACTTCATAGAAAGCACTTCCAAAACAAACTTGCTCCAGTTACAGAACTGGCATAGTTTCCACATAATTTCAGAGACCATTCATGCACTTTTACACCTTTGATGGGCACATGGTCAGGGCGCAGGGAGACCGCTTGGGAACTAAAATTCAGGAGGTTGAGCCGAGAACTGCTTCCACTCCATGCCTCTGGCTCATCGACTTCAAAAAGCAATGGCTGCCATCTTTTAGGCCTGTTTATTCCAGCTTTCTTTATCAGCTGGAGGAGTTCCCTAAAACCAAGTTCTAGGGTTCATATGGGGTAACTACTCTAAGAGTGCGCGAGGAGGGTGTTAGGTTGGGACCTAACTATGCTCTGGCGCACTCTTGGAGGTGTTGGCCGAAAAAGGTCTCTGAATTTTGCTAGACTTTCTTAGATAACTCTTCTTCGATGTACTTTATCTTAATTATGTTCACTAATTACCCTAATCCTGGATAATTACTAACTCTACCCCGGGAAGAACAATTTTCCCGCTACTCGAGGTTCGTGCTTGGGCTTTTATCTCCAAGACTGAATGTCTAGATTAGTTAGTTCCTATAGGGTTTCGGTCAGTGCTCGATCATGGTCTGCCAAGATCAGAGCTCTGATACCATTGTGACGGCCCCAACTCATATACGATGCCCCGATCGTATACAAACTGGAGATCATCCCTCAAACCAGCATCTGCTCGCTGACATGAGGCCGTCCACCTAACATCGGGCCCTTGATGGTGGCCAAGAACCCGACGGGGAAGAATGGACGTGTCATTCATCCCGTCTCCCTCGGGATCGACCTAGCTGCGGAAGCGTAAACAAAACATGAGCACATGACATCAATCAACAATAACATACCCACCTCGAAGGGTGGTCCACCATATCACAGTAGCTGCAACAACACATCAGTACATCAACATAACATGGGGAAATCCTACCCAGGCTCAGACTCATGGGGAAAGACTGACGGTTTGGGGTCTCCAGATAGCAATGCAGACAGAATTCATGGCAAATGGATTTGGCTGGCATAGGAACATGGTCGTTGGGTAGTCCACTCCATCCGCCCCTCCTGTGCATACTTTGCAGACAGGCTGAAAAGTATGCTTAGGCGGAGGATGGACACCTCGACGAACAATATCCATGTATTGATATGAGTTGCCTCTGCTTGCTCTTTCATCCAACTTTTTCATACATTGGTCAGAAACATGCATCTGGGCCAGCAGTGGAGTGGTCTGCAAAAGTTTGGGAGACATCCATGGGCACCGGGATGGTAGCAGCAGGATGAGGAGCAACAGAGACAGGAGCCAAGTGGTGGGGTATGAGAGGTCTACGATACTGGAGAAAAGCAGATGCCTCAGGGAACATAAGATCCAGCTCAGGGCCGTTAAGTAATCGTAACTTGAAAGGAAAGAACATGGTATCACTTTGGACAACAATTGTCCGAGGCAAATCACGATCAATGGGTCTTGTAATACAAATCTTGGTCAGGCCATTCATGATTGAGTGCTGAAGATGCAACCCTATCGCATTTGCAATGGTTAAACTCTGAATCTTGCATTTTTGGAGAAAAGTCGTCAATGGAAATCCAAAATGGAGCACGTAGAGCATCTGGTTTGCCCGAAAAAAGAACCAGGAAGATATTGCTGATACAATAGAAAATGCCTCCATAGAGGATCAACACCACGTGTGACGTCCCCTACTCATATACGGTGCACTCACCGTATACAAACAGGAGTTCATCCCCCATACCAGTTCCATACTGATACAGGGCCCTCCACAATCACTGCACCCATAACGAGTCCCAGTGGGAAGAGTGAAGGTGTCATTCTACCCCATCTCCCTCGGGGCCTACCTAGCTGCGGAAGCGTAAACATACATGTCAGTATATAACATAAGCACATATCCACCTCGAAGGGTGGTCCATCACATCTGCATAGACAAGGGTTACATAGGAAATCCTACCCAAGGCTCAGGCTCAAGGGGATGACTGACGGCTGGGATCTCCAGAGTTCATTGCAGACAGAATTCATGGCGATGGATTTGGCTGGCAAATGAACATGGCATAGGGTTGTCCACTCCATCCGCCCCTCCTGTGCACACTTTGCAGAGTAGGCTAAAAAGTGTCGGGACTGGATCAGAGCCGCCGGATCTGCCCAAGAGGGGCTACTCATGGGTTTCATCTCCCCACTTCCGATGGGGCAGGTAGGGATCACTCCCTCCAGAGATCTACATGCTGACTCAAGGTGACTAGAGGGGCCCCTGCCCGCGATTCGATCAACCCACCGGAAAGTGAACACCACTTCCGGGTGTGAGAGCCCATGCCTTACCCACACTCGGTGGTAAGCCATTAGACCTAGTCACAATGATCCCTGGTAGGCTTTACACACCCGGAGGGATCGTTCAGAGTCGAGACATGAACCTCCTTCTTAGCCGGTCGCCCTTCACCTACAACCCGGGTGTGGTTCTTGTACACAAGCCGAATCTACAGTGTGCTAGAGAGGCTACTCTAGGAGCATCAACTACAAAGCCTTAGGTCTCTACCCCCCTTCCCAATACAAGGAGTTCATAGAGATACATCATCCATATACTTCACAGAGAACTAAAGAACTAGATCTAATCTACATCATAGAGTTAGGTTCTTTTTGGTTAGAATCTAAGTATCTAGAGATCTAGAGGGCTGCTATGGGCAATTTAAGAGGCTAAACCTACTGATTCTATGACTGAAATGGGGTTTAGACTATTAAATTGCCTAAATACCTGATCCTTGAATTCCTCCTCCTGACCTGAGCTCGACCATCTTGCTGAGATGCTCGAATCAAGGAAAACTAATGAAGCAATTCTCTCGCATGCGATGCGGGAGGCGATTTTGACCTTTGGGCCAGCCCAAACAGAGTCCCGAACCCTAGAAGCGAAAAATTGGGTGAGTTAGGGTTTCCCTCCCTAAATAGACATGGGGTTGGCTAGGGTTTCCAATTATCCCCTTTAGGCATGTGGGATAATTGGGAATGGGCCCACTTGCCTTTAATGGCTAGGTGGCCAAATGTGCCCACATGGAAATGTGTGCACATTAATGAAGGTGCACATTGGAAAATGTGCACATTAATTGCACCTAAGGGTATGGCCCACTTGGCATAAAGTGGCTACATGGGAAAATGTGCGCCTAAGTGAATGTGCACATGGTTTAATGTGCACATTAATAAATGCACACTCCTTGCACGTTGCCCCCTAGGGCTACTAGCCTGGCTACACGTTGGCATACACGTCGGTGGGGTGGCGGTACGCGGACGCAGGCAAGATGCGGTATATCGCCCCGGGGCATGTCTTGTCTTTGGAACGTCACATTCTCCCCACCTTGAAATGATGCTGTCCGCAGCATCGTGGGTCTCCCCACCTTGGGATCTTCATAACCTGCAATCAACCTCATACATACAATATATTATTATTATGCTTAGACATTTATTAGGATTACCTTAGGGTAACATTTTTAGACATTATTACGCCGTTATATTATGGAATACCTTATCGATTCCCAACATCATGAAAAAAAGTTACTCAATAATTTACTTATCACGACAATTAGTTTATCCAAATTTTAAATTAGCGTTCGAGGTACTCTTCATTCCTTGCAACACCTTCCAACAAAATTTGTGTTGCAAGTCTTCGTAGCTCGACCTCCTTGCCCTCCGGAGCGCTCTATTGGCCTGCAGGTCGACACTACGTTAGTACCATTTAATTATTAATAAAATTTTGGTTATATGGTGACCACCCCACCTATCTACGTGGATGCATGGCTAATCTCCCGGCGTAGGAAGAGGATGAATCTTCCATAATGGCCGAGGAGACATCACCTATATGCCTATATGCCGCTCATGCCTACACCTCTAGTTGCCCAGCGTGGAGGATATCCTTCCCGCGTGGGGGGCGTGAAGGATAGATTCCTCCTATCAAAGCATATATGGGGCTAAAGGTGCCTTTCCTATCAATGCATTCCTTAATGACCTCCTTTCTCTCGACGTCGTCTACTTTCGTGGGACAGAAGTAGACTTTCTAATCTACCTTCCACTCACCCAAGCGAAAACGCGGTCATGCCTACATTGACATTACACCACGCCCTAGAGATCACCATAGTGGTCCCATCATCGGTAACAACGCATGCGACCCATACCTAGCATAGGTTGCATGCGTAGATTAATCTTAACTATACATAGAATTAATCTACACAAATCGACATGCCTGAGCCGATTTCTTCGGAGATGACCTTGCCATCCCATTGCTCCATAAACTGTGGGTACTGCTTTACTAAATCTTTCTTGAGTACCCATGTTGCGTCTTCCACTGGCAAGTGTTTCCACTTGACCAAGTATTGGAGGAACTCCGACCTCCTTGTTTTCTTGAAAGCTTTATCAAGAATCAATTTTGGAACTATTTCCAGCTGCTCCTCCGTCATTTCCAACAACGTTGGAGAGTCCAAGACTTCGTCTGGATTTGGAGTGTGCTTCTTCAACAGACTCACGTGGAAGACCTTATGAATCTTTAGGGGTGCTGGCAAATCCAACCTGTAGGATTGATTACCTACTCTCTTGACTATTCTGAAAGGTCCAGCCCACCTTGGAGCAAGCTTCTTGCAATTGCCAATGCGGAGCTTCGTCTGCTTTACCTTGATCTTGAGCCATACATCATCTCCAACTTGGAACTCTCTGACTGTTCGATGCTTGTCGGCGATGCTCTTTTGTCAACTTCTTGCTGCTAGCAGATACCCTCGAACCTCTTCCACGAGCTGTTGCATATCGGCCAACATTTGCTGCGAAACTTCCACTTTTGACATGGGATTGTGCCAAGTGTCTAGAGTTAGGCACTGATAGCCGTAATTGATCATAAACGGCGACATTTGGGGTGATTCTTGCTTGGTGCTATTGTATGCAAACTCCACCAAGTGAATAAATTCTTCCCACATACCTTGCTTATTCCAGACATAGTTTCGTAGCATGTCCTCTAAAATCCTGTTGGTCCGCTCCGTTTGGCCATCCGTCTGGGGATGATATGCCGTGCTCATGGATAGCTTGGTCTGAATCGTCGCAAAGAGGTCTTGCCAAAAGGCACTCATGAACTTCGGATCCCTGTCGGATATAATCTCCCTTGGCATGCCATGAAGCCTGAAGATCTCTTTGGTGAAGAGCTTTGCTGTATCCATAGCCGTATCTGTGGTCCTGCAGGGCACAAAATGTGCCATTTTCGACAACTTGTCGACCACTACCATCAAGACATCTTTCCATCTTACTGTTCTTGGGAGCCCTGTGATGAAATCCATGCTGATGATCACCTCCCACTTAGCATTTGGCACCGCTAATGGCTCTAATGCCCCTGGAATTCGAAGCTGCTCTGCCTTTGTCTGCTGGCATAGCTGACATTCCCTGATGTAGCGAGCTACCTGCTTCTTCATTCCTGGCCAATAATAGCTGTTGCGCACTTTGAAATATGTTTTTATGAATCCCGCATGGCCAGCTATTGGGCTGTTGTGCGTGTCATGGAGGATCAATTTCCTTATCCCTGATGATTCAGGTACGCACAACTTGTTCTTATGATATAACAGGTTGCCTTCCTTCTTATAATGCTTGAAGGCTTCCCGTTCTTTGTCTGTTCTAGCCTCCCTATAGAGGCTTTCCCATGCTTCCTTGAAATCCACATCCGTTGGCAAGGACTCTTCAATCTTCTTACCAAATTCGCTGGAGACTGTCGAAATTGCATTGCAATGCACTCTAGTTGTCAGGGGATGCCTTGAAAGCGCATCCGCTACCACGTTGAGCTTCCCTGGCTTGTAGACTATATCAAAGTCGTACTCTTCAAGGAACTCCATCCACCTTCTCTGCCTCAGGTTGAGGTGTGGTTGCGTGAATACGCATACTGGAGGCTCTGATGGTCTGTATCCAATTGGAAAGATAGTGCCTCCAAATTCTTAATGCCCTGACAACCGCAAGCAATTCCTGATCATGCGTTGGGTAGCGCGTTTCGGCGTCGTTCATCTTCCTGGAGTCATACGCTACCACATGCTCTTCTTGCATAAGCACCGCACCTGTAGCTATCTTACTCGCATATGTGACTACAAGCTTATCTTTCTCTGGGTCTGGCAGGGTTAGGACTGGGGCGGTTGTTAAAGCCTCTTTCAACAATTCAAACCCTGCTTGGGCTTTCTTGTGCCAATGCTCTGCCCAATCTTTTACCTTCTCCGCCCTCGTCAAGTCTGTTAGCGGAGTCGCTATCTTAGCAAAGTTCTTCACGAACTTCCTGTAGTACCCTGCTAGACCGAGAAAACGTCTGACTTCATGCACATTCTTCGGCGCCGGCCACTGAATGACGGCTTCAATCTTGGCAGGATCCGTCGAGATTCCTTCTGCTGAGATCACATGACCTAGGTATTCCACCTTCTCCGTTGCGAAGTGGCACTTCGACAACTTGGCGTACAACTGGTGCCTCTTCAACTTCTCTAGCACTCTCGTTAAGTGTTGTACGTGCTCTTCAAGGGATCTGCTATACACCAAAATGTCATCAAAAAATACAATCACAAAGGTGTCTAAAAACTCCCTGAAGATGTCGTTCATGAGCCTCATGAACGTCGCGGGGGCATTCGATAAGCCGAAAGGCATTACCGTGAACTCATAATGCCCATACCGCGTTCTGAAGGCGGTCTTATGGATATCTTCTTCCTTTATCCTAACCTGATCTTAAGTCGATTTTGGAGAAGACCTTTGCACCTTGGAGTTAGTCCATCAAGTCATCTGATCTGGGGAGCGCATACGTGTTCTTAATGGTGTGCTTGTTCAACTGCCTATAGTCTATGCACATCCTCAAAGATCCATCCTTCTTCTTGACAAAAAGAATGGGTGCTCCAAACGGCGAGACGCTAGGCCTAATGAAGCCTAGGTCGAGTAGCTCCTGCAACTGCTTCTTTAGCTCCGTCAATTCCTGCGTCGTCATTCTGTATGGAGCCTTGCTTGTCGGCTTTGTTCCTGGTTCGAGTGCTATCTCACACTCGACTCCCCTATAAGGAGGAAGCTGCTTGATCTCATCTGGAAAGAGATCATGGAACTCTGTGACCAGCTTAGCTATTTGCCTCGGCAACTTGCTGAGCACCTTGTCTTCTTTGCTTTCTTCCGATTCCGGCTCACTAATCTCAAGCTTGAAGACGTATGACACCTGTTCGCTCTTGATGCACTTGAATAGCCGTTTAGAAGATATACACTGCATGATGGGAACAACTTCTTTACTTGTGATCTCAATGATCTTGCCGTCGGGTGTTGGGAAGGTCACCTTCCGCTTTCCACAATCAATAATGGCCCCTGCTGGTCCAAGGTACTCCATTCCTATGATCAAGTCGTACTTGCCAATACCCATTACTTCTGCCCCTATCTGGATATTAATCCCTGGCAAATCGATGTCAAAGTTAATTCTCTTGCCTGTCGTCTGCCTTACTGCTCCACTTGCTAAGACAACGGGTCTTGGCTTTGACTTTAGTGGTTTCAACTTCAACGCTGAACCATTCTGGGGGATGCAAAGTTATGGCTACTTCCTGAATCTATCAGGACTATGAAGGACTTGTCCTTGGCCTTCCTTACTGTGGAAATTACTTTATACTGGCTCTCTGCTTGCTCTGTATCTATTGCGGCAAAGATATGACACTCACCCTGAATGTAGTCGCGGGCTTCCTCGCCGTCGTCGTCAGACAGGATGTTCCAATCTCCCAACTCCGCTAACGCTGCACTCATGACGTAGGGGCAGTTCGCTGTCCTATGCCCTGGCTGGAAGCACCTGAAGCAAAGCTGCTTTTCTATGCACTCCTGTCTCTTTTCCTTGGGCATAGCCTGCAAAAAGGATCGCACTGCTTTGGAGTAGTTTGACCCCTCCTGTTTGTCCTTGAAGGACACCTGCTTTTTCTCCTGCTGCTTCCCCTGATTGCCACCATATGGGGCTCTAGCTGGACCTGGGCTGGCTGCCCTAGGGCTATAACTCCCTGTTGCCTTGCCTTTGTCCTGATAATACTGCTGCCTCTGCCCGCTATTCTGAGGTCCCGTTCCTTGCAAGCTTATTGCCTTGGACTCTGCTTCTGATACTGTCTTAGGATTTATTGCCCTTACAAGCTTGCGGATCTCCTCATTCAGGCCTTCAATGTAGCTTTCTACTGCATGCTTCTCACCTAACTTTGGCACATACAGCCTCAGCCTCATGAATTCCTCTGTATATTTCTGGACTGATTTGTTTCCCTGTTGGAGCCTATAGAACTGCTGCATCATGCTGGACTTGTGCTCTCTTGGGACGTAATGGCGCTTGAAGGCTTTAGCAAACTTCTTGAACCTGCAAGCATCCCTGCTCAAGCCATGGGCCTTTGCATACCCCTTCCACCATATGTGTGCTGCTCCTTTCAGGTTGGCTGTTGCCACCCTTCCTTTATCCTTGTCCTTCATACCATAAGTGTTGCCATATTCACTCATCTCATCGAGCCAAGTCTCTGCCTCCATGCCTGACCTGTTCTCGCCTGAGAATTGCTCGAGTTTCCTGGCCTTCCAAACATTCCCCAATGCAGAGTCTACCTTCTTCTGGTAGTCAGAGGTTCTTGTGTCCCTTTGTCGTCCCTCTGCAATGTTCCTTTGCCTTCCATCTGTTTGTTCTTGGGGCTGCTTTTCTTCTTCCTCGGAGTCGGAGTCTGAATCTGAGCTTGAGTCGGAGGAGTCCGAGCTAGGGGACCTCCCTCTCTTGCTCCTCTTCTTGTCCCTTCCTGTTTTCCGAGCTGATGCTTGTGGCAGTTGAGCGTTGCCCACAGATGCCGCTCCTGCTTGTGCGGCCAGCAAAGCCTTTATCTGCTCAAGGTCCGTCCTCATCTGGGATATTTCTTCCTCTGGGGTCATGGGTCCGAATTCCTCAAACAGGTTCCTTGCTGGACGTGGCCTTGGCGGACTCCGTTCCTCCCTAAGGTCTTGGCGTTGTTGTTCTCCCGCACCTAGGCCTCTAACTGCATGCACAAGTAATTCATGGCTATATAGTTAGTTTAACTTGTTCTTTTGCATTACATGCGGTTTGTTGACATAGTTGTGGGACAAAATATATTGACAAGGCATTTAAAGTGCAACAGAAATCATATTTATATTATATAATATTTTAGTACAAAAAGTCTCCGGGATCAAGAGTCTAACTAGTCTTGAAATCGCCGGTAAGACGGGTTGTCCTCGAGGAACTTTTTAACTTGGGCCGTTCCTACCGATTGACCCAAGTTCCTGAGGACATTGGCTGACGAGCCGCCCTGCAAGGCTCTTGCCAAGTCTTCGACTCTGCGGTCAGATGTGAGTGCTGCGGCTACTGCTAGTCTTCCCTGCCGTCGGTGGGGCACGGCGAGGTCGAAGAGGTCTAGTGCCATTGCTCTCTTTACCAGGACAGCATAGTCGACATTTGCCGCTATTCGAGCATGCCTGCCGAAGCCTGAGAGTGCAATGAGCATGAAGACTCCTTCTTCTCCCCGGGGGCTGAACTTGCGGTGTACTACCGCTATTCTCCCATCCAGCAGCAGCGGCAAGTAGTACCTGAGCGACCTATCGTTGTGTGTCGCCGAAGCTTCTCCGCTTGTTTGGCCTCCAGCTCTGTGCCGCCCCGCGTATTCGTCGACCTCTATCTCCGTCAGCTCCCGGTAATCTTGAATTGTGGAGTCGACTCTCCTGAGGTCAATTCCTGCTCCTCTTGTTGGAGGTGGTGTCGAAGGCCTCGGCATTAAGATGCTGGTAGTCTTGCCTCTGATCCTCATCTGTTCCTGTAGAGCAAGGAACTCTTCCTCCGTTGGTAGTCTGTTTGCGGCTCGGTCTGCCTCCATGATCTGCCTGATGTTGCCGTAGGCTTGGATGTCGGAGGTCGACTCTCCTGTATAAGTGTCGGCTTCCCTGACTTGAAGTGGAATGTCCGAGGCTCCTCGGACGATGAAGTCGTCCAGGTCGGACTGCCGTAGTTGGTGGAGCAGCTCATCCAATCGGAGTTCCCTCTCCCTGCATTCGGGAAGATTCTGAATGTCACTGAGGAGTAGATACTCCTCTCTGTCGATGATGATTGGGTCTAGGCTTGTGATGCCTAGCCCGAGTGGGGGAGCGACTCTAAGGGTCTGCCGGCTCCGCTCCATGTTGGCCAACTCCTCCTCCGCTTGGCGCCGTTCTTCGTCTGAGTCGAGCTCCGTGTACTCCTCGTCGTCCGACTCCTCTTCTTCTTCCCTTCCTTCTTGCTCCTGCTGGTACTGCAAAAGCATCTGCTCTTCTGCTCGGGTTGCTATGGGGTCCACTTCCATGGGAGGGATAGAGGTCGCCCCCAATGGATTTTCGGCGCGGTGGGATAGGAAAATAGCAAGGGCGGCGGTGTAGGAGAAGTACTTGGTCCTGTTAGCTGTCAGGACCATGTAGTCGGGTAGCCTCTGCGCCTTATTAGTTAGGTACTTGGCGATGTTGGGGACATCACCCAAGGCTGCTTGAAGGGATGGGCGGGGTACAAAATAACCTATGCAAGGGGGGGAGCTGGACAAGGGAGGGTCCTACCCTAGCTTGGAATTCTGCTAGGACTTGTCTGTATGCTGGGGTTGCATTCAGAGTAGCTTGCACATCTACTTCTTTCCCGAAGACTCGGAAGATGTCATCGACATCCTCCTCAGCAGCATGGGCACTGGCGCTGTATCATCGCCTGAAGTCAGCAGTGGCCATTGATCTAGCGAAGAAGAGAGTATCAGACGGATGCAGAAGTGCCTCAAGGAGCTGGAAGATTGCCTAAGCAGTGGAGAGCAAACTTGCAAGGTGCTAAATGAGAAATGGGGAGCCTATTTATAGAAAGGGGAAAACCCTAATTTTTGGATGATCTAGAATTTACTAGGATTGGATGACTCTGATCTATTAAAGGGTGCAATTGCGAGTTTGAAGACTACTTCTAGGGTTTGAGCATGCTAGAATGGACTAATGAACCTATTGCAACAATTGGGAGATCATTTAGGTATGGCATGGTGAAGAAATGTCACGAGGTCTCACACGTTGCGCCCATACCGATAATGAGAAGTTCATTTTCTGTCCTGGCGCGACATGTGAGACATGGGCTCTAAATAGGCTAAACTTGATCAATTTGGGTGATTTAAGGCTGTACTTCTACTAAACTCGTCGAGTTAGGCAGAATTGACCCTTTATTTGGTCGATTTGGAGCTGTTTTGGGCATTTTTGGGCATGGTCTCACACGTTGCGCCCAGCCCGAAAATGAGAATCTCATTTTCTGTCCTGGCGCGACGTGTGAGACATCGTCTCAGTTTGCTCAAAAACTCCAATTTAACCAAAATAAAAGCTGGAATTCTATAACTTAACTTAATTAAGCTAGATTAGACACATTATTTACTCACAAAATTCTTTATATTAACAAAAATTTCAGTTATTTACAAAATCTCAAGGGCGTTCTCCCTTGATGTGTCTGGCAAGATGCATATCCTGCCTCATGAGGGTGACCCTCTTTGCGTGTACCGTGCAGGCTGTCGAATCTTCAAAATGCTGCACTATTTTTGCCTCTGCTGCCTCCTGTAAGCACAACATCATCTCGTCGGTCACGCGCATGTCCGTGTTGTACTCCTGAATGACTTCACGGACCAAACGTTGAAACGGTGCCCGGGGGATCAAGAGTCTGTAACTCCGCTGGAAGTGCCGGATTTCTTTGAGGGCTCTCTGCTCCTTCTGCTTGCTCTTGGTCCACTTCTTCCCTGGCGCTCTGGGAGGTTTGGGCTTTGGTGGGGGTGGCTTCAGAGTCTGCTTCGAGGGTACTCCACCTTCGACTGCTCTCACCCTGTGCTCCTGGTAGTAAGCATTGTACGCCTCCCACTTCTCCATATAGGTGTTGTGCTCCTTGATCCTCTTCTGATAGACCTTGACCGGGTCTATCACGTACGCCTCCTGTTGGGGTCGCGGGGCTTTAACTCTATCCCGCGTCGGGAAAGGTGGGGGCTTCACTGCCTGTCCGGGCTCCTCCTGCTCCTGTGCTACCTGCTCAGGTGCCACTTGCTGGGGTACTTCCTTCTTCACGGGCGGGGGTTTTGACGAACTCGCCCCCTCTGTGTTGGGGACGTAGTCCTCGTCCGCGTCGTCAGTAGAAGGCGGGGTCTGTTCACCTGATGGCTCGTTGATGACGGGGCCCGTCGCTCGTTTACCAACCTTCACAACTTTTCTTTTGCCCGCCTTAATAGCTTTGGCCTTCCTCTTCTTTGGCCCGCTGGCTGTGGTTGGGTCGTCTTCTCGGTCCTTCGTCCTCTGCTCCCGGCGGCGCTCTTTGGCTTCATACTTGCTGATGAATGCCGCGAGGTCTGCTTCTTCTGCAGGGCTAAGCGTCGGCTGCCGCTGCTCTTCTCTCCCTTCCTCCTCCTGCCGATGGGTCCCAGTCTGGAGTTGTTCTTCGACTGTCGACTGCTCTTTTTGCTCTTGCTCTTCCCTGGCCCTCTTCTCCTCCTCGGCGACCTCTTCGAGAATCTGATGCATGATATCCGGCCGCTCTTCTTCTATGATCTCCGTCTGATCGCTCTGCTCCGATCCTGCCTCTTCGCTGGAAGAAGATTCGTCTTCCCGGAAAAGGCGTTCTTGAAGGATCCTCCGAAAGAGGGCAGGACCTTGGGCGCTTGATGATTCTTCTTGGCGAGGCTTCCTAGCGGTCTGTTTTGTCCGAGCCATGTTTGACGGTTCGCCGATCCGAGCTATGCGCCAGAAAATCGCCTTGGCAAAGGAGAGCAGACTTCTAAGCAGGGTACGCGAGAAAATGAGGGGGTCTAGGTCTATTTATAGGGGTCGGTTTTAGGTCAAACTTCAAACTACCTGTTTGGGTTGCCTAAAACATCTAAAACACCTATATTTAAACATGGTCTCACACGTTGCGCCCAGACCGATAATGAGAAGCTCATTTCCTGCTCTGGCGCGACGTGTGAGACATGGTGGGGCCTACTGCTAGATTTTATGTTTTCTACGCATATAACATGCTAATTCTACTAATTCTTAACTCAAATTTAGAATTATCAAGTTAATTTTCTGTAATTTATAACTTTTTGGTGTGTTTAAGCTGAATGTCTCACACGTTGCGCCCAGCCCGAAAATGAGAATCTCATTTCCTGTCCTGGCGCGACGTGTGAGACCACCCTACTTTTTGGATGTTGGCTCACCAATTTCAGTCTTTTTATGTTTTCATTATATTTTCAGTCATGTTACTAGCTTAGCATCTACTACAAAAATGGGAAAAAATTTTCCCACTTTTCGAGGTTTAAGGATCCTATCAAGTTAGTACTACTGGGAACATGGTCAGTGCTTTGCTCTTGGTCGCCAAGAACATTGCTCTGATACCACTGTGACGTCCCCTACTCATATACGGTGCACTCACCGTATACAAACAGGAGTTCATCCCCCATACCAGCTCCATACTGATACAGGGCCCTCCACAATCACTGCACCCGTAACGAGTCCCAGTGGGAAGAGTGAAGGTGTCATTCTACCCCGTCTCCCTCGGGGCCTACCTAGCTGCGGAAGCATAAACATACATGTCAGTATATAACATAAGAGCATATATCCACCTCGAAGGGTGGTCCATCACATCTGCATAGACAAGGGTGAGCACAATATACATAGGAAATCCTACCCAAGGCTCAGGCTCAAGGGGATGACTGACGGCTGGGGTCTCCAGAGTTCATTGCAGACAGAATTCATGGCGATGGATTTGGCTGGCATATGAACATGGCATAGGGTTGTCCACTCCACCCGCCCCTCCTGTGCACACTTTGCAGAGTAGGCTGAAAAGTGTCAGGACCTGACTGTAGCCCGCCGGATGCGCAGCCAAGAGGGCTACTCCTGGGTTTCATCTCCCCAGTTCTGATGGGGCAGGTAGGGATCACTCCCTCCAAAGATCTACATTCTGACTCAAGGTGACTAGAGGGCCACTGCCCGTATTCGACTGAACCAACTGGAAAGTGAACACCACTTCACGGGTGTCGAGCCCATGCCTTACCCACACTCAGTGGTAAGCCATTAGACCTAGTCACAATGATCCCTGGTAGGCTTTACACACCAGAGGGATCGTTCAGGAGTCAGGACATGAACCTCCTTCTTAGCCAGTCTGGCCCCTTCACCTACAACCAGGTGTGGTTCTTGTACACAAGCCGAATCTACAGTGTGCTAGAGAGGCTACTCTAGGAGCATCAACTACAAAGCCTTAGGTCTCTACCCCCCTTCCCAATACAAGGAGTTCATAGAGATACATCATCCATATACTTCACAGAGAACTAAAGAACTAGATCTAATCTACATCATAGAGTTAGGTTCTTTAGTTAGAATCTGCTATCTAGAGATCTAGAGGGCTGCTATGGGCAATTTAAGAGGCTAAACCTACTGATTCTATGACTGAAATGGGGTTTAGACTATTAAATTGCCTAAATACCTGATCCTTGAATTCCTCCTCCTGACCTGAGCTCGACCATCTTGCTGAGATGCTCGAATCAAGGAAAACTAATGAAGCAATTCTCTCAGACAGCGTCTGGGAGGCGGTTTTGACCTTTGGGCCAGCCCAAACAGAGTCCTGGAACCCTAGAAACGAAAATTGGGTGAGTTAGGGTTTCCCTCCCTAAATAGACATGGGGTTGGCTAGGGTTTCCAATTATCCCCTTTAGGCATGTGGGATAATTGGGAATGGGCCCACTTGCCTTTAATGGCTAGGTGGCCAAATGTGCCCACATGGAAATGTGTGCACATTAATGAAGGTGCACATTGGAAAATGTGCACATTAATTGCACCTAAGGGTATGACCCACTTGGCATAAAGTGGCTACATGGGAAAATGTGCACCTAAGTGAATGTGCAAAATGCACACTCCTTGCACGTTGCCCCCTAGGGCTACTAGCCTGGCTACACGTTGGCGTACACGTCAGTCGGGGTGGCGTGTACGCGTGACGAGGCAGTACGGTATACGTTCTGAGAGCGTATACTGTGCTGGAACGTCACACCACGTTCAATGAGCTGGGCGCCTGGGTCAGGCGAATCGAACATGAGAAGAAAACATTGTTGATCTTTTGCTATAAGCTTGATGGACTGATAAGCTTGAAGACCCAATTTACGAAGATGTCCAAACAACCACGACCCATACGCTTCAAGTCTAAAAATGGGCTAGTGAAGTGGCACACCACCGAGCATGCAACACGTTGCTTCACATGACGTTGATGGGCCTCATGACTAATCTGCACGACTGGAAACACGAAATGCTCAAAGGCCCGCTCGACACTCCTGCGCTTCATAGATCCTCTTTGGTGGAAGTTGTACATCTATGGAGGCTTGCTTAGCGTGCAGTTCTTGAAGATAGGATGCTGCCACCTTCTGATTATTATCCACCATGGTGGATAATGCCTTTGATACGTGAGAGGATATGACCGGGGATGATAATCCTTTGCACAACCACTTAGAGAAGCGAACACATGTAACTCAAGTAATGCTATCGGATGGCCACCGAGGGGTAGACACTACTGTAGGGAGAAGTGCATCAATAGATGATGGAGGCATCGAAGCAGAATTTGCTACAGAAGTCATTTCTTTTACCCCTCTATATGGCAATGGCGAAAAATCTTCTTGTCTTGAAGTACCTCCAACATGCGTTGGAGGTTGGACGGGCCCAGAAGTGGCTCGGACATCGAGTTCATGTCTCATGCTGAATCTGTCATGAAGCAGTTCATTCCACATAATTACACAGCTACGTGGCAAGCAGAACAATTTAAAAACTGTCTTCAAACATTTCCAAAAGGTACTGTGGTTTCTGTTATAGATTTTGCCGAGAATTTCTCCTTCAAAGTTCAACAGGAAATCCAAAGCATGCATTGGCATAATGACCAATGTTCCATCCTAGTTCATATCACTTACAGACATGCCGAAGATTCTGAAATCCCACACATCAAGATTGGTGACAGAAAAATTGTCAAAGAGATGCATTTCTACATATCGGACGACAAGAAACATGACAGTTTATTTGTCCAGCATTGTTTGCAAAAACATCACGAGTTTTTGTTGAGCAGGGGAGTTAATTTGTCAAAACATGTGTTCTGTTCTGATGGATGTGCCTCCCAGTTCAAATCTTCTAGAGCTCTCTACTTCTTAGGCAGATTCTACAAGCTCAAGGAGATTAAGTTGCAGTGGAACTTTTTTGCCACATCACATGGTAAAGGGGAGCATGACGGGGCTAGAGCTGTCATCAAAAGAATATTGACGAGTGAAATGCTTAAAAGGGACAGCACACCCTTAAGGAATTCTGAAGATGTTGTCAACTTTCTCAATTCTTATTTCAGCTGCAAACAAACTTCAAAGGAATGCAACATACAAAGGTATTAGTTTTATTCCATAGTGTTGAGTAATTTTATATTGAAATTATTTCTTACACCCAAAACCATTTATTTTAGGTTCTTCTGGCTTGTTAAGTTGGGTGGTGTGAACAGAGATTTGCCATATGAATGTGATACTTTAGCAGGTACAAAAAAAGATTCACACACTTACTGCCAAGATAGGCCAACTGAAATGGCACATAGGCATCTCTCATGCTTTTGCAGATTTTGTTGGAGAGAATTATGGTCTAAATGTAGACATGCATCTCGGCTTGGAGATTATTCATTGTCAACCTTGATTCTTATGGTCTTCGAGTAGGAGTCTCCTGTCCACCATGTGCAGTATGAGGGGGACAATCAATGGAAAGCAGAAATGGTTGAAGTAGGTGATAACTTTGTTGTGAATGCAGAGGAAGGAAATGATGAGAATGTGCATTTTTGGATAATCAAGTGCACTGAACCTAAGCACATTGTGCAACATGCATTTAAGGACTATTGGGGCTCTAAGTTCAACAGGCAGGAGGTTATCTTGTCAGGTAAGTATTACAAGTTCATCGGAGATGGTAAGTATGAGCTGTTAGACAATATGCCTGATGCAACTTGCTATACACACCTTGTAGTTTGTGCAAAGGTTGAATTGCAGGCTGCACATGGTGAGAAGGGTGTGTTCTGCCTCTCAGATGATGCACATGAGCAGATTATTGAATATTTGCCTCCTCCTTCATCCGAGGCACTCGTTGCCAGCCCTAGTACAGAGGAGGATTCATGCAGTGAAGTGAATCCATGCATAAATGTTAATATAACATTGTAAACTTGGGCAACTGTCTCTTCTATCTAAATAGTGAACCATATGGTTCATGTGTTGTTTCAGCCTTCTTTTTCTATCAATAGTAACAGAACCATATTGTAACCATTGTTTCAACCATTGTTATAAAAAATTTAAAGTGTTTTAATATCAAGTGTTTCAATATTGATCAAGTGTCTTCCTTTCTCTTGCTTTTCTTGTTTGGTGCCCGGATTGTCAACTGCCTGTATGGAACAGGTGTTCAATGAAATGAACAAGCGCTTAAGTAATGAAGTTTTACAAGTAAACAAGTCCATTATTTTCTATCATCCTAGATCAGTTGTATAATGTTTAGGTGTGTTGATAAATAATGTTTAAGTGTCTTCATTATTTCATCAAGTGATGTTGTTTAAATATTTCGAGTTCAATAACTTGTGTTTTTGTATTGAGTTCAATAACTTGTGTGTTTATATTGTCTTGTTTGTGTTTGTAATTTAAACAGTTCAAAACTTGTGTACTTGTGTTCAATATTTAGTGTTTAATTGCATGTTCAAAGTGTTCAATTCAGTATTTGTAGTGTTTGTCTCGTGTTTCAAGTATTCCATTGTAAACAAGTATTCAAGTAAAAAAGGCTAACCCTCAAAGTTTCAGCACATTTAACCTGTTGCAAACCACATATTCATGAAGAAGACTGCTCACAAATTGCTAAAAGCTCACGTAAACAAGTATTGAAGTAAAAAATGCTAACCCTCAAAGTTTCAGCACATTAAACCTGTTGCAACCCACATATTCATGAAGAAGACTGCTCACAAATTTGAAAACCATAAATATTGCATTCATTTACAAGGCATTTACATTGTGAAAGGTTCAAGCTTTCTGCCTTTACAAAATAGGCAAGTACAAAATCATTGACATAGTGTCAATGGATTGACATTCATCCTGTACAAAAAAAAACATTGTAGTTCATGTGCATTTAAAAAGGGATCTTCACTCTGTATATTAGAAACATGAAACTGAATTAACATACACATAGATGTAGTTGCAAGATCAATAAGTTACAAACTTGGCAAGTGTAAAGAGATCTTCTTCTGTTTAACAAACTGTTCCAGTGTCATGGCTTCTTCATCACTGTCATCATCACGAGGGCAGCAACAGATGGAATTGAAGGTACTGCAACTCGAACAGGAACAGGAAGAGATGGAATTGAAGATGCTTGAGCTAAAGGGGCTTCAACTAACGGTATTACAACTTCAAGAGGAACATGAAGAGATGCAAATGAAGGAGCTTGCACTAAAGGTACAGTGGCTTCCACCTGTGCTGGAACTAAAGGTGCTAGAACTAGAGGTGCTGCAATTACAGGGGCGGTTGAAGGTGCTGGAAATGATGGTGCATCAGCAATTGAAGGTTGTATAGAAGCAATTGTAGATGCTGCTAGTTCAAACCACAAATTTGCAATCTGGCTAGAGTTGAAGGACTCAGCTTGGTTGCTTAAAGTATCATCTAGCAGCAGAAAATGAGAATCAATATCTGCAAATTAATAGCACATTATTATTTGAAATGAAATGTAGCACATGTATACCTGTGGGAGCATCCTGTTGTAGGTTCTTCTTAGAATCCTTTGGCACTTCTTTGGCAGGTGTATTCTCCCCACATTTTTTTTTGGTAACCACTGGCTGCTTACTTTTTGGTCCAGCCTTCTTTGTACTCTTTGGCTTATCTGTAAGGTAAGTAAGTTAGAAATACAAACAAAAATAACATTATTTTATCGCTAGAACACTCACCAGAAACTGCAGATACATGCTCACGTGCATTCCATTTACTAGATCTACCTTTACGAACATTAGGGAGTTTCTTTTGTCCATCTTCTTCTACAATTGGTAAGGATTCTATTAGTATTGGTGCAGGTTCAACTTCAGAAATCCGTGGACCTGTTTGATCCTTAGAAGCTACAAGATAGCATGTTCTTCTCCCTTCCTTTTCCTCTTAGCATCAACTGCAAAAAATACAAGGCTGTAAGGTTTATAAACTGCAATTAATATACACATTTATCAACATACTAACCTTTCTTGGGTGATGTCATAGATCTTGTTATACGTCTCTTGACCTTCACAGGTTCAGGTTCAGAGACTTGATCATCCTCTATGTCTTCATCGTCTTCTTCATGAGCAAGAGGTTCTTACTTACTCTTGTTGCTAGGTAAGAAATCCAGCTAGCCAAGCTCAACATATAATTCTGTAGGCACTTCACTCTTGCAAACTATGCAAAGAAGGTTCTCCATACAAACTTGGAAACAAAACAAGTGATACTTGTGTCCACAATTCAATTCAACACGTAATGTATAATCTAGATTGAAATCAAAACCACATACTTGACAACCAGAAAGAAGATTAATCACTGTCACCTTACCAGAACTCGGTCTAATAATGCTTCTGCTAGCATAGTGCTCATGAAGGTGCTGCAAATTTTTAGCCTTCTCTTTGTATTCAGAAAAATCTAACATTTTGGCCTGCAAGGCATTGTTCAAATCTGTTAACTTCTCCTCCATTGCTTTACTATTGTCAGCCTGTTTTTTCCTTTTCAGAATTGTGAGCAAAGACAAACCAAGCTTAGATTCATCATCAGAAAGCTTAGCAATAGCATTATCCTCCTCTGGAAAGTCTTCAACCAAAAGCTGAATATCAAGTTTAACATTTTTAATAGACTTGGAAATAGAGGTTGCAGCCTTATCAAAACCTGCAGATTTCTAATTTTCTCAACTTCAACCTCTTTGATTTGCTGCTGCAGAGACTTAATGGAATCTTCAAAAGCTAAATAGTCAGCTTCTAAATAAGAAACACCCGTTATGAATATTCTCCAAAGTAGTGTCTACTTGATCTGTTTTTTTTTTTTTTTTTTTGTTCCTGTTTGAAATCTCAATTCTTTCAAAAGCAAAGATAGCCCAATCCAACAAATACTTACTTGGGTTCGATTCAGCTCTTCTGGTGTGCTGCCAAGCAAATGCACGGGCAAAAATAGTTCTGGCCTCATTGTTTTTCAAACCATCTTGATAAACCCTATTAATCAAATCCTTCAGACGATGTTCAAACTCTGGCCTAATTGCTGATGCTTTTATCTTGTTGTCTTTCTTCACTTCCCCAATCCAAACTGTCAAAAAATCACCCCTGGTGCAATCTGCCCAAGTTATAGTGCTTGGATCCTTGCCCTCATTGCACAAGCCACAATATTCTACAAACTGCTGGACTGTGTAAGCTTTCTTCATCTGCAAAGCAAGCATCAGAAAAGTTAGGCGATTCAACTTAAAAAAGAACAAAACAAATAAATCTTGATTCTTGAATCTTTCTTAACTTCAAAGACAAACAGAAAAATCAGGAAGCTAAACACACAGACATGGAGTTTTACATCTTGTATGGTAGGCGGCTTGCTTGGTTCTTTGTCGAGACGCCGATCTTCAACTAAATCCTCTACAGGGTTTGTACCCAGCTGCAACATCATAGCAGGCATGGCAATTATGAGAAAGTACCAGTGATTCATTGGCAGCTAAAGTTTATAGCTCTGGCCTCAAATCATAGCATGAAATCATAGCTCTGGCTTCACGCAGAAAATGTGCGCCAAAAGGATTTTAGGGTAAAGCAAGAACGCAATGAAAAAAAAGGGAGGGAAAAAAAAGGAGGGAAAGAAAACTTCTTTGGGGGGGGTGCTGAAGGGGTGCTTGTCATGCGCATTTTTGTCCCCCAATATTGTGCTTTCACCCACATGTAAGCTTTGCAACTTCAACCAGGGTAATAACTAGGGAAGCTCAATATCTCCGCCAGCATCAATATGGAATCACAATCTTCTTGAACTCTCCTTCAACCAAGGGAATTGGCAGTTACAAGGAGGACGACATGCAAAGGAAACTTGATCCAGTGACAATTTGCAAATGAAGAAGAAGCTGCCTGGGAAATCAAAGAGGACATGAAGAGGAATTTCTCCATTCAAATTTCTAAACCAAACAGACATCATGTCTAGGAAATGTGCTTCTAGACTTAAAACTTGTGATATGCCTAAATTTTATGACCTTCTGTTCTTTTGGATATTTTTCTTAATAAGGTGTTATTTTTGCCTAATTAGAATTTTTTAGATGATCTTGTTGCATTAATAGTAACGATGCCGAGGATGACATCCATCTTCTTTAGACAGGAAAGTGTAACACTAGAAAAGGCCCCGTGACTCAATATCCAAAAATCCCCTCTTAACTTGTAAGCTAGGACCATGGCATTAGCATACGCTGAAGTTAAATGGTCTAACCCTCTTTCTCTCTCTATCTCATGTGTGCCCCGTTGGATAGTGCAAGGTTCGGACTCACATTGTTCACTTAAACATGGTTCATCCCATGTGTATAGGCGCGGTGCGTTTCATGAATATCTTTTCTACCAAGGGAAAAAAATTTCTTCGATATGTTTTTCATCAAGGTATGTACTATAGAGAACTAAAAGGGAGATTCGACCAAAAAAAAAATAAAAATCATCTAGTGTGAACCAAACCTCAAATCTATTCTAAATATGTGGCAAAAACTGACTGACTAATATTGTCTAAATATTGTTTGAAAAAACGTGAACAGGAATATATGTAGTTGCCAAGAAAGCATTTGCCCCAAAGTTACGATACAAACGATACAAAAACAGGGGCCAGCAAAGGGGTAAGAAATGAAAAGATGGCACTAACATTTTGACTTACAAAGCCTTGTACTTATCGATATTAGGTAGGTTTGCAAAGGTATATGTTCTTGCATAAAGATTTTGGAATAAAGTAGAAATTCTTTATGCTTTTATAAAGTCAACATAAGAATTTATAAAAGCATCATAAAATTTCATTCCAAATTTTTAGCAGACCTGGTGACGCCACTCGCGGCTCCACCAGGTCAGCTAAAAATTCTGGAATGAAATTTTAAGCTGCCTAGAATTACGTCTTCTAAAGTATTGCATCTTTTCTACAACTTGCCAAAAAGACCCCACCCATGGAGTATGCATCCTTGTATATAGGCTTGCCATTCTAGTATAGCCTGGACATTAGGTCACCCATCTTGAAATGACCTGCCATCCCAATACAAAAGGAGTCACGTCTCATCCATGGCACGTAAAAACAGGTTAGGTTAAAATCTGCTTTGTTCTCCAATCTGCGACTGCCACGTGGCCAACTTTCAAAACCTGAATGTGATAAAACTTTAGGTTTCTTGGCGGCTGCATTTCTTGGCGGCAGCATACAACATCGAAGATCAGATTTACCTTCAATTACTCTCGATTCTGAAAGTTTACCCAGCATTCCGAGCAATTTATCCACCATTCCGATCAGTTCACCCAGCATTCTGAACAAATTTACTGCCCACAGAACTTAACCTAACCTGTTTTCACGTTTCAAGAACGGCCATTTAGCTTGCATTCCAGCGTCGGCGTTGCTGACATGCTGGAATGCAAGCTAAATGGCCGTTCTTGTATACATGAAGCCGTGCAATAGGCATGGATCCACCGTTTCAGCATTGGCTCTCCCATGCTAGCTCAGTGGGAAATTGGTCACTTTTATCTAGGCTCCCAGCTTCTAGGGTCGATGGCATAGTATTGCCGACGCAAGAAGGGTATCTCTATGCCCCTTCCACATAACCTCTTTGCCTGTATATATCCAACCTTCATGTTAAGATATGGCCTCGCTCAATATGTGGTATTTCAATGTACAGTGGCAGTTGACCGGTCAATAGGAACATAGAACAAACAAAAATATCTGCAATCAATGTGAAGATTTGAAGTTAATGTCAGGTGACTAGGAACAAAACTTCAAATGGGAAGATGCGATGTTAATATCAATTGACTAAGGCATGAAGTTTTGCTAGATGACCAGAAACAAGTGTCCAAATGGAAAGATGAGATGTTAATATCATTTGAATAGGCGTAAAGTTTTGCTAGTCTTCAAGTTGTGTTGGAATGGATCATGGGACACTAGGGTAAAGTTTTGCTAGTGTTCAAGTTGTGTTGGAATGGATCATGGGACCCTAGGTAGGTAGCCACCCGGGGGTCAACATTGTTTATAATCTGAGTTCCACATCATTAGGAACAATGGTTCATGGGACACTAGATAGCTACGTATACAGAACGGCCCTAGCCATTCTTTGGCCTAGGAAATCAACGCCGTTAGGTGGAGGGCTCTTTGACGGGGTCAAAAAATGGCCCTGAGGACCATTTGGCTGACGCGAAGGATGACCAGGACATTTTGAGCCATAGATCATTGCCACGAGGACCGTTGAGATTTTATTTGTTGCAAAATGTTGAGAATGTAAACCAAGCAATGGAATGTCAAAAATACGCGAGGTTCACGAAAAGAATTGTTGACACGTGTCACAATTATATTGGCTTAAAAATGATGAAAATGGCCTGGCCATCCTTTACTTACGTGGTCAAAGAGGAGACCGGGCAATTGTTCATAATCTTAGTTTCAAATCATGGACAAATTCCTTGCGAATTCTTGGCAAAAAACATGACCAACCTGTACTTCTAAGAGATGGATGGCGATTTTTTTATTTTTGTATTTATATTTATTGAATTGGATTAAAGAAATTTTTTATTATATATAATTATTTAATGAGGTGGGAGGATGTGGCGGATGGGGCGTGGGATAGTCTTACCCTGGATTGGGGGATCCCGGAGGTGTGATCCCGGAGGACAGGATCCCCAGAGGGCGTGTGATCCCGGAGGGCGGGATCCCCTTACTGCGCAGTAACTGCGAAAAAAAAAAAAGCCCTTTACATCAAAAATCAGCCAAGTTTTCTTATGCTTTTTTCTTCGCCGATCCTCCATGGAATCGGCTGGGGTTTGTGCGAGGTTGGTCGGAATGGGCTTGAGAAGAGCTGTAGTTTGATACCAAGGAGGAAGAGAGGGCAGCGCCGCTGCTATCAGCAAGCAAAAATCCGGCCAAAAAATGGCCCTAAACTGCGCAGTCACCTTTTAACTGCGCAGTTAACAGTGGGATCCTGTCCTCCGGGATCACACGTCCGCCGGGATCCCGTCCTCCGGGATCACACCTCCGGGATCCCCCAATCCAGGGTAAGACTATCCTACGCCGGCGGATGTGGGAACCATGTTGGGAAGGGTCCAAACATGAAGAAGTCCAAAAGAGACACTTGAAATTAACACAAGGTCCGAAATGCACACTTGACCGTCGATAGGTGGGCGAAATCTGAGCCGTCGATCCGATTCCTGAATATTATGTACCCATCTTCGTAGTCTTTCCTTCACGTTGCCCTTGTCTGTGCAGAGCTCTGCCTGAGACCGTGCTCATCCAATTTTTTACAGATTTCTAGGCCCCCTTTGTCTGCCCAGAAAGATTTCTCGCCGATCTTTTGCAGTTCTTGTCCCTCTGTTGCATGATCTCATCATCAAACCCATTAAATCCCATCGCACAGAGCTGTAAATGCATCCTTCTTTCGCCTTTAATGCTCTGCGATTCCACACAGATTGTTAACAGAATGAAATCCGGTTTCTCAATCCATCTTTGTGCTTTGTGGATCTGATTTCTGATTTTATAGTTTTGTTTCTTGATCCAAGAAGGTTCTTCTTCGATGAGTCCGGGATTTAGGCGATATCCGATATATTCTTTTTCATTTCTGTTGGCGGTTCGTGCAAATATAAATTGCTTGGTTTAATCTTCTATTTTAGCATCGGCTTCAAAGGGGTTTATAAAGATCGAGGCCCTAAATCAGTTTTTGTGTCAAGTTAGTCAAGATTCTAGATATTTGAAGGTTTAGGGATGTTCTCAAAGGTTCCTCTGGGCGGTAGCGGTTATTATCAGAAAGGAAATGGCAAAAAGGCCGCAGTAAAATCTGCTTCCGAAATCAGAAACATCAGAAGTGGCCCGGTAGGATGGGGCTTAGATTCTCCTCTGTTTAGGCAGCAAAAACAGAATCCCCAAGTCCGATTTGGGTATTGGTTATTATGTGGAGCATTAGACAGGGGAAGTGCTTCAATACGAGATAATCTCTTGCCAGGCACAGGAATTTTTGCAGATGATCTTCACAGAAAGCTTAAGGCAGTGAAAAGGGTTCAAAACCAAAAGGGGGAAGATCAGAACAGGGGAAAAAAAGTACACAAATGGAAGCATCTGTTGAGAAAGATTACATCGAGCTCTAAATCGGCACAGAATGGATGTTGTGTGCAGCCCTGCCGGACTAATCCATTAAATGATTATGAAGAACCTCCTCTGTACAAGGATGCTGGGTATGAAGAGAGTTTTCAAAGGGCAGAAAAACAGTACTGGAAACAGAAACAGATCTTAAAAGCCTCTGTAAGGGCTGCAAAATCGGCAGAAACTGGATTTAAGCAGGATGGATTGAATTCGACAGAAATGTGCGATCGTTCTGTAAATTTTGATTTGGGTGCTTCCAACGAATCCAATTCCGTTGAATCCTTCAATCTGCCCCCGCTGTGGCGGAGAAGATTGGTCTCGCCTCCTGCTGCTCTACAGATTCAAAAGGCTGTGATGGCCGGAATGGGAAGATCTTCTAGGCATCAAAGACGTACTTCCTAGAAACGTTTTACATTTTTTTGTTTCTTTGAAGAAGAAACTTTGTGTATATGACTAAGGCTTTTCTTCTTGCAACGAAGAAAATGTAAACACTAGGTAAATATGTGATATTTCTAGTGCATGAAAGAAGAATTTCATTGGAATTCTAATGCACCCTCTGTTCAAACTTTACTAATGCTTTGAATCTACAATTGGTCTATTGGAATGATCTGTATTATGAATAGTTACACATTTGTAAGTACAGAATATAGTTTAATAGTTACACATTTGTTAGTACATTTGTTAGTACAAATATAGTTTAATGTAGTGATTGTGTTGTAGAAAACGATTTAGTATTATTAAGCACTTTTGCAAGATAAGTATTTTCTATTATCACTACTAGTGTGATGGCTACTTTTGAACAATCCACATTATCAATCACACGTTTTAATTTTTTTGTTATACTATATTTGTTTATTGTCGTTTATTTTATGTACGCATAGAGGAATGGAGGTTGGTCCTCCATTTCGAGTTCGCAAGTGACCCGTTCTCGGTGTTTAGAGGTGGGGGCCCGCGATCGATGTTAGCCGTGAGGGGGTCACTTGCAAACCGGGAATGGAGGTCCAACCTCCATTTCTAGATTAAGGGAGCTTTTTTGAACAAACAAAGCAAGAGCTGGTAGTGCTTTTGTAGAGCTTTCGCAAGATCTAGCAGAGTTTGATAGATTCAATAGAGTTTTAGCAAGATGTTGTGAAAAACTTGCAAAAAACGACCTGGTTCTGCGGCAGTAACAACTCTAAAATGAGAAAGGCTTGAAAGCTACCTGTATAATTGTAATGCAAAATGGGTTTAGCTGACTTCCATTCTTTTTTTTTTTTTTTTTTTTTTTTTTTTTTTTGGAGGCAAGGTGACACCATGAAGGTGCCATTTTTTATATTATCAGAATAAAAGAGTACATGCATCAACAATATGGGAAGTTACTACAGGAGCATACCTCAACATCTTCGCTTCCCATAAGCTATGCTTATTCAGAACTCCTTAAGAGTTAGATTGGAAATATTTTAGCAACTCAGATAGCCCTGTTATGGCTTGGTAAAATTAAGCACAAAAACTTTCACAAATAACAGAAAATATACCAGATAAAGAGACATGTTTTTGTAGAAAAGCCTGCCACACTGATCCAAAGAGTCGCCATCGCTCCACGCCCTCTACGATCCGGTGGTCCCAGCACTAAGAGGGATCTTGATGCAATGCTTTGCATTGTTGGGAAAATACGGTCATCCTCAAGTTGGCTAGGCTTAGAACAAGCCCAAATTACCAAACTCCTCTCTAAAGTCCGGTGCATAATATATCTCCAAGATTTGGATGTCCCTAGCTCGGCATTATCATCACAATCCGTTCTGTAAATCCAATCACAAAGAACTAACTCGAATATAACAAACTTGAGGCTTCCAGAGAATTCTCAAGATTGCAAACTGTCATGGAACCTTTAGCCACAAAGCCCAATCCACGAGCATCCCTAGATAGACTTAAATAAAAATATTCTCCAACAGGATCACATTCTGGAGGAATTTCTTTCTTTCTCAAGATTGCAGTTCATGTAACCTCCCGAACAAAGAATCTACTGCATTTCAAGATCTAGAGGGATAGGATACCATGTCCTTCAGTCTGCAAATACAATCTAAAACTCTTTGCCAGTAAAAGAGTGTGAAAGATAAAGGAAGAACCTATGATGCCAGACCTGCTCCAAAATATACACGAAGAACTCAAAGAAGATTATGCCCTACAAGGAAAACCCGTCTCCCGGTCGACCCAGATCCAAGAAAGACCTCTTGAAATCTGCAAGAAACTGATTCTTTGCAGCATAATCAGACCTTAGAGAAATGCATCATCTTCAACCAGCTGTGCCGAAGCGTCATAAGGATCTCCTGCCTGGCTCCAGAGAAACAAGAAAAATCGCATTCCACCGCAGCAGTACCGACTTGGAGAGGCGGCAAGAAGCCGCCTAAACCTGCCGCCCTACCTGCGCCACCGCTTTTTCCTCCTGCTCCTACCTCCAGGTGACTTCCATTCTCAAGTGTAGGCAATCCCACGTGGCAGCACAATATTTCTCACCACTCAAAAAATGTGTCCCTATTTCTATTTTATAATATTTGATATCTAAGACTTCAATATATTATTTTTCACTACATATGGGTGTGGGTGTTTGGGGGGGGTACCCAGTCCACATGGCCACCCTCTCGAGGTGTTTTTGGTGGGTTCGTCTAGGTGGGGTCTTCTGTCGACCAGAATGTAGCCCCCTCTTGAGGTCCATAAATATTCTGACCGCGTTCCAAAAAGCCCGAGCAAACCTTTGAAATTCAGTAGCTTCAATGCATGCAAGCTTGAATTGGCAGGCATATCACGCTACTTTATTCGAAATGGAGTGGATTAGAATTTTGAAATTGTTTGAATTTGCTTCCAATCGAAAAATCCCATACATAGTGCTTCGTGGGAACCATGGCGCTTACATGATCGAACAGGATCCATGACAATTCCAAGTCTATCTGTGTCCCTGCTGGGTCCAAGAGGGTTAGGGCAAAATGTCAAAGGAAGAGGAGGACGAAGCATCTTACCCCAAACAAAACTCAGGCCATGAGGACTCCTCCATCGAAGAGAGGCCAATGGACAGAACAACAGATGCTGGACATCCGGGAAAAGGTCATACCTGACTCGACAATAAGGGACTGGCAATATGGACATAACAAATAACATATAACTACCACTAATTAATACAAACCATTGCATTTAATACATTTAAATTAAAATCCCCCTGAAACCCCCTTTGGTTTGGGTGCATATTCACACGGGGGGTTACTCCGGGCAACGAGAGCTGTCGGATGGGCATATTTGCCCTTTATTCTAAGATCTGGACCGTACATAGCGATCCTCGTTTAATAGGTACACATTTGTTAATACGAATATTTAATAGGTACACATTTGTTAGTACGAATATAGTTTAATGTAGTGATTGTGTCGTAGAAAATGCTTTAGTATTAAGCACTTGGAAAATTTACCAAAATAACCTTAATTGTTGACTTATTTCCCAAAAAACCCTTCGTATTTTTGAAATTCTCAAATTGCCCTTAATTCTTAGGTATTTCCCCAAAAAGCCCTTTCTATGCTAAAAATTATCAAAAAGCCATGCAACTTTCCGAATTCACAATAGATTATTATTTTTACAGATGGAATGAAAGAGTAACAAATGGATTTGACAGATTTGTGGCTCTGGTATAAAAGTTAGCAATGCAGTACAACAGATCAGCAAATGAGTGATTACAGTGATCCCATACATGGCAACAGCATCAAAAGAAGATAGATAGATAGAGAGAGTGGACTAAAGACCCGTCTTTTTGATGCAATAATAGTAAGTATCTGCAGAAATAACCCAGGTGGAGTCCATCTTGAGATGACTCATCAGAATGTTGCTGTGTATTGGAGGATCTAAATCTGTGACAAGCTGAGACTTTGGATGATCGCTATCATGCACATGCAAATTAGAATTGCCAAATTGTTGTCCATCGTCTCCCCAGCCTTGCAAATTAGAATGATTATGGAGCTGTGTGCTGGAGAACTACTGGCATGCAGATTGTAGTACTAAACCAGCAGCATTAGTAAGGGATTGCAATAAACTTACCGCAGCTGCAGCAGACCGCCTTAGAATCAGCAGCAGACCGTGGAATCAGCAGCAGACCGCCTTGGAATCAGCAGCAGACGCTATGGTTCGTAACTTTGTATGGGGTGGCAATGAGGAGGGGGCGGTTGTCAAGGTGGCCTGGTGGAAATGTGTGCGCCCCAAAGCTGCGGGGGGACTCGGTTTCTTGGACCTCTCGCTCCATGGCAAGGTCCTGTTGTCCAAGTTCGTGTTTGCGATCCTGGAGAATGCGCTTGATTCCTCGGGCCTGGTCTTACTTCATCAGTCGCTATCTCACTCGATTATTTTCCGTAAGCCGTTCGTCCCTGTGCGGCTTCCATGGGCGTTATTTGTGGATATCAGGCCATATGTTAACGCCTCTCCCTTCCTGAAGGGGCTCTTGCGCGCCTGGGAGCAGGTCCGCCCGCTGTTTGCCATCGACGCCGTCAGTAGTATTCAGTTAGATGCATCGCCATGGTGGATCCCGCTCGGCCCTGGTGCTGCACCTCAGGTGCTGGCCGCATCCGTCGATCCCCGGGTCCAGCGCAGCATAGCATGGGGTTCTGGCAGTGGGGGAGTGGTATAGTGACGGGCAGCTTGCACCCTGGCAGCTTTTCTGCCACAAGTTCCGACTTCAGGAACGGGACTGCGCTATTTGGGCACGGATGGCTAATGCTCTACCGCTGAATCCCCCGCCGGCGTCAGGGCGGGTGTGGAGTTGTCATCCAAAAGTTGATCCCTCGAATTTCGTGAAGTCCTGCTATGAGCTTTTGGCTATTCAGGATGAGCTGCCTCCCGCGGACGGCTGGAGTCTCCCAGTGCCAGGAGATGACTGGGGCAACATTTGGAGGTGGGTGTGGAACATAATCTCGCCCCTCAAGATTCGGGTGCTGCTATGGCAGATAGTGCACCGGTCCCTGAGGGTGAACACGTGGGTGCACAGGATCAATCCGCAGATCAGCGACAGATGTCCAATGTGTGTGCTGCCTGTGCGGAGACCCTAGAGCATTGCATGTTTCTCTGCGCGGACATTCAGCCAGCGTGGCAGTGGGTCCAGCGCCTCTTTCACACCTCGCTTCAGAGTCAACAGGTTCTGTTGGGGGTGTATCCTCGTGGATGGTCCCAGCCTCAGAGTCTGGCCTTCCATTTGTGTAAGGCGTGGTTAGTGTGGCTCATTTGGAAGCGTCGGCGCATGAAGGTCTTCAGGAATAAGGAGATGCAGCCCCGAGTTTTGATCCCGCAATTAAGGTACAAACTATATCTCTCTTACCTGGTGTCTCCTCGGAAGGAGCAGTTCAAGGCAGCGGTCTGGGAAAAGACCCTTTTCATTGTAGATAGCATTGACAGATTTATCCCATGAGTTGTAGGTAGGTATATGTGATGTGTGGGTGCTCGCTCATGTTTGGGCAGGGGTACCCTAGTATCGCTCTTCTTGTACTTACTCTATATTAATATTACGTAATTTCATCCTTCAAAAAAAAAAAATAGAAAAAAATCCTTAAACTGACATTATGGCTGACGCTACAACTGACTCTAAGCTCTGTCGTTTAAACGTCAGAATTAGCATTAGAATTTAGCATCAGTTTTGCAGCAGACATAGAGTCATGATTAGAGTCAACCGTAGTGATAGAATTAGAGACAACTCTACCATTAGCATTAGAGCTAACATTAGAGTCAACCATATTGTTAGAATTAGAGTCAACCATAGCGTTGGAATTAGAGACATCTTTACCATTAGCACTAGAGTCAATATTAGAGTCAACCATAGTGTTAGGATTAGAGTTAACTCGACCATCACAATTAGAGTCACAATTAGAGTCATTCATAGTGTTAGAACTAGAGTAGGCACTATCATCACAATTAGAGTCAAAATTTAGGCAGCCTTAGCATCAGTTTGAGGGTCAGAAGTAGCATCAGAATGAGTATTACAATTAGAGTCAGAATTTTGGCAGCCTTAGCATCAGTTTGAGGGTCAGAAGTAGCGTCAGGATGAGTATCTATAGCGTTAGAATTAGAGTCAGTCAATATGTCACAATTAGAGTCAGTTCTAATGTCAAGGTAGAAGGCGTTTTTTGAGTTGGTAATAGCGACATCTCATGCATCAGTCCTTGAGTCAGCCCCTACATCAATTCGCGACTCAATTATCCCGCTTCCTTTTTTTAGTCACATTGATTAAATTAAAGGGACGATCGTTTAAGTTGTAAATTTATACCTTATAAATTAAAGATAATTGAAACACATTTTGAAACTACTTTAATTATATATTACTATTGCTACAAGAAACCATAAAATATAAGCAGCAAAATTCATAGTATTGATAAAGGAACAAATACTTTAAAATGATTTCATACAACAAGAATCATAACAATTATTTCAACGTAAATCACCAAAGTTTTCAGATATATTGAAACTAGTAGCAAAAGGTATTGTATGAACAGATGCAAGACACTATATCCAAGTAGAACATAACAAAAGGCATCTTATCATTTCATATAGTCAACTAGAAGTAGAAAAAGTAGTAAACTTGCTCAACATGGCTATAAAATTTTCAGATATCCCAAATAGACATTCTGGCCATAGCATACCGCAGCTTGAGCAACAATTTTGATCAGTTTCAAACCGTAACATCACCATATGCAGGGATAAGTTTGGCTACCTGCATGTCAACCATTCAAGGATAGTGTAATCTCAAAAGAACAAATTTGGCTTAACGCCCTTCAACATATTTTTAGCAATGCAAAATAAAACTAAGTTAAATAAACAGTAGACAATTAGTGCAACCCAATTATGGGGCAAATGTAAGGGCAAATATTAAGATAATACAAACCAAACTATTATGAGCTATATTACTGTCAGCATTTAAACATGGAGCTTCAACAACTTTTGTCCTTAAAAACTAGCATTATCTTCAGGATAGATGGCATCTAGAGAGAGACACATGCAAGGATAGCACCTGTTCAAGATGAAACAAAGGAGCTGATGTTAGGCTTTAAAAATTTGCCTAAAAAGAGAGCATTGGATGAATAAATTTAAATATCCAAGGACTGGTACTTGAAATCTATGGGAAGATAGACAAAATCGTAAGCCGAAGATGGTTCGTTCAGGTCCATTACTTGCCTATTCCAGTGCATACAATGGTTGTCAAGCAGATTGAGAAGCATCTGTTGACTGCACACAAAACATAGATGAACAAAATTGACTAGGCAATAGTGATTAATTGCACTAGCACTAGTTATTCCAATACAAATTTAAACCTGAATAATGCAATAGTAGTGCTTTAAAAAACCATGTTAACTATTGCATTCTTAGTGAATAATGGAAATAGTATGAAACAAGTTCAATGGTCAGTAAACACTGTAGTAATGAAAATCAGTTAAACATTCGATAGCCCAAGCATCAGCATCCGGCGTCACAATACATCCGCTGTCAATCTCGACCTGTTAAAAACATCCTTCTTCATTTTTTATTTCATTGATCCGGCCGATAAGCCGGACCGAGCTCTTCAGCTGTGGCCGGAATGGCAAGTTCCAGAGTTCTATCTTTTCTATGTCAATAAGGTATTGGACCGAATGCAACCTTACTAATTTTAACTTCAAATAAGATAAGACCTTTGCATCAATAATAGGCACTTATCTATAGACGACCATTGCATGCATAAATATCATCCTTAGAAATATATTGCATCAACCTTTTTCGATCCTATAGGTTTATCTTATAAGCCCCCTTGAATCTTATGATCATGGTCACATATAACCATGATTATAGTCAAGCTCCACTGTGACTTTAGCTCAAGTAATTTCACAGATCTCAACTTCTATCTTCAAATTTTGATGGCAACAGTAAACAATGCTATGACATGATTACAACTTCTTCATTTCCCCTTCATGTCATAGCAGTACAGTGTATTCTCTGCCTGAGTAAGATAAACCTGTATTCTTGCAGAGCTTTTGTTAGAATATCAGCCAATTGATTTTCTGAGTTTACATAGACAGGCTTGATCATTCCTTTTCCTACCACTTCTCTTATAAAACGCAATTCCAGCTCAATGTGTTTGGATCTTTCATGTAACAATGGATCCTTAGACATTGCTATACAGCTTGTATTATCACACCATAGTAGTGTTGGCTGATCCTGCATAACTCCAAGCTCATTCATTAGTCTTCTCTCCCAAACTAATTCTTTATCAATTAAAGTTGCTGAAGCATACTCTGCTTCAGCACTGGACATTGCAATGGAGCTTTGCTTTTTACATTTCCATGCCACAGGAGCTCCACCCAGAAATATCACATAGCCAGAGGTGGATTTCCTATTGTCTAAATCCCCTCCCCAGTCCGCATCACAGTAAGCATTAAGCTTCAAGTCTTCTGTGCTGAAGGTTATTCCACAGTACATTGTTCCTTTTAGATACCTGAGCACTCTCTTGGCAGCAATCTAATGCTCTTTTCCAGGAGCATTTAAGTATCTGCTTAGCATATGCTATGTATGCTATATCTGGCCTAGAATAATTTGCAACATATGCTAAACATCCAACCAGGGACCTGTAAGGAGTATTTTTCATCTCATTTCTTTTTGCATCTGTTTTTGGACATAATTGCATGGAGAGTTTTCTTCCTGGTACTACAGGAGTTTTGCAAGTCTTGCAATCTTTCATTCTGAATCTTTCTAACATTGACTCTATCTATCCACTTTGTGTCAGTGTTAGCTTCTTATTTTTCCTGTCTCTGTGAACTTCAACTCCTAAGAACTTTGCTAATTCACCGAGATCTGTCATTTGGAATCTTTGATTCAAGATTTGCTTGCATGTCTCCAGAACCTTCATGCCTTTTGAGATCATGATGTTGTCATCAACATATAATGCAATAATGCACCACTCATCTCTAGCCTGAAATTTGTACAAATTGCCATCATTTTTGAGTTTGCAAAATCCTTGGTCCCTGAGATAGGTGTCCATGCATTTATACCATTCTCTTGGAGATTGTTTAAGGCCATAAACAGCCCTGTTTAGTCTCCAAACTTTATCATTACCCCCTTCAAAACCTGGGCCTGTCTCATATATATTTCTTCCTCTAATTTTGCATTCAAAAATGCAGTATTTACATCCATATGATGTATCTCTAAGTCTTTTGCATTTGCAATGGATAAAAGCATTCTGATACTATTCACTTTAACTAAAGGTGAGAAGATCTCCTCATAGTCTTCTCCCTTCTTCTGCGAAAATCCCTGGGCCACAAGGCGAGCCTTGTATTTGGGTGTAATACCATCTGCTCCTGTTTTAATTTTGTAAAGCCATTTGCAGCCAACAACATTTCTATTTTATGGCATATTTGTGAGCTCATATGTCTCAGTTCTTTTAAATGAAGCCATTTCATCTTCCATGGCTTTCATCCATTTGTCTTTGTCAATAACATTTATTGCCTCAGAATAGTTTCTAGATACTCTCAAATCTGAGAGCGTTAAAATTTCAAACAGGTCATATAACTCGCCTCTTTGGCCTGCCAACCTTTTGCTTCTGCCATGTACATCTCTCCCAAGGTCCCCTTGTTGCTCTTCAATATTTTCTTGTAACTTTTCCACTTCAGTTCTCCTTTTCGTTTGTTCTGTCACCAATTTGTTTTGATGGAGGCCTTCATGTTCAACCTGCACATGCTCAAAAGGGGTAATGGTATTAGTCATTTTGCATTCATCTTCTATATCATCTATGTCAAAATGAACCTTTGGTTCATGAAATTTCCCCTCGGATGCATCATTCTGTATTTGTGTTTCATTTTCAGCTTGCTCATCATGTTGTTTCTCCTTTGATATATCATCATGCAGATTTACCTTTGGAATTTGTTTATAGTATTGTGTTTCATCAAACACAACATCTCTGCTTATTACTATTCTCCTTTTTTTAGGATCATAAAGTCTATAAGCTTTAGACTGAGATCGTCATAGCCAACTAAATAGGTGATGTATGCCCTGTCATCAAGCTTCCTTCTTAACTCTTCAGGTACATGTGTAAAAGCTAAGCATCCATAAGCTTTTAATAAATCATAATTTGGAAGTTTACCTTTCCATAACATCTCAGGCACAGCACCATTAAGGCTGCTGGAAGGCAAGAGATTTTGTACATGTACTGAAGTTCTAACTGCTTCATCCCAAAGGAAATTAGGCAGCCCTATATATTTCAGCATGCTCCTTACTGCATTTAGTATGGTACGATTCTTCCTCTCAGCAATACCATTCTGTTGGGGGGAGACACTGCATGTTAACTGTCTTTTGATTCCCTTGTTTTTGCAATAAGCTTTAAATTCTTTTGACAAATACTCTCCACCTCTGTCTGAATGTAAGCATTTGATTTTCCTCCCTGTTTGAAGTTCAACTTCACTTAAATACTGTTTAAACACTTCAAATGCCTAATTTTTTGTCCTTAAACAGTACACTTTTGTCCTCCTACTAAAATCATCTATGAATGTTATAAAATAATGCATTCCAGTCATGCTGGTCACATTTAGAGGCCCATAAAGGTCTGTGTGAACCAGATCTAGTAGCCCCTTAGCTCTTTTTAAAGATTTTTTAAACGGGAGCCTGTTGTGTTTGCCTAAAAGGCAGCCTGCACAAATGAAATTTTCATCTTCATTTCCTTGTGCATCTATCAGACCCTGCTTGTTCAAAAGCTCTATGAACTTAAAGTTAGCATGACATAATCGTTCATGCCATGTTTGGGGCATGTAACTAAATTAACACTTGGTACAAGATGTTCAGCATTCAAGCCAAAAAGATTCCCAACACGTTTTCCAACAAACCGAATTTCATTATTCATAAGCACTTTACAATGCAGTCTTTCAAAGACAACTTTATACCCTAGATCTACCAACTGAGAAACTGAGATCAAATTCCTAACAAGTCCTGGAACACAAAGTACATCTTTTAATTCTATTCTTTTCCCTTGTAAATCAAACAGCTCGAGCATGCCACTGTCTTCTATCTCTTGACAATGCCCATTTCCCAACTGAACGTGTCCTCCTCCTCTTCCTTGGCAATCTTTCAGGATCCTTGGAGTACAAGTCACTGTCTTCTCAGCTCCAGAATCTATAATTAATAATTTTGAATCATGGTTCTTAGTTTGCAAAGCATTTAACTGAAAATTACATACCTCATCATCCTCATTTGACTCTTGTTCATCATTGCTTATTTCCTGTGTAAGATTCAGTTCAGCTTTTCCTCTTCCCATACCCCTGCCTCTACCAAAATTTCCTCCCCCTGTTAGTAGTTCCCCTTCCTCTTCCTCTGCCTCTAGCAGATTCGCTTTTAGAACTTGGACAATTCACAGCCAAATGTCCCTTGCCCTCACAATTATAACAGATCACATCTCTTCCTAGTTTAGGACAGTCATTTTTTAAATGACCATAACCCTCACAATGATAACATGGTCCAATTTTTCCTTTACTTGCAGTGTTCCCCTTTTTTCCTTTGTATTTGCCTGTATACAATACCTCTGTTGTTTGTTCATCAGTTCCACTTCTTTGCTTCAGCTCTGTTCTGATCATCCTTATGGCATCTTCTTTTGTACGAGCTACATTCCTTAACAAAGTGGCCAGATGGGAATCATGTGATACTGACCTTGCAATTGCTAGAATTTGGTATTCTTCAGTCAGCACATTGCCTGCTCCTTCTAAGTCTGCAACAATAGAGTCAACTTTTCAAGAAATTCAGTCAACCCTTCTTTGTCATACAGCTTAAGCCTTTTCAATTGTTTCTCCAAAACATCTATCTGAGAGGACGATTTTGCCTCATAGTTTTTAATCATATACTGCCACATCTCCCTAGGAGACAGTCCCCTTAATTTCAACTTGATTGCTGTTCCAACCTTACAAGAGATAATAGCTTGAGCTTCCATAATGTTCAAGCCTTCATCAATTATCTCAGAGCTTGTTGTTGCATTCACTGAACCTCCACCTACAGTAGAGCCTTCAAAAGTTGAACTTGAACTTCCTGCATTAACACTTGCTGCACTAACATTTGAATTGGTACGTCTAACAGCCTTTTCATCTATTAGATACCATAAATTTTCAAATTCAAGGACTTCCCTGATGCTTTGTTTCCAAACTTGAAAACTTCCTTCTCCTTTGAAAACTTCTATGGCATTTAGGAGATTTGCTCCGAATCTTGTAGACATGATCCCTGATGCTCTGATACCAATGAACAAAATTGACTAGGCAATAGTGATTAATTGCACTAGCACTAGTTATTCCAATACAAATTTAAACCTGAATAATGCAATAGTAGTGCTTTAATAAACCATGTTAACTATTGCATTCTTAGTGAATAATGGAAATAGTATCAAACAAGTTCAATGGTCAGTAAACACTGTAGTAATAAAAATCACTTAAACATTCGATAGCCCAAGCATCAGCATCCAGCGTCACAATACATCCGCTGTCAATCTCGACCTGTTAAAAACATCCTTCTTCATTTTTTATTTCATTGATCCGGCCGATAAGCCGGACCGAGCTCTTCAGCTGTTGCCGGAATGGCAAGTTTCAGAGTTCTATCTTTTCTATGTCAATAAGGTATTGGACCGAATGCAACCTTACTAATTTTAACTTCAAATAAGATAAGACCTTTGCATCAATAATAGGCCCTTATCTATAGATGACCATTGCATGTATAAATATCATCCTTAAAAATATATTGCATCAATCTTTTTTGATCCTATAGGTTTATCTTATAGGCCCCCTTGAATCTTATGATCATGGTCACACATAACCATGATTATAGTCAAGCTCCACTGTGACTTTAGCTCAAGTAATTTCACAGATCTCAACTTCTATCTTCAAATTTTGATGGCAACAGTAAACACTGCTATGTTATGATTACAACTTCTTCAATAGAAAATAAGCAATCATACACTGCACCTTGTAGCCATAGAAAACAAACAAAAGGAAGGATAAAGAGGTAAACAAATAGAGCATATCAGACCATTTACAAGAGGAGATATGGCAGGGATTTTCTTTTTTTTTGTTTACCTGTACTTGTTGGGGATGTTTTTGATCATCAAAGTAGTTCTTCAATTCGTCATATTCTTGAGGGCTTCAATTCATCAAAAACATACTGTATATCACGGGAAGGCATAAAAGAATAGTCATTCTTCTAGTCTAGGCTTTTTCTAGCAACAAAATTCTTCACACAATTTGATTTGTCAGATATGAGGCAACGCATTTCTGCACTCTTTCTGCATCTGGAGAATCCAATTTGATCTGTTTTAGGATTTTGGTCAGGCGTAGAAATCGGATTGAGAAATTGGTGCTGGGCGAAAATTGGCTAGAAATGGTGGACTTGAGGAGGAACCCATATGGGCACAAGAGGGTAGCATTGATTTAGATTAAATCCACAAAAAACTGGCTGCCCTGGTGCTGGATATCTTCCGGATATGAAGCACTCTGCCACTGCAACTCTTGAGCTTGAGGTTGAGCTCTAGCCCTTTTGGCATGCCCATCAGGCCTGCTAAATTCAATCTTCACATGTTTTCCACCAATTTCTCTCCCATTTAGAGCCACCAAAGCATGCCTGCATTGATGTCAAAAAACTCTACAAATTTATGTTGCCTTTTTGTCGGGGTTCCGCAAGAACTCAATCTCACATAGAGGAGAGTAATTATAGAGGCGAGTAGAAGATGGCTAATATCATATCTTCATCCATTCGCCCAAGACTGTTATGCTAGATATTGAAGTTCGTAGGCAATGTAAAAGGTCTACATACAAAATGCCAAAAGATCTACACAATTAGAGGCAAAGAAAATATACCAACTTGGAAACAAATAGAATAGCATCTCAGAAACTTCATGCTCATCTCATGCTCATCTGCCAGATAAGGATACGAAGATAATAGCACAAAATGCAAATGGAAAATAGAGAAATAGTATATAACCTAACAAATGAATTGCTTGAAGCATGCCGCAGTGAGGAATTCCATCGCAAGGGCCATCTTAGCATATAGTGTCGGCGTTTTCCATTGCATATATAGGTTCTTTGCTGGTAATCACCCGTCTGTTCATGCATCCTCCCTCATCTGGTACACAAGAGCCAGCACCGAGATTATTGAGAAATGATTCAAATGCATGATTTGCTTCAGTAGCGCTTCCACAGTTGGTAAATTTACGAATTAATCAATCAGTGAGAGGGCAATAGAATCAATAAAACCACTAAAAGCCATAAGAAATTGTACCTTCTTTGCAAGGTGCAGGCTGTGGAATTCAGTGCATTTCTGCAACAGTGGTACGCATGATCTTTGGACAAAGAACCACATCGAAATGCATAAACTCTGGAATAAACATATGGCAATATATGAGAATAGATAAATCTAGAATCAGACTGAACCAGCGAATATAGAATCAGATTCAACCAATTGCTTAGTAGGTTACGTCGATCCCTGCCCAAAACAAGACTCTATGCATTGAGGGTTAGGTCTGACTGCAGCTAAGAAGTACTTCATCGCCCACCAGAACAATCTCACGATGCGGCAGTGGGCTTTGAAGATGCCAGCAAAACAAACTGCAACTGCACATGTACAAGAGACCGGCTGCCCTCCACCTCTGTATAGACCCGAGAAAATTTTGTCTACTCTAGCTTGCGACATATAGGTCATCGCCTTCCATCATGGGCCATTTAGGTAACCCTAAAAAATTTCCACCTCGAGCAGGGCAAGTGAATATTAAACTGTGGTAAAAATTTAAGTTCACAATTTTGCCATACAACCATAGAAAAATGAATTATGAAATATGTTTAAGGGATCCGATCTTTTTCTCAAGAACTTTTATCCTTAGAAGAAGAATCATTGATGCATTGAAGTGGAAACATCCCATCTGATCAATCCTGTTATATGTTCTATATAATTATTTATTTGATAATATCGGTCAGATTTCAAGTGAAATACAAGTGAAAATGAATAATGAATTGATAGATAACCCAGGTAAGTGCTAAGCGTATTGATCCTAAAAAGATATTGATTCTAAAAAGACAAAGTTCCATATTAGCTGTCCTCGTCATCCGGGTCACCGATTCCACCGAAGTGTAAATCCCGCTTCCAGGACCTTCGCGACCCCCACTTTATAATTGGAAGAGTTTCTTATATGTCTGTGTACATAATTCTCGATACAATTACGTATCCTTTCATCCTCCTAAAGATACTCGGAATAAATCTTTGGCTGTGCAAACCAATGAGAATGATGATTCTTGATTATACCGAGTCGGAAACTAAGTGGGTTCGCATCGTCTTTCAAAAGTGCTAATGGATCTATAAAGACATCCAAATAATTGGAGAAATCTAAGCTTACAAGATAGATAGATAAAAAATTTAACGTCCATGGAGACTCAAACGGGTTATGGCAATACAAGCAAAGGGCACAAGCCCAAACAGAGCAAAGGGTTGAAGTCTAAATAAAACCTAAGGGACTAAGCCCATCACAAGACATAAGTGTAAAACCTTAAAAGAAAAATATAATAACACAAGTACATAACATGAAAAGACCAACAGACAACTAGGAATACCCCAACTAGGGGTTTGCAGGCCACTCCAATTGATGAACCTCCCCAATATACTGTCCATTTTTTCTCGAGCCTAGCCTCTCGAACTTTGCATAGCTCGTCTCATCGGCAAGTAAGTTGTATTGGCGAGAGGTCTTCCTCTATTGAGAAGCGCACTCATGCCTTTAAGGTGACTGCCATGCTGCAGAACATGCAGCCGATCCCTGGACACTGAGAAATATACCAGAAGATGGCGCGGCCAGTCAGGACGGTGAGCACTCGCTCTTTGTGTTATAAACGTGCTAGGGCTCATAATGTGCATGGTGTCTGTGAAGAAATGTAGTTGCGTTTGTATCTGAACCAGAAAATGTTTCCTGAATTCCTACGAGATGCAGGTATAGATGTCGATCTTGCCCAGGCTGAAGCTCGGGCTACAGTTGGTGGGAGTTGAATGTGCTATGGGAAGCTTGTGCGCTATATGAGCATGTCCTTGTAGGGCACTATGGTGGCTCCTGAACTGCCTCATGCATTGGGACATCCACAACCTCTACATTGAAGTTATATGATTACAGTCAACTAGAATTTGCAGATCCAAAAAATCTCCATAACAAAGATAATAATGAATACAACCAATCATCAACTCTCACACAAGAAAATATTAATCAGTGATTCGTTGCCTTGATTGAATTTCAACTAGAAAAGTCAGGGCATAGGTGATTCACCGCTGTTTGCAATCTGGCTAGAAAAGCCAGAGCATCAAGTATCTGCAACTATTTGCCACTGATCCTGAAGATCTGAGTGCTGGAATCGCAACTCCAATCACGGACTCCAACCAAAACCGAGCTCTGATCTGCTGATGAATCCTGGCATCAGACAATACTTCAATCAGCAAGCTGCATATCTGTTACTGTCAGTCAACTAGAAGATTTCATCTGCAAATCTGTTACTGTAAGCTCCGTACAACAAACTCGAATCTGTTTGAGGATCTTCATCCATCGGCAACCAGGTAAACCAGTTCGATCATGCCATGTGCATAAGCTTTTCCTTTTCTCTTTGTCTGTTCACCTGTGGCTCGATCTTGGCCTTATAAATATCTTTGCACCGAGTTCACCGAGTTTATATCACACATGCCCTCTCAAAAAAAAAACAAGGTGCTGCGCACGGAGGGTTGCCCTCTATGGCGGGAGGGTGAAGTGGCTTAAATCATAGTTCAAAATCATGTTTTCACAATCAATTCAAACCATACACAAAACCATTTTCCTAATTGTCACCATTCATACGGCCCAAAATGTAATGCCCACGCATGTGATATGAACTCCATATGAGATCCCCTGCTACCTTGGATAACAACAATGTCACCATGGCTTAGCTCCTTCACTAGTTGATTGGCAAGCAGAAGCGAATCCTTGTAAGATTTCAAAGTGCGTTGCATTGATGCCTTGTTTAGAGTTTGCATTGCCTTTACAAAGGCCAGACCAAAAATTGCAATAATTTCAAAATGCAGTTCTACACAAAGTTGAAGGACTTTCGCATGTGCCTCTTCATTAAATGTCCCACGCTCCAACGTATCCCCCAAAACAGCAATTTACCTACCTTTACAATCTATTGAATCCAATAATGCCAATGCTGCCTCCATGGTTAAAGGATTTTGCAACTTGATAGAGATCAACCTTAGGCTTTCAAAATTGTAAGCGATATCTACATGCATATGGTACTGCCTTAATGACATGCAAGGCAATTAAAGGACATAGATACATTTACTGAAAAACTTCATGTCCAAACACACCATATTATTCAAAGCTTAAAGCTAGACTTAAATGTTTCAGTGCTTAAATAGTGTAATTGTGTCATTTGACAATTAATAAAGGCTGGTGCAAATCAAGCTTAATGCACAAATGAACAACAGATTTAGAAGGATAAGTAAATGATCCCTTTTTCAAAACATGGCTTATATTTTCCATATAAGCCATAAAGCACGTACACAGCAGAACTTAAATGTCACCAGCCAACTTAGATTTAAATGTCACCTCGGGTTAGGCAACCCTAAACAATTGAACGAGTATCTAAAAGCCACAAACCAAACAAATATAGGAAGCTGAATATTTATGGCTAGCAGCGTTCTTGTTGAGGTAGACTACTGTTTTCCCTTAGCATTTGCTTATCCCGATCCCTGCAAGTGGCACTTTGAATCCATCTGCCAATGATTACCAGAAGATGCAAAGAGGTCCTGCAATGGCTGACAAGCCTCCAGATTTTCTTGTTGGGGATTTTATCATAGGAACTCAGGCAAACAGTGAATTCATGTTTCCAACTTCATTGATTACAATATAACTTGCATTTGTTCCTGTGTGTAGCATCATAACCACTGCAATGGCATAATCAGCTTAGCCAGCGGTAGGAAAAACCTGGGAAAAATCTTTTTCTTCCTTCAATCAAATCCGACGAAAAATTTGTTCTCTTTATTAAAAAGCATGTCGTGGATATAAAGCTTTTGGTGTTTCCAACCAATGAAACTGCTTCCAATGTCATGAAGCTTGGATCTGATAAGAGGCAAAACATACCCCTGAACCTGACTAGATGCCCTTTTTTTCCAGTGCTTTGCGTGCTTGGCAAGTTGTCTGTTCAAGATAGAGCTTAAAGACAAGCTAGAATACAGAAAATATAATAAATAAGAAAGAAACGCAGCTGGACTGGAGCCCTCGAAAAATTTTCAAATCTGGACCTTCAAAACATTCTGTAAACAGCCTACATCACTATGCCTGCACGTAACTAATCACTACCTTAGAAAGCAAAGCTAAGCAATTTAAATTGGGGAATTGGGGAATTGGGGCAAGATATAAATAAAATAGAAGAAGTTGATCAGGGGTCTTTTGCTCCATTTTGTAAACATTTTATGTGGATTCTTATTCTCATTCAACTTTCATTTTCCCAGATTAGCATGGAAGCTACAATTCTTACCCTAGATGTTGCATTTGCAGTGTGTATATTTCGGTCTGGACTAAACTGGAGTTAAACTGTTTTGAGCCTTACATCAGTATGCGTTTAGGCAAAACTTTGTTCGATATCTTATTATAAGCAGTAAATATGAAAATGGTAAATACATGTTCAAGTTCATCACTTATTTTTTCTAAATTAAACCTTGGATGACATGGATGCTTGAAAAACATCCACTAGATATAAATCATCCACGACAATGTTCGCCTATGAACTCCCATTTCTTCAGAGTCAGAAGTCTGTACTTTAGTAATAGGGAACATTAATTAGACACTATGGTAAGGCTTTAGACCACTACTCTTCCTCACATAGATGGAATTTGATGGTTTTTGAGGTGACCATTTCCAACATATTATTATCGTAGATCACGTCCATACCTTTGCTTAAATATTTTGAATGCATTCTTTACATGTCCTTGGAAAACATAAGCTTCGAATAGTACACCTCTACATTAAAAGTTTTTTTTTCCCTTTATAGCATTCCAAAATATCTTATTTCCCCAATAGCATTGTTGAAAGAGATGATGAGTCTCTAATCCCTGTTATATAAGTGCAATTAAAATATGTATTTCTTGAAGAAGTAGAGGGGCATCTTTTAGCTTCTCATATTGAGCATAAGCCCCAATTTGTTTTATAGAACAAGAGATCACTTTTTGCTACATGAATCAATAATGGCCATCATCAACACATGGAATACATCTTCCAACGCTGCTACCAGCTCCCCATCATATGAATATACACAGATGACACCTAACATTTCTTCCATGTGATGAAGATTAATGGTCTAATAAACACAATCAAACTTCTGTTTGTTGGGACTAGACTGCGCAACGTGTTTAGCACAAGATAGATAACACGTTTGGAATACTTTCTTGATTTGTAGTATAGATTCCCACGAAGCTATTGAGTTATGAACTTATGGCACAGGTATATAGCAGGCTTAGGCAGGTTGCAGCAAAATGGCAATGACAAATACATAGTGATCACCTTTCTTCCACCAAGGTCATTTTGCGAATACATTATGTGTGTTATCTGCAACATACACATCGCAACATATACACCAGCCTTTGATTTGAGATCATGCTCCGATTTGAGACCATGCACAGTTGACCACGGTAATTTGTCTCAATATATTCGTTTAATGGGTCAGATCCTTAAGCTCCTAACATTTTCCACAAAAAAGTTGCAAGCTCTCATAATTTTGGTTCCTTATTATCAACAAGTAGAGTAGAACAAAGCAGAGCGGAGCGGAGCGGAGTGGAGCACATTTTTGTCCTTAAGACTTGAAGGCCATTAGACTTGTATAGCATTTTGCGAGCTACCCAGAAGGAGGTACTACCAGCATACAACTCTAAACAGAAGGAGGTGCTACTAGCATACAACTCTAAACATAATGTAGACATATGCTTAACCAGAATCAATGCATGAGACATTGGCCCTCCTTGTCCCGACTTTATGAAGATAATTTTATCTTTTGTTTTAAAGCATTTTCAAGTTCCACGAATATGCACAAATATAAAAACTAGAGCAATGTTATTTATGTGGTATAGCATGTCCAATAAGAAGTGATGTTTATTGGTAAATATTGATTCCACCTCAATGTGGCATAACCGTTGTACTCAAATGGTTAACTGCCTGCATTGGTTCATTTTTATCTTTGGGACCATAAGACACCCGCATCATAACAAAGCAATTTGCTTTTTATTGCCAAGGAGATTCATCATTTCCTTTTTCACAAACAACCCTATGCTGTGTTTTAAATGTCAACCATTGTATAAACTTCCCTAAACTGAGCCATCTTAAAATGTATGATATTTTAGCAGACTACACGTTTCTTCAGCTCTTGTAAACTTTTCAGAAGGATTGAAATATTAAATGGATTTGTAAACGTAAGTTCCATTATGCTATAAAGTGCCCATGAATTCCATTTGAGCCTTCAAGTTTGAAGGGAATCAAACAACAGGACGAATGAATTCACTCCAACAAACCAAGAACAACAGGGACAAATGAACTCACTCCAACAAAACCAATCACAAAGGACCACTTCGCATCTCAGGCAGCTCAAATAAGTCTATGAGCACTATAAAACCATTTATAGTGTGCATAGGGCATGTATTGACGCTTTGCCTGGCTTAAAATGGGAGCATCTTGCAATTAAGTTAACTATGTAAAGGGCCAGAGGTGGAGAAAATTGAAGAAACAGATCTTTTAGATGCACCTCCTTGAGAGTTCCCAAACCTCATTGCACGGGATCTCTTTCTTCTAAGCAGTTCTAGTTAAACCAGACTTCCTGCAGTCGAGGAAAAGAAAGTGTCCAAAGCACTAAAATAACTTGGACTTTCCTTCCAGGCTTGTAATTTTATCAGTAACTACTGCTCTGGAGCTATCGTTAATAGCAAAGCTTGAGCTTGGAGACTCTTAGGCCATAGAAATATTCTTAGAAGCAAAAACTTGTGGAAGAGGGACTCTCTCAGGTGGTGGAAGTGAGGAGAAGAAAGCTGTCAACATGCGCACCTCTTGAGCAAAATTTGGCCCAACAAAACTGCAGCTGCATATGCTGCGTGTAGATTAGACATGCCCTCAAAGACATCCGATTCGTAAGCGACTCCCATGGCACTGTTAACAAAACTGTAGAAGCTGACCTTATGGTTGTAGTGGTTCTTCTCTCCTTGTCGAAGGATTACAGTGTGGTATCGCTATTACAACGGAAAGAAATAGTAAGAAAACATCTGAAGCTAGACCAAAACTTGACAGTTTTCTGGTCTCTTTTGAGCATGAGGTTATCTACACATAACACCAACGTTAGATATGAATATTATAAACTACATAAAACAAATTACAATAAGTACCATGCAACCATATCAACCTTATACCTTTCCCTCTTCTGTGAGCTCTCGTAGTCTACTACATCACGAGATGCTTGCTGGTTAAATCCAGTCTATAAATAATAAATTTGGCAGGCGATTTGCAGGTTGTCAATAAAAGTTTGGTCTAGATTTCTCTTCCTCTCCCATTTTTCAGCCAGATTCAACAGCCTTAGAACTGAATCAGGTGTGATGTAAGATCAAGCCGCAGGCAATTCCAGGAGAAAACTAAACAAAACAACCATTGAGCATAATAAGCTACATGGTTCCAATCAATGAGGCATAAAGAGTTTTGGTTACACTGGATTAGTGAATTGCATTGCGATAAGTTATCAGATATCAGATACAAAGAACTTCTCTTTCTGCTTATTAAACTAGTGTAAATAAAAGGCACTCCTGTACTATGACATCTACTGTCCAGAACTAACATAAGAGGCCCAAGCCTCCAACAATGACCTCTATTAATCTGCACTGATGTACCTTAGCCATCTGTAATTTATAGGCTAATTTATCTATATCACAACAACCACACCAATTATATTATACCCCATATTTCCTATTGCAGTACACTGAGCCTAGTAGCAGAGACCAAGCATGACAGCCAACAGAAATAATCCAGGAGTTTGAATGTGACTCACCTGTGATCCATCTACTGTGTACTCCATGGAAGGATCATAAGAGGATTTGGAGTTGGAGAAAAACGAATTTTGCAATGCCGTGTTTGATGCATGTACCTGTATCTGATGACGAAGTGCTCCAACTTGTAAAGTGGCTACTTGATGGAGCTGCTGTGCAGTCTGATGCATGGGCACATAACCATACCATAAGCCAGCATCTACCTTTGAATTTGAAATACCATTATTCGTAAGGGAATAGCTCTTAGACTGTAATTCTGCAGATGGTATGTCAACAGTTGCATGGTGCCCTTCTAAATCATGTACATTATTACCTTGCCAGAAGTATTGGGAGTTGTTTTTTGATATGTGTTCATTATAGCCAATGTAATCATTGTAAAACCCATAAAAAGGTAAAGCTGGAGAGCTTTTAGACAACTTCACCGGAGGGCCTTTAGGATCTGCTCCTGGTGGTGGTTGTTGGGTCCATTGCAGTGAGGGTTTCCTTAACTCATGGTCGCCATTTTGGTAAATGCATATGCTTGGATGCCTTCCATTTTCTATCACGTCATTGCCATATTTCCTTTGTACTTGTGACGGCGCAACTTCACACCTTGCATCTTGTTCTGCTTTTGCAGAAACAGAAGCCTGTGGATGTACATTAATCCATGTCAGACATATAAGAGTGCATTCTCCAGGCTAAAAGGGAAGAAAACTGTGAACCTACACATGAATTTGCCAAGTATATGTACACCTTAAATTTCTTAGCATGTATTGCCATCTTCTGCATATGACTAGAACACAAAAGCCGGCATCATGCCGCAGCATAGAACTATAAAGATCTTGCAGGAAACGCATGCATTGAATGAGTTTTAACAATGACTTTCAAACTTAGAAGCCCAATTTGAGACGTGAGCAAGATGAATGTGAAGGATCCATATTGAGAAAAGATGTTGGAAAGAGAGCATAAAATTCTTTCTACTATGGGGAATAAAGTTGCCAACCTCTAAGAACCAATGTGCGTTGGAAGCTCCTCCGTGTAGTGTTTCCTCTATTTTGTTACTGCATGATATCTGGCTAAACTTTGTATCATGATCTTCTGGTTCTGGTTCCTTCTCAAGATTGATTGAAGCTCTGTATTCCCTTGGTCCCATTGCTGCCATTCACCGTCAAAATCGAGGGAGATCTTTCCAGGTCCTTAACGTCTACATTTCGTATGAGTACGCCCGGTTTGGTGGCTTACTGGCCTGGACAATTCTTATATCCCTGGACTCTTTTGCCTTTCCCCATGCTAAGTTCAAACTCAAGCATGGGCTATCAGGCTCATCCTGGAGATTATCCTTTACATTTCCATATTTAGCAAAACTGCAAAACTTCAAAAAATACTCAGCGTTATAGCCGACCACATATCTTCCACAATGAAAGGAACTCCGATCTCTTTTCCTGTAAAATTGCCCATGCATATATTGACGCAACAGTGCTTAGAAAACTTAGCGAAAAGTACATTGCCTTTGTTTCATGCCTCCAGGAACTTCAAAACCGGATGCAATCCTTCTGCCTGGCCACCGTAATGCCTGGCACTACTATTCTGACCGCCAGTTTACAGGAAATAGGAGGTTTTTAGCAGTCACCAGCATATCCTAGGGATATTCAAGAATATACCTAGGATATGCCAAAAGCCCACATAAACAAGGGTTTGCCCCCCTAGGGGCAACCCAAAAACTCATGCAAACCATAAAAATCATCAAACCATTGAAAAATATAAACTCTAATTATGGCATGATACAATTACATCCATGTGAATACGTCTCAACTATCCGGTCCCGCAGTGTGGTGGAGGCATGTCGGGTATTGGCTGCGAACTCTGAGCTAATATGTAGCAAAATAACAGGGGGTTCCAGGGGGATTTGATATAGATATAATTCTTGAAACCATAGACCATATCCCTAAAACAATTCAATGGGTTATTATAAAAAAAAACATAGATTTAAGATAAAAAATAGTCACATTAGCTCACTGGTTAGATTGGTTAAAGTAGTCTTATTAGGACATTGAGTTATTTTGGTAGAGGTTCGAATCCCCGTATTTCATATTCTAAAAGCTTAAGCGAAACTGTATAGAGGCTCGATATACCATCAAAACCTTAGGCAAACTCGTATTCGACATCTTAAAATCATAGGCGTCCCCAATCATAATTGAGCATAATCGAAACGAGAGGTGTCCAGAGGCTCCAACATACAGTCTGGGCCGTCGGATTGACAGATCCGACGACTGTGGTAGTCCAGGGTGCACCTCGTTTAGAATATGTAGCTAATATATATTCCCTGAGCAAGGTTTTGAAAAGATACAAAACCTAAATTCAACTATCTACGGGGTAAGAACACGGAGGTGTCTGTAATAGTGATCTTGCATGAAAGAGCTTCAAGTTTGGTTTGAAATTCAAGCTCGGGATATGGCGTGTCTAAGGTTTCTGGATTGGAGGAGGTGTCTGCTGGAAGAGAAGCTACATTGAGATTCAGGGGTTGACCTGGGCCTGGCTCGGGTGTTGGTGGAGGTTGCTGCCAGGGCTTTGCCTTTCTTGCCAAATCCTTGGCTTTTTCGAGTCATGGTGAGAGAGTGAAAAACTGAACTATATAAGGAGCAAACTTGGGGAATGGGCTAAACTAGAAAAGACCTAACCTGGTGGATAATAGGGATGCCAAGTAATAGACGTGGGGGAAGAACGTGGGTTCTACACATTTAATTGCTTGCAGCTTCAATAATGCCTAGTTTCAATAACACGGGCAACTTCAAAAGACTAGATTATCTGCCTTACACCTTTTATTACTTTGATGTCGACCATCTCAAATTCATGCATACAGATCTGTACAAAGTGATGAACAGAAAGGGCACCTTCCTAAGCAGTCCCGTTTTCATTCTTATGTTGTACTCTGTCAAAGCTCTTAACAATGTTTATTCTCCCGTCCAGTGATAGTGAAGATCCCTTCAATATGAGGTCTAAGTGCCACAATGAGCCAGCTCATACTCAATCTCAACGCCTCCAGGGTTAGTTTCACCATGGCACAACTACTTAGACCTTTGAGTTGTTGGAATTTGCATGATCAGGAGTTCAGAGACAAGAAGTATTGACATTTACTTGGATCATTACATAAATATAGATTTACCTTATCAAAGGTATATATTATGGAAATGAAGTGTTGGGGGTCACCTCTATAGCTGTCATTTGTAGTAGATTTGCACAACACAAAATATAATAAAGCGACCTACATAATTACCATCTTGCAAAAAGTACCACTAAAGTAAACACTATATGGGATATTTTTTGACGTGGATAATTTTCATCAATAAACATGTTGGTAATAACATTCTTCCCTTTGTGCAACATCACCATACACATATATAGTTTACTCGACATCCTATATTTGTTGCACATCTAAATTTCAAGAGTCTTTGCTAACCCTAATGCAAACATTGTTGCCAAAGCCGAACAACTCAATTTCGCCTTTCTCAATGGTCAGATAATGTTACCATTTTATTTAGCAATATCCAAAAGCGAATAAAATAGAATAATGACTATGCAACACTTTGCCAGCTAAAAAATGAATTGACCCAAGGAAAACTAAATTGATCCAGGGATAAGGTCATCAACTGGACTATAGTTACTTGAAACTTTATAAGCAATAGTTCCACATTTGAAACAAATGAAATGGAAACGTAGGTCGCCATCGGTTTCTAACACAACCCCCACTCCCCCAACCATCAGTATACTAAACCAAACAATCATGGTATCGTTGCTAAAGCCTATCCAATAGAATATATTTTTGATAAAGCCCAACAATGACACATTTATTTAACAATGAGATTAGAACCCCCTGCTATTCTCAAATGGTCCATGAAATATAAATAGAGTGGTATTTATTCGAAATTCTCCCATACTCACACTTACCCCTCCAAAGCTCCATTTCAATATCAATTCACATCAAACATTCAAACTACTGATTGTTGTGCCCCCATAAATTTCAATAACGATTACACTTGCCACCCAAAGCTTTGTTTGATTAATAATATGCCCTTCAAGTTCCTAATAAAGCCCGACAACATCGGGCACCATAACTAGTTATTCAAAGAGTTTTAAAATGTATAGTATAGCGCCTGACTAGTTAGAGTGTACACTATATGGGACAATGATATAGAACTGAATACAAAATCAATGATAGCATCAAATCTAGAGGTGTGTACAGACAAGAATGAGATCACATGTTAGCACAAATAGTGGAGCTCGTAATACTATTGTATGAGTCAACATAGTGTCAAATATAGGGTTAGATATAGAATCAATAGTAGCATCAGGTATAGGTAGTAGAGTCAGAATTAGAACCAAACGTAGTGTCAGACATAGGGTTAGATATAGAGTCAATAGTAGCATCAAACATAGAGTCCTTATTAGAGTCAGAATTAGAATCAAAAGTAGTGTCAGACATAGAGTCACTAGAGATCAACATTAAAGTCAGACATAGAGTCAAGTCCAGCGCTAGATTCAACGCCCACATTAGAGTCACATATATCGTCAATACTAAGGTCAGAATTATAGTCAGATGACGATTATACTTGAGCCTAATGCTAATACGTTTGATTTGTAGTACATCAGCTCTTGTGTCAGCTATATCGTCAGTTATAGTGTTAGTTTGGTTAAAATGATATAATGTTATCCATAGAGTCAGACATAGCACAAAAGAATTATTTGATAATAGCTGTTGCTATTAACTACAGAACACTGTTTTCACCTCAAGAAATACCAAAAAAATCCATCTGATGCTATGGCTGATGCTAATACCCCTTTTCTCTTGTAGTGACAGTCCATATGGCCACCCTCTTGAGGTGTTTTGGTGCAGTTCATCTAGGTGGGGTCTTCTGTCGACCAGGATGTAGCCCCTTTTCGAGGTCCGTAGACATTCTGACCACGTTCCAAAAAGCCCGGGCAAACCTTCGAAATTCAGTAACTTCAATGCATGCAAGCTTGAATTGGCGGGCAGATCACGCTACTTTATTCGAAATGGAGTGGATTATAATTTCGAAATTATTTGAATTTGCTTCCCATTGAAAAATCCCATACAGAGTGCTTTGTGGGAATCATGGCGCTTACATGATCGAACAGGATCCATGATAATCCCGAGTCTATCTAAGTCCCTACTGGGTCCAAGAGGGTTAGGGCAGAATGTAGGACGAAGCATAGTACCCCAAACAAAACTCAGGGCATGAGGATTCCTCCATCAAAGAGAGGCCAATGGATGGAACAATAGATGCTGGACATCTTGGAAGAGGTTAGTGAATATGCTATTATATTTCCATTGGAGAGGCTTCTAGGAGGTCTGGCATATCTGACTCGACAATAAGGAACTGGCAGTATGGACACATTACTCATAAACAAAAGAAGCACCTTCATGTGTCAAGTTACGAGCAAGAAAAAGAACTTGTTGCTTGGGCATTGGACATGGCAGCAAGGGGGATAGGGGTTACGCTTAGTGCAGTGACGGAAAAGGCAGCACATGTGTCTAACAATGGCAAATTTCCAGGGAACAAATGTTGGAAGTTATTCAAGCAAAGGCATTCAGAGATATCTTTGAGGAATGCACAAACTTTACAAACTTTAGGCTGCCCAATTTGTATATAAGGGAAAAAGAATGAAGGCAGACTACATTAGTAGGTATGAGGAAGGAGCTATCCAAGCAATGCAGCCTAATGCATGGATAACAGATCTGTTCAAATCGTGGCTCATTCACTTTCAGTCCAAGGTTCCAGGAGATGTACCACCATAAAGGCCACATCTGATCCTACTAGATGGATACAGCAGTCATGTGGACTTGGAGGTTATTCTGGCTGCTAGAGAACAAGGCATTTATTTTGTTTTGCTTCCGGCCCATACCTCCCATAGGTTGCAACCCTTGGATGTTGCATGCTTTGCCCCTTTCAAGGCTGCCTTCAAGAGGATGAGAGCCAAAAACATGCTCATGAAGGGTAGGCAGGAACCGAAAAGGGGGGAAATTGCTGAGATAATATCCAGCTCAATTGAGGTAAGGTTGACTCCAGCATAAGGGTCGATTCCTGGCTACTGGAATATTTCCTTTAGACTGCTCTAAGGCCAGAGCTTTACCAAGTGCAGATCCAAGTGTTGCTAATCATGTGGTTGAATACCATGAGGAATAGGGTGATGATGAACGGGGCAAGGACATAGAGCAGCAGCTTGATGAAATATCCAATACAATACAGGATGATGAGGTTGCTCATATGAGATACAAGGTTTTTAACCTTGGGCATCAAAGTCTGGGGAGCACATATATGGGGGGTTCTAGCACATCTTGGAGGGCCTAGTTCAGCATGTGAACTCGGATGAGCAGCATGCCTCATCCCTACATTCAACATTTGAGGTTGGTTCCCAAGCATATCATGCTACATCTTTAAGCATGTCTCCTTAGTCAACACAAGAGCATGTTAACATGAGGAAGGACAAGAGGTCTGAAATGCATGATTTGGTGCACATTAGCAGTGCAGCCTTTTATGATAAGCTAATAATTGAAAGGGAAATGAGGGCTGAAGCTGAGAGGCAGAAGTTTGAGAAACTAAAACGGAGAATAAAACGAGAGCTTATGCTGAATTCAAGCAGAGTTGTAAATGATTTAGGGCATTCGCATCTACCCTAATGGGATGTTAAGAGTGGCATCCATATTTGGTTGCCAAAGGGCAGCCAATGAGGAAGAAGAATGTAACTAGAGGCCACATTCCATTTGTGAGGCCAATCCCAAACAAAGAGGCCACAATTGCCTCACCATGCAAGAGGTGGGATCTGTCTTGCCTCCATGTCATGGGGCAAATCTGACCAGGTTGCTCGAAGAAGAGGAAGAGGGCAATGACATGAGAATGGACACTTAATCATGGGTTAGATATGCTGATATACGTACTAGATGTGATGAAATAGTTTCAATCAACAAGGCCAGAGTGATTAGAGGTTTGGTTCATGATAGGGAAGACCCTGACATAGTATCCAAGGCCATGGACGTCAGGTTTGCAACAACTTGAAGGTTAAAGATGGCACAGGTATGACCATCAATCCTTGTTAGAGTTCTATGTTGTATTAGGCAGTCACGTTTTTTGTCATAACTTGAGAACCAGAGCTCAATTTTCAATGATCTTAGACTCATTGGAAAGCTTATTTTGAGAGCTTTCCAGACATATTAGGGTGCTTTGAAGGGCGCTTTGAAGGGCACTTACAGTTAGTGTTCCAGAGAGTTTGGTGTGCCTCCCAAGGCAAAGAAAGCAGGATCACACATTTTTTTGTCTATTTGTAATGTAAGAGTAGTGTTCATGACATGTTATTATTGCTTTCCTTTATTTTTTTCATTTTGTTACTTGCCACAAGGTTGCCTTTGGACCCCAGTCATATTTCAATGGTTTGGGAGGCCACAATGTATGTTTAAGGTATTTGAAGCTGCGATGCAACCTAACAGAGAAGAGGGGTATTTACTCTTTCTTGTATTCTACAACATATGGTATCCCATATTCTTTAATGTTTTAATATTATTTCATATCCCATGATCCATTAACCATGTAGTTCCATTGCAACATTTCCTATTATGGAGCTCGTCTTATACAGAACCACCCTCAAAGGGGCCGAAACGATTTTGGACCTATGCACAACCACATTATAGATCAATATTATTAATAATAATGTATTAATATTGCACGTTAAATCATTATAAATGGCATCCCACATATTGAATTGAACCATTGAATAAAATTCCCCGGACAAACACCCCCAACGTAAAACAAGTTATTTTTACTAATATTCATATAGGGCATCCAATGGTAGGCAGGAAACTCTACATGCATATACACCTAACGATGGCCAAGGTTGCCCAAAAGCAGCATCCAACTATCCAAGACTACTGTTGGATGCCCGGTATGGATATCAGGAAAAACAACTGGGGGTCTAGGGTGATTTCTTCAATGGTTCAATTACCTAATATATGGGATGCCATATACAATGATTTAATGTGTAGTAATGATACGTTGTTATTGATACAATATTTACATTGTTATTGATACAATATTTATATATAACTATTCTATTCTATTATATAATGTGGGTGTGCATATGTCCAAAAGTTTTTCGGCCCCTTAGGGTGGTTCTGATAAGATGAGCTCCATACTTAGGAAATATTGCAATGGAAGTACATGGAAAATGGATCATGAAATAATAGTAATACATCAAAGAATAAGGGATACCATATTGCTTAGTATATCAAGTGTAGTGATATATCAAGTGTAGTGATATCAACCTGGTCAGATTTGCCCCATGTCATGGGGCAAATCTGACCAGGTTGCTCGAAGAAGAGGAAGAGGGCAATGACATGAGAATGGACACTTAATCATGGGTTAGATATGCTGATATACGTACTAGATGTGATGAAATAGTTTCAATCAACAAGGCCAGAGTGATTAGAGGTTTGGTTCATGATAGGGAAGACCCTGACATAGTATCCAAGGCCATGGACGTCAGGTTTGCAACAACTTGAAGGTTAAAGATGGCACAGGTATGACCATCAATCCTTGTTAGAGTTCTATGTTGTATTAGGCAGTCACGTTTTTTGTCATAACTTGAGAACCAGAGCTCAATTTTCAATGATCTTAGACTCATTGGAAAGCTTATTTTGAGAGCTTTCCAGACATATTAGGGTGCTTTGAAGGGCGCTTTGAAGGGCACTTACAGTTAGTGTTCCAGAGAGTTTGGTGTGCCTCCCAAGGCAAAGAAAGCAGGATCACACATTTTTTTGTCTATTTGTAATGTAAGAGTAGTGTTCATGACATGTTATTATTGCTTTCCTTTATTTTTTTCATTTTGTTACTTGCCACAAGGTTGCCTTTGGACCCCAGTCATATTTCAATGGTTTGGGAGGCCACAATGTATGTTTAAGGTATTTGAAGCTGCGATGCAACCTAACAGAGAAGAGGGGTATTTACTCTTTCTTGTATTCTACAACATATGGTATCCCATATCCCATGATCCATTAACCATGTAGTTCCATTGCAACATTTCCTATTATGGAGCTCGTCTTATATAGAACCACCCTCAAAGGGGCCGAAACGATTTTGGACCTATGCACAACCACATTATAGATCAATATTATTAATAATAATGTATTAATATTGCACGTTAAATCATTATAAATGGCATCCCACATATTGAATTGAACCATTGAATAAAATTCCCCCGTGCATAAACACCCCCAAAAAAACAAGTTATTTTTACTAATATTCATATAGGGCATCCAATGGTAGGCAGGAAACTCTACATGCATATACACCTAACGATGGCCAAGGTTGCCCAAAAGCAGTATCCAACTATCCAAGACTACTGTTGGATGCCCGGTATGGATATCAGGAAAAACAACTGGGGGTCTAGGGTGATTTCTTCAATGGTTCAATTACCTAATATGTGGGATGCCATATACAATGATTTAATGTGTAGTAATGATATGTTGTTATTGATACAATATTTACATTGTTATTGATTATTGATACAATATTTATATATAACTATTCTATTCTATTATATAATGTGGGTGTGCATATGTCCAAAAGTTTTTCGGCCCCTTAGGGTGGTTCTTATAAGATGAGCTCCATACTTAGGAAATATTGCAATGGAAGTACATGGAAAATGGATCATGAAATAATAGTAATACATCAAAGAATAAGGGATACCATATTGCTGTTCTAATAATACAAATTTCTTTTCAAACCCTGTAGGTTTTTTATATAGAGTCCTTGGAGATCAACAATGAACTACATGCTGGCACTTTAATTTCATTCTTAGTAGCTGTGCAAGTTTGTTATTTCTCCTTGATTTGAAGATGAGCTTTTTAATGTTACAGATTTCTGCAAGAGAATGTGTGTACAAAACTTGACAAACTTGAAGTGAAGTAAATATCTACTTTAGATAGATTTCACCGTTGTTGATTTCTACCGGCTTTAAAACCTTGATAACTTGTGAAATAAAGTTGGAACTCTATATTTAAAATAGAGATGTAAAATAGAGGAAAACAAATGCCAGTTAGTTTAACCAATATATTTATAATAGAGGGCAGCTACCTTCTACTGTTTAAAAAAATGTTTCTTTTAAGTTGTTGAAGATATCTTTAACCAGATATAGTAGTTTTTGTTTATGGTTGAACGTTATGCTAAGTGCATATGATAGAATACTTATGTTTACCTCTTAATTACATGCCTTAGGTAATGTTGGAGCTGTATGACTTACATCTGGTAAAACTTTGGCCTGCATATTGTGAAAAACATTGTCTATATATATGGCATTAAGTTCTATGATTGAAAAAGATACTGGAATTGCCTAGGTCCAGTAGCAAGGTGCATGCTTAAATTGAGTAAGCATCAAGAGGGGCCAAGGTGAGCATAAATGTTGAGCAAATCAGACGATAAACTTCATATCTAGGATCTTTTGGTTTATCCAACAATTGATTGTTCAAAGTTCTTTAATTCTCTTCATGTTGAATGTCATTCGTAACGGACAAAATTAGTAATGTTGAATTTGAAACATCTTTATAAATGTGATGCTTCTCGGTTTGAACAAATAACAGATATTCTTGAATATTAGAAATGTTACGCCTTGAATATAGTCAACGCACGGGCACAATGTTTTGTAACATGGTGAACCTATGATGTTTATAAAATTCACATATGAAGTTTATCGTCTTGATACGATTGTTTTTTATTCTGGAATGTCAATTTATTATTTGTTATTACGAACTCAAAGTCATCAATATTATCAGTATTAACGAAGTGAACGCACATGTCTCTTTTATAAATCCACAAACAATATATGGAATCGATAAGTCTAATGATAAGTCTAATGTTACAAAGCCTTTCACATACATTCTAACTTATGCGCGGCAACACGAGACATACATTTACTAGAATGAATTATAACCACTAGATAGGTAAGTTGGCCAAACAATAATTAAACCACAAAACATGTTATAACAGTTGCCCCTATTTGATGAATGCATGTGGGGAGTTGGGAAACGATACCTTAGTCCCAATTAGGCAACGCATTAGGGCCTTGAAATCCTTAGCTTATAGATAATTTTTTTTATGGGTGGTTTCTATGCGCATGTTTGTAACTTTTGACTGACAATTATATGTTTCGTGACTTCTCCCTTATGCAATTTATACATAACAATTAGCAAACATGCAAATCTTCAAAAGAATATTTAGGGTTAACATACGTGCCCACAGTTGAGCGCCTACATAAACACGCAACCCAAAACCCAAAAATTGATGTGCGGCCAAACTTGCCCGGCAACGCCGGGCACACGTTTACTAGTCTACTTACTTAAATTGTGTTTTGGGGGGTCCCTCCTTTTCTGGCCGCCTGTGTACATCGAAATCCGGCGAAAAAGCGAAATTTTGGGATCAGAAAGTTGAAAATCCGACGAAAAAAAAATTCCCCAAATTATGCACGTTTCCTCTAAAAACGTTTTTTTTTTTTCCTATTTCCTATTTCTTAAACTTCTTAAACGTAAAGTTTCAGTTAGTGGCGGGATCGTCCTCCAAATCTCCAAATCATGATCGTTTTGGTGCCGGCTAATTCTCCGGGAGGCATAATTTGCTGCAGCAAACGTTCCTACACAGCCTCCTTTCATTATTTTCCCATCCCATTCTTAGGTATCAGCTTCGGCATCCTCAGCAAACGCCCAGATTTTTTTGCATATGCCCAGATCTTTTTGCATGCAAAGGGTCGCCAGATTGTTAGCGCCCAGCAGGCTTTAGCACCGGATTAGCACGGATTTGGCATTCAGGTAGGATTTTTGTTGCATTTAGGGTTTGATTCTTGCAGTAGATTAGTGTTTTGCCTTCCCTTTCTTACCCGTGTGCTCTTTCTTCATGCATGAAACAGAGGATACGCCAAGAAACAGAGGATTCAGGTAGTTTTTTTTTTTTTTTTTTCGTATCAATCCATCAGTTTTTTTGGGTCGATCAATTTGGCACTTCGCACAAATCTGGAATGTCTATATCCGATCCCTTTCTCTTCGCTCTGATCGAATAGTTCCTCCTGGGTTTATGATTCAAGAAATGGCCTGTCAGGGATGTCTGAATTGACAACGGCTATGAATCCCTGGGCCTTATCTGACAGAATATTTTGTTTTGAATGGACCTGTAGGATATATTTTTGGTTGACTTAAGCTGCTTAACATAATGCCAATCTCGTCATCCTGCATCTCGAGTTTGCTTTCAGAACAGACATTACCAATTTTCTCATCCATCACAAGTTTTTTCCATGGCTCCCCACTTGACACATTCTTAAAATCATTAAGATGCTCATTCCTTTGAGCACCTGCGTACATATTTGATAAGAGCACATATGCTGATGCTGTGTGATTCCCTGAGTGAGTCATTCTATCAAAAATGGCGTGTGCTTCCCGCCGGCTTGATCTCTTCAGAAATGCCTGGCTTTTATGGATGAGGAAACGGATTGAGATTCCATTTTGATTGAAAGAATGCAACCTCAAGTTAAGGGTTTGATTAAAACTTCGATTCAAGCAAGCAGAGAGGTTGAAAGCAATATTTTGGATGCCATAAGTTTATATTAGTTTGCCATCCATTGACGTTTGTGCTTTCTATCTGCATGCAGGCACTGAACCAGGGGAGTCGTTCAAATCATTCAGATCATTGCTTGGAGCAGAGCAGCTATTGGGGTCGATCAAGCTGGTCATTCTGGGTGCGTCAGTGCTGGCCATTTCTGCATAAGTTCCATGGATTAAGTTTATTATTTTCGTTCACAAATTCCACTGAAGAGATCCAAATCTATGCAGACCCAAATCTGAGCAAATGGGTTTCGTTATTTCTCTGTTTCTCTTTCTCTGTTTCTCTGTTTATGCAGACCCAAATCCTTCTCTGTTTATGCAGACCCAAATCGGAACCTTAAATCCTGTCTTTTTATGTCTTCTCAATAACAAGAACCAAATCCTTCTCTATTTATGCAGACCCAAATCGAAACCTTAAATCCTGTCTTTTTATGTCTGCTCAACACAAAGTCTGTCAGTAGGTATTGGTTATGGAAAAGACACTTATTTAAAAACGAATAAGTTTATGAAGGTTTCTCATAGCATAATTTTGGGGTCAGAGCTTAGCAGTAGGAACTCATGCCGCATTTTGTCTTGGTGACTGTTAGAGTTGAATGAATCTGCACCTTACCTTCCTTGGATATTCATGGGCAAGTTGGCAAACAGTGCCAGGTTATAATTATAGCATAGTTTCCTTGCTGAACTCAAAATTCTGAATTCTAGACCGTGTTGATTATTTGAAAATTTACCATAGCTTTGTAGGTACATTTGCTGTTTATTTGTTGAGTTTATTTGTTGCTGATAAACGTGTTCCGTCTCATGTTGTGCAGGCATTTTTGCAAAAGTTAAGATTGTGAGGCAACGTTGCAATTAAAAGAACAAATACAAGGTAAAAAGAAGAAAATGACAATAGTAGTAACACTAAAATAAAATATGCCCGAAAAACAATTCTAGAAAGATCCTTGAACATTTCGTATCAAATTCATTCAATCATCAAATTCATTTGATCACATTAATTCATTCAAATTCGTCAAATTATATATACCCCAACATGTCTTTACCCCAACATGTGTTTAAGGGTCTATTTTTTAAGACGATATAACATAAATAGTAACTAGTAAACGTGTGTCCGGCGTTGCCGGGCTAATGTCCTAACATATATTTTTACTCGGCCCTTAACGTCCATATTATATGCAACTTTCGTCAACAGCACATCTTGATATTTGCAAGAAATTTGCTTCTGTGATTATTTTTATTATTGAGATTGTCTAATGACTGTATCATCAATGTATTAACTTTACGTTTGTAATTTCAGTAGAGAAAACCATGCTTTATAAAAAATGTGGAGGGCAATTAATTTACCTCTAAAGACGAAAAATTAGAAAGACATATCCAAAACTTATGTTCAAAATGTCATCCTTAGAAGTAGTTAAGTACATCAACAAAAAATAGGTACAGAAATCAAAACACAAAATTTTGTCTTGGTTCATTGGCGTAGTTTAGTTCATAATGGAACTCTAAATATGCATCTCCACATGGTGCAATCGTGATATCTTCACTTCACCTACAGATAATATCTTAGCCGAGGTAAAAGTGAAATGCACGTGTGAGTCATTAATTCCAACTGCCCACGATGTCTCACGACTATCAAGCATGTGAGACAACTCATCCCGAAGGCAGGCTCGTATAATTGGCACATGTGCTCGGCATTGCCACGCTAATGCAGGCGCTTCTGTATTTACTTGCCTTTAGCGTAAATGTGGACAATTTCCTAGTACACACACAGGTTTATGTTTGAAAGAGTTGACATGATTTGCTTTTCTAATTATTGTTGTTGTTATCAACGTATTAAATTTGCGTTAAAAGACGTGTTTTAGCAGATAAAACAATGCACCGCAAATGTGTGCACGACATTGTCGGGTGTTGGTTGGGCACTCATCAAGCTAGATGTATGGGGGTTTTAGAGTATGGTCTAAATATCATCAAAATGGCATTGTCTTCAAAGGATCTAGGATATGCACAAAGGCATGCGACTGTTAAAATATAAACCTGAATCTGTATTTACTCACCAATTTATGTTTCGATTCGTCTCTTGAATTTCAATGAGATAGGCTGCACAACATATTCCCTCATGCAATGCCCATAAAATGTTAAGATTTTGCCCTCAACCAATTTCCAACCAATGTGGTCTTGTTCAATTTAGTGACCTTGTGCCCTGGGGCAATAGATGCAAAACACAATGTTTTTAGACATACTCACAATATTTTGAAGTAATATAATATTGTAATATAATAAAATGTTAAAGACCACAATAAATTATACGTGGTTGTTTGCCGTAGGTGTGCTTGCCAAGGGTGGACGTCTCGTTAACAAAATTGTTTCCTTGCTGAACTCAAAATTCTGAATTCTAGACCGTGTTGATTATTTGAAAATTTACCATAGCTTTGTAGGTACATTTGTTGTTTATTTGTTGAGTTTATTTGTTGCTGATAAACGTGTTCCGTCTCATGTTGTGCAGGCATTTTTGCAAAAGTTAAGATTGTGAGGCAACGTTGCAATTAAAAGAACAAATACAAGGTAAAAAGAAGAAAATGACAATAGTAGTAACACTAAAATAAAATATGCCCGAAAAACAATTCTAGAAAGATCCTTGAACATTTCGTTATCAAATTCATTCAATCATCAAATTCATTTGATCACATTAATTCATTCAAATTCGTCAAATTATATATACCCCAACATGTCTTTACCCCAACATGTGTTTAAGGGTCTATTTTTTAAGACGATATAACATAAATAGTAATATCACATAAACTAATCACGTTATTCAACACCAATGCAGATGGTAGTGATCAATGTTGAGTGGGATTCTTACCCAAGGCTGGTAGCCAAATTCATTGAGGATGGGCATGAGGTCCCAACGTTTGATGATGACCTTGATGACGACCTTCAAAAATACGTTCAATACTTGAATGACTATGAGGACCTTGAGGAAATTATGTTAGAGATTGAGGCTGAATCTGCAACATCACCAAATCAAGAGATAGTTCCAAAGCAGATTAAAATTAAGGGCTTACTATGGGTCGCAAGAATTTTTGCAGAATGGTATGGAGTTCAGGAGTCGCTTGGGTTTCCGCTATCTCAAACGTCTAAAATTCAATTAGACATCGATAAGTTCATCAATCTCTTGCATAGTGTGTTCCATAAACACGTATATGTCCGTGTTCAAAAGTTCATAAACGCCATGGATGCTATTTTGTACACAGAGTACATGGTACAAAATAGTTTAGATGTGTAGCATGTTGAAATGCCAAACTTTAAGCATTGTTAAACGTGCTCCTCATCTATAGTACTCTATGTTTTGCACTATCTCCACTAATAAAAATGTGTCACTCATAATAAGCATGTATATCTTGACGCACGTGTCTATACACTACAACAATATGATCGAACCCATGTGTCCCCGTATTGGAATATATATATCCAATATATCCGTTTGCAAACTCGACATAGTGTAAGTAGATGTAAAATTTTATCTCTATTATAATTCCGCCTAATAGCTAGCACTTTATTGTAGTTGTATTTTGTATTTTTTATGAAGGTGGAATATCAAATAATGCGCCTCTCTTTCTGCTTTTTGTACAGGACAACCTTCCACTTCCACTTTCACGGAGACAACAAAGTCTGAGAACCATTGAAGGTGAGTCACATTCTTTGTTAAGGTAGATTCATTTACATTACATGTGTATAAATCGTCATAATCTTGCATATACGTATAAAGCTTAGAATTAAAGGTTTAGCTTTATTGTCTGTGAACCTCCGTGGTCTTCTTGAAAGTACCTTATGGCTATACGGTACAATAGAAAGCTATGACTTCCAAACATCTAAATAAAGATACATTGCGACTTGCCAGGGCTCATATGGGGAGGTCCCACCAGAAAACACCACCTGCTGTGGCCAACCATCCGTCATACATGACACCTATTACTGAAACTAAGTCAGCAAGAAAAAGACGGTTAGCACGTAGGCGGGCAGCAAAGACTAAAGCCCTAAGGTTGGAGTACAATATGGAAAATACGGATAGAGTTCACATTGGCCAGACATCCAATCCATTGGCAATTGATATTGAACCTGCTCAAACTTTTTCTGTTGCTACGCCAAGTACGTCGCATGTTGTATTTGCAAATTCTATGCACTCTCCTTCTGGTCAAGTGGAGATACAGCCAGCAAGGCGTCGACGCTTGAATGCCATGGTTGTAGAAAGTTCAAATGTATTCAATGAGTCGGTAGTGGAAGGATCTATTGCGCACAGGAGATGTGCAACAGCCATTCCGCATTCCAACACGTCAGACATTGATGAAAGTAGAGTCCAATTATTTCCCCCAACAATGGGAGCCAGAGTAGAGCAAACAAATAATCCGTTGACATTGTTGCAGTCTATGGACATGAATGTGCATGAATCTGGTACATCATCTAAAAAAAAACCATTGGAAGATCCCGTCAAAGAACGCCACCTGTAGTGGCGAGTAATCCCTCTTACAAGACACCTGACCATGAAACCAACTCTCAGAGAAGGAAACGTCTGAATCGCAGATGCACAGCAAAGACTAGAGCCTTGAGGTTACAATATAATGATGTTCGTGATGATGTAGATGCGACAAATTTTGATCACTTACCTGAAGGCGTACCAAGTGCAGGAGAATGTCAGAATGTTGATGAACAAATAACTAATCACGTGGTGTGTATGAATGATGAAGGGTTTAGTTCACAACCTCCTACAGAGCACATTGGGATGTCCCCTCAACAAACACCACATACGGTATCATGTAACCCCTCTTATCGATGCCCCGAAATGGAGAGCAATCTTCAAAGAAGGAAACACTTGCGTAATAGAAGGATGAGTTTGAGATTGGGGTCTGACAATGTGTATGGTATTGATGTTGGTCACCCAACCACTCCAGTAGCAACTGCAGCTGACCAACAAAATGTTGATGAGTATACAAGTAATCAGGTGATAGATTCATTGATACCCCCGTGAGCTGAAAAGCATGTCGCAGAGAAAGAGACGTCTGAATCGTAGAGCAAAAGCAAGAGCTCGAGCTTTAAGACTAGAAGACAGAATTGCAGGTCCAGTAGAACGACCTATTGGTAGAACAGGTTTCAATAAGATAGCATGGACATGGAGTTTGCCTCCTACTCATGACCTTGGTAACATGGACCATAGATGTTCGTATTGTGGGGCTATGCAATGGAAAGAAGAACTCACAGTTAAAGGTAAATGTCGCGCATGTGCAGATGGAAATATTCAGCTGCCATTGATTCCAGAACCACCACAGGCATTGTTTGACCTGTATACAAGAACAGATAGTTTGGGTGATCATTTTCGCACGAACATTAGAAAGTATAATAATATATTCTCATTTGCCTCAGTGGGTGTGAAAATTGATGAGGCACTGGCAAATGCTGTTGGTGGGGCCTATACTTTTAGGGTCAATGGCCGCATGTGCCATAAGATGGGAACGCTATTGCCACTGCAAGGGCATCAAGAGCATGCAAAATTCGCACAGATATACATCTTGGATGGTGATGACATGCAAATTGAACGTAGGATGTCTATTTTTGATGGATTGAAGCAAGAAATAGTGGTTCAGTTGCAGGCCCTTATGACAGAGCACAATCCATTTGTTAGCATATTCTTGAGTGCGGCACAAATTATGCGTATTCATCCAACCATGGATATCCGTTTGCGTATACCTTCTTGCAACGTCTAAATCTGTGAGGAGGCAATATAATGCTCCAACTGCAAATGAAGTGGCTGTCTTAATGCCTATTGAAGATAGGCCCAAAGACGGTCAGAGGGACATTATTATACACTCTAAGGATGGTGGTGTGAAGTTTATAGATGCATATCACTCAGCCTACGATCCATTGCATTTTGTGTTACTTCTTCCCTATGGTACAGATGGGTGGCATTTTAAAATACCTCATGGACGGATTGGTGCAAAGGAAATAACTATAATGGAGTATTACAAATATCATCTATTCACGCGTCATGGACATGCATCTCCCCTTCATATGGCTGGCCGGTTGTTTCAAGAATACATTTGTGATATGTTTGCAAAGATGGAACAGGAAAGGCTACAATTTATTGTGTTGAATCAACACACCATTCGAAAAGACATGTTGCAAGGTATTATGGATTTTGAAGGAGATGATGCAAGCGCTATTGGCCGAAAAATTGTATTACCATCCTCGCATGTGGGAGGTCCAAGATACATGACCCAACGGTATCAGGATGCCATGTCTATTGTTCGCGAACATGGCAGGCCGGACCTTTTTATAACCATGACTGCCAATGCAAATTGGGAAGAGATTAGGAGGGAATTATTATATGGCCAATCGCCAAGTGATCGACCAGAGTTAGTGGCTAGAGTATTTCATATGAAAGTAAAAGAGCTGGTAGATTTGATAACTAATCATGGTATATTCGGTCGCATTATCGCAAAAGTCTATGTTATTGAATTTCAGAAGAGAGGTTTGCCGCATGTACATTTGTTGACAATGTTGGATCAGGCAGACAAGCCCTTCACAGCCGAAGAGATTGATCAAATTATTTGTGCTGAAATACCAGACAAGGACGCATATCCTGAATTGTATGATATAGTCACCCGTAACATGATGCATGGGCCATGTGGTACTGGATATCCGAACAGTCCGTGCATGCAGGATGGTAAGTGTACAAAACGTTATCCGCGTGCATTTTCAGATGAGACGACAGTTGTTGACGGATATCCATTATATAGAAGAAGGGATGATGGCCGAAAGGTGAAGAAAGGGAGTATAGATCTAGACAATAGATGGGTCGTGCCATATAATCCCTGGTTGACATCATACTTCAAGTGCCATATCAATGTTGAGGTATGTGCTGCTGTAAAGGCTGTTAAATATTTATACAAGTACGTCTATAAAGGGCCTGATATGATCAATGTGAACTTAGAAGCATCGATTGATGATGCATCTTCTAGCAGAGCACCCACCATAAACCATGATGAGGTTGAGCAATTCCTGAATGCACGCTATTTCTCAGCTTCTGAGGCATCATGGAGAATCCTCTCATATGAAATACAAGAGCAGTTTCCTCATGTTACTAGATTGGCTGTGCATCTCCCAATGCAGCAAGATGTATACTATCGAGAAGGTATGAGCGTGGACAGTATAAGAAGCAAGAATAATGGAACAACATTGACAGCTTTTTTTGAGATGAATGCATCTAGAAAGAGAGAGGCTACACAATTGCTCTACCATGATTTTCCTAAAAAGTTTACCTATGATAAACCCAGTCGAAAATGGAAGGTCAGAGAGAAAACCCAGAAGTTTCCCACTATTGGACGAATGTACTTTGTTAATCCTTCGGAAGGAGAGCGATACTATTTACGACTCCTGACTGACCCGCGTGGACAAAAAGTGCAATTAGCTTTGAAGATTTACGCTCTTTTGATGGGGAGTTGTGTGCAACATATAAAGAAGCTTGCATTCGTCGTGGGTTGCTTCGAGATGACACAGAATGGCTCGAGTCCCTTCAGGAAGCAGCAGCATGGGGCATGCCACCACAATTGCGACACATGTTCGCCATGATCCTTATAAATTGCGAACCATCGAACCCACTGCAACTATGGGAAGAAGTCAAGCTTTCTATGATCGATGACTTCCTGCATGAGGCACAAAGGGTTGCAGAGGATCAAAGTGTAAATGTGTGTGATCAATTTTTTGACATGGCACTTTTAGACGTTGAAGATCATATGAACTCTGTTGGACGATCCTTAAGGGAGTTTGAGTTCAGTCTTCCTGAGCGTGCAATAGATCCATATATGATATTTCGGGATGAGGTGTTTCAAGAAGACATGGTAGAGGTGCAAGAACATGTGGATCGCCTATATCCGCGACCGGCGTGTTATCTTCGGCCGTGTGATCGATGAGCACGTGATGTTGGAAAAAGGACGAAGTGTTTTTCGCTCATGGTGCAAAGCGCTCGGAAAGAGTTTTCTTTTTAACACCATGTTGTCTTATGTTCGTGCCAAAGGTATCATTGCACTTGCAGTTGCTTCTTCAGGAATTGCATCCACTTTATTGAAGGGTGGGCGCACTGCCCATTCAAGGTTCAAGATACCGATAAACATAGATGAGACATCAACATGCAACATTCCAAAGCAGTCGGAGCTGGCAAAATTGATAAGAGCGACCCGCATGATTATATGGGATGATGCCCCAATGATGCATAAATATGTTTATGAAGCATTGGATAGAACGCTCCGTGACGTGATGTCATGTGACAAATTATTTGGGGGACTCATTGTTGTTTTGGGAGGAGATTTTCGCCAGCTTCCACCTGTGGTTCCACGAGGAAATCGCCCCCAAATTATCAATGCTTCCTTGAAATGCTCTTATATATGGGATCATGTCGAGGAACATAAGCTGAATGTAAATATGCGAGTAATGAACAGTGTGGGAAGAGACGCGGAAGAGCAAAAGGCATTTGCAGAGTATCTTTTACGAGTTGGAGATGGACTTGAGACCACGTTTCCCAATATTGGATCGGACGTGATACGCCTTCCAGAAGAGATTTGTGTGAAGTCGCAAGACTTAAATGACTTGCTAGCCGTGACATTCCCTGATGTTTCAACGAATTATGGAAGTGTGTCCTATTGGGTGCAAAGGGGTATACTTACGCCACTGAATGATGATGTAGATGAAGTAAACAAGAGGATGACAGAGTGGTTGCCTGCTGCACCTATTGATTATTACAAAGGTCGATCGAAATGTTAATGAGAATGACGCAGGGGTCTATCCTATCGAATTTTTGAATGCACAAACTCCGAGTGGGATGCCTCCTCATCAATTAACTTTGAAGGTTGGCATGATTGTCATGTTATTGAGGTCTGTTTCTACACGTAAGGGACTCTACAATGGTACTTTCATTATTATCGCTCATTGGGAAGACGCTATAGATAGATGCCGAGATTGTCACTGGAAGGAATATTGGAAGTAGAGTGTTCATATTTAGAATACCTTTGGTGCCCAATAACGCAGAACTCCCATTTCAGTTTGAGCGCATACAATTTCCATTGCGTCCAGCTTTTGATATGACAATCAACAAGTCCCAAGGCCAAACAATGAAAATGGTGGGTTTGTATTTGCCAAATCCAGTATTCAGTCACGGACAACTCTACGTGGCACTCTCGAGGGCTCAAGGAATCCAAGGCATGAAGGTACTCATTCTATCGAAGGATGGAGATGCTTCTGCAGATGCCGACAGATCACGATATACAACAAATATCGTATACAAAGAACTCCTCTAGGTGTGAATTTAATACTTAAAAATTACAACTTCTAATTTCTCTTTGTTCTCATTGATATCTTCTGCTTTCTTTCTTCCTTTTATTTTTATCTTACTTACTTACATCTTCATCCATGTAGATGGTGCGTATTTTGGTCCCGTGGTATGTCTTCGGTCACCATGTTGCGTCTTGCCTAGAGGGTGACAGGAGGTACCACATCTCCCGTGTTACTTATGTCATACGTGCTCTTAGATCATGGTATGACTGGGAACGAAAATACCATGCTCATGTACATGGGGTAGCGAGCGTGGAAATTGAGGAGCTCATTGCAAAGCTCAAAGAAATATTTAGCACTGACGAGGTTATCAAGTTGGAGCGCTTTATCCAACTAATTGATGACTTCCTGTTTGCTCAAGTTTATCCGAGGGAACGTTGTTTACGCGGATGTCTTTGGAGAGAGGTAGGTGGAGATTAGAGTACATGTATCTATTCATTGGGTAACGTAGTGCTTTGACTAACCTTCGATTGTTTATTTTTTTCTTATCAGATGAGAAACGACACCATGCACTGGCGAGTTGGTGTTTTGGTGGCAAAAGAACTCACTTGCATTGGAATATGTAATGGAACACTTTTTAGGGTCTACAAATCATTTCTTCCTGATGCAGTATCTGATTCCATTATACGAGCCTACCTTCGGGATGAGTTGTCTCATGTGCTTGATAGTCGTGAGACATCGTGGGCAGTTCGAATCAATGACTTCGCCTTTAGACGTTTTACTTTTACCCCTACTAAGATGTTTATCCGGTCGGAGAAGTGAAGATATCACGGAGCATCCAACGGTACAACATTAAGCCTTTGGTGATGTGCGCCCATGTGGAGATGTATATTTAGAGTTCCATCGCGGAACTAAAACATCAATGAGCCAAGACAATATTTTGTGTTTTATATATTTTTGTACTTATTTCTTATTGATGTACTTAACTACTTCTAAGAGTGACATTTTCAACATCAATTTTGGATTTGTCTTTCCAGTTTTTTTGCCTTTCTTAATGTTTTCTCTATTGAAATCCATGAAAGCAAATGCTACTGGCATTCTACTATTTCAAATAGCAATTTTTTTACAAAAGAAAATAACGTCAAAATTTCACATATAGACGTTTCAGGCACATATTTACTAGGGTGTTAAAGGCCAAGGAAAAGCACGTGCCTAAGACATTAGCCCGACAACACCGGGTAGATCATTAAATTCATTCATCATAAAATCTTAATGGCTGCTGAGAAGGGGAGGTTAACCTCCCCCTCAAGTGGGTTATGGAAAATAACCCACCTCAAAGTTGGACATATGGACGTCAAAAGCCGAGTAAAAACACAAGGCGGGACATTAGCCCGGCAACGCCGGGCACACGTTTACTAGTGTATATTATATCACTACACTTGATATACTAAGCAATATCAAACATCATATGCTTTTAGCAAGACTTAAAGTGAACTACACTTACCACGATGCAAAACAACAACAAAAATCATTTGTTCATTTATCGTGCCATCAACTTGTACTGATAAACCACGTTGCATAATGATATATAGTCTATAAACTTTTGAACCCGCAAATGCGTATTGGTTTAAGTGTTTAGTACCAACAACAATACAATGCAAAAAAAAAAAAAAAAAAGATCATACAAGCCAATTATACAAATCACATCTTTATGATTACAACTAATCATATACACAATTTTGTGATGTGCATCCATTATATACTTTATAAAATGTGATCATTTGGATAGCTCATCATAGATTTATTGTAAAAGTGCACAAGTAGCTAGTCATAAACTCATGATAGGTTGTAATTCGACATTGGCTCATATTTTCTTCAAGCCTTGGGACATGTGACATGCTAGAATGATTCTTCCTATTCAACTAGAGATTGAGTTTGATTCAGTAGGTCAAATTTTTATCGTACTACAACTTTTGTTCTATGAATTGCCAGAAAATTATACACGTCATGCAACACTATTGTTTAGTTTCAAGTCTTGCCTATGCCTTTTTCAACAACACTACGCAGCAGTATTGGGGCAATCCATATTGCTTTAACACCTTGTTTTCCTTAAATGGTTGAACTTACAAAAATGAAAACCATTCAACATTTGTCACTTAGAATAATACTCCATCGTCTTGTTATCCACCTTGTGCATTACTTCCAAACACCACTATATCCACCCATTACACATGTCAATGACTAATGCATGTCTTTTATTCATATGTAATAAGGCAACATAGATATTACAAAATATGTGATGTAACACTTATGTGCCTCATTAAAAGCTCAGAAAATAGAGTAAGCATACAATATTGATAAAGATTATACGGTAAAGATATCTTGCCCACTCATTCCATGAATCAATATTTTGTTGTCATAGATCTAGTTTATAATTTTCTAAGATTTCACCATGTTGAGCATGTTCCTTACAAAGCCAAGCGTACGTATTATCTGGAAACATCACTTGATAAAGTCCGAACACTTTCATATCCAACCCTTTACCCTTTGTAACATACCTTAAAAATTCTCGCATTTCGTTCTCTGTCAATTTATTAGCCTTATGAATGTAATCTGCAGATACTTTTTGCTCCAATATAAAGCCGACAATGCTTGGAATATCTTCAGCTAATATATTTACCAAACTTGGCACTAATTGAGGGACTATTGGTCCTGCCATTATTGTCATTGTCACTTTTACTGCTATAGTAATACAAGTGATTGCAGGAGCTAATATCGGAGCTGCTTTAACTAACCAATTAGGTGGAAGTGTCATGCTGATGCCTTCTTGATTTTCAACTTCGTGGGGACCTTCCCCTGCTTCACACAATAGATGAAACTTAACATTGGCCCCAAAAATTTCTGAGTGCTTCTGAATGAAATTCTTTTCATCTGTAAAGTAAGGTAAACTTGGAAGACCTGTCTTAAACAACTGTATTGATTTTGCTACTTGTCTCAATATTTCCTTGGATCTTTTCTCTATGCTTCCTTTTAAACCGTTTATTTCTTCTAAAACTTTCTCTTGTCCTTCTAGCACCTTATCCAATTTGTCTGAGATTTTTTCATGTCCTTCTAATAACCTTTCTTGTCCTTCTAATACCTTATCAATTTTGTGGCTGAGTTGGTCATTTGAATACGAACCAGCTTTGCGCAAATCTGTCGCACTTCTGGCTAAATGAATGTTTCTTTTTGGCCCTTTGCATCCTATTAATCTATCCACCTCACTTTCAATGCTTCTTAGTTTTTTCTCAACCACTTGCAACTGACTATTGTATTCAGACAATTCTTTAAGAAACAAAAGATCAACAATCTTGCTTGATGTGGCGTCACTCCATGTGTGCATGTAAGATAAACCATACACATGGACTTCATGTTTGATTCTTGATAGGGGCTCCACATCTAAAACTTGAATTGGTTGCCAATTATCAACCAAAGTATTAAATGGTCGCGCATTATGAAATGGAGTCTTGGTAAATTCGAACCTCATTATATGCTCTTCCAATGAAATGGATGGACAACTTGAATCTGAAATGCATACATCAAAAATGGACCTCTGTATTTCAAAGTATTTGCTGCTGACTGCTTCTTGTTTTGCATTTGTAGGAAACCATATCATGACGTCTATCCATTGGCGATCTTTCCAATCATCAGTATCTCCTCCAACTTTAATGCAGAAATGGATGTCTTCGATTGCAAAAGCAACCCAACCACCTCCCACATGGTAAGACTTATTACAACAAATGTCTTGAAGCCTGACTTGCAGCTTTGTAAAAATACCTATTAAAGAGATTCAAGTTATGACCTAAGAATATCTTTGAGCATATTAAGAAGGTACCTGAAGGTAGTAGAGTATGTTCTTTATCCTTGCATTCATATCTCCGACCCCTAAAGTGGAGATCCGTTGGGATGTTTTTGAATCCCTTATACTTATATAATCTTTCTTCCAATAATGCTGGTACCAAAACATGATCATCATTAGTAGGTAGAAAAATGACGCCCATTTTGCTTAGGCACTTGAGAATGGATTCGACATGTGTAGGCAGCCCACAAATTTGAAGAAGGTTACGCTTCACATGTGTAATTTCAAAATGGCCCCTTTTCTCTAGGGGTTTTCCAAGTAGCTCGGGTGTTATGAAACTCCCGATCACCTCACGGACAAACCATTGGGCATCTAGAATAACAATGTCAGGGATTTCAATAAAATAAATGAGTTCTCCCATGTCATGGAGATGTGACAAAGCAAGGCGTAGAGTGTCAAGAGAAATATATCTATTATCATCAAGCAAACTGCGAACAAGCTCGTCAAAACTGATAATTTTTGTCCTTTCGCGACCATACATGATGACGAAGAGCAAATTCCTTTCATCAATTCTTCTCAAGTGCACTAGTAGCTGACTACAAAGCAGTGGAATTTTCTGTCGTTGTTGAAGGAGATCACCCAAAGTTACCTTGATGTTAGCCTTTAATAGTCTTAGATCTTTAGGATGAAGAGCAACAACTCCAAAAACATTGTCTTCGATGTTTGACTTCCCAAAGTCAAGAAGACCGCTGTATTTGTCAATTTGATTCCTAGTTAGTCTCCTTGCATCTGTTGTCTTATCTTCAGGAGGGAAAGGGCTGAAGTAATTGAGAACTATGAGGACCTTTGGCTTGGAACTGAGCCAGCTGTGGGAGACGATGAATCTAAGCCAATATCCAAGATCATTATTGAATTGAACAACATAAGAGTTGTCCTCAAGTGAAGGAGCCTTGCAAACAATTAGAAAGATGTCTTTATCGGAACCCCTCACAAAATGATGATGAAAGGCATGGAATTCTTTCTGGCCAGCAAGATCACAAAGAACAAGTTTCTTTTCACCAAATTGAAGGGTCCTCAGATCCATACCTGTAGTAGAGGGATGTTGCTGCAAACTTTTTGGGCGAGCCATCTTTCTGAGGAGATTCTTTCTGAGAGTGGTCTTACCGACACCTGAGAATCCACAAATGAAGAGCTTGGCAGTGGTGGGTTGGACCTGTGGGCAATCTGCAAGCCCACTTTGACGAAGTGTTCTGTTGCGATTCAATATGTCTCTAAATTGCTTTTCAATTAGCGGAGACGTGCAATTTTTGATGTGCAATTGCTGAAGTGGACACAGGTAGTTGAACTTGAGGACGTCTAACAACCGTTTCTCATCGTCTTCCGTGTGTTTGATTGCTAATTCCAAGTTCTCTAACTTGCAATGCTGCTGTTTCAATGCATCCGCAATTCTGGCTATAAATTCCGTGCTGCCTCCTGACCCTGATTCGTATTGCAGCTTGGAAATGTGGTAAGTTACCACATTTCGGTAACGTCCATCTATAAACGAAAAAGTTTGTAGCTTACAATGATAGCTCTGAAGAGCATCACCAAGAAAAATTGGGTCTCCTCCTTCATATCCCGCAGAATACACAACAGTCAAATGCTCCAACTGGCAGTGGGGGCTTTGTAGAGCTTTAGCAATTTCTCTTAGGTCCCTTATGTGTCGTAGCATGAGGCTCTTGAGTTGGCAAGACCCAGTTGTTAGAGATTGGAAAAGTATGCTAAGACCGTCGTCTCCTAAGGACAATCTTCTGATATCTAAAGCCTGCACATGACAATCCTTGCTAGCAAGGGCATTCATCAAGGTCCTCCCGCCAATTTTTTCATAGTCTTCAGAGCCTGGCATGTTAAAGCGCAATTTATTCTGACTCGGAACAAACTCTAACATTGATACAAAAAGAAAACTATTGTCTTCGTTCCCTCCTAGATCCAAGAATTCAAAACGGCAACTTTTGCTTTCAAGAAATTCTGCCAGGGCCTCAACACCGCTCATTCCTACAGCATTACCCCACAAATCCAAGCTCATCAGATGGCAATTCTCGCTTTCAAGGGCTTTGACCAGGCTCTTGATGCCGTCTGATCCTATTTCATTATGTTGCAGATCCAAAGTCTTCAAATGGCAATTGGGGCTTTGAAGGGCTTCAACCAGGCTCTTGGTGCCTTCTGATCCTATTTCATTCCATTGCAGAACCAGAGTCTTCAAATGGCAATTGGGGCTTTGAAGGGCTTCAGCCAGGCTCTTGTTGCCTTCTGATCCTATTTTATTACGTTGCAGATTCAAAGTCTTCAAATGGCAATTGGGGCTTTGAAGGGCTTCAGCCAGGCTCTTGGTGCCTTCTGATCCTATTTCATTATCTTGCAGATTCAAAGTCTCCAAATGGCAATTGTGGCTTTGAAGACCTTCAGCCAGGCTCTTGGTGCCTTCTGATCCTATTTTATTACCTTGCAGATCCAAAGTCTTCAAATGGCAATTGGGGCTTTGAAGGGCTTCAACCAGGCTCTTGGTGCCTTCTGATCGTATTTCATTATCTTGCAGATTCAAAGTCTTCAAATGGCAATTGTGGCTTTGAAGGGATTCAGCCAGGCTCTTAGTGCCTTCTGATCCTATTTTATTATGTTGCAGATCCAAAGTCTTCAAATGGCAATTGGGGCTTTGAAGGGCTTCAGCCAGGCTCTTGATGTCTTCTGATCCTATTTCACTATATATCAGACGAAAACTCTCCAAATGGCAATTGGGGCTTTCAAGGGATTTAGCCAAGCGCCTAACACCTTGGCCATATCCCCGCGGAATATTCAAATTCAAGCTGTGGAGACTGCATTTCTCACTCTCAATGGCCGTGGCAATCATTCCTGCAACTTCTGTTCTATCCAGATCATCCATTAAAGGAAATATCTTAAGCTCAAGCTCCCGGAGTTTGCAACGGGGATGAAGAAGTTTGGATACGATACTTTCCATCTCTACCTTAGACTCCACCCCAAGATAAGCATTTTCTTTGTTGAGCAAATCATATTCCATGATGGTGAGGAGCAAATCAGAGAATTAAGACTAAGAAGCTTATACTTCCACCGAAATTAGCACCTAAAAGCGCATAGAATGGCTCTAGAATTATCCTTTCTTATCTTCTTGGCGTTGAAGGACAGGAATCGATAAGTTACCTTAGCACTCCGGTCCTCTGGTTTACACCGTCAGATTAAATCTGAGCCGTTCTTTTGAAAGCTGTTATCTGCTAATAACGTGGCTGTGGCTGAAATTTTATGCAGATATCCTGTAACAGCTTAGGATAATCTGCGCAAATCCAAGGAGAAGGGGCGAATACAGCAGAGAAAATCCTAGGGTGTTATCCTAACCGAGGTCTGGCTATGGCCATCGCTGAAACACAAGCTAGGCTGCCGGCGAAAGCCGGATCTCTTCTCCATAGCTCTGCAAAAAGAAGATCAAGCTCTTCCACAATCAATCAAGCATAGCGAAGGCTTTGAATCAGAGAATCAGAGCTTCCATAGAATCGAAGGCTTCCAAAGAATCAGAGCTTTGCAGAAACAGGGCAGAGCTTCCCTTGCAAGCAGGGAGTTTCGGATCTGTTTTTGCAAAGGCAGGGTCGAATATCTGTGGCTCGCTAGTTCGACTATCTGTGGATTGCAACTACAACACTGTATCTTCAACTACAACAACACTCAAACTACAACACTGTATCTTCAACTTCAGCAACAAAGCCGATGAAGTCAGATTTGCAGATGACTCAACTCTGCAGTTCATCAACGGATATTTCACGTTTTCAATCGGTAATTTGCATAACAAAAAAAATATCCACATCCCTTCCCAATGTGCCCGTTTTCTTCTGACAAACACAGCTCCATTTATTAAATACATGCCTGAAGTTTTTACTTGGAGACATTTATCTTTCTTTTTATTTTTTAACGGGCATTGCAGATTGCTATTCTAATTCAGAAATATTTAAAACTAATTAAGCACCTTCGTCCTTACCTAGGCCTCCTATTTAGATTTCGCATTAATTAGCAAAATGCCGTTCTTTATTTATACATACCAGATTTTTGAGAAAAAAACCTCTAATCTACTAGATTTTACATTATTTTTATCGTATTTCGATCGGAAATTTGCCAGCATTTGCTTTATTGAATGGTGGTTGGTGGGTTCGCAAGCGCGTGTGGTGGACTTGAAGACTGCTTACACTATTAAAGATACGCTAAAGATTTTATCGTCCTCGGAAACCCAGTGTGTACGGACCTGAAGACTATTAAAGCACCTAGCGGAAGCGCATGTGGAGTCCACATTGTGGACTTTATATCCCTCACTACTGCATTTATTTCCTTGAATGGAGACATAAGCACCTACCGAAAGCGAATGTGGAGTCCACATTGCAGACTTTATATGCCGCACCACTGCATTTATTTCCTTAACTTGAGACTTTTATTTTTTATAACACTAATGTATATCTCTCTATATGCAAATTGATCTTGGACATTCGTTTGAAAATGTGAGGTGGTAAACCTGCACCCATTGCATCTCCATAGGAAAAAATTAAGGGAAAAAACTAAATTGGGTATTCTACGAAAATATGGAAAAGAAAAAGTCTTCATGCAATATTTTCATCCACGTGGATTTTAAGATGCAGGTTTCCCTAAAAGTGGAAAAGAAGTGTCAAAGGCCACTTCGGACAACTTTTTGTTGACAAGAGTTTTTGTGCCTAATCTTGTTTTTCAAGCTTGAGACAATCCAACATGGCTAATATTGTGAGGTGTATTAAAGTGGAGACTTTGACATGAACATCTCCACGCTAATGCGTGGCCAGTATTGTGCCTCAATTTGTCATGTATGTGATGTAGAAGAGTACACTGGAAAAGGTCATTCTGCTCTCTTTAGTGTTAACATATATATCATTATTCAAAATTATGATTGTTTTATACTTCTCAACTTCCTCTTCTTTTGAGAAATGACTTTTCTTTCTTAATCACTTTGAAAGCATATCCAATAGATGACCATATGACTTGTGGCATTGTCAAGGATTATGAGCATATCAAACATATGCGTAATATTTCTACCTATACATTGTTATGCATGGAATATGATCTAGTGTATTTAACCTCATATTTATTAGAAAATGTAGAATTTAAAGGTGGACATAGCTAAGTGTGCGCAAGGCACTAATTTAATAGCAACGTTATTTATCATAGTGCATTTGACAGGGCAATTATAATGAGAATTGGTTGCCTCATTTCGTTTTTGTAAATGAAATTGCTTATTTGCAATGATGACGTCAACTAAGGACATGCATCTTTATTATCCAAGACCTTGTCAATACAATTGTTAAGTGCAATATGAACCAAAGAAATATCTAAGCAAGCTATGGAGCAAGTAGCTCCTACCTACCAAAGTGTATTGGATTTGTCTTAGTGTACACACTTAAGTATATATATACAATCTACTACAATCAGTCAGACACATAGGGAGACTCTTGATTTGATTGTACGAAAAGCAATTTGTTGACCTCCAAATCTACCTACCAACCAAACAAAAGGATCATGTTGTTTGAAAAAAGTCTTGTAAAGATGAATGGAGCAAAATGCAACATCTTATGCTACATAGTTCTTTAAAAAAAAAAATAAAAAAAAAATGATGTTGATTATGGATTATATTTATGATGTGGTAGCATGTGATAATGAAATGATTAGATTTGATGCATAAAGAGGGAGGGAAGGAGGGACAAAATATTATCTTTTTTTTTTTTTAATTGAAGGCTTCTATATCTATATATAATAATAAAGGCGTTTTGTGATAGTCTGTGCGCAATCTTGCGCGTTCAATTTTTTTAGGGTTTTGATTACCTCCACGTTAGAATCCACGTTAGAAGAGAAACCGTTTTTTTTTCCATGGCGATGTCTCCTCGGCTAGCTGCTCTTCTGGTTCAATATCTGTATTTCTCGAATTAAAGAAACTCTGGTTATTTCTCACGCTCACTTCTTTGTAAAGGTTTTTAGACAGAGGAAGTGCAGATCGTCGGCTTCAACGCTCATTTTTTTGGCAGCTATCATTCGTGCTGATGCTCGAAATGACACACGAATTTAATATTTCAAATGGTCTTCTGGCAGTTGATTATCTCGGTAATTTCTCATACTCCTTGATCCTATATTTCTTAAGATCTCCGTTATTCTGAATTCTGCCGATTTTGTAGCTTCTAAGTTTGGATTGCTATATCCCCCTGCTTTCTTATCTCCGGAAGCTGAAGGTCGACAAATTATTCATGGAATAAACTTCGCATCAGCTGGTTCTGGATTTTTAGACTCCATATCGGTTTCCTTGGTAAGAAATCCTAGATCCTGTTTCACAAGGACCTAATCTAAGATAAAATATCAAATCTAATGCCCTGTTTTCATTATGACATGTACATAGAATGCGGTTTAGTTTTCCCAGCAAATGCGATGGCATGAGGCATACATAAAGGGTCTAGAGCTTGAGTTTGGTCTAGAGCTTGAGTTTGAGTTTGAGCTCGAGCGGTTCATACATTTTCATACTGCTTTTATTTTTAATCATCATCGGATTTGTCGGTTTCATTCGATTTCAGTTTTGTTTGATGCGATGCTCAAAAACAATGTGGAAGGACACCATTCTTTCTTCCTTGAGCGGTTCATACATTTTCATACTACTGGCGAAGTATGATTCCTCTCATTTTCTTTTGTCCTGGATCATGCCATAAGACTGGATTGGCACGATTTGGGTGTCTTTTTAGTTTACCGATTCCTACATGTATTTTGTCTTGGATCAAAAACTTTGGGCTATAGACTGGATTTGGCTACGGAGGACATCATCGCTTCATCTATAGGATGATGAACGACATGCATTCTTACTCTATGAGGACTCCAGAGAAAATCCATCATTTGCAGGTAAAAATCTTAATCTGACTTCTTTATGCATTGACACAATTTAGCTACTTTTGTGCTCTCTTTTTTGCAGATTTGCTATCCTACTTTCCTAGCTTTTGCTTCTTCTTTCATATTTGTCAATCTCGCTATACTACCTGTTTAGAACCATGAGTATGATATCAAATCAACTTTTGCCATTCTTATTTTCAGATGTTAATTCTCTTTACGGGCTTCTGACAGAGATCAATGTTGCCGCTTCAAGCTGAGATTATAGAGGTGCATTTTAAGTCCCTTAACTTTGTATAAACTTCTGTATGAAACATAGTTGTCTGTACAAACCGAGGCACAATGGTAGCAGAGATTTAAATTGTATGAAGGCCAGTAAGGGCAACTGCAAGAGGCATTGAGTGTACTGGGGGTGATAGATGGGAATTCAAAACTGGAATACCATATTTGCGGTGTCTAAATCTTGCAGTGCTATATAAAAGTCAGAGCCCTTAACCTGGACAAGTAGGCTCGTGCCATAATCAATGTTGCATTCACCCCAGATCTCTTTCGAGGAAACGTTCTCCTAAACATGTATATGAAGTGTGACAGCATTGAAGATGTCTACCATGTGTTTGCTAAATGCATAGGCACAGTGCTCTCTCATGGACTACAATCGTAGGTGGATTTGTTCAGGAACATGATGCAAAGATGGCTCTTCATCTAAATCATTACATGTAGAAGCTTTCTTGCACAATTTTCTTTTGGAAGCATTAAACCATCTACGTAGAGGTAATTCGTTAAAAGCCTTACCTTCTTTCTTGTTTTTGTGGAGCGGTCTGCAAATTGTTTTTCACAGGAAAGAAGAGAAACATTTACAAGCTACCATTTGCTACATTAAGCCGAGATATAAGGCCATGGTATCATGGAGTGTCATTATCTCTGGATATGCTCAAATTGGACAAGGCAGAATTGTTGTTTCTCTTTTTTATCAAAGAGGAAGAGTTTCAGCCAAACAAGATCATTTTCATCGCCACACTGAATGCGATTGAGGTGTTAGTTGATGGCAATTTGTTCCATGTCTAGATATAGTCTGGAGCCCTTTGTGTCCATGCTTCTACCCTAAGGTAGAGTGATCCTAACTCAGCTTTAATTTTGTTTAGTTGGTCATGTATGGTTCTCCCTGAGTTCAGAACGTCTTTGTGCTATATGCCACTCAAATTTATCTAGCTTTTCATGTGGTATTTGTGAGGGGAAATATAAAATTGTTCGTACTGTTTGCGCACATCCAGCACATGCCCTAAAGACCTTGAACCTTCAAAGGATGGAGAGATTACAAATATTTGACAAAAATACCAATGTAAAAGGATCAAGCATGATATGCGACATGATATTCACTAGCTTGCACGGAAGACCTCAGCCCTTATTTGCAGTTTATTTCTATCAGCAACTACTTTACTGCTTTATCTCTGGTGGCGAAATAATGCTATTGCTTTTACAGATGTCATGGGCACATGCAACCTTGTTAAAAGAGATTCCAAGACCTCCCAGTTTGCAGGATCTTGAGATGATCTCTTGTGATGAACTAAAGCTGAAACATATCTCAATTCTGGTGAAGTCATGGACATGGATTTCTGATAGTCCAAATAACCTGTATTCATGTTGCTGTGGACTGAATTGCATTTTCTCACTTGATGTTACTTTTCACCTAACAGATATAGTCAAAATGTGGAATAGATAATTATCTGCAATTGGGGTATATTTGCTAGGCGTATCCTACAAGGCATTGTATGTCTTGTATTCTCTATAGGCACGCCTACATCCATATTTTAGTGGGAAACATTCTTGGCTATGTGGTAACACCTAAGAAGTAAGTGATAAGAATGCAGTGGAAAATTTATATTTACAGCTGCAGGCAAAACAGGCCTGCGCAGCCATCAAATTTTGTGCTTGATTAACAAAAACAAGTTCTATAAATCTCATTATAAGCTTTGCCTTGACTGGCTCTGTTTTTTTTGCTGCCATGAGATTGATCTATTTAGGATAATCGTGCTAGAGAACATGCATTGCAATGTTGACGAGTTGATCTATAATTTGCAGAAGTTTACATACAAATTGATGTTTGGCTACATGTAGGAAGATGCTGCATGCTATGTCTCTATTTTTGCAACAAGGCAATATTGGTGTAATGCTCATGCTAGATGTTTGTGCAGGCCCAAGTGGAGCTTGCCAAGTTGAAGCAGAGCACATAGGTGAGGTGCTAATGCCAATATTGATGTTGTAGTAGATTGGTGTTTAGGCAAGCTTTCAGCCATGCAAAGACTAATGCTAGATTTTTTACTTTTGGCGAGCAGAGAACTATATTTGAAGGGAATCTTATAAAAATTCTGGTGAGGAATGAGACACGAAAACATGAGTTTTCTGTAGTATGCCTTCCTTGATATGGGCAACGGTTCATGCATGCAATGTTTAATAAGCAGCTCGCAGTATGCAGCGCTGTGCACAGGCCCCAGCATATTTGCATCAGTAAATAATTGCATCAGAAAAATACATTCTCCGTTTCTTTTACAGGCTTTCTAAAGCACAAATTGCCCTTTCCATATAAGCTTTCTGGAGCACAAATTGCCCATTTCTCCACTCCTTTGATGTCAATGGGATATAAAAGTGCATCAAATGGGCAGAATAACAAAAGAGTGAAATGGGCAGAATAGTAACAGAGTCAAATGGGCAGAACAACATCGGGCATAGTCAGGTTCTACTCAGGATATTAGTTCTTCTTTCCTTCTACTAATAATCCAAATCTTTTTCAAGTAATCTAGGCAGGATTTGGCTGTCCTGTGAATCATGGGCATGGACAAAGCGACTTGCAGGAACTGTGGAAGAAAACAAAAGAACTTGTGCTACTGATTAAGCAAGAAAAACAAGCACGTACCTGATTAAATTGCACTTCTCTTGCCTCAATGATGGAAATTGGAAGAAGTTAGGCTTGAATTACTGGCGATTAGAGTGCTGTTTTTTGCTCATCGAAAAGGAAAATCGATTATGAACCTGTAAATAGATTCATAAGATATGAATATGCTAAATCAACATGCTACAACATTAAATCTTAAGAGGAAGAAGGGGAAAAAGAGGAAAATGTACCTGCCATTACTCACAGAGCAAGCTGCCAGACAATGCAAAACATCAAAAAATTCCAGACCCATATAGACAGACTAACACACTAAAAAAAGTAAAAGACTACCTTTGGATGCTTGCAGCAAAGCTCTTTGGTTAAAATGGAGATTATGGGCTGAAGGAGTTGCCAAATGCAGCAGAAGGAAAGGCGTCAAAGCCGATGCATATGCTGTAAATATCCCCATTGCCAGATTTGTGCTTTTATGTAGAGAAGTCGGGGATATATGAAGAAGCCTGAGAGGCAAGAGAGAGGCAAGAGAGGCTTCAAGAGAGGCAAGAATGGCTTCAAGAAGGAATGCCTTAAGAAATCAGCCTTGAGGCATATTATGATCAAGCAATAGTTTTTGTATTGAAGATTGTGAACCACATTGCCTGGTTGCAGCAAGAGTGCATGGCTTTCAACATTTTCTGGTGCAATTTTCCTTGCAAGGATATGCTTGTAAAATATCTGTATTTTCATGTGAGTTTCTTCCTCTGCTACATTTCATGATGATAACCGCTGCTAGGTTTTATGTGATCTGATAATCAGTCTTCTTCAGCTACTAGACAATGAAGCTTTTCTCTGCAATTTATGTTGTTTCAAACTTTCAAATTAAATGAATTCATAGCTCTGTCTGCAAACAGAAGTATTGTGCATAATTAATCTCTGAAATTTTCTGTTTAGAGCAGGTTGTGCATGCAGGTATTGGCTCTTTGATTCTATGTAAAGATTGGGAGATCCATCGGGCCACAGTATCGTCTTCATCAGGCCATTTAGATAAGGGATTTCTAGGTGGGGCTATGCTATCAGCTGTGGTTGGAATTCAGGGCAAAAATCGGGTCCTGTTGGTACATTGTTCATTTTAACCTGTATTATCCTGTTTATTTTATTTCAGACTTCATATCTTATAAACCAATTTGGAACTAGTGGTTTTTACAAACTGAAAATCTGGAATACAGTAGCACAAAATCCAAAACGTAATGGATCCGGTGGTAGATCCATCCATAGCCAATCGCTGGCAGGAAATCTGAGTTGCCAGTAGTCTGCTGCAAGTAGATAGAGCCGATCTAAGTTAGCTTTTTATTCTTTGAAGAAGCAACGTTTATTAGGTTCAAGCCGCCCCCTCCTGTTCTCGACTTTGCATCTATTGTTGTGAATATAATGTGCCCTGATCACGATTCCATGTATTGTCTCTAATGTTATTTTCTATTTTTGTCTCCAATGTATTTTATATGTAATGTTTTTTTTTTTGTCTTTAATGTATTTTATATTTTCACGATGCATACAATTTCACGATTCCATGTATCCTTCACATTGTTGGCATCTAAAAAGCATGTCCTGCACTAGGAAGGATTAACCAATATGTTGCACTAGGAAGGGTTAACCAATATGTTCGCCTCGCATTAAAAATCACCCTCATATGGGACTTTCCTAGGAACACCGGGGTTGCATGGCAACATTAACTAACCAAGTTAGTTCAGATCTCATACACATGCATTGCATGTGTATGATAATGGTATTTGCATATATTTAAATTGGTCCGTCTCAAATAAGCTTGTTCGGAATCTACATGTGCAATGTTAGCAGTTCGAACTTGTGCAAGGTACGCGCAAGTAAGGGGCTCCAACAACTCTACATATAAGATATTGTGTAATCAATCTTCTCAACCATATCCCAATTTGTTAGTTTTGTTATTATTTCAATGCTTTGCAATGCCGAACTTAGTTTTCTATAATTCATACATAAAGAATTAACCTCTAAAATTCCCCATTTCCAAGAACATATAATCGATGATATATCCATGTAGAACCTTGACCATTATCCTCAGGCATCATGGATGTCGCTCTATAAGAAATCATTGACAAATGTGGACATTGAATAATCATATCATGGATGTCGGTCTATAAGAAATCATCGACAAATTCATTATTCAATAATTGCAATTGAAAATAAGCAATTTGCAATGGGAATATTCTATGCTATCCAAGAGAGGAAGTCAATTTGGACAAAGTGCAAGAGTTCCATCGAGAACTAAATAGGTGAACGAACATTTTAAAACTTCATAAGTTGTATTCTTTGAGCTCAATAAACAAAAAGTGCTTTAGAAGGACAATTTTAAACTTTCATCATAACAAATGACCATATATACCAACTAGACATTCTTAACCATATCTTTATTAATTTTTGAACTTAATCCCAATGAAAAGCCCAGCAACGCTGGGCACTTTTTCTAGTATATATATAAGTAAGAGATTTTACAAAAATTCCTTTTTCAAGGGAGAAGGAACCCTAAAATAGAAAGGTGATCCAAAAAAGAACCTGATCTTATATCAGGGATCGACCTTTACTTGTTCATACAGAGAAACTGATAAATACATAAAAAAAAACCTGCTAATTTTAAAAAGAGAGTCTGTATCTTCGGAGTAGAGAGAACACTCAGTGGTAAGATTTCGGATTGAAATTCTTGGTTTTGCTTGCCTTTCCTTTTGTCGTCTCATGAAAAGTGCAATAGATGCACATGCATGATTTTGCCTTAGCCATGTTGAACCGGCCCCTGCTATCTTTTGCCTGGCAGATTAACTCCATTCTGATGTTGTAGTTCTGGTCACAACAGCATCCACATCGACACTGTTTCATATGCTCCAACACTTTGGCTGCCCCAAATATTTTTATCCATTCGTTGTTCGTGTTTAGATCCATCTAACCATCATTCAATTAAATTGGGTTTATGTCTTAATTTTGGGACAAATTTCATATTGCGTGTTTTTAGTAGCATATTCAAATTCACACATTTCACCTCAAAATTATGAAAACGTAATATCATGTTATTTACAAAATAGTCAATATTTCACAATATAGCACCATATCATAAAAACATGATAACAAAAATTTACATAGTTATTCAACTTTCTTCAAGCACCCCCAATGATATCATAGCCTTCTTCCTGACATCCTGAGATATTGTAATTCTCGCATTTCTAGCTGGAATAGTGTTTGGAGTCCATGAGTACAAAACACTTTCATAGTCTAGCCAAAGATCAGGATCACTCGGATTTCTCCTCCATTTCTTTGTCCAACAATTTGAGTACCTTCCTTTATCCGATACGTTGGTCAACTGATGCACTGGACACCACCATTCCTCCCGCACATGGTTGAAGTTAATATTACCTTCTTCTTTGCAAATATCAGAGATAGTGAACCCCAACCACACTGGATATGTATCTAAATCTGCTGGCTTTACTACCACAAATTGGTGGCATTCCAAGTCAGTGGAAGGTTCATAAGCATCCATGCCTAGAAACTTTGGCCTATTGTTCTTAGGACCAACATAGTGTTTGTCGGGAAGGAGGAGGAGCATATTGCTTGCGAATGCTACTTACAAGTGTCATCAAAATCCTCAAACACTGCTAAGGTCTTCCACCTAGTTTTAGGCAACCACCCTTCTTTCAATTCATCCGAGGATGTGTCTATCTCCCCAACAAAGTTAATCACCTTCTTCCAAGAAGCCACCAAGGCACGGTTGGTGTCATCCGGATTGGTTTGCCAATGCTTTATATAGTCTTGGATTCCTTCCTTAGTCAATCCCAATTGCTTCACTTCTTCAATGGGTTTTAAAGCTTTTGGTTGACCTAGAGGTATCATAGGCTTGCCATTCTCATCTCTACCATATTTCCGCCCCTCCTCTCCACTCATCCTCTCGAAGGTCTCATCTTCCATTGGAAGATTGGAATCCTATCTCTCACCCAAAAAGTGAACTACAGAGGCACGGAATGACCTTCAAGATGCAATGTATAACCATCCACAAAGCTCTTCCAATCGGGCACTTCTTCTATGAGAGAAGCTATAGGGTTTGGAGTAGTGCATTCATGCAAGATTTCCATTAGCCTAGGAAAGTTGGTCACCGTTTTGTTTGCTTCAAGATACAACTATATTTGCCAAGTAATGCATCCACATCCTCATGGGTATGCCCGGCATAAGAAACCCTAAATTAACTCTTTCAAATATCCCCACAAATTTGTTAAGTAGGATAGGAAAGAAAACATCCTTTGTTCTTATTTTGGCCAAAGACAATTATCAAGTTGCAAGAGAAACCTTTTGGGTAGATCTTGAGGTTTAGCACGTGAAGTTGAAGCTCCAACATGTTCATTAGACCCATGCTTCCTAAACCTTGCCTTGTTGAACTTTTCAATATTGTTAGGATTTCCATCTAACAATGCTCTATGTAGTGCCCTGGCTAGTCAGAAGTCCCGGAGGTGACCATTGTATCCATTTTCACAGTTTCTCAAACACCTCATGATACTCCCAATATGAAAATCTGGACCATCACTCCACAACTCCAAACTAAAATGGCCATAGTAGGTTTGATTCTCATTTCATGCAAGATTGCCCCAGTCATTGAGATCTCAGAAGGGTATGATCTTCCACATGACTTTGGTATGTACTTGAATTGTGGAAGACAAGTCTTTTGCTGGTCCATCTTGTCATGTATAATACATAAATAGTTATTGGGTTCCAATGCGGATAAAGTCCTCCACATCCAATAACATGATCTATATGATAGTTGGTCACCATATGGTCCTTCATATGCTCCCTTATCCTAGCCCTTTGACTAGGTTGCACAGTCTTATCAAGAGTCTCCTTCAACTTAGCACATAAATTGCACTTTGCAAAGTTGTTTGAAGTTGCTATGGTGACATGATTGAAATGCTTCTTCCATAACCTACTAAAGCTAGGTTGGGATATTGAAGAATTCCCAATTCTCAAGTAGGGAATTCACTTCTTCCAAAATACTCTTTTGAGTACAATGTGATGGCAACCTTTTCTCAACAACTGCTCTTCCCTTTTCATCCCTTCTACTTTTGTGTGGCATAGACTCTGCATTGAAATCAATATATTTTTCAAATATCTCCCTGGCAGCCAAGGTCCTAGTTGTTGGTCTCAACAAACCATTATTTCCATGTAAAGCAATCCTGTTCCCTCTCTTTTTTTTTTGCCAATTATGCCATGAAGAAGTTGGAATTGCATGGATACTCGCCATGCTTTTGCACATATACATTTGCCTAGCAAAGGGTATCTTTTTTCTTTTGGGTTTCTTTTCATCTTGAAGTGCATGCTCAAGATTGTGTACATGTAGGTCCTCCTCTCATCAACAGTGTACTCTTGAAAAGTGGCTCTTGCTTCCACCAATTGTTCTATTGTAAAGAATTGCATACAAGCACTCCAACAACAATCTGAGCCCCTAACCTTCACCATTGTCTCACGTTTGGTGTCACTATTCAACTTGGCTCTTTTGCTAGGATAATGTCTGGCAACTGATACTTCTCCCCTTTTGCCTAGGTTTAGAGTTCCAACTGCCAATGGATCAATATCAAGACAATCATTGTCCCCAACAACCTCAGGCTCTGGAAAAATATAATCCTCCACAAATTGAACACTACTTATAGGCCATGCCATGATGCAAGGAACCTCCAATTGCTTGACACAACCAAAACATTCCTTGTCACCCAAACCTTTACCTTTCCAGTTGTCTTCCAACATCGAAATTGCAATACCAATATTGTCTTCCCCTAGCCTTTCATCATTAACAAACTTGACCGGGGATCTCGCTAGCACAATGACTCCTTGGCCTACTATTTCCTTGTTGCACTTGTGCATGATTCTCACCTTCTTGTTCCTCCATTGCACCCTACTATAGAGGACTAATTGTTTTTCTTCAACATTCTTGCTAGGAGTTGGCTTTTCATTGATATTGCTCTTTTCAATATGTTGCACACCATCTTGAGTTGGAGAGGCACCATTGACCTAGGCAAATTGCACCCTTTTAGTCAATGAGTAGGAAAAATTATTACACCATAAGATAAAAAAAAGTAATTACATTTATGGAATATGTAGAGGTAAATCAAAATTTTTAAAAGCAAGAAATTCCTTGGAAATAGGTTTAATATAATAATAACAATGGGCGAAACGAAATCATTTAAAACAAGAATTTTAAATTGGCAACAACAAGGAAATGACATTTATATAAATATATCCTAATTTTAATTATCGAAAATTTGGATATATGATTACGAAAAGACATATAGCTGATAGACGCGAGAATTTATTATCCATAATAATATACCCTAGATGATATAGCTGGCGGAAACTTCGTACGCCTGGCGTGTTATTTGAGGCAATAAATTATTCACGCTAATTTCTAATTAACCCTATATAAATCTGGTTCACGCTCTCAAGTCCTCCATTCTGTCCAAATTTTTTTTTTCTGCCCGCCATGAAGCGTTCAGCCTCAGCGCTCGAACTTCATGAAGAACCCGAGGTCTCGTCAAAGAGACGTCGGGTTGAAGAACCCCCTCTATTCCCCCCCTCATAGATTTTCTTGCCCAATTCTCCTCTGATTCCTCCTCTGATGAAGAGGAGGAAGAGGAGGAACTGGACATGGAAGAGGAGGAGTTGAGCTCCTCTGATTCCTCCTCTGATGAAGAGGAGGAAGAGGAGGAGTTGGAGGAAGAGGAGGAGATGTCCTCTCAAGAGCACATGACCGCTCTGCTTCAGGGTTGGCTTGATCTCTGAAGAGGAGGAGGAGGAAGAGGAGGAGGAGGCGGAGGAAGAAGATGAGGAGGAAGGTCGACAATTCGACCAGTTTTTAGAATGGTTGAGAGATGAGCCAGGTTTGCATGTCTGCTTTTAATTTTTTTTTTTCACCTTTCTTTCTTTTCTAACACCTTTCTTTCTTCTTTGTTGCAGACGTGGAAGATCAATGATGTAGATCCCGGGCGGCCCCTTTTGTTTTTTGGTTTGCTACAGAAGCTTTGGACACCCCTCCGGGCATATTTTTCATGTAATTTTGTGAAAAGCCTTCGGGCACCTGCTTACAAGCCTTCGGGCTTACCTGCTGTACATATAACTTTTATGAATGAAATCAAACAGTTTTCATAAAATTTTCTTCAAACAGTGTTCTTCGAACAGTTTTTCTGTACATAAAATTATTTGAATTAAATCCAACTGTTTTCTCCAATTATTTTGTCTCCTGTTCGTCTGTTGTTTTCTCTAAAATTTTGTATCTGCAAATTTTGTCTCAACAAAGTCTCGGGAACACTATAAATCAACCACATGAGAAATCTCTGATTCATCACAGTAACCATAGGAAATTTTCCTATACGACCTAAAACAATTCCCCAACCTTACAAATCATTTTTTAGCCTTGATATTTTGCCTTTAAAATCATATAAAATTTATAAATTCTATTTTTTCGAATGCAATAAATGGAATAAAATGCCGTGAGAATTTATTGCATGAAATGCAATATTCTCCATATATACCATATACATGTCATGTCTGGCGGGAAGACCGTACGTCAGGCGTGTTAATTCAAGCAATCAATTATTCACGCTAACTTATTTCTAATTATGCCTATATAAATCCATTTCACGCTCTCAAAGTTCCTACATTTTCTTCCTTCCTTCATACGATTTGCCGGTTGCGCTTCTGCTGTGTTTGGATCCGCCCTCCTGAAATCTTGGTGAGCAGATTTATATTCAGCAATGTTAGATATTTGGTTTCGGCAATTCCTAACTTACTAAAAGACTCCGCCTTTTAGTTCTGTAGCATCTGTAGCAGAGGACTAAGGTCTGCGAATCGAAAAGCCTCGGAATTAAAACCACAAGCATAGTCCTCCGTTCTTCGAATCCTTCCAGCCTCAGAACTCAAGGTTAATTTTCCTTTAGTTTTAAGTTTCATCTCAATGGCAGGTTTAATCCAAGAAGACAAGCTTTTGCATTTGCTCGAGGCAGAGGAAGCAGATGATGTTTATGAAAACCAGAATAGTTTTTTTATAAACTTCATCTGCTTCTTTTTGTTTCGAGTAAATTCTTGAGTTTCTCTTCCTGAATTAATCATGCTATTGCATGCAAGTTTCTATTATGAATAAGTGTAGTAGAAAGCATTAGAAAAATCTGAAAGATAATATTTGAAACACGCGAAAGATAATATTTGAAACACGTTAAGCGTGTTTTATGCTAACCTTAGCCTTCAACATGAATACACGCTCGGCGTGCGCTCAGCAGAGAGGGAGAAAAAAAAAACTGTACAGATAGATAAGTAAATAGATAAAGGCCAGGCAATTATTTACACGCTGAATGCACGCCGAGCGAATATAGTTTTTCCTATCCCTACTTTCAACTTTTACGCTAAACACGCCGGGCGTGTCTCTTAGTTTCTAAGTTTATAAATAAATAAATATAACACGCCAGGCGTGAATACTGATACTCCGCTCACTTCCTATTGATAGATGCCAAGTTACATTAATCACCCGGTTGGTGACGAAGATGCATTGGAATTACATTTGGGCCAGCAATCACACGCCCCGGCTCGGTTTGGCCCAATCTCCAACCGGTTGAACCGCTACCGAAAGCACCGGTTTGGCGAGCACCAGTCTTGTAACCCCCGAGTACTTGGATCAAGTAATGATGATGGCATCGAGCGCCAGGGCAATGATAGATCTGGGCTCGGGGCCCTTGCAATCACACCCGAGGTCGGCCCTCTTATCTAATCACTTCGAGAATGCAAGCACATGCATGGATCGAGAGTTCTCGTGATCCGTCACCGAGATTCAAAATGAGGAGCCGCGTTTCTTAGTGGTTAGCCTCTATGCCCTGATGCCCCAACACGAACCACTACCACAAAGCGGTATATAATGATGCAATGGAGATGGCTCAACCAATGGAACCACTACCGCAGGCAAGATAATGATGCATTGGAGGTTCAACCAATGGAGCGGAGGTGGAGCAGAGGAGGAGCAGGAGGTGGAGGTGGAGCAAAGGGGAGGTGGAGCTAGAGCCCGATGTTTTTGCTTTGGGGTTTTACCCCGGTTCACTATGCCCAGCCTATGGAAATGGGAGATCGATAGCCCAGCTACTCAAGAGACCGGGCTTGAAACAAGAGGTCCGGGATTTTGTCCGGTTTATCCAGTTTATCCAGATTATATACAATTGTAAACTTTTTCCAATGAATACAACAAATTTTGTCTACTTCTATATTTCTACAATGTAATACATGTTACATACCTTTTTAAGCGGTTTCTTGGCCATGCAACAAATGTTCCAACACTTTCTCCAATCAGATCCCTCACGGGGGTGTCTCATGAGGTAAAGCTTCATCCATAGCGCATCGCTTAATCACTGTAACTTCCCACATACTTATCCCCGAAAGCGAATTCCATGACAAGCATGATCGGATCGATGGAGTCGATCTTGCATAATTCTACTTTCCTTTTCTGATTTGTAGTTAACATGAAACATTCATCTTCGATCATTACTTAAAAATTGCTATTCGACACCTACTATTGGAAATTAATGTTCAAGCTATAGGAATGAGATGAGTACCGTAATTGCAGAGCCATTCTTGAGAAGTCGATTTGAGTTCTCAAATCACAGCGCTATGGTAACTCATGGTCGGAAAAATTCAATTAGAAGAAAGATTAGGTTAACTACGTTTAGGCGGGATAAATTTGGCGGGATACATTTTGGGTAGATTGGTTTTTAAAAACTTAATGAAAGAAGTCGGCGGACGGGTCTTCGTCATTATTATTTGTATTTCGTACAGGTAGAACAACGTCTTAAATTAAACGCACTTATTTTAAAAGTGCATTTAAAAGATTCCTTAAAAAAAATTGAATGAAGTTAGAAAAAGGCTTTTTTTTTTCAAGACTTTTAATTGTTAATGCATGGCAGTATAAATTTGAGCACGTTTTAGCCTATTTTAATCATTGCACGAAATTATTGATGAATAGAAGCTTAAAATTATGCATTTTTAGTATGCTTTTTCTCTCTACATGATCACTCCAATAAAGAACATCTTACGACGTAGCAACTTTTAGAAGATTTTCGTTAATGCATGAAGTTGCTAAAGAAAAATAGCATTGACAAAGGATCTTAAAGCGCATTCATCTCTATTAAAACTTCATTTGTAGAGTTACAAGCATGCAATCGAATTATTCTTCTTTAAGATTACTTAATTTGTTCACTTATAACCAAATAATCGAAGTGCTAGTCTCTTTCAAATAGTTTATTAGACTGAATGGTTGTTCTTCTCCCCTTTTTTTTTAAAGAGTAGGATTCAAACAATAACCAATAAAAATTATCAATTTTAAGCTTCTACTAGTTGAAAGATGACTGACGAAAAACATACGGTTTAAGAATTATTCAATTAAAAAAGCACAAGACAATTCTTAAAACAAAAAGATCATAAGCATAATACGAAAGGAAAAAAACAATCACCAAATAAATGACAAATTAATTTACAACAATAGTTCTTAAACTTCATATCTCAAGCAAATGACAAAATAGTAAAACGGCTACCAAAGAAATAGAAATTTATAAGTTCTTAAACTTCGTGTCTCAAGCAAATATTAAACTACTTCAGTAATCAATGGGTTCTTCTTCATCAGTTCCATTCTTCTCTTTCTCCTTTTCAAGGCCAATGTTCACTAAAGGAATTGTTGATGAAGCCTTAGGAGTTTCTTCAGGAATTATGGTAGCAGGATCAAGCTCTGCAAAATCAACCTCGTCATCAGGCCTACCACTAGGTGGTGGCTGAATTTCGGAGAAAGTTTCTGTTAGAGTTCCACTAAAGCTTTTGTCGCCTAACTCCTGATTTTCATCTGGCAAGGACTCACAAGAACATTTCGTCCTTTCTTAAGAGCACAAACTGCAGTTGTCCCTGATCCAGAAAATGCATCCAGCACCCAGTCACCTGGTCTTGAAAACCAACTAATAAGCTTAGAAATTAACTTCTGGGGCTTTTGATAATGTGACACTATTTGTCCTTGTCTCTGAGGATCTTTCAACTTTTGAAGCACAGCTGGATAACAAAACACGTTGCTTGGTGGTTGAGTTTCATCTGTTGTGTTGTAATGCTGCATACTCCTTTTACCATCAACACTATAATATCCAATATGGAGATGCTCAAACTTACTAACTAGACGTGCTCCACCACCATTGCCTTTAACATTTGTTTTTATCCTGCAAGAACTTGAAATCAGAAACGTGAACGGTACATTTCAAAATGAAGATAAGTTTAAACTTACCACACACAACCCTCAAAACCAGCATTGCATATTGTAGACAATGGCTTTATCACAGACATTGTTTGAACATCCGAATGAAATAAAATTGCTCTCCAGTAGGAGGAGGTGGTGACCTCTTTAAATCCTTCCAGAAATGCCTCCACCTCCCTCCAAGTAAAAGCCTTGTCATCAAAGCGACTGTCCTTTATCTTGAAGCCATAAGGTATATCAGCTATGCACAATGTGAAGTTACGTGGTTGAATAACTTGTTTCAGTAACCTGCAGTCTCCAACTACGACTTTATATAATGCATCTTGATTGAAAAGATAGAAACTCTCAAGATCATTAGCTGTTGCAGCTAGAGCGGCTTGACCTTCTGCTTGTGCTTTAAGCTTTTGCCTTTCTTCTTTACACCTTCTTACAAGGTTTAAAAATCCAGCAGGCAATCCACTAGATTTTTTCTACAGAAAGAAGTTATTCTTTAATACGAAATTGATATATTATGAAGTTCAAAAAAAACATTGTATTATAGAACTTATCGAAATTTGAAGTACTAACCCATTTGCTGAAGTTAGGGGCATATTCTTTTATCAAAGCATCTGTGGTTGTCAGTGGATAATTTGCTCTGCAGTCTTCCCAAGCATCCAGGTTAAGTGCTTTCAGTAGCTCTAACTGGCAAGTTACAATATCTTTTTGTCTGTACGTAACAATAAAATATTTTTAGAACATCTCTACTGATTAATCACAAAAACAAACACCTTACTGCTTTGCTTCATTTGCCATTTCTTCCAAAGTAAACTCCTTAGCCACGACTTTCTGTAGAAGATGGACTAGTAGCTCTTTGTCCTTAATTCCTTGAAGAGAAATCCAAGGAACAATAGTCATCTCCTTCACCTTAGCAGGTTTAGATAATTTCTTGCTTGCCTTAGGCGCTTTTTCCACTACAGATTTTGTCTTTAGCTAGTTGTCTTGAAACATGGAAAAAATTTTCTCTTGAAGTTCCCATATCTGAAAAAAGCAAACTATTAGTGCCGGAGGTTGCCATTTCTTTAACTACATTAAGAAAAAACTGGATGGCAACATCCACAAAACTATGCACTTTTTTCGAAAAAGCAATCCGTCTTTAAGTAATCCAAAAACAGATAATAAGCACGTGTTGATCGTAAAAATTTCAATTTCTAAGATTTTATGACAAGTAACGTAACTAAGTGCACGCAGTATGAATTCATACACTAAATAAACATGCCAACTTCAGTTTTGAATGCAGACCTTTTGTAAGATGTTTTGACAAGTAAGTACTGTAAATGAGTGCGCACAGTATGAATTCATACACTAGCTTTTTAACACAAGCAATAAACATGCCCTTGAGTTTAAATGCAGACCTTTTGTAAGATTTTTTGACAAGTAGTACTATAAATGAGTGCACCCAGTATGAATTCATACACTAGCTTTTAAACACAAGCACTAAACATGCCATCTTGAGTTTAGATGCAGACCTTTCCACTTCTGAAGGCTAGTTGAAAATAGTTGTCAAACTTTTTAAAGCACTGGGTGGGTGACAGATCACTATCATACCGGAGGCAACATTCTGTTACACAAGTTTCCCTGAGCTTCTGAAGAAGTGTGCCATTCTTTCTAAAGTCTTCACCGTAGGTCTGTTCAAAGTTTATAAATTCTCGATGCATAAAACGTATCTGATCAATGAAACTCATTTGGAGGCGGTACTCATTATCAACATTATGAGAAATGGCTAGAACTTTTGCTTCTTCATCTGTTAGACCAACATAAACCTTAGCTTCTACCACTTTCCAAGCAGGATTTTTGCTGTCTTCTTTCATTAGTTCCTTTCTTGCTTTGTAACTGTGTGTTCCACCCAAGACATAATACCGATAGTACTCAAAGTCAGCCTTATTGTACTCTTTTAGAGATGTACATTGATTTGGGTCAACCATAACAATCATAGGAGTGACTACTGCTTCTTGGTTAGCCCTCATTCTATCTTTTAGAATGTCAACGTGTGAAGCATATAACTTCCTAACTTGCAGAGGCCTTTGTCCAGAAGCATCTTTGGGAGGTCTTTTGATTGTAGCTGTAGAGAGCCTCATCGTGTCAACAATACGCTTGGTAGCATTCACATGATTCAACAGCTTTGTGCTCCTATCAACTTCCTTACTTTTAATCACACATCCAGGAGCTCTTTTCTTCTCCTTGGGCACTTCTGATCCCTCAATGCGTTGTACCTTCCTCTTCTTTTGCACAACAATTTCTTTAATATGTTTTCTTTTCTTTTTAAGCAAGTCCTTATCCAGTGCTCTATCTAATTCTCCACCATCATCTCCGTCCTCTTCCTCTTGACTGCTTGCTTCTTCGTCTTCTTCCCCACTCAATTGTTCTTCTCCACTTTTCATTCCCTCTGATTCATCATCGGGGTAGACTTTACCTACCTTTAGTACTGCTGAATTACAAGCCAGAACATTTTGGAGGACATCAATAATATCCTGTTGCACAAAAGTTATCAGTTTCTTGAACATTAAAGTAAACAAACTAAACTGACAGTACTTACAAAAGTTTGAACACCGGCACGGATGTACTCTTTCAAATCAGCGGGAAAACACAATGACATCTTCATGAAAACACTGTTTAAAACAATTATGCTCTCTTTACCAGCGCTAATTATCCGAAATACCACTTGGTTTGCAGAATCATTCCCTCTTGCACTGAAAATTCTTCCAGGGACATAAAAGTCATCCTTCTTTAAAGTTTCTCTGCCAGAGATGGCTGTTGTCCAAAGAAATAAGTTGTGCGGATGCTTGTCTTGAAATCCTCTAGAAAGAAACCACTGGTGATTTAACATTTTGTATCCTTCGTCAGCTTCTCCAGAAGGATTTTTAGACTTCATTTTAGGCGTTTTACTGCACAACAAAGCTTTTGTTATGCAACGAATTTGCAGAAGATAATTGATTCAACAAAAACCAGACAAGTGTTAGAATCAATCATCAGAAGTCCTTTTGCCAGAAAAAATGTAGAAAAGCTACTAAAAGTGTAGAAAAGCTACTAAAAGTGCGGCAAAACTGGCCGATTTCATCACTTTTCTGTCAATTTCCTTGTCTGTACGCCAAAATATCTACTCTTACTAAGTAGAAAGATGTGTCAAGATAACAGTGAATCGGCTTATTCTACTACCGATTTTGCTATTTCTACAGCAGATTTTTATAATTCTACAGCCGATTTTTCAACTTCTCAGCTGATTTTTCAATTGTTCAGGTCTGGTTGCTGTTCTACATGAAGTCCTGGTACAGAACAATTTCTTAAGTTGCAAAATCGATTTCCTTTGCTGCTTCGGATTTCACTTTGCTGCTTCGGATTTCTTAAGTCTGCAAAATCGATTTTCTTTGCTGCTTCGGATTTCTTAAGTCTGCAAAATCGATTTCTCTGTCTGCCGATCTGGTTATCCGAACTAAGTTTCTAACTGCCGATTCTCCTTTTGTCGGGTTTGAGGACATTTGATTCTGCTGTTGTCGGGTTCTGCAACGTTTGTGTTTGCTGTGGTCTTCAACAGAAACGAATTGCAAGTAAAAGGGACGGTTGTTGTTGCACAACGTCCAACATCTTAGGAAAGTTAAAAAGATAGAATTTTTTTAGCAATTAAAATGTTATTTTAAGGATGGAACTTTGAGAAAGAAAAGGAACCGTATGAATTCATACCACACAACATTTCGCCTTCTAATATAAGACAGAGAAACTTCTAGAAATGCACTTTTTGGGATTAATTAATCCCGCTTTTACTCTCTCTTGTGAAAGAGACGGTATGAATTTATACCGTCATCTACTTCTTAAGGGTGTCAATGCCTTAAAGTTGTGACCAGTAAATATTCAACAATGCATGATGGTATAAATTAATACCACCACGGTATAAATTCATACCACAAACTTATTGTTGAAAACCTCAAAGGTACAAGTATAAATTTAAAAAGGAATATTCTAAAGAAAAAACGAAAAACGCAAAGAACATTAAGAGTAAATAGGATGGCATACGTGGCTCACCTGGTCATGTCCGTATACAGGCTTTTATAGGTCCACTTCTATGGTGAAGAAGATTGTTCTGAAGGCGGAGATGCTTAGCGCCTTGGTGAAATTTGCGTATGTAAGAAATGAGAGAGAGTTAAAGTATTTTGGTATGTTTTTTCTTCTCGAATTTTAATCGTGCATTGCCATAGAGTTGTGTATACGTGAAGTTGTTTACAATTGCTGAAATTCTTTACGTGTATTTGGGATTGGTATGAATTCATACCGCTTGCTCTACTTAACCTTTCCAGGACTATGCTTGAGTGTAGCATTGGTATAAATTTATACCGCTGCTTGTGCTTGTTCGTCAGTCTAAAACAGTGACCGTGTAGAAATTCAAACGACGTGCTTTTTTAAGGAGATGGAGACATCACATTCTACTAGATTTCCACCTCCAATGCAGGTCACCCCTCCACAGAAATTGCACATTCCACCTCCAATGCAGATAACACCAGATACACAGCCTGCCAAAATTCCGCCTCCCATGCAAATCTCTCCAGACACAGTAGTTTTGCCACCCTCAATGGAATTCACTCCACCACAGTGTATCAAAATTCCACCCCCCATGCAATTTACTCCAGACGAGACAATTTTTGCTTGCAGTGCACACTTGACAAAACAAAGTATTCCAAGCAATTCTTCTTTGCCACTTCTACCTTCTTTGCACACGACATCAGATGCAATGTCTTTGCCACCACCAATGCAAGATACTCCACGACAATCCAACATGAATCCACCCCCTCTGTATTCCACTCAGATTGATACAATTGACATCTTAGAATCCCTTGAGAAGGAACCCTCTCAAAATGAAGCAGATGTTGCCACAAATTCCTTTTGTAATCCTAGTCAGTTCGGAGCAACGCCATCCTTTAATGGCTTTCCAGGTGCTTCTGCACTTCGAGTCCTTCCAAGGCTGCTTTTTCCCGAGGGTGGGACGTCTCAACAAGATAATCAACTCCAGACTGATTTAGAAGAGGATTCGGAACATCGTGGCAAACTGTTTGAATTCAAAGAACCTCGAAGCAACAACTTTAAGAGAAATCTGCACAAAAAGGCTTGCGACTCACGGAGACGCCGCCGACTCATGGATGAGGCAAACTTAAGGAAGGCGCACATCCAACATTGTTGTAAGAATAATTGTATTTCAAAGATAAGTTTGAGAGAGTTGAGGTTACTACGTGATCACTACAGTGCAATGACTTTGGCGGACCAAAGAGGTTATCTGGCATACAATATAAGGCCTGACAGAGGAGATAAGTTTCTTTATTACTGTAAGGGAATTGAAGTTTGTCAGACAGCATTCAAAATCATCCATTGTTTAGGAAGCAGGAGACTATCAAGGTTGAAAAAAAGACTCGATAAGAATCCACGAATTAATGATTACTGCCACTCCGGAAATGTTGTGACTGCTCATGCTCTAGAATGTGTAGCTTGGATGGAAAACTTCTTCAAAGAATCTTGTGAAAAGTTGCCCAATAGTCCAATGTACCATTTGAATGATAATTTCACAAAACGTGAAGTCTACAACAACTACAAAGAAACATGCCTAGAATCTGGTGTGCGCCAAGTTTCTTATTCACATTTTACTGTTTTGTGGAAGAAAGAATTCGCTCGTGTAAGGATTCCAAGAAAGCATCGTATGTCAGTTTGCTCCACATGCGCTGAGTTGAAGGCTAAGAGGCAAAGTGCAAAAACTTTACATGTTAAAAGTAAGATAACAAGAATCCTTTATTTTTTGTATTCTCCTACAAGTTTGTCTGACAACTATTTTATGTGTAGATGCACTCAAGGAGCAACTTAATAAACACAGGGAACGACAATTGTTAGAAAGAAGAAAATTGTCCAAGCACAGAAAAAAGTCGCTAGAGAAGCCCCTTCAGTATCTTTCAGTTGTAATAGATGGCATGGATCAAAAGAAAACCACGATACCTCACTTTGTGAATGTGCCTAAGGATCTTCCAGAGCAAGACTTCATTCACCTACATGTTGTTGGCGCAATGATTTTTTCTGGTAAGCTTCGTTGTAAAGCTTTTCTCAATTATCCAAATCTTCACAGTGATCCAAATCTTGTAGTTACAATTTTGCACAAGATTCTTTGTAGCTTGGAAAATTTACCGCCAGTGTTATACCTTCAACTGGACAACACTACAAGAGAAAATAAAAATCAAGTGGTCTTTGCTTATTGTGCCATGTTGGTCGAGAAACAAATCTTTAAGAAAGTAAAGATTGGTTTTCTACTTGTTGGGCACACGCACGACCAAATTGATCAGATGTTCAGCAGATTCTCCAAACGTCTTGCTAGAAAAAGGGCGTTTACTTTGCCAACAATGGTTGAAGTTATCAAAGATTCTTATAATCCTCAACCAGAAGTTGAGCTAATCGAGGAGACTTTTGATTTTAGAGAGTTTGTATTTCGCAATGATGGAGATGGTTGTGCTATTGAGCCGTTAAGGAACATCACATTTCAGCACCATGCAAAGTTCTTCTTACAAAATAGCAAGACCTTATTACAAGGGAAGAAATATGCTACATCACGAGAATGGTTACCAAAGGATGGTCTACACTTTATTCGTTATATTCCTGATCCTAATACTATGATGTTGGCAGAGCAAATGCCCCTCAAGAATCTATTTGAGATAACCAAGAGTCACAAGGAAAAAAGAGCATTTGATCCAAAAAAATCCTTAGATGCATTTGAAAGAAGTATTAAGCTTTGTTACAATCACTTTGATGAAGCAGCTTGTTTGTGGTGGAGTTCTTTCTTTAGTAAGCAAGGCAACCTTCTGCAAAAGATGGCACTAGGGCCAACAACAATTGCATTCCGGTGGCCAGAGAAAAGATCTCATATGCTTGCAACTGATGATGTAGCAATAGACGAAGTTGAACAAGTTCTCAGCTCAGACGAGGAAGGTCGTGTACTGTACACAGGCCCTAGAAGAACAGTACAACAAGAAGCTAGAATATCTGGAAATACTTCAGAAATACAAAAGGGAATGCTAGTTGCTGTTTTGGCTGACGATGATGAGGAAGGCCGAATGTTTTGGTTGGCAAAAGTCCTTGATGTTGTTCGCGAGGAAGGATTACCCACACAATTAAAGGTGCATTGGATGAGAACTACATCAAAAAATGCATTTGATGGACGGTATGACTTTGAGATGTTGAAATCCAATAGAGGCAAAAGAGCAAGAAGCACAGCAAGAACGGATATGCTTCATCTCTCAGAAGTAAAAATCCTTGCATATGACTTTACCCTGAAAGCCAACAACAGACTGCGCGAGACTACTAAAAAGCTACTAAAATCTGCTTGTGGTCTAGGTGAGTCGTCAAAAAATGTTGACAATGTTGCTGACAGAGAAGATGACATTTTACTAGTGGACAGTGATGAGGAGGACCGTTCCAGCACATCCACCTCTGACAGCGAGGCACTAGACACAAACAGTGATGATACCGACCACGGTGTCAACGAATCTGATGATGAGATAGATCCTGCACTAGCAGCAAAGTCAAATTACGTTAGATAACAGTTATTTTCAGGATATAGTTTATTCTTGATAATTGCAAAGTCATGCTACATTTCATAAATAATATGTTTTGTGTAACTGTTGTAGTGTCTCTTATAAATTTCTATTTAAAACTACTTTGTGCATCACGTCTCTTACTTATAGATTTGAGATATTTTCATTCTACTACCATTAAGAGTTAGGGTGCTTTTTTATTTTTTTGTTCCATATTTAGTTGTTACAATTTAGGTTAGGAACAAAAAAAATATGCCTTCAAGTTTTCACACAAACCCAAAATAGGGTACAAAAATTTGTAAAAATGTCTAAATTATCAATATTACCACAAAAATAGCAAGAAATTTCTTGTTTTTAGGGGAATCTTTGGAATATTCCTTTTGAAGTGCATTTCATCAAAATTAGTGCATTCAATTTTGAACGTTGTTGTAGAAAAAGCTATTTCTTCGAGCAGCTCGAGCGCGTATCCGAGCGACCTTCCGACTCTGTTACTAGGCGACTCCGGATATGTCTTCTAAAACCAGAGGTGGTCGAGGCGGACGGGGCAGAGGAAGCGGTGGAAGAGGAATCTCACTGCCTGCTTTGCAGCCTGTGCCCACTTCTCTTCCAGTGCGTAGTGGTCCCTGGCATTTTCTCTTCCGATTGAAGCTTTTGAATGGCTCTGAGATCCGGCGGATGTTTCCATCTATTGTGCTACCATCTGACCATGTTGATGATCCTGCTGGTGCTTGTGATGTGGTAGGGTTTTCCTTGGGGTGCTTATGTAGGGGGCCGGGATTCCTGCCCCTGAGGCAATGCATGAGGACTCCATGGTGCAGTGAGTGGAGTTGGACGAGGTGGTGTGGTTGGGAGAGGTGGTGTGGGACGAGGCCGGGGCAGGCTTCTTCTTGGCCGCCCATTGGATGGCGGGGCTAGGGGACGTGGTGGCTCAGGGGGAGGGCTCAGATGATTTGGTTGTGGCTAGATCTGAGGACAAGGTTGTGGGAGAGGCTGGTGATCCTGGTGGGGATGTCCCGGTAGCGGTATGTGCTGAGCATGAGGTGGCTGGAGCAGCCCGGGTGGAGGTAGAGACTAGTGTGGCCCATGACTCTATGGAGGTGCACGGGGACTTCCAACACGTGTTGGAAGTGGAATCTCACGCAGAGCATTTGTGGATCACATTCTTCCGATTAATCCTCCGGCTCTAGATGATGACTCGCTGGGAGTGGGCTGATGGCCCGGTGGGTAGGCATGTGGGGGCGGACACTTCTCCTCCCGGGATGAATAGGTCGATCCTTAGTTGGAATGTCACGGGGGTGCGGTCCTCTAGTAGTAAGAGGGCCCGTGTTTCTTTGGCACTTCGCAGGTTTCGCTCGATATTGTTTGTATTCAGGAGCATAAGTGTCACCGGGGGTGATATATCTAGGCTCATGAATATGGTTGGTAGGCGGTTGCCTCTATTGCTTCTTCTTACGGGCGGACTAGTGGGGGGTACTCTTATTGCTTGGAGGATGGATATGCAGTCCGCATTACTCTGCAGTGCATGTGTTTGGTCGGTGGGCAATAATTAAGTGGTTGGAGGGAGGGCAAGAGTGGGGATTGTTAATGTTTATGCCCCTAATCAGCCTTCTCGGTGGGGTGCTTTATGGGCCACGATTCGAATAAGTTACGAGCCCTTGGTGGGTTGCGTGGGTAACGCTTGGTTGTTGTTAGGGGACTTCAATATGGTAGAGCGAGTAGAGGATCGCCTCGGTTCGGAACACGTGTTGTGCATGGGTTTGAGAAGGACCAAAGGGTCTCGTTTGTTGCGGGATTTGGCCTTGGTTGAGGTCCCCGGAGACTTGTCTTTCACCTATTGTAATAGGCGTGATTGGTGCGGGGTCGGGCATGCTAGGCATGACCGATGTTATGCTTCCCCATGCGCCTTTGGATGGTGTGCCCTCTTTGTGCCGGAGTAACATTCGTCTACCTCCATTTCTCGATCATTACCCCCCCGGTCTGGTGCAAATGCCTCTCGGCCCTCTAGGGCGGTGTTCCGCTTGAACACCCGGCTTAAGATGCGGATTTCTTGGCCCGTGCCGAGTTGTGGCTTGATACCTTTTCATCTCTCGGGGTATGTATGGTATGGTGACCGCCTTGGCGAGGTGAAGCGTTTTGCCAAGGTCTTTGGTAGGCGCGTGTCAGCAGCCCGGAGCGCGGCGAGGAGTTGCATGGTCTCTATCGAGTTGAGAGGATTCGGCGCAGCCTTCCGATGGCATTGGGGAGAATGCGGTGTTGCGGCGTATTGTTGCTCGAGCAAAGTTAAAGTCTCGGGGAGGCACGCGGTGAAGGCGCCCCACCCGGTTGAAGGAGGGGACACAAGTTCGGTTTGTTCTTCGTGAGCGGCCGAGGCAGCGGCGATATGCGGCATCTATGGCGCCCCTTGCTTTGCCTGATGGCCGGACTTTGGAGGATCCCGCTGATTTGCGTATATGTGCATGCCCATTTCTCGTGGTTTTTCGCGCGAAAGCACTCTTCCCTATGGCGGGAGATGCGGGAGCTTGTTTTGGGGGCCGTTAAGCCATCTATTCTACCTCATCGGGCGTGAGAGCTTGGAGCGGGAGCTCTCCGTAGAGGATTTAGCTGCGGCATGTATGTGCATGGCCAAGGATAAATGTCCTGGATTGGATGGCATCCCCTGCGGAGTTCTTTAGGACTTATTGGGAGTGGGCTGGTGAGTCGGTGTACCAGGTGTATCTTGAGTTTCTACAGTCTTCTCAAATGGATAGAATCTTGAATACCGCATGCATTTCTTTGATTCCTAAGGTTAAGCAGCCTTCTACTATTAGTGATTGGAGGCCTATCTCCTTGTTGTCCTCCTCAGGTATAAGATTATTGCAAAAGCCCCGCAGAGAAGTTGAAGCCGGTGTTGACTTCTTCCATTAGTAAGGTGCGCGATCAGGGTTTGTCCCCTCGGGAGGAACATTTTGACTAATGTTGCCGCAGCTTATGAGGGCCTTTATTGGGCTAGAAGAACAGTCAAGGCATTGCCTATCTTAAGCTTGACTTTGCCAAAGCTTACGATAGTGTCCGCTTGGGGAGTTCTTATGCGCCATGATGTTAGCATTGGGCCGTGGTCCACGCTTTATAGAGACAGATCATGAAGTCGCATAGGTCAGCGCGGGCTACGGTGGTGGTGTGCGGGGTGAACCCTCCGCCTTTCTCCTTAGGCGCAGGGGGTGCGTCGGGGGTGCCCTTTGGCTGCTTTTGTTTACGATTGTGGCGGAGGCAATTTGTCTTTAGTTGTTTTTGCTGCGGTGGAGGAGGGAGTGGTGGATGGGCTTGGATGCGGGATGGTAGCCAAAAGATTATTAACCAGTTTGCCGATGACACTTTTCTCTTCTTGGTGGCAGAAGAGAGGAATTTGCGGAATGTGAAGGGTTTGTTGGATACTTTCTCCTTGGCCTCGGGCATTCTTCCTCTCAATTGGGGTAAGTGCTCCGCATTATGGGCCCAAACACTCCGCCCCCTTGTTTGGCTCTATTCCCTTGGAAGATGCTTCCAGGTAATGTGTGTACTAAGCTGCTGGGTATTCCCTTTGGAGGGGATGTTTCCATGGGGAGGGTGTGGGATGAGATTTTGCAAGGGTTGCAGAGGCACCTCAATTGGTGGAAGGGTAGCAAGTTGTCCATGGCAGGTAGGATCACTATTGCCAAGTCAGTGCTTTGTAGCACTCATGTGTATACAGCATCTGCGATGCTAGCTCCCGAGGGTAAGATACAGGCTTTGGATAAGATTGTTCGGAATTTTGTGTGGGGCGGGGATGATGAAGGGGCGGTTGTTAAAGTGGCTTGGTGGAAGTGTCTCCGCCCCCGGGAGGATGGGGGCTTGGCCATTCTGGATTTGGCGCTGCATAGCAAGGTGTTGGTCTCCAAGTTTGTTTGGAGCATTCTGCAGGATGGAGCATCTTCTCCCAGTGCGGCACCGTTGTTGCGATCTCTTCGTCATTGTGTGGCGCTTTGGGAAGCCGTCTGCGTGCATGTGGAGTTGCCCCGGCACGTTGTATGGTCTCCGCCTTTCCCACATGCATCCCCTTTTCTCCACGGGAGTGTTGCGGGCTTGGGATCATGTGCGTGTGCTCTTCCAAACTAGATTATGCCTCGGTTTATCACCACTCTTCTCCTTTCTTGTGGGTTCCTCTACCCCTCACAAGACTTGCCCTTGGTCGCCATCGCATGCTCTGGACGCAGCCGCTTGGAGGCGAGCTCTTTGTGCTCACCTTGGAGGATTGGTATTGGGGTGGTCAGCCTAGCTTCGTGGGAGTTCTTTTCGAGCTCGCTTTTGAGGGGCGTGGACCGGGCTATCACGGGAGCAGCACGGCGGGGGTATTCTCGCTACACATACCTATAGTCCCTCGGGATGATGTGGTGGTCCAGGTTTGGAAGGTTCATCCGGATATTGTGTCTTCTTGCTTTGTGCGGTCTTCTTACCGGGTGTCGGCTATTCATGACACACCGCCCCCTTCGTGCAAGTGGTCTCGCAGCTTCCGGGTTCTCGATGGCGCTTCGGTTTGGACGTGGACATGGAGCTCACTTCACCCAATCGGGTTAGGGTGCTTCGTATGGTGGTGCAATCACCGTATCGTGGTGAATGCCCTTGTGAGTCGGTTTAGGCCGGGTGTGAGCCCTCTCCCCTTTGTTGTGGCCTTCATCGTGAGACCGTGGAGCATTGTCCGGTTTTATGCCCTCACTTGCGTGTCGCTTGGGATTGGGTTAGGGGCTCTGCTTCGTGAGATTGACTAGCCGCCAGCTCTTCGCTTCATGTGTATCTCGGTGCTTGGCCGCTCTTGCGGGCAAAGCCTTGCATCCGTATGTGGCTTGGTTGGTGTGGTTGATTTGGGCGCCGGTTGTGGATCTTTCAGGGGGATTCAGCACTGCAGCCTCTCTAATTCCTCAACTCGTACACAAGCTATTTCAAAGCTTTCGGGTGTTCCCTGAGTAGTAGAGTGGAAGTTTGCCATTTGGCGGGGACTTCTTGGGTGTTGTAGATGGTGATGGTCGGTTTTGTACAAAGCAAAGAGAGTTGCGCTTTTCTGTGAGTTTGTTGTGGAGTGTCGAGGTATCGCTGTCTCTTTGGGGCAGTTCTGCTTTGTAACATTACCATTCTTTTAATATATTGATGACACAGTTCTTCAAAAAAAAAAAAAAAACCGGCTCTTCTCAAGTTTCGTGAGGACGTTGATCGAATACCGTAATACAATGTAACCCTATTCAAGGTATTTAATTTGCTACGTATCACACAATCGTGGAGAGTATTATGCTTGCATGAATTTGAGATATTTCCTTGCCTTCAGTTAATATGCTTTGCATGAGTTTGAGTTATTATGCTTTGCATGAATTTTAAGTATTACCATCAGTTAATGCTCTGATTGTCCATTTTGTAGAACATAATTTTGCTCTGTTTTATATATAGAATATAGCGGTGTTAGACAGTTGGAGATAGCAATGTTCAATGAGGTTAAATAGTGTGAAATATGGATTCATAAAGGGTATGTAGCTTAAAATGTGGATGCAAACTAATTTAGTTTCAAAATCACGCATAGCATGGTCAAGAATAAGAGCTACCAACACGCCAAGCATGAATTGTACTAATTTAGGTTTAAATGCACGCCAAGCGTGATCTCCTGTTCTGAAAAGTACTATAAAAAATGTTCATCTTCTTTTGCAGTGGCCAAGAGGAAGAAAACCCCTAATAATTCGGGTTCTAATCCTGCCAAGAAGTCAAGGGTAGACGACCCAGATGCGGTACCATATGATCTCACCTTAGATGATGAAGGGCCGATTCTTATAGCAACCACTGACCCTGCCTGCCCTGAAGAGGAAATGGACGAGGGTGCCGAGTGGTACGTTGACCTTGCCAAGACAAATGGCAAGCTCGACTTAACTCTCTTCTCGAGGAAAAAGGAAGCAGACAAGATGACCAAACAAGGGATCCTAATCTCTTGTGAGGAAGAAGATGACACCAACTGCAAATTAGTTGGAGATTACACAGAAGCAGAAGAAAGATCTGCTCAGACTTACTCACTGTAGAGCTACTGCATACAAGGATACGTTCATGAAGACAGATGTGAACGGTGAGACATGTTTTAAGTATAGTTGGCCAACCAATGTAGCAGTTACGCCAATATCTATTTGCCAAGAGGTTACAGCTGTGCGTAGAGGCATGTTCACTAAACCGACACCAAGTCACTATTTGCAGCAAGCTAGGGAATTAGCTGACTTGAAAGCTTCTAAGAGGGTCCTAGATCTAGGGAAGGATGTTCAACCTGCAGTTGTCGAAGGCATGGAGGCTTCTGTTTTTGAGAATGAACAGGACAGGGTTGTTGCCCCTTTTTGGGCAACATGGACCAGCATGATATTTAGAGTTTCAAGATTGGAAGATACTTGTCAAAGTTTGGAAGACTTGTGGTTTCTTTTGAGGTTTCATCTTAAGTTACTTTCTCATCACTCATATGGTAAGAGTTAGTGCTATTTTGATCCTGCTAGAGTTTGGAAGAAATTGGTTCAAGTTTGGAAGACCCTTGGGATCTTGGTTGTATAGCCTAATTCTTTCCTTTGAGGAAGTTTTCTAGTTACATTCTTATTTCTTGAAGACCAGGCAAAGAATATTGCAAGCTATACAAGGAGTCATTACCATGTTGCTCATATTCACTCATATGAAACTAAATGGAGTTGCACCCATGATTTGGAAGTCACACATATGAAGATGCACTTAGAAGTGGAATTGCTCTTATTTTGGCCTTGAAGATTGGAAGACCTTTTAGAAGTTTGGAAGACCCTAGGGCCTTGAGCAAAGTTATGTTCATCATAAGGTATGATTTGAGCTTTTGAGATATGATCATGTGCTGCTGGGGTTCCAAAATTTCCTTCATCCATTTCATCCATCCTACATCCACCTTCCTTTCATTTTTTATATACCTCATTTTCACCCCTGTCATGCCTTCTTTCATTACTTCACTACCTATATTTTATTGGCCTCACCTCCACTTGTGAATTGCTCTCAAGAGATCATGAAAACCTCAAGAGCAAAGAAGCTTGAATTTTACCTTCATTCTATCACCCTAAATCCTACCATAGCCTTTTTTTCCTATTTTTCCACCCTTTTCCTATGATTTTTTTTTCACCATTTCCAAGGTTGAAAATTCATTGACCATGGTCAAAATGGCCAAAATTTCAAGTATCTCAATTTGACCTGAAAACACTCTAGATTTGAAGCTTGGCAAAAATAGCTAGATTGGCCTTTTCAAAATTCAAAAAAAGACCATGGGAAACCCCTCAAATATCATTTCTTGGGATGCGAAAAAAAAAAAAAAAAAAAAAAAAAAAAACCTATTCTAGCCTATCTACCCTATTTTCTAATTTCCACGCCAGCCTTTAAATTCCACCTCAGCCCCCATTTCCACGCGGGCAAGGGCGGGGGCCTCCGTAACACGAAGCCGGCACAACCCCCTCTCGGCACGCTTTTTCGTAGGCCACGCTTGACCGGTCCTTTTATACCTTAAGCTTCCGTGACTAAAAATGCCTCGTGGGATATATCGAGCTTAAGAATTTTCTCAAGAACCCTAAAAAATCTGAGACATTGCTAACTGGGCTGATTGGTGCCCTTTTTGATTGATCCCGCCTTTTCCTCCCGATTTATCCTCCTAGACCTTTTCCGAAACCCCTGGAACCCTTTGTGGCACTTGATTGATAGAAACTTGCTCAGATTAGGCCGGAAATCATTGAACCGAGCTGGTTTTTGGGAAGGACAGTTTTTAATCTGGGAATACAGATCATTTTTTACCCCCTGAGATATACCTCTCTCGGATCCGGGCGATTTCTATATTCCCCGATATTCTCTTGATCTGTTTCTACCTCAAATTCTCGCTAATCCCGCCGAGATTGAAGATTGATCAGATTTTGATTGAAGACCCACTGTTGTGACTTATTTGACATCAAAACTCCTACCGCTACTCAAATTATCTTATTATTTTCTTTTTCTCGATAATTTTTGGGTTTTCGTGTTGACAATGCCTTGGGATCTGTTCTCAAGCATTATCCCGGGTATTACTTGGTCGAGAATTCTAAACTCCTCGTGGATATCTTATGATTTGAATGCATATTCATTGCCCGACAAATAGTGTTTCCATCTTCTTTTGTTTCAAGTTGTTCTCACTGCCTAAACTAATAGAAACCAGATATTTAAAGTAGAATCCAAATTAAATAGTCGTCCCATTCTTTAAAAGGTTTGAGTATTGCTTATATGTAAAGAAAACAAAGAAAAAATAGTTTTTTCCATAACCGCCATAAACCGTGATGTAAATCGAGACTTTGGCCCATCTCAAGAAATATCATAGTGTTTGCTTGTCAAGAAAACCTTATGCACATGATCTAGAGTTTATTTTGAAGTCGCTTTATACAAATTCCAACTCAAGATTCATCACCAAACTATATTTGCAAATTTTGGCTCTCTGCTTTTGGCATTGACCAATTTTTTACTCAACTTTGACATAGATTTTCTTGGCCTTCCTCTATCCAAATCGAAATCAGACTTTCACCAAGAGCTTCCTCCACTTGTCTATAAACCATACCAAAAATCAAAACTCAAAAATCTTAAAGGGTGTGGATCTGCTAAACTGATTTTTGTTCTCGACAGCTTTTTTTGCTTCAGTGGATCAGAGTGATTTTGAGAAATCTAGCATTTCAAATTGAGTTCTTTTGCTTTATATGATCGAGGATTGATCACCCTAAGTGATCCGGAGGTCCCACCAGCTTTGTTTGCACTTCCTTTGAGGTTAGACTAAAATTCCGTGTTTTAGGCTAACATTTTGGAGGTCCTACCGGATTTTTACCCGAAATTGAACTCAATGGCACCAAGGAAGATTTCGTGAGTCTCCACCGAACCACCTCGAGGAGACAAATCAACCAGATTTGGTAGGAGTAAGCATGAGAGTGGCTACCAGATCTACCACTAATGCTACAAATACTCCCAACTTGCCTATTCCTCCACCAGCTCCTCTCTATCACCTACAAATATTACAAATATTTCCTCTCAGGCCCTCTTCTTCACAAATTCATAAACTTTTTGAACCGTGATCAACCCGCCACTGTTCCTCCATCAAAGACCTTATCATTTTGAGTTGACTATACCTGCTTCCCCTTGCTATGATTCTTCCATGAATGCCAACCATTTTCTAAAAAACTTTGAAGACTATTATGAAGAACATGGGAGAAAGAAGGGTTCCGTGTTTGCGTAATTCATCAAATGCATGAAGGGTGATGAGGCCAGATCTTGGCCTCGATTTTGAGTCGCCTATAGGTACCAAAGGGGATGAATTGGAACACAAGTTTCTATCAAGGTTTGGTAAGGCTACTTCACCCCGTGATCTTGTCTTTGAACTCAACTCATTTTCCATTAGACCCGTGAGAGTGTAAAGCAAGATGTGGAGAGATTTAATTTTATTTGCTAGTGTGTAACAGAATCGTTTACTCATCCAACATTGCACCTAGTTGCTTCCTTTATCGAGGTTTGATGTCTAGACCTAGGATCTATAGGAAGTTATTAAAATTACAAAAATTTGGTGAGTTGGATTCTATCCATAAAACATTTGTAAAGGTCGTAGATCCGCGTAACTATTAAGCTATCTTCCCCGATGAAGAGATCGAGATCCATTTTATCCTCCTCATCATGGAACTCAACATGATTTACATTTTGCTAATGCCGCCCCCCGCTTATGCAAAGACAAAAAGAGAAGAAGAAGTCCAAGGTCAAGAATTGATCCTCATGTTTCGTAGATGAAATCTGAGATCAAGAAAGTGTCCGAGGCACTTTTGAAGTTACCAAACAACTTATCAATTAAAAAACAAGAAAGATGCCCCACCTCCCCGAATGCACAAACCGTGGTAAACCTTACCATAGAGCCGAAAGCAAAGTTTTGCAAGGCAATGTCCTAAGTGTCATAGAAGAGGTCACTTTGGTAGAGAATGTCCCGCTTTGCTCTTTTGCAAGGAAATAGGTCATGAGGAGAAGTATTGCAAAGCAGTTAAGGCTTATTTTGAAAAACAAGATAAAGGTAAACAAATGTCAAATATAAGTTTTATTGAGACTTGTGCAGAGAACAGAAGAGCAAGATGTTATGGTTGTGCGCATTAACGCGCCGAGCTCATCCAAATGCATCTACAAAAAAGTCTCGCTCCACCTCATAAGGTAACATTTCAATCAGATCCTCGTAATATAGCTCCTCCTCCCGCCAAAGGTATAAAACGTAAAGATTCCGAAGTTGGATGAATTTGAATTACTTATGAAAAAATTCTAAGGTTACCGTGGATTTATTAACTCACCGAGAATTGCACCATCATACAGGGAAAAGTTGATCAAAAGCACTCCGTGATATTGAAGAGGTTGTCAAAAACCCGCAAATAATATTTCGGGGCTTTGCCCGAGCAAACCAAGATCCGTGTGCTTTTACTTGTAGTGCTACTATAGGAACTTCCCATCTAGACAAAGTTTTGCCGGATGGAGGTTCTTCTCTTAATGTTATGCCTTATCATGTTATGAAGGCACCGATCTCAAGGTAGAAGATAATACTTCCATTGTTCTAAAAATCTTTTTCAAATGCTAAAGTTGTGCCTAAGGGAATAGTAAGAAATGTATCCGTGGAATACTGTGGGGAATCATTGTGTCCGGGCCACATTTGTGGTTGTTGATTTTGAAAATGTTAATCAAGCTAATATCTATGATCTATTATTAGGAAGGAGATGGATGAAAAACAAAGGATGCCGACTGTGATGGTTCGAAGGCACTTGCACCATTTCCAATGGAGCAACTTCACAAACCGCAAACAAAACCGATCCATCCGCTAACATTAGGTTCATAGATGTGGACATACTACAGAAGAAGATTTGGGTGTTTACAATTTAGGCCCGATGCTAGTATACATGAAGAGGTTGTCAACTTTGCTTACATGCATGTTGAATCTCCCCGATCCAAGGCAAAAAGCCTATCTCCGGGTTTGATGGAGGTATGTCAAAAAACTGGGATTGCTTCTTCTCACGCTATTTTGAAGGATGCATTTTAAGTTGATGACTAAGATAGGGAGAATTCACCCTAATATTTCTTCTAATGCAGCAGAATACAAAGCCCTCATTGCAGGTTTACAAGAAGCAAGGTGTATGAGTATTTCTCATATTGTTATTTATGGAGACTCACAACTTGTTTGTAGACAAATCTTGGGAGAATATCGAACTAAACATCAAGACATGGAGGATCCGAGTGCTCAAGCCGTAGAATTATTAACTTTTTTGATCATTGGGAGATTTTACATATTCCTAGATCTAAAAATTTTGAAGTCGACTCATTGTGCGTAAAAACCCTTATGGAGTATTTGTCCAAGGAGCTATTCAAGAGGATGTCTTAGATGAAGAGGAGCTTTCCCAATTCCATCCCATCTTAACTATCAACCTAGCACAAGAGGAATCACTTAAAGAGCTTGAAGTGCATAAAGGAGGTATATCTAGGACCCTGCAAATGGGAGACTTATATAATGAAGGTGATCAAGGTAAAATGGTTGAGTTATTTGAGGATTGGGTGGATGTTTTTGCTTGGGAGTATTCAACCTAAAGGGGTTGATAAAAAATTTGTGAGTTTGAAATTAAGGTTCGAGAAGATGCCAAACCTGTTATGCGGTTGAGAAGAATTAATCTTCACTTTTGATCTTATCAAACAAGAGCCGCTTTTAAAATGCAGAATCAGTTTGGTAGTGCCTATTGTGAATCCTTCCCGGGTTTCATGCATTGTTCCAAAGATAAAAAAAAAAATGGTTCTTTGAGAATTTGTGTAGATTATAGAGATCTTAATAAGGCTACTATTAAAGATTGTTATCCCTTTGCCTTTTTTAGAAGAAATCATTTATGCAAAGAGTCGGTAAATCCATGTACTCATTTTTGACTAAGCCTCGATTTAATCGATAAGCATCAAACAGAAGATCAGCCCAAAACATCTTTCATCACTCCATGGGGAACATTTGCAATGAAAAGGATGCCTTTTGGTTTGATGAATGCCCCCGCTACATTTCAGAGGGTTATGGACATTGTTTTTGCAAGCATGACCCGCAACAATTTAGAGTTTTTTGATGATTTATGCTTAGGTAATCAAGTAAGTGACCATATTTCAAACTAACAAGGATATTTATATTATGCGACGAAGCCGAGTTAATCTAAATCCCAAAAGTGCATCTTTTGTCATCCAAAGGTCAATTGTTAGGCCATGAGGTCTCTCGCCTGTGGTCTTCAAGTGGTCAAGAGAAAGTTATTGCCTTGAAGAAGCTTCTGCACTCTAAGACACTCGTGAGATGTCAAAGAATTTATGGGGATGACTTTTTTTGAGAATTTATGTGCCTAATTTCTCTCACCATGTTAGTCCTATCTCCAAACCAACCGTAGTAGGCCATGTTAGTAAGAAAGAAAGTAAATACAAAACTATTGTTTGACTGATGAATGTGAGAAGGCCTTTGTGCGCATTATAGAAGCTATTTGCCATGCCACTTTGGTTGAAAGCTCCAGATCTCTCATTGCCATTCACAATCTATATTATCAAGTACTAAAAAAGTCATTGGGATTGCTATTTTGCAGAAAAACACCCCATTGCTTTTGCAAGTAAACAATGGTCTCAAACCGAGGAGAGATATCCTAAGATAGAGAGAAGTGTCACCGCTCTTATTTTTTTAATAGAAAGGCAAGGACATCTTCTACAAAAATCCCAAGCTACTGCTTATATGCAGCAGAATCCCATGCCTTTTTGTATGGTAAGAAGTTGGAAAACCCAAGCTTCATAGGTGGGCTTGTAGGCTCCAAATATATGATTTAAAGGTTAAGGTTATCCATGTGGTGAATAACCCGAGCTTGTATTTACCTCACGCCTATTTTGAGCATGAAGAAGTTGTACAAGAAGAAGGGGAGATGGCTAATCTTGTGGCAAATGAGCAAGATCTTTCGTAAACAAAGTTCATGGTTGGCAAGAAACCTATTAGAAAATTCCTCCAATATCAAGAGATACCTTCCAACTTTCTAAAGGTCAAGCTTACAAGTTTAGGCTAAAATGTTTAACTTACACCTTGATTGGAGATATTTTGTGCAAGGTAAACAGGGATGGAGTTCTTTTAAGATGTGTTGATGAAGAGGAGGTCACCTTTAGTGCTTGCCGAGAATCATAAAGGTGTTTGTGGTGGCCATTTTGCAGCAGATACAACCGCCAAAAAAAATATTAAGGTCCGGTTATTTCGGCCTCATTTATTTAGAGATTGCTATGATGTCATAAAAACTTGCCACCAATGCCGATTTTTGGTAAGAAAATTTTGCATCCCCGCCTCTTATCGAATTGTGTCCCCGTGCCCATTTCAAGTTTGGGGGCTAGATTATGTTGGCCCTATAAATCCCTCATCTTCTCGCCAAAGATGAATACATTGTTGTGGCTACAGATTTATTTACCAAATGGTCGGCAAAGACCCTTTGAGAAAAGCAAATGCATATACTATCGCTAGGTTTTTGCATGAAAACATTTGTTCTAGATTTGGGATCCCTTTCAAAATTTTGACCGATAGAGGCTCTACTTTTATTAATGAGGTTATTCAAATTTTGTCTCAAGCCTCAAGATCGACATGTGAAAAGCTCAGCCTATTACCCTCAAGGAAATGGTCAAGCCGAGTCCACTAACAAAGTGCTTAAGGGTATTTTACGTAAAAACAGCTTTGCCAAAACCAAAAAGATTGGCATTTGAAATTATATGATGCTCTTTGGGCTCATAGAATCACCGCTAAAACCGCCACTAATGCTTCTCCCTTCAGTTTGGTTTATGGTGTTGAAGCAGCTTATTCCCTGCTGAGTTGGAGATCCCCTCTTGAGGATGGCACTCAAGTTGGATTTGGAGTTTACCGAGGCATTACAACACGTATGAGGTTTTACTAAAGTTGGATGAGGATAGATTTGGTGCGTAAAACTTCAATCTACTTAAGAAGGCTAGGAGTGCAAAGAGCTTTTAAAGCAGCCACAAGCTCCAGATAAATTTGCTCCATTGAACTCGTGGCTCAAAATGGATGCCGCAAATGAAGGTAAGTTGTCTAAATTTGAAAATCCTTGGGAAGGCCCTTACCGATTGTAAGAGAAGTCGGGTGTTCATCTTATTGGCTTAAGGATCTCAAAACAGTTTGGAATTACCCAATCCTACAAATATTCAAAGATTTGAAGATATTGGCCTCAACATGCATGTTTAGGCCTTTTTGCTCCTATATGAACATCTATTTTAACTTAAAGTAGGTTAATTGTCGCTGGAAGTTGGAGATTTAAAATTTTTTGATTGATTTTGTTTATTTCCTTGAGGCTTAAGTCAGTAGATTTTGGTTGGTTGGAATTGCTAAATTGTTTCGATTAGTTGTATTCAAGTTTCTTTATACTTGTGCCATCAAGACCATTTTTCCTTTGAGGTGAACTAATTGTGTGTTCTCTCGCTTTGAAGCGTAAATATTTTTTCAAGATCGACATTTTCAAAAAGAGCAAGAGAAAATTCTATTCATCAAAAAAGGTACACAAGTTACAAAAGAGAGGATCCTCTCATAGAAAACCAATGCTATCAAGATTTCCTCAAGGGATAGTAGGAATCTTGTCCAAGGAGATCCATCTCGCAAAGATCTAAGAGACTGTTATATCTGTAAAAAAATTGTCCATGGTACCAAACACATAATGATCTTCACCCGAGATTCTCTTTCATGAGTTTAAAATGCCCCTCTTTATCATAAGCAAAGATCGTGGAACCGAAGCTATCCGCCAAAGATCCCGTGAGAATAGTATAACCGCTCCAGACTGGCAAATTGAGCATCCGTCACCATGGTCATATTTACATAAAAATAATGCATGTGCAAAGATTTGGATGCATTCTCTTGTAAAGATTCCGCCCAAAGAACTTTTTGTGTCCCGATATCTATGCAGTGGTCGTTAGTTTTTCCCCGATAGGTTTTCTCGCCCAAGAAAGCACTCCATTGCAAGGTGCTCATGGTTCATATCTTCTTTGAAGAGGTCTTTTTTCGTAATCACGGAAGTTGGTGTCAAAATCCTTACTTTCTAATATACACCGCCTCGCATAAGCATGTGCACCGAAAATTCTCACGAGGAAGAGGATCTTCAATTATTAAGATGTTGTCCCATTCTCAGACCTGATGTACTTCTTGCACAGTGTCCGATCACACCATAGGGAATTGGTACACCAGAATCGATCAATCTCGTGAAGTACTCCTCGATTGTTCTGGTCACCGTTACATTATCCCGCATCGTGTAAGGTAAGAAAAAGGAGCCATGATCAGCAAGAAAATTCGAAGTTTTCTCGAAAGCACGAAGCAGGGGGAGCAGATTAGGGTTCGATCTCGATGGTTTGAATTTTCTCAAGGGTTGAATTTTTAGTATGAAATAAGTTCAATGGTTTGGGTCAATTTTTTGAGTATTAAAGGTTTAGATAAATATGGTAGAGATTTGCTATGCTTTAACAAGTTGAATGTAGTCCTTGCAGTCCAATTGCTCATCACCTTCATTTGTCTTAAGTTGACCTCTCTCCATCTAGCCCTTGCTTCCATATGAAATTTTAAGAGTGCTAATCCTACATTGTTACTCATCTTTTATTTGGCACTCATGCTAACATGCTTTTATTGCCATATGCAAAGTTCACCGCTTTGAATTCTCACTTGTCTTGAATTGACCTCGCCTTCCATCTAGCTTTTGCTTCCATATGCTATTCTAAGAGTGTTAACCCTATATTGCTACTCATTTTTGGCACTCATGCTAATTTGATTATCATTGTCATATGCAGTTCATCCATTTCTTCTCCATATTCACCTGCCTTGAGTTGTCCTACCCTCCATCCGATCTTATTTTTTCATCACTCTTTCCATACCTTATACTGCCTCATATTTCCCACCACTACGAGTAGTTCCATCCCTTCCACCACTTGTTGATATTTTGAAGACCTTCAGTTGGCATTTTTTCCTTTGAGGCTGAGGGGACCAGCCTCATTCTTTCCTTTTGAGGAGATGTTGCCCCTTTTGGGCAACATGGACCAAAGATGATATTTAGAGTTTCAAGATTGGAAGATACTTGTCAAAGTTTGGAAGACTTGTGGTTTCTTTTGAGGTTTCATCTTAAGTTACTTTCTCATCACTCATATGGTAAGAGTTAGTGCTATTTTGATCCCGCTAGAGTTTGGAAGAAATTGGTTCAAGTTTGAAAGACCCTTTGGGATCTTGGTTGTATAGCCTAATTCTTTCCTTTTGAGGAAGTTTTCTAGTTACATTCTTATTTCTTGAAGACCAGGCAAAGAATATTGCAAGCTATACAAGGAGTCATTACCATGTTGCTCATATTCACTCATATGAAACTAAATGGAGTTGCACCCATGATTTGGAAGTCACACATATGAAGATGCACTTAGAAGTGGAATTGCTCTTATTTTGGCCTTGAAGATTGGAAGACCTTTTAGAAGTTTGGAAGACCCTAGGGCCTTGAGCAAAGTTATGTTCATCATAAGGTATGATTTGAGCTTTTGAGATATGATCATGTGCTGCTGTGGGTTCCAGCCTTCATCCATTTCATCCATCCTACATCCACCTTCCTTTCATTTTTTTTTATATACCTCATTTTCACCCCTGTCATGCCTTCTTTCATTACTTCACTACCTATATTTTATTGGCCTCACCTCCACTTGTGAATTGCTCTCAAGAGATCATGAAAACCTCAAGAGCAAAGAAGCTTGAATTTTACCTTCATTCTATCACCCTAAATCCTACCATAGCCTTTTTTTTCCCTATTTTTCCACCCTTTTCCTATGATTTTTTCACCATTTCCAAGGTTGAAAATTCATTGACCATGGTCAAAATGGCCAAAATTTCAAGTATCTCAATTTGACCTGAAAACACTCTAGATTTGAAGCTTGGCAAAAAATAGCTAGATTGGCCTTTTCAAAAATCAAAAAAGACCATGGGAAACCCCTCAAATATCATTTCTTGGGATGCGAAAAAAAAAAAAAAAAAAAAAAACTATTCTAGCCTATCTACCCTATTTTCTAATTTCCACGTCAGCCTTAAATTCCACCTCAGCCCCCCATTTCCACGTGGCAGCAGGGCAGGGGCCTCCAGAACACGAGCTGGCACAACCCCTCTCAAGGTGGCACGCTTTTTCGAGGAAGGCCACGCTTGGATCGGGTCCTTTATACCTTAAGCTTCCGCACTAAAAAATGCCTCGTGGGATATATCGAGCTTAAGAATTTTCTCAAGAACCCTAAAAAATCTGAGACATTGCTAACTGGGCTGATTGGTGCCCTTTTTGATTGATCCCGCCTTTTTCCTCCCGGATTTATCCTCCTAGACCTTTTCCAAAACCCCGAACCCTTTTTGTGGCACTTGATTGATAGAAACTTGCTCGATTATTAGGCCGAAATCATTGAACCGAAATGGTTTTGGGAAGGACAGCTTTTAACTGGGAATACAGATCATTTTTTACCCCCGAGATATACCTCTGCGGATCCGGGCGATTTCTATATTCCCCGATATTCTCTTGATCTGTTTCTACCTCAAATTCTCGCTAATCCCGCCGAGATTGAAGATTGATCAGATTTTGATTGAAGACCCACTTGCTGACTTATTTGACATCAAAACTCCTACCGCTACTCAAATTATCTTATTATTTTCTTTTTCGATAATTTTTGGTTTTCGGTTGACAATGCCTTGGGATCTGTTCTCAAGCATTATCCCGGGTATTACTTGGTCGAGAATTCTAAACTCCCCGTGATATCTTATGATTTGAATGCATATTCATTGCCCGACAAATAGTGTTTCCATCTTCTTTTGTTTCAAGTTGTTCTCACTGCCTAAACTAATAGAAACCAGATATTTAAAGTAGAATCCAAATTAAATAGTCGTGTCCCATTCTTTAAAAGGTTTGAGTATTGCTTATATGTAAAGAAAACAAAGAAAAATAGTTTTTTCCATAACCGCCATAAACCGTGATGTAAATCGAGACTTTGGCCCATCTCAAGAAATATCATAGTGTTTGCTTGTCAAGAAAACCTTATGCACATGATCTAGAGTTTATTTTGAAGTCGCTTATACAAATTCCAACTCAAGATTCATCACCAAACTATATTTGCAAATTTTGGCTCTCTGCTTTGGCATTGACCAATTTTTTTATCAACTTTGACATAGATTTTCTTGGCCTTCCTCTATCCAAATCGAGTCAGACTTTCACCAGTAGCTTCCTCCACTTGTCTATAAACCATACCAAAAATCAAAACTCAAAAATCTTAAAGGGTGTGACTGCTAAACTGATTTTTGTTCTGACAGTTTTTTTTGCTTCAGGGACTGTAGTGATTTTGAGAAATCTAGCATTTCAAATTGAGTTCTTTTGCTTTATATGATCGAGGATTGATCACCCTAAGTGATCTGGAGGTCCTGACCAGTTTGTTTGCACTTCCTTTGAGGTTAGACTAAAATTCCAGGTTTTAGGCTAACAAGGGTGGCGCAGCTAGAGGCCATGAACAAGCTGAATAAGTACGCTGACCATTATCCATTGGGTCTTAAGGAAACTTTTGCGATCCATGTGAAGTCCCTCATCCGTTCACCAAGCTCCATTTATGTTAGCAGAAGATATGATCCAGCACATGCCATGGAGATTGTTCAGAGCATGATTAATAATCCAGGTCAAATGCCTATGCCAGCGGATGTGTTACCTTGGGATATGATCTCGAACAAGCCCGCTGAGTGGACGAACTTCGAGGACGTAATGTTAAAGGATAACATTAAATTCGTCGTCATCGACGGGCAGCATTTTGTTGAGGCAATGGCGGCCCTCATCGCAAAAGGCGTAACAAACAGCCCAAAACGCTGTTCTACAATCACTATGCGCATAGGAGGTGTCGTATCTTGGATGCCAATACTTCACCTGCAGATTTGGCCGAGATTAGTGCAACTTTGAATGAAATGGGGAAGACATTTCTATACAAAAGGTAATTCACGACAGGCGTTCATTCAAATGAAACCAATTCATGCCAGGCGTGATTTCAATAAAAAACCAAATCACGCCAGCGCGTAATCAAATCAAACCAGCCAAAGCCGCGTGAAATGTTAAAGCACCGGCGGCGTTGATTTGATTTGAAACGCCATGGCGTGATTTCAATTCATTTGAAATAACGCCGGGCGTGAATTAACCGATTCGAAGCACGCCCGCGCGGAATTGCATTGGTATTTAATTCATTTCACGCCGCGTGCTTTGAGGTTGATCTTTTCTATTGAAATCGCGCCCGCTGTGTTTTTGTCTCGATATCGATTCAATGCCCGTACTTTTGGCAGTCCATACGTGGAGCAACCGCGCCACGCCTGCCGAATATGGTTGCCCATTACCCACCGCATGGCGGGTCAAAGTTTGAGGCTTTCAAGTCATTGGAGCGGACTCGCCGCATAAATTATACAGAGAAGAAGAAAATTGCAAGAAAATCAAAGAAAAAAAAAGGTGGTGATGACATTGCGTATCCTTTCCGAAAAGCTCATCTAGCGTGTCAGCCCAACCAATGACTCGTGATAAGATTGTGTTTTGTAAGGATGCAAGATGGCAAAAGTGGAATGAATTCCGGGACGCTTTATGCACAAAGGAAGCTGCCGATACTATGGGTAGGGTGCCTCCCGCTGATGTAAGCATCTTTGACTTGAATATGACAGAGATGAGAAAGACTCGGGGGCTAGACGACGGCCGAGACCATTTGGGTTTTAGACCGGTGCTTAAAGAAGGAAGTCTTATACAAGAAGGGTGCTTTCACCAAGGATAGGATGTCCTTCGTTGAGTGCTGTAGCCATGTAAAGGATGTACGTGACAATGAAGTCACTGTAGGGAGCCGAGTTACAAAGGCTATCGGGGATGTGGCATTATCCGAAATTGGATTGTTGGACAAATACAAGGTCAAGAATGATGACATCAAGAAGTTTGTATTCTGGTCAAAGGACTTCCTAAAGAATTGGAAGGCTAAAAATACAAAATATAAGGAGACTCTACCCCTAAGGTAATGGCCGAAGTTGAGAAGAAAAGTGGCCCTTGTGAAGAAGATTATTGAGAAGACGACACCGGCCCAAGATTTAGTCTCCATTGGGTACAAAGGTCTCTTGCCGTAATCAACTTCGCCTTAAAATATATCACTCTTTGTGTTGGACAAACAGGGTGGGAGAGGAGATATGGGCATGAACCCGGAAGGACTACAAAGCAGCTTCTTTACCACCGTGTATAGGATTGACAACCGAGAGGTCCTTCACTATTGTCATCGTTTGTCCTTTTTCCGTGAGTCACATCTGCATGCACTATCCGGCTGCTCATGATCCGAGTGCCTCAAAGTTATTAGGGAGGGATGCCTAATATATGATGTTAAGGATAATGAGTCATGAACGTAATCGGAAGATGGCACATGTGATCTTTATTATGATAACCATGTTTGTCGACGAGGAATATGATATTGCTAAGGCCAAGGGTGACAATAGCGGTGCATGGGAATGTTTTCTTCTAGATGATCCGGACTTAAGAACTATATTCTTTCATACGGATCGATCGATCGAATCAGATGAGTCAAAAGAGGATGAGGATCGGGACCCCCTCCTAAGTGGGGAAATCAAGTACGAGCTACAAACTAAGGAGAAGGGCCCCTTAAATAAAAAATGGATTTCCCCGCCTATGGCTGCTTACCTCGTCGAGGCATTTGCTCCAATTGATACAACCCGCTTGGAGCTTCATGTTGAGGTTATATTGCCCGAGAGGCTCTTATGGGTGCAAGAAGATGTCACCGCTTTGTGAGTGATGGGCGGCCAAAGACTTTCTTGAACCATTCCTCATGCATGTGCTTGCCAAATCTCCTAAAGGCCCTTATGGCAACCTGAAATCATCAACAATCAAAAGTCTCAGACTTGTCCAATTCGGAAGTGGACGCTGCTTCGTGAGGGAACTAGTAATCCGCACCGATAAGGAAAGCAATAATGAACAAATAGTCGCTAAACCGGCTGCTCAAAGTACCGCGGATGGCGGCGAACTTAGGGAATATCTTTGCCCACATTGCGGGTGATGCAAGCAACAATAGAGTAGATTCACAAAGTTAACAATGAAATAATTGACATGGGAAACCAAACCTGAAGGCAACCAAGGCAGCTCTAGTGATTCACAGTTTTGCCAAATCAATAGTAAAATAATGTCAGTTGTGAAGGACGCAATGGAACTAATAGAAAATAACAATTCTAACAAATCGTAAGAAGACGTAAGATTAAGGGTGGCGAAGGGGAGAATGACGACGACGACCTTTAAATAAACCAAGATGATAGGTATGGCCTTGCCCATTTAAATCGCCCCGCCAAGCGTGATTTAATTTGTATTACCTTTGAATTAAATCGCGCCAGGCGTGCTTTGATTATTTTTCGTTGTCAAACTAAATCACGCCGAGCGCGATTTGATTGACTATCTCAAATCACGCTTGGCGCATTTGTATTGTTTGTGTTATCGTTATCTTGTCACCCGGATACATGTTTGATGTTTCAGCTTCCATTGCGTTTCTAAGAAGGTTGTGGTGTTCGACCTAAACGGAGTCCTTTGCAAGACTTTTCCGAAAAATAAAGTGGCTAGAGATCAGTTTCATCAGACACCAGTAGAATCAAACACCAAGTGGATCTATCCGCGGCCGCACTTGAAGGAGATGCTAGATGAGGCATTCAAGTTATTTCGAGTTGGTATTTGGTCATCCATGGAACTAAGGAACATCAAGGATACTTTGGAGGCACCGGGGAATGCGTGAGACATTGGTTGACCTTTTGGGATCGAACAAATGTGTGAAGTTCACTAATCCCAAGGATCCAACAGGCAAGCCTATCTTCATCAAACACTTGAGTAACATGATGAACGAACTTGGTATCGAGAATAAGGATGATATAATCATAGTGGATGATGATGCTCTCAAATGCTTCTACAATCAAATGCAGGCCCTGAATCCACCATCTTACGATCCAAAAAACTTTGCGACAGATGATTTTCTGGTGAAGTTTGTGTCTATTATGCATAATTTGGCTATGGGGATGACAAAGGGGTGAAGTGTTAGATTCATACCCAGAACTGGATAGAACGGCTGACATGGAACCACACCTTGTTAAACACGTGGAAAAACATGGATTGATCCCTTAATGTTTTATTGGAATATATGATATTTTTGTATGATATTTGTGCCATGTATCGATAATTTCGAGTCTGGAATTGCCTCGCAAATAATGCAATCTATTATTATCAAACCTAATATTATCATCTATCGAGCAAGCAATTTTGGTCTCATCTATGTTAGCAACTTGCTCTTCATTTTTGCATATTTCAATTCGCATATGAAAAGTCACACGTGAATCGCAACCTTATGTTATTTTTGAAGTCCAAAAAAAAAGATTAAAAAAAACAAAAACCCCCTAGAAGACAATAGCAGGTTGGCGTGATTTTGGAGTTGACATAATCCCAATTTAATTGGATGATGGTTATCTTCCTCCATTTAAGTTTGCGCACCAGCAGAAATAAAGTACCTGCAATAATAGAATCAACCATTAATCTCTTGAATCCACTTAACATCAAATTGAAACTGTTTAATTATTCCTTCTGGTGGAATAATTTCACAATTAAAAATGAAGGAATTCCTGCCCTTCCAGATCCTCCAAAGAAGGACGAAGATTCTCCAATCATTGGGGTTCTCTGGCATAAAAAAGTCTTTCTCACTGAGATGAATTAAATCATAGCCCAGGATTCCTGAGGCAAGCTCTAAAGTCCACTCAGACCAAAGGCAACCTCTAAAAAGATGATTTTCATCTTCCTTTGCTCCAAGGCATCTTTCACAGATATCTGAATTGGCCATGGATAACTTGTATCTTTTCGAGTTAGTAGCCAAAGCTTTATGCCATAATTGCCACATGAATGATTTGATCTTCGGATTGATGGGGCTCTTCCACGTAAACCTTAGATTCTTGATACATCTATCCGATTGAACCTCCCATTTTGTATGGATAGTGACTTTTTCTCCCTTCATGAGATATTTATAGGCTCTCCTGACTGTATAACCATCTTGTCCATCATTTAGCCAGGAATTCTCTTCATTTGTTCAATGGTTATGATTGATGGCAGTGAGGATGTTCTCATAAAGGGTTCTGGTCTGCATTCCTTCCTCTGCCAAAGTAGAGTTGTCAAAGGTAATAATGCCATTAATATCAAAAAGATCCCTGATGAAGATGATTCCTTTACTCTTCCATAGCATGGCCTGATCAGGAAAGTGGCAAGCCAGGCAGAGATTGGGGTTATTGAGAAGGACAGCTGGATTCCAAAAAATAGTTTGATCCATGGACCATCCTTCTTTCCAAGTGTACATCCCCTTGATTTGATCCCAAGCCTTGATCCATTTCTTGATAATACCTGGAGTGGAATTTGGGACAGTAAAGGGGAAGAAGATCGAGTGGGGAAGCTCCATTTTCAGAGATCTCCATCCATAAGGATGGCATTTACCAATATAGTGCCTTATCAGAATGGAAATAGGGTGCTTGATGGAGTTATAGCAGGCCCTGTAGAAGTATTTGGCAGCCAAGGCCATCCCTTGCTTCTCAATATTAATAATTCCCAGTCCTCCATTACTTTTTGATTTGCAACACTCTTTCATTGAGACCGGGTGCCAGCATCATCTGTTTTGCCCACAAGCAATGAATCTACCAATAATACCCTGCAACTTGTTAGAAATCTTTTTTGGAGCAAGAATAACTGATGATTGATACACATGAGAAGAAGAAATCATAAAATTAGCAATAACTGCCCTACCATTTTCAGAAAGATATTCTGAGTTCAGAGTATCAACCTTTTTGTAGAACTTTTCAATAATATTTCCCCAAAGATCGGAAGCATTGCTTCTGATTGCAAAGGGGGACCCAGGATTTTTGAACTAGTGCTGGGAGAGTTATACTTACACCCCATGGCTACAGCCATCACCTCTCCCTTTTCTTGATCTCTTGCTTGGATTGCTGATTTTGCAGGGTTAATTTTACACCCTGAAGCTTCACCAAATTCTCCAAGGATTCTTTGAGCATTTGTAATGGAATTCTCATCCATTGAGATTAAAATAAAAGTGTCATCTGCAAAATGCCCGTTTAGAATTTGATCTGCCTGAGGATTTTCAGGGAGCCTTAGACCTTTAATAAGGTTAGTATTCTTTGCTACCTCCAGCCTACAATGGAGAGCTTCCATAATAATCAAAAAAAGGAAAGGGGCGAGAGGGCAACCTTGTTTTACGCCTCTTTGGATTGTGAAGAATGGACTGCACTCACCATTGATGAGAACTGCTGATCTTGAGATGTGCAGAATGGCTTCAAATATTTGAATGCTCTCATTACTGAAACCAAGAGCCCTGCAACATCTAAATAGAAAATTCCAACTTACTGTATCGAATGCCTTGGTGATGTCGAGTTTTAGAAGAGCCACATCTTGGTTAGAATCTTTTGCCCATTGCAGTCCCAAAATAGCTGTTACCACATTGTCCAAAATAAACCTATCTTTAAGATAGGCTGATTGAGAACTACTAATAATGATGTCTAAAATGGTCTTAAGTCTCAAGCCAATAGCTCCTGAAATAATCTTGTATATAACATTAGAAAGAGAAATAGGTCTGTAATCCGAGAAGGTGTTAGGAGAATCAATCTTAGGAATTAATGCAATAAAACTGGTATTAATTCTTGCATCCAATATCTTTGTCTCCCTGAACTCATTGGCCACTTTGGTGATACTATCTCCAAGCAAGGGCCAAGTCTTTTTAAAGAATTCTGCTGGAAGGCCATCAGGGCCAGGGGTCTTGCCATTTTCCATATTTTTGACAACCTGCAAAAGCTCATCATTCACAAAAGGTTTAGTAAGATATGAGTTCTGATCATCATTGACCTTTTTATTTAGACAAATGAACCATGGGAGTAGAATCCATATTGGAGCCCATAAGCTTTTTGAAATGATCAACTGCAGCTTGTTTGAGGTCTTTATCTTCAGAAATTAAATTTTCTTCCACCATGACCTCATAAATATGATTCCTCTTGATTCTGAATCTGGCCTTATTGAAGAAGTATTTGGAGTTGCATCTCTCGTCTTCCTTTAACTCTTTTATTTTAGCCTTCAATTTCCATCCTTTTGCAATTTTGATTTCCTCCATCTAATCTGCCTTTTTATCTCCACTTTTTGCTCATCACTTGCTGTAATAATGCTTTGTCTTAAATTCTGAAGATGAGCTTTATTTTGATTGTAAATATCTTGCCCCATTCTTTGAGCCAACATTTTATTTGTTTGGCCATGTCAATCCACCAGTACATCCAGCCTTTGATGATTTCCTCAAGCTTGACCATGAAATCATCATTATCCATCAAACTTGTATTCATTTTGAAGTAGGCTTTTCTTTTATTGCCATTGTCATCCCCTGATATGATAATTTGCTGGGGATAATGATCAGAGATTGTGTAACCTTCAAGATTTTCAACTCTATTGCTGCTGTTCCACAGATTTTCACTTAGGTAATACCTATCATGGAGGCAACAGATAGGATCTATTCTATGGTCAGACCAACTAAAGGCTTGGGGTTTGGTTCTGGCCAAGGTTAAATTATGAGAAGAGAGAAGGTTGTCCCATGCACATCTTTCCTGAGGAAGAAGATTCCTGAAATTCTTATTTTTCATAAATCTATCTGTGACCATGTTGAAATCTCCACATATAACACATTCCTCCACTTCCAGATTACTCAAACTGCTGTTGATTCTACTCCACATCATAGATCTCTCTGAAGGTTCATGGTAAGAATAGACATTAGTAAAGGCAATCTTGCATGAATTTACTACCGACAAGAGTCTGCCATCTTCCATTGGTGTCATTGACCATATAAATATATTCCATGTTAATCTTGTGACTCCATGCTATGGCTATACCTGCAGACGATTTATTAGCAACAATGGACCAAATATTATAATTAGGAGGAAGAATATTAGAAATAATCCTTTCATGATTGGGATCATGGATCTTGTGTTCCTGGATAAAAAGAATGTCAGGGCAAAGGTTAGAAAGACAAACTTTAAGTCTATTCCTTTTGATACTATTATTTATCCCTTGGAGATTCCAAGTAATCATTTTGATAGACTTTATCATTTAAACAATTTTATAATTATTCTTAGCTATTCTGGATTGAATAGCTGCCTTTCTTGGACTAACCCTAATAGGTCCAGAATAGATCTTTTTTTGGCCTCTCCCTCTTTTTTTATGACTGATCTGCTGCCAACTTATATCATCACCATCATAGGTAGAGTATAGGTACTGCGTTGTTGTTAATCACTTTTCTTCAATTGCACTAAGGTATAGTACTATCCTTTTCCACTAAAACCCATGTAAACTTTAAGACAATGCTAGAAGTAGAAAGAGCAGTGCAGCATTGGGGAAACTCCGGGGTAAAGCCATTTTTTCCGTTTTAAATTACCAGTTCACCGTTTAGCATGGCTGAGTGGCGGAACCAGTTCCATATATAAATTGTTGAATTCCGTGGATTATCCGACAGGGAAAATAAAACCGGTACTTATTAGCCATAGTACAACCTCGAACAAAAAATCGCCCACATAATTTATTGCAAACGAACAAACAAAAGGGAGGGAAACTCTGCTACATGAAAGGCGAAGAATGATGTCTCAGCGTTGGTCAATACTTATGAACTGAAGAACAATGCCAAAGGATAGTTCCTGCGATTAGCAGAACGGACTACAGTTCTCAAGAGTAGCAGATTTCAGATCCGTTCAGCAGAGTTGTTGTGACGTTCCACATATTTATACGCCTTTTTGAGTAAAATACATGACATGTCATTATGAATTATTAATGGCACATTAATTATTCATAAGCTAAGGTTAGCTATGTTAATAATTCATTATTAAAGTGGAAACCTAACCTAAAACCCTAATTCGAATTTAGGGCTTAACCTAATATTAAAAAGGGCTAAAATACCAAAGTAGCTAATATTAACCAACCTAAAGTCGCCACCTGGCCCAAATCGATTGGGCAAGGCAGAGTTTCCAATTTGGGACACCCAAATTGGGGGTTGCACCCCAATTTGCCCCAATTCGATTTGGGGCAATCAGAGATGGAGGAGGAGATGCTGCCCAACCCTGAGATGCTGTTCGACCCTGTTCTAGCCAGAAGGATGGCGACCCAGAGGGATAGTGGAGCTAGCTATGGTTCCGGTTAGTACATAGTTAGCTTAGTTGTGATTCTAGTAGGTTAGCGCCTCTGTTAGGCTTCTTTGTTGATCTATAGCGTAGCGCCTCTCTGTGGTATGTTCTCTCTCTGTTTTTCTCTGTGGTTTACCTGTTAGGCTAACCCTTGATTGATATGGTGAGTATTCTTATCTCTAGTTTCTGTATGTGCTTTGGTTGATGGTTTAGTAGTTCTTTGCCTAGTTAGCACTCCAGAGATGGGGGATTACGGGGGGTAGAGACCTCTGAGCCCATGTATTGTAGTATGCTCCTAGATAGAGCCCTGTATTATTCCCATTAGATGTGGCCTGTGCACAAGATCTCACTGAGCTGTGGAATCTATGGCATCATTGAAGCACCAGACAAGGGGCCGTAGTGATGAAGTGTGGGGTGGGGTCTTGCCTGAGCATAAAAGGCTACGGGGACTCCTTCAGTGAGCTAGACCTAATAGCCGGTCACGTAGAGGGCCGGGTATGGGTCTGACACTCCCTGGGTATAGTGGTGTGATCATCTTGTACTTTGAAGATAAAGTTAGGGGAGTAGGTCGGGTAGGGATGCGGGGGTCGCTGATGCGGCACGTATTCTCTAGCTCACCCATGGATTCACTACGACTCTGGGAAGGGACACTTCTCTGACCTGCCTCATCGGACCGGGGAGATGTAACCCGGAGTAGTCCCGAAGGGTGATACCTTGGTATTGCGTCTCTGGAAGGCTACAATGGCGCCATAGCTTGATTCAGCTCATCTGCAAAGTGTGCACAGGAGGGGCGGATGGAGTGGACTACCCTAGCCACTGTTCTATGCCAGCCAACGCCAGGTTATACCTCTGTCTGCTGATCTCTTGAGACCGAGCCATCAGTCCATCCTCACAGGAGTCTGAGCCGGGGTGGAACCTGGGGTTTGGGGTGTTTTCCTTAGGATTAGATGCATCTTCTTTGCCGTTAGTACTTGGATGGATGTGCCATCCTTCGTGGTGGTTATTTATATATGATTTATGCTGTGTGCTAACATATATTCACGCTTCCGCGACTTAGGAGTCCCATTGAAGGCATGGGCCGAATGACACCTCCGTGTCCTTCACCCGGGCATCTTTCCATGGATGGTCCGAGTTAGACGGAGGGCCCTGCTCATGGTGAGCTGATTGCCATGGGAGGGGGAAGTCCCTGTATGTATACGTCCGGATCGCCGTATATGTTCGGGGAGCGTCACAGTGGTATCAGAGCCATGATTTTGGTTGACCAGAATCATAGCACTGACCAAATCTTTAACCCGTTAGTTCGGTAGTTGAGTGCGAGTTTAAGCTAGTTGGACTGCCCAACTTTTTGGTTGATGTAATAAATTGTTTGAGATTTAGGAAGGTTAGGGTGATTTTGGAGGGAAAAAGATGTAGTTGGAGGACCCAGGTTTAGATGGGCCATAATTTTTTATAGGTAGCTCGGATGAAGGCGAAAATGGCTCCAACGGCTCGGGCACATCCCAAATACCCTAGGGGCACGTTTCCCGAGGTTAAAATGGCGACCCCAAGGCTAGAACCCAAAATGGGCGCTGTCTGTGGATTGGGTGTTTAAAATCAAAAGTTATGAGCGTATTTTGCAGTCAGCGCCCTTATACGGTTCCGCCGTATAAAATACGCGTAGTATAAAATTTAACCTCATTTTTTTTTTGCATTCGACCAGTTTTGAACCCATGACCTCCCACTTCCAACCCAACACTCTTTCCATTTTGCCAACTCTCTTTATATAAAAATATATATTCTATATACATATCTAATGTTCTGTTTTATCCAATTAGCAGCTCTTTTAAGAAAAAGGCACATCATGGGATTGAACCCCTGATCTTCTGCACCCAAGCCAACACCTTTACCGATAAGCCAACTTCTTTCTAGTATTTATAGTGCATCTATTCCATATTTAAATTAGAGGTTTGCCTTTGGTAAACCCACGTTGTGGAGGCAACAACTCCACCGGAGCAAGCCTTTTCGCCACAACTCCATCGGAGCAAGCTCTTTCGCCATAGCCGTCGGAGCAAGCTCTTTCGCCATAGCCGCCGGAATAAGCAGTCTTGCCATAGCCACGGGAGTCGACCTCTCTCTGTCATAGCTGACCTCCGCCGACCGCTCCTGCACTATCGTTTTTCTTCCTCGCCAAGGTTGATTGATACGGTGAGTATTCTTATCTCTCTGTATGTGCTTTGGTTGATGGTTTAGTAGTTCTTTGCTTAGTTAGCACTCCAGAGATGGGGGATTATGGGGGGTAGAGACCTCTGAGCCCATGTATTATAGTATGCTCCTAGATAGAGCCCTGTATTATTCCCATTAGATGCGGCCTGTGTACAAGATCCCACCGAGCTGTGGAATCTATGGCATCATTGAAGCACCAGACAAGGGGCCGTAGTGATGAAGTGTGGGGTGGGGTCTCGCCTGAGCATAAAAGGCTACGGGGACTCCTTCAGTGAGCTAGGCCTAATAGCCGGTCACGTAGAGGGCCGGGTATGGGTCTGACACTCCCTGGGTATAGTGGTGTGATCATCCTGTGCTTTGAAGATAAAGTTAGGGGAGTAGGTCGGGTACGGATGCGGGGGTCGCTGATGCGGCACGTATTCTCTAGCTCACCCATGGATTCACTACGACTCTGGGAAGGGACACTTCTCTGACCTGCCTCATCGGACCGGGGAGATGTAACCCGGAGTAGTCCCGAAGGGTGATACCTTGGGATTGCGTCTCCAGAAGGCTACAATAGTGCCATAGCTTGATTCAGCTCATCTGCAAAGTGTGCACAGGAGGGGCGGATGGAGTGGACTACCCTAGCCGCCAGCCAACGCCAGGTTATACCTCTGCCTGCTGATCTCTTGAGACCGAGCCGTCAGTCCATCCTCACAGGAGTCTGAGCCGGGGTAGAACCTGGGGTTTGGGGCGTTTTCCTTAGGATTAGATGCATCTTCTTTGCGGTTAGTATTTGGATGGATGTGCCACCCTTCGTGGTGGTTATTTATGTATGATTTATGCTGTATGCTAACATGTATTCACGCTTCCGCGACTTAGGAGTCCCATTGAAGGCGTGGACCGAATGACACCTCCGTGTCCTTCACCCGGGCATCTTTCTATGGATGGTCCGAGTTAGACGGAGGGCCCTGCTCATGGTGCGCTGATTGCCATGGGAGGGGAAAGTCCCTGTATGTATACGTCCGGAGCGCAGGGGCCGTAGTGATGAAGTGTGGGGTGGGGTCTCGCCTGAGCATAAAAGGCTACGGGGACTCCTTCAGTGAGCTAGGCCTAATAGCCGGTCACGTAGAGGGCCGGGTATGGGTCTGACACTCCCTGGGTACAGTGGTGTGATCATCCTGTACTTTGAAGATAAAGTTAGGGGAGTAGGTTGGGTACGGATGGGGGGGTCACTGATGCGGCACGTATTCTCTAGCTCACCCATGGATTCACTGCGACTCTGGGAAGGGACACTTCTCTGACCTGCCTCGTCGGACCGGGGAGATGTAACCCGGAGTAGTCCCGAAGGGTGATACCTTGGGATTGCGTCTCCGGAAGGCTATAATGGCGCCATAGCTTGATTCAGCTCATCTGCAAAGTGTGCACAGGATGGGCGGATGGAGTGGACTACCCTAGCCACTGTTCTATGCCAGCCAACGCCAGGTTATACCTCTGTCTGCTGATCTCTTGAGACCGAGCCGTCAGTCCATCCTCACAGGAGTCTGAGCCGGGGTGGAACCTGGGGTTTGGGGTGTTTTCCTTAGGATTAGATGCATCTTCTTTGCCGTTAGTACTTGGATGGATGTGCCACCCTTCGTGGTGGTTATTTATATATGATTTATGTTGTGTGCTAACATATATTCACGCTTCCGCGACTTAGGAGTCCCATTGAAGGCGTGGGCCGAATGACACCTCCGTGTCCTTCACCCGGGCATCTTTCCATGGATGGTCCGAGTTAGACGCAGGACCCTGCTCATGGTGAGCTGATTGCCATGGGAGGGGGAAGTCCCTGTATGTATACGTCCGGAGCGTCGTATATGTTCGGGGAGCGTCACAGTTGTAGAACTGGGTTTAAGACTGGTCTAGATTTTGCCCAACAAGATTTATGCAACAAGAACAAGGGCATCGGCTTTTAAGGAGCAAAACCACACCACACAGAGCTGGAATACACAGAGATACACCACACAGAGCTCTGAAAGGTAAATCTATGTGTTTTTTTATTTCTGTTCTATATTACGTAAAGATCCAGCTTTATACTTTATTGGCAAGAAGATCAAGATTGTTAATGCCCTTGCATATTGTATTGTGAATGTAGAATGTAGAGAACCAATGCGGCTCTGTCCAAAACTGAATGAAGGACAGTCATTTTTTTTCATTGCAATTGGATAATCTACTGCCTCAGACGGTTTTACACTACATTCATCCCAAAATCCATTCTGTTATATTTTTTGGTATATTTTGAATATTCTGTAATAAGTCTGTAGTGGGCTCTTTGCTATATCCAAATCTACTCCACCTTTTGCCTTAAATAATTTATTCCCCTTTCAACGAGGGAACCAAACTTATTCTTCTTCTTGATGTTACATGTTTAATTCCCTCTTAAGCTATTGTATTCTTAAGTATGATTATTTGCTTCAACATAGCATTTTGATTTGGTTTTAATTTGATATTTTAGCTATTGAGTACTTGGTGAATAGTTGGTTGTAATATACTTTGAGTTCTCTTTGTCTTGGTAAAATGGGATTCGGTTGTGAATTTTGTTTGCAGAAATGATCCGATTCAAACTTATAAATTCCGATTGGGTGAGAAAACTATAGGATATTTTCCGATAGAAGGGAAATGGTTTCCCTAATGCTGGAGCAGTGGTGGTTATGGCATTAATTATCTTATGTAGAGTGGCAGTGTGATATTAATGCACTTTTCTTCGGTATAGTTATTGCCTCTTTCCTGTAGGACCCATGTAAAATTCAATGTGAGAATATTCTCCCACCACAGAGTATTTTGTCGTGTGAAATTTCCAGAGAATAGAATAGAATAGAATGGAATTGTTTTTATCGTCCACGGAGACCAATCGACCTATGGGACCCAATACAAAAAGCGCAGCAGACACATTACTGCCCGGATTAAAAAGCCCCCACCCCGAAGGGTTTTCGAGGGAAAAACCGTGGCAGCAATAAGACGGCTGACAACGATTAAATGGTTGACTGGGGGCATATCTGAGCCCTCAAGTCCAGTACTTCTTGAATGTATGATCCGAGTGAGTGCACCGAAGTCGTGCCCAGTGTCATGTGTAGCGGCTCATCAGGTCTAATCAACTGAGCATAGCGTGTCCAAGGCTGATCATATGCCGGGCAACTCTGGAAAGTGTGACACTCATCCTCAACAGCTCCCGTCTGGCAGCACTGACAAACCCTATCCTGACGTGGCTCCCCAATCCATCGACCTGTCTCAATCCGGAGATGGTGGGCACTGTATGTTGGATGGAGGCGATATGCCTGCGCTTTTTCATGGGCAGATGTGAACGTAGGTAGCGCTGTGGGCCTCGTTCTAATGTGGGATTTATGTGCTGCTTGTAATGTGCTGTTTTGACTTTCTCCAGGGCCCTGGAATCCCAAAGCTTACTGGAGAAACAAGCATCAAGGTAACATCTCAGGCTGTCGCGATCTGCCTCTGTTTCTACCTGGATGCACATGTGCTCCTGGACATTCCATCTAGTTAGCCACTGCACTCTTTTATCCTTCCAACAATTCTTGAGTCGTTGTGGTCCCATTTCCACTGTATAAGCCAAGTGCGCTAGATGATCATCATCCATATTTACTACCTTCTGGAAATAGTCGATGTGTCTATCAAGGGCCGCTCGCTAAAGTGGCAGGAAACCTGTCTCCTGCAACAAAATATGATATGGGACCGTGGATTTCACTCCGAGTGCCCGTGCTAAGAAGGCCTTCTGCACCTGTTCTAAGTCGCTCCAAGTAGCAAGGGACACCACTGGGCCCCAGACTTCAACCCCGTACAAAAGAACGGGCTCTACCAATACCCTGAACAGATGTGCCTAATGTCCCCAATCATACAATTCTTTTTTTTTTTTTTTTTTTTTTTTTTTTGAGGTTAAGAGATGTTTTTTCCATTAATTAATAAAAGCCATACATATGTGTAACCAATGAGGGAACAAGATTTCCCATTAGTTACATCTTAGAGTTAAAATAAAGAAATATCAGCATGGAATGAGCATAATGTTTAAACAGTAAGTGCCACCAAAAGTACAGCCAGAAAGTGCTGTTGTTCTGCAGTAGAAAATTATCCAAAATGCTGATTTGCACCAGTTGAGTAAGCTGGAACAGTTGCTGGATTGAAGGTTATCATTTGGCCAAACGAGCTCCAAGATCCTGCAATTACGGAATTGATCTCCAAGTACCTGTTTCAAGTGTTAGACAAGAGAATGTTTATGAACTGAGCAACCGGGATTAAGGCAAGAAGTACTATTGCAGATAGAGAATGAGGCTAGAAAAAGGAAGATGATAGGATGGTTAAGGGGCTTTCATGATTTGGTCAAAGATTCTGTTGTAGACCCAGTAAAACCCTGAGTCAGTACCAAACTTGTAACTGTTATGCTCAGATCCATTTTCCATGAGCAGCTGATGAACATCTTCTTTGGCCATTAGCAGGAGTAAAGTGCCATAAAGGTCAGAGAGCATTTTGTGGGAATAATATAGTTCTCTGTACCTGCTGAGTTGTCTTTCTGTCAAGGAGAAATGGTACATGAACAGAAAACTGAACAGGCAATACATTTGCACCACTTCTCTGCAGAATAGTTTAGCCCAGGTAGATTCATTACTGGTACTTCTAACCTTATATAACATGATATCATCTGAGCTTGCATCTGGCCCTCCTGATAACTCATTTCAAGTTGAGTACTCGTTTGTTCCAGGGTGTGAAGAATTCAAGATCCAAATTATTGATTCTTGGCTTGAAGAATTCCTGGGAACCAAGAATATTGAAGCTACTGCTCTGTGGTTATTGTTCTGCATTGCATAAAGTGCTTTCCAGCCTGCTGCTACACGCAATCTTATGGAAGTGTCCCAGCATAGTGTAGAAGGAAACTCCACTCCCAGATACTTGTAGGTGGGTGTCACCTCCACTTGTTGCCCTCGATAAGTGAATGAAGGGGGCCTTGGATGGCGCGAGGATAAGATTAGGACCACCTTAGTCTTGGCCAGATTGACGTTCATGTCTGTGGCCCGGCAGAATCTATCCAGAGCATCTAGGTGAGACTGCATATCCTCTAGAGTGTGAGCTAAGAGGTCAACATCATATGCATAGATGACTTGCCTGATGACCTGATGCAAAAGTTGGGTCCCGCCACCCCCATTGTCCATGAGCCAGTGAGGTTATCCACATGCTCAATAATTTTTGTTGAGAGAGAATTTATGTCTCTAAGTAGAGACGATCTCCCACAGATTGAAAGATTTGGACAGATCACCTTAAAATAAACTGTATCACTTTGGAGCAGAGAAATTTGAGATACCGGGAAGTCCGGTAGGAGAAGGTTTTGAAGAGGAAGAAGTAGGGAGGGCGCTATATGCCCTAAGCAACAACAAAGCTCCGGACTTGCTGGGTTTCACCACGAACATCTTCAAAGCGGCCAGAAATGAATCCATTACACTGGTAATCAGTATCTTCAATAAAGCCTTAACAGACCTTCCACATAGTTGGCAATGTAACAAGGTGATACCACTATTCAAGGGAAAGGACCCGCTAAATCCTGGGAATTACAGAACTATAATGGTGAGCAATGAGATGGTGAAATGGTATAGCAAAGCAGTAGAAATGAAAATGACAGATTGAGTAGAAAGGAATATCAAACAGGCAAAAGAACAAGCAAGATTCAAACCAAATCATTCAACAATAGACCACTTGGTAACGCTGAGGGTAATAATAGAACATACACGATCACTAGAGAAAACAGTGTATTGTTGTTTTGTCGATTTCAGAAAGGCTTTTGATATGGTACGAAGGGATAAACTTTTGCAGAGACTGAGGGAATTGGGTTTACCACATCATTTATTGGTGACTATAACCAGATTATATGAAAAAGTGGCGGCCAATATAGGTCCTGAAGAAGAAGGAGTGGAATGTGATACAGGGGTGAAGCAAGGATGCCCACTTTCACCGAAAATCTTTGGGTTATACATAGATGCATTAGGGGAATTCATAAGGAGTAAAGGTGGGGATGAAGAGGCCCCGATTATTTCCGAGGTCAAAGTACCATATATGCTCTATGCGGATGACCTAATTTTGATGACCCTGAATAAGGATGGCTTAGATGAGCTTATGGAAATTCTGGAAGAATTCTGCATGTAGGGTAAGTTTTGGGCCCTTGGATCATTTTTAAAACTTGTAAAGTAACTTCTGGGCCCTCATATCATTTTGGGAACTTGTAGAATGCAAGTACTTGGAACCTTTGATTAGAGCTACAATTTATAATACTTGGAATTCATTAATTGTGTGCACAAATAAAACATGAAACTTGTGGGCATGCCTCTTGCCAATTAAATAAGAAACATTGCAAATTTGAAAGATGGGCATAATAGATTTTCTCTGGGTCCCAAGTGTGTGCCTAGTATACTATCTTTAGGAAACAAATCTTTGTTTTGAACCATTGACAAAAACTGTGTTGCAAAACAATGGGATCTTTACTTATGTTTACGCTCTAGTTTTTTAGTATGGAGTGTTGAGGTGTGTTTGTCCCTTCGGGGCATTCTTTTTCCTCACTACTCCTCTTGTATCATTGCCATTCTTTTAATATAAGTGTCTCAGTTCTTCAAAAAAAAAAAAAAACTGTGTTGCAAAACAATGGGATTTTTACTTATGTTATAATAAGACAAAATATAAAAGAACTTATATAACACATGTCAGAACATATATGTATGCACTGCTTTAGTGATGCAGCAAGCTTCCTAAGAACAACCTCTATCAATTGTCGTTTCTCAACAGCTTAACAAATTGCTTTAGTGACTATGAATCGTACGAATCGTCTTCTTTATATGCCCTCCTGTTGCTATTAGGCATTGGTTTTCTAGTTGGTTACAGTTAAACAGTTGGTTACAGTTAAACGATGAAGTGATGATTTAATGGTAAGTCAACTAAGCGAATAATATGAATTTTCTCTACTATATACCAAGGTTAAATATGGAAGTCAAGACCCTTGTAAAGTAGTGTTATTTTATTTTTATCTTGTGATTGTATAACCTCGGCATTCAGTAGCATGACTTTACGATAAAAAGTCATTCTCATTCTGTCATTCTCATTCTGCCAGAATTTTGTTAGTCCAAGTAATATTCAGGCTTACTTTGATCAATAAAACTCTGCGATTAGCAGCCATATCCACTATAGTTTGTTATTTTATTTCCCATGTTGTCCTGCACAAAAGAATTTCACATACTTATTGTTGAAAAAAGCATGCATGATGTTTTTTCTAACAAAATTTGTTTCTTCACCTAATGCATATCTATCCCCTGCACTAATGCTACTATATCTCTACGAATTAACTATTGCATTACAATTTTACAAATGTAATTAAGCATGATGTCTGTTCAATTTAGCACAAACGGTATGTAATGTGCAATTAGTATAAGAGGCCAAGTATCTGCGAAAACAATTTATACCACAGCTTTTGTAAAGAAATGAAAATGGAATGCAAAATGTTTAGGGAAGAATCATACATATTAGATGTAGCATTTACTCCAGTTGCTTCAATGGCATTTACTTCGGTTGCTTAGGCAATGATTAAACCTCCAAAAGAGGCACGCTGTGGTTGTCAAATGACATGCATCTTGATAGAGGCGCCATAACTACCCTGCAGCCAAGGATTTATAAGCTAGATTGAGCTTATAGTAGAATTTAAGAGATGTTGAACTGGAAATAAATATTGTGCATAACTGAAACTGGTCCGTACTTATAGAATAGAATAGATTTTTTTATCGTCCACGGAGACCAATTGGCCAATGGGACTCAAACAAAAAGAGAGCAGCAAGCGTATTACTGTCAAGATTAAAAAACCTTAGCCCGGAAGGGTTTTCGAGGGAAAAACTTTAGCAGTAATAAGTATGCTGATATACTGTACAATTGTATAGGACAATTCAATATTGTCCCGGAGGATGCAACTGAGTCTGTGTATCCATAACCTCCTGGAGGTATGATCCCAATAAGCCCACGGAAGTCGTATTCAATAACTCATGCAGTGGTCAGGCACAACTAACCGAACATACCACGCTCGGATATAGGCAAAGGCTGGGCAGATCTGGAGAGCATGACATTCATCTTCACTGACGCCCTGATGGCAACACTGACAAAACCTATCCTCCCGTGCTTTTCAAGTCCAGCGAATGGAAGCTATGAGTCTGCGCTTCTTCATGGGCAAATGGGTGTAAAAATACTGGTGTGTGCCTCTCGTGAGCTTAGGATTGACTTGCTACTGATAGTGTGCCATCTTAACGTGTGTCAGAACGTCTGCATCCCAGAGCTTGCGAAGGAAACTAGCATCTAGGTACAACTTTAGTGCATTGTAATCCTTCTTTGTTTGTACCTGTATGCATCTGTTTGCCTGTACATCCCAACGTGAGAACCACTGAGTTTGCTTGTCCTTCTAGCAGGCTTTGAAGCATTGGGACCCATTGCTATGACCAAAGCAAGGTTGGGCAAACACGTATCACCCATAGCGACCACCTTCTGGAAGTAAATAATATGGCGTTCCAATGCAGCTCGTTGAACGGGTAGAAAACGTGTCTCCTGGAGTAGGATCTGGTATAGAACTATGGACATTACCTCAAGGGCTCATGCCAAGAAGGCTTTCTGCACCTGCTCGAGATCATTCCAGGTGGTGAGGGATATCACCGGACCCCACACTTCTGCTCTGTACAGGAGAACCAGCTCGACCAAGGCCCTAAACAGGTGTGACTGGTGGCCCCGGGCATATAACTCTGCCTTGTGGCTATTGCTCTACATGGATATAGTGCTTTCCAACCTGCCTTGACACGCAACCTGATGGCAGCATCCCAGTGGGTGGGTGAAAGTGAGAAAAAAGATAGAATTTTATCAGACCTGTGGGCCAAACTGGTAAAGACTGAGCGAGCCATTGTCCCACGAATAAGGCCTTCTTTCTCCTGTTTGATATCCAAAAAAAGCTGGTGTAGAAGAAAGCTGGCTGCAACGCCTGTTTGACATTGAAAAGGTGAGAAGAACAAAGAGGAATAGAAAGAAGCGTTGCATATAGATATCTGAAATAAAATCATACCTAATTCATTGACATGTTGATGTATACATGGGTATCCTAGCATGTATTTTGTGCACATCTCTGACATTGTTTCTAACATGGTTCTCAAATCATATGCTGCAGTAAAGAAAAGCCATGCACATGAGTCTAACAGTAGAAGAAAAACTCAGCTCCTGTCAGTAACCAATCCCAGATGATCTCCCATGTGGACAAGGTTACCAAAGTCATCACAGCTCCAAATGTTCCAGGTAATTCAGCTACCTTAGCTTACAGTAACCATGCAGATATCCCAAAAGAAGTTCAAGATAATGTTGTTCAAGATCCAGAACCATTTGTAGCAAAACTACTAGAAGACTCTCAAGATATCAGGTTGGATAAAATTGATTGCTCCAATCAATTTCAGGTACTTGCTAGTTTAAGTGTTGAGCAAGAGTCTGATTTACTTCTGAGCAACAGTGTAGGAAATCCTCAAGTTATTGTTTTGCCCCCATCAATGACCACTCCATCCTCAACATCTCCAGATTGCCCTTTAATAGACCTTATTGATATGCCCTCACATTTGCCAATATCCTCTCCCCCTATTTCTAAGGAAATCGCAGAGCAGATTGCTACATTGCAGGAGGGTTTGGTCCAAGATTTGAATAGTAAGGATTGTGAGACAGCTGAGACACTTCAAGAAAAAGACAAGGAGATTGTATGTGAATCTCAGGTTCATGAGCTCCTGGCAGTGGCATTGGATTCCAAGGGAGACAATACTGACAACTCGGTCACTCAAATTCCAAACTCTCAACCTGAATGCAACAATGCTGATGACTCCAATAGGCAAGTACCTCTCTTTTATAATTGCACTGAACTAAATTCTAATGATGATGCATTAAATATGTTTGAATTCTTTCCTAGGGGGTGTTCTGATAGTGATTTTGGTAGTGATAAGGAGAATTGGGGTAATGAGAATTTTTTCTCTAATAATTCCACTGCTAGCAAGTCCAGGAAAGAATCAAAATCTAAGAGGAAAAAAAATTCCTCTAAATCTGATATCACTGCTTATTTGCATAAGACTCCTGCAAATAACACCAGAAGTAAGAAAAATAGGAGAAGCAGATAACTTATTTGCTTTCTCTGCTTTCCCTTCTTCCCTCTGCTCTCTACCATGAAGATTATGACATGGAATGTCAGGGGAATGAAAGGTCCCATTAAGAGAAGAAGAATTATCTCTCAGTTCAGGCATTACAAGGCTGACTTGATCCTACTCCAGGAAACTAAACTCCCCAAATTTGAGAGTTCTTGTCTTGCTGAATGGATTTTCCCTGGTGTTTCCTCTATGTGGATGGAGTCTTCAGGCACAAGTGGGGGGCTTGTTATGATATGGAAAACTTTGCCTCACATTTCCTTTTACAACAGTCCTGGTAAGTGTTGGCAGGCTGTGATATTTGCTATTAATAATTCCAATTTTGGAGTTATTAATATATATGCTCCCACATGCCCAAAAGACAGGGAGATCTTATGGCCTGATATCCAAGCATGGATGTCTTCCCAACCTCGAGTTGACTGGATAGTCTCTGGTGACTTTAACAATACTCCAAATTGGGACATATAACTAGGGAACAGGATTAACATGTCAAGAACTGAGAGAATTAATTGGGACTCCTTCATCTCTGATCTTAATTTGATTCATGTCCCTTCCTCTACTGCTATATACACCTGGTCAAACAAGCAAAAAAACTCTGATAGAGTCTACTGTGCCTTAGACAGATTTTATGTTTCCAGCTCATCTTGCTCCTTCTGGGATAACTGTTATGTGGTAAGTGATGAGGCTATATCCATTTCTGACCATCAACCACAGTTCCTTCATACCAAACACCTCTTGCAGCTTCCTAGAGATGGCAATATTCCCTTTAAGCTCAATTGCTCACTTCTGGATAATAAACAGTTCTGCATGGATTTTAGAAATTTTTACCTCTCTCTGCAAGATAATCTTAACTCTGCAACTAGATCCAGGGATCACCTTTCAATGAAAACCTTCTATTATAAGATTAAACTTGTCAAGTCCTGCTTTGTATTAGAGGTCATCTCCAAAATCAACCCCATGATCTTAATCTCCAAATTGGTGAAGAGGTGTTAGAGAATAAGATTAAATCCATTGAAGAAGTTGAAGCTAGAAGTTATGCCATTAAATGTAAGATGAAATTCAACAAAGAAATGGATCTTGGGAGCTCAAAATTTTTTTTACAAAGCAGCAAGAAAAAGGCTCCTGAATAATTCTATTCTCCAAGTGAATAGTGAGAATGGTTCTATCATTGACTCTCCCAAGGACATCAAGCATTTTTTCCAAGAGAAATATGCCTTCCTATTTAATGACATGAACTTTCATCCGAGCTCCCCTTCTAAAAAAGATGATTTTCTCTCATTCATTAATCAAATCATTCCCAACTCTGATAATTTGATGAGTGATTCCATTGCTGCCATCCCCTCTGAGCAGGAAATCTTCAAAGTCATTATGAGCTTTAATAAAGGCAAATCTCCTGGCCCTGATGGCCTACCCCCAGAATTTTATATTTGCTTTTGGGATGTCTTCAAGGTTGACATGGTCAATTTGGTTCATGGATTTTGGAAGGCAGGACATCTTCATCCCTCTATTTCTGCTGGATTTATAACTCTTGTCCCAAAGGTTGACATGCCATCATCATTCTCGGATTGGAGGCCTATCTCTTTGACCAATTCTACATATAAGATTTGTGCCAAAATAATTGCCAATAGGATTAAACCCTTTCTTCAAGAGCATATCAATATCAAACAATCTGCTTTCCTTCCAAACAGATTCATCTTAGACAATTACATTATAGCCACGGAGGGTCTCCACTGGAATAGAGTGTCTGGCCAAGATTGCATTCTTCTAAAGCTAGATTTCAAAAGGGCCTTTGACTCAGTAAACTGGGATTTTCTCGAATTTGCTTTGCACAAAATTGGCTTCAATCCTAAAGTTATCTCCTTAATCATTAATTCTGCAGTGCTCATTAATGGCTCCCCTTCAAGTTTCTTTAATCTTTCTAGAGGGGTGAGACAAGGCTGCCCATTAGCTCCCTACCTTTTTCTTGTGGTTGCTGAAATTCTTACAAGAGCTATTGATTTTCATCAACAAAATGGCAACATTAAAGGTCTTCATCTTCCTGACAACAAAGGCAGCCTCACAATCTCACAGTATGCTGATGACACCTTTGCCTTTCTGGATTCCAACCCTGATAACATTGCTAAATTCTTAGGCATTATAGAATTATTTTCTGAGGCCTCTGGAATTTTCCTTAATATTGCAAAAAGTGTGATCATTAGTGATATCAGTGAGAACTATATCTATGACATAAAGGTCCTCAACACAATGCAAGCAACCAAGCTTTTAGGTATGCCCTTGTCTCTCAATCATAATATCAAAGGTTTGTGGGATCCAATCCTCCAGAGTATCAAAAAGAAATTAAATTCTTTCAGAAACTCCTTGTCTATGGCTGGTCGTACCATCATTGCAAATTCTGTTCTGGCAGCTTCTCACATTTACTTTTCCTCTGCTCTTGTGGCTCCCAGATCTATATATCAGGAGTTAGAGAAAACCATCAGGAAATTCATTTGGTGTGGAAATCATTGTGTTAATTGGGACACTGTTACAAGATCCAAATCTAATGGAGGGTTAGGTTGTAAAAGTTTATATTTGCAAGCATGTGCCCTGGCAGGAATATTTGTGTGGAGAACTTTATCTGGCAATAACTCTATAGCATCTATTTTCATTAAATATTGGCTGGACTGCTTATCCTGAAGGTCACCCAAGTGTTAAGCATTCATTGCCTGAGTCTGCCCTATCTTACCTGCATCCTGGTAGAAATACATCCCCTCTGATGCAAAACATGTTCAAAGCTTGGAATATTGTTAAGGATTGTTTTGATACCCCTGCCATTCCTGATCTGAATTACAATTCTTCCCTTTTCTGGTCTTCTCAATTTCAAGATATTAATGGAAACATTCCTGCTTTAAGGCATCCGAAAATTTATAGGAAATGGCTTGACTATGGTATCACTCATATTCACCATTTATACAGAAATGGTCAAATTACTTCCTGGACAAACCTTAGAAGACTTATCCATGGTACCTCAAGTGACAAGGCTATCTTCTCTCATTTCAAAAGTATCTTGTCCCAGACTACAAACTTGTCAGATAATCAAAGTGGTTTTCCTATCAAGCTGCATGGTCATGATAAGTATAAAGTTAAATATGTGTATGACTTCCTGAACCAAAAAGATAATTCAGCTAAAGGTCAGCTCAAATGGTCTATTTCTGATAGTGACAGTATGACTCTATACAAAAACATTTGGTTATCCTATTGTCCTCCTAAAGTTAATTTCTTCATATGGTTGATTGCCCATAGAAGTCTCCCTAATCTTGCTTCTCTTTCTATAAGGATGCCTAATGTTCTGTCTGCTTGCCATTTGAACTGCTCTCAAGAAGAAACTATGCAGCATATTTTCCAGTGTCCCAAAATTACAGATTTCTGGACATGGTTTTATAGTAAGTTCAGTGTTTTCTTCCCTGGACAAACTCAAGGTACCTTACTCCAGCATATCCAAAATAATGATGTTTTTCTAAATACTATTATTTTCACTGCATTATGGAATGTTTGGAAATCCAGAAACAGAATTGTATATGGTAAGAAAATTTTATCTATATTTTGGATCAAGATGAATTTTCAGTTAGACCTTGAAGGGTTTGTAACAGCTCACAAAAGTAAATTAGGAGACAATTATGACAAGAGGTGGGATTTAACTTGTTCCATTCGAATCTCAATGTTATAAATACTAATGCTCCTTTTTCTGATACTCATGATAGAACATCTGGAATTCTTGATGGGGGAGGGCAGAACCAAGTTTGATACAATGTTGACTTATCATGAGGCCACTCTCTACTGCAGCAATACAGGTGTACCAAATCTAGAGCCACCAGGGCCACAGGCAAGCTCAGATGAAATTCTGCTGTATAAGGTTAGAAGTACAAGCAATGAATCCACCTGGGCAAGGATATACTGTAGAGAAGTGGTGCAGATGTACTGCTTATTCAACTTTTTATTCATGTACCACTTTTCTCTAACAGAAAGGCAGCTCAGCAGATACAGGGAGCTATATTACTCTCATAAAATGCTCTCTGATCTTTATGGCACTCTACTCCTGCTCATGGCTAAGGAAAATATTCACCAACTTCTCATGGAGAATGGATCTGCTCACAATAGCTATCAGTTTGGAACTGATAAGGGGTTTTATTGGGTCTATAATTCCATCTTCGACCAAATCATGAATTCCCCATAAAAACCAGCTCATTCACACTCCACCTTTGCCCTGTCATCCTCCTTTCATTTTCACTCCAGTCCAAATCACTGTTGCTCAGTTGTTTATCTTGCTTTTGACTAACACTTCAAACATGTACTTGGAGCTCGATTTTGTCCTTGCAGGAATGTGGATCTCTTTGGTCTGGTAGCTAAGTTCCAGATTATTTTATCAGCTTCATCAAGTGCTTCAAACTGAGTTCCTGATCACTTCATTTGAAAGATATCCAGTTCCTTATGGATTATATATTGATGTTACTGTTTTCCCAGTACCTTTCATATTTCTATTTGCTACACTAAAAAATACTCTTAGTATGACTCTAATGAGGATGTCTTTACCTCATTAGTAACTATTATGTATGGCTTTTAATAATTAATGGAAAAAAATAACTCAACTTCAAAAAAAAAAAAAACTAGCAAAAAGGCACGCCAGAGGTCAAAGAAAATAAAGGCGCAGGAAAATAAAGGCAAAGTAATATATATACATTGAATTAAATTGGATACCAAAAGATAATTGAAATGTCATTTATATCTTTTCCAAATCATTTCGAAGCCTAGTTATGGCAACTTGTCATTGAAACTGTAAACAACATAGGCTTCAATGAAGAATTCATAAGTTTGACCCATGATAAAAATAAGTAATTGCCGATAGATATAACATTACTTGACCATTTACATTCCATAACAGAGAAATATTAGAAAAGTAAACTGAGGAATAATATGGCATGAAGATAGCAGATCAAGTTGCAAACATCTTTTAACCTTCTTTGTTGTGAAATACTGCTTGCAAAAAAATAGGCATTTTGAATATAATTAAATTGTGGCCTCATGGAATCCGTATGCAAAAACAACTGGAAATATAAGAGGCTTTAACATGAAACATACATGTAGATAAAGGAACAAACCTAGAGAGATTTCATGAGCTTTACCTAAATGTGAAGTTCTACAAATGTTGTCATACTGCGTTGCTCAACTATAGGAGTGAAAGGTGGCTCTATAACAATCAGTATAAGTCAAGTTGTGTAGGGGATGACATTATCAAAGTCTGATAAAGCCTAAAAATTCCAGGGGATGACATTATCAAAGTCTGATAAAGCCTAAAAATTCCAGAGCTGGAAGCCTAACAAAGTCTAAAAATTCCAGAGCTACACCCCTCATCATGTTGTTCAAATGCTAAAAGTATTCACATGTTAAATTGTCAAAACTGTCAAATGCTTCTTCCAAGCTCCCGCTTTATATATATGTTAACAAAGGCGTTGCATAAATTTTAGTACCCATGGCATTCACCCATGGCATTAGAATGCTTTAGACAAGTACACCTTCACGCTAAACAACATTCCATTAAATTCTGTCTTCTTCAAGTTTTGAATTATTTTATGCCTCCTCCAAGCTCTCACATTTTGCAAATATATCCATAATGGTAGGTTTTGCAATACCGTAAGCTTAAAATCCATAATTTCAATACAGGCAGGTTGCCAGTTCCACTTTGTCTGATTTTATGCCTTCCCTTCGCATGCTTTTAAAGCACTTTAGGACACAAAACCTTTCTCCTGCTTTAACGTATCCAGCAATTACTACACTCTACGGATGAGACCATTCAATTTTTCAAGCGGTCAAAACTAAACTTAGTGATTGCATTCTAAGGTATAATTCAGTTGTCCCAGCAGTGGCTTGAGTCACACAATTGCATTGGAAGCATGTCCTGTTAGTTCTAAGACATTTTAAATGTCTGGTTTATATCCGCATCAAACAAGCAAACGGATAAGGTAACATACCTTTCTTATCATCTTCTAATCAATACCTTAGCTCCGGCACAAGCCCTGCCATGTCAATGGCTGCACATGCTTCTCATAGACAAATATTCTATAATTTTCCCATTTCCATCGCTCTGAAAAAATGGATCTCTTAGAAGTTGTCATGCAGCCCACTTGGTGCAGGTGCTAGATATTTGTCAACAAAGTTCCCAACTTCAGGATGTCTTAATAGAAGCAGGCTTCTTTCCCTAATACAGATTTAGACTAAAACTATTGCCAAGAGAAATCACTGGATCATATGATTGTCTGAGATAAACAATGCCAGTACACATGCATACCAAGAGCATTGTGCAGAACAAAGTTAGTTTAAAATACATTAGCAGCACAAAAAAATTGCAGAAGGTGTAATATTGAGATCACTATAGACGTCAACAAGCTGGTTATACTCCTCTTCAAAAAGCTTAAAAACTCGGTGTACCTTCACACACAAGTTAAAGGAGTTCAGATGGGACTTGAAAGTTGTAAATTCTAATCTATAGCCCGGAAGTAGAGAATGCAGGATATACATAACTCAAATGTATTTGAAAAGATATAAAACTAAGTTAGAAAAGGGAGTGGAACCTGCTCTTATGGGCAAACAAGTTGGATCCCTTTAGTTCTGCCGAAATAACTCATTTTTCTGCAAGATTCACCTCTGTAACAGAAAACCAGTTTTGTATGATTCATAGAATATGGGGACCCGTTCCATGAATTTTCTATCTTTTTGGTCTTTCCCAAATGGCTGAAGTCAAAGCATAGAGAGAAATCGTTTCCAAAGACTAAGGCAGCAAAGCTAGCCATAGTTGAGTGAACCAGGATGGAACATGAGCAGATCTAGGCTCATTAGCCTAAAGAAATTAGATCTTCAAGTAAGAAATTGGATGAGCAAGTGTTGCTAATATCTTCAATTCTAAATACCTTTAATAAAAGAACTTTATATTGGCAGACTTCAACTAGGCTCTTTTACAGCAACATGAGAGTTCAAAACAACTCCAAAAGATGCCAAACAGAAGAAACTGACATGGCGCAGGTCCACGACTGTTCGTTCAAATTAGCAAACCTCGTCATACAAAGATATATTGGCATTTGCTGCTACAATTCCTGGAAATTCCAGCTTTGTGATAAAGTAAAGAACACACATTAATATTGTGCTGGAAACTTTATACAATACTGCGTAACACAAAGCTGGAGCCTTGATTGTTAAAGGAAAAGAGTTATTTGACTCAACTTTTGGCAAAAGAGTGTGATGCTAGCTAGGCAAGCCAGAGGTTTTCTCTGTTTTCTAAACTTGCATCTGCTTCCAAGTCCAGAGCAATGAACATTAACCTTTAAGCACGCAGACAGCTTAGATTGTTGCCTGCCCAGGTTTTTACAACGAAAAGCTGCAGAGATATGCCAGTGGCCTTAGCTATCTCATGGTGGATATTGAAAGTGAAGATCCTAATTTCAATACAAATACTGATGAACCGATGCTCTTATTATGTGCATGCTCTTTACATTATGTCCAAGTTATGAATAAAATATCCCAAAAATCTCTCACCTCAAGACGTGAGAACAAATTCTGTGTCAAGTTCATAGCCCAGATCAGTACTCTTCTAGAAAGTTATTTCTATCAGATACGTCTATGCCGTCTATGCCATGTTTACAACAACTTACCCTGTTTATTGTGACTTATCAAACACTATCATTCTGACCAATAAACAACTTTTTATGCACAATCAACAACTCAATTCAAATCAAGAGTGCCCAATACGATGTCGACTAATCTTGCCATTCTATAGAAGCTAGGCAAATGCTTAAACTAAGGATGCAGCTTTGCTCTAGTATGGTGTTGAAACATGGAATGGTCCTATTGCATAGTACCAGAAGCTAGGCAGTTAGCAAATTATAAAAGAGTTGTAGCTTCTCGTTAAACCATCTACATCTAAAGCTATCCCAAGTATTCCAGCGCATTAAATGTTCGTCTGCAGTCTTGGCCAAAGCAAATATGGGGATTTTCCTTCTCAATTGTGTCAATCAGTGCATCCCTTTCGAGAGCTATTAACAAAATACAAGGTATACATACCTGTAAGCTTGGAGGATGCCGACAAGCCTGAAGCAGAAATAAAAGATGAACAGAAAGGCAAGGCGCGCAAGAGAACCGTGAAGGGGAGAACGTCTGCTATGGCCATAGTCGCCATAGCCATTATTCTATTTTTCGATGGCCCGTACATATCTTCCAAATACCTGTATGAAATGAAAGAAGCCGAAACAGCTCCTCCTTGCGCCATGATCTAATAACTGCCTCCTCTGAAGCAAGGCACATAAGGACAATTGAAAGACGAATGGAAAGCAAGAGGCCCATCGGGAAGAACCGAAGGAGAGAGCCACCCAGGGAGAAAGGGTAGAGGAAGCGGCAGAACCCGTTCTCATCCGCGTGTATATTTTTTGGCTTTTTTTTTTTAATTTTTAGCACACCAGCCCTACCGGGCCTACAGCCTTTTCTGCAATTCTAGCCTATCCACATGTCACCTCCACCTCAGCAAAATCTCACATGGCACGATAAAAAACCGTTAGATCTTCATTTTCGAGGATCTAAGGCCATGAAAATTAGATAAGCCTGAAAAATTGGCACGGAGATGGCATCCGACGCCAGCGTTTGACGGAGCAAAGCTGCTTCTTCATCAAACGTGCTTTGTCTAGGTTTTCTTTTTACTTTTCCTCTCCTATGTGAACGCGGGATGGCAATACAGATGGATCAGCCGATTCTTCTATGGGACAGATATAAAGAGCAGGCCAAGCGGCCAAGCCCTAGCCTGGTAAATGCCTCTTTTTTCTTTTCTGTTGGGCATGTGCTCGTGCTTAGAGCAGTTTTTCTAGCTTTGCTCTGATACTCGTCCTCAATTGTCCTCAATCGATCCAATGCCTTTTCAGGCTCCTAACTACCACCTTCCATTTTTTGGGCTATCGTTCCAATTCTTCGAGGGCTTCTATTTCTGTCATTGACACGATTTAGCACTGTTGTAACTTTGGGGCTTCTGCTAGCGAAGCCATCTTCTGCCATAAGTGATCTGCAGTCAAGTTTTTTTCATTCTATTGCTCTGCACAAAATTCTATGATCCCTTGAACGGCATTCCTCCTTTCTCCCATCCCAAATTTCCCACAACCATATTCGCTGCTAGAAAGCCCCACTGATCCAAAAGACATTGTTAAAGCAGAGCCTAGGATGTAAGGTTCGTCTTCTTTAATTGCATCTAGACCATCAAAGATCAAATCTAAAGCAGTTATTATAGCAGCAGGTACAATATTTCGATCTTCATAATTTCAGGAAAGCTTGGCAAGCTGCACACCATCGCCAAATTGCCCCACCGTCATTCACCTGCTAGGTATACTCTTACCTTATAACCCACGTCTGATGGAAGAAGAAGCTCACTATGCTTCTAATTCTCTGTTCCAAGATAAAAAAAATTGGTTCTCAGCACATGAATGTGTCTGAGCTTGAAACATATCAACGATGCTAAAATCTTTACTTCTTTATATCTTTCCTTCTTTGAATGATTAGTGAATTGATTTAAATGCAGGTCCAAGTACAAAAGCCATGTTCTGACCAACCTGAAGCTACTATTATCTAACAAGTTTCACCATTATGTTCTGTCAAAAGGGCATATCATTCACATTATGTAATGACCATCCATAGTTGGATTTGCTGATCAATCTCTGTTCTGACCTCTAAAGTTTATTGCATTATCAGTAGTGAAGTATAATTTCAGACTCAAATTCAATTACGTAAGTTAATTAGGAAGTCATCTGAACTGTGTTTTTTGCTTTTCCAGATGCATGCATGAGAAGTTCCACTGATCTGGCTGCATAAATATTAGACGCGAGCGAGCCAAGTGAATATATACACATCAAAGCCTTCTAGCTATGGCGCAGATTGCAGTAATTGGCCAGATATAGGTTGGAGATGTGGTTTATTGCCTGGTTTACTGCAAGGAGCATTCCATTAGCAGGGTCTTCAACGGCACGCAGTGCAGGTTAGATTTCTTTGTGCTTCGTTTTGTGTCTACACTAAATAATCTTTTCCATATGCTATGTTCTAAATCAACTGAAGATTGGAACATTTGTTGCAGGTTGTGAAGAGCCGTGGAGTGGCAGTATTCTTTGCTTTAGCAAACTCGTGAAGACATTGCACCGAGACTAAAGGAAGTTTTTGATTGTTTTCATTCCGACTTGCATTAACTAGGCAAGAAATCACCTTAGCTGAGTAGATTCATTCTTTCTTTCAATCGCGGATGCCATCTCCATTCAGATGCTTCTATTCCTTACAAAATGATGACAGAATTTTAAAGGCCCATCATGGATAAAATTAGAGCTCAAGATGAAGATTTCTACAAAGATCAAGATCCAAAACAAGATTTCTACAAAGATCAAGATCAGAGCTCAAGATGAAGATTTCTGCCTTAGCGAGATGAGAATTTGATGTAGTATTTGCATTATTTAGTCATTTCCACTTTATCCTGGATGCCTTATTAAGATTGAATTTGACCCAGCTTATGCTTATGAAAACGTCAAACATTCTATTGCGTTTGTTCATCTGTCATCCACAGCGAGTGAACCACAAAAGTAGCTTGTGAAAAATGTGGGTGCAGTATATTGACTACTTGCAAATAAAAGACGGTTCATATAGAAAAATATTATATGCACTTTCTGACAAATAAGTTTGAACTGTACTGGAATGATATTCTGCTAGCAACATTTACCACCTGAGTGTTCGTTTTCTATTTTGCTGGAATGAAGTTATTCAAATGCTGCAAACATTGAAGAAAAAGGGGAAAAATATTTATCTTGAACAATTTTCCGTTTTCACTTGTAGATAGTGCAAGCGATATCGTTTTCAGGGTATATTTGACAACATTATCCAAATTCTGTTATTAACTCCAATCCAAAGCTGAATAAAGAATGTATGCATAATATGAGGATAGAAACCACAAACCATCAAGAAGATATATATAAGATGACTAATCAGAACTTATAATTGCATTATGAAATCTATAGTTCCTCCGTACAGAACCATATCTTCATATAATAGGTTATACTCAACTTGAATTGCTATAGCCTAATGATGGAAAGCATATTTACTCTTGTCCATATTCTTTCTAAAAGGATGATGTTGCATTCATGAACTTTTATTCACATATATAGATATATATAGAACACAAAAAACATCCCACTATTTGGCCATTCAAAATAAACTTTGACTTCTTTTCATTGATTGTTGCTTGGAACTCCTATGGCATATGATTCAAAACACATTTCTTTACAATTAAAGAAATCCGATTCACAAAATGGAATCACTTCCTGAAGGCAAACTTGGCCTTGCAAAAACCTAAGCCTAGTTTAATGATACTAATCTTAAATCCCTAACAACTTTGACCTTGCCAAAGCCTTCTGGTGTGCTTTTTGCTAGTTATGGCCATAGATTCTTACAAAATCAAGATCGAACGGTGATAGCTATTGTCACATCAGATTTTGATGAAGTGGAGGTGCTTGGATAGGCTAGAATTGCAAGAAGGTTGTAGGCTTGGTTAGGCTGGCGTGCTAAAAAAAAAAATAGTAGAAGAATAAGTAGAATACTAATCCAATATAGATTAGCTACCTTAAGCCACATTCTTGCCATGGTTCAACATCCAAATTATGTGAAAACACATAAAACCTTATTTAAGGTCAATATAAAATCTGTCATGATGCCAACTGGGAATAAATCTCGTGGAAGAGGCTATCCACTACTTCCTGGACCTTCTTCAAGTTCTTCAACATCCACTGCTTCTAGTTGCTCCATAACATGGTGAGTTCGACCTCACAATTTACACAGGCTTAGAACTAGCTTCATAATCATAGTGCCAGACACCTTTTTGGCCAGACCTGTAAGCTCCATCAAAGCTCTGTGATCGAGCTTATAGTCTGATACCATTCACGGAAGCAGCCATCTTGGCGATAAAAAATATATAGAGTAAAGCACCATATGCATAACGTCCAAAAGCTAGGAGAGGGATTGCCATGCCTAAGCCAAAAAAAAAATTAAGAACAGAGATTGGGAAAAGGAAACAGATGTGCCTCCTTCATTGGATCAAATCCGAGTAGGTCGCCTTGATCTAGACGTTGGAACGGTTCCGGAGGCCTGCGTCAAAGCCCTAAAGAAATCTAAACAGAATATAGAGCCATTGTGATTCATGACCCATTGAAAGATCAGCACTTTTTTGCCCTTTCTTTTTGGAGTGATCAGGACCGTCTATTCAAAGAGTTAATGTGGGCCGCCCGATCTAGGACGTGATCTACGACATATCGGATAACATTATAATACAGGAGGAGGATTAGAGCCTTAGGGGTCAATGGGGGATAACTTGGGCTAACCTAAAAGGGTTTTCTGTAGATATGCTAAAATATTAGGGAATAATTAACCTAATTAGGCTAATTTAATTAGTTAAAGTCAATCAGTAGGGCAATGCCACCTGGCCCAAATTGATTTGCCAAAGGGGACTTGCCAAGTTTGGAAGGGGCAAATTGGGGCCCTAGCCTGCAATTCTGCTCCAAATCAATTTGGGGAGATTGGAGGAAGGAGGAGCCCTAGCTGTTGTGACCAGACTTGAAGAATGGAAGCCTTTCATGACAATGGCTCCAGCCAAGAGACCGATTAGTCCCTAAATAGTTTGTGCTTCAGCTAACACTTCTTTGATTAGATGGAATGGTTAATTTCTCTCTTCTGTGTTACCCTGTCTTCAAGTGGAGTATTTGACCATCTGTTGTCTCAACTCCCAATTTATGCGAGCTCGTTCTATAACGAGCTATGACATGCTTTAGATGCGTCGGCATTTCTGACCACAAATACTCTTGGCTCTTATACTCGCCCATGCGATTTATCTGAGTTCTGTGATGAAGCATTCTACTACTTTGGTGCTGCCATAAGTGTTCAATTGTAAGTCTTTCTAATAATGCTCTTGCATCTGTCTTACATTCAGGCCAATTTTCATCATTCAGACCCCATTTTCCTACCCAAGTTTTGAAATCATGCATCCAACCTTGCTGCTCTAAAACCATCATTGCTTGATGGGATAAGCGTTCTGGTGATTGATCTCTAATCCTATTAATGGAATTTACAGTCTGAAATAATGCTTTAAATTCTAATGGAAATATACCTGCCTCTGCAAGCATAATTGCATATGGTATCTGAGTTTTTATGCCAAGCACATTTCTCAAAAATAGCTTCTGAATTGTTTTTATTTGATTCCATAACTTGACAGAGATGCTAGGTCCCCATATAGGAACCCCATACAATAGCACAGTTTGAACCAATGTCTTAAACAAAAGCTTTCTAAGCCCTCAATCATGCAGAGAAATTTTAGAGCATTTAGAAAGCATACCATAGAACGCCATTTTCCCCCTGTGGGTCACCTTTTGACACAGTCCTTCCAGTTGTATTTGAGGAGAAATCTATCCCCATGTACCTAAAACTCTCCAATATTTCAATTTCCTGCTCTAGATACATGAACTTTGGTCTCTCCCTTGTCCCGAACACCATAACTTTGGATTTTGCAACATTTACTTTCATTTGCCTTGCTGCACAAAACACCGCTAAATTATGCAAATGCTCTTATAGCACATGTTTCTTGGATGCCAATAGGCACGACATCATCAGTATACATTAATAACTGTACTATGTAAGCTCCAAGCTGAGTCCCTGCCAAAAAGCATGCATGTAGCAATTCTTTAAGCTCGTCAATAAAGAGGCCGAATAATGTAGGAGATAAAGGACATCCTTGGCGCACCCCTATATAGTGTTCCTTATCACAGGATTTACTTCCCGAGATAATCTGATTAATACCTTTGCATACAATTGTGAGATAGCTCCTCTTATGTTTTCTGGAACACCGAGCTGCTCCATTCTGTCACCTAACTCCTTCCTCTGCACTGTGTCAAATGCTTTTGCAAAATATATAAATGCAATATACAATGCTGCAGATGGTGCCTTTGCTTTCTCTACTAACACATGAAGTGTTAATGCATAATCTAACATATTAAAATCTTTCCGAAAGCCCGCTTGAAAATTGGAGCGCTTGCCATTCTCTTCTGCCCAGGTGCTCAACTTGTATTCCAGCAAGCTTCCCAAAATTTTGACGAAAGTGCTACCTATTAGGATGGTTCTGTAATTTTGTATTACATTCTTGTCCCCTGATTTATGAATTGGGTGTACTCTATTTAACTTCCAACTATATGGTACGTAGGCCTTGTCTGATACTCTTATTTAGCAAATCTGTAAGCATAGAAAGCATTTTGTCTCCTCCCCATTTAAAAAGCTCAATGACCATCCAGATTATGTGCTTTGTTATTTTCCATCCCTGATAGCATATCTCGTACCTCTATTTCAGTGAAAAGATCTTCATCAATGGCCAAGATTGGCATGCCTTCTGGATTGCCCACCTCATAAATATCTTGCACCAACTTTAGCAAAGTGCCTATCTCTAAATGTGGCTGCCCTGAGTTTTTGCTTGATTTGTTCCAAAACATTTTTGGATCTTGCTTTATTTTCTCTTTCAAATCAGATTGCCTTGCTCCTAAAAATGCTTGCTTTTTGCTTCTTAGAAGTCTCTTATACCAATTGGGTTTCCTGATGCAGTTATGTGGCAGTCTGGCTCTTAACTTCTCTACACTTAGCATCCCACCATGAATTGCAGGGCCGCCCTTGCACTAGCTTTTTGGTGAGACCAAAAATATCTTTTGCACCATAGAAGATCAAATTGATACATTTTTCTGCATCCTCAACTATATTTCATGTCTAAGTAGTAGAAGCAATTAGATCCTCATCGAGTTTTTTGTATGCCAAGCATTGCTTATAATTGATTCCCAATTTTGGATGAAAGGGAGAGTGCTTTATATCAGGATGTGCGGCTGATTTGAGCTCCACATGCAAAGGGGAGTGGTCCGACTCTGGTAACTTCCTCCCTATAAAGCATGCTTGCACCAATTCTAGATCACTTGCCATGAAGTGATCTACTGTACTTGATCCTGTATGATTGAAACAAGTAAAGCTTCCGGATTTTGGAAACTTATCAATGCCATTTACAATTTTCAAGCCATAGATTGTGCCCATCTCCAACAAAAAATCTCCCATTGTATTTGAGCATCTCAAGAACAGTTCGTCTTGCTCATCTAAGTATGCATCCATGAGATCTACAAATGTTCTCGCTTGTTGGCAGCCCGTACGAGCATTGAAATCACCCATGATCGACTGCTACAAAAAGATCCACATTTGTGGTCTTGATTTTACGCCACAAATATTGCTTATTCTTATCTTCTTTTATTATCTGGAAAGCATGCTCAACTTGCGTTTTACAATAAATAGCTATGCCTCCATATCCACACCCAGGTCCTTCCCTTTTCTCATTCCACGAATGACCAATCAAAATATATTCTGGTATGTCTGGCAAAGGACGAGATTGATGCTCCCATGTCTCAACAAAAAGCAAGATATCTTGTTGCTTCCATGTCTCAATTGTTGCATCTTGGCTCAATCCACGAGCATTCCACATGCTCATGCTCAAGGCCCCAATTCCCTAGCTTCGTTTTTTTTTTTTTTTTTTTTTTTTGTGACAATTGCCTTGCCACTCTGATCCAAATAGACTACAAAACCAGAATCCCTTGCTTCTTTAGCCTTTGCCCACTCTTTTTTCCTTATTTCTAATTGCATTGGTGTTAGATCTAAATCTAGCCAAATCTTCTGTCCCTTCAATGCAATTCTTATATCTGAAGGCGGTAGATAGTCATCGTACTTTGATATTAAAAATATGATGTACTTTGCTGGTTTTTTAGTGCTCCATGGCCTCTCAAGGCCCTAACTGAGCAAGACCAAATAAATAAATAAATTGTGACGTCCCCTACTCGTATACGGTGCACTCACCGTATACAAACAGGAGTTCATCCCCCATACCAGCTCCATGCTAATACAGGGCCCTCCACATGACACTGCAACCGTGACGGGTTCCAGTGGGAAGAGTGGAAGGGTCATTGCACCCCGTCTCCCTCAGGGCCTACCTAGCTGCGGAAGCGTAAACATACATGTCAGTAGCACATACTTCAACATCATATGACCATCACGAAGGATGGTCCTCCACATATCTGCATAGACAAAGATCAGCACATCACATAGGGAATCCTACCCAAGGCTCAGACTCAAAGGGATAACTGACGGCTTGGGTCTCCAGAGTTCATTGCGCATGCAATTCATGGCAATGGATTTGGCTGGCATATGAACATGGCTTAGGTTATCCACTCCATTAAGCCCCTCACATTGCACACTTTGCGGTGGTGCGAAAAGTGTCGGGACCCGACCGTAGCCCGCCCGGATGCATAGCCAAAAGGGCTACTCCCGGGCTCATCTTCCCAGTTCCGATGGGGCAGGTAGGGATCACTCCCTCCAGAGATCTACATCTGACTCAAGGTGACTAGAGGGCCACCGCCCGTATTCAAGCGAACCCACCGGAAAGTGAACACCACTTCACGGGTGTCGAGCCCATGCCTTGCCCAAGACGCGGTGGCAAGCCATTGGACCTAGTCACAATGGTTCCCGGTGAGGCCTTACACACCGGAGGAACCGCTCAAGAGTCGGGACATGAACCTCCTTCTTAGCCAGGTCGGCCCCTTCACCCACATCCCTGTGGCTCTTGTGCACAGTGCCGATCTACGATTGTGCTAGAGAGGCTACTCTAGGAGCATCAACTACAAAGCTTTAGGTCTCTACCCCCTTCCCAATACAAGGAGTGCATAGAGATACATCATCCATATACTTCCTGAGAGAACTAAAGAACTAGATCTAATCTACAACATAGAGCTAGGTTCTTTAGTTAGAATCTCTTTACTATGGGCAATCTAATAGGCTAAACCCATTGATTCAATGACTAAAATAGGGTTTAGACTATCTAATTGGCCAAATACCTGATCCTTGAGGGGCTCCTCGACCTGAGCTCGACCATCCTGGCCGAGGCGCTTTCGAATCAAGGAAAACTAAGGATGCAATTCTTCCGTGCGCGTTCGGGAGGCGGTTTTTGGGTCTGTTGAGGCAGCCAAAACAGTTCTAAAACCCTAAAATCGAAAATTGGGCAAGTTAGGGTTTCCCACCCTATATAGACAAGGGGGTTGGTTAGGGTTTCCAATTATCCTCTTTTGGCATGTGGGATAATTGGAAATGGGCCCACTTGCCTTTAAGGGCTAGGTGGCCAAATGTGCACACATGGAAATGTGTGCCCACATTAATGTGTACATTGGAAAATGTGCACATTAATTGCACCTATGGGTGTGGCCCACTTGGCATGAAGTGTCCACTTGGAAATGTGTGCCCACATTAATGTGTACATTGGAAAATGTGCACATTAATAGTTGCACATATTTCTGGCGAGTTGCCCCCTAGGGCTACCACCTGGCTACACGCTAGCGTACACGTCAGCCGGAGTGGCGTGTGCGGCGTGGCAAAGATGCGGTATCGTCCCGGGGCGATCTTCGTCTTTGGAACGTCACATTCTCCCCACCTTGAATTGATGCTGTCCGCAGCATCGTGGGTCTCCCCACCTTGGGATCAACCTAACCTGCAATCAACCTGATACATACGATAACTACCATGATCCCTACACATTTATTAAGATTACCTTAAGGTAATATTTTTAGGACATTATCCAACGTTATATTATGAAATAACTTATCACTTCATAACATCCTTAAAACAGGTTACCCAATAATTCACTTAACATGACAATTAAGTTTATCAAAATTAAAATTAACGTCCCAGGTTTCTTCATTCCTTGCAACACATTCAAACAAAATTTGTGTTGCAAGTCTTCGTAGTTCGACCTCCTTGCCCTCCGGAGCGCTCTATTGGCCTGCAGGTCGACACTACGTTAGTACCACTTAATTATTAATAAAATTTTGGTTATATGGTGACCACCCCACCTATCTACATGGATGCATGGCTAATCTCCCGGCGTAGGAAGAGGGTGAATCTTCCATTATGGCCGTGGAGACAGCGCCTATATGCCTATATGCCGCTCATGCCTACACCCTAGTTGCCCAGCGTGGAGGATAGGTCCTTCCCGTATATGGGGCGTGAAGGCCTGATTCCTCCTATCAAAGTATATATGGGGCTAGAGGTGCTTTTCCTATCAGTGCATTCCTTCATGACCTCCTTTCTCTCGAGGTCGTCTACTTCGATGGGACGTAGAGACTTTCTAATCTACCTTCCACTTTCATCGCGGAAAGCGCGTCATGCCTACATTGACATTACACCACGCCCTAGAGATCACCGTAGTGGTCCCATCATCGGTAACAACGCATGCGACCCATACTAAGCATAGGTTGCATGCGTAGGTTAATCTTAATTGCACAAGAATTAACCTACACAAATCGACATGCCTGAGCCGATTTCTTCGGAGATGACCTTGCCGTCCCATTGCTCCATAAACTGTGGATACTGCTTTACTAAATCTTTCTTAAGTACCCACGTCGCGTCTTCCACTGGTAAGTGTTTCCACTTGACCAAATACTGGAGGAATTCTGATCTCCTCGTTTTCTTGAAAGCTTTATCAAGAATCAATTCTGGAACTATTTCCAGCTGCTCCTCCGTCATTTCCAACAACGTTGGAGAATCCAAGACTTCGTCTGGATTTGGAGTATGCTTCTTCAACAAACTCACGTGGAAGACCTTATGAATCTTTAGGTGTGCTGGCAAGTCTAGCTTGTAGGATTGATTACCTACTCTCTTGACTATTCTGAAAGGTCCAGCCCACCTTGGAGCAAGCTTCTTGCAATTCCCTATCCTGAGCTTCGCCTGCTTCACCTTGATCTTGAGCCAAACATCATCTCCAACTTTGAACTCTCTTACTGTTCGATGCTTGTCGGCGATGCTCTTCTGACGACTTCTTGCTGCTAGCAGGTAACCTCGAACTTCTTCCACAAGCTGCCGCATATATCGGCCAACATCTGTGCTGCGAAACTTCCACTTTTGACGGGGGTTGTGCCAAGTGTGCGAGTTAAACAGCGATAGCCGTAATTGATCATAAACGACATTTGGGATGATTCTGCTTGGTGCTATTGTATGCAAACTCCACCAAGTGAATAAATTCTTCCCACATACTTTGCTTATTCCGCGTGGTTTCGTAGCATGTCCTCTAAAATCCTGTTGGTCCGCTCCGTGCGGCCATCCGTCGAGGATGATATGCCGCGTGCTCATGGATAGCTTCGTCGGATTGTCGCAAAAGAGGTCTTGCCAAAAGGCTCATGAACCGGATCCTGCCGGAGATGATCTCCCTTGGCATGCCATGAAGCCTGAAGATCTCTTTGGTGAAGAGCTTTGCTGTATCCATAGCTGTATCTGTGGTCCTGCAAGGCACAAAATGTGCCATCTTCGACAACTTGTCGACCACTACCATCAAGGCATCCTTCCCTCTTGCTGTTCTTGGGAGTCCTGTGATGAAATCCATGCTGATTATCTCCCACTTAGCGTTTGGCACCGCTAATGGCTCCAATGACCCTGGAATTCGAAGCTGCTCCGCCTTTGTCTGCTGACATAGCTGGCATTCCTTGATGTAGCGAGCCACCTGCTTCTTCATTCCTGGCCAATAATAGCTGCTGCGTACTTTGAAATATGTTTTCATGAATCCCGCATGGCCAGCTATTGGGCTGTTGTGCGTGTCGTGGAGGATCAATTTCCTTATACCTGATGATTCGGGTACGCACAACTTGTTCTTATGGTATAACAGGTTGCCTTCCTTCTTAAAATGCTTAAAGGCTTCCCGCTCCTTATCTGTTCTAGCCTCCCTAGAGAGACTTGCCCATACTTCCTTGAAATCCACGTCCGTTGGCAAGGACTCTTCAATCTTCTTACCAAAGTCGCTGGAGATCGTCGAAATTGCATTGCAATGCACTCTAGTTGTCAGGGGATGCCTTGAAAGCGCATCCGCTACCACATTGAGCTTCCCTGGCTTGTAGACTATATCAAAGTCGTACTCTTCAAGGAACTCCATCCACCTTCTCTGCCTCAGGTTGAGGTGTGGTTGCGTGAATACATATTGGAGGCTCTGGTGGTCTGTATCCAACTGGAACTTCCTTCCCAAAAGGTAGTGCCTCCAAATTCTTAATGCCCTGACAACCGCAAGCAATTCCTGATCGTGCGTGGGGTAGCGTGTTTCGGCGTCGTTCATCTTCCTGGAATCATACGCTACCACGCGCTCTTCTTGCATAAGCACTGCACCTGTAGCTATCTTACTCGCGTCAGTCGCTACAAGCTTATCTTTCACTGGGTCCGGCAGGGTTAAGACTGGGGCTGTTGTTAAAGCTTCCTTCAACAATTCAAACCCTGCTTGGGCTTTCTTGTGCCAATGCTCTGCCCAATCTTTCACTTTCTCCGCCCGCGTCAAGTCTGTTAGCGGGGCTGCTATCTTGGCAAAGTTCTTTACGAACTTCCTGTAGTACCCTGCTAGGCCGAGGAAACTTCTGACTTCATGCACATTCTTCGGCGCCGGCCACTGAATGACGGCTTCAATCTTTGCAGGATCCGTCGAGATGCCTTCTGCTGAGATCACATGTCCTAGATACTCCACCTTCCCTGTTGCGAAGTGGCACTTCGACAACTTGGCGTACAACTGGTGCCTCTTCAACTTCTCCAGCACTCTTCTCAAGTGTTGTACGTGCTCTTCAAGGGATCTGCTATACACCAAAATGTCATCAAAGAAAACAATCACAAAGGTGTCTAAAAACTCCCTGAAGATGTCGTTCATGAGCCTCATGAACGTTGCGGGGGCATTCGATAAGCCGAAGGGCATTACCGTGAACTCATAGTGCCCATACCGCGTTCTGAAGGCGGTCTTATGGATATCTTCTTCCTTTATCCTGATCTGATGATAACCTGACCTTAAGTCGATTTTGGAGAAGATCTTTGCACCTTGGAGCTGATCCATCAAGTCATCTGATCTGGGGAGCGCGTACTTGTTCTTAATGGTGTGCTTGTTCAACTGCCTATAGTCTATGCACATCCTTAAACTGCCATCCTTCTTCTTAACGAAGAGAATGGGCGCTCCAAATGGCGAAACACTAGGTCTAATAAAACCTAGGTCAAGCAGCTCCTGCAACTGCTTCTTTAGCTCCGACAATTCCTGCGTTGTCATTCTATATGGAGCCTTGCTCGTTGGCTTTGTTCCTGGTTCGAGTGCAATCTCGCACTCAACTCCCCTATAGGGAGGAAGCTGCTTGATCTCATCTGGAAAGAGATCATGGAACTCCGTGATCAGCTTAGCTACTTGCTTCGGCAACTTGCTGAGCACCTTGTCTTCTTTGCTTCCTTCCGATTCCGGCTCACTAATCTCAAGCTTGAAGATGTATGCCACCTGCTCGCTCTTGATGCACTTGAACAGCCTCTTAGAAGACATGCACTGCATGATGGGGACAACTTCTTTACCTGTGATTTCGATGATCTTGCCGTCAGGCGTTGGGAAGGTCACCTTCCGCTTTCCACAGTCGATAATGGCCCCTGCTGGCCCAAGGTACTCCATTCCTATGATCAAGTCATACTTGCCAATGCCCATTACTTCTGCCCCCATCTGGATATTAATCCCTGGCAAGTCGATGTCGAAGTTGATTCTTTTGCCCACCGTCTGCCTCACTGCACCACTTGCTAAGACAACGGGTCTTGGCTTTGACTTTAGCGGCTTCAACTTCAACATTTGAACCATTCTGGGTGATGCAAAGTTATGGCTACTTCCTGAGTCTATCAAGACTATGAAGGACTTGGCCTTGGCCTTCCCCTCTTTGTGGAAATTACCTTATCTTGGCTCTCTGCTTGCTCTGTATCTATTGCGGCAAAGATATGACACTCACCCTGAATGTAGTCGCGGGCTTCTTCGTCGTCGTCGTCAGACAGTGCGTCCCAATCTCCCAACTCCGCTAGAGCTGCACTCATGACGTAGGGGCAGTTTGCTGTCCTATGGCCTGGCTGGAAGCACCTGAAGCACAGCTGCTTTTCTATGCACTCCTGCCTCTTTTCCTTGGGCATCGCCTGCAAAAAGGATCGTACTGCTTTGGAGTAGTTTGACCCCTCCTGCTTGTCCTTGAAGGACACCTGCTTCTTCTCCCTGCTTGCTTCCCACGGTTTGCCACCATGTGGGGGCTCTAGGCGGGCACAGGGCCCACTGCCACAGGGGCTATAGCTTCTGTCGCCTTGCCTTTATCACGGAAATCTTCTGGCACATACGCGCTATTACGAGGTCCCAGCCCTGCAAGCTTATAGCCTTGGACTCGCCCGATCTTGTCCTAGGGTTTGTTGCTCTCACAAAGCTTGCGGATCTCCTCATTCGACCCCTCGATATAGCTTTCCAACGCATGCTTCTCTCCCAACCCGGCACATACAACCTTAGCCTCATGAATTCCTCGTATATTTACTGGGTGATTTGTTTCCTGTTGGAGCCTATAGAACTGGCGCATCATCTTTGGACTTATGTTCCCTTGGGGACGTAATGGCGCTTGAAGGCTTTTGCAAACTTCTTGAACTTACAAGCATCCTGCTTAAGCCATGTGCCTTTGCATAACCCTTCCACCAAATCCGTCGCGGCTCCTTTCAAGTTGGCTGTTGCAACTCTGCCTTTGTCTTTATCTTTCATGCCATAAAGCGTTGCCGTACTCACTCATTTAAATCCAGCCATGCCTCTGCTTCCAATCGACTGTTCTCCCCCGAGAAGCGTTCGGTTTCGGGCCTTCCATACATTGCCGGTCGCGGAATCTACCTTCTTACGGTAGTCGAGAGGCCACGGTGTCTCTTTAATCGTCCATCTGGGGTGTTCCTCGCCTTCCCTCTTGGTGTTCCTTTGCCTTCCATCATTGGGTCCAGAGCACGCTCTTCCTCTTCCTCGGTCGGATGCGAAGTGCGAACTTGAGTCGGAAGATTCCGGACTGGAGGATCTGCTTCTCTTGCTCCTCTTCTTGTCCCTTCCTGCTCTCTGAGCTGATGCTTGCGGCAGCTGAGCGTTGCCCACCGAACCCATTCCTGCTTGCGCGGACAGCAAGGCCTTTATCTGCTCCAGGTCCGTCCTCATCTGGGATATCTCCTCCTCTGGGGTCATGGGTTCCATATCTGCAAATAGGTTCCTTGCTAGGGGTGGTGCGGCGGGTGCGCTCTTCTATAAGGTCTCATGGTTTGTCGTTCCCCTGCGTTTAGGCTTCTAGCTGCATACACAAGCAATTCATGGCTATATGGTTAGTTTCATTTGTTCTCTTGCATTGCTTATGTTTGTTGGTATAATTGTGGGCAGAATTACATCAACAAAACATTTAAAGTGCAACAGAATTGTATTTATATATCATATAATATTTTAATACAAAAGTCTCCGGGATCAAGAGTCTAACTAGTCTTGAAATCACCCAGAAGGCGGTTGTCTTCAAGAAACTTCTTAACTTGGGCGTCCCTACCGAGTGACCCAAGTTCGATGATGCTTGCCGGCGAGCCTCCTGTATGGCTCTCACCCGGGTCTTCTACCACAACGATTGGGATGTAAGGGCGCGATCCATTAATCTCGCTGGCGTCGGGTGGGGTATGGCGAAGTCGAAGAGGTCAAGTGCCATTGCCCTCTTGACTAAAGGCGGCATAGTCGGCGTTTGTTGCTATTCGAGCATGCACTGCCGAGCACGAGAGTCTGTCGGCATGAACACTCCTTCTTCACCTCACGGGACTGAACTTGCGGTGTATTACCGCTATTCTCCCATCCATCAGCGGCGGCAAGTAGTACTGGCGACACATCGTTGTGTGTCGCGAAGCTTCTCAGCTTGTTTGGCCTCCCATTCTGTGCCGCCCGCTACTCGTCGACCTCAATTTCATCGACTCCACAGTAGTCTTCAATTGTCGCGGTCGAGCCTCACGAGGTCGATTCCTTCTCCTTTTTTAGCGGGGTGGTGTCGAAGGACTCGGCATTAGGATGCTCGTGGTCTTCCCACGGATCCCCATCTGTTCTTGGAGGGCGAGGAACTCCTCCTCTGTTGGCAGCTCCCGCTCGTCCATCATTTGCCTGATGCTGCTGTAGGCCTGGATATCGGAGGTCGTCTCCCCTGTGTAGGTGTCGGCCTCCCTCACTTGAAGCGGAAAGTCTGAGGCTCCCCGGATGATGAAGTCGTCCATGTCGGTCTGCCGCAGTTGGTGGAGCAGTTCGTCCAACCTGAGCTCCCTCTCCCTGCATTCGGGAAGGTTCTGGATGTCGCTGAGGAGTAGATACTCCTCTCCGTTGATGATGATAGGGGCTAGGCTTGTGATGCCTAGCCCGGTGGGGAGCAACTTCGATGCCTGCTTAGCTTTCGGAATTGATCAGCTCCTGCTCTGCTTGGCGCCGTTCTTCGTCTGAGTCGAGCTCCGTGTATCCTTCGTTGTCCGACTCCTCTTCATCCTCTCTTGCTTCCTGTTCCTGTTGATACTGCAACAGCATCTGCTCTTCCTCTTGCACTGCTATGGGGTCTACCTCCATCGGAGGGATAGAGGTTGCCCCCATCGGGTTCTCGGCGCGGTGGGATAAGAAGATGGCTAGGGCTGCGGTGTAAGAGAAGTACTTGGTCCTATTGGTGTCCGGGGACCATGTAGTCAGGCAGCCTCTGCGCCTTGTTAGTCAAGTACTTGGCGATGTTGGGGACATCGCCCAAGGCTGCTTGAAGGGATGGGCGGGGAACGAAGTATCCTATGCAAGGGGGGACTTGGACAAGGGAAGGTCCTACCCTAGCTTGAAATTACGCTGCACCGCCTATATCTTTGGGGTTGCATTTAGCGTGGCTTGGATGTCGATTTCTTTCCCAAAGACTTGGAAGATGTCGTTGACATCCGCCTCGGCAGCATGGGCACTGGCGCTGTACCATCGCCCGAAGTCAGCAGTGGCCATTGATCTAGCAAAGAAGGGAGTATCAAACGGATGCAGAAGCGCCTCAGGGAGCTGAAAGATCGCCTAAGCAGTGGGGAGCAAATTTGCAGGGTGCCAATTGAGAAATGGGGGACTTAATTATAGAAAAGGGGGAAACCCTAATTTTTGGATGACCTAGATTTTACTGAGATTAGGCAATTCTGACCTATTAAGGGATGCAATTGCAAGTTTGAAGACTATTTCTAGGGTTTGAGCATGCTAAGGACAACTACTGAACCTATTGTACAATTTGGAGATCATTTGGTGAAGAAATGGTACGAGGTCTCACACGTTGCGCCCAGACCGATTTTGAGAATGTCGAAATCTGTCCTGGCGCGACGTGTGATGTGACGTCCCCTACTCGTATACGGTGCCCTCACCGTATACAAACAGGAGTTCATCTCCCATACCAGCTCCATGCTAATATAGGGCCCTCCACATGACACTGCAACCGTGACGGGTTCCGGTGGGAAGAGTGGAAGGGTCATTGCACCCGTCTCCCTCGGGGGCCTACCTAGGCTGCGAAGCGTAAACATACATGTCGTAGCACATACATCAACATCATATGACCATCACGAAGGATGGTCCTCCACATATCTGCATAGACAAAGATCGGCACATCACATAGGGAATCCTACCCAAGGCTCGGACTCAAAGGGATGGTGACGGCGGCTTGTCTCCGAGTTCATTGCGGGCAGAATTCATGGCAATGGATTTGGGCTGGCATATGAACATGGCTTAGGGTTGTCCACTCCATCCGCCCCTCCATGCACACTTTGCGTAGTGGTCTAAAAGTGTCGGGACTGATTGTAGCCAGGGATGCATAGCCAAAGGGCTACTCCCGGGCTCATCCTCCCAGCCCGATGGGGCGGGTAGGGATCACTCCCTCCAGAGATCTACATCTTTGACTCAAGGTGACTAGAGGGCCACTTTGCCCGTATTCGGTGAACCCATTGGAAAGTGAACACCACTTCATTGGTGTCGAGCCCATGCCTTGCCCACACGCAGCGGTGGCAAGCCATTGGACCTAGTCACAATGATCCCCGTGTGGGCTTTACACACCCGGAGGGATGGTTCAAGAGTCGGGACATGAACCTCCTTCTCACCGCCTGGCCCCTTCACCCACATCCCTGGTGTGGCTCTTGTGCACGGGCCGAATCTACGGTGTGCTGCTAGAGGCTACTCTAGGAGCATCAACTACAAAGCTTTAGGTCTCTACCCCCTTCCCAATACAAGGAGTTCATAGAGATACATCATCCATATACTTCCTGACGGAGAACTAAAGAACTAGATCTAATCTATATCATAGAGTTAGGTTCTTTAGTTAGAATCTGCTATCTAGAGATCTAGAGGGCTGCTATGGGCAATTTAAGAGGCTAAACCTACTGATTCGATGGCTGAAATGGGGTTTAGACTACTAAATTGCCTAAATACCCCATCCTTGAGTTCCTCCTCCTCGACTGAGCTGGAGCCATCCTGTTTGAGATGCTCGAATCAAGGAAAACTAATGATGCAATTCTCTCGGGCAGTGCGGGAGGCGCTTTGACCCTTGGGGCAGTCAAAATAGAGCTCTAAAACCCTAGAAACGAAAATGGGCAAGTTAGGGTTCTCCTACTTAAATAGACAAGGGGGTTGGCTAGGGTTTCCAATTATCCCCTTTAGGCATGTGGGATAATTGGGAATGGGCCCACTTGCCTTTAATGGCTAGGTGGCCAAATGTGCCCACATGGAAATGTGTGCACCCAATTAATGTGTACATTGGAAAATGTGCACATTAATTGCACACTTGGGTATGGCCCACTTGGCATCAAGTGGCCACATGGAAATGTGTGCCCACATTAATGTGTACATTGGAAAATGTGCACATTAATACTAATGCACATTCTTAGCAAGTTGCCCCCTAGGGGCTACCCACTTGGCTACACGTCGGCGTACACGTCAGTCGGGGTGGCGTGTACGCGTGACGAGGCAGTACAGTATACGTCCTGGGACCGTATACTGTGCTGGAACGTCACATTCTCCCCACCTTGAAATGATGCTGTCCGCAGCATCGTGGGTCTCCCCACCTTGGAATCTTCCTAACCTGCAATCAACCTGATGCATACGATATACTACTATAATACTTACACATTTATTACGATTACCTTAAGGTAATATTTTTAAATCATTATTACGCCATTACATTATCAAATAAGTTGTCAATTCGTAACTTCTACTAAAACAAGGTACTTATTAGTTTCTATTATCACAACATTTAGTTTATCACAATTTAACACTTTCATATACAATTATTATTTAAGGTACTCTTCATTCCTTGCAACACATTCCAACAAAATTTGTGTTGCAGGTCTTCGCACCTTAAAATCCTGCATTAATTTTACAATATCTATAATTACATACTTACTATCTTAATTATTAGAATTACTCTAAGGTAATGTTTAAGACATTACTATTTCGTTATCCAATTAACTTATCACATCATAACTTAATCCACGCAAGGTAATTATTAACCTTACTTAATACAACATTTAAGTTTATCAAAGTTTATCAATTTCATACAAAATTTACACTTCTAAGGTACCCTTCATCCCTTGCAACACATTATAACAAAATTTGTGTTGCAAGCCTTCGTAGTTCGACCTCCTTGCCCTCCGGAGCGCTCTATTGGCCTGCAGGTCGACACTACCTATTATTAATTATTAATAAAATTTTGGTTATATGGTGACCACCCCACCTATCTACATGGATGCATGGCTAATCTCCCGGCGTAGGAAGAGGGTGAATCTTCCATTATGGCCGTGGAGACAGCGCCTATATGCCTATATGCCGCTCATGCCTACACCCTAGTTGCCCAGCGTGGAGGATAGGTCCTTCCCAGTATGGGGGCGTGAAGGCGATTCCTCCTATCAAAGCATATATGGGGCTAGAGGTGCTTTTTCCTATCAATGCATTCCTCAATGACCTCCTTTCTCTCGAGGTCGCCTACTTAGTGGGGACAGTAGACTTTCTAATCTACCTTCCACTCGTCCCAAAGCGGAAACGCGGTCATGCCTACATTGACATTACACCACCCTAGAGATCACCGTAGTGGTCTCATCATTCGATAACAACGCATGCAATCCATACCAAGCATAGGTTGCATGCGCAGATTAATCTTAACTACACATAGAATTAATCTACACAAATCGACATGCCTGAGCCGATTTTTGCTGGCTCCTTTAATGCATGTGATTAACATAATTACCCTAAGGTAATATTTATGAATTAACATTATCATATTATCGGATACATTACTTCCGATAGTACCATTATATTTACTCTAATCTTTGCAATATTTAACGACTTTTAGATCGCAATTATTTAAACAATAACCCTGATTTAGACCTATTGTATTATAGACAGGGTTTTAATTATCATACACAAGAATTAGATGTGCTTCTTATTCTCTTCCTTGGGTCCTACATTACCCTTGGAAGTATATCCCTAAGATGCACTTAAGTATATCCGAATTCTATTTTCTATTTATATTTATAAGGACCTATAGCTATCCTTGGAAGGAATTGCATCCTTGCGAAGGATTAATTAACATGCTACCTCACATTATCGTTGTTATTTAACTTATTTCCCTATGATACATATATGTACAACAATTTCTATGCAGTTATTAGGATCTATATTTAACTTATCAATAAGACACATTAAAGCTTATAATACATGCGCATACCTTACCTAAGGCTAGAACGCATCCACTCATTGGGCCGGCGTCGAATAATTTTGGAGATGACTTGGTCGTTGCATTGCTCTCATGGTTTTGCTCCACTTCGTTGGTGTAGATAGCTATCATGTCGGTCTCGCACGTTGAAGGCCTCCTGAGCTATCTATCTATCTATCTATCTATCTTACGCTCTATTCGCTTCGGCCATTGCCAGAGTGAACTCTATTCTACGGTTCGGTCAATTCGATGCAAGTACGTTCAATCATAAGATTGAGCGCTCCCACTTTCTTCGAAAAGAAAATGGTCCTGCGCCCCTTCAATGACGTTGTACACAACGTCATATCTATTCTCTCCCCTTAAGAGGTTATACGCTTCTTACTTAGCGCATTACTTTACTAGCCTTAGCTAACATATATAACCATCTAAGATGGATGCACATATTATGTTATCATTTATTTCAATATAGTTATGGGTTATCTACTTAGTTAGAACGATTCTAAACCACAAGGTTTTGTCATGACGACAATTCCTTTTGTCTCAAAAGACTATTTGATTACTATAATTCTTATTTTAGATGTACCTTACATGTTTTATTCTTTTATGTTCTAGAGATTCCCCCTTTCTTAGTTATTTAAACTCTTGGAATATTCGTACCAATCGAATTGATGTCATCGTAACAAGTTGGCCGGACTTGTTAGATTACTTCTTTTCTTTCAGTTGGATTATTCTTTAGGAGATACTAGATTTATACATGGTCAACAATTATCCTAGTAATGATTCCTTCTTAGCGAGGAGATCAATCTCACCAAGTGGTTTCAATATGTTGGATGTCTGTTAACAATCGTGTATAATTTTAGTTACTCCTATGCATTTCCTTCCCAATCCTTGACGCTTAGCCCAATCTTGGGCAATCCCTTCAACGAGAATATCTGGAAATGCCTTCTAATCCCAATATGGATGTTACCATCCATACATTTAGCCTACTAGGCCCCATGGCCTTAGATGCTTGAGCTTGCTAGAAGCTCATCCACTCGTTGCCTGCTTGAAGGAGCAAGGTAACGTTCTTCCGAGTCGCTTGATACTTCAGTCTCCTTGACGGTGGATGCTCTTTGAAGTAGAGGTTGACTTCGTTCGCTAGAAGCCTCTCATTGCTGGTGGCTTGATGGTGTAGTTGATCATTTGAATCTTGCATGCCGCTTTTCAAATGCCTGAAAGTGGCGCCGTTGAAAGAGATCTTTCATCTTGAACTCTTTGTCTTGGCAGCTAAAGGATGACTCTGTATCCGATATTGTTTCTTCGACTCCATCGATGTCTCATACGTCGAGTCCTCTTGTCGTTATCGTGTTGCCCGAAGAGTGTTGACGATGTTGATTGCTTCACCCCTGCAACTTGCATGACATCTCTTCCTTGATCTGTTACGCTATGGGAGGGAAGAAATAACAAGGGAACTATACATGCAAAACATATAGCTTACATAATTACAATTACTACTAGAGCTATTAGGTCTCCCTTGTGCCTCCCTTCGAGTTGCACACCTACTCCTTGGCAATGTCATCGGTGTTCCTTCCGGTGCAATGGTGTTGACGATCTATATCCTCCTATTTGTACGTCGGCTCGTACTCCGGGGTAACTTGTTGATATACTTGGGCCCTCCGATGTTTGTCGGCTATGGCACAACCGCTTTGCATCACATTCTAACTAAAAGTGTGCTTCGACATTTCAGTGTGCTTCCTGATCCTGTTCTCGGGCGGTAATTGTTCCCCCCTTCATGATACTTGAAGCTATTTGGAGGCGTCTCTTGAGGCTAAGCGCGATTCCTTTGGCTATACTCCTCTGGAGTTGTTCTCTTCTGCAGTTGTTCTTTGAATCGTCCGTCCTTGGGTTCACCAAGTTGCATGCAAGTCCCGTGCAAGTCGTCGGCTCGCCTCGCCTAGTTGCTTCTCCATCGAGCTTCCAACTTCTTGTTTGATCCCCTCGATCACATTGTTGTCATGTTCCGCAGTGCTATGCCGTCTTCTTGTCTTGAGGTACCTTCCGGTGGCTTTGATTGTGCTCGTCAGTTTGGATCTTCCTGTTGCCTCTAGGGAGCTCGTGGAAGAAGTCGGTTGCTAGCACTTCTCCAGCTTTCAGTTCCTGACCTTTGTCCCTCTATGCATGTCGGTCTCTCTGGCAAGTAAAGCATCATGGCTCTCCTCCCTGCTGGCTATATTGTCGGGATGATGGATCCTTATATCTGCACAGCTTGACCCTTGAGTTGAAGAAGTACCTGCCTTAGATATACTCTTGTCGTTGAATAGCCTGGCTATTATTTTGAACTCTCTTTTTGCCGAAGGTGCTTCAGTTGCTATCCTTGTCGTTAAGGTGTCGAATGCTTCTACCTTGGGCGTTTGACGTGCCACATGTCGGAGATATGGTCGGCTTCTTCTCTTCTAATTACTGGTAGGAGTACCTGACGAAGCCATCACCTAGTTGTTGGAGGCATATCTCCTCGTCGCGGTGTCTTTCGTAAGTGCATCTCCATCTAATACACGTGTCATAGCACATCACCCTATATTACCACAAGTTGGAATTATGGTTGTCGAGATGTTGCCTTCTTAGTTGGCTTGTTGATGTCGGGGCGTCCCTCCTTCCATTGTTGAGGCCACTCATGTCATAAGTTTGTCAAGTGTTGCCACTGCTACAAGAGGTAGTGTTGCGCCCTGACGATGTCCTGGTGCCGCGTTGATGATCTTGACATGACCGGTGTTGTCTCTTATTCTAACATTGGGTGGCCGAGCAGTCTTCTGCTTGAGGGCATTTCCCGAAGTGTTTGGAGTCGAAGGTTTGCTTGGCCTCTGGTCGTTCTCACTCGTACTTGCTCTTCCATTTTGGTCTTGGGCTATAGTTGTGCCTCCTTGCTTCCTCCTTTGGTAGTCGAAGTGAAGGAGCTTCCTGATCTAAGCGCTAAATCCGTAAAACATGACTTTAAACTCATGTTTCTCCACTATATCTGTGAGCACCCGAGATATACAATAGACATATACGCATTTACATTGGGATTTTAATTCATCCACTTTTGCAAAACAACTACGAAGATCTACCTAATTATTTATACTCCTTTAGGGTTTCCCCTCCTTGATCACGTTTGATTCTTCGGTTTTGCTGCATCTTCTTCGTTCAGGTTGACTCCGGGATTTCTTGAGATGCTGCTACTATTGTTGAGCTTCATGTCTGATCCGAGCTGATCACCACAAGTTGCGAAGAGTGTTCGTCGATGTGATCCCTTGAAAAAGATGCTCCTCCTTATTGTGTATGTTCGTCGCGAGGAATGCGGTAACCGCTCACGTCCCTACATGCGGTGTGTCGTTGCAAGATTGCTGATTTGCGGTGCCGTTGATCGCTTGAGTAGGGTCACCTGGCTGTTGCAGTCGGGCATTCTTGAATGTCTTCGAAGCTCTGAGATCGTGGTCGGTAGGCAGGCAATGTCATTCCTCCGCAGGTTGAATTTCTGAGTGCGACTCCTGTTGCTTGGGCTTTGCTTCACTTCGAGGTGATTCTCCTGTGCCTGGAAGTGTGGTCATCTCCATTATACCTACCATAGCTCCTTCTGGTCGCCTTTGCGTGATTTGTACTTGCTGGCTAGGTCGTCTCCTCCGTCCTTTGGGTCCCAACCATTCGAGTCTCGCACTCCTTGGCTGACGTAGTAAAGCCGTCCTTCCTTTGGTTTCTAGGTGTTTTTCGGGTCCGAATTCTTGTTCGAGCTGAATATTCTCCTCCTTGATCTTGCCCCTAGTGCTGATATAGGCCTTCGAGTCGGCGATGTTCCTTGATATGCGTCTCCTCTCCCTCGTGGTCTCCTACTTTTTGGAACCGATGAAAGTTCTTCTGCTGGTGCAAGGGAGCTGGAAGCTTGTCCTGATTAGCCTTAGGTGCTTTGTTGTTGCTTAGCTTGGTTGCTTCTTTTGCTGACGTTGCATGACATTCGCTTGAGTTCTTTGGGCTGCAAGGTGGTGGTGGTCTTCCACTGCGGTTTCTATACGCTCCTGTGTCACCATGAGTTCTCTCCTCGACGGAAGATTATGCCCTCTGGCCCTAGCTCGTGATGCTAACGCGGCATCGATGCCTAACATCTTCCTGTACCTATATTTTGTTGTCTTGCGTTCTTCCATTTGAAACTCATGTGCGTCGAGTTGGTGAAGGCGTTGAGATCCTCTTTCTGATGTGAGCTCGTGGACGTGGTAGCCGGGAGGTTGACATCTAGAACATTCTTGGTGCCGTTGGTTACCAATATTCTTCCCATTTGATGAAGATTGATGATAGGCCGGTGGTGTCCTGTTCTACTCGTTTGTCGGTTGAGGTGTTTGTCCTTGTGCTTCCCTCTCTTGGGTCTGCTTTTTGGTCTCCTCTCCTTATCTGTTTGTACATCGGCTGGGACCTTGATGTCTTCAAGAAGTTGCGCCTCTAGCTCTTCTGCGGCTCTGGCCCTGTACTTCGAAAGTAACGCTCGTGTATCCTAGAGTCTAAGGGTCTACTTGAAGGGCTCTCCTACAACATTCTGGGCTCTATAAGCAAGCAAGATGGCTCGAGCAGCATTACTGGGGACATATCTATAATCTACAAGGGTTGTTTTGCAAAACCTCCATGATGTTTGAGGCATACTCTAAGGTCCTAGCAAAGTTGGTTTGGGGGAGGGGTCCAATATCTACACATGGAGTGACTTGAGCAGCTCTAGACTCTAGCTCCTTTCTAAGTATCCTGGCAATAGGGGGTGTCAATGTGGCGGCTATATAAGTCAAATTCTATTAGAAGGACACAGAATTAGGTCAAGGTTTATGCCTTTGGCTCGGCGAGATGATGTCTGAAGCAGTTGGACTTGGGTTGCTATCTTTGAGGTCTAGATGACTATAACAAAAAGGGGTGTTCTTGGGCACTTCTATCTAGGAGTAAGGCATCAGCTTGAGCCGAGCAGGCGTGCTTGAGCTACTAATGGGGTATGCTTCTATCTACAAACAAACTACAGTTTGGGAAAGCAATTCAAGGGTTTGAGCAATTTTGGTCATTTTGAGATGGGGTTTGACATTTCTATCCTAATTTGAGGTCATAAATGGATTCTAGGCTGTCTAACGGTCCTAACGCAACAAATTTCAGGCGATTTGGAGCTCTGTAGCTCAAGTTATGGAGGTTCAAAATTTGGAGGTCTCACACGTTGCGCCCAGACCGATTTTGAGAATCTCGAAATCTGTCCTGGCGCGACGTGTGAGACATTGGCTCAAAATGGTTTAAACTTGTCCAATTTGGGTGATATAAGGGTCTAATCTGACTTATCTCGTCGAGTTAGTCAGAATGGACCCCTTATTTGGTCGATTTGGGGCAGTTTTGGGCATGGTCTCACAGCATGGTCTCACACGTTGCGCCCAGCCCGATTTTGAGAATCTCAAAATCTGTCCTGGCGCGACGTGTGAGACATCCTCTCAAATTGGCCTAGGATGTCTGTTTTGACTAACACAAAAGCTAAAACTTACTAACTCAACTTAATTAAGTAACTTTATACAGTTATAATTTACTCTAAAACACGTTGTATTAAACAAATTTTATCATTTACGAAATTAATAAGGTTCTCCTTTGATATGATTGGCTAAGTGCATATCTTTCTTCATTAGAGTTACTCCCTTGGTGTGTACTGTGCGGCTGTTGAGTCTTCAAAATGTTGGACCAGCTTCTGCTCTGGCCTCCCGCTACTCGTTCTGCCCTCTCCTCTTCTTGTTTCCTTCAGCCTCCTTGGCCTCTGGTTGTTTTGCCTTGTCGAGGGAGTCGAGCGGTCTGTTTGGTGTGCGTCATGTCGATCGGAGTCTTGGTGTCTATCGAGATGCTGTCTCTATCTAGCTTAAGGGTCTTGGTTCTAAGTCTAAGGCTTGGCAATTAATATTATCCAACATTATTAAAGCTTAAATCTAATTAAGAATTATAATTCAAACACAAACGATGCCCGCCCTCAGTGGTTGGCACGGGGGGGTTTGGGGGGGTTCAACCCTGTGGTGTGGGTGGGAGGTTCAATTCCCGCTACTGTGGGAATTCTTTTAAGATGAGGTTTAAATAGATTTGAAAGCTAATCTAGCTAATTCCTAGGCTGGAATTCGAATTACCAAGTTACTTTTCTAGATTTTTTTGACTTTTTAAAATGAGAAAAAATTTCTCATTTCTCGAGGTTTGAGGATCCTATTAAGTTAGTACTACTGGGAGCACTAAAATTTCCCATTTCTCGAGGTTTGAGGATCCTATTAAGTTAGTACTACTGGGAGCATGGTCAGTGCTTTGCTCTTGGTCTCCAAGAACATTGCTCTGATACCACTGTGATGTCCCCTACTCGTATACGGTGCCCTCACCGTATACAAACAGGAGTTCATCCCCCACACCAGCTCCATGCTAATATAGGGCCCTCCACATGACACTGCAACCGTGACGGGTTCCAGTGGGAAGAGTGGAAGGGTCATTGCACCCCGTCTCCCTCAGGGCCTACCTAGCTGCGGAAGCGTAAACATACATGTCAGTAGCACATACATCAACACCGCAACCGTGGCGGGTTCCATTGGGAAGAGTGGAAGGGTCATTGCACCCCGTCTCCCTCGGGGCCTACCTAGGCTGCGGGCGTAAACATACATGTCGTGAGCACATACATCAACATCATATGACCATCACGAAGGATGGTCCTCCACATATCTGCATAGACAAAGATCAGCACATCACATAGGGGAATCCTACCCAAGGCTCGGACTCAAAGGGATGGCCCGGCGGCTTGGGTCTCGAGTTCATTGCGGGCAGAATTCATGGCAATGGATTTGGCTGGCATATGAACATGGCTTAGGGTTGTCCACTCCATCCGCCCCTCACATTGCACACTTTGCGAGTGGTGCGAAAAGTGTCGGGACCTGGCGTAGCCCGCCCGGGATGCATAGCCAAAGGGCTACTCACGGGCTCATCCTCCCGATTCCGATGGGGCGGTAGGGATCACTCCCTCCCGTGAGATCTACATCTTGACTCAAGGTGACTAGAGGGCCACTTGCCCGTGATTCGACCGAACCCACCGGAAAGTGAACACCACTTCACTTCACGTGTCGAGCCCATGCCTTGCCCACACGCAGTGGCAAGCCATTGGACCTAGTCACAATGATCCCCGGTAGGCTTTACACACCAGAGGGATCGTTCAAGAGTCAGGACATGAACCTCCTTCTCAGCCAGTCTGGCCCCTTCACCCACATCCCGGTGTGGCTCTTGTGCACAGGCCGAATCTACAAGCAGTGCTAGAGAGGCTACTCTAGGAGCATCAACTACAAAGCTTTGGGTCTCTACCCCCTTCCCAATACAAGGAGTTCATATAGATACATCATCCATATACTTCACAGAGAACTAAAGAACTAGATCTAATCTATATCATAGAGTTAGGTTCTTTAGTTAGAATCTGCTATCTAGAGATCTAGAGGGCTGCTATGGGCAATTTAAGAGGCTAAACCTACTGATTCGATGGCTGAAATGGGGTTTAGACTACTAAATTGCCTAAATACCTGATCCTTGAGTTCCTCCTCCTGACCTGAGCTCGACCATCCTGCTGAGATGCTCGAATCAAGGAAAACTAATGATGCAATTCTCTCAGACAGAGTCTGGGAGGCGGTTTTGACCCTTGGTGCAGTCAAAACAGAGCTCTAAAACCCTAGAAACGAAAATGGGCAAGTTAGGGTTCTCCTACTTAAATAGACAAGGGGGTTGGCTAGGGTTTCCAATTATCCCCTTTAGGCATGTGGGATAATTGGGAATGGGCCCACTTGCCTTTAATGGCTAGGTGGCCAAATGTGCCCACATGGAAATGTGTGCAGCCAATTAATGTGTACATTGGAAAATGTGCACATTAATTGCACACTTGGGTATGGCCCACTTGGCATCAAGTGGCCACATGGAAATGTGTGCCCACATTAATGTGTACATTGGAAAATGTGCACATTAATACTAATGCACATTCTTAGCAAGTTGACCCCTAGGGGCTACCCACTTGGCTACTGCGTGCATTACCGGGGTCGGGGTGGCGTACGCAGTGTGAGCGGCGATGCGATTATCGCCCCGGGACCGTGATCTTCGTCTTTGAACGTCACATGTGAGACATGGGTCCTAATTGGGCTAGGCTTACTCAATTTAAGTGATCTAAGGCTGTAATTCCACTAAACTCATCGAGTTAGGCAGAATTGACCCCTTACTTAGTCGATTTGGAGCTGTTTTGGGCATTTTTGGGCATGGTCTCACACGTTGCCCGGCCCGATTCGAGATTCTAGAAATCGTCTGGCGGCGACGTGTGAGACATCGTCTCAATTTTGCTCAAGGCTCCAATTCAATTAAAACAAAAGCTAGGGATCGATATCTTAACCTATTTAAACAGGGTTTGACACTTTATTTACACAAAATTTTCTTTATATTAACAAAATTTTCCGGTTATTTACAAAATTCAAGGGCGTTCTCCCTTGATGTGCACGGCAAGATACATATCCTCGCCTCATGAGGGTAACCCTCTTGGCGTGCCGTGCGGTGCCGTTGAATCTTCAAAATGCTTTACTATGTGTGCTTGGTAGCCTCCTCAGAACACAAACAAACATCTCGTCGGTCACGCGCGTATGTACGTGTTATATTCTTGCATAACCCGCGGACCCGGGCGTTGGAACGGCGCCACGGGAATCAAGAGTCCGTAACTCTTACGGAAATGGCGGATCTCCTTGAGGGCTCTATCTTCTAGCTTCTTCTTCTTGCTCCGCTTCTTCCCCGGTGCTCGGGGAGGCTTGGGCACAGGTGGCGGTGGCTTCGATTACGCCTTGGGGGTACTCGCCTTATTTGTTCTTACCCGATTTGCTTTGGAAATAGGCATTGTATGCCTCCCACTTCTCCATATAGGAGTTGTGCTCTCTAATCCTCTTGATAGACCTTTGGGGGTCTATCACATAGGCCTCCATGGGGGGTCAGGGGCTTTAACCCTATCCCACGTCGGGAAAAGGTGGGGGCTTAGTTAGGCGACCGGTCTCTCCTCCTGTTCTTGGGGTGCACGCTCCCCGGACCTCTTCCTCTGACCCAGGGGCTTTGAAGAGCTTGCCCCGTCGCACCCGTGACGTAGTCTCCATCCGAGTCGTCGGTGGTGGGGCGGTCTCCCTCTCCCCATGGCTCGTTGATGGCCGAGATCCACCGCCCGCTTCCCAACCTTCACCACCTTCCTCTTGCACCTTTATGGCTTTGGCCTTCCTCTTCTTGGACCCGTGGCTGTGGTCGGGTGGAGTCTTCTCGACTCTTTGTTCTCCGGCTCGGCGGCGCTCTTTAACCGTGCTTGTGGGCCCGGCGTCTCGTCGACCTCTTCCTCAGGGTGAGTTTCGGCGGCTGCTCCTCTCTTCCTTGCTCCTCCCTGCGGGTGGATCTCAGCCACAGGGGTTGCTCACGGGCTGTCGATTGATCCGCTTTGCTCCCGTGCTCCCCACATGGGTTGGCGTCCTCCTGGGGTTGCTCCTGCTGCTGCCCACTTCTTCCCTCCTCCTGTGCAATTTCGTCGAGGATCTGGTTCATGACGTCCGGTCGGTCGTCCTCGGGGAGCTTCTGTGTGGTCGCTCCTGTCCGATCCTGCTTCCTCGCTCGACGAAGATTCGCTTTCGGGAGAAGGCGTTCTTGGAGGATTCTCTGAAAGATCTTAGGAACCGCGCTGGCCCGGCTGGAGGATTCGCTCCTACGAGGCTTCCGAGCGATCACATTTTATGCGATGCCATCATCTCTTACGGTTTGTCGTCCGGACTAAGCTAAAGCCCGAAAGATCGCCTTGACGATCCTGGCGAAGTTCTAGGGAAGAAACGGGGAAAAATGGGGGTCTAGGTCTATTTATAGGGGTCAAGTTTTAGGTCAACTGTTAAACTACCTTTTGGGTTGTCTAAAAGCACCTAGAACACCTAATTAAGCAAAAGTCTCACCGTTTAGCCCGGCCCGATTTCGAAAATGTCGAAATCTGTCCTGGCGCGACGTGTGAGACATGGTGGGGTCCACTATTAAATTAACATGTAACATGCTAAATCTACTGATTCTTAGCTTAAAATTAGAATTAGCGAGTTATTTTACTGTAATTTACAACTTTTGGTGTCAAAATTTGAATGTCTCACACGTTATGCGCAAACCCGATTTCTAGATTCTAGAAATCGTCCGGGCGCGACGTGTGAGACCACCCTACTTTTTGGATGTTGGCTCATCAATTTTTAATCTTTTTACATTTTTATTCATTTTAACTGTTACTAGCTTAGCATACTACAAAAATGAGAAACAATTTTCTCATTTTTCGAGGTTTGAGGATCCTATCAAGTTAGTGCTATCGGGAACATGGCGGTGCTTTTGCTCTTGGTCTCCAAGAACATAGCTCGATACCACCGTGGCGTCCCCTACTGCATTATCACGGTGCACTCACCGTGATACAAACAGGAGTTCATCCCCATACCAGCTCCATGCTAATACTGGGGCCCTCCACATGACACCGCAACCGTGGCGGGTTCCGGTGGGAAGAGTGGAAGGGTCATTGCACCCGCCTCCCCTCGGGGCCTACCTAGCCTGCGGAAGCGTAAACATACATGTCGGTAGCACATACTTCAACATCATATGACCATCACGAAGGATGGTCCTCCACATATCTGCATAGACAAAGATCAGCACATCACATAGGGAATCCTACCCAAGGCTCGGGACTCAAAGGGATAACCCGGCGGCTTGGGTCTCCGTGAGTTCATTGCGCATGAGAATTCATGGCAATGGATTTGGCTGGCATATGAACATGGCTTAGGGTTATCCACTCCATCCGCCCCTCCCATTGCACACTTTGCGAGTGGTGCGAAAAGTGTCGGGGACCCGACCAGAGCCCGCCGGATGCATAGCCAAAAGGGCTACTCACGGGCTCATCTTCCCGCCCGATGGGGCGATAGGGATCACTCCCTCCGAGATCTACATGCCGACTCAAGGTGACTAGAGGGCCACCGCCTCGTATTCAACCCGAACCCACTGGAAAGTGAACACCACTTCACGGGTGTCGAGACCATGCCTTGCCCGCACGCAGTGGCAAGCCATTGGACCTAGTCACAATGGTTCCCGGTAGGCCTTACACACCAGAGGAACCGTTCAAGAGTCAGGACATGAACCTCCTTCTTAGCCAGTCTGGCCCCTTCACCCACATCCCGGTGTGGCTCTTGTGCACAGGCCGAATCTACAGTGTGCTAGAGAGGCTACTCTAGGAGCATCAACTACAAAGCTTTAGGTCTCTACCCCCCTTCCCAATACAAGGAGTGCATAGAGATACATCATCCATATACTTCACAGAGAACTAAAGAACTAGATCTAATCTACAACATAGAGCTAGGTTCTTTAGTTAGAATCTGCTGCTATGGGCAATCTAATAGGCTAAACCTACTGATTCAATGACTAAAATAGGGTTTAGACTATCTAATTGGCCAAATACCTGATCCTTGAGGGGCTCCTCCTGACCTGAGCTCGACCATCCTGCTGAGACGCTCGAATCAAGGAAAACTAAGGATGCAATTCTCCCAGGCAGAGTCTGGGAGGCGGTTTTGGCTGTTGAGGCAGCCAAAACAGAGTTCTAAAGCCCTAAAATCGAAAATTGGGCAAGTTAGGGTTTCCCACCCTATATAGACAAGGGGGTTGGTTAGGGTTTCCAATTATCCTCTTTTGGCATGTGGGATAATTGGAAATGGGCCCACTTGCCTTTAAGGGCTAGGTGGCCAAATGTGCACACATGGAAATGTGTGCCCACATTAATGTGTACATTGGAAAATGTGCACATTAATTGCACCTATGGGTGTGGCCCACTTGGCATGAAGTGTCCACTTGGAAATGTGTGCGCACATTAATGTGTACATTGGAAAATGTGCACATTAATAGTTGCACATATTTCTGGCGAGTTGCCCCCTAGGGCTACCCACCTGGCTACACGCTAGCGTACACGTCAGCCGGAGTGGCGTGTGCGCGTGACGAGGCAGTACGGTATACGTCCTGGGGGCGTATACTGTGCTGGAACGTCACATAAATAAATAAATAAATATCTCTCATTACATTCCTGCAACATATTACCTTGGATTATATTTACAGTTCCTTCCTAATGTACATGTCTCATCTTGCACACCATCTTTCAATATAACAGAGGGATCAACAGAAACCCAGCCGAATGCAGCTGATTATGACGATGACGAGACTGTAGATAAAAGGGGCCAGGCTGCCTAATGGTCCAACAATTTGTTATTGATCAGGGATGTCTCTTTATTTGTACGAATATTTGCTTCCATCATGGATATGGATTAACTGAATTTCATTACAATATATTACTCCATTTTGACATTATGATATAGAAACAATTAGACATTGGATCCACCATAAAAAAAAACACTTCTCACAAGAAAACCTCAAGAAAACATTACAATAAAAAATACTACAGCAAAAAATATCACCTAAAAAGGCTATACATTAAGATAGAATATACAAAAATTCGAAAGATTTCATTGAGAAAACATTACAACAAAAAGGATCATCAGAAAAGATTACTTCAGTGTCGCAAAAAACATTGTACATGGGCGACATTTGGGAAAATTAGATCACTGCCTCGCATATCCTGATGCCTTAACTATAGGAATTAAAAAAGGAAAGGGGGAGGGGGGACGGGGTCAGACCCCTCCTCTGAAATCACGACCTCGCAGTGCACCTGTGCTCCATCACGTGCAATTGCAAGGGCATCAACCACCTGGGGCCTCAATTGAAGTCCAGTATCACTCCTGCAGCAGCATAGACCTTAGCCAGGATCATGAGCACATTGTGAAAAACTACAACACTTGGAGGGATGGGTAGAGTCGAATTTGATCTGGTTTGCGTCCAAGGTGAAGAAGAGGGCGTTTCACCTCCGGAAAACCTACCCCAGAAGGAATGGCAGGAACTACAGGCAAACTGAGGGGTGCGATCCATAGCTTGAGATGTGCTACATGCAAGGAAATAAAGGATCACACCGAAAAAGGCAACCACTAATTTAGGGGGGCCAATGCATGAGATTGATGTTGAATGAACTAGAACCAAGACCGCTAACCTGATACAGTTCCCAATCGCGGAAGGCGCAGGAAGAAAAATTGAGAGTTGTTGCGAGGGACAGATTTGGGGATGGCTTAGGCAGATTTCAATCCGTTGAAGTGATGCCTATGATTCAAATTTGTTCCTTCGTCATTATCCGTCCCATTTGTGACACCCCAATTGAATTCACTACGAGCTTGCACCTCACTAATTTGAACTCCAACCTGTTTAAAGATTGATCCCCTGGTAATAAGGAATAATTAACGCAATTCGCCATCGATAACGGGAGAACAATAAAGGATCGGAGGAATCTCTCCGACGCGTGTTGAACATTGGAAGGTGAGCAACATGGGGAGCTCGTGGTTGCAATTCGTGTGGGAAGATCCGCAATGGCAGGGCAATGCCAGGATCTATAGGCCCTGCCATTGCACCAGCGGGGACAATATTATCCCTGGCAATAGATCTATTCTAACGAGGATCTATAGGCCCTGCCATTGCGCCAGCTCACCCTATTATAGACCCTCGCCATTGCCCTGCCATTGCGGATAATATTCCATGTTAACAAGGATCTATAGGCCCTGCCATGGCACCAGCGAGGACAATATTCCATGTTAACTGATGGGTGGGTAACATGAAAGGGGCCTTGGCTCTCCCCAGGTTTGAAGAGCCAATTGTTAGTCGATTTCGGCTTTTTTGGTCTGAATTTTGACACTATTGAATTATCCAGCTCGAGAGGAATTCAATGGTGCATATTCGATGGAAGACGATAAACTTTAGGCCATCAATTGACAATTGGCCCCTTAAGCTCGCGAAACATGAAGACCTTCCTATATAAAGGAGTCACATTTTCTGTTTGAAGCTGATACTTCCATCTATTTTCATTCTAGGAAAAAACGTGAGAACAATACGTATACTTAAAAAAATAGTTAACAATTAAAAAAAGTTTCACCTCACGATATGATATGACCAAATTCATGTGGATCATCTGCATTTATGGCGGATCCCTATTCTTCTGTGCTGGATGTGGTTAAGAGGCAGAGGTGACACTGCACAGTATATGGTAAAATGCTTCGATCAGGGAGAATGGTTTTGTTTTTTCGAACAATCTTTTCCAGATTTGCAACTCCATAGTCCTGACATAGCATGATTAGCAGATCAAATTGGACAAGAAACCTGTTAAGTTTTAGAATCTGTGTCAATATGTTGCTTTTTCTGAAAGATTTGCAGCTCTTTTTAGGTGATTTCGTTGCCCTTTTTCTTAAATAATGGATTGATATATTGATAGACAGAAATGCCTCTGCCGTGGCTCACAGATCATGGATTAAATAGAGAACAAAAATGAAAAGTCTATTCTAATACATCAGTTACGCCTCTTCAGACCAGACGCGCCTATTGGAGATGATGTGGCTGCCATGTCAGAAGTGCTGACTAAGTGCTGATGAGGTGCTTGTTCAGCAGGACTGCCGAACACTTCTTCATCACTCCCACTTGTTCCAAGTCCTGCAACTTCTTCATCTGAATCTTCTTCATCTTCAACTAGTCTGATCACCCCTAGAGCAGATCTGTGTTTCTCAAACTTTTCTTTGCTTAATGGCTTGGTAAAGATGTCAGCTACCATATCTTCAGTTCCAATAAACTTAAGTTTGAGAGTACCATCTGCAACTCGCTCTCTAATGAAGTGATACATGGTCTGAATATGCTTAGTTCTGGAATGATATTTAGGATTTTCTAATAATGCTATTGATCCTTGATTATCACTAAATATCACTGTCGGCTTGGCTATATATTGAGCTTCTAATCCAAGAAAGAATTTGCTCAGCCATACTGCCTCTTTTGCTGCGTGGGTGGCAGCAATGTATTCCGCTTCAGTACTTGATAATGCAACTATACTTTGTCTCTTTGAACTCCAAGAAATCACTCCGCTTCCAAGACTGAAACTATAGCCTGAAGTTGATCTCCTAGTTCCAACATCTCCTGCCCAATCGGCATCAGTGAACCAATTTCTCACTTCCATCAAAGCATAAACAATAGTTTGCTGTTCCCTTCAAGTACCGCAGAATTCTCTTAACACTTTGCCAATGAGCTGCACCGGGATTATCCATAAACTGCGAGACAACTCCAACCGCATATGCTAAATCTGGCCTCGTACACACCATAGCATATATTAGACTTCCTACAGCTTGCCGATATGGAACACCTTTCATGTATTCCATCTCTTGCGGATTTGTTGGAGCTTGCTCTCTTGATAGCTTCATACCGGTTTCCATTGGTGTGCTTACTGCCTTGCTATCTTGCATGCCATATTTAGAAAGCATGTCATGGATATAGCGACGCTGAGACATCATTATCTGTTTCCTCCCCCTGTGTCGAGTCACTTCTATCCCTAAACAATAATGCAATTCTTCTGAATCTGTCATCTCAAATTCAGCACGCAAGTATGCTTTGAGTTTATAAATTGCGGGAAGACTTGGGCTTAAAATGATACAATCATCGACATACAATGCCACAATAAGTGGAATATGCCCATCCAAATGCTGCTGAGAGACATTTGAATCTGCTGCATTACGCTGAAAGCCCAAGGTCATCAAATAACTGTCTATTCTTTGATACCACATTCTGGGTGATTGCTTCAAGCCATAGAGGGCCCGATGCAACCTACAAACCAGATTTTCTGCTCCAACTCTCACATAACCTTCAGGTTGCTTCATATAAATCTCTTCAGTTATCTCACCATGAAGGAATGCAGTGGTCACATCCATTTGATGGATATGATAATCATGAATTGCAGCAAGACACAATAAAGCACGAATTGACACAAGCTTAACAACTGGAGAAAAAGTCTCGGTATAGTCAATACCTTCTACTTGTGTGAATCCACGTGCGACAAGTCTTGCTTTGAAGCGATCTATGGAGCCATCAGACTTAAATTTCAGCTTGTACACCCACTTGCATGTCACTGGTTTGCGTCCAAGAGGAAGATGAACCAAACTCCAGGTCTGATTTTTATAAAGAGAGTGAATCTCAGCATCCATTGCTGCCTTCCATTCTTTCGCATAAGGACTGGCCATTGCAGCAGCAAATGATGAGGGTTCTTCTATAAAGTCTGCATCACGAGCTATGTTCAAGCGAGACTGCTGCTTTGAAGTACTTGAATCTTGAGCTGCTTGTGCCTTAATGGACGGCTTACTGACTCTTCCAAATCTGGTCACATATGGCATGATTCGAACACCTCCCCCATGCGGCACTGACTTAGACCTATGTGCTGATCGGGCTCCACGTGCTCCCACGAAACTATGTGCTGATCGGAACTAGAGGAGATTGTACCTCAGTTACTGAAGGAGTGCTTGGTGTCTCAAGATTCGGATCTGCATCTGCTATTGGTTGGTTGACAAGGTCAACTTCTTGATTAAACAAGGGTGTTAAGTCTTCAAGACCAGCATCATTGTCTTCTAAAATGACTGCATCATACTTCTCATGTTGAAGAGCAGCTACTCCAGCCTCCTTAAGATCTTTATAAAGAATATGCTCCCGAAAGACCACATCCTTGCTGTAAAAAATGCGATGAGCCTTAAAATCATACAATCTGCTGCCCTTGACTCCATCACCACAGCCCATGAAGAGTGAGACTGTGGATTTAAAATCAAGTTTATGCCGTTTTTCCTTGGGAATGTGCGCATAGACTAGGGAACCAAACACTCTCAAATTGTCAAGTTTAGGCTTCCTTCCTGTCCGAAGTTCTTTTGGAGTTCTGCCGTGAACGGATGCCAATACTCTATTCTTGATATAGGCAGCAGTTGTAACTGCTTCTCCCCAAAAGGATTGAGGTAACCCTGGATGATGTAACATACAACGTACTGCCTCTACAAGTATCCGATTCATCCGTTCAGCCAGCCCATTTTGCTCAGGAGTATAAGGATTGGTGTGTTGCTGTACTATTCCTTGAGCATGATAATAAGAAGTAAAAGCATCAGATAAGTACTCACCACCACCATCCGAACGCAGAATTCTAATACGCCTTCCAGTTTGAACTTGAGCAAAGGCTTGATATCTCTGGAACTGCCGAAGAGCTTCAGACTTACGGAGCATCAAGTACACTGCTACCTTCCTTGAATGGTCATCAATAAAGGTTATAAAGTACTTCTTGTGACCAAGTGTTGATGTACGCATTGGCCCACAAATGTCAGTATGCACCAAATCCAACAGACCCTCAGCTCTTACACTTTGACCCTTTGGAAAAGTTTTCCGTCTTTGTTTGCCAAATACACACGCTTCACAAAATTGTAACTTTCCATGCAAATGAAGGTCCAGTCCAGCCACTAACTGTCTTCTCTTCATCTCCTTAAGAGCTTGAGCATTAAAGTGTGCTAGTCTGTTATGCTATATTTCCAATTTTGGATCTCCATCCTGCGCTATCAGCATTAAATCAAACAGTGTTCGCGAATTACACGCATTCAAGCGGCATGCAGAAGCATGCCTTACACCAGATGCCACTACTCTCATCTCTCTTGATAATATTTGACATCCCCCACGCTTAAACCACACTGTATACTCCAGATCTGCTAATGCCCCTACTGATAACAAAGTATGAGCAATCCCGGGAACATAACAGACTTTGTGTATTGTCTTGGTGCTGCCATTCTCAAGAGAAACTAGAATGCTTCCTATTCCCAAGATCACCTTTCCAGAATTATCTCCAAGTATCACCCTCCTGGACCCACTGATCGGTTGTATCTTTTGGAAAAATTCCTGCTTTGGACACATGTGCTGTGTGGCACCTGAATCTATCCATATAACTGCCTGATCATCATCTGGAAAACTGTGATTGCTGATGCGAGCCATGAAGCCTCTTTCCTCCTCTCTTTCTGTAACGGACCCATGGGAGACCGCTCGAGTAGATCTTGGTGTGCGTTCCCGAGACACCGGCATAAATGGGTAGAAGCGACTACTCATAAACGTCTAGACGGTTTTGCCCAGTTGGCTAAGGGCATGTCGGTTAGGAACGTTTCATTTGGTATCAGAGCAGGGCTCGAGTTCGAGTCTCCATGGGGGCAAGTATGACCCGAAATACCGTTGGACGGTAGGTCATGACTTGGTTTGTGATGCTCGAGGACGAGCATAGTCTAGTGGGAGAGATTGTAACGGACCCATGGGAGACCGCTCGAGTAGATCTTGGTGTGCGTTCCCGAGACACCGGCATAAATGGGTAGAAGCGACTACTCATAAACGTCTAGACGGTTTTGCCCAGTTGGTTAAGGGCATGTCGGTTAGGAACGTTACACTTTCTGCTGCAAATGCCTTCTCCTTTCCTCTTGCAAGACGTGCTGGACATTCCCGTGCAAAATGGCCTTGTTGCTTGCAAATGTTACAAGCACCTTTTCCTCTTGCCAAACCGAGAAGAAGATTTCTTGGTAAACTTCTTATTTGAAGTACCCTTGTTCAACTGCTACTGCTGCTGACTGTTATTTCCTTCCACCTTGCCTCTGTCCTATTTTGCAAACTGCTTAGAACCTTGAGAAAACTGTCCAGCGAACATCGATGCAGAAGTCGTCTCCCCTGCCTTTAGCTTTCTCTCTTCTTCCAGCAAAGATGCAATAATCTGATCAAGGCTAAGTCCCTGCACAATCTGTAATGTGGTGACTACATTATGGTACGACTGTGGAAGACTGTTAAATAACACAGCCTTAGCATCCTCTTCATCTACTTTGGCATTAATTCCGGCCAATTGGTGAAGCACAGACCGCATCTTGTTGATATGCTCGGCCAAATTTCCACCATCCTGCATCTCAAGATCAAAGAGTTGTTTCTTTAGAAGCACCTTAGAATGCTTGGCTTGGGCTCCAAAAATCTGTAAACTATCCCAGACTTCTTTGGCATTCTTTGAAAAATCTACATGATGAATGTGTGCATCACCAAGACCAAGACCGATCATGGCCATAGCCTTCTTATTCTTCAAATGCCATTTCACCAATTCTGTAGCATCTCCTGGCTTCTTTTCTAAATCGTCAACTACTCCAAATAGATCCTTCTCTATGAGATGAAATTTCATTTTCACCTGCCATGTATGGAAGTTCTTCCCGTTGAATTTTTCTACAACATACTTTCCACCGGAGATTGCTTCCATGCTTCAAATCCAGACCTAAAACTGCAGACGTTTAAAGACACTGATTCTTTTCTTCTTCTTTAACTTCTTTAGTCTTCGCTGCACCAATTTTTTATTCAGCCGTTGAATTGCCCTTTGAACCCTAAGGGCTTGATGCAAATTTCGTTGGCTGCGACTAGGCTCCATCGACCTGCTCTGATACCATCTTAAATAATGGATTGATATATTGATAGACAGAAATGCCTCTGCCGTGGCTCACAGATCATGGATTGAATAGAGAACAAAAATGAAAAGTCTATTCTAATACATCAGTTACGCCTCTTCAGACCAGACGCGCCTATTGGAGATGATGTGGCTGCCATGTCAGAAGTGCTGACTAAGTGCTGATGAGATGCTTGTTCAGCAGGACTGCCGAACACTTCTTCATCACTTTTTAGGTAACACAAAAATCAGACTGTTAGAATCAGAGCTTGGGATTTGAATCCAAGTAATGGGCGATTTATATGGACAATTTTTGGCCCTGCACTGAAACAACACGGTTTTATTTCAGTCGTTGCCTATTTTGTACTCAGCATCGCGCCACGGATGGCGCGAGAGCTGAGGCATCTATTCATCTATTGCTGGGTTCACATGGACAAATTGCCGGTGGGACAGTTGAGTCCTCACTGAACTTGAGCTGAGCCAGAAAAAATTCAGCCCGTTATGAGGATTCAGCTGTCGCGGGATGCTACCCGCATGGCTGATTCAGCTGGAGGTATTTGAAGCAGCACGGAATCAGCTGCTTACATTTGCTGAGCTAAAATGCTATCATGTGAACGGCCCATATGGCTGAGGCAACACTGAATCAGTGGCTCAAATCAGCACTGAAAATATTTCGGTTCATATGCATCAGATCAGCTGACCAGATCGGCCAATAAGATCTTGCCTTCTGCAATATTCTTGAGCAAGGAGGCTAAAATTAACAGGCTATTCTACTCGTAGATTCTGGTTAAAGATTCAAATTTTAAAATTCCCAAACATCCTGGAATGGGATCGAATCAGAAGAAGTTGAGAATACAACAATACAAAAGGCTTGGAGCTCCAACAGGAAAATTTCTAATTCTAGATGCTTGCAAATCCAGGAACTCAAACTAGTGAAACTGTATGAAATTGTGTCCCTGCATTGTCATTAATCTGCCTCATGGCCTAGAGCCGTGTCTGTTAGTCTATATTTTTGTCTCTTGGAAGCTTATATCTGTCTGCCACGGGTTTTTGCAGTCACCATTCATATATCCATATCCAACTTTGTGTTCTATATCTCTTTTATTTCACATGGTATCATTTTCGGGCTGAAGATCTTGGACTGATTCGTGAAATGAAGAAAAACTATGGAGGAAGGAGATGCCGATCGTAAAGAACAACCTGACAGTAATGTAAGGAAGAAGTCGATGTTGATTCCTTGGTGGGCTGTATCAAATCTGAGTGAAGTGCAATTTCGGCCTCAGTGAGAGAATTCTTATCTAAATGTGCTGCTATGTGATACCTTTGTGACTGAGTGGGAGAATAAATAACTTGGTGGCTCTTTGTAGCTATTTGCTGGTAACGAGATTTTTGTGCGAAGATCTTGGTTCCAGTGGGAGTAGTGGTGAAGACTGAAGAATGCCTTGGTGAAGATGAGTGCTTATATAAAGATTGGGGTTATGTGAGGATGTTCTTTTGCAATCGTGGTATTTATCAACCACTGTCATGTTTGAACCAAAAAAAATACACGAGGTTTTTGTGGACTTAACGAATTTTTTAGTCAGTGTCATGTTAAAACCACATTGAGAGAAAAAATACACGGAGTTTTTTTTATTTCATGCTGGTTCAAACATGACAGTGGTTGATAAATACCACGATTGGTTCTTTTGTGAAAATCGTTGGGCTGCAGATAGCGTGAAGATCAAGAATGTCTTTGTTTCTTATATGTTATTTTTGAAATTCTCTGTACCAAATTGTGCCCCTGCATATCCACATCCTCATTCCATGTCATCAATCCACGTACGTGGCCTAGAGTCGTATCTGTTAGTCTCCGTCTATGCCTCTTGGAGGCTTATATTTGTGTGCCATGGCTGGGGCTTTTCTAGTCTAGATGACTGCAAAAAGCAAGTTGTAAATTTAGGGACCCGTTGCCCTACGTTGCTTGCAGCCGAAGAAAAGTAGCAGGCCATTTAAAATAAAAGGCAGCAAAGGAAAAATTTTCCCCTAGCACATGTGAATGATTGCTGACGGCCATGGTACCACGCATTATAGCAGACTCTCAGCCCCTGCAAAAAAGTTTTGCCACATAAGCGAATATTTAGCCTCATATCTCCGCTCTTCCTAGACGAATGAAAGCACTTATTCTTAAGAATCATAATTAGTCAACCTTTTAAAGAAAATCAAATGCATTTAGAAAGGCGAATAGTACTTAATATCTACTACCATTGAAAAATATTAGTACCTTGGCATCCTTATTCTATTTCGAATATCATGGATGTGAAATTGATCCTGGATGTCTGTTCTTACATTTCAAGTGTTCATATCTAAAACCTCACAAGTATCATGGAGAACGACGGGTTGATGAACCTAAATAGGTCTCATAGACAACTTTAGTGCTAGAAGCAGCTAACATGTAAGTAGAGCATGTGGCATATTTGTGCACTCTAATCAAGGTAAGAAGATGTATCCCTTCTCTCTAGCGCCTTACACTTTCTTTATAGGCTTTCTCTCTCGAGGGTTTTAGCAATCCATTTGAAGCTAGTAAAAAATCACCATGCTGCTTGAGTGAAGTTGGGCATCTAAAAAAGCTTATATAAAGGTCATCACATATACAACACAACTAATGACATCTTTCTACTGTAGAAACTCAGGATAAATCAACTGCATTTCTTACATACAATTCAATTCTTCGTGAGCTGGAGTTGGTTAGATATGTTATGATATCCTTTTGTTGCCTGCAACATAATATGAAAGATATTTTATTTTGAAGAAGAAATAGAGTATAACTAAAAGAAAGGACTTACATCATCAAGAGTTTGTTATCCAGTGCTGCGTGAATGGTAGAATTCAAGACAACAATGCAAGTGCTGACAAAAAAGTAGGACTACAATTTCTTCTCAACTCCAAAACATAAATCACCATGATGCAGTGGCTCCTCTACTTGTATAGAGACCAGAATGTACTAGCATTTCCTAACAATAATGCCTTGAAGCGCATTAGTGCCAAAGGGTCCAACTTGTACATCATCGGATGTTAATCTCTTGTATGCTGCTCTGTAAGTTAGATAATTTTCTGAAGGGGAAAAAACAAATACGTCTCGTGTGACGTCCCCTACTCGTATACGGTGCACTCACCGTATACAACCAGGAGTTCATCCCCCATACCAGCTCCGTGCCAATACAGGGCCCTCCACATGACACTGCAACCGTAACGGGTTCCAGTGGGAAGAGTGGAAGGGTCATTGCACCCCGTCTCCCTCAGGGCCTACCTAGCTGCGGAAGCGTAAACATACATGTCAGTAGCACATACATCAACATCATATGACCATCGCGAAGGATGGTCCTCCACATATCTGCATAGACGAATATCAGCACATCACATAGGGAATCCTACCCATGGCTCAGACACAGGGATGGACTGACAAGCTTGGGTCTCCAGAGTTCATTGCAGACAGAATTCATGGCAATGGATTTGGCTGGCATAAGAACATGGCCTAGGGTTGTCCACTCCATCCGCCCCTCCTGTGCACACTTTGCAGAGTAGGTTGAAAAGTGTTGGGACCTGACTGTAGCCCGCCGGATGCATAGCCAAGGGGGCTATATCCTGGGTTACATCTCCCCAGTTCCGATGGGGCAGGTAGGGATTTCTCCCTCCAGAGATCTACAATGCTGACTCAAGGTGACTAGAGGGCCACTGCCCGTATCCGACTTGAACTCAATGGAAGGTCATATTCACCACCTCACGAGTGTCGAGCCCATGCCTTGCCCACACGCAGTGGCAAGCCATTAGACCTAGTCACAGTGACCCCCGGCAGTACTAACACACCATAGGGGTCGTTCAAGAGTCAGAACATGAACCTCCTTATAAGCCAGTCTGGCCCCTTCACCCACAACCAGGTGTGGCTCTTGTGCACAGGCCGCATCTACAGTGTGCTAGAGAGGCTACTCTAGGAGCATCAACTACAAAGCTTTAGGTCTCTACCCCCCTTCCCAATACACGGAGTTCATAGAGATACATCATCCATATACATCACAGAAGAACTAAAGAACAAGATCTAATCTATATCATAGAGTTAGGTTCTTTAGTTAGAATCTGCTATCTAGAGTTCTAGAGGGCTGCTATGGGCAATCTAATAGGCTAAACCTACTGATTCAATGCCTAAAATAGGGTTTAGACTATCTAATTGGCCAAATACCTGATCCTTGAGGGGCTCCTCCTGACCTGAGCTCGACCATCTTGCTGAAACGCTCGAATCTCGAGGAACTAAGGATGCAATTCTCCCAGGCAGAGTCTGGGATGCGGTTTTGGCTGTTGAGGCAGCCAAAACAGAGTTCTAAAGCCCTAAAATCGAAAATTAGGTTAGTTAGGGTTTCCAACCCTATATAGACAAGGGGGTGGCTAGGGTTTCCAATTATCCCCTTTTGGCATGTGGGATAATTGGTAATGGGCCCACTTGCCTTTAAGGGCTAGGTGGCCAAATGTGCCCACATGGAAATGTGTGCACCCAAATGTGCTCACATGGAAATGTGTGCACATTAATGAATGTGTACATTGGAAAATGTGCACATTAATTGCACCTATGGGTATGGCCCACTTGTCATCAAGTGGCCACATGGAAAAGTGTGCCCACATTAATGTGTACATTGGAAAATGTGCACATTAATACTAATGCACATTCTTAGCAAGTGGCCCCCTAGGGGCTACCCACTTGGCTATACGTTGGCGTACACGTCAATCGGGGTGGCGTGTACGCGTGACGTGGCAGTACAATATACGTCCTGGGAGCGTATACTGTGCTGGAACGTCACATCTCGCCATTCGGATGGTAAGGTACTACTCAAGTATCTGCAATGAAGGAACGAAGGACTAAATCCTTAAGAATACTGCGATGTCAAATAAATAATACGATACATAAGAATACAGAATGGTTACCTTCCAAATATGTTAATATGCCTATTAGATATTTTACTATCCTTGCATAACCCTTCTGCACAATATTTGTGAAGTTTAATCAATGGTTCAGTTTGGAATGGAAAGAAAGGTACCAATGCAGAAAGGTCTTTTTCCAACACTATGCAAATCAAACATTAGTGGTAATTGACTTGAAACATCTAATGTCATAACACTTACGATATCTTAGTTGACGCTTGGCTTCTAGTCCTATGCAATAGAAAATGCTACTCATCATTACAATAGAATATTAAGTACAAAGCAATACAAAGTATAAAGCAATATGCAGCAAAAGTGGATGGGTCCAATATCCACCCCTTTACCTAAGGTGTGGCCTTGGTATCTATCCGCTTTCTTCTCTCATTCTCTAAATCATGCTGTTTTCATTTGTTATCCTCTTTTTCTTGCTTCACCAAAACTTGCTTCTTCTTATCCACAATACATCCTCCACCTCCTCCTCCTATTCTTGCAAAGGCATTTCCATTGCTCCTTTGCCAACACTTGCTCAATTTTTCCAATGGTTGATACAATCAATGCTGCACATTCACTATCTTCGGAACTTCTTGCAAATGTTGAACACCATCAACACACATTGAAGATAGATAGATAGATAGTAGTTTTAACGTCACGCCACTAGGCAGCATCCAACTGGACATGTGACCACACACCACACTACATTGCTTGGTTGGGCCCTGCCCCTAACCACCTTACATTTGCGTCTGTTGGAGAATTACGTACATTGTAATAAATAATTATATGTAAAGATATTTCATTTGCCACTGACATCTAAAGTTCCTTCTCATAAAATGGCATTGGCTTTGATGTTGGATCCTTCTCTATCTTACAAGCAAGACCATCTGGCCTTATTGTTGGAGCTGTGTTTTTTGGAATCTCCAAAATTAGCCTCTTGCCATCATTCATTCTTAATGGCTCTTCTAGTAGCTCGAAGTTCGTTAGTAGCTCAAAGTTAGAAGCACTACTTCAAGAAATGAAATATCCATGTAAATACACGCACCTATCATTCTGCTTTCTGTTTTAATAGTTCAATTTCCTTTGCATAGTCAATAAATGGAGTTTTAGCTGTCACAATTATATTTGACTATGCATTATCAAGCCCAGTATGTCTTCAAGTTACATTAAGTGCATCTAATCAAATAGTTACTTACCCAAAAGAACTGCTTTTAGTGGTCTATCATTCAGTGGTCTATCATTCTCTTCTTCATATGCATCTATTAGCTTGAAAGGCGACCTAGACGTGGATGGGGTTGCCAAATCATTGTTGCTTGCATTTTCATCATCTACACATTCAAAAAATTGTCTTTGCAAGATTATCAGCTTGTTTCTTTCCAGTATTTATAACCATAAAGAAAAGACTATAGTAACAAGATACTACTGTTGGAGGACCAAGAGGAGAGAAATGGAAACATGAGCTTCTTTCATTTACACGTTGATGTTACATATATGATATAGTCTTAACATGTGATGTCCACCTACCTAGTCTTACATGTGACTTTGACCTTTGACCATACATGTTGGACTATGTGACTAACGTCCACATAGGGTTAACATGTTCCAACACTCTCCCTTAACACTAGACCTGTCCCTGGAACCATTCCTGATCCATGGACCAGAACTGGCCCACATGACCTCTGCCACTTAAACCCATGTAACTCATAACAGAAATTTCGATTTTGAACTATACCGCCATCATTTGAGTCTTCACTTGTTTCTTAATGACCTCTGAGAATTTCAAGACCAATGGGGTCACCTCTACCTTGTGGTGATTGCTCAAACATTTGAGAATTTGGCAGTTTCTGCACCAGTCCAGAACTGCCTTCTTCAATTTTTCTAGCATAAAGTGACCTAAACCTTGCTAAAGTTGGAGGTATTTGCCTGTTTATCATAGAACACATTGAGTTTTATGTTCCCATGTTTTCTTGCTATCATCTGACATTGGTGGAAGCCGCCAAACCCTATTTTGGTCAAAAAAGCTGCTTGAGGTTCGAGAATTATTTATCTCTTATTATAACAAGTTTTAACTTAATTCTTGTGGCCATGAATTGCTAACTATACGAGCTATAGTCTCATGATTTTTTGGAGTGTTCATAAGTCATGTTAACCTCACAATTTATTAAAAGAATCTACGATACAGAATTCAGGACACAAGTATATGTTAAAATGCTCAAATAACAACCATCCATAATACCATGAGGGTAATAAGTGATGCATTCTACTTATATCTACTCTTATCAACTTACATATAGGGTAACTAGAGTGTAACCATGCAATTTTTGGGATTAAAACATGATGTACAGCTGCAGGATTAACACATTAGAGTATAAAAGTTGAATTAACTCCACAATTATAGCTCCAAAACTCCACAATGGTCATATTTAGTGATGTTTATTGATGAATTAGGTGAATGTTGTGAAGTTTAGCCATGACAATATGTAATTAGACCATATGACATTATATGTATGGTTCTTTAGTTCATGGAAGAGACACTACCTTTCCTATATAAGCCTATAAAATAGTTGAAAATGTGAACATTGACTTATATGGAGATCTCTTATATAGGTTGTATGTCCTTATTGAAAAAAAAATACAAAGAAATTCGTTTATTTCTTACTAGCATAAACTTTATATCTGTGTTGCTGCTATAAAGCATTGTCATCTAAGTAGAATAATGTTACATGTAGGTTATCTTTCATGTATATTATATTTTTCATGGATGCATACCTTTCTTGGCAATATAAATCTCTAGTTGCATGTTAAAGTAGCATGTTATTTCTAAGGTTTTAATTTATATAAGCATGCATCACCATTTATGGTTCATGAGACCAATTGTATAGAGCATATATCTCTCACTAGCCTTATCCATTTTGCCCCATGGAATGATACTATGGCTTTTTAGCTTCGATCACATGATTTTTGAAAGGTGTAAGTGGAGGTCCATGTAGGTTCAATTGGTCATAAGTACCTCATAAATTCTTAATTCTTTGTGCTTCAATCTTACCCTTAAATTACGCAAGCTCACATAGTCAACTAATTTTCTCCTACAGAGAATCATACAAATAAACTATATGCGAAAGTTGAGATCAAAATTGATTAAAGTGATGCCATTATTGATTTTTAAACTTTCAATCATTTGGACCAATGATGGTCTGCAACTGGAGTACAGATAGCAGTCTATCTTGATGTTTTATAGAAAAAGTTTTTCATATTTTTCCTTGATTCTTTTTGCATTTGTTTCTTGATATGAGATACTTCGAGGATGTGATTTTGTAAAGTCACACCTTTAAGGCACAAATCTAGAATAAACATGGAAGACATAATATAATTGATGCTATTTATTTTAATACAATCCTCAAGATAATGACCAACAGATATTTTTTGTGAACAAAGTGGTTCAGGAGCTACTCATGTCCCAAAACTCAACGTGAGATGGACTAACATAAGTATATTATTGATTTTTAAATGGACTATGGACCAGTAATGGGCAGGTACAGAAATCGTTTTTGATTTTTATTTACCATGTCTTTTACTCTTTTCACGAGCTTGTTTTTGCATTGGTTTCATATTCTTATAAACTTTCATAATGTGATTTTTTGGAGGACAACCTAGAGTCATATATATCAATGTTACCCATTTGTATAAATTCCCTAAAATTAAAATTAGAAGTAAAGTCAAAACATCAAATTCAAACTCAATAAACATTTTTCTAGGATGGAGGACCCCGTGAACTACTTATATGCCAAATTTGAGCTCAAAATTTATCTCCTTCCAAAAGTTGTTATTTTTATACCACAACTGTTTTCTGGGAACCAGTACTGGTTTTCAGAAAGCAGAAGACAATCCTGACCCTGTCATGTTTGAATGGCTATATCTTCCTTCACAGACTTCGGATTGAGATGCAGTTTTTTGTATCTTGCTCTATATCTCGTGTAGAAAAATCACATTATAGCCAAAAAAATCAAAAAAATCTTTTCGTTAAGACAGTTTTACTTTGTGTGAACATGAAGCTTTTGGTACTTGACCCCCTTGGGTTTGCTAGTGCATAACTCACAAGAACGGGAGCTGATATATTTTTGTGTATTTTTTATGTGAACCATAACTGCCATATATGAACTCCTAGAAAGGCTTTGGCCAGTTTTTGTGCCCTTGATTTTATATGATTTTTTTTGTAAACCTTCAAAATGCCCTTTAATGGTCCATCATGGGACAGATCTAGTGTTAAACCTATGTGGACTTCAAAATTTCAGCTTACTGCATGTTGCTCTCCCTTAAGCTGGAATTTCACCATCCCTAGCTGCTCCTTGAACTTAGTTAGTTTGGCACTAGCCAAAGGTTTGGTAAACATATCTGCTAGCTGATGTTGTGTTGAACAGTAAGACAAAACCAACTCAGAAGCCAAAAACCATTCTCGTGCGAAGAGAAGATATGCATTAAGATGCTTGGTTCTTGCATGGAAAACCGGATTGAATACTAGCTGAATAGTACTCTGATTGTCGCTGTACAATTGTGGCTTCTGTATGGGAACTTTAAGATCCTTCCACAACTTCTGTAACCAAAGTGCTTCCTGTACTCCCGCTGAAAGGGCTTTGAATTCAGCCTCGGTAGTGCTGATAGAAACAGTGGATTGTCGCTTTGACATCCAATTGAACACATTAGGCCCAAGTGAAGACATGATCCTTGTTGTGGACCTTCGAGTGTCTTCACAACCTGCATAATCAGCATCAACAAAGACGGTGCAGCTATCAATTTCTGATTTTCTATAAAATAATCCTTCTTGTAACGTGCCTTGAAGGTAGGCCAGCACATGCTTGGCTGCCTTCCAATGTAATTGTGTAGGCCTTTGCATGTACATGGAAAGAAGATTAACTGCAAAAGATAAATCAGGCCGTGTTGCAGTCAAGTAGAGCAGACTTCCAACGAGACTTTGGTATAAAGTACTGTCACAAGAGTTGCCGTCTGCATCTGCATGAAGCTTGGTACCTAAGTCTATAGGTACTGCTCATATTCCACTTTTGAAGTATATCCCGGATAGACTTCTGTTGAGATAAATAAATGCCATCTGGCATTTGCCAAACTTCAAGCCCTAAATATAAGTGGAGCAGTCCTAGATCAGTCATATCAAATTTTTGTTGAAGATTAGTTGTGTTGCTCCCCCTGTAATCAAGAGATCATCCACATAAAGAACTATGATGCAAATCTCTTGATTAGGACCACATCTAACATAGACGTTAGAGTCTGCTGAGCTTTGTTGAAATCCTGCATGCAAAAGGAAAGCATGAATTTTCTGATTCCAGCATCTAGGGACTTGTTTCAAGCCATATAAGCTCTTCTTCAATCTGCATACTAGATGTTCTTGGCCCTTTTTAGCAAACCCTTGAGGTTGCTGCATGAAAATTTCTTCTTATAGATTCCCATCAAGGAATGCTCCTTTAAAATCCATGTGGAATATTGGCCAGCCTTTAGTTGCAGCCAATGCTATGATTACCCGAATAGAGGACAAACGAGCTACAGGGGCAAATACCTCATCATAATCAATCCCATACTTTTGTGAGTACCCCTTAGCTACAAGGCGCGCTTTATGCTTAGCTAGAGATGGATCAGCAGCAAATTTAGTTTTGAAAACCCATTTGCAACCTATAGCATGCTTACTTGGAGGTAGCGGGATCAATTCCCATGTTTCTTGCTTGTCAAGCATACTGATCTCCTCTTGCATGGCAGTTCTCCAATGGGCAGCCTTGCATGCATCTTCAAAATGTACAAGATCATGCGTGTTATACACGATCTTGGCCATTAAAGCCATGTTACATTGTGGACCCTTCTTATCCTAGCTGACCTCCTCAAGGCCACTTGAGGCGCAGCTAGAGTACTTTGAGCAGAGCTTTCTAACTCTTGTAAACTCTCCTCAACATTTGATGTCTGAGGCGTTTCAAGTCTGAAAAGATCATACTGTGGAGGTAATCCTACCTCAGATCCCTGCGGAGAGGTTGCTGGCTGAACTTCCCCTGAATCTTCAAACCAAGATTCCAAAATGTCTTTCGGTCCCTGCCCCTGCTCTTCCAAAATGTCTTGCTGCCCCTGTCCCTGCTCTTCTTGTGGCTCTTCTTGTGACTGAATATCAGCCAATAGAGGAAATACCTTCAAGGTTGGTGAATGGCTCTTCTTGTACATTACTGATTGGCCAAGTGATTGACCAATCCTGGTCAAACAAGGAAGCATCATTTATATCCCAAGGTACGTTATCATTGTACCGTGCATGTTCAACAAAGTGAACAGACCTGCTGAGGAACATCTTCCTTTTTACAGAATCATATAGTTTGTAGGCATCATGCTGAGGCGGATAGCCTACGAAAATTGCCTTGATTGATCTATCATGCGTCTTACCCAACTTCTTGACCTCCTCCAAGGATAAAGTGGCATAGGCCAGACATCCAAAAGTCCTCAAGTGTGAGAGATCTGGTTTTTCAGCATATAGAGCTTCATAAGGTGTCATATCTGCAATGCTTGACCTTAGTGGGAGCCCTGTTCATGATGTAGACTACAGTACTAACAGCCTCAGCCCAAAAAGATTTTGGTAGACCTGCATGGGTAGTCATAGATCTTGCCAAATCTAAGATGATGCGATTTCTTCTCTCAGCTACCCCATTTTGAGGGTGATCATAGGGAACAATCAGCTCCCTTTCTATTCCTGAAGCATCTAGGAAGTTTGAGAAAGCTTGAGATACATACTCTCCACCATTATCACTTCTAAGATACTTAATGGTCATCTCAAAATGTTTATGAACCATTTGATAAAACTTCTGAAACGATTCAAAGACTTGGGACTTATACATTAGAGGAAATACCCAAGTAAAGCGAGAGAAGTCATCAATAAGAGTCATAAAGTACCTGGAGCCTCCTATGCTTTTGACTTTCATGTGACAAAGATCCGAGTGGATAATTTCAAACGGTCGAGAGGCCCTATGCTCAGCAACTTTTGGATATGGAACTTGGGACTGTTTGCCAAGAGAACAAGCATTGCAATGAAGATCCACATCTTTCAAATTAGGCAAACACCGCACCATGTTTTTCCTGCGCAACATGTGGATATATTTGCAATTGAAATGGCCTAACCTGTTGTGCCATAGCTCTTCAAGGCTATTATGTTGGTGGATGAGCGCATGATTCACAGCTTCAACATGTTCCAGTTTATAAAGCCCATTGTGCAACTTGCCATGCGCTAATTCTTGTGCTGCTGGATCATCCTTGGGATGTGCATCATAGATGACTGCTTTGCCACCTCCAAAGAGAACAAATCTGCCAAATAAATCCATTTGCGAAATAGAGAGTAAATTTGTTGCCAACTCAGGCACATACACGACATCTCTAATTGCTTTCAACATGCCATCGCCTAGATCCAAGGTGACTAGACCTTTTCCCTGAATTGGATGAGAGAAACCATCCCCTAATTGAACTTCGCCTTTCTGCTCCTTATGTGGGTGCTGGAATACAGTAGAATCTCTGGACATGTGACTTGTGGCACCTGAATCAAGTATCCAATGCCCCTGTGGAATGCGTGGAATGCCCGTGTGAACTGCCATGCAAAGATTCCACTGTGGCATTAGATTCTAAGATCTCAGTGCAAGCTGCCAAATTGGATTTTTCAGATTTTGCTTTGCTCACGGATGCGCTTGCCTTCTTTTGCCTGGCATCCTTAGCATCTTTCCTTTGCTTAGCATGGCAATCCTTTGCAATATGCCCCAACTTGTGACAATAATAGCATTCGATTGCTCTTCTACTTGAAATCTTTGTAGAATTTTTTGCTTTATGGTCTGAAACCAAAGCCTTTTCACCTAGTATTCCAGCCCCATTACTCTTGAGGGCCTTGATGTGAGACTCCTCTTGAATTAGCATTCCCTTAACTTCAAGGAAATCAGGCTCCTTAGCATGTCGGATTTGGGAAGATAACATGGCATACTCAAGAGGGAGATTGATCAGAATGCATTGAATGAGATCCAGATCTTCCATCTTTCCTCCCGCAGCAACAAGCTCCAATCTTAGAGCTTCCATTTTCTCCAAATATTCAGTCATATTTGAAGAAGAAGTCAACAAAGTTGTCTCAATCTTTTTCTTGATGACAAGCTGAGTTGAGAGACCTGTGTAGGCGTAAGAGTTCTCCAACTCTTTCCATGCTTCTTTGAAACTAGATAGCGGTCTGAGCCTGATCCTTATAGAAGGGGATACAAGGAGTTTAAGATAGGCTAGAGCCCTCCTATCTAACTCAGTGGACTTGGCATCTTTTGCCTTATCCCAAGCAGGATCAAAAACAGCTCCAAGATTGTTAGTGATCATAAAATTCTCAAAAAAGTCTGCCCAAATTATATACCAATTGCTTGGGGTGAGCATGGGATCTTTGGAAAATTTGAAGGGATCCATGAGATTCAAACTCGTATAGCTGAATCTAGAAGAAAGACAGAAATATCCTTCAAACACCTTCAAATCACACTGAAATGGATTTGGGCTTCACACAAAGACTTCAAGAACAACCTGCAGCAGCAAACAATTGATAATCTGTGATTCTACTCCTCCTTGCAGTAAAGTAGTGAGAATCCACTCACTATAGATCAATCCTGATCTAAGCCCCTTGGCTCTGATACCATGTTGGAGGATCAAGAGGAGAGAAATGGAAACATGAGCTTCTTTCATTTACACGTTGATGTTACATATATGATAGAGACTTCCTACCTAACTATGATGTGACCACCTTACTAGTCTTAACATGTGATGTCCACCTACCTAGTCTTACATGTGACTTTGACCTTTGACCATACATGTTGGACTATGTGACTAACGTCCACATAGGGTTAACATATTCCAACAACTACGTCACAATACCCACCTTTCTCTGGCTTTCTTATGCTACCATTTCACCTGTAGCAGTGAAAGCAGTTATTAATATCAAAAGTTAGACCAAAAGCAAAACAACATTGTAAAAGTTTCATGCATGATGTATTTCTACGTAATGTAAAATTGCGTGCATCTATAATCGTAGCACTACATTTCAGCACTTCCACCGGATTTCAGTACAACTTTCATTTTAATTATTTGTAATGTATGCCTCTATGTACTCTAAATTTAAAAAGCAAGTTTACCTTTTTCCAACCAATCCCAAGCCCCGAGGTAGATCCTCCTCCCATATGTATCCAGGGACAACACACGAGTTCCTTGTGTTAACAATATATGAGATGCACAACAAACAATAGGGATGTTTGCCTGATGCTAACACTACTGGACAGGAACCAAAATTCTGCTCACAGTGGCTACATAATGTGAAGGAACCAATAGTTTTATGCTCTGCAACTGTGTGAAGCGAAGGAGGTTGCAAGTTGATGACTGAGAAACGATCTAAGAAGTTTCTCAGCTCTATAATCTTCTTGTTTCCTTCCTCAATCGCCTTTTGTTCAAACGTCTTTGCTTTGAGTTCTTCATCTAACTACCTCAGCTCCTCTTCTTTGGCAACTGTAAATCAACCAGATTTCGACCTCTGCAAGCTTTTTGCTTGATTGCATCTTCAATGTTCCATTTCGAATGCTCAAATTTCATGGCACTTCCAGCACTGGTCTATTTGTTTGTGCTCCTTTAACCTTCATCAATTGTGTATAATTATTTTCGGCCTCTTGGACTAGCTTAGAATACATAGTTCCTTCTCCTTCCTTCTGCTTCAAAGTCTCATATATTTCTTTCCTTTTCAACTGTAACCCATTCACCTCCTCCGATAACCTATTCTTCAAAGAAGTTCTATCCTCCACAAAATCATTGAAAGCATCAACTTGTTCTTTTGTATAGTGATTATCAAATTGCTTTTAGATTTTTGCATTGCTTGGTCAGTTGGAGCTTCTGAATTCCTCTGTTTAGATCTGGCTAGTATCTTTACCCCCTCCCAATCCACACAAACACCCTTCATATGCAATGCAAAGGCCCTTGCAAAGTATAAAGGAACATGGTGATTGGTTATGTAATCTGTTCTTCCAAATGCAAATTCATGCCATTTAAAGGATTGAGATATCTATTCAATTCTGTCATTTTTGTAGCCATACCTGCTCGAGGCTTTGTCGTCTCACATGTCTTTGATCATGTTATCATATTTCGCATACTGGTCTGCAAAATTCAACAACCTAAGTTCCCTTACTAAAAATATAGTGTCACCTTTTAGGATTTCTTGACAACTCCAATTGGAAGCAAGCTCTTTTAGTATTGGAGGTCTTCATGGTTCTTGGAGTTGGGTGTCTTTGCCATTTTGTATGTCTGCAATACAAGTGATAAATATAAAAATATTACTTAATTAAAATACATGTCTATGCTTTTAAGTTTGTAATCTAGTATATTTGCCGTTACTAAGTACACATATAAAGCCCCAATACTGACAGGCGAGAATTTTGACTTAGCCTCACACATTTATCCAGAGGAATGATATAAAAAATAAAGGGCTTGTGATATAAAAAAAGGCTTGTACTTTGGTCATTTGAATGCATATCGTTGCCACACCTAGAAGCACGTTGTTTGGTTAAACATCGGCCAAGTTTTAAAAAACACATTGTCAACAAGTTCAAAATATACTACAGTCAAATTTCTAAAACTACATATTATCAAACAACAAATAATTGATGTAGATCTGACTGGATAAAGATTAATATAAGCACTCTGAAACAAGTTGTATTCTTTATAGCAATGACTCCATCTTCAGTTAGTGTGCTCATTGTTAGCAAGCTTTCACTGTCATCAGCTAGTATTCCATCAACAATAGACCCTATGGTAAATTTGGCTGCCTTTTTTTTTTTCATTTCTAGAATCAGCTTCTGGTGCACCTCTGGAAGATTCTCAAGAGACTGCAAATCACTATTGTTGCACATTATAATCAGTGGCTTATTAGCAAACAGAGGTTTAGTACTCCGAAATAGAGTTGTTGTTGTGCAACACTATATGCATAAGATCCAGACACATCAACAAAGAAGAGTACAACAGTTCTAAGATGTGCAAGAGCACTAATACTTAACATCTCATAGTGTTTCGATCTTCCAATTAGATGATCCAAGATCCCTGGTGTATTTATAACCTGCCATCTTAAATATTTGTAGTTCGTATGACCCACAAACTGACTGATTTAGTGATGAAGTATTTCCTTGTAATTTGTGTAAGGTAAGACAATGAAGTACACTGTTAAAGGAGCTTGCTGATTGAGGACGCAAATAAGAGATAGGACAGGGGTTTTGTTGAGATCATGAACTTTGAGCTATATAACTGTGTGAAATATAAACTTAAAGCATCGAATTGCTCTTTAAACTTAAGATGGTTGTCGAAACAGAATCCTAGATTGCCAAGGACACTGTAAAGTTTAACTTAACGCATGATTCCATTTGAGAGATCCTACCCACATTGGGATACTCACATATCAGAATAGTTCTAGTGTTACGATCAACGGACAGAAGTCTGGACATAAGGCAGACATGCTCTAAATAAGGTAGAGTCCCCATCAATGGTGAACTTAAGCAAAAAATGTCCTAGAAATCCATAACATAAGAGCAAATCTTGAAAATTTTGCAGAAATATGTGCTCTAGGACATGCTAAAACAAAATATGGTTGTGCGCCAACCTAAAACAGAAAACGGAAGTCACAATAAGCCATCAAAATTTGGGGGTCTAGAGTCCTTAATGGTTATGTTTTTTCTGCAATGGTGCACTTTGCTTCTTTGAGGCAGATATCCATAATGGCGAGTGTAGGTTACATATATGGTATAGCTCAGATTTTTTACTGGTGAGCTTGCTTCACCATAATGGTGATACTGAGACCTCAGTTTGCACAATTCAGTCAACCTATTGATGATAGTCATTCACCTATTTTGCACAATGCAAATCCTATAAATATTACAACAAGTTTAGAGGGATTTGAACCCTATTGGTTTCCACTAAACTCGGGGTACCTGCAAAACAGAAAGTATGATTAGTTAATGGAATATAAAAGGTAGATCAAAATTTTGAAACGTTCTAAAATAGTTCACAATTTATACCTCTTGAAGGAGGTTTTCCTCACACATTGTTCCTTATTTTGATATGACAGAAATGATCATTAAGAAAGAATTAAGAGGTACAAGGTAATGATCTTCAAAATTTGTTAAAGACAAAAAAATTTTGACGTAATTATCAGCTTCAGCCCTGTAAAGGTCATCTAATGCTTTCAATTTTCCTTCACAATCAGAATCTTCACTACTGCAGTCTTGAAAGTCATCATTGGAATCTTCAAGTTTTCTTTCCTTTGTACAATTCTCTTGATTGTCTTCAACATCTTCACTATCAACTGGTATTGGTATATTTACAAACAAGTTCAACCTTTGACTAGATCCATCCTCACCATTTAAAGCAGTCTGCCATTTTTCTGCAAGTGTTTGACTCTCAACATTTGGGCAATCTAATACTTTAGCTACTGGACTCCTTGGAATTAAAATAGCACCTTCATCTGTGTCCTGCATTTCAGATTCTAGCATCCTTACAGTTTTTTTTCGAATTCTTTTTGGTCTATATGTAGGTTCCTCTATGTTTCGCATGGAAGCTCTTTCTAAAGCTGTTTTTTTTCTCTTCCATTAGCCGTTTATTTTCCTCTTTTCTCTTTTTCTCCAGTTCCTTAGCTTCCCTTCTTTGTGTCTGAACTCTTTTTTTCTCTTCTAACTGCTCTTGCCTTAACCTAACTGCTTCCTTGCATTGTCTTTGGTATTCTAGCTTGGCTTGAATCATTTCATCTGAAGTTACATATAATCTGTCCCTTAAATATTTAGGCAATCTAAGTCTTTTGGACTTAGGCCTGTTGTTGCTGCTAGTTGAAGGGATGCTTGTACCTATGACAGTGACATTCGCTAGTGTAGCAAGTGCATTACCATCACCTGCAATTTACTGAATACTGGTAGTGAAGCTTCAATAATAAAAGACAATAATTCAGCAATTTCATCTCAACAATAAGAAACTTATACTTTACCATCAGTTTGAGGTGCAATTTGGGGTGCAACAAGTGTACTATCATTGCATGTGGCAGTACCTGCAGTTTACTTCCAATTAATTGCTAATACTAGTGGAAGAACTAATATTTATAATAAAAGAGAGAGGGATATCAATTTACCATGAGTTTGAGTTGCCTCTGTGCAAGCTTCAACTCCATTGGCACCATCACTTGTATCATTTTCTGATGTAACTCTATCTGTATCAGCTCCAAAATCTGCTGCAACTACTGATGCCCTCGCAGCTAATCTTTCCTGCTTCATTCTATTTGCAACAACTTCTGGTTGAACGTTCGTTGGTTCCCATGGCCAAATTCCAGTTTTAAGAAAACCAGCAGAAATATTACTTTGAGAAAGGGCCATAGACAATGAATCAAATACTATGGTGGCCAGATCTTCTTTGTTGGCTCAACACCATACTTGTGATGCATAAAATGAGTCCTTGACTTTCTAAATGCAACTTTGAATGGACGAAAATAGAAAACATCCAGAGGTTGCAACTTATGGGAAGTATGAGGTGGCAATTGGACAATATGCAATCCAATTTCCCTTGCTCAATATGCAATCCAATTTAGAACGGGAACGGGAACAAATCGGAACGGGAACGACCAACATTCGAATTTTTTAAATCTAAAAACACTTTGGGCGTTCCCTTTGCATAATGATCATTGTGGAACACTTAGAATTTAAAAATGATTCATAGAGACCGCTTTGTAGATGGAAACATATTAAACCACTCCGTAGATGTTTAATTTTTTATATTATATTCAAGACTTAAAACATAGTATTCATCTATAATTCTAAGATAATAGAAATCTAAAATAAACAAGATAGGAAAGTTAAGCTTAGGCACTGAGGCCTTTGACAAACTAAAAAAAAAATGCCCGTTGCAATATTTCCCTTCCCTTAGAGATAACATTTCTCAAAATCAACAGTGCCATTTAATCTATTACAATGCAGCACTACAAATCTCCATAAAAAAAATAAATTCTAAAGTTATATAGCAAGTTTTCTCAACTCTTTAACGCCCTTTAATGCTCATATACTTACTCCTCTTTTGCCACCTAGAGTCTCCCACAAGGTGTTCTTCAAGAACACATGGCTTCCTCAAATGTAAGTCCCTCTGACTGAGCTCGAAAAACAAATCGAAATTCCCATCATCAAAATGCAAAATGGATAGATTATAAATGAGATCGCAATTCGAGACATACAGCGGCAGAGGAACGTAAATTAAACAACAAACAGGAGAGAGACCATCAAAATGCAAAATGGATAGATTATAAATGAGATCGCAATTCGAGATATACAGCAGTGGGCAGGTGTGTTATAGGAAAACCACTGAGCAAAAAGCCATTGCCATTTGCAGCATTCCTTCCTATAAAAAAAGGAAGCAAAGAAGGGGAAAAAATGAACTATAAACCATTGATTTTCTTACTTTTTTTGGGAACTTACCAGGAACACCGTTCCCAAAGATGGGAACGGTGTTCGGAATGGCGTTCCCGGTAACAAACCGTCTAGAACTGGAACGTGGCGTTCCGGGAACGTAGAACCCTAGGGAACACGTTCGGAACGGCGTTCCCGGTAACTATCCTGTTTCATCGCAGTTTCACACTCATGATGGATCAAATTTGTGCTCATCATAAACTTGTCTTAGTGTAGAATAAAAGTTTTGAAGATTAGAGGTCGACATTGCTTTCATCCTCTGCTAGTTGGAGAGCCCACTCTACAAGTATTTTCTCCTCCTCGAGAGACAAACCTTTTGGAATAGAACCAAATTTGTTCTTGCTTTTACCATACAAGTGGTTCATGAGTGTGGTTTGTGGAATACCAAAGTGCAGACCAGCTATTCTGATGAGAAAAAACTCCATCTTCAACAGAATTTATGGTAGACTCTAAAGATACAATTGTCCAAGAACCCCTACCAGGAGCTCTCACAACTTTCTTTCCAGCATTCGGATGCTTTCTAGCAGAGATTAATGGTTTGATAGATCTAATTTTCCTAGAAGGAGGTGGAGGTGGATCATTAACAGCTTGAAATTCAGGATTGGCATCCGGTGCGAAGGCAATAGTTCTATTACTTCTAAGATTCATTTTAACAGATGCAAGGAGATTAATGGGCTGAAAATTAAATGGAAGAATGGAACATCAAATGGGCATAGCCTGCATGCACAACAAACAAAATTAACATGCTTGCATTTGAAGCTCTGATTTAACATCAATTACAGGAAAACTAAGGATTACCTTTGTTTCAAGATGAAGAGAGATCATCCAAGAAGGAAGCACACACAATTTTAGAACTCTTGAAGCTCTATTTATACCTGCATGAACCAAAAAATCAGATTAGAAAGCATGCATTGAAAGATGCAAGCATGGAAAAAAAGGCATCAAAGGCTGTGGAGTCTACCATGTCAATGATCCATCTCGTTTGCAGTAGAGATCTTGCCATGTCAATGATCCAGAGATCATTTTCATCTCAAATCATAGCAAGGGCCTCAAGAGTTTGGATGGAATCGTGGCTGGAGACCCCAAATATAGCAGCAAATGGATTCCAATGGTCATTAATGCAAAAGCTCCATAAAAATCCATCCCCATTTAGCAAAGGTGCAAGGGCCTTTAATGGCGTCAAGGCCACCAATGGATTCAACAACCATAACCAGTGTAAATCTTGTTGTCGATAGCCTAAATTAGGGTATGCTATTCTAGGTTTTCTGTGCACAAAATAAGTCTATGTGTGACGCTCCTTGCGCTATATATGACAGCCCGCCGTATACAAGGCCCCCAAAATTGAACCATTATAATTTTTTTTTAATGGTTTGTTGGTGAAAACCAAATCCATAAATCAGTACATGTTTGTGGGTTCAAAAGTTTACAAACCATGTCTAGTTATCTAATATGGTTCATCAACATATTTTTTAAAGGTGATAAGACAACATTGTTTTATGGCATGGTATTGAAACATGGCAATCTTAATTGGTTTTTATAACAACTTAACCTATATGATATTCTAATACGGTGAATCGACATATTTTTCTAAGGTGATAAGACAACATTGTTTTATGACATGATGTTGAAACATGGCAATTTTAATTGGTCTCTGTAACAGCTTAAACTATATGATATGTACTACTGTTTAATAGGTCACATTTATTAGACTGGTATTTGATCGCATCTATCTTCTTCAGTATATTGACATGGTAATATTAAGCGCATAATTATCATGACATTTTATAGTGATTAATCACCGGTAAACAATCTTGGTTTAAATATGCTAATATGACTTTTTTTACCCTATTTTTCTCCATGGTACTAAAACATGATTATTTCAGCTAATTTTTCTAACAACTTAAAATGTTTGATACGAACTAATGATTAGTATTTCAAGTTTAATAGAATGGTATTTGATCGTCGGTATATTGAATTGGTAAATTATTTGGATATTTTGTAGCAATTAATGGACAACATATAAAGCGGCAAATTGACATGGTTTGAATATGATTTTTTTTCCCTATAATTTGGAATAGTTAATCATTACGATTTGGAAACGGTGTAGGTATACCTAGTTTCAACTATATGGTATTTAATAGTGTTTCTTATGTGACATTTTAGTGATATGAAATTGGAGCATAATAATTGATCTTTTTGCATTTAAACCTTAATAATAAACTATCTTTAAATGTAATTGTAGCCTTTACAATAATATTTAAAGGTTAAACCTTATATCTACAATCAGATTTTCTCCATTTCTTTTCGCACAATTAATGTAAAACCATAATACATGTAATTAGATTCATAGCCTTTCTGCTGGGCTTTAACAGCTTATCTGCCATGAAACAGTTCAGAAATGTGCTTCTGTCTGGAAATGTGCTTCAGAAATGGGGTTGGTAGTTTCCTCAGCTTGGCAAATAATCCTTGACTTTGTGTTTCACGCACAAAGATCAACACCATGTGCATGAAAAGGTTGAGTTGCTGGTGATCAAGCCGCGCAATGGTGATCAAGCCGCGCAATGCACCGTTACAAATGCTACAAAGGCTTAGAACGTGTCTTTGGCCTTGCAATAGGGAGCAGATTTAAAAAAACAAAACATTAAAGCCCTTATCATGGAGGTGCCCTCTTTAAGCAGAAATTTAACTCTGGTGAACATAAAAGTACCGGGATATTTGGCAAGTTGTACATATCTTCTCCTCATAAAGCGCGCCATCAAAAGGATATGTATTTTGGTGCAAATGCAAATTAATCTGTTTAATTGTTCCTGGATCAGAAAAGCTTGTTACAGTGAACACCAATACTCCAAATAGAACTGATATAATGGTCCTGTGTACCTGTGAGATCACAGAGTAATTGCCATGACATGGTAACTAAGCTCGTGAAAACAATGCATCTTTGCACAAGTTTACTTCTAATGACTTACCTATGGAAAGAAGAAACATAAATGCCCGGTATGTACTTGAATGAAGTCTCAAAGTATGCATAGAATGTACCACCAAGTATTGCTATTCTGCTTTTACAGAAATACCAACCAAAGTTAAACATTGTGATTTTCTACAGCAAGAAATTCAGAAGGGGCAGTAGAACATAATGCAATAGGATAGCTAGTCATGGCTTATATCATCCTCTAGACTAAGAATAAAATATAGGAAGAAATATCATCCATAGAACAAGATCAAAGACGTAATGCTAAGAATTAAACTAAGATACTTGATGCCACTGAGATAAAACAGAACAAGAGCATGGTCTTTTTCGTTTGCCATATTGTTTCATTTGCCATATTGGCTTTGCCAGCCAGAATAATTCATCATGTTACTGTGTCCCATGGGGTCTAACGTTATTTGTATTCAAAAGATCAAACGCTACCTGGAGAATGGGATTAGGACGTTCACAGCATATGTCCCCTAGCCATTCATAGGCCCTCAATCCCCTAGTCCCAAATATGATGCCAATTATCTTCCTGCCAAAGTCATCATCAACAAATGAGCACTGGAAAAAAAATGCCAGTTCTGTTACATCCATGGTAAACATCGTTACCAAAGCCAAAGGTAAGAGAACTTACTGAAAACAGTCACAAGCGCCTCCAGAAAACCAGTTATGAATAAGGCGTATTGGGGTGCCATCAAATATAGGCCAGTCTCCACATAAAAGAGCCATTGCTAGCATTAGCAACAAAAACAGGAACAAAATTACAAAATCCAACAATGCTATATACGAAAACCTGCCCAGCTATCAGAATTATGACATATTTATTAAAAATGTATAATAACGAGTGCTCTCACTAGCACCATTGTTTGTAATCAATACAGCATGTTCCAAACTTATCCTCTGAAGTAGCACCAAATAATCCTAACTACTAAACAGTTTCAGAGTTGTTCGATCAAAGGTACGTGTCCTCCATACTTCTTTAGTAACCTCCACCACTTTTGATTTAATACATGCGATAGCAAACTGCTTATACAACTCTGGCCCTTTACTCTTAGACTTGGCAAGAGCAAAAAAAACATTGCTGTTTTCAGGCTTGCATTTGCTGCAGAAATTCAGAATCTCAAAAGCCGTGACTTCATCCACTTTGTCTTTTCTTAAAGCAACCAAACAGACATTTTTATGTACCGCAGGCTCTAGTGTGGCAAAATCCTTCAAAACTTGGCCATTAATAACCTGTACAATGGAGGTTAGTATAACAGTGAGCAGAAATTACATATGCAATTGATACTTTAGTGTACCTGCATGTTTGAGTCATGAATGATCTTCAAGGCCTTCGATTCCGTGAGAGGGGAGAGGCGATCAATTGGCCATCGTATATACCATGCCCTCATGTCTTTCCCCAAGTCTCCAAATGTTATAACTTCATCCGTATGGGGTATGGTAATGCCACTTCTTCACAACCCTCATCAACAAAGATGCACGCTTTAAAGAAACATTGCCCTCGCCAATTGGTATTCCATGGATAAAGCCCTCTAAATCCACACGATGAATCTTACCCACTCCCATTGCAATACCATCAGTGATCAGAGACACATATTGATTGGCACGGAACTCGTTTTCCTAAAACAAAAGTAATAACAAATAAATAGCAAATCCAGCTCTATTATAGTCTAGAAATTGCATATATAATGAAAATACCTCATTACAAACATTTTTGGCCACCCACTCCGAATCGATACTTCCTTCGCTTTGACGTTTCCTTGTGTTTCGTGTTGATATTGAATCATTTTATGCCTTTTTCCACATCATCATCGATTCATCATCTTCTACAAAGGCAAGCCTCCTATCAAGAGTCGATCGAAGTCATGCATTCAGGCCATGACAACTCATCCTACATATAAAAGACAAGTATGAAAATTATTAGCAGAAGATAAGCACATGCACAAAATCAGAAATTGGTAAATCATAGCAGAATAATGTACTTACCCCTATGGAGAGTCCTTCAATCTTTCTTGTCACAAGACATGTGATCCCTTTCGAAGGAAAATACACATTAGCTATATTGACACCAAGACTCAATACTTTAATAGTCAATATGCTATAGGAATCATTATCATTTTTTCTCGTCCTTCACCTCAAAGCCCCCAACCACAAACTCTTTATCATAAAAATAAGAAGGACGTTGGTAACCTGATACGTAAGTTTGTTAAAGAATGACAGACTCTGTTTTATCTAATGCCAAAGACGTTGCAACCAAAGACACATGGTCATCATCTTCATAATTCCTCGGAAACTTATTCTCTCTTAATCTCAAACGTCTCTTGGCACCCGTAATAAGTGAATTTATTGTGTCTCTGACAAATTTTTCAGGGACTGAATATGCCACACCTGGCCAACATATTTGCTTCAAAGATCCATCAGATGTCAAAAGATGCACTAGCTTGTCTCTCCTCTTTATCCATTTTTTGTTCTGAGCAGCTCTCTTAAATTCAGGCAAAGTAAAATTTGGGAATTCATTGAGGCAAGCAGCTCGGATTACCCTATGATTCTCCATCATTGTAATCCATTGTGCATGATGGCCTGTTTTCTTTAATGCTAATCTGCCATTTTTGTCAGATCCTCTACTTAAATTGTTGAAAACAACATGTGATTCCGGAATTTTAGTAGAACTCATTTGCCCAAACTGCTCCAATGTGTTGGTGGCAGGCTTGTGATTCTTTCTCCCATCCAGAATAGAAATAGATGTTCCAGAAACATCAGCAGATGGTCCAGCCTTAGAATTAGAGATGGAAAAATTGCCTGCACCTACACTGTTTGCACCCGCACTATTTGTAACAACCTGCTGCTGCTTAATCTGATCTCTCAATGCAACAATTCCAGCAGCTATTCCTACTACAAAACCCAACTTTAGCCAATCACCCAACTCCAAGCTCAAGAAAGATATCCCAAAAATGCGATTTTCATGAATTACAGGCTCAATCTCATCACAAACACATGGAAAACATTTGAGAATATAGGAAGATACATTTGATGGCTCCCACTTTGAGACTTCTGCCATGGACGGCACTGGCAGTTCCTCAGCCATGAGCAAGTTTGGATTTTTTCAGGGTAAGAAGTTTACCTTATATCTTATATGACCTTGCAGATCCGTTTGAGGTTCAAGCAAATGCGCCGTCCCTTGTTATCATGGCAGTTTCTCCACCAGGTTCTTCATTTCTTGGTGACAGCAGGTTTCGATTCGCACTAGTTAGCAGCGTTTCTTCATGACAGCAGGTTTAGGGTTTACGAAAACAAAGTGTAACGTCACCGAGCAAAACGTTACACCACAAAAGGTTTCACCCTAAAGCTTGAAATTTTTTTTTTTTTTGTATAGGTCAATGTAAGTGGTACATGCACTCATGAGCACCAAGGAGAGGTTCATCTCAAAAAAAATCTAAAACTCCAAGAAGACGGGATGCTATCAAATGCACACAACAACCCTCTTGCAATTGGTACTATGCACAATTTTTCTAACAAGCAAAACCCTTAAAAAAAAGGACCAATTTGCATAGATTCTGGGCAAACTAAAATATGATGAGCACCAAAACTCCGAAATAACATGCTATAACTGTGAATTATAACTCTTATATCAGATTGCCCAATACCTTTGTCTTCCTTTGGAAAAGGTTCGTGTTACTTAGCACTTAAAGTTAAATATCTCTTTGCCACTTTTTTTTTCCCCCTCTGAACAAATGTGTAGTGTTTCTGTACGATAAGAACGAGTGTCTAGTTTGTGCATACATAGAACTTGAAGCTCTTTTTCTTGCGCCTTCTTTTTCCCCGTACAATAAGATAGAGTGCCTAGTCTGCAGGTACGTAGAAATTAAAGCTTTTTTCCTTGCGCCTTCTTTTTTCCCAGCACTGAGAAAACCACTGAAAAAACCACACAATGAGTAAACACAATAAATTCGCACAATAAATCCTCTTGCAATTGATAAGCATGCACATGACCCACTTAACCCCATTGGACAAAACTGACCACTTTGCATGGGCATTTACCAATGAACGATTTGCTTAGGCATGTATCAGTGACCAATTTCGCATAGACAAATTAAAAGATAATTAATGCACGTCCAAGCACTAAACATCCTATCTTGCCTGCTTTCATCATGTGCATTAAACATGAACTTGAAATGCATAACATCAAAAGTTATTCAAGCTTTGTAAAAATTTTGAAGTTGCACTGTCTAGAAATGTCGTAACAAATTTTCCGGTCCTTAAATAAGCAAATACATAGGACATGAAAAGCTTCTCCAAAAGGAAACGTCAATGAGCAGAACCAAACAGGAGGCCTTATAAGTTTGACTTGTGAACGGTGTTAACACTGGCACCACATAAACAAAAGTGTTCTTGCACGACTTGTATGCACATGGATGTCTGGCACAACTCCAGGTAAAGAATACACGTAAATTTCAGCGAAGAAACGTTCGGCAAAAAGAAAAAATGGACATCCCATGGAAAGAAACCGCACGGATGTCCCAACCCCCAAATGTTCCCCTTTACGGACATAAGACAAGAGGGGGAAATGATGTGCCCCTCCAGTTCGGCATAAGACAAGAGGGGGAAATGATGTGACCAACGCCAAACTCCATTTGCTACAAGCAACTAGTCTATCTTTCATTCGATGCACTCTAGCCTAGTGTTATACTAATGTAAAGCTAGCACGTACTTGGCAGTTCGGGCGTTTGACCAATTCTCTACTCCTCGTACATGTGTCCTAGGGTAACTCTGGCCTTCTGGATGCAACCGCACAGTCGAAATGTCGTTGCATGCCAACCGGCATGCTCCGGTCGCACAATGTCCAGAGCTCGCGGGCCATCACAACGGAGCAAGTTTGGAACTGGCACTTGGGGAGGGTTTTTCGGTCTCATTCTTAAGGTCTCTCTTCGAACCCTCGAAGAAGCCCTGCACGCAAGCTCTTGACCCCTTCAGAGGCAGGGAAGGCTGCCCAAACCTAAACCCTACAGATTTACTAGGGTTTAGGTATTGGGGGAAGAAAACAACTCCATTTGTTAATCCCACCGTTCAAATAGTAGTTCATGCTATAGGAAACATTCTCAAAAAGAAAAAATGGACATCCACCGCACGGATGTCCCAACCCCCAAATGTTCCCCTTTACGGACATAAGACAAGAGGGGGAAATGATGTGCCCCTCCAGTTCGGCCATTCTTGCTAGCTCAAAATGTGATTTTGACTTTGGGCATGAGTCCAGAGCATCTAGTTTACTATAGGGACCAGCGATTTGTGACCAACAGAGCCAAACTCCATTTGCTACAAGCAACTAGTCTATCTTTCATTCGATGCACTCTAGCCTAGTGTTATACTAATGTAAAGCTAGCACGTACTTGGCAGTTCGGGCGTTTGACCAATTCTCTACTCCTCGTACATGTGTCCTAGGGTAACTCTGGCCTTCTGGATGCAACCGCACAGTCGAAATGTCGTTGCATGCCAACCGGCATGCTCCGGTCGCACAATGTCCAGAGCTCGCGGGCCATCACAACGGAGCAAGTTTGGAACTGGCACTTGGGGAGGGTTTTTCGGTCTCATTCTTAAGGTCTCTCTTCGAACCCTCGAAGAAGCCCTGCACGCAAGCTCTTGACCCCTTCAGAGGCAGGGAAGGCTGCCCAAACCTAAACCCTACAGATTTACTAGGGTTTAGGTATTGGGGGAAGAAAACAGCTCCATTTGTTAATCCCACCGTTCAAATAGTAGTTCATGCTATAGGAAACATTCTCAAAAAGAAAAAATGGACATCCACCGCACGGATGTCCCAACCCCCAAATGTTCCCCTTTACGGACATAAGACAAGAGGGGGAAATGATGTGCCCCTCCAGTTCGACCATTCTTGCTAGCTCAAAATGTGATTTTGACTTTGGGCATGAGTCCAGAGCATCTAGTTTACTGTAGGGACCAGCGATTTGTGACCAACAGAGCCAAACTTCATTTGCTACAAGCTTAAGCAACTAGTCTATCTTTCATTCGATGCACTCTAGCCTAGTGTTATACTAATGTAAAGCTAGCACGTACTTGGCAGTTCGGGCATTTGACCAATTCTCTACTCCTCGTACATGTGTCCTAGGGTAACTCTGGCCTTCTGGATGCAACCGCACAGTCGAAATGTCGTTGCATGCCAACCGGCATGCTCCGGTCGCACAATGTCCAGAGCTCGCGGGCCATCACAACGGAGCAAGTTTGGAACTGGCACTTGGGGAGGGTTTTTCGGTCTCATTCTTAAGGTCTCTCTTCGAACCCTCGAAGGAACCCTGCACGCAAGCTCTTGACCCCTTCAGAGGCAGGGAAGGCTGCCCAAACCTAAACCCTACAGATTTACTAGGGTTTAGGTATCGGGGGAAGAAAACGGCTCCATTTGTTAATCCCACCATTCAAATAGTAGTTCATGCTAAGGGAAACATTCTCAAAAAGAAAAAATGGACATCCACCGCACGGATGTCCCAACCCCCAAATGTTCCCCTTTACGGACATAAGACAAGAGGGTAAAGCTAGCATGTACTTGGCAGTTCGGGCGTTTGACCAATTCTCTACTCCTCGTACATGTGTCCTAGGGTAACTCTGGCCTTCTGGATGCAACCGCATAGTCGAAATGTCGTTGCATGCCAACCGCCATGCTCCGGTCGCACAATGTCCAGAGCTCGCGGGCTTTTAGCATGCAAACAAGGCACTTGGGGAGGGTTTTTTGGTCTATTCTATTCTATTCTTAAGGTCTCTCTTCCAACAACAAGTCTAGCAACAAGCATTCCAAATTGGAAGTAGCACGGAAGGGGATTTTAACAGAAATATTGTTGCATGCCAACCGGCATGCGCTCCGGTCGCACAATGTCTAGAGTTCGCGAGCCAACGGTTGGCAGACAACATGGTTATCATGGACTCCCACCATCGTGCAAATTTTTTGCTATAATATTTTTAAATTCCATCGAACAAAGTTAGTTCTAACATGACACAATACTATAAAATGACAAACATATAAAAAAAATTGCTTGAATGGGGTCATCATCGATGCTCCATAGAAAATAAGCGTTTTCATGGAATGGGGCATGGGATGCCAATATAGCCAATATATATAGTGCTTGATTGTAAGGCCTATATGATAAACCAATAATATTATGTAAGGCGTTTATATTTCATGCCCTCTCTGTGGCAACAATCATGTCACCACATATAGAAACTAAAAGAAATTATTGATTGCCCACTCTACTACACCCACACAAGTTTATGATCCTGCAACCACATGGAGCTATTGTAATACATATTGTCCTAACAGTTGCTCAGGCATTGACAGTTGTGCTCAACTCTTCATGGATATTCATGTGAATTAAAAAAAGAGAGAAGCCAAGGGTGCATAGTTCAATGGTTGAAAGGAGTTAAATGTGAGACCATTGAACTTGTATATACATGACATTAATCATAGTTGTAAAGGTTCAAAATAAGAAAACTTGGTGGGAATAGTATTATGAAAAAGTCGGCAACCAAGACTGACCAAATCCATTGCCTAAACTGTCGGATGCCAACCGATTCTGAAAACCTTAAATTGTATAGAACCTCTCAGTTGAATATATAGTGATTTGCAAATCATTTCTGGCTTAATCGTGAACCCTAAGGACATTTCTTTAAAGGTTTAACTGCCACAGTGATTACTTCGATCTCATTGCTACAGTGTCCTGTAGTTTAATAACTCAATGGTCTATAAGGGTTAAAACGGATATTTGAATAATTCAACCTCTAGATAATTGTGTTGAATACATTGATATAGGTGGGAACATTGATATTAAGCCGTGATCCCAAAAAAAAGACCTCTGGTAACAAAGTACGGCAAACCTAATTAAACCGTGATCCAAAAAAAAGGACCTCTGGTAACAAAGTACAGCGACATCAGGTGGATCCGATTGGTGCGATTGCAAGACCTCAGTACAGGTGGATCCGATTGGTGCTCTTCAGAGGATCCGATCCATATCAGGTGGATTCAGATCCATATCAGGTGGATTCAGAAAAAAGTACAGGAAGGATTTGTACAGGAAGAAAAAGATTCAGAAAAAGTACAGGAAGGATCTGTACAGGAAGAAAAAAGTACAGGAAGGCAGACAATTGAATGCACTCAGACTAGGTATGTCCCAGCATCTTCCTTCTGTTTTACATTGCTAGCTTCTTCCTTCTGTTTTACATTACATTTCTGTTTTACATTGCTTCTGTTGCTGTATGAATCCACTTTCTGAATATGGGAATTGGCTGTGCAGAATGGGAGATCGGCATATGCCACTCCTGTGCAAGTGTGTTGCTTGTACAAGAGTTAATCCAGAAGGTGTTATACTGAGCAGAGAGCGACATAGGTACCACAATAAACCGAGGCACCAAAGCAATGATCAGCCCACTCAGCTACAAGATGAGGGTAAAGTTATTTGCAAATGTCCTTACTGTCTTTGTCAAGGCAGTTCTGGTGTTCCATTTAGTAGGGCAGGATATTTGAAGCATGTTAAACGTGCCAAACATCAAGATCCAGTTGTGTCTTTGATTGAAGTCCAGCAACAAGCATTCCAAATTGGAAGTAGCATGGCACAAGGGGCATCAGCTAGCATGTCTGAAGACGATCCAGGTATCTCAGCCTTCTATGATTTACCAAATGTACATGGGAAAGGGGATTTTAACGATCTCGGCCCTGATATTCATGATATTCATGATGCTGGATCATCCCCATTCCAAGAAGTGGAGCTTCCAAATGATGAGAATAAGCAGGCAATGCTAGACAACCAGTTCATTGCTTATTTACTTGAGATGCAGGGTATTCTAGACATGCATAATGCATCAGAAAAGCTTCAAGATGCATTATTGGCTTTGCTTTTCCAGAATAGCAATGGGAGTTGTTTAGCATCAGTGATTGCCGAGAGAGGTACGTGGACTGGAAAGGTAAATGGCTGTTATGTTCCAACCAATTTGAAATGCATGAAGAAAATGTATGTAGACATGGGCCTCTCTTCTTTGCAAAGGCATAGTGTTTGTATACATGATTATGATGCAGTTTATAAATTCAGAGTAATAGAAGATGGCGTTGATATGAGCTGCTCGTGCAAAAGGGATAGAGATGGAGTCATGGTTAGTAGATCTAATTGCATTGAGCATGAATCATGCTCAATTTGTGACAAGACCAGAAAGGATGCCGTCACTTTTTTATACAGTCCTATCAGCAGTATTATGAGACTAAGGTGTCAGAGCAAGACCATAGCATATAATGACAATGAGCATTGGCGACAACGACAAACATGGCTAGGCAAGGGAATTGATGAGAGGCCTTCCAAGATTTCTGAATGTTGGCATGCAAAGCGATGGAGAGAAATGCAATACTTTTGGGATCCACAAACAAACTGGGAGTTACCAATAGTATGCAAGCACTGCAAAACTGTAATAAAAACTTCAGCCCTTGATGTACAAAGTGAATTTGATGATTTTAGTCAGATGTACACTTTGACATGTCCACAATGTATTCGTTGTGATTCTTATCGAGAAACACAATGCTTTGGTGATCCTAGAAACCTAGCAATCGATGATGCATTGGGATGGATTTCAGTCAACACGAACCACAATAAGAAGTAGTGGTGTTGTCTGACTCATAGTATTGAATGGTGGGAAGCATGTGGATGCTAAGATAAGGGATGTTACATTTCCAGTACTTTTTATTCCAAAGGAAAGAATCAGTTCAGGCACTAACAGCTTAGATCCCTTCCTACAACCACTTGTAGATGAGCTTAGAGACCTCTACATAACTGGAGTAAAAGTCAATTATGCACTTGAAAGCGAGTATATTCATGCAGGGCTGCCACAAGTTTTCTACCAAAGGTGTTTCTTATATGCTATAACGGCAGACCATCCAGCTCAATGTGAAATTCTAAAGTTCTCCTCAAAAAGTTTATTTACATGTGAATATAATGATTGAATCTATTGATAAAATCTTTAATTTTTCTTTTCAATTAGGTGGAAAGGTACCATGTAGAAGATGTGATCTTGTGTTAGGTGCTGCAAATGATGGGAAGTACTACTATGAAGATATTTGGAGGAGAACACGATTTCCAGATGCAAAAAAAAATATGGACCATGTACTTCGAAGCATTCAACAATTAAACGATGGGGTGCCCAATGCTGCACGAGATACAGGTGTCCGAGGTACTAGCATGTTCTTGAGTTTATTTCACCTCTATGGTCTAGACTTATTACATCATACTATTGTGGACCTTATGCACACCTTAGCATTAAATCTCCTGCAAAAGTGCAATAGGCTTATGTTTGATCAGATAAAGGAGGAGGGTAATGAAAAAATTGCTATGGAGAGGTTGCAGACCATGATTGGCACTCGGACACATAAAATGAAATCTGGTAGGTGCCCGAAAGATCCATTCAAACGCCTTGGTTTCTTCAAGGCACAGGAGCATCAGTTCTATTGTCAATGGTATGCAGACTATGTGGCAGCAAATTTAGTGTCTGAATCGCACTTTTCCGTTTCTCAAATTGCAACGGATCTTACTAGAATTTTCTATGACTTTGCAAGAACAAATGGGTGGTCTGAAGAAACAGTAAGTACCGCTAGAAAGTTATTGCAAGCTTGGCGTCTGCATTGGAATGCTCTTTCTGGCCGTAATACAGCACCTCTTGAGCACATGATTGGGGAAGGCCATGTATTGGATGATATAGAACTGATAGGTCCACCTGATGCTACATGGTGCTATTACTTTGAGAGCACATTTGCGAAACTAATTCAAATGCATACAAATAAGAAAGAGATGGAACTGACCTATGCCCGTGTGGAGAACCGTATCTTATTTTCTAGGATCTTCCATCTAAAAAGTTTAGACAATGACGGTTTGTTACCTCCAGAGCGTGCTACTATGCAGTTGCAGTCAGCTTTGAGACATGTCCATCAAAATGTGTTTTCCACCGGTATACTTCATGCAAAGTCACAACCCATTGCCATTGGCTTATGGGAATCATGCAACAGGTATGACATGATTGAATGGAAGGATTTTATCTCTAAAAAAGGTATATTGATTGGATTCCATCAAACAAGGCAATGTACGCCAGATGAAGCAAGGGCTATCCAAGATCTTCACTCTTCAATGGAGGTTCCAAGGGGTGAAGTTTCAGAATTTAAGTCTATCCTGATAAGGGGATCAATTTTTAGAGTGGGTGATACCCTTGTGGTAGAAAATAAAGATACAAATGATTGTCAATGGTATGGTAAGATGAGATACATTTTTTCTTATAAGCAGGGTGATGAAACGAGTGTATATTTTGCAAAGAAATTACTACAGTATCATATCCAAGAAAATAAAAGTTCAACTTGATGAACCAAGTGGGATGCCTATCTTAGCTACTAGTATGGAGCCATTCAATCATGAATCTATTTTGCCACCCAACATATTCTTCGAGAAATATGTCTTTTACCAATGCGAGCAGCAAAAGATAAAAGATTGATCGCATTTGAGACTATTACAACAAAATTGCCAGATAGGCTTCTCCAGTTGCATAAGTGTGGTAATGTTCCAATTTGGCCTCTCGTGGATGACGTCGTGGCAATTCAAGCCATAAAACGGGGTGATGCCCCACATCTAGCATCATACGATGGTTACTGGTATGCTTGGATTAATGCAGTTAATGAGAAGGATAAAAAGATGAAGTTGACTTGGTTAGAGCCAAAGAGTAAGAAGGGGCGTAAATGTTTAGGAATTTCATATGTGGAAAAGAGATGGCAGTCTTGGGATTGTCTCTTAAGGGTATTAAACGTTATGAAGGAAGGTGCAGGAAAAAATATTTGCTTCTTCTTGATTGAAGAACCTTCTCTTTGAGGTACTTGAGCTTAGTTCATCTCCTTTTGTTTTGTAATTATAAAAATCTATTATGTTTACTCTAAGTTCAATCGCTTGCCATAATGTTAAGTTGGCTGCGATGTTTAGCTTTACATTTGGAGCGGTTTAATAAGCTAGCTATAAAATTATTTATTACCATATTAAGATATTAACCTTGACATTGTAGTAGTTTTTTGAGCTAAGCGTTATAAAATTGTTAGTTAAGATGGTGTCGATGGTATCTCTATATTTACATATGAGTGGTCATTATTCCTGCACTAACCCTCACAATTTCTTGGCTAAATGACATTACAAGGTTTCTTACAATATTAAGTAACAGAGGCAAAGCATTCACCTTTAGTTTTGACATTGCACTAATCACAAATTTCTAATATTGCTACGAAGTTACTAGCCTGATATCAATTCACTACAAAGTTTCCTTTATTGCGAAGCAACACATTGATTTTAATCTATGTCATTAGTGACACGTTGTTTATTTTTCTTTTGTAAAATTTATTGATAAGGCTCATTTGATTCTACGAAGCCTTACACGCGTATGCTTCCTATACATTTAGAAGCTTTGCATCTTTATTAAGGCTCACAACTGTTGCATTTGGAAAAATACAATATTAACAACACGATTAACACAAGAATAAACTATTAATGAGCATAGTAAACAACCACATAAAGAAACCCTTAGCATCTTTGCAAATTTTAACGTGGTTCTCAAACTAATAAGAACGCGATAGAATACAAATTTGTGACAACTAGCATGTAAACACATCTCCAATTATGCTACTAAAATGTATATAGAAAAAATCATTCCATTAAATTAATGATGATTTTCAAAGACCATCATAAACTCTAGAATTCATAAGTTAAATATAGTACGAACTAGGAATGGTTTTGCAAAATCAAGATGTGCTTAAAACACATCTTCTAAACTATTGATGATTTCAAAAAACAATTGTACGATTGTAGAATTCATGTAAGTAAACATGATATGAACTAGCAATGATTTTGCTAAAAAACTATACACTTAAAAACAATCTCACAAATTAATTATGATTTCTATAAAGCTTTGAATTAGTACAAAAAATAAGATATGAAGCACTATTGGTCTTGCAAAATCGATATATGCTTAGAATACATCTTCCAAACTATGGATGATTTCAAAAAACTATTATATGATTATGGAATTCATGTAATTAAACATGATATAAACTATTAGTGATTTTGCTAAATCAATCTACACTTAAAAACAACCTTATGAACTAATAATGATTTCTAGAAACTAGTGTAAAATTTTGAATTAGTACAAAAAATATGGTATTAGCCACTATTGGTTTTTTAAAATCAATATATGCTTAAAACACCTCTTCTAAACTATTGATGATTTCAAAAACCTATTGTACAATCGTAGAAGTCATGTAATTAAACAGGATATGCTTTTGCTAAATCATTGTACATTAAAAAACAATCATACAAACTAATGATGATTTCTAGAAACTACTGTAAATTTATGAATTAGTACAAATAATATGATATGGACCACTATTGATTTTGCAAAACTAGGAAGAACACATGATTTTTCTTTACATTTTGTATTGTCATATAAAAAAATCACATATATACTGGTTTTCTTGCTAATTTTTTATACAAGTTCATTTTTGGGGGCCTTGTGGTATACATCGAAGGACCTTCCCCATCCAACGGCATCCGTCATATGGGCCCTCTGTCTAACTCGCGTCTGGGGTCCAGACGATCGAGTAGAGGACACAGAGGTGTCATTCCGTCCCGTCCTCAATGGGGTCCCTATGTCAGCGGAAGCAAAATATACAAACTAGCAACAATAACAACAGACTACCTCGAAGGGTAGTGATAATCCATCTAACCATGTCATCAAGTACAACAATACAATGAATGCATCAAATACATCAAATAGAGGCTCCTACCCAGGGTTCAGACTCAAGGGGGAGTCGACTGATGGCTGGGGGCCTCCAGATAGAACAGACCGAGTTATGGCAATGACTTGGGCTGGCAATAGACAATGGCTAGGGTTGACCACTCCATCCGCCCCTCCTGTGCATACTTTGCAGATAGGCTAAATCAGGCTCTGACGTGATTGTAACCTGCCGGAGACGTAATCTCATGGTATCACCCAACGAGACTACTCCGGGTTGCATCTCCCCGGTCCGATGAGGTAGGAAGGGTTGCATCTTCCCCTCCCGGAGTGCAGTGGCTCCATGGGCAGCTAGAGGATCGTGGTGACACACGTCCATATTCGACTGAACTCCCCAAAACAAGAGCCAAGCCGACGCTTGCAACTCTTGAGAGTCAGGGCGACACCATTGACCCAGGAAGTGTAGGACCCATACCCGGCCCACACGAAGTGACCGACTATGAGCCTAGCCCGCTATGGGACCCCAGTAGCCGCGCTCAGCAGGGTCCTCCCTCCACTTTGCCACTCACCCCGTTGTGTGGTGCTCAGTCACTCCATAGCCTCCGTAGCCAGGTGGGCTCTATGCACATGCCGCATAATAATGGGAACTAGTGGGTCTAAACTAGGAGCATCATCCACTAGTGGCTACTAGGTCTCTACCCCCCATCCCAATACACAAGAGGTGCAAATATAAGATAACCAACATCATATCAACACAATCTTGATAATAAAAGAGAAGAACAACTAATCCTAATCATACATCTAACCTATAGTTAGGGTTCATTGATTAGGGTTCATGTTCAGAACAATAGGTTCTAGAATGGCTCTACTGCAATACTGGAATCTATTCGAAATACCTGCTCCTGACGCGCTACCACTAATTCCCTGGTTCTCCATCTCTGGCAACTGCTGCTGCAACCCAGGCTGTCGAAGACGGTCTTCGAGTCGGGGCTCTGATCGCGAACTGGTGGGTCTGAGGTTGGTGGAGCCAAAAGTGGCTAGGGTTTAGGGTTTAGCCTTTTATATGTTAAGGTTTACATGAGTGCCACTTGGCTCCTATAGGTGCATCTATGTGGCGGTATGCCTATAAGGTGAGGCCATGTGGAAATGGCTTCTTACCTTAGGTTGGCTAAGTTATAGATAACTTAGTCATTACCCCCACATTGGTCGTATACATGTCTAGGAATGTAGAAATGTATGGTGACGTGTCCGTAAAATATACGTACTTATGTCGTATATTTTAGGGGAACGTCACACTACGTGCACACTGTCACAACCGCAAACCCTCGCCAATGAGGATGCTATGTGAACCAATGGCTTGCTTACACCTTGCAAATTTTAAGGTCATTTTAGTGCCATTGACGGAGACGTCTCCATTGACGGGGACTCCACCTCAAGCAAGACTTGGGCTCACCCTCTTCGTCAGTACACAGACTTGGGCAAAAGCAAACAGTATGGTAAACTCTTAGATCTTGCAGTACATTAAGAATGAGAAACTCGTAGATACCCTCCTATTTGCATGTCTTCTGTTCAAAGGAAGAGGATAATAAGTTCTATCAAGCTCCGATTCAATTTCTCGGAATGCTAGAATACTTTTCCAATTTTAAATTTGTTTGTAGATGGTGCCGCTCACTATTGTGCAGATCAACCTTTGCCAGTTGCCTTGCATTCCTCGGCTATGGAAGATGCTCTACACACAGTTCCAATGGTGTCATCCTTAGCACCGTCAGCTGCAGCTATAGTTCCTACCACTCTCCCCGTTGTTGCTTCTGCTTCTCATGCTTCTGAGGTTGTTATGGCTGATGGTCCTAATCTTCAGTGCGCTAAAGAGTCATGGCAACAGGTCAATTGGAAGAAGGCAGCGAGGAAAAAAGTCTGTTATGTCATCTCACGAGGCTATCCTAACTCGTTCTATTCAGTGGCATGATAACTTGATGTCTGTTGATGATCATCTCGATATTGCAGAACATATTGAGTGTGATGAGGCCATTAAACGCCTCAAGGTGGCACAAGGAGTATGATTATGTACTGTGTATGGGTGGTTTTGCTTATTGGACCATCTCGTCCTCTAGGTTTTGAGTCCCATGTCACAGGTCCCTTGTATGTATCTTGATATTCCTTGATAATAGATTGTCGTCCTTCAAAAAAACAAAAACTATTATGCGGATCAGACATAGAGTTTGCAATCTGGATGCTTATGATCATGTATCTTTATGCATGCAGAATCCACCAAGAATACATAAGCAAATTTCGGAATTGCTAAGGTGAATCCTGATAATAATTTGCCAATTAATTACCCAAACTAGATTTTTCGATGTAACATCGGCAACATGGCCAATGTTGCACTGGTGGGACATGGGAGCTTCGATTTTGTGCAAAAAAGAGCAAAAAAAAGCCCATCTAAACTATTAGAAATAAAAGGCCTGCTAAGGGCCCGCTGATAGTCTATAAATTTGCATTTAAAATCATGGATTAAGTCAATTATAGCGTTGCCTTTCCTTTAATTGATAAGCAATCAATTTGCATCAATCAATAAGCAATTCAACTTTCTTAAAGGCCAGCATTTCTGTTTTGTCTGTTGAAATTCTCTTTTCTTTTTCCATTGTATAAGTTATGTTTATACGATGCAGCACTAAGGAGCTTTCAGATGATTTGGCAGCAAACTTAGAAGACTATCACCACAAAAAGAAGAAATAAGTCCACCATCGACATGGAGAGGAAGGCATTTGGCTATATGGAAGAGAAAAAATGTGTGTAGATGACAGTGTCAATCAACAAATTGGCAACAGTTCAAAATTGATTCCAGAAAAAAAAGGTTTTTTTACCTGTAGCAAGTAGAAATAGACAATGCTCTTCAACCACCTAGCAAATCAGAAATCTCAGCATCTAGATTAATCAAGGAAAGGTAAAGGTGGATCAAGAATTGCAGAAAATATCGGGGGGAATTTTTCAACGATTTCGGGGCCAAAAATGCTCAAAACAAATTTGAAAGTATTGGGAATAATTATTACCATCATTTTATTATCAATTTGTTATAAAAACATTTTAGTTAAATGTAATGTACTAATATAGCCCTTTTATTTTATCACCCTACCATGCTTTTACCCATCAATCCTAACCAACCCATATCGGCGTAGGATAGTCTTACCCTAGATTGGGGGATCCCGGAGGTGTGATCCCGGAGGACAGGATCCCACTGTTAACTGCGCAGTTAAAAGGTGACTGCGCAGTTTAGGGCCATTTTTTGGCCGGATTTTTGCTTGCTGATAGCAGCGGCGTTGCCCTCTCTTCCTCCTTGGCATCAAACTATAGCTCTTCTCAAGCCCATTCCGACCAACCTCGCACAAACCCCAGCCGATTCCGTGGAGGATCGGCCAAGAAAAAAGCATGAGAAAACTTGGCTGATTTTCGCTATAAGGGGGCCTTTTTTTTTCGCAGTTACTACGCAGTAAGGGGATCCCGCCCTCCGGGATCACACGCCCTCTGGGGATGTCGTTCCCCTAGGCAAGAAAGAGGAAATCACGGTTGTTGGAAGCGTGCAGACTAGTATCTCATCCGCTATTAAGCTCCACAAAAGCCAAAGAAAAACCTCTCCTGCTTTTTTCAGCGATGAAAGGTGTTGCACCTCTTCCTTTAGATTTCTGATCAAAGGGCCTGTTGGCGGACTGTCAATCTATTCTAGGCCCGCAGGATCCGTTGCGACCGATCTGGCTCCTAACTAAGCTTTGATGGAGCAGTTCATGTTTCCTTGCATGTTCTGGAATTCAGCTAAAACCTTCCCGTATAACTACCAAAAACATTCAAAGCCTATTTAAATTATAGAAAGCTTTAGTCCAGCTCAATTAGAGCCTTCCATCTTTGTTCTGGAAGTTTTGTTCGTGGAAAGCAGCATCAAAAAACAGAAGAAAAGAAAGGGATCTTCTTTAAGTACTCTGTTTCAAGAAATGTACCGATCAGCTCAAATGCTCCTACCATCGCCATTGTTTGCTTAGCTACAGTGCTTCGCCAGAACTTTTCACCACTGATTCAAGAAATTTTAGGTCCAATAGGCTATGGTAAAAAACTAGGGGGTTTTCGAGGCAAGGCTAGATTTTGAAATTAAGCTAGCAAACAAATTTGCCTGTAAAAGTTAAATTCAAATGAGTTTTACATCAAATTTTATAAACCTGCAATATTTTCGTCTGGTATTTGTGTGAGGATTTTCTGGCATGGTTTGGCAAAGATTTAGCCCGTGTATTGTATGGAAAAACGTATTCAAAGCATATTTTTTAGTTGATTTGAGCTGCTTGTTGGCTGTTAAAGGTAGATATTCCAAATTAGGTTGTGGGCATGTGTTTTTTGGGGTTCTCGGCATGATATGAGGATAGAAGGCATGGAATGTGCACATGGGCACGTCTATTGGGCAGACGGATGTGGATGGCATGCTGTTCTTATCGGTTCCAGAAAGGTCTGCAAGCTTTGAGCGGCTATAACAAAACAATTCGGTTGTTCTCTGCACAAATTAAGTCAGATTTCGGGCATAATAGGGCCGATAAGGGATAGAAACAGGCCAATAAGGGATAGAAATATGGCGATGGAGAAGCTCGTGGTGCAGATGGCAGTTGAAAATACTGAAAGAGAGAGGCTCTAACGACTGTAGCCAAGACGTTTGTAAGTGAAAGGGTTCGTGAGAGACCTCAATCCAGTTGCTATGAGGATGCTCCATTTCGATCCCATGCTGCTTTCTATTTGTATGGCTTTCAATTGTGCAAAGCAAGTGCGGCTTGTTGAGAGCGCTGGTGCGGAATGGTGGTTCGATTCCTCCAGCTCTTTTTTCTGGTCGTTTTCTCAAAGATGCAGGGCTGCCGATTTAACTCCAGGATAAGTTGGTTTTTTTTTTTTTGAAGAACTGTGTCATCAATATATTAAAAGAATGGTAATGTTACAAAGCAAGTGAGGAGGAAGCAGAACTGCCCCAAAGAGACAGCGATACCTCGACACTCCATAACAAACTCACAGAAAAACTGCAACTCTACTGCTGTACAAACCGACCATCACCATCTACAACACCCAAGAAGTCCCGCCAAATGGCAAATTTCCGCTCTACTACTCCCGGGAACACCAGAAAGCTTTGAAATAGCTTGTACCTGAGTCGAGGAATCAGAGAGGCTGCAGGCTGCTGAATCCCCTGAAAGATCCACAACCGCCGCCGCTTCCAAATCAGCCACACCAACCAAGCCACGCACAAATGCAAGGCTTGCTGCCGCAAGAGCGGCCAAGCACCAGGATACACATGAAGCAGCAATTGCTGGCTAGTCAATCTCACCTGAAACAGAGCCCTAACCCACCAGGCAGCTTGCAAGTGAGGGCATAAAACTAGACAATGCTCCACAGTCTCACGATGAAGGCCACAACAAGGGCAGAGAGGGCTCACACCGCCTAAACCGACTCACTAGGGCATTCACCACGATCTGGCGGTGCACCACACGCCACGAAGCACCCTAACCTTCGGTTGGGGAAGTGAGCTCCATGTCCACGCCCAAACCGAAGCCATCGAGAACCCGAAGCCGCAGAGACCACTTGCCCGGCAAGGGGCAAAGTCATGAATAGCCAGCACCCGGTAAGAAGACCGCACAAAGCAAGAAGACACAACATCCGGATGAACCTTCCAAACCTGCACCACCACATCATCATGAGGGACTATAGGTATGTGTAGCGGAATACTCCCCGCCACGTGTTCCCAGATAGCCCGGTCACTGCCCCTCAGGCGAAAGCGAGCTCGAAAGAACTCCCACGAAGCTAGCTGACCACCCCAATACCAATCCTCCAAGGTGAGCACAACAGCTCGCCTCCAACGGGCCTGCGTCCGAGCATGCACAGTGGCAGCCAAGGGCAAGTGCGCAGGGGGTAGAGGAACCCACAAGAAAGGAGAAGCGTGGTGATAAACTGAGGCATAATCTAGCTGGAAGAGCACACGCACATGATCCCAAACCCACAACACTCCTGTGAGAAACGGGGATGCATGTGGGAAAGGCCGGAGACCATACAACAGTGCCCAGGGCAACTCCACATGCACAAACGGCTTCCCAAACGCCACACAATGGCGAAGAGACTTCAACAACAGCGCCGCACCAGGAGAAGATGCTCCATCCTGCAGAATGCTCCAAACAAACTTGGAGACCAACACCTTACTATGCAGTGCCAAATCCAGAATGGCCAAGCCCCCATCCTCCAAGGGGCGGAGACACTTCCACCAAGCCACTTTAACAACTGCCCCTTCATCATCCCCGCCCCACACAAAATTTCGAACGTGACATGAGCTCATTTTGATACAGAGCTAGCATCGCAGATGCTGTATACACATGAGTGCTACAAAGTACTGACTTGGCAATAGTAATCCTACCTGCCATGGACAACTTGCTACCCTTCCACCAATTGAGGTGTTTCTGCAACCCCTGCAAAATCTCATCCCACATCCTCCCCATGGAAACATCCCCTCCAAAGGGAATACCCAACAGCTTAGTACACACATTATCTGGAAGCACCTTCCAAGGGAATAGAGCCAAACAAAGGGGAGGCGGAGTCAGCTGGGCCCATAATGCGGAGCACTTACCCCAATTCAGAAGAATGCCTGAGGCCAAGGAGAAAGTATCCAACAAACCCTTCACATTCCGCAAATTCCTCTCTTCTGCCACCAAGAAGAGGAAAGTGTCATCGGCAAACTGGTTAATAATCTGCTGGCTACCATCCTGCATCCGAAACCCATCCACCACTCCCTCCTCCACTGCAGCCAAAAACAACTGAGACAGTGCCTCCGCCACAATCGTAAACAAAAACGGTGCCAAAGGGCACCCCTGACGCACCCCTCTGCCTAAGGAGAAAAAGGCGGAGGGTTCAACCTGGCACACCACCGTAGCCCGTGCTGACCTATGCAGCTTTATGACTGTCTCTGTAAAGTGTGGACCACAGCCCAACGCTAACATCATGGCAGACAAGAACTCCCAACGGACACTATCGTAAGCTTTGGCAAAGTCAAGCTTAAGATAGGCAATGCCTTGACCTGTTCTTCTGGCCCAATAAAGGCCCTCATAAGCTGCGGCAACATTAGTCAAAATGTTCCTCCCAGGGACAAACCCAGACTGCACCTTACTAATGGAAGAAGTCAACACCGGCTTCAACTTCTCTGCCAGGGCTTTCGCAATAATATACACAGAGGACAACAAGGAGATAGGCCTCCAATCATTAATAGTAGAAGGCTGCTTAACCTTAGGAATCAAGGAAATGCATGCGGTATTCAAGATCCTATCCATTTGAGAAGACTGCAGCAACTCAAGATACGCCTGGTACACTGACTCACCACCCCACTCCCAATAAGTCTGAAAGAACTCCACAGGGATGCCATCCAGCCCAGGACATTTATCCTTGGTGCACATACATGTTGCCGCTAAATCCTCTCTGGAGAGCTCCTGCTCCAAGCTCTCACGCTGTTGAGGCAGAATAGATGGCTTAACAGCCCCCAAAACAAGCTCCTGCATCTCCTGCTCATAGGGAAGAGTGCGCTGTGCGAAAAAAACCTGAGAAATGGGCATGCACATACCTCTGCAAATCAGCGGGATCGTCCAAAGTCCGGCCATCAGGCAAAGCAAGGGACGCCATAGATGCTGCATATCGCCGCTGCCTAGCTGCTCTGAAGAACACTGACGAACTTGTGTCCCCCTCCTTCAACCAGGTAAGGGCCGCCTTCACACGCGCCTCCTGCACTTTAACCTGCTCCAGAGCAACAATACGCTGCAACACTGCATTCTCCCTAATGCCATCAGAAGGCTGCGCCCGAATCTTCTCCAACTCCTGATAGAGACCATGCAACTCCTGCCGCTCCTGCTGCACACGCTGCCTACCAAAGACCTTGGCAAAACGCTTCACCCTGGCCAACGCAGTCACCATACCAGACATACCCTTCAGAGATGAAAAGGTATCAAGCCACAACTCCTGGCACTGGGCCGAGAAATCCGCATCAGCCAGAAGCCGGGTGTTCAAACGGAACACCGTCCTAGAGGGCCGAGAGGCAACCGCACCCTGACTGGACAAAACCTGAGGGTAATGATCAGAAATGGAGGTAGACAGAATGTTACTCCGGCGCAAAGAGGGCACACCATCCAGTGCGCATGGGGAAGCATAGCACCGGTCATGCCTAGCATACGCCCGGCCCGCACCAATCTGCCTATTACAATAGGTGAAAGACAAGTCCCCAGGGACCTCAACCAAGGCCAAATCCTGCAACAAACGAGACCACTGGTCCCTCTCAAACCCATGCACAACCTGGGTTCCAGAACCAGAGCGATCCTCTACTCGCTCTACCATATTGAAGTCCCCTAACAGCAACCAAGCGACCTGCAACCCACCAAGGGCTCGCAACTTATTCCGGACTGTGGCCCATAAAGCACCCCGCTGAGAAGGCTGATTAGGGGCATAAACATTAACAATCCCCCACTCTTGCCCTCCCTCCAACCACTTAATTATTGCCCACCGACCAAACACATGCTCTGGCTGCGAGTACATGACCCGCACATCCATCCTCCAAGCAATAAGAGTACCCCCACTAGTCCGCCCAGAAGAAGAAGCAATAGAGGCAAACTGCCTACCAACCATATTCATGAGCCTAGACATATCACCCCTGTGACACTTATGCTCCTGAATGCAAACAATATCAGGACGCAACTGCCGAAGTGCCAAAGAAACACGGGCCCTCTTACTACTAGAGGACCGCACCCCCCGCACATTCCAACTAAAGATCGGCCTATTCATCCCGGAGGAGGAGTGTCCAGCCCCACATGCCTACCCACCAGGCCATCAGCCCACTCCACAGAGCCATCATCTAGAGCCAGAGGATTAATCACACCAATGTGACCCACAACCGCTCTATGTGAGATTCCACTTCCAACACGTGTTGGAAGTCCCCCAGGCACCTCCATAGAGTCATGGGCCACACTAGTCCCTACCTCCAACTGGGCTGCTCCAGCCACCTCATGCTCAGCACATACTGCTACCGGGACATCCCCACCAGGATCACCAGCCCCTCCCACAGCCCTGTCCTCAGACCTAGCCACAACCAAATCATCTGAGCCCTCCCCTGAGCCACCACGTCCCCTAGCCCCGCCATCCAATGGGCGGCCAGCAGCAAGCCTGCCCCGGCCTCGTCCCACACCACCTCTCCCAACCACACCACCTCGTCCAACTCCACTCACTGAACCACGGAGTCCTTTGTCTGTTGCCTCAGGAACAGAGGAATTTCGGGCCCCTGCATAAGCACCCGCAACCCTACCACATCACAAGCACCAGCAGGATCATCAACATGGTCAGATGGTAGCACAATAGATGGAAACATCCGCCGGATCTCAGAGCCATTCAAAAGCTTCAATCGGAAGAGAAAATGCCAGGGACCACTACGCACTGGAAGAGAAGTGGGCACAGTCGCGCAAAGCAAAGTGAGCAACACGATCTTGGGGACTGCACAATAGAATGAGCCAAATATACACCCGTGCCATTAGCCATAGAAACCAAGAAATCAGGCACCATCGGATCGGAGGGAAGATCCTCGAATCCGAACCAACACGGATTTTAACCCGGTCCAAAGAACCGGGTGGACATTGCGGAGTATAATATCGATACAACACATAAGATTCACCCAAAGTATCCACCCCCGACTAACCAATTGCCGCACGGAAGACTCAGCCTCAACATGATTATGAAGAAATTATTTGGTAGGAATTTCGAGACCGATACACGGGCAAACCAATCCGCCTCGGATGTCCTAAGAAGCCAAGAGCTAAACCTCCTCGTGTCCAATATATAACCCGTGAAGTAGCCCAATACCGCAAATGAAACTAGATTCTCAATGGTCCGAACATGTCCGTATGATCAATATCTATCCATGGAGTCTCGGAAGAGCTGCACCGCAGTCAACAGAGTGATGATCCTCCACAAATTTCAGAGCCTCTTGAACACGGGCGGTCATTCCTACACCCGAGCCTTGCGCTTGATCCAATCGAAAACCCCGCCGAAAGTGATGCGAGCAACATTGTCATTGTTCACAAAGTCGGTGGGCCGACAGAGTTGGGGCCGCCTCGCATCCCGAGAGGTATCCGGGGCACCCCAGAGGCACATCAGCTACATGCACCCTAGAAGAGGGCGCATCACCAGCAAAGTGATCCCTTCCCAAGCCACGGGGGAAGAGGGCATCACTGCATCCGGTTCAAAGGGGCATGCTTGATGGGATCAAGACCGAGTCTCCAAAACACAATCATCGGGGTCTCGAATTATATTGAGAGGAAGAGCAATCCACATACCTCTCAACCGAAGGGGATTCCAAGAGCTCCCTCATCTCTGCCACTAATTGCATGCCACTTCCTACAGCCCGCGCCTCTTCATGCATGCCGAGACCCGCGCCCTTCCCCTTTACTGGAGGATTCTTCCTCCTCGCCATCTCCCTTGGCTTCAGCCCCAAGCCATGAGGCTCAAACGATCCCCCATCAGCCTGTCTGGCAGGAGCCATGACATCCGAACCAGTCCGGAAATCAGCTGTTTGTGGCAACAAACCACATGCAAAACAGCAAAAGCATTGTAAGTTAGGAAACTTTGATCGGCGGTATCTCTCTTATCTGGTGTCAGATTTCGGCGTGCTTAGGCTCGTTGAAAAGCTTGTTCCGAGCTCTTTCTGGAGTTGGTTTTTGCACAGATGCAGGACAGGTTTGTTTAATGGTTTGCCGATTCAAAATCCAGGATATACCGGTTTGATTCTATTTAGAGTAGTTTAGGAATCGGTGGATTGAAACCTCCTTGTTCAAATGAGTGGGTTCAAATCATTGCTTGCCATTGGCATTGGCACAACAGGTGTTTATTGTGGAGATCCAATTTTTCTTTACTCAAGGTTCTCCCTGTTTTCCATTTCTTAAAATATTGCACCATTGGTAAATATTGCACCATTTCTCAAAATATTGCACAATTAGAAGTGGCAGGGAGGTTTTTAATCGAAAATTCAATATGTAGCAAAATAACAGGGGGTTTCTTTTATATTTTTATACTTTTTTTCCTATGGTTTTTATATGATTTGGTGATGGTATTTGATAAGACATACTAATCGGTACATCTAGAGTGCACATACTATCACGTTATTTTTAATGACATTTTTCAATGGTTACAACTATGATTTCACTAAATATCCCTAAAAATATCCCTAATCGAACATGCACGCATCGAAAAAGGTTATTTTAGGGTTATTTGAGTTTTGGAGATTTCCGGGTCTTGTTGAGTCAAGGGCCACGAAAGCACGATCCAGGCAGCATCCTTTCAGATCTTGGTAAGGCAAGGGTTTAGTGAGGCAAGGGTTTGGAGCGACTTCGAAAGCAGGATTCAGCAACTTCAAGGTCTGTTCTTTAACTCTTTTTTCAATTCGCAGGGCCTTAGGTCTATTTTCCCTGGTTCCACGGTTCAGGTGCAGTTGGTGCACTAGGAAAGAAAATGGCAGACCTCATAGATCCGGCAACTTCAAGGTCTGCTCTTTAGCTCTTTTTGCCATCCGCAGGGCCTTAGCTCTATTTTTTCCTAGTTCCATGGTTCAGGTGCAGTTGGTGACTGGCACTAAGAAAGAAAATGGCAGACCTCATATCCGCGGGACCTCATGCCTGGCAACTAAGAAGAAAATGTATTAATGGGCCTTGGAAGGTCTGAAACCTCCAACACATTATCATGCAGAATTATATCCACCTGCTGGCAGTTTGAATCAGAACATTATTGATTGATTCCAAGTTTACACCACCAGAGAAGGTAATCAATTGGCTTCCCTGAATATTAACTCCAGGAGATAATCAGTTTAATGGATGCTCATATATTGCAGAAGCAAGAACGCCTCAGTTTCTGTTACCCACAATATTCTGCAGAGCAATTAAAAGGAAACTTTCGATCGAATATACAAGTAAGTTGGAGCTTCTACTAACGCTATCCTTACATTGCTTAATGTGCCAATCTTGTTTCCTCAGCTTTAGCTAACTTCGCAAACTTCCGCATAATTAACGGGCCCAAGAACACAATGAGTATGTCAACTCGTCACTCATTCTCGCCTTGAAAGATCTCTTATATAAAGTTCGAGAATCCCGCTTATAGTTCCATGAGAGATGCCTAGCCAACGCCACGCGAAAAGCCATAGACAAATGGGATAATGCAAAATTCCCGGATGGAAACGCGTTTCATTACAAGTTTGCAGAGTGGTAAGCTACTCGTAAATCTAAGCCCGTATTTTTTGCAAAATTTTACGTGCTTGAAGGCATGGTCATGCACTGAATTCCAAAACACTTGCTAACATGCAATTTTGGATTTTTGGATGAAGACATGGCATTATTGCCCTTTACATTATGTTGGATAATTGATATTATTGATACGAATCTCAGAATTTGGAGAATAAGGCATCTATGACATGGCACATAAGAAGTACGCAACTAAGCCTTCTATAAAGTTGCTTTTCCATGGAGCAGATTAATGCTTGGTTTGAATTGCACAAAGTCCAGGTGAATTCAAATTAAAATAGCTGACAAGTTATATCCATCCGTGTTTGTGGTATGCCTGCTCAATGTCATGCAGGAAAGCAGATATATCTTTTACCTAATATATCTTTTAACTAATAACGGCGATGTGGCTTTCATTACGGAGCGCACTAAATCTTAGGTGATGCCGGAGCTTTTCGGATATTGCACATTTTGCACATTGCTAGATGTTTGGATCACAAGCAACATTGCAATTTATGAGAATATAATACATTACTTCTTTATTGTGGAGAAAGTGTATCTTGCTTCTAGATGTTGCATTGCAAAAATAAATAGAGGTTTTATAGTTCTATACAAGATATGTTGCCATTTGTTTATTTTGCTAAGGGCTCCAACACCCCAATTTTTTTTTTTATTACAAAGAACCAACACATAACTATTATTAACATTAATTAACATAAAACTAACGATTTAGGCCCTTAAAGTTTATCTATCTGCTTTTGTTAGGGCCCGAAGGGCCCAAAATTTTTTTTAATATAACAATCAACACACAAATACCATTAACATTATTAACGCAAACCATTGCATTTAACACATTTAAATTAAAATCCCCCTTAAACCCCCTTTGGTTTGGGTGCATATTCACACGGGGGGTGACGTAGGGCAGCGAGAGCCCTTATAATTATGATTTGTACGTACAATATCAACACCATATAGTATATTGTCTTAAATCTTATAGTATTTTGCAAATCTTGTTATACAGTATAACAAATTTTGTACATCCATACCCCACAAACGAGGAACTTTGTGTACGGTTTAGATTAAGGAATAAGGGGTGAATATGCCTATCCGGCCTTCGATGTGGCATAAAATACAAATTATTTGCCACATCAATGGTCGGAAATGAAAGAAACTTATTGGTTTTCAATTAAAATGAATTATACATCAAATCTTATACAAACTTATTGACAGTTATACAAACTTATTGACAGTTATACACATCTTATACAAAACGCATCCACAGTTAATGGAAATTTCTCCATTTTAACCAGAAATTTTGGGGGAGGAATCCCGATTTCCGGTGCCTTTTTTGGCTCCCGATTTCGGGGTCTCCCGCGGAGGATTCGCTTAAGCGAATTTCCCAAATTCGCTTAAGCGATTTTCGAATTTGTGAAATTCGCTTAAGCGAATATCAAAAGGGGGAAGGTGAAATTCGCTTAAGCGAATTTGAGAAATCGTCGCCGGAAAATTCTGTCAGATTATGTCAGCCCCTGCGCAGGTGATTTTGAAAAAAAAAACGAAATTCGCTTAAGCGAATTTCGAATGTCAGATCTGGAAATACCGTCCTTTTGGCACTGTTGCACTTTCAGAATTTGAAAAAAAGGCATGGAAGCCTGAGAACCTCATACAAATGATGTTTATAAGCTGCCATCATGTCTCCAACTCGCCATCTGAATCTCTGCACCCAAAATGAACTCTGTTTCCCTTGTTCCAGTCTGCGCTGCCCTCTCTGTCTCCAAAACATCCGTCCCTTTTTTTCTCTTCCTCCTGCCTTCTTTTTCTCTTTTGATGTCTTCCTCCAGGGCGGCCTAATCCGAGCAAGAATCCCCCTGAAAAACTGCCTGAGGTGTGGCACATAAGGGCCAAGAATAGAAAGCCTGTTTTTGTCTTTATTTGTTCAACCCTTTTCTTGGCATTGCATCTGCTAATCCGGCACAAAACGCATGTCTGATGCATCCCTGAGGTCAGTTTTAGGGCTGGGATATGGTTTCGGCCAAGATCCGGCACAGATTAGCTGTAAAATACAAGTTTTTCTCTCTCTCCTGATCTGCGCAGTTGCTGCCTGAAGAACACAGGTCTTTGAAAACGGTGCACATGTCCGTGCGCCTCGGGCCGTGCGCCTCGGGCCGCGCGCAGGTGAAAATTCCGGTAGACACTTTTCAGGCAGACACTTTTCAGGCCAGAAATTCGCTTAAGCGAATTTCGGCCCCAAATTCGCTTAAGCGATTTTCGGGCGCCGAAGACCCCCAATTCGGGAGCCAAAAAAGACCCCGATTTCCAACCCTGGGCAAGGCGCCACCAGGCCAGTTTCTATTGGAAATCCCCTTCTCTTGGAAGTTCCCCTTCCAAATAAATGTTGCATTCTTGCACACAACCGGAAGTCGCAGGTTAAAAAAGTTTTTGTATTTTGCCTCACGTCCCGCCAGGGAAACTAGTCTGGCCATCCAACCACATCTACGGGCAAAATCCTACATGACGCGACTGGATTTTGCAGGCTGATGCCATACCAATTTACCTTCCACATCACAGGAAGCCGGCTCTGCACATGCATTCCACAACATCATGTCTCATGGGGGTGTGCAATTTTGCATAGGCCTATCTCGGTAAAATGGGACAACCCCATGAGCAAGAGCAAGTTCTGATTCTGAACCCGCTTGCCTTGAAGACTTATGTCATACAACTTCTCAAAATTTATGTAAGAAATACTTCATCGAAAATGAGCTTGAATACAAAAGGAACTAATGCCTCAAAGTGGACATCGATGAGCTTCGCAACAAAGCAAAACTGGTCATGCAGACTTACAGATCTGGCATCTTTCCTCCCATCATTTCTCACTCTACAGTGGAGAATAATAAATTTACAACTTATTTTCATATACAAACAGCATGTTATTGTTTCAATTAGGTCTTATCGGAATTCTCATCATTCCTTGATCTGAAATGCAAAATTTTAAACGGCTGCACCTGCCAGTTAACATATTTCTTACAAGCTTTACTAAGACAAAAGCTCATAGTTTAGAGCTGATACGTTGATTGGAGTCCTCCAAGACTACCATTACCTTCCCTACTGCATCTCTCTCATATAGTTTTGCAAATGCAAAATTTGCCTGTTCAAAAATTTGGTTTCAGACTCACATGCCAAAATTCAAAAAGAGTTTGTTTACTTTATTGTTAACACTAAGGGAATAAAAGTAAAGCATAGCATGAACAAGGTAACAAGGCACTTTCCAGTAAACCGCAAGCCGAATGATCTACAGGTCTTGGGCACATGTAGACTTCGGAGGTGAAAAACCAGAAGACTTAAATATTACTAGAACTCAGACAGAAGGAGCCAAGGGGTCAAACTGTTAGTAATTTTTCTGAATATACCAAATTTACTTGACGTGTTCCAGCTTATTTTGCTACATATTTATGTCTGGATAGCTATGTATTCGGCATCACGTTTTCACAAGATCAAACACAAAAAGGTAAAAGAAAGAATCAGCTTCATGATTGTTAGAGAACCAAATACAGGGAGTGCAAAGTGATTTAATGTCTCCAGCAGTCAGAAGTACAGAGAGTGGGAGACTAAATGCATTTGATAATGACGAATTCCACATTGACAGATATATCACGTGCAAACTGGATTAGGGTTCAATACTTGAAAGGGCTTAAGAATGTCAAACATCAGGTTTGTGCATGGGTAATCTTCACTCAGGCATCAATCATTAACAAGAGCTACTGATTCCAACAAAATAAAGTACAGAACATATCACAAATCACGCAACCACAATCCCGGGATTAAAGAAGCATTTACGCACCTGTGAAAGAGGGAACACATGTGATACGTGAACATCAAGGTATCCATTTGCCAGCCAGGCAAAAAGTTGCTTGAAAGACTTATCAATGACCTCTGGCTGTTGTCGCTTGTAACTTCCCCAGTATAATCCATGAACTGTCCAGTTCTGTTAGGATATCATAATGCTCAGACTTGGGACACAAGCATGATTAACCGAGAAAATTTAGTTAGCTGTAAGCTAGAGGCAAATCTAACCTTCACAAGAATAATATTTGCAGGTATGGTTGGAATCTCTCCAGTAGCGAAACCAATTATTAGAATCTTGGCTCCCCAATTTAAAAGCTTTAAAGCCTCCTTAGTAGGCTTGCCCCCAACAGGGTCATAAAGGACATCCACTCCTTTTAAATTTCTAGACTTCAAAAATGATTGTATAGGCTTGATGAGACTGCCAGAACTTGTATCAACAACAAAGTCTAAACCCATTGACCTGAGTAACTTGGTCTTTTCCTCCCCTCTGAATCCAAAAGTAACGTTACCATCTTGTCAATTCCCACATATTAAAGACAACTACAACTAAAAACTGCTTCGCTTCACCTTCAAAATAATTACACAAATCTCAATCGCCTATGATAAATCAAGAGAATTGCAACTGAAAAACTGCCTCCACTTCACCTGGCTGCAGCAATCACAACTGCCCCACAGAGTTTCCCTATCTGCACCGCTGCAAGGCCTACACCACCAGCGGCTCCCAGAACCAGCAAAACCTAGCATAGATCACGTAACACCTTCTCAACACATGATATGCTCCAGCTCAAGTAGCACTTACTTCCGTAAGTTCTAATTCGACGCATTCTTTTACAAGGAGCATGTATAGGATTGCTTTGTCTGATATTCAGACATGACCTATGGGACACAAGTTTTACCTGTCCTGGTTGCAGATCTGCTCGATGCACCAGTCCTAGGTGGGATGTACCAAAAGCAATTGGTATTCCTGCTGCAGCCACCATGTCACATGTTGGAGGAACAACATACCTGCCATAATTCAAAATGAGAGTGAAGAATAATTAACATTACTTGCAAAACTACGCTTCACTTTGCAAGACCCAAATTATCTGGTCAGTCTTTGACAGAACAGCTCTTAAATTTAGACACTAAAAAACCCCTAATGCAAACTTACACATTTTGATCTTCAGCAATGACCTCTTCTGCGTAGGCGCCAACATCTACTGATCCACAAACAAAGTCTCCGACCTTCACCTTTGTTACAAGCTTACCAACCTCAATGATCACTCCAGAAAAATCCCCACCAGGTATGAATGGCAGGGGAAGCTTTTCTTGGTACTTGCCCATCACTGCCAATCCTATTGCAAAATTAATACTTACTGCTTTCACCTTAATCCTCACATCATGTGCTGAAGAAAGGGCAGGCCGAGGCTCAGAATCTGAGACATAAAGAGGCGCAGAAGCATCGGACAGGGGAAGTGTTGGATCACCCAGACTCCTGCAAACGAGCGCCCTCATCTCTCCTACAGATTTTCCTGTGAAATGCCACCTATCTATAATTGGTTTTATAATCAATTGGGGCATTTTTCAATATATACGTGCTTTCAAGTTGGTTCTCCGTTTCGGTGTGTTTTTTCCTGAAATTGCCTAGCTCCACTATTTGAAAATCGCCCAGCAACACTATTACAATAAATAATGCTGACATTTGATCGTATCAAAATGGAGTTATAGATGCATTGCTTCTAAGGTTCATAGGGTTTTGACATGCCCGAGCGTAGGTTGCATTATTGGCCATAGGTGTCTAGTAATCCGCGGACAATAGTTAGAGGTTTAAGGTAACAAATGGAGATACTTTGGGAGATAGGAAAGGCTTAAGACTTCCAAATATTTTTTGGAAACAAAAAGGATTAAAAAATTGATTAGACAAAAATGATATCATTTCTATTGCCAACTAAAGATTTATGAGATGCATACAAAGGCTTAACTAATTGATCAAAAGTAAAAAAAGAGCATTTATGTGATGTACACGAAGGCATGATCTGAGCAAAAAAGAAGAGCATTCTAAACTTACAAGAAACTAGTAATGGTGCGGCGCTGCTTTTTTAGTCTTGGATTTATACAAAGATGAAGTGAGTGTTTTGGGGGTAAGGGACGAGGGTTCTCTATCATTGTTTTTTATATGGCTCCCTCTATATAGTTATCAAGTTGGACTCTCACTTTATAGCAAGGAGGAATACTCCATTTTATAAGACGATTGGGCTACCCTGAATTGTTTATTGAAACTGATATGGGCATTGTATGGTAGAAAATGTTGCTTCATTGTTGCATCCATCGTGTTACATATTGAATTTGCTAATGACGCCCATTAATATTTGACATAACTCAAGCGGTATAAGATATCCCTTTGAACCATGGAATAGCTGTCATAATACATGGCTATCATACACAGATGTCCATTGCACAAAAGATGGATATGCATCCTGCACAAAAGACATCTCTATTTATTTTTTTATTTAGAGAATACTACATATAGATGGATAGAGCCCATCCATTTCCAGATGGTGAAGAGTCATAACATGAGCATTGTGTAGCCACGTATCTTGAACAATGGTGAAATGTAAAAAATATTGTCAACCCTACATCAAGCCTGCAAGCCTATGGGAGCTACAGCAAAGGTCATCAACCCTACACTTTTCACTAACATTTGCAGTAACAACATTCATGAAAGATGAAGTTTGCATGGGGCAATGCAAAAAGTCAGTTATAATAGATGCATTTATTATTAAGAAAGTAATGGAAACTTAATGGACCCTCGTTGATATAATGTAACTTTCTAGAGTACAGAGTATAGAATTTTGTACAAAGTACAGAGTCAAGAGCGCACAACACAGCCAAGAGCAACTCTAAACAACTGCAACAAAAAAATGAAGCTAAATTTGGATTCCAAGCAAAGTTCTACTTCCTGAAATGTGTTTTATGCATGCATACTGATATGAAGCTTGTTTAAAAACCTATCAATAGTATAATTCTGCTTAAAGTCCGTTGCCTACCTTTTGTCAAGTTCTTGTATTTGCATACACCATTTTTGACTTCTACTTAGAAATGTGATTCATGTAAATCATATTTTTCCATTGTCTAATGCATAGAAAATTTCAGCCAGTGAAAAGGGTGCTGGCCTTGTATATTATATAAAGCCCAAACTCGTCTGATTTCAAGTCTTGAAGCTAGCACTAAACTTGCACTTCTATTTTCGAACATACCCATACATGTCACGAACTCAATAGAACTTTGGCTCTTCTTTCTATAGTCTATACAGTATGTAAGGATGCATGTTCCCTGAGGTCTGCATAATTAATGTACTCAATCCCTCGGTTCAACTAAATAACAATATGGCTATTCGTTTAGAAAGGAAGAAACTATTGGATGTGCTCATAACTATATACGTGACATTCGATGCCCATGACATGAAGTTCTTTAAAATCATCAAGCACTACCTCACAATGTGTGTTGACAACATGTTTGTAACATCTTGCACTGTCTCCTCTGAGTCTGCATAGCAAAGCTAGTTTAGATACATAAAAATAACTTTGATTTCTTAGTCTACCACATCTATACCAATATACTGGGAAATAGACTTACATCTTATACCTTCTCACTTCCATCACGAATAATAAGGCCTCAATTTGGATGCTTGTTGCATGGAGCTCTGCATTCTGGGCTATCCTTTAGCACAAAAGATTGCGCTGCATGCACACCAACAGAACTATTATTATCCCATCATGACCATGCATCTCAACTAAATTTGTGCAGTTAACTACTTCCTAGAATAATCACAACCAAATCAACATAATTGCATGTAACTGAAATTGTGCTTATTAAAATCAAGTTTAAACATCTGGGCTACAAATCAAAAGCAACATCACCCATCTTATAAGCTTTATTGACTTGCGGCTTGCAATTTCTAGAGAACACAACACACTTATAACCCTAAGAAGCTCAAGCACTTAATTCTTGAGGAAGCAAGCAAAGGAAAACGTACCAGGGCAATAAGGTTATGTCTTCAAAAGTTTCTGCAAGATCAATATTTAAAAGGGAGCGCAATTACAGATGGTTTTATTCTTAACTTAACTTCTTCTAGCCACGCTTATTGTTGTACTTGTTCACAACAGGACAAAAACCCCAAATGAATCCTGGATGCAAATATCTAAATAAGAATATTATTCTAAGAGAACCTTGGCACTGACCTTGTATGCTCAAGCTCAGCTGCAGGCTCACAAATAGACTAAGAAGCTAATATAGCTGGAGTTGAATGAGAAAATCCAGAGCAGAGATACCAATAAAAGAATAAAAGCAGCAAAAATGGAAGAATAGAACTAACGCAACGAATTAGGAAACTGAACACAAAACAACGGCAAAAAAAAAATCCACATCATGGGCTTCAACAATGGCAGCATGAGCTCATCATCTAGGGGGGTAATATAATAATTACCTCTATTGTTAAAAGATTGTGTTGTTCTGCTACATGTGGCAAATGGAAAGAACAAATAGTTGCCTGCTCGTCCTTCAAATAACATCACAAGTTTGCAAAGACATGCAGTCATAAATACCTCCATGACGGAGGATATTGTCTCTCTAATTCCTCCTTTGGAGTTCGGATCCCAGGCAAAACATGTAGGATCTGAAACATTAAGTTAGAGATTTACCATGTTTCTCACTACCATCGGCGGATACAGGTATCCATGCAACATTTTGAGTAGTTAGCGAGAGAGAGATCCTTCTGCGAAAGGAATTTACCTTCACATGCAAGAAAAAACAAATAGCATGAATATGTCTGCATCATTAATAATCTGATATGCTCTGCAAGCTGAAAGCACTAACCACATCCTTTGGAATATCATTTATGCTTTTGCAAATGCAACTAAGCTTGCAATATTCCCTACTACATTAATCTAGAACTCATCATAAGAACGATCTGCAGACACTAAGCTGGAACACGTAAGAATAGAGATATCTACCAAAGGTTTTAAAGTTATTGTGCTATTGGCTATGGGAGGGAGGGAGGGAGGGAGGGAGGGAGGGAGGGAGGGAGGGAGAGAGAAGAAGAAGAAGAAGAAGAAAGTGTATTAAATCTTTGGGAGGCCTAAAAGGCCTAAAAGACATCCCATATTTTAGATACAATCATAAAAGAGCAAATGAGTCTCAGAGTCCTCATCTTGCTCGTCACTCTCACTCAAAATATCTTCTTCTTCAAGAAGACTATTCAACCTTTTAAAACAAATCTCTCTAAGTTGTAAAAGATCCAAAGAAATAGGCACCAATTTTCTCCCCTTTCATGGAGAAGAAAGTTTGAAGATCCTCGAAGAATATCATGTTGAACCCGGCGAGCAAAGAAGCTTCACACCTAAGTAGCGTGTGTTCTTCGCCTTCTACTTGATCTTCACCACACACCTTACAATATCTTCCCACCGAGGAATTATATGTCCCCATCTACCCGCTTCCACACCCAAATGATGAGAACTAAGGAGGGAGGGAGGGAGGGAGGGAGGGAGGGAGGGAGGGAGGGAGGGAGGGAGAGAGAGAGAGAGAGAGAATAGAATAGTTATTGTGCTATTGGCTATGAGAGAGAGAGAGAGGGGAGGGGAGGGGGGAGAGAGAGAGAGAGAGAGAGAGAGAGAGAGAGAGAGAGAGAGAGAGAGAGAGAGAGAGAGAGAGAGAGAGAGAGAGAGAGAGAGAGAGAGAGAGAGAGAGAGAGAGAGATTAGTAAAATTTCTTAACATAGATGACATCTGAGTCGATGGTCCATGAATTGGAGGGAAAAAGAAGGGCAGGGCGGGAAGGTTTGCCCAATGCTAATATACTGTTGTGAGAAAAACGTCGAATGAGAAGAAACACGAAAAGACCGAATATATATCACTCGCCCGCTCACGAGAATCTCGATCCTATAGTGTGGATCGATCTCATTTTGTCGAACAAGGTTCCAAAGACAATTATATGATGTTGTAGCATCATTGATGCTTTTGTTGTCCTAATAGTACAGTAATAATGTTTGCAAAACCAAAGGTTGTAAAATGCTAATTAAACCTAAAATTGTTGTCACTTTAAAACATAAATGCCATTTTAAAACTGTAATCCAGTAAATAAAAGAGGGAAGAATAACTTTTATGACATTAGAGCCTCTTTTTCTGACTTTGACGTTGAGACTGGTTATATGCACAACCTATGTGTTCATGTTTTCTGTATTTATAGTCTAATGGGCCAAGTAGAAAAGATTACCCACTATTTTTTTTTTCACTCGAGAATTCTAGCACAACATAATCTCGAGTTTGGGACTATATATGTTTTAAAGCATGATCCTGGTCCATTTAAGCTTCCAATACGTATGGCTTGCTACCATCAGCTTCACATAGCTTTTGTTATTAATAATCTCATTTAAAAGCAGTGCAAACTCGTTTAAAGCTTCCTGCAAGTAGATCAAACACATCAAAACAAGTCTTGAAGTCGTATTTAATTAAATTGGGACTCATTCCATTCCCATTTTTTTTCGGAACCCTGTTAATTTACACAAAAAGGAGCACCCCGACCCGAAAACTATCCTTAATTCGAATTTTTGTCTGTAAGTGTGCATCCAAGCTTTCTTCCAGTTTTCTCGGATAGCCAGTCGAGAACAAGAACAATGCAACTCAAACAAAGGAAATTCATTAAAGATTGAAACCAAAGTTCTAGTTGAAAAAGAATTTTTATTAATAAATTGAATAGGTACAATGTATTTTACATCGGACGCAGAGACCATGGCGGTCTTGCTGTCACTACAGTTACATCATCGTGGTAGGTGGTCCACCTTAGGGGATTAACTTGCGGCGCTTCTTCATGCCGTCTGTAAGCCTTGGGGGCAACCTGAAGAGTGTGGAATGCCTCATGAGGAGGTGCCTCTGGAGCCACCGGCTGACCTGTCCACCCGACTTCTCCACTCTCCTCCCGCAGCTTTTCATCAAATATGCTCCTTCCCCAACCTCCGTGGATGTTATGCAATGCTTGCAAGATGCTTTGAGCTTTCTGGACTGTCTCTAATTTCTTCTCCTCTTCTTTATCCCGAGCGTGTGCATGGCGTCTGCATTCACGAGCAACCTTATCCCAAAGGCCGGGCAAGAGTGTAGCATGAGCGGGATCTGTGCCAGAACGGAATCTCTGCCGCCTTGAGCGGGATCTGTGCCGCCTGGAGCGGTCTCTGTGATGCCTAAACGGTATCTGTGCTGCTGCCGGATCTGACAATTACGGTATCATTAGTCAAAACAAAGAAAAGAATGGTGAATTCAAAATACAATGGAGAATATTCATTCCATATAACTGCATCCATTCACGTGGCAAGTAGTGTCTTTCTCGACTCGGGAGTCGAGAAAGGCCCAGAAAAGTCAAAGTACAACTATTCTCATTAGAATATGGTTGCATCCAATCACAGACGGAAACATACAAATGGTTTCGTCAACGAGACAAGCAGTGCCTTTCTCGAGTCGAGAAAGGCCCAGGAAACCCAATGTACAACCATTATCATTATAGATTATTAAAAGCATCCAGTCACACAAACAAACATACGAATGGTTTCATCAACAGGACAAGCACGCCTTTCTCGGCTCGCGAGTCGAGAAAGCCAGCGAAAACTCAATGTTAGGATCTGGTCTCGCGCTGGTCTCTGGATCGACCTCCTTGAGGCTCGGATAGTTCCTAATCACATCGGCCACAAGAATGGCAAACAGGGATTCCGCCAAGACAGGAACTAGACTGAAAGACAACCACCTATCCGTCTCATACTCTTCTGGTCGATAACTCTTAGCAATGATTGTATTTTGCGAGTTATGATAGCACTTGTAGGCGGAGTCATCTATGATCAGCGTGTTGTGTTTGCCATAGTCCGGGAATTGTTCATAAACCCTGTCCAGCCTTTTCACCATAATAGGCTTCCCCTTTGTGATGGCTGGATCGAGGTCTGACACATGCTCGACCCTTTCGTTTCCCCAAACAAACTTGAACTTCAAAACTGGAAGGCCGATAACACCAAGGACATTGACAATATTTTTCTTTGCCATACAAGACCATATGGCCACTTCGAATCCCCGTCCCAGGCACCATTCAACAATTTCCTTTGCTCTAGGCCTCGGATACACGATTTTATGGTCCATTTTCGTCGGGATCTGCGAGGTCTTAAGCTCAGGGACGTCTTTATCGTGGTATACTGCAGCTAATACTGCATTGACGTCAAATATTATAAGCTTGGTGGGACCATCTGGATCCCAGTTGGAGTTTGGCTCTGACCAGATTTCCCCTTGATCGGGATCCATATGCGGGATCATTATTTTTTCAGGTCCTTTCTTGCTGCCCGCAGTGTCTTGCTCTTGATTGTCTTTGTTGAATGCAGTGTCCTCCTCGTGATGTGAACCGCCACTAGATATTGTCAAAGATCCAGAGTCGTTGACTTCGATGTCCCTGAAATGATGAGAGACGTCAGATAGGAAACTGGTTTTCTCGACTCACGAGTCGAGAATGGAAAAAGTTAAAAGTCCGGAAAGGTTTCTCGACTCGTGAGTCGAGAAACACCGAGAGAGCAAAGTGAACTCACCTCAATCTTAGATTCTCAAGAATTTGATTCGCAGCATTCACGTCTAAACCTTCGACATTCTCTTCTCCGTCATGTTTCTCTCCCGGCCGCCGTTTGTCTTCGCCATCATCGCCCTTCGCTTCCATTTGTCTTCCTCCCTTTGAAATGCTCATGAAGCGCATCCGTGTATGACCGAATGGTTTCAACCATGTCCTTATTTCCAACCACGGATATAGGTTTCATTCCATACAAAGATAGCCCCCGAGAGAACAGGCCATTCATGTACCACTCGCATACAATTTGATCTTCCTCACCAAGCCGGGTTATGAAGTACTTGATAACTCTTGGCCGGATAAGAATTCTATGTATTGGACCTATCGCACCATCATTGCTGACTTTGTCCATCGATGGCACATCCTCCATAACTGCCGCCCTTCCGTGGTTCCATCCGCTCTTGAGAAATCATGAACTTGTCGAGATAATGATGTTCGCTAGACCACCACTTGTCCAGTCTCACACCGATCTTGAAACCAAAACCAAAACTATATTGGCAAAGCTTGGTGCCTTCGGCAAGCCAAGTCTACACTCATGTTCAAGTTCGTGATATGGAGTACAAGATCTTGTTGGTGAAGTTAATATCACCGCCCATTGGGAGACAAAGAGCTTGTCCGATTGCCCGCATGCAAAAGACAAGGAAACCGAAAGTATCCAGCTCGGTCATGTCCGCATACACGCCTTGTACCACCGCTTCTATGTCGACTTTGTCATAAAAAAGGGTGGGGTCTTCGATCATATTGATGGCAAATAGTGCCACGCCCCAAAAGGCCTGCACCACCAAATCCCTTGTGTCCCAAGGTTACCAGGAATGGAGGGGAGCTATCATCGGTCTTAAATGGACCACCCCGAATCCAAGCTTCCTCTTCAGAATTGCCATAGCACATTCAGGGAAGGGAAGGGTTTTGACGTTACGCTTTAGCTTGGTGTTGATGTAGGGTTGACATAGACGGCCTTCATGTCTTCCTCATCAAGGGCAGCCTTTTCCTTGTAATAATCAAAGTCATGGTATTCATTGGAAGCAACATTGCAGAACTCCGTGATGCCTTCTTCCAACGCACGCCATCTCTTTAGGACTGTGGCATAATCCTTTGCGTCCTGCATTTTTGAGCTTCTACTTTTCCTTAGCAGGATTTTTCCATCCAGGATTCTGCCCTGTAGATCAAGCGTTCCCTTGTCGGTCAGGCCCTGTATCCTTTTCATAAATTGCCTGTCGAATACTCCGGCCTGCATGGGAATTCTCCATTGCTGTCCTTCAGCTTGCCTCTTGTCCATTGAGCCCATATCTCAGTCCATTTCTCCCAGCCGCCTCAGTGCTAAGAATGAGGTCATATTGGTCTGAGAGAGATTCCCTGCCCTTTCTTGGTGTTCTCTTCTTCTTGTCCTCTTCATCCTCTCCCTCATCATCTTCCTGGCCTTCCAGCAGAACATATCTGCAGAGTTTCTCAAAGGTCTTCCACTTATCCGAGGGAGCCCTGTTTCCTTTAGGATGCTGAGGACAACCCAATGCTTTCCACTGTTGCCGAGCATGTATGATCTGGTCAGGATACGGGCTGCATTCAGTAAATGTCCCAATGTTAGAGCATGAAAGTATCTACTAACACCCGAAGTAAACACTAAATAGGATGATGCAGGGGGTTTCGCGACTCGCGAGTCGAGAATACCCACAGGAAAGAAGAAAACATAGGAGAGTCCATGCCAGAGAGAAAGCATCGCGCATTCCCAAATCTTTGCTTTCACGCCTCTTCGAACGATGCAACTTAGGATATAAACTAAGTTTATTGCCCTCAAGAGGCGGGGGGAAAGAAAGATTGGGAAGGCTCGATGCTTTTGCTCCCTCAACCATTAATCTCCAATGTTCTCTCAGATTATCACAGGGTTTCACCCTCTGAGTCGAGAAAGTGAGAGGAGCACAAGTAAGGAGAAGATTCAAGGGACTTTCTCGACCATGAGTCGAGAATACCCTCGAGGAGAGAAGAACATAGTACGAGAGTGAAAGCTAGAGTGAAAGCACAGCTCATTCCCAAATCCTTCCTTGCCGCGCCTCTTCGAACGATGCAACTTAGAATAGAAACTAAGCGACATTGCCCGAAGAGGCGGGGGAAGAAAGGATGGGAAGGCTCGATGCTTTCACTCGTCGACATTAATCTCGAATGTTCTTTACCCGGGGTTTCTCGACTTCAAATCGAGAAAGTCCCTTGAATGTTTAATTTTCTTTTACTTCTTCGGTTTTCTCGACTCGCTGAAGTCGAGAAAGCCGCATCCTTTGATTTTCTGTGTTCCCCTGGCTTTCTCGACTCGCGAGTCGAGAAACCCCAGTGAAAATTGGGAAATGTTAGGATGCTAGGGCTTTCTCGACTCGCGAATCGAGAAACCAAATCGAGACGCTTATTTACCTTATGTAGCCGGCACTTCGCCGCTATTGTGTTCGGGTAGCGGTGGCTAATCGCCGCTCCTCGGTTCATCTCCATCTCCGCCGAAAAGAACTCGCACTCTCGCTTGGCATATCTATCCTTGACCCTTTATGGCACCTCCTTCTCCGCTCGCAATACTTGCGGCGCCCCCTCAATCGAATGCTGGCCGTCTACAACCCAGAACCGGACGTCTTTTCCCTTCAGGTCCTTCTCAGACTTCCAGCTGAACAACTCACCGGTCGATCTGCTGAAAGGTATGACATCCACAAGCATTGGATCTGCAACAGGATGTCGCACCATCAGGTTCAGAATCTCCAGCATGTGTGCTGGATTAAATTCCCTGTTGTTGAACAAGACGGCATCTCCCGTGCAAACCTTCAGGCGTCTGATGTCCAACAGCAGCTTGTGTGATATTCCCAATGGATAATACTGAGCCAACCGCTCCATTTTCTGTGCCCCTCTCTGTGAAATCCTGATCTGCTCATCTGGATCCATTAATGGGGAGTCGACCATATCTTCGTCTGCTTCATCATCTGATTCCTCCCGTGTGGTGTCATCTGCTCCATCTGGATTCCTGTTCAGAGCTCCCCGTGTTGAAGAGTTTTTCCCTCACTCTGGAAATCTCCATTCCAAGCTCCCTGGATGTTAGGGTTCCGGCTTCCTTCATCCCTTCCAGATCCTTCCACCCAAGGTTCTGACAATTTAAAGGCGCCGGCCTTTTGTCGGTGCCCTTCGACTTGCTCATTGAAGAGTGAGAATAATTTGATACTGATAATTTCTTCGTGTGGTAGAACTTACCCTTCTGGCAGTCTTCCACATACAATGTTAGATGCTTCGAGTCTGGCGCAGAGACGGAGATCACAACACCGACCTTCTTGTGCTTGTCCCCGGAGCTCTTCTTATCCCTTTGGTGGAGAAACAGATCTTTCTCCTTCCCACTTGTTGATACCTCGACATACCACCAAGAATCTGCCGGTGTGTCAAGAAGCTCTGTCTCCAATCCCTCGATGACGAAGAACGGAGTTCGGGCAGTGATCACTAGCGACTCCGCGGTGAATGCTGCAAGACCAAGGGATGGATCGATGGCGTATTCGACCAAAGAAAAACCTCGAGCTCACCCGAGCGCCTGGACGTTTTCTCTTTTTGCCGCTAGAACCGGCATATCTCGCTCCGGCCTCGCTTCTTGGTCGGAGTCGTCATGTCTCCGTATGCCCCGTGATCTTCTTCCCTTTCGAACTCCCTCAGAAATTAAGCCTCTTCCGCGCCTTGGAGGTTTTAGGACTGCACGTAAAAAAGGTCGGGCGTGTTCTTAAATTTGAATTTAAGGACATACATTCATTTGAGAAAAAAAGCAGGCTAAGGGTACAGCACGGTCGGCTTTAACCCGCCCAAACACCATTTCGAAATTGAATCACATCCAGGGACTTAGTGAGCGCAGCGTAGCTTATCTTCACAGCAGCATTGGCGACTTTGAGTTGGGAGGCGAGCATCGACTGTAAGCGACTTCCGGAATGGCGCCACGACGCGGTAGGCTCCACACAGCGCCTTGCTCTGTGTCTTTTTTCTAACCGCGCGTCTTATTGCAAGTAGTTGATTTGATCGATGAGCACGGAGCTAAGGTAGCAAGCGGAGAAGAGCTGCCACACACGGGAACTCTACACCGCAAATGCTTTGAAGGGGATACACGAGAATCGCATTGATACAAGTATTAGATGCTAATGCACTCTTGATGAGACCGGCGTAAGAAGCAAAGACTCTCGGAGAGGTGCGGGGTCGTGGATACAATGGGCCCAAGGAATTATCACTAGCGAAGAGGTGAGTTTCAGAGATGCCTGTGTTATTTGTGTGTAGAACATGCCATCTGTGTTTAGATCATGGAACTGCTCATAAGCTCGACGGATTTATTGTTTCCTTGTCGAGCATTTCTCAGCTTCGAGAGATGAATTACTCGCTGAGTTGAGAGATGCTCGGCACGGAAACAATGGATCGGGGGTAAACGTGAAACGCCTCCGTGTTCGTCATGGAATGTTCTAAGCGGAACTAGCTAAACGCTTTTAGGTGTATTTTTTCTTGGAATGTTTTCCCTTCAGTTTAGAAGCATAGGGCTCCATCCAGTGCGAGTATCTGTTAGGCGTACTAGTTGGGTATAGATCAGGCTAGGTCTAAGGCCCTGGAGATGCGGTTCAAATGCATCCTCCTGTGGTTAGTCGGAGAGGCCTCCACCCAGTCGGAACCACTCCTCTTCGCAATATTCGAGGAAGATGGTACGAAGGAGAGTGGCTCAGACAGGCTAGAGGCACTTGGGACTAAAAACAGGAGAATACAATCACCGTTGGGTTGTTTCTGAGTCTAGTGGGTCTTCTCGGCTCATGAGTCGAGAAAAAGAGCCAGCGAAAGTCCTGGTAATACTCCTGGACTACTGGTGAAAGGCATTCTCGACTCGCGAGTCGAGTATGCAGACAACATTTCCTTGTGGTTAGTTGTAGAGGCCTGTGCTTAGACCCAAAGGCCTGCAGACAGTCAGGGCCACTTCCCTTCGCAATATTCGAGCAAGATAGTTCGAAGGAGAGTGGCTCAGACTGTCTGCAGGCACCTGGAGAATGCACGGGAGCGGGCATTGCTATGTGTGAGGCCAGCGGGTCCTCTCGACAGGATAGAGGCATTCTCGACTCGCGAGCCGAGAATGCAGACATCAAGCTCTGTGGTTTCCCTGTGGTTAGTTGTAGAGGCCTCCACCCAGTCCGAGCCCCTCCCCTTCGCAATATTCGACGAAGATGGTTCGAAGGAGAGTGGCTCTGACTGGGTAGAGGCCACTGCGACCATACACAGGAGAATTGGCTGGCTAAGGGATTCTCGACTTGCGAGTCGAGAATGCAAGTGTTGGCTTCCTGTCTGCATTCTCGACTCGCAAGTCGAGAATGCCTTAGCCATCGAGAACTCCAGATAGTACACATGGAGTGCTGGCTGGTTAAGGCATTCTCGACTCGCGAGCCGAGAATGCAGACAGCAAGCTCTGTGGTTTCCCTGTGGTTAGTTGTAGAGGCCTCCACCCAGTCCGAGCCCATCCCCTTCGCAATATTCGATGAAGATGGTTCGAAGGAGACGATCTCTGACTGGGTAGAGGCCACTGCGACCATACACAGGAGAATTGGCTGGCTAAGGGATTCTCGACTTACGAGTCGAGAATGCAAGTGTTGGCTTCCTGTCTGCATTCTCGACTCGCAAGTCGAGAATGCCTTACCCATCGAGAACTCCAGATAGTACAGATGGAGTGCTGGCTGGTTAAGGCATTCTCGACTCACCTGGCTGGTTAAGGCATTCTCGACTCGTGAGTCGAGAATGCAGACAGAGAGCCAAATAAATACCCCTGTGGTTCAACCCCAGGCTTGCAGACAGTCAAAGCCACTTCCCTTCGCAATATCCGAGCAAGATAGTTTGAAGGAGAGTGTCTAAGACTATCTGCAGGCACCTGTAGAATGCACTAGAGCTGGCACTGGTGTGTGTGAGATTAGCGGGTGTTCTCGACAGGTTAGAGGCATTGGCTAGGTATGACATTCTCCACTCGCGAGTCGAGAATGCAAGAATGGCTGCAGAAGACTTTCTTTGGCTAGAAAGGAGTTGGGTAAGTGTGTGCATTCTCGACTGGCGAGTCAGGAATCCCTCAACCAGCCAACAATCCAGAGTGTACACTCCCTGTTCTCGCCTCGCGAGTCGAGACATTCTCGACTCGCGAGTCGAGAATAAGGCCTGTACTTTCTGGATTGTTGGCAAGCTGAGGGATTCCCGACTCGCCAGTCGAGAAAGCGGGTTCCCTTCTGCACCTCTCCTGCAAAGGAGGATATGCTGTGAGTGAAATTTTCAATCTGTAAGGCAATTCCTATTTTAAGTTTCTGTAAAACAATTTCATGCATAGTTATGTTCTTTTATGAATTATAGACAGTTTTGCACTTTCTTTTCTGAATGGTTTATGGTGATGTTCTCTTACTGTTATCCAATACTTTTCTTCCTATCTCTCAGGATTCCTAAGTCGGGTGCTTGCCACTACTATTAGCATCTAAGAACACTGATGCCTGTACAAGGTATTCAAGTAAACAATAACTAAACACAAGAAAGCACAAACAGAAAGCAAATCAAAAGGAAAGCAGTGAACCAGCTTTGAAACAGCAGACAAATGAGAAAATATTAAGAAAAAAAAATACCTGGGAGATAAGTTGGATGAGGAGGAAGCTGCAGAGTTCGATGCCATTTTGCTACAGGCGAGAGTAAGGATTTGTCGGGCTGGAAAATGTATCAGGGTATATGAAGAGGCTCTAAAAAAATAATAGGAGCAGCACAGTAGTAAAGGAATTGCAAAAAACTATAAACAAGCAGTATAAGAATATAAAAACTTATAGAAAAGGGTTCTCACTTTCTTCTTAGAACAAGGTTGCAAATTAAACGGGAGTGTTGCAGCACTCCCGTTTCAAAGATTCCTTTAAAAAAAGCACGTCATTTTAAAAAATGGCCTTTTTTAAGAGAGGTTGAAAGTTTGAGGAGTATCAGGTTTTTTTTGGGCCTATTTTTGGGGTATTTTGTGGACACGACTTTGGTTTTTTGGAGTGAAGCACGTGGAAATAGCAAAAGTGAGACTTGAGTACAAAATTATTTGTAGGTGGATGTACAAAAAGCACAAATTTAGAAAAAATAACAATAATAATTTCTTTACTATTTTTGTGTTACATCAAAAATGGTAATCAATAATAAATATCAGTGGCTTAACCATAGCATAAGGTCTGTCAAAGATCTAAATTGTAGTCTTCTTCATTTTTCTTCTTGCTCTACTTGGTCCATTTGCTATCTTTTCACCTTTTTCTGGTGACTTAGGCTTCGCAGTGTCAAGTAGTTGATTCTGGTAAGGCAGCAAGAGCTACTTCTTTCAGCTCTGCAAAAGTAGCTTCGTCATCCAAGGAGCTTGTGAAGGGAGCTGTATTTCCGAAGATGTCATCTTAGCAAAATCAGAATTAGACTTTGCCCCCAACTCCTGATTCTCATCTGGTAGAGTTGGTAAAGCAGAAAGCCTCATTTTGATGAAACTGACAGCCTCCTTATCAATATCAATGGCAACACAGTTACGGCCCTTCTTAAGTGCGCAAGCAATAGTTGTACCAGAGCCAGAAAATGCGTCGAGCACCCAATCTCCTGGACGTGAGAACAAACATGTCCAGAAGATGGTTAATCAACTGCGGGTTTCGATAGTGATTCACTATTCTTCCCTGTGCACTAGGGTCCTGCAGCCTTCGCAAAAACCGCCGGAAACTCCAACACGCTCGAAAAGTTCGCACGCGCTGCGTGTTGAAGTGTTCCATTGTACGCTTTCCATCAAAACTCCAGATGTTTAATGGAGATATTCGACCTTACTCAATGTGTCTAGAGCCTCCGCCATGGTAATTTATGTTTGTTTTGTACCTTAAGAACAAAAACATAAGAGAGGGTTTAAGTACAAGAGAAAAGAAACGTATTCGAATAGAAACTCCTAACGATTCCGAATAGAAACGCGTTTTCGAATAATTGCTTACCAAACCATGTTTTCATAACCAAAATTGTGGGGGAACCAAAATGAGTCTTGAAATTGGCTTCCACAAGGCCGGCCGCATGCTCGAAAGTGAAATACAACCAACCTCCAATGTTTTGCCGTGGTAATCTTCTTTATGCCGTCGGCGAATGCATTAAACTCGAGTTCTTAAAAGGCTGGTCGTCAGAAGGGCCGTCTTTGAGCTTGAACTGTAAGGAAGGTCAGCTACTACCAACGTAAAATCTTGGGGCTTTATTGTTTCGGCCAGTTTGGTGCAGTCACCGTGTACTATACAGAACATGTTGTTTTGATCAAACATTGTAAAGCGTTCGTACTCGGAGGGCTCATTGTCCAAAACACGCCTGTCCGCAAGCGTCCTCTCCTCACGCCACCGTCCCGACAAGATGCATGAAGCCCTCCCAAGCAGTCCTTATTTTTCTTTTTACTCTGCAAAACAATCGTCTTTGTAACACAAGTAACCCAAAAACAAGAAACTCTTGAACTTACCCAGCCTTCAAAATTAGGAGCGTATTGTACTATCCTTTCGTCCGAGGTTGCGATGGGGTAAAGTTCTTTACATCTGTCCCAGCTGTCAACGTTAAGTTGTTTCATCAAGCATGTTTGACATGTGATGACATTTTTTTGGCCGTAAAACAAAACCACATTAGAAAAACGTTAAATTAGGGCGAAAACATGGAAAAGAAACATCTCGACAGGAAGTACGGTTTACTGGAACACGCATCTCAAATTTTGTAAACAAAGGGTATTCGAGAATACGCTGTGGCCGAGGCATGCAAGCCAAAGTGTATTCCAGAATACACTTTGGTTGACCCTTCGAAGCTAAAGTGTATTCCGGAATACACTTTAACTAACAATCCAAGGCCAAAGTGTATTCCGGAATACATTTTGGTTGCCTCCTTGAAGCTAAAGTGTATTCCGGAATACATTTTGGCTAACACTCCGAAGCCAAAGTGTATTCCGGAATACACTTTGTTTTACAAATTAAGACGTAGTGCATTCTGGAATACACTACGGCCAAACTAACAAAAACGGGAAAGAATGTTTTGTAGTTCTTACTTGTGCAGCTCTTTTGACATTTCTTCAAGCGTGAATTCTTTGTCCACAACCTTCTGCAGAAGCCTTTCGAGTATGTCGAGGTCTGTAAAGCCCTGCATTTCTCTCCACACAGTTATGGTCATTTCCTTTTTAGGGACGTCAGAACCCTCTTCTCGGCGACCTTTCCTTTACTTTTCAGTTCACCACGTTCAAACATGCTAAATATTTCGTTTTGCAGGTCCCATATCTGCGCAGTAACAAGCAATGTCAGTGGGATGGTTGCAGGGGTATTCCAGAATACAAAAGAAACTTACTCTGCCGTCTCTGAAGGCTAATTGAAACCAGTTGTCATGTGGTATGAGAGACTGCCTTTTGTTAGCCTCGTCATATTTGAGGCAGCACTCCATAGCACACGCTTCCTTTAGTTCTAGAGATTTTGCTGGTTTCTTCAATTCTTCTCCATATTTTTCTTTGAATATAATATACTCCCTATGCATGAACCTGATTTTGTCCACGGCTCATTTTAAGCTTGTACTTTCGTTGTCGACATTATGCGTGTTGGCAACGATCTTCGCTTCTTCATCTGTCGGTAGTCGATGTAAATGTATGAAGCAGAGCACGTAAAATATCTCGGGTTCTTTTTCTCCTTGTACAACTGCCTTCTTGCTTTAAAACTGTGGTTACCCCCTAGGACGTAGTGCATGTAAGTATCTGCATTTTCCCTGTCATAGTCCTTGGGGTCCATGCATTGGGATCACATCAACAAGAACGACAATTGAGCAACGTGGGCATTGGGATTGCTCCTTATTCTATCTTTCGGGTTTCTTAAGTGGTCGGCATAGATTTTTCGAACTCAAGGGGCGCCACCACTTCATTCTTTGGTGGCAACCTCATGGATGTTACTGGCAAGTATATTACCCCTTGAACATACTTGTTAAGATTTATTTGTTCCATTCTCTCTGAGGTCTTGTCCACCTTCTTTTCTTTAATGGCCACCCCAGGAGCCTTGCCCTTTCCCTTCTTCGTTTTTGGTTGTTCCTCCGCGATTTCAGCAACCACAAGCTCCTTTACCTTCCGCTTCTTTGGTTCTTTAGCAGCTATCGTTTCCCTTGGCCTGCTAAGTTTTTTTGGCTGCACAGTGATGTCTTCCTCGTCTTGTTCCTCAGAACCTCTATCTGATGACCTCCCTGAAGAACTAGGAGAAAGTGGTGATTGTGACCTTTCTCCATCCGGGATTGCTCGGACTCACCGGACAGAAAGTCCTCGCCAGGTCTTTGGAAAAACCTCGCCTAATTAATGAACACAGGCTTCGTTTTAGCCGTTAGTGTGAAAAAAATTTGTACAGTGCCGGTGGTTGCACACTGACAATTTTAAAGAATGCGACGTCCACAACAATAAAGCCTTGGGAGGTCTTGAAGGAAAGCCTCCCCACCTGACCTCCTTGTCCGGCAACCTCAGAGACATCTTTTATTGTCCCAAGGTTAACAAACTCGGAGTCGGCGTACCTTTTGTTACCAGCACTTTTACAGACGTACAGAAACGTCAGTGTGCTGTATTTTCCATCTGCATCCCTGGTCACGAACCACTGCATTTGAAAATTCTCGTAAATAGCGGGGGCATCTGTGTCAGCGGTGTGCTTCTGAGGGTGTGGACGCTTAGGCTTGTGAGATTTCTTTGAAGCCCTCTTGCTTCCTTCTTCCCTGCCACTGAAACGTTGAAAACTACCTTGTCAAGACAGAAATTCAAACAAAAGTTGTATTCCAGAATAACATTTACTAAACTTGTGCCCAGAAGGCCAAGAAAAGACAGGAAAACAAGCTAAAATATTGTCACTCTAAGTCATTTTTTTGTGCCTTATTTGGACTCGAAAGTGTTATTTTTAACCTAAAAAGTGGTATGTTGCAGCTAAAAAGTGTGTTATCTTAGTGCAAAAAAGCAAGCGCTCTAAAAATTACAAGCACAATGTATTCTGGAATACACTTTGCTTACTGGCCAAGTGCAAAGTGTATTCCGGAATACACTTTGCTCTTTGCCAGTGAGCAAAGTGTATTCCGGAATACACTTTGCTCTTCGCCCGAAGGGCAAAGTGTATTCCGGAATACACTTTGCACTTGGCCAGTAAGCAAAGTGTATTCCAGAATACACTTTGCTCTTTGCCAGATGGGCAAAGTGTATTCTGGAATACACTTTGGCCTACAGAAGCAAATCAGAGAACAAAAGAAAGACGTACTATGTACTTTACATGCTTACCTGTCCATTCTTTTCGCTATGTAAATCGGAATACAGCAAATGTATATTGAACGGAAGGCGCTCGGGCTGGCGACTAAATCTCTGAAAGCGGAATACGCAACTGAGGCGCTCGAATTGTCCTTTTTAAAGGTAGGCCACTGTCAGTTGTCTTTTTCTATGTGATGCGGAATACGTCTTGTCCAAACACTCTGGATAAGTGTATTCTGGAATAGCATCTTTGCACACACACGGCAAACGCTGCACAAAAAATACTATTCCAGAATAGCAATTGTATTCTCGAATATCATTAGTCCAATCGACTTGTGAGTTAGTAACAAGCCCACCATTTTTTGCAGTTGTTTGACATGGTTAACCGCTTCGTGAACAAACTTCCACCACCATTTGTTTGCCCAAGTACCTCTACTTCAGATGGAACACAAGACGGAGATGCTTCTTCAACACCTACCTCGACAAGGTCTTTGTTGCTTCTCGAAGACACTCCGAGTCCAGTAACTAGTAGACTGCCACCACCTTTCCAGCCCTCTCCAAGTCCAGTAGGAAACCGGCTGCCATCACCTTTCCAACCCTCACCTGTTGCACGTAGCAATCTTCCACCACCATTTGTACCATCCCCCGACACTACAATGGCTCGACCTCAAAGAATTTTTCGAACGGACTACCTCCGCCGCTTTGTTGTTTCTCCATCTTCACTTACACATGCCAAGAATACAAAGACGCTCAAGATCGCGAGATTCTCCATCGTTTCTCCCATCACGATTTCACTACAAATGAAGACGACCCTGCAGCATCTACTCCTCTTCACACAAACGTGGTGACACATGGGTTTGCAGAATTTCAGTCTGCTATAAGAGATATGTTTGATCGAACTCCCTGTGAAGACGCTACAACAACTTTCGCTGGCACATCATATGCTGGCCCATCTCCTTCATTCAACACTGCACCTCCGCCTTATCCGCATTACGACTTCCGTGGTTTGTTCTCCTCTACAAGCACACCACTAAGAGCGAGGAGGTCACCCCCGTAGTAGAACTCTCTTGAGAAGATGAAGACACCAACGGTGCAACGAGATTACACGTTCTAGCAGCCACCCACCAAGAAATTCAAGGTGGATTATAGTTTGAGAGCATGCTCCTCTGTAAGAAGAAGAAACCTTATGGACGAGCATAAAATGAGAAGACTTTTAAGAAGTAAATGCTGCTCATTGGGTTGTATCAACAAATTTAACATGTCTAAATTACGAGCAATTAGAGACAACTACAGTTCAATGACATTGGCTGACCCGCAATGCCTACTTGGCCTATCATGTAAGGCCAGACCCAACACCTTCTTGCACTATATTAACCGTCAAGAAGTTTGCCGAAATGCTTTATGGTTGTCCACCGCTTAGGGTCCACCGAATGTCTAGAATACACAAAAGATCGACACAAAAATCCAGCAATTGATGATCATTGTGGACCAAGAAGAGTTGTAACCATGCATGCCCTTGCTGCTGTGTCATGGATGGAGAAATATTTTAGAGAAACATGTGAGAAGTCTGCCTAATAGCAACATGTATCATTTAACTGATAACATCACCAAAAAAGATGTTTTTAATGAGTACAAAGAGACTTGCACTCAGCTTGAAAGACATCTCTTACTCACACTTCACCGTGTGGAAAAGTGAATTTGGTTTAGTGAAAATTCGAGGAGACACGAGAATGTCCGCTTGCTCAAGGTGTGCGAATTAAAAAGTCAAAGAGAAACCGCAAAAGACAGAGGTCGAAAAGAAGTAAGCTCATGTTCTTCAATCTCTCACTTGTTTTAAAAAAATGCTTTGACCTTATTTCTTCTCTGATGATATTGTGCAAATGTAACCTTGCGGTTTATCGTGAACAACAAGCGTGAGAGAGAAGAAAGCTTGCCAAACACGTAAAAAAAAGCTCTTGAACGTCCACCGCAATATATGTCTGTTGATTGATGGAATGGACCAAAAAAACTACTCTACCACATTTCTTGAACATTCCTAAAGATGTGCGGAGGAATGTTTTGTTAAGGTCCACCTTGTAGGAGCTATGGTCTTCAAAGGAAGTCTAAAGTGCAAAGTATTTTTGACGTATCCAAACTTGCATGGTGACCCGAACCTCACAATTACAATTCTTAACAAGGTCCTGTGCGAGCAAGAGCAATTATCGCCGATGCTTTATCCTCGCAACTTGACAATACTACAAGGGAGAACAAGAATCAAACACTCTTTGCGTACTGTGCCATGTTAGTGGAGCTAGGGATCTTTAGAAAAGTGAAGCTCGGTTTCTTACTTGTAGGACACACTCATGATCAGATTGACCAAATGTTCAGCAGATTTTATGTGCGCCTTAGAAGGAAGAAGGCTTTCTGTCTTCCTTCTTTAGTTCGAATTATTGAAGATTCTTACACTCCTACTCCAAAGGGTCGATCTTCTTAAAGAGATCTGCTGATTTCGAGAGTTTCTTTTCTCTCAACGTTCAAACAGAGAACAAGCTGTGAACAAGTTGAATGATCTCACCTTTCAACATCATATCAAGTTCTACTTGAAGGATGGCCAAAGCTTCTTACGGGGGAAGAAGTATACTACAACTAAGGACTGGAGTCCGCCAGAGGGATTACGCTTCCTTAAATATATTCCAGACACTTCCTTCATAGAACGTCTTTGAAAGCAACTTCCTCTCAAAAAATCCTAAGGAGTCCAAGCGAGAAAAAGTACCCCGAGTCATCCTTAAAAGCCATTGAAAATGGAATTTCCTCAGGCTTTAAGTACTTCTTAAAAGAAGATCGGATGCGGTGGAGTAATTTCTTTCTCGAACAGAAAATTGTTGTACAAAATATAGCTCTAAGACAGTTGCAAGAACCATTTCAATGGCCTAACACCTTCCATCAACCCCAGCACCAAGCAGGTCCAAGCAGTGCTACATTTTCACCTACAGTAGAAGATGAGGAGGACCGAGTCATGTACCTCGGACCAAGACGCAGGAATGAGCCTCAAGGTAATATCACAGAAATTACCAAGGGTATGCTAATTGCTCTTCCAACTGAGGAGGATGACAAAGGTCGACCTTTCTGGATAGCAAAAGTGCTTGACACAGTCAAGGAGGAAGGCTTAGTCACTAAACTCAAGATTCATTGGCTTGCAACACGCTCAGAAAATGCTTTTGAAGGTAGATATGAGTTAGAAATGAGAAGCCAAGGAAAAGAGAGAAAGTCCAAGAAGGTGGGTTGTAGGGATGAGTTGATCCTTAATGACGTGACTATATTGTGCTATGACTTTAAGTTGAAATCTGACAATCGTCTACGCCAGAGGACTATCAATTTGCTTAAAAAAGCTTGTAATTACGAAGAAGAGGATGAAGAAGGTGGTGGCAATGCTACACCATCTGTTGATAGTGATGAGGAAGATAACTCAAGCACTTCCTCTAGTGACAGTGAAAGAAGTGAAGGTGATGAGGATGGCATAAATGAACATGATGACGTCCTGGATCCTTCCTTCATCACTCCTCATAACCAACATTCAATTATTTTAAGAATATGTCTTAATTTTGGGAGTTTTTTTTTCACGCAGCTTCCGTCGCTTTTGCGTTTTTTTTCCTTTCGTCGCTTTTTTCCTCTTCCCGCCCGCCGGTCACTTTCTTAAAACTTTCCCCCTACTTTTCCCACTTTCTCCTTTTCGTTTTCCTCACTCCTTTTTTTTTTTTCATTTTCTTTTACGCCCGCTCTTTTCTTCTCTTCTTTCTCTCCGCCCTGACTTCGAGCGGCGCCTTTCCTCCAGACTTCGAGCTACGGCTTCTTCTATGGCACCTTCGAGCTATGGCGCCTTTCCTTCAGGCTATGGCCTCCTCACGCTATGGCGCCTGCTTAGCCCATTTTAACTGAGGCAACAAAGGAGGCACATTCCAGCTGAGGATGACTAAGGAAGGATGAGGCAAGAGGCTTTCTTTTCTCTGAACATTCTTCTTAGCCAGGCCTATGCCGACCTTTTTGCCATTCCGACTTTCCTTCCCATATATTTCCCTGCTTTCTTCATGGACAAACCTATTTCGGCATTTTTTTTCCATTTCGTTCTTCATAGAAAGACCTGTTCCGATCTTTTTCATGCCAGGTGAGCTCGGTCTGCTCTTTCTACCATTTCGGATGCATCCATTCAAGCTATAGTGAGTATGGTTCGCCTTAGGTTCTCTTGCAATGGCTGTGTTTTCTGCAGGATCATATTTCAAATGACCAGGGCATGCAAGAGATAGAGGGACTGCCATATCTGCAGGTATTATTACCATCAAGTTTAGAGCTCTCTATTTCGATTATGATAATCTATTATTTGGCCTTCAATTCCGAATCAGAGTTTATGTACCAAGTTTGTGGGAATGTGTTCTTCAGTTCGTTGAGATCTTATTTGCTTCAATTTGGCGATGATACAGAAGCAAAAGGAACGATATGAGATGAGAAGCTTTTATGAATATCTGGAAAGCACACTACACAGATGGGATTGCTTAGGATTTAATAGTTATTTTGCAGAAGATTTAGCCAAGACCCAAATTCTTGCTCCCAATTACATTATATTTGTTTCCAAAGGCTTGTAGCAGCACAGATCATGTGATTCTTGTTCTGTTTTGCTTACAATTTGTTTGCAAAATTAACTCAGTTCTGATTGTGTACTGGTGTTTTCGATGCTGCTGAAGGAAGGAAGGAAGGAAGGAAGGTACTTTTATCGTCCACGGAGACCAATCGGTCTATGGGACCCAATACAAAAAGCAAACAAGCGGATTCTGCCGGATTAAAAACCCCGCCCAAAGGTTTTCGAGGGAAAAACCGTGGCGACAATCAATCTATTTGACAAACTGTGCTAATCATATAAAATGCGAAAACATCCCAATATATACTGGTCATGCACCACCCCCGTAGTGCCTAGTCGTGAACTGACCCGGGCGGGGGGGCAAATGTGACCTCGCGGGTCCGGTACCTCTGGATGTATGACCCCGGAGGCACGCATCTTGGCCAGTGTGTTCATCAAGAAATGCAAGGGCACGTCCGTCCCGTACTAAGGAGCGTGTCGGCCCGGATCCGACCGTGAACCGGGCAACTCGGAAAGTGTGAGACTCATCCTCAATGGCACCCGTTTGACAGGCGACCGACAGAGTTCGTCTGGCGGGGCTCCCCAATCCACCTGCCCGTCTCGATGCGAAGATGGTGGGCACCTGTGCGAATGGAGGCAATGAGTCTGCGCTTTTCCAGGGGCAGCTGGGAACGCAGGTAGAGCTGTGGGCCCCGGGCTAACACGGGGTTGATGTGCTCCTTGTAATGGGCCATTTTGACCTGCTCTAGAGCAATGGGGTCCCAGAGCTTGCCAAGGAAACAAGCATCTAGGTACTCCCGCAGTCCTCACGATCGGCCCATTGCGCCCATTTTATGCGCATCGTTCTCTGCCGCGTTCCATCTGGCGAACCACTCTCTCTCTTACCCTCCAACAGCCCTAAGCGGCTGCGGACTCATGGCCCGCGGTGTAAGCCCAGTCGCGGGGCCGAGCATCACCCATAGTAACCACTTTAAAAATAGACGATGTGTCTATCAAGCTACCCACTGAGCGGCAAGAATCCGGTTCTGCGGCCCGAGATCGATAGGGGCGGGGTTTCACCCAAGTGCCCGTGCCAAAAATGCCTTACGCACCTGCTCCAAGTCATTCCGTGTCGCCAAAGAGCGGCCGGGCCCCAAACCTCGACCCGTGCTGGAAGGGCGGGGCTCGACCAATGCCCTGGCGGATGTGGTGATGGCCCCAATCATATAGCTACGCACGGTGGATTGTTGTTACGCATGGCATAAAAGCGCTTTCCGGCCTGGCTGTCACCCATAGCGGATAGAGCGCCTCAATGCCAGAGGCGAGGAGGGAACTCCACCCCCTAGGTACTTGTAGGGTGGGCGTGGCGTCCACGAGCTGTCCCCCTCGATATGTGAGTCACGAGGGAGGCATGGGGTGGCGTGAAGAGGATATGAGAACCACCACGGTCTTGGCGGATTGATGCGCATGTCACGTAGCGACAAAATGTGTCTAGGGCATCCAGTGAGACCGCATAGCTTCCCAGGTGTGGGCCAGCAGGCCAACATCGTCCCTCGATAGATGAGTGGCGGATGACACAGTGCAAAAGTCGTATGCCATCCCCCATGCTCGATGGCGGGGCTCTAACCGATCAATGTAGAGGCCAAAAAAGTGTTGGCGAAGCGGCAACCTTCTGCCGGACCCGATACTACTTGGTGAATGCTTGGCCCGCCGGGGTGCATCTGCCAAAACAACTCTCATACAACACCGATATGGCATTACGCGACGGCAGGGAGCCCCATTTGACGCTTGACCCTAGCCCACGGCTTTTCGGGGGACGTATCAAAAGCCTTTCGCGAAGTCCACAAAGCAAAGAATACAAGTCCAGTAGATGATTCCTAATTTGTCTTCAATCGGCCCGCAGCCGTAAAGATATGGTCAATCGTTGAGTGGCGGGTCGAAAGCCCGCTGTGTGAGGGCTCGCACATCCGCTGCCTCCGCCCGGTCAATCTTGCTTTCGAGAATGCCAGATAGCGGTTTGGCAAATACCGAACCGACCATGATCGTCCAATTGGCGGACGGTGTGGGTCGCCTCGCCTTGTGAATGGGAACAACCCTGCTTGGGTCCATTGTCGGGAAACCCTCCCCGCAATGCTCGTTGAACGGGGTAGTGAGGACCGGCACAACAAGCTGCCACGCCCACTTGAGTAACTTCGGCACGCATACCATCGAGGTCACCGCCTTCCCATTAGCTAGCCGTTGCGGGCCCTCCTCAACATCCTCGCCCACGAGAACCAATGGGGCCATCCCGGGGGGTATGGGCGCACGCTGCCCCCTGGCGGGTCATAGAGCCGCTGCAAGTACTGCTCCCACCGCCCGGTGTGATGTCCCCATGAGGGCTGGGCTGGCCTTCGGCACTCTGCGCCAAAAGGTTCGAGGATGAGTGTCCAGCCGGGCCGAACATCTCCCCCATGCCCGGCAAGGTGCAGCGCCTTTGTGTCCTTCGGGGATGGCGCGTATGCGTGGTGGCCTCGCAAGCGGCACTGGATCGATGTGACCAGCTGCCGCTATGCTTCTTTTTCAATCCGCATCAAACCATCGATTCGCTGGAATGTTGCTCTTGACCGACCACGGCGCTGGGGGTCCGCCAGCACTGTCCACGCATCCCGTAATAGCGAAGTCGGCTACCATCTCCTCACGCTCTAGTGTGGAGGTCTCAGAGAATTACTGGGAGGGCGTCCATGAGCATCTCGGCGTAGTCCTCTGCCTGCTCATAATCGAGTCTCAACTGAGGACGGCGAAGGGCCGCATAGTGGGGGTTCTGGCGGCTCGCCAAACCAGGTCCAAATAAAGTGGGAGGTGATCTGAGTCGACCTCCTCATCCCATCGTCTCGTGCCCACCCGGAAACGACCATGAGATGCATATCTTGCGCGGCTACAAGCACATAGTCCACCACACTAGACCCTCCCCGATTGTCCCAATCGCATGTGCACTTGCGAAATCGGGCCACTGTGAAAGGCCATTGCAAATTATCAATTCAAAAATGCCACATAGCAGAGCAACTGTGCGCCAAAGCGGTGACCTGGCTGTCATCCGACCCGCGTGGCGAGGCTACTTCTGCGGGGCGTAGCTGCAGGACATCGTCAGCGAGGGGGTCAAGTCGCATGGGCTGCTCTACTCCTGTCCGTGCATTGAAATCTCCAAGAAGGACGACCCTACCCAACTGCTGATGCTGCTGTATGTCATCATATAGATCGACATACGGGTCCATCCTATCCGCATCGGGGTGGCTGCGATAGAAGGTGCTGTCTGCGTGAGGGAAATAACAGGCGGCCAGAAAAAGAGGGTTGCCACTGGTATTATGCACACGAACCCGAAAGTACCGGTTGTGTTCCACGTCGTGTTCTGGAGGGTAACCGATGTGCCAAGGTTGTCCGTAGTAGCAAGCCACCCCCATGACCCGGCGTCACCGCATGGTGTTTGAAGACCGAGAAATGTTGGTAACTCGCAAATCGGTAGCCTTAGGCTCCAAGATGCTCCCATGTCTCCATGAGGAAGATGAGATCCATACCGCCGCCACGGAAGTTCGGGATCGTCCCCATCTCGCCAAGGGAAGCCTCGACAATTCCATGAGACCACCCGGAGGCACAATTCCTATTTGTCAGCAGGGATGGTATGCGCAGCCTGAGTCGCGGGGGGAGGACGGGAAGCAGAGGCTGAGTGAGAAGTAGATGGAGCGGAGGCAAAGATGTGGCCGAGGGGCGTGGGCCATGAGGGGCAGGAGTAGGGAGCAGAGAAGGGGGCCGTGGTAGTAGAAGGTATGGGCCGCGTGCAGCTGTGGTTGGGGCTGCGGGGTCTGCAGCAGTAGCAGGCTGTCGGAAAATGTGCATCCTGCCTCGAACCAATCCTGCGGCACCCCCCTGGTGGCGAATGCCTCCGGTACCCGACAAGCTCCCGCCTCGTGCCTCCCGCTGCAATGGGTGTGAGGTCCCGTCCCACGATGTGGATGTCCCCTTCAACATCCGCCCCCTCGCACAATATGGCATCACGCACCCGGCATCCGCAACCGTGAATGTGACAATGCGGTCACGCCCGGCGCCGGCCCCATGCCGCTGCTCGAGAAATGTGAATCGCCCCGGAATGTCATCCGATCGAGAATGTGTGTTCGGATGTGGTGGGCGAGACTCTCCCCACCGTTTCCGCATGCCTCGAACTACCAGTTGTGGCCTCTCCGCCGCGCCTCGAGTTCTCAAGGCTCAAGGGGTCCAAGGTGGGCGGGCCGGGTCCTCTTTGGGGGTGGTGGTGGTGGCTGGATGGCGGGAGTGACTTGAGTGTGGCCGGGATGGCGTGGAGTGGCTGGAGAGCGGGCAAAGAAGCATGGGGGCGGCTGCCGTGAGGCCGGGCGGATAGCGGTTCCGAGCCGCGTTCGGCCCCGCAGGAAGTTTGGAGGACAGTTTTGCGAGCTTCTTCTTTGCTTAGCCATCTCACACTGCTGCTGCGGTGACTATGAACCTCGGTAGGGGAGACCAGCCGGCTCTGCCGTGGATGGGCGGTTGCGCAACCCCCGGAGCTCAGGCTGCGAGTAGCGAGGCGTGCTCGAGCCCCGCCTACAGGCGTCGGGGCGGGCTTGCTGTTCCGATCTTACTCTGAAGAAGATCCTGGGTATGCACATGCGCAAGAGCGGCTGTGCTCCCCGTGCCATGGTGGTGGCTGCCTCTACCTCTGACCGAAGCCGGGGACAACGTGACCATCGTCTCTGCGTTTGCAGCTCCCTCTCTGTGTCATGGTGTCGAGTGATGAACCTGAGTCTGGCGGCCCGCATGTCGTGACCTCTGCACGGCTTTCTTTAGCCTTTCGAAGTGTGCAAGGCCAAGGCCATCTTCCACATGCAGCGTGCGGGTCTCCAAGCATGTGATACGGTTCTTCTCGACCCCGATTTGCCTTTTGAGCACATGGGATGAGAATAGATGCTGCTGAAGGGGATAGATCTTTTCGATATATGCATGGGCTCTATCATTCTCAAAGAAGAGGATGAAAGATGGATTAATATTTACTGCGAAACTTAAACTTTTGGACCTTCAATCATCCAAGCTAAATCGCGCCAAGCGCGTTTTCCATGTTTTTACATTCTAAAGTTTAAAGCGTGTAAACTGTAAAGCATGATTTTATTTACATATATGTTTTTATAAATCAAAAAGTAAATGTTTACGTACCTCATTTTTTTGTTGTTCGTAGGCCCTTTGCAAATTAATGAGAGTGTATTTTTGAATAATTGTGTTGAATATCAACTATAAGGTGTATTGTGTTTGTCTTGATTCTGTCTTCAAACGCTGGATATTGGGTTAACTTTTAATGTTGCTAAATATATATTACATGTATATTGACGCTATTTGCATGTCCTATAAATTATATTAGAAGATAAAACATGAAAAACAATAGCTATTCTCCATTATTCTACCTCAGAGAAATATCTCAATAATGCATGAATAAGTCTCCTTTTTATGGCATAATTTAAATTAGACTAGTCAACAAGTGTTTTTGAGTGAGATTTTTGGTGAATTGGTTTAATGTAAAAACAACAATATTTGGCTTTTATAGGGCCAAACTGGCGCGCTTTTGGAACAGACATAATCCCAATTTAAATGAATGATGGTTTCATACTTTTGCACATAACTGAGTCTTAGAAAAAGACTGTAAATTTTGCATGTGAATATGAAGATTCTATCTTCAAATTTTGAGAATACTACAGTTTCAGTTACGGACTAACTTCAATTTTTTGTTAAATATTTTATCCTCTGAAATTAGGGTTTCTCTCGTAAAATATACTTCAACAACATTCTATTTGCTAAGAAAAATGACACTTTAAAAAAGTCAATTCTTTCGTTGCACAAAAAAATTAGTCACTTTTGGGGGGGTCAAAATAGAATTTCATGCATCTTTTTTTTTTTAACCTCATTTTACCCCTTTTTTGTAAAAAAAAAAGGAATCTTTGAGGAATATTCCTTTCGCTCTCGTTTCGATGATTTGCTCCCGTTTAATACACAACTTTGTTTTAGGATATACTTTCTGCTGGCTAACTCAAATTGAGCCAAAACGTCGTCGCTGGATGCGTCGCAATCCGTCGACCACGCTGCAGTCATAAGATTGCTTCGGAAATGCGGGAGTCGATCGATCGCCAAGGCGGAACAGGGGAACAGGCGGATGCCGGAGTCGGAACAGGGGAAGAGAAAGAGGAATAGAAGGAATAGGGGTCGCGGGAGAAGAGGAAGAGGGTGCAGTTATTTCTGGCTGCACCCTCGAACCTCGAAAAAGTGGCATTTATGATACTCATAGAGTCACGTGTGTGGCATACCATCCGTGACCTGGATTGCTGACGTGGCCATGTCAGATGTCGCTGACGAAGGGCCACGTCAGCACAGTCATGAATTCGGGGAACCCTATGTTTTAATGGTTATAATGTTTTAATGCTTTTTAATGGTTAATGTTAAATGTTTTAATGTTAAATGTTTTAATGTTTTTAATGGTTATAAGGTTATAATGTTTTAATGCTTCTTAATGGTTAATGTTAGCCAAGATTTCAATGGTTTTTAATGGTTATATGGTTTCTAATGGTTATATGGCTATAGTGCTCTTTCATATATGGTTGTATATGGTTTTAATGTGTGCTCTTTCATTCAGGGAGCATGTGAGATGAGCAAAATGGAGCCAAGGAAGCCCAGCACAGGACATTGCCCTAGGCTCCAATGGAGGAAGATGGGTTGCTTGTTGTTGCACCCTTGCAACGAGACGGTATTTGCAGAGGGCATCATAACTGCAGTTGATCCTTTTGATAGTGTGCAGTGTTGTTACGTACTTACCGTACCTGTACGGTACTGTAAGTATTTTATGTATTATACCTCGTAACGTACCTCTAAGTTTTTAACGTACCGAAAAAAAAAACAAGTACGTTAAAAAGTGTTGTTACCGTACCTCTAAAATACGTACCGTACCTATAAAATACTTATAAAATACTTACAATACTTTTAAAATACCTATAAAATACGTACCGTACCTATAAAATACTTACCGTACTTGTGTTGAAAACTACCAAAATTTGACACAAAAACAATGCATTTTTTATTCCGTACGTACCGTACCTCTGGTACGGTATGCTAAGTACTTGAAAGTTACCGTACCCGTACGGATACAACACTGATAGTGTGAATGATGAAAGGCTGGGAGATGATCAACTTGGAGTTGGCATTGTGAAGCTTCTTATCCAAGTTGATACAATCATGTCCCAGGGAAGCTCTAGTGATTGCATTGTGTGCTCTGGGTTGTTGGAGTCCCAAACTCAGTTGAGATGGCCAATTAGATATATTACACACAAGAATGGTGATAGTCTGGAATGCCCTACTGAACTACATACCCCAAGGCCCACCCAAGGCCATGTGGAAGATTTGGTGGTCGATGAGCATCCTTTGATCACAAGGAAGAGACGCTATGTTTTTCATAAAAGGTAGCCAAGGGTGCCCAAGAGGCCTAGAAGTGACAAATATTTAGAAAGGATGGAAAGTATGGCCCCAACCAAAGAAAACCTAGAGGCAATTAGGGGACAAGAGTGTTGCAACCTAGATTGCACAGTGCAGTACAGTGTGGATGACTTCATGCAGATAAGATCCCAATACATTGGACAGCTTCATAAAGATAGGATTAAATTCATCTACTCCTTGTGTAGGAATTCCAGCTATGATGAAAAGACAGGATGGCTACTATATCAATTGAGGGGCATGAAGGTATGTATGAGAGCATTGAGATGGATTCTTGGGGTGAGCAAGTCTTCATTCTACAGATACTGGGAGCAGGTTAGAAAAGGGCACAGTTTGTTCCAACATGGCAATGCACTCACTTTGAAACCTAGAGCAAATACTCTCAAGGCCATTGCAGTCTTCGAGAGCTTTGTGAGATACATGTCTCAATCTATGCCCCACAAGTCGAAGGTGAACAAGTCGAAGGTGAACGTGGCTGCCATATGTCCTCTGCCTCCGCAATTGAAGCAGTTATTGTCTCTTTGAGGCTTATTACAATTTGCTTTCAAGTGTCCAAACTGATTGCAGTTATAGCATGGTCCAATTCTGTTTGATCCTTCATCTTTTCCTTTGTTCTTTCCAGAATATAAAATCTCAGAGGCATGCTCATTCTCATCATCTAGCATCCGTTTTTGTGCAAGTTCAGTTCTGACCATTTTTTCAAATTTCTTCTCTTATTCTTGCTATGTTTCTTACTAATGTGGACAAGTGTTCATACCTTGCAAAAGCTCGAGAGACTGCCAGTACTTGACTTTCCATTGTAATCATTACGCCTGCTCCCTCCATGTCTGCAACTATATTGTCTAGTTTCTGAAAAAACTCTGTTATATCCTCATTTTCATTGTATCTTAGTTTCTTCAGCTCTTTATCCAGTACGTCTAATTGTGATGATGTTTTAGCTTCAAAATTCTTAAGCATATATTGCCACATTTGCTTAGGTGACATACCTCTTAATTTTAAGAGAATTGAAGAGCCCACTTTGCTGCAGATAATGCCTTGTGCTTCTTTAATCTTAGCTTTTTCTCGTTCCCACCAAGAACACCAGTAGCTAATGGTTGCAATGACTCCTTCATTTGTACCTCCAGCAGCTGCACCAGTGCTGCTATCACTTCCTTCTGCAACTGAGCTTGCTGCAGCTACTACTCCATTCCCATCTCCATCTACTAGGTACCACAGATCCTCCACTTCTAACACATATTTTATTTTCTCCTTCCACACTTGGAAGCCAGCTCCTCCTGTATACACCTCAATAGCACTCAACAGAGATGCTCCAAACCTACTAGACATCCTGGATCACCCTTGCTCTGATACCAGATGAAAGAAATCCAATTTGCACAATAATCTAATATTATGCACTTAGTCACGTTTGCTCCAATGATCCAGAAAATACACCAAGTAGACAATATTTCAACTGAACACAGATAAGCTATTCATTCAATATTGCAACAATGGTCAGAATTTAATATTCACATATCCGGCTACTACAGCAACTTCGTTTCACCATGATGACATATTTTCGACCTTAGTATCCACCTCTCAATCACTAACGATCAATCTCCTAGTCCATTCTCCTGTTTCCGATCTTAGGCCAGCTCACCGTGCATCCACAATGTCCTCTCTCTTATCTGCTGAATCCGTCGGTTATGACGGTTTCTATTTTCATCACTATTGTATATGTCCAATTTCTATTGAACCGTCATCCCTAGATATAGTCATGTCATATGTTTATTTGAATAGCTAGTCTAGCTCTAAGATAGTAAGTTGCCTCTTAAACACAGAATATTACATGAATCTTGGCCAGTGCACCTTGAACTAGCTGTAATTCCTGTGCATGTTTCCTGTATAATTCTCATATCCCTCCTTCATGTAATATTCGTTTCTTCTGTAGATATAGACTTCTGCAATCCTAACAATTCAGTGATCACTTTGAATCTTCTACTTGATAAAGCTTTTGTAAGCACATCTGCTAACTGTAGTTCTGTGGAAATATATTTCAAGCAAATGTTTCCTTTCTTCACCATCTTACTTGCTTCCATAAGGTGGATGGGATGGATGAGCATCGCTTGCCCCCACAGGCCGTGTTGTTAACGCAGGGCCCCCAGCGGCTGAAGAGGGTATGGCACGAGCACTGTAAGGGATGGTTTAGGAGGTGGTCTATGGATTACCAACAGATGGTGGCACTGGCAGATTCTGATGCGCAGAATGGGCAATTGGATGCGGGCTATGCTGCCACTCTGTGGGATGCCTCTACTCTTGCAAAGCCCAAGACAGAGCACTATCACGCTCAGATTAATCCCAGCCTTGAGCATGGACCCCATCGGTACTTGAAAGCACACATCTCTGTGAAGAAACGGAGAGCTATTGCCGCCATAAGGACGGGTTCCCATTACCTCAGAATTGAGACAGGTCGCTGGGGGGTGAATGGCGGGCACGGGATCCCCAGGGAGGAGAGGATATGTCAGTGTTGTGAGATGCACGTGATAGAGGATGAGCACCATGCCCTCTAGCGGTGCCCAGCATATGCCCATGTCCGAGCAGTGCACACTGATCTTAGATGCTCTGACACACCGCTACATCAGTTACTCGCATCACCTATGGTAGCGCGACTGGGAGCTTACATCCTGCAGATTTCGGCCGTCAGACTTGCTCTTCTGGGGCATGGTATTTGAGAGCCTACTGTTAGGGTTTTTCCTCCCAAGTGGGGGTTTTTTCATCCCGGTAGTAGGGTTCTACTGTACAGTTACATTGTTTGTTTTTGGTGTTGGGGTTTTTGGCTTTTTTGCCTGTTCTGTGCCGTCTCATAGGCCTCTGGCCTCCGTGGACGTTAAAATAAACTTCCTTCCTTCCTTCCTTCCTTCCTTATGAAGTGCATATGCAGCTCAATATGCTTTGTACGTTCATGTAAGACTGGATTTTTAGTTATTGCTATACAGCTGGAGCTATCTGACCATAATACAGTTGGTTCTGTTTGACTTTCTCCCAACTCATCCAATAATCTTCTAATCCACACTATATCTTTTGCAGCCAAGGTAGTAGCATAATACTCAGCTTCTGCTGTAGACATTGCTACAGAAGCTTGTTTTTTACTTTTCCATGAAATAGCACCTCCTCCAAGCATCAACACATAACCAGACATGGATTTTCTTGAATCAATGTCACCGCCCCAGTCAGCATCTGAATATGCATTTAAAGACAAATTATCATTATCATAAACAATACCCTGATGCATTGTACCTTTAAGGAATCTTACAACTCTTTTCGCTGCCATCCAATGATGTTTGCCAGGATTGTTACAATATCTGCTAAGTACTCCAACTGCAAATGAAATGTCTAGTCTGCTGCAATTTGACACATATAATAAACAACCTATCAATTCTCTATACGGTGTCTTTGCCATATCAGCTAGCTCTTTTGCATCCCTTGGGCAATGCTCACTTGAAATTTTGTGCCCTGGCATTATGGGATTATCTACTGCATTGCAGTTCTCCATTCCAAATCTCTCAAGTATGCCCTTAATGTTATTTGTCTGTGTAAGCATTATGATCTTCTTCTTCCTGTTTCTTCGAATCTCCATACCTAGAAACTTTCTTAACTCTCCCAAATCCGACATTTTAAATCTGCCTTTAAGCAACCTCTTGCAATGATTAAGACACTCCAAATCATTAGCTGCCATCAAACAGTCGTCCACATACAATGCTATGATGCAAAATTTACCTCCTTGCTGCAATACATATAAGTTTTCGTCATTCTTCAGTCTCACAAATCCTCTTTCTCTGAGATAATTATCTATGCAAATGTACCATTGTCTTGGAGATTGTTTGAGGCCATATAGTGCACGTTTGAGCTTCCATACCTTTTCTGGATTATGATCATAACCTGGTGCAGGTCTCATATAAATCTCCTCATCAAGTTTTGCATTCAAGAATGCGGTGGCTACATCCATATGATGCAGCTCCAGATCATGTGCATTTGAATATGCCAGTAGAGTTCTAATACTGGTCATTTTAACAATGGGAGAAAAAGTCTCCTCAAAATCCACTCCCTTTCTCTGTGAAAATCCTTGTGCTACCAATCTTGCTTTGTACTTTTGCGTCATACCATCAGCACAAGTTTTCAGCTTAAATAACCATTTATTCCCCATAATGTTCTTATCTTTTGGTTTATCTACTACCTCATATGTATCAGTCCTAGCAAAGGAGTTCATTTCATCATCCATGGCTTCTTTCCATTTTGCTGCATCAGCCACTTGCATTGCATCTTCAAATGACGTAGGCACATGAGGTTCAAATATTGCCATTAATGCTGGCACAATAAGATCAGCATTATCCTTTTCTTCCAAATCCTCTAATCTCTTACTTTTTCCTGTTTCCTTTCTGCCATATTCATTAATATCTATATGCGCATCTCTCTTTAATCGTTCAGATTCAGTGAGTCTTCTTCTCTTTGGTTCAAGTTCTCCATGCAATTCAACTTCATCATTTTTCTGATCTATCGGCACTATTTCTCTTTGATCTTCAGCTTTATTATCATTATCTAGATCTACAACTTGATCTTTTATCATGAATTCTGTATTTGCATGCTGATCCTTTTCTATACCCTGTATCTTCTCATTATCAGCCACCTTTTTCCTGTCCTTGTATAAGGTTTGCTCATCAAATGTAACGTCCCTGCTGATCACAATTTTTCTACTGCCAGGTATGTACATTCTGTACCCTTTACTTTGTTGATCATATCCCACAAGATACCCAGTTATTGCTCTATCATCCAGTTTTGCCCTGTTGTTCTTGTTGTACATGCACAAAACCAAGACATCCATAGGCTCTTAACATATCATAGCTTGGTATATGCCCGGTCCACAATTCCTGAGCAGATTTGTCATATGTTATGACAGATGGCAATTTATTTTGCACATATATAGCTGTTTTAACTGCCTCTTCCCATAAAAAGTTTGGCAAACCGGAGTATTTGAGCATTGATCTGACAGCATTCAAAATCGTCCTATTCTTCCTCTCGGCTACACCATTTTGCTGTGGAGAAAAACTACATGTAAGCTGTCTCTTTATGCCTCTTTCAGCACAAAATGTGTTGAACTCTCCTGATAAATATTCCCCTCCTCGATCAGAACGAATACACTTGAGTTTTTTACCTGTTTCTCGTTCAACTTCTGCCAAGTAATATTTGAACGCTTGAAATGCTTGATCTTTTCTTCTTAAACAATAGCATCTTGTTTTTCTAGAAAAATCGTCTATGAATGTAATGAAGTACTTTCTCCCATTAATGCAATCAACATTAAGTGGCCCGCAAAGATCTGTATGCACAATTTCTAGAACATTTGAAGTTCTTTTTGCTTTCTTAGGAAATGGAGTTCTTGTGTGCTTCCCCAACATACATCCAATACATTTGAATGGTTTATATTCCTTTTCTGAGCATATCAGCCCTTCTTTGCTCATATGTTCAATGCTGCCAACATTTACATGAGCCAATCTCTCATGCCATAATTCCATAGAGCATTCAGAAATTGTATTGACACTAGGATTCACATGCTTATTAAGAAAACCAAAAAAGTTTCCAATACGATGAGCAAGAAATTTCAATTCATTTCTGAAAAAGATTTTACAATAATGCTTCATGAATCTGACTTCATAGCCCATATCCACTAGCTGCGTGACAGAAATCAGATTTCTAACTAAAGTAGGAACACATAAAACGTCTTTTAAACACACAGGTTCTCCTCCTAAATCAAACAACTCAAGAAATCCAGCTTCTTCAACTTTTTGCAGATTGCCATTCCCCATTTGAACGAACTTAGATAGGCTCGGAGATGTCTTTTTGAGCACTCCAATAGTTTTGATCACTGATCTCTCAGCTCCGCTATCTAGAATCAACATGTCATGGTCAGTTTGCTGTTCATTTTCAGAAATGGATAAAGCAACTGGAAGTTTTACCTCTGTGTCCTCATTTTGCTCATCATCTTTATTAACTTCGCTTGCAATGTTCACACTAGTAGGCCTTCTCTCATAACCTCTCCCTCTGGCATTACCACCTCTCATTTTGTTTCCCCTTCCTCTTCCTTTAGGAGTAGGACACTTGGCTGCCATATGTCCTCTGCCTCCGCAATTGAAGCAGTTATTGTCTCTTTGAGGCTTATTACAATTTGCTTTCAAGTGTCCAAACTGATTGCAGTTATAGCATGGTCCAATTCTGTTTGATCCTTCATCTTTTCCTTTGTTCTTTCCAGAATATAAAATCTCAGAGGCATGCTCATTCTCATCATCTAGCATCCGTTTTTGTGCAAGTTCAGTTCTGACCATTTTTTCAGCTTCTTCTCTTATTCTTGCTATGTTTCTTACTAATGTGGACAAGTGTTCATACCTTGCAAAAGCTCGAGAGACTGCCAGTACTTGACTTTCCATTGTAATCATTACGCCTGCTCCCTCCATGTCTGCAACTATATTGTCTAGTTTCTGAAAAAACTCTGTTATATCCTCATTTTCATTGTATCTTAGTTTCTTCAGCTCTTTATCCAGTACGTCTAATTGTGATGATGTTTTAGCTTCAAAATTCTTAAGCATATATTGCCACATTTGCTTAGGTGACATACCTCTTAATTTTAAGAGAATTGAAGAGCCCACTTTGCTGCAGATAATGCCTTGTGCTTCTTTAATCTTAGCTTTTTCTGTTCCCCGACCAGTAACACCAGCGCTAATGGTTGCACTGACTCCTTCATTTGTACCTCCAGCAGCTGCACCAGTGCTGCTATCACTTCCTTCTGCAACTGAGCTTGCTGCAGCTACTACTCCATTCCCATCTCCATCTACTAGGTACCACAGATCCTCCACTTCTAACACATATTTTATTTTCTCCTTCCACACTTGGAAGCCAGCCTCCTCAGATACACCTCAATAGCACTCAACAGAGATGCTCCAAACCTACTAGACATCCTGGATCACCCTTGCTCTGATACCAGATGAAAGAAATCCAATTTGCACAATAATCTAATATTATGCACTTAGTCACGTTTGCTCCAATGATCCAGAAAATACACCAAGTAGACAATATTTCAACTGAACACAGATAAGCTATTCATTCAATATTGCAACAATGGTCAGAATTTAATATTCATATATCCGGCTACTCGTTTCACCATGACGACATATTTTCGACCTTAGTATCCACCTCTCAATCACTAACGATCAATCTCCTAGTCCATTCTCCTGTTTCCGATCTTAGGCCAGCTCACCGTGCATCCACAATGTCCTCTCTCTTATCTGCTGAATCCGTCGGTTATGACGGTTTCTATTTTCATCACTATTGTATATGTCCAATTTCTATTGAACCGTCATCCCTAGATATAGTCATGTCATATGTTTATTTGAATAGCTAGTCTAGCTCTAAGATAGTAAGTTGCCTCTTAAACACAGAATATTACATGAATCTTGGCCAGTGCACCTTGAACTAGCTGTAATTCCTGTGCATGTTTCCTGTATAATTCTCAGAACGAGCACGGTGTGCGAGTGGTGCAAAGGGTGTTGCCACAACACTATATCCAAAAGGAGTGCCTTAAAGAGGTCAACTCCATCCTAGAAACTACTGGAGGTAGGCCTCTATCTCAATCACATTTCAGCAAGTTATGGAGCACTCACTTCTTAGTCGTGAGTGTCCTGCAACACATGCCATTCTCAAAGTGCAACACTTGCATTCAACTCAAGGATACACTTGCATCAACTGCAATAGAGAAAGAAAGAATGCCACGGTTCTATTGCGATAGCAATAGAACCGACATTCCTTGGATGGGGACGTCCTACTTGCACCTCCTATTTATACCGCCTCCTTCTTCATTTCCAGTCATCGGCGTTCTCTTGAGCTTATTTTCCTTATTGTTCTTTTCTAGCTCCACAAGCTTCCCCTCCAGCTTCTTCCTACCATCCTACCAGAAGTTTTGAATGGGCATCGATTCAGCTTCTTTCGACCATATCTCACCATAGTTGGTTTTTTTATTATGCATTGAGTTGGGCGTTTGGGTGCAGTCTGACATGCGATAATTTGCTTTAAGCTTTGGTTCTTTTGTCGGTTAGGTCCTCTCTTCGATTTATGGCTTCATGGGTTCTTGATCTGAGTTTTTTGGATTGTATCTTGGCGAATCTTCGGTACTGACGCTGGGGTCGAGCTTTTCCTTGGTTCCGTTCTTTGCCGTCTTTCCCTTATTTTGTTTGATTAGCCCAGCCAGTCTGTTCTGGGTGCACCAGTTGTGGCCCCCCTTTGTTCTGTTTTCCCCTGATTTTGCCCGTTGGTGCTACTGATCTCCAATCCCTATTCCATTCCGCCTTGTTGTCGGTTTGGATTCATCTGTGTTTGTCCCTGTTTGTTTAATGGTTGCTTATAGATTGGTTTTTCTTTGATTTTCGTGGATTGATTTCGGTTTAGCTTGCTCAATGTACTCTGCTATATATTACGCTCCAGTGTCGATATGTCGGTATGTCGGTGCTCGAATTTTCTGGATCTTCCTTTCGATTTTCATCATTTGTGGCTCTGTGCGATTACATCAATCTAACTTACTGCTTTTTACCTCTTCTTGCCGAGTTTCTCTGTGGTCTGCGCCCTGGATCTACAGCAGCACCACAGTTGAAATAATCCCTGGATCATCCCTGGCTGGAAATCTGTGGCATATATTCCTTTTTTGTTACAGGTTCTCGGAGGATAGGGATTCAAGAAGGATTATCTTCACCAACAGGGCGGTGATTCTTGATGCTCCATTCTATTTCCTGGTCCACTTTGAGGGCTGGGCTTACATCCTTGGTGTCAGGAACTTCTAGTTTGGGCAGTCTACGTGGTTTGATTTGAGCTCAGGCTCTTGGGTTGCACATGTACAACGCCGCAGAACTCCAGATCATCGATTGTAGAGAGCTACCTAATGCAGGGATTCCGATTGCTGCCGCTGCCCTCCTCAAGACAATACCTTTCTGTAAGTTTGTCCTTTCTATAAGTCGATGATAACATACATTTCTATTGCAGTATGAATTATAATGCATAACATAGTTCGATGTGTTGGTTAGGTAGATGCTTTTCACTTTCAAGGTCATGGGTTCGAGTCTCTCCACACACAATTTTATGGGTTTAGGTCTTTCCATACACAATTTTTTGGTTTCGATTATTTATTCGGGTCCACGTCTTATTCTTTTGAATTCGATTGTTTGGGTCCAAGTCTTGGTATAGATAGACAACTTTTCAAATTCAATTTTGGATTCGATTGTTTGGGTCCAAGTCTTGGTATAGACAATTTTCAAATTCAATTGTGTGATCATTTTATCTTCATGACTCTCAATATACTACAGTACATGGTCATGGGTACAAGTCTCTCAGTATGTAAATTTTTGGGTTTTATTATTTGGGTTCAAGTCTCTCAATACATAAATTTTCGGTTATTCTTGGATTCGTTTTTGGAACCTTCCTTTTCAGATAGCGGCGCAACAGTTAATACGGAAGCCACTCTGGAGATCCATGTGGTATGAGCTGTTGCTACAGTTCCATTGGTTTTCATACAGAGGTTATAGTATCCTAGATCGATATATTGCTTTGGTGGTTACGTTCCGTGGTTTTTAGCTATTGGTTGCTGGTTCGGTTCCCTTTGACTGCCATGACAATTTCCCAACGCGACTAACTTCTCCTTTTTTCCTTGGACTCGCTTTTGTCTTGGTTATGAAGTGCAACATCGCCACGAACGGTTTCTCATATATTTGATTTTCATTTGTTTGAAATAAGCTTATTACATCTAGATTTTCTTTTATAGTCATGTTATGGGTCATTGCAAGATGTTTCAGTTTCTCATACACTTGGTTTTCAATTTTTGCTCTAGCATTTGTTTGAGATAAGATTATGACATCCAAGTTTTTTCTTTCATAAGAGAGCTGGTGCTTTACACCTAACCTTGCCATCTAATCGCATTTCTTTTCATTCGCTGTGGTCCAAGTTTTTTATCTGCATGGAAGCGACTGAGAATTTTAATCATCATCTTACATATGTTATTTGACGATGCAATTCGACTTTGTCTGGATCCAGGTAAATTCGCATTTTGCATATGAGCATTTTTTCACGAGGAGCTTCATTTTTGGTGAGAGCATCCCGTTTGGGCATTTAGTACTTTTAGGTGATGCCTAGTCCATTATATAGCAATTCCCTGAATTCTATTCGCATTCTCTATATTGGCGTCCTTTGCACCTTATATCTTCAGTCACTGGAACACGCATCTGATTTGTTTTCATTTAGACGTGGTTTTATTTGCTAAAGTTAGCTCTTTATATAAGTACATTTTGCATTGTAATTTTTATTTTTTGGTGTGAGCACCCATTTGGCATATGGTACCAACATGGTTGGTTGTCTAGTTGACTACTTTCATAACGTTTGTATCTTTCGTTCTCTGCGAAAGGTTCCATCTTTAGTATGCTATTCTTCTCCTTGTTAGTTTCTTCCATTGTTCTTGCTAGAGTGTCTCTTTTCCAACTATTCTATTCTATTCTATTCTATTCCATCATATAGAGGTGGTTCTCTTGCCCAGTTCATGATGTTTGAGTTTATTCCCTTTGATAGCATGCCAGGGTTGAAGTTCAGATTTGCTCATTCTAGGAGCTTGCTCGCATTACTAACGTGGCATTTACATTTATTCTCCACTCTGCTTCTACACTTCGCGTCTTCCATTTACTCGCCAGTCTAGCATACCCATTGCATGTTGTCTTTTTTGGAGGATTTGCTGGTTGTGGTTTCATGTGGTTGGTGATGTGTGGATGGTTTCCACGAATTTTTTATTCTTTTGATGCTTATGGTTAGATCGGCATGAGAAGTTCCATTGTCCGTTGCTTAATGTCGCTTTCTAAGTTCGTATTGGTATTTTTTGTACTCGCATGCTTAACATGAATATGATTTTTATATGGTTGGGATCTTATTATCAATTTTCTCAAATAACTTTTTGATTATAGATGTTTAGATAAGTTGTCTAGATTTTGCCGTCGTTCGTTTTATATGGTGCAAGGTTGCAGGGAAGTATCTCTTAGGTTTTTTGTCTACATTGACTTGACGGCCCTAGTACCTTAGATACATTCTTTTATATGAGATATGGTATGTACATGTGTAAACGACGTCTAAGACTATTGTATTTAGGTTCTGTCTTGCTGCAAGTGAGGTTCATTCGTTCATCATGATATGTATGCTTGACTATGATTTTAATATCTTTTAATTAGTCGGTTCCCTTTATTTGCTACTATCGGGTGTGCTGTCTCGCTTAATGGCTGGGTTCTTGGTATTGTGTCCTTTATTTATTCCTTTGGTACAGCTTGGTCACGGAGGTGATTCGGGCATGATTGCTAGATTCTATGTTCCATAATCTTCATCAGGTTTTCTCTCAAGCTTTTGTATGTTTGTTGTTTTGTTGACGCATTCAGGTATCGATGAATATGTACATGGTTACGTTCTTTGCGTTGTTCTAGCGTTTGATCTTCTCCATGCACTCTTGTCTTGTTTCCATGCACATTTGTTCGTCCTAATGGTCTAGTTTTGGTTAGCATGATTTTCATAAAGCTTGATTTTATTCAGTCTTGTGTGTCGGTTGGCTCTTATCATGGTAGGGGCTAGGTGTGTTTGGATTCTTGATCGGTTATACATGGGCATCCTTTGTGCCTTTACCTCTTTTCCCCAGTTCTGCTTTCGTCTTTGATCATTATCTTTCCGTTATGTTATTTTTAGATGTAGCAATCCGGTTGGTTTTAGATGTTTTGTTTATTCCATCTCTTCTGCAGCTTATTCCATGTCTCTGCTCTGTTTATACCTTTTGTTCATTTTGCGTGTAATTTTTCTCTATGTTCCACATATCTTTTGTTCCTTTTCATGATCCTAGATTCGTTCCAATTGTGTTTATTTGTCATTTCGTCTTCGTTCTCATTTAGTTCTTTTTCTTCTTCTTGTTGGTTTGTTCTTTATTCTTCTGCTCCATGTATGTTGGTGCGTTCCTTGTTAGATTTTCGCTTAGTTCTTTTGATTCGTTTTTGGGTCATTTTTTAATATTTATCTCTCTCTTTCACATATTCTTATTATCCTCGCTCCTTCGTTTAATCATTGACTTCGTAAATCTATTTTAAATCGATTTGTCCCTTATTTGTTCTGTCTCTTGTGTTTGCTCCTCATCTCTTGAGTCGCCTACAATATATAATGTTTTTGCCCGTCACCCTGGTTATCCAAGTTTCCCCACTAGCCCTGCTTAGCCATATTTTCTTTTTTGTCCCATTTGTCTCTTTCATTCGAAGTATCCTTTTTTCACTCGTTCTTCCATCAGTTTGCTTCTGCCCTATTGCCCTCCTCGTCGTAGTTTGCTCCGTTTGTTAGTCTAATTCATCCTTTTTGGCCTTGTTGATCATTTTTTCATTACCTTCTTGTGCTTTATTCACATACTCCATCAGTTCCTTTGTTTTACTTCACCCACCTTCTCCTTGTTGCTCTACTATATTTTCTAAGGTATAGTTCCTTTTTTGTGTTCTCATTGGTTCTTGTTTGCTCTATGCCTTGACGTATTTTTTCCTTTTTGCAATGATATATTTAGGTTTTGGAGTTTTTTGGATCCTTTTGGTGCATATATCTGTAAAAGTTCTATTCTGTATCGTTTAGTCTACGTGCTTCATGGAATAATTTAAGGGCTAAACTTAGCTATTTGGCGATTTTTTAGCACATTTTCAAAATAATTTGGCTAAAGTAAATGGAAAAAATTGGGAAAAAAATAATAATTTTAGCTTAACTTTTTTCGGGACTGCACCAGCTTTAGAGCTCTTTAGCCAAACGCTAGAAAGTAAGAGAGTGAAATTTTGTGTTGTTTAGCTAAACCATAGAAACTTTTAGAATGAATTTCGGGCCAGTTTAGCTAACATCATTCTAATTTATATGAAATATAGGATTAGTATTATGAACTAATTTGAGTCCTAGACTTTGCTAGTTAGCATTATTTCAGAATGTTTTCACAAAGAAAATGACCAAAATAAATGGAATATATTGAGAAAAAGTATAGTAATTTGGCTTAATATTTTCTGTTTGTCATACCATAGAAATTTTCGGGTTGACGTTTGGGTTAGTTTAGCTAAACGCTAGAAAGCATGAGAGGAAAAATGTGTAGAGTTTAGCTAAACCACAGAAAGTTTTGGGATTAATATCGAGCAAGTTTAGCTAAAGTCATTCTGGCTAATAAGAAATATGCGATTAGTAATTTATTCTCTGACGTGCTTTATGTATTTGTGTGTTTCCTTGTCAATTTTTTGTTGAGTCCTTGTAGCTCTTTTAATTCCTTTGTCTGTTCCAGTTTGACCCCGTTAACATTTTTGGGTAGTGCATTTTCTGCTGTTGCTTTTAATTGCCTCCTTTCTTCTTTCTTTTGTTTCCTTGTGCTCCACTTTGACCTCCTTAACTCCTTTGCGTCATGCCCTTCTTGCCTTTGCTTATTGCCTCGTTTTTCCTCCACTTTGTCTTGCTTCTTCTATTCCAGTAACTCCATTAGTTCCCTTAGTTCATCATGTGTGTATTACGCTAGTCTTTCTAGAATGCATAGCTTTCATATCTATTTTGACCATGTCTTCTCTTGATTCAACTTAATTCTCTTTTTCATATTGGAGTCCATATATCATGTTCTTTGCCCACTGCGTTGATTATCCCCGTTATTCTATCATTCTTGCTTTGCAGTTTTCAGGTTGCCCCCTTTTCCTGATTTGTTCTATTCATTATTTTTGGCCAATTTTTCTTTCGTTTCACTTTTTGCCTTTTATTTCTTTGTCGTCTTGGTTTGCTCCATTCCTTTTGAAGTAGATTCCTCTTCTATCAGCCAACTAGTTGTATCATAGGACCCATCCTAGGAATGCCACGGTTCTATTGCGATAGCAATAGAACCGACATTCCTTGGATGGGGACGTCCTACTTGCACCTCCTATTTATACTGCCTCCTTCCTCATTTCCAATCATCGGCGTTCTCTTGAGCTTATTTTCCTTATTGTTCTTTTCTAGCTCCACAAGCTTCCCGCCCCCCTCTCCCTTTATCATATCCGAGCTTGTTGGTCATTTCTTCATCCGTTTTCCCGTTTTCTCATTTCATGTTCCATCGTTGAAGTTGCTTCGTTTCCTGTTAGTCAGTCGGTTATCTGTATTTGTCTATTTGTCTATACTTCTCGGGTCCCTCTGCAGCACCTGTTTTCCTCCATGTTTGGCAAGAAATCCTTCTTCTCTATCCTGTCAGTTTCCCTCACCCTCCCTCCCTTGATGGTTTTTCATTTGATCCTGTTCGTTATTTTCTTTTCTATGTCCTTTGAATTTGCATTCTTTATTTCCTCAGCGTGGCTTTGTAGCCTCTGAGGCATACTTATTGGTTTACTCTTTCTCGGCATGGCACTAGTATTTTATTTATTCATTCATGTTTTCTCTTGGTGTGGCATTGTAGCCTCTGAGTCAATATTTATTATTCATGGTTTCTCTCGGTGTGAACGCTGTTGCCTCCGAGATCATATTTATTGTTTTTTCTCGGCGTGGCGCTGTAGCCTCCGAGGCAGCACTAATCGGTTGTTTTTTCCCGCGATGATCATTCCGCGGACGATTTCCGATTGGTCGGCTGTTGTTTCTTTCTCGGCGTGGCCCTGGAGCCTCCGAGTCTTCTTGCCCATGGCATCTAATTCATTGACGGGTTATTTTTCTTTCAGCCTTGATTTCTGCAGGATTGTTAGGGTCTTGTGGTTGCCATAGTGCGTGGGGTCGTGCTTTAACTATTTGCTTGGGTTTCCTCAAAAAAACTAAGAAGGCGTGATTCTTCTTTCCGATGAGGAGCAGTCACCGAGTCTTCTCACCTTTGCATCGACCAAGTGGCGGATAAAACCATCTTTCATGTTGTATTCTTCAGTTTCATCATGCTCTCGATGATTGTCTAGTTTCAGAGCATTTAAAGTTCACATTTCCAAATTTATCTATCCCTAGTGAGGGGTCCATTTGTACTCAATGTTTTACAAAGCTCAATGAGAACACCACTTCACTAACTAGTTGTATCATAGGACCCATCCTAGGAATGGCAATTAGGGAGCAATTTGCAGATCACCAAAGGGACCAAATATCATGTAAACAGTTGTATTGGCAGTGGAGAACATTTTCTGAGATGCAGCCGGACAAATTTTTGTGTATAATTCATGATAAGATGGACCAACACAAGACTTTCTTGCCAAACCTAGATCCTTTACCCAAGCGTTGTCAAAACGCTTTTCAGATGAAAGTAAGTCTGGCGGGTGTCTTAACACATGGTCATGGAACTGGAACCTATGGTCATTTTGTGCTTGATCTATGGAGGGATGATCCAAACTTCCATGTGAGCTCTATTTTCAAGTGCTTGAGAACACTAGAGAAAGGATCGATAGAAGGGAGGAGGTATTCCCCTTCAAAGACCCATTTTGAGGCTTTGATGGATGATCAACCGCTTTGTTACCAAAGGCGATAAAAAGCTCACATCCAAGGTGTCTAGTGAATCAAGGAGGACTTGGGATGATTTCCCCTTACTTGAGAAACAACTGCCTGAGGAGCTATGTGTTCAATTGGACAACTGTTGGAAAGAAAACAAGAATAGATGGATGTTTGGGGCAATGTCATACTTGACAGTTGTGGGAGTATTCAAAGTTGTGAAAGTGGGATTCATGATGGTTGGGCATACGCATGATGATATAGATGGATTCTTTGGAACTTTCTCCACCAAGCTCAAGAGAGAAAACGTGACTAGTCTCCCTGAACTAATGGATGTGTTTGAGAGCTGCATTGACCCCAACCCAATGGCTTTCTTGATGGATGAGGTTGCAGATTGGAAATCATTTGTCGAGGGATACTTGCTTGATGGTAAGGACCAGTTGACAAGACACACAAAGCCACTTCAGTTCAAGTTTTGGGTTAGGGATGGAATACCAATCATGCAATATAAGTGGAGACCAGGTGACAAGTTGTGGATGCCTGTATAAGGAATCGAGTTGTGGCAACGGGGTGCTGCTGGTGAAGTTCTCATTCCTAAAGGGCAGCCAAAACCACTGCCTCCCTTCAAGACTGTCAAAGACTCTAGCCAACTAGTGAAGGGCATCAAGGATTACATAACGCACTGGGATGATGTTGAAGTGGAAAGCACACCTCCACTCTTAAAAAAAATCAAATGGACTCCCTAATCAAGTACTGGGAGAAAGTTGTGACATGCTTAGAAACTGAACAACCATGTGGGAGGGAGCTAAGAGACGGGTTCTTGCCAGAGTCAAGATGGGAGGGTTCTCAAGGAGCAAGCACGTCTAAGAATGTTCACTTGGATCCTAACAAGGGTTCCAAGTGGTTTGTGGGAAGTAAGGCCTCAAAGCCGAAGTGGTTTGATCTTCCTGAGTGGGATCCCTTTGAGGACATCAAGGAAGGATACTTTGTGCTAGTAAGGCCTGATGATGAGGATTGTCCAATATGGTTAGGGGTGGCACTCTCTGATGTAACCACCACTATGCCTGATGAAGAGGAGTTGCGTCCTGGATTCCAAATTCAATATTGGGAGCCCATTGGGAGACACAAGAAGGGCAACTTGAAGGAGCAATACACCGACTGCTGGGAGAAGAAGTGGAGGGCAAATTATGCTGATCCTCAAAGGAGGGAATTGGTGGAGTGTGTGGTATGGTCATATCCAAGTTCTCACATTGCAAAGGACAACACACACAAGATCCCAAAAAGGGAGATGGACAAAGCCATGAGCAACCTCCATGCTATATCATTGTATGAGGGTAGATAATATTGAGAAGCTTGAAAACTTTCTCAACTAGTGGTTTGTAAAATTTATGAGGAAAACAAGTAACCCAATTCTTTGTGTGTGATGTGTAATTCTATTCAAGCAATCAATTCAGAAATGTTTTTTATGGGGTGTGAGTCCCATTTTCAGTCCGAGTCCCAAAATTCAAGATTTGTCCCACTTTAATTAAATACGACTTCTTGGACATATATAAATATCGGCTAGGTAACGGTTAACATGGACACATGACCAAGTTAACTCAAATTTTCGTCTAGGTTAATCTTGATATTAACTACACGCACATGGAGACCCTTTAACTTAGGTCGTTCTTGTAGCTCCATAGGTGGGTCGATTCGATTTAATACCGCCTTGGATGATCGAAAGGCCCTTTTTCCAAAGTAGTTGCAAAATAAGACTGTCATATATAGTATTATGACACCATTTGTAACTCCTCGGCAACAGATGCGACACATAAATTTAAACTTGCTTTTCCACATAAGAAAATGACACGACTAAAATACTAGTGGAAAACCATCAAAAACTACGACACCCTTATTTTTAGTTATCATGTTGGTGAAAGAACATGTTGTCTACATGCAATCTAGCCCATATACGGATTCTATTCTATTCTATTCTATTCTAATAGGAAGGTCGTCGTGTAACTTTCAAATGTCACAAGCGAAACTCTTCTTAATATTGGAAATGTGAGGCATTGAGAGCATGTCATTTGTAGTCAAACTCTCCATCACTTTATGGAGCATTTCAGATTTTCGAGCATTATGGAAAAAACATACAGCTACCTAATTTTAAAATGGCATCTAAAACCGCTCCTCACACCCTCTCGTTTCTCAACCCTTTTCCTTCATTTACATGGAGAAGGTGGTCTCATCCCGGGGGATTCACCTTTGTTACATGAGCATATGCCACCTGCATGCTTAAGGTTGGAAAGACACCCCTAAAGTGGAGAAAATACACTAGAATGTCAGTAAGAGGGGATTTAAACCCCTAGTATACATACGAAAACATCCCCTTTCACACATTCACTAGGTTTATACGGGTCTTCTTTCTGAATCCCCCGAGGTCTCGCCACCATTACATGATTGTTTGCTGAGTGATCTTGAGGTCCGTACATGCAACAATACATGTTCAAGAGTTCAATTTTGTTTCAAGTAAGAGCACTCAGGTTGCATCCTAAAGCACACTAACGACATTTCGAGCACAAAACCTTACCTCTTCATCGTCAAGTAAGAATCCTTCTTTGGTTGATCAAGATGGCGCTGAGTTTGAGAGATCTTGAGGTAGAAATTGCATGAGGCATCTCCAAACAACAGTTCCCATCAAGCAAAGCTGTTTACCTGGCTGCTTGGGATGTATGAGATTATCAACCATTTTCTTCCCTCCATAAATGGAATGCTCCTCAGCAGTCCATAAAGCTTTATTGTGATCGAATTCCATCTGCAGGCTCTTCAATGCATATGTTAAACATACTAGTTTAGTGAAAGCATAAGAGAGAGAAAGAGATGCACCACAATACAAGACATGTTTATTCAATGAATATGACATACATATATAGGTACTATAAAGGTACTAGAAAAGGTAAAGGTGAAGAGAGAAAGGCGCTAAAGGCTGCCTATGTAAAAGCCCATAAAGGACAGCACTAACATGCCACCAGCAACTTTAGTCCTTCACCAAATAAGATATAAAAAAGAAAGAAGACGAAATTGCAAACAACGCAATTTATAGATAATCTCCCCACCTGCGAGGTTTCACACTCGATGGAAAAAACCTTTGGTGGTCACAAAGGAAAAAACCTTTAATATCTATTCTTATTCTCAAGGACACCAAGATCTCTTTTCATTTAGGAGCTTAGTGAAAATAATAGTAGTTGGACAATATTCCAACCTAAGTACGTGCTTTGCAACTTCAAGCTTAACATAATGATAATATAACTCAATGTGCTTGGATTTGAAATGCAAAACTTCGTTATTTGGTTTGGGTGCATATTCACACGGGGGTTGACTCCGGGCAACGAGAGCTGTTGGATAGGCATATTTACCCCTTATTCCTTAATCTACACCGTACGTAAAGTTCCTCGTTTGTGGGGTATGCAAGTACAAAATTTGTTATACTGTATAACAAGATTCGCAAAATACTATAAGATTTCAAGCGGAATACTATATGGTGTTGATTTTGTACGTGCAAAATACAATTATGAGGGCTCTCGCTGCCCTACGTCACCCCCCGTGTGAATATGCACCCAAACCAAAAAGGGTTTAAGGGGGATTTTAATTTAAATGTGTTGGACCCAATGGTTGTGTTAATTAATGTCAATGGTAGTTATGTGTTGGTTGTTAATGTCAATGGTTGTTATGTGTTGGTTGTTATGTATTGGGGGATTTAATTTTTATATGTTGGATGTTAATAGTTTGTGTTGCAAAAAACATTTGTTGGCCCCTTCGGGCCCTAGGGACGCCCCCCCCCCCCAGTGTGACAAAAATTTTAGAATTCAAACCAGAAAAAAAACTAGAATTCATTTGAGGCTTTCATCACCTGTAGCTTTTGAATTTCATCACAATAAAACAAATAAAACATAAGTAAAAGTTACCATAAAGATAGAGCGGATTGATCCCATTATTCTGAAAGTCATAAAGTTTGCAACACCCATACACAAACATTTTTCAACATTTAACAGCAGCCTTTGGCCTCCATGGATTCTTGTGGTGAGAAACCAAAGTGGGAAACTTTTCTGCTTGTTAGCACAAGGATCTAGAATCCTTGGAATTTGCTTAATAACTGCCTCAAAATCTAAAAATGCATGGTAATTTTTTGCAACCTTCATTCGGAATGAGCAATAAAACAATATCCAATAGCGCAATCCTGTATTAATCAGTTGGTAGGATGTGAAAGCCTACCAAACCCGGCCGAAAAATTGCTGTTTTAGTATAGATAACTTAACCAAACATATCCATATCATATACTATCAAAAAGAACTCGGAGAGAGCTTTCTAACGCAATAAAAATCATCTCAAACAGAGCTCTGGATCAAAAGTTATGGGAAGAAATGTGTTGCCGGCGGGGAAACTGCACTACATGCGCCCTTCAAGCCTTCATGTGCCCATTATGCACCACACACACAAAAAGAGGGCTTTTGTTGTGAGCCATTGCTTGTTGACCATTATGCACCACATGCACAAAAAGAGGGCTTTTGTTGTGAGCCATTGGTTGTTGACCATTATGCACCACACGCACAAAAAAAGGGCTTTTGTTGTGAGCCATTGGTTGTTGACCATTGGAAAAAAAAAAGGCTAAAATCAATGGCTCAGAAATGGTGCCCTCTAGATGTACGCATTAGTACATCCATTTGAATACATCACGAAATCATAGGAAAACCTTAGTGAAAAGCGTACAAAAACACAAAGAAAACCCCCCGTTATTATGCTACATATTAGCACTTTGACTATCACACATAAGATACTCGATCCATCTTGAACTTGTTTTAGCACTCCAGCACATCGTAACCAAGCAAGTTCTCGGCTCGCCAAAGATGCAGCAACATATTCCGTTTTGGCAGTGGAAAGTGAAACACATCGTTGCTTCTTACCCATCCAAGACACCGAAAAAATTTCTAAGAAAAAACAACCACCACTTGTTGATCTGTATGTGTGGACAACCACCCCAATCTGCATCTGTATATCCAAGCAATCTGAAGCCCTTGTCATTGTCTCGTTTGACCTGAATACATAAACATGAGTATATTTTGCCCATGTTCATTATCTCGAATGCAGAAAAGAGTCTTCTCTTGATTGCTTGCAAGTATTCCAGGTTAATCGAAACCAAGATAGTATCATCCAAATAAAGCGCAATCACCACAAAGTGTTCTTAGCATCACTTTAGATATGCATTGGAATTTCAAAAGCTTCTGGTTGATTCATGTATATCACTTTACTATGGTCTCCATTAAGAAACACAATTTTGGCATGCATTTGATGTACATGCAAATCAAACTGAGCGGCAAATGCTAGCAATACTCTCAAGCCAGTGAGATGCGCAACGAGTGAGAAGGTTTTCTCATAATCGATTCCAGGCACTTGTGACTATTCTTCTGCAACTAGTCGTGCTTTGAATTCAACAAGCTCCCAAGCACCCTTGTTGATAAGAGATTCAAACTCAGCTTCCATGTCCATGTGCCAATTTTTGGCTTGTAATGAAGACATAGCCTCTTTCACCGTAACCGAATCTGCACTAGTAGCTAAAAATGCAAGATATTTCAAGATCCATCTAGCGGGCTTCCATTGCCTTTGTATCGGAGTTATATTATCAAAAACTTCAATGTTGACATCAAGTAGGCCATCATGATCCTCATCCGCACCATCATGCAAATCAAATTCCTGTATAAAATCATCTTCCACTTCAGGATTTACAAGCTCATTCCCAACATGAGGATGTAAAGACCCATTATTCACATTAGAATTTATAACATGGGGATTTTGAGGTGCATTATTCACATTAAGATTCACAACTTGAAGACGAGGAGGTCTATCATCCACATTAGGCTTTAGCAACTTCAGTCCCAAATTTGGAATTAGGTAGCATACATCGAACAACATTGATTATTGTATGATTCTGACGCTCAACAACACCATTTTGCTGAGGGGAATAAGGAATGGTATACTTATGAATTATACCATGCTTTTCACAAAAACTTTTGAATTAAGCAGAGATAAATTCCCCACCATTGTCAGTATGTAATCGCTTGATCATTTTACTAGTATGTGTCTCCACCATACTTTTAAACACTTGGTGAAGACTTTGGATTTCGTAGAGATAAAGCATCGTAAGAAATCATCTACAAACAAGATGAAACAACGTGCACCACTCAAAGCATAAGGTAGTGGGCCACATTAGCATGCACAAGCTCCCAAAGCTAAATTGCGCATTTCCCTTTCGCATTGAAAGGAGGACGATGTTGCTTCTCAATAGCACATGCCTCACACGTTGCTTTCCAACAACACATGCCCCACATGTTGCTTCCCAATAGCATATGCCTCGCATACATCCATTGATGCAGTGCTTCTCAATGATAGACCATCAACAGTTCTATCAGAGGCCATAATAGGATATCCACATACATTCATTGATGCAGTGCTACTCAATGATAGACCATCAAAACTTGCAGTTCATAGCATTTACATCCATTAATACAAATAAGGCACTGGCACAATCGTCCAGGCATAGTTCAAAGGAAGTTCCCAATACCAACGCTTCATGTAACACTTAATTAAATCATCAAACATGTGCAACATTGCAATTTGCATCACGTAATACCATTTCAATCATCATAAAATATTTTCAAGCACATCACACATTATGTAATTTTTTATCATCAAAAGCATGATTCCAATGCATAATGGCTAATGGGGGTTTGTAACATATTAATTCGTGACGCATATTGATTTGCCATGCTATTTTAGATTTGTCACACGTGACAAAAAACATTATTGTAATCGGTCGCAAACGTCAAATACTCATCCTGCGTTACTAAAATTTGTGTGAACCTGTTTCAACAAGTGACAACCATTAAATTTTGTAACGCGTTACATATGAAACTTGTAACATGTAAAAAACATGATAATTTGTAATGCGTTACAAATGCAACTTATGGCTTACAAACATTAAGGTTTTATAATGAGTTCCAAGTCTGTTAGAGTATCAGTATATATCTATTGTATTCTAATGGGCTTCAATACAACAAATCACACTTCGAAGGGAGTTTGGAAGCACATCGATGTTGATGGTGAGCTAGATTCTGCACAGAGTAAATCTCCTTATAGGACCCGAAAGATATTATGCATTCTATCATTGCTCCACGGACCGCCACAGTAAAATCTCTACTCTCGACTTGCGAACGCGAAATTACCCTTCTCAAGCACCAAATGGCGGAACTGCAGGCGTATGTCAAGCAATGTGTACCTCAGCCACCGACGCCTTAAATGGTAACGCCACGACATCGCCTCCTGAAACAGTATAAAATGCGTTCTACAAACGCCTTGGCGGCCGCTTCTGCGGTGATGATTCCATCAGCAGATGCAGTGCCCTCAGCCATAGTATTGAATTACTTTGTTAACAATCATCACCCCCGCCGCCGACGTCCATGTAGCGTAACCCGGGACCAAGCTCTTCATGTCAATTTCTTGTGCCATAATTTATTAGCCTTCAGCCATGTCTATGTCATAGCCCTTCATACAACTCTCATTTGCCTTATATAATAAAAATTGTCGCTAATGATACGATTCGAATTCTTACTCATGGATGATGTGCGTGTATGTTGATCAATTTTGATTTCACTCATACACAATTCTCATCTATAGCTAGCCTCAGTTTTTCGATCTTTTAATTAAATTTCTCCTTGAAATAATTATAGGTAGACCGACAGGTTTAGCGTCTACCAATTATCCTATAACAATAACTCCAAGCAGCCAAGCACCTGCAGCTACTCGTAACCTTACAAACCAAGACGTTTTAGACAATCAGACAGTGTGCAATCTAGTGCGTCAGCGAGTGGTTGATAATACCATACTCATTCTTCGCGAGCGAAATGATCCAGAACATACGTCGACTACTAAGCGCCAGCGCTCAGCAACGTTCGACAATCGAGCACAACGACTGCAGGTCGAGATGTCTTCACTTTTCAACATCTTACTGGCATCTCCACTGTTGGATCACCAAGACGTCGTCTTCAAGGCTCACTATCAGCTGAAAATGTGCATCGTGTATCATTATCTAAAAAGAAGCTCACATAGATACCGTCCGGACCTTACCAAACTTATACAGTTGCATCGTTAATCTGAGAGACGTATCGGTGCCGTAATAGAATAGGACCGTTTCCATGTGTGACTAATGTCTGTAAATGAAAAACTATAAGAGAGTTTGTACGTGTATTTAATGTCTTAAAATGAAAATGGATGTAAATAATGACTTCTAATGTGTATACATCTGAATCTAAGCTATAAATATCTTCAAATGTAGAATGCTGAAGTGTAAATTTAGTAAAATGTGAGCGTGTAATTATATGTGTGTTATAAAACCTTCAGAAGGAATAAGGCGACTTAGACTATATCATTAAAAAGTAATTATACAATTCATAAATACCTAAGAATATCTCTGTCTAAATAATCTTGACGTATATACCTAACAATAAGGGATAAGGGTTAAAGGACTATGTCTGCATAGTATAAAATAATAAAAGTATAAATCTGATGGGTAGGTATAGCACTGGGGGGTAACAATACATGACTTGTTTAAAAATGTAAAACAAAAGGTAAGAAAATTATAGTAAATAAAACTCAGTGCATAATGTAATAAAGCAAACCTAAAGTAAATCGCGGGTATAATAGGGATATAAAAATAACTTGCGTACATAAGGAATAAGTTTCCAGTATTCACTGTCAGAATTATTACTGCTTGTAACCAAATAGAACTAGTCTACATTTACGAATGTGTATTATCTACAGTTAGATAAATGGGTCTAAATACATAATGTTTTCTAAATTGTGTATATTGTAACCTGCTATCAACGTAATATATCATAACTTGAAGTATAACATCAATAGCTTACCTGTTGATGCGACCTATCTATCGATAAGAGATCGACTCGATATAAAGGACGTCAATCGAGTTCGCACGATAATGTTAAAACTAGGGCCATTCTTTAGACGCCAAAATCAAGAACTCAACATGGAACTTCTTTTTTAGAGACTTCCCTTTCAAGCTTTTACGAAGCGACCGTCGGCAAAGAAACCGTTCAAGTACGCAGTAGCTGCCCGAACTTTTAGCACGCTCCCAGGTGCATACGGTCATATACCTTAAGTAGCATAACCTTTGAGTGATATCACGAACTATAGGATCGTCAAGCATTTTTGGTACATGCCTTGTACGAGTTATTACCTCAAGAACTGAGGAAGTCCTCAATGTGGGGAAAGGAAATCCGCAGGATTAACTAAACTTATACATGATTGTTAGCACATATCCAACGTATTGGATCCACTTGGTGAGCTTGATCACCTTGCTAAGACGGAATCATTACCAGGATAATTGTTAACTATGTGTAAAGCTAGTATCTCCTGGGAATAATCCAACCAAATGAAGGGAAGTAATCTAACAAGTCCGGCCAACTTGTTATGATAACATCAACTCACTTGGTAGGACTCATTCCAAAATTTAATAAACAATGAGAACGCGAATCTCCAGAAAATGCATTATATATTTAGGATACACCTAAAATAAGAAGCATATATAGTTCCCTAAGCTTGTGTGTCCAGAAGGAATGTTTTCATGATAGAACCATCCCAGGTATCTTAACGATATACTTCCAGGGGTAATGCAAAACCCACGGAAGAGAATAAGAAGCACACCTAATTCTTGTGTATGATAATTAAAACCGGGTCTATGTAACAATAGGTCTAAATTAAAATTATTGTTTAATAATCACGACCTAAATGTCGTTAGATATAGTAAAGCCTAGAGGCAAAGTAATAGTGCTATCGGAGGTAATGTATCCGATATTATCATAATGTTACTTCATAAATATTACCTTAAGGTAATTACATTAATCGCTTCAAGTTGCTCTATGTATGCAGCTTATGTTACTATACGTTCCATACGTAAAAACGACACTATCGATGATGAGACCACTTCGGTGTTCCCTAGGACGTGGTGTACTGTCAATGTAGGCATGACCACGGTTTGCTTCACTTAGCCAAATCGTGACATTAGCGAGGATGAGACCATCTTAAATTGTTCTCTAGAAAAATGCCGCACCGTAATGTAAGCATGTCCATAGGGGAAGGGTATGCTCTTCTTCTTTTAGAAGTAAACATGGGCGATGATGAGATCAGCGGGGATGTTCTCTAGCATAAATCCTCTGGACCATGGTGCACTGGGGTATGCATGGTCAAGGAGATCATACATAAGGTAGCACCTAATCATGGGCAATGATAGGATCGTCTTAAACGACCCTTACGCTTAAACCTTTGGGGCCATGATCGAGTGCAAGGTTTAGAAAGATATACGCATTATAGGGCGCTGTCTCCACGACCACGATGGAAGAAGCATCCTCTTCCTATGCCGGGAGATTAGTCTTGCATCCATTTAGGAAATTAGTATGGGTGGTTCCCTCATAACCAACTTTAAATTAATATTCTAGCGTGGTGTGAACCCAGGACGCCAATGAGAACGAACAACCGGCGAGACAGTCGCATCACGAACACTTGTTATACGTAACTCTAGAGTACTTGTAATTTTTGTGTAAGCTACTAAGTATGTAATTACATACATTGTAGAATTAATACAGGAATTCAAGGTGCGAAGACTTGCAACACACATTTTGTTATAACGTGTTGCAAGGCATGTAAAGTATCATTGAATTAAACATTATTTTGTGCTAATATGTAAAATGCACTACGGTGCTTAAATTCTATGATGATCATAGTCATCTTGTTAATATTTTACCTCCTATAATATGGAGTTCTATACGCTATTAAAATGAATTTAATAATAAAACTAACCCCAATGCTGAGGACTGTTACCTCTTTAAGGTGGGAAGACGACCTTACACTAGTCTTGATGCTGAGGACAGAATCATTTCTAAGGTGGGGAGAATGTGACGTTCCACGTATTTATATGCCTTTTGGGTATAAATACATGACACATCACTATGAATAATTAATGGTACATTAATTATTCTTAAGTTAAGGTTAGCTATGTTAACCATTAATTATTAAAGTGAAAACCTAAACTTAACCCTAATTCGAAATTAGATAATTAAAGGGGTTTAGTTATTAAAGTAGATAATGATTAGCATGCCACCTGGCCCAAATCGATTGGGCAAGGCAGAGTTTCCAATTTGGGACACCCAAATTGGGGGATTGCACCCCAATTTGCCCCAATTCGATTTGGGGCAATTGGAGATGGAGGAGGAGATGCTGCCCAACCCTGAGATGCTGTTCGACCCTGTTCCAGCCAGAAGGATGGCGACCCAAAGGGATAGTGAAGCTAGCTATGGTTCCGGTTAGTACATAGTTAGCTTAGTTGTGATTCTAGTAGGTTAGCGCCTCTGTTAGGCTTCTTTGGTGATCTATAGTGTAGCGCCTCTCTGTGGTGTGTTCTCTCTCTATTTTTCTCTGTGGTTTACCTGTTAGGCTAACCCTTGATTGATATAGTGAGTATTCTTATCTCTAGTCTCTGTATGTGCTTTGGTTGATGGTTTAGTAGTTCTTTGCTTAGTTAGCACTCCAGAGATGGGGGATTACGGGGGGTAGAGACCTCTGAGCCCATGTATTGTAGTATGCTCCTAGATAGAGCCCTATATTATTCCCATTAGATGCGGCCTATGTACAAGATCCCACCGAGCTGTGGAATCTATGGCATCATTGAAGCACCAGACAAGGGGCCGTAGTGATGAAGTGTGGGGTGGGGTCTCGCCTGAGCATAAAAGGCTACGGGAACTTCTTCAGTGAGCTAGGCCTAATAGCCGGTCACGTAGAGGGCCGGGTATGGGTCTGACACTCACTAGGTACAGTGGTGTGATCATCCTGTACTTTGAAGATAAAGTTAGGGGAGTAGGTCGGGTAGGGATGCGGGGGTCGCTGATGCGGCACGTATTCTCTAGCTCACCCATGGATTCACTGCGACTCTGGGAAGGGACACTTCTATGACCTGCCTCATCGGACTGGGGAGATGTAACCCGGAGTAGTTCCGAAGGGTGATTCCTTGGGATTGCGTCTCCGGAAGGCTACAATGGCGCCATAGCTTGATTCAACTCATCTGCAAAGTGTGCACAGGAGGGGCGGATGGAGTGGACAACCCTAGCCACTGTTCTATGCCAGCCAATGCCAGGTTATACCTCTGTCTGCTGATCTCTTGAGACCGAGCCGTCAGTCCATCCTCACAGGAGTCTGAGCCGGGGTAGAACCCGAGGTTTGGGGTGTTTTCCTTAGGACTAGATGCATCTTCTTTGCCGTTAGTACTTGGATGGATGTGCCACCCTTCGTGGTGGTTATATATGTATGATTTATGCTGTGTACTAACATGTATTCACGCTTCCGCGACTTAGGAGTCCCATTGAAGGCGTGGGCCGAATGACACCTCCGTGTCCTTCATTCGGGCATCTTTCTATGGATGGTCCGAGTTAGACGGAGGGCCCTGCTCATGGTGAGCTAATTGCCATGGGAGGGGGAAGTCCCTGTATGTATACGTCCGGAGCGCCGTATATGTTCAGGGAGCGTCACAATCTAGCTATGCTTTATGACTTGAGAAATTAGTAAAGCATGTTGACCGAAGAAGATTGAGCATGTTTAATGCCATCGACCCGAGCCATCAGATCTGGATTCTAGAATGGACGAGCATGCATGTCTCGCATGTATGCATTTTCTGGGCCTTTGTTTCATCTGGGAGATCGAAACTTAAGGCAAAGTTCTTCAACAACATCTCATCGGCAGTTTCTCATCTCTCTCAGTAGTACCTTATTCTCATTCTTTGAATGCTCCCTCTACCATTCCCCCTCCCCATCCCCCCTTTTTAATTTCATGGTTTAATGTAATTATCTTGTGGCACGCATGACCAGCCCCTCTATTTGAAGAGATTGTTTTGTCGCATGGCACGCTTGATCGGTTTGTTTTTTCGGCGGCAGATAAAGGTTCTCGAACTGCCCGATCAATCTGCATAAGCTCAGGTCCGGACCTGCTGAATTCTACAGATGAGACCGGGGAAGGCGTAGCTACAGGTGCTTGTGTGATTGAAAGGACTTGACTATGTCTCTCTTGCCTACGTTAAGTTTGAGGGTCCTCCATAGACAACAGCATATCTTTGACATACTCACATAACCCCCTTCGGAAACAATCTCAAAGTGCAACATCATCCCAGGCAGTATCTACCGCAATTTGACGAAATTTTGAAGCATATATTGAAGCTGGACGAGAGCCTTGCCTTATATTATAAAGTTTCGTGACTACTGTATGCTGACGATCGGTGTCAGTGTCTCCAAAGCATGCCTCGAGCTCTGCAGTGAAAGCAGCAAAATCTTGCAATTCTGGGGCTCCTTTCTCCACTAAAGGAGCAAACCAACTTAGAGCTGGCCCTATGAGGAGAGAACCAATCAGCCCAACTTGTTTCTAGGCCGTGGGATATCTATGAGGATGAGCTGGATCATAAGCTTGATCTAATTTAAAAAACTACGGAGCTTGCACCGAGTGCCGTCAAACTTCTCTGACAGGCTAATCTTAGGCTCTGATAGCCTCAATCCAGAGCTTAAGGCAGATTCATGTGAAGCAAAACGTTCCTTAAATTCTTTGTTGTCCAATTGCAACTGCTGGCATACTTGAACAAGTTGCTGGACCTGCTGTAATAAAGTTGAAACCTCCTCCATAGATATAAAATCATCAAATACGAGCAAAAAAATGCTTAGGATTAGAGCAGGCAAGAACCGGTAAGGGATTCCGGTTCAAAATATCATGAACCTACACGAAAACAAGGAAAATACCTGAAAAATACGCAAGAAATACAGAAGAAATATGCCAAGATCGGCAAAGAATCTAATATATGAACATGAATCAAGAGTACAATGGTCCAAAGGCAAGCAAGAACACAAGACAGATGCCTAGAAGGCTCAAGACTGGTGTTGAACCGGAATGATTCGACAAGAAGGAGGTGCCTCCTTATATATCTAGGCCAACGGTCAGGATCGCGCCACTCCAATGGATGAGATCATGCCAAGTGTCGCACATGGATGTAGGTTCTAGAATATTCTAGAACCTCCTGGAAACAACGCCGCATATGAAAAAGACTCTTTAACAAATATTGGTAGTGCACTTGGTAAAGATCAAACCCGATCTTATAGAACAATCTTTTTGCATACGTGTGACGACCATCTTTCGTACATACGAGTATAATGTTCGTATGATACGAATATCCGTGTGGTCATCACAGAGGGAGAGAATGGGCTCCATGGGGAACAAGCGAGGGATTCCCCAGAACAAGGTTTTTTTGGGGCGATGATCATCAAATCCAGGGTAAGGTTCTCTTGACCTGTGCGTACATACCTTATTTACATTGCAACGAAACATAGTTGGCATCTATAGTAGTGTAAGTATATATGATATGTAATAATGCTTAGTCCATCAAGTTTAGTAAGGGTAATTTACCACATTATATTTCTTGGCATGCTAGCATAATTATTCAAGTAATGATCGAAAGGTTGATATTACTGCATTTTTCCTTAAAATTATATCATATAATAGTGTCCATATTTTGCAGAGCGGCGCCACTTCCTTTGCTTGCCTTGTCTGCCTCAAGAAAAATTGTCATTTGCCTTTTTCTCTATGAAAATATCCAGGGCTATAGAAGCTCGTAATGCATCGCCTTGATCTATGAAGCTGACAGAAAATCATCCTGAAGCAAGGTTCTTCTGAACGCAGTTGTGGTTTTATCAGCGGATGAAGCAGTTGTAGTTTTATCACTGGCATGAGCCAGCTTACAAAGCAGCTACTCTGAATCCAGGTTTAGGATCTTGCCATTTCATTGCCAACAACTCCTTGTCATAAATGGTATAATTGATTTCAGCAGCCTGAAACTTCCGCGAGTGATAGGCGACTGGATGCAATTCATGGTTATCCTCCTCCTGTGGCAGGATACCACAAAGGGCAAAATCAGAAGCATCTGCTTCGACAACTTATGGCCGCAAACGATCTCCATGAGCAAGAACAAAAGCATGCTTCAAAGTAACAAAAGCAGATTCCGCTTCCACGCTCCATTCAAATGGCACGTCCTTAACCGTGAGACGTGTTAAAGGAAGGGAAATCTCCGAATAAATCCGGAATAAAATGCCCATAGAAATTGGAAAACCCAAGTAAACACTAAACATCTAAAACGGATGAAGGTGTTTGCCACTCTAGAACAGTGCTAACCTTTTTAGAATCCATACCATGTGGAATGATATGATAATCAAGGAACTCCACATTATCCTGTTCGAACTGACACTTCTCACGTTTGGCATATAATCCGTGCTCACGAAGCTTCTGAAGGACTTGTCGAACATGCCTCTCATGTTCTTCAAGAGTCTTAGAATAAATGAGAATATCATCCAAATAGATGATGACAAAAGTGTCTAAGAACTCCCGGAAGACATCATTGGCCATATGCTGGAATATTACTGGAGCATTGGTAAGCCCAAACAGCATTACTGTGTACTCAAAGTGGCCATACCGAGTACGAAAAGCTGTTTTCCACTCATCACCTTCCCGGATCCAGATAAGATTGTAGGCACCTCGAAGATCAATCTTCGTAAAATAACGCGCACCTTGGAATCGCTCCAACAACTCTGGGATTAGAGGAAGAGGATAACGATTTGGCATTGTGATTTTATTGAGGCCACCTGTGATTTTATTGAGGCCACAATAATCAACGACCAGACGCAGAGAATCATCTTCAGCAGGCGAAGAAAATAGGCGCTCCAGCAGGGTACTGGGAATGTCGAACGAAATCAGTGGCTAGTAATATAATCCCGCAAAACCTTCAACTCAGCAGGAGATAGACAATATATCGGACCATATGGTGGCATTGTGTCGGGCTGCAAATCAATAGGACAATCATATGGACGATGCTCTGGAAGCTTGCTGGCCTTGACTTTGTCAAAAATATCAGAGAAGTCGCCATATTTATCTGGGAGCATTGGGGCGGACTTCATTGGTGCAGAGCTAGCCGATAGATGAACCTGGATTGCAAATACTGAACTTGGATCTTGCCTTCCAGATTTAATAAACTCGTAAAGTGAAATCTTCGAGATACGAAACTTAGGGCATGAGGAAGCCTCTACAGGAGTAGGAGCTAGAACTGGAACTGGAACTGGAGCAGGAACTTGAACAAACTAGACCTGGGACATGATCGACAGCGTGGTCAGAATCTGCGACATAAATTGGAGCAGAGAAAAGAGTCGAATCAGAACATGGAGCAAAAACAGGAACATCAAGGACGGAATCAGGAGCCCACGATATTATACGGACTGAAGTCGATGTTGGTGCAGAGGCCTGAAGTGCAGATTTACTGGAACTAGAGCTAGAACTAGCAAATCGAAATGATCTAGTACGCCAATCAATCTATGGGTTATGTAGCTCGAGCCAGGGTAGACCCAAGACGCATGTGGGCTAGCGATGAGATTGAAGGAAATGCTACAAGAAACTCCCTCGAACAAAATCTGAAGAGGCGTAGTACATTCTGTGATTGCATCCGAGGAGATCTCCCGGCCATCAATCACATCGACAGAACTGGGATGCTCAACCTAGCTTCTAGGGATGACATGTTTACTGACGAATGCACTATCCATAAACCAAGCATTTGCACCACAATCAAGTTGCACCAATGCTTTTAACCTTCCAACCTCTGATTTCAATAATATAGAGATGAAAAATGTCTTGCTGACCTTATCCGATGGAATAAACATGTCAAGAAGTGTAGAAGGAGTCTGAGAAAAGGCGGCCAGCCGATGAGAGACTCCTACTACTTGGACCCGCCCCCGAAGTTTTTCAATTGATTTGAGCGCTTCACGGGGCATCCACGAGCAATATGACCAGCTCCTCCACAGTATAGGCAAAGATTAGCCTCTCTCCGACGCTTCTTCTCGGTGGCAGATAAAAGTTCTCGAACTGCCCGATCAATCTGCATAGGCTCAGATCCGGACCTGCTGGATTCTACAGAGGAGACCGGGGAAGGCGTGGCTACAGGCGCATGTGTGATTGAAAAGATTTGATTATGTCTCTCTTGCCTACGTTCGAAGAGCCGATTATCACATCGAACCACATGATGGCTTCTTCCAAAGTTTGAGGGTCCTCCCACAAGGAGCCCAAAAATGAACTATTGTATTTAACTAGTGCCATATTATCTAAAAACCACCATATACATGGTTTTTTATGCATAAATTTTCTTGACAGAAGAAAACCACATGCATTAGTGGTTTTTCAATACTCATAGTGGTTTTTGATACGAAAATTAACGAAAATTATCAGCGATATAGTGGTTTATTAGACTAGTAGTGGTTCTCGTGCATACTATAGTGGTTCATTAAAACTAGTGATGGTCACTCCATAAATTTTGAGAAGCCAAAAGATCTAATTTCTTTTTATTGCCTAAATTACAATTCCTTGAACATAAACTCAAAATTCATCTTGTATTGGATAAAGAACCAAGGTTACATAATGGCAATTAGTTTGGATAGGCAACCGACATAATTCTTGGTAGCTATAAGGAACTTCAAATAAAATGGGATTGCTAGGTATGTACAAGCCCAGATGTGTGTGCATGTGGTTAGATCGTATGAGTTTTCTACTACAAGAAAATGGTTGTTGAGTGATATATGTTAGAAGAGGAATTTATAGTTGATGGCAATATTGATAAAAAATAATATCTAGTCAGGTATTTCCTGGCCAACTATTCTCTCCCGTGAAGGCATGGTTAATGCGAAAGGAAGTGACTATGTGGAATAGGCATACTAATAAAATGGAGAACTATAGTATTTCGTTGCATCGCCCTGCCCTATAGGCGCTGCCTGAGGCCTGCCCGAGCGGATGCAATGATGGATGGCGTTGGAGCAGCGGCAGTGAAGGATGGCGCCCCTGTGTGTGCCTGAGTGGATGTCCGCCTGCGCGCATACCTGGGGGTGCTGGCGCCTTGGCGCAGGGCTGGTGGATGGGTGAGGAGGCACCTCCGATGGGCGATTTCCCTGAGCGGTTTTTCTGAGCGCCGCCTTCCCTGCGTGTCTGGGCGATTGGCGTTGGGGGCGTCTGTTTTCCAGCACCCAGTTGTGAAGAGGTTACGGTTCGGAGTTGCTTGGTGAAGCTTTGCCTGCTGGAGGTATGAAGGTATGCTTGTTGCTTGTGCAACAGCATGGATTTTTGGATCGGTGAGCAGCCATAGTCATCCTGGCAACGGTTTTTTCCCAGGTGGTTTTTAATCCGGGTCATGATGGTTGTGTTCTAGCTCACGTTGTGCTTTGGTTTAAGGGCTTCGGCCCATGTTCTTGTTTGGACTTCGGTCCAGGACTTCGGTCCCTTATGTACTTGGTCCCATAACCCGATTGGGTTCCGTGGACGTTAAAAATTTTTCCTTCCTTCCTATAGATATACATCTCAAATGTCTTTTATACCCACTAATGCTATTTAGAAAATTTGTAGAGATGGGATGGAATCCAACTTCCACCGCCAAGTTCGGGTGCATCAAGTTGGGGTGCATGTTATCCAACTGTTATTTCACCCTCGCCTGCTTCTTATAGTGCTTGTTAATGGCTCTAGTTTTCTAGTTCAAATCTAAAGCGGTATTGAATAACATGCAAAAAAAAAAATGGATCACTACGGACTAAAAACAAACATGCTAGCTATTATCTGAAAAATTATCACAATTTTAAAAACTTCCCTTCTCCCTTCTAGTATTCGACTTAAGAAAGGTATTTTGATTTAACCCCCCAAAAAGGACTTCTTGTTGTGTGTGTGTTTTTTTCCCCTAACCCTAATTTTTTTACCTAACCCTATGACGGCCATTCCTCTCCTGCATTCGGCCGTTTGTTGTTTCTGCTATTCTATGCGCATATGGATTGGTAAAGGAGCAGAAGATTCAGGCATAGTGGCACATTGATTTTACCGGTAAGCAGCATTCAATCTCTCTCGGTCTCAATTTTTAAGAGGTGATTAGTGCAAAAAGTTTTAAGCAAGAATTCGGCCTCAAAAGCCTGCCTACAAAATGCCAAGAATGGCAGATAGCTCTGTTGAATCTGTTTCTCAAAAATGTTGTGAAAGAAAGAAAGAAACGGGAATTAGGTCCTATTCAAATTCATTTCCGGTATTGTCTACTTTCTATCCAATCCAGAAATGCCTCGTCTATCTATCGTTTTAATAAAAAGATCCCCTCTTCATAAATGCAGGTTGTTGATCTTGGAAAACTTGATACTTCCAGCTCGAGAAAGTACCGGAGACATTTCAAAATGGATAGGTAACCTGCTTTTGCTTATTTAATCTATTTCTGTTTATGCTTGTGAAGTTTGAGGTAGATCCAGAAACAACTCTTGCGTGCTGTTGGAAGGCATTTCATATCATATATAAGAAGTTGGGCATTCATTTCATGTTATACTTTGATGATATCCAATTTCTTAACTCACATTTGCACGGATAGACATCATATAATATCTGTTGTAACGTACCCTGTGTGATGCATACTATCCAACTGAATATTAAGTGCTATATGTGTGTGAGATGCATATTACCTTCCTAATCTCTTCTTTGTGATGCAGAGCAATCGCCATCCTAGAAGGACCAACCATCCTAGAAGCATCAAGAGTTTTAGCTGGATGGATTAGCTTTTTTTTTGCCTCAACCCAAAGCTTTGCCTCAATTTTTCTTTCGTTTTCCTCATGAACCATGCCTTTCTGTGATACCAGCATGTGATCAGACAGCTCAGGTCCACCGACTTGGGCCCAAAATTGCATCATGCATTGCCGTGTTGAGATATGTGTCAGGGGGAAAGCAACTCCTATTTGTTGTCTTCTTACAGTTTTTTCAAAGACTCTTGTTATATTTGCATGGAATATGCATATGGCCAGCATCAGTAGGATCTACTTCTAGACCACATTGTTGAAAATGTGAGCTTTGTTTCTCATAGTTTCTACGTTGTTTCTTTTCATAAATCTGTCCCTGATTATTCCTAGGTAACTTAAATGATTGTGCTGACGAAAGATTGTTTATGGTCAAGGGGGAGGGGGGGATGGAGGCTTTGTTAGATGCTTATATACCTAGAGATGAGGAGTCAAAGTGCCAGAATTGTACGGATTTTTGTTACAAGATTAGGGAGAGTGCAAACTGAGTCTTTTTACTGATCTAGTCACTCTGGACAATCGCTCTGTTCATTTTAAGGTAGGTTCTTTCCCTTCAACGTTTCTTTATACTGATAGGTGCCAGACTCATCAGATCTGCCTTTAGGATCATAGAAAAGGGGCTTCCCCCCTTCACTTAAAGGATGGTACTGGCCAAAGGAGCAGAGGTAAGGATACTGATTGTGATGTTTCCAGGTTGCTGCTTTTGTATTAATGATAATAACTTGTATTTCACATGCAGGTCTAGCAATTGATGACCGTCAAATGCTTGTTGCTTACTTTATGGTATTTTTAGTCTCTTGCTTTCGCCACGAGCAAAGTTATATGCGAGAGCCACTTAGAGTGCGCCCGTCCCCGTAGCATTTTCTTTTAAAGGATAAGTTGGCATGGTCGAGCAATTTCTTATGCAACGAAGGATCGCTGGGACTTGGCTAGACTATTTCCGTTTCCTTTTCTATCGCCATTTTCTGCATCTCGTACTTCTCCTTGTATTCATAACAGGAACCCTTCAGTATGATCTCCTACATTTGGGCTACCTTGCATTTTTCGATGGCATTTTTTCGCATGAGGGGTACCATTATGAAGAAAGGAAATGTAATATTTCGTTTTCTAAGACTGTACAATTTTATACTCATAGTTGCTTCCCTCTTCTTCCAAGCTCCCATATTTTGGCTTCATGGATGGGATAGGTTGTAACCCATTCAGCATTTTTGGCCTCTACAAGTATGACTATGGTTTCAAAATCACTGCTAAGTCCGCTCTTGTAGATATCACGATATTTTGCATTGTGGGCATTCAATCTCAAGTGTTTTGTTCAATGGAGTTCTCTCAGGTCCTACAATATTTAGCAGCACAACAAGTTGAGGCCAGAGCACGAGCTCAGGAGGACAAAGCAGCTTGGAAGAAAGAACACCTGCAAAGAATAAGGGAGAATGAAGAACGAAAACAAAGTCGCCATCTGCAAGATGAAAAAATGAAAGCAGATATGGTTGATTTGCAGCAGCAGTTGGATGTTCTGAATTCTGCTAATAAATATGATGGGCCTGGATCCTAAGTTCAAAAGCATCTTAAGAGAGATGCGTCAGATGCGACACATCGAAAGCATCTAAGTTTTAAGATGCGGTTAAGATGCGTTAAAAAATTAAATTAAATTATTGGGAAATACCTTCACTCCATTGCAGCCTTAGATACCTTTGATCTATAGAGTCTTTTAGAACTAAAATACAAAATATATATAAACAATAGAAGAGAAAACCGTTACAGATCTTACTGTTACAAGTTTCTTGCTGCAGATTCTTTTGCCTTGTTGTAGGTCTCCTAGCCTGTTGCAGCAAACCCCTTTTCTCTATTGCTGACCTCCCAATCCTGATGCAAACTTTTGGCTCAAATCTCGACCTCCTTATAGACCTTACAGACTGGGATTGCTGCTTGCTCCATCGCCAAACAGAGAGCTTTGAAGAAACAATGGTTAGAAAAGGCAAAAGAGGCAACAAATTGCACCTATTTTAGGGTCAGCAGTACCAGGCAACATAATCCAAGTGTTTTTTGAAAAAAAAAAAAAAAATTGAAAAAAATAGGTGAAGCATCTATGTAAGATGCGGGTGTCGATGCGCACACATCTACATCTAAGCATCTTATTTTAAGATGCGCACATCTTACGAACTTAGCCTGGATCTCCATTGTCTGAATGTCGAAATTTTGCTCGCAGGCTATCCTACTCACTTAATCACGAACCTTCATGTGTTGCATGTGGTAAGCCTGAACTATATGACAGACAACGGAAAGAATATTAGTCCAATTTGCCGCAGGAGGAATGTTTCCGATGGAGGTGTGTCTTTGGCTTATTCTAACAGAATACCACTCTCAGAAGGTCATGACGACACCTTTCTTCCCTGCAATGAAGATATGAATGGGACAAATACTGGGAGTGAGAATACATCCAGTCCCAAGGAAGAAGAATATAAGCAAGGTCTTCTTTCTGGTGTACACCTTATTGGTGATGGTGTCGCTCAGATGGGAAACAAAGCACTTGTACATCTTGTCGAGCTGCGTAATATTGAACAAATAGATCCTGATGATTCTTTAAGTTCAACAACTGAAAATGATCGGAAAAGTGATAGAGCTGGCACTGTGACACAGGAAATAGAAGTTGAAAACAGTCTTTGCTTCACAAACTTAAATGGTTTGGCTTATAAGGAAACTCACCATGAGAAAGAATATTGCAAGACGAAATTGTGATATCTTTGTAAGGGAGGCAAGTTAATGGGTTGTTATTTCCAATCCTTTGAAACCTTTGCAATCTCTTCTAATGTCTGACTGATTTTGTTTAAGGATAGTAGGAAAGTTAGTCATATATTATATTGTTTGTGACAAGTACTTTCATTTGTGCGAAACATGGAAATACCAGGGTTCAAATCCCTCGGTTCATAAACTGATCATCAATGCTTTCGTAAAGCTCTCATCAATGTTTTAACACAAAAACTTGCATCAATTTGCTTGATAGACTTGCATATAGATATTACGTTTTCCTACCATACAACAACAATGGGATGTTCAATGAACCTTTCTTAATTTGTTTCAGAAACCAATAACGTTTGAGATAGCAAAACATTGATTATGTAATGGAGAAACTCATGATACTTATTCATAGTGGCATTGATTTTCAAGTTGGATATGCCTTAATTATGTCACTAAACTAACACTAATTGCATTGTCCAAAGCACTATTGATTTGATATGCAAATCTTTACTATCATAATGGCAAACCATCATAATAAATAGATACATTTTCTTGTATGCAACGACATTGATTCCTATGAAAAAATATAAATAATTTCATGTTGAAACCACTTTAGATTCTACAAATATTTAAAAACAAATCCATTAATGGTTTCTGGTCTACAACATGGACTTTTCCACATACTTAAAATGCAAACAAACTACCATAAGAAACCACGAAGATGAAATGTGGTAATAAACTAGAGTAATAAACCATAAATAAGAACTATACTATGTAACTAGTAGTGGTTATTCAACACATTAACCCACTTAGTAATATTGGTTTATTATACTAGTTTTATGTAAAAACTGTTGTGAAAAACTGGTAATGGTTCTTTTTTGGGGGCCTTGTGTCCATAGACAACAACATATCTTTGACATCCTTACGTAACCCCCTTCGGAAACAATCTCGAAGTGCAATATCGTTCAGAACAATATCTACCAGGCTCTGAGCCTTGCCTTAGATTGCAAAGTTTTATGACTGTTGCGTGCTGACGATCGGTGTCTCCAAAGCATGCCTCGAGCTCTACAGTAAAAGCAGCAAAATCTTGCAATTCTGGGGCTCCTTTCTCCGATAAAGGAGCAAATCAACTTAGAGCTAGCCCTGTGAGGAGAGAACCAATCAGTCCAACAAGTTTCTGGGCTATAGGATATCTATGAGGATGAGCTGGATCACAAGCCTGATCTGATTCAGAAAACCACAGAGCTTGCACCGAGTGCCATCAAACTTCTCTGGCAGGCTAATCTTAGGCTCTGATAGCCTCAATCTAGAGCTGAAGGCAGATTCATGTGAAGCAAAACGTTCCTTAAGCACTTTATTGTCCAACTGCAACTGCTGGCATACTTGAACAAGCTGTTGGACCTGCTGTAATAAAGTCAACCTCCTCCATAGATATAAAATCATCAAATACAAGCAAAAAATTGATTGGGATCAGAGCAGGCAAGAACCGGTAAGGGATTCTGATAAGGAAAATACGTGAAAAATATGCTAGAAATATAGAAGAAATACGTCAAGATCGGCAAAGAATCTAATATATGAACATGAATCAAGAGTACAATGGCCCAAAAGTAAGCAGGAACACGAGACAGATGTCTAGAAGGCTCAAGACTGGTGTTGAACTGGAATGGTTCGACAAGAAGGAGGTGCCTCCTTATATATCTAGGCCAACGGTCGGGATCGCGCCACTCCAGTGGATGAGATTATGCCAAGTGTTGCGCATGGATGTAGGTTCTAGAATATTCTAGAACCTTCTGGAAACAGCCCCACATATGAAAAAGATATAACAATAAGGGAATGACTTTAACAAATATTGGTAGCACACTTGGCAAAGGTGTAGGACTTGCACCTAGAAGGTTGCGAGTTTAAATCAAGTCTTGTGCAACTATCCTTTTGTATCCGTATGACGACCATCTTTTATACATACGAGTATAATGTTCGTATGATACGAATATTCGTATAGACGTCACAGAGGGAGAACTATCCTTTTGTATCCGTATGACGACCATCTTTTGTACATACGAGTATAATGTTCATATGATACGAATATTCGTATAGACGTCACAGAGGGAGAGAATGGGCTCCATGGGAGACAAGCGGGGGATTCCCCAGAACAAGATTTTTTTTGAGGCGATGATCATCGAATCCAAGGTAAGGCTCTCTTGATCTGTGCGTATATACCTTATTTACATTGCATCAAATCCAAGGTAAGGCTCTCTTGACCTGTGCGTACATACCTTATTTACATTGCAACGAAACATAGTTGGCATCTATAGTAGTGTAAGTATATATGATATGTAATAATGCTTAGTCCATCAAGTTTAGTAAGGGTAATTCACCACATTATATTTCTTGGCATGCTAGCATAATTATTCACGTAATGACCGGAAGATTGATATTACAGCATTTTTCCCTTAAAATTATATCACATAATAGTGCTCCAGATTTTGTAGAGTGGCGCCACATCCTTTGCTTGCCTCGTCTGCCTCAACAAAAATCGTCATTTGCTTGTTTCTCTGTGAAAATATCCAGGGCTACAGAAGCCCCTAATGCATCGCCTTGATCTATGAAGCTAGACAGTCATCCTGCAGCAGGGTTCTTCTGAACCGAGTTGTGATTTTATCAGTGGATGAAGCAGTTGTAGTTTTATCACTGGTATAAGCCAGCTTACGAAGCGACTACTTTGAATCCAGGTCTAGGATCTTGCCATTTCATTGCCATAATTATGTCGGAAGCTTGCAGATATGTGCATTTGTTTCTTACTCAATCTTTTTGTTTCTTATTCAATTTTTTTGTTACCAATGTCACAGTTTTCTTATACAATCCTTTTATTAATGGCTCTGTTAAAGCCTTATCAAAAGGCTAGACACAGAGGATCTCCTCACGCAGAAGATCCGTCGGAATAGGGAAAGGGTGGAAATTTCAACCTTCTGGTCATTACGGATAAGGAATTCTATTGATATCGAGTAGATATTATATGACTACGTAGCAAATAAACATCCTCTTGCACAAGTTTGTGTGGGTTACATGTTTACTATCTAGACAATGATCACTTATATAATTTTACTTGTGTGTTGACTCTAGGTGTTGTGTGCCTCTAGTGCTATAAAATGTGCTTAACTTTTTCCCATATTTTTCCTTTATCATCGTAATTAATGCCAAGTATTTGGAGGCTAAGTTTTGTTGTTGCTTAATAGAGGGCAATAAGATATAGTAAACATCTGGCCTTTGATGGATGGCTAATAGATCCCAGTGTTAACTCTTTGCTTGTGCACATGCTCTAGAAATTTCTTAGGCACAACATTTGAAGCTATGGTCTAGTAATAATTCAAGTGATATTTCATTTCCAAGACAATCCTAGAGACTTGAATAAACTCTGCCAAACTTCCACCTAGTGAGAACCCTATTTAGATAGATAGACAAATCAATGAGAAAGTATGGCTTGCCCCTAAAATCAACCATTATCCTTTATCCACCAGTTCAAGTGATTTTTGTTGACCTAGTGGGTTTTAAAAATATTAAAATAATATTTTCCTCTTATTGAGGGAAAGAGATGTTATACAACGTCCTATGCTTTCAGCAATCCTCTAAACATATGGTTTTAGCAATCCTCTAAAGAAGGGTGATTCTTCAACTCAGGCTTTTTCAAACATATAATAGTTAATGGTGCGTTAGGTGTTTCTACCAAAAGGTAACTTTGGAGGGATTGTTGAATCAATTCTAACAAGGCATAAATTAGATATCTCAAATTCGTACAATTTTTGCAAGGTTTCTTTTGTTGTTTGTTTGTTTAAGTTTCATATATAGGTTAATGTGAACTCAAGCTCCTTTTGTTATATTTTCTTGTTGATATATGCCAAAAAGAGTTTGAAAATGTAAATATGAAAGGAATCGTTAGGAGTGATCTGATTTGCTACTAGAGATTGCATATTTGAAAACTTTTAGGAAAATGCAACAACCTTTTCAATAAGTTGAACCATTTGTATTTCAAAACTAGCATCCGAGTGCTTTAAAATGGTTTTCAAAATTTTGCTGTTTTAGCCTAGACTGAAAACATGAAGAGTCCTGAAAAACTTCTACGCGAAGTTACAATACCTGGAATACATGGCTTTAGGACGAAAAGGCTGTTCTTCGAGTTCTGAGTCTGAGATTGAGCAGGTGCAGGGCTCTGGTTTGCAAATTTTGTATGAAAAACTCCTCTCTTCATGCTTTACTCGATTCATTTGTTCATGCTTTCGAGGCTCTGGTTTGGAGGTCGGATCTGCTTTCTTTTTGCTCAAGGATTGACGTTGTTTGAGAATGCAGGACCGTGCAATCTCTTTCCCTTTCTCCAGCATACTGCTTTGAGAATAAAATTCAGAATCGAGACCTGTCACTGCATTCTTTCTGGATGATCTTGCCGCTGGAATATTTTTTCTTTTTTCCAGTATGGTGAAGGATCTCGATTCTAAGCCTGACTCTGGAAGTACACTCTTTTTGGAAAAAATCTGCGTCTTCTTGACCTGCTTGATGCTAGAACCAGATTCAGAACCAGCACGGGTTTCATTTTGCCCTCTCGAATTTATTTTGCTCTTCCTTTCGATCTTCTTGGTGCTTGGTTTTGAAATAGGCTTTTCGATCTTGGTGCTTGCTTTTGAAATAGGCTTTCTTTTTTTCTTCAACACACTGCTGTCGAAGTGAGATCCAGAATCAGCATGCTCCTCAATCTTCCTCTTCTTAATCTTATTAAACATGTGCTTCATGCTAGAATCAAAATCAATCTGATCCTTGTTTTGCCCTCTTGTGCCCTGATCCTGAAAGAAAGAAGCGCTGTTAAAGAAAAGGAGAAAGGGTATTCAAGAAGCAAGAAAGCCTGAAAGGCAGATCCTGCACCTGGGTTTTTTTCTTCATATAAATCTTCTTGATGTTAGAATCAGAATCAGTATGTTGGGCGTTTTGCCTGCCAGATTTTTCTGCCACAGAAATCTTGAGTTTGGGCCCTTCCAGCAGCTTACAGAACAAAATATCCCCTTCGCCAATTCCTTGAGCCCGCTCAAATCTGCTCCATCCGTCTGCAACATAAATATTATTTGAGTTTTTTGATCTTCTGAACAGCCGGGCCTTATAGTTTTCTCCATCATCTCCTTCAAGAAGTATGGAGTCAGACTTGATATGCTGTCTGATACTACGGTAAGGAAGAGCCTGCGGCAAGAAAAATAAAATGAAACAAGTTAGATCTGCATCCAGAATGTCGATTGTTCGGCATTAAAATGGGTTTGGAATAGATCAAGCTAAACTTACCAGGCAAGGTGGTTCTTCAACTGAAACGGTGAAATGAGTGAGAGCTTTCATATTGGATCGATCAAAAAAACGCAGCGGCTGCTACACCATTCAAGAGATCTGTTTAGAAAGTGATGAAGAATAAATGGGAACTGTGCTGCCGGATAATGCAATCATCCGGCAGCGTGTGGAAGGGCATTTTTTTTTTTATGGCAGGCCGTAATTCTGGAGTTTGTGGTACCAAGGATTTCACGGTTGAAAGTCACGGTTTCTGTGAAGGGCCTTTTACTTATTGAAATTATGCCTGCTGTACACTAAAATTGCAACCAGTAAATTTTTCGAGCGAAAACAGTCCACGGCATCTGCATCTGGGCCGGATTCACGACTTTGCAGCAATATTGAGACTCAGATCTGTTTACGTCTCGAAATGGAGGGAAAAAAATTTGTCGGGTCCTTGCGTTTTCGCTTTGAAATTTCTGGCTGTAATTTCTGTTGGGTTTGCATTTTTGCCTTGAAATTTCTGTGCTGCCATGCCGTGAAGCAAACCATGAATCCGGGCTCTTGGATTTTTCAATAGATTTGCATTGGGCCATCCGGGCTGCATGAAATAAAAAGCAGCTACGCAAATAATCATACTGGTGGCCCTGGCTTAACCCAGCTTCAAAGTTGCCATAGCCATGCCTGAATCAAACCCTCGAAGTTGCAGTAACACCTATAAAAAAAAAACTAGCAGAAACGCCCTTTTTGTTATAGGTTTTCTCCAGAGTTTTGACCAAGCACTTGAAGGTGGCCAATACCCTTGAAATTTTCCAGTAGGCATAAAAATATGGAGCAAATATGTAGCTCAATTCAATTCAATTTTTTTTCTAAATAGCATTAAATAATGATTATGACCCATAGAAATTGAATTTTTCCATTCGGCATAAAAATATGGAGCAAATGATAGGTCAATTCAATTCAATTCTTTTTCTAAATAACATTAAATAATTATTATGACCTATAGAAAATTCATTGTATGAAATCCTCATTATAGATTCTTGTAAGTTGCTTCAAACTGCACACCAATCAAGCACAACATCTTTGAGATTCCATCAATAGTTCCCCATATAGCAGATCCATATAAGATATTTTAATTGGAGTTGATATAGCATGCAAAGCAAGTTGAATAAGAGTTTGTTTGGTAGGACATAGCCAAGAGCATGTGCTACAACTTATTTAATAGAACTACGCAATTTGTTCATATGTAAGGATTTACAAATGAAGTAAACTAAGTGGCATAGATGTTTTGGGGTGCATGTGTGAATCCCGATTTAACATCTTCATAGGGGAGCCACATTCCTAAGATTGAGAAACACCAGAGTTGACAACACAAGTGCCCAATGACAATCCCCATCAAAATTATAACATCTTATTGGTTGACCTTAAACTTTATAGTCCCAGAGATCGAAGTCATTACTGTTGGATTGTTGGTCGTATAAGGAACCAAGCCATCCAATCTATGCAAACAAGACTATAAAGCGATAATAGAATTTATCTAGATTTCATGCTACTTCTGTACAATTTACAATAATCCAAGTTTATTAAGGGTAGAAACCTTGATGCTATCCAACATGAACTCACTTTTGTAAACCTTGCAAACCAAAATATACCAATGTGTCTAACCTCATATGTGTATCCTCATGTGTGTTGTAACAATAATCATGAAGGGAGATTTTCTGATCTGCAGATAGTGAGGCATATGATCTGGCATTTGCATATCTTTTCTACTTTTAAACAAATCTTAAATATAATGGTAAACCATTTATACAAATATACATGGGATGGAAAAAGCGCAAATGTTTGAGTTGCTTATTTTTTAAATTTCTTGTCTATCAATTATGACATTTGTGTGCTCAGCATAATAAGAACAAGCTTGGAGGTTGCACAAAGCTCTAATTGTCTCCATAGCTGCAACATTATTTGACTTGCAGACGATCCTCAAACAACATGCTGAGTAGATTTCCTCGATTGGTATTTTCTGCAGCTATGTCAAAGACAACTCTTAAATTGCTTAAACTTATTAATTATTGTGTTAATAAAAACCATTTTAACATCACTGCTACAGCAAGTTGTGACGCCTTTAGAAGTACTAATTGAACGAAATATATAGTGTAATAAGAAACTAGTTCCTCATGCTTCACACTTTCGAGTGTCGATCATATGATATGCTGAGTTGGCAGGGTTGTTGTAGCCTAATACCCTCCCTCAAACCAACAACTCAGCCATATGATCAAGTCTGCTTCGTATCTCATAAGATAGTCCTTTCGAATCTGCCTTTGAATTTGTTTTGTTGTAGGTAGAATATTCACTTCTAAAGTATGAAGTACCATATCACCCTTCTTCTTGAATCTTTGATATTCAGCTTTTCAAGACACTTGTCCAGTGTATCAGCCACAAGAATTATAAGAAAGCTTGCTATAACAAATATGCCAGCAACTTCACCTACTTGCACCAATGATTTAAGCATAGCATTTGTTGCTTCTCTTGTTTTGCACCCATTCTTAAATATTCTATACTGCTTATACTAACACTTCCCTTCCTTGAGCAGTTAGAATTAAATCTACATTAGAAATCACACAAGTACCTCTTAAGTTCGCTATTTTTGCTATCTTTGTGAAAGCACCAGTCTCCAATTCCTCTCTCTTTGTATGGAGGGTAAGTTGTTCATGGGCTATAAACTTCAACCCTATGTGTTCAAGGGTAAATCTTCTTCTATAGCATGCTTCTTGAATGAGGCTTCAATGGTTCTTCCATCACAATTGAATTTTGCATACTTTTTGCCAAAAACAAGTACATTATTGGAGTGCTTCATCTTTACAAATATGATGACTGCTTTTCCCACTTCATCTATCCCTTTGGCAAGAACAATAACATTTCTGGCTGGTTCTATAATGGCCTGGACGTCTATAATGGTTCTTTGACAGCCGCCTTCAAGTGGAGAATAAGTGAATGGTGTGTTCCATATGTTGTCTTGGAGAAAATGATGCTCAAAAGGCGGATGAGGTAAGGGAAGGAAGTTCTATTGTTTAATATTCAATTCTAGACTTGCTTCTCATTCATCTCAGCAGATTTTCTACAATGGTGGATAGTGGGTAGCCGCACACATGCGAACTACCCACGAAAAATAAAGGGAAAATCCAATTATATCATTTGGACCCCAAAAATACAATGCTAACAGATGTTCTAATTGGTGTACTGCCGAAAGCTTATCACCGGATTAAAAACCCCCCTTTTCGGTTTTCGAGGATAAACCCTAGTGATAAACCTTCGCAAGGGGCTTAGACAAACGCAAGGCGTAGAAATCGCCCCCAAAACCCACGAATGGAGAAGTCGAAACAGATGCCGCCAACCAACCCGCACCGCACACATCACACAAAAAAAAAAAAAAAAACAAAACAAACCTCCCGTGAGTGGAGGGGGTTGATTATCTTGCGGCGTGCACGCCGCAAAAATATAATAAACAAAGAAGGGGGAGGATGGGTTCAAAGAGAAAGAGGTACCGGGCTGAGAGAGAAGAGGAAGCGCCGATGAGATGTTGATGCGTAAAACACGCCTAAAATAGCTTAACTCCCAACCGTAATCGGGCATGCCGCCGCATGCATGAAAGATATGCATGCTCGTCCCATTCTAGAATGGCGATCCGATGTCTCGAATCGATGGGATACTAGAATGGGACTCGCATGAAACCAACAAAAACCGCCTGGAATACCAAAGGACTTCCTTATAAACTAGGATCGAGGGACGAAGGTCACAGACGAAGGCTAAAGGCCTAAAAGGACAAAGATGAAAGAAACGCCAAATTGGCCAAACCAAGCAGGAAGAAGCCCCTCCCCTGCCTGGAAACAATTCAAAGAGAAAGAGGTACTGCTGAGAGAGAAGAGGAAGCGCCGATGAGATGTTGATGCAGAAACACGCCTAAAATAGCGAACTCCCAACCAGAACGGGCATGCGCCGCCCGCATGCATGCAAGACATGCATGCTCCTCCCATTCTAGAATGGCGATCCGATGTCTCGGATCGATGGGATATATGAAACGGTCTGATAACATACCTTTACAAATGTAATTTTGATAGGATCACAATGAAAAAGGCAATGATGGAGGGTGCGAAGGCAACGATACTATTTAGAATGTGGACATGAGCCAACTACTTTGTGACATGTTGGAACTCCATATATTTTACGTTATAAGTTTAAAAGGCTTGCGAGCTTTAATACATTGTACTTTTTTGTTGATCAATAAAAACTCTTATTTCTGCTTTCTATATCTCCCATGTTTGTTTTGCAGTTTAGATCAAAGTACTACTAAGCATTGTAATTCTTTCAGATTGAAAGATGTTGTCTTCTTTCCTTCCTCTCTATGTCATTCTTTTCTCCTTATTCTCCTCTCTGCCCATTGTTTTGACGAGCGATTGCACCAATAGATTTGGAGGTGCAAAGGGAACATGTATGTTTCTCCAATAAGTCGTATTTAATTAAAGTGGGACAAATCTTGATTTTTGGGACTCGGACTGAAAATGGGACAAAAAAATATCTGAATTCATTGCTTGAATAGAATTACACATCACACACAAAGAATTGGGTTACTTGTTTTCCTCATAAATTTTACAAAACACTAGTTGAGAAAGTTCTCAAGCTTCTCAATATTATCTACCCTCATACAATGATATAGCATGGAGGTTGCTCATGGCTTTGTCCATCTCCCTTTTTGGGATCTTGTGTGTGTTCTCCTTTGCAGTGTGAGAACTTGGATATGACCATACCACACACTCCACCAATTCCCTCCTCTGAGGATCAACATAATTTGCCCTCCACTTCTTCTCCCAGCAGTCGGTGTATTGCTCCTTCAAGTTGCCCTTGTGTCTCCCAATGGGCTCCCAATATTGAATTTGGAATCCAGGATGCAACTCCTCTCCATCAGGCATAGTGGTGGTTACATCAGAGAGTGACACCCCTAACCATATTGGACAGTCCTCATCATCAGGCCTTACTAGCACAAAGTATCCTTCCTTGATGTCCTCAAAGGGATCCCACTCAGGAAGATAAAACCACTTCGTCTTTGAGGCCTTACTTCCCACAAACCACTTGGAACCCTTGTTAGGACCCAAGTGAACATTCTTAGACGTGCTTGCTCCTTGAGAACCCTCCCATCTTGACTCTGGCAAGAACCCGTCTCTTAGCTTCCTCCCACATGGTTGTTCAGTTTCTAAGCATGTCACAACTTTCTCCCAGTACTTGATTAGGGAGTCCATTTGATTTTTCTTAAGAGTGGAGGTGTGCTTTCCATTTCGAACATCATCCCAGTGCGTTATGTAATCCTTGATGCCCTTCACTAGTTGGCTAGAGTCTTTGACAGTCTTGAAGGGAGGTAGTGGTTTTGGCTGCCCTTTAGGAATGAGAACTTTACCAGCAGCACCCCTTTGCCACAACTCGATTCCTTGTACAGGCATCCACAACTTGTCACCTGGTCTCCACTTATATTGCATGATTGGTATTCCATCCCTAACCCAAAACTTGAACTGAAGTGGCTTTGTGTGTCCTGTCAACTAGTCCTTACCATCTAGCAAGTATCCCTCTACAAATGATTTCCAATCAACCTCATCCATCAAGAAAGCCATTGGGTTGGGGTCAATGCGCCTCTCAAACACATCCAATTAGTTCCCGGAGACTAGTCACGTTTTCTCTCTTGAGCTTGGTGGAGAAAGTTCCAAAGAATCCATCTATATCATCATGCGTGCCCAACCATCATGAATCCCACTTTCACAACTTTGAATACTCCCACCACCGCCAAGTATGACATTGCCCCAAACATCCATCTATTCTTGTTTTCTTTCCAACAGGTTGTCCAATTGAACACATAGCTCCTCGCAAAGGGTTTCTCAAGTAAGGGAAATCATCCCAAGTCCTCCTTGATTCACTAGACACCTTGGATGTGAGCTTTTTTTATCCGCCTTTGGTAACAAAGCGGTTGATCATCCATCAAAGCCTCAAAAATGGGTGCTGAAGGGGAATACCTCCTCCCTTCTATCGATCCTTTCTCTAGTGTTCTCAAGCACTTGAAAATAGAGCTCACATGGAAGTTTGGATCATCCCTCCATAGATCAAGCACAAAATGACCATATGTTCCAGTTCCATGACCATGTGTTAAGACACCCGCCAAACTTACTTTCATCTGAAAAGCGTTTTGACAACGCTTGGGTAAAGGATCTAGCTTTGGCAAGAAAGTCTTGTGTTGGTCCATCTTATCATGCATTATACACAAAAATTTGTCCCACAAGATCTCGTAAAAATGTTCTCCACCGCCAATACAACTGTCTACATGATATTTGGTCCCTTTGGTGATCTGCAAATTACTCCCTAATTGCCATTCTTTCTTTCTCTATTGCAGTTGATGCAAGTGTATCCTTGAGTTGAATATAAGTGTTGCACTTTGAAAATGGCATGTGTTGCAGGACACTCACGTCTGAGAAGTGAGTGCTCCATAACTTGCTGAAATGTGATTGAGAAAGAGGCCTACCTCCAGTAGTTTCTAGGATGGAGTTGACCTCTTTAAGGCACTCCTTTTGGATATAGTGTTGTGGCAACACCTTTTTGCACCACTCGCACCCGTGCTCGCTCAAATTCTTGTGGGGCATAGATTGAGACATGTATCTCACAAAGCTCTCGAAGACTGCAATGGCCTTGAGAGTATTTGCTCTAGGTTTCAAAGTGAGTGCATTACCATGTTGGAACAAACTGTGCCCTTTTCTAACATGCTCCCAGTATCTGTAGAATGAAGACTTGCTCACCCCAAGAATCCATCTGCTCTCATACATACCCTCATGCCCCTCAATTGATATAGTAGCCTTCCTGTGTTTTCATCATAGCTGGAATTCTTACACAAGGAGTAGATGAAATTAATCCTATCTTTTTGAAGTCATCCAATGTATTGGGACCTTATCTCGAACGAGGTCATCCACACCAGATCGCGACCAGCAATCTAGGTTGCAACACTCTTGTCCCCTAATTGCCTCGAGGTTTTCTTTGGTTGGGGCCATACTTTCCATCCTTTCTAAATATTTGTTACTTCTAGGCCTCTTGGGCACCCTTGGCTGCCTTTTATGAAAAACATAACGTCTCTTCCTTGTGATCAAAGGATGCTCATCGACCACCAAATCTTCCACATGGCCTTGGGTGGGTCTTGGGGTATGTAGTTGAGTAGGGTATTCCAGACTATCACCATTCTTGTGTGTAATATATCTAATTGGCCATCTCAACTGACTTTGGGACTCTAGCAACCCAGAGCACACAATGCAATCACTAGAGCTTCCCTGGGACATGATTGTATCAACTTCGATAAAAAGCTTCACAATGCCAACTCCAAGATGATCATCTCCCAGCCTTTCATCATTCACACTATCAAAAGGATCAACTGCAGTTATTATGCCCTCTGCAAATACCGTCTCGTTGCAAGGGTGCAACAACAAGCAACCCATCTTCCTCCATTGGAGCCTAGGGCAATGGCCTGTGCTGGGCTTCCTTGGCTCCACTTTGCTCATCTCACATGCTCCCTGAATTAAAACCATACAAACATATTAAATATAAACCATACAACCATATATAACCACTAAAATCATATAACCATATTAAACCATACAACCATATTCAATATAAACCATATGTAAACATTAAAACCATATGTAACCATTGAAACTATATAACCATATTAAATATATAACATATGAACATAACCATTTTAGATGATGGTATAACCATATCAACCATGGTATAAATCATATTAACCTTTAATATCTTGTCCTGGCCACGCGGGCGCCCCTCGAGGCCGATAGCGTACACGCCAAGAACCCGCATTGCCATGTCATGGAGGGTATGGCCCACACGCGGATGTGATCTTTATTATTGCACTTTTATTTAGTTCGAGGGTGCAGCCAGAAATAACTGCACCCTCTTCCTCTTCCTCCCCGACCATTCTTCCTCCCCTGTTCTCTCTGATCACTCTTCCCGCTCTCTGTTTTCCCTAAGCGCCCTGTTTTCCCATCAGGCGATCGACCGAACCGATCGATTCCAAGGCCATCGATGACAGCAGCCTGGTCGGCGGATCACGACGCATCCAGCGCCGAAGTTTTCGCGCAGATTGAGTGTTCGAGCGGGCGTTACTGCCTGAGAAGAAAGTGAGGTTCTTCTCTGTAAGTTTTTAGCTTTTTTTACTGCTTCTTTTTAGTTTTCTGTAAGTTCTTTACTGCACGTTTACTTATATTCTTTGTTAGAGGCTCTTATTATTGCCTGATACAATTTCCAGCCCGACAAATCCTTATTCATGCTTTGCGAACGCCTGTAGCCACATGGAATCGAACACGGGAGCTTCCTCCTCATCCAACAAATCTTCCAGGTATGTTTTTGTAATATCATACCGTTTTTTAATCTCATTTGTCTCCACTGTTCTCTGTTTTCTCATTAATCTCATTTGTTCTCTGTTTTCTGTTTTTCTTTTGTATTGTTTTCTGTTTTTGTTTTCTTTTTCTTAGTTTTTGTTGAATTGAATACATTGTACAGGCACAAGTGAGAATAGTGGTAAGAGTAGTAGCAAGCAACCGAGATAGAAATCATCAGAGAGAGGTGATAGGAAGTAAGATATTGCAGAGCAGTAACGGAACATTACTAGGAATGATTCACAACAGAAATTGCTAAACTGTCTATGAATGTTTCATAACAGAACATAACTAGGATTGATTTTTTCTAACTATAAACTAAGAATAGGAATTGCTTCACGTAACCGCAATTTAACTCACAAAGATATCCTCCTTTGCGTGAGAGGTGCGTATGGAACTCGAAGTTCTGATTGGCGAAGTCGGAATCCCTCAGCTTGCCAACAATCCAGAAAGTACAGGCCTTATTCTCGACTCGCGACTCGAGAATGTCTCGACTCGCGAGGCGAGAACAGGGAATGTACACTCTGGATTGTTGGCTGGTTGAGGGATTCCCGACTCGCCAGTCGAGAATAACGCCATTCTTGCATTCTCGACTCGCGAGTTGAGAATGTCATTCCTAGCCAAAGCCCGCTAATCTCACACACACCAGTGCCGGCTCTAGTGCATTCTACAGATGCCCGCAGACAGTCTTAACCACTCTCCTTCAAACTATCTTGCTCGAATATTGCGAAGGGAAGTGGTTTTGACTGTCTGCAGGCCAACCCTTGGCAAGCCAATTCTCCTGTGTATGGTCGCAGTGGCCTCTACCCAGTCAGAGGCCGTCTCCTTCGAACCATCTTCGGCCGAATATTAGAAGGGATGGGCTCGGACTGGGTGGAGGCCTCTACAACTAACCATAGGGAAACCACAGAGCTTGCTGTCTGCATTCTCGGCTCGCGAGTCGAGAATGCCTTATCCAGCCAGCACTCCATGTGTACTATCTGGAGTTCTCGATGGCTAAGGCATTCTCGACTTGCGAGTCGAGAATGCAGACAGGAAGCCAACACTTGCATTCTCGACTCGCAAGTCGAGAATCCTTTAGCCAGCCAATTCTCCTCGTGTGGAGAATGGCCTCCACCCGTCGAGCCACTCTCCTTCAACCATCTTCGGCTTAATATTGAAGGGAGGGGCTCGAACTGGGTGGAGGCCTCTACAACTAACCACAGGGAAACCTCAGAGCTTGCTGGCTGCATTCTCGACTTGCGAGTCGAGAATGCCTTAAACCAGCCAGCACTCCATGTGTACTATCTAGAGTTGTCGATGGCTTAAGGCATTCTCGACTTGCGAGTCGAGAATGCAGACAGGAAGCCAATACAGGCCTTTCTCGACTCGCAAGTCGAGAATCCCGTAGCCAGCCAATTCTCCTGTGTATGGTCGCAGTGGCCTCGACCCAGTCAGAATCCCTTAGCCCGCTCCCACATAGCAATGCCCGCTCCCACATAGCAATCTCCAGGTGCCTGCAGACAGTCTCAGCCACTCTCCTTCAAACTATATTCCTCGAATATTGCGAAGGGAAGTGGCCCTGACTGTCTGCAGGCCTTTGGGACGTAGCACAGGCCTCTACAACTAAGCACTCCTGTTTGTATTTTCCTGTTTTTAGTCCCAAGTGCCTCTAGCCTGTCTGAGCCACTCTCCTTCGAACCACATTCCTCGAATATTGCGAAGAGGAGTGGTTCTGAGAGGGTAGAGGCCTCTCCGACTAACCACAGGAGTATGCATTTGAACCACATCTCCAGGGCCTTAGACCTAGCCTGATATATATACAACATTCGAAGAAAACATTCCAAGAAAAAACACACCTAAAACGGAACTGTTCACGTTAACCCCCGATCCATTGTTTCCGTGCCGAGCATCTCTCAACCCAGAGAGTAAATCATCTCTCGAAGCTGAAAAATGCTGGACAAGGAAACAATAAATCTGTCGAGCTTATGAGCAGTTCCATGATCTAAACACAGACGGCATGTTCTACACGCAAAATAACACAGGCATCTCTGAAACTCACCTCTTCACGCAGTAATTCCTTGGGCCATTGTATGACAGATCCCGCAGCCTCACCGAGAGTCTTTGCTTCTTCTGTCGGTCTCATCAAGAGTGCATTCGCATCTAATACTTGTATCAATGCGATTCTCGTGTATCCCCGTTCCATGGCGCTGCAGTGTAGCATTCCCGTGTCTGGCAGCTCCTCTCCGCTTGCTACCTTAGCTCCGTGCTCATCGATCAAATCAACTACTTGCAATAAGACGCCGGAAGAAAAAAATACACCTGAGCAAGGCCGTGAGGAGCTTACCACGCCGTGGGCGCCATTCCTGAAGTCGCCATAGGTCGATGCTCGCCTCCCAACTCTAAGTCGCCAATGCCGCAGTGAAGATAAGCCACACTGCGCTCACTAAGTCCCTGGATGTGATTCAATTTCGAAATGGTGTTTGGGCGGGCTAAAGCCGACCGCGGCTTTGCACCCTTTAGCCCGCTTTTTCTTAAATGATTGTATGTCCTTAAATTCAAAATTAAGAACACGCCCACCCTTTTACGCAGCAGTCCTAAAACCTCCAAGGCGCGGAGGAAGCTTAATTTACGTAAGGGTTCGAGCAAAAGAAGAAGTGGGGGGCATATAGACATGACGACTCGGCCCAAGAAGCTTAGGCGCCGAGCGAAACCGGGTTCTAGCGGCAGCAAGAAGAGAAAGACAGGCGCTCCAGGTGAGATGTGAGGTTTTTCTTTGGTCGGAATACCTTTACTGATCCATCCTTTGGTCTTGCAGCATTCACCGAGGACTCACTAGTGATCACTGGCCGAACTCCGTTCTTCGTCATCGAGGGATTGGAGACAGAGCTTCTTGACACACCAGCAGATTCTTGGTGGTTTGTCGAGGTATCAACAAGTGGGAAGGAGAAAGATCTGTTTCTCCACCAAAGGGATAAGAAGAGCTCCAGAGACAAGTACAAGAAGGTCGGTGTTGTGCTCTCCGTCTCTGCGCCAGATTCGAAGCATCTATCAATGTTTGTGGAAGACTGCCAAAAGAGTAAGTTCTACCACACGAAAAAATTATCAGTTTCAAATTATTCTCACTCCTCAATGAGCAAGTCGAAGAGCACCGACAAAAGGCCGGCGCCTTTAAACTGTCAGAACCTTGGGTGGAAGGATCTGGAAAGGATGGAGGAGGCCGGGACCCTAATATCCAGGGAGCTTGGAATGGAGATTTCCAGAGTGAGGGAAAAACTGTTCAACACGGGGAGCTTCACATCCACTGTGCTGAAGACTCTACAACACTCGACAGTGGGGAGGGAAGTTGTGGTTCATAAAGAAAAAAGTCCGGACAAGACCACAGATGGAGGAGATGACACAACACGGGAGGAATCGATGATGAAGCGCACGAAGATATGGTCGACTCCCACCAATGGATCCGCATGACCGCATCAGATTTCAAAGAGAGGGGCACGTAAAATGGAGCGGCCGGCTCAAGATATCCGCTGGGAATATCACACAAGCCGCCGGTGGACATCGACGCTGAAGGTTTGCACGGAGATGCCGCCTTGTTCAACCACGGTGGAATTTAATCCAAAGACACATGCCGGAGATTCTCAACCTGATGGTGCGACATCCCCCGCTGCAGATCCAATGCCCGCGGATGTCATACCTTTCAGCAGATCGAATCGGCGACTTGTTCACCGGAAGTCCGAGGAAGACCTCAAGGGAAAAGACGTCCGACCTCGGTAGTAGACGGTCAAAGATTCGAGGAGGGCAGCGCAAGTATTGCGAGACGGAGAAGGAGGTGCCGCAAAGGATCAAGGATAGATATGCTGTTTAGAGTGCGAAGTTCTTGCAGCCGAGACGCCAAAGACCGAAGCTGGCCAAAGATTAGCCACCGCTGCAACACAATAGCAGTGAGTGCCAGCTACATAAGGTAAAGAACTCTCTGATTCGGCGGTTTCTCGACTCGCGAGTCGAGAAAGCCCTAGCATCCTATCATTTCTCGATTTTCACTGGGGTTTCTCGACTCGCGAGTCAAGAAAGCCAGGGGAACATAGAAAAGTCAAAGGATGCGGAGCTTTCTCGACTCGTGAGTCGAGAAAACCATAGAAGTAAAAGAAAATTAAACATTCAAGGGACTTTCTCGACTCGCGAGTCGAGAAACCCGGGGCGGTAAAGAACATTCTCTCCTCTAACAAGGTGACCTAGCAAATGCACTAATGACCTGTGGTGCAATTGCAGATTCCTTTTTCAAAAACACGTAAATTCGGCATTTTAGCCATTTTTTAAAAAAAACAAGCCCAAAAAACGCAGTGAGCCTAAAAAAAGTCCACATTTCGAAGACAAGCAGGTTTTCTTGGTTTTGGACAAAGTAAGAAACACACTTTTTGGAGCACAAAAATGCAACTGAAAAGAGAAAAGCCTATGCGCGCATAGAGAAGACAGTCCTTATTAAATTATAATTTATTTAAAAAACGCAGTGAGCCTAAAGAAATCCACATTTCGAAGACAAGCAGGTTTTCTTGTTTTTAAACAAAGTAAAAGACAAACTTTTTAGACCAACAAAATGCAACTCGAAAGAGAAAAAGCCTATGCGCATAGACATGACAGATCATTAATGGAATATATTACATTTAAAAATAGGGCACATAGAATAAAATGTTTAACTTTTGGAATGAAATTTTAAATATCCAAAGGAACATCCTTTGCGTGTATTTCCTCATCCGATTCAACCTCCGTGAGACTTAGGCTTAGTAGCTTCTAGATTTTCCTCGACTCGGCGGATCTTCAACCCGTGTGACCTTAAGTGGATCTTCGACGGAATCAATTCAACATAGTCGCTTTGATCGTCGTTGTTCCCTGTAAAGAGGAGGCACAGTGCTCGAACAGAGAAGGCCTAACACCATCCTTATCCTTGATCCCAAGTTCCTGCTTTTCGTCCCAAGCAAGTCGTAAGGAACCGACACGTGACTTGATGTATGCTACGCATCGCGTCGACGCCAATGGCTCTGCCAGCTTCGCGCCCTTCAGAATGCACAAGCCAACGTGGTGCCGATCCTCGAAAATGCGCCAACGACCCAATCTCCGTTTGCGAGAACATGTCCGTAAGCTGCGTGTTAATTAGTCTCCGAGGCTTCGGTAGGGATTGACAATGCGCCCCTCGTGAACTGGTCTCAGAAGCTTTTGTAAGACTGCTGGGCATTGAAACGCATTGCGAAAATCCATGCCGCTAGCAGTTATAGTGCATTTGGCTTCTCTCGCCCGATATGCTATGGTAGCCTATGTGAATCTGCTCCCCACAAGTTGACAAGTCTAGCACCACCACCTCCCCTAATATTCGCCTTTAACCTGCAAAGAAAGGAAACACTTTTGTATTCGCTTATGCCCGCATGGAGAAAACAACTAGACGCTACCATATGGCAGCCTCAGAAACCAGCCTTTGCAAAGTGGGTCTTCATAGCCGCTTGCACCATACCGCCTGGTTAGTGGAGTGGAAGACGACAATCCTCCGAGGCGGGCGGTGTTTATCTTAACAAACCTTCCCAAAAAAAGAATCAAACTCCGCGACGTAAATGGTGAGTCATCACCACGCTACCGTCGAGCAACTTAAACCCGTGAAGGTATGTCACAAATGCACAAGGAATAGTTGCCGTGTCTCAAAGTGTGGTCGAAGTTTGACACAATTCCCACGATACACCCGATAAAGACAATTCTGGCCAAACATATCAAATCTTTCAAATTCGAAGGCACCAAACTCGTTCAAATTTCTTGAGACTTTTTTCAGCTTTGACCGCCCTCCTTAGCTAGCCGGACCATGTTCAAAAAGCCGTGGCATGGGGTCTTTCTTTTCGAAAGCCAAAAACAATTTGTAAGAAACAAAACGACAGCTCCTCACTTTCGTGCTTTATCGTGCATAGCATGGGGAGAGAGGGACTCGGGGTAGTGCTATCGCGCCGCATAGCACTACCATAAGGTCCTCAATCACATGCTATGCGCCGCATAGCGCATTTAAAAAACGAATACCTTAACTCAAGCAGCAAGGAGGAGAAAGAAATGACATACCCAGTTGGTAAAGTTGGTGGCATATTGATTTATTTTTTCGTCTGAGGACCACGTGGGGTATAATTCCCGCACCTTCTCCCAGTTGTCGCAGTTGAGGTGAACCATTAGCTGTTGCTGACAGAGTGCACAATCTTTTTGGCTGCAAACGTTCCAAGAGGTTAATAACAAACATTGGAAAAAACGTGAGTGTGTAATGTAGGCTTACTGTTTAAATTCTCGCTGCATCTCTTCCAGAGTGAACTGTTTATCAACAACCTTTTGCAGGACCTCACAAACTTTGTCAACATTTTGTAGGCCTTGCATTTCACGCCAGGCCATTATACCCATATCCTTTTGCTTTGCGGGATCATTTTTCTTCCTCTTGGAATCCGTTGACTTGCCTTTAGTTTTTAAAGTGCCCTCAGAGAACATGTCAAAAAGTTTTTCTTGTAGCTCCCAGACCTAACATAGAAAACAACAAGCATGTTAAAAATATTTAAGAGCCATGCGCCGCATAGCCAAAGGCTAAGGTCGAGAAAAATACTTACACGCCCATCACGGAAAGCTAACTGAAAATAATTATCATATTTTACAAGAGATGCTCGCATCCGAGGTGGAGGTTAGGCAAAGACTCAAGTGGCGATCGTTTCTTTTAAGGCCGTACGAGCCCGGTCATCCTTAATATCTTTCTCACCTTGGTGCTCTGAACGGAAGAGTTCATATTCCTTGTGCATGAATTTAATTTTATCTGTGGAAGCTCATACTCATCCGATACTCATTGTCCACGCGTTGTGGCTCATTGCAAGCGCTTTGCCTCGAAGTCGCTGACACCCACGTAAACAAAGGCAAAGATTTGTGAGAAGCAGTGCTCCTTTGTTTCCTTGTATAGCTGTCTTCTTGCCTTGAAACTGTGGGTGCCCCCTAAAACATAGTATTTGTAGTTCTCGTCCTCTTCCTTAACAAACAGCTCCTTATCATTGCACTGGGCAGGATCAACTATACATATATGTGGAGCTGTTGCTGCATTCGGCCTGTCTCTTATTCTTTCTTTCAGTGCAGTTAAGTGGCCACTGTAAATTTTACGGACTTGCAATTGTCTTACACCTTGCTCGTCCTTAGGTGCAAGCTTCACACAGTCTACAGAGAGATGCATGATGCCGGGTACACGACATCTCAGCTCGATTTCCTCGAGCTTCTTAGATGCCATGTCCTTCTCCTTAATTGCTATCTTCGTGCCCGGTCCTGACGGCAAAACTTGCTTAAGGGCCTTCCTGGCAGCTTTTGAGAGTGGAGGTTCGGTGGTGGTAACCAGGCCAGCCTTGTAGTAGTTTCTCTTTCCTTTCTTTTTAGGTGGCTCCTCCTCTTCCTCCTCTACATCCTCCTCTTCGATTTCCTCTACTTCTTCCTCCTCTTCCACATCTTCGACCAGATGCAAAGTGGCGCTCCCCGTTGCTTTAGAAAGTGTAAGTTTTGGAACAGAGGGCATTGCATCTTTCAATAATTTAGGAACAGAGGCACTAGAAGTTAAAATAGGATCCTTGCACAATAGCAGGTCCTTCAAAATGGTGACAAGATCCTGGAAAGTAACATTCCATTAGCGCAAGAAGAACATTAAAGTTTTTAGGCTATGCGCGCATAGACAATACTTACAATTTTTGCTTTCATTCGGGCCTGAATGTAACCCTGCATGTCCTCGGAGATCTACGTGACCGAAGAGCTTAAAGAAATGGGGGTCCACCGAAAACATGTTGAGCCCCTTAGTCGTTGTGGTGCAGTTAATATGATACATACCGAAGAGCTCGGTATCTATTAACCTGCCACATCTCTTGAAGCTGTCCAACTCTTTGGATTCTTTACCAAAACTGTCACAAATGTACAGATACAAAAAATGGGCCGTCGCAGGCTCACCAGTTCCTCTAACAAGTAGCCACTGCTGGTCCTTACAGAAATAGGAACCGTCCTCAGTGATCATGAATGGTGTAGGTGCATCACCCTTCGTTTGATTCTTAGCCTTTGTCGGCTTCCTCTTCTTGGCAGCCTTGTGGGAGGAGCCTGCTTCAGGATTTTTCTTGGTTCTACAAGACAGAAAAAACATATTAAAAGACTGTTAGAAAAAGCACAAGCAGATCTAACATTGGAAAGGCCTATGCGCGCATGGACAACCGCAACTGAAAAACATTATGCCTATGCGCACATAGACAATGGCAGGATAAAAGGTAAATGCCTATGCGCGCATAGACAAGGGTTGCTAAAAATGTTGGTGCCTATGCACGCATAGACAATACAAGAAGAGAAAAAACAATATGCCTGTGCGCGCAAAAACAATAATAAGAAAAAAGACAGAATGCCTATGCGCACATAGACTATGAAAGAAAAAAACACTAAATGCTACTGCCCAAGAAGAAATTCGGCAAACAAGATGTCCAAAAAGCTAAAAATCAACTATCTTCGACACTAACCAAAAGACCCTAAACGGGCTACATTTGGTATAAAATTTCTAACAAGTACTGTAAACTGCTACTGGCTGAGATGTTTACGTACCTTCCACCTGTCATGTTTGGCGACGCTATGCAGAACGCTATGGAGATGCTACTGATTCAAACGGAAGAGCAAATTTCTAGGCTGAGGTCGAGCCTTTGGAGTATCGCCGTCAGATGTGCAAATGCCTCCATATGTTTTCGTATTTATATTGTGTTAGGTACTTTGCTTTTCGCCTATGAATTCTTGCATATACATCTAGTTTTGGTTGCGTGCATTGACTTGTGGAGATAATGTCTAATATTTTGTAATGTTTCTTGGTTGTGTGGCATCTACTTTTTGTATTGAAGTATGCGCATTATAGACATATTTTATCCCTGCCTATGCGCGCCGCATGGGCAACTAGTGTATATTACGCTTTGTAATCGCTTTTCTATCGCATGGGCATGTAGACTTGCAGTTTTTGAAGGGAGAGGGTTTAATGGTTGAAACAAGTCACTCTTCCTTGTGCAAAGAATGAAGAGCGGCGACCGGAGACGTTTTACTTCAAGTCCTCCCTGTTAATGTGGCAATATTGACTCGTGATCGCTACAACACACCCACACCAAAAAAGGGTGACGATGAAGAACACTTCGATACGCTTCTCCCGGGATGCTACCTCCTCCACACCATCTCCCTCCCCTTTACACCCATCAAGGTGTGTCTACCTCTTTTCAAACTCCATCTCCAAAACACATTTTACAAAGATTCGTCCGCTTTTCAAAACACCCTCCCCCGCCACAATCACAAAGTATCTTCTCCTCTTCCTCTACTCAACGCGTACTCACTCTATTTTTGATACTCCTTCACCTCTCCAGAACTACACGAATCGTTGCAATATATTGTAGATTCCGGAGAGACGTGTGTCGCGCGTCTTCTTTGGCCCTTCTTTAACGAAAGGGCTTCCGAGGAAGACCTTCAAGTTCAAGAGAAAGTCGAGAACATTATTTGCCGGCCGCACTGCACTTCCATTGAGGGCTTACAAGGCTGATGACCCCGTGTTTGAAGACGTGCGATTCTGCACTCTGAAAGACCTACCACGCATTAATCGCCGTAATAAAAGTCCTGCGTTGAAAAACCCGTCTGGCCAAAGGCGAAAAAAGATTTAAGAGGGATCCCACAAGAAAAGCTTTTAGAACTGCTATCGCGAAATGATTGATGGACCGCTCTTACATGAGATAGCCGAGGAGACCGAATTGTCAAAAAAAAATGCTTACAGGCCTTTACATTTTCGTCTTTAAGGAACATAAGACAACGGTTTTTGTCAATGTCGAAAGGTGATCAAGAGTTGTACTTGGCATACAGTGTAAGGCCTGAAGTTGGAGACAATTTTTCATACTATGTTTCAAGCAACACAGTGTGCCAACTTGCTTTTAAAAGAATACATGCCATTGGAAGTCGTCGCATGTCAAGAGTGCAAAAGAGGTTAGACAGGAATCCGTGCATTGATGACTATTCACACCCAAAGAAAGTTGTCGGTATGTACTGCCTAGAAGCAAAAGCTTGGCTGGTAGGTTTCTTTGACTCTAACTATGAGCGACTTCCAAACAGTCCTGTATATCATCTGACAGACAGTATTACTAAGAAGGAAGTCTACGGCATGTACAAGGATCTTTTCCAGAGTTCAAGTCAGAAGTTCATATCCTATTCCTACTTCTTGAGGTTGTGGAAGCAAGAATTTAATCTTGTTAGAGTTCCGAAGAGGCACAGATTTTCGGTGTGTACTAGCTGCTCCACATTAAAGGAAAAACGATCAATGGCAAAGGATATTCTAGAAAAAAGTACGTCCCTTTCGTCTAATCCCTTCTTGTTAGCACGACTAGAGACATTGTCTTATGCGGCCATAGCACGGCTATTTAGTCTTGAGTTTGTCCATGTGCGCATAGCAGGTCTTTTTAATCTTGTAGTACTCGCACAACAGGTCTCTTCAATCTTGTAGATCGCCCCTTCCCCCAGTAGCTCTGCCTATGCGCGCATAGCACGTCTACAAAAGCTTTTGCAGTTCTGTGGAGCCTTACTGTTGCTTCAAGGTACTGCAAGCTTTGCCTATCGCCAAGATAGCACGGCTACAAAAAGCTTAGCTACGCCTGCGGGAGCCTTACTGTTGCTTCAAGGTACTGACAAGCTTTGCCTATGCGCGCATAGCACGGCTACAAAAGCTTAGCTGCAGTTCTGTGGAGCCTTACTATTGCTTCAAGGTACTGACTAATGTCTTAATTGCAGATCAGATAACTCAAGAGTTGCAAGTTCACAGAGAGGCTCAAGCCTTGGAGAGAAAGAAGCTAGCAAAACATAGAAAGAAATCTTTGGAGAGGCCACTCGAATATATGTCTGTGGTGGTAGACGGCATGGACCAAAAGAAGACCTCACTTCCCCATTTTGTAAATGTTCCAAAGGATTTAGATGAATCCGATTTCTTGAGGCTTCATTTGGTTGGGGCGATGATCTTTCATGGTGTTGTACAGTGCAGAGTATTTTTGACCTATCCAAATATACACAGCGATCCTAACCTCACGGTGACAATACTAAATAAGATTTTGCTGGCAAAGGAGAAGCTGCCTCCAGTGTTGTACTTACAGTTAGACAATACTACTAGAGAAAATAAAAACCAAGTTTTATTTGCTTATTGCGCAATGCTGGTCGAGCTGGGTATCTTTCGAAAGGTCAAGGTTGGTTTCTTACTTGTGGGCCACACCCATGATCAGATAGACCAAATGTTCAGCAGATTTTCTGTGCGGTTGCGAAGGAAAAAAGCATTTTGTCTACACTCCTTGTGCAAGCAGATTGAGCAAGCTTACAATCCGACTCCGGTTGTCGGTGCTTAGCGAGACTTTTGATTTTCGTGAGTTTGTTTTCCAAATGTCATGGTGATACAGTCCCCGCTATCCATAAGTTGAATAATTTGACATTTCAACATCATGTAAAATTTTTTCTCAAGGACGATAAAGCACAACTTCGAGGGAAGTACTTTGTCACCTCCCAAACTTGGCAGCCTGAGGCAGGCCTACAATATTTAAAATATGTTCCCAAAACTAAGGTAATGAGAAGGGCTATTCAAGAGCCCATCGAAAAGTGCCGTAGACTACACAGAAAAGAACAAGGACAAAAATCCCTTCGTCTCATTGACCAGCATGGAGAAAAGTATAAGGTCAGGTTTTAAGTACTTCAGTGTGGAGGACAAAGGCTGGTGGGAGAATTTCTTTTCAATAATGCAGGATGTAACTAAATCCCTCAACAAAGATCTCCCCGAAGTTGCTTTTGTTGGCCCGGTACTCAAGTTCATCCCCTTGTTGAGGCGCACCAAGGAATTGCAAAGGGTTCCGTGTTTCTCGCAAAGATCAAGTCAATAAGGAACCCGATCGTAATGTACCTCGGAAGTAGACGTGCCTTGAAAAAGAACCAAGGCCAAACTCCAGAAAAACTTGCGGATTTGTCTAAGGGGATGCTTATAGCTGTACCTTCGACTGATGATGACGAAGAGCGTCCTTTCTGGATTGCTCGGGTTAAGGACATTGTACTCAAAGACAATCTCCCTTCGGTAGTGAAAGTTCACTGGTACGCCACTAAGGATACAGATCCTTTTGCTGGTCGGTATGATCCTGTGATAATTCCTTTCAAGAAGGGCCGGAAAACGATGAATAAGAATCACATGGACAATCTGGACCTGAACGAAACTCAAGTGCTGGCTTATGATTTTACTCTCAAGGTTGATAACAGGCTACGTGCGACAACAGTTAACTTACTGAAGTCTTTCTGCGAAGATAGTTCAGACGAAGGTTCCCAGGATGAGGACAGTGTTCCAGCGGTTAGCTCTTCGACCACTTCAAGTGACAATGAGGAGAGTGGCAACGAGGACAGTGGTGACGAGTCTGAAGGAGTTGACGAGTATAACGATATTCCTAATCCCGGCTTCTCAAAGGTCAAACTTCTTTTATAATCTAAATGTGGGCACATCGTTACCTCCTAGTTTTGGCTAGAGTTTTTTGTACATGTTGTACATGTTTTGTACATGCTCGCATAGCTTCTTCCAAGTTTATCCATGTTTTTTCATGTCTTGTATAAGCGCCAAATGCTATCAGACATGTTAGTTATGTCTTGTATGTTTTTCTGTTGCCTATGCGCGCATAGCACCTTGTGGTTATTCTTGAGTAATAACAAATAGATACGCCTAGATTTGCCAATCTTGCTTTCATTTCTTGTGAAGATTTTAATGGTTCTTTAATTTTGCTAGTTTTCTTGTATTTCCTAGATTTTCTTAAAAGGTGACTCCAATTTTACAGCTTGTTTGGGTGTCTACAATTCACAAAACAGCAAAAGTTTTCTAATTTTGGACCAAAAAAGGGGTGTCACAAATCAAAATTGAGGGCTGTTTTTTCAATTGACCCCCCAAAAGTGGCAATTTTTAAGTTTTTTTTAGGGAATCTTTGAAAGATTCCTTTTTGTGGTGCAAACGCAGGTCATTAGTGCATTTGCTAGGTCACCTTGTTCTCTCCCCAGGGTATTCTCGACTCGTGAGTCGAGAAAGTCCCTTGAATCTTCTCCTTGTGCTCCTCTCACATTCTCGACTCGCGAGTCGAGAAACCCCAGGACAATAGAGAGACACTGGAGATTAATGGCTGAAGAGCAAAAGCATCGAGCCTTCCCAGTCTTTCTTTCCCCGCCTCTTCGGGCAATGTCGCTTAGTTTATATCCTAAGTTGCATCGTTCGAAGAGGCATGAAAGCAAAGATTTGGGAATGCACGATGCTTTTGCTCTGGCCTGCACTCTCCTATGTTTCTCCTCTCCTTGTGGGTATTCTCGACTCGCGAGTCGAGAAACCCCCTGCATCCTCCTATTTAGTGTTTACTTTCATGCTCTAACATTGGGACATATACTGAATGCAGCCCGTATCCTGACCAGATCATACACGCTCGGCAACAGTGGAAAGCATTGGGTTGTCCTCAGCGTCCTAAAGGAAACAGGGCACCCTCGGATAAGTGGAAGACCTTTGAGAAACTATGCAGATATGTTCTGCTGGAAGGCCAGGAAGATGAAGAGGGGGAGGATGAAGAGGAAAAGAAGAAGAGAACACCAAGAAAGGGCAGGGAGTCTCTCTCAGACCAATATGACCTCATTCTTAGCACTGAGGTGGTCTGGGAGAAATGGACTGAGATATGGGCTCAATGGACAAAAGGCAAGCTGAAGGACAGCAATGGGGAATTTCCATGCAAGCCGGACCCAAAGTTGTTCGACATGCAATTTATGAAAAGGATACAGGGGCTGACCGACAAGGAAATGCTTGATCTACAGGGTAGAATCCTGGATGGAACAATCCTGCTAAGGAAAAGTAGAAGCTCAAAAATGCAGGATGCAAAGGTCCTAAAGAGATGGCGTGCGTTGGAAGAAGGCATCACGGAGTTCTGCAATGTTGCTTCCAATGAATACCATGACTTTGATTATTACAAGGAAAAGGCTGCCCTTGATGAGGAAGAGATGAAGGAATTGAACCGTCTATGTCAACCCTACATCAACACCAAGCTAAAGCGTAACGTCAAAACCCTTCCCTTCCCTGAACGTGCAACGGCAATTCTGAAGAGGAAGCTTGGATTCGGGGTGGTCCCATTTAAGGCCGATGATAGCTCCCCATTCCCCGGTAACATTGGGACACAAGGGATTTGGTGGTCCAGGCGGCACCGGGCCCGTGGCACTATTTGCCATCAATATGATTGAAGACGCCACCCTTTTATGAGAAAGCGACATAGAGCAAGCAGGTACAAGACGTGTCTGACATGACCGACTGGATACTTTCGGTTTCCTTGTCTTTTTGCATGCCGGCAATCGGACAACCGCAGTCTCCCAATGGGCAGCTGATATTAACTTCACCAACAAGATCTTGTACTCCATATACAAACTTGAACATGAGTGTAGACTTGGCTTGCCGAAGGCACCAAGCTTTGCCAATATAGTTTTGGTTTTGGTTTCAAGATCGGCTGTAGACCTGGACAAGTGGTGGTCTAGCGAACATCATTATCTCGACAGGTTCATGATTTCTCAAGAGCAGATGGAACCCTGGAAGGGCGGCAGATTTATGGAGGATGTGCCATCGATGGACAAAGTCAGCAATGATGGTGCGACAGGTCCTATACATAGAATTCCTATCCGGCCAAGAGTTATCAAGTACTTCATAACCAGCTTGGTCGAGGACGATCAAATTGTATGCGAGTGGTACATGAATGGCCTGTTCTTTCAGGGGGCTATGCTGTATGGAATGAAACCTATATCCGTGGTTGGAAATAAGGACATGGTTGAAACCATTCGGTCATACCTGGATCTGCTTCATGAGCATTTCAAAGGGAGGAAGACAAATGGAAGCAGTAAGGACGATGATGACGAAGACAAACCTGAGAGCGAGGGAGAGAAACATGACGGAGACGAGCATGTCGAAGGTTTAGACCAAAATGCTGCGGAACAAATTCTTGAGAATCTGAAATTGAGGTGAGTTCACTTTGCTCTGTCGGTGTTTCTCGACTCACGAGTCAAGAAACCTTTCCATTCTCGACTCGCGAGTCGAGAAAACTCGTTTCCTATCTGACATCTCTCATCATTTCAGGAACATCGAACGCAACGACTCCGGATCATTGTCAATATCTAGTGGCGGTTCACGTCGTGAGAACACTGTACTCCCCAAAGACAATCAAGAGCAAGACACTGCGGACAGCCAGAAAGGACCTGAAAAAATAATGATCCCGCATATGGATCCCGACGAACCGGAAATATGGTCAGAGCCAAACTCCAACTGGGATCCAGCTGGTCCCACCAAGCTTGTAATATTTGACGTCAATGGAGTATTAGCTGCAGTATACCACGATAAAGACGTCCCTGAGCTTAACACCTCGCAGATCCCGACGAAAACGGAGCATAAAATCGTGTATCCGAGGCCTAGAGCAAAGGAAATTATTGAATGGTGCCTGGAACGGGGATTCGAAGTGGCCATATGGTCTTGTATGGCAAAGAAAAATATTGTCAATGTTCTTGGTGTTCTCGGCCTTCCAGTTTTGAAGTTCAAGTTTGTTTGGGGAAACGAAAGGGTCAAGCATGTGTCAGACCTCGATCCAGCCATCACAAAGGGGAAGCATATTATGGTGAAAAGGCTGGACAGGGTTTATGAACAATTCCCGGACTTTGGCAAACACAACACGCTGATCATAGACGACTCCGCCTACAAGTGCTATCATAACTCGCAAAATACAATCATTGCTAAGACTTATCGACCAGAAGAGTATGAGACGGATAGGTGGTTGTCTTTCGGACTTTGTCCTGTCTTGGCGGAATCCCTCTTTGCCATTCTTGTGGCCGATGTGATTAGCAACTATCCGAGCCTCAGGGAACCCGATCCAGAGAGCCGCGCCATCATGAAAGCTATGGACGACAAATATTTTGGTGATCAAGAAGAGTGACCTCTGCTTTCAGATAGTCAAATTGTGTGAATATTGTAAAGAAACGTGAAGAAATGTACTATATTTTGTAATGAATATACTTGTATATTGAGTTTCCGCTGGCTTTCTCGACTCGCGAGTCGAGAAAGGCATGCTTGTCCTGTTGATGAAACCATTTGTATGTTTGTTTGTGTGACTGGATGCAGCCATAATCTATTATGATGCAACCATTTGTATGCTTCCATGTGTGATTGGATGCAACCATATTCTAATGGGAATGGTTGTACTTTGACTTTTCCGGGCCTTTCTCGACTCGCGAGTCGAGAAAGACACTACTTTTCACGTGATTGGATGCAGTTATATGGAATGAATGTTCTCTATTGTAATTTGATTTCACCATTCTTTTCTTCATTTTGACTAATGGCACCGTAATTGTTAATCATAGACTCTCCTTGCTCCAGGTGGTTCAGGCACAGATCCGACACCAGCTCAGATCCCGTTCAGGCATCACAGAGACCGCTCCAGGCGGTACAGATCCCGCTCAAGGCGGAAGAGATACCGTTCTGGCACAGATCCCGCTCACGCTACACTCTTGCCCGGCCTTTGGGATAAGGTTGCTCGTGAATGCAGACGCCATGCACACCCTCGGGATAAAGAAGAGGGGCAGAAATTTGAGACAGTCCAGAAAGCTCAAAGCATCTTGCAAGCATTGCATAACATCCACAGGGGTTGGGGATGGAGCATATTCGATGAAAAGCTGCGGGAGGAGAGTGGAGAAGTCGGGTGGACAGGTCAGCCGGTGGCTCTAGAGGCACCTCCACGTGAGGCATTCCTCACACTTCAGGTTGCCCCCAAGGCTTACAGTCGGCGTGAAGAAGCGCCGCAAGTTAATCCCCTAAGGTGGAGCACATACCAAGATGATGTAACTGTAGTGACAGCAAGACCGCCATGGTCTCTGCGTCCGATGTAAAATACATTGTACCTATTCAATTCATTAATAAAAATTCTTTTTCAACTACGGCTTTGGTTTCAATCTTTAATGAATTTCCTTTGTTTCAGTTGCATTGTTCTTGTTCTCGACTCGCTATCCAGGGAAAACTGGAAGAAAGCTTGGATGCACACTAACAGACAAAAATTCGAATTAAGGATAGTTTTCGGGTCGGAGTGCTTTTTTTTGTGTAAATTAACAGGGTTCCAAAAAAAAGTGGGAATGGAATGAGTCCCACTTTAATTAAATACGACTTTCAATGCTTATACAGTTTTTATGTCTGAAAAAGATTACATGTTTTCTCATCAAATTGTAGCTCAATTCAAGCATATGCTATTAGCACTGGCCTTTTTATGGGCCTTTACATAAAGGCAGCCTTTAGCGTCTTTCTCTCTCCACCTTTACTTTTTCCAGTACCTTTATGGTACCTATATATGTGTCATATTCATTGAATAAACATGTCTTGCATTGTGGTGCATCTTTTTCTCTCTCTTATGCTTTCATTCTAAACCAGTATGGAAATAAAATAATTGAAATAAGAAATTAATAAACTAGTATGTGTATTTAACTAAGTCAATTTCAGACACGTGTCTGCAAGTTATCATTAGATCATTGATAATTGGTACAATATAAAAAGGAGGAGAAGACAACATACCTTTCATATTTGAAAAGCTCATTTATGCTATTCTGTGCATGACTTATCATTGACAATTGAATGTCGGGGGTGTGACCATGCAAGATTCTACACATTCGACTTTTATACACTGCAGAAACCTCTGTAGATAAAGTATTATTAGCTAAAATTTCTTGAGTTGCTCGAACTAAATGTTGGCCCTCAATTACATAGAATTTGACATGTAAACAATTCAGATCTTCCACTCTACTCCATTTTAAAGGCTCCCCTATTCTAGCATCAAATGGTAGAACATCTGCTAGAGAAGGATTCTGGCATGGTAACCTCAGCATACTATTATAAATATTTTTCATATGCCTCTCATTGTAAACTCTATGGTTGTACAACGCTGCCTTCCCAGTGCATAAAACTAATCTATTGACATGAATATTGACAGCATGTTGTAAATCCAATGGAAAATACTTTTGAAAACACTCCATGCGCTTTGTACTTTCTTGTACAACTTTTGCTTGCTCCTCGGGGCTGAACTTATAAACATGTGATTTCCCTTCCCCTTCTTTACCAATGCCATCATACATGTTCTCTATTATGACATCTACATCCATGTCAACCCTTGCCGTTGTAGTCACATCACTTCCTTGAAACCTTTCTTCTGAAGATCTAACTAAGCTGTTGAATTTTGCATTCTTTAGAATCCAGGAAGCATAATTACCTTTATTGATTAAATGCTCTCTGACATTTGAATTTCTTTGCGCAAGCTCATCTGTAGCGAACAGGTCCGCTGATCCTTTTGCTTTCAAATCTTCAATATTCCAACCAAATGATATACACGATAATCCATCTCCTTTGGATTTCTTATCCATTGGATCAAAACTATAATCTTCAACAAACAATGGTGTTGTCTGCACTACTTTCTTTAACCTACAGGTTTCGACACTCAAGGTAATGCTATCATCAGTGGCTAAAGCTACAGAACTGACCACCCCATATTTCTTAAATTTTTCCATGCTGAGTTCCTTGTAGAAGAATTTGAGATCCACATTCTTTCCTGATTTATTGATTTGTACATACCATCTTGCATGAATTTGGATCTCTATCACCTCAATACCATTAATTTCAACTTGGAATAATGGGCTTTTACTCTTGATGACATACTTGGATTTTTGAGAGCCTGGCAATTAGGAAGCAATAACTTGCCAAGATCTAACACATATTATAATAGCATTACTAAAGAAGCTCACTCACTTTTTGTTGTACGAGGTCTTTTATGTGGTCGAAGGTCAGGATTTGGCGCATCTGCAGCAGCGATACATAAAGGGGGATTTGGAGCATCTGCAGCAGTGACACATAAAGAAGTGACGTCCATTACAATCGATCTTAGTTTGGCTAGACTTGATGCATCTTTGCTTCTTGATGTAACTAGTGCCAACGCACTATAAAGTTGCAAACTAAATAGTCAGTACCATTTCAAGAACTTTCAAAATCAAAACAATCAATCTTTATCACTAAACAGAATTTGAAATTTGAATTTTAAACTTCATTTTGCCCGCTCATTTTTGTACATGGTATGATATGCTGTTTCTTGGTACAATTTTCTTGTTTTGATTTTGGTATCGCAGGACGAGCAAGCGCCCATTTACTCCGCAATCAAGAAAGATGGGGCGATTTCAGTGGCGATTGTCTTGTGGACGATTTCAGTGGCAATAATAGTGGCATTCATCCTGCTCACACAGGTGAGTCCTTCATTATCACTGCTAAGTTTTCCAAGCCATGATAAAATGAACAAATTAAAATAGACTTCTCAAGTACAAACAATTATGAACAGATGAAATTGTGAAAGATACAAATATTGCCGATAAATGCAGCAACTAATTTTGATTCTAACAAAGGTAAGCAAATGGTATTGACTATGATTTTGATACATAAAGGATATTTATTGTAGCTTATTTTGTAAACTTTATAAATGTGTCTATTCTCTTGGATGGCAATACTGTTGGAGCTGGTATCTTGCTACCAACCAGTGACTCAATTCACTGCCAAATTATGGAGGCTGGATGGATCAAAGTTGCAGTCACAAAAGGCCTTTCTTCCAGAAACGATTCTTTTAAAAATCCACACCCTGATGCAAACACTTTGGGGCAAGCTATTGGATCTATCATACAGTGGCTGAAAAATGGAATCGCAATTGCTCTGAGGTAGGCACTCCATGCTATCTTTGTGCTCTTGTCATGTTTCCTTTTCTCTGCAAATCTTGTGTAGATCTTATGATAAGCATGAATAGTCACGGCTTATTAGCTTACATGATAAGATGAATGACAGGTTATTAGGATGCACAAATGATAGTCTCATATCAGAAATCTAGAAACAAAAAGACATATATATGCACACACTGATAAGAGGCCCAGATGCCTCTTTTCAAGTGCTTTAGGCTAAAGCTTATTCCCCAGGATGGTATTTAAGATAGCAGACACCTTCTTTTGAAACGCTGTCTATCTTTCCATAATAGATGCCCCAGTCTATTATAGACAAGCTTCTAAAAAAAGTTTGTAATTTTTCTGAGAAAAGTTTGCAATTCATCATCTAATGCAACTTTGTTGGATGTATATCTTCTTCCTCAGTTTTCCATCATCTATCCTCTATGCTACTATTGAATCAAGATTATTGCAGACAAGCGGCTGAAAGTAACTCCTTTTATTGCTAAGAGACATATAAATATATAGCTCTCTTGATATTCAAGACATAGTTCTATATTCATGATATATGTTTATAGATAGATATTTCTAAATAGCTCCTTCATAGCTACTCTAATATCTTCTCTAGTACTTTCAGACACTTGTTTGGAATCTCATTGCCTCTTATAGCTATCCCTGCATATGGGCCCTCTGCTTCTTCAGTATGTACAAAGGCAATTCAATGTGGATGATCTCTACTCAGTCAGCCTTTGATATCTAGATCATTGTAATGCCTTATAGGAAGTTCAAGCTGAGGAACACAATTATTATTGTAGTCTAAATTCTCATACAAGGCTTCCATGAAATAAATCCTGAAGTAAGCATGGTAATAAAATTTCCGAAACGCCTTATAGTAAATAAATCAGCTTGTGCATATGGAACGTTAAACTTAGATAAAAACTTGTCTCAGCTGTTATTAAAATTATCTCAGCTGTTATTGAAAATGTCTAGTATAGGGTGTAAATATGGTAATGCTACCCAAAAAAACGCGAAAGCACTTAGCACCTAAAGCACCTCCAAGCACTTAGCAACCCGTAGTTATACCTCCCACAATCTCGACCTCGGTTCCCGCGCGCACCTAGCTTCCAGGCACCTTCCTTTTTTTTTATCCCAATTTGTGTTTCTTTTGCTCTGTTTTTCTCCCGCTCACATCATAGATCAATTATCCGGAACTTACATTCGTGAATCGATTACAATGGTAGAGGAGGCAGTTACAGCTGAGGATTTCGAAAGGATACATGGCCTTTCAAATCATGGTTTGCGACCTCGAGCGGATTCAATTGGGCGGCAAATAATGTTACACAAGAACGATGGGAATCAGGTTTGGCAAGAACCCCTCAATTCCAAGTCGAAGGTCGGCACTAAAGTTCTTTGCTATTCAGCCATCCCGAAGGCCAAATTGGACCCAGGTTTGTTAAGGATTCTTTATCCGGATGGGGTTTCAAACAATGAAGTCAGGAAGCAATTTGCCCTTGCATTTGCTTGGGAAAATTGCCAAGAAGGTCTTGAAGATCCTGAAGGCCATCAAATCAATTGGGCTGCATATGGTGCACAGGTTATGGTTTACAGGCATAGCAGGCCAAGAGTTCAGGGTTTTAAAGAGAAACAAGAAATTGATTCAAAGCCTCGTTTTGAGCAAAAGAGGTAGCAAGTAGTAAACTTGATCGGACAAACTTGAAACCGAATCTGCAGATAGTGACGGAGAATCTGGAAAAAATTATGATCAAGAAAACTCAGATGGAAAAAGAAATGCAGGATATAGTTGTTAGCCCGGCGGTGAAGAAAAGTCAAATGACAAATTTTAAAAGGCTAACCGAAAAAAGACACGAAGATGGAGCAATTGAAATCACTTTGCTTGTTGAAAAGGGGGCCTGTTCATGACACGGGAAGTAGAACAGAAATAAAGGAGTTGGAGAGAAAGTTAATGTTTGAGGAGTCTTTGCGAGTCCATGGAGTCATTATGCACTGACACGGAGATCGGATCTGATTTGAAGAAGGGAAATTTGGAGGCGTAATTAATTCAACCGGATGGTGACATCAAGGCAGCCAAGGAATATGCAAAAACCTTGACAGGTCTAGGAGACATCAAGAATTCGACTTTCTGCATCAACACCATCAAGAGAAATCTTCCGTGTTTTTACAAAATTTTTGTAATGCTTGTGGTTTGGGATTTCCTGATAAGTACAAGCTTTCTTTAATTCTTGATTGCTCACATGAATATCATGTGATGTGTGCTTTACCTTGTTAAAGGAAGGCAAATGTTTGAAATGTGAATGCCTAGTTCACGAAGACCTTTATGTTGAGCTTGGCTTGAGCATTCCCATTCTAGATTGAGCGAGGTTTTCCTTTGATCCTAGATTAAGTTTCAGGAAATCAGATTTGGGATCAAATACAGGTCGGGCAATTAAAGATGTAGTAGATGTGCAATCTGACCAATTGAAGTCCCCTTCTACTAGCAGGTTGAGAAGGTTGAGACATGTCAGGGATAAAGGCTGCTTCAGATGAGGAGATTGAGTATGTCTTACACACTCCAACCAGGAAGAAGCAGAAGCAAGATCAAGAAGAAAAAGCTGATGTGATTGTGAAGAAGACAGGGAAGGAAAAGAAGACATTGAATAAAGAAGAGACTAGCAAAAAGAAAGGAGGTGGCAAGGCCAAAGCAGCTGTTCAGACCAAAGCCAAGGTTACTAGAAAGTATTTTTTGAGAGGGAGAGGTCAAAAGAATGATGGGAATGATGCAGGGCAACAGAACTTGCAAGGCAATGAAGAAGAGGTTGAGAAGGATGTCATGGACAACATAAACTCAACCCTTGGCTGATATTGCGGTGCGAGGTTTGAAAGTTCAAAAGAAGTTCATGAAGAGCAGCCAATCTTTGAAACTCGCACCAAATGTACAAGCTGCGACACTATCTCACAAGATAAAGGTACAAAACTTGCAGCAATGATTGAATCCATGAGGGGGAATAACAACATCCCCTTGAGCAGAATAATTCATTCCTGATTGTTTAATTTGAATTCTTAAATTATTGTATTCATTATTTGAGTTGTCTTCTGTAATCTTCAGGGAGTGACCAAGTAGTCCAAAGTGATGAGGACTTAAATGTATCCCAATTAACTTCCAGGTCTTGTGCTTTTTTAATTTAATCTCAATATTTGTACTTGAATTTGGGTGTGTATTCACTTGATTAATGTTGTGAATGTTAGGTCCACTTGAAGTACAAAGTGTAAATGTAGCTTCAAGTTCCAATTTGACCTAATTGTTATTAGGCAAAAGAGATTGCTGATTCTAGATCTTAATGGCGTTCTCGTCAAGACCTTTAGAAGAAGCAATCAATTGAGGGATGATCTTAAAAAGATAAACCCTCAATTATTAAAATCATCAACAACTAACAAAGTAGTTGTATTCAGGCCGGGAGTACATGCTTTCTTGGAGGAAGCATCTTACTGGTATGACTTAGCCATTTGGTCCTCTATGAACAGATTTAATGTTCATGAGGTGCTTGATGTCCTATGTCCTGCTAAGAAAGACAAATTCATCTTCATTTGGGACCAGAGTTTCTGTGATGAGATGCCTTTCAAGTATCCTTTGGAGTCTTCTAATCCTATTTTTATGAAGCCACTCCATAAGGTATATGCAGCTTTCCCTGAGTATGGCAGAAATGTAATTCTTGCAGATGATGAGGTTTACAAGACATTTCTGTCCCCACCATTTACTTCCATTATGGTGCCTACTTTCACCTGTCAGCCAACTGATGCAATTCTGGACGTTTATTTGCTTCCAATAATTAGACAGGTTACACATGCTGAAGATACTTTAGCTGTACTGAAGGATAACACTAGAGCAGAATGTTATACAAGTCTTTCCTTGGGTGTTCTTGAAGAATTATTCCAGCAGGACATTGGAGCAGATAAGAAACTGCTGGTCAAAGCATACTGCAAGGGCCAGATTCAGTAGTTAGTTGATGCACATCGAAATGTTTTCAGTGCAGACCAGTTGGTTCATCTACAGAAGTTTTTAGATTCCTGATCCTAGTGCAAACTTTTTAAATTGCCTCAATTTTGTTACATAGAGGCATGTAAGTATGTAAGTGCAGATTTGCCTCCATTTTGTACAGATACTATGAGAGTGCAGATTTGCCTCCATTTTGTAACTACAAAAGAATTTTGTACCATCTTGCAATGTAATATATCTTCATTCTCTTTCATTGTGTTCTTTTATGAATTTTCTTGAAATTGCAAAGTTAATTGTGCAGATGTGATGCTTTCCCAATTCAAGAAAAAATAGTTGAGACTCCAAGACTAATTACAGCCACAACCCAAACTGTTTGCAAATGATTTTAATCTTGGCAGGAACTCAAAGGAGTTGAGAAGATGTGGATTGATTTTGGACTGAAGTATTGCATCAGACCTTGTTCATATTGATGACACTGACCAGGTCAAAATTTGGTCAATGTCCCTGTATGCATCCATTATACTTCATCCATTATCTTCTATGAGGTAGTTGGAATACTACTCATGATTTGTTGGCAAGTGTCTTCATCCATGGTATACATGTTAGAGTCATCTTCATCCAGAATCATGTCAAACTTTGACAGTCTTACAAGATGGCTATAAACACTTGCCTCGTGTTTTATCCTCCATCACTCAAAATTTAGACTACACGGAATTTGTTTGTAATAAAGTCCCGAGACAATAACTTCTTCTACCCCAAACACATTCCCCATCCATCCTTATAATTTTCTAGCAAAGTATTCTTTGCTTGATTTTCCCTAAGCACATAAAATCTACCCCTTCTTCATTACCTTCTTCAAAGATTTACTGACAAAATTATCCCCCACTTCTATCATGGAACTCATTACATCACCTTCATCCTCTTCTTCTTCCTCAATATCAAACTCGGCCTCTTCTTCATTTTCAATGTTGTCACCTGTATTCCTAGGCTCCTTTAACCTCAACTCACTGTTCTCCCAATCACCAATTCGACTCACATACACACATTTATCCCACTTGAATTGAATTCAATAGTTGCAAAAGCATGACAATGGTCTATAAGCTACCTTCAAAGAGTTTTCCTTGTCACATGGCCTGATGCAGTGAATCTTTGTTGTTCCCTTCAAGGTATGGCATTCAATTTTTTTAGATCTGTCAATGTTTGAAGACTCCACCTCCCAGAATAACCTGTAACATCAAGTCTTTGTAAGTCTTTGGACAGTTGAGAATTCAAAGACTGTCTAAAAACAACAAAAAAGGAATAATACCTTTTGATATCATTATCAGATGGATGATTTTGAAAGTACAATTGGAGAAAATTAACAACCTCATGTGCACACTGCAGTTTGCATCCATTGTACTTCATTTGCTCTTGAGTTAGTATCCTCTTTATAACTGCACCAGCACCATCACGCTCACCTTTGCCATGTGAGCTAGCAAAAAAATTCCATAGGAGATCCTTACCCTTTCTCCCATAAAATCTACCAAGAAAATGGAATGGTCTTGAAGACTTGAACTGTGAAGAACAGCCATCACTCCAAAATACATGTTTCTTATATTCAACTCCAATACTTTGCAACCAATCAGCATGCATTTGTAGACAATGTTGGACAAATTATGTGTCATGTGTTTTGTCATCACTAATATAGAAATGAGTCTCCTTCACAATACCTTTGAGAGTTTGTTTTCTCTTCTCCTTGGCCGAGTCCTTGTTCTTCTTGTTCAAGCTCTCTTCCTCTCTCTTCCTTCTTTCTTCTTCTTCTTCTTCTTTCTTCATCCTCCTGTAAGTAATATGCACTAGAATCGACACCTGATCGATCAAGATGCCAATGACAGTTGAGCTTCTGTTGGATCTTAAATCCGTAATTTTTACGCAAAGTCTATGATGTAAACAATAGTATCATCTGGTATGGTTGCCAAGCATTTCTTGAATTCCTTAGCTTGCCAATGAGCTTTATAATTATGTGGAACAAAAGACTTCATAGTCTTTTTTGCATGCTCATTAAATTCAAAAGGATTGCCCGTCTTGTAGGCCAATCTAGTAACCTTTGCGGGTTTTCTTAGATAGCTTGGCGTTATTCTTTCTTTGGACTTCTTCTTTGTCGGTTCAATGTCAAATGATTAGCTCAACTCCTAAAAAGTAATATGCTTGAATTTGATAGTTAGTACCTTTTCAAATACTTTCCATTGGACATTGATAGACTTTTGCTTGTTCCTCTCTTTAGGACATGTTGGCAACCCGCAATACAAAAACAATAATGGCGGATGTATGCGATTCTGATAACTTTCCCAATTCAAGAAAAAAAGTCTAGACTCTAAGACTCCTTACAGCCACAACCTAATGGTTTTGCAAATGATTTTAATCTTGGCATGAACTCAAAGGGGCTGAGAATATGTGGATTCGATCCGGATGAAGTCTTGCATCGAGCTTGTTGAAAATGATCACACTTGACCGGGTCAAGAATTGGTCAATGTCCCCTGGCGAGAATCCAAGATTTTGCACATCACTCTAATAGGATAATTTTGGAATTCTATCACCTGGATTAGACTCGACAACTCAGTAGAATACCCATAAAACCTTAGTGCTTCAAATAAAAGCAAGGCACAATGTGATTTAGTTCTGAGACTTAGTTATTTCAAGGTAGCGACTTTGAAATTTCGTAGAACATAAAATCTGCAGGCATGAACACTCAATCTTTTCCTGTGTTTGAGTGAAGTGAGCATTCCTTTTAAGCGGGGACACTCACATACAACCCGGACAAGATAACTCTCTGTTGAGGAAAAAATGACCAAGACTATCGACAGAAACAAAGTTTAGATTAGATACTACTTAAAAGTAATGTACAAGCAAAAGGAAACCATACTTACTTCTTTAACCCACACTTTGTACAAGTCTCGCATCAAACACACGTGCTTATGCCACTCTTCACTCTCATCCTTTTGGCACACCACCATTCTCCAATAATCACTAGTTGATTTAATGGTGTTCTCCTTGGCCATCTGATCTCGACTGGGCCACAATCTTTGCACTTACATTTACATTCCTTGTGAACACCATGAGGATCTGTCCTCATATTATTGATGGCCTGCCTTACAAATTCTAAATGCAAATGGTATTGGCGAAGAATGGTCTCCCTTTCTTTTAATTTTCTAATGTAGCTTGGCTTCGGTTTCTCGAAGCTTCTTTGACATCTTCATATCTGGATGTTCCTTCTTGAAACCAAGATATAGTTGAACCTCGCACAATGAAAAAAATTTAGTTACTTTCTAAACAAAAAGAAAGAAAGAAAGCATTCAAAATGTATGGTCGAAACTATACCCTGTCATCTCTAGCGGATGAATAGGATGATCAATTTTCTCACCTTTATCATTCAAATGCTTCCTCACATGCTTCTTATAAGGTGATACTCGTATTTTCATCCCAACACTTCCCGACTGTGGCTATTTCTTCACCGTGAAGGCATCTTTTCTTCTCTTCCTTCCAAACATTGACCAGGGGGCCGGCTTCGGATTCTGCAAAATTAGCGTCTTCTAAATGCCATGGCAACAGTTTTTCGTGGAATAGATAGAACCCTTGAAATTGCAGATTGATTGATCCACAGGCCCGAACAGTCTGCCATTTGTAGAGTGCTCTTTCTTGCTTGCAAAATATCAGTTTTTTCTTTTGCATTTTTGGGCTGCATTGTCTCTCTGGACATTGGAAATCATGGTATGCATTACAGCCCAGGTTCTTGGGATCCGTAATTCTCCTTGCAATGGTAAATGTGTATTTTTCTTCAAAAGTCTTTGAAGAATTCTCCCTTTGTCTAAATCCTCTGAAACATTCCTCACAATGTGATTAAAAGAGTCAGTTAGCTCTTTTGACAGCTCTTGCAACCTTCTATCACTGAGAAAATGCTTTCTCTTCTTCTCATTTGGTGCAATGTTTTCTTTTTCCTTTAGTTTCAATTTCTTTCTGGATTCTCTCTTCCTCTTGGCTTCAAAATCCAGATAAATTCTCATTTCCTGATCAGCAATGCTCTCGGAATTAGAATTAGAATTGGGATTGGCATTCGGATTGAGAATTGCAAGTGAATTATCAGCCATGAGAACAGCTCAAAGATTGAATTGGATTGGAATTGAAGACAGCCAGGAAAATCTCGTTACAGGAAATCTTCGAAAGAATGACAACCAAGAATTTCCCTCCAAGAATCCGGCCATCTAGAAATCCCGCCAAACATGAAAATTCATCTCCCAATTCGCGCGGGATCATCCATGTCATCGATCCCTACCTCCACGGGATGATCCGTTCTATTTCTGGAGTAATCATCAAACGATGTCGTTGAACGAAAAAGCACTCGAGGGTAAAGCACCTAAAGCACTTACAGCACTTGTCCGGACAGTGCTTTTTGGGTAGCATTACCATATTTACACCCTATATATAAAATGAAATACAATTTTCAGCATGTCATTATTGAAGAAAGAAGTGGGTTGTCTGCTGGTCATCAAAATCGAGGCGGATGAAGTGTAGAATTATACATACCTGTACAAATGAGACATATGCACTTGGGATCATAACATCCATTGATCCATCCGACTCTGTCAATGATGAGTATTTGGGTGATGATCATGTTGACATGGAAGTATATGAAATTCTTCCAAATAATACAATTACTTACCTCCTTTTCATGTATCATGTGCTCGAATCGGATTGAGAAACATACATAGCTTAAGTGGCCAATATGACACCTTAGACAATTAAATGGGGATGAACTCATACCTATCAAGGACAAAGGACTATGTGAATCTAATCTTCAACTTGATGAGGAAGTCAATATAGAGCATGCATTATGTGTTAAAAAACGGCGGTATAATTTCTATATTCGTAAGCCAGCTAAGAAGCAAAAGCCAAATGGAAAAAACAAGTCAAAGAAATATAAAGAACCTACGATTGCAAACATGGAGAGAGTGAGAGGCCGGTCATGCTGTGATTTATGGTGTATTACAAAGTATTCAATAAAGGATTTAATGCAACATTGGGGAATAAAATAGTCTGACAGATTGAATACAGTATATTCTATATTCGGATCTTCACATTATGATAAAGATACTGGAATTCTATTACGTGCTAATTGGGTATGTACTAAAGCACTGATATGGATAACTGGAATGTGAAAGACATCATATTATCAATATTGGAAAAAAATATCAAGCAGGGTTGCACGTCATGGTAAAACGGGTTCTTTGAAGACACGTGATAACACACTAATGGCAATCTCTATGTTTGAGAATTTTGTGAGATATATGTCTCAGTCCATGCCACACAAAAGTAAAATAAATAAAGATGGTGTGAGAGAGGTAATGCAAGTATTACCTCATCAATATATACAAAAAGAATGTCTTATTGAAGTGAATTCCGTACTCGAGAGTATAGGAGGTCGTCCTCTTTCTCAAAGTTGCTTTAGTAGACTATGGTCAAAGCATTTCAATGATGTTGTAGTGGCAGAGAGCATGCCATTCTCTAAATGCAATGTTTGTATTGAGTTACGAGATGCACTAACCTCTACAAAGACAACAGATAGCAAACCATCATAATGAGCAGGAGTCATGTAGGTCTTTGTATTGGCAGTGGCGTACCTTTTTGTCCATGCAGCCTGAATCGTTGTTTCTTTTCCTGAAAACACAAATCTCTGCATCTACACAGATTTTTACCATGTGTTCTGTTGTTTCTACTCCATGTTCTGCTGTTTCTACTATGCATTGAGCTGTTTCTACCCCACATTCCACTGATTCTACCTTGGAATCTGTTCACAGAATTGAAGGTAAGTTTTCTTTCCGTTCCGTTGGGCTGTTTTCTGGCCGGTCAAGCTGGCCTCCACGCTCCGCGTGTTGGCCATCTTTCCCGGACAGAAATCAGCCCAGCATGCCTTTCCCTTATACAAAAGGTAACTTTAGAGGGATTGTTGAATCAGTTCTAACAAGGCATAGATTAGATATCAAATTTTTATTGTCTACCTTAAGATCAAATTCGTACAATTTTTGCAAGGTTTCCTTTGTTATTTGTTTGTTTAAGTTTCATATATAGGTTAATGCGAACTCAAGGTCCTTTTGTTATATTTTCTCGTTGATATATGCCAAAAACAATTTGAAAATGTAAATATGAAAAGGAATCATTAGGAGTGATCTGATTTGCTACTAGATTGCATATTTGAAAACTTTTAGGAAAATGCAACAACCTTTTCAATAAGTTGAACCATTTGTATTTTAAAACTAGCATCCGAGTGCTTTAAAATGGTTTTCAATTTTTTGCTGTTTTAGACTGAAAACATGAAGAGTCCTGAAATACACTTACGAGAAGTTACAATACCTGGAATACATGGCTCTAGGACGAAAAGGCTGTTCCTCGCGTTGTGAATCTGAGATTGAGCAGGTGCAGGGGTCTGGTTTGCAAATTTTGTATGAAAAATTCCTCTCTTCATGCTTTACTCGATTCATTTGTTCATGCTTTCGAGGCTCTGGTTTGGAGGTGGGCTTGTACGAAAAACTCATCTGCTCATGCTTTTCTAGCTTTGGAGATTCGTCTGCCTTCGATCCATGTTCTTCATTTATCTTTTGATGCTTTTTTTTATCTGCAGACTGAGGAGCCAAGTGGAAAAAATGAACCGCTATTTTCTTTTCACCAATGAGTTCTAGGACCACATAATCCCCCAGTCTCAATCCATGCCTGTTTAGAAAAGAAACCCATCCTTTGCCAAATCCTTTGAACTTTCCAATGTTGATCCATTTCACTTTTCTGTAGGACCCTTCTGATACCATCAACTTCACAAAATTTCCATTCACTGCATTTACTTGCAGTGCAAATTCTTTTGGAACTGCCTGCAAATACATCAAACATATTAGAACAAATGGTGAAAAAACGTATCAAGATAGCCTTGATCAGACATGTAAATCCCAGAAAAAGCTTAAACATGCGTTTTGCATAAAATCCATCTCTGAGCTGATCAAAACCCATGTCGGATCGGTAAAAAACCAGGAAAATCTATATACATATGTTGATCACATAGAAATAGGGAATTCAAGCAGAAACAGAAAGCTTTCAAATATTTTTAACAGTCAAAGGCTTAAATATCAAAGTATTAAGACTTTAAAAAAGAAGGAGACGACTTTGGTTAGAGAATAACTGCTTTCTGATGCATCTTGTTTATAGTAATCTCCAGAATATAATGCGGGTTGCAGATTTTTGCAGTCAAGGCATGAATCCGAGCAAGGACTTGTTTCTTATCGGAAGACTGAGGTTCTGAAAAGTTATCTGCTTTCCTTTTGCTCAAGGATTGACGTTGTTTGAGAATGCAGGACCTTGCAATCTCTTTCCCTTTCTCCAGCATACTGCTTTGAGAGTAAGGTTCAGAATCGAGATCTGTCACTGCATTCTTTCTGGAGAATGTTGCCTCTGGAATATTTTTTCTTTTTTCCAGTATGGTGAAGGATCTCGATTTTCTTAAGCCTGATTCTGGAAGTACACTCTTTCCGGAAAAATTCTGCGTCTTCTTGACCTGCTTGATGTTAGAACCAGATTCAGAACCAGCACGGGCTTCATTTTGCCCTCTCGAATTTATTTTGCTCTGCCTTTCGATCTTGATGCTTGCTTTTGGAATAGGCTTTCTTTTTTTCTTCAATGCACTGCTGTCGAAGTGAGATCCAGAATCAACATGCTCCTCAATCTTCCTCTTCTTATTATACATGTGCTTCATGCTAGAATCAAAATCAATCTGATCCTTGTTTTGCCCTCTTGTGCCCTGATCCTGAAAGAAAGAAGTGCTGTTAAAGAAAATGAGAAAGGGTATTCAAGACGCAAGAAAGCCTGAAAGGCAGATCCTGCACCTGGGTTTTTTTCTTCATATAAATCTTCTTGATGTTAAAATCAGAATCAGTGGAAGGACCCAAACTCAAGATTTCTGTGGCAGATTTTCCTGCCACAGAAATCTTGAGTTTGGGTCCTTCCAGCAGCATACAGAACAAAATATCCCCTTCGCCAATTCCTTGAGCCTGCTCAAATCTGCTCCATCCGTCTGCAACATAAATATTATTCGACGATTTTGATCTTCTGAACAGCCGGGCCTTATAGTTTTCTCCATCATCTCCTTCAAGAAGTATGGAGTCAGACTTGATATGCTGTCTGATACTACGGTAAGGAAGAGCCTGCGGCAAAAAAAATAACATAAAACAAGTTAGATCTGCATCTTAAGATTAAGTAGAACAGAGAAGTGGTGGAGAATAGGTAGTTGGATTTGTATTAAGAATAGAGAACTTATACAAAAGCATCGACCAGATGCGACTCTTCCTTAAACAGTTACGACTCAATATATGACATGGACTGACACATCATCTATGCTGAGTTGGCAGGGTGATCATATTCTAACACCCTCCCTCAAACTGCAAACTCAGCCATGATCTGAATCAGCTTCATACCGAAGGATTTGATCCTTCCTTTTATGTTTTCTTTGTCTCCTTATAAGCTTACATTCCAAACTGGCAGAATCTCTTTTTCTATGTTCCATGAATGGCAGATTTCTATCAAACTGTCCAGCTGCTTTCAATAGCATCTCATTCTCTAAAATCAGATTTATCATCTCTTGATCGTCTCTAAATTCATAACACATTTCCAATAAATCTGTTGCTTCTTTTTCCGCTAAAGTATACCTTCTTCTCTTATATTTTGCTTTTCTCTAGCAGGAGGGATATATCTCGTTCAAATTCACTTCTCTCTTCATTTCTAAACTGCTCATACTTCTGTCATATTGTTTTCCCTCCCTTGAGCATTTAGAAATGAAATTCCTCTCATAAAATACATCTTGCTTTTCTTCAATAATGTAATTATCAGCTGGATTAAAAGTCATATAAGTACCTGGTGAGTATATGTCTCCATCTGAATTTTCTAAGAGATAATCTAGTGACTGCAGCTTCTCTGCATCTTTTCCAGAACCATGAGTAAGTCTCACTGCTTCAATTAGGATAACTCCATACAATTCTCTGATATCCTTGCAAGTTTGTGCACAAGTATCATTTATGGCTGGTTCTGCAATGGCATGGGCATCTCCACCGAGTTTTTCCTTGGCTGGGGCTTCAAATTCAGCCTCTTCTGGATCATTCTTGAGATCTTCCACAGTAACATGCTGTAAATCCCTCTCTGTGGCAAACTTATTTGCTCCTCCTAGGTTGCATTGAGCAGGGGCACATGCATGGATTTCTGATGGCAATTCCCTTTGGGCGTCCTCCTGTAGCAAGGAAATGCCATCACCACATGTGGGCTTCAATCTGTGGCCTTCAAGCGAGACCTTTTCTTCCTGAATTTTGAAGCTTGAGGCATCAATCCTGTTTTCTTTGGCAATTTCAGCAGCCTTGTTCTTGGCATCGTCTCCAACAGCTATGTCTGCAACCACGTCCCATAGAGCAATAGCTATGGCATTCCCAACTTCTGCAATAATTTTCTGCAGTCCCAATTCTGGAGGCATCACCGGCCAATTACATCTTGCTAGATGTACAGAGTTTGATCTGTGAAGCATCACACCTGCGCAAAACTTTTCTGGAATTTGTCCATGTATGGCAACGACATCCTTCTGCCTAATTCCTGCGCTCTTATCTTTATCTCTGGCTTCTCTAAATGGCATCCCTGTTGCTATCTCCATCTGCACAGGGTTTTCTGCTGCGACATATACAATCCCAGAATTCTTATCTGCAACATTTCCTGGCATCCGTGGGTCTTCATGGGCATAATCATCAGTCATTTTTTCATGCAATTGGTCCTCAAATATGACATCTTCTTCAATTTCGACCTCAATCTGATCTTGTGAGACAATTTTCACTGCCCTATTCTTGGCCTCATCTCCAACGGCAAGAGAATCCTCAACAACCGTCAACCCATCACTTATCTTGGTCCTCGCTTCAATCTGGGTGCCTTCAATCTGCCATAATTTGCCATATCCATTTCCTCCGGTCCCTCTTCTTCTAGATTTTTCACCAATGTCTTCCGGCATCTCTATTATTGGGGGTTTCTTGGCCTCTTCTTCATCAACGGCTCCTGTAACGAACTCCAACCACATCACGTCATGGAATTCTCGGCCAGTCTGCATCACGGCCCCATCTAAATTTCTGGCACTCTCACGCTTCTCGGCCCTGTGGGCTTCAACCAGGACCTTGTTTGCTTGATCTTCTACAGCCAAAGCATCTTCAACAGATTCTATGGCTTCTTCTCCGTAAATAGAAGCCCTGCCGGTAAAGCATGCAGTTATGCAGGCTCTGCTCTTCAATCGAAAATCCTTAATACGTTTTCTGAATCCGTCTTTCCATAGAAATCTCCTCTTCCTCCATTTCTTCCACATTTGTAAATTCGGAGGAGGCTTTCCGGTTTTGTCTTCTCTAGTCTCTATCATTTCCAGGTCCCGAGATCAAGAGCACCGAGGCTCTGATACCATCTTAAGATTAAGTAGAACAGAGAAATGGTGGAGAATAGGTAGTTGGATTTGTATTAAGAATACAGAACTTATACAAAAGCATCGACCAGATGCGACTCTTCCTTAAACAGTTACGACTCAATATATGACATGGACTGACACATCATCTATGCTGAGTTGGCAGGGTGATCATATTCTAACACTGCATCCAGAATGTGGAATGTTCGGGATTAAAATGGGTTTGGAATAGATTAAGATACTTACCAGGCAAGGTGGTTCTTCAACTGAAACGGTGAAATGAGCGAGAGCTTTCATATTGGATCGATCAAAAAAACGCAGCGGCTGCTACACCATTCAAGAGATCTGTTTAGAAAATGATGAAGAATAAATGGGAATTGTGCTGCCGGATCATGCAATCATCCGGCAGCGTGTGGAAGGGCATTTTTTTTTTTTTATGGCAGGCCGTAATTCTGGAGTTTGTGGTACCAAGGATTTCACGGTTACAAGTCACGGTTTCTGTGGAAGAAGAGGAGGTTAACCCTTCCCTCCAGATGATTATGCAAAATAACCCTCGAGGCCGGGAGGCCGAGAGGGTTATTATTTGCATAATCATCGAGAGGGGAGGGTTGACCTCCCTTAACTCCAGGTCCGAGCAGATTAACGGAACAAGAAGAAGCTATGCAAAAAAAGGAAAACAAGAAGCTTAGAAGACTTCGTTATTTGTCTTGCTTACCAGATCTGTTTGCTCAGAAGCCCAGCATCAAAGAGCCCAAAAGTGAAGAAGATGCAGATATGCAAGTTAACCATCAAGTCTGCACAAATCCGGTAGCTATATGGAGTCTTTTTCTGTGCTCTACAAATGCCAGTAGCCTATATTCCGGCTCTGCAACTCATTTTACTAGAGTACAAGATGAGATTTATAGCTAAACATACATTTGCATCTGTCATTCATGTACCTGCTCAGAAAATCCTTCAAGCAACTAGTATGGGGCTGCGCAGCAATGCTTGGCGGCAGAAATACTGTAAATGGGCTTTTTTGGGCAGCAAAAAACCCATTTTGGGCATCTGTATTGGCCGGATTTGTTGTAGAGGGACAAGCATTCAAGCTTTTTGCAGCGTTGGAATCGCATGTACAAGCAAATCTGTCCTTCTGCCATCACATGAACAAGCCAAAATTTTGATTGAATCACATCTTGAACTCGTGATTTCTGTTTCCATAGCTTGCAATCATCATATGGCAACGGATTAGAGTCGTTTGGATGTAAAAGAGCAGTAACAGAGCCTTATCATATGGCAGCGGAGCACTTCAACGCAGCAGAGCAAGTGATAATCCATAGAATATTCCTTAAAAACGAATATTCTGGAGATTATATAGATAATCCATGGAATATTCTTCAAAAAACGAATATTCTAGAAATTATGGATTTTAACCTCATCTTCATCCAACGGTGGGCAACGGTTGGATCAAGTTAATCTGCAAGGACCTGGAGTTAAGGGCCTTTTATTGAAATTATGCCTGCTGTACACTAAAATTGCAATCAGTAAATTTCTCCAGCGAAAACAGTCCATGGCATCTGCAACTGGCCGGATTCACGACTTTGCAGCAATATTGATTGAGACTCAGATCTGTTTATGGCTCGAAATGGAGGGAAAAAAACTTGTCGGGTCCTTGCATTTTCGCTTTGAAATTTCTGGCCGTAATTTCTGTTGGGTTTGCATTTTTGCCTTGAAATTTCTGTGCTGCCATGCCGTGAAGCAAACCATGAATCCCTCGTCAGCTTCAAAGCTCTTGGATTTTTCAATAGATTTGCATTGGGCCATCCGGCCTGCATGAAATAAAAAGCAGCTAGGCAAATAATCATACTGGCCCTGGCTTAACCCAGCTTCAAAGTTGCCGCCATAGCCATGCCTGAATCAAACCCTCGAAGCTGCAGTAATCGCAAGAACATACCTAGGGTTCAACCCCACCTATTAAAAAAAAAATTAGCAGAAACGCCCTTCTTGTTATTTGTTATAGGTTTTCTCCAAGCACTTGAAGGTGGCCAATACCATTGAATTTCTCCATTCGGCATAAAAATATAGCGCAAATTATACTCCATTCAATTCAATTCTTTTTCTAAATAACATTAAATAATTATTATGACCTATAGAAAATTCATTGTATGAAATCCTCTTTATAGATTCTTATAAGTTGCTTCAAATTGCACACCAATTAAGCACAGCATCTTTGAGATTCGATCAATAGTTGCCCATATAGCGAATCCAAATAAGATATTTTAATCGGGGTTGATACAGCATGCAAAGCAAGTTGAATAAGAGTTTGTTTGGTAGGACATAGCCAAGAGCATGTGCTACAACTTATTTAACATAACCACGCAATTTGGGGTGCATGTGTGAATCCCGATTTAACATCTTTATAGGGGAGCCACATCAAAACACAAGTGCCCAACAGCGATCCCCATCAAAATTATAACATCTTATTGGTTGACCTTAAACTTCGTAGTCTTAGAGATCAAAGTCACTACTGTTGGATGGTTGGTGGTTTGTATAAGGAACCAAGCCATCCAATCTATGCAAACAAGACTTTAAAGCAATAATAGAATCTATCTAGATTTCGTGCTGCTTCTGTACAATTTACAATAATCCAAGTTTATTAAGGGTAGAAACCCTGATGCTATCCAACATGAACTCACTTTTGTAAACCTTACAAACCAAAATAGACTAATGTGTCTAACCTCATGTGTGTATCCTCATGTGTGTTGTAACAATAATCATGAAGGGAGATTTTCTGATCTGCAGATAGTGGCATTTGCATATCTTCCCTACATTTAAATAAATCTTAAATATAATGGTAAACCATTTATATATATACAAATAAACATGGGATGGAAAAAGCGCAAATGTTTGAGTTGCTTATTTTTTTACTTTCTTGTTAGGTATATCGAGAATCTATTTGTCTATCAATTATGACATTTGTATGCTCACCATAATAAGAACAAGCTTGGAGGTTGCACAAAGCTCTAATTGTCTCCATAATTGCAACATTATTTGACTTGCAGATGATCCTCAAACAACATGCTGAGTAGATTTCCTCGATTGGTATTTTCTGCTGCTATGTCAAAGACAACTCTTAAATTGCTTAAACTTATTAATTATTGTATTAATACAAATCATTTTAACATCACTGCTAAGGATATGTCCTGGTGCTAGGCACTTCTTTGGAACATGTAATGAACTTTCAGCAAGATGTGATGCCTTTAGAAATAATAATTGAAAGAAATATATAGTGTAATAAAAAATTAGTTCCTCATGCTTCACATTTTCGAGTGGCTAAGGAAATAGCAAACTTGGTGCTGCCTTTTCCCTGATCCTGAATATGTAGCATAATAACAGGGGGTTTTTTTTGGGTTTTTTATACGCTTTTCATTAAGGTTTTCCTATGATTTGGATGATGTATTCACGTGCATGTACTAAATAGTATTTCTAGAGTGCACCCCGTTTTTTGCCATTGATTTTAAAGAAGAGGAAAATCGTGTGGTTATGGGTGTTTAGTGTTTGCATGTTTTTTTAGTGACTGAAGGTTTTCAATATTGGTTTCCATACAAAGGATTCCACGATTAGGTTAGGGTTCCGATTTGCTAGCGTGCAACATGCCGTAAAACAAAAATCCACAAGCAAAGGAGGGTTCCACGATTAGGTTAGGGTTCGGATTTGCTAGCGGCAAAGAAAGCCAAAAACAAAGCGATCCACAAGCAAGAAGCAGTCCATGCCATATTCCGTCCATGCCATATTCTACCACGCCCAACCTTCGCTGTGCCAAAGATATCCAACCTTATGCCCGCTCTTCTATTTACATAAAAAATTGAGTCATGGAAGATTTTGTGGAATCTAAGCATGGGATTTTGTAGGTCGTAGGTGGATGCCCTAAGCCTTCTTCTCATGGTTGTGTTGGTCGCATGCAAATCGGACAGCCTTGGTTGGCAGTCGGCTTCCTTTATCTCCGGAGAAAAAGCCGTACAAATCGTGCACATGTATTGTTTTGGAATGCGCCATTTCTTTATTTGAATGCATCTAGTCAGACGCTTATGATAGCTTGCTAAGGAGTTCGCCCCTTGTGGATAGGCTTGTTCTCATTTGTCTTTGCGTCGCTTGTTGAATAGAATTGTATCCGGTGTTGCTCCCAGAAAGCGGATGCCGCCAGGTTTGCTTTAACTTTGCTTCTATCCATTTATTATTCCTTATCTTTTTTCATATGCACGCTTATGCAACTAACATGCCTCGCCAACATAAACTATTTGAGCTTGTTGTGACCGCAAGTTTACACTTTGCTTATCATATTTTAGTGCATCTCAAAGTCCTTCCAACCGCTTAACGCAAAACCAAACAATTACTTCCTTCTTAGAAATGCTATGTGTATGAGAATTGCATTCGATATTCAATCTTATAATACTTAACTCGACTTATTTGCGCGGCACAATCACGAAAGCAGATGTCCCGATGCTTTTTTAAGCGCCACAAATGGTTATGACAGACTTGTTTGGAGGTCCATCAAGCCAAAAGAGTTTGCACCGTGAGCATGTTGTTGCCTTTGTGCATGTGTAAAGACCATGTGTTCTTTGAATGACATTGTGTGGCAAAGTGTGTCAGCCTTGACGCATAGAATGCTTCACATTGGAAGCAAATCTTCCATCTTATGCTAAAATCGTAATTGTCTTGGTACGTGAAAGTATAATATACCATTACCTCATTTATGGTAAAGATGCCTCCTTATTTTGATGCCCCTTGATCTTTTAGAATAAGCTGAGTCCTCATAAAAATTCTTGGGCCATGGTATATACATTGAAGCAAAGATGATTGGATTCTCCAGAACCTTCAAGACCCATGATAACTCAAATTTGGTGCATCTCTTCTAACCGCTATACAAGTATAGAAAGGGGTGCTAACCCTATAATTTTCTGAAATCCTTGCAGCCAATCTATCAGGCCATGGACGGATTTTTCCATTCTTAGATTCTTGATTTTCACACAAACATATAGAGCCTTTAAGCTAGTAGGTTTATTTCATTTGCTTTGTTAAATTCTCAAATCCATTTCATCCAAATCAATGGTTGACTATTGTTTTCTATTTGTGCGGTTAGCAAGAGCTTGAAGTCACCATTTAAGGACAAAAGCATTATTATTGGGGAGGAGATATTTTTCACTGAGAAAACCAATACATAACTACCAATACATAACAACCAATACATAACTACCATTAACATTAATGAACACAACCATTGGATTTAACATATTTAAATTAAAATCCCCTTAAACCCCCTTTGGTTTGGGTGCTTATTCAAATCTTATAGTATTTTGCATATGTTGTTATACGGTATACCAATTTGTGTACTTGCATACCCCACAAACGAGGAACTTTATCTACGGTGTAGATTAAGGAATAAGGATTGAATATGCCTATCCAACAGCTCTCGTTGCCTCTGAGTCACCCCCCTGAATGAATAAGCACCCAAACCAAAGGGGTTTTAAGGGGATTTTAATTTAAATATGTTAAATCCAATGGTTGTGTTCATTAATGTTAATGGTAGTTATGTATTGGTTGTTATACCAAAATTTGCCCTTCGGCCCTAAAAAAAACAAACATGCGTAAAAACATGCAAAACATGTAGCAATATGTGAAACCTAATATTTAACATTATAACAAAAATAAAGGAAACCTGTTAAGAAGCCTGAATAACTATAATATTATAGGAATGCAATTTAATTGCATATGCTTTAAAAGCATATTGTTTTAAAATTTATTAAGTCATTGAAGATGGCAAGAGTATTATAGCAACCAATACACTCGTAATGGATAGCGGCTTAAGATATGATGCACATCTTCGCTGATTTGCCTCTTCAACATGTTCTTGTGCGGGATGATTTATTTTATAATGTGATGCCTTCTCGCTTGCATGACTCTCGCTCGTGATGTTGAGCCTTGGCCTCACTACGCTTCGCGCCATTCGCCCTCATTGTAAGATGTTGAACTAATATCTACAATTTTAAGAAAAAAAAGAATTGTTAATAACCACCTTTAGTAATAACTAGTAATTTGGACAATAACTAGTAATTTTAAAGATAATATGAGGCCGATTCCACCGCCGCTTAAGAGTAGCAACTAATTTCATGCCCAACCACTAGCCGCTATGTCAACAATAATTTTTTCATGTATTCCACTACGTCCCCAAGACTTCAACGGACGGGCATTACCCTCCGGTAGGAGCAACCCCAGCTCACATTAGCTTAATTCTTCTGGAGAAAACGACAATTTTTGAAACCTGATTTTCAAGGAAATGGGGATTAAAGGATGATTGCCATGATTTACAATAGTGGCAAGTCTTAGAAGTTTTGAATGCTTGTCAGTAAACACAGATAAACTCCATGAAATACATCATAAAATTTCTAAATGGAACACTACACCTAAATTACCGACAAGAAGACAAGAAGAATTCTACCGTGATGGAACAATGCTCCATGTCAAAGCATATAGACTTGCCATAGTGGAATCCCGGCCTGAGAAACACAAGCAATAATATGAATAATATGGTAGATACTGTGAGGAAGGGTTACATTTTAATTCTCCAAGGTTAAAGGAAGGTTGACATTTCCAATTTTGAACAAGAATAGATAAGGGTTAGGGTTTGCACATTCGAGATGGCAGGGTTAGGGCTTCGACAGCTGAAATGACAGGGCTACGGCTTCGACATTGCAGATGGCAGCTGAATGCTTCACGACATGGTTCTGAGTGCCGGATTTGACTGTGGTATTGCCAGAGTTTCAAAGTGCCGATGGATTTCAAGCCCGATTGCTACGGCCGCCTTCTTAGGGTTTCAACCAAAGCGGTGTATACCATGAGATCATGGGTAAATCGAGAAATCGAGGGAAAATCATGGTTCTCAAGTCATTTTACAAGAGATCCAAACTAATGGCAGCCTAAATATCCGTGGATCAGTAGTTTTGAGCTAAGGGATTGAAGACAAAAAGGAAAACCTAAGATCCGTCTCAATAATAATATCCGCTCATGCTAATCAAGAACGGTTTCGTGTCCATTAATAACATCCGCCATGCTAATATGAAGAACGGTTTCGTAATGTTTAAAGAAGATGTATGACGAAAGCAAGAAACGTAATAACAACCCAATGAAGCACGGTTTTCCTTCAAATAATATCCGCCATGCATAAGATTAACATAAGATTAACATCATGCTAATATCTCGCATAAGATTAAAACTTAACACATCGCTAGCAAACACAAAAGAAAGATCAAGCATACCACCGCAAAAAAGATCTAATCGAATACCACCAACAAGAGATTTTCGTGAGAAAAGAACTTCTCTGGTTGCATGCATATAATGAGGAGGCCAAAATAAGAACCGTTAGATTGTTTAAGCTGAAAAAAAATCAACGCTTCAAAAAAGCCGCACTCTAGAAATACTATTTAGTATGGACTAATGAATACGGCACTAAAATCATAGGAAAACCATGCCAAAAAGCGCATAAAATCCAAAAAAAACCCCCGTTATAATGCTACATATTAATGTCACTTTGTGTCAAGCTTGTGAACATGGTTTTCAAGTGTGTATTCTTACATTTGGGCCTCATAAAGTTGCTCTTTCTTTTTCATTTGAAGTTGCTCTTTCTTTTTGTTCTTCCTAATTCAAGACGGCCGCTTGTAGATTAATACAAACAATGGAACGTGTTTGTTTCCATTGTTAGAATATGGTGGCTTCATGTCATCAAGTAGATTGCCTTTCTTCATAAATCTATATTTTTATTCTTCAGATTATTGACATTAGGCATGCATATTTGTTTAATGGGCCTTGGAGTAACCCAGGTTTGATTCTTTGAGGCCTTACATAACCATTATATATCCTAATAATTGTTATATGATTTGTTTTGTCATACTATTATTATGATCATCATAGTTAAATATATGTTAATGGTTGTTTTTTACCAAGCTTCTTAGTAATTAAGTCTACATGCATATATGCCATCCTTAGTGCCCGGTTGTTTTATTAGGGCCCAAAGGGCCCAAATTTTTTTTTAATATAACAACCAACACATCACTATTATTAACATTAATTAATACAAACCATTGCATCCAACACATTTAAATTAAAATCCCCCTGAAACCCCCTTTGGTTTGGGTGCATATTCACACGGGGGTTTACGTAGGGCAACGATCACGTTAATTAATATCATCGCCGTCTACACAGTTGCACCAAAACATTGAAATGCAACAAATGACAAGGAAAGAAATGACAAACGACACGGAATTCCAGGTTTTAGAAGCACAACCAATTCTGGAAGAACATTTTTTTTCCAAAAAAGTTGGGTTTTTCTCAACATGGACCCAGGTCGTCTAAACTTATAGGTTTTCAATGATGGTGGGCTACCAGCAGATGACATGCAACTGAACTCAACATGTATTATTCATATTTAAAGGAGGCCAACATGTTTGTGCAACCCAAACATGTCAAAAGAAGATTGCAAGATCTCCAAAGCCTCCAGCCGTCTCTTGGTAATTCAAGCTTCAACATAAATTACAACAAGATGGTGAAGAAGATTATATTAGTTGTTCTCAAGTCGCTTTTGGAACTACTTTTGTTATGTTGTTTGTCTCGTTGTATAGGTATAGGAACATGATTCGGTGCAACTATGGCCATCTTATAATCCTAAATCCTACTTTGCTAACCAAAATCTGTACATAATTCTTTAAATGTTAAAAAGAGGACAATACCTTCGCAAATAAAGTTTTAGCTACAATTTTAAAAAGGAAAAAATAATATATTTAGATGTTGCCATCGTACAAGGAAAGTAATATCATTAAGACTAATTAGTAACAAATCTACCTGGGGCTTTGGAGGATTCCAAATCAGAGTTCCCCACATATCAAACCCTCCTAGTAGCTTGTCCACCTTGATAATAGTGACCTTGCACGATTAATTGACCACATCTGCGACATGTAGTCCTCTTACCATTCAACAAGTACATGTACAAGATTCATACAAAATGTCAGGATTATACACCTGTAACACCACAAAACCTTGATTGTCCGTAAAAACGAAGAAATGTGTACTGGCACTGCATGATGATAGGCAAGTGGGACAAAGCCTGCAATAATAACCATTATATTCTTAGAATTATAGGAGCAAATCTCCTCCCATTCCCTTTCAAATAAGACAAATGTAGTTCTCAATACAAGGATTTAACAATGTCCTAAATTAAACGCACTAATTTTGCTAAAATGCACTTTAAAGAGAATATTCCAAAGACAACAAATTTCATGCCTTTTTTAGAAATTTTTTGAGATTTGAACATTTTTTCAAAATTCTGTTATCCCATTTTGGGATTGAAAACCAAACTTGAAGACGTAATTTTTCTTATTTGTAACCTAAAATGACCCATCAAATTATGCAACACAGAACAAGATGAAACACAAACTTTTAAAAGTAGAGACAATCCAAGATACTAATTTTAGACCTGTTATAAGAAACACTACAAGCTGGTAGTGGCTTTACATCATGGATACAAATTGATAAAAACCATCATCAACTATGCCATAGCGACAATAAATAGGGAAAACTATTGCAAATGTGATTTGGTTTGATGCTATCGTCTCAGTTGTATTTCTCTAACATCTTTGAGCATGTCTTGTCCATGTTCATGCTCATAGCAAGCTGTACGCACAATATTCCATGGAACCACATCTTGCTTTAGCAGTTGTTCAAAGAAATGACGAGCTTGCCCAATTTTTTCGTCTTCAGCATAGCCTACAATCATGGCATTCCAAGCAACTACAACTTGCTTAAAAGCACATTCTGCATGAGTTGGAAGGTTTCTCTAAGGGCCTTGCTACAACTATTGATGACCATGTGAATCAATTCCTCTAAGGCATTTGTTGGAAAATTCAAAAGCTTCATCAAATCTCCTTCTATACATCAGAAAATAAATTACTAATCACATATAATTAGCCATAATGACTTAAGCTAAACTTGTTCGAAACTAATCCCAAAACTTTATATGATTTAGCTAAACTGTACAAATTTTCCCTCTCATATACGCTCTAGCATTTAGCTAAAACAACCCAAAATACATTCCATAAATGTATGTAATATGGGCACAAAAATTGTGAAGCTAAGATTATTATATTTTTTTCCCAAATTGTTCCCATATACATTAGTCATTTTCTTTGTGGGTTGAAAGCATGTTAGAGTGTACCACTTTTGAACCCGCAAAAAAGCACCTACAAAAAGGGTACTTCGTGAACTATGTACTTTCTCATTTTTCTTTATTAAAACCATTTCAAAATTCCAAAATAAAAGCAAAGGATATGTTAATGTTCATAGTTAAGATAAATGTAATACCTATCAGAGGCCAACCTATTTACATTTTATTGAGATATTACACGAGTACCTATTACCTAGTGTTGGTTGCCTTTTACATACTTTTTGTAGTTCCTAGATGATACCTTTTAATGCACACCTTAACATGCTTTTACCCTGAAACATGTAAACATGCTGGAAAAATGGCAACTAGCTAAGTCTAGGCTTTATTTCATTTCATGGATACTATGAAATAGATTATCAATCATATATTTTTAATTACCTAGAATTACTTTAGCTAAACTAGCCCAAAACTCATTCCAAAGTTTTCTAAGGTTTAGGTAAATATTACAAATTTTTCCACTCTTACTTTCTAGTGTTTGGCTAAAAAAATTGGCACCACTCATGCTTACTAGTAATAGAAGGCTGTGGACACAATAGTCGAAGCTATGGCATCATGACTCAAACTAGGGTGCTTGTTTTTAATCAGCACAACAATTTCGGCGACACGCCATGCTGGTGCTAGGAAACATGGCAAAAACATTTCCTGTTAAGCGAAAAACAGTTAGGGCTTTGTTTAGACAAAATAAACTTAATCAGAAGCTCTGTTTCTAGTAGTTTTGGTTTTAGTTCTTACCCTGCAAATTGGGTTCGTCGATTCTGAGAGAGCCCAGGCACCCCAGATTAGAGATTCAAGAGCAAGAAAATTAGGCTTATCGGTTGATGCCATACTTCGGAGCAAATGAAGCATTGCCCATTGAGGGTGTGTTTTTGTTTTTTTACATACTCAATATCGAAAGGTGTGGATGACACAAGTGCTGGTCAGGTGCTAGACCCATCACATTGTATTATCGATGCACGTCAAAGCCCTTCACGCGGCATTTTCTCTTGGGCGCCAAATTCTATTGGTCGATCCAAAGCAAGGGAATTTGCCACTTCATCAATCCATGGTGCTGCTGATCCATGCGACTGATGCGAGGTAGTGATCACAAGCTACCTGAATTTTGAAATTAGATTTGGCATGCTTTTGGTGCTTTTCACAAAGATAAATATCATGAATTTCTTTTGTCGCGACATTTTCTTCAGCTTTGACTATGGCTAAATGGAGAGGCATTTTATCCATCTCAGATGCAAGACACATGCTAATTTTGATATGGGCAAACCGCTATGTAGCCTCCAATTTTATGCGAAATCAAATTGAAAATTTTTCTAGCATTTGTTCTTGAATTGTCGATACAATTTCTAATTTGCAAACCGAACAATTCGTTTTCGTGGTAAATGCAAGTGAATTTCTCGCAAGAATGCCATCGATCCGAAATCATCGGATCAAGATTCTCGAATGGGCGAGCATGCATTTCTCCGATATATGCATGCATTGCATGCATTTTCTCGGGGCTCGTTCATTTGGGGATCGCTATTTCTTGCGGGTTCTTCATCGACTTCTCATCGGCGTTTTCCTCTCTCAAGATTTCCCTTGACTACCCACCCTCCCTTAATGTGTATATTTATTGTAGACATTGTTTTTTGTCGCGTGCACGCTGCGGACTAGCCCCCCTCGCTTTTTGAGGTTTTTTCTCTATTACTTTTTTTTTGGTGATCCGCAGTCCGTGGGTGATGTGCAACTTCGCAGATTGGGTTTAAGCACCTGTATTGGGGACACTTTTCCGCCGGCAAACATTTGGTACCGATGGGGTGCTTTTTAAATTATTTTCTTTTTATTTTATAAAAAATATTTTTCAAATATTTTTTGATATTTTTCCCCGCTTTTATATTTCGCCTAAGAAAACAAAGCTCGACATCCTAGTTAAAAAAGAAATGACAATGGGTCTATAGAAAGGTACCTGTAAAGGATACATTCTTGTCTATTGTGAAGTCGACTAGTGTAAGAACACTATTGGCACTTGCCATTCGTAAGAACATGGATATAGAACACATGGATGTCGAACCGCTTTCTGAATGGCGATTTGGAAGAGGAAATATACATGAAACCACCCGAAGGATATGTAAAAGGTGCTAATTGGGTCTAAGTTAGATATTGGGGTACAAAAAGCACCGACGACGCTTTGCTTTTTGCTTGGTCCGGCCAGGCTTAGAGATGCTTGAAGAGCGAAACGCGATGATCCGCTTTTAGCAAATTGCTCCCGGATCGATGACATGGCTATCCGCAAAAATCAAATTCTGTACAAAAATCAATTTGGGGGGTTGTTGTGAGATGGCGCGGAGAGTTAATAGGATTTGGCTATGGCGGAAGCATCATCCATTGTTGTACCCCTCGTAATTTTCTTTGTACAAAGACGGTTTCTCAGACAACACAATTCTCTATACAACACGATTCTAAATGGATCAATCAAAGATCGATTTAGATGAAGAAAAGCAACTTCAAATTTTTCGAAATTCAAGCCGAGAGAAGAAGACAATCTAGACAAATGAAAAGAGATAGGGAGAGGGAGAAAGAAAATATCCAAATTCAAGTTGATGGGGCTTGAGTGCGAGAAGGTTTCAAGAATTGTTCAAGAGTTTGAACGATTATTTCAATAATATCACAAAGCCTTTGAAAGAAGGGGATAAGGCACTGGTAGTGCACAGATTTGTGAAGAGAGTGAAGAAGAAATTGCCACTGGAGGTGGATTTTGTTGATCATGATTAAAGCAAGATCATGAAGAATGTCATTAGAAATGTTCAAGAGACACTCAATCAGCAAAAGAAACTAAGGAAGACAGATATAATGCAAGCAAGAAAGTCCACATTGCGAATGGTATCTTCAACAGCAAACAAAACCAACCAGTCTGCAGTTGCACGCCTCCTTCATGTATCAAGAAAAACTGTTATTGCAGCAACCAGAAGAAGAGTAATGGCAGAACAAGAATGTGGTCCGTGGTCAATGTTTTCAAGGAAACAGAGATCAGATGCAATAACTGATGAGGTTAAGAATTTCGCTTTACAAGTTCGACGTAAAAACACAAGAGTCTCACCATACGTGAAGCATGTGAGAAAGTTTGTTACAAAAAAGATGGTGAAAGAATTGATCATCCAATACAACCGCTTGAAATTTCTCGTAATTATTATGCTTTATATGTTTTACCGCTTGTTCTCGCTTTTTACTAGATTGTCGCTTTTAATTTTTTGGAACTCAGATTTCTCGCTTTGTTTATAGTTGCAATTTTACATAGCCTTCAAAAAGGAATTCAATGAAATGAAGATTTCACAAAAAAGACATTTGAATTGTTGAAGCCATCTTTGTGAGGCGCTTAAAAGAAAGAGAGACCTGCTATGCCAATATCACATGCACTTTGAGTATGTGATGCAAGCACTCAACAAAGTCGAATGCATCCAAATGGGGTGCACAAAGAATGCAATTGTAATTGTGTCGCTTGTGGTGATGGTAACTTCAGAGTGCCAAGAACCATGTTTATAAATCCACTAGTGATTTTTGGAGGCAAATGGTCCGGGCTTCTAAAGAAGAAGATGAAGAATGGCACAAACATCAATGTCCGCAGCTGGCATGCAAGGATTGTGGGCTGAAAAGGTACTCTTAAGTTTGTCTCTTCAATGTTATGATGTTTAAAGATATTACCGCCAAGAACTTTTAATTGTGGTATTATAAACAAAGTTTGCTTTTTGTCCTAAGGAGAAGATGGAAACCGACACAACGCGGGAGTGGAAACAGCTTTGAAAAGGTATTCTGCTTTGGCTTAATTAAATTGTGCTCGTGTAACATGCTTTTTAAACAAACCGCAAACCCATTTAAAAATGTTCATGGTCTGAAATCAGCAAGAAGTTGGATACATGAAGGAGACTACCAAGAAAAAAATGGGAGAGAGGAAACCAGCAAAAGTAACAAGACTTGCATATAAGAACGAGAGTCTGCCCCAGTTCATGAAGCATGCCTCCAAGACAATGATACAATTTATCCCACACAATTATGTGGCACACTGGCAGGCAAAGCAGTTCAGGACGTGTTTGGATACCTTTCCTGAAGATGCAATTGTCTCTGTAATTGACTTTGCTGAAAATTACGGTTTTAAAATTTAGAGGGAGGCACAATCTTGCCACTGGCACACGGACCAGGCCTCAATTCTGGTTCATATCACATATAGACATGCAACTCAAGCTGAGATAGAGGAGATGGAAGCTAAAGAGGCAGAGAAAAGAGAAGCAGAGCAGGATAAGCTGAAAAGAAAGAAGTAAGTCAGGAGACCATCAGCACTAATAAGAGGAGAATTATAAAGGAATTGCACTTTTATATTTCAGATGACAGGGAGCATAGCACTGAGTTTGTACAACATTGCTTGAAAGTACATGCTTTGCCGACTTAGAGCACGTAACATTGAGTACAAGAAACATATTTTTTGAGAGGATGGTTGCACATTCCAGCTTTAAAGGAGCAAGGCCTTTCTCGTATTTAGGAAGGAACTATGTGTGTAGTGAAGGAATTGAGTATGAGGGAATTTCTTTGCCGCTCTCATGGCAAAGGAAAACATGATGGACAAGGTGCAATATTGAAAAGGATTTTGGCAAGAGAGCAATTGAAGTATGAGGCCTGGAAATTGAGCGTGCCAAAGACATTGTGGATTTCATGAACTGGGTACATGATGAACAATCCACCGCACTTCATATAAGAAGGTAAATTCTTGTTTTTTCTTAGATTTTTCTTAGATTCAACTTGCATGAATCGCTTTTTATATTGCGTGTCTTTTTTGGCATATTGATCCCCAAAGTGTAGACAAATCAAAAGGAAGGAGTGGAGAACACTATGTGGGAGCTCTAAACTTCATTGCATCGCACCATGTGACAAAACATTAGGGATTTTTGAGATCATAAAAGGGCATTCTAAGAACCGGCCGACTAAGCTATATGAACTACCAATCGTAAAAACGTAATCCAATCCAACAAGAAATGCTATAACTAATTCATCGATCACATTTTCTAAGATAGTGTTGATAGAAAGTAAATGAGTTTGTTTGGTGCAATAGATAGATCTCATTGAGATCTTTTCAACCTTGGGTGGTTTGCATATCTTTTAGCCCCATAGGATAGTAAAAAATGGTAAAAACCATATTTTTTGGAGTTTTGACAATCATAAGTGGTTAAAATATGTGCAAAGCACCTAAGGTTGGAAAGGTCTCAACGAGATCTATCTATTGCACAAAACGAGAGCTCATTTGGACTTTTCTATCAATAATTATGCTAGAAAATATGATCCGGTGAGTTAGTTATAACAATTTTGCTGACTGGACCCGTCAGGCTCTGATTTCTGATTGGTAGTTCATTTATCTTCATTTGGCTTAGTTGGCATGTTTTGAAGGCCCTTTTTTAATCTCAAAAAAACCCTAATGAGAACCCTGCAAAAGTTGCTTACAGGTGCCTCATTTGCACTATCTGTTTTAGTCTCTTCAATTGGCACATGGAAAACAGATTGTAAGTTTACAAATGAAGACAACTCAAGAATCTGCACAAGTGTAGGTAAATGCCTGAAACCTTGAATTTACATCGATATCCGCTCTGTTACAAAAGTGTACAGCTATGTACTCATATCCAAATTCACAAAGAAACAAATTATATCTTAAGTTACATGAAGTTCTTAATTTACATCTCAAAGTTAGGTATCAAAGATTTGTTCTACCATCACTTGCAGAGTCAGTATCTTCAATGTGGGTCTGATCTTGTGGTGTTTCTGCTCTTGCAGGTTCCTCCTGTTTATTTACAACAATATGCAACAGTGTTCTAACTTCATCTTCAACTTTTTGCTTATTTCATCTATTAGGCCTTGCAGCACTGTTCTAACTTCATCTTCAACTTTTTTCTCCTCAACTGGCTGCTCCTGATTATTATTCTTATCATTACAGATTTCAGTGGGAGTTAACTCAAGTTTATCTTCAGGCAATGCAACATCAAGGCCCTGTCATACAAAAAGTTGAAATCAGATTACTTTAGCAACTATTTGAAACCAAGTAATTGACCAATTGCATGCTTCCCTCAATTGCTACTCTCCATCTTGCAAGTTCTTTCAAGTGGTCAACAGCAAGTTTGAGTATGTTGATGTCTACTTCCTTGACCACATCAACATGAAGCTGCTGGTGCAACCACTTTTGAGGATTCTTTGAATGAAGCCAAGTGTGCAAACATGTTTTTGTGTAGTTGAATATCTTATCATTTTCCTCATTGTCAAAGCTCTCAACTATTAAGCATGTGTCTGGTGGGGACAAGAAAGTCTTGTACAAAGAGTCATCCACAAGCACAACATCCTCTACATCATTAAAAGCTGTGTAAACTTTGACAATTGGCTTCTTCCATACCGGGTTTGGTTGCATTGCCTCGAAACATAAAAGGCATTTCACATTCATTCTCGACCCCATATGAATTTGAATTTAGCAATGTAGTGTGTCGGGGTATCATCAAGTAAGGATTTGTATGATGTTGTGCTTCATCATGCTAGACCAAATCCCAACTTCAAATCTTTCAAAAAACGTAAATCCAAGAACTCTTGTAGAAGAGGTCTGCAAAATAACCACTTTCCCCGGCCAGTAATACTTCTTGAGCCCCGTGGAATCTTTTACTCTTGCTCTTTTTAGAAGGTGTTGACCAAAATTCCATTAATGTCTAAGATGACAAGTTTTTTCTTTTCTAAATCCTCTGCAACATTCATAAAGAAAGAAACTCAAACATCAACATGACTTAAACATGAATTAAAAGAAGTCATTAATTAAAGAAAACAGAATTACAATATTCAAACAATGTTCTTAAACAACATAAAACAATTAAAACAACATTTCACATACACTACAATATGTTATGTTCGGAAACTAACTCAATGACTTGATATACTGAGAAACAGAACCTGAACTACCATTTAACATTTTCACAATCATATCAACTTGATCACCTATTTGCTTTGGTGCTTGAGGTGGCAGCTTCTTTGAGGGTCTCCCCATCTTCTTTTTTACTTTTGTTGTTGCTACCTCCATTTCAACTACTGCTTCACCCTTACCCTTACCTTTCTCAACAGCCACAACATCAACAGCATCTTCAGCAACTTCAACATCAACAGCATCTTCATTTGCTTGTTCTTCATCACTGCTTACTTGAACATCTACATTTGCAACAGTAGAACTTTCTCCTGCAGTTGCACTCCTCAACCTGGTCTTTATGCCAATTGCAGGAACGTTTTGTACAGGTTGTTCATAATATTCTTCTGAACTGCTCTCAACAACACGTGAACGTTTTATCCTTCTTTTTGCTGGCCCCTTACTAATCTGAATTACAGAACTTTGCTACTTAGAACACAAATCAATTTAAATGAGATTAAATTAATTAAAACACAAATAAGAAGTATCAAAGTCTTATCTTCTACAAAGCTTCTACAGCTTTGCTTACTGGACTTGGTGACACTTGAGCTGATGCAGTAGAACCAACATTTTTTGGTGACTTAGAAACAGGTGAAGCCACAGGTGCTTTATTAAATAATAAAGCAGGTGAAGCCACAGGTGTGACAAAATTGGAAAACTTATCAGGTGAAGCAAATGCACTACTAGTGCCTACATCAAATGCACTGCCTGCCTCAATCTGCAAGTCTTCTTCACCTGCAACCTCTAGACCAAGTTTCGCAAATACTTCCCTGGGAACTTCCTTCAAACACCTGAAGCATGTCTTCTTTTCATACAAAAGCATGCAGCATGCCAAGTGATAGACATGTTCACATGGTAATGCCATACTCAATTTATATTTTGATTGAAGACCAATCCACATGCAAAGACATGCATCTTCCATGAAACCAGTAACCTCGCTTTTTTCATAGTTATGATAGACATTTTGATATATCCGAAGTCCATCAAATGTCTACCAAATTTTCTAAGCAATTTTTGCTTTCCTCATCTGAATTCCAAAGGAAGTTTTTAATCTTTCCTTCTTTTCCTTCTCCTGTAATGCTTCAACACTAACCTTTGAAGGCAAGCCTCCGCTTTAGAGCAAAAAATATACTTCACCACTTATTTTTTGCTTTAACTCTTCCATCCGCTTCAAGTCTCCATCATTCTTGTCTCCGCTTTGGCATTCAAAGGCATAACTCATTCTCCATTCTTGCTATCTCATTCCTTCCATGCTCAATCATCCTCTCTTCCCTTGCTAAAGAGTTCTTATCTACCTCAATGGTACTAATTATTTTTACCGTGATTAGTTATACATTTGTCTAAATCAAGCTTCCAACTTACTAACCTCCTCTTCAATCAAAGAAATGTTGAAACTTAAATTGGAAACAAAAACTCAAGACCGACCGCTTCCCTTAAATTCAAGTTGAGGTGTTGATCCGCCTGGCTAGAGGTGTACTTTTGGCATGAAGGAACTGTAGGTTTGGTCCTTTTAACATCTTCTTTTCTAACATCAATGTCATCCTTTTTCTCCGGACCAAACATTGACCTGCTTCTTGTAAGCATCCCAATCAACCCGATGAGCCTCGTGGTTATGTTCACCCGACTACAGCTTTTCCCATGCAAATAATAATGCTACTAGCTTCCTCAATTCATTATTCGACACCTCCATCTTCATACAAGAAATCGATCAAGCCGCCCAATTTCTCGCTTCAAATGAGGGCTAACAAAGTAGATTTTAATTTTGCCTTTTTCAATGGCTCGCGGACTAAACATCGCTCCACCATCCGCAATGACATTTTTCGCCGCCTATTTCAGCTTTTTGTCGTGGGATGATTCCTTCACCAGCCATGAGAAAAGAAGATACTTTAAAAAAAAAAAAGAATAAACAAAGAAGTCGGAGCAAGCGCCTTTGAAGAGGATGCTTCAATTTGCAAAATGCGTGAATCGGCGCAATCGGGGAGCAATCGCCCTGCATAATTCAATTAGTAACAATGGGCTTAAATTACATGCTCGACAATTAAAATCATTGTTCGCGAAAAAGGCGCCACGGAAATCGGCGAGGTGCGTCGGGCGTTGCTTAACGTGCTTTCTCCGCTTCCGCTTGTCGCATTTTTTTGTACCCCAATATCTAACTTAGACCCTAATATGGTCTGCAAAAATTCAAAAAGACAATTTATGGCTTGAGACAAGCGCCAAGACAATGGTATTTATGCATGAATAATTTTGTGACATTTATTGATTCTTTGAAACTTAAAACCGAAGGAATTTATATATGTAGAAGGAAGGAGACAAATGCTCGATTATGGCATTGTATCTAGATGATTGCATCATTGTTTGCAATTACAAATGCTAGATCAACAAGTGCAAAATGTTGTTGAAAAATCACTTCCAGATGATTGATATATGAGAACTAAAAAAGCTATTGGGAATGGAAGTCAGAAGAAATCAGTTAAATGGGGAGTTGTATTTAACACAAGAGTAGTATATCAAGAAAATATTGAATAAATTCGAGATGCTAAAATGCAGCTTATAGAGAAGTGATATATCAAGAAATCATTGAATAAATTTGGTTGCTAGAATGCAATCCTAACCTCTATTGCACCAGGTACAAGAATCAGCAGTAAAATGTGCCCAAGATCTATGCTGGAAATTAAAGAAATGAAAGCAAAACCCTATCACAAATTTAGCAGTATGCTTTATGCTGCAAATTGCGCAAGGCCAGATATCAATTATACGATCAACTTGCTGAGAAGATATAATAATAGTCCAGGTATAACAGCATTGGATAGCTACCAAAGAAGTATTGGGATATTAAATGAGAATGAGAATGATTTTTTATCGTCCATTGAGGCCAATAGAGGATGATTAGTTATGGTATTCATTTTTCACAGGTGACAAATGTCATGGTATCCCACGAGCGTGTCGCAGGAAGAATTGCTCATAAAAGTATTGACAGAGTCCAAATCACAATTGGTTAAAATAACAGTAAGGAATTTTGAATTGTACAGGCCGAGGAGGGCAATGCAAGGGCAGTCCACATAGTTTTAGCCATACAGTTCCTCTCGAAATTGAACCATACATACATATACTTTTATGTAGGGTTTTTCTTAGGTGAATATGGTACACTATTTGGCCAAAATGGGGGTTTTCTTGTAACATTTCTAAGGCATATATAAAGAGGTTTTTTATGACCCCTTGCACATTATGAGGTACCCCCTATATAATAGGTGCACCCCTGAGGGCGGATGTTAGGAATGTGAGACCATTGGCAACATGTACACGTGCCATCTTGGCAATTGAAAAGGTGGTTGGCTGAGAGTTGAAGACAATAACCTTGACCGACATTGGCCCTCTACAAAAAGCGAACAAAGTTTAAAAGACAGAAAACGATCTGCAGGAGTATTTTTATAGATTTCAAAGGTCTAGAACCTTTGATTACAATGCAGATAGTGTGTGAAAAAGGAAGACGAAACAGAGCAAGTCAGCGATCTATTCTTGACGAATTAATATCTTCTGAAAATGATGCATCGATTGCTAATCTGGAGCCAAATATAGTAGACACAATGTAATCGCTTTGGGTGCTTGGGCTATCTTAGTCATTCTCCAAGTGCCTAGTGTGTCTTTAAAGTGCACCAGGAGATGTCGAGGGCAATCTGGTTGGCTGCCCTACTCGAAAGCGTATGTAATGCCCTCTCGCTTGTATTTGCAAGACCTCTGCTTAACATTGTGCCCATATCTAAGCATTATTCCCTCTCTCCGAACCCCACAATATGCATTCAAAGCTTGTGTAGATTTAAAGCTCGTGGAAAAATGAGGAGGAGTTTTTATGTGAGGAGTTTTTATGTGAGGAGTTTTTATGAGGAGGAGGTTTTATGTGAGGAGGAGTTTTTATGTGATAATTCTAAGATAAAGGGATGTGAATAGGGTTAGATGGTGGAGATACTGTAGTAAGATCTTTAAAAGATGTTACTATCGTGTAAGAAGCAAAAGGATGGTAAGATAAAAGAGCAGATGTTTATGGAATTGTGGCTTATGCAATGCAAAACCCTACAGCCAACACCAAGCAGTTGTATAACTACTAAGTGAAAAGAACTAATTGGTAATCTTCATTCTATGGATTCCTTTGTCCCTACCAAAGCCTGAGCTACGTAAACAAAAAAAAGTTCAAAAAAAAAGCATTAGATTCACAAGTTGTCATCATATAACTTGTTACTCCTAGTTTCTACTAATGCTTTATCACTACCTCATATGGGACTAATGTATATACTTGTTGATGTAAGCAGTAATTACTATGATGTTGATGCTCAAGTTGTAGTGCATAGGGGTTTCGCTAATAAACGAAGAAACAATTTGAATCAGATTTTGGAAGAGGTAATTTTAGTGGTCTCATAATTTCTAGATAAAGACTAGAAAAAGATTCGTTGGAAATTTTGAAGCCACGAAAATTATTAAGTGACAATTATGTTAAAGGTTGAAGAGGGGTATTTCAATTTGTTCTGACCCAAATTTGTAGTTTTATAGTTTTATGAATAGTCTTGGTCCGGTAACCTTGTAGCCTGAAAAAATGAAACTGAAAATTGGACGAGCAAAGTTCATATATGCATTCAAGTCCAATATAGACTTTTTTGAAAAAGGATTGTACACTTTCAAGGACCAAAAAAAAAAAAATATTAGGGAATATTCTGGAAAGAGAAGCTTTTGGGTGGGAAACTGGTAGTCAATGCCCAACTTCCCGCCGAAAAACTTCTCTTTTCAGAAGATTCCTACACTTAAATCATCGTGTAAGGTAAAATTCCGTTTGCCTTTAACCTTTTTCTCTCTCTCTCTCTTTTGCTAGTCAATCCTTGCAAGGGCGATATGATTCTGGTTTGTGTAGGGGTCGGTTCATTCTAAAGATGTAGATTGCCTTATATTTAAGACGGGTTTTTCTTTTAAGGGTTAGTTTCTTGCTTCTGTACTCTACAACTGATGCTGACATGAAGGAAAAAATTGACAAAATAGAACACAGCTATGGCATTTTCGAGGCAAAGAAGAAGAATGCAGATGCCTCTTCCATGCTGAAGGTATTCCAAAAGAAGGCGGCAGGGCCAAGAATCGGTGCAGAGTTTCCACAGTCGGAGACAAATCAAAGCTGCTTTTGCTCCAAAAAGCCGGTCCTTGTTTAAAATGGTCAATTTTTTTATAAAATGGTAAATTTTTGTATTTAGAAATGTAGGAGCATCATTCCTGGGTAGAGCTACCCTAAATCCCCCCTTTTTTTTTATTATTATGACAAATGGTTGTCTCGCCTTTGAATTAGCTGTAAAGGAGAGGGTTGCAGCTAACAAAATGAAGATCATACCTAGAATGTAAATAGAGCCCAAAAGCAGATATTCGCAGGTTGATCTTAAATGCCATAGTCGATGCATAGGCCCTAGCTAAAAATGTTGCAGCACGACCACATTGGTGGCGCTATGGCTGCATCACCTAGCATCCTAAAACTAAGGTTACCTAAAAATAATAAATAGCATAACCACCAGGAATTTCTAGTGGCTTACATATTGGCGGTATTGTATATAAACCTTATATGGGTTTTTATGGGATGTAATGGCCTCGGAGACACTCCATTATGCCAGTCGAGAGGCTATTATAGTCTGTAAAAGCCCATAGGCTTTTATAAAATGTAAAGGGCCCTTTCATTGAAATTACTCCTCATTTTTTTTGCAGGCTTGATGAAACCCCCACAAAATTTTACTACAATTCTAGAGTATCCACATAGCGTGCCACATAAGCAAAACTAGATTTTAACCCTTAAATCTTGAAATTTCTTAATCCATGGTGTAGAAAATTAAAAAATCCTTTAAAAAAAAAAGTGACTCTTGTGACTTCGACATCTCTTCTTCTCTCCCTCTTCCTGTTTCTAGCTTCTTTCTTGCTCTGTTATTTTGTAGAAGCACAATTTCATTAAAATGGAAAATTTCTTGATTCCAGTTAGGGACAAAATTGTTTTCTAGTCTGTTTTATGACCAATTTTTAAGCTATTATGCCGCCATTATGGTTCATACATGGGAAACGCCATTATTTGGCGCCATTAAAAATATAACAGTGCAAAAATTACAGTTAAGAACATATCCATCGACACTTAGAGAAACATGACAGTGCAGAAATTACAGTTAAGAACATATCCATCGACACTTAGAGAAACATGACAGTGCAGAAATTACTGTTAAGAAGATATCCATCGACACTTAGAGAAACATGACAGTGCAGAAATTACGTTAAGAACATATCCATCGACACTTAGAGAAACATGACAGTGTAGAAATTACAGTTAAGAACATATCCATCGACACTTAGAGACATGAGCAATGTATGAGCTCGATAAATTTATATATAAGAAATATTATTTTTACATTTGAGGTATACAATTTACAAGTCTTTCTTCGTTGTATCAGGCTCCTCAGTGCTACCAATAGGATTAGATGGCCCGGCATCGTTGATGGGATCAAAATAAAAAACCTGGGCAGCACGGTCAGCTACACCGAGATTGTCGAGGTCGAACTTAGCTTCTTTAATAACATCGTAGTCGACATCAAGAATCTCATGTGATTTCACTGCTTGGCTTGTTTCTGCATGTTCCTCAACTCCAGGAAGAGCATCGTGCTACTGGGACACAGGGACTGCAGCCAGGATAGGATTGAGCACGCAGTCTAACCTAAAATCCCCTTCAGGCACTGATGTTTGACCGGATCATATTCGAACACGATGCAGAACCTTTTGTGAATCAATGCAGCTCTGCCAAAAGCATCACAAGAGAAGTAATCGAACACTCCTATACCTGGCTATAGGAGCTGCTCCTGCACAAGGTACCTGTTAATGTCTTAAATCATGACTGTCACTTCTATCAACCTCATTGATAGCTATAACTCCCAAAAAAACCTGAAAGAAATAATCATTAATCATATGCAATGTCAACATATTAGATGCATCATTCTATTTGCCATACCTGTACTTTTCTTCTTCTTCATTATCAGAATCTGATAAAAATGTGAATTGCAAAATACGACTGCATCATGTGCATTCCTCAGTGGTATTGAATTTCTCTTCAACATCGCATATGTAAGTGCTCTTTTTATCACAGCTCCAGCACCATCATGTTCACCTTCATTTGCTCATTACAGAAATTTAAAGAACAAAAAAATGCAAATTCGCAATAGAATCAAACTAAAGTATTTACCTTTGTCATGATATGATGCAAAGAAGTTCCAACTTATTGGTATTCCTTTGCATTGAGAGAACCTACCTAGGAAGTAGAACATCCTTGCTCCCTTAAATTGATGAGAGCAACCATTAGACCACATGACAATATTGTTGGAATTCACACCCTTGTCAGTAAGGAAAACAACATGTTTGTGCAAGCAATGTTGAACAAATAGGACATCATGTTCTCTGTCATCACTTATATAGAAATGTATTTCCTTGATGATCTTTCTTTTTTCCTCTATAGGATTGGAAGCATGCCTATATGTGATGTGCACTAAAATGGTGCATTGATCATTCCTCCAATGCAAGTTGTTGAATTTTGAAGGTATAGTTTTCTGCAAAGTCAATGACTGAAACTATAGTGTCCTTTGGAAATGTTATCAAGCACTCCCTGAACTGTTTTGCTTGCCACCTAGCTTCATAATTATGAGGAATGAAAGTACTAAAGAAAGTGTCAGCAAATTTGAACACCTCTGCTACTGCTGTTGTCTTGTACACAAGCTTGTTGACAGGTTTGAGAGCTTGCTATAAATGAAAAAAACATATATTAGTCCCAGCTGTTTGGAATACTCGATTCAAAAACAGTATAGTACCTGTTTCTTAGCTTTTGGATTTTCCTTCTGACCTGACTTCTCAACAGTAGTTTGCTTAACAGCAGTACACTCGTCAACAACACTTTTCTTCTTAATATTTTTTTCCTTTTGAGCAGCCTTCTTAACAGGTTCTTCAACTATATTCTGCCCCATTTTAATAATTGCTATAAGAATGGCAACTGTCAATACCAAACTTTATAGCTGATTATAAGTGTACATAATGTCACCTTATCCTCATAAACCTGTCATGTAAGAAATCAGTTTGAATTGTACATGTCAATAACAAGTGCATTACCTTAACAAATGTCTTCCACTCCACTTGATGGTTCAATTTGGAATCTCTTTCTTTTGGACAAGTTGGTACCTTGTTTGCTCCACATGTTTTGCATTTCAGCAGCAGACAGTTATGTTGATGCCACTCTTCTGATTCATCCTTAGAACATACCAAAGCTCTCCAAAGCTCAGAGGTCGAAGAGTATGTAATTTGAGATGCATTGCATGTTGGCTCTAGACCACATACATCACAATTGCATGTGCAATTAGGACCATGAATGTTCTGATCTAGTCTTACTTTTTTTATGGCCTGTCTCACAAAGTCAACTATCAGATGATAAATACAGCATCAAGTTTCTCTATCTTTTACCTTCCTAACATATGGGGGTTTTAAAGCATGGAATGCTGAAAATGATATTTGAAAGTCTGGATATTGTCTTACACAGTGTTGATAAAAAACCACTTGTAGGAACAATCGGTAGCGAATCAGCGTTTTGAAAATTTTCAACATTGTTAACAATTTGCTTAAGAATTACCTGGATCTCTTCAAGAAAGTGAAGTGCATGCAAGATCTTCTTTCCTGATGAGACTGTAATCTTAATGACATGCTTCTTACACGAGGATACCCTTGTGTTATACCTCCAAAAGTCCACCACTAGCTTTCTCTCATCCAGTGTTGTATCCGTATGGGTACGGTAACTTTCAAGTCTTAGCGTACCATACTGTGACGACCATACAGATATTCGTATCATACGAACATTATACTCCTATGTACAAAAGATGGTCGTCACACCGATGCAAAAGGGTAGTTGCACAAGACAGGGTTTGAACTCGCAACCTTCCAATTGCGAGTCACACACCCTTGCCAAGTACGCTACCAATATTTGTTGAAGACATTCCTTCACGTCTTCCTCATATGTGGGACTATCTCCAGAAGGTGCTAGAATGTTCTAGAACCTAAATGCATGCGCGACACTTGGCGCGATCTCATCCATTGGAGTGGCGCGATCTTGATTGTTGGTCTAGATATATAAGGAGGCACCTCCTTCTTGTCAAACCATTCCGGTTCAACGCCAGTCTTGAGCCTTCTAGGCATCCGCCTCAGTTTCCCCGCTATTGCCTTCTGCTATTGTATTCTTGATTCCTGCTCATATATCAGATTCTTGGCCGATCTTGGCGTATTTCTTTCAGATTTTCATGCGATTTTCTACGATTTTCCTTTGTTTTCGAAAGTAGGTTCATGACGCTTGAACCGAATCCCTTTACCGGTTCTTATGTCCGCTCCGATCCTAAGCATTTTTTTGTTCATATTTGGTGATCTTATATCTATGGAGGAGGTTCCGGACTTTATTACAACAGTCCAAAGAAATTTTGTTCAAGTATGCCGCCAGCTTGCAGCTTGGACAATAAAGAGCTTAAGGAGTATTGCTTCACATGAATCTGCTTCTAGCTCTGGATTGAGGCTATCGAGCCTAAGATCAGCCTCGCCAGAGAAGTTTGATCTACATTCTCGTCCAAGCTTCGCTGTTTTTGAATCGATCAAAGCTTGTGGATTCAGCCCATCCTCATAGATATCCCAATACCAAGAACAAGTGGGGCTGATTGGTTCTCTTCTCACGTGGCCAGCTCTAAGTTGATTTGCTCCTTTATTGGAGAAAGGAGCCCCAGAGTTGCAAGATTTTGTCGCTTTCACCGGCAGAACTCAAGCATGCTTTGAGACACCGATCGACAACAAGACAACAAATACAAAACTTTGCAACTTAAGGCAAGGCTCTCGCCCAAATTTCAAGATATGCATCGCATTTTCACAAATTGCGTGATAACGCCCGGATGATATTGCACTTCGAGATTGTTTCCGGCAAGGGTTACGAGCATGTCAAAGATATGTTGTTGTCTATGGAGGATCCCCTGAGTTTGGAAGAAGCCATCGATTTGGTAGCTCGATGTGATAATCGCTCTTTGAACGTAGGGCAAGAGAGACGAGTCGCCTTTCCAATTACACAAGCGCCTATAGCTACGCCTTTCCCGTGTTTTATCTCTGTAGAATTCCAGCGTGATCCGACCTCGAGCCTATGCATTGATCGGCAGCTCGAGGACCCTTATCCCGCCGAGAAGCAGCGGCCGGAGAGGCTAATCTTTGCCTCTAATGTGGAGGAGCTGGCCATATCGCCGTGGGTGCCCCGTGGAAGCTCTAAATCACCGGAAAACTTCGGGGCCGGTCCGAGTAATAGGAGTCTCGTCGGCCTACCGGGCCGCCATTTCTCGTACTCCTCCCACATTTCCCGACATGTTTATTCCATCGATAAGGTCAGCAAGGCATTCTTTATCCCTATATCATTGAAAACGAAGTTAGAGAATTGCACGCTTGGCGAACTTGATTGTGGTGCAAATGCTTGCTTTATGGATAGTGCGTTTCGCCTCGTAGCACGCCATCCCGGTAGAAGCAAGGTTGAGCATCCCGCTTCGCCGGCGATTGATGGACGGAGATCTCCTCGGGTGCGCCAATGTACCGCCTCTTCAGTTTTGTTCGAGGGAGTTTCTTGTAGTATTTCCTTCAATCTCATTGCTAGCCCTCATGAAATAAAAATAGTCTTGGGTCTGCCAAGCCTCGAGGCTAAGCATAACCCGCAAGATTGATTTGGCATGCTTTTAGATCATTTTTTGTTAATGACGATTTGCTGGTTCTAGCTCTAGTTCCATATTTTTGTTTCATCTGCAGACGTCTTTACACCAACATCAACTTCGAACCGTAAAGATCGGTGGCTGCCCCGACTCCGCCCTGTGTTGCTCCATGTTTCTCGATCCGCTTCTTGCCTACGCTCATGCTCGCTTCATGCCCCGACCGTCCGATCATATTCCCCGATGATGTCCCAGCCCTAGCTCCAGCTCGGGTTCCCTCTCCTGCCCGAGCTTCTTGCCCAGCTCTCCTTCCGCCCCAGCTTCTTTAGCTCTAGTCCATGTTCCTGCTCGATTATGGATCCGCCTCCTGCCCACCATGTTCCCGCTGCTAATGTTCCCTGCTCTCGCCATGTTCCTCGCCCCGCTTTTAGAGGCTTTCATGCTCTCGCCAGATCTCAAGATTTCTTTCGCGAAGTTCGATAAATCTAGAAGGCAAGATCCCATTTCAAAGATTTGCCATCCGTGTTCACCCGCCGACTAGCTCGGTACCAAATGGCCCCGCCCAATGCTTCCCGATAAATAAGGCGATTTTTCTGATGTTTTTGATAAAGTCAAGGCCAAGACATCTCCCGCAGCATCGCCCATATGATTGTCCTATCGATATATGGTCCGGATATATGGTCTCTCCCCCGCCGAAGTTGAAGGTTTTGCGGGATTATATTGAAGAGAATCTAGCCACCGGCTTCATTCGACATTTCCCGGCCCTCGGCTGAGCCTATATCTTCTTTGTCAAAAAGAAGGATGGTTCGCTATGCCCGGTCGCTGATTATCGTGGGCCTCAATAAAATCACAAAGGTCGAATCGGTACCCGCTTCCTCCTCGATCCCGTGAGTTGTTGAAGCGACTTCAAGGGGCGATTATTTTACGAAGATTGATCTTCTGGTGCCTACAATCTTATTCGATCCGAGGGTCGTACTTCGGTATGGCCATTTCGAGTATACGCTATGCCGCTTGGGCTTACCAATGCCCCTAAGCAAGATTCCAAAGATATGGCCAATGATGTTTTTCGAGAGTTCTTAGACACTTTTGTTATCATCTATCCGATGATATTCTTGTTTATTCTAAGACTCTCGCAACATGAAAGACATGTTCGACAGTCCTTCAAAAAGCTTCGCGGAGCATGGATTATATGCCAAATTTGAGAAGTGCCGCCGAACAGATAATGTGGAGTTCCTTGGCTATCGATCACACCAAATGGAGTCTCTATGGATCCCCGAAAAGGTCAAGACTATTCGAGTGGAAAACACCTTCATCCGCTCGAGATGTTCGTTGTTTTCTTGAGTTTGCCAATTTCTATCGGGCGCTTTATCCCGATTATTCTGAGATTGCTCTTCCTTTGACACGCCTCACCGCCAAGGACGCAAGCATTCGAATGGACCGTGGAAGCGAATCGCTTTTGTTATCCCGGCATGCTTTCACCACGGCGCCAGCTTCTTGCTCATGCATCCTTTTTCGCCCCATATGTTGTTGAAGCGATGCTTCCGATTTTGTACTTGGTGGGATCCTCGCCACAGAGGGGATGACCATGAATTGCATCCAATCGCCTATCATTCACGAAAGTTTTCAGTCACAAATCAACTATCCCATTTATGACAAGGAGTTGTTGGCGATAGTGGATTCTTTTCGAGGAGTGGAGACGCTTCCTCGAGGGATCTCCTTATAAGGTCACAGCCTACACAGACACCGAAATCTCAATATTTTCAGTCGCCGAAAGTGCTCAACCGCCGCCAGTCTCCCTGGGGCATACTCAAGTATTATCCCTGATTGATTTCGCGGATCAAGTACTATTCGATCCCTCCAAGGAAAGCCTCGATGCCTTGTCTCGATGTTCTACCTTGAGCCCAAACTAGGTGATCCCGTGATATGATCAAGAATCACAAAGTTATTTTAGGGCCCGACGGTTCCCAGCTTTTATGGCTCTCATTTTGTTCGAGAGGCCTCATGATACAGCCTTTGTTGGAATCTCTTCGAGCATCTTCGCCCCGATCCATTGGCTCAAGATGTATTCTCACACATTGGCGCCAGATCATCTTCTCGCCAGATAGGATCGACTATGATCGCTTTGAGGTTCGAGATGGACTCCCCGCCCGATGGGCTTCTATATGTGCCGATGGTGCTTCTAGGCTTCGTGTTCTTCAGCCCGCCATGATTCACCTCGCCGGACACTTTGAATAGCCAAGACTCTTGAACTTATTAGTCGAGAGTATTGGTGGCCGTGTCTTCGCCGCCTCCGTCGAATCTTGTGACATCTCGGCCGTCGAGCCAAGGTTCCAAGGCATCTTCCTCATGGCCTCGCTTCAGCCTTTTACCGCCTAAATGGTCCTTGGAAGAGTATTTCCGTGGATTTTATTGTCGAAGCCCCATCCTCCTGTGGCCATGACACCATCCTTGTTGTTGTTGACCGCTTTTTCAAGATGGCACATTTCATTCCTTGCAAAGACTTCTATCTCTAGTGAAGCCACAACAGCTTCTCTTGCTTCGAGAGGTGGTTCACTCCACCCATGGCTTACCGTGATAACATTGTCGCTGACCGCTGCCCTCAATTTGTTGCCGCTTTTGAAGCATCTATTGCAACTCTTGCATGTGGAACGCTCGCTTTCTTCAACATCATCCGTGAGACCAATGGACAGTGGAGCGCACTAATCAAACCCTTTGAGCAAGATTTACATGTTTCATCAATTATCGCCAGGATGATCGGGTTGATTGGCTACCACCGCGTAATTTGCTTATAATAATTTCGCCCATGCCTCCACAGCCGCACTCGCTCTTTATTAATTTCGCATGCATCCCCGGGCGGTCTTTGATTGCTCCCCGATATGACTCGGCCAATCCCAGCATCGGGACAGTTCTCGAGAAGTTCGCATGCTTCGTAATGATCTTCAAAGACCATCTTCTTCGTGCCCAAGCACGCTATCGCCATCATGCGTCGGCAGATCGCCGACGCCCTCATTTTGCGCTTGGTGATCTTGTTTGGCTCTTGTGCCGGGATTTGCCGACACCGCCTCTTTGTAACAAGCTCGACTACCGGGGCTTTTAGGTCCCTATCGGATCATTGCAACGAAGTTGGTGATGCCGCTTCCGCCTGGAGCTTCCGCCATCAATCCGCTTCACCCGTTTCATGTGTCTTTGTTAGAACCCTATATGGCTTAATCCATTTCGGATCGAGTACCTCCACCTCCACCACCAACGAGATTGATGATCATGAGGAGTTCGAGGTTCGAGAGATTCGACTCCAAAGTTTCTTCGCCGACGATTGTATTACTTGCCGATTGGGAAGGTTACTCGCCAAGTGACAACCTCGAGCCCTCGCCGAGAATCCGACTAATGCACCGACAAAATTATGGAGTTTCACCGACGCACCCGCATAAGCCAAGTCCGAGTACTCTCCCAGCCTTCGAGGACTCGCCGCCATCGTGGGGGGGATGGTGTGACGACCATACCTGATATTCGTATCATACCTAACATTATACCCTATGTACAAAAGATGGTCGCCACAATCGATGCAAAAGGGTAGTTGCACAAGACAGAGTTTGAACTCGCAACCTTCCAGCTTGCAAATCACACACCCCCTGCCAAGCACGCTACCAATATTTGTTGAAGACATTCCTTCACGTCTTTCTCATATGTGGGACTATCTCCAGAAGGTGCTAGAATGTTCTAGAACCTAAATGCATGCGCGACACTTGGCGCGATCTCATCCATTGGAGTGGCGCGATCTTGATCGTTGGTCTAGATATATAAGGAGGCACCTCCTTCTTGTCAAACCATTCCTGTTCAACGCCAGCCTTGAGCCTTCTAGGCATCCGCCTCCTCGTTTCCCGCTATTCTCGCTATTGTATTCTTGATTCCTGCTCATATATCGATTCTTTGCCGATCTTACGATTTCTTCCGTTTTCTTGCGATTTTCTACGATTTTCCTTTGTTTTCGAAAATAGGTTCATGACACGCACTGCAGGTACCGCAGACGCATCGAATAAAAATGCATTGTTTTTGTGTCAAATTTTGGTAGTTTTCAACACAAATACGGTAAGTATTTTATAGGTATGGTACGTATTTTATAGGTATTTTATACGTACTGTAAGTATCTTGTAAGTATTTTACAGGTACGATACGTATTTTATAAGTACGGTAACAACACCTTTAACGCATCGCTTTTTTTTAAGACGCTAAAAACTCGTGAGGTATGTTACGGTGGTAACGATACGTAAAAATACTTATATTACCGACAGTGTGCACCTTTAAGTAATGTAATAATACTGCTCTCATCATAAGATAGTTTGTCACATCTAACCTTATTCTTGAATATGGACCATGGTCCTTCACCATGTTCAGCACTTACTCTGCTTCTTACAGCAGCTGTAACAATCTTTCTGTTTAGACATAGAGTTCTAGATAAAGCTGATTTGTTAATGTCACTATTGACAATATAAACCATGGCAACATTTCTTGCCCTCCTATACCTGTTTTCTTCTCATTCTCGTGAGTTGCAAAAGATTTTTTAGATTATCTACAATATTCTTCACCGCAGCTTTCTTCCTTGTCGCTAGAAATAACAAGTTCAAGAAGCCACTTTGCAGCAGTTTGAAGTATCTCTTTTCTATCCCCAGAATTTGCACAATAAAGAATCTTTTTCACCTTCAATGCTACTTTTTTGGATAACCTTCTCTTTTTCCATGTGCTGAGATATATCCTTAAAGCAATGCTTCTTCATCTCGCCGCCGATGTTCTCTTTCCCTTTGAAGACACCTCTTTTTTTCTCCTTAACTCAACTCTATACCTTCTCAAAGGATCACCAAGTGCAATATCTTTTTAAATTAATGTACAATGAAACTTTCAAGATTGAGTAAATGAAGTTGTAACACTTACATACCTTCAAAAGAAGGTTGTTCATGTTCTTCATGACATTGGGTGTCCGTGCCACCCTTCATAATCTTCAAAGTCTTCTAAAACAAATCTAATATGGACAACTCAATTTATGAGAAAAGACTCAAAAGAAAGACAAAGAATCCAAACAGAAATTACCTTGGAAAAAAGGTTGCAAAGCTTTATTACACTCATTGTCCTCAAATAATTGCATTTGATTTACTTTGTTCATAAGGTTCGAATAGGCAAAGAAAAGATTCTATATATGAAAGCGCTTCATCAAACAAGCAACACCAAGGAATTAAGATAACAACAAATATCTATTATGAAAGTAAAGAATTACCGTAATGTATGGGATCTGATGTAGCCGCAGGGCTCATTGTTCTCGAGATCATTTTCTCAAACGTCTAGTAATAGAGTAATTTGTTATTGTAATGAATTATGAGTATGACATGAGATCTATGCACCCACTTGGTAATACCTGCTCCTTATGCTGCATTCTTAATAGTGATAATACATTCCTCAAATGGATCACTTGGATCCTTGAATGGAGCATTGTCCAACCTGTGTGGGGTACTGGCACACACCTTTAATAGATCACATTGAATCCTAAATGGAGCACCGGCCCCACCTGCTTGGTGATATCACATACCGATGGATACAATGCTCCTTGAATGGAGCACCTTGTAACTTGTTTGGATACATCTAAAGTATGCAATGGATTATTATAACCTTAGTAGATAGATGTACTAAAGTTTTTACTTGGATTACTTATATGAGTCTACTTCCCCGCATTACAATCAATTAAAAGCTGCAATATAATGAAATTAATTCTAAAACTAACATTATCTATCCGAAGAATACTAGGGAATTGAACCTTAGACCAATTGTAAAGCTAGTTACCATTTCATAGACCCTGCACACATGCCAAGCAACCAAAGAAATTAGTAGTAACACGGAGATGACGATCAAACCATAATCGCGGGCTACCATTGCCCCAATAATCGCTTGATCATCATCCCATTTGGAAAAAAAAACAAGTGGAGAAATCTCATAACATAGCAAAAGTAAATAGATGGAAAAAACTCATAACATACCAAAAATGCAATCGACATACAAACCGATCTAAACACAAAGGCAAATACAAGTACTAACTTCTCGCCATAAACATTTGTGACCACAATGTTCACATCATGATCATAATTTTCGAAAATTACAAAACGTAATAATAAGATCGATAATTGCATAACCTCCTAGAGCCCTTTTTAGCTTCTTCACTTTACAATTCATTTAAAGTTTCGCTTTTCTTCAAGGTGGTTGGTTCACTTTCTTGGCTATCTCTGCCATGAAATCCACGTCCAATAGGGTGTAAATTTGATAGTGGTACTCCAAAAGCACTGTCCGGACACTTGCTTTAAGTGCTTTAAGTGCTTATTCCTCGATCAAAATTTAGAGTAACGAATTTTGAGGTTGTTATTCCAGAAATAGCAATCCTCTTCCGAGGAGGAAGGGATCGATGACATGGATTGATTCCTTGGGCGTGAGATTGATTTCTTAGTTGATTCTACTGGATGGCGGGATTTCTTGGATGGCGGAAATTTGTATCAGTTCGTGCTATCATTCTTCAATTCCGGAATAAACTAGTTCATTTCAATTGCAATTCTGACAAATTAGAATTGCAATTCCTTGATCATATCAATTTCATGGAAAGTACTCCTGAAAGCATTGATTCTGCTAAACGAAGAATTTACTTCGAGCTAGAATCCAGGAGAAAACGAGAATCCAGAAAGAGGATTAGAGAATTGGAGAAGGAGAACATTGCACCTTTAGTACAGAAGAAAAAGAACGTTCTCTGAGTCAAAGAAGACAACAGGAACTTTCAAAAGAGTTAGAGGATTCTTTTTTTCACATGTGCTGATGATGATTCAAAAGGAAGAGTAGCACACAGTTTTTTAAAAAGGATCAAACATTTACCACATGTTACTATAGCAGATCCCAAGGAATTTCATGTGATGAAAGATATGATTTCCAATGTGAGAGAAACCATGCAGGCACAAAAATTTCAAAGAAGTACTGACGTACTCCACGCAAGGAAGACCACCCTCTAAATGGCAGCTTCCACAGTTAAAGGGATTAATTAGAGAGCAATTTCAAGGCTTCTTTCAATTCCCAAAAAAACTGTAGCCCAGGCATTTAGAAGACGAATATGTGCAGAATTTGATGCTGGTCCATGGTCAATGCATGCAAGGAAGAAGAAATTTGATGCACTTTCCCCTGAAGAGATAAGTGTTGTGAGAAGGTTTTGGCATGAGAATACCCGAGTTTCCATCTATTATTCCTCCATAGATGTTGTAATCCATAAACATTAGAAAGTGTGGTGCCACATGCACCGCACTACCGTCTTTAAACAAGGTGCTGCGCACGAGGGGTTGCCCTCTGATGGCTCGAGGTTGTGGTTTCATGGGTTCTATTTCGTTCTTTTGTGCATTGCCATTAGTCTTTCTCTTATTTGCATGTTCAGCTTTATACTTTTATATTGCAGCAGGTCCATTCTTATCGAATCTAAGTTTTTCCTTCCACCAAGCTCTAATGTTATCTCATGCTCCAGTTACTGGCTTTCCTTTCTCTAGAATTTTCGCCAAACCATTGGCCAAATCGTAGGAAACACTCAATTTGGGCACCTAATCGTACATGGTAGTGCAGAAAAACCACACAACATACACAATCAAGTATATAGATATAAACGTCCTAACTTGAAAATGCTGCAATATATTGAACGTCAAATCTATAACATATTGCTCCTATTGTTTGAATATTTTGCCTCAACCTCCTCGCCGCTAATCCAATCGGCCATGCACATTAAACCTCAATGCAATACACTCGTGGTAAAAACTTAAACTCGTCCTTCATATTTGGCCAGCTCGGAATATACTTTGTGCACAAAACACATTGATGTTTTCGAGAGCACGTGGTTGATTGCAAAAATACATGAATAGATTATGTAAACATATTTTATATGATTTGCCACCTTTTGACTGCAGAAGACAATTATGTTTCTGCAATTTTCTACACATGCCAAAACTTGACTGCTGCATGAAAAAAGAGAACTCATGAGCACAACAAAAGACTAAGAAGGCATATTTGCTTATTTTGTCATCAAGAAAATTAATTCTTGATTTCCTCAATGAATATTTAGTCCAATGCACTTTACCCAATCAGTTTGTTGTTTTCTAATTTCAAGTAAAGTACATTGTTATGCACTGGCAATTGTTGCACTTCATGCTAAGTTGAAGATTGTGCATATAACGGGAGACAGAAGTACCATTTGCTTTTCTGAATGCAAATAAAAAGATTGCTCCACAATTACAGTTGTTAATATGAGATATATACACTAACTCTTGAATATTTTTCCCTTTCCTTCTGTGCTAACTTGAATGTTTTCTTTTCCTTCTCTCCCCACTTGTCGACCTTGCAGCTTCTGCCTTGACAACAGCAGTTACGGATGCTTTTGTTGGCCGTGCAATAATAGGTGCAGATGGAGCTTCCTCTGGAACTATCCGTGGTGCTTTAAACGGTTATTATGGTAGTGTTTCCAGAAATAAAACCGTTGTCGATGAGCAAGCTCCTATGAAGACATTAAACATTGAGTCAATGAATTGATTTACACAGTAAGTCCATGAACTGTAAGAAAATCAATACAGTAAAATACTTGCTTTGTGATTTCTTAGAATAAAAAGTATGTACATACTGCAGGACCTATTTTCTACCTTATTGGCGGGGTGTGCCAAGTCTGCAAGTGAAAAGATACTATGGACGGAGAGATGCAAAAGCTTAAGATGTCTATAAACAGGATACAATAAATTATGCAAAATATATCACTAACAGCTAACGCAACGATATAACCTAAATTCAGTTTGAAGACTTTCAACTTCGACTAACTACTTCAGCTCAAATACTTGTTGCTGAACGCTTTTACTTATATAGGGAACAAACCTCTTAGAATGAAGATAAGTTGGATTAGCAAGGCACTGCACAAATTCCAGTTCTAACAGAAGCCTTTGTCTTCCTCCATCAGTCTCCTTAAACCCGTCCTTTAACCTGCACGATAACATGGTATAAGTTTTTATTATTCTAGACAAGGTCACTGCTACTTGCAGGAATTAAACATCGGAATCTTGGTATCACATCCTACTTGCTCATTGTAAAATCATGCCTTACTGAAGGCGAGGAACCCTAGTTTCGAGTTCGCCAATTTATCGTAATGAGAGCCGCCCACACACTCAAAATACTCTTCATCTGCTCAACAGACCTCTCCGGACATACTGCAGGACATATTTTCTACCTTATTGGCGGGGTGTGCCATGGCAAATTCGAGCAACATGCCCTTTACCGATAACAGCAACAATAGATGTAGAATGTTGAGCGACCTTGCGCAAATATGCTGCCATGAACCTAGAACAAAACCCATAATTATCATAAGTTTGGCTGCTAGTTACACTTAGATCCTTAAGATGTGTGCCACGTAAAAAATCTCTCAACTTCTTTGAATACACTGAAAAAAACAGAGCTCCACGACAGAACTCCAAAGATTACAAAATTCGCTAGAACAAAAAGCTCCGAAGTTTATAATATCCGAAGTTTATAATACATTACAAATGAAGCTCATCTCATTATTACAAAGTTAGTTAGTCTCTGTCCGGCTCTTTTCTTCTCTTAGTTCATCTACATGTAAACGTATGCCCAGCAACGCTGGGCACCATTACTAGTAATTCTTTGTTCCCTTTCCCCATGTAAGAATCCCAACCCCTCTGCCACTCCCTTTGCTATCTCATATCTCTGGCTCCATGTCAAAAGATGGTCTGGTGAAAATAAATGCTGATATAAAATCCCATTTGGCATGTAGTCATATACCAAAATCAATTTTTTATGCTCATGGCACCAGCCTCTTAATCCTATCAAGTTTTTATGCCTAAGAAGACCTAAAATAGAAAGCTCTGCAGAAAATTGCTGATGCCCTTCTACTGACATCACGCATCAGTTTTTAAGTGCATTTGGGGCCATTGTCACTGCTCTGGCAGACAAAGAGAATTTGGAAAGAATAGACGAAGATAAAGTTTCACTTTCCATTGTGCCTTTTGAACCTAGTAGTAGTAGCGCCATATTTCAAGTGTAGTTTTGCTAACGTGCTACTAGGACTTTTGCACAGCATTAATAACATCACTATGAGGGCTCTCGCTATACCATCATGCCTTGTGTATAACGCTATGGTCTTTAGAGCACCAGACACTGCATCTGTTGTGCCATTTTTAATGTCTTCGTCCTATTATGAATGCTTAGAAATTTTAATGTCCACTGACACTCAAGGGCATGAACCTCAATAGAAAGCAAGATCAACCAAATACTCAAGGGCATGAACCTCAATAGAGAAGGGGCCATATAGACGTAAACAATGGAATAAAGCAAGGGCATAGACAATAAAGAAAAAAATTATAGAAATACATTGCGATTCTTTTAGTGAGAAGTCTCTCTAGGGCAAAGTGGATACGTGAAAGGTTAACGTTTAGCATCTTTTTTAGGAAATTATTCTTAAAAAATATGCCAATATCAATACTGAAGTCATGAAACCTTTAGACATTGGCCCCAAGGGCTATATCATGTTCTATGAGTTGGAATTGCATAGAACCAAGACCTAGTGTTCTAATATTGATTTGTTGCCAAAAGAATTTATGCTGCAATGTTGGAATATTTTAATGGTTGGGGCATTGATTTCAAAGAAATCCATTTAAAAAGGTGACTTTTTATTTATTTATCTAAACATGTATAAAGATTATAGACTCTCTCAGAAGCATCTCAAGCACAATAAGGATGTGATTTATAGAGACATGAAACCATCTATATTTTGGTCAAAACTGCACATCAGAGTTTTATTATTGAGCTTGTTGATTTTAAGGTATGTAGAGCATAGTTTTACACGAGTTTTAATATTGAAATGTTGGGAGAACCTCTCACTATTCAAATAAAGTTATAATACTGAGATGAGATGCACAATGATATAACTTAACCAAAAAAGAGCAAGTAGAACATCATTGAGAAGAGCCAAATGCAAAGCCAATCTAAAAGTGCACTGTCAATTAGAAAGCAATGCTAGAAAAATTAGTCAGTGATCCTAGAGATCTAGAGATCTTGACAGATCTTGACAATGAGGAAGATCAATCCTAATCAAAACATGTCAAGATTTAAGTTGATTGAATAAAAAGCACATTTTTCCTATATATGCTTTCAAATAATAAGCATTATAGTGTAGATTTACCTAAGAGGTTGATTACAATCATGCATGGAATTTCTCTGTATCTGAACAGTTTTCATGTGGATTAAGCATGCGAGTATCAACCAAAGTTGTCGATTCCTTGCAAAAACTATACTATCTAATGCCTTAATTCGAGTTGTCACTCTCGGTTCACCTACACATGGTAGTTGTGTTTTGCATTAATTGTGTAATGCATACATTAAAAGCAAGTGGAACACACTTAAACTTCAATTTATGTAGACAACTTTTGATACATCTAGACACTTTTTCGCTAAAACTTGGGCATTGCCAAGCATCAATCACATAGTAGTTTGCATAAATTTTAAAATGAGTTGAATATTTATATTGTCTCTAGTCTTTGTCATAGCAATTTGACCGAACATAGACAAAGGGATACTTGAACCACCATCAATAGAACCGGTGGACTGATTATACTACATTATTTATTTGGCTACCAAGGGGCTTTTTAGTGGACTGATCATACATGAAGAGTTAGTATCTTCTAGTAAGTGGGACAAAATTATTATCCTAACAATTGAATTGAATTGAAGAAAAGATGGATTGACAAAAAAGACATGATCATACTTTCCATTCCAAACAATATTTGTACACAACAAACCGTAAGATATAAATCTTAATGTGCACTAGTCGTTGGATTTGCTAATGTCTTCCCTTTGCCTCAATGCTGTACACAATTAGCCATCATTGTATGTCCGAAGCATTAAATTAAGTGTTACTTTGATCTAAGAGCAAAGATCATAAATAGATAACAACAAATACTTGTCTGCTTGCAAGCGAGAAGATAGAACCTCCACAGATTTCTTCAACAATTTCGAAGCCATTACAGTTTACAGATACTAAAATGTGGATCCGCTCTTGCCCAAAACCCGAGGCCACACCTTGTCGAGACTTGTAAATGCAATACCTGAGCATGCATGGTGAAACCTTTTGGAGTCATCAAACTGGGAAGGTTGTCTGTTGGAACTGCAGATCCAGGCCATATCCAGGTAAATCCATCATGTTCAACGCATGGCAATGACTTCACACTTGCATGAACATGCCTAGTTGATGGCATTTTCTCACAACGCCCGCTTGTTGAATACTCCCATCCTGCGATGCTTGTTAATTTGTCAGAACCAAACCGCTTTGAAAAATAAAGAGTTGTAAGTTCCCGCCTACCATGATATGGACATTGATACATCCATCATTAACTTTGCCGAAAGTGAAAGAGGACATGCTCGATGTGCACATGCATCATATAAGCATCCCGGTCTACCATCCTTCCCTCAAAAACAACTCATTTTTCTTCAAACATTTCAATTGCCAACCGCAATAGATGTATTCAATCACAAACCAGAAATTTATCAATCGCTACTCGGTCCACAATCATCCGAAGTTATCACTTACGCTTATTTCGTCTCAATATCGCCAGAGAAGGCTATTGGGTTCCGTAAGTTCTTGAGACTTACAGAATAATGATGGGTAATTGAGAACTTCCTTCCTCTCAGATATGAAGAATCCAACCCTTCTTTTCTAGATTTTTCTCTAGCAATCCATCATTAGCAAGCCGTTCCATTTCAAAAATTTTATGAGGGTATGCGAACCCTTGCTTCCGAAAGATGCACCTTTGTGAAGAGATAATCTTATCGTAAGTCCGAAATGGATTCAACATTAACCGTAAAAGATAACTTAACGCCTATTAACTTCTAACATAATACCCGGTCATGTGCCTTGATAACTCTTTTTCCAACATTTGAAAGCTCCTTTCTCGTGTTTCCAGGGACTTATGCTCTCTAGCCAGAGGATTTAAATTCTCAACAACCTGTAATTACATGTAACCTTTAGGCCAGATCCTACATATTGCATCAAAGTGCTTACTTCTATGATGTGGATGGGCAATATAAGATTGCCTTCAGCTTTAATATTTCCTTATCAAGTTTGTACTATAATAGCTCCGACACCATAGAGTGACCAGCTAAGACTAGGGCAATACTTGATTTCCTTTTTATTTCAATATGCCATCAATCAAACCAAGAACAAACACAATACGCCTTTTCACCTCCATGACACATATGCCAATCAATTAACTAATGGTTTAAATTTGCGTCAAGAATAACATGCCGAGAAGAATGGATGATGTTCATCTTCTAAAGCATAGACATCCGTGCCAATCTAAAAAATCCACTATTTAAGCATATTTTCAAACAAGCACCTTTATCATGTGCGCTTTGATGGCCCATACGCCTTGACGGGCTCGCCAATCTAGATAAAGAACATCTTGCCTTAGAAGCTCCCATGCTTGAGCCGGGCTGTAAACTTGTGGAAGCTTCATTCTCGGGTGTGCGTTGTCCGAGTATCTGCATATGCATTGTCAAAGGTGGAACAACAAGTTCTTTTTCCTCAAGATGTTGATGCCTTTCATTGCAAATTGAGTAGCCCTCCATTCAGCCAAAATTCCAAACTACATCCGTCCGAGAAAGGCAACTTAATTCCAATGCTATTGCTTCTTATGGCTAGAATTATGTGTATATGTACTACCCAATACGCAGTAGCTGTTACGCCGCAGTTGGAACCTCGATCCAAGTACACGCTAAGCAAAATCGGATATGACATCTCCATCATGGATCCACCAATTCCAATCGATGGCAATTGGTTATAACTTGAGCCATGTATGCATCTTATGCTAGAAAAAATTCCATACATATATTCTCTCAAAATCAAGTTTCCATTCGCTGGCAACAATTAGTTCTCGCAACAAGCAAAGTCCGGGTATTAAAAGAAACATATAGGCGATACCAAGGAGGTGAACTGGTAATCATACTTGCCCATGTTTGAAGATGGGCTCCTCCGAACTCCGGGCAATGAAGAAGGAAGCAATTGTCAAGTCCGAAGCATAACAGATGCTTGAAATATGTGTTGCAACCACATCTTTTGAACATAGTCTTCACCCAAATCAAAAAGCACAACTTATCGCAATTGATACACTCGTCCTGGCCAAAAATTGAGGTCGTGATTCTGCCCAAATTGTTTAAATGCCCTATATCTATGTAAACCGCAAAAGGTTATTCCAATCTTCAAGAATCAACCTTCCGTGCTTTGAAATCAAGCAAAACCAGTGATTTAAGCCACATATCCGAGAACCCACATTAGAGGAAATTTGAGATCTCATTTCATCCCCATAAGAATCCTCCAATGGAATGGCTACCCTCTATTAACCGCATTAATGCAAAGACCAACAACTTCATTGTCATTGTTTTCCCCTATAACTTTTGATCCACTTGTCAAAATGTTATGGCGCTTGTTGCATTAGATGCTAATGAAAAGATCTTTCCAATGATATATGGTTATGATGTATTTCAATATGGTCATATATATGCTAACCTTAAAAAATATGATTTTTTGCTTATTTCTTATATATTTATATCGTAAAAGATGTATGAATGGGTTATCACTAGATAGATCTTGTGAAGACGAACCCATTCCTACAAAAAGTTTTTGAATCGGAGTTCTGGATCAAAAGTTATAATGAAAAAATAATACCATTGTAAGTTAGTTGTACCGCATTAATTACAGGCTGCCACATAATACTGGAATGAGATATACTGGAGCTCTTCTCTTATTGGACAGTTTAAAAAGCTGACATGGCATTTTAAGCATCCCTTAATGAGACAAAATGTGATCTCATTTTTCCTCTAATGATTCCAAATCAAAGCCGAAAATGGCGAAGATGCTATCAATCCAAACTGAAAATGCGTCCTACAAATTTGCAGTGTGAAAGTTTGAATTTTTGGCATGGTGTATATCCACAAGCAAACGCTCCTCACATCAGCATTGAAGGTTTGGCAAATTTGCACATAACTGTAGAAGCCGACGGCTTTTTCCGGGCGCCGCACACACACACTCAAAATACTTGCCATCCGCCTAAGATACCTCCCTGCTAGTCGGTTTTCAGAGCGGCCGCCCACCAACAGAAGTGACCGAGCATTTACAGCCAATCATAAGTTTTTAGCAGTCACCAGCATATCCTAGGGATATTATAGCATATACCTAGGATATGCCAAAAGCCCACATAAACAAGGGTTTGCCCCCCTAGGGGCAACCCAAAAATAAGACAGTCTTGGCTGATAGGGCCCTTTTTAAACAAGAGAGAATTTGTAACATATTGCAATGAGAAAATTAGAAAAGAGATAACTTTTTTTGCATTTTATACGCTTTAAAAGCAAGATTTACAGGAACTACAAAACAACGTAGGTAGAATTTTTTGGACCTACCTGTAGAATTTTTTTGGACCTACCTGTAGAATTTTTTGGACCTACCTATAGGGGAACGGAGTTGGGACCCCACCTACAAAACTGGGAATGAAGTCCCAACCTCCGTTCCCCTATACATTTTCCTATTGTTTTAAACCTGTTTTCCCACCAAAAATTTTCCTACATCTAATTTAGCTGAGCTAAATCTGAATTTTAAAACATGTACAGCTAAACCTGAAATTTGTCCAGCAGCAGCAGGTTACAAGGGTTGTGGAAACTTCCCGAACCAAGAGGGAGATGATTATTTTGAATATTGGATTATATGCTTCAATACCTTATAATATTTTCGTACAGAGATAAAATATTAAACTGAAATGTACGCTACAATAATTATACGCTTTAATCCCTTGGCGGTTGCCAGTAGCTTTCTATCAAAGAAAACCCCATACGTTTTAAGTTAGCTCCACCAGGTCTATAACTAAGCCGATTCCAGTCTGTTTCCAGTAGCTTTCTATCGAATCCCAGGCGGTTTCTAGTCTGTTTCCAGTAGCTTTCTATCAAATCCCATATGTTTTAGCTCCACCAGGTCTATAACTGAACCACAGATAATGATGAGAAATTTAAAGCTTAGAATCCTGGAGTAAGTATATTTACGATACGAAACCCATCTCATTATCAAGAGACAAGTTGACAACATGAACTGCTGTACAGTATTAATTCGCCACTTCTGGATTTCTTAATATAAGCTTGCTCTTCTTCAACCTCGTATATTCGTATGCGATATGGATCCGGCAGTGGTAGTGGGGCTTGATTTCGGCACCACTTATTCTGGTTTTGCATTCGCTCATCGGAATGATCCTTCCGATGTCCATATTTTTGAGAACTGGCCTTCTTCTGATGTTGCAGCAGGGAAAGCGTATTGCAAGACCCAAACCAGCTTGTTCTACACAAGAGCAGGGGGGTCGCCGGACCTAGAAGCCCAAGCTTGGGGCTGGCCTGCCCTTTTGGCTTACATGGACGCCCTTCATGGTCAAGGCACTGGCTATGGCTCTGCTACAGCTCCTGGGCACGAAGATTTGGAACAAGCAATCACTGTAGTGGGTGAAAAGAAGGCTGTTTTTGCGACCAAATTCAAGCTGCTGTTGGCCCCCGATTCTGAAGAACAAGACCTGCCTGATGGGCTCTCTGCCCAGAGGCTTATATCCGACTATCTAAAATTCATGTCAGATTTTGTTGTGGATCATCTCAAAGAGAAATATGGCAAGCATTTTAAAAAGCGAGATGTGCAGTGGTGTGTCACGGTGCCCGCTATTTGGGATGATGATGCCAAGCAACAGATGCAAATCTGCTGTGAAATTGCGGGAATGGTGCAAGGGAAGTTCTGCAAGGATTCATCTGCAAGCTCTCATGATCTGGGTATAGTCTTAGAGCCCGAAGCCGCATCGATGTACTGCCAGAAGCAGCTCCATCATATTTCTCTGCGAATTGGAGACGAGTTCATGATTGTGGATATTGAGGAGGAACCATTGATCTAGTGGTGCACAAAAAGCCAACAATAATCTGTACCAAGTACATGAAGCAGCAAGGAACTGTGGTGAAATGGGTGGAGGTACGTTTGTGGATACGAATTTCTTTCATTACCTTGCTAACGAAATAGGTTGCTTTCAACAATTTATCCGGCAATATCCAATGTCATTTGTTAAAGTTCAGAAGTGGTGGCTTGGCAAAAAATGCTCGTTTGATGGCTCTTCTTCGTCTGTGGGCATGGGTTGGGATATTCCGCCCAAGCTTTCCAGTGCTTGGAAAAAAAAATATGACAGAACAAAGGGGATTATTAGGCCAGAAGACGATTACGAAGAGCTGGAGTTAAGCACCCTTCAATTTAAGGCATTATTTGACACCGAAGTGGAGAGAAAACAATTCAGCTAATCCAACAACAGTTGGATTTGTGTCCGACAGTGAAATGCTTGCTGGTAGTAGGAGGGTTTTCAGAGAATGCTTACATGGTTAGCCGAATAGAAGAGGAATTTGACGATGAAGTGAAGAATATTATTGTTCCTGTCAATCCAGGAGCTGCTGTTATGCATGGCGCTGTCAGGTTTGGATTTCAATCAAATCTTGTGCTCTCCAGGAAATCCAAGAAGACCTATGGAATAGGCAGTTCGCATGAATTCAAAGGTTGTCATTCAAAACATGTTACAGCAGATAGTGATGGAGTTCAACGCTGTAAAAAGATTTTTGAGAAGTACGTTCAGAAGAATCAATCTGTATTAATGGATTCTTGTGTCGAACATAGTTTCTCCCCAGTCTATGACGACCAAACAAAAGTGGCCTTCCCATTATTTTCATCAGATGATGAATACCCGGTTCACACAACAGACAAAGGCTGTGTAGAGGAATCTAGTTACGACTTGATATCTCAGAGGGCTTGCACCTGGGCAAAGCAAGGGAGATAGAAGTGAAAATGTATTTTGGACGCAGCACAATTGAAGTGTCAGCAAGACGAGTTAATTTTGGGGATGGAAAACCAGAAAACTGTACTTTGTAAAATTTGAGACAGCCTGAAAACTTTCTTTTCAAACTGATCACCTGTAAGTAGTGATTTTGAAGGTTCTCAGTAGTGATTTGCTACAGAACAGATGATAATTCGTTTTACTTTTTAAAGATTTTGCTTCCTATAAATCCATTCAGTTACCTACATTTTAAAGCAAAATCATATCACAAAAATTTTGCTCAGCACACATGCTCGGACGAAATTACTCGCATTGCATTGATTTCAAAAAGTTCAGCGAAATTTTTTGCTGATAAAACCCAACCCAGAAAAGGTCAATTTCCGGGGATGCACCCGGAGGGATTTAAATTAAATCCCTGTAGGGTAGGGTCCCCTGTTGGTGCATCTAACAAAAATACAATCCAACAGATCATTGCAAATGACCAAATGCTGAAAATTTCAGTGCTAAAATATGCTCTAATATAATATGTAATGCATCAGAACATAAATTTTGTCTTAAAAGCATTATGTATTAGATAATTTCTCGATGGGAGGAAATTCCTTGATAATTTTTCGAGGCGGTGCACGAAAGGCGGAGTGCCCGAAAATTTATCCGGGAATTCAATCAAAAAATTAACAAACGAATGATAACCACCCTCAAATTTCCGGGCCAGAATTTTTTAGAGCTCGCTTTTCTTCGTGATCCGAGCTTGATTTACGAAATGAGTTCGAATGAAGACCGAGAAATGAGTTCCTCGATTCAGCCTCGCTTTCCTCGAGAAATGTGTTCCGGAATGAGATTGAAGAGACAAAGGAAAAATAAAAGGAACTCCCAAGAACCCCTTGTAACACACTCATCTTTGCTCTAGTTCCCTAACCGAAGTTTTTCGTAACCAACGGCACTCGTGTTCGATATGGAAGAGAATGAGCTTGAATAGACAGAAAGAGGCTATGCACAACTTGATATTTTTCTCTCGTTTCAATGCATTTGGGGCATGAAGCTTCTATTTCCATCAACGCCAAATACATCTGGATGCCGGAGAAGATCCGCGACCAGAAATTGAGGGAAGGTAACCATGGAAGCTCTCACACGAAAGAGTCCGTATGAAGAACTCTAGAAAATGTAGGGCCGCCCAAAATCTCCCGAGGACAAAATCAGGGGTAAAATGATAGAATAGAGGCTAAATTTGAGGGTGGTTATCATTACGTAAATGTTTCTACAAGAGTGTGAACCAAACAGGTCTTAGTGCCTCGAGAAGATGGCAATTGTATCCTTGAGGTCTTGATGGAAAATATAACGGATAATACAATCTATGGATATACGTTGAAAATTTTGATGTCACTAAGATGGCGCAGACCAAAGAAATTAAGGTCAGTTGTAAACGTTATGTTTGGAAGTTGTCTATCTATGATAATTTAGAAGCAGTTGGTTTGTCTTCCCATGATCATCTTATGGATGAGCTTCGTATGGTTTGTGTCAAATTATCGAGAGAGGATATATGTTCTCAAGTTTATGCAAAATTTGCAAATAAGAAGCCTAAAGATATTCAAATTTGTTCTAAATTATTGAAGAAGAAAAAGGATGCTTCAAAAGGCGACATGATACACAAAAGACAATTAAAAAGCCTCAAGAAGGGAAGAAGGAGAAAGGTACAGATGCACAAAAGAAAGTTAGAAAGTCTCAAGAAGGGGAGAATTTTCACGTTAATTTTAACTTGATTTCAGTTTCAATTTTCAACACGTTTTGAGAGTTTCTTAGTGGCTTTTAATCTTCAAAATGCAGGAGTTCGGCCAAATTGCTAAAGTCACATTTGGGGCAAAGGCACGGGCCGGTGGATCTACAAGCTTTTGACTAATGGAGTAGAGCAATTGATCTCTATAACAATGGTGAGTCGCCAGATTCACAAGGAAAATTTGATAACAATTTGTTCTAAATTATTGAAGAAGAAAAAGGATGCTTCAAAAGGCTACATGATACACAAAAGACAATTAAAAAGCCTCAAGAAGGGAAGAAGGAGAAAGGTACAGATGCACAAAAGAAAGTTAGAAAGTCTCAAGAAGGGGAGAATTTTCGTCGTTAATTTTAACTTGATTTCGGGCTTCAATTTTCAACACGCTTTGAGAGTTTCTTAGTGGCTTTTAATCTTCAAAATGCAGGAGTTCGGCCAAATTGCTAAAGTCACATTTGGGGCAAAGGCATCGGTTTATGTGATCTACAAGCTTTTGACTTAATGGAGTAGAGCAATTGATCTCTATAACAATGGTGAGCCACATTCATAGGTAAATAATGGAAGTGCTAGAAGTGGAAAAGACATATTCTAAACGAGGTGCACCCCCTCGACTACCACAATAGTCGGATTTTGTCAATCCCACGCCCGTGATCGCATGTTGGGGCCTCCTGGGACCTCTCGCTTCACCTATGATTTTGAAATATGAAATACGATTTCTAAAGGTTTTGAAGGAATATCAAGCCGGGCCTAAGATTTTAGAATATGAAATACTGGGTTCAAACCCCTACCAAAATAACTCAATATCCTAATAAGGCTACTTTAACCAATGTACCCAATGAGCTAATGTGATTATTTTTTAACTTGAATCTATGTTTTTTTTTTTTTATAACAACCTATTCAATTGTTTTAGGGAATTGTTATTTTTACATCCATATCAAATCCCCCTAGAACCCCCTGTTATTTTGCTACATATTATCATTATTTTGTTGCACCCTACAATTGATTATTAAGGAGTTAGAAGATGGGGCTAATGCATTGTTGAAAGGCTCAACTATTTGGAGCAAAGGGAAGACTGGACAAAAGATAGAATTTTATGATAGACTAGTTATGTGCCAGCGCTGCCGGCATCTTTTGAGAACCTGTAAATGTTGGGAACCTGTCAATTTTGAAATTTTGGCCATGCCCTTTCCACATTAATTTTGCAATTTCTTCAATTTCTCACACTCTCCTTTGACAGAAGACCAACATGCAACTGACTAAAGATGTAGACACTTTTGTTGACTATTGTATACATGTTTTTATTTCGCTCATACAGGGAACAATTTAAGATGTAGGCACTTTTGTAGATGATGTTGATTATTGTATACATGTTTTTATTTTGATCATATAGGGAACAATAGACTTGCTCTAAGTCCACTTGTGCATAGAATGTGGAAAGTAGATTTAGACAACTCACACAAAAAAGAAACAATAATCAAACTTTGAAATTCGACATACTTCTTCAATATTTTGAGACCACATTCCTTCACAGATGAGATTCAAATATGGTTGTGCATACAAAAATTACATTTCTTTTCATAAAAAATGAACATGAAAATGTCGAAATATGTAGGTGGGAACTTTTGTAGATTATATTATTTTTGAATTATTGCATACATGTTTTTATTTTGATCAATATGGGAAACAATGGACTTGCTTCGTACATAATAGGGAAGATAATTATCTTTTACCTTGATCTTAGTGCATAGAATGTGGAAAGAAACCAACAGTCAAACTGCTCAAATTCAACATACATCCGAGATCACATTCCTTGGAGGATGAGGTTGATGCTGCCTGCAGCTATTATTCATCTGAGTTGACAAAATGTTGAGGACTATATATTTATGGACAATGTTTAGGCATTCCAAAGGCAAAATGCTTCCTAAGCATTTTAACAATAGGAAAAGCCTTTGAAACAATGGAAGTGGTTCTGCATGAAAACACCACCAATGTACCTAAGCTCTTAATTTACCTGGTTAGTAACCTCTATTGCACCAAAATATCTTGAGTAGGAAACCTTGCACGTGTTGATGCAATCATAAACGAAATATCGGATCTAGTTGAAGCGAAAATACTTCTATACTACAGACTGAAAATGCAAGTGAAATTGAACTGAGTTCAAATACAATAAAGGAAAAATTCCTTACATTTCAAGATGTTGGAAACCATCTGACTTCTTAGATTGTGGGGAATAGAGGACTTCTAGAGCAGATAGCTTTCAATACATCAAATCAAAGGTGTTATGCGCTTTAGCTAGTAATAATGTTGAGAGAATCTTGATAAAGCCTCATGTATGTCTTTGCAAAATGCAATAGTTGCACCAATGCTTGCTCAAAGACGTGGAAGAATAGCAAGAAACTTCTTACTACATATATTTGAACCTCGGTTACACATCTATATATAGGCTACAAAAAAAACCCGTAACATGTGGCTTAATAGAAAAAAAGAAGCAGCCTTTTACAACTTTTGTACTTTTTCCATGTATGATGATGTAAATTACAGCTTGATACTTCAAATGGTAAAACTAAGTATGTAGCTATGTTGTGTAGCTAGAATGCCATGTGCAATTGCATAAGAGATAAAGAACGGAGGAACACAAATGATTTTTCTCATCCTTCTCTCAACTAATGCCGACGCCGCTCAAAAACCAACGCTTTATTAAGCCGCAAATATTTGATAGCAATACATGTATCGCAGAAAGGATGCCCGCATGGCAAATTTATAACTTGTGCTCCATGTTCTTCCCAAAGATCATTTCAAAATATCACACGTGTTTGATTGTGGATTTACTTGGCAAGCTATAAAGAACCGTAACTTAAATCTCAAATTCAAAAACCTACAGAGCAAATGCGCTTCTAGCATACCGTAAAAAAGAGCATACAATTTGTGTTGAGATCAAACCATACCTCAGAAGTTACCAGAGGAGCCATTCTTCATGCCGCCGCCATCATCTCAAATTTTTGCCATTCATCTCGCTCATGGTCGTGATCGGTCATGCCCCGCCTACTCTTTTGCAACTGCTTAGCCTCTCCCGCCATGGTCGTGGACAAAGAGGAAATACAAAGATCATAGCAATCGCCTCGCTCAACATAATCGCATCATTTCAAAGACCCAAGCTTGCACCAAAACCCGCACCAAGAAGAATCAAGAACATGCTCCAGCCCTATCCCGCATATCCGGGTCAGGAACTAATGATTGACTTTGCCATTCTTCCTTCAAAGTATCCGGACCTTTTTTTCTCTCAACCATCTTCTATTCTAAGTATTTCCCTTTAAATCTGCGCCAGACATCTTTTTAAGTGATGGATAAACAAATTCGCCGCATATCCGCCCTATGCCCTCGTGATATCCCCGTAGATAGGGACGCTGAAATTTGCAACGACCGACATAGAGCCAAGCATCCGCCGGTTCGCGTAAGCGCTCGAAGGTGCCATAGCCTTCACGAACCCTAGCCAAAAAACCATCTTAAGGAAACCGACGCGGGCATCATCTCCCTCCATTAGCTTGATCAAATCAAGGCATCCAAATTAGGGTCAACCAACACTTACACTAAAAATTTATAATATAGAATTATGCCGAATCGATTAAAGAATGCCGAATATTGAAAAAGGGCATACTAACTCACGGAGAAACCATAATGCAGACCAAACTCGACTTTATCAAGATTATTTGCAGAGAGTCATACGATCTCCTCATCATGCGAAAGCCTTAGAGGTTATTGCTCAAGTTGGTGTAAAGAGGTTTTGGATAAAAGTAAAGTGGTAGTATGCCAAGCCCTTGCCACCGATCAACTTGAAGCTATGTGAGATACGTGATCATGGTCGCTTATATTGCACCACAAAGCTATTGTTGTATACAACGAGGGCCAAAGGTCACTAAGACGAGAGACGTCGGATTTTGAGAAAGATAGAGCTATAGATTTAATTGTAGTTCACATGTAAGAAGGGTGGAACAAAAAAAGATTTTGAAGACATCGTTGGTTTGGTTGCGATATCAATATGTGGTTATGCTTTAAGTCCTAATAATATTATTCCTTTATGTTATTGCTTATAGCTGGTGCATTGTTTAATGAATTTGCAAAGGCTTATATTCTCCGATCTCTTTTCTTGACACCATAATGGATACATGATTGCTTGGAAACCTTTAAAAGCTATTGAGGAAGTGCATATTCTTTTTGTAAATTCATAAAGCTCTAAAGATCTTTGTCATTCTTGCAACGGTTTCAATGATGTAAAGGGTCACTGGAATCTTTATTATGGGTAAAAGCACGTTGTGGTGTATCAAAAACGCGCATTTTGACGCCACATTTTTTTTTTTTTTGAAGAACTGCGGTCATCAATATATTAAAAGAATGGTAATGTGACAAAGCAAGTGAGGAGGAAGGAGAACCGCCCCAAAGAGACAAATGATACCTCGACACTCCACAACAAACTCATAGAAAAAACCGAACTCCCCATCGGGCCGTATAAACCCACCATCACCATCTACAACACCCAAGAAGTCCCCGCCAAAATGGCAAACGCCCGGCTACTACTCCCCGAATACCGTGAAAGCCACATTTTGGCACCACCTTTGTGGTAGAATCGATGGTGCATACCGGCCGAGATTATGGGAGTGGGAATTAATGAGCGGCTGCTATTTTGAATTTTATGCCACCGCCATTGTCCACCTTTTTGAATTAAGAAATAATCACCTCTTCTTCTTTTTTGCCGCTTCTTGCCGATTGAACCCTAATGGAGTAAGAATTGAACGCCACTGACTACAAGATGATATCTCTCCTCAAACAAGAGATTGTGCCCCATGAAGATCTAAAGAAGCTTTGTGACAGAGTTCCAAATAAATCTATTTTTCCCCAAATGTTTTGTTCAAACCAAAAATTAAGGCATATGTTTTCTTTGTACAAAGTTGAAGAATCTCGAGCAATGAACAATACAAAGAGTTCATGCAAATTTACAAAAGAATTACAGTGGAAGCCACATACATGGGGTGGAATGGCTCATGGAACCTGGGCAGTGGCTTATTATCCGCATATAAAGGGGAGGTTGTTAATTGGAAGAGCTTCTCGGATTATTATAAAACTCCCCGATGAGAAAGCAGAGGCCGCTTCTTCTAGACCCAAGAGAAAGCATAGGCAAATCCAACCCGACGAGGAGGAAAAATAGTAAAAGTGACAGTGGATGATGAAGATGATAGGGAAAAAACCAAATTAGGTTCCTCTAGACCACACATTCAATCTGAACTCACAATCAAAACAAAAAAAGCAGCAATGTTCTCGAGACCAAAACATGCCATTGCGTATGTTCAATTATTAGTTGTGTTACAAATGTAAAAAATCTCAAGCTTGTTTCTATCAACACGTAAAAGGTAACATCAAATCCACTTCAAGAATCGCATGTCTACTACCATTTTGCATCATATTGGTCAGATTGTCATGTTGTGTCTCTATGATGCCATCCGTGGGGCATTTCTCGCAATGGATGCCGAATGATAGATGAGGTATGTGTGGTCTCGGGTGAGTGGTGAGTTGTTGACATCCACCATGTCCCACACCACACCCCACCATCTCCCACTACTACACTCTACCATCTCCCACCGCCACACTCCACCATGTCCCACGCCACACCCCTCCACCACACTCCACCACCACAACCACCACACTCCCTCCACCACCACCACCACTCCACCACCACCACACCACACCACACCACCGCACTCCACCATGTCCCACACCACAATCCACCACCACCACACTCCACCACCACACCCCACACTCCACCACCACCACACCCCCACCACACTCCACCACCACCACACACCCCACCACCACCACCACCACCAAAACCCACCACCACACCCCCACCACCACCACCACCACCACACACCACCACCACCCACAATGTCCCACCACTCCTTGCTACCATCACAAAGATGTTGTGTGGTGTGTAATCGCGGCAAATGTATGTTGTGTGGTGTGTGGTATATGGTGGTGTTTAGAGACTACCTTGTGTTGTGTGGTGTGTGATTGTGGTTTTCCATCAGTACGTGGCTTACTATGTTAGGAGGCTGAAATATACATAGTGTTTTGTTTTGCGCACTATGGCGACTTGTTGAAGGAATGGTTGGTCGCAACATCGCCTAGGTTTGATAGATGCAAGCAACGATTGCAAAGCAAACGAGGATAGGAAAATGATATCAAAAGAAAGATTGAGTTGATGGAGCATAAAGCATCGAATTAGAGCTGATTTGCACGATGGTAATCAATCATGACAAAGAACCGAAGAAGCGTGAGGGTGTTCTGTTGTGTTTAACCAAAGGATGAAGAGCTAAATGGTACAATGTTGCCCGGCTGAATCAATTAAATAAGGAACTAGCGAAACTCAAATTGAGCTAAAGGCATGTGAAGACTTACCGAGCCGCAACCCCTCAATGCAAAGATTTGAGATTTTTCCTCGTTTAGTGGTCATGACACTCCTTTAGATCCCCGTGACTTCCAATGCTTCCCGAGGCGTAAGAAGAGGGTGATGAAGGTTGTCCATTTTGTGGACGCTGTCCGAAATGGGAGGGTAAATGTTGCCAGATAGCGTAATGCACCACCAAGATCACATTCCATGTCTATCACACCATTTGAGGTAAATATTATCATCTCTAACCCCTCGCCTAAAGACTCTATTGATTTTGAATTTGTTTTGCGACACTCTAGAACCCATCGCGAGCCCCGCTTGTGCCCACATTTATGACCGGACATGGCTTTTGGCTTTTTGGTGTTCGAAAGTGGTACCAATAAGAACCAATAGACACAAGTGCCTTTAACTAATGTTTACCGATGTTGTCACGTGTCTACTAACTTAGTGTTTGCAGAATTGCAGTAAATTTGAGACCAAGGATATCCAAATGCTTATCCACGCCGCTTATGAGACTCCAAGATACCTCCCGCTTGTACCTAGAATTCACCCCATTTGATACTCCTAAGTCAATCCCAAATAACGTGGAGACTCCAAAACGAAATTTGGATAGTGAATCAATGCAAAAGTATCAAGTAAGTACCGATGCCACATACATGATTTATTTTTTTTTGTATTTTTCTCGTGGTCTTCCTCATTTCAATTATGCTACAAGATAAATGCTACCGCAACCGGAAGCCATCACAAAGAGATTCCTAGTGCATCTGCTTTGGGGGGGAAATTAATTCCCTTTGAGATTCATTTTGCATGGGGTCCTTCACCGTAAAAAAAGTTTTGGTGCCGAACATGAGCCAAATGTGGATGCGTGATGAAGTTGACAAAGAAACCCCGTTATCCCGACAAGATGCGATCGCTCAACGAAGTCCAATACAACCTCAATCAAGAAAACCAAGAGGTTAACTGAAATTTTACTTGTTCTCGATTTTAATGGGGTTTTAGGCAAGTTTTATGACTTGAAAGAGAGGATCCCTCGACGGGCCGAAGCCGTAAGTGACCCTCCGCAAATTGAACCATCAAAATGCAAGCTTTCCGCCCGGATTACGTGAGTTCTTTAGAATGGTGTTTTTCAAAATTTGAGATTGCATTGTGGTCCAAAGATGGCTAAGAGTAATGTTGACTTGTTGATGAGAAAGTTGCTAGCAGAATATAAGGGCGCATTTTTTTATTTGGAATCGATGATGACCTCACCAACACAAAATTAAAAGTGGTTAATAAGATAATTTTTCTTAAGGATCTGCCCAAAGTGTACCAGAAAATTTTGGAAATACCACGCGAAAACACATTGTTGAGGGACTTCTAGCTGAGAAAGTGTGCCGCCTTTTGTGAAGGAACATCAAATGTGGAACATGTGGGATTCTCAAGAGTCAAGAATCCCATGAAAAATGCTCGACAAGTATTTTCATAAATGAATCTTGTAAAACTCTTTGAAAGTCAATATAAGTAAAAACAGCTTCTATGATATGTGTTGTAATTTTTCAATTTAAGATATTTGAAAGGATGGTGAGCAAATGTTCTCGCAGGTGTGTAGAACTAGAGATGACAAAGCTTCTAAGCAGCCCCCTAAAGCCAAATACACATTTGGAAGTGGTGGAGAGTGGAACTCCAAACTCAGATTAGCTCCACCGATACATCAAAATTTTGGAAGCCGATACGCAGTGGTTCAATGATCAATTGATCCTCCTCTTCTCAAGGTGATACTTTCATCCGATTTGTGATCATCGATTGTGCCATCATATGCATATGTTTGCGATACATGGAATACTACTTTGATGCCCAAGGAATGAGCCATCCCTTTCATTTCTTTGACCCTTTTTTCACTGACATTGTCCAAGGACACAAATAGTTACAAAAACAATAAGGAAACATGTGAATCGATAAGTGCCAATACATGTTTTTTCTCCGCCAGATGGACATCACCGACCTCGCTTTTCTCGATTTTAAGCCACGCTGTCTCGCATTGCAGATATAAATGAGGGATATATCACTTTGATAGCTCTGCTTGCATGGCGTAAGCAGCATATATTGAGAGGTTAGTGCTTGCTCATTGTGACATTTTGTCAAGCGGGTACAATGACAACAAACTTTGAATGCAAAAAGTTCCCGAATTGCTTGGACACAATAATTTCAGCTTTACAACCTCGATGTTGTGAAAATTTCCGTAACGCCTTCAAACCGATGGTCATTCATGTGGCCCCTCACCAGATGTTCGCTTATGCACAAATTTGTGAGGGGTACTTGAAAGGAGTGAATATATTGTTGCCTAATCTAGTAAGTCAATCTCAAATGTAGCCAGACAAAAACCAAACTCATATTGACAAAGTGTGGTTAACTCTGCAAAGTTGTGACATTTCAAAGGATCTAGTTGATGTTAGAGTGTTCATGCTTGAAATTTTAAGATTAGAAGCAACAAAAGTCGGAACCGAGAGGAACATATGTATTGGGAAGTATGTAGGTGCATGAGTCACCCTCGCACTTGAAATCACCAGTATATCTTTCTTATGTACATAATTGTTATTGTAAACTCGATTCATTTGAATGAAAATTCATATTCAATTCATCTCACAAACAAAGGAATCAAGTATTTAGACGAATTCAAATCTTCAAAAGAAATCAAGACAAACTCATTTTCACAGCTGAAGCACAAAACTTCACATGAGTTCTGAAAACTACGTATAGTTTTACATTTCATCATCATCATAAAAGAACTTCGGTAAATTCTGTAAAAATTTTCCTCATCTAAAGGATCCAAAATTCTATATACAGTCCCCGCTTTTGACGCTTAGTTGGTGGCATGTGAAGTCCGATTGCACGATCCGTTAGGAATACTATGCCTAAGGCATCTTTATCGCAAAGATCATAGCCGACGCTGATCTTGCTCTTCTTTGTAATACATACCTTCTATGACACTATCACCGGCCGGGTACCATGTTCCATTGAGTTGGAAGTCTTTCCACTATCCATTTTGGTTTTGTGCACATCGTAATCCAAAATTCAGAACCCTCATCATTCCCTTTCTCTGAGCAACGACAAAGAAAATTATCACCAACTCTAAGTGCCTCATAACATCGGGGATTGAGGAGAACAAGTCATCGACCAAATATTGGGTTTTTGAGAGACCACCTTTTCAATCCATCTTGCCCGTCCATAATACATGGTGGTTGAGCCTCTTCAAGTTCAACAAATGGCGGAAGTCAATTTAGGGCCTTCCCGCCTTCAATCACTTATGTTTCAACCAAGTTCAACTTTTGTTTCAAATCTTCAAGTTCAACAAGTGGCATGAAGATGACTTAGGGCCTTCCTCCCAACAACTTTTGTTTCCCTATTTTTTTAACTCATTATAAGACACTTTGATTACATGTATTCTGAGAGCTAAGGGTAAGCTCTATGAGAAGTGGTGACAGCTTCTCAACATCTCGATTTGACTTCTATGGCTTTCAAGGAGCTCGTGGCAAGCTCAAGAGAAGTGGTGACAGCTTTCTCCACCTCCTCATGATTTTGTACTTCATCCACATTGGCATTTTTGGGTCAAGACTTTCTACATGATCTTATTCCTTCCCTCACTTTGATACTATTGTAAATGTTTAACCCGATGTTGGCAAAGGTTCTACATAGTTTGGTTTGGTGGGGAGGTTAGCCCTTTGGGCTAAATATATGTAAGGAGTGGCATAAGCCACATGTATTTATCACATTGTACCACTCTTGATCTAGGCCTCCATTTTAGCCCACATATGTGGTAGGTGGCATAGGCCACATGTATTTGTCATATTGAACCCCATTGAATCTATGGCCCCGGGATTTAGCCTAGATCCGGGTAGGTGAGATGTCGGGCCTAGGGTTAGGGTTTTGCTCTACTATTTAGAGAGCATTTCCTCTCATTGTTTAGGCTTTTGCTCACGCTTTGGAGAGAACCTCCTTTGGAGCATCAATATAATTCAGCTTTGTTCATTCTTTGCTTTGTTCTGTTCTTGGAGTTTCTTCCCACCTTTTTGTTGATCCATGAGCATTTGTGGGTAACCTTTGTGGCATCCGACAAATATGGATCACGCTGCAAGGTGATGCCAAGAACCCCAAAAATCAACATATATCTATCAGAGGGCATATCTAATATTTTAATTCCTTCATTGCCACATGCATGCCAAGCTCAAGAAATAACTGATGAATTACACCCTCACATACCTTTTGCATTTACCTTCCTTCAACAAGGCTGACAAGCCACATGGTACTCATGATCACAACTCAAAATCAAAGACAATTTGTACCTATCATGAAAAGTAGGCCACAAGCACAAAGAAGCATTCAAGTTGCAGATTCCTCGTAGTCTTCTCATAGTGTTGATGCGTAATGGATTACAAGTTATATTCTTCGCCTCGTAACATGAGAAAGATTAGCTCGAAGTTATGAAATTCTGGCCTCTTTCTCTTTGATCTCCTCTTCCAAGGTATTCTTCCTCGAAATGCTTGCTTCTCAGATCCGAGACTTGAAAAGTTTCAACTCGGGTTACAAAAAATATGTCTCCATTTGTAGTGCTTAGCTCTAATTCCTTCATCGATTAGAATTTGCATTATCCGTTGTAATTCGATATTGAGGTTTTCAAATCCTCAACTTTCTTCCTCGCTTCTCTTCAAGTTCCACACCTAATTTTTCATTAGACTTAGCCTCCGCAGCCTAAATCCAACCTCAATTGCATGCACCTCTTCTAACATGCTTGCCCTTTCATTCTCTCAAGCTTATTTACAGCCTTCCTTAATCAATTCAAAGTTCTCTTTTAAAGCAGAGTGGTCTAATTTAGAACTTTCTAAGCAAGTAACTTTGCTAGAAGTGGCAACATGGACATCCTTTCCCCTAGACCCCGCAATTTCTGTACTTCATGACTTGAGCCCAAAGAGGCCCAATTGATCTTGTGCTTTGTGGTTTGAAATGGCAAAGATCACAATTTTCCCATGCAAAAGCATACACCACCCCTTCACTTCATTGTTTACCATAGTTTCTTTTTGATATAATTTTTTCAACAATCATTCAAATTTTTCTGCATCGGTAGGCCGGATCATAGAAACTTTCTATCTTATTGCTTGGGCCTTTGCCAAACCGAGGCCCATTGTGCATCTCGTTACATTCTCTTCAAACCATTTAACTTTCAAAAGCAGCCGCAATCCTTCACCGTTTAAAGTCCATGAATGTCTAAGAATTCTTGCTCTACACAAAATTCGCCATTATAAATTGAACGGACAAAGGATTGTGTGACTAATTGGTGGATCTAGGAAGAGGATTCTAAACAAAGGATTCAAATTGGGGCTGAATAAAGAGACGGGCGCTACGGGAAACGAGAGGCAAATGATTTCTCCGGAAAACAACTATAACTCGCCAATTTAGGTGCTTGGTGCTTTTCAAGATTTTGGGGTACCACTATCAAATGTACACCGATATTCAACTAGACACCTAAGCTCTTCATTCACATCATTCTTTTCCTCAGCAAATAGCAAAACTCAGAGAAGATGATATTGAGATGATTGATTGAGAAGAGTTCTCAACATAGCATACATATAGGATGGATGATGACTGTTCATCCTAAGACATGACTATTGGGTACAATTGTGACTTTTAGTATGGATTGCCAACATGGCAGTCCACAAACTTTGTATATGCCACATCACCCATATGTCTACATTGATCTATAGGATCACTATTTTGAACACTGGGTAAAAAATTGCTAGTGGGGTACACTTTTTGGCGAAGCACATATTAAGCACGTAAATAAATGGACACTATGAGAAGACCTGGACCATTAGGACCGTCAAAATCAATCAACGGCTAAAATTTCTTGATATGAGCCCGATGCTTTGTAACAGCAGGGGCACTCCATTTGTGGCATTTGATCTACTTCACCAAATACAGCAAGCTATGGCTCATTGGAATCGGCATCCAAAACTAAGGATCCTTATGAAATTGCGCCTTTCTAATTGCGGCATATTTTGAGCACAATAACAATCATGAAAAATTCGATCAAGGTTGCCATAGAGTAGAAGCCAATATCTCATAAACTACTTGACGAAATGGATTGCCGCCAGTTCCTATGGATTCGTAGTACAAAAAACGCTTTAGGACACCAAGTTTCAGGTAAATCCATTGAGTATTTTCACCTAAAGAGGCCAAAAACGATTTCCTCTGATATTTTACCGTAAAAGCCTAATATCTTACAAACTACAATACAGAATTTGATGTCAGCTCGCTCCATTGGATTCGCATGCAAAAACGTCTTTGGAGGTCAAGTTTCAGATCATTTCATAGAGGATTGATAGTGAAAAAGCTAAAAAACGATTTCTGGTATCTATAAGGAAAAGCTATATCTCACAAATGGTTTTCATAAAAATCTAATGCCAGCTCTTTCCATTAGATTGAGATGCAAAACGTATTAGGAGATCAAATTTTGAGTCACTTTCGAAGAATTATTGAACCAACCAAAAAATATTTCATCGTGCTTCTTGCACCGCGACGCTAAATGCTTATTATGAAGGCAAAAAATCGCCAAGTGTAGTTTATCTTTATTTGGTGGATTTTCCCTAAGATTAATTTTAACCCCACCTCCTTTTGATTTCATTAGAGGGTTTATTTGAACCTTCCCCTTAGTAGTTTTCTTTTAATGCTCAACCTCAACATTATCTAGAGATGGCTTTGGACAAAATTCCAATGATGGGGAGTTCAAAACTACAACTAGAAAATCCAGTTGACTTAGTCCTCATTCGGCGATATAGCTGAAATTTACCGTATTGGTTCTGAAAGCTTCGATTCGCATCCTTTATTCATTTGTTCTGTTCTTTTCGCATGGTTTATTTCTGAATGGTCATTCGAGCCCTTGAATATTGTTGAAATACGGTATCTTCCTTTTACCATGTTCTGAAGGTTCCGATTTGTTCCTTCATTCATCGCCGGAATCATCTATTGGAATCGGTTCACTTTATGAATGCAATTGTTTAATGTCGAAAAGTTGTTACGTCCATTTGTTTGAAATCATCATCGCGCCGAATTCACGATTCTGCGAATTATGGTCATCATTCTGCGTCCATCTTGATTTCGAATTTCGTTTGCACTTCTATAACGCTTTCCTGAAGTTTTGCCTTCGCCAGTTCGTTCGAATTCCAGCCCTCTTTATTTTTAGGTTAAAATTCCAAAATCTTGAGGATATCAGCCATATTCCTTTAATTTATTCGTCTGAATTTAGTTTGTTTCATAAAGCCATATCTTTTGCCATTTCAATTTTAGAGTTGTTGTTCCGGTTCATCTTCATTCCAGTTCAACGCGTTCTTGTTTAACCCGATTTCGTTCCATATTGGTTCCATTGATTCATCCGTTTGGTTTATATTCGCTTCCATTTGTTCGCAGCGAAATCGAAATGTCCGATTCTTTGTGTCCAGTTCATGAAACCTGAAACGATATCTTAAGAATGGCGAAACACTCTTGCCTCATCCCAATAAAACCCATTGATGCGAAACATCGTTTTCGTTTCGGAGGTATTATATTTTCCGTTGTTTCTATATCTTTGAAGCTGAAAGAGCAGTTTGATCAAAAATAATGAACATCGAAGGCCTGAATTTTGCTATCCCCCCGGGTCTCGGTTTCGAAATGATTGAGTTCGAAGCAAAACGTTTTGCGCATATCCATATCGACTTTCCGGCCTGGCGTTCGGTTCATGGAAATTTCGGCGTGTTCGATATCAGTCCCGTCACTATCGCTGGTCTGTCAACTCCAAAACCCATCCGGTTCATATCCAAATGTTACCGTTCTTTCGAACGGCAACCCTTTCGTTATCTTCAACTTCGGTCTTCAGCAGTTCGTACAATTATCTCTTCCTTATCTCGTGGCCTTCCGGTACCATTACGAAAACATAAGGAAGTCGTACGAAACGCTGACTATGAAGCGCCAGCCTGGATCTTTCGTAGCGCCCAGCACTAACCGGAATCCGTAGTCGCATTCTAAAGAAACCAACGTCCATTTGGTTATTAAAGTTTCAACCGTATCTTCAACAGTACGTCTGCAAAACCAACCGATATCCAGCCTTCGGTCCCGTCATTAATGCTAAAGATGAGGAAGTCGAATTCTCGGCCGGAAGCTTATCAACGGATTAAAACCTCGCCTCTTCGTTTCGAGAAACCTCTAGTGATAGCGCTCTGCTAGTGGCTGACAAACGTAAGGCACAGTCGCCTCCCAAAACCCCGTATGGAGAAATGCAAAACAGATGTCGCCGAAGCCAACCCAGACTTATCACCAACAATAAATGCAACCGCAGGACAACACAAACATACCTCGTGAATAGCATCACCCGTGGGGTGGAAAGCCATCACCCAAATGCGGAAAAACATGATAAAACGTAAACTTGTACAAAATACAATAAACAAAGAAGGAGGGGAGGTGGGTTCAAAGAGAATAAGGTAATCACGGTGAGAAAGGAAGTGCCGATGAGACGAGGGATGCGAAACGCCACCAAATAGCTTAACTCCTTAACCAACACGCATATACCGCGATGCATGCATGATATTACGCATGCCGCCCCATTTCTAGAATGGTGGATCCGATGTTCTTGATCGAGCGCGATTCTATAATGGGACTCGCAAGAAACCAACAAACCGGGCCTCGACTCATCGAGAACTTCCTTTAAGCAAACTAGGATCGGCGGGACGGTCACAGGACGCAGGCCAGCGTCTTAAAAGGATAGCATGAAAGAAACGCCACCATAAAACCGTGCAGAAGCAGCTTCTCCCCTCGCCTCGAAACAATTCAAAGAGAATAAGGTATCGCTGAGAGAAGAGGAAGCCGCTCATGAGACGGATGCGTAAACGCTACCGAAATAGCTTAACTCCCCAACCAACACGCATGCGCCGGTGATGCATGCATGACATGCATGTTCGTCCCATTTAGAATGGCGATCCGGATGTCCTGATCGATGCGATTTCATCGCTTCCTTTCTTTGTTCGATCCATAGACTGGGCTGGTCTCCCTGTGACAATAAAAATACATTCTATTCTATTCTATTCTTATAATCCTTATAGTTTAAGCCTTGAATGTTCTTCAAAACTTGACATGCAAAAGAATGGCAGGCCAAAAAATTTGTTCTCTTCAAATTGAATGGCTTGAAAATTGCCCCTTCAAAAAGATATTAGGTCCTATTCAAATTTAAGGCTTGTTTGCAACCCAATTGATACAAGTATGCACTTTAGACCAATCTTCATTCTTCCTCGCTCAACTCCAGCATATTTCAGGCAATTTGTTTGCATTGTCATATGTATCAATATCTCCACAAGTATTATCTTCGTGGAGATTAGCCCCTTCTCGCTTCCAGAGCCATCATATTCTTCAAAGAATTTTTTCGCTTTCAAGAATCCTCGTATGTATAGATAGATTAGATTTGCAAGCTTGTAAACTACAAATTCTTCTTGATTGCGCTAGCTGATCATCTTCTCCTAAGACCCTATTCTATAGCCTTCTTTCTCCAGTTCTTAAAGCTTTCCCACAAATCTTCCGTGATCGTATCAAGAGTCAGAAATGTATACCATCTTTTAAGTTTTGGAGATCAAGATAACTAGAATGCAAGTGTGTAGATATATTCGATGGTGGACAAGCCCCAATAATTCATAGCTTCATATAGCCATATAGATACCACTATTACTACTTCGGATACTTAATTTGCCTATATGGATACATCATATGATATGCCGAGTTATGTTGTTATATCCTAACACTCTCTCACACACAGGTTTTTCTTCATATAAATCTTCTTGATGGTAAAATCGAGAATGGTGGAAGGACCCAAACTCGAGATTTACGTAGTTTTCACGCCCGAAGTCTGATTCAGGTATCCTTCCGGCAACCTCTGAACAAAATATCCCCTTACGCCAATTCCTTGAGCACACTCAAATGCGCTCCATCCGTGCAGCATAAATATTGTTAATGATTTTGATCTTACGAGAGCAGTAAGACCTTATGGTTTTCTCATCATCTCCTTCCAAAGTATGGAGTCGAGACTTGATATCTTTATCTCGATCCTTTCACAGTGGGAAACTGCGGCAAAAAAAATAACATAAAACAAGTTAGATGCGCATCTTAAGATTAAGTAGAAACCAGTGGTGGAGAATGAGTGGTTGGTTGTATTAAGAATAGAGAACTTATACAAAAGCATCGACCAGATCGACTCTTCCCATAAGCGATTCACGACTCAGCATATGACATGGTGACCATCATCTATCTTTGTGAGTTGGCGGTGATCATATTCTAACACCCTCCCTCAAGCGCAAACTCGTGCCATGATACGGGTCGGCTTCATAGCGAAGAGTTTGATCCTTCCTTTATATTTTCTTTAATATATTATAGCTTACATTCCAAGCTGGCGGAATCTCTTTTCTATGTTCCATGAATGGCGATTTCTATCAAGCTATCCGGTACTTTCAATAGCATCTCATTCTCTAAAAATCGATTTATCATCTCTTTGATCGTCTCTAAATTCATAACACATTTCCAATAAATCATTTGCTTCTTTTTCGCTTAAAGTATACCTTCTTCTCTTATATTTTGCTTTCTCTAGCAGAGGGATATATCTCGTTTCAAATTCACTTCTCTCTTCATTTCTAAACCGGGCTCATACTTGTCATATTGTTTTCCCTCCCTTGAGCATTTAGAAATGAAATTCATTCTCATAAAATACATCTTGCTTTTCTTCAATAATGTAATTATCATTTGGATTAAAAGTCATATAAAGTACAGGTGAGTATATGTCTCCATCCAGATTTTCTAAAGAGATAATCTAGGCGGGATCTTGACTTCTCTTGCATCTTTTCGGAACCATGAGTAAGTCTCATTTTGCTTCAATTAGGATAACTCCATACAATTCTACGATATCCTTTTGCAAGTTTGTGCACAAGTATCATTTATGGTCGGTTCTCAGAATGGCATGGGCATCTCCACCGAAGTTTTTTCCTTTGGTGGGGCTTCAAATTCCCTCTCCCCGGATCATTCTTGAGATCTTCCCTGATAACATCTTTGTGAAATCCCTCTCGTGGCAAACTTATTTGCTCCTCCTAGGTTGCATTGAGCGAGGGGCACATGCATGGATTCCTCATGGCAATTCCCTTTACGCGTCCTCCTGTATGAAATAAGCATCACCACATGTGGCTTCAATCTGCAGGGCCTTGGCGAGACCTTTCTTCTGATTTTTGAAGCTTGAGGCATCAATCTGTTTTCTTTGGCAATTTCGGCTGACCTTGTTCTTGGCATCTCCAGCGGCTATATGCGCAACCCGCCCCATAGAGCAATAGCTATGGCATTTCCCAACCGCAATAATTTTAGCGGTCCCAGTGCGAGGCATCAGGCCAATTACATCTTGCTAGATGTGCGAGTTTGATCATGAAGCATCACACTGCGCAAAACTTTTTGGAATTTGTCCATGTATGACATCCTTACGCCTAATTCTAGCTCTTATCTTTATCTCTCGCTTCTCTAAATGGCATCATTTGCTATCTCCATCCGCGAGGGGTTTTCTCGGCTGCGACATATACAATCGAATTCTTATCTGCAACATTTTCGGCATCCGTAGGTCTTCATGGGCATAATCATGGTCATTTTTCATGCAATTGGTCTCAAATATGACATCTTCTTCAATTTCGACCTCAATCGATCTTGTGAGACAATTTTCAACGCCCTATTCTTGGCCTCATCTCCAAGCGGCAGAGAATCCTCAACAAATCAACCCATCACTTATCTTGGTCCTCGCTTCAATCTGGGTGCCTTCAATACGCCATAATTTGCCATATCCATTTCCTCGGTCCCTCTTCTTCTAGATTTTTCACCAATATCTTCCTTAAGAGATCTCTATTATTGGGGTTTCTTGGCCTCTTCTTTCATCATGCGGCTCTGTAGCGAACTCCAAACCACATCCGTCATGGAATTCTACCGGCCGGTCGCATCACGGCCCCATCTAAATTCACGGCACTCTCCGCGCCTTCGGCCTGTGACCTTTGCCGGGACCTTGTTTTTGATCTTCTCTACGGCCAAAGCATCTTCAGCAGTTCTATGGCTTCTTCTCAGAAGTGAATTGAGCCTGCCGGTAAAAGCATGCAGTTATGCAGGCTCTTGCTCTTCAATCGAAAAATCCTATCACGTTTTACGAATCAGTCTTTCCATAGAAAACTCCTCTTCCTCCATTTCTTTCCACATTTGTAAATTAGGAGGAGGCTTTAGGTTTTTCTTCTCTAGTCTCTATCATTTCCAAGTGTCCGAGATCAAAGGCAGGGGCTCATGCCATCTTAAGATTAAGTAGAAAGGAGAAATGGTGGAGAATAGGTAGTTGGATTTTGTATTAAGAATACGTAACTTATACAAAAGCATTTCTTCGACCGGATCGCGACTCTTCACAACAGATTCGACTCAATATATGACATGGGTGACACATCATCTATCTTTGAAGTTGGCGGGGTGATCATATTCTTCCTTGCATCCGAATGTGGAATGGCCGGGATTAAAATGGGTTTGGAATAGATTAAGATACTTACGGGCAAGGTGGTTCTTCAAGCGGAGCGGTGAAATGAGCGGAGAGCTTTCATATTGGATCGATCAAAAAAAAGCGCGGTAAATTTGCTACACCCATTCAAGAGACCATTTAGAAAATGATGAAGAATAAATGGGAAGGCTGCAGGATCATGCAATCATCCTGTCAGCCGCATTTTTTTTTTTATGGCGGGCCGTAATTCTGGAGTTTGTGGTACCAAAGATTTCACGGTTACAAGTCACGGTTTTACGTGGAAGAAAGGGAGGTTAACCCCTTCCCTCCGGATGATTATGCAAAAATAACCCTCGGTAGGGAGGCCGAGAGGGTTATTATTTCCATAATCATCCGAGAGGAGGTTGACCTCCCTAACCCAGGTCCGAGCAGATTAACGGAACAAGAAAGCTATGCAAAAAAAGGAAAACAAGAAGCTTAGAAGACTTCGTTATTTGTCTTGCCCTGATCTGTTTGCTCAGAAGCCCAGCATCAAAGAGCCCAAAAGTGAAGAAGAGGAGGGGTTAACCCTTCCCTCCAGATGATTATGCAAAATAACCCTCGAGGCCGGGAGGCCGAGAGAGGGTTATTATTCTGCATAATCATCGAGAGGGGAGGCTTTGACCTTAACTCAGGTCCGAGCAGATTAACGGAACAAGAAGAAGCTATGCAAAAAGAAAAAACAAGAAGCTTAGAAGACTTCGTTATTTGTCTCTGCTTACCAGATCTGTTTTGCTCAAGCCCATCAAAAGAGCCCAAAAAGTGAAGAAGATGCAGATATGCAAGTTAACCATCAAGTCTGCACAATCCGGTAGCTATATAGGTCTTTTCTGTGCTCTACAAAATGCCAGTAGCCTATATTCCGGCTGCAACTCATTTTACTAGGTACAAGATGAAGTTATAGCCTAAACATACATTTGCATCTGTCATTCATGTACCTGCTCAGAAAATCCTTCAAGCAACTAGTATGGGGCTGGAAAAGCAGCAATGCTTTGGGCAGAAAAATAACACTGTAAATGGGCTTTTGGGCAGCAAAAATCATTGCATCTGTATTGGCCGGATTTGTTGTAGAGGACAAGCATTCAAGCTTTTGCAGCGTTGGAATCGCATGTACAAGCAAATCTGTCCTTCTGCCATCACATGAACAAGCCAAAATTTTGATTGAATCACATCTTGAACTCGTGATTTCTGTTTTTCCATAGCTTACAATCATCATATGGCAACAGTTAGAGTCGTTTGGATGTAAAAGCAGGGAGCGCAGTAAATATCGGACGCTGACATATTTATACCCACGGGCATATCCGTGGTATATCCGTGTGTTTGACATGTTATAGCTACCAAAAAAAAAATTACACGGCGTTTTTGTGGACTTAGCGGATTTTTTGCCATTTAAAGGCTGGGTATAACATGTCAGCGTCGACATTTACCGCGATGGGGTAAAAAAGAGCAGTAACAGAGCCTTTATCATATGGCAAAGCGGAGCACCAACGCAGCAGAGCAAGTGATAATCCATAGAATATTCCTTAAAAAACGAATATTCTGGAGAGATTATATAGATAATCCATGGAATATTCTTCAAAAAACGAATATTCTAGAAATTATGGATTTTAACCTCATCTTCATCCAACGGTGGGCAACGGTTGGATCAAGTTAATCTGCAAGGACCTGGGTTAAGATGCAGATATGCAAGTTAACCATCAAGTCTGCACAAATCCGGTAGCTATATGGAGTCTTTTTTCTGTGCTCTACAAATGCCAGTAGCCTATATTCCGGCTCTGCAACTCATTTTTACTAGAGTACAAGATGAGATTTATAGCTAAACATACATTGCATCTGTCATTCATGTACCTGCTCAGAAAATCCTTCAAGCAACTAGTATGGGGCTGCGCAGCAATGCTTTTGGCGGCAGAAATACTGTAAATGGGCTTTTGGGCAGCAAAAACCCATTTTGGGCATCTGTATTGGCCGGATTTGTTGTAGAGGACAAGCATTCAAGCTTTTGCAGCGTTGGAATCGCATGTACAAACAAATCTGTCCTTCTGCCATCACATGAACAAGCCAAAATTTTGATTGAATCACATCTTGAACTCGTGATTTCTGTTTCCATAGCTTGCAATCATCATGGCAACGGATTAGAGTCGTTTGGATATAAAGAGGAGCGCAGTAAATATCGGACGCTGACATGTTATACCCACGGGCATATCCGTGGTATATCCGTGTGTTTGACATGTTATAGCCACGCCCAAAAAAAATTACACGGCGTTTTTGTGGACTTAGCGGATTTTTTGCCATTTAAGGCTGGGTATAACATGTCAGCGTCCGACATTTACCGCGATGGGTAAAAAGAGCAGTAACAGAGCCTTATCATATGGCAGCGGAGCACTTCAACGCAGCAGAGCAAGTGATAATCCATAGAATATTCTTTTTAAAAACGAATATTCTGGAGATTATATAGATAATCCATGGAATATTCTTCAAAAAACGAATATTCTAGAAATTATGGATTTTAACCTCATCTTCATCCAACGGTGGGCAACGGTTGGATCAAGTTAATCTGCAAGGACCTGGAGTTAAGGGCCTTTTATTGAAATTATGCCTGCTGTACACTAAAATTGCAATCAGTAAATTTCTCCAGCGAAAACAGTCCATGGCATCTGCAACTGGCCGGATTCACGACTTTGCAGCAATATTGATTGAGACTCAGATCTGTTTATGGCTCGAAATGGAGGGAAAAAACTTGTCGGGTCCTTGCATTTCGCTTTGAAATTTCTGGCCGTAATTTCTGTTGGGTTTACATTTTGCCTTGAAATTTCTGTGCTGCCATGCCGTGAAACAAACCATGAATCCCTCGTCAGCTTCAAAGCTCTTGGATTTTTCAATAGATTTGCATTGGGCCATCCGGCCTGCATGAAATAAAAAGCAGCTAGGCAAATAATCATACTGGCCCTGGCTTAACCCAGCTTCAAAGTTGCCGCCATAGCCATGCCTGAATCAAACCCTCAGAAGCTGCAGTAATCGCAAGAACATACCTAGGGTTCAACCCCACCTATTAAAAAATTACTTAGAAACGCCCTTCTTGTTATTTGTTATAGGTTTCTCCAAGCATGAAGGTGGCCAATACCATTGAATTTCTCCATTCGGCATAAAAAATATAGCGCAAATTATACTCCATTCAATTCAATTCTTTTTCTAAATAACATTAAATAATTATTATGACCTATAGAAAATTCATTGTATGAAATCCTCTTTATAGATTCTTATAAGTTGCTTCAAATTGCACACCAATTAAGCACAGCATCTTTGAGATTCGATCAATAGTTGCCCATATAGCGAATCAAATAAGATATTTTAATCGGGGTTGATACAGCATGCAAAGCAAGTTGAATAAGAGTTTGTTTGGTAGGACATAGCCAAGAGCATGTGCTACAACTTATTTAACATAACCACGCAATTTGGGGTGCATGTGTGAATCCCGATTTTAACATCTTTATGGGGAGCCACATCAAAACACAAGTGCCCAACAGCGATCCCCATCAAAATTATAACATCTTATTGGTTGACCTTAAACTTCGTAGTCTTAGAGATCAAAGTCACTACTGTTGGATGGTTGGTGGTTTGTATAAGGAACCAAGCCATCCAATCTATGCAAACAAGACTTTAAAGCAATAATAGAATCTATCTAGATTTCGTGCTGCTTCTGTACAATTTACAATAATCCAAGTTTATTGGGGTAGAAAAACCCCGATGCTATCAACATGAACTCACTTTTGTAAACCTTACAAACCAAAATAGACTAATGTGTCTAACCTCATGTGTGTATCCTCATGTGTGTTGTAACAATAATCATGAAGGGAGATTTTCTGATCTGCAGATAGTGGCATTTGCATATCTTCCCTACATTTAAATAAATCTTAAATATAATGGTAAACCATTTATATATATACAAATAAACATGGGATGGAAAAAGCGCAAATGTTTGAGTTGCTTATTTTTTTACTTTCTTGTTAGGTATATCGAGAATCTATTTGTCTATCAATTATGACATTTGTATGCTCACCATAATAAGAACAAGCTTGGAGGTTGCACAAAGCTCTAATTGTCTCCATAATTGCAACATTATTTGACTTGCAGATGATCCTCAAACAACATGCTGAGTAGATTTCCTCGATTGGTATTTTCTGCTGCTATGTCAAAGACAACTCTTAAATTGCTTAAACTTATTAATTATTGTATTAATACAAATCATTTTAACATCACTGCTAAGGATATGTCCTGGTGCTAGGCACTTCTTTGGAACATGTAATGAACTTTCAGCAAGATGTGATGCCTTTAGAAATAATAATTGAAAGAAATATATAGTGTAATAAAAAATTAGTTCCTCATGCTTCACATTTTCGAGTGGCTAAGGAAATAGCAAACTTGGTCTTTGCCTTTTCACGATCAATATGTAGCATAATAGCAGGGTTTTTTGGGTTTTTATCGGCTTTTTTTCATTAAGGTTTTCCTATGATTTGGATGATGTATTCACGTGCATGTACTAAATAGTATTTCTAGAGTGCACCCCGGTTTTTGCCATTGATTTTAAAGAAGAGGAAAATCGTGTGGTTATGGGTGTTTAGTGTTTGCATGTTTTTTTAGTGACTGAAGGTTTTCAATATTGGTTTCCATACAAAGGATTCCACGATTAGGTTAGGGTTCCGGATTTGCTAGCAGGCAACATGCCAGAAACAGGCAATCCACAAGCAAAGGAGGGTTCCACGATTAGGTTAGGGTTCCGGATTTGCTAGCGTGCGGCCGGCCAAAAAGCAGGCGATCCACAAGCAAGAAGCAGTCCATGCCATATTAGTCCATGCCATATTCTACTTTGCCCAACCTTACACCACTGTGCGGCATATCCAACCTTATGCGCTCTTCTATTTACATAAAAAATTGAGTGGCCGTGAAGATTTTGTGGAATCTAAGCATGGGATTTTGTAGGTTGTAGGTGGATGCCCTAAGCCTTCTTCTCATGGTTGTGTTGGTCGTTGCAAATCCGGGGATGACTTGGTTGGCGGTGGCTTCCTTTATCTCCGAGAAAATTTGGTACAAATCGGGCACATGTATTGTTTTGGAATCGCCATTTCTTTATTTGAATGCATCTAATTCAGACGTTTATGATAGCTTGCTAAGGGTTCGCCCTTGTGGATAGGCTTGTTCTCATTTCTTTGCGGTCTTTGCTTGTTGAATAAATTGTATCACGGTGTTGCTCTGTAGCTTGAGATCTGTGTGAGTTTGCTTTAACTTTGCTTCTATCCATTTATTATTCCTTATCTTTTTTCATATGCACGTTTATGCAACTAACATGCACAACATAAACTATTTGAGCTTGTTGTATTTGCAAGTTTACACTTTGCTTATCATATTTTTAGTGCATCTCAAAGTCCTTCCAAGCATTTAACGCGACAAACCAAACAATTACTTCCTTCTTAGAAATGCTATGTGTATGAAATTGCATTTGGATATTCAATCTTATAATACTTAACTCACGGGACTTATTTGCGATTGCACAATCACGGCGGATGTCGATGCTTTTTAAGCGCTCACGGTGGTTATAGCGGAGGACTTGTTTGGAGGTCCATCAAGCCAAAAAGAGTTTGCATTTGTGAGCATGTTGTTGCCTTTGTGCATGTGTAAAGACCATGTGTTCTTTGAATGACATTGTGTGTGTGCGGTCGACCTTAATGACATAGAATGCTTCACATTGGAAGCAAATCTTCCATCTTATGCTAAGCGAAATTGTCTTGAGTGCGTGAAAGTATAATATACCATTACCTCATTTATGGTAAAGATGCCTCCTTATTTTGATGCCCCTTGATCTTTTAGAATAAAATTTGAGTCCTCATAAAAATTCTTGGGCCATGGTATATACATTGAAGCAAAGATGATTGGATTCTCGAACCTTCAAGACCCATGATAACTTCGGCCTTGGTGCATCTCTTCTAAGCGCTATACAAGTATAGAAAGGGGGTGCTAACCCTATAATTTTCTGAAATCCTTGCAGCCAATCTATCAGGCCATGGACGGATTTTTCCATTCTTAGATTCTTGATTTTCACACAAACATATAGAGCCTTTAAGCTAGTAGGTTTATTTCATTTGCTTTGTTAAATTCTCAAATCCATTTCATCCAAATCAATGGTTGACTATTGTTTTCTATTTGTGCGGTTAGCAAGAGCTTGAAGTCACCATTTAAGGACAAAAGCATTATTATTGGGGAGGAGATATTTTTCACTGAGAAAACCAATACATAACTACCAATACATAACAACCAATACATAACTACCATTAACATTAATGAACACAACCATTGGATTTAACATATTTAAATTAAAATCCCCCTTAAACCCCCTTTGGTTTGGGTGCTTATTCAAATCTTATAGTATTTTGCATATGTTGTTATACGGTATACCAATTTGTGTACTTGCATACCCCACAAACGAGGAACTTTATCTACGGTGTAGATTAAGGAATAAGGATTGAATATGCCTATCCAACAGCTCTCGTTGCCCGGAGTCACCCCCCGTGTGAATAAGCACCCAAACCAAAGGGGGTTTAAGGGGGATTTTAATTTAAATATGTTAAATCCAATGGTTGTGTTCATTAATGTTAATGGTAGTTATGTATTGGTTGTTATACCAAAAAAAAATTTGGGCCCTTCGGGCCCTAAAAAAAACAAACATGCGTAAAAACATGCAAAACATGTAGCAATATGTGAAACCTAATATTTAACATTATAACAAAAATAAAGGAAACCTGTTAAGAAGCCTGAATAACTATAATATTATAGGAATGCAATTTAATTGCATATGCTTTAAAAGCATATTGTTTTAAAATTTATTAAGTCATTGAAGATGGCAAGAGTATTATAGCAACCAATACACTCAGAATGGATAGCGGCTTAAGATATGATGCACATCTTCGTTGATTTTAACGCCTCTTAAACCGATGTTCTTGTGCGGGATGATTTATTTTATCGTGATGCCTTACGCTTTGCATGACTCTCGTTAAGTGATGTTGAGCCTTGGCCTGCATACATTTTCGTGCCATTCGTCTCATTGTAAGATGTTGAACTAATATCTACAATTTTAAGAAAAAAAAAAAAAAAAATTGTTAATAACCACCTTTAGTAATAACTAGTAATTTGGACAATAACTAGTAATTTTAAAAGATAATATGAGGCCGAGGATTCCTTCTTGCCGTTTAAGAGTAGCAGCAATTTCATGCCCAACCACTATTTTGCTATGTCAACAATAATTTTTTTTCATGTATTCCACTACGTCATGTGGCACTCTTCAGCGGACGGGCATTACCCTCGGTAGGAGCAACCCCGACTCACATTAGCTTAATTCTTACGGAGAAAGCGACAATTTTTGAAAGCGATTTTCAAGGAAATGGGGATTAAAGGATGATTGCCATGATTTACAATAGTGGCAAGTCTTAGAAGTTTTGAATGCTTGTCGGTAAACGGATAAACTCCATGAAATACATCATAAAATTTCTAAATGGAACACTACGAAATTACCGTGATAAGGCGGTAAAAATTCTACCGTGATGGAACAATGCTCCATGTCGGCATATAGACTTGCCATAGTGGAATCCGGCACGAGAAACACAAGCAATAATATGAATAATATGGTAGATCTTGTGAGGAAGGGTTACATTTTAATTCTCAAGGTTAAAGGAAGGTTGACATTTCAATTTTGAACAAGAATAGATAAGGGTTAGGGTTTGCACATTGAGATGGCGGGGTTAGGGCCGGCAATTTGAAATAGCCAGGACTACGGCCGACATTGCGGATGGCGGTGAATGCTTCCGCGACATGGTTGAGTGCGGATTTGGCGTGGTATTGCGAGTTTCAAAGTCTTTGGATGGATTTACGAAGCCTGTTGCTTTCGCACACTTTATCTTCTTAGGGTTTCAACCAAAGCGGGTGTATACCATGAGATCATGGGTAAATCGAGAAATCGAGAGGAAAATCATGGTTCTGAAGTCATTTCTGATAGATCCAAACTAATGGCAGCCTAAATATCAGGATATGTAGTTTTTGAGCTAAGGGATTGAAGACAAAAAAAGGAAACAGGAAGATCTGTCTCAATAATAATATCTGCTCATGCTAATCTGAAGAAGAACAATAAAAAGCGGTTTACGTGTCCATTAATAACATCTGCTCATGCTAATATGAAGAGCGGTTTTACGTAATGTTTAAAGAAGATGTATGACGAGCAAAACGAGAATAACAACCCAATGAAGCACACGGTTTTCCTTCAAATAATATCTGCTCATGCATAAGATTAACATAAGATTAACATCATGCTAATATCTGCATAAGATTAAAACTTAACACATCGTTAGCAAACACAAAAGAAAGATCAAGCATACCACCGCAACAGGACGAATCGAATACCACCAACAAGAGATTTTCAGAGAAAAGAACTTCTCTGGTTGCATGCATATAATGAGGAGGCCAAAATAAGAACCGTTAGATTGTTTAAGCTGAAAAAAAATCAACGCTTCAAAAAAGCCGCACTCTAGAAATACTATTTAGTATGGACTAATGAATACGGCACTAAAATCATAGGAAAACCATGCCAAAAAGCGTACAAAATCCAAAAAAAAAACCCCCTGTTATAATGCTACATATTAATGTCACTTTGTGTCAAGCTTGTGAACAGATGGTTTTCAAGTGTGTATTCTTACATTTGGGCCTCATAAAGTTGCTCTTTCTTTTTCATTTGAAGTTGCTCTTTCTTTTTTGTTCTTCCTAATTCAAGACGGCTTCTGTTTGTAGACAATACAAACAATGGAACGTGTTTGTTTCCATTGTTAGAATATGGTGGCTTCATGTCATCAAGTAGATTGCCTTTCTTCATAAATCTATATTTTTATTCTTCAGATTATTGACATTAGGCATGCATATTTGTTTAATGGGCCTTGGAGTAACCCAGGTTTGATTCTTTGAGGCCTTACATAACCATTATATATCCTAATAATTGTTATATGATTTGTTTTGTCATACTATTATTATGATCATCATAGTTAAATATATGTTAATGGTTGTTTTTTACCAAGCTTCTTAGTAATTAAGTCTACATGCATATATGCCATCCTTAGTGCCCGAAGGCCTTTATTAGGGCCCAAAGGGCCCAAATTTTTTTTTAATATAACAACCAACACATCACTATTATTAACATTAATTAATACAAACCATTGCATCCAACACATTTAAATTAAAATCCCCCTGAAACCCCCTTTGGTTTGGGTGCATATTCACACGGGGGTTTACGTAGGGCAACGATCACGTTAATTAATATCATCGCCGTCTACACAGTTGCACCAAAACATTGAAATGCAACAAATGACAAGGAAAGAAATGACAAACGACACGGAATTCCAGGTTTTAGAAGCACAACCAATTCTGGAAGAACATTTTTTTTCCAAAAAAGTTGGGTTTTTCTCAACATGGACCCAGGTCGTCTAAACTTATAGGTTTTCAATGATGGTGGGCTACCAGCAGATGACATGCAACTGAACTCAACATGTATTATTCATATTTAAAGGAGGCCAACATGTTTGTGCAACCCAAACATGTCAAAAGAAGATTGCAAGATCTCCAAAGCCTCCAGCCGTCTCTTGGTAATTCAAGCTTCAACATAAATTACAACAAGATGGTGAAGAAGATTATATTAGTTGTTCTGCAAGCTGTTTTGGAACTACTTTTGTTATGTTGTTTGTCTCGTTGTATAGGTATAGGAACATGATTCGGTGCAACTATGGCCATCTTATAATCCTAAATCCTACTTTGCTAACCAAAATCTGTACATAATTCTTTAAATGTTAAAAAGAGGACAATACCTTCGCAAATAAAGTTTTAGCTACAATTTTAAAAAGGAAAAAATAATATATTTAGATGTTGCCATCGTACAAGGAAAGTAATATCATTAAGACTAATTAGTAACAAATCTACCTGGGGCTTTGGAGGATTCCAAATCAGAGTTCCCCACATATCAAACCCTCCTAGTAGCTTGTCCACCTTGATAATAGTGACCTTGCACGATTAATTGACCACATCTGCGACATGTAGTCCTCTTACCATTCAACAAGTACATGTACAAGATTCATACAAAATGTCAGGATTATACACCTGTAACACCACAAAACCTTGATTGTCCGTACAACGGAAGAAATGTGTACTGGCACTGCATGATGATAGGCAAGTGGGACAAAGCCTGCAATAATAACCATTATATTCTTAGAATTATAGGAGCAAATCTCCTCCCATTCCCTTTCAAATAAGACAACAGTTCTCAATACAAGGATTTAACAATGTCTGAAATTAAACGCACTAATTTTGCTAAAATGTACTTTAAAGAGAATATTCCAAAGACAACAAATTTCATGCCTTTTTTAGAAATTTTTTGAGATTTGAACATTTTTTCAAAATTCTGTTATCCCATTTTGGGATTGAAACCCAAACTTGAAGACATAATTTTTCTTATTTGTAACTTAAAATGACCCATCAAATTATGCAACACAAAACAAGACGAAACACAAAGTTTTAAAAGCAGTGAAATCTGCAAGTAAGAGTAGAGACACTCCAAGATAGTAATTTTAGACCTGTTATAAGAAACAGTACAAGCTGGTCGTGGCCTTACATCATGAATGCAAACTGATAAAAACTAACATCAATCATGTCATAACAACTATAAATAGAGAAAACAATTGCAAATGTGATTTGGTTTGATGCTATACATCTCAGTTGTATTTCTCTAAAATATTTGAGCACATCTTCTCCATGTTCATGCTCGTAGCAAGCTGTAAGCACAGCATTCCATGGCTCCACATCTTGCTTTAGCAGTTGTTCAAAGAAATGACGAGCTTGCCAAATTTTTTCTTGTTCAACATAGCCTATAATCATGGTATTCCAGGCAACTACAACTTACTTAAAAGCACATTCTGCATGAGTTGGAAGGTTTCTCTAAGGGCCTTGCTACAACTATTGATGACCATGTGAATCAATTCCTCTAAGGCATTTGTTGGAAAATTCAAAAGCTTCATCAAATCTCCTTCTATACATCAGAAAATAAATTACTAATCACATATAATTAGCCATAATGACTTAAGCTAAACTTGTTCGAAACTAATCCCAAAACTTTATATGATTTAGCTAAACTGTACAAATTTTCCCTCTCATACGTTCTAGCATTTAGCTAAAACAACCCAAAATACATTCCATAAATGTATGTAATATGGGCACAAAAATTGTGAAGCTAAGATTATTATATTTTTTTCCAGTTGTTCCCATATACATTAGTCATTTTCTTTGTGGGTTGAAAGCATGTTAGAGTGTACCACTTTTGGAACCTGCAAAAGCACCTACAGTAGGTACTTCAGAACTATGTACTTTCTCATTTTTCTTTATTAAAACCATTTCAAAATTCCAAAATAAAAGCAAAGGATATGTTAATGTTCATAGTTAAGATAAATGTAATACCTATCAGAGGCCAACCTATTTACATTTTATTGAGATATTACACGAGTACCTATTACCTAGTGTTGGTTGCCTTTTTACATACTTTTGTAGTTCCTAGATGATACCTTTTAATGCACACCTTAACATGCTTTTACCCTGAAACATGTAAACATGCTGGAAAAATGGCAACTAGCTAAGTCTAGGCTTTATTTCATTTCATGGATGCTATAAAATAAATTATTAATCATATATTTTTAATTACCTAGAATTACTTTAGCTAAACTAGCCCAAAACTCATTCCAAAGTTTTCTAAGGTTTAGGTAAATATTACAAATTTTTCCACTCTTACTTTCTAGTGTTTGGCTAAAAAAATTGGCACCAGTCATGCTTACTAGTAATAGAAGGCTGTGGACACCATAGTCGAAGCTATGGCATCATGACTCAAATTAGAGTACTTGCTTTTAATCGGCACAACAATTTCAGTGATGCGCCATGCTGGTGCTAGGAGCCATGACGGAAAAATTTCTGTTAAAAGAAAACACATTGGGGCTTTGTTAGACAAAAAAAACTTGATCAGGAGCTCTGTTTCTAGTAGTTTTGGTTTTAGTTCTTACCCCGCAAATTGGGTTCGTCGATTTTGACATGAGTCCAAACATCCGAGATCAGAAATCCAAGAGCAAGAAAATTAGGCTTAAGTATGTTGGTTGATGCCATACTTCAGAACAGATGAAGCATTGCCCATTGAGGGTGTGTTTTTGTTTTTTTACATACTCAATATCGAGTGTGGGCGACACAAGTGCTGGTCAGGTGCTAGACCCATCACATTGTATTATCGATGCACGTCAAAGCCCTTCACGCGGCATTTTCTCTTGGGCGCCAAATTCTATTGGTCGATCCAAAGCAAGGGAATTTGCCACTTCATCAATCCATGGTGCTGCTGATCCATGCGACTGATGCGAGGTAGTGACTGCCGCTGCTACCTGAATTTTGAAATTAGATTTGGCGTTTTTGGTGCTTTTCACAGCATAAATATCATGAATTTCTTTGCTGCACATTTTCTTCAGTTTTGACTATGGCGAAATGGAGAGGCATTTTATCCATCTGTATGCAAGACACATGCTAATTTTGATATGGGCAAACTGCTATGTAGCCTCCAATTTTATGCGAGTCAAATTGAAAATTTTTCTAGCATTTGTTCTTGAATTGCTGATACAATTTCTCGGCAATTTGCAACTGAACAATTCGTTTTCAGGGTAAATGCAAGTGAATTTCTGCAAGAATGCCATCGATCTGAGTCATCGGATCAGTATTCTCGAATGGGCGAGCATGCATTTCTCCGATATATGCATGCATTGCATGCATTTTCTGGGGCTCTGGTTCATTTGGGGATCGCTATTTCTTGCAGGTTCTTCATCGACTTCTCATCAGCGTTTTCTCCTCTCTCAGTACTTCCCTTGACTACCCACCCTCCCTTAATGTGTATATTTATTGTAGACATTGTTTTTTGTCGCGTGGCACGCGTGACTAGCCCCTCGCTTTTTTGAGGTTTTTTCTCTATTACTTTTTTTGTTGGTGATCTGCAGGTCCAGGGGTGATGTGCAACTTCAGTATTGGGTTTAAGCACGGTATTGGGGGACACTTTTCCTGTCGGCAACATTTGGTACTGATGGGGTGCTTTTTAAATTATTTTCTTTGTATTTTATAAAAATATTTTTCAAATATTTTTTTGATATTTTTCCCTGAAGCGCGTTTATATTTCGTCTAAGAAAACAAAGCTCGACATCCTAGTTAAAAGAAATGACAATGGGTCTATAGAAAGGTACGGTAAAGGGATACATTCTTGTCTATTGTGAAGCTGACTAGTGTAAGAACACTATTGGCACTTGCCATTCAGAAGAACATGGATATAGAACACATGGATGTCAGAACTGCTTTCCTGAATGGCGATTTGGAAGAGGAAATATACATGAAACCACCAGAAGGATATGTAAAAGGTGCTAATTGGGTCTAAGTTAGATATTGGGGTACAAAAGCACCCGCCCGGACGCGTTGCTTTTCGTGCTTGGTCCGCTGTGCTTAGAGATGCTTGAAGAGCGGGAACGCGATGATCCGTTTTTAGCAAATTGCTTCCGGATCGATGACATGGCTATCCGCAAAATCAAATTCGGTACAAAATCAATTTGGCGGGGTTGTTGTGAGATGGCGTGGAGAGTTAATAGGATTTGGCTATGGCGGGAAGCATCATCCAGTGTTGTACCCCTGAACAGAATTTTCTTTGTACAGCACGGTTTCTCTGTACAACACAATTCTCTATACAACACGATTCTAAATGGATCAATCAGCATCAGATTTAGATGAAGAAAAGCAACTTCAAATTTTTCGGGAAATTCAAGCCGAGAGAAGAAGACAATCTAGACAGCGGAAAAGAGATAGGGAGAGGGAGAAAGAAAATATCCAGCCTCAAGTTGACAGCGGCTTGAGTGCGAGAAGGCTTCAAGAATTGTTCAAGAGTTTGAACGATTATTTCAATAATATCACAAAGCCTTTGAAAGAAGGGGATAAGGCATCGGTGTGTGCATTTGTGAAGAGAGTGAAGAAGAAATTGCCCTTTGGAGGTGGATTTTGTTGATCATGATTAAAGCAAGATCATGAAGAATGTCATTAGAAATGTTCAAGAGACACTCAATCAGCAAAAAGAAACTAAGGAAGGCGGATATAATGCAAGCAAGAAAGTCCACATTGCGAATGGTATCTTCAACGACAAACAAAACCAACCGGTCTGCGGTTGCGCCTCCTTCATGTATCAAGAAAAAGCATTTATTGCAGCAACCAGAAGAAGAGTAATGGCGAGAACAAGAATGTGGTCCGTGGTCAATGTTTTCAAGGAAAGCAGAGATCGGATGCAATAGCGATGAGGTTAAAATTACATTTACAAGTTAAGACGAGAAAACACAAGAGTCTCACCATAGGAAGCATGTGAGAAAGTTTGTTACAAAAGATGGTGAAAAGAATTGATCATCAATACAAGCGCTTGAAATTTCTCGGGTAATTATTATGCTTTATATGTTTTACCGCTTGTTACGCTTTACTAGATTCTTTGCTTTTAATTTTTTTGGAACTCAGTATTTTTTGCTTTGTTTATAGTTGCAATTTTACATAGCCTTCAAAAAGGAATTCAATGAAATGAAGATTTCCGCAGTAGCACATTTGAATTGTTGAAGCCATCTTTTGTGAGGCGTTTAAAGAAAAGAGACACACATTGCGGCCAATATCACATGCACTTTGAGTATGTGATGCAAGCACTCAACAAAGTCGGAAACGAGATCAAATGGGGTGCACAAAGAATGCAATTGTAATTGTCTTTGTTTGTGGTGATGGTAACTACGTAGTGCCAAGAACCATGTTTATAAATCCACTAGTGATTTTTGGAGGCAAATGGTGCGCTCTAAAGAAGAAGATGAAGAATGGCACAAACATCAATGTCTGGGTTGGCATGCAAGGATTGTGGGCTGAAAAGGTACTCTTAAGTTTGTCTCTTCAATGTTATGATGTTTAAAGATATTCTTTGCAAATTAACTTTAATTGTGGTATTATAAGCGGGTTTGCTTTTTGTCCTAAGGAGAAGATGGAAGCCCGATTACAGCGTGGAGTGGAAACTTGAGTTTGAAAAGGTATTGTTTGGCTTAATTAAATTGTGCTCGTGTAACATGCTTTTTAAACAAGCGCAAAAACCGAGAAAAATGTTCATGGTGCGAAATCGACAAGAAGTTGGATACATGAAGGAGACTACCAAGAAAAAAATGGGGAGAGGAAACCGGCAAAAGTAACAAGACTTGCATATAAGAAGAGAGTGCGCCCAGTTCATGAAGCATGCCTCAAGACAATGATACAATTTATCCCACACAATTATGTGGCAGCTGCTCGGCCGAAGCAAAGCGATTCGGGGCGTGTTTGGATACCTTTCACGAAGATGCAATTGTCTACGTAATTGACTTTTGCTGAAAATTACGGTTTTAAAATTTAGAGGAGGCACAATCTTGCCAGCGGCACACGGACCAGGCCTCAATTACGGTTCATATCACATATAGACATGCAACTCAAGGCTGAGATAGAGGAGATGGAAGCTAAAGAGGAGAAAAGAGAAGCGAAAGGGGATAAGCTGAAAAGAAAAGAAGTAAGTCGGGGAGACCATCGGCACTAATAAGAGGAGAATTATAAAGGTGCACTTTTATATTTAGGATGGCGGGGAGCATAGCGAGTTTGTACAACATTGCTTGAAAGTACATACGGTGACTTGAAGCCTGAGAACATTGAGTACAAGAAACATATTTTTTGGAGTGATGGTTGCACATTCGGTTTAAAGGAGCAAGGCCTTTACGGTATTTAGGAAGGAACTATGTGTGTAGTGAAGGAATTGAGTATGAGTGGAATTTCTTTGCCAGTTCTCATGGCAAAGGAAAACATGATGGACAAGGTGCAATATTGAAAAGGATTTTGGCAAGAGAGCAATTGAAGTATGAGGCCTGGAAATTGGAGCGTGCCAAAGACATTGTGGATTTCATGAACTGGTACATGATGAACAATCCACCAGACCCTCATATAAGAAGGTAAATTCTTGTTTTTTCTTAGATTTTTCTTAGATTCGAACTTGCATGAATCTGTTTTATATTGCAGGTTCTTTTGGCATATTGATCCCCAAAGTGTAGACAAATCTGAAAGGAAGGAGTGGAGAACACTATGTGGGAGCTCTAAACTTCATTGCATCAGACCATGTGACAAAACATTAGGGATTTTTTGAGATCATAAAAGGGCATTCTAAGAACTGCTGACTAAGCTATATGAACTACCAATCAGAAAACAGAACTGGTAATCCAGTCAGCAAAACAGTTATAACTAATTCACTGGATCACATTTTCTAGCATAAGTGTTGATAGAAAAGTCCAAATGAGCTCTTGTTTGGTGCAATAGATAGATCTCATTGAGATCTTTTCAACCTTGGGTGGTTTGCATATCTTTTAGCCCCATAGGATAGTAAAAAATGGTAAAAACCATATTTTTTGGAGTTTTGACAATCATAAGTGGTTAAAATATGTGCAAAGCACCTAAGGTTGGAAAGGTCTCAACGAGATCTATCTATTGCACAAAGCGAAACTCATTTGACTTTTCTATCAATAATTATGCTAGAAAATATGATCCGGTGAGTTGAATTATAACAATTTATTGGCCCGGACCGATCGACTCGATTTCGATTGGTAGTTCATTTATCTTCATTTGGCTTAGTTGGCATGTTTTGAAGGCCCTTTTTTAATCTCAAAAAAACCCTAATGAGAACCCTGCAAAAGTTGCTTACAGGTGCCTCATTTGCACTATCTGTTTTAGTCTCTTCAATTGGCACATGGAAAGCAGTTGTAAGTTTACAAATGAAGACAACTCAAGAATGCGCACAAGTGTAGGTAAATGCCTGAAACCTTGAATTTACATCGATATCCGCTCTGTTACAAAAGTGTACAGCTATGTACTCATATCCAGTCTTCACAAAGAAACAGCTGTTATATCTTAAGTTACATGAAGTTCTTAATTTACATCTCAAAGTTAGGTATCAAAGATTTGTTCTACCATCACTTGCAGAGTCAGTATCTTCAATGTGGGTCTGATCTTGTGGTGTTTCTGCTCTTGCAGGTTCCTCCTGTTTATTTACAACAATATGCAGCAGGTGTTCTAACTTCATCTTCAACTTTTTTGCTTATTTCATCTATTAGGCCTTTTGACCTTTGTTCTAACTTCATCTTCAACTTTTTTCTCCTCAACTGGCTGCTCCTGATTATTATTCTTATCATTACAGATTTCAGTGGGAGTTAACTCAAGTTTATCTTCAGGCAATGCAACATCAAGGCCCTGTCATACAAAAAGTTGAAATCAGATTACTTTAGCAACTATTTGAAACCAAGTAATTGACCAATTGCATGCTTCCCTCAATTGCTACTCTCCATCTTGCAAGTTCTTTCAAGTGGTCAACAGCAAGTTTGAGTATGTTGATGTCTACTTCCTTGACCACATCAACATGAAGCTGCTGGTGCAACCACTTTTGAGGATTCTTTGAATGAAGCCAAGTGTGCAAACATGTTTTTGTGTAGTTGAATATCTTATCATTTTCCTCATTGTCAAAGCTCTCAACTATTAAGCATGTGTCTGGTGGGGACAAGAAAGTCTTGTACAAAGAGTCATCCACAAGCACAACATCCTCTACATCATTAAAAGCTGTGTAAACTTTGACAATTGGCTTCTTCCATACTGGTTTGGTTGCATTGCCTGGAAACATAAAAGGCATTTCCTCACATTCATTCTGACCCCATATGAATTTGAATTTAGCAATGTAGTGTGCTGGCAGAATACTGTTAAGGATTTGTATGATGTTGTGCTTCATCATGCTAGACCAAATCCCAACTTCAAATCTTTCAAAACAGAAATCCAAGAACTCTTGTAGAAGAGGTCTGCAAATAACCACTTTCCCTGCTGTGTAATACTTCTTGAGCCCTGGTGGAATCTTTACTCTTGCTCTTTTTTAGAAGGTGTTGACCAAAATTCCATTAATGTCTAAGATGACAAGTTTTTTCTTTTCTAAATCCTCTGCAACATTCATAAAGAAAGAAACTCAAACATCAACATGACTTAAACATGAATTAAAAGAAGTCATTAATTAAAGAAAACAGAATTACAATATTCAAACAATGTTCTTAAACAACATAAAACAATTAAAACAACATTTCACATACACTACAATATGTTATGTTCGGAAACTAACTCAATGACTTGATATACTGAGAAACAGAACCTGAACTACCATTTAACATTTTCACAATCATATCAACTTGATCACCTATTTGCTTTGGTGCTTGAGGTGGTGACTTCTTTGAGGGTCTCCCCATCTTCTTTTTACTTTTGTTGTTGCTACCTCCATTTCAACTCTTTGCTTCACCCTTACCCTTACCTTTCTCAACAGCCACAACATCAGCGGCATCTTGACCTTCAACATCACGACATCTTCATTTGCTTGTTCTTCATCACTGCTTACTTGAACATCTACATTTGCAACAGTAGAACTTTCTCCTGCGGTTGCACTCCTCAACCTGGTCTTTATGCCAATTGCGGGAGCGTTTTGTGCGGGTTGTTCATAATATTCTTACGAGCTGCTCTCAACAACACGTGAGCGTTTTATCCTTCTTTTTCTTTGGCCCTTACTAATCCCGAATTCTGAGAACTTTGCTACTTAGAACACAAATCAATTTAAATGAGATTAAATTAATTAAAACACAAATAAGTATCAAAGTCTTATCTTCTACAAAGCTTCTGACTTTGCTTCTTGGACTTAGTGACACTTGGTGATGATAGAACCAACATTTTTTTGGTGACTTAGAAGCAGGTGAAACCCACAGGTGCTTTATTAAATAATAAAGCGGTGAAATACAGTGTGACAAAATTGGAAAACTTATCGGTGAAGCAAATGCACTACTAGTGCCTACATCAAATACCTTTGCTTTTGCCTCAATCTGCAAGTCTTCTTCACCTGCAACCTCTAGACCAAGTTTCGCAAATACTTCCCTGGGAACTTCCTTCAAACACCTGAAGCATGTCTTCTTTTCATACAAAAGCATGCAGCATGCCAAGTGATAGACATGTTCACATGGTAATGCCATACTCAATTTATATTTTGGATTGAAGACCAATCCACATGCAGCACATGCATCTTCCATGAAACCAGGCAACCTGCTTTTCATAGTTATGATAGACATTTTTGATATATCTGAGTCCATCAAATGTCTACCAGCTTCTAAGCAATTTTTGCTTTCTGTCTGAATTCGGTGAAGTTTTTAATCTTTCCTTCTTTTCCTTCTCTGTAATGCTTCAACACTAACCTTTGGAAGGCAAGCCTCCAGTTTAGAGCAAAAATATACTTCACCACTTATTTTTTGCTTTAACTCTTCCATCGCTTCAAGTCTCCATCATTCTTATGCGCTTTGGCATTCAAAGCAGACAACTCATTCTCCATTCTTGCTATCTCATTCCTTCCATGCTCAATCATCCTCTCTTCCCTTGCTAAAGAGTTCTTATCTACCTCAATGGTACTAATTATTTTTACCAGATTAGTTATACATTTGTCTAAATCTGTTTCCAACTTACTAACCTCCTCTTCAATCAAAGAAATGTTGAAACTTAAATTGGAAGCGAGAAAACTTCGAAAGCCCGACACTGCTTTCCCCTTAAATTCAAGTTGAGGTGTTGATCTGCCTGAAGCTAGAGGTGTACTTTGGCATGAAGGAACTGTAGGTTTGGTCCTTTTAACATCTTCTTTTCTAACATCAATGTCATCCTTTTTCTCCTGGACCAAACATTGACCTGTTTCTTGTAAGCATCCCAATCAACCCGATGAGCCTCAGGGTTATGCTCTGCCCGACTACAGTTTTCCCATGCAAATAATAATGCTACTAGCTTCCTCAATTCATTATTCGGGACACCTCCATCTTCATACAAGAAATCGATCAAGCCGTCCAATTTCTGCTTCAAATGAGGGCGAACAAAGTAGATTTTAATTTTGCCTTTTTCGAATGGCTCAGACCAAACACTGTTCCAGTCATCTGCAATGACATTTTTCGTCAGCCATTTCAGCTTTTTGCTGTGGGATGATTCCTTCACCAGCCATGAGAAAAGAAGATACTTTAAAAAAAAGCAGCAACAAACAAAGAAGTCGGAGCAAGCGCCTTGAAGAGGATGCTTCAATTTGCAAAATGCAGGAATCGAAGTGCAATCGGGGAGCAATCTGGCCTGTACAATTCAATTAGTAACAATGGGCGCAAATAATTACAGCTCTGACAATTAAAATCATTGTTCGCGAAAAGGCGCGCGGAAATCGAAGAGGTGCGTCGGGCGTTGCTTAACGTGCTTTCTCCGCTTCCGCTTGTCGCATTTTTTTGTACCCCAATATCTAACTTAGACCCTAATATGGTCTGCAAATTCAAAAAGACAATTTATGGCTTGAGACAAGCGTCAAGACAATGGTATTTATGCATGAATAATTTTGTGACATTTATTGGATTCTTGAAACTTAAAACTGAAGGAATTTATATATGTAGAAGGAAGGAGACAAATGCTCGATTATGGCATTGTATCTAGATGATTGCATCATTGTTTGCAATTACAAATGCTAGATCAACAAGTGCAAAATGTTGTTGAAAAATCACTTCCAGATGATTGATATATGAGAACTAAAAAAGCTATTGGGAATGGAAGTCAGAAGAAATCAGTTAAATGGGGAGTTGTATTTAACACAAGAGTAGTATATCAAGAAAATATTGAATAAATTCGAGATGCTAAAATGCAGCTTATAGAGAAGTGATATATCAAGAAATCATTGAATAAATTTGGTTGCTAGAATGCAATCCTAACCTCTATTGCACCAGGTACAAGAATCAGCAGTAAAATGTGCCCAAGATCTATGCTGGAAATTAAAGAAATGAAAGCAAAACCCTATCACAAATTTAGCAGTATGCTTTATGCCGCAAATTGCGAAAGGCCAGATATCAATTATACGATCAACTTGCTGAGAAGATATAATAATAGTCCGTATACTTGACATTGGATAGCTACCAAAGAAGTATTGGGATATTAAATGAGAATGAGAATGATTTTTTATCGTCCATTGAGGCCAATAGAGGATGATTAGTTATGGTATTCATTTTTCACAGGTGACAAATGTCATGGTATCCCACGAGCGTGTCGCAGGAAGAATTGCTCATAAAAGTATTGACAGAGTCCAAATCACAATTGGTTAAAATAACAGTAAGGAATTTTGAATTGTACAGGCCGAGGAGGGCAATGCAAGGGCAGTCCACATAGTTTTAGCCATACAGTTCCTCTCGAAATTGAACCATACATACATATACTTTTATGTAGGGTTTTTCTTAGGTGAATATGGTACACTATTTGGCCAAAATGGGGGTTTTCAGAACATTTCTAAGGCATATATAAAGAGGTTTTTTGCGACCCCTTGCACGCACATGAGGTACCCCCTATATAATAGGTGCACCCCTGGAGGGCGATGTTAGGAATGTGAGACCATTGGCAACATGTACACGTGCCATCTTGGCAATTGAAAAGGTGGTTGGCTGAGAGTTGAAGACAATAACCTTGACCGACATTGGCCCTCTACAAAAAGCGACAAAGTTTAAAAGACAGGAAACAGATCTGCAGGAGTATTTTTATAGATTTCAAAGGTCTAGAACCTTTGATTACAATGCAGATAGTGTGTGAAAAAGGAAGACGAAACAGAGCAAGTCAGCGATCTATTCTTGACGAATTAATATCTTCTGAAAATGATGCATCGATTGCTAATCTGGAGCCAAATATAGTAGACACAATGTAATCGCTTTGGGTGCTTGGGCTATCTTAGTCATTCTCCAAGTGCCTAGTGTGTCTTTAAAGTGCACCAGGAGATGTCGAGGGCAATCTGGTTGGGCTGCTCCTACTCGAGTAGCAGATGTAATGCCCTCTGTTTGTATTTGCAAGACCTCTGTTTAACATTGTGCCCATATCTAAGCATTATTCCCTCTCTGCAACTCCGACAATATGCAGATTCAAAGCTTGTGTAGATTTAAAGCTCGTGAAAAATGAGGAGGAGTTTTTATGTGAGGAGTTTTTATGTGAGGAGTTTTTATGAGGAGGAGGTTTTATGTGAGGAGGAGTTTTTATGTGATAATTCTAAGATAAAGGGATGTGAATAGGGTTAGATGGTGGAGATACTGTAGTAAGATCTTTAAAAGATGTTACTATCGTGTAAGAAGCAAAAGGATGGTAAGATAAAAGAGCAGATGTTTATGGAATTGTGGCTTATGCAATGCAAAACCCTACAGCCAACACCAAGCAGTTGTATAACTACTAAGTGAAAAGAACTAATTGGTAATCTTCATTCTATGGATTCCTTTGTCCCTACCAAAGCCTGAGCTACGTAAACAAAAAAAAGTTCAAAAAAAAAGCATTAGATTCACAAGTTGTCATCATATAACTTGTTACTCCTAGTTTCTACTAATGCTTTATCACTACCTCATATGGGACTAATGTATATACTTGTTGATGTAAGCAGTAATTACTATGATGTTGATGCTCAAGTTGTAGTGCATAGGGGTTTCGCTAATAAACGAAGAAACAATTTGAATCAGATTTTGGAAGAGGTAATTTTAGTGGTCTCATAATTTCTAGATAAAGACTAGAAAAAGATTCGTTGGAAATTTTGAAGCCACGAAAATTATTAAGTGACAATTATGTTAAAGGTTGAAGAGGGGTATTTCAATTTGTTCTGACCCAAATTTGTAGTTTTATAGTTTTATGAATAGTCTTGGTGCGGTAACCTTGTAGCCTGAAAAAATGAAACTGAAAATTGGACGAGCAAAGTTCATATATGCATTCAAGTCCAATATAGACTTTTTTGGAAAAGGATTGTACACTTTCAAGGACCAAAAAAAAAAAAAAAAAAAAATATTAGGGAATGATACGGAAAGAAGCTTTTGGGTGGGAGGCGGTAGTCAATGCCCAACTTCCCGCCGAAAAACTTCTCTTTTCAGAAGATTCCTACACTTAAATCATCGTGTAAGGTAAAATTCAGTTTGCCTTTAACCTTTTTCTCTCTCTCTCTCTTTTGCTAGTCAATCCTTGCAAGGGCGATATGATTCTGGTTTGTGTAGGGGTCGGTTCATTCTAAAGATGTAGATTGCCTTATATTTAAGACGGGTTTTTCTTTTAAGGGTTAGTTTCTTGCTTACGTACTCTGGCCCGATCTTTGACATGAAGGAAAAAATTGACAAAATAGAACACTGACTATGGCATTTTGAGGCAAAGAAGAAGAATCTGAGATGCCTCTTCCATCTTGAAGGTATTCAAAAAGAAGGCGGAGACCAAGAATCGGTCTGAGAGTTTCCACGGATCGGAGACAAATCAAAGGCTGCTTTTGCTCCAAAAGCGGGTCCTTGTTTAAAATGGTCAATTTTTTTATAAAATGGTAAATTTTTGTATTTAGAAATGTAGGAGCATCATTCCTGGGTAGAGCTACCCTAAATCCCCCCCCTCCTTTTTTATTATTATGACAAATGGTTGTCTAAGCCTTTGAATTAATTTTGTAAAGGAGAGGGTTGCGACTAACAAAATGAAGATCATACCTAGAATGTAAATAGAGCCCAAAGCGGATATTAGCGAGGTTGATCTTAAATGCCATAGTCGATGCATAGGCCCTAGCTAAAAATGTTGCAGCACGACCACATTGGTGGCGCTATGGCTGCATCACCTAGCATCCTAAAACTAAGGTTACCTAAAAATAATAAATAGCATAACCACCAGGAATTTCTAGTGGCTTACATATTGGCGGTATTGTATATAAACCTTATATGGGTTTTTATGGGATGTAATGGCCTCGGAGACACTCCATTATGCCAGTCGAGAGGCTATTATAGTCTGTAAAAGCCCATAGGCTTTTATAAAATGTAAAGGGCCCTTTCATTGAAATTACTCCTCATTTTTTTTGCAGGCTTGATGAAACCCCCACAAAATTTTACTACAATTCTAGAGTATCCACATAGCGTGCCACATAAGCAAAACTAGATTTTAACCCTTAAATCTTGAAATTTCTTAATCCATGGTGTAGAAAATTAAAAAATCCTTTAAAAAAAAAAGTGACTCTTGTGACTTCGACATCTCTTCTTCTCTCCCTCTTCCTGTTTCTAGCTTCTTTCTTGCTCTGTTATTTTGTAGAAGCACAATTTCATTAAAATGGAAAATTTCTTGATTCCAGTTAGGGACAAAATTGTTTTCTAGTCTGTTTTATGACCAATTTTTAAGCTATTATGCCGCCATTATGGTTCATACATGGGAAACGCCATTATTTGGCGCCATTAAAAATATAACAGTGCAAAAATTACAGTTAAGAACATATCCATCGACACTTAGAGAAACATGGCGGTGCCGAGAAATTACGATTAAGAACATATCCATCGACTTTTTAGAGAAACATGCCGGTCGCAGAAATTGCGTTAAGAAGATATCCATCGACACTTAGAGAAACATGACAGTGCAGAAATTACGTTAAGAACATATCCATCGACGACGCAGAAACATGGCGATTGTAGAAATTACAGTTAAGAACATATCCATCGACACTTAGAGACATGAGCAATGTATGATTTTTTCGATAAATTTATATATAAGAAATATTATTTTTACATTTGAGGTATACAATTTACAAGTCTTTCTTCGTTGTATCAGGCTCCTCAGTGCTACCAATAGGATTAGATGGCCCGGCATCGTTGATGGGATCAAAATAAAAACACGGGCAAAGCGATTGACTACGAGATTGTGGAGGTCGAACTTAGCTTCTTTAATAACATCGTAGTCGACATCAAGAATCTCATGTGATTTCACTGCTTGGCTTGTTTCTGCATGTTCCTCAACTCCAGGAAGAGCATCGTGCTCTTTGGGACCGCGGGGCTTGCGGCCGGGGATAGGATTGAGCAGCGATCTAACCTAAAATCCCCTTCCGAGCAGCGATGTTTGACGGATCATATTGAACACGATGCGAGAACCTTTTGTGAATCAATGCGGCTCGCCAAAAGCATCACAAAATGTCGAACACTCCTATACGGCTATAATTTTGCTCTACACAAGGTACCTGTTAATGTCTTAAATCATGACTGTCACTTCTATCAACCTCATTGATAGCTATAACTCCCAAAAAAACCTGAAAGAAATAATCATTAATCATATGCAATGTCAACATATTAGATGCATCATTCTATTTGCCATACCTGTACTTTTCTTCTTCTTCATTATCAGAATCTGATAAAAATGTGAATTGCAAAATACGACTGCATCATGTGCATTCCTCAGTGGTATTGAATTTCTCTTCAACATCGCATATGTAAGTGCTCTTTTTATCACAGCTCAGCACCATCATGTTCACCTTCATTTGCTCATTACAGAAATTTAAAGAACAAAAAAATGCAAATTCACAATAGAATCAAACTAAAGTATTTACCTTTGTCATGATATGATGCAAAGAAGTTCCAACTTATTGGTATTCCTTTGCATTGAGAGAACCTACCTAGGAAGTAGAACATCCTTGCTCCCTTAAATTGATGAGAGCAACCATTAGACCACATGACAATATTGTTGGAATTCACACCCTTGTCAGTAGGGAAAACAACATGTTTGTGCAAGCAATGTTGAACAAATAGGACATCATGTTCTCTGTCATCACTTATATAGAAATGTATTTCCTTGATGATCTTTCTTTTTTCCTCTATAGGATTGGAAGCATGCCTATATGTGATGTGCACTAAAATGGTGCATTGATCATTCCTCCAATGCAAGTTGTTGAATTTTGAAGGTATAGTTTTCTGCAAAGTCAATGACTGAAACTATAGTGTCCTTTGGAAATGTTATCAAGCACTCCCTGAACTGTTTTGCTTGCCACCTAGCTTCATAATTATGAGGAATGAAAGTACTAAAGAAAGTGTCAGCAAATTTGAACACCTCTGCTCTGCTGTTGTCTTGTACACAAGCTTGTTGACAGGTTTGAGAGCTTGCTATAAATGAAAAAAACATATATTAGTCCCAGCTGTTTGGAATACTCGATTCAAAAACAGTATAGTACCTGTTTCTTAGCTTTTGGATTTTCCTTGACTGACTTCTCATGATGGTTTTACTTATTGTTACACTTTCGTCAACAACACTTTTCTTCTTAATATTTTTTTCCTTTTAGGCGACCTTCTTAACGGGTTCTTCAACTATATTACGCCCCATTTTAATAATTGCTATAAGAATGGCAATTTGTCAATACCAAACTTTATAGCTGATTATAAGTGTACATAATGTCACCTTATCCTCATAAACCTGTCATGTAGAAATGGGTTTGAATTGTACATGTCAATAACAAGTGCATTACCTTAACAAATGTCTTCCCTCCTTGATGGTTCAATTTGGAATCTCTTTCTTTTGGACAAGTTGGTACCTTGTTTGCTCCACATGTTTTGCATTTCGTGACGAGACGGTTATGTTGATGCCCTCTCTACGATTCATCCTTAGAACATACCAAAGCTCTCCAAAGCTCAGAGGTCGAAGAGTATGTAATTTGAGATGCATTGCATGTTGGCTCTAGACCACATACATCACAATTGCATGTGCAATTAGGACCATGAATGTTCTGATCTAGTCTTACTTTTTTTATGGCCTGTCTCACAAAGTCAACTATCAGATGATAAATACAGCATCAAGTTTCTCTATCTTTTACCTTCCTAACATATGGGGGTTTTAAAGCATGGAATGCTGAAAATGATATTTGAAAGTCTGGATATTGTCTTACACAGTGTTGATAAAAAACCACTTGTAGGAACAATCGGTAGCGAATCAGCGTTTTGAAAATTTTCAACATTGTTAACAATTTGCTTAAGAATTACCTGGATCTCTTCAAGAAAGTGAAGTGCATGCAAGATCTTCTTTCACGATGAGGCGTAATCTTAATGACATGCTTCTTACGAGGATACCCTTGTGTTATACCTCCAAAAGTCCACCACTAGCTTTCTCTCATCCGGTGTTGTATCAGGTATGGGATGCGGTAACTTTCAAGTCTTAGCGTACCATCTTGTGGCGACCATACGGATATTAAGTATCATGCGAACATTATACTCCTATGTACAAAAGATGGTCGTCCTGCCGATGCAAAAGGGTAGTTGCACAAGGCGGGGTTTGAACTCGCAACCTTCCAATTGCGAGTCACACACCCCTGCCAAATCGCTACCAATATTTGTTGAAGACATTCCTTCACGTCTTCCTCATATGTGGGACTATCTCGGAAAGGTGCTAGAATGTTCTAGAACCTAAATGCATCGCGACACTTGGCGCGATCTCATCCATTGGATTGGGCGCGATCTTGATTGTTGGTCTAGATATATAAGGAGGCACCTCCTTCTTGTCAAAACCATTCGGTTCAACGCCGGGTCTTGAGCCTTCTAGGCATCTGTCACCGTGTTCCTGCTTGCCTTGGGCTATTGTATTCTTGATTCTGTTCATATATCAGATTCTTGGCGATCTTGGCGTATTTCTTTCATTATTTCTTGCGTATTTTTCTCATTATTTTTCCTTGTTTTGGTAGGTTCATGGCGGTTTGAGCGGAATCCCTTACCGGTTCTTATGCGCTCTCGATCCTAAGCATTTTTTGTTCATATTTGGTGATCTTATATCTATGGAGGAGGTTAGACTTTATTACAACGAGGTCAGCGGCTTGTTCAAGTATGCGGCCGATTTGCGGTTGGACAATAAAGAGCTTAAGGAGTATTGCTTCACATGAATCTGCTTCTAGCTTCGGGATTGAGGCTATCGAGCCTAAGATCAGCTTTGCCGAGGAGAAGTTTGGCGGCACTTTCGGTCCAAGCCAGCGTTTTTTGAATCGAATCAGGCTTGTGATTGAGCTCCATCCTCATAGATATCCCACGACTCAAGAACAAGTGGGGCTGATTGGTTCTCTTCTCCGCGGGGGCCAGCTCTAAGTTGATTTGCTCCTTTATTGGAGAAAGGAGCTCGATTACGTGATTTGCTGCTTTCACTGCGAGAACTTCGAAGCATGCTTTGGAGACACCCGATCGTCGGCCTTCGCAACAGTCACAAAACTTTGCAACTTAAGGCAAGGCTCGTCCGGCCGGTATATGCATCAGAATTTCGTCAAATTGCGGTAGATACTTTGCACAGGATGATATTACGCCGAGATTGTTTTAGAAGGGGTTACGAGCATGTCAAAGATATGTTGTTGTCTATGGAGGATCCCGAGTTTGGAAGAAGCCATCGAATTTGCAGTTCGATGTGATAATGACTCTTTGAGCGTAGGCAAGAGAGGCGTGAGTCGTCTTTCAATTACACAAGCGCTATAGCTTCGCCTTCCCGACCTTATCACGTAGAATCTAGCGGTCGGACTCGAGCCTATGCAGATTGATCCGGGCAGTTCGGGGACCCTTATGCGCGAAGCGGCGTCCGGAGAGAGGCTAATCTTTGCCTCTAATGTGGAGGAGCTGGCCATATCGTTTCGTGGGTGCCACGTGAGGCGCCTAAATCGGGTCGGAAAACTTTGGGGGCGGTCCGAGTAATAGGAGTCTCTCGTCACTGCCGCCATTTCTCGAGACTCCTCCCACATTTTCGACATGTTTATTCCATCGGATAAGGTCGACAAGGCATTCTTTATCCCTATATCATTGAAAGCGGAAGTTAGAGAATTGCACGTTTGGCGCAACTTGATTGTGGTGCAAATGCTTGCTTTATGGATAGTCGGTGGCAGTAGTAAGCGCGCCATCAGAGAAGCAAGGTTGAGCATCTGCTTACGCCGAAGTGATTGATGGGCGTGAATCTCCTCGCAGTGCGATCCGCGAATGTGCTGCGCCTCTTCGGGGAGTTGTGTTCGAGGGAGTTTCTTGTAGTATTTCCTTCAATCTCATTGCTAGCCCTCATGCGCCAATAGTCTTGGGTACGCTTCGCTCGAGCTACATAACCCTTGATTGATTGGCGTACTAGATCATTTCGATTTCTTTGGTTCTAGCTCTAGTTCGGTTCATGCCGGATCAGTCTTTACACCAACATCAACCGATCCGTGCGGTATCATTGGCTGCCCGACTCCGTCCTTCTTTGTTCCATGTTACGATCCGCCTCTTGCCTCTGCTCCAGTTCATGCCCCGATTCGATCATATTCGATGATGTCCCGGCTCTAGCTCGATTACAGTTCTGTTCTGCTCCAGTTCTTGCCCGATCTCTGTTCTGCTCCGGTTCTTGCTCTAGTCCATGTTCTGCTCGGTTATGGATCCGGTTCTGCTCAGTTCATGTTCTGCTAATGTTCACATTTCTGCTCATGTTCTGCTCCTGCTTTTGTAGAGGCTTTCTCATGCTCTGGTTTCATTATCTCGAAGATTTCTCTTCGCGAGTTCGATAAATCTAGAAGGCAAGATCCCATTTCAGTATTTGCCATCGGTTCACCGTCGACTAGCTCGGTACCAGTGGCTTTGCTCAATGCTTCACGATAAATAAAGGCGATTTTTTCGATGTTTTGATAAAGTCAAGGCGATTACACTCCGAGCAGCATCGTCCATATGATTGCGATATATGGTTAGATATATGGTCTCTCTCCGGCGAGTTGAAGGTTTTTTGGGATTATATTGAAGAGAATCTAGCCAGCGGCTTCATTCGACATTCTCGGTCCCCCTGTTGGGCGCCTATCTTCTTTGTCAAAAGAAGGATGGTTGGTTCGATCATGGGGATTGATTATCGTGGCCTCAATAAAATCCGCGGTGCGAATCGGTGCCGCTTCCTCGATCCCGAGTTGTTGGCGACTTCAAGGCGCATTATTTTACGAAGATTGATCCGGGGTGCCTACAATCTTATTCCGGATCGGGAGGGTCGTACTTTCGGTATGGCCATTTTGAGTATCTGATTATGCCGTTTGGGCTTACCAATGCCGTAAGATATTCCAAACATATGGCCAATGATGTTTTTGAGAGTTCTTAGACACTTTTTGTTATCATCTATCACGGATGATATTCTTGTTTATTCTAAGACTCGCGAGAACATGAAAGACATGTTGACGAGGTCCTTCAAAAGCTTCGTGAGCATGGATTATATGCCAAATTTGAGAAGTGCCGGTTCGAGCAGGATAATGTGGAGTTCCTTGGCTATCGCATCACACCAAATGGAGTCTCTATGGATCGAAAAGGTCGGACACTATTGCGGAGTGGAAAACACCTTCATCCGTTCGAGATGTTGATGTGTTTTCTTGAGTTTGCCAATTTCTATCGGCGTTTTTATCAGGGATTATTAGTTAGATTGCTCTTCCTTTGACGCCTCCTTTGTCAAGGGCGTGCCATTCGAATGGGTGTGGAAGCGGAATCGCTTTTGTTATCACGAAGCATGCTTTCACCACGCCCGCCGGTTCTTGCTCATGCAGATCCTTTACGCCCATATGTTGTTGAAGCGGATGCTTACGATTTTTGTACTTGGTGGGATCATGTCACGGGGGATGACCATGAATTGCATCAATCGCCTATCATTCACGAAAGTTTTCAGCTGCTGAAATCAACTATCCCATTTATGACAAGGAGTTGTTGGCGATAGTGGATTCTTTCGAGGAGTGGAGGCGTTTCTGGAGGATCTCCTTATAAGGTCCACAGTCTACACGGATCACCGAAATCTCGAATATTTTTCACTTTCGAGTGCTCAACCGTCGCCGGGCCGGTGGCATACTCAAGTATTATCGGATTGATTTGGTGATCAAGTACTATTCTGGATCCCTCCAAGGAAAGCCTGATGCCTTGTCTCGATGCTCCTACCTTGAGCCCAAACTAGGTGATCCCGCATATGATCGGCAATCACGAGGTTATTTTAGGGCCGATCGGTTCCGGCTTATGGCTCTCATTTTGTTCGAGAGGCCTCATGATACTGACTTTGTTGGAATCTCTTGAGCATCTCTGCCCTCCGATCCATTGGCTCAAGATGTATTCTCACACATTGGGCTGCATCATCTTCTCGGCCGAGATAGGATCAGACTATGATGGATTTTTGAGGTTCGAGATGGACTCTGCTTTCCGTGATGGGCTTCTATATGTGCGGATGGTGCTTCTAGGCTTCAGTTCTTCAGGCCTGCCATGATTCACCTCGGCGGACACTTTGGAATAGCCAAGACTCTTGAACTTATTAGTCGAGAGTATTGGTGGCAGTGGTCTTCGATCGCTCTGTCGAATCTTGTGACATCTGCTGTCGAGCCAAGGTTCCAAGGCATCTTCCTCATGGCTGCTTCAGCCTTTACCAGTTCGGTCGGTCCTTGGAAGAGTATTTCCGTGGATTTTATTGTCGAGCTTCCATCCTCCGGGGCCATGACACCATCCTTGTTGTTGTTGACCGTTTTTCCAAGATGGCACATTTCATTCCTTGCGGCACTTCTATCTCTGGTGAAGCCACAGCAGTTTCTCTTGAGAGGTGGTTCGACTCCACTCCATGGCTTACCGGATAACATTTCGGTGACGCGGCCCTCAATTTGTTGCCGGTTTTGGAAGCATCTATTGCAACTCTTGCATGTGGAGCGTTAAGCTCTCTTTCCGGAACATCATCCGAGACCAATGGATGGGTGGGCGCACTAATCAAACCCTTGAGCGGTATTTGCGATGTTTCATCAATTATCAGCGAGGATGGCGGGTTGATTGGCTACCAGCGGCAGAATTTGCTTATAATAATTCGTCCATGCCTCCACAGGCGGACTCGTTCTTTATTAATTTCGGCATGCATCCCGGCGGTCTTTGATTGCTCCCGGATATGACTTCAGTCAATCCCGATGCACCGAGGACAGGCTTCGAGAAGCTCCGCATGCTTGAGAATGATCTTGGCACCATCTTCTTCAGGCCCAAGCGCGTTATCGTCATCATGCGGATCAGCATCGTCGGGGCGCTCCTCATTTTGCGGTTGGTGATCTTGTTTGGCTCTTGCAGCCGGGATTTGCCGGCGGCTCGCCCTTGTAACAAGCTCGACTACTGGGCGCTTAGGTCCCTATCGGATCATTGCGAGTTGGTGATCTTGCTTCCGTCTGGAGCTTCGCCATCAATCCGGCTTCACCCGGTGTTTCATGTGTCTTTGTTAGAACCCTATATGGCGAATCCATTTCGGATGAGTACCTCCACCTCCACCACCGGTCGAGATTGATGATCATGAGGAGTTCGAGGTTCGAGATTACGGACTCCAAGTTTCTTAAATCGACGATTGTATTACCGTCGATTGGGAAGGTTACCTAAGCCAAGTGACAGAACACGGGAACTGCCGAGAATCGACTAATGCACGACAAAATTGCGGAGTTTCACCGGCGTTACCCGCATAAGCCAAGTCGAGTACTCCGCCCGGCCGGAGGACTCATTAAGCCATCGTAGGAGGGGATGGTGTGGCGACCATACGGATATTAAGTATCATACGAACATTATACTCCTATGTACAAAAGATGGTCGTCACACCGATGCAAAAGGGTAGTTGCACAAGACAGGGTTTGAACTCGCAACCTTCCAGTTGCAAATCACACACCCTTGCCAAGTACGCTACCAATATTTGTTGAAGACATTCCTTCACGTCTTTCTCATATGTGGGACTATCTCCAGAAGGTGCTAGAATGTTCTAGAACCTAAATGCATGCGCGACACTTGGCGCGATCTCATCCATTGGAGTGGCGCGATCTTGATCGTTGGTCTAGATATATAAGGAGGCACCTCCTTCTTGTCAAACCATTCCGGTTCAACGCCAGTCTTGAGCCTTCTAGGCATCTGTCTCGTGTTCCTGCTTGCCTTCGGGCTATTGTATTCTTGATTCCTGTTCATATATCAGATTCTTTGCCGATCTTGGCGTATTTCTTCCGTATTTCTTGCGTATTTTCTACGTATTTTCCTTGTTTTCGAGTAGGTTCATGACACGTACCAGAGGTACGGTACGTACGGAATAAAAAATGCATTGTTTTTGTGTCAAATTTTGGTAGTTTTCAACACAAATACGGTAAGTATTTTATAGGTATGGTACGTATTTTATAGGTATTTTATACGTACTGTAAGTATCTTGTAAGTATTTTACAGGTACGATACGTATTTTATAAGTACGGTAACAACACCTTTTAACGTACTGTTTTTTTTTTCGGTACGTTAAAAACTCAGAGGTATGTTACGAGGTACGATACGTAAAATACTTATATTACCGTACAGGTACGGTAAGTACGTAACAATACTGCTCTCATCATAAGATAGTTTGTCACATCTAACCTTATTCTTGAATATGGACCATGGTCCTTCACCATGTTCAGCACTTACTCTGCTTCTTACAGCAGCTGTAACAATCTTTCTGTTTAGACATAGAGTTCTAGATAAAGCTGATTTGTTAATGTCACTATTGACAATATAAACCATGGCAACATTTCTTGCCCTCCTATACCTGTTTTCTTCTCATTCTCGTGAGTTGCAAAAGATTTTTTTAGATTATCTACAATATTCTTCACTGCAGTTTCTTCCTTGCTGCTAGAAATAACAAGTTCAAGAAGCCACTTTGCAGCAGTTTGAAGTATCTCTTTTCTATCCCCAGAATTTGCACAATAAAGAATCTTTTTCACCTTCAGTGCTACTTTTTTGGATAACCTTCTCTTTTTCCATGTGCTGAGATATATCCTTAAAGCAATGCTTCTTCATCTGCTGCATGTTCTCTTTCCCTTTGAAGACACCTCTCTTTTTCTCCTTAACTCAACTCTATACCTTCTCAAAGGATCACCAAGTGCAATATCTTTTTAAATTCAATGTACAATGAAACTTTCAAGATTGAGTAAATGAAGTTGCAACACTTACATACCTTCAAAAGAAGGTTGTTCATGTTCTTCATGACATTGGGTGTCTGGTGCCACCCTTCATAATCTTCAAAGTCTTCGGAAAACAGTCTGAATATGGACAACTCAATTTATGAGAAAAGACTCAAAAGAAAGACAAAGAATCCAGTCAGAAATTACCTTGGAAAAAAGGTTGCAAAGCTTTATTACACTCATTGTCCTCAAATAATTGCAGATTTGATTTACTTTGTTCATAAGGTTCAGGAATAGGCAGTGAAAAGATTCTATATATGAAAGCAGTTCATCAGCACAAGCAACACCAAGGAATTAAGATAACAACAAATATCTATTATGAAAGTAAAGAATTACCAGAATGTATGGGATCTGATGTAGCCGCAGGGCTCTGTTGTTCTGCATCATTTTCTCAAACGTCTAGTAATAGAGTAATTTGTTATTGTAATGAATTATGAGTATGACATGAGATCTATGCACCCACTTGGTAATACCTGCTCCTTATGCTGCATTCTTAATAGTGATAATACATTCCTCAAATGGATCACTTGGATCCTTGAATGGAGCATTGTCCAACCTGTGTGGGGTACTGGCACACACCTTTAATAGATCACATTGAATCCTAAATGGAGCACCGTCCCACCTGTTTGGTGATATCACATACCTCCGATGGATACAATGCTCCTTGAATGGAGCACCTTGTAACTTGTTTGGATACATCTAAAGTATGCAATGGATTATTATAACCTTAGTAGATAGATGTACTAAAGTTTTTACTTGGATTACTTATATGAGTCTACTTCCTGTACACAATCAATTAAAAGCTGCAATATAATGAAATTAATTCTAAAACTAACATTATCTATCTGAAGAATACTAGGGAATTGAACCTTAGACCAATTGTAAAGCTAGTTACCATTTCATAGACCCTGCACACATGCCAAGCAACCAAAGAAATTAGTAGCAACACGGAGATGACGATCAAACCATAATCGTGGCTACCATTGCCCCAATACTGTTTGATCATCATCCCATTTGGAAAAAAACAAGTGGAGAAATCTCATAACATAGCAAAAGTAAATAGATGGAAAAAACTCATAACATACCAAAAATGCACTGACATACAAACTGATCTAAACACAAAGGCAAATACAAGTACTAACTTCTGCTTTCATAAACATTTGTGACCACAATGTTCACATCATGATCATAATTTTCGAAAATTACAAAACAGAATAATAAGATCGATAATTGCATAACCTCCTAGAGCCCTTTTAGCTTCTTCACTTTACAATTCATTTAAAGTTTCGGTTTTCTTCAAGGTGGTTGGTTCACTTTCTTGGCTATCTCTGCCATGAAATCCACGTCCAATAGGGTGTAAATTTGATAGTGGTACTCCAAAAGCACTGTCCGGACACTTGCTTTAAGTGCTTTAAGTGCTTATTCCTCGATCAAAATTTAGAGTAACGAATTTTGAGGTTGTTATTCCAGAAATAGCAATCCTCTTCCGAGGAGGAAGGGATCGATGACATGGATTGATTCCTTGGGCGTGAGATTGATTTCTTAGTTGATTCTACTGGATGGCGGGATTTCTTGGATGGCGGAAATTTGTATCAGTTCGTGCTATCATTCTTCAATTCCGGAATAAACTAGTTCATTTCAATTGCAATTCTGACAAATTAGAATTGCAATTCCTTGATCATATCAATTTCATGGAAAGTACTCACGAAAGCATTGATTACGCTAAGCGAAGAATTTGCCGAGCTAGAATCGGGGAGAAAAGCGAGAATCGAAAAGAGGATTAGAGAATTGGAGAAGGAGAACATTGCACCTTTAGTACGGAAGAAAAAGAACGTTCTCTCGAAGTCAAAGAAGACGAGGAACTTTCAAAAGAGTTAGAGGATTCTTTTTTCACATGTCTTGATGATGATTCAAAAGGAAGAGTAGCACAGTTTTTAAAAAGGATCAAACATTTACCACATGTTACTATAGCAGATCCCAAGGAATTTCATGTGATGAAAGATATGATTTCCAATGTGAGAGAAACCATGCGGGCACAAAATTTCAAAGAAATCTTGGCGTACTCCACGCAAGGAAGACCACCCTCTAAATGGCAGCTTCCACAGTTAAAGGGATTAATTAGAGAGCAATTTCAAGGCTTCTTTCAATTCCCAAAAAAACTGTAGCCCAGGCATTTAGAAGACGAATATGTGCAGAATTTGATGCTGGTCCATGGTCAATGCATGCAAGGAAGAAGAAATTTGATGCACTTTCCCCTGAAGAGATAAGTGTTGTGAGAAGGTTTTGGCATGAGAATACCCGAGTTTCCATCTATTATTCCTCCATAGATGTTGTAATCCATAAACATTAGAAAGTGTGGTGCCACATGCACCGCACTACCATCTTTAAACAAGGTGCTGCGCACGGGGTTGCCCTCTGATGGCTCGAGGTTGTGGTTTCATGGGTTCTATTTCGTTCTTTTGTGCATTGCCATTAGTCTTTCTCTTATTTGCATGTTCAGCTTTATACTTTTATATTGCAGCAGGTCCATTCTTATCGAATCTAAGTTTTTCCTTCCACCAAGCTCTAATGTTATCTCATGCTCCAGTTACTGGCTTTCCTTTCTCTAGAATTTTCGCCAAACCATTGGCCAAATCGTAGGAAACACTCAATTTGGGCACCTAATCGTACATGGTAGTGCAGAAAAACCACACAACATACACAATCAAGTATATAGATATAAACGTCCTAACTTGAAAATGCTGCAATATATTGAACGTCAAATCTATAACATATTGCTCCTATTGTTTGAATATTTTGCCTCAACCTCCTGCTGCTAATCCAATCGGCTCATGCACATTAAACCTCAATGCAATACACTCAGGGTAAAAACTTAAACTCGTCCTTCATATTTGGCCAGCTCGGAATATACTTTGTGCACAAAACACATTGATGTTTTCGAGAGCACGTGGTTGATTGCAAAAATACATGAATAGATTATGTAAACATATTTTATATGACGGCCACCTTGACTGCAGAAGACAATTATGTTTCTGCAATTTTCTACACATGCCAAAACTTGACTGCTGCATGAAAAAAGAGAACTCATGAGCACAACAAAAGACTAAGAAGGCATATTTGCTTATTTTGTCATCAAGAAAATTAATTCTTGATTTCCTCAATGAATATTTAGTCCAATGCACTTTACCCAATCAGTTTGTTGTTTTCTAATTTCAAGTAAAGTACATTGTTATGCACTGGCAATTGTTGCACTTCATGCTAAGTTGAAGATTGTGCATATAACGGGACACAGAAGTACCATTTGCTTTTCTGAATGCAAATAAAAAGATTGCTCCACAATTACAGTTGTTAATATGAGATATATACACTAACTCTTGAATATTTTCCCCTTTCTTACATTGCTAACTTGAATGTTTTCTTTTCCTTCTCTCCCCACTTGTCGACCTTGCAGCTTCTGCCTTGACAACAGCAATTACGGATGCTTTTGTTGGCCGTGCAATAATAGGTGCAGATGGAGCTTCCTTTGGAACTATCCGTGGTGCTTTAAACGGTTATTATGGTAGTGTTTCCAAAAATAAAACCGTTGTCGATGAGCAAGCTCCTATGAAGACATTAAACATTGAGTCAATGAATTGATTTACACAGTAAGTCCATGAACTGTAAGAAAATCAATACAGTATAATACTTGCTTTGTGATTTCTTAGAATAAAAAGTATGTACATACTGCAGGACCTATTTTCTACCTTATTGGCGGGGTGTGCCAAGTCTGCAAGTGAAAAGGTACTATGGACAGAGAGATGCAAAAGCTTAAGATGTCTATAAACAGGATACAATAAATTATGCAAAATATATCACTAATAGCTAAAGCAACGATATAACCTAAATTCAGTTTGAAGACTTTCAACTTCGACTAACTACTTCGGCTCAAATACTTGTTCTTTGAGAAGCTTTTACTTATATAGGGAACAAACCTCTTAGAATGAAGATAAGTTGGATTAGCAAGGCCTTTGCACAAATTCAGTTCTAATGTGAAGCCTTTGTCTTCCTCCATCGGTCTCCTTAAACAGATCCTTTAACCCCTTGCGATAACATGGTATAAGTTTTTATTATTCTAGACAAGGTCCTTTGCTACTTGCGGGAATTAAACATCGGAATCTTGGTATCACATCCTACTTGCTCATTGTAAAATCATGCCTTACTGAAGGCGAGGAACCCTAGTTTCGAGTTCGCCAATTTATCGTAATGAGAGCCGCCCACACACTCAAAATAATACTCTTCATCGCTCCAACGGACCTCTCGGGACATCTTTTGCGGGACATATTTTCTACCTTATTGGCGGGGTGTGCCATGGCAAATTCGAGCAACATGCCCTTTACCAATAACAGCAACAATAGATGTAGAATGTTGAGCGACCTTGCGCAAATATGCTGCCATGAACCTAGAACAAAACCCATAATTATCATAAGTTTGGCTGCTAGTTACACTTAGATCCTTAAGATGTGTGCCACGTAAAAAATCTCTCAACTTCTTTGAATACACTGAAAAAAACAGAGCTCCACGACAGAACTCCAAAGATTACAAAGTTCGCTAGAACAAAAAGCTCCGAAGTTTATAATATCCGAAGTTTATAATACATTACAAATGAAGCTCATCTCATTATTACAAAGTTAGTTAGTCTCTGTCCGGCTCTTTTCTTCTCTCAGTTCATCTACATGTACCAAACGTATGCCCAGCAACGCTGGGCACCATTACTAGTAATTCTTTGTTCCCATCCCCCATGTAAGAATCCCAGCCCCTCTGCCACTCCCTTTGCTATCTCATATCTCTGGCTCCATGTCAAAAGATGGTCTGGTGAAAATAAATGCTGATATAAACTCCCATTTGGCATGTAGTCATATACCAAAATCAATTTTTTATGCTCATGGCACCAGCCTCTTAATCCTATCAAGTTTTTATGCCTAAGAAGACCTAAAACAGAAAGCTCTGCAGAAAATTGCTGATGCCCTTCTACTGACATCACGCATCAGTTTTTAAGTGCATTTGGGGCCATTGTCACTGCTCTGGCAGACAAAGAGAATTTGGAAAGAATAGACGAAGATAAAGTTTCACTTTCCATTGTGCCTTTTGAACCTAGTAGTAGTAGCGCCATATTTCAAGTGTAGTTTTGCTAACGTGCTACTAGGACTTTTGCACAGCATTAATAACATCACTATGAGGGCTCTCGCTATACCATCATGCCTTGTGTATAACGCTATGGTCTTTAGAGCACCAGACACTGCATCTGTTGTGCCATTTTTAATGTCTTAGATCCTATTATGAATGCTTAGAAATTTTAATGTCCACCCGACACTCAAGGGCATGAACCTCAATAGAAAGCAAGATCAACCAAATACTCAAGGGCATGAACCTCAATAGAGAAGGGGCCATATAGACGTAAACAATGGAATAAAGCAAGGGCATAGACAATAAAGAAAAAAATTATAGAAATACATTGCGATTCTTTTAGTGAGAAGTCTCTCTAGGGCAAAGTGGATACGTGAAAGGTTAACGTTTAGCATCTTTTTTAGGAAATTATTCTTAAAAAATATGCCAATATCAATCTTTTGAAGTCATGAAACCTTTAGACATTGGCCCCAAGGGCTATATCATGTTCTATGAGTTGGAATTGCATAGAACCAAGACCTAGTGTTCTAATATTGATTTGTTGCCAAAAGAATTTATCTTTGCAATGTTGGAATATTTTAATGGTTGGGGCATTGATTTCAAAGAAATCCATTTAAAAGGTGACTTTTTATTTATTTATCTAAACATGTATAAAGATTATAGACTCTCTCGTAGCATCTGCACAATAAGGATGTGATTTATAGAGACATGAAACCATCTATATTTTGGTCAAAACTGCACATCAGAGTTTTATTATTGAGCTTGTTGATTTTAAGGTATGTAGAGCATAGTTTTACACGAGTTTTAATATTGAAATGTTGGGAGAACCTCTCACTATTCAAATAAAGTTATATCTTGAGATGAGATGCACAATGATATAACTTAACCAAAAAAGAGCAAGTAGAACATCATTGAGAAGAGCCAAATGCAGGCCACTGAAAAGTGCACTGTCAATTAGAAAGCAATGCTAGAAAAATTAGTCAGTGATCCTAGAGATCTAGAGATCTTGACAGATCTTGACAATGAGGAAGATCAATCCTAATCAAAACATGTCAAGATTTAAGTTGATTGAATAAAAAGCACATTTTTCCTATATATGCTTTCAAATAATAAGCATTATAGTGTAGATTTACCTAAGAGGTTGATTACAATCATGCATGGAATTTCTCTGTATCTGAACAGTTTTCATGTGGATTAAGCATGCGAGTATCAACCAAAGTTGTCGATTCCTTGCAAAAACTATACTATCTAATGCCTTAATTCGAGTTGTCACTCTCGGTTCACCTACACATGGTAGTTGTGTTTTGCATTAATTGTGTAATGCATACATTAAAAGCAAGTGGAACACACTTAAACTTCAATTTATGTAGACAACTTTTGATACATCTAGACACTTTTTCGCTAAAACTTGGGCATTGCCAAGCATCAATCACATAGTAGTTTGCATAAATTTTAAAATGAGTTGAATATTTATATTGTCTCTAGTCTTTGTCATAGCAATTTGACCGAACATAGACAAAGGGATACTTGAACCACCATCAATAGAACCGGTGGACTGATTATACTACATTATTTATTTGGCTACCAAGGGGCTTTTTTAGTGGACTGATCATACATGAAGAGTTAGTATCTTCTAGTAAGTGGGACAGAAATTATTATCCTAACAATTGAATTGAATTGAAGAAAAGATGGATTGACAAAAAAGACATGATCATACTTTCCATTCCAGCTCAATATTTGTACACAACAACCAGAAGATATAAATCTTAATGTGCACTAGTCGTTGGATTTGCTAATGTCTTCCTTGCCTCACGTTGTACACAATTAGCCATCATTGTATGTCTGAAGCATTAAATTAAGTGTTACTTTGATCTAAGAGCAAAGATCATAAATAGATAACAACAAATACTTGTCTGCTTGCAAGCGAGAAGATAGAACCTCCACAGATTTCTTCAACAATTTCGAAGCCATTACAGTTTACAGATACTAAAATGTGGATCTGGCTACTGTCCAAAAACCTGAGGCCACACCTTGTCGAGACTTGTAAATGCAATACCTGAGCATGCATGGTGAAACCTTTTGGAGTCATCAAACTGGGAAGGTTGTCTGTTGGAACTGCAGATCCAGGCCATATCCAGGTAAATCCATCATGTTCAACGCATGGCAATGACTTCACACTTGCATGAACATGCCTAGTTGATGGCATTTTCTCACAACGTCCGCTTGTTGAATACTCCCATCCTGCGATGCTTGTTAATTTGCTGTAACCAAACTGTTTGAAAAAATAAAGAGTTGTAAGTTCCCTGCCTACCATGATATGGACATTGGATACATCCATCATTAACTTTGCCGAGTGAAAGAGGACATGCTCGATGTGCACATGCATCATATAAGCATCCTGGTCTACCATCCTTCCCTCAAAAAACAACTCATTTTTCTTCAAACATTTCAATTGCCAACTGCAATAGATGTATTCAACTGTCAAACCAGAAATTTATCACTGCTACTCGGTCCACAATCATCTGAAGTTATCACTTACAGTTATTCACCAATGCGAATATCAGCAGAGAAGGCTATTGGGTTCCAGAAGTTCTTGAGACTTACAGAATACGATGTGGTAATTGAGAACTTCCTTCCTCTGTATATGAAGAATCCAACTGCTCTTTCTCTAGATTTTTCTCTGTTAGCAATCCATCATTAGCAAGCTGTTCCATTTCAGTCATTTTGCGAGGGGTATGCGCAACCCTTGCTTCTGAAAGATGCACCTTTGTGAAGAGATAATCTTATCAGAAGTCTGGAAATGGATTCAACATTAACCAGAAAGATAACTTAACGCCTATTAACTTCTAACATAATACCTGGTCATGTGCCTTGGATAACTCTTTCTGAACATTTGAAAGCTCCTTTCTCAGTGTTTCCAGGGACTTATGCTCTCTAGCCAGAGGATTTAAATTCTCAACAACCTGTAATTACATGTAACCTTTAGGCCAGATCCTACATATTGCATCAAAGTGCTTACTTCTATGATGTGGATGGGCAATATAAGATTGCCTTCAGTTTTAATATTTCCTTATCAAGTTTGTACTATAATAGCTCTGACACCATAGAGTGACCAGCTAAGACTAGGGCAATACTTGATTTCCTTTTTTATTTCAATATGCCATCAATCAAACCAAGAACAAACACAATACGTCTTTCACCTCCATGACACATATGCCACTGAATTAACTAATGGTTTAAATTTGCGTGTCAAGAATAACATGCTGAGAAGAATGGATGATGTTCATCTTCTAAAGCATAGACATCCAGGCCAATCTAAAAATCCACTATTTAAGCATATTTTCAAACAGTACCTTATCATGTGCAGTTTTGATGGCCCATACGTCTTGACGGGCTCGCCAATCTAGATAAAGAACATCTTGCCTTAGAAGCTCCCATGCTTGAGCTGGGCTGCTGTAACTTGTGGAAGCTTCATTCTCTGGGTGTGCGTTGTCTGGAGTATCTGCATATGCATTGTCAAAGGTGGAACAACAAGTTCTTTTTCCTCAGTATGTTGATGCCTTTCATTGCAAATTGAGTAGCCCTCCATTCAGTTCAAAATTCCAAACTACATCTGTCCGAGAAAGGCAACTTAATTCTGAATGCTATTGCTTCTTATGGCTAGAATTATGTGTATATGTACTACCCAATACGCAGGCAGTTGCTACGCCGCAGTGGAACCTGATCTGAAGTACAGGCTAAGCAAAATCTGGGATATGACATCTCCATCATGGATCCACCAATTCCAATCAGATGGCAATTGGTTATAACTTGAGCCATGTATGCATCTTATGCTAGAAAAAATTCCATACATATATTCTCTCAAAATCTGAAGCTGATTCTGTTGGCAACAATTAGTTCTGCAACAAGCAAAGTCTGGGTATTAAAAGAAACATATAGGCGCATACCAAGGAGGTGAACTGAAGTAATCATACTTGCCCATGTTTGAAGATGGGCTCCTCCGAACTCTGGCAATGAAGAAGGAAGCAATTGTCAAGTCTGAAGCATAACAGGATGCTTGAAATATGTGTTGCAACCACATCTTTTTGAACATAGTCTTCACCCAAATCAAAAGCACAACTTACTGCAATTGGATACACTCTGTCCGTCAAAATCTGAGGCCGCATTCTGCCCAAATTGTTTAAATGCCCTATATCTATGTAAACTGCAAAAGGTTATTCCAATCTTCAAGAATCAACCTTCCAGGCTTTGAAATCAAGCAAAACCAGGTGATTTAAGCCACATATCTGAGAACCCACATTAGAGGAAATTTGAGATCTCATTTCATCCCCATAAGAATCCTCCAATGGAATGGCTACCCTCTATTAACTGCAATTAATGCAGCACCAACAACTTCATTGCTGTTGTTTTCCCCCTATAACTTTTGATCCACTTGTCAAAATGTTGCGGCGTTTGTTGCATTAGATGCGGAATGAAAAGATCTTTCCAATGATATATGGTTATGATGTATTTCAATATGGTCATATGCGTTAACCTTAAAAAAATATGATTTTTTGCTTATTTCTTATATATTTATATCGTAAAAGATGTATGAATGGGTTATCACTAGATAGATCTTGTGAAGACGAACCCATTCCTACAAAAAGTTTTTGAATCGGAGTTCTGGATCAAAAGTTATAATGAAAAAATAATACCACAGAAGTTAGTTGGTTTGCATTAATTACGTGTTGCCACATAATCTTTTGGAATGAGATATCTTTGGAGCTCTTCTCTTATTGGACAGTTTAAAAAGCTGACATGGCATTTTAAGCATCCCTTAATGAGACAAAATGTGATCTCATTTTTCCTCTAATGATTCCAAATCAAAGCCGAAAATGGCGAAGATGCTATCAATCCAAACTGAAAATGCGTCCTACAAATTTGCAGTGTGAAAGTTTGAATTTTTGGCATGGTGTATATCCACAAGCAAACGCTCCTCACATCAGCATTGAAGGTTTGGCAAATTTGCACATAACTGTAGAAGCCAGATCGGTTCTTCTGGCGCCTGCACACACACTCAAAATACTTGCCATCTGCCCAAGATACCTCTCAGGTTAGCGGTTTGAGCGGCCTGCCCACCAACGAAGTGTAGAGCATTTCTGACCAATCATAAGTTTTTAGTAGTCACCAAAGATATCCTAGGGATATTATAGCATATACCTAGGATATGCCAAAAGCCCACATAAACAAGGGTTTGCCCCCTAGGGCAACCCAAAAATAAGACGATCTTGGTGATAGGGCCCTTTTAAACAAGAGAATTTGTAACATATTGCAATGAGAAAATTAGAAAAGAGATAACTTTTTTGCATTTTATACGCTTTAAAAGCAAGATTCTGGGAACTACAAAACAACGAGGTAGAATTTTTGGACCTACCTGTAGAATTTTTTGGACCTACCTGTAGAATTTTTTGGACCTACCTATAGGGGAACGGAGTTGGGACCCCACCTACAAAACTGGGAATGAAGTCCCAACCTCCGTTCCCCTATACATTTTCCTATTGTTTTAAACCTGTTTTCCCACCAAAAATTTTCCTACATCTAATTTAGCTGAGCTAAATCTGAATTTTAAAACATGTACAGCTAAACCTGAAATTTGTCCAGCAGCAGCAGGTTACAAGGGTTGTGGAAACTTCCCGAACCAAGAGGGAGATGATTATTTTGAATATTGGATTATATGCTTCAATACCTTATAATATTTTCGTACAGAGATAAAATATTAAACTGAAATGTACGCTACAATAATTATACGCTTAATCCTACGTTGGGGAAGTTCCCCGGGAGACGGTAGTCCTACCGTCCCAGATGGACAATTATCCGTCCTACCTCGAATCACGACGGATTCCATCCCGCCCTTTTTTTTACCTATTTCGGATTCTTCCCGCCTTATAGCAGAGGGGACGGCATTTATAGGCCTATGGCGCTGTGCTGGATACTCTCATGATCTCTGCCAAAGGATTTAAGCAGAACGTTGGCGCCCAGTGGCTTAATCAGACTTACAACTGTTTGCATTACTATGCAAATCAGAATGCCTCTAATCAGGAGAGCATGCAACGAATATTTGAAGCCTATATTGGAGCAACGACGAGTTCTGTTGGAGCCGTTATTGGGCTAAATGCATTATTGGATAGGGTTCCTCCTGGAAGGCGGTGGTAAGAGATATCTCTTCACTTTTTTGGATTCTGTTTCTTAATTTCTGGTTTCCAAATACTGTTTAGCTCGATTACCATGCTAGTGAGATTGTACTGTGCTTTTGAACATCGGTTTTTTTCACCTAAGCAAGCCCTGCCAGATATACCTTCGGTTCATGTAACGCAGTTAATTATGGATACATAAAGAGAAGACTAATCTGTGTGGAAAATTCGCCTTTAGACCACTTTAGGTTGACATTCTGGATTTGCGAGTAATGTGGTAGAGTTATCAAATGTACCTTTTCTCCATACAAATTAAACTGTTGCTGTGTATAAAATAATACTACCAGCACAGAAGTCAAGAACTATATGTGCAAACTATTTACATTTTCATGTTTAATCTTTTGATATAATTGGAAGCTTCTAATAGTGTTATCGTGCATGATGTTATTTTGTTTGATGGTTGGCATACAACGATGTGTTTGATGAACAATGTCAGGTATGCCAATTCAGTTAAATGCACTTCTATTTCTCGATCTAAATCAGATCCCAGGATTGAGCATTGTGCCTAGAGACAACTACTGAGAGTTCTCTTCTGGCGGCCTTTTGTGTTTGTCTCCGCTTTCTACAATCTTTTTATGCCATAGAAGGATAAGAAAGGATTTACTTCAAAGAGTAGCCTGTGAAGCAGTTTTACATGAAGATCAAAAAGCCTGTTGCAGAAGAATCAGATGCCTTACCATATTAGGAATGGCCAAGTTTTACCATAGGAATGGCCAAGTTTGAGTTGCTACAAGCTTTTTTTTAGAAGTACAGGTTAGCACAGTTGAGAAATACAAGTTTTATATGCTTCTTCACTTGAATCTTGAGTTAAAAAATGAATGCAATAAAGATTTTCTTTATTCTTAAGTGCATGTTTTTATCTGTTTTGCATTAAGACAAGAAATACAAATTTCTTCTCTGTTCCAACACATTTCATTCTCTGTTTTATCACAGAAAGGGCAGGTGAAAGGCCTCGATGTAAAGTTTAAACATAAGTTTTCCCAATTTTAAAAATTTCCGGTTGGGAAAATAGTTGTAGGGAGCTTCCGATTGGAATTTATAAATTCCGAATGACCTGGAGAGTGTTAGGAAATTTTCCTACTGGGGACAAAAAGTTTCCCCAACACTGGCTTAATCCCTTGGCGGTTGCCAGTAGCTTTCTATCAAAGAAAACCCCATACGTTTTAAGTTAGCTCCACCAGGTCTATAACTAAGCCGATTCCAGTCTGTTTCCAGTAGCTTTCTATCGAATCCCAGGCGGTTTCTAGTCTGTTTCCAGTAGCTTTCTATCAAATCCCATATGTTTTAGCTCCACCAGGTCTATAACTGAACCACAGATAATGATGAGAAATTTAAAGCTTAGAATCCTGGAGTAAGTATATTTACGATACGAAACCCATCTCATTATCAAGAGACAAGTTGACAACATGAACTGCTGTACAGTATTAATTCGCCACTTCTGGATTTCTTAATATAAGCTTGCTCTTCTTCAACCTCGTATATTCGTATGCGATATGGATCCGGCAGTGGTAGTGGGGCTTGATTTCGGCACCACTTATTCTGGTTTTGCATTCGCTCATCGGAATGATCTTTCCGATGTCCATATTTTGAGAACTGGCCTTCTTCTGATGTTGCAGCAGGGAAAGCGTATTGCAAGACCCAAACCAGCTTGTTCTACACAAGAGCAGGGGGTCGCCGGACCTAGAAGCCCAAGCTTGGGGCTGGCCTGCCCTTTGGCTTACATGGACGCCCTTCATGGTCAAGGCACTGGCTATGGCTCTGCTACAGCTCCTGGGCACGAAGATTTGGAACAAGCAATCACTGTAGTGGGTGAAAAGAAGGCTGTTTTGCGACCAAATTCAAGCTGCTGTTGGCCCCCGATTCTGAAGAACAAGACCTGCCTGATGGGCTCTCTGCCCAGAGGCTTATATCCGACTATCTAAAATTCATGTCAGATTTTGTTGTGGATCATCTCAAAGAGAAATATGGCAAGCATTTTAAAAAGCGAGATGTGCAGTGGTGTGTCACGGTGCCCGCTATTTGGGATGATGATGCCAAGCAACAGATGCAAATCTGCTGTGAAATTGCGGGAATGGTGCAAGGGAAGTTCTGCAAGGATTCATCTGCAAGCTCTCATGATCTGGGTATAGTCTTAGAGCCCGAAGCCGCATCGATGTACTGCCAGAAGCAGCTCCATCATATTTCTCTGCGAATTGGAGACGAGTTCATGATTGTGGATATTGGAGGAGGAACCATTGATCTAGTGGTGCACAAAAAAGCCAACAATAATCTGTACCAAGTACATGAAGCAGCAAGGAACTGTGGTGAAATGGGTGGAGGTACGTTTGTGGATACGAATTTCTTTCATTACCTTGCTAACGAAATAGGTTGCTTTCAACAATTTATCCGGCAATATCCAATGTCATTTGTTAAAGTTCAGAAGTGGTGGCTTGGCAAAAAATGCTCGTTTGATGGCTCTTCTTCGTCTGTGGGCATGGGTTGGGATATTCCGCCCAAGCTTTCCAGTGCTTGGAAAAAATATGACAGAACAAAGGGGATTATTAGGCCAGAAGACGATTACGAAGAGCTGGAGTTAAGCACCCTTCAATTTAAGGCATTATTTGACACCGAAGTGGAGAAAACAATTCAGCTAATCCAACAACAGTTGGATTTGTGTCCGACAGTGAAATGCTTGCTGGTAGTAGGAGGGTTTTCAGAGAATGCTTACATGGTTAGCCGAATAGAAGAGGAATTTGACGATGAAGTGAAGAATATTATTGTTCCTGTCAATCCAGGAGCTGCTGTTATGCATGGCGCTGTCAGGTTTGGATTTCAATCAAATCTTGTGCTCTCCAGGAAATCCAAGAAGACCTATGGAATAGGCAGTTCGCATGAATTCAAAGGTTGTCATTCAAAACATGTTACAGCAGATAGTGATGGAGTTCAACGCTGTAAAAAGATTTTTGAGAAGTACGTTCAGAAGAATCAATCTGTATTAATGGATTCTTGTGTCGAACATAGTTTCTCCCCAGTCTATGACGACCAAACAAAAGTGGCCTTCCCATTATTTTCATCAGATGATGAATACCCGGTTCACACAACAGACAAAGGCTGTGTAGAGGAATCTAGTTACGACTTGGATATCTCAGAGGGCTTGCACCTGGGCAAAGCAAGGGAGATAGAAGTGAAAATGTATTTTGGACGCAGCACAATTGAAGTGTCAGCAAGACGAGTTAATTTTGGGGATGGAAAACCAGAAAAACTGTACTTTGTAAAATTTGAGACAGCCTGAAAACTTTCTTTTCAAACTGATCACCTGTAAGTAGTGATTTTGAAGGTTCTCAGTAGTGATTTGCTACAGAACAGATGATAATTCGTTTTACTTTAAAGATTTTGCTTCCTATAAATCCATTCAGTTACCTACATTTTAAAGCAAAATCATATCACAAAAATTTTGCTCAGCACACATGCTCGGACGAAATTACTCGCATTGCATTGATTTCAAAAGTTCAGCGAAATTTTTTGCTGATAAAAACCCAACCCAGAAAAGGTCAATTTCCGGGGGATGCACCCGGAGGGATTTAAATTAAATCCCTGTAGGGTAGGGTCCCCTTCGTTGGTGCATCTAACAAAAATACAATCCAACAGATCATTGCAAATGACCAAATGCTGAAAATTTCAGTGCTAAAATATGCTCTAATATAATATGTAATGCATCAGAACATAAATTTTTGTCTTAAAAAGCATTATGTATTAGATAATTTCCGGATGGGAGGAATTCCGGATAATTTTTCGAGGCGGTGCACGAGCGGCGGAGTGCGCCGCCTCGAAAATTTATCTGGCGGAATTCCGACCGCCGAAAATTAACAAACGTAATGATAACCACCCTCAAATTTCGCCGTAAATTTTTTTTAGAGCTCTGTTTTTCTTCAGATCTGAGCTTGATTTCTGAGAAATGAGTTCTGGAATGAAGACTGAGAAATGAGTTCTGGATTCAGCTCGTTTTCTGAGAAATGTGTTCCGGAATGAGATTGAAGAGACAAAGGAAAAATAAAAAGGAACTCCGGCAACCCTTGCGAACACACTCATCTTTGCTCTAGTTCCCTAACCGAGTTTTTCAGAACCAACGGCACTCAGGTTCTGGATATGGAAGAGAATGAGCTTGGAATAGACAGAGAAGAGGCTATGCACAACTTGATATTTTTTCTCTGTTTCAATGCATTTGGGGGCATGAAGCTTCTATTTCCATCACTGCTCAAATACATCGGGATGCTGGAGAAGATCCGCACCAGAAATTGAGGGAAGGTAACCATGGAAGCTCTCTGCGACGAAGAGTCTGTGCGAAGAACTCTAGAAAATGTAGGCGGCGCCGCTCCGCAAATTCCGGAGGACAAATCTGTGTGGTAAAAATGATAGAATAGAGGCGAAATTTGAGGGTGGTTATCATTACAGAAATGTTTCTACAAGAGTGTGAACCAAACAGGTCTTAGTGCCTCGAGAAGATGGCAATTGTATCCTTGAGGTCTTGATGGAAAATATAACGGATAATACAATCTATGGATATACGTTGAAAATTTTGATGTCACTAAGATGGCGCAGACCAAAGAAATTAAGGTCAGTTGTAAACGTTATGTTTGGAAGTTGTCTATCTATGATAATTTAGAAGCAGTTGGTTTGTCTTCCCATGATCATCTTATGGATGAGCTTCGTATGGTTTGTGTCAAATTATCGAGAGAGGATATATGTTCTCAAGTTTATGCAAAATTTGCAAATAAGAAGCCTAAAGATATTCAAATTTGTTCTAAATTATTGAAGAAGAAAAAGGATGCTTCAAAAGGCGACATGATACACAAAAGACAATTAAAAAGCCTCAAGAAGGGAAGAAGGAGAAAGGTACAGATGCACAAAAGAAAGTTAGAAAGTCTCAAGAAGGGGAGAATTTTCGTCGTTAATTTTAACTTGATTTCAGTTTCAATTTTCAACACGTTTTGAGAGTTTCTTAGTGGCTTTTAATCTTCAAAATGCAGGAGTTCGGCCAAATTGCTAAAGTCACATTTGGGGCAAAGGCATCAGTTTCTGTGATCTACAAGCTTTTGACGAATGGAGTAGAGCAATTGATCTCTATAACAATGGTGAGCTGCCAGATTCACAAGGAAAATTTGATAACAATTTGTTCTAAATTATTGAAGAAGAAAAAGGATGCTTCAAAAGGCGACATGATACACAAAAGACAATTAAAAAGCCTCAAGAAGGGAAGAAGGAGAAAGGTACAGATGCACAAAAGAAAGTTAGAAAGTCTCAAGAAGGGGAGAATTTTCGTCGTTAATTTTAACTTGATTTCAGTTTCAATTTTCAACACGTTTTGAGAGTTTCTTAGTGGCTTTTAATCTTCAAAATGCAGGAGTTCGGCCAAATTGCTAAAGTCACATTTGGGGCAAAGGCATCAGTTTATGTGATCTACAAGCTTTTGACGAATGGAGTAGAGCAATTGATCTCTATAACAATGGTGAGCTGCCAGATTCATAGGTAAATACGGGAAGTGCTAGAAGTGGAAAAGACATATTCTAAACGAGGTGCACCCTGGACTACCACAATAGTCGGATTTGTCAATCCTACGGCCCAGATCGTATGTTGGGGCCTCTGGGGACCTCTCGTTTCACCTATGATTTTGAAATATGAAATACGATTTCGCCTAAGGTTTTGAAGGAATATCAAGCCTCGCCTAAGATTTTAGAATATGAAATACGGGGGTTCAAACCCCTACCAAAATAACTCAATATCCTAATAAGGCTACTTTAACCAATGTACCCAATGAGCTAATGTGATTATTTTTTAACTTGAATCTATGTTTTTTTTTTTTTATAACAACCTATTCAATTGTTTTAGGGAATTGTTATTTTTACATCCATATCAAATCCCCCTAGAACCCCCTGTTATTTTGCTACATATTATCATTATTTTGTTGCACCCTACAATTGATTATTAAGGAGTTAGAAGATGGGGCTAATGCATTGTTGAAAGGCTCAACTATTTGGAGCAAAGGGAAGACTGGACAAAAGATAGAATTTTATGATAGACTAGTTAAGGTGCCCAGCGTTGCTGGGCATCTTTTGAGAACCTGTAAATGTTGGGAACCTGTCAATTTTGAAATTTTGGCCATGCCCTTTCCACATTAATTTTGCAATTTCTTCAATTTCTCACACTCTCCTTTGACAGAAGACCAACATGCAACTGACTAAAGATGTAGACACTTTTGTTGACTATTGTATACATGTTTTTATTTCGCTCATACAGGGAACAATTTAAGATGTAGGCACTTTTGTAGATGATGTTGATTATTGTATACATGTTTTTATTTTGATCATATAGGGAACAATAGACTTGCTCTAAGTCCACTTGTGCATAGAATGTGGAAAGTAGATTTAGACAACTCACACAAAAAAGAAACAATAATCAAACTTTGAAATTCGACATACTTCTTCAATATTTTGAGACCACATTCCTTCACAGATGAGATTCAAATATGGTTGTGCATACAAAAATTACATTTCTTTTCATAAAAAATGAACATGAAAATGTCGAAATATGTAGGTGGGAACTTTTGTAGATTATATTATTTTTGAATTATTGCATACATGTTTTTATTTTGATCAATATGGGAAACAATGGACTTGCTTCGTACATAATAGGGAAGATAATTATCTTTTACCTTGATCTTAGTGCATAGAATGTGGAAAGAAACCAACAGTCAAACTGCTCAAATTCAACATACATCCGAGATCACATTCCTTGGAGGATGAGGTTGATGTGCCTGCAGGCTATTATTCATCTGAGTTGACAAAATGTTGAGGACTATATATTTATGGACAATGTTTAGGCATTCCAAAGGCAAAATGCTTCCTAAGCATTTTAACAATAGGAAAAGCCTTTGAAACAATGGAAGTGGTTCTGCATGAAAACACCACCAATGTACCTAAGCTCTTAATTTACCTGGTTAGTAACCTCTATTGCACCAAAATATCTTGAGTAGGAAACCTTGCACGTGTTGATGCAATCATAAACGAAATATCGGATCTAGTTGAAGCGAAAATACTTCTATACTACAGACTGAAAATGCAAGTGAAATTGAACTGAGTTCAAATACAATAAAGGAAAAATTCCTTACATTTCAAGATGTTGGAAACCATCTGACTTCTTAGATTGTGGGGAATAGAGGACTTCTAGAGCAGATAGCTTTCAATACATCAAATCAAAGGTGTTATGCAGTTTCTTAGCTAGTAATAATGTTGAGAGAATCTTGATAAAGCCTCATGTATGTCTTTGCAAAATGCAATAGTTGCACCAATGCTTGCTCAAAGACAGGGAAGAATAGCAGTAAACTTCTTACTACATATATTTGAACCTGGTTACACATCTATATATAGGCTACAAAAAAACCCAGAACATGTGGCTTAATAGAAAAAAAGAAGCAGCTTACACAACTTTTGTACTTTTTCCATGTATGATGATGTAAATTACAGCTTGATACTTCAAATGGTAAAACTAAGTATGTAGCTATGTTGTGTAGCTAGAATGCCATGTGCAATTGCATAAGAGATAAAGAACGGAGGAACACAAATGATTTTTCTCATCCTTCTCTCAACTAATGCTGACGTTTCTCGCAAACCAACGTTTCTTATTTCTGAGCTGCAAATATTTGATAGCAATACATGTACTGCAAAGGATGCCTGCATGGCAAATTTATAACTTGTGCTCCATGTTCTGCCCAGCATCATTTCAAAATATCACACAGGTTTGGATTGTGGATTTACTTGGCAAGCTATAAAGAACCAGAACTTAAATCTCAAATTCGAAAACCTACAGAGCAAATGCAGTTTCTAGCATACTGTAAAAAGAGCATACAATTTGTGTTGAGATCAAACCATACCTGTAGTTACCAGGAGGAGCCATTCTTCATGCCGCCGCCATCATCTCAGCCTCTTGCCATTCATCTCTGTTCATGGTCGTACTGGTCATGCCCTGCCTACTCTTTTGCAACCAAGCTTAGCCTCTCCTGGCCATGGCTGTGACAAAGAGGAAATACAAAGATCATAGCACTGCCTGTTCAACATAACTGCATCATTTCAGCACCCAAGCTTGCACCAAAACCCGCACCAAGAAGAATCAAGAACATGCTCCAGGCCCTATCCTGCATATCTGGCTGTGGAACGAATGATTGACTTTGCCATTCTTCCTTCAAAGTATCCGACCTTTTTTTTCTCTGAACCATCTTCTATTCTAAGTATTTCCCTTTAAATCTGCGCCAGACATCTTTTTAAGTGATGGATAAACAAATTCGGCTGCATATCCGGCCCTATGCCCTGCATATCCTGTATTAGGGACGTTGAAATTTGCACGACTGACATAGAGCCAAGCATCTGCTCGAAGCCCGCAGTGCTCGAAGGTGCCATAGCCGCCTTCACGAACCCTAGCCAAAAAAAACCATCTTAAGGAAACTGACGTGGCATCATCTCCTCCATTAGCTTGATCAAATCTGGGGCATCCAAATTAGGGCTGGGTCCAACACTTACACTAAAAATTTATAATATAGAATTATGCCGACCGGATTAAAGAATGCCGAATATTGAAAAAGGGCATACTAACTCACGTGAGAAACCATACGTGTGACCAAACTCTGACTTTATCAAGATTATTTGCAGAGAGTCATACGATCTCCTCATCATGCGAGCAGCTTAGAGGTTATTGCTCAAGTTGGTGTAAAGAGGTTTTGGATAAAAGTAAAAGTGGTAGTATGCCAAGCCTTGCCACTGATCAACTTGAAGCTATGTGAGATACAGATCATGGTCGCGTTATATTGCACCACAAAGCTATTGTTGTATACAACGTAGGGCCAAAGGTCACTAAGACGAGAGACGTCAGGATTTTTGAGAAAGATAGAGCTATAGATTTAATTGTAGTTCACATGTAAGAAGGGTGGAACAAAAAAGATTTTGAAGACATCGTTGGTTTGGTTGCAGATATCAATATGTGGTTATGCTTTAAGTCCTAATAATATTATTCCTTTATGTTATTGCTTATAGCTGGTGCATTGTTTAATGAATTTGCAAGGCTTATATTCTGATCTCTTTTTCTTGACACCATACGAGATACATGATTGCTTGGAAACCTTAAAAGCTATTGAGGAAGTGCATATTCTTTTTGTACCATAAAGCTCTAAAGATCTTTGTCATTCTTGCACGTGTTTCGAATGATGTAAAGGGGTCACTGGAATCTTTATTATGGGTAAAAGCACGTTGTGGTGTATCAAAAACGCGCATTTTGACGCCACATTTTTTTTTTTTTTGAAGAACTGTGTCATCAATATATTAAAAGAATGGTAATGTGACAAAGCAAGTGAGGAGGAAGGAGAACTGCCCCAAAGAGACAGCGATACCTCGACACTCCACAACAAACTCATAGAAAAACTGCAACTCTACTGCTGTACAAACCGACCATCACCATCTACAACACCCAAGAAGTCCCGCCAAATGGCAAACGTCCGCTCTACTACTCCCGGGAATACCAGAAAGCCACATTTTGGCACCACCTTTGTGGTAGAATCGGATGGTGCATACCGAAGCGGAGATTGCGGGAGTGGGAATTAATGAGCGTCGGTTATTTTGAATTTTATGCCACGTCATTGTCCACCTTTTTGAATTAAGAAATAATCACCTCTTCTTCTGTTTTTTTGCCGCTTCTTGCCGATTGAACCCTAATGGAGTAAGAATTGAACGCCACTGATTACAAGATGATATCTCTCCTCAAACAAGAGATTGTGCCCCATGAAGATCTAAAGAAGCTTTGGGGTGACAGAGTTCCAAATAAATCTATTTTTCCCCCAAATGTTTTGTTCAAACTGAAAAATTAAGGCATATGTTTTCTTGTACAGGTTGAAGAATCTGAGCAATGAACAATACAAAGAGTTCATGCAAATTTACAAAAGAATTACAGGGAAGCCACATACATGGGGTGGAATGGCTCATGGAACCTGGGCAGTGGCTTATTATCTGCATATAAAGGGGGAGGTTGTTAATTGGAAGAGCTTCTCGGATTATTATAAAACTCCTGATGAGAAAGCAGAGGCCAGTTCTTCTAGACCCAAGAGAAAGCATAGGCAAATCCAACCTGACGAGGAGGAAAATAGTAAAAGTGACAGGGATGATGAAGATGATAGGGAAAAAACCAAATTAGGTTCCTCTAGACCACACATTCAATCTGAACTCACAATCAAAACAGAAAAGCAGAGCAATGTTCTGAGACCAAAACATGCCATTGCAGGTATGTTCAATTATTAGTTGTGTTACAACAGAAAAAAATCTCAAGCTTGTTTCTATCAACACAGAAAAGGTAACATCAAATCCACTTCAAGAATCAGGTATGTCTACTACCATTTTGCATCATATTGGCTGTATTGTCATGTTGTGTCTCTATGATGCCATCTGTGGGGCATTTCGTGCAATGGATGCCAGAATGATAGATGAGGTATGTGTGGTCTGGTGAGTGGTGAGTTGTTGACATCCACCATGTCCCACACCACACCCCACCATCTCCCACTACTACACTCTACCATCTCCCACCGCCACACTCCACCATGTCCCACGCCACACCCCTCCACCACACTCCACCACCACAACCACCACACTCCTCCACCACCACCACACTCCACCACCACCACACCACACCACACCACGGACTCCACCATGTCCCACACCACAATCCACCACCACCACACTCCACCACCACACCCCACACTCCACCACCACCACACCCCACCACACTCCACCACCACCACCACACACCCCACCACCACCACCACCACCAAAACCCACCACCACACCCCACCACCACCACCACCACACTTCACCACCCTGCACAATGTCCCACCACTCCTTGCTACCATCACAGCATGTTGTGTGGTGTGTACTGTGCAGCGTATGTTGTGTGGTGTGTGGTATATGGTGGTGTTTAGAGACTACCTTGTGTTGTGTGGTGTGTGATTGTGGTTTTCCATCAGTACGTGGCTTACTATGTTAGGAGGCTGAAATATACATAGTGTTTTGTTTTGCAGACTATGGCAGACTTGTGAAGGAATGGTTGGCTGCAACATCAGCTAGGTTTGATAGATGCAAGCAACGATTGCAAGCAAACGAGGATAGGAAAAATGATATCAAAAGAAAGATTGAGTTGATGGAGCATAAAGCATCAGAAATTAGAGCTGATTTGCACAGATGGTAATCAATCATGACAGCAAATCCGAAAGAAGCAGAGGGTGTTCGGGTTGTAAGCGAACTAAAGGATGAAGAGCTAAATGGTACAATGTTGCCTGGGCTGAATCAATTAAATAAGGAACTAGCAGAAACTGAAATTGAGCTAAAGGCATGTGAAGACTTACTATTTGGGCTGCAACCTCGAATGCAAAGATTTGAGATTTTTACGGCGTAGTGGTCATGACACTCCTTTAGATCTGCACTTCCAATGCTTCACGAGGCGGAAGAAGAGGGTGATGAAGGTTGTCCATTTTGTGGGCGTTATGCGAAATGGGAGGGTAAAATGTTGCCGTTTGTGATAGCGAGAATCGATCCACCCGATATCACATTCCATGTCTATCACACCATTTGAGGTAAATATTATCATCTCTAACCCTCGTCTAAAGACTCTATTGATTTTGAATTTGTTTTCTGGACACTCTAGAACCCTCGCAGCCCGGTTATTGCCCACATTATGGTGAGACATGGCTTTTGGCTTTTTTGGTGTTAGAGTGGTACCACAAGAACCAATAGACACAAGTAAGTGCCTTAACTAATGTTTCTTGATGTTGTCCGCAGTCTACTAACTTAGTGTTTGCAAGTGCGAGAAATTTGAGACCAAGGATATCCAACAGTTATCCACGCCTCGATCAGTTATGAGGCGCAAGATACCTCCCGGTTGTACCTAGAATTCACCCCATTTGATACTCCTAAGTCAATCCCATTGGCGGACGCCGTGGAGACTCCAAAACGAAATTTGGATAGTGGCTGAATGCGGTCATTATCAAGTAAGTACCGATGCCACATACATGATTTATTTTTTTTTTTTTGTATTTTTACGTGGTCTTCCTCATTTCAATTATGCTACAAGATAAATGCTACTGCAATGGAAGCCATCGAAGAGATTCCTAGTGCATCTGTTTTGGGGGAAATTAATTCCTTGAGATTCATTTTGCATGGGGTCCTTCACGGAAAAAAAGTTTTGGTCTTTGAACATGAGCCAAATGTGGATCGGTGATGAAGTTGACAAAGAAACCCCGGATCTGGACAAGATCTGAGGTTGCTCAGCGAGTCAATACAACCTCAATCAAGAAAAACCAAGAGGTTAACTGAAATTTTACTTGTTCTGGATTTTAATGGGGTTTTAGGCAAGTTTTATGACTTGAAAGAGAGGATCCCTGCATCGGCCGAGCCAGAAGTGACCCTCCAGAAATTGAACCATCAAAATGCAGCAGTTTCCAGGCCTGGATTACAGGAGTTCTTAGAATGGTGTTTTTCAAAATTTGAGATTGCATTGTGGTCCAGCATGGCTAAGAGTAATGTTGACTTGTTGATGAGAAAGTTGCTGCAGGAATATAAGGGCAGATTTTTTTTTATTTGGAATCAGGATGACTGCACCAACACAAAATTAAAAGTGGTTAATAAGATAATTTTTCTTAAGGATCTGCCCAAAGTGTACCAGAAATTTTGGAAATACCACGTGAAAAACACATTGTTGAGGGACTTCTAGCTGGAGAAAGTGTGCCAGCTTATGTGAAGGAACATCAAATGTGGAACATGTGGGATTCTGAAGAGTCGCGCAACTGCATGAAAATGCTCGACAAGTATTTTCATAAATGAATCTTGTAAAACTCTTTGAAAGTCAATATAAGTAAAAACAGTTCTATGATATGTGTTGTACTTTTTCAATTTAAGATATTTGAAAGGATGGTGAGCAAATGTTCTCGTGTGTGTTTAGAACTAGAGATGACAAAGCTTCGGCAGTCCCCTAAAGCCAAATACACATTTGGAAGTGGTGGAGAGTGGAACTGAAACTGTTGTGATTAGCTCCACCGACATCAAAATTTTGGAAGCTGATACGCAGTGGTTCAATGATCAATTGATCCTCCTCTTCTCAAGGTGATACTTTCATCTGATTTGTGATCATCAGGATTGTGCCATCATATGCATATGTTTGCAGATACATGGAATACTACTTGATGCTCCAAGGAATGAGCCATCCCTTTCATTTCTTTGACCCTTTTTTTCACTCGACATTGTCCAAGGACACAAATAGTTACAAAACAATAAGGAAACATGTGAATCTGGATAAGTGCCAATACATGTTTTTGTCTGCTTGTGATGGACATCACTGGACCTGTTTTCTGATTTTAAGCCACGCGTGTCTCGCACAGAGATATAAATGAGGGATATATCACTTTGATAGCTCGGGCTTGCATGGCAGAAGCAGACATATTGAGAGGTTAGTGCTTGCTCATTGCATTTTGCTGTTGTGGTACAATGACAACAAACTTTGAATGCAGGTTCCCGGAATTGCTTGGACACAATAATTTCAGCTTTACAACCTCAGATGTTGTGAAAATTTCCAGAACGCCTCTTCAAACCGATGGTCATTCATGTGGCCCTGCTGTATGTTCGTTTATGCACAAATTTGTGAGGGGGTACTTGAAAGGAGTGAATATATTGTTGCCTAATCTAGTAAGTCAACTCAAATGCAGCAGACAAACCAAACTCTGTTATTGACAAAGTGTGGTTAACTGCAGGTTGTGGACATTTCAGCAGGATCTAGTTGATGTTAGAGTGTTCATGCTTGAAATTTTAAGATTAGAAGCAACAAAAATTTGGGCTGAGAGGAACATATGTATTGGGAAGTATGTAGGTGCATGAGTCACCTCGTACTTGAAATCACTGTATATCTTTCTTATGTACATAATTGTTATTGTAAACTCGATTCATTTGAATGAAAATTCATATTCAATTCATCTCACAAACAAAGGAATCAAGTATTTAGACGAATTCAAATCTTCAAAAGAAATCAAGACAAACTCATTTTCACAGCTGAAGCACAAAACTTCACATGAGTTCTGAAAACTACAGAATAGTTTTACATTTCATCATCATCAGAAAGAACTTCGGGTAAATTCTGTAAAATTTTCTCCTCATCTAAAGGATCCAGCCTATATACAGTCCTGTTTTGACGTTTAGTTGGTGGCATGTGAAGTCTGATTGCACAGATCTGTGTTGTGAATACTATGCCTAAGGCATCTTTACTGCAAAGATCATAGCTGACGGTTGATCTTGCGCCCTTCTTGTAATACATACCTTCTATGACACTATCACCGGCGAGGTACCATGTTCCATTGAGTTGGAAGTCTTTCTCCACTATCCATTTTGGTTTTGTGCACATCAGAATCCAAAATTCAGAACCCTCATCATTCCCTTTCGGAGCAACGACAGCAAAATTATCACCAACTCTAAGTGCCTCTGTTAACATCGTGGGATTGGAGGAGAACAAGTCATCGACCCAAATATTGGGTGTTTGAGAGACCACCTTTTCAATCCATCTTGCCCGTCCATAATACATGGTGGTTGAGCCTCTTTCAAGTTCAACAAATGGCGTGAAGCTGACTTAGGGCCTTCCGCCCCTTCAATCACTTATGTTTCAACTCAAGTTCAACTCTTTGTTTCAAATCTTTCAAGTTCAACAAGTGGCATGAAGATGACTTAGGGCCTTCCGCCCCTTCAACAACTTTTGTTTCCTTATTTTTTTAACTCATTATAAGACACTTTGATTGGCGCATGTATTCGGAGCTAAGTGGCAAGCTCTATGAGAAGTGGTGACAGCCTTCTCAACATTCGATTTGACTTCTATGGCTTTCAAGGAGCTCGTGGCAAGCTCAAGAGAAGTGGTGACAGCCTTCTCCACCTCTCATGATTTTTGTACTTCATCGACATTGGCATTTTTGGGTCAAGACTTTTCGGCGATCTTATCATTCCTTCCCCTCACTTTGGATACTATTGTAAATGTTTAACCTGATGTTATAAAGGTTCTACATAGTTTGGTTTGGTGGGGGGGAGTGTTAGCCCTTTGGGCTAAACATATGTATGAGTGGCATAAGCCACATGTATTTATCACATTGTACCACTTGATCTAGGGCCCAGATTTAGCCCACATATGTGGTAGGTGGCATAGGCCACATGTATTTGTCATATTGAACCCCACAATCTATGGCCCAGATTTAGCCTAGATCTGGGGTAGGTGAGATGTCAGCTAGGGTTAGGGTTTTGCTCTACTATTTAGAGAGAGCATTTCCTCTCATTGTTTAGGCTTTTGCTCACGTTTTGGAGAACCTCCTTTTGGAGCATCAATATAATTCAGTTTTGTTCATTCTTTGCTTTGTTCTTGTTCTTGGAGTTTCTTCCCACCTTTTTTTGTTGATCCATGAGCATTTGTGGCAACCTTGTGGCATCCGACAGTCATGGACTGCTGCTGCAAGGTGATGCCAAGAACCCCAAAAATCAACATATATCTACTGTAGGCATATCTAATATTTTAATTCCTTCTGCTGTCACATGCATGCCAAGCTCAAGAAATAAATCTGGATGAATTACACCCTCACATACCTTGCATTTACCTTCCTTCAACAAGGCTGCACAAGCCACATGGTACTCATGATCACAACTCAAAATCAAAGACAATTTGTACCTATCATGAAAAAGTAGGCCACAAGCACAGCAAGCACCAAAGTTGCAGATTCCTGGTAGTCTTCTGCTGATAGTGTTGATGCAGAATGGATTACAAGTTATATTCTTCAGTTCTGTAACATGAGAAAGATTAGCTCTGAGTTATGAAATTCTGGCCTCTTTCTCTTTGATCTCCTCTTCCAAGGTATTCTTCCTCGAGCTGCTTGCTTCTGTATCTGGAGACTTGAAAAGTTTCTGAACTCGGTTACAAAAATATGTCTCCATTTGTAGTGCGAGCTCTAATTCCTTCATCAGATTAGAATTTGCATTATCTGGTTGCAATTCAGATATTGAGGTTTTCAAATCCTCAACTTTCTTCCTGCTCTCTTCAAGTTCCACACTGAATTTTTCATTAGACTTAGCCTCTGCAGCTAAACTAACCTCAATTGCATGCACCTCTTCTAACATGCTTGCCCTTTCATTCTCAAGCTTATTTACAGCTTCCTTAATCAATTCAAAGTTCTCTTTTAAAGCAGAGTGGTCTAATTTAGAACTTTCTAAGCAAGTAACTTTGCTAGAAGTGGCAACATGGACATCCTTTCCCCTAGACCTGCAATTTCTGTACTTCATGACTTGAGCTCCAAAAGAGGCCCAATTGATCTTGTGCTTTGCAGGGTTTGAAATGGCAGTATCACAATTTTCCCATGCAAAAGCATAAGCCACCTGCTTTCTCACTTCATTGTTTACCATAGTTTCTTTTTGATATAATTTTTTCAACAATCTGTCCAATTTTTCTCGGTACCGAGGCTGGATCATAGAAACTTTCATCTTATTGCTTGGGCCTTCTTGCCAAACCGAGGCCCATTGTGCATCTGTTACATTCTCTTCAAACCATTTAACTTTCAAAGCAGGCTGCAATCCTTCACCAGAAAGTCCATGAATGTCTAAGAATTCTTGCTCGGTCACAGCTTCGGCCATTATAAATTGAACGGATCAAAGGATTGTGTGACGGAATTGGTGATCTAGGAAGAGGATTCGGAAACAGGGGATTCGAAATTGGGGCTGAATAAAGAGACGGCGCGCGGGAAACGAGGCAAATGATTTCCTCTGAAAACAACTATAACTGCTCGAATTTAGGTGCTTGGTGCTTTCGCGCATTTTGGGGTACCACTATCAAATGTACACCCGATATTCAACTAGACACCTAAGCTCTTCATTCACATCATTCTTTTCTGTTAAAATAGCAAAACTGTAGAAGATGATATTGAGATGATTGATTGAGAAGAGTTCTCAACATAGCATACATATAGGATGGATGATGACTGTTCATCCTAAGACATGACTATTGGGTACAATTGTGACTTTTAGTATGGATTGCCAACATGGCAGTCCACAAACTTTGTATATGCCACATCACCCATATGTCTACATTGATCTATAGGATCACTATTTTGAACACTGGGTAAAAAATTGCTAGTGGGGTACACTTTTTGGCGAAGCACATATTAAGCACGTAAATAAATGGACACTATGAGAAGACCTGGACCATTAGGACCGTCAAAATCAATCAACGGCTAAAATTTCTTGATATGAGCCCGATGCTTTGTAACAGCAGGGGCACTCCATTTGTGGCATTTGATCTACTTCACCAAATACAGCAAGCTATGGCTCATTGGAATCGGCATCCAAAACTAAGGATCCTTATGAAATTGCAGCTTCTACCTGTGCATATTTTGAGCACAATCATGAAAAATTCGATCAAGGTTGCCATAGAGTAGAAGCCAATATCTCATAAACTACTTGACTAAATGGATTGCCGTGGGTTCCTATGGATTAAGTAGTACAAAAACGTTCTAGGACACCAAGTTTCAGGTAAATCCATTGAGTATTTTCACCGCCAAGAGGCCAAAAACGATTTCTGATATTTTACCGTAAAAGCCTAATATCTTACAAACTACAATCTGAGAATTTGATGCCGTCTGTTCCATTGGATTCGTGATGCAAAAACGTCTTTGGAGGTCAAGTTTCAGATCATTTCATAGAGGATTGATAGTGAAAAAAGCTAAAAAACGATTTCTGGTATCTATAAGGGAAAAGCTTATATCTCACAAATGGCTTCATAAAATCTAATGCCGTCTCTTCCATTAGATTGGAGATGCAAAAACGTATTAGGAGATCAAATTTGAGTCACTTTCGTGAAGAATTATTGTGAATCAACCAAAAAATATTTCATCAGGTGCTTGCACCGCACGTTAAATGCTTATTATGTGCTGAAAAATCGCTGCGTTTAAGCACTTTAAGCGACGTCCGGACGGTGATTTCTGCTACCCAGTATCAATTTTATGCCCCACTCTCCTTTGATTAATAGAGGGTTTAATTTGAACTTCCCTTAGTAGTTTTCTACTCCCCCTTAATGCTCAACCTCGAACACATCTAGATGGCTTTGGACAGCACAATTCCAATGATGTAGGGAGTTCTAAAACTACAACTAGAAAATCCAAATTGACTCTCTAGTCCTATATCTCATGACATAAGAAGTGAGAATGCCTAGATCATATTAATTGGCAGTTTCTCCCCTTTGATCTAAGCATGTGAACTGCTAAAGATCAATTACATTGGGGCCTTACAGACTAGGACTATTTAATTAACACCCATTTTATATTTACATATGGTACTTACAAAAGGATATATCTTCCTTATCAGCCATACTCTGGATGTCCACGCGGATGTCTCTTCACCATCACTAGATGTCTCTTCTTCTTAAACTTCACTCGACGCTTTAGAATTGTCTCATTTTGCATGAATAAACTATCGTAATGCCATTGAAAACTTTCAAAGTTTTGGTTAATGTTCCTTTGTTTAGCTTGTACAGAAACCACCATGTCATTGACAAACCAACAAAACGTTATTAGGTTTACCTTCATGATTCTTTACAAACAGGAATGGCATCATCTGCGTCACTTGGTTTCTGGGCATGATTCCTCCATAAATCATCATGATTTTGAATTTCTTTGTAGGTTTGGCACCTTCAGTATGCAAAAGATGGGCAATCGCTTTTCTGCAGGTTGCTTTACTGGGATTTTCACAGTCTGACTTAGAAATTTGAATTTGCAGTCCCTCTTTTATGCAGGTCGCTTTTCTTTTAGGGTTCTCAGAGGCGAACGAAATCACAGGTTCTTTTTGCACCTTTTGATATCGAAACATGACCCTTGTTGTTCTGCAGTGTGCCATCGCAATTTCTGAAGCCATTTTATAAGCCACATAATTTTTTTTGGGCTTTGCTTCAGTTCTAGCCTTGAGCATAATCTCCAAAGTTGTCAATGCCTCCTCATCTTTCAATTCTAATTCTGCCATATCTGCATGCTTGAACTGCATTTCCTTGGTCTTGTTTTCTTCTGGCATTAGACCCCATTGATTTTGGGTCTGTTCGAATGCCATATTCTTGGCTTTCTGTGAAGCGATTTCTGTCACAATAGGGCTTTGCAACCAAGCCTTAAATTTGAAATGTTCGGTACCATTCTTGGGGTCCTAGCCATGCAGGAAACGGAAAAAAAAAATTTAGACATTCTTAAGAATGGAAAGGGAAAATTTTTACCATTCAATAGAAAACCTTGGGAAAAGGTTGCCCTTCAATAGAAGGCCATGATTATGAAAAAAACAATTATTGCTTATATTATATATTTTTCTGTTTATGCTTTATAATTTTAGTTGTTATTATGCTTGACCAAAATTAACATTATTTGATATTTGAATTTCTTAGCAACCTCAACGAATGCATTTTTTGAAATTGGCTTATTGGTGAGGTAAGCAAATGCGAAAAAAACAATAGAATGGTAAGCATTCCCCTTCCTTATTTACTTTTCTTTCCCATCGTCGAGCTTCTTCATCTTCATGCAATTTCATATGTAGTTTGATTAAATCCGACCACTTCGGCTAATCAGCTTCAATCAAACCCACTCATCACAGAGGAATTTCATGGCATTTATTATCTCTTGAACATATTAATTTTCGTTCTTTGAATGGGCAACTCTTTTTTTGCATAAAGATTTTCAATTTTGACCAGTAAATTGCACATAACGATTTTCCTTATTTTTTGCATTGGCAATGACAATATGTCAATATGAAATATATTAATATCATGAAGACTATGAGTTATTTTGGATTTTTTTTTTGTAGTTATACTTACCAAGACTTAAAATATATTATCCATAATTCTAGAATGGGACTCGCAAGAAACCAACAAACCGCCGATAGATAGGCTTCTCATTCATCTCAGCAGATTTTCTACAATGGTGGACAGTGGGTAGCCGCACACATGCGAACTACCCACGAAAAAACAAAGGGGAAAATCCAATTATATCATTTGGACCCCAAAAAAATACAATGCTAAAAGATGAGTGGCTGATGTACCTGCCGAAAGCTTATCACCGGGATTAAAAAACCCCGCCCTTTCGGGTTTTCGAGGAAAAACCCTAGTGATAAGCCTTCGGCAAGGGGCTTAGACAAACGTAAGGCATAGAGTCGCTCCCAAAAACCCCCGTATGGAGAAGTCGAAACAGATGCCGCTCGACAACCTGTACCTGCACATCACCAACACAACAAACGAGACAACACAAACATACCAGAGAATAGCATCACCCAGGGGGTGGAAAAAAAGCATCACCCAGCGGGTGGAAAAACATGATAAACAGAAACTTGTACAAAATACAATAAACAAAGAAGGGGAGGGGAGGGTGGGTTCAAAGAGAATAAGGTACTGCTGAGAGAAAAGGAAGTGCCGATGAGACGAGGATGCAGAAACGCGCCTGAAATAGCGAACTCCCAACCAACACGGGCATGCGCCGCCCGCATGCATGCATGACATGCATGCTCGTCCCATTCTAGAATGGTGATCCGATGTCTCGGATCGATGCGATTCTATAATGGGACTCGCAAGAAACCAACAAACCGCCCGACTATCAGAGAACTTCCTTACAAACTAGGATCGAGGACGAAGGTCACAGGACGAGGCCAAAGGCCGGAAAAGGATAGCATGAAAGAAACGCCAAATTGGCTAAACCAGGCAGGAAGAAGCCCCTCCCCTGCCTGGAAACAATTCAAAGAGAATAAGGTACTGCTGAGAGAAGAGGAAGCGCCGATGAGACGAGGATGCAGAAACGCGCCTGAAATAGCGAACTCCCAACCAACACGGGCATGCGCCGCCCGCATGCATGCATGACATGCATGTTCGTCCCATTCTAGAATGGCGATCCGATGTCTCGGATCGATGCGATTTCGACGTTTTTTCCTTTTCTTTGTTTGGATCCATAGACCAGTTGGTCTCCCTAGACAATAAAAATACATTCTATTCTATTCTATTCTTATAATCCTTATAGTTTAAGCCTTGAATGTCTTTCAAAAACTTGGACATGCAAAAGAATGGCAGGCCAAAAATTTGCCCTTCAAATTGAATGGCTTGAAAAATTGCCCTTCAAAAAGATATTAGGGGTCCCATTCAAATTTAAGGCTTGTTTGCAACCCAATTGATACAGTGGCAGACTTTAGGACCAATCTTCGGTCCTCTGGCTCAACTCCAGCATATTTATGGCAATTGTTTGCATTGCCTGCTATGCACACATCTCCACAAGACATCTCTTGTGAGATTGAAGCCCCTTTCTGGCTTCCAGAGCCATCATATTCTTCAAAGAATTTTTTCGTTTCTGCCAAGAATCCTGGTATGCATAGATAGATTAGATTTGCAAAGCTTGCAAATCCGTCAGCCCTTCTTGATTGCGCAGTGATCATCTTCTCTCCCAAGACCCTATTCTATAGCCTTCTTCTCCAGGTCTTCTAAAGCCTTCCCCCACAAATCTTCCAGGATCAGATCAAGAGCCGTAGCTGATACCATCTTAAGTTTTGGAGATCAAGATAACTAGAATGCAGGTAGATATATTCTGATGGTGGGACAAGCCCCACACCATAGCTTCATATAGTCATATAGACACGACTATTACTACGGGATACGACTTGCCTATATGGATGCCACATCATATGATATGCTGAGTTGGCAGTGTTGTTATATCCTAACACTCTCCCGCAAACCAACAACTCATCCATGATCAGAGTCGCTTCGTATCTCAGAAGATAGTCGAATATTGACTTCTAAAGTATGAACTACCAAGCATATCACCCTTCTTCTTGAATCTTTGATATTCAGCTTCTCAAGACACTTGTCCAGTGTAGCAGCCACAAGAATTATAAGAAAGCTTGCTATAACAAATATGCCAGTAACTTTACCTACTTGCACCCATGCTTTAAGCATCGCATTTGCTGCTTCTCTTGTTTTGCACCCATTCTTCATCTTTAAGCATTTTGTACTACTCATACTAACGCTTCCCTCCCTTGAGCAATTAGAATTCAAGGCTTTTGTATGTTCTAATATTAAATCTACAATAGAAATCACACAAGTACCTCTCAATTTCACTTTGAACTCCATTTCTGCTATCTTTGTGAAAGCACCAGTCTTCAATTCTTCTCTCTTTGTATAGAGGGTAAGTTGTTCATGGGCTACAAACTTCAACCCTATTTTTTCAAGGGTAAATGCATCTTTTATAGCATGCTTCTTGAATAAGCCTTCAATGGTTCTTCCATCACAAGTACATTATTGGAGTGCTCCATCTTTCCAAATGTGATGACTGCTTTTCCTACTTCATCTATCCCTTTGGCAAGAACAATAGCATTTCTGGCTGGATCTGCAATGGCCTAGCCGTCTCCAACAAGTTTTTCTTTTGCTGGGGCTTCAAATTCAGCCTCTTCTGGATTATTCTTGGCAGGCTTCCTGGGGTCTTCAATTTCGACCCCAATTTGGTCTTTTGTGGGCATCTTCATCTCTTCTGCAGCCATACTTCTTTCACCCAAACTCTCTTGGGTTGCCATAATTTGTTCGGTAGCATCCTTCTGGCTATCTGGATATGAATTGAACTGGCTATATCCTGCCGTCTTTTCTCCATATCTGGCTTCTGCAATTGGCATCTCTGTGGCTTTTTCCATCTGCTCCATCTATGGCTTTCTACATCTGTGGCTTTCTCCATCTCTGTGGTTTCCTGCTACAGCATCTACAATACCAGAATTCTTCTCCTCAACCTTGACTTCGCATTGCTTCACCAATTGCTTTTGCACTGATGGTTTGGAATCTCTGCTGCCTTCCACTTTTTCGGCAGCAACATGCTGCTGTGGGTCATCATCCTGCAGTTTTGCAGCATCAAAATTATGTGCTGCAATCTCAACAGCCTTCATGCCCTTCATTTCTGGAGGCGCCCCTCCCTTTTTAAAAATCCATTCTTCTTCTGGATTTTTTCCTACTTGGGCAGCGACATTATTTTGGCCATCTCCAATGACCTGTTCTCCATCTCTCGCTTCTATAACCTCGGCAACTTCGACCCCAGCATCACGGTTCTCAACTGCTTCAATGGCATTCTGAACCGCATCAATTTTCGCCGAGCTTTGGGCTTCAATGGCAGCACTAATCTTGGCTTTTGCAGCAGTCTTCACAAAATGAAAATCATTGTCACCAATAAAGCCTCCTTTAACTGGGGTTTCCTTCTCTTCTTGGTCGCGTTCTTGGTCTTCGAGAGCCTTTTGTAAGCCTATCAACGGGCTCCACATGGCCTCCATACTTGGTCTTTTGCATTTCTTCAGATATAAACATCTGCAACGTATTCTACTGCAAGTACTGCTTCTTCTTCATGAATTCGAGTCAAGCCAGAAAAACATGCAATTATGCGGGCTTTATTTTAAGTTGAAATCTTTAAAATATTTCTTCAACTGGAGTTTTTTCTTCTTTCTCAATATCTTCTCAGGAGGAGGTTCTTCTACTTCCTTCTTCATCCCTGTGTCTCAAGATCAAGAGCACGCAGGGCAAAACTGTAGAAGATGATATTGAGATGGTTGGTTGAGGAGAGCTCTCAATATAGCATGCATATAGGATGGATGATGACTGTTCATCCTAATAAACATGACTATTGGGTACAGTTGTGACTTAGTATGAGAGGGATAACACCCTGGAACGAGGGTGTTATCCGCCGCCCCTCGTTTGTTATAATAGGGCATAACACCCTCGTTCCAGGGTGTTATCCGCCGCCCCTCGTTTGTTATAATAGGGCATAACACCCTCGTTCCAGGGTGTTATCCGCCTTAACAACCTGGGCCTGAGAGTTTTATAGTGGTTTTGTGGTGGTTTTATGGTGATTTTCATAACTTTCTAGGTGTTTATAGCCATTTGGCATAACAAACTAGGTGTTTATGCACTGTTTAATGTGTTACTAGTCGGTAACACTCTTGCAACCAACGGCTGAGATCTCAGCCTTAAAACTTGAGGGCCAGGTTGTTAAGGATTGCCTAACATGGCATTCCACCTCATCTGTATATGCCACATCACCCTTAACGTCCTTGGCCTCTGCATTTAGCCGTAGGATTGAATCGCGACCGTCGATTTCAAGATGTTATCCCCAGTAACATATGCGGCCGAATCTGTTATGGCCATAACACAGATGTTATGTCCATAACATCTGGGACATCATTTTTTTTTACTGCCATGCTCGAATCCGATGCCGTGGTTGAATCTTCCCCGTGTTTCATTCAAAAGACGCCATAGCCAGGCTTGCGACATGCTCGAAAGCCCCATTGCACAGTTTATCAGAAAATAATTCGACTTGATAGTTACCCTGTTTTAGCTTGCGATGCCTTACGCATCTTTGCAGCTTGACCGCCATTGTAATCCCCCTCGGACCGATAGCTCGATACTAATCCGCCATAGCCCGGATAGCCATAGTCGAATCCTGCGCCATAGCCAAGGTTCGATAACATGCTAAAGCCCGCCATAGCCCGGCCTTCGTGCATACGTCCTTGAAGCTTCTTTGGAAGCGAAAATCCCTTGCCCTCTTTTAGCTTGCTGGAAGCACAAAGAATGAGCTCGGTAGGAAGGCGAATGAGCCGGAAGCCTGGGGCGTAATGAGTTGTTGTTGTTGGTTTCCCCTTGCTCGTCATTTGCAACACAAAAGCTCTGTAAGAAAATCCTCTGCTGTAAAAAAATTTTGGGAAAATCCTCAGCATTACTAAGCTTCAGCATTACTAAGCTTTTGCAAAATCCTCCGTAAGAAAATCTCCTCTGCAACCTTGGCCAAGCTTGGCTATGGCGGCTACTCTGCCAAATGCCTCGGCCAAAGACGTTAAAAGGCGATAGCGTCTGTGCGGAGGCGTTATGGCCGATCAAAAATGGCCTCGTGGCCATGTGGCGGGGAAAGTCCTCGGCCCGTCTGCGTGCGGCCTCGGTTTCACGGCCACATGGCCACTCGGCCATTTTTTCCTGGGCCATAACGCCTCTGCACAGGACGTTATCTAGCCCATACCCATAGGTCTACATTGATTTATACGGTCACTATTCTTAACATTTTCTCCTTCAGCATTCACTCTTTCCTTCGTATTCACTTGCTTTAAACATTTGCACTGACTTTTGACAATTCAGCAAAATGAAGTTCGAAAACAGCATCAAAACAATTTCCAACCGATCCTTTAGAAACGTGAAGTCCTTGGTACCACACTCCGGAGCTACGGCCTGCCACAAGAAAAATGCCATTCCACACACGCTGCCGAATGATTGCTTTGAACCTCCGGCACAATTTCTTCCCCCCTTTCTGAACAGATCTCTTGGACTGAAGCAGCCCCTGCGTCTTTCGATCGATCCATTGCGTTTTTTGATCGATCCAATATGAGAGCTCTCGCCCATTTCAGTGTAACAGTTGAGGAACCGCCTTGTCTGGTAAGTTTAAGTCGAGATCTGCCCTTTTTTTTCCATTCGAAACTCATTTTAGAGTCGAGTGCAGATTTAACCCTTTGTTTTTAGGCTCTTCCTTTCAAGCATATCAGACAACATATAAGATCCGATTCTATTCTCCTTGAAGGAGATGATGGTGAAGAATACAAGGCCCGGCTGTTTATAAGATCAAAATCGTCAGAGAACATTTATGTTGCAGAAGGATGGAGCAGATTCGAGCGGGCTCACGATATTAATGAAGGTGACATCCTGTTTTGTATGCTGCTGGAAGGGCCGAAACTCAAGATTTCTGTGGCAGAAAAAACTGGAAGGCAAAACGCGAAATATTATACCGATTCTAGTTCTAGCAGCAAGACGATTTTTAAGAAGAGAAAGTTTGAGATGCAAGATCCTGATTCTGAATCTGATTCCGAAAGCAGAGTATTAAAGAAAAGGAGAAAGGGCATTCGAAATGCAAGCAGGAAGGTTCAAATGCAGAGCACAGAATACTCTAGAGAAGATGATACTGATTCTAGCATCAAGGAGTTCTTTAAAAAGAGGAAGATTTGCTCCCGAAAGAATGTTCTGAAGGATCTAAATTCTGAGTCTAAGTCTGGTTCCCAAAGCAGTATATGGGAGAAAAGGAAAAAGACTGGAGAGGCAAGGTCCTGGCGGAGGGTCGAAAGGCACAGCAGAAAAGAACTACAATCCTTGAAGAAAAAAGCTCAAACTGTTGCAGAACCTGAATCTTCCAAGAGGAAAGAAGTCCTTGAGAGGATTCATGCATTTGAATCCAAATTACGCAACCCGTATCAAATTTTGGAGCTTACGATGAAAAAGTTGAACAAGAGAGCGGTTTGTTCTCTAACCATAGACCTCTCTTTTTTTTAGTCTGAAGTTTTTGACATTTAAGCCTGTGACTGTTCAAAACGTTGACATTTCTATTTTATTTGAATACTTTATTTACTAGGGTGCTAAACGCAGATCTTATCCTGTTAAACGCAATATAGCTCGTAGAAATTGGTTTAATTTTATCACCTGTTTTTTAAGATGGGCTATGCAAAATGCATGTTAACCGCTTTACATATCTGATCAGACATGTCAAACATGTTTCCTGAAATGGGCTTTACTGTGTTCCATGTGTTTTCTGAGATGGCCTTTATGCAAAATGCATGTTTAAGCTTTTCCTCAGCTTTATGTGTCTGATCAGACAGACAGATCAAACCTGTTTTCTGAGATGGATTTTATGTGTAAGTATTATTGAAGATTTTTCTTTATGTCTGATATATTGCAGGCCGTTCCAAAGGAATTCGCAATTCATTTAAGTGCAGATAATGGAAATTATCTGAAGCTGATGGTATCAGGCCATGAGCAATGGAAGGTGAAATGGATCAACACTCCAAGGTTTGAAGGATTTGGCAAAGGATGGCTTGCTTTTGTGAACAAGCATAATCTCGCACTCGGAGATTATATTATGCTGGAATTGACTGGTCCAAGGACCATAGCAGTTCATATTTTTTCCTTGGATCACCACTCTTCAATTCAAGGAAAACATGAAGAAGCGTATCATTTGAAGTGCAGATCAGAAAATGTACAGATGACCTGCAGCTCAGAGTCAGAACATGAACAGATTAGTCTACCTCCATACAAGTCTACCTGCAAAACCGAGCCCTGCACCAGTTCAATGTCAAATTCATCGTAGAGCCAAGTATGGTTAGAGAAGTCCTCCTCTTAAGAATGGCTGTCTTTAATCTAATGTTATTTTTGTGTGGTCCATACTATATATATATTGTCGGGTAAACTAGAGCTTTCGAAAGACAACGTTAACATAACCATCTCCAATTAAAGAATGCTATTATTTGCATTCTAAAAGTCTCGTAAGTTTGCCTCCACAATGAAATTGTATCTTTAGCATATTTCAAGATTTTGTGTGTAATTATATGTCTCAATTGGCATCTAGTTCCATGACTTTTTGGGTTGCCCCTAAGGGGGCAAACCCTTGTTTATGTGGGTTTTTGGCATATCCTAGGTATATGCTAGAATATACTTAGGATATGCTGGTGACTGCTAAAAACCCACTCTTCCCTATAAATTGGCGGTCACATCCGTTGTGGGTTGCTCATGTTTCAACCGCTTAACCGGCCACAGTCCTCTCGATTCGTCTCAGGATGTAGAAGAAGGTGAGATCCTTTCGCACCCTCTTGAGCATTCTTGGACATTTTGTTAGAGGTAAAAGGCGAGGGGAGGGAATTTCCCCCTTTGGAAGGCGCTGTAGCATTCCTTTGGCACTTGCATTCGTTTCCCTGGCAGTGTGCGCTTCGTGAGGTCTGGCCCTCATCGTATGTCGCTCTTCCTCTCGCGCTTAGGTTTTTGTAAGGTTTAGTAGATTTGCAGGGGTTTTCAAAGCAGAGCATTGCATGTTTCTCTTCGTTCTTGGATCATGGAGCGACTAGATCTTTGAAATGTTTCATAACTTTAAGTAAGCTCTTAGAATCTTGTCATATTTTCGGTTTTTTATTCTTGAATCTAGCTCTGATTTTTGTTTATGTAGTGTAGGTGCGCAGATGAGCAGAACCATCGTTTTTGGTAATATTTGCGAAATATTGTCTTCATGGACGAGCAGGCTACTTAGATATAAGCGAGGATCTAATGAACACAATGCCTTTCAAAGTTGGTGCTATAGAGTGGATGTGTCTGCTTGGTGCTTGCAGAACTAATCTCAACCTCAAGTTAGCAGAGCATGCTGCAAGAGAGTTTTTCAAGTATAATCCTCTTAATCCGGCAGCCTTTGTTTTGTTATCAAACATATATGGTGCTCTTGGTAGATGGGAGGACAAAGCAAGGATAAGAAAAATCATGGAGGATCAAGGTGTGAGAAAGGAACGGTATGCATTTGGATTGAGGTCAATGGATACGTGCATTCATTTGTTGTAGAGGATGTCTCACATCCAAAAAGTAACAAATCTATATAGAGCTGCAAACTTTATCGAACAGTTATGCAATTTTGGATATGTCCCGGATACTAGGTTTTTTTTCATTGATCCGACAGAGGAAGAGAAGATATTCTCTGTGTCATCATAGCGAGAAATTGGCAATAGCCTTTGGCTTAATAAGTACACCTCAAGGGACAACAATTGAGTTATCAAGAATCTTGAATATGTGGTGACTGTCATAAGCGACAAAGTTCATCTCAAAGCTTGTTGACCGGGAAATTATTGTCAGGGATGCAAAGCGTTTTCACCATTTTAAGGGTGGGACTTGTTCATGTAGAGATTATTGGTGAATAATTGAGTAATGTAAAGAAGAGGCAAACATGGAAATTATGAGATGTTTGACTTGGAAGAAGATATAAGATGGCAAGCAAACAAACTTACACAAAGGTTGGATTTCTGGTCCCTGATAGCTTTTTTCTGAACGAAATCTTGTTTGCTAGGTGTCTGTGATAGGTTACACTTGTCTGAAAAGCCCTTATATTACGCATTGAAATCCACTTTTGTGGGCAAAAGATGGAGATTGTAGAGTTTATGCTGAAACAATTTGCTCTACAAGTTGATTGGGAGTTCCAGAGTTTATGAGTATATGGCATCCAATCTGCACCAATTTTTGCTTTTGTGTACCAGACTGCAATTCCTTTACAACATGAATTATGAGGATTGATCCGGCAACCGTTAAGAGGTTTCAATGGGCATGGTTATTTCCATTGTGATCGAGCGAAAACCCATGGATTCCTGCTAGAGAAGATTGACAAGGTCAAAATTACTGATTTTGCAATTGGATTGATTGAGGAGATATCATAGAGCACCCAAGTTTATAGATTTCCACCAAAATGGTTATTTTAAGGAAAGACTGAATATCATAGCTAGATAATATGCAATAGTGTTGGAGGAGGGTAGCGACTTGGGGCACAAGGTTGGATCCTTTTTGTTTTCGATTTTTGAGACATGTCATTTTCTTTGTGTTCTTTTATGCAACATGAAGCTTGTAAGCTTGGGCTCTGAAGAGTTCACATTTGAGGACTTCCTTGTGGTAGTTATGCCATACTCTTGCTCTTAGGGCAAAATTTCGAGTTCTTTTTGTTGCTAAATTATGTAGGTTAACTATTTATGGGGTCTCTAATATATATCCTTTTTGTGTATGCAGCATTGGAACTATTCAAGCTCATTGGGTCTGCCATACAAGATTTTCATGCTAATGACAAGGACGATCTTGATCATTGATCCGTGCTCTTGTACCAAGCCAGAAGTCACGGGAGCTTTTCTTGATTTTCTCGCGGGTTCGTTTCCTCACTAACCTCCATGCTCTCGCCTTATGGCGATCCTTCAAAATATCCAAGAAGGAAGCGGTGACAGGTATTCTCAGGTTTGTCCTTTCTAAGACTAATTCTCTTTTCCTTGTGGCAGTTTTTCCTCACAGTATTACATACTAACCCTGCCAAAAGGGTGAATTCTTAGTGGGCTCCAAAGTTTTATCCCATGCCCTATGCATACTCATAGGACACATTACTCAAGTTGTAATGTTTGAGTGGTCTAACTGCTTTGGGATTCTACCTCAAAATGGAAAGAGGTCTCTTGCCCTACTTTGTCTTGTTCTCTAGCATTTGTTCCAAATTAGAGCTTATAAACTATGAACATGGCAACCCTCCCATTCAAATAGGCAACGGGGTTATCCTGTTCTTGATGTTTACATGGCATTCTCCTCAAGAGTATGGAAGAGACATCTTTTGGATGATGTGGCTGTTCTCTCGCCATATAAAATCTCAGTACTTTTTATATAGGCCTCAAATTTGAGGTCCTTATAGAGCCATTCCAAGTACAGGTCATTTTTAGTACCAAATCTGCTTCTTTGTAATAAAAAATGGCACAAGGATTGAAGACGCTTAGAAGAGGTATGGAATGTCTATTTGTTCAGGTGATAGTCTCGTATAAGGAAAGACCCATTATATGGCTTCAAACTTAGTTCTAGGTTTCTGAAGTACGTTGACGTAAGCCCTAAGCAAAAAGATGGCCAATTTTATATGATGAGGGTGTTAAGAACATCATGCAAACAATCACGGACAATAACTCATATTGTTCAAAGCAGGTCAAATACTAAAATGTGAGAATTTTTATGCATGTCAATGTCCCAAATCTACTGTTTGAAGATAGACAGGTTGAATTGAGTTTAACTATAGCTGAAAGGCGCAGATAGGCAGGTTGGATTGTGTTTAACCATATCTGAAGGGTGCAAAGAAGATTACAACCTTCCCTAAAAGTAAGGAGTCCAGTAGTTTATTGTGGTACATATTTTATAAGAGATCTTTGCATAAACAGACGGCTACAAGATTTGGATACATGTATATTATGTTGGAGTAATTAGTACATTGAAGTAGTTAGTAACTGGTGAAGTTATTGAGAGAGCTTTGTTGAAGATGATAATAATGAGAAATGGAATGCTTATGGAAGTAACCTGATTTTACACAGATCAAGCAGAAAATTTATGTGTCTACTTCCTTGCCATGAGATTATTGCATAGCAAAAATATATCTGATATATGTACTCATAAATTAACCATGGGATTGATTTATGAGTATACATATCGCATGGCTTCTTTCAAGCATTCCATTCGTCACATTATCATCTCATGATTTACTAACTCCAATGACACAACAAAAGTTAGAAACAATCGTTTTAAGCAAAAACATATAAAATGCATGCACAATAGATAGTCTATTTCTCATTTTGCAAATTTATATTATTGTTCATTTTGCCCCAGAAAAAATATGCACAAAACCTATCCCTGAATTGAATAGAATCAAGTATTAATCCACATTTTTAGGCATGAACGACATGCACATATTCAGGTAATTTATTTTAAGTTTGACATATTATTATTCCACTAATGCAACGCCATCCAACAAAATACAGGGTTTTTATAGTTCCAATACAGCTACAGAGCCCAAAACTCAACCACCCTAATCTATTTCATCTACAACGCATGCTACTTTGCAATCCATCTTACAAACCTACTGCATTTGGAATTTATGAGCTAATTATTGGTACTATTATAATAGAGTGAGCGATGTAGAAGCCCACCCCCTTGACATAGAGCTATAAGAATGTAGTTCTAAAAACATGACGTTCCTGTTGAATGGTTCTAAGAAGATATCATGAAGTATAATATGAGTTTCTACACACTTTTGTGTTGAGTGACATTTATGACAACCTTCTATGTAGTTAACCACATTATACACTAGCTCCATTCTATGTCTATTTTGCCGATCCGACTGTTAGAGAGCTCCAAGAGCGGAGACGAAGGAACCAAGTTATGATAGTGTGTGGCCTAGTAGCGGAGGCATGAGAGAACCTCATCCATATGCTTCAGATGCAGATCTTTGCTCGGATGACGTTCCATACGCCTATACACATTGTCAGAGCAAGCCCCCATGGAGCCCAGTGTCCAAACTGCCCCTGGGTAGTCATATTCACGATCGGGGATGTATAGGAGCGAGCAATTTTGATTGAGTGGCAAAATATGACCTTCCATTATGATTTAAGCCACTTCACCCTCCGGCCATGGAGGGCAACCCTCAGTGCGCAGCACCTTGTTACTCTTGCTTGATCCATGAAGACCCATTTATGTCTAGAACCATATGTATACAAAAAAATAAGTAAGCCACATGTCCAACGTCGTACATAATTTATGCCGCCCATCCATTAGAAAAAAAAAAAAAAACCATTTACGCCCCACTCAGCCAATCTATGCTCAAAGTATAGCTTGGTTATATGACTAAATGACTGGCATAAAGCTCTTGGTTATATGACTAAATGACTGGCATAAACTACATGGTGGAGACTAACATTGGAAACTATAAAGCTGGGCAAAATCTTCTTGCAAAAATTCAAAAGACATATGTACCAAAGCAAATAAACAAATGTTTTGTAAATTATGCTCCAACAATTATATACCATTTTTCCGAATCTGATAATCTTAGCCATCATACATGTTGTTATGTTGTTTTGGACGACTCAAGTCGTTGACCTCCTTATTTCTATCAAAGGTGATGAATTCAACTTCCCAAACATGAGAGTTGTTAATAAAAGAATGAAAGATTTAAAAAGCAAGTTTAGACCTTTAGACATTGAATTTATTCCAATAACCAATGCATACTCATGTATTCTCAAAGGAATGAAAACATGGGCAATGATGTCCACATTTTTGTATGCGGAATTGACTTCTAGTTATAACATATAGTGGAAGATAGATATAGAACAGAACCAAAAACTAGAACATGGATCTAGAAAGTCAATTATGATAAAAATTAGAATAATATAGTACGCTTGCTCCAATATAGTATTTCATGTTATATTGAATAGTCTGGAGATAACTCCTAATGCTGCATTGTTCTTTGGGGATTCGGCAGCATACCATGCATGTTTCAAGCATTTCGGCCCTCTCTTGGCATCTAAGCCCTTTCTGTTCAAGTAGCATCTGTGCGGGCAGGTTCTAGCATTAAACAAAACAGGAAGTCAGCAGTTAAATGTACCACAGTTCCAGATTCGGCATCAGCAACGGCTTCCGATTGAGCGAAGGGTCTCCGATCCAGCCCGCCATGCCCTGTGTCTGAACCAACGAGTTATTTGATTCTGTAGGGAGCATCATCAGCCCGGTTACCTTCATCTCCAGTACGATCGTCTCCACAGGCAATTCGATCTATTGTGGACACCTTCAGCTCAGTTACATCCACAATTTTTGTTTTATGATCCGGTCAGTTGACCACCAAAGTACAGTTCAGCAACGACAAGTCTTTGCCCAGCTCGGACTGCTTAGGGACGCTTCACATGTAACAAAAAAGATATTCACATGTTAGGTTTTTTTGCCGGGCGGCTCAACGTCCAAACCGTTGGACGTCAAACTACTCCAGCAGTTCCTGATCGACCGGCTGCTTCAGCGTTTGGACGTCTTGACCTCCGTTTCCAGTAAATTTCGGTCTTCACCTGCAACAAAAGGTAAATTTCGGTCTTGAAGCAATCTTGAAGTTGTGGTGCTGGTGTAGCAAACCGGTGATGGTGTAGCGATGGCAATGTCCAACATGTGAACGCCCCAAAATTCTTGCCGAGACGTTCACATTGGGGAGGCGCAGGAGACGCTACATGTGAGGCGTCCCTTAGTAGCTCTCTTTCTAACAGCCGACCCACCCAGCTCTGTCTATACCCAGCATCTGTCAGGCAGATTCGCTTGGGAGTTTCTTTCACCATATCAAGCAGTCCCGTCCAGGCCACACCTTTGGATACTAAGGTAACAAAGGTAACAATAGAGCAAAGTAGGGGGGCAAAATAATCTAAGCCATATCAACAAACCAAAAGGACCAACATAAGAAAGCAAGTCAACATGACATATGACCTAAAGGATATAAAAGAATCATCATACGAGAGGAATAAGATCATTATATAGTCAAGAAAATCACACATTGAACAATATGACAAATGTGCCGACAACAAGATGAACATAGAACTCAACTTCCAAGGATCACAGGTTGTGTATGTGTGTTGAGAGTCCAAAGTGTCTAGAGCGCAAAGCGATAACAATATAACCATAGCACATGGCCCTTGAAAAATGGATATCAACTTCAAATCTCTAAACATGAACAACCCAATCATGTCCAAGAGCCCCGCACAATTTGACAACTAATTGCCAAACATATCTTAAAAAAGATCAACCTACAATTATAATAAAAATCTAAAGAAAGAAATTGAGAGCATAACGCGAAACTTGAAAGAATTAAGGGGTTAAAAGTCAGTGACAACAAAGATAAGAGAAAAAATGAACATGGGCAACAGAACAAAGCAGGGCAATAGAGAAAGAGTTGATGGGGTAAAAACCAGCCATATCACAAGGCCAAGAGACTAATGTAAAGTTGCCAGTGAGAGCATAAAAGAAATGAGCAAACGTCCTAACAAATACACAAGTATGCATTTTGGTTAGATGTGCAAAAAATGCCTCGTGAGGAACCCGCATAGCACAAGGATGGAAGGGGGAACAACTAGAAACAACGTAGCAAAAGGAGTAACAGCACTAGAAGGGACAACTAGAGCCAAGGGTGAATGATGAAAACAACAGTAACAAAGAATGGAAAAAGTGCAGTTTAAAAATAACAACACTTGAAGGGGCAACCGGAACCAAGGTTGAAGGGTGCAATCAACAGTAATAGAAAATGGCAACAATGCAATCGAGATAATTCCCAAGATATGCATGGCATCCTATTAGGTACAAATAAAATGATCAATGCAATAAACTTCCAATGTTTGACACAGTTTTAACTCTTGAAAATGACGGAAGGCGAAGGCGCAGGCGCAGTAGAAACGGTCGCTTTGGCGGCTGCCAGGAATCGGCCTGGGTTTGACCCAGGTGCTCACAACACCCTTCAGGGCCCCCGATTTTCACTGCAAGCATGGATACAGCCTGGATATCAGCCAAACAGCAGGTTTCAGGGGCCTGCAAATCGTCCCCAATTGATGGGGCTTCCAATAAACCTGTTTTGTCGGTGAAGACTCCGGCAGAGATCACTCCTGATCCTGCCGTTATTGGCCATACTCAGAATCAAAATTTACATGGTCTGCAGGATGCATTAGCGACAAATGGAGCAGAGTTCAAGGTCTCGGATGTAGTTGACGCTGAATTAGGGATTAACAGTGTCCTAAAGCAGAATCGTGGCTACAATCAAAGTAATTTGAAGGGAAATGATACTGGAGCCTGGAAGAGTGGGAATACTGTAGAAAAAATCTCAAAGCCCCGATTTTCCGACTGGATAAAGCAGGGCCTATCTGCAGAGGTTAGAAGCAATAGAGTAAATGATGCTCTTAGTATGTTGTGTTCTGATAATTTTATGCCAGATCCGAGTAAGTTGTATCAATTTTCTGGTGCTCCATTTGAATGTAGCAAGGTTAAGACAGCGGTTATAGATCATGATAAACATTTGAGAAATATCCAAAATCTAGTCGCCAAATCTGTTGTTGGCTTCTACACGGGAGGTTTCCTAGACTTCAGAAGGTTATACTCTTGGTTGACCAGGCATCTAAAGAAGTTAAGACTGCCACAGTTTCAGTCACTGAAAGCCATTGGAGGGAATTTTTTTCTCATTTTGTTTGACAACGAATCTACTGTGGAGAAACTTGTTAGTAGAGCGGTAGATTACTTTGCAGGAGAGTTTATTTTATACCAATATTATGCGCCTGGTTTCACTTCAGGTAAATTGTCTGCCATAAAACTTCCTTGCTGGCTCGAGATTGAGCGCTTGCCTCCTGATATGCTTGATCCAGATTTTCTGATTTCAATCGCCAATACACTCGGTACTTATATTTCTCACTCAATTATTAGAGGTCCTAAGATCTGTGTTGGCATACCGGCTGCAGAGGGTATACCAAAGCAAGTGGTTGTGCAAAGCGGTACGTACTTCTCTTTATTCAACTTGAAGCTGTTAAATGGCTGGGACTTGCGTAGGATGTTTCCCAAGCTACATATTGAAGGGCTTGATACTACGCAAAACAAGAAAAGTGCGGAAAGGGAGATGCATACTCCGGACTCTAACCATCCCCAACACACACCCTCTTCAACAGAACCTACGAAGGGTATGGCAGTAGATGTGGTCACTGGAGATAATCCCTTAGAGCTATCTTTAATCTCTTCTGATGAAAAGAAACGGTTAGAAGTAGATCCAATAATTAGTCACGCTGTGCAGGAGATGTCGAACAAATCTGGCTCTGACACTCGCTGTCTTTCCTCTCAATTGACCAATCATGGATTGGCTGGGTGGAGTCAACGGGTTTCAGACTCAGAATGGAAAAGTATAAAAATAAAAGGCTCGAATGCTCCTAAACATGATGCTCCAATGAAACCTCCAAAAGTAGGAGCAGAAGTGCGCGTGGCAGGTGATAGTGATCTTCCACTGGAAAACAGTGAGTTGATGTGTATTGACCCACCTAATCTCTGGCCTCCTGATCCGATGGCTGGGATACCTACTCTCCATTCAAATAGATGGGCTGACCTGGCATTAGAAGAAGTATGTGATAATGCAAACAGTATGGAATGTGAATCTAGAAAAAAGGGTAAACAGGGTGAAGGTGAGGAAGAGAGAATAACATCCAAAAGGAAGAAACTTGCTCCCAAAAATGGATCATAGGATTTTAAGCTGGAACATCAGAGGGGTGAAATCATCAGAGATAAAGGGTAGTAAATTAGCTCTGGCCTTGGCTAAAATTAAACCAGACTTCATATGCTTACAGGAGCATAGATGTAAGGATGAAGAAATAGGACATCTTCTGGGTTTGCTAGGAAATCATTTCGATGACGAGGTCGGGCAAGAAACATGCCGGATCATCAGAGAAAGCTGAATATGATGGAGATTCTGCATCGATGCTATCCATGATCACGGAAATGAAATCGGCCATAGAGGACCTCTGTGAGATGCTAGGGGAAGTGCTTCAACAAAATAAAATTCTGACGACTCAGAACTTGGAATTGAAAGAAGCCATGTCACAGAAATATGAAATTAGGGTTCCTGATATGAATGAGATCACACATGTAGTAGCAGAACAGCTAGTGAAGCATGATGAGGTACTGTCACAGGAATCCAGAGAACAAGAAATAAGAGCATGAAACCTCAAACTCTCAGGTCTGGAAGAGGAAGAAAATGAAGATATAAATCAGATAGTAGATCATTTTTTTAAGGATACTATGAAACTCCATGAGCCCCAAATAATACATTGCAGAAGGTTAGGGAAGCCAGGGCATATTACCATCGTCCAATCCTGATCAAATTTGCAGATGTGGATGCACGCAACAGGGTGCTTCTGAATAAATCAGTTCTGAAAGGGCGGAAGACCTGGCTGGATGTTGATCTCACTCCAGCCCAATTAGAAGTCCGTAAAAAAGAGTGGGCGAAGGTGAAAGAAGGAAGGGATGCAGGTTTCATAGCATACTTAGACAGAACTGGGAAAGCTGTGGTTACATCTAGAAAGAAGAATAATTAGAGAATTTGGACCCTAAGGGTACTGGCTTGGAATGTACATGGGCTATCTCAAGCCAAGGTACATGCCTGCGAACATGTCTGGAAGCAAGCAGATATTTTATTGTTTTCAGAAACTTGGGAACATCAAATGCGAGGTTTACCACAGATTGAGGGTTTTGATATCTTAGGATCGGCCTGGAATACTAAGGAGATTGGTGTGGGACGGGGGCATGGTGGAATTGCAGTTTATATCCGCAGTGACTTAAGATGTATCGCCAAGATCCTTAAAAAACACAGACATAATCAGTTCATATGGATTGAGCTGATTCTTAGTAACAAGAAGATCTATTTCGCCAGCTGCTATTTTGCTCCCTTAAATATGAAGTTATATCAGAGCAAAGACATGAATAAGGATAGTTCTCTTCATGACTTAACCATGGATATTGTGACGTTCCACGTATTTATACGGTATACGTAACGTACTTATACGGTACACCTATAAATATACTGACACGTCACCCGATAAAGGTACGCTACCATGGGGTATTGTAACCTAGGGGGTTGACCTAAAAGGGATTAAATATCATTAAAGATAATAACCTATAATCTAGGGATTAATATTAAATGGGTTAATTAGGCCAATTAATGCTTTGGGAAGGCGCCACCTGGCCTAATTCGATTGGCCAGCATGGGGATTTCCAAATTGGGCTGTCAACCTGATCCCTATTGCTAATTGACTCCCAAAATTCGTCCAAAAAGGAGCAGGAGCTGAGCGCCTACCCCTGTCACGCTGAGCGCCACCATACCAAGTACTTTTACCTGTGTAGCTGAAGCTGAACACCAAGACCTAGGAGATGGAAGCACCAATTGGTAATGGGTCCAGCCAGAACTCAGGTGGGTGGCTAGTATAGTTGTGAATTCTAGGGTAACGCCCCTGTTGGGCACTGATTGTGTTTGCTTCTCTGTTCTCTCTTTGTTTCACTTGTAGGAACTAACCCTTGATTGTAAAGGTGAGTTCTTCTTATTTCTGATACTGATTATGCTTGTAAAGGATGGATTGATAGTTCTTTGCATGGTATTACTCCTGAAATGGGGGATTACGGGGGGGTAGAGACCTCTGAGCCCATGTATTGTAGTATGCTCCTAGATAGAGCCCTGTAGCATCCCACTAGTTTTGACTGTGTACAAGAGACCACCGGGTCATAGATGCTATGGATTGGCTTAGCACCAAACAAGGGACACAGTGGTGAAGCGGGGGTGGGGTCTTGCACGAACATAAAAGGCTCCTGAGACTCCTACAGTGGACTAGGCCTAATAGCCGGCCCGGTGAGCTAAGGCGCGATCCGGTAGGGTATGGGTCCCGACACTCCCCGGCAGAGGTGTGACCTGCATGGGGCATCCTGTACTTTGAGTAGATTTAGGGCGAGTAAGTCGGGTACGGATGCGGGGGTCGCTGATGCGGCACGTATTCTCTAGTCCACCCATGGAACCACTGTGATCCTGGAAGGGGACGCTTCCCTGACCTGCCTCATCGGACCGGGGCGTCATGAACCACAGGTAGGCTCAAGAAGTGTGATACCCGAGCCACAAAACTCGTCTCAGGAAGGCTATAAGCGAAGCCATAGCATGATTCGACTCATCTGCAAAGTGTGCACAGGAGGGGCGGATGGAGTGGACAACCCTAGCCGATGTTCTATGCCAGCCAACGCCATGTCAAGATTCGGTCTGCTGATCTCTTGAGACCTAGCCGTCAGTCGATCCTCACTGGAGTCCGAGCCGGGGTAGAACCATGGGTTTTGGGTGTTTTCTTTAGGATTAGATGCATATTCTTTGCCGTTGGTATTTAGATGGATGTTCCACCCTTCGTGGTGGTTATTTATATGTATTTGTGCTGTGTGCTAACATGTATGCACGCTTCCGCGACGTAGGAGTCCCACTGAAGGCGTGGGCCGAATGACACCTCCGTGTCCTTCACTCGGGCATCTCTCTATAGATGGCCTGGGATAGACGGAGGGCCCTGCTCGTGGCGATATGGTCGCCATGGGAGGGGAAAGTCCCCGTATGTATCACGGGGTCGAGTATATATATTGGGGGCGTCCACAATGGTATCAGAGCATGGTTCTGGGAAGCAAACTATTGCACTGGCCACATACTAACTCGTTAAATCGTTAGCTAGTGAGAGTGAAGATTTTGGAGTAGTATGAGTTTTGGGTGGTGTAGTAGATGCCTTCATGATTGCTTTAACTTGAGGGTTGAAGTAGAATAATGAAATGCGTGTGCAGGTGCCAAACCCTAACCCTAAGTGGCGGGCGTGGGGGTAGGGTGTTAGTAGCGGACGGTGGCGACCTCGAGGTAGGGGGTGCCCGCCACCTTAGAAAAAAAAAAAAAAAAAAAAACCCTAACCCTAAGTGGCGGGGGGGGTATATCGGTATCTGGTGGCGTAAATAGAAAGCGTCGAGGTAGGGGGTGCCCGCCACCTCGAAAAACGCGTCCGCCACTTTTTCATAAAAAAGTTTTTTTTTAGGGTTAAAATTTTAAAAGTGACTTTTTTCTTTCACTTTTCTTAAACACCTAGCGCCCTTTTGAGCTCCGCCTAGCCGCCATAGCCGCCGGAACTAGAAGCTTCCCTCCGCCATAGCCAAACCTCGCCCCTCACCTTTCTCCCCCAAGCGCCTGCCCAGCGCCCACCTATTCGACATGGAGGAAGTCAAGCAGGTGTACAAGCGCAAGCCACGTTATTATCAAACCCCCATAGAGTTTTTAATGGCTGAACTGTTGCCACGGCAAAACCCATCGCCAGAAGCGGAGGCAAAAACTGAGGAGATACTGGAATATTTTGCTAAACGTTTCTATGAAGGAGTCAGAATGGGTGGTTTTTCAATTCACATACTCAAAAAAGCATGTGGGCGACACATGTGCTGCACAAGTGCTGACTGCCCTTCATTGCCCTTCAAACTGCCCTTCATTGCCCTTCCATAGCCCTTCATTGCCCTTCAAAAAATCATGAGTGTTTTCTATTATATAAAGGATATAATGAGCATATTAGTGATGCAAATGATGATGACATAAATTATTTGGTGAAGGTGCTTATATGTGCTGTGATGGTCAAAAAACTGGGTAGGTCAATAAAAAAGTTACCCGAATACCATACCCACTCTTCTGCTATAATGAGCGTTTTGTATTTAAGCTCAACGCTATCCAAGAAACCTGCACCATAGTTGAACAAGAAGATGGTGTGCAGAAGTATACACGGTTCTTCCCGCCGGGTGGGGATGAACAAACTGAAGCCGAGGCCCTACAAACATAGGCCCAAAACAGCTTGCAAATGGCACAGGAAGCGGACCTACAGTGGCTTGCATCTGATGACCCCGCTTCTGGGTACCGTTACCTGGGAAACGGGATGTGCCTCTTTGATGGGGGGGCATACACCCTCCCCACTTTTTCTTATGAAGAAGAAACTAACCGTATTATCTGGGAAGCGGGAACCCCACCATTCTTCACAGATCAATTCCAACGCGCTGTCGAGCGGGACATGCAGGCCAACCCTCCATGCTACTTCCTAGAGCTTAAAAGAAGAACAGATATTAGGATAGCCAGGGAGAAGAGAGCAGAGGAGCAGGCCGCCTTCCAGGCACAATCACAGAGGGCAACGCAATTGGACCGAGGAGGGCTGCTAAACTTCGCTAAGATACCCTCCAAGCACAGCCAGTTAGAACAGAGCAACATAGGAAAAGAATCTGAATGAAGCCGACCGTGAGGGCTTAACGAGGTAACAGAGGCAGTTAAGGAGCGGTTAAGGAAAGAAGAGGAAGAACGGTGCCGCCAAGATCCGTCACCTCCCAACGTTTCTGCTCCTCGTCGAAGGCTAAAAAAGACGCAGACGCCCCGTAAGTCGGGTGCTCAGTATAAGGACCAGCTCAAGGCTCGGGGTAGTATTGCTAAGGCTGCAGGGGATAATCGACGAGACCATCTCATCCGAAAGGCCCAAACATCGAGCGGCGGGAAAGTCTATTCCTGGAGCTCCACCCCAGCCTAAGAGGAGGCATCGTTATAAGCCCGGTACCGTCGCACTTAGGGAGATAAGGAAGTACCAGAAATCCACCGAGTTTTTGCTACGGAAACTTCCTTTCCAGCGCCTGGTCCGAGAGATTGCTCAAGACTTCAAGACGGATCTCCGGTTTCAAACTCATGCCATTCTAGCACTCCAGGAGGCAGCCGAAGCCTATTTGGTGGCCCTCTTTGGCGATGCCAACTTATGTGCAATCCATGCCAAGAGAGTGACCATTATGACAAAGGACCTTCAACTAGCACGCCGGATCCGTGGGGAACGGCCATGACTATGTAAAGCATCAATTTTGTATATATGTAAGTCGGTATATATTAATACAAATTTTGTCTTTGACTTCTTAATCAGCGTATGTTTTTTTTTTTTTTCTTCTGTGTATATGCGTGTTGAAAAAAAATAAATAAATAAATAAATAAATAAAATAAATGATTACACATAATTAGCTGGCGCCTTGAACGCCGTGCCCAAGAAGTTTAAAAGTGACTTTCACTTTAGCGTTTCATCATTTCTTATTCCTTTTGTTTTCTTCCTCCTCCCATCTGCCGTCTGCAGTAATGGATTACGCTGGCCGCCTAGCATGGTACATGGGAGGCGAGCAATGGGATCCCCAGGTTCCTTATCCTCTCTTGGATCCCATGTTGCAGTGTAGAGTCGACCTTCTCGACAATATGCGAGCACACCCTGATTATGACACCTTCCTAGAGTTTTATGAAGAGGAAATTCTGCCACAAGCCGAGTTTTTCGGGGAGCCGCCTCAACCCTATCTTCATAGGGATATCTTAGAGCACATGTTTGGGGATGACCGCCACAGTTACGATATCCTTAAGGGCATTCTCAGACGTGCTAAGCACGCCCCCATTATTGACTGTGGCTCTAGCGGGTTGTACTTTGAGGCCCAATTTGCCCTTGCTCTTATTATGGATAGGTATGTTGGCAAGATCTGAGACACGGCCTTGGAGCAAACCAAGTTCCCACTTCCTCCGGATCACGAGGAGGACGAGCAGATAAGCTATGCCGACTTCGTGAGATGGAAGGAATTGGCCAAAGAGAAGCCTCTACCCCGTGGTAAGGGCCAAGCTCTTGTCGGCTTAAGTTCGCTTCCTATCATCAAGGTTGGGGATCAAGATTACTTACTGTTGAGTGACATTCAGTGGGCGTATCAGCATATCGCCAATAAGGGAAAGCAGAAGACGGCTCATCTTCTCTATGAGCTCGCCGAGTATTGTCAGGGTCAGCATGACTTCATCGATTATTCCCGACCCGTCTATGTGCCGCAGATACATCAACTGCTCAACTATCAGCCTCTTGATGTTGAGCCTATCAGTACATTGTTATCTTTATGCCAATTAATGATTCAGGGTACCCCATCCTCAGTTCCTGAATCTGCTTTTCATGATACGGGGCCTCATGTGCCCAACATCAACGATGTTGTCGTTAAAATCGAAGACGACCCGACCATGGAGGATCTATGTGATGAGAGCCAGTATGCTCAGGAGGAGAAGGATTTTGCTATGGAGGAGGAGCTGCCCCAGAATTTGGAGTCAGAGTTGGCCTCTTCAACCCACCCGATGGTACAGGGGTTGAAATTCCACATTACTCGCTTCTTTTTGTCGGCTTTTACCAGCAGACAGGTTCTCTTCTTTGCTAAAGCCATTGCACCTGAAGCCAGAGGCGGCTGTATGGGCACTCCGAGCACTTTCAACCACAGCCGGCCATAAGAAGTTAGCTCCTAACCTTGAACAGGTTATCCTGGTGAACCGGGATCTAGCCATTGCAGTGTTTGATCAAGAGATTGGTTCTTAGTCTGTTGGTTGCAGCGCCATTGGCTACCAATGTCCCTCCAGAGATAGCTTCATCAGCTGCCTCATCAGTTAATCCTAGCGTGCTACTCTTGCAGCATCGACCAGAGCCTGAGTTTGACACCCAAGCACAAGATGTTGAAGGGTCGACCTCTTAGTTCTAGGTTTCATTGGATCATCGTATGAAATTTTGTTTAGTTTTGATTGGCATTACCTCTAGTGGGCCAACACCAAAATCTATGTACTGTTTCTTTTTATATATATTCAGGATATCTCCTTATGTTTCTTGCACTGTTGAAAACCATTGAATTGTCTTCTCCCTTTAATGATTAATTCTCTTCCTTAAAGTTGGAGTAGAAGGAAATTGTTCAATGTATATATATTTATTCCTGTCGTCTTGCAGAAGAAACACTTGAGTACGAGGACAGGATCACCGACCTGATAAGAATGGACGACCAGGGGCCTCCTGAACAAGATTATGGCCAGAGATATGGAGAATACCCGGAACGAGAGGGTGTCGATGAGATGGATGAATCCGAAGAGCCGCAAGAGCCTTATGATCGACAAGGGTATGGAGGTAGTTAATATCCTCCGAAAGCGCCCGACGACCTAAAAGCGGACCCCGCCGCACATGGGACTATTGGAGTATGTCCAGCCGCGAAGCTTTCGAGGATTCCAACGACCACTTATGGCAATTATTCTATGCATTAAGGAGGCTTTTCAATCTCCTTATAATTAGCCCCACACGGGACTATCAACTTTGTGATCGTCCAAGCACGGGCGCGTTACAAGCTCATTAAAACATGCGTGAAAGTGTTCGCTATTCCATTATGTACCCTTTCGCGAACCCCTAGGCGGGACCTCTTGGTTTTGTGTTGCTATGTTTTCGGTGTGATTAGAGAAGTGGCCCATGTATAAAAGAAATCCACATGTGTACTATATAACTTTGAGTGATAACTACTTTGAGTGAACTTTTTTCCAATGTAATAGTGTTTTGACTTTTAATGAAATCTTTTCTCTTGTCTTTTCATTATTCACTCTTTCTTGATACTACACAAATGATCTTGTTGTGGGACTTGATGTTGTGCTCTTCTTGTGAGACCTGATGTAACTTCTGCTTATATCTTGTTATGCTCAATATAGGCGGTGCACGCATAGCGCCGCTTTGGCGAACACCCTCGAATGCCGGTAGGTTAACTCTGGCGGGAACTCCTGGCGATGAAAAGGCAACTAGTTGCAAACTTATGTCTTGAACACCAACCCACTTAACATGTCCACGAGGATGGACGAGTTAGTTACCTCCGTCAGCCCAGCTAAAGCCCACCACAGTGACCTTACGTACACGAATCGATCCCGCACCCATCAAGAAGGCACCGTTCCAAAGCGTCATCGTGCTTCTTCTAGGGGCGGTGCCACATCATCTCGATCACCAACCACGAGTCCTCGAGTCGTCTATGTCATCCGATGGCCATGCACATCGTCGAGACAAGGAGTACCGAAAAGCGGTTGATCTGACCATAACCGATTATATGGAAGAATAGGAAATTGGCCCAATTTGATGGAAAAGCTAGAGGTGGGCTGAATGCAGAGTCCTGGCTCGACGAGATGAAGGAGTTCGGAAAATCCTATGGAATGACTGAAAAGGATACAGGAAAGGTTGCCACTACAAACCTTACAGGAGCTGCCCGTATTTGGTGGAAGGGCTATGCCAGAGCCAAGCACCTGGACCGAAGCCGGTGCAAGTTCAAAAAGTTTGCCAAGGCTTTTAAGTCGCATTATGTGCCTCGTGCGCACAAATGACAACAGATCCAGACCTTCTATAGGCTAGAGCAGAAGGGAATGTCGGTCTGAGCCTACAGCGATGAGTTCATGCGCTGGTACATGCGATACCAGGGATGAATGAAAAGAGGGCGGTGGAGGGCTACATTGAAGGCTTGGCCCCATCCATTAAACGAATGGTCAAGGCCATAGACCGAAATCCAGTTGCGGAAGCGGAGGCTAAGGCATTAAGCCTCGAGGAGGACACACCAAGAAACCCGATATCGCGTCACCTGCTCCTTACTCGCTGCCCACGCCCGTCCACACCTTACAAACCCGCTCACCAAGTCCAGGGGCCCTCTCGTGAGAACTCTTACGGCCCTTAAAAGAAAGTCACCTTCAACATGCCGACAAACCCGAATAATGTCGGCAAGGAAGTTCGGAATCTCCTCTGAGTCTATTCCCAAAGGCGCCCGAGATCAGCTCACGTAGAGATAAGGCATGTTCTGGTGTATCGACTGGGGCACTACATGCGAGAATTGCCCTTCGTCCACGCAGACTGCCCGGTGGCCATGGCCGATCTCGATTGGGGCGATGCGGAGTCTACACTACTGCCGAGGGCGAGGCTCCGAGTACATTCACGGTCGCGTCTCATATCCTTGCAGCCATTGAAGCTGGCAATCTTTGAAAGCCGACCTTACGTTATTTCCACCATAGGCCAAGTAGGCAATGAAGCCTTTCATAATTTTGATGGATACGGGGAAGTACACATAATTTTGCTTCTCCTAGAATGGCCGGTATTGCGGTTTGGAAACATTGAGATCCAGGCCAAAGCCGGTCACTTTAGCCGGTGGTAAGATCGGACACACTCATGGCGCCGCATAAACATTAAGATGCGGTTTGCGGGTGCACCGGTTGCCTTGGGTCTTAGAGCTAATGGATATTGGCAAATATGACCTTATTGTCGGGATGGAATTTTTGGCATCTGCGAAAGCCAATATAGACTGCGAGAAACGGGAGGTTACCCTCAACGCCGCCAATGGAGCCCGCGTGACTATAAAAGGTGATCCCTTCAACCCTATTATGCAGTCTATGTCAATCAGGCAGTTAGAAAAAGCTATACGCAAGGATAAGCTCCTCTGCGTCATTAGACTTGCCTCCGTTGAGTCGGATGCTAAGCAGAAGCAGGTAATCGATACCTTGCCAAAGGGGATTGCTAGTCTTCTCCGAGAATTCAGCGACCTTTTCCCAGATGAGATTCAGAAACTTCCTCCTTTTAGAGGGGTAGAATGTGAGATAGCTCTAGAACCAGGTACTAAGCCTACCAGCAAGGCCCGTGCGAATGAGTCCTCGAGTTGGCGAGCTTAAGAAGCAACCGGGGAGTTATTAAACCTAGGTTTCATTCGGCCTAGTGTCTCGCCTTTTGGCGCTCCTATCCTTTTTGTTAAGAAAAAGGATGGCTCCTTGAGGATGTGTATTGATTATAGGCAGCTCAATAAGCATACCATCAAGAATCGCTATGCTTTGCCTAGGGCAGATGATCTAATGGACCAGTTGCAAGGCGCCAAATATTTCTCAAAGATTGATTTACGCTCCGGATACCATCAGATAAGGATAAAGGAGGAGGACATCCATAAGTCTGCTTTTCGCACTAGATATGGGCATTATGAGTTTACTGTGATGCCTTTTGGATTAACTAATGCCCCGGCGACTTTCATGCGACTAATGAATGATGTCTTCCGACAATACTTAGATGATTTTGTTGTTATTTTCTTTGACGACATTCTCATCTATAGTAAAACCTTGGAGAAGCATGAGAAACATCTTCGGTTGGCCCTGCAAAAGCTAAGACGTCATCAGCTCTTTGCCAAGTTCTCTAAGTGCAAGTTTGCCACTCCGAAGGTCGATTATTTGGGCCATATCATTTCAGCAGAGGGAATTGCTACAGATCCAGCAAAGATAGAAGCAGTAAGGGATTGGCCTATTCCGGGTAATGTCTCGGAGGTCCGAAGTTTCTTGGGACTAGCAGGATATTATCGGAAATTTGTTAAGGATTTTGCAACGATTGCCGCACCTCTTCCGATCTCACAAAAACACGAGAAGGTGAAGGATTGGATGAAACATTGGAAAGCAAAAGTCGGGTAGGTTTTGAAGCTTAAGGATGCTTTGCGTCTACCAGTCCTCACATTGCCCGATCACGAAAGGATAAGCTAGTGGCAACCGATGCTAGTAAGATTGCTACCCGGTGGAGTCCTAATGCGAGGAAGGGAGAGTTATTGCATATGATTCAAAGAAGATGAGCGACCGCGGAACAGCGATACCCTACCCATGACGGGGAATTGTTGGCGGTTGTGTCGCTCTGCGTATTTGGAGACACTACCTTCTTGGTAGAAGATTTCGAGTTAGATACGGATCATCGAGTCTCCGTTATTTAACCACCCGGCCCGAATCTCAACCTCCGTCGAGGAGGAGATGGATGGAATTTTTGGAAGAGTATGATTTTGAGATTATGTATAAGCACAGGAAGCACAATGTGGTTCGGATCGTTGTCACGCCATCCCTTAGTAACCCGGACCCATTGTAATGCAATTTCCACACTCACTAGTGAGTTTGGGAAACAAATAAGCGGAGACCTTGGCCACGGATCGGGGAGTTACGTGATGTTTTGGGGAGCTTGAATAAGGAAGCCCGTCTGAGGATAAAGAGCGGGAAACTTTTCGTTCATATAAGAAAGAAGGCCACTTGCTATATTACAAGGATAAGTTGTGTGTACCTGAGACTTCAGGAGTACGTAAGCTGATTCTCCATGACACGCACAACAGCCCTATAGCTGGACATGCAGGTTTTATGAAGACCTACTTTAAGATCCGCTCCAGTTATTTTTGGCCTTCGATGAAGAAGGATATTGCTAGATACATTAAGCAGTGTCAAGTGTGTCAACAAACCAAAGCTGAGCAATTAAGAGTTCCAGGAGAGTTGCAACCTCTGGATGTGCCCAACGCCAAGTGGGATGTAATAACCATGGATTTTATTGTGGGCCTTCCACGTACTCTCCGTGGCTATGATGCCTTGATGGTAGTGGTCGACAAACTGTCAAAAATGGCTCATTTCTTGCCATGTCGTACCACCGACACCGCCTTCGACACCGCCCTGCTTTTTGCAAAGGAAATTTTCAGGTTGCACGGAATGCCAAGAGTTATTGTGTCCGACAGGGATCCCAAATTTGTAAGTGCATTCTGGAAAGATTTCTTCGCCACTATCCAGACCAAGCTTGCTATGAGTACAACATATCATCCTCAGACGGATGGTCAGACAGAACGTACCAATCGTATTATAGAGGATATGCTACGCAGTTATGTGTGGAGTAAGCAATCACAATGGGTTGACTATATTTATCTGGTAGAGTTTGCCTATAACAGCATGAAACAGGAATCTTCCAGGATGTCTCCCTTTATGATCAATTATGGGTATCAATGTCTTACTCCAGACACATGGCATAACCCTATTTCTAAAGTGGAGGTTTCTCAACAACTCCTTTTGGAAATGCAAGCTTTGGTTGAAGAAGTTCGTGGTTACTTATTATTGCACCTTGATCGTCGGAAGAGTGTAGCGGATAAACCTGAGAACCCCCACGAGTCTTCGGTGGGTGAATCGGTTTGGCTTAAGATCAAAGTAAAACAAGCCAAGCTTAAAATTGGTAACTGCAAGAAGTTGGCACCCAGATGGGCTGGGCCCTTCAAGATTACTGAACGTGTTGGAGAGCAGGCATATCGCTTGGATTTGCCACCCCGCTTGAAGATCCACAAGGTCTTTCACGTGAGTCTTCTGAAACAACACACCCCTGATCCAGAGGAGGTTTTGGATACCCCAACCCTCCTAGAAATGACAGAGGAGCACCTCGAGATAGTGCCTGAAGCTCTTCTTGATCGAGCTTATAAACAAACCAGAAGGACTCAAATGTTGCAATACTTGGTTAAGTGGAAACACTTACCAGTTGAGGATGCTACCTGGGTGATGAAGATAGACCTTGAGAAGCATTATCCGGACTTCATGCGGGAATCTCAGGGCCGCACCATCAACGATGCTATCAACCCCGCTCCCGGCGGTAAGCTCGAAGGCTTGATTAGCCGCCAATCAGGCAGTAGAGGGGTAGATGCATCGTATTTAATAATAGTAACCGATGATGAGATCACCTTCGTGTTCTCTAGGACGTGGTGTATTATTGATGTTGACATGACCATGAACTGTTCGAAGGCATGTAGTTGATAGCCTGCCTTCATCTCGACTATGATGAATTGCAAACTATAGACATGATAGATTCCCTTGTAGATACATTTTTCTTTTATTATAGGGGGTGGTCCCTTCAACCACAATCTAATTATATTATTGATACATACTGATATATTGACATATGCGAGGCCCGATGCTTGGTTTTCGTGACCTGCCCATGTATAGAGGGTTGCTGATGACCCGACTTTTCCAGATCCGCTTTGTTTACATGTGTTATTTTCGTCGTCTATGATGTTTTAAAATCGGACTTCGGTCCTTGAACTTCTTCTGATGATAAGTTTGTAAAATGCACCTTGGTGCTGACACTTTGTTATTTTCAACTTCAATGTATTACTGTTTGAAATAATAAGTTATCTTCCTTTCTTAAGTATATTCTTCCTAATTCAGTTTTTTTAAGTAATTGTCTCTGATTAATTAACCCCAATGCTGAGGACAGCATTATTTTTAAGGAGGGGAGAATGTGACGTTCCACGTATTTATATGGTATACGTAACGTACTTATACGATACACCTATAAATATACTGACACGTCACCCGATAAAGGTACGCCACCATGGGGTATTGTAACCTAGGGGGTTGACCTAAAAGGGATTAAATTAGCTATGCTAATTTAATCATTAAAGATAATAACCTATAATCTAGGGATTAATATTAAATGGGTTAATTAGGCCAATTAATGCTTTGGGGAAGGCCACGGCCTAATTGATTGGCCGACATGGGGATTTCCAAATTGGGCTGTCAACCCTGATCCAGGAGCAATTGGCCAAAAGCCACCCTGTCCAGGGTTGGCGCCACCATACCAAGTACTTTTACCTGTGTAGCTGAAGCTGAACACCAAGACCTAGGAGATGGAAGCACCAATTGGTAATGGGTCCGCCCGAACCTCAGGTGGGTGGCTAGTATAGTTGTGAATTCTAGGGTAACGCCCCTGTTGGGCACTGATTGTGTTTGCTTCTCTGTTCTCTCTTTGTTTCACTTGTAGGAACTAACCCTTGATTGTAAAGGTGAGTTCTTCTTATTTCTGATACTGATTATGCTTGTAAAGGATGGATTGATAGTTCTTTGCATGGTATTACTCCGAAATGGGGGATTACGGGGGTAGAGACCTCCGAGCCCATGTATTGTAGTATGCTCCTAGATAGAGCCTGTAGCATCCCACTAGTTGCGGCTTTGTGTACAAGAGACCACCAGGGTCATAGATGCTATGGATTGGCTTAGCACCAAACAAGGGACACAAGTGGTGAAAGCGGGGTGGGGTCTTGCACGCGAACATAAAAGGCTCCCGAGACTCCCTACAGGTGGACTAGGCCTAATAGCCGGCCCGAGTGAGCTAAGCGCGATCCGGTAGGGTATGGGTCCGACACTCCCCGGATCTGAGAGGTGTGACCGCATGGGGCATCTGTACTTTGAGTAGATTTAGGGCGAGTAAGTCGGATGCGGATGCGGGGGTCGGCTGATGCGCACGTATTCTCTAGTCCACCCATGGAACCCCTTTGTGATCACGGAAGGGACGCTTCCACGACCTACCTCATCCGGACCCGGGCGTCATGAACCACGAGTAGGCTCGGCGGGGTGATACCTCGAGCCCTGCGTCTCAGGAAGGCTATAAGCGAAGCCATAGCATGATTCGACTCATCCGCAAAGTGTGCATGGAGGGGCGGATGGAGTGGACAACCCTAGCCCGATGTTCTATGCCCCATAGCGCCATGTCAAGATTCGGTCTGGCTGATCTCTTGAGACCTAGCCGTCAGTCGATCCTCACTGGAGTCCGAGCCGGGGTAGAACCATGGGTTTTGGGTGTTTTCTTTAGGATTGGATGCATATTCTTTGCCGTTGGTATTTGGATGGATGTTCCACCCTTCGTGGTGGTTATTTATATGTATTTGTGCTGTGTGCTAACATGTATGCACGCTTCCGCGACGTAGGAGTCCCACTGAAGGCGTGGGCCGAATGACACCTCCGTGTCCTTCACTCGGGCATCTCTCTATAGATGGCCCGGGATAGACGGAGGGCCCTGCTCGTGGTGATATGGTCGCCATGGGAGGGGAAAGTCCCCGTATGTATACGGCCGGGGGTCGTATATATTCAGGGAGCGTCACAGATATCATTGAATTCAACAGACTAGGAGAAGTATTAATTGTTGGAGACTTTAATGCTAGAATTGATGGACTGCAGGCCATCTCATATGAGAATATAGGAGACCACCTGTTAGAAGAATATAGTGAGCATGATTATATCAGATCTGCAATTGACAAGGTGAAGAATAACATGGGGGAATATTTGGTGGAGCTTGCAACAATATGTGATTTAAGGATCTTGAATGGCATCGCACAGTTTGAAAATACGGATGGATTCACATGTTTTACTCCCACAGGAGCTAGCACAGTAGATTATATGCTGGCCAACAAGCAAAATTCGGTGCACCAGTTTGTGATTTTGGAGAAAGAAGTAGAATCTGATCATGCGGGTTTATGGTTTGAGTTGAGCGGACAGGTGCATAAACAACCCATTATAAGAACTTTTACCCCTAAAATCAAATTGAACTTTAAACAGAGAGAGAAATATCAGAGACATTTAGACTCTATGCTTGCAAACTTGCAGTGGATGGGCGATCTCGAGATAGATTCCCAAAATTTGACCAAACTGATGTTAGAGGCAGCCAGTCTGGGATTTGGAACCACTACAAAAAGACAAAGTGGACGCCCTTGCAACAGTTGGTGGGATGATGACTGCAAGAGGGCGAAGGCATGTTTGCCAAAAAACTGCAGGGTAAAACCCAAATGGTATAAGAAACTCATCAAAGAGAAGAAGAGCCATTTTCATGCAAAAAAATAGTCCGAGCTTTCCCATACACTTCATGAGAATCCCAAATTATTCTGGAAAAAACTGCAAGGTAAACAGGTTGACACGGATTCGAAGGTAGAAGATCTTCTTTCCTTGGTTCAGAGTATCTATTTCAACGCAGAAGCTGGTGGAATGCCAATAATCAGCATTATGGAAGAGATCTTTGATGAGGAAGACGTGGAGGCTCAACTTAAGCGAATCGAAAATGGGAAAGCTCCAGATTTGATGGGTTTGTCTGCTGAATTGATGAAGTGGGCAGATGACAAAATGATACATCAAATAAAAGACCTTATGAATATGGCTGTACGGCATGGTTTACCGAAATCTTGGAGGGAATGCAGAATTGTCCCAATACACAACTCTGCAAGCAAGAAGGATGTGAAGAATTACCGTACCATAATGATCAGTAGCGTGTATTCTAAACTTTTGGGAGGCCTATTAGAGCAAAAAATTAGTGAATGGGCAGAACGCCATGATAAGAGAGCTCATTGTCAGGCAGGTTTCAGGAGAAAACACAGTACTTTGGACCATCTCCGTACTCTAAGAGTCCTTTTTGAACAAGCCAAGAAACCGAGACAAGCTCTTTACTTGGCCTACATCGATTTCTCGAAGGCCTTTGATACGGTACCTCGAGACAAACTGTCGTGGTTGAGGATGGAACAGCTTGGTGTTCCACTTGTTTGGAGAGGGGCAGTAGCACGATTATATGAAGAGGTGCTAGCCAAATTGTCTACAGGGGTACCACATGAAATTCGAAGCACGATGGGAGTTCGCCAAGGATGTCCGCTATCGCCGACCCTGTTCGGGCTCTATATAGATGAGTTGGAGGAGTGGATGCAGAGTAGAGGGCAGGCGGGAGCCAAGTTAGGAAGTTTTGTAATACAATTACTATTGTATGCGGATGATGCAGTGTCGATGGCAGATTCCCCAGAAGGCTTACAAGAGCATTTAAACAATCTGAGCCTTTTTTGCACATCCAGAAGCATGAAAGTGAATCTTTCTAAAACAAAGACTATGGTGATTGGCACCACAAAACATCCAATTTTTTCATATCAGGGAGAGCAATTAGATGATGTTGACTGCTATAAGTATCTGGGCCTGGAGATTTACACAAATTATAAATGGAAAGAATGTGTGCGAAAACGCATCATGGGAGATAAGGCTGTGTTGTACTCTATGTTGTCTAAGTGCCACAATTCATCTCTATCTAGTTGGGGGCTCAAAAAGATGCTTTTTAAAACTTTGGTGCAGACAGTCGTGTTATATGGTGCTCCCATTTGGGGGCCTTCGGTACACATTCGCTCATGGAATCAGATAGAACAGGTACTGAAGATTTTTATTCAAGAGGAATTGGGGGTGCGCAGGCAGATTCCTTATGCAATTTTGTTGGCAGAAACAGGACTGCTCCCTTTAGAAGCGGAAGCTTTATGCTTGACCATAAACTTCGTGAACAGGCTAAGGAGTATGGATACAAATAGATTGCCAAGAATGGCAATGGAATTGCCATCAGGATGGCTTCAATGGGCTGGTAGATGGGGAATAGTGGTAGAAAACTGGCCGGATTCGGAGATCAGTGTTAGGGAAGAGTTCAAGAAAGTTCTGTTAGAAAATTATGGGAAAATTGTGGCTCAAGGAAGATCTTCTATCAAACAGAAGTAAACCTCTCACACATATAAGCCAGCGCGGACTACCCGAATGCCCCTATATCTAAACAGCTGAAAAAAACAATTGCAAGATACAGATCGGGATCACATGCTTTGAAAGTGGAGACCGGGCGTTGGATGAAACTAATCCGAGAGGATAGAACATGTGGCATTTGCCGATCAGGCGAAGTGGAAGATGAGAAGCATGTTTTTCTACAGTGTTCTGCATATCAGCACATACGAGACCAGTATGGTATTTGTCAACCAAATTTTCATTCTCTACTATCATTAGATTCTAGATTGCTAGGTTGTTTTATGAGATCAGTGGAATCTCACAGAGATCTACTGCTCAAAATTCAACAACAATAGCGTTACTCATTGTACTCTGTTTGCTTCATGACCCTTAGGGTCCAACGAAGCACGATCATAATTATTATTATTATTATTATTATTATTATTATTATTATTATTATTATTATTATTATTATTATTATTATTATTATTATTATTATTATTATTATTATTTCGTTGGAATTGCATCAACGAGTGGAAGCTCCAATGCAGGACCCTAATCGCGTGGAGGAAGGAGATCAAGGTATTATCTACATATGTATACAATTTTGGCAGATGTAGTATAATCACCTGGGATACAGGCGGACAACTATGGGGTATAGTTAACGTTTATGCGCATAATATCGCAAGAAAGAGAGGTACACTATGGGCTTCAATTAAAAATAAGGTTAGACGTTTCGGTGGCAATAACATTGCGTGGATCATGCTGGGTGACTTCAATATGGTGGAAAGCAGAGAAGATAGAATGGGTGATGCGGCAGAAATTGTGTCTGGCTTTGAAAAAGAGCAATGGGTTAGTTTGTTAGCAGAACTGCAACTATCAGAATTGCATGGAGATGGCGGGTTTACATGGCACAATGGACGGGTAGCGGAAGGAAGGGCATATGCTCGCCACGAACCAGATTGCTGCATCTTGGTGCCGATCTTTATATCGTCAAAATCTGTTGGATAATTCCATCTCTGATCACAACCCGCAACTGGTGAGCAGTCGCATTCTGGTACAACTTTAAACCTTTAAGAATAGTTTTTAAATTGAATACTCGATACTTGAAGGATATTCATTTCAAGTTGCAATGCAAGAGAATATGGCTAGAGACGAGCTCAAATAAAATGGGAATGGACGCAGAACCAAGGTAAGAGAGGAAAAGGCGAGATTTGGATTCCTTGTATCAGGAGCTCTCCAATCTTAGAAGGGGGGGTGGGGGGATTATTACAGGAAACTGCGAGAAGGAAGTTTTGAAAGAGATAAAAAACTTGGAAACAATCGAAGTCACTCATGCTAAAGCAAAAGCAGGCCTTACCTGGATAAGAGAAGGGGACAGATGTTCTAAATTTTTCTTCAAGGTTGCAAGGCAAAGAATGTATGCTGCTGCTCTTACTCATATTCAGACGGAAGATGGGCTGGTGATCAGGGAACCTCAACTGATCAAAGAATATTTGGGTCTAAATTCTTTGGTGGTGTACAACTTTCCGCGACAGCACTTAGCACATAAAGCACTTACCTGATAAAAAATTTGATGTAACGAAATAATTATATTTGTCGGTACCTCATTTTTCGTGTTGTAATGTTTAAAAGACATGCTTATTATTTGTAATACTCAATTTTCAAACACAATATGCATGTCAAATTCACATTGGATGTGAGATTTTTAGCAGTTAAAGCACTTGTCTGGACAGTGCTTTTTGACCACCAGTAAAGAATTTACACCCATTTATATAATTACTTTAGGTGTTTCTTTGAGCAGAAGGAAGTGGAGTTTCAGGATTGTTTTGAAAACATGATTCTTGCTAAAGTAAAACCTAAAGTGATGCAACCACAAAGGGATGTGCTGGGAGCACCTCTATCCAGGGAAGAGATTAAGGAAGCAGCCTTCTTGTTGGCTAAAGACAAGTGCCCAGGTATGGATGGCATTCCTGTTGAGTTTTTTCAGACCAACTGGGAATGGATAGAGCCGTTTGTTTATAGCGCGTACTCTGATTTTTTAGAAAAGGAATACTTGGACAAGAGACTCAACACTGGCGTCATTACATTGATGCCAAAAGTGAAAGAGCCTAGATCAATTAATGATTGGAGACCGATTACATTGTTGTCCTCCTTTTACAAAATCGTGGCTAAGGCATATGCAGAGAGGCTAAAACCAATTCTTATGGAACATATCACTTATACGCAGTCTGGTTTCTTGCCCAAAAGAAGCATTCTTAGCAATGTTGTCGCAGCCTTCGAAGGTTTGCACTGGGCAAGAAAAACGCAACAGAGAGTCATATACTTGAAGTTGGACTTTAAGAAAGCATACAACAGTGTAAGCTGGTCCTTGCTTCAGAAGATGCTTTTAGCTCTAAGCTGTGGTTCAGACTTCACATCAGTGGTAATGAAACTTCTTGATACTAGTCACGCATCAATGGTTTTTTCTGGTGAATCTTTTCCAATTGGCAGAGGCATCAGGCAAGGCTGTCCATTGGCACCATTTCTCTTTAATGTTGTAGCCGAGGGTCTTTCCCAATTGCTTCTTTCAGCTACAGGTGACAGAATCATTAATGGTCTTGCTATGCATGATGGAACTCAACAGGTATGTAGCCAATATGCGGACGACACCTTTCTTTTCTTGGAAGCAACTAGGCTTCTTAACATGTTTTCCATGGCTTCCGGTTGTTCTTTGAATTGGAACAAATGTGCTGCATTGTGGCCTTTGGATGAAACCATACCTGAGTGCATTCTCTAATATCCTTGGAGAGTAACACCAAGCGGTGCCTCATCCAGATTGTTGGGTATTCCGATTGGTATTAACAGGCCAGCAATAGAGACGTGGGATGAGATCCTACTTGGGTTGGAAAAACATTTAAATTGGTGGAAAATATATAAGCTCTCTATGGCTGGCAGGATTGTGGTAGCTAAATCAGTACTTTGTAGTACATACGTATATGCAGCTTCAGTGCTGTTGGCTCCAAAAAGCATCACTCAGCAATTGACGAAATCAATAAGGAATTTTGTATGGGGTGGAAATGAGGAGGGAGCGGATATTAAGGTGGCTTGGGACAAGTGCTGCATTCATAGAAACCAGGGTGGATTAGGGATGCTAGATATTGCATTGCACACTAAAGTTTTGGCGAGCAAATTCATTTGGCAGGTGTTGAATGGGCAGGTGAATTCTGTTAGTACTCAGCTGCTGAAACAATCACTTTTACATTGCATTTCATGCGACAAAGTCGCCATGAGAGTGGAGTTGCCATGGGCTCTCTTTTACAAATTAAAACCTTTCTCAGGGGCTTCACCTTTTTTGAAGGGATTACTTAAAGCATGGGAATCAGTGAGGGGTTTATGGCATCTGAATGTAGTGAACTGCCACTCCATCGCAATGCCGGTGTGGTGGTTAGCCATAGAAACGGATGAGGATCCAAAGCCCCTATCTTCTCTAGTGGATATGAGGACTCAGAGAAGGTGGTCATCACGTGGAATCAATTTTGTTGGCGATTGGTACTCACAGGGGGTGCTTTTATCATGGGAAGACTTCAAACAAAAATTTAAGCTGCGTCCACAAGATGAAGCAATTTGGCAGTCGGTTGTAGGTAGCATTCGTATTATGCAATACCACTGGTGGGGGGTTTTGTGACATCTCATGAAGCTTTGCACGAGCACCCTTCAGTTTCTTCTTGTTACAAACTTCTTCATTTCAACGAGGTATTACAGTTATCGCCGAAGTGGTCCTTGCAAAGTGAGGAAGGGGATTTGAAGCGTATGTGGAAACAGGTATGGAAGAATCGTCTTCCCCCCAAAGTGCAAGTTCTCACATGGCAGATAATATACAGGGCATTAAGAACTAACAGTGCGGTCAGCAGATTCAACTCACAAGTTAGTCCTATCTGTCCTATGTGTGATTGTACGAAGGAATCTATTAAGCATTGCTTTATAGAGTGCAGAGACATCCAAGCAGCTTGGGACCGAGTGAAAGAAGTTTTTGAATTATCTAGCCCAGTTGTAAACGTTGTGCTGGGAATTTATCCTAGAGGATGGTCTGCATTGAAAAGGGATGCTGTGCATTTGTGTAAGGGATGACTGCTCTGGACTATTTGGAAGAGACGCAGGGCTTTTGTCTTCTCACAGAATTGCACGCATTCCTCCAGGATCTTGATATCTCTTAAATCTAAACTGAGTAAACAGGTTCAAGCTGCGAAAGATCAAAGAATGGCTCGTCAACTATGGGATTCTTTCTTTAGTCAGTTGTGACGTATGGCACGTTTAATCTTGCTATGTGATTAACTCTGCACAGTCGTCAAGACGTTGTGGAGGTTTTGATATCACATAGAATTAAGTTGTATACATAAATCCATTATGAATGAAAGCATCTTTCAATAAATAAAATAAAATAAATAAACTTCCAATGTTTGAGTTTGGTATTGGCGGAGGTATTTCACGTAAAGGTTGGGACTAAGATTCTTGGTGCGTATTGTATGTCAAAAATGTATACACCATATTAAGGATAAGACAAATGATCAAAGCTCTTGCAACAACCATGAATTTGAATCGATGACAACCATATGCAATACGCTGTAATATTCCAAGACATGGAAAATTGCAAAAACTGTAGGAAATTGGTGTCTTTTATATTCTGAATTAAGCAAAGAATAAAATCCCATCTAATACAAGCAAAGAGTTAACATAATCCAATGCTAGAGCCACATATGCATTCAAATCAAAAAAACCACTCGCATGGAGTCCAACGGTGAAACCCTTAGTTCAAAAGATGACAATGAAAATGCAAAGGAAGGAAAGGACATAAAGTGAATGTAGAAAAGAGAAAAACCACAACTAACCATTAAGCTAGAACGAGCATCAGATTCTACTCCAACCCAGGTAGCATCCATACCGCTAACAATAAAAGCCCATTGAGATTAAATAATGATTGCACGACATCCCATAAAGCAAACAAGTTCGATCATCGCTAGCTGCGAAACTTCACCCTTCAGTGCCCAACCATGATTGGAACTTCTTTCGGTTGCATCTCCGTAAACTACAATTACGAAGTTAGACACAAATGGATCAATAAAGAAAACAATGCCGCAAGGCAACAATTGACTACAAGAAACGAACCCAGGAGTATACAATAACAAAGGGAGGGAGTACTAAACCAAAGACCACAAGATAAACAAGTAAGGCATGGGATAAAAACATCAATAACTATAAGAAAAACATGGTAACACATCATACGCAGGGTTCGAAAAATATTTGAGGTACAACTAGATAATTTGTCAGTGTATGTTAGAGTATACCAGATTTCCTTTAAAGTAAAGCTCAAAAATACCTGATTTTACATATAAACTCTATTTTTGCTACCAGTTTTTTTTCCGGCGTCTAAAAGCGTCAACCGGAAAATAAGAACTTCAACTGGAAATCCTCGAGCCTAACCCCCACTTTTTCGATCCCTGATCATACGAAAGGAAAAATGATGGGTGCAAGACTGCACGGGGACTAGGATCACAAACCACAGAGGACCATAAGATAAAAATCATGGAGTACCACGCGTTGGTATCCGTTTGCTAGAATGCCTTCTTTCTAGATGTTACTATTCTATGATTGCAAAATGCCCTCTTTCTGCTACACTTTTTCTGGGCTCTGAAACTTCGATCCATCCTTCTTTTTCTGCCTGCATATGCATTACCTTTGAAGATGCACAACCCATCTCTTTTTTCGATCAATCCTCTACTAATATTGCTTCATCAAACATTAAATCTTTGAATGTGAACCTCTGCAGAAAAAAAAGAACTACTTTAGAAAAAAATCCAATTTCAGAAAAAAAAAAAAAAATCCATTTGAATCTAAACGAAAGTTAACCCTCACTTTTGCTAATACTACATCAAAACAAAGAAATCCGATGCTTTTGGGGCTTTCGAAGTGGATTACACAGTATTTCTATTCATAGATTAGGTCAGAACCATAATAAGGAAAAACATAATAAGGAAAAAAAAAAAACAACCCAATAAAAAATGAGCTCAAAACCTTTTCTAATATTGGATCAAAACAGAGAATCACAGAGCTAAACTTGCTCGGGCATGTGGTTAAGGGAGATCAACCTCCTCCTCTCGAGGGTCATGCAAACTAACCCTCAAAGCCTAGCGGCCTCGAGGATTATTTTGCATAACCCCCTCGAGGAGGAGGTTAACCTCCTCATCTCCCTCCATCTCACCAGCCGCTCAGAGCTTGCAGACGATTCTGGAACCGACAAGAACGACATGCCATCCAGAGCTGCCTGCCCAATAGAGGTGCCCATGTGCGCATTCGATTGCTTCTATCCTCATGCACAAGAATGGAAAAAAAAAAAAACACACATGCCCAAAACCAAATTGGAATATCTACCATTAACAAGCCAACAAGCTGCTCAAATAAATCAAAACATTCAGTTTATATACAATTTTGCATACAATACACAACCAAAATCTTGACCCAACCATGCCAAAAAAGCCTCCCACAAATACCAAATGAAAATATTGCATGCTTATGACCCCGATGATGAGACAATGAGGGCATTATTCGTCTCCGAAATCAATTTTTTATACCACCTCTAAACATTAAAGCATGGATACAAGGCCCACCAACTACAGGCGTTTTCCTAGTACTTTAGAAGCTACTAATCTAATTTTGGTTAATAGTTCGACTATTGATGGATGATGCTTGCTCCTTTGACCCAGGATCTGTCCATGACATTTCATTTACTTGTTCTTTGATATTTTCTTGTTACAATCATGCAATCAATGTTCCGTTTTATAAATGATCAATTGAGCTGAGCTTGATTTACGAAGCCAGTTTTTGTTTTTGAAGGGAAGAAAATTTTCTGGCTCCTATAGAATGTATCCCTAATAATTGGTTTCCTTGCATGTGCTGGCTTTGCATAGTTGTAAGCCTTTGCAGTCCTCCCAATTTCATTTGAAGCAGTGCGATAACCACCCATATCCTGAAAATTAATATTTGTTGTTAATTGATAACATCAGAATAATAGTGAAAAAAAACAACAGAAAAGTTAGATGTTGCACCTTCTCAATATCTGGATTACTTGTACTGTATGCTGCTCTATGGTTGCAGTAATATGTTTCGTGATGACATCTAGTGCAGTGAGGTGTAACGGCAAGACCTGGTTTACCTATATCATATAGGTATTTTGGTCCATCAAACTGCAAACAAATAAACCACGTAAATTCATGCCCATACAAGAGAAAGACTATAGCTTAGCTGGCCTACCATAAAAGGACAATGGGAGTGTAAGAGCATGAGTTGGCAACCTATACCCTGGTACGATGTGGAGGTTCAGCAGCTAATGCCAAGTCCGCCTCAGGGATTGATTGCAGGGTCCTTTTAGTATGCTTATCTTCCAGCTAAAATAGCCATCCAGGTAAGTTCCAATCAGATTCATAGAATTTCTACTAAAATTTTTGAATGAAAAGGAATAGGTATGTTACCTTGAGCATTTCACGATACTGCTCAGTACGAATTGTGTTGCTAAATTCATCACGCCTAGAAAAATCTGAGTCCAAAAAACCTTTGTATCTTTGATCTTGTAATTCCGCATATTTGGTGCGGTCAACGTAAAGATCCCCCTGAATTACCATGAAGTTAGGTTTAACACTTTAAATTTCTAACCGTACCATGCTTTGAGCAATAGTTCTAAAATACTATTAAAACCTTGCTTGATGTATGAGATCAACTGTAAATTACAATGTCGTTTTAAGCCCATCTCCCAGTACCATACTGCATGCAAAGGTACACCATGCTCAAGGTAAAATAAATACTAGAATAAGAGTTTGGCAAACTTACATCAGAAATCCATGGGTGTTCTTTCTGGAAATAGACCTCAATTGTCTTCCCAGGCTTTCCAGGAGCAGTAAGCATCTGCTTTCCACTATGAGCAGACCGGATTGCTGTATAAACACAACTTAGCTGCCTATAACAACAATTAACTAAAAATTATAAATTATAAATTCTTGAGTAACTTACGAGGTCTGATGCCATATTCCAATGGAACATCATCTGTACCAAAAGAGATGTAGCCTGTAGTCTCAAATACATCGAGAATTGCTCTCTCAGTCAAAAGATTATTATTCATTTTTGGTAAATTGACACTTCTGCTGCTTGGTTGCAGTAGTTATCTTTGTCTAGCTTCTGTGAATGATAAGTTATCCCTCCAGAGAACACGGCTGAATCTGCATGTAATATTGAAATACCATTAGCTTTATATAGATGAACTCGATATGCCACACAAATTCCTAGAGAATCCCCATTTCAAATAAAACAGTAAAGCTATGTTCTATATCTCCTGTTGATTACTATATTGGAAACCTCCACTAATCGACATTGTGAAAGTTGCATATAACTGCAATTTATTCTACTTTTATGATCGATCTATCAGACAATATTGACAAAGTTGGGCAAATCATCTCAGTATACATGGAAAGCTTGATCAGATGCCCAAGAAGTGCAACCAAGACTATCAAGATTCATCAACATGATGCCACTTTAGGCTGTTACATAAAATTGCAAGCCATATAGCCATCTCAATGGCTATGCATGCCACATGCAGCATGCCCAGTGGGATGATTTACACGGTAAGTCATGTCAATTGCCAATTCAGCACTCACCTAAACTTATGTCAAACTAGTGGGGGTACTGGTACCACCAAGACCAAGGGGCAGCCTCCATAGGAAACCAGGGTGGCCATTCAAGGCTGCAACTATGATAATGCAGCAAATTAGGAACAGTCAACAATCCTTAGAATCAGCAACTTGCCTTGTGAAGTTATGTCAAAATGTTGTTAAAATTTCATGCAACCACCTTTAAAAAGCATCAATATGCCTTAACTTTATGAACATTGTCTTAAATTCACATAACAGACCTAAAAGATTATGAGCATAAAAGACAAAAGATTGCATTTGCTACTGGATGTAGATCCAGAACTGCAAGCACACAATTGAATAGCCTATGATAACATGGAGTTTGAAATCCAGCAAGCGCACAAGTGCATTATCAAAACATGCAGAGTTTGAAAAAAAGCTTAATGTACTAATTGAAGGAGACTTACAAGAGCTGATATGTTATTGGATCTGTCCAACTCTGGCAGCACACACAACTGCATTATCACAGCCTAGCCTGTAATTTGGAATTGAAAATGAAAACACGCTTACAAGAGAAAGGCCATACCTACTACCGCCCATTTAACTAGAATGTACACATTTTCAGGAAGCAGCAGAAATAAAAAGATTATTATTATTATTTTTCTTTAGCTTTGCGGTGTGACTCTAAAGCACGCTACTTCCACGCTGTGTGGCTTCTGATAAAGGTCTTTTTGATCCATATGACTAGCACTAAAAGGGGTTGTCCGCTCTAAAAGAGTTACTTCTAAACAAAGATGAAAACAAGCTATTAGGTGAGATCCCAAGTGAAATACCTGCCAAATCTCTCATCCCAGATTCTATATCTATATCTCAGTTACTAACCATGCATAAAGATTTGAGTCACTCGGAAATATTTTTGGCTTTTCGAATTGAGATACATGTATTTTTGGCTTCTTGGATTGAGATACCTGAGCAAACCATGTTCGTATGCTCTTGATAAGGATAAAATTTAACAACCACAATTCAGAGAGAATAGAGAATAGACTGTCATGCACAATTTAGATAAGCAGCAGCAAGACCAAGAAACACCCAGATAAGAAGCATATTTTCCATAATCAGACCAGAGCATTACCATTGGCCAGATTTTTCCAGTCCCTGCTTCTGGCTTATTGATTAGAACACAGGGACAAAGATTAAAGATTAAATTTGTCAAAATAAGAACAGCAATCTCTGTTGTGTAACTTTCAGATAGTGCATATTCAGGCAAACATCTCAGTCCAAGAATTTACAAGCACTAAGTTCTAACATGTCAACTAGAAATATACCTCCGCCCATCAGAAACAAAATGATCCCGCGCAACTCTTTACCGGCTATGGCAGATTTTTGAAGCTTTCGGCTACGCGTGGCCCTCTGTGGTCGCTTGCGGGGCATCCAATAGAAACCCTATAAATTTTCCTCTGCCGTTTGGAATCCTTGTATGAATTATGCCAGGTGTGCCACCACGCGGGCCATTCAATCAACGTCAAGTCTGGCTGGGACGTTTTCAGCCGTCTGTCTTGCATCTTCAACGGCCGCGATTAAGTTAAAAAGGGCACCACGGCGTGCAAAAAGTAGAATAGAATAGAATTGATTTTATCGTCTACGGAGACCAACTGGCCTATGGGAGCAGGAGGGCGGATCCCCATTGGGGTGGAAATTGGAGGCTGCAGGTTTTTGCAAGACCCATTTTACCATGCAAAATAAAGTAAAAAAAACTAGCAAAAGGCACGCCAGGAAATTGGACGCTCCAAACCCATTTTACCATGTAAAATAAAGTAAAAAAAAACTAGCAAAAAGGCACGCCAGGGGCTATTGCCAGTTTATGCAATCATTAGTTGTTTTATGTCAATACATTTGCAACCAGTAAAAACGTATTGTTTGAGATGTATAAGGTGTAGGGTTACGTAGGGTATGCAATCATAAGTTAGATCTACTATATTGAAAAACCATCTATTATGTACGTCACGAAGACCAAATTAGCCATTGGCTCAATCAGACTAGCATAGCAAGGTGGATTAATCTTCTGGTGTGTGCTAGCTCGGAGGTCTAACAATGTCGGATTAAGAGCGTGTTGATGACCATGGATCACTCTATATGTGAGGTACTTCAAGGATACATCATCAACGGCTACCTAGAGCAGGTAGGATTCATTATCTGTAAAAGATTCTAGGATCCATTCACGATTCATAAGAAATAAGGGTATGTGTATGTGTATGACCCTTGCGTTCATTGCGATCTTTAACTTCTTCATTCAAAGAATTGTATGGTCCATGGTTAACGAAAAGGTGACATTAAACCATAGAAGGGCTTACTTTGGGTCAATTATAGAAGCAATAAACCACTATTCTAGTGATGGATAAGTTGTGGTGCACTAGTTGTCTGGGAACACTATAAACCAACCAGTTGAAATTGCAAATTTTTTGGTTAAGTTAATCTATTGTAGGAATTTTTTCGGCACGTTCTTTCTTATGATTTTCTATTTAAACGATGTAAAAAACAGTCAGGTGCATTGCATCCTTATTCGCCAATTGTGCCTTGCCACATGGCGCATTTCTTTTGCAAGAATGTTGACAGGAAAAAAAAACAGTGTCATCAAGAATCTACCTTAGCTTCTACCCTACATTCCGAACTTTTACCCAATGTTCCGGTTGGCTGGAATGCACTTAACTGATTTTCACGTTGCAGCGTACATCTGGCATGTCGCATGTCGTCTTGTTTCCATCCATCCATTCATGTATATGGAAAGTTCCGTGTCTAAACATAAAATATCCTACTGGTCAAAATAACCATAAAAAAATTCCAATCGTACCTCTAGACATTCTTCGTTGTAAGTTATGGCTATACAAATTTCATTTGTTGCAAGTTCTATTTAAAAAAAGATCCATATAACAAGAGAGTTACTATTTCTTATAACTTTGCTTATTCATTTCAAATCCAACACTCGAGTAAACCCGGCAGGTGCCTTTTCTTACTAATCCTTCTCTAAATAGCTAGGTCTACTCGACATTTTTAGTGCCCACGTATCTGGGAATTAATTTTAACTCATTCTAATCTTGCATGTAATTCTGATCTTGCATGTAAAGTTGAAGCACGATGGACACTTTGGATCCGTAGTTCTGTTTGTAGGGCTCGAGCTTTTGTTTTAAGTTGAGTTTCTCATTTTTTTGTTGAAACTTTACCGTCTAAGAAGGTTTTTATTGCTTTCTAAGGTGCCAATCAGAAATAGAATTCAAGTGACTGGCTCGCATGGCAAATTTGGTTAAATCCGAGCCTTATTAACATGTCGATGATTTGCCTTGAAGGAGACCCATTTACAAGTTTCAAGAACCCCATTGTATGACTCGTTTTTGAAGACCTCAGTCTCTAGATTTAAGCTCATTGCTTCACATTCGAACCTTATTTTCCTAATTAAAGCCTCATTTCGGCAGAAACAAAATGAAAGACTGCATTAGACAGAATCCCATGACCTTATTAGCACTCAATGTCTTTCATCCCTTCGGCCTACGATTTAAGATATGGTTAAAGATTGTTCCTAAACAAATTATATTGCTACTAAAAAAGGATATGATTTTTTATCATTTTTGCTCAAGGCGGCCTCCTCATGCTTATGCAATGGAGTTATAATTGTAAAAAAAATGTAATTTATAGTGATTTCTTAGGCGTCTATTTATAAAACTTGAAAGGTTATAGAAATTTACATCTTTTATAGCCAAGTATCACCAAAGACATACTACAAACTATAAGGTCGTGGTGCCGCCACAATTGTTTGTTCACTTTCACGTTCGATTCAACCATGCTACAAACAATAGACAAAAGTTAATAAATCATACCAGTTATATCTAATTTAGGACAAACAAAAAAAGTTGCAAATCAAAAGAAATAGACTGGATATAATTACAGATACGATAACCAGATCTAAACGTTCAATCTCCTCCAAAATCGTATCTAAGTTATGTAAAGCAGCTCATAAAAAGGGCTGAAGATAGACGGTTTCTGAAAGGTCCATACCATCTTTCAGTAAGATAAAGATCTGTTGGATGATGTAAATGCTAGGAAACACCAAAACCATCATTCAATTAAATTGGGATTATGTCTTGATTTTGGGACAAATTTCATATTGCAAGTTTTTTAGTAACTTGATAAAAGTCACAAGATGTTAACATATAATCACACACCTTAATATAAATTCACACCTTAACTTCAAATTACAAAATCATATATCATGGAACTCAAGTAGTACACAACTTTTATTAACTGTAGAAAAGATACATAGTAACTGTTTTTCATTTTTCCACTAGCATCCCCAAGGATATGAGAACCTTGTTCCTTACATCCTGAGGTATTGTAACTCTCGCTGTTTTACTAGGAATAGTTTTTGGAGTCCACGAGTACAATACAGTTTCAATGTCTAGCCAAAGATCAGGATCACTAGGATTTCTCCTCCACCTCTTTGTCCAACAATCTGAATATCTTTCTTTATCGGTGACATTACTCAACTGATGTCTTTGGACACCACCATTCCACGCCAAGCACCTTATTGAAGTTAACATCACCTTCTTCTTTGCAAATATCCGAGATAGTGTATCCCAACCACACTGGATAGGTCTCTAGATTTGCTGGTTTTACTACTACAAATTGGTGGCACTCCACGTCAGTAGAAGGTTCATAACAATCCATGCCTAGATATTTTGGCCTATCCTTCTTAGGACCAACATAGTGTTTATCAGATTGAGGAGGAGCATATGCCTTCACAATGCTACTAATGGTACCATCATCTTCACGTCGACATCAGCTAATGTTCTCCACTTACTTTTGCAGGGAACCACCCTTCTTTTAGCTCTTCCGAGAGGAGGTGTCTACCTCATCCAACAAGTTGATCACCTTCTTCCAATAATCTATCAATGCACAATTAGTCTCATCTCGAATTAGTTTGCCAATGCTTGATGTAGTCATTGATGCCATCCTTAGTCAATCCCAATTGCTTGACTTCTTGGTTGGTTTTAGAGCTTTTGGTTGACCCGGGGAGGTATCATAGACTTGCCATTTGCATCCCCTGTGCCAAATTTCGCCCCCACCTCTCCACTTCTCCTCCGAAGGTCTCATTTTCCATTGCATGATTGGAATCCCTTCTCTCACCCAAAAAGTGAATTGAAGAGGTCTAGAATGACCTTCCATGTCGAGAGCATAACCATCCACAAAACTCTTCCAATCGGGCACTTCTTCTATGATAGATCCTATAGGAGATGGATTTGTACATCCATGAAATATTTCCAATAGCACAGGAAAGTTGGTAGCTGTCTGTTGTCTCAATACATGACTATATTTTCCAAACAATGCATCCACATCCTCATGAGTATGTCAGGGCATTAGGAACCCCAAATTGACTCTTTCAAAAATACCCACGGTAATTAAGTAGGATAGGAAAGAAAACATCCACTGTTCTTATTTTGACAAAGCACAATTATCTAGTTGCAAGAGGAGGAGCTTTAAGGCAGATCTCGAGGTTTAGCACGAGATGTTAAAGCTCCAACATGTTCATTAGGTCCATTCCTCCTAAACCTTGCCTTGCTAAACTTTTCAATCTTTTGTTAGGGGTTCCATCCAACAATGCACTATGTAGTGCCCGGCTAGTCAGTAGGATCTGTAGGTGACCATTGTAACCCTTCTCATAGTGTCTTAAACACCTCATGATACTCCCAATGTGAAAATCACGGACCATCACTCCACAACTCTAAACCTGAAATGGCCATAATAGGTGCGAGGACCTGACCATGCAATATTGCCCCGATCATTGAAATCTGCAAAGGGTATGATCTTCCACATGACTTAGGAATGTACTTGAATTGTGGAAGACAAGTCTTCTGTTGGTCCATTTTATCATGTATAATACATAGATAGTTATTAGGTTCTATTGCGGATAAGGTCCTCCACATCCAATAAGTTGATCTACATGATAGTTGATCTGTCATATGGTCCTTCATATGTTCCCTTATCTTTGCCTTTAGACTTGGTTGCTGGTCTTATCTAGTGTCTCCTTCACTTAGCACATAAATTGCACTTGGCAAAGTTGTTTGAAGTTGCTATGGTCACATGCTTGAAATGATTATTCCATAGCCTACTAAAACTGGTTTGGGATATAGAGGCCACTCCAAGTTCGAAGCAATGCATTTATTTCCTCTAATATGCTCTTCCGGGTACAATGGGATGGCAATCTCTTTTCAACAATAACTCTACCCTGTTCATCCTTCTTACTCTTATGTGGCATGTTTTTTTGCATTGAAATCCACATATCTTTCAAATATTTCCTTTGCGGCTATAGTTCTTGAGGTAGGCCTTACCATGCGGTGTTCCCATGCCGGTTTTCATGTCTCTTTTGCCGGTTATTGCCAAGAAGAGGTTGGAATTCCATGTATAGCCATCCATGCTTTTGAACATATCCACTTTCCATTCAATGGGAATCTTTTCTTCTTTGATCTTTCATCACGAATTGCATAGCCAAATATGGTGTACATGAAATTCCTCCGCTATCACACTTATGTTCTGATATGTAGCTCTTGCTACCACCATCTCCTCTATTGTAAACATTCTAATACAGGAGGCCCAACAACATTCACTTCCTCTAACCTTCATCGGGCTTGAGGAGAACAATCATAATCGACTTGCATCTTTTGGTGGGATAATGTTTGAAAGTTGGAAGTGGCCTCTTGCTACACCTTTGTGTGAACATTATTGACAATGGCTCTACATCTATAGGAAAGCGTGTAGTTCCCCTCGGTTGAATCTTGTTCCTAGGCCATGCAACAATAGTTGGAACCTCTAGTTGCTTCACACAAGCAAGGCATTCTTGTTTGCCTGAACCCTTTTCCTTCCAATTGTCATATAATTTTGAGATTGCCACACCTAACCTGTCCTCCCCTAATCTTTCATCATTCACTGCATTGATAATCCCTTCTCCTACTGCTTCTCTGTTGCATGCATGCAATATCTTGACCTTTTTGTTTTTCCAATTGACCCGAGTATAAAGTACAATTTCCTTTCCTTTGGCATCATCCTTTTCATTTCTGGTCTTTTCCTTTCCTTTGCCATCATCTTTGTCATCTTCATTAGTTGGGGATTTTTCCTTGCCTTGATCAGCATCATTGGGGGCCTTGAGGGATTTAGCATTTTGCATGACATTGACCTAAAATGCATAAAAACATATAGTAAGTTAGCATAACCAAATAACATCTCCCTAGCATGAGTTAACCTATAATATATTAACCTATAATAACCTTAAATGTTGTAACCTTAGAAAAAAGACCAGAGGTTATTATAGGTTAGCAATTTTTAGGTTAGAAGTTAATTATAGGTTATTATAGGTTAGAAGTTTTAAGGTAGGTTATTATAGGTTAAAAGTTAAGGTTAGAAGTACTAAGGTTAAGGTTAAAAGTTTAGGTTAAAAGTATTAAGGTTAAAAGTTAAGTTTTAGAAGTTCTAAGGGGTGAAAGCATGCTAGGGTGTACCATCTAAAGTTCTTTTTAGGGAGTGCAAAACTACCCAAAAAAGTACCCAGCACTGGGTACTAGGAACTTGCATAAATGTCTCAATAAACAATAAGTTTGAGAGTTGATTCATTCATTTTAGTCTCTAATAGTATTGTTATCATCTACTATTGTAGATTGACATGTTATTGACCTTCAATTCAAAAATTTTGGATTGATTTTAATGGGAAGGAAAAACAGAAAGTACCAGTTTTAAAAGTACCCAGTGTAGGTACTTTTGAGGGTTCCAAAAGTGGTACACCGTAGCATGCTTTCACCCTAAGGTTAAAACTTCTAACCTTAAATAAATATAACCTTTAAACTTCTAAAACTTAAAACTTCTAAAACTTAAAACTTAAAACTTAAAAGTTAAGGTTAGAAGTACTAAGGTTAAGGTTAAAAGTTTAGGTTAAAAGTACTAAGCTTAAAAGTTTAGGTTAAAAGTATTAAGGTTAAAAGTTAAGGTTAAAAGTTAAGTTTTAGAACTTAAAACTTCTAAACCTTGTAATAAATTTTCGCGGCAGTTATTATGGCGCGGTACGAATTTTATAAAGTAGTTATTACATTCAGTTTACATTCCCTTTCGAACTTTTGGTGCGATTTCGAACTTTTCTCTTCTATCTCGAGTTTGCTTTTCGATTTCTCTCTACAATCACGGTGTGCGCTTACAATCACGGTGTGCGCTCAGGTTTCTCTCTACAATCTCTGTTTTCCGGTGCTTCTCGGCAATCTCTCCACAATTTCTGATTTTCGGCGCTTCTCGGCGCTTTCATCCAAAGCATTTCGAGCTTTCGGTAAGTAATTTTTTCTGGCTTCTGGCTTCTGGCTTCCGGCTTTCGAGTTTTCTGCCTTTTTCTCTGTGGCTTTTCGGCTTCTACAATCTTCTGCTTTTGGTTGTTCTGCTCAAAGGTTTCTACAAAGCTCTCGGCTTCTCATATTAAAGTCTGTATTCAGAGGTTAGTATTTCATGTTCTTTACTTAAAGTCTGTTATCTTATTCTTGTTTTTATTCTAGTATTTGAAAGTTATGTTCTATCTTCTTTATCTGTTCTTTATCTGTTATATGAGCTTCAGGGTTAATCAAGCGGAGTGCTTTCTGTCTTAGACTTTTACATGCATCAGTCCTAAACTGCCCTAGCACCTTCATATACAGATCTATTGCTTATAAACATGTTCTATTGTTTATATGATCTTGCTCTATGATCTTCCTCTATGATCTTGCCTATATGATCTTGCTCTATGATCTATCTGCTCTATGATCTTGCTTATATGATTTTGCTGTATCTGCTCTTATTCTATTTCACTAGCTCTTCCTCTATCTGCTCTAAATAATGAACTAAAACAATGAACTGAATAATGAACTAAACAAGAAGTATTATTATTATATATCTGCTCTATCTGCCTTCATTCTATTCTACTGCCTTCATATTCACTGGCTTCATATTTTGAGTTCTGCATTATGCATTCTGCATTATGCATTCTGTTAGAATAATATGTTAGAATGGCGATTTTGGGTTCCGATTTTCCACTAGGTTAATCAAAGCGCGCCAGGCACGTTTTTAGTTTGGCTTTTCTATTTCATACGGCTCTATACAAATCGCGCCAGGTGCGTGTGAAATAGATCTGTGAAAAAAACAAAGCAAACGCGCCTGGCGCGTTTTGAATTATGTATGTTCAGAATCGTTTTATGGGGAGAGTAATATATCATTTGCTAATTACTTAATTTCTCTCGTTCTAGTGCCAATGGATTTTCCTTATGCAAATACACTGGCTGCTCCTAGTTCAAATACACTGGCTGGTTCTAGTTCAAATACACTTCCCCTGGACGACCATCAACGCTAGTCCCTGTACAAGATATTACTTGATTGTGCTGTTCAAAACATTCAAAGAGAGTTGGAGAATCCATTAGACAGTCTGTATCAGGGGCCATGGGAACACTTCCATCGCATCTCTGGACATATGCGGCTCCTCATGCTCTTAGTAAGGCTCATGCCAACAAATAAGTACGAGGATTTGATTTATAGTATCAAGGATCGATACAACCTTCTGGTTTGGAGACTCGACATTCGCAAAGGAAGATGAGGATCCTGTCATATCAGAGTGGTTCAGGTGGGACTTTTGGCGGTATTGGGCCGATGAAGTGGGCCTATGTGACATATTGTAGGGATAGAAAGAATTCGCGCCTGGCGCATTTTTGCAGAAGAAGAAATGTACATATACTTTTCTGGAATATGAATACAAACTCGCGCCTGGCGCAATTTTGCACTATACTTTTATGTCATTAGTTTATTATGTTTTTTTATATGCAATGTCGAAAACATTGAATCCTTTGATGCCCTCCAGCCAGTATGACCAACCCCAAGAAACTACACATTTTCATTAATGTGTAGTTTCATGGGGTTGATAAGAGTGGCTAAAGACCATCAAAGAATTCAAAATTCACAACATCACGCAGATGTTATGATATATTCATTTTTTTTTTTGAATATCCAAATATACATACCTTTTTCAGACGTTCTTTTGGCCATGCTACAAATGTGCCCACGCTTTCACCAACTGTATCGCCACCGGGATGTCTTCTTGGAAGAGCCTCATCTTCATAATTGCAGTTTATAATGGAAATCTTACAGAAACTGTTTCCAAGAGGAACACCATGACACATAGAACTTGGATTCAGATCTTCGATTTTACACAATCCTACTCGGCGCTTCAAGTTTGCAGTTAAAAGATAGCATTCTTCTCCGACACTGATAAAGAACTAGAATGCATTGGAAAAAATAGAGGACGAAAAATAGAGAACAAGAGAATGTATTCGGAATGGAATCACACTCACCATAGTTCAGCAGACATCGAATGGGATTGAAGGCGGCTTAAATCGTACTCACCATAGTTCGGTCGACATGATAGTTCAGTCGAGGATGCGATCGCTAAGTAGAGGCGGTCGATCAGTCGAGTTGATCAGGCGAGGAGGCGCTCGACCTGAAGAAGTCGGCGAGTCGATGCGGTTTCTTGAAAAATTCGGTGGTGAATGAATAATTCGGCGTGCCACATAGGCGTTTCTTGAAAATAATAAAAATAAATATCCGTGGATGTGCTTTAATTAGAAAATTAAGTTTTTAATTTGAAATGAGCGGGATAAGCGGTTAATATAGGCGGGATAAATTGTAATTTAAAATTGGATAGCAATCTGACGGTTCAGATAATGCACCCATAAGTATAAATTTGAATCGCGTCCCATAACATTGCGTTCGAACATTGCAGCGATATGGCGTCCGGAGGATCTGGCGCAACGAGAGGTAGAGGCGGAGGTAGAGGCGCCGGGAGAGGTAGAGGTGCCGGTAGAGGCGCCAACACTCAGAAAGTTCCTGAACAGGTCGACAGCACTCAGGAAGCAGGTATTTACTATTTGTTCTCGACTTCTACAGTTTCTGTGTCATTTTTAAGTTTTGTCTACTGTCTGTGTGGTTTTTTTATCATTTATCTACTGTCTCTGTGTATTTTCTACCTTTTATATTGTTTCTGTGTCATTTCTACTGCTTTTACTACCTTGTTTTGTGTGTTTTTGTTATAATCTTCTCCTGTACTCTGTGTTTTTTGTTTTTTGTTTTATAAGCTTCTCCTGTATTCTCCAGTTCGTATAATGTTGACCGTTTAATTAGAGTTTCTTGCACTTGTTTGTTTATTGTTTTGTTCTGTTTTCAGTTCATTCGATAAGTCTTTTTTCTAGCCTAGTATGTCTCCTATAATAAAGAGCGTCTGAAGGGCCTCTCTAAAAACGCGCTCGGCGCGATTTATAAGATAGATCGTCATGAACCCCTGATTGTTTTTTGCTGTCTCTGCTACTTTTCTTGTATACCATGTATGTTTTCCGTAGTAAGGCTTCTATCAAAACGCGCTCGGCGCGATTTCATTAATCACCATATGATTATAACTTTCAGGACCTTCTAAAAATGTGAAAAGAAAAGCAAAGCCTGCGCAGGGTCAAGCGACATCGGCACCGAAAAAACCAAGAACGGAGGAAGATGTATCAATTGCAGATTTGGCACACGTCTTAACCATAGACGATACGACTGGAATAATAAAGGCTCAGGTAGAGCCTCCGTGTCCAGAAGAAGATCTACCAGAGGGTTCGGAATGGTATGTGGAGATCTTCAAGACTAGCGGAAAGACAGATTTAATTTTCATATCTAGAGTTAAGGAAACAAATCAAATGAAGAAACAAGGTATTCTGATCACATGCGAAGAACAGGACGATTCATACTGTTCCGTATTACTTGAAGCGGGTCAGAAAAATAAAAAAGTATTGAAGAAGTTAAATTACTGCAGTGCCAGTTCCTTTAAAGAGACAACCCTAAGAACGGATGAGGTTGCAGATAACCTCTTCAAATTTGGCTGGCCAGGTGGTGAACCATTGACACCAAAAAAAATATGTGAAGGTCTCTCAGCTGTGAGAAGAGCAATCAGTACAAGGCCATCAGCTAGTGTGTACCTACAAACTTTAAAAGAGAAGGAAGATGCAAGTTCTAGAGGCAGGGAAACAACAGACGTTCTCGGCATTACAGATATGACTAGTGATGACGATAAGGCGAGACAGTTAGAGGCCATGAGCAAACTCAAGAAGTATGCTGACAAGTATCCACTGGGCCTTAACTTCACGCATCCAATCCATGTCGACAGGCTTTTTAGGTCCACGAAGGCTATGTTTGTCAGCAGAAGATACGACAAGCAGCACGCAATGGAAATAGTCAACAGTTAGTCTGGAATTTCCAAACCGCTATTAAATCGCGCCAGGCGCGTTTTCGTTAATCACGGTTTAACAAGAAATGCGCCTGGCGCGATTTCTTCATGTGGCATACATGAAAAAATCGCGCCAGGCGCGTTTCTTCTAAGTACGTGTTTAACGAAAACGCGCCTGGCACGTTTTATGTTGTTATTTGTTTTGACGGATTTACCAGAAACGCGCCTGGCTCGATTTCTTCATCATGAAGAAATCGCACCAGGCGCGTTTCTGGTAAAACCGTGATTAACGAAAACGCGCCTGGCGCGTTTTATATTGTTATTGCTTTGACGGCCTGTCTTTTTTTATTACCTAACGGCACATATTTTGCAGTCCGTATGTGGAGCAGTTGCGGCACGCTCGTAACCAATGGATCGAATATGGAAAACTAATGCCGACCAGACAAGGACAATCTAAGAGTGCCGAATTCAAATTACTGGAAAGGACACTGTGTCAAACCATAATACAGGACAAGAGTAAGGGCACCAGATCGAAGAAGAAAAAAGGGGATGCACAAGCTAGCTCAGAAGATCAAACGGTGCCAAAGGATGCCTGCAAGATTGTTTTTTCTTCTGACCAGGTATGGGAGAAGTGGAACGAATTTTGGGACGCCTATACGGAGAAGAAGTTGCCAGATTCGTATGGCAGGTTTCCTCCGCAAGATACGTCTATTTTTTATATAGGTATCACAGAAATGAGAAAGGCACAAGGATTGGATGATGCTGAATTACTCTCTGTTCTAGATAGGTGCATCAGAAAGGAAGTTGTCTACAAGAAAACATCTGCAGCAAAGCACTTGACATCTTTCGAAGATGCATGCGAATCGCTAAAAAATATGAAAGTCCTTAAAAAGGCTGTTGGCGAAGAACTGTAAAGGCTCACAGGAGACTTCATGTTATCAGAGATAGGCTTAATGCAAAAGTACAACGTATCTGATGATGACATTAAGAAATATGTGTTTTGGTCAAAAGATTTTGTGAAGCAGCAAAAGGCGAAGAATGTGGCAACTCTAAAGGGGATTCACACGAAAGTGGCGTCTGACCTAAAAAGAAAAGTTGCTTTGGTGAAACAGACGCCAGAAGATGAGTCTCCTTTTTTCTATAAGGTGTCCACTGGTTTTAAGTGTGCCTTATCAGACGTGGGTGATGGGCCAACCGACACTACTCTATTTGTTCTTGATAGCCGTGGCACGAGATGGACACAAGATGATTACAGCACCTTCTTCAACACATGCAGTGGTTTTACGACTGAGATGCATTATACTATCGTGACAGTTTGCCACTCCGACATGTCCTACGCCTATGCACTAGCTGCTGCAAATGATCTCGAATGCATTAAAGTGATGAGGCAAGCAGTAATGATAGATGAAAACAAAGATAGTGAGTTTAGCACCGAAAGTAAGATCTCACATGTGCTAATCCTTATGATAGCAATTATGGATGATAAAGAATATGAAAGACTCAAGGGGAAACCAGAAGGTGAGAAGATTGCTTGGCAGTGCTATCGGCTAGATGAACCCCTATTGAAGAATGTTTTTTATGTCGAATCCAATTGTGAAGACAAAGGGAAAGGGACTGCAGATGTGGATGTGGACCTCATAGAGGACGAAGAGGAAGAGGAAGAAGAAAACTGGGTCGACCCTGTCCTTAATTCACCAATCAAGTATGAGCTACTGACGGCGCATAAGGGGAGGCTGAATAAGTACGGGTTTTCTTTGGCCCTTTCGAGTTTTCTGATTGAAGCCTTCTGCCTTTTAGAGTCAACGTGTTGGGAGTTTCATGTTGGAGGTTATGTCGGGCAGGAAGCTCTGAAGCTAGCTAGGAAATGCCAAAATGTGGTCTCTGATGGTCAAGCCAAGGACTTCCTTGATATTTTTTTCGAGAAAGTGCTAGAGGTGGCACCTAGGGGTCCGATAGGTAGTGCAAAAAATAAAGCTTCCACCTCTAAGTCCGAATTACCTCCAGATCTGGCTGCAGAGCGGGAAGAAATGAGAAGGCAGGTGGAGCACATAAAGATGAATCTCGACAACCAGCCGGTTCACTATGCGGCCGAGAACGTGCCTATACTTCCAATCACATTTGAAATTCCGACTGAAGTGAATGTAGAGAACCTTGACGAAGAAGACAAAATCCAAGATGATACAGTGGATTCGGAAAGCTCGAGTCAGGTTAGCATAAAGAGTAATGAAGTATCAACCATAGTTCAAACACTAAGTGATGTGGCTGACACTTCTGGCCGACCGAAGACAACCGAGAGTAAGCTCATCATTGCGGATGTTGAACAGGAACCAGAAAGGTATGTTCTTCAAACAGAAATGAAAATCGCGCCAGGCGCGATTTCAATTTTCTTTTTCCTTGTCTCACAAGTGTGTGCTTTCTTATTACAGACCTAAACCGGTTTCCTCCAAAATTCTGGTGTTCGATTTGAATGGAGTGCTCTGCAAAACATTACCTAAAGCACAATTCGACCTATCATGGTATGCACAGAAACCATTTGAGACACGTACGAAATGGGTATATCCGCGGCCGTATCTGAAGGAGATGTTAGACCAAGCTTTCACTTTATTTCGTTGTGCAATTTGGTCGTCGATAGAGAATAGAAATATACAGGAAGTTTTGAGAGTAGTTCCTGAATTACATAGAGATTGGGCATCTGTTTGGGATCAGAGCAAATGTAAGTCATTCAATAACCCGAAGGATCCTACAGGTAAAAAAATATTTGTGAAATGCTTTGAGCGACATGATGATGACGCCTTGAAGTGTTGCTTCAATCAGTCACAGTCACTAAATCCACCATCCTATCATCCTGAAGATTTTGACAAAGATGAGTTCCTGCTTCGTTTTGTTAGTGTCTTGCACGAAATAGCTACTGGAAAAACGGTCGAAGAGATACAAACACTATACCCGCAACTTGATCGGACAGGGGAAATTGACAGGGACCTAGAGAAAATCGTTCTAGAAAGGGAACTTTTTTGATATATATGTATACAGGAAATACACTTTCCAAAAAGTTTTGAATATGAAATATACTTTACACCAACCTCTTTCGAATATATATTGTGTTCTTATATCAGCATTATTGGTTCTGTGATACGTATTGTTTTTTTATATTATGTGTATAGTTTACTATACTTGCAATAATTTGTATGTATATACCGTCAATAATTTAGGTGTGTATAAATAGGTATGCATGAAATTGGCAAACCATCAGCTTCGGCCTCCGCCTTCTGCTTGTTATTATGGCACATTCTATTACCTGCCAGATGAACATGCAGACCTCTGCAGGTGCCGTGAGCTAGAAATAGAACTTCAGGACTGGCTTGATGGGCAAAAGTATGCTGGTGGGTATCAAAAGCAGGCGTCCGGACACATGCTGACAGCACTCATATAGCACCCCATATGGCAGCTTGTTTAAGGTGTTACTGGTACTAGCACACGGTAATTAGGTAATCAATAGAAATATGTAACAACTCCAATTAATAACAAGTGGAATACTATGATAGAATAGTACATCCAGGGTGCTGATCTAAGTGCTGGGGCCGCGATACTTTTGCCCTGATGTCGTTGCTATGAATCCCGTCCGCTTCTATCCTGATCCCTTTGATGTTGTAATCCATCTTATATGGAATCCAGAGCATGGTTTGTTCATGATCGACAGGATCTCAGCACCGCCTGCAGCGCCTGTCGACGATGATTCGGATTAGTTTTTAAAGTTCATATTCCACTATAATACGTTATTTATGCGAATAAAATTGCGCCACGCGCGATTTAAACCACGAAAATCTCTGGTTTGTAGCAACTTGCTTGCTGTTATTTATTCGTAAAGCACTACAATTTCAATGTTTAGATTTCGTTGTCGTCGGTGATTGTACGAATTAATAAGCAATTTCCTACTTTTTATATTGCCAACATTCTCTCATAATATGGGTCATTTTCACCGAATATTTGGATGCCTTTGCATTTCAACATAAAATGTATCTTCCTAGCCCGAAAATGAACTCAGTGCAAAAGTGTGGTTAATTCAATATAATGGTCAATAAAAGGCTTATACGGCGCGATTTTGGAATAGACATAATCCCAATTTAATTGAATGATGGTTCCAATTGAATTGGCAGTAGAATTTAATGTTGTTAGGCATAGTCATTGTTAGCTGGGCTTGACAATAACAGGTTCCCCTCAGCAGGGCATTCCTCGCGTTTTAACAGTTTTTTATTAGAGTCACGACCTCAAAATGAAAACGAAAACCAATAGTCATCATTCTTACCATTATTAAAGAAAATGCCAGCCATGTGCATTAAGACTATTGTTCTACACAACTGGGCTTTCCACGTCCATCTTAAATGTTGCAAAATTTTTAACAAACCTGATATCATGAGTTTTGTGAGCCTTGCTCCAGTGCAAACTGAACAACTATATCAAGACTTATTTTTCGGCTTATTGCATCCTGCAACAGATGTCGATACTGGATCAGTAAATAAGGAAAGAGGGACAATAGGTTGGTCTTTCAATACTATATACCATAAAAACATCAAACTCATCCATTGCACGAAAAGGTGACTCTGTCATTGCATGCAGGGCTAGTGCAAAACTTAGAGTTGAGAATGACCGTTCCCCACCTGTAACTTTTATGCACATTATTTGGAAAGGTGAAGTTTAAAGGCGGTTAATCGAGACTTATACCAGATAAGACACGTGTATCATTGACAGAAGCCCTTGAATTGCCTTGAGGAGTTTGAACCTACCAACCAGCACAAGAAATTTACATTATATAAAAATTACTTGACCCAAAATAAAAGAAACATGTAATAACTCACTTGCAGCGAGAGTTCTTCTAAATTATATCAATCTTGATATAGCCAATAAAACCCTTTCTATTGAAGTATCTCTGAAACTTGTTTCATTGTCTAGCAAAAGCTTATAACATGCTAACGATGAGATAAAAGTCAGTAAAACATAGAAATCTTTATATGTTTACATACCGCAATCTGAGTTGTTGATGGCAATAACTTCTATTCTCTTTAAACTTTACCTTTCTATCTTCAATTGCTTTACTTAAAATCTGAAGAAATAAGTTGAATAAGCCCGTAACAATAATATTGCAATGCAGATAAGTATTCATCAACACACATCTAGTTTCGTAACAGACGTATTGCACATAGTTTCTTGTCTAAGAAGCCATTTTTGTATCTTTTCATGCTTCTCATGAAGCTCATGGGCTCATGACAAACAACTCTGTATATAAAAAAAAAACAAACATGGGTTCACTTTAATTAGAGATGCATCTTAGTATCTAACAAAGTGAAAGCCAGTGTGAAATTAACGTAGAAGAACTGGAGAGGGACAGGAGGCTAAGCCGGGTTATCATAATGGATAGGGAGTAAAGAGGGCAATGGTCATAACAGGGGGTCTTGGATAGCCAATTCATCCTTAATAGATCTCTTCTTTAAATCATCTGAATGCAAAAGAGATTAAGAGAGATAAACTGAATACGGCATGATCTGGCCTATTGGTGCTTTCATACATTCTACAACCAAGCATATTGATTGCCTTATGCAGTGGAAAGCCAGGAGAAACAAATGTTTCTAGTCTAAATTGGAGCCCTTCTTAGACATTTGGAGGCACACCTTGAGCTAATGCTAGGATACTGAAATGAGTGGTCTTTGGGCCGCATTATGCACTTTTGATGGAGCCAATTCCTTTTACGCCATAGTCTTCTGGTTAAAGTGTTCCTCATTTAGTTCACTGAAACATAATATCTGCAACTTTTTTATACTACTGCATGTTTTAAATTAATCACAGCACAATTTATCCCAACCTTCCACATGTCGTAAGTTCTTCTGAGCATTTGCTTCCTTGTAAACTTTGTTTTGTCTCATGCATACCTTCTCTCAAGATAGTCCCTTCCAATTTTATTATATTCTTAAAATGTTGCACTAACTTGAGACTTACCTCTGTCATGTTCAATACGTTGCAAGAGACAATTAAATTGAGTTCCTAGTTTCTGTGGGATTTTTTTTTGCCTCCTAACTAATTCACTTCATCCTCAGGGCAAATTTGAAACGCTATTCCAGAATTTATCTACATCCATATCCAACACTTGTTTATGATCTGTACTTGAAATGTATCATCCATAGATTTCATCAAGAAAAAACTCATATATATCTACAACAATATCTAACAATAGATACTGGGATGTCCATAAGAATACAATCACTAACCTTACGCTTCTTGTGAAGTTTCTCCACTCCTTCTTCAATGGCCTTCCGTCTGGAGAAGAACCTTCCATTTAAGTGTTGAGTAAAATAATCAACCACCTGTTAATGACATTCATCAGGTCAGCCAAAGCTTAGGGAGAACACCAACTTAAACTATACCAACTAGTTAATTATGTAGACAACATGCCAAAAACAACCAGTGCTTGGATCTGCGAAGAACTTATAAAGTGACCAAGGCAGTTTGTGAACTTTCTGGGAGTGGCCCGAGCTTTGTTACATAGCAATTTGTAGGACACATCTCAATCTCTTGCATGCCAAAAATGACAGGGTCTTTAATTATCTTCATATCTTACAGGTTATGCAAATGTGTCGAAGAAGCAGCGATTCTGTTGTGCTGATATCTGAGGACAGTGTGCTCTTCTTTACTGAAAAAGAAGTCTTAACAAATGGCTTTGAAATATACAGGGCAATTAGTGCCATGATCTCTTAGGGCAATCTAAGGAAGATCCAAAAAAAATCTAAACTGCTACTTAGAGCAGCTAGGATTCATTGTCTTTAAAAGATTCTACAGAGTTCAAAGCTTTCAAATGGAGAATAAGCTATGAAAGGGCTTAATATTCTGAATAGGAAGGTGCAGAGCCTCTGTTGAATCCCAGCAGAGGGAGTTTTGAAATGGACATTCATCTGCCTTCAAAAATTACCTTCAAGATGTATCCATGAAGTACCTCGTAAATAGATGATCCAGGGTCTTCAACACGCTCATAATCTGGCATTGTTAGATTCCTGCATTAGCGTCTTGATCTAAAAAAGCACTGTATTGCATTGTTTAAAGGCCTTAGCTTGGGATAGTGCAGCATAGTGACGGCCAATCATCTCTTCCATTCCATCAGTTGCTTTTCGCTTCTTCATAACAGAAGACTGATGTGAGCTTGGGATAAAAAGCAAGATAAGCATTTCAGACCTTTCATCTAGCATGAAGGACAAGTTGAAGACGACATAATAGACCAGAGGACGTGAAATAAGAGGACAAGCCGAAGAGGAGATGGGAGATAGAACAATGGCGGCTTTTTCTTGCTTTGATGCCTATTCTAACATTGAAACTTTTGTTTTTTACATGCTACAGTATAGTAAATCCTCCAATTTATTGACTAAAAAACAAAAAATGCACTCGCTTATGAGATATGAAAGAATTAAAAGCCCATCGATCGAAATTTGATGAACTTGTTATGTAGAATGATCATACAAATCCTAATATCACATGGTCGTAAACATAATCTAAAATATTCCATGCCACAGTATCTCTCTATTATCATAACAGTCTGTGTATGAATGATTGGAATCATTTGCATTCTTATAAGGATGGCAGGTCATCAAAGCTCAAAGATATGCTCACACCGCTGGAATTCAAGATTGCATTAAGAGAAATTTTAGGTAAATGGCTCCGTACATGTTCCGGTTCTTCCATCGAGGAGACTTGGACTAAGAGAATTTTAGGTAAAGATCAAAACCTGTTCCAACACAGAATTAAAAAAATGAAAGAAGAAATCACCTCAACGTCAAGGAAGCTTTGACCGGTACAAGAAGGAAGAAGCCTTGATTGAACAAGTAACCTCAGAGTCAAGGAAGCCTTGATTGGTACATTAGGGAAGCTTTGCGGGTTGAGCGAAACAAGCAAAAGACGATTTTCAGTCGTGCACGAGAGAAAGCATGAAAAATAAAAAACAGAGGCTCGCGACTTTCTCCATCTCCGTGCCATTTTTAGCCAATTTTCTAATTTCCTTGGCCATTGATTTGTAAAAGAGAGGATATAAAGGTGCAGGACATGCCACCTCAGATTTTGGAGAGGTGGAGGTGCTACGTAGATAGGCTAGAATTGCAAGGAAGGCTGTAGGTTTGGTTAGGCTGGTGTGTTAAAAAATAGGCATTCAATAACAAGTCTACATTTCTTATAGCCTTGCAGAATGAAAGTCAAGAAAAAAATAGGCTTGCAACAAAAAGTCTATTTTTTCCATAGGCATGCACTTATACCACTATCTTAACATATATAAGGCGATGCCCATTTCTGTTTGATACTAATATTTTTTCCCTAGGAAAAAACCTAAGAGAGACACGTGTCTTTAAAAAAAAAAATTAAAAAAAAAGTGACGCCCCTTTCTTGCTCTGCAAGCAATCCGGCCCTGCAGAGCAAGCAGTCTGGCCCTGCTCAGTTTCAACCCTGCTCAACGGCCTGGACTCATACAAAGGCTCATCCTTCCGTTTGCACAAAGCCCAGGAAAAGGATGAAAAATGGCATCCAAAGTTAGAGGGCCATGGCAATGTATGGAAGAATTTGGGGCACAAAAGTTGTGGCAGATCTGGACGAATCTTCCAGTTTGCTCCAGACGATGCTCCCCGAAACTGTGGATGCCTGCACGCTCTCTTCAGATGCATCCGGAGTGTTCCAAAACTCTCTCATCACATGTTTTTGAAGCTCTGTTGTTGAAATTTGGGACACTTCTCTTTCTTTTGGCATCCCCCGGCACCGACATGATTGTTTGAACATCTGTGACGTCCCCTACTTCCTCTACGATGCTCCCATCGTATCAGAAGGCAGAGTTCATCCCCATGGCAGTCAAACTGATAGGGCCCATCCACCTGACACCAATCCTTGACAATGGATCAATGAGGAAGAATGGATGGGTCATTTGCCCCGTCTTCCCTCGGGACCGTCCTAGCTGCGGAAGCATGAATAAACGTAAGCATGTATGACATCAATATATCAACAAAGTCGCCTCGAAGGGTGACTATACCATAATATACATGTAATAGCACATCAATAACATCATCATCACATGGGAGATCCTACCCAATGGCTCGGACTCCAAGGTATGGACTGATGGCTTGGGCCTCCAGAAGTCATTGCAGACCGAATTCATAAGAATGGATTGGACTGGCATAGAAACATGGCTGTTGGGTAGTCCACTCCATACGCTCCTCCCTTGCACCCTTTGCAGAGTAGGTTGAAGAGTCTTGGGACTGGACCGTAGCCTGCCGGGTGTTATAAATATTGGCCGACTAAAATCAGCCGAGTTTCATCTAGCTGCAGGAAGAGATGTTACGAATCATTCTTTGTAACTGCACAAATTTAACTGCAAGTAAGCTGCTTGTTTATATAAATTTACATTGCTACACTTCGATTTATAATATTGACCAATCTTACACAACCAAATTTTATGGCCACTTCCCTTATGTCTAGCTTAGGTCTGCATACAATAAACTAAATTTGGTCTGCTGTCAAGAAAGTAATTTAAGCATTAATCTGACTTGAGATCAAGTGCATTTTGCATTAGGTTTAGTGATCTATTGTATGCCTTCTCTAAAAGGCCAGCGATTCCTTGCAGCTCTGTTTCGATTATAAGGCATATGCAATCTGAATGCAATCAAATTGCAAGATTTAAAACTTGAGCATAATAAGAAACTAGATTTCAAGGAAACAATACTCATGCTGTGCAGGCAAGCTCAAAGCAAATCTATTAGAAATCCTATCGGCATTCATGAAGAAAGCAGTACCAGCAGCCAGGCAACTATCGGCTAGTTGGGTCGACAATTTCGCACTTCCAGTTTTTAGCCAGTTACCTCTCCCGGCATAGATGTCTTCTGTTTGTCATTGCAACAGCAGTTAACATTCTGAAATGGTAAAACACACTTATATCAATCTTCAAGTCTATCAATCTTGCAACACACTAAAGAAAGCAGTACCAGCAGCCCAAATGGCCCAAGGCAAGCAGCGAAGGACCTGGTATTTGGCAGACCGATAGATCCCTTAAGACGCCATGGGTTCGCACATGGAAATCTGCAGAAGGATTTCAGAAGTAAAATCGGGCTTTCCAAAACATTAAAAAATCCAAAGAATAACTGCTTGGATCAGAGGTCTACATACCGTTTGGAGCAACCGGGCCTTTTTGGAGCAACTGCTTGCTTCATAGCCTTGAATCCGGTCAAGCAAAGGCAGGCCTTCAATTGAATAAGAGCTTTTCGTGCTTCAGAAAAGGAACTCCAAAAGCCCCAAATAGAAACTCATGTACGAAATCAGGAGCAATCCAATCTGACCGTTTATATTAAATTCTGGCATTTATGAGGAGTGGATCTCGTGGATCAAAAAATTTTAATCCAAGTGGAAACCTCCCCAATTTTTCTACATGCAAATTGGAAGATGGGGATGTTTTCATAAAGGAAAATTGGGGAGGTTTCAATCCTGGGAGTCTAAAGAAAATTAGGGGCAGATAGTTTGATCGTTCGCCAACAGGACCGGCGGTTCTGTTTTCGTGGGCAAGTTTATAGGCTATACTATACTACTAGAGCCACAAAGAAATATAAAGCTTAGATATTGGAGTTGGAGACGATAAATATTCGAATATTTACGGTACTAACCCATCACAGTCAAGACAACAACATTTATTCGCCAATCAATGCAAGACTCCTTATAAGATAAGCTTGCTCTTCATGAATTCATATGCGATATGGATCCGACAGTGGTAGTGGGGCTTGATTTCGGCACGACTTATTCTGGTTTTGCATTCGCTCATCAAAATGATCCTTCCGATGTCCATATTTTTGAGAATTGGCCTTCTTCTGATGTTGCAGCAGGGAAAGCGTATTGCAAGACCCAAACCAGCTTGTTCTACACAAGAGCAGGGAGGTCGCTGGAGCTAGAAGCCCAAGTTTGGGGGTGGCCTGCGCTTTTGGCTTACATGGACGCCATTCATGGTCCAGGCAGTGGCTATGGCTCTGCTACAGCTCCTGGGCACGAAGATTTGGAACAAGCTCTTATGATCTGCGTATAGTCTTAGAGCCTGAAACCGCATCGATGTACTGCCAGAAGCGGCAGGTGGGGTCCCGCGACCGGCGAACCGGGAGCGGGTCACCTGCAAAACTGCGATGGTTTTTTCTACTCCCGATTTGGGTTGGAGTTCGCCGGAAACCTCATAGGGTTTCTTGCTGAAACTTAATGTGGTTTCAATGGAAACTTGATGTAGTTTCATATTGAAACTGTATTAAGTTTCCATGGATACTATGTTAGGTTTCCTCTGGTGAAAACCTTGTAAGGTTTCCTTTATGGAAACTATACGTAGTTTACTTTTGGGAAAACTCTATAAGGTTTCCGCTTTTCAAAATAAAATAAAAGAGTCTAGGCACGTGTGTAAGATTTTGTGGCAAAGTTTCAAGATTGTATGACAAAATGTAATCTACCCACATGTGTAAGATCTTATGAAAGATTGTGTTCCCAAATGCATGAGGAGTCTTTTAGCGTGAGGAGTACGCCAACATTTTGAATTTGAAACTGCATTAGGTTTCAAAGAAACATAAGCTATATTAGGTCTCCAAAGAAACTTTATAAGGTTTCCATTTTGTAAGTTTCCAGGTCCTAAGTGGCATGTTGGGATGAGAAAGTCTGGAATCCAACATATAAAAGATATTTTTGTGGATCCCCTCTGCTGAGCTTTTTGTAATCCTTGGTTATTTTAAAGTTTTCAAGCACATTTTCTCTTGTTGGTGATTTAACTGCAAGATCTTTGCGGTGCAGAGACTTCATATTTCTGTATTGGCCAACTTTGTTTATCGCCAGAAATGATGTACTCATTTGTAGTGTACCAATTAGTCATGTATGAAGAGACAATGGAAGCGCCCCTTGCGTTCTTCAAATAATCCCTTTCCTGGGAAAACTGGATTTAGACATTATGATCCTCATAGAGAGTCGGGATTTAGAATATTGCATTCCTCAAATTGTTGCAGCTAGCACAATCTAGTGGCTTATCTCCGTAAAGCTGAAGGCAGAGTGTATACATTAGAGGAAATTTGAGATCTCATTTCATCCCCATAAGAATCCTCCAATGGAATGGCTACCCTCTATTAACTGCAATTAATGCAGCACCAACAACTTCATTGCTGTCGTTTTTCCCCCATAACTTTTGATCCACTTGTCAAAATGTTGCGGCGTTTGTTGCATTAGATGCGGAATGAAAAGATCTTTCCAATGATATATGGTTATGATGTATTTCAATATGGTCATATGCGTTAACCTTAAAAAAATATGATTTTTTGCTTATTTCTTATATATTTACATCGTAAAAGATGTATGAATGGGTTATCACTAGATAGATCTTGTGAAGACGAACACATTGCTACAAAAAGTTTTTGAATCGGAGTTCTGGATCAAAAGTTATAATGAAAAAATGATACTACAGAAGTTAGTTGCAGCTGCATTAATTACAGGCTGCCACATAATACTGGAATGAGATATACTGGAGCTCTTCTCTTATTGGACAGTTTAAAAAGCTGACATGGCATTTTAAGCATCCCTTAATGGGACAAAATGTGATCTCATTTTTCCTCTAATGTCTAGAAAGGCAATTCATTGCTCACCCATCCCGCTTGACAAAGCAAAAGAAAAGTAGCATCAGACTGTTATGCAGCAACAGAGAATCCGGAGATCAGAAATGAGCTGTAAAAAATCAGGTTTGAATGGCTGGATCGATGTGTCCAAATGATCAACCAGAGCAACGCTTGCAAAAATAAGTAGGACTAGCTGGAGGGGGGCTTCGATTTTCCATCACTTCCAAAGCTTCAATGCCATGCAGATGGTCCAATTCGAGGCCAAAATCGAGAGAAACAAATGCCCTATAATCCTACTCACTTAACAGATGGAGCTCCGACAGGCCATGTCCTTCCTTTTTCTCTGCAAAATCCTTTTTGGTCTTCCTTTTTCTCTGCAAAGCCCGGCTCTCCTCTCCCCTTAGCTTCTACCATGCTCCCCGTCCTTTAGTTAGGACTCCAGCCAAGCACCATCTTAGCCATTTTATCTTCTTATCTGTTTTTCTCCCTTTTGTGGCAAAGAAAGAGCAATTTTTTTGGGCAACTTTTTTAGTTTGGTCGGAGGATGCAGAATAGAACAGCCAGATGAAAACAGATTTTGTGAGATGAGAATAGGGAATGAAAACCGACACTAGAACAGGTGTTTGAATATAAAAAAAAATCAAATCTACAATCAAATCAACAAGAACAAGATCAACATACCAAGATCAAGGCGAGAGCGGCATGCGCTCAAAATCTTGCTCCAAATCTTTGCCCTCAAAATTTAGCTTCAAATCTTTGCCGGATGAAAAAATTGGTGCATTAAATGGAAAAGATGGTTGTACATGGATTGGATTGTGCTGCAGATATGGAAGCATAGATACACAAACAGAAATCATTGCCACTGAAATCATTGTAAATTCAACAAAAAAGACATCAAATTCAACAAAAAAGTCAGGATAGAAAGAGTTCAAGGGAAACTGAACATAGTTTCCTGGAAACTAAATATAGTTTCCAAATTGAAACTATATTTAGTTTCAATTTTTTCAGGGATAACCTAAATGGGGCGTAGATAAAGTCACCGTGCAAAACTGGGAATGAAGTCCCAACCTCCATTCCCCTATTCCCCTATACATTTTTCTATTGTTTTGAACCTGTTTTCCCACCAAAAATTTTTCTACAGCTAATTTAGCTGAGCTAAATCTGAATTTTAAACATGTACAGCTAAATCTAAAATTTGTCCAGCAGCAGCAGGTTACAAGGGTTGTGGAAACTTCCCGAACCAAGAGGGAGATGATTATTTTGAGGCGTGGAGATTATATTGGATTATGCTACAACAATAACATAAAGGTAAAGGGGGCCACATTTTGGTTTTTTTCAGCCGATTTTAAATCCAGTAATAGTTCTTGTTATGGTCAGTTGATTTCAGCTGACTTGATTACTTGATTTTTATACAGAAATATACTTGATCACATAAGATAGAAATTGCACAGATCAAAAACTGATCAAAAACACTGATCAAAAAACACTGTATTATAGAAACACTGATCAAAAACACTGTATAATAAGAAACACTGATCAAAAACACTGTATTATAGAAGTTCAGGAAACACTGTATTATAGAAATTGAAGAAACACTGATCAAAAACAGTAACTCAGTACTGAATCAGAAAATTCCACTGATTTCCAAAAAAAGGGACAGAATTGAAGACAAGAACTCATCATGTCTTCTTCTTCCAAGATTCCAGAGCTTCCCCAACGCAACGACCATCCGCACATGTTATAAAGACACAATTAGCAACTGGAGCCATAAACGAGAAGCCACCTGAAGTACTAACAGTGTTATCCTTGATAATTGCACACGGAAAAGCTTTGGCAGCCTCAGGCCATGCATCAATTGCACTATTCAAGACATTCTCATCAATTGGATCATAAAGCTTCACCTCTTCACCATTCTTCCCCTTATAGAAGGCAGGATCTCCATTCAAGTTGGCTGTTGCTGTCACAATTCTAGAACCTGCACTAGTTGCAACAATGTCTCCACAAACTGGCCTAGCAATTACATTGGGATTCAACTCGGCCAAGATGCCACTATTGGAGGTACTACCCCTTAAAAAGGATCTCTCAGTCTGCGAATCAGTAATAACAGCACTAGATTTCAGCTTCTCGTTCTCAATCTTCCTCCGCTTATCCACATGCGCATTCAGAACATCCTGATAGTTTCTGCCACTGCCATCATCAGCAACTGACTTCCCGATTATGTCCATAGCAGCATCAACTTGCAAGTCCCTAGACCTATCATAGCTAAAGAACAACAAAAAATTAACATACATCTAAAAATAAAAAGAATAAACAAATAAATACTTACTTCTGAAATGAAGTAATAGACCTGTGATCAGTAACCTGCATCCCAATTTCTGGAGGAACTCCTGCCAATGACATCCTTGTAACATTAGTAACCCTTCCGCTCTTGTTCATAATGTCAAGATTAGCAAGCTCCCCTATGCATTTCAACCATAGCCTAATAGTCTTCTCACCAACTCTGTTGCTATGATTCCAGACCTAAAATAGGAACACTAAGTTAAAAGAACTGGAAAAATAAATTATCTAAAGCAAGAAAATACTTACCATTGTCCTAGGCCTCATAATCGGAGTAAAAAATAACGATCTCTTACCACTATCCACCTTTCGAGGCAAATGCCTAACATATTGCTTGTAGGTCTTGATAAAATCACTCTCGTAACTCCACACCGGTGGTCTAAAATGGCACTGCTCAAATCTGGTAGGGGTTACCTGATTCGTCTTGCTCAATCTTTCATCATATTTCAGCATTTCACCATTACAATCAGTCTCCAAACTCAGATCTATATCTTGAACTTGATGAAGTTCACCACAACCTCTGATTCCAAAACGCGTAACCAGGTAATAGGCAAGCCTTTTTTGGCAGCCAGGCCCATGATAGATTGAATTATCAATATCAGAAAGCAACTCTTGCTCTTCAGCAAAAGTAATGGCTGCTGCTTTTTTAGGTTTCATTCCAATTCCAAGACTCCTAGACCTCTTAACAGCTGACACAAAAGCAATGACAGACTTTCGAAAAACATCGGATTGAAGGATATTAAACTTTGGCTCTGCAATTCCAGTCTCTCCAACAGTAGCCTCCTGTTTCTTCCTAACAATTCTTCCTATGGCTCGAAACAGTACACTTAAGCTGAAAAAAAACTTAACTAATTGAAATCTAATGGCTAAACGAAAATAAAATATACAATACATGAAATTACCTGCCAGCAGGATACAACAGACCGTTTTTCTTCTTTACTTGACGGATGAAGGGAACCAGCATGTTATTCAAAACTCGGTGATCAAGATCCTCAATAGGAATAGAAACATCATGATTAAAGCGTTTTCTCCATGAATCAAATCTTCTTCTTGCCCACTCAGTTAGAGATGGAGAATTATCTTCTCCACCATTGTTAATCATCTTCATTATATCTTCATCCAAAGGTAAGAATTCATCATCCTTCTCTTGTGCAATGTCCTCTCCAACATCCCATTCTATTCCTTCAAACTCCTGCTGATGCTCATTCAGTACCATAGAATCGATTATCCCAATCACCTCGTCAACCTCAGCAGGCACAATGTTATCCAGAAGAGAAAGCTCTTGAGTAAGGTTAAGGCCAAAGCTCGGGACAGAAATTTCAGGTTCATCAACATCTATATCTTCCATGCTCATCTTTACAATAATGAGCATAAGATTAGCCAGGACAGAAAGGATAAAACGGAAAGCCATTGTGAAGCATTAAACCTTTAACAAGATCTGGTAGAGGTAAAGGCTAACAGGATAAAGAAGTCTGGAAAAAAAACAAGCATAGAAATAAGCTAGGCATATTCTTGGACCAATTTGGCATAGAAATAAGCCATGCATGTTCTTGAAACCAACTGTCTAACTGTCTAACACACTCCACAGCGCATCCACGTAAATGTAGGAACCTAAATACATAAAAAATGCATTAGAAAAGTAAAGATACTAAATAATCCAAAAAAAAGGCATGGTTATGATGTCACCTGACAAATCTTAAAAAAAGATCCTTCCAAATCTATGAGAAAGCAGTAAAGACGGATCTTAGCACTCTGTTATTAACACATTAACAGAAAAACTTCGACAAAATCTCTAAAACCTCAGTTATGGCGACGTCCGGAACTCAAAAATCAGCTATGGCGGCGTCCGGAACTCAAAAATCCCCAAGAATAGAAAGATTAAGCAAAAAGTATGGCGATGCGCCAAGAAATCGCCAAGAAATGCGCCAAGAAACAGCAAAATCAGCTATGGCGACGTCCGGAACTCAAAACTCCCCAAGAACAGAAAGATTAAGCAAAAAGTATGGCGATGCGCGAAGAAATCGATTATGGCAACTGCTAAAGCATGTAGAAATGCTATGGAAACAGCAATACAGCAAGCGTCCATGCCAAACATGATATCGCCATAGCTATGTGGACGGCTATGGCGACGGAACCATCGCCAGAAAAAAGGAGGTAAGAAAAAAAAAACTTCATAAATGATGCTGACGTGGCATCCAGCTGGCCAAAATGTGGCCCCCTTTACCTTTATGTAAGGTAAAGGCCATTTAGGCCACTGTTCTGGCCGAAAAGGCCACTGTTCTGTTCCATGGATACTATGTTAGGTTTCCTCTGGTGAAAACCTTGTAAGGTTTCCTTTATGGAAACTATACGTAGTTTAATTTTGGGAAAACTCTATAAGGTTTCCGCTTTTCAAAATAAAATAAAAGAGTCTAGGCACGTGTGTAAGATTTTGTGGCAAAGTTTCAAGATTGTATGACAAAATGTAATCTACCCACATGTGTAAGATCTTATGAAAGATTGTGTTCCCAAATGCATGAGGAGTCTTTTAGCGTGAGGAGTACGCCAATATTTTGAATTTGAAACTGCATTAGGTTTCAAAGAAACATAAACTATATTAGGTCTCCAAAGAAACTTTATAAGGTTTCCATTTTGTAAGTTTCCAGGTCCTAAGTGGCATGTTGGGATGAGAAAGTCTGGAATCCAACATATAAAAGATATTTTTGTGGATCCCCTCTGCTAAGCTTTTAGTAATCCTTGGTTATTTTAATGTTTTCAAGCACATTTTCTCTTGTTGGTGATTTAACTGCAAGATCTTTGCGGTGCAGAGACTTCATATTTCTGTATTGGCCAACTTTGTTTATCGCCAGAAATGATGTACTCATTTGTAGTGTACCAATTAGTCATGTATGAAGAGACAATGGAAGCGCCCCTTGCGTTCTTCAAATAATCCCTTTCCTGGGAAAACTGGATTTAGACATTATGATCCTCATAGAGAGTCGGGATTTAGAATATTGCATTCCTCAAATTGTTGCAGCTAGCAGCAATCTAGTGGCTTATCTCCGTAAAGCTGAAGGCAGAGTGTATATCTAGAAAGGCAATTCATTGCTCACCCATCCCGCTTGACAAAGCAAAAGAAAAGTAGCATCAGACTGTTATGCAGCAACAGAGAATCCGGAGATCAGAAATGAGCTGTAAAAAATCAGGTTTGAATGGCTGGATCGATGTGTCCAAATGATCAACCAGAGCAACGCTTGCAAAAATAAGTAGGACTAGCTGGAGGGGGGCTTCGATTTTCCATCACTTCCAAAGCTTCAATGCCATGCAGATGGTCCAATTCGAGGCCAAAATCGAGAGAAACAAATGCCCTATAATCCTACTCACTTAACAGATGGAGCTCCGACAGGCCATGTCCTTCCTTTTTCTCTGCAAAATCCTTTTTGGTCTTCCTTTTTCTCTGCAAAGCCCGGCTCTCCTCTCCCCTTAGCTTCTACCATGCTCCCCGTCCTTTAGTTAGGACTCCAGCCAAGCACCATCTTAGCCATTTTATCTTCTTATCTGTTTTTCTCCCTTTTGTGGCAAAGAAAGAGCAATTTTTTTGGGCAACTTTTTTAGTTTGGTCGGAGGATCATTAGAATAGAACGGCCGAGGATGAAAAACAGATTTTGTGAGATGAGAATAGGGAATGAAAACCGACACTAGAACAGGTGTTTGAATATAAAAAAAAAAATCAAATCTACAATCAAATCAACAAGAACAAGATCAACATACTAAGATCAAGGCGAGAGCGGCATGCGCTCAAGATCTTGCTCCAAATCTTTGCCCTCAAAATTTAGCTTCAAATCTTTGCCGGATGAAAAAATTGGTGCATTAAATGAAAAAGATGGTTGTACATGGATTGGATTGTGCTGCAGATATGGAAGCATAGATACACAAACAGAAATCATTGCCACTGAAATCATTGTAAATTCAACGAAAAAGACATCAAATTCAACAAAAAAGTCAGGATAGAAAGAGTTCAAGGGAAACTGAACATAGTTTCTGGAAACTAAATATAGTTTCCAAATTGAAACTATATTTAGTTTCAATTTTTTCAGGGATAACCTAAATGGGGCGTAGATAAAGGAATGAAGTCCCAACCTCCATTCCCCTATACATTTTCCTATTGATTTGAACCTGTTTTCCCACCAAAAATTTTTCTACAGCTAATTTAGCTGAGCTAAATCTGAATTTTAAATATGTACAGCTAAATCTAAAATTTGTCCAGCAGCAGCAGGTTACAAGGGTTGTGGAAACTTCCCGAACCAAGAGGGAGATGATTATTTTGAGGCGTGGAGATTATATTGGATTATGCTACAACAATAACGTATAATATTTTCGTACAGAGATAAGCATTAAACTGAAATGTACGCGACAATAATTATATTCTTAGTCCCTTGGCGGTTTATAGTTTGTTTCCAGTAGCTTTCTATCAAATCCCATATGTTTTAGGCTGGCTCCACCAGGTCTATAACTGAGCCACAGATAATGATGAGAAATTTAAAGCTTAGAATCCTGGAGTATATTTACGATACGAAACCCATCTCATTCAAGAGACAACATGAACTGCTGTACAGTATTAATTCGCCACTTCTGGATTTCTTAATAGTATAAGCTTGTTCTTCTTCAACCTACTTGTGGGGAAGCCCATGAGACACAATTGCAAGGTTCGACCATGAAGAAATATTTAAAGTAGGGGCATGGCATGGTATAAAATGGTAAGGAAAGCATAGAGATAAAAAATAATATGGCAAGGGGAATAATCATGAAAATAAAAAGATAATGGGAATGATGGTGTACTTAGCTAAAAATTCAAAGGGATGGATCATGGAAAATAGCAATATGGTTGAAATGAATGGTGGACAAAAGGGCAAAGGTGAGAAATTACAGAACAAGGGTTGTGGTGTGGTTGTGGGGCTAAAATTTTCTTTTTTTTGGGCATTTTTTCCATTTACTTTAGCCGTTTTTCTTGGCAAAACTGCTACAAAATAGCCATTTGGCTAACCTTAGCCGTTATTTTATGCAAAACCTCAAACTGACCAGACAACTGGACGTCCCCATGCAGCTGCAGGTTTGATCACTTGGTTAAAGCCATATTAGCACCTATTTTCAGGTCACAGTGCTTTGCCCTAGATTGGAAATAAGGCAGATTGAGATTTATTTTCCTCACAAAATAACATGCAGAATTGCATGACAACATGTCATGCATGCGCATTGATCAAGAGATCAAGCTAAAGGCAGTCCCAACACATAGAGAAGAAATAGTATGGGAAACCTCTGTTACTCAAGAAAGAACAACCTGCCCTGATTGTCTAGCTTGCCAAGACACAAGAGCAACTAGCCTTTCTGGGCAACAACACAACCTTATGGGCTCATAATAAAGCTGGTTATAAACCTGTAAACCTAAGAGCCTCCTATAAAAGGCGAACTTGACTAGATTAAGCAAATTTCATCAATCTCTGCTCTTATGGCTCTTTTTGGTCCTCTCCTAGTTCTCTATAGTCCGCTCCTTGTGGAAGCTTTGACGGACGTTGGTTATTTCCTTGCCATCTACGTTAAATATGCTATAAAGTCGTTTTCTTGCATAAAAAGGTAGAATATAAGGAGAACAATAGACATTTGCCATGGCTGAAATTCGTTTCATGCCTTGTAGAGCCTGCATCAGAGCAATTTTATAAAATTTGGTACCAGTGCTTTAAAAGTGAAAAATAGAAGGCAAGGAAGGTAAAAGGAAAACTTCAAGCGTGAAGATTAAAAGCCACTGACCCAATTCCACAGTTTCTGGAATTGTGAAATGGCCAAAGCTATCTGGCAAAGGGCCCTTTGAATTATGCAAAAGCACAACCCAGATAGCCAAGAACAGTCTGCTACTTGGAGCATAAATATTACTGGAAATACTATAGACCTAAATATTACTGGAAATACTACAGACCTAAAGGAAAAAGTAATTGAGTTTAGATGGATTTGGGATGCAGACACAGAGACCCAGCATACGAATATCTAAATAGCTCTGAAGCGGACATAGGAGATCTAAACAAAAGCATCACTTGGATCTATGTAAGAGCTTATGCATTGCTTAATGAAAAAGTTACACAACATGGGCTATATGAAAAACTTACGCTGAGAAGTACCACGAAGAAGTTGACACTCCTGTAATATCAGCTTGGCATATCTGTGGGCACACCTAGTTTGCACAATTGCAACGATGCATAGCGAGTTAGATAAAAGAAATAAAGAGTTGGCCAATAAATGGATAGATCAATGGCAACCAACCTTTAGTAGAAATGATGGAGTACGCTTGAGATGGAGTAAGCTGAAGATGGACACCACCGGAGTGGTTGTTTTACTAACAACAAGATCCAAAAACTTGCAGACAAACTCCATAGCTGATGCACATGCAGATAAAACAGGGGAGGGATCAGAGCAATCGAAATCCGACCTCCTTTGTTTCGGTTCCAGATCCATGGAATCTACGAAAACTGCATTTAAAAAATCTGGAGTAAAACCGGTCGCAGCTCATAAAAAGGGCTGAAGATAGACGGTTTCTGAAAGGTCCATACCATTTTTCAATAAGATAAAGATCTGTTGGATGATGTAAATGCTAGGAAACACCAATTGAATTGGCAGTAGAATTTAATGTTGTTAGGCATAGTCATTGTTAGCTGGGCTTGACAATAGCAGGTTCCCCTCAAGCATGGCATTCATCTGTCGCGTTTTAACAGTTTTTTATTAGAGTCACGACCTCAAAATGAAAACGAAAACTAACAGTCATCATTCTTACCATTATTAAAGAAAATGCCAGTCATGTGCATTAAGACTATTGTTCTATACAACTGGGCTTTCCACGTCCATCTTAAATGTTGCATGCTCATTCCTGGAAGCACAGCATGTTGTGAGAGGGAAGTTTCTCGCCAAAACGCTATCAAGGGTGCTACAAGAGCTCGTATGAACCTAGAGACACTTGATGCACTTATCATAGTGTCATTATGGGATGCACCATTTGAGTCCATAGATTGGCAAGCATGTTTTAAGGATTGGTATGAAGCAGAAGATGAAGAGCAATGGCGCTTGTTAATTGATCAATTTGTGTTTCTAAAACTTACTTATGGACTCTTTTTTGGTACGTATTTATATAGCACGTACATTTTCTATGTATTTTTTGTTAAAATTTTGGATTCTGCCATTTTGAATTTTTGTTTGGCATATGAGAGATTGAAATTTGAGACCTTTTTGTCATGGGAAAAGACATAAAATATTTTCCCTGTCCTTCGAAAACCGTCAAATTTACACACTGTCTGCAAGCTCTCATGATCTGTGTATAGTCTTAGAGCCCGAAACCGCATCGATGTACTGCCAGAAGCGGCAGGTGGGGTCCCGCGACCGGCGAGCCGAGAGCAGGTCACCTGCAAAACTGGGAATGAAGTCCCAACCTCCATTCCCCTATTCCCCTATACATTTTCCTATTGTTTTGAACCTGTTTTCCCACCAAAAATTTTCCTACAGCTAATTTAGCTGAGCTAAATCTGAATTTTAAACATGTACATGTAAATCTGAAATTTGTCCAGCAGCAGCAGCAGGTTACAAGGTTTGTGAAACTTCCCGAACCAAGAGGGAGATGATTATTTTGAGGCGTGGAGATTATATTGCATTATGCTACAACAATAACTTATAATATTTTCGTACAGAGATAAGTATTAAACTGAAATGTACGCTACAATAATTATATTCTTAGTCCCTTGGCGGTTTCTAGTCTGTTTCCAGTAGCTTTCTATCAAATCCCATATGTTTTAGCTCCACCAGGTCTATAACTGAGCCACAGATAATGATGAGAAATTTAAAGCTTAGAATCCTGGAGTATATTTACGATACGAAACCCATCTCATTCAAGAGACAACATGAACTGCTGTACAGTATTAATTCGCCACTTCTGGATTTCTTAATATAAGCTTGCTCTTCTTCAACCTCGTATATTCATATGGGATATGGATCCGGCAGTGGTAGTGGGGCTTGATTTCGGCACCACTTATTCTGGTTTTGCGTTCGCTCATCGGAATGATCCTTCCGATGTCCATATTTTTGAGAACTGGCCTTCTTCTGATGTTACAGCAGGGAAAGCGTATTGCAAGACCCAAACCAGCTTGTTCTACACAAGACCAGGGAGGTCGCCGGAGCTAGAAGCCCAAGCTTGGGGATGGCCTGCCCTTTTGGCTTACATGGACGCCCTTCATGGTCAAGGCACTGGCTATGGCTCTGCTACAGCTCCTGGGCACGAAGATTTGGGACAAGCAATCACTGTAGTGGGTGAAAGGAAGGCTGTTTTTGCGACCAAATTTAAGCTCCTGTTGGCCCCCGATTCTGAAGAACAAGACCTGCCTCATGGGCTCTCTGCCCAGAGGCTTATATCCGACTATCTAAAATTCATGTCGGATTTTATTGTGGATCATCTCAAAGACAAATATGGCAGGCATTTTAAAAAGCGAGATGTGCAGTGGTGTGTAACAGTGCCTGCAATTTGGGATGATGGTGCCAAGCAGCAGATGCAAATCTGCTGTGAAATTGCCGGAATGGTGCTGCAAGTTCTCATGATCTGCAAATAGTTCTAGAGCCCGAAGCTGCATCTATGTACTGCTTGAAGCAGCTCCATGATCATATTTCTCTACGAACTGGAGACGAGTTCATGATTGTGGATATTGGAGGTGGAACCATTGATCTAGTGGTGCACAAAAAAGCCAACAAAAACGTCTACCAAGTGCATGAAGCAGCAAAGAACTGTGGCGAAATAGGTGGAGGTACATTTGTAGACACTAATTTCTTTCGTTATCTTGCTAACAAAATTGGTTGTTTTCAACAATTTATCCGGCAACATCCACAGTTCTTTGTTAAGGTTCAGAAGTGGTGGCTGGGCAAAAAATGTTCGTTTGATGGCTCTTCTTCGTCTGTGGGAATGGGTTGGGACATTCCATCCAGGCTTGCCAGTGCTTGGAAAGCATACGACAAATCAAAGAACATCATCAGGCCAGAATTTGAGTATGAAGAGCTGGAGTTAAGCACCCACAATTTTAAGGAGTTATTTCACACCGAAGTGGAGAAAACAATCCACCTAATTCAACAACAATTAGACTTGTGTCCGAGAGTGAAATTTTTGCTGGTAGTAGGAGGCTTTTCTGAAAATGCCTACATGGTTAGCAGAATAAAAGAGGAGTTCGGCGATGAAGTGGAAAATATTATTGTTCCGGTGAATCCTGGAGCTGCCGTTTTGCATGGCGCAGTCAGGTTTGGTTTTGACTCCAGTCTTGTGCTCTCCAGAATATCGAAAAAGACTTATGGAAGAAAATCAGGGCATAGATTTTGTGGTCATCATTCTATAGAGCACGTATACACGGATAGAAATGGGGTGAAGCGCTGTCGTGACATTTTTCTCAAGTATGTCCAGAAAAACCAATCTGTGTTAATCGATTCTAGTGTTGAACACAGTTCTGTCCCCATCTATGAAGACCAGAAAGAGTTGAAAGTGTCCATATTCTCCTCCGATGAAGAATCCCCAGTTTACACCACAGACGCAGGTTGTGTAAAGGATACACTGGATATATCACAAGACCTGCACTTAGGAACAGACAGGGAGGTAGAAGTGAAAATGTATTTTGGGCGCAGCACAATCGAAGTCACAGCAAGACGAGTAAACTTTGGAGATCCAAAGCCTGAGAAACTTTGCTTTGTAAAATTTGAGACAGCCTGAAAATTTTCTAAGAAAGGATACTTTGTGTAGTTCTATGTTTTGTATTGAACTAAATTCTGCAGCATGTTGGAGTGTGTGGAGGTTGATAATTGTTTTCTATTAGTACAGAGATGTTGAAAATAGGAAAGAAAGAGCTTTTGTGTTAATGTTATCAACTTTTGTAGAGCATGGTGGTGCTAAGGTAGGGTCCCCTTTATTGGTGCACCTAACGTAAAAGCCACTTAAGTGGCATTCAGCCCCCTAGGCCTATCCAGAGCTGCCACGTGTCATACATTCCATTCCAGGAATGTCGACTAATTGTTGTGCAATTTTTGTTGTAGGATATCTACTTCACATTCTATTTTACATTCTGTTTTTGCAAGATATCTACTTCTCATTCTGTATTCACATTCTGTTCTTTCATTCTGTCTTGGTATTCTATGTTATATTCTAGTTTTCACAAACACATACTCATCCACAAGAACTTGATGCCTCTTCAAACTTTAAGGCAGGGATGAGCCCAAGGTATTTCATCGTTGCTGGGTCATAATAATGTACATTATCCTCACCTGAATCTTTCCTTTTCAGCAGAAATCTTGAAGAGCCCAAACCTTGCTCTCGATCTCAGGATCAACACAGATCAAGCATATATCTGATGAAGAAAGGTTTTCATTTGGCCTCTTACTGTGGCCGTGACGAATAGATCTTTCCATCTTCGGACTGCCAAATATGAAAGCTAAGGGGATTTAGGCGGCCAATGCCCCAGCCTTTGCAGCTGCCGATTGCTGGCGGGACGCCATAGCTGGCGCTTCAAATCTAGAAGCCAGATCAGGGATACAGAAAAACAAAGAAAGTGTTGTTTGAGCTCGAAAGCTCAGAGGGGCGGATTTGGGGTAGATGGAAGAAAAGAGGGGTTGGAGAGAAAACCTACCAAAGATTTAAACGACAGAAGCAAATCTTTTTGGAAAAACAAATGCAAAATAGGTAATAGGCTCTAGATCCAACGAAATAGGCAAGAGACGTCCAGATCTGCAAAAAAAGGGCATGAGAGGAGCTATCACCTTTGTTTACAAGATCATTGGCGCTAGGCGCCATAGCTGGCGCCTTCAAAACAGAGTGTCGCCATAGTTGCGCCTTCAAAACAGAGCTGGCGCCTTCAAAACAGAGTACCGCCCCTTCAAAACAGAGTGCTGCCATAGCCAAAGAAGAGATATGGCGCGTTCACAACAGAGTGCCGCCATAGCCAAAGTAAAGAGGAGGGGAAAAAAAGAAAACTATCTATATATAGGATTGATACGTGGCAGCTTCTGATTCGCTGAATGCCACCTAAGTGGCTTCCACGTTATAGCAATGTTACTTTAGGTAACATTCCTATATACGTAAACGACACTTAGGTGTCATCCTTCCCTCTTAATGATCTTGGTGATGACACGTGTCCTTTTTTAATTGTTTTTCATTTTCAGGCATGTTTAATATATAGTCGACATTTCATTTTTTACTAGTTTACTTGCATTCACTTTTAAGTTTACTTGCATTCACATTTACTTGCATTCAGTATTCACTTACTTTACTTGCATTCAGTTTTCACTTTACTTGCATTCTTTTTTCCTTTGTATCATGAAGTTCACAAGCAATAATGGCACAGCATTACATATGGTAATGAAATTAATTCATACAATTCAAATGAAATTAAAACACAAACACTGAAAGCAAATTACAGAGATGATATTAAACGGATCAAAATATGACAGTATCACAGTATCATAGTCATAGTATTACTGTATCAGATTCATATCAAAATCTCAGAAACCAACACTAAACTGTCACAAACCAATACACCTAGCTTTTTGGATAGAAATTGAAAACGCAGTTCCGAAACTTTCCACCTGAGATGTTCATTGCAATCTGATGCTGTCGTGCAACCTGCTCTAGAGATTCCCAATGCTGATTAAGGAAAGCATCATTGGCAATTTCAGTATCCTGTTCAACTGCTTTAATTTCACCTGCATGTGCTAAATTTCCTATGGCAGCTCCTGGAGTTACTACAATGTCGCCATTGATCAACTGCTGATCAACGGAGTCTACCACTGAATCAGAATTATACTGTAATGTTGAATCAGGAAGAGAAATACCACATAATGCGCTTCCACCTGCCACTCCATTCTGCATATTATCGTACTTCTCGAGCTCATCTTTATGCACATCACTATATAAACGTCTTGACCCGTCTGGATTGAATGGTTGTCCTGCAACTTCCATTGCCGCTTTAACCTGCAATTCTGCAGTTTTGTCGTACCTAACATAAATATATAACATTATTAAAATAATAACGATTAAATAATTACTAAATACTGCTACAGAATCGCAAAGTACCTGTGAAATGCTTCTGCAGTCCTATGACCGGTTACCTTCATTCCAACTTCAAGAGGCACTCCAGCACGCGTTAACCTCGAAACTAAGGTCGTTCGTCCACTCTTATTACTGAATGCACCGTCAATCCCAATTAGCTTCATCATGTATTTCAGCCGTACGGATATTTTCCTCCCACTAAGAGGATATTTCACATTATACCATGCCTGTTAAAAGAAGAATGTCAGAAACAAGAATAACTATAATAATAAATTAAATACAATAACAATTAAATACTTACAAGCTTACGGGGCGATATTATTGGTTGCTTGAACAACCAATCTGAATCACTGCTAACAACTGGATAGTGTCGGAAAAACTGTTTGAAAGTCAAAATTACATCCTGTTCATACACACGCAGCGGCATTCTGAAACTCTCCTCTTGATACCTATCCATACTGACGTCATACTGCTTCGATAACCTCTCGTTGTACTCCACATATTCTTTCATTTTCTGAGCCTATCGTGAAATCTGAAACCCTAGAACCTGCTAGCTCCTTTTCGCCTCTGATCCCAAATCTAGAAACACAGTAGAACATGATCCTCTTTTGCAAACCTAGAAAACAGAATGTTTAATGTTAAATAAAATCAGAACATTGAAAACTCGAAAGAATATCACAACATTCAAAGCTAGAATTACCTTTAGAATGACTTATGGAATGATCCACATCTGCTAATAAAGCCTGCTCGTTCTGAAAAGATATCTCATCTACCTTCTTTCTCTTCTTGCATATACCTGGAGTCATCCTAGAACGCCGCATAGCAGCAACGCAAGCCAATCTTGCTCTCATGAACACAGCTGATTCCTTAATGTTGAAAACTGGCTCCTCAATACCAGTTTCTGCAACACGTCGTTCTTGCTCATGCCTAATCAGACAGCCGAACCTCCTGAACAGATCTTGAAGCCTGCAAAATCAATCATTAGAAAAATATACAAAGAATGCAACTAATGGATACAAGTAAATAAAATACTTACGATTCTGAAGGAAACATTGTTCCATCCAGCTTCACAACTTGAATCATAAAAGGCTCCAACATACTAGCAAATTCTTTCAACTCCAACTGTTCAATCGTCTTATCAACTGGAATTTTCTTGTGGAATCTCCAACTGTCAAATCGCCTCCTTGCCCAATTCAATTTAGCTGCAGACTTGCTTATACCTGTTAGAATATTAAATGATTCCTTAAGTTATGCCAAGTAGAAGTTCTCGGTTCCTAAATTGTAGCAGTTGCCTAAATTACTCCTTGAGTTCAGCCTTGAATTATGAAGCATTGTGTACTTAAAGAAAATCTGATTCAATGAAAGATCACCAAGTTCTTGAGTCATTTCCTCGTAAGATCAAGTGCTTTCTCATTTGTTGTTACAAGTGTTTTCTATAATCTGTATTAAATTGTTATAGGTTATGGGCCCACTGTGCTAAATCTGTAGTCTGCCTCAGTCGCAACAGTGCTCTGATTATTCCATTTCGTCAGTATTTTCTTTGATCATTCTTCTGTCACCATGGACTCTGCCGTTGCTACAAATGGGACCTTGAGCGCATATGAGTGGCGCTTGATCCCACGTTTTACTGGAAAGGATTTTCAGATATGGAAGTGGAAGATACAGATGATATTGGAAGACAAGGCGCTTTGGGAAGTCGTGTGTACCCCCAACCCTCCGAGAAGTGAAACTGTGGTCACTTCTGTGAATGCTGGCACGAATCCAGATGAGGAAGTCGTGCAAGTGATGCTGAATGCTTCAGCAAGGGATATAGATCGAGACTTTGCCGAGAAAGACCGGAAAGCTCGTCTAATCATGTGCGCAAGTCTTGATGAAACCCCAGCAAGACTTGTGAGAGGAGCTTCATCTGCATATGAAGTATGGAGAATCTTGATGAGTCATTATGCCTCGGATTTAGCAGGAAATCGTCTGGCATTAAGAAAAAAAATTGTATGGCCTTCAACTGAATGAAGGAGGAGATTTTGTGGAGCATATGTGCGCCATGAAAGAATTGTCGGATCTAACCGCAATCCACGGAATAGCCATGCAAGAAGAAGAAAAAAGTTTGCATGCTATTAAACAGTTTGCCAGCATCCTTTGAAGGGATCGTGGTGAATATGGAGGGTAGATTATCTGATTACTCTTTTGAGAAGGCTCTAGAGAGGCTAAAAGCTGAGGTACTTCGGAAGCAACAAAGCAAGCAAATTGAATCATTGAGACCCTCATGGTTGCGTAATCAAGAAGACAATCCAAAAAGGGGAAGTTTGATAGAACCAAGGCCACTTGTTACTGGATGTCAAAAGACCGGACATCGGCTAAGGATTGCCGAGCTCCCGCCCATCAAAGGGAAAATGTTCATCATGCAGATATAGCTGAGGAAGCAAAAGAAGAAGTTGCAACTGAAGGGGGCTTCTTTGTCTGGGATGACTCACAAGCTGAAGAATATAGCTGCATGGCAATAGACGATGCATCTGATTGTATCACTGATACTTGGTACGTTGATTCAGGAGCTACCAATCACATGACTCGAGTTAAGAAGTCGTTCTCAAATTATGTAGTTCTTGCACATCCAAAAAGGTGAAGATGGGCGATCATCATATACATACCGCTATTGGGACAATCTTGTGAAAATTTTATGTGCAAATGCTACAAGGGAGATTCAGAATGTGCTGCATGTGCCAGGACTGCACAAAAATTTGATATCTGTTAGTAGACTAACAGATGCAGGTTTTGGAGTAAGATTTTCAAATTCTAAATGTGATGTTCTTGATGCTGCTAACAAAGTGATGTTCACAGCACTAAGAAATGGAAATTTATATCAAATTATCCATGAAGGAGAATCGCAAATGCAAAGATTTGAACCTCCAAGTGATGCATCCTTATGGCACTATAGGCTTGGTCACGCTGGAGTTGGGAAAATGCTAAGTTTGGCAAGACAAGGGTTTATGAAGTCAAACAAGGTACCTTCCAAACCTTGCAACGTCTGTTTGCAGACCAAGGTTACCAGAGCTTGCTTTCCGAAATCTGAATCTCATGCTTCAAAGAAATTGGCCCTAGTTCACACTGATCTTTGTGGCCCAATTGATCCACCTACACCAATGGGATCGAGGTATTTTCTGGTTTTCTTAGATGATTTTACAAGGAAACTGTTTGTGTTCTTGCTCAAAAATAAGGGACAGTGCTATGAATTCTTTTGTCTGTTCAAGAAATTTGTTGAGAAGAATGCAGGAGAATACATGATATCTTTGAGATCAGATAATGGAGGAGAGTTCTGCTCAAATGCTTTTCAAAATTTCTGTGCACAAGAAGGGATTGAGCATCAACTTACCTCACCATATGCTCCTGAACAAAATGGAAGAGCAGAAAGAGTGAACAGAACTGTGATAGAAATGGCAAGAACCTTGTTGCTGTCCATGAATGTTCCTGCTAAGTTCTGGGGTGAAGCAGTTCTGACTGCATCATATTTGATAAATAGACTTCCTCATGCAAGCATCAGCTTTCAGATTCCTGAGGTAATTTGGAGCGGTAAAAGTATTTCACTTGCAAATTTAAAGGTGTTTGGATGTAAAGCCTTTGTTAAGTTACCTCACTCAAATCCAAAGATGGAGCCTCAGACTAGAACATGCATGTTTATTGGATATTGTTCCAACAGAAAGGCATTTCGCTTTTATGACCTTGACACTCATAAGCTCATAGTAAGTTGTCATGCTCGCTTTAATGAGTATGAAGTCTGTTTTCCCATGGGAAAAGACTCAGCATCAACCTTTGTTTTACTTCCAGATGAAGAGTTCTCTGCTCCCAAGCCTGTACATGTTCTAACTGATGTTGTCACAGATTTACAGCCTGCAGAAACTATTGAGGAAGATCCCTTCCCTTATGAAGAAATGGTGCAACATGAGTACATGAATGATAGTCTCAGTGAACCTGCTGCATGTGAAGGATCTTCACGTCCTTCACGAGTGAGAAGACCTCCTAAATGGTTGAATGATTATGTCATGTATGGAAGTGATGAAATATTGGAACCTCTAACCTATTTTGAAGCTGTAAACAGTACAGAGAAGGAGCAATGGATCAAGGCTATGGAGAGTGAACTAGAATCTATTCAACAAGCAGGAACTTGGATCTTGGTAGACAGACCATCTGACAGGTCAGTAATCAGTTCAAAGTGGGTTTTTAAACTGAAGTACAAGTGTGATGGAAATGTTGAGAAGTTTAAAGCTCGACTTGTAGCAAGAGGTTTTTCTCAAATTCCAGGGGTGGACTATGAGAAAACCTTTGCACCAGTGGCCAGGATGACTTCTATACGAACCATCTTAGCATATGCATGTCAGAACAAGTTTTTTATTCATCAAATGGATGTATGTAATGCCTTTTTGCATGGTGAGCTGCAAGAAGAAGTGTATATTCAACAACCACAGGGTTTTGAGCAAGGAACAAATCAAGTGTGCAGATTAAAGAAGGCACTATACGGGTTAAAACAGGCACCCAGAAGCTGGCATTCAAAGCTAAATCAGGTACTTACACATCTGGGTTTTCAGATAAGTACAGCGGATCCCAGTGTGTATTTTAAATACAATAATGATAATCAAATGATTGTTATCTGTTATGTTGATGATCTTGTGATAGTTGCAGCACAGGAAAAAGATCTGACAGACATGAAACTGAATTTGTCAAGTCATTTCAAAATGAAGGATCTTGGAGAAATCCATCACTTTCTAGGGATCCAGATTGCTTATGATCAAAAGGAAGGGTCACTGCATATTCATCAAGAACGGTATCTCAGTAAGATGTTAACTCGTCTTGGTTTCATGGTTTGCAAAACAGTGGCCACACCTATGGAGTTTGGGATTTCGTTCAGATCAGATGATCCAATATGCTCATCTGACCAACATTATATTTTGGAGCAGTACAGGAACATCATTGGATCAATGAACTTTGCTGCAGTGGCAACTAGGCCAGATTTGGCATTGTCATTATCTAAGCTTAGTCAGTTTCTAAATGACCCTAGACAGACTCATTGTGTTGCTTTGAAAAGGTGCCTGAAGTACATTGCAGGGACACTCAGTTATGGAATACACTATCAGGCAAGCGAAAACAAGGAAATTCTTGGATTCTCAGATTCAGATTGGGGCGGTGATGAAGATAGAAGATCAACTTCTGGTTTTGTCTTCACTCTTGCAGGTGGTGCAGTAAGTTGGAGCAGTAAGAAACATCAGTGCATTGCTCAATCATCAACTGAAGCTGAATACTATTCTTTGGCACACACCTTCAATGAAGCTATCTGGCTGCAAAGGTTAGCTTTTGAGTTACAGATACACAGGAATGACAGTTTAATCATTATGGCAGATAATGTTGGAGCAATACAAGTTGCTCATGATCCAGTCAAGCATAGGAGTATGAAACATGTTGAGATAAAATATCATTTCATTAGAGATATTTTATCGAAAGGAATTGTGAAGCTGAAATATTGCAAAACTGATGAGATGACAGCAGATATTATGACCAAGGCCTTGGGAAAGCCTAAGTTTACTGGGTTTCTCAAACATCTCGGCATGAAGAATCACAGTACCTGAAGAAGCATCCTTTAAGTAGGGGTGTTGAAGAAGTATCATTTAAGTAGGGGTGTTAGAATATTAAATGATTCCTTAAGTTATGCCAAGTAGAAGTTCTCGGTTCCTAAATTGTAGCAGTTGCCTAAATTACTCCTTGAGTTCAGCCTTGAATTATGAAGCATTGTGTACTTAAAGAAAATCTGATTCAATGAAAGATCACCAAGTTCTTGAGTCATTTCCTCGTAAGATCAAGTGCTTTCTCATTTGTTGTTACAAGTGTTTTCTATAATCTGTATTAAATTGTTATAATACCAGGTCTAATTCCAAGAATGGCACTACTTTGCCATTCTCAGATATCTCTGCATCAGCTTCAGAATTAGAAACCTCATTAATTTGAACCTGACAACCTGATTGTTTCAAGTACTCTTCCACAGCCTCATCAGAAAACTCGTTTTCCATATCATTATCATTATCCTCCTCCTGCATGTTAGTAATATCTGACAGCATAGAAGTTCCAGAACTGCAACCCTCACATGGCAAAATGTTGAAGCTCGGGACTGAATCCATGCCTGCAAATCTCGAAAAAGCTCCATAAACGAGAAGGAATGTATGAAACAGAAGCTTCACACAAGAATGCATGGCAAACCTTCCAGCAAATCTACAAAATACAAGCACGAAATTAGCATGCAAGTAAATGTGAACATAATAAACATGCATGCAGCTTAAAAAACTGAAGTCCTTACCTTAAATGCTAATAAGAAAATAAGCCTTGAACCTCGGCTTAGCTGCTAATTCTCGACAGAATGTCATTCCAACATAAAGAACCCCCAAAATATTGCAAGATTTGTGAAAAATGACAACATGACGAACCTAATCCCGAAGATTTGACGCCTACAAGTAAAAAATCAAGGACATTAGTAACAGAGGCACATATTTCTAAATGAAAATAAACTGAATCACATATTCTTACCTTAGATTCTCAAAAAAATTACTGAAATCCAAGAAACTCGCGACGAAAACACAGTTGCAGCCTGTTAGAACATTGGAAAATGAAGTTTCTTTACCTAGCGTCCAACTTTCTTGAAAAAAATCCTGGAAAGGCAACAAAATGCCGACCAAATCCGGCGCCAACTCGATCTTAAGCTAGCGCCTCCAAAAATTAGACTAGCGCCGAAGTTTCTTGAAAAAAATCCTTCAAAATGCAACAAAATGGCGACCAAATCCTGCTCCAACACAATCTTAGGATAGCGCCTCCAAAAATGAGGCTAGCGCCTCCAAAAATGAGACCAGCGCCTCAAAAAACCACAGGCGGCTGGTTCTTCAACGATCTCCGAGACGCAGGGAATGAGAAAACAGAGGGAAAGGAGAAAACAAGGGAAGCTGACGTGGCGCTGAGGTGGATGACACCTACGCGCGTCGGCATGTTTCCATGCCAGGAATGTTGGGTAAACCAACATTCCTATATACAGAAATTTAATCCACCAGATTAATGAAAACGATCAAACACTTAAATTTCAGTTCTAAACTATGCTCTATTATGTAATGCATTAGAACATGAAGCTTTTGTGCCAAAAAAAATCAGTAGAAGTATCGCTGCAACAACGTTAACTAGAGGGGGTCTTACCACCATCATGGTGATGACTGTCACCACATGGAGCATTTTAGCATGGCACAGGCATTCTCCCTCATGGTGCACTTCTTACCTATATTTGGTGCGACAGAGATCTTCTACTGGTGCACGCCTTACCTGCAAATGGTGACACCCTAGTTTCTATTTGGTGCACTGAATTACCTACATTAGTGAACCAAGTAGATAACAATTGTTCTTACAATTCAACTATTTGGAGCAGTATATTACCATAGAAGTGATGTCAAAATTTTAACAACATTTTACAAAATTTTAACAACATTTTACAAGTAATAGACACAATCAGACTACAATTAATTTAATTCAGCATTGAAGGATTTGAACCTCCAATTAACCTTCTTTTGAAGGTCAACTAGCCTAAGGTACTGGCCTGCAAAACAGAATAGATTTGTCACTTTGTGAAATTTAAAAAATAGTTAATTAACGTAAATAAAGAGTACTTAAATTTTAGTTTACAAGAGAAATACAATTAAATACGTTGAAGATTCAAGAGAGTTAGAAACATGAAGAGGGGTGCCTGGACTAAGGAGCACATGGATGCAGCCATTCTAGAAGCTGATGAAGGGTATCTTTCTATCAGAAAAGTGGCTAGGAAGCATGATGTTCCACACACCACTCTAAGAAATTACCTCTTCGACATCTCAAAGGTAAAGAATGGTAAGAAACCAAAGGTTCTCACATCTGAGGAAGAAGATAAAATAGTTACTTGGGGTTTACAAATGGTGGCTGATGGGACTGGAGTGACTGTTCGCATGCTGAGGGAAAGAGTTGCAGAGATGTGTGCTGGCAGGATCACTCCTTTTAAAGAAGGATTACCAGGTATGAAATGGTGGAAGTGTTTTAAAGGAAGGCATCCAGAATTGGCATTGAGAAGAACTCAAGTTGTAGATAATGCTAGAGCTATTGCAATTTCACCTGTTAACCTTGATGCTTTTTATTCTGATTTATCAGAAGCTTGTAACACTTTTAAGTTTGATGCTTCTCACATATGGAATGTTGATGAGTCTGGAATCCAAGCAGGAAAAGAAACAGGAGTTAGGGTCATAGGACGGAAAGGAGCTAGACAGATTTCAGAGAGAACCGTGAAGAATCGTGAATGGCTCACGGTATGCTGCTGTGTTTCTGCTGCAGGTGTGAAGCTACCATCTCTTTATGTGCTTAAAGGTAAGAGAGCTAGAGATGATTATATTGATGGATGTGAACCAGATGCTGCAATGGTGATGCAACAAAAAGCATGGATGACTAATGCTTTGTTTAGAAATTGGATTGATCATTTTAGATCTAAAGTTCCAGAAGAAGTGTCAAAGGACAACCCGTATTTGCTTATCCTTGATGGCCATGGGAGCCATTTAGCGGTTGAGACATTAACCTATGCTTCATCTATTGGCCTTGAAATTTTAAGATTGCCACCTCACACTAGTCATAGGTTACAGCCCCTTGATGTTTCATGTTTTAGATCTTTCAAGGAAGCTTTTAGAAATGCTAGGCGCAGGTATTGTATGCATCATGACTGCCGCATAAAGAGGATCTGACTGCCCTTGTAAGTGAGGCCCTTGAGTTATCATTATCTCCTGCTAACATAATCTTTGGATTCAAAAAAACAGGAATTTGGCCTTTGAATCCCTCAATGGTAGTGCCTGACCTTGCTGGAAGATATTTTGTCTTCCAAGATAATGAAAACGATACTCCATTGGATCACTTACTAGACGCTGTTTCTGAGGCAGCAGCAGAAGAGGAAGAAGCAGTAGAAGTGGCACCAACAGAAGTGCAAGGGACTGAACCAAGAATTAGATCTAGAAGAACTTTCATTCCAAAAGATATTAAGGGAACTTTGTTGGTTACTAAAGCAGACATCATAGCTAAGTTGCAGCAAGAGGAAATTGAGAAACAAGAAAAGAAAAAAGCTAGAGAGGAAGCAGCCGAGAGAAAGAAATCTCAAATGGAAGAGAAGAAGAAACTCAAAGAGCAAAAGCAAAAGGAGAAAGAGCAAAGGCAGAAACAGAGAGAGGTGGCAAAGGAGAAAAAGAGGAAGGAAAAAGAGGCGCAAAAGGGCAAGGGAATGAAGAAAAAGGGATCTGAGAAGGTAAATTATGTAATTTTGTTTTGCTTTTCTATTTTTTAAGTTATTTCAATTCTTGAGTCTGTCGCTTTCACTTTCCATCTGTTTTAGATCTTAATTCTTAAACTTTTTGTGCACTTTTTGCAGGTTGCAGAGGAAGAAGACATAGCTTCTTTGGAAGAAAATGAACCACTAGAAATTGTGGAAGTGCTTGATGACAACCAAGCTAATGTTCTAATTCATAACGAAGATGCAAACATATTAGTTGAAATCCCTATTTGTAATGCAGATGATACTTTTACAGATACAATGGAAGAGTTTCAGGAGGATCAGCCAGCCTTTGGATGTCAAATCAACAATCAAGCAAATGCCAATGTGTTGGAAGAAACACATGAATTTTCAGAAATGTCTGATAGTCCAGCCAAGAGGTTGAGGTCTATAAATTCGTTGTATTCTCAAGATTACGTTTATGAACTGAATTGCTTTTGCTGTTGGCATTGAGATCTTGCAATGTTTTCAGTTTTGGAATTAGCATGTTACCAAGTTAGCCCGGTTATTATCTTTATTTTATGCTTTCAGATCTGCTTTGGAGTCTTCTTCAATAACATCTAGAACCTGAGTTCTTTAAATTCAATTTTTCCTTTTGTTTGACATTTTTAAGTTCTTTCTAATGCTTGGTCTCTGTGATGCAGGTCTGAATGTTGGAACTTGGTGTTGTTTAACATCAATTGGGGTTCAATTCCTCTTATTCAACTTTGGTTTATTAGATTTTAGATATCTTATTGTTTTCATAAAAGGGAAAACAATGAACTGTTTTAGGTGCAGCTATGAACTAATGGGTGAATCTGTGCACCAAATAAGGTTGCAGACTGAACCAAATCTGCACCAACAAAGGTTAAAATCTACACAAAACTTGGGCATCAAATCTGAACCATGTTTGTCTGAAAAACCCCAAATTTCAAGGGCTCACTGCATTACCTCCTATTGGTAGAATTGTCAAATCTTGGGAGTGATGGATAGAATTTCTTTCAGGCTTTCCAATGCATCTTCAAACGTAGAATTTGGAGTGCTGAATGAGAAGCTATGGCCTTGCTAATGCTTAATGGACCAACACTGGCACCTCTACTCTATGTGCAGGAAGCAAAAGAATATGGAGTCCTATGTCTTTGGCCTTCAATATGGATTCAATGGTAACGTGGCTCCCATGACCATCAATAATTAGGAGATGAGGTCTTCGCAAGGAAATTCCAATAGGAACTGTATTTCTAAAATGATCTAGCCAAGCACAAAAGAGTTGATCTGTCATCCGTGCAGATTTCCGATAGCTCATTATGGCTCCAGGTTCACAACCTGCCAGCAAGTTATTTCCATTCATCCTCTTACCCATATGTAGCATAATAACAGGGGGTTTTCTTTGTGTTTTTGTGCGCTTTTCACTAAGGTTTTCCTATGATTTCGTGATGTATTCGAATAGATGTACTAATGCGTACATCTAGAGTGCACCATTTCTGAGCCATTGATTTTAGCCTTTTTTTTTCAATGGTCAACAACCAATGGCTCACAACAAAAGCCCTTTTTTTTTGTGCGTGTGGAGCATAATGGGCACATGAAGGGCCATTGATTTTAGCCTTTTTTTCAATGGTCAACAACCAATGGCTCACAATAAAAGCCCTCTTTTTGTGTGTGTGGTGCATAATGGGCACATGAAGGGCTTGAAGGGCGCATGTAGTGCAGTTTCCCCGCCAGTAACACATTTCTTATTATAACTTTTGATCCAGAGCTCTGTTTGAGATGATTTTTATTGCGTTGGAAAGCTCTCTCCGAGATATTTTTGATAGTGTATGATATGGATATGTTTGGTTAAGTTACCTATGCTAAAACAGCAATTTTTCGTCCGGGTTTGATCGGCTTTCACATCCTACCAGCTGATTAATACAGGATTGCGCTATTGGATATTGTTTTATGGCTCATTCCGAATGAAGCTTGCAAAAAATTACCATGCATTTTTAGATTTTGATGCAGTTATTAAGCAAATTCCAAGGCTTCTAAATCCTTGTGCTAACAAGCAGAAAAGTTTCCCACTTTGGTTTCTCACCACAAGAATCCATGGAGGCCAAAGGCTGCTGTTAAATTCCAGTTGAAAAATGTTTGTGTATGGGTGTTGCAAACTTTATGACTTTCAGAATAATGGGATCAATCTGCTCTATCTTTATGGTAACTTTTACTTATGTTCTATTTGTTTTATTGTGATCAAATTCAAAAGCTACAGGTGATAGGTGATGAAAGCCTCAAATGAATTCTAGTTTTTTCTGGTTTGAATTCTAAAATTTTTGTCACACCAGGAGGGGGAGGGAGAGGGTGACGTCCCTAAGGCAGTTATTAAGCAAATTCTAAGGCTTCTAGATCCTTGTGCTAACAAGCAGAAAAGTTTCCGGGTAGAAGCATGAAAGGGTGATTGAATTTTTTTGTATATTGATGTAAAAATTTGAACTGGGTTAAAGTGTTTGTAATGTACATTTTGAATTTTACATGGAGTTGCCTATCATTAATAAAGGCGGTTGACGTACAATATTCTCCATAATTATACCAAATCCTCCCGAAATCTTGTACTAGCTTCTCTATCAATAAAATCTAAATATCTTGCCTGCGAAAAAAAAAAAAAAACTTTGGCGCACATTTTGAATTTTCCTCAATCGATCAAACATGGCTCCGGATTCTACCTCAACGAAAACTTGGCCCGAATCGATTATAGCTGCTCTTAAATCGAATGCATTTCAAGAAACAAATGTATCTTGAACAAATTGAAATCCCTTTCCTTCAGCAATAATACAAATCCCTTCAAGCGATGAGTACAAATCGGTTAATAATCGATTTCTTGTGCGGGATGTTGTATCCCCTTTTCGAGAATGGATCGATGTCTTAAAGCACCAGTTGAAGAAGAAACTATGGAAGAAGGATTGGACTCTCATGCAAGCACTTCGAGGTCGCATCGGGTTGATTTCAATCCTCCTGTTGATGAAGTTTCGGAAAGCACTGTTACAAGCAGGCAAAGAAAATCGAAACAGAGGGTTTGTAGGGGTGGATACGTGACAAAGCCAATTAGAAGAAAGGTGAATGCTTCTGTAAATCTCATAATGAATGAGGTATCTAATCTCCAAAACAGCAAAGTATATTTGCAAGAAGATTATTGCAGGACAAAAGATTGCAATTCCTATTTGAGCCAGTCATTGGAAGGCCTCAAGAGGCTATCGTGAAAACAGATCTGGTAAAGAATTTAAAGGATGGCCTCCAAGACGTCAAAAATGCAAATAGCAATGACAGACTTGCTGCAAAGCATTCTGTACTATCTATGGTGGTTGGAGAGGAAGGAGAATTACAGAAGACTTCACTAGCAGCTAAGTTGCTGAAAATACATCCTAGAAATATGAAACTAGCAGTGGAGAGAAGGAAAAGAATGTCACTAGGTGGAACAAATCTGTGGGCATTAGCAGGTCGAAATCCAAGAACAAATACGATAGATCAGGCTATGAAGGATATGGTTGCTCAGTTTTGGTTAGATAACTCAAAGGTTTCACCAAAAATTAGAGATGTCATGAAGAAGAGGACACAACCAATTCAATATATTGACATTACACAGGTACGACTGTAATTTAGCTGTAATTGCATCTTGTTTTTCAGAATAAAGATGTTTTTTATTTTGTAACACTGATGTAAAGTTTGTAGATTTCTTTACTTTTTGGCAGAATAAAGATGTCTTTTATTTTGTAACACTGATGTAAAGTTTGTAACAGATTTCTTTACTTTTTGAATGTAATGTAGATGCGATCCCGCCCTAGTTGTTCTACATGGAAATGTCAAATTATTTCATGGCAACACGTACATGTATATTTGTTTACATGTATATTCTGGATGTATATTTGTTTACATGTATATTCTGGATGTATATTTGTTTACATGTATATTCTGGATGTATTGTAGATGTAGGCAGTAACTAAGAAGAAATTAGTGTGGAGATGTATTAATTGTCAAAAAATTATGTGACTTCATAGTAAATGAAATAAAATTCATGTCAGAATGTACATGTATGTGTGGGAGTTTAGGGTCTTGGATATGTAAAAGATTTGTATGTAATGTAATGTAATGAGGTGACTAATTTTATTTCCTTTGTAATTTTACAGGCTGAATTATTCCGAATTTTGTGGATCAAGTATCGAGGAGGGTTGGATTGAGCTTAGGCAATTTGAATACTTAAAACCTTCTTGCATTAGAAAGCTAAAGGAAAGAAACACATGTTGTTGCGTGAAACATGAGCAATCAGATCCTGCAAGCTGGGCATTTAATTTGATGAGGTCAAGACTCCATGAAAAATTGTTCAATTGCAATTGTGGTGTGTCGCATCCTGAAGCTCATCTTTGGAATATGTCAAGCCAAGGACAAGACATTTGATAATGTTAGCACATTTTGGAGGGCTATGGTATGTGGAAAGCAAAGAAAAGCAACGAAAGTGGCATAAGCTACAATGTATCAAATCAGATTGTGGAAATTGTGGGAAACAATTAATTGAGTTGTGTCCAAGAGAATACAAGGAGCAGATTGATCAAACGCTTGATTGGCAAGTCTATGGTTACGTTAATGAGCCCTCGAAGAAAGGAACTTCCACGAAGACTAAAGCTAATTGACAAGAAAGGCAGCTCGATAATATGTTGGATAACATGTTTGATCATATGTCGAAGTTTGTATATCATAACTTTGTGGCACATTGGCAGAGCAAACAATTCAAGGAATCCATGAAGAGTCTTCGTGATGATACAGTATTATCAGTTGTTGATTTCTCGGAGAATTATACTTTGAAGCCATTCAACGAGATTCAAGCACAACATTGGTACAATGAACAAATCGACATATTGGTCCACATCACGATGTTCAAGGTGCGAGGGGTAAAATGAGGAAATGTGTGCACTTCTTTATTTCAGATGACAAAACACATGATACTCACTTTGTACAAAAAGCATTCAAGATGCACCTCAATTGGCTGAAAGAAAATGGTGCTGGTCATATGAAATACCACTTAGTTTGGTCCGGCGGTTGTGCAGCCCAATTCAAGTCGAGAAGAGCTTTCTATCATGTAACTAGGTATCATCAAGAGCATAAGATCAGAATGCTTTGGAATTTCTTTGGCTCGGGACATGGGAAGGGCACACATGGCGGAGAAGGAGCCATAGCCAAACTATGGCTCGAGGCGTAACAAAAAAAAAGGATGGGAAAGTGATAAAAAATGCGTAAACCGCATGTGAGGTTCTTGAAGAGAAAATTTCTGATGTGGAAAGGGTATTTTGGAAGGTGTCGACATTGACCATTCCCAAAGATTTGATGTGCTCCAAAGTGAAAGGGGTGCAATCTCTTCATTGCGCATCATCCATAGATCCAAATGATCCAACAAAGTTAATGTGTAGATCTCTTTCATGTTTTTGTAAGGTATGCATCAATTTTGATTGGCCTGCTTGTGAGAATGCTGATCATTGTGGCGGTGGGAGTTGAGAAAACTAGAGCCTACAAACAGGGGACAATGTTGAAGAAGATGGGTGAGGAGAGAGGACTTGTGGGCAAATGACATGGACAATGTGGATGAGGCGGTGCGGGTTGGAGATTATTTTGCATCATTCACATCCCCGGACAATTATGAAAGGGTCCCTTATTATCTCATCCAAATTACGAAGTGAAACATGCCCTCGAAGAAGACACCAAGGATGACTATGGAAATGAATTTTATTGTGGTAATGAAGTTATAGCTGGTAACTACTTTGAATTGATTCTGGTTGCCATCAAAAGTACAGAGGCTTATTCAAGGAAAGAAAGTTCTTGTCCATCCCGAGTCAATGGTGGGGTGAGATTTCCATTGAGCCGGTCAAACATAAGATTAAAGGTACATCTTATGCATATGAACTGACTAACTATTGGCATGAAATGTTCTTTGGAAAATTTGCCGAGATTGTAGAATCTACGTAATACGTTAACTGTTGTTGAAGTAACTTTTCTATGCACTAAGAAATGGACTTGCAAACTGAATGTAATCAGAATGTGAACCAGATTAAAACACAAACATTAATATAATGTTTATATACTTCCAAGACTGTTATACTTAGTGTAAGTTCAATTGGTTTCCCTGTTCGGCATTGATCTCCTCAAGAATCGGGTGCGCCAGGTGAGTTTGCATTTGAATTGGGGATATGGATTGTGATCTAGTCGTTCGATCTCCTCCCGCCATCGGAATCAACCAGTCACCACAGGTAAAAAAGGAATTTTTATCCCTGTCTATTCCCTTCTCCCCTGTTTCTGATATGGCTCGTACCATGCCAATGATTTGTTCCTTAACCAATGATTTGTGCCAATGATTTGTTCAACATCCTTTTCTCAAAATCTATCCCACTGTCCTCTTTTTCTGACCCAATTGGCCAATGGTTGATGCTGGCATATATCCCACAAGCCTAGCTCAAAGGAAAGGGCTATACTCAATGTGGAATATTCCTTTCAATGTAATAAGGAATATTCTTGATAACTAGGCACTAAGGAATATTCCTTTCAATGCAAAAAGGAATATTCCTTTCAAGGTAATAGGAATATTCCTTGTAACTATGGGTGCACTTAAACAAACTAAAGAATATTCCTTTGAAGGTAATAAGGAATATTCCTGATAACTAGGCGCTAAGGAATATTCCTTTCAATGCAATAAGGAATATTCCTTTCAAGGTAATAAGGAATATTCCTTGTTATCTCTATATTGTTGACTCACGCTTTACCAAACACAATGCATAGGCACACAGTATGCCTTAACATAATCCATTCATTTGGCATTTGTTGATTTGGCAATTGTTGATTTGGTAACATGTGGAACATTGAATGCATGTAGGATGTGACGGGCCTGGCCAGTTAACCTCTCGGTAATTGGAGATCCCATCGATCTCTATCGTTGGATCTACTTAACCTTAGGAACTCAAGAGTGGATACATGCATACTTAGGTAAAGAATTTAATCTTTATGCAAGCTCTAATATAAGATCCCAAATAAAATTATTCTTGCCATTACTCAACAAAACTTCACACAACTCCCAAAGCTTTAAAATAATATCACTTCAAACCCATATATAATAACAATAATAGTCAAGTTCGATGAACAACAATCCACACGCATCTACCCTCGCTTTTCCGAAGCTTGGCTACTCTCGGGAGCGTCTTGCGCCTCTGCTTACACCATTAACCACGGGGTTAGTCACACGGACTAAGTGGGGATCGGGAATCTAGGTCACATCTAACATTAATAATCACAAAGCATTAACTTAGAACAATAACATAGTCTTACCATAACCTCGCCCCTGCAATCCGAGTAATTAATCCAACAAGCATAACTACAATGCATAATTTTACCAAACATAGCCATTGCAACTTGATTCCACATTGCAAAACCACATATACAATAGCCAAGCAACCAAAGCATCAACATTGCAACCAATATTCCTCTGGGTCTGAGCAAGGTCAACTCGGCTGATCAGGCCAGTGACATAGAGGCGGGGTAACCACGTGTGTACACACCCATCCACGCTGCGTCCAGCATTGGAGGACCACTTAACTATGCATGACGTTGTACCTCACGGTACCAACGCCCGATGTTCCAATAATAACATTTACATAGCACTGTGCAAAAAACCGTGAGTCTAGACCATCGCACCTAGACTCCGGCCCCAGAGGTCTATATCAAAGAATTACACCATAGATAAACTCTTACAATTCACTAACATCATAACACATGCCTTGACAAGCTCAACGTCAATTAAATTCCATAAGACACATTTACGTAGCAAGAAAGTTCAACCACAGCCTTAATAATGCAAATGCAACCATCACTTCTAACTTAAAACTAAACGTCTACATATTTCAAGGATTCACTAACATCAAGGTCACTAGCTATATATAATAATGGTTAAATCACTAACATTGACTATCGTTAGGCTTCCCTTTACCAACTACCTCTATACACAACACAAGTGCTTGGTGTCTAGCCACTCTATATATTAGCTAATTCCAAAGGTTTTTTTTTAAATTATAACTAGCTAGCTTACTAGGCTACTCATGTTGTAATAACTTATACCCATTAGCATAAACCCTCCTTAAGGCCTCAATCTTTGATAATTTCGAGCCCAATTTTTGCTCCAATCCAACTTTAATAATTTAACTTTAGCTTTATTTAAGCTTAAACCTTATTTTACCACTCCCTTGCTAACAAACTAACTAATTGCTAACATTTAACCTTATTTCTAACCTAACGTGCGTTTACAGGAAACGCACTCTCGGACCTGCAGCGGCCGGATCTGGCCTCCAGGCCCTCAAATCATCACGGGAAGCCCATAAAACATCCCGATTTTGCCTTCTCAAGGCCTCTTGGATCATTTCGGCCTACCTGCGGCGCGATTCAGGAGGTTTCAGATCGATTTCTGGCCACCAAGATCAGGTTACTCACAGCCAAATTCTACTCCAATCTTCTGGATTTTGCATTCTTTCCACATTTCGGCCTTCCTAAGGCACAAATCGGCCCATTTCAGGGCGATTCCCATGCTTTTCAGATATTTCCATTCAACCAGATCATACCGACTCTGCCTGCTGCATGCAAGAAAAATTCCACTGTCTTTGCTAGTTCTATCTTCATCTCTTTAGTTTAACTCATTTTTCAGACATCCTAACCATTCTAACCCATCCCAGCTTTCTCTATCACGGATTACAGTCACATCTCTTACTATTATCATGATGGAAATTTCAGAACATATTCAAGTTATTACCAGCCATGCAAACCCAATTATCTCAATATTAAAGAATCACTATCCATGCCGTGCGTTCATATTAACAACCATGCTTATACAATCCAATTCTATTCTCAGGCTAGATACATAACCACCAAATTTAAGCAAGCACATAAATGCTACACTAGAAAAACCCCAGGTGTAAGTCTTGATCCCCACCTGGAATCCCGCTTGCTCCCTCTGCACTCCAACACGCTCCCAAAGTATTGCTCACACCCTGCTCCTTCAGCAATTCGACTGCAATCTATCGCCTTCCAAATGCTTCACGCTGTACTTGTATTTATTATTAATCACCAGTATACTTATCCGTATAATCTCTACATATACGATATACATACTCTGCATGCATAATATTTTACTTATTATTCCTTTGCATCCTTTAATAAAATAATTCCACAATATACCTCAAAATCCTAGGTCCGTTACAGTCTCTCCTCCAAAAATTCAACCCATGTCCTCATGGGCGCATCTCCGGAAACTCACGAAGAATCCAATTGGCATCTTCCCATGTGGCATCTTCCTCAGGACAACCCGCCCATTGAACCAAAAATCTCTGTATTGTTCGCCTCCTTAAGCGACGGGTTTCCTCTCGCAAAATACGTTCTGGTCGGGGGTACAAGAAGTTCTCCCTGCTTACTAAATCATCGTCCCCCAGCATATGGGAAGGATCAAAAACATACTTCCTTAAGTTACTCACGTGAAAGACATTATGTACTTTCAAATGCGAGGGCAACTCCAACCTATAAGCCACCTTGCCAATACGTTCCAAAATTTCATACGGACCCGCATACCTAGGGGCCCATTTCCCTGCACTTTTAAATGCCAGTGAACTCTGCTTGGGATTAATCCTCAAAAACACATAATCCCCTTTTTGAAATTCAAGTGGTCTACGCCTCTTATTTGCATACTGCTTCTGTCTATTTTGTGCCACAGCCAAATTCTGGCGAAGTCTCCTTAGTTGAGCATCCATGTCCTCCGCTACTTCATTAGCTGCTTCAACATTGCATTGAGGATCTCTCCAATTAAGAGGACAACGACACTCTTTACCATACATTGCCTCAAAAGGACTCATTTTGATGGAATCTTGATAAGTGTTGTTGTATGCAAACTCGGCCAAATATAAGTAAGAATCCCATACCTTTGGTTGACTAGGCACATACATCCTGAGCATATCCTCCAAGACTTGATTAACTCGCTCCACTTGGCCATCGGCTTGAGGACGATAAGATGTACTGGCATATAACTTAGTCCCAATATTTTGAAACAACCCTTGGGTCTAAGTTAGATATTGGGGTACAAAAAAGCGCGACAAGCGGAAGCAGATTAAGCACGCGAAGCAGCTATTCTTCGCACCTTCTCGTTTCCCGCGCGCCTTTTCGCAAACAATGATCTGGGCTGTCAGACCCGTAATCATTCGCGCCGAAATCGATAATTGATCTGCTGTACGCACATTATACCCTATTTTACAGTTCGAATTGTACCCTCTGCCTTCCGAGATTTTTTCCTTCCGGCGCTTGCTTCATACCTTGCTCTTTGGTTAATTCATCGCTTTTTGCGATGGCGGGAGAAGGGATTATTCCTCGCCGTAAAATGAAGTGGCTGCAGGGGATACCGTGGATGAAGAAGATTGGAGCAGTGTATGGACAGAACCATTCGAATCCTTTAAAGAAAAAGGCAAAATAAAAATTTATTTTCGTCGCACTCATCCGAAGCAACAATTGGAGGACTTGGTCGAAGTTTCTCGTATCTGAGCGGGGATTACCAAACAAACGAATTGAGGAAACTTCGTTGCTTTGGCATTTGCTTGGGAGCATTGTGGTCGTGCGAGCAAGATCATGAGGGTCATAAGATAAATTGGGATGCATACAAGTCGCGAGGTTCTTGTTTGGTCGAGAAAAAACCAAGGGATGATATGGATGTAAAGAAAGAAGATGTTAAAAAAATGAAAACCGTACATCCTTCAGGCCAAAGCACACCTCAGCCTTCAGGCAGAAGAACACCTCAGATGGAATTAAAAGCGAAATCAGGTCAGCCAAATGAATTTTCTGTTTGCAATTGTAGTTTCAATATTTCTTTGATTGATGAGGAAGTAAAGAAGTTGGAAACAGAGTTAGATAACATCAAACAGATTTGGCTAAGATTATTAGTAAGATTGAGGTTGACAACAACTCCCTAGCACGGGAGCAAGTAATGATTGATATAGCAAAGAAGGAGGTGAGTAGACTACAGAATGAGTTATCTGCTTTGAATGACAAAGCAGATAAAACAGATGAAGATTTGACCCAGATTGCAGATTTGAAGCATAAAATAAGTGGAGAGCTTTACTTCTGCTCCAAACTGGAAGCTTGCCTTCCAAAGGTAAGTGTTGAAGCAGTAGACGAAAGGGAGAAGAAGCAAGGGCTAAAAGCCTCTTTAGAATTCAGACTTCAAGAAAGGAGGGTCTGTTTAGAAGCTGCTAGGCAGTTGATGCACCAGGACACTTCACGAATCTCTATCATGACTATGAAGAGCAGATTGCCAGGTTTTATGGAGAACTCATGTGCTGCATGTGGATTGGTATTCAATCCACAATATACTTTGAGTATGAAGTTGCCATGTGAACATGCCTATCACTTGGCATGTTGCATGCTTCTGTATGAAAAGAAGGCATGCTTCAGGTGCTTAAAGAAAGTTCCCAGGGATTTGTTTGTGGAACTTGGTTTAGAAGTTGGAGCTGAAGATGGAGCTGAGGTAGCCATCAGCAGTGGGTTTGGAGCAGGCACTAGTAGTGCTTTTGCTTCACCCTACAAACAGTCAACTTCTTCACCAATATTTGTTGCTGAGTCTCCATTAGTTCCTGATTATACTCTAGCAGCTGTGGCATCACCAAAACCTGTTACAAAAAGGCGTGGCATCACCAAGTCTGTTACAACAAAGCAGTTGAAGCATTAAAAAAGGTAACCATTTGGTGTTTTTATGTGTTTGTTTTGTAAACTTTATTTCATGTCTATTCTAACTAGTTTCCTTACTGATTCAGATTGGTAAGGAAAAGCCCAAAAAGAGAGTGACACGTGCACTAGTGGTTGACAAAGACCGATGAAGAAGAAGAGCCCCGAACGGACTACTTACGCAGTTGTGAGCACCATAAAGTCGAGGTTGAGAAGTAGAACCTGCAGGAGAAAGCTCCGGGGTTGATGAAGTTGTAGATCCGGACAAAGAAGCCTGGTGGTGCTGATCACATTGCAACAAAGGTCACCGATAAAGGGAAGAATGTAGAAGAAGAAGAAGAACAAGTACAAGCACGCGGTGGAGAAGAAGAAGAAGGGTAGGCCCCCTAAGAAGATGCCAACACAACCTCCAAAAGGTGATCCTCGAATGTTATTTACAAAATGTTAATCGGTCGGTGTCCGTGTTCGTCCGAGTTCACGAAAACTTTGAAATAACACTTGAAAGTTCTTTGATAACTCGAAAACTTTGAAAACTTTGAAATGACACTTGTGTTAATTTGTTGAAAGACAAACAATTTGAAGTTGTGAACTAATTTGTTTTGTTAAGACTGTTTATTTGATGTCGAATTGTTGATGTTTGAGTTTTTGTTTTATGAATGTTGCGGACCTTTAGAAAAGAAAAACTTGTCATCCTAGACTTAAATGGAGTTCTGGTGAGCACATTCCAAAAAGAACCGTAATTAAAATTCTAACAGAATTTGAAGAAGCATTATATGTGGGGAAAGTGGTGTTGTGCAGACCAGGGCTGATAAAGTTTTTAGAAGGGTGCTTTGCCAGATTTGAGGTAGCCATATGGTCTTCTATGATGAAGCACAACATCATAGAAATCCTAAATGTTATAGTGCCACCTTCCTTTATAGGAAGGTTCAAGTTCATTTGGGGTCGAAGAGTGCGAGGTGATGCCTTTCAGTTTTCCAGGGAATCCGAACAAGCCAGTGCTTATGAAGCCAATTGTAAAAGTGTATGAGGCTTTTGAGGATGTAGGGGAGGTAGTGCTAGTTGATGACTCATTGTACAAGACTTTCTTGCCCCCACAAGACACTTGCTTCATAATTGAAAAATTTGATAATGACATCAATGACAAAGGTTTCAATTTCTTAGCTGCATTTCTGCAAACTTGGCTCAATGCCAAGAATCCTCAAAAGTGGTTGCACGAGCAGTATGTTGAAGATAAAGTTCAAGAAGAGGACATCGACATACTTAGGCTTCTGGCTGACCATCTAAGTGAACTAGCGAGGTGGAAAGTGGCTATTCTCAAAAGCATTCAGTTAATGAAGGAAATTGTTAAGGTATGTTGTTTAATTTCATTTAGTTGTGTTGTTATGCTATTGAAGTGATTGTAGTAATGTCATTGCTTTCAATTCATTTAGTTGCATTTTTGTATGTTGTTTGATTTGAATTACTTGGTTTGTGAGAACCTAGAAGTTGCTTGGCCCGAGGAAGCAATTGAGGTAACATCTTCTTTGCATCAGCTCATAATAAAAATGATAGCAACATAGAAACAGATAAGCAACAGGTTGACAAGGAGCATGTTTTGGAGAAAATAGAAACAGAAGTACAAGTTGGTAGCCAGGAGATGTCTAAGCTACAAGGCTTGATAGATGATATAAGTATAAACATACTGATGCAAAAGGAGATAAAGTACATGAAGATAATAATAACAATCCTGCAGGTAATAATACTGATTTTGTCAATGAACAGGATGAAGAGCCTGCAAGAGAAGATAAAACACAAGATACTACTCTTATTGCCGTCACCAAGCACTTCAAGTGATGCAAAGAATGTAAATTCTCACTGAAGGAGAATAAGAGTCTATAGACTCTTTTCAATATTTATGTAACTTAGCCTTTTGTATGTAGCAGAAAAAGATACAGCAAGTGAGTTGTGATTTTGTACATATATTGTAACAATTTTGTATCTAATGAATATAATATTTACCCCGCACTTGCAGAGTTTCTACTTGCAAAATTGTTGTCCCAGGTTTATATTTGAATGTAATGGTTTCTCCTATGCTTGTCTCGTATCCAAAGATGAAGTCCAAATCCTAATTGGTTAAACAAACAAACCTGTATATGAAGCCAATCTTTGAACATATGCATGTAAAAAGGTTTAAGAGTATTTACTTTGTGCATTGTCTTGAGCAGTCCCCAATTGAACACTTGCAGAAAGTTTCCACCATTTGTTTCCAAGGACCAAACGGAAGGGGATGAGCCGGTTAAGCATAAACTCTACGAAAACAATTAGCACGTCAGCAGACAAAGCAGAAACAGACAAAGCACCAGCAGCAGTACATTGATCAAGTCAGTCAGGACTACAAATTTCTGTGCAACAAAGAATTTGTTAGCTTCCATTGATAGGTTTGTTAGAAACAATAGGTTTGTTAGAAACAATGTAGCAGCAATGAGCCACTTTACATGTGAATGATGTGCTTCTGCCGCTTCGAAGCAGAAGCAGAAAAAACAGTCAGCAGTGTTAGCACTCTACAGGAAGGGATGCCATCACTTTTTGGCATGTCTCTTCACTCATCTTGAACTTGTTGTTGCCAAGACTCTCCATATCAAATTTCACTTGTCTAATAAGGTGACTGTACACACTAGCAACTGGCTTGTCCACTAATAACTCAAAGTGGAGTGCATCTGTCTGCTTGTAGTAGTGGCCAGAAACTATGACTTCTCCCACACCAAATGCAGAACCCCATGAGTCTTCATATGCATCTAACAATGTATTTTTAGTCTCTGTACACCTAAGAACATAAAAGTCAACTCCTTCATCATCCTCTGGATCTGCATTTACAGCAAAGTTATCTCCAACTTCTAGAACGAGGCGGGAGGTATTCATTAGCCTCATCATCATCCTCTTCTTCATCCTCATCCTCATCTTCATCTTGAACCGCTTTTGTTGGTGATTGTTTTTCGTAGATTTCTTCAACTTCAGTTATTTGTGGACCAAGCTCCCAATCGAGCTTTGTTCATGCAATCATCCCATTTTCCATGAAAGCAAAAGGGGACGAAACAAGAGAGGCACCTGTGGGCAACTTTTTGCAGGATTTGTTTTGTCACATGGTGCGATGGAATGAAGTTTAGAGCTCCCACAAAGTGATCTCCATTCCCTCTTTTCAGATTTGTCTACATTTTCGGGTTCAATATGCCAAAAAAAAACGCAATATAGAACAGAAAAATGTCACCTCAAATGAAGAAGAATGCAATGGTCTTGATTGAATTTACCTTCTTATATTTGGGTCTGGTGGGTTGTTCATCATATACCAATTCATGAAATCCATTAACGTCTTTGGCACGCTCAATTTCCGGGAATCATACTTCAATTGTTCTCTTGCCAAAATCCTTTTTAGGATTGCACCTTGTCCATCATGTTCTCCTTTCCCATGAGAGTGGCAAAAAAATTCCATTCATACTCAATTCCTTCACTATTGACATAGTTCCTTCCTAAATACCAAAAGGTCTTGCTCCTTTGAACCGTGATGTGCAACCATCACTCCAAAAATATGTTTGTTGTACAAAATATTTTGTACTCACGAGCCGATCTGCATGAACTTTCAAGCAATGGTGTACAAACTCACCGCTATGACCTCTATCATCCGAAATATAAAAATGTACTTCCTTTATGATTCTCCTCTCAATATCAGCGATGATCCGCTTTGAGTTGTCTTCCTCTTTCTTTTTTGCTTTTCCTTCTCTAGTTCCCTTTTTCTCGCTTCCTTAGCTTCCATATCTTCTATCTCATCCCGGGTTGCATGTCTATATGTGATATGAACCAAAATTGATGCGATCAGGTGCCGATTGGCAAGATTGTGCCTCTTTCTGAATTTTAAAGCTGTAATTTTCAGCAAAATCAATAACCGAGACAACTGCACCTTCAGGGAAAAGTATCCAAGCACTTCCGAATTGCTTTTGCTTTTGCCGGTGTGCAACATAATTGTGTGGGATGAATTGTACCCGGTGTCTTGAAGCATCTTTGCTGGAATTGGGGCAGGCTCTCTTTCTTTGTATGCAAGTCTAGTTACCTTTGCTGGTTTCTTTCCCGCCATTTTTTTTTCTTGGTGGTCTCCTTCATGTAACCAACCTCTTCTTTTTTTTGAAAACAAAGATCAGCTGTTTGTAAGTTTGCAAGCACAAGCACAACAATCACAAGCACAAAAATCATTTAAGCACAAATGCCAAATACACTACCTTTTCAAACTGTTTCTACTCCACTTTGTAATCGGACTCCTCCTTCTCCTTTGGACATATTGGCAAACTTTGTTTGTAAGACCACCACGTAAATTTGTTTGTAAGATGTTGCATCAATCATCTTAACAACTCAAAATAGAATGTTCAAACATCTTAACATTAAAAAAAGAGTACCTTTTCAATCCACAATCCTTGCATGCCACCCTTGAGACAATTATGTTTGTGCCACTCTTCATCTTCATCCTTAGGGCAGATCATTTGCCTCCAAAAATCACTAGTGGATTTATAAACATGGTTCTTGGTGCACAAAAGTTACCATCACCACAAACAAACACAAAAGTACAGCTTGCAATCTTTATGCACGCCATTTGGATCTGTTCGATTTTGTTGAGTGCTTGCATCACATATTCAAAGTGCATGTGATATTGGCGCAGACAAGTTTCTCTTTCATTTAAGCCTCACAAATGATGGCTTCAACAATTCAAATGTATTTGGGTAATCTTAATGTCATTGAATTCCTTCTTGAAGTTCATGTAAAATTGCAACGCAAACAAAGAAGATCTATATAGAAACAGATATATGCAAATGAAGAAACATACTAAGCGGGGAAATCACGAGATATTTCAAGCGGTTGTATTGGATGATCAATTTTATCGCCATCTGGCTGTAACAAACTTTCTCACATGCTTCTGTATGGTGAAACTTCGTGTGTTTTTTGTCGAGAACTTGTAAACACAATTTCTAACCTCGTCACTCAATGCATCACACCTCTTTTTCCTTGAAAACATTGACCCACGGACCACATTCTTGGTGCGCCATTATTCTTCTTCGGTTTGCGGCAACAACAGATGCATTTTCTAGATATATGAAGGAGGCGTCATGCGGCCAGATTGGTTGATGGATTTTGCTGATGAAGATACCATTTGCAAAGTAGACTTTCTTGCTTGCAATACATCTGTCTTCCTTAATTTCTTTTGTTCATTGAATGTCTCCTGAACATTTTTAATCACATTCTTCATGATCTTGCTTTGTTCATAATCAACAAGATCCACTTCCAGTGGCAATTTCGCCTTCACTCTCTTCACAAATCTCTGCACCACCATTGCTTTATCCCCTTCTTTCAAAGGCTTTGTGATTTCGTTGAAATAATTGTCCATTTTTTTGGACAATTCTTGAAGCCTTCTCGCACTCAGGCCTCGTTCAATTTCAGGGTGCAAGTTTTCTTTCTCTCTCTCCCTTTCTCTTTTTCGCTGTCTTGATTGCCTTCTTCTCTCGGCTTGAATTTCCCGGAAAACTTTGAGTCTCTTTTCCTCATCCAAATCGAAACCGATTGATCCATTGAGGATCGTGATGTCTGAGAGAATTTTGCGGTCTGTAGAAACCGCGGATCTACAAAGAACAGTTCGTTTCAGAGGTACAAGCTGAATGATCATTTCCGCCACAAAAGAATTCAAGAAACAGACCCCGCCATCTCAAAACAGACCGCGCCAGATCATTTCGGAACCGAATTTGATTTTCGGAGCAGCCATGTCATCGATCCGGAAGCAATTTGCTAAAAACGGATCATCGTGTTCCCGCTCTCCAAGCACCCCCAAGCACAGCAGATCAAGCACGAAAAGCAGAGCGTCCGGACGGGTGCTTTTGTACCCCAATATCTAACTTAGACCCCCTTGCCAAAATTGGCTCATAAACTTTGTATCCCGATCTGATGAAATAGTGGCCGGCATCCCATGCAACCTAAAGATCTCCTTAACAAATAACTTAGCAATATCCATTGCCGTAGCAGTAGTCTTCGTAGGCATAAAATGGGCTTGCTTAGTTAGTCGGTCAACCACAACATAGATTGCATCATAACCTGATCGTGTCCGGGGAAGCTCAACAATGAAGTCCATGGAAATACTCTCCCACTTAGAAGATGGAATTACTAAAGGTTGTAATTCTCCAGGCTCCCTAAACCTTGATGCTTTTACCTTCTGACAAGATAAACACCTAGCCACGTACTCCTTAACCATCCTTTTCTGTCCGGGCCAAAAGAAATTCTGGCGCATTTTCCTCAAAGTTTTGTGTACCCCTGGGTGGCCCGCTAAAGGACTATCATGTGCTTCATATAACAATCGCAATCTCAACTCCTGATCATTAGGAATACACATACGACCATTATAATACAAAACTCCTTTGGACAATTCATACCTCGGAAAATCTTGAGGGTTCTCCACCACAGGTGCAAAATATGGATCATTCCTCAATTTGCTAAGAATATCCGCATCCCATTGCCCTTGTAGCACACTAATAGAGGTTAAGAATGACCTTCTAGACAAAGCATCAGCAATCACATTTTCTTTGCCAGGTTGATATTCAATTTCAAAATCATACTCTTCCCTTAGTTGCATCCACCTCCTTTGCCTATTATTCAAATATGGTTGTTTTGCAAAATACTTCAGATTTTGGTGGTTGGGTCTTAAAAAGAAACAACGACCCAAACAAATAATGTCTCCATATCCTCAAGGCATGGATAATGGCCAACATTTCTAGATCATGCACCGGGTAATTTTTGTTCAAGAGGAGACAACTTTACGAGATATATAAGCACAAACTCGGCCTTCCTGCAAACAAGACTCCTCCTATAGCTTTCCCGAAGCATCGGTGACTACATGGAAGGGTACATTCATATCTGGAATCCTTAAAACTGGTGCACTAATCAAAACATCCTTTAACTTTTGAAAACTTTCCTGACAACTATCAGTCCAATGCAAATCATTCTTCTTACCCAACAAAGAAGTCAAAGGAGCCGCAATCTTTGCAAATTTAGGAACAAATTTGCGGTAATAACCTGCTAATCCCAAGAATGATCTTACCTCCTTCACCGTCTTTGGTGTGGGCCAATCCCTAACTGCCTCAACCTTAGAAGGATCTGGCTCCAATCCCTTCTCTGAAATAACATGCCCAAGGTATACCAATCTAGTTTGTGCAAAAGAACACTTAGATAGCTTACCATACAACTTTTCTCGTCGCAAAATAGCTAATGTCTGCTTTACATGTTCCACATGCTCCTCTAATGTCCTGGAATATACCAAAATATCATCAAAGAAAACCAATATAAACTTATCCAGGAAAGATCGGAATATCTCATTCATTAGACGCATAAAGGTGGCGGGAGCATTTGTCAACCCAAAGGGCATTACAACAAACTCGTAATGTCCGTAGCGTGTCCTAAAGGCAGTCTTATAAATATCTGTATCCTTGATTCGGATCTGATGATATCCAGATCGTAGATCAATTTTTGTGAAGTACTTAGCTTGTCCCAACTGGTTAAATAGCTCATCAACCCTAGGCAATGCATATCTATTCTTCACTGTAATCTGGTTAAGCATGCGGTAATCAATACACAACCTTAATGTCCCATCCTTCTTTTTTAACAAACAAAAGCTGGCGCACCAAATGGAGAAACACTTTCGGTACCGTATAAACCCTTGTTCCAATAATTCGCTTAGCTTGTTTCTTCAATTCAGCCATCTCTAATGCATGAAATTTGTATGGTGGCCTTGATGTGGGTTCAGCCCCGAGGAACAAGTTCTATCTCATGATCTACCATTCTATGTGGAGGCAATTAGTTAATTCTTTAGGAAACACATCGGAAAACTCATCCAACACTTTACGGATCTCGGGGGCAATAGGTTGTTCTCAGAACTTTCTGCAGCATACTGGGAATGAATCTAACAACAATGCACATCCCATTCTTATGCAACCATTCTTAATCTGTTTCTTAAAACTTTTCCGGGACAAAGGTGTAACCACTAATGATGAAGGCAATCCTTCCAGCACATACTTATCTCCATTAGGACTTTGGCATGTAACTGTTTGCTCTCCGCAATCAATACAAGCTTTATGTGGCCTTAACCATGACATTCCTAGAATAGCATCATATTTCCCTAGGCTCAATACTTCAAAACTAGTATGGGACTCAAGATCTCCTACTTGGAATTCAAGATTGTCTACCTTAGCATAAGAAGTCTTAATTTTGCCATCAGCCAACTCCACATATCTAGGATCCCGACTAATCATATTCAAATCTAGTTTCTTTGCTAGCCTTGGGGAGATAAAGCAATGTGTACTACCACAATCAATAAGAAAGAGAACAGGAACTCCATGAATAATACCTGGAACTCTGATAACCACAGCTTGGTTATCTACACGGCCCTGGTCCACTGCAGCATACATGCACATTCTTTCGACAGGAGGGTCCATGATTCGAGCAGCCCTAACTTCAACTGCAGGGTTAGGTTGTGCTATAATCCTGTTATCTCCCCTAGCTTGTCCTCTGCCACCCCTACTATTGTCCCAAAAACCTCCACGACCACCACGGTTACCTCGGCCTCCATTTCCTCTGCCTTGACCCCGTCCATAAGTATCACTAGAATTCGACCTGGACCACTGGTTTGTTTGCCCTCCACATTGAGAACATGCAGACGAGGCGGTACTATCCATCCACCTTCTCGGACAATCTCGTCCATAATGACCAACTTCCTGCACTTTTGAAGCATCGATTCTCATTAATACACTTTTCCCCTGGTTTCATCATTCAAAGGTGCATACATAGGTCGAGATCCTCGACTTTGACCACCCCCTCACGCATACTAACGACCGTGCGACCATGCCCCCCCCGCTAGGGAATCTACCTCTACTGTAGATCACCCCACCGCCATGTGGAAGGAGCTTGTCTCTTCTTAGCATTCTCCAAGGTTGCCTTCTCGGCTAGATCGGCTTCCACGATTCTTAGCAATTACGAATACCTCCTCCGGATCCTTATAGGACACACCTGACATTGTACTCTTAATATCAACCTGCAAACCCTTCACAAATCGAGCACAAAGCTTCTCTTTATCCTCAAAAGGACAATGATACTGCAACCTTCTAAACTTTTCATTATATTCGGCCACTGTCCCTTTCTGTGTCAGGTCCAAGAACTCATTCATTTTGTCTACTTTGTATCCGGGAGGCATAAAGTGTCCTTCAAAAGCAGTCTTAAACTCTTGCCAAGTTGCCCGCCGCAACCTTATTTATGTCCATAAATAATTCTCCCACCATACTCTAGCAAATCCACCCAACATTGCCTGAGCCAATACAACTTTAACAGAGTCTTCAGCATTGATGAGTTTAAAATAAAACTCAACCCCACGAAGCCATGAATCTGCATCATCCCCTGTAACATTTTCTCCAGTAAATACTTCCCTCTTAGTGTCCTTCAGCACCTTCTCCACTGCCTTGTCAGCTGCCGTCTTTTGTTGCGACGCACTCTGCTGCAACACTTGCTGGATAGCCTGCAAGATATCGGCTACATCAGGGGTTCCACTAGGCCCAGCTCCACCAGCCTGTCCAACTCCTCTTGGGGATCCTCCTGGGGAACTCATCTCTACAAGAATCTGAAACCATAGCAAATATCATCAATAATCAAAAATCTCATAATCCACTAACCAGAACTTGGCTCTGATACCAACTGTGACGTTCCTAACCGACATGCCCTTAGCCAACTGGGCAAAACCGTCTAGACGTTTATGAGTAGTCGCTTCTACCTATTTATGCCGGTGTCTCGGGAACGCCCCACAGGCACATTCAAGGTTCGAATACTCGAGCGGTCAACCATGGGCCCGTTACAGTCTCTCCCACTAGAACTATGCTCGTCCTCGAGCATCCAAGGCTATACCATGTCTATGACATACCATGTCACAATGATTACCAAGTCTTTGCAAATTACCCATGCATATAGGCACCCATGGAGACTCGAACTCGAGACCAGCTCTGATACCAAGCGTGGCCGGGTGCGGCGGTTAACCCTCGATGGCGGAGATCCCATCGATCTCTATCGTTGGATCTACTTAACCTTAGGAACTCAAGAGTGGATACATGCATACTTAGGTAAAGAATTTAATCTTTATGCAAGCTCTAATATAAGATCCCAAATAAAATTATTCTTGCCATTACTCAACAAAACTTCACACAACTCCCAAAGCTTTAAAATAATATCACTTCAAACCCATATATAATAACAATAATAGTCAAGTTAATTGAACAAAAATCCACACGCATCTACCCTCGCTTTTCCGAAGCTTGGCTACTCTCGGGAGCGTCTTGCGCCTCTGCTTACACCATTAACCACGGGGTTAGTCACACGGACTAAGTGGGGATCGGGAATCTAGGTCACATCTAACATTAATAATCACAAAGCATTAACTTAGAACAATAACATAGTCTTACCATAACCTCGCCCCTGCAATCCGAGTAATTAATCCAACAAGCATAACTACAATGCATAATTTTACCAAACATAGCCATTGCAACTTGATTCCACATTGCAAAACCACATATACAATAGCCAAGCAACCAAAGCATCAACATTGCAACCAATATTCCTCTGGGTCTGAGCAAGGTCAACTCGGCTGATCAGGCCAGTGACATAGAGGCGGGGTAACCACGTGTGTACACACCCATCCACGCTGCGTCCAGCATTGGAGGACCACTTAACTATGCATGACGTTGTACCTCACGGTACCAACGCCCGATGTTCCAATAATAACATTTACATAGCACTGTGCAAAAAACCGTGAGTCTAGACCATCGCACCTAGACTCCGGCCCCAGAGGTCTATATCAAAGAATTACACCATAGATAAACTCTTACAATTCACTAACATCATAGCACATACCTTGACAAGCTCAACGTCAATTAAATTCCATAAGACACATTTACGTAGCAAGAAAGTTCAACCACAGCCTTAATAATGCAAATGCAACCATCACTTCTAACTTAAAACTAAACGTCTACATATTTCAAGGATTCACTAACATCAAGGTCACTAGCTATATATAATAATGGTTAAATCACTAACATTGACTATCGTTAGGCTTCCCTTTACCAACTACCTCTATACACAACACAAGTGCTTGGTGTCTAGCCACTCTATATATTAGCTAATTCCAAAGGTTTTTTTTTTAAATTATAACTAGCTAGCTTACTAGGCTACTCATGTTGTAATAACTTATACCCATTAGCATAAACCCTCCTTAAGGCCTCAATCTTTGATAATTTCGAGCCCAATTTTTGCTCCAATCCAACTTTAATAATTTAACTTTAGCTTTATTTAAGCTTAAACCTTATTTTACCACTCCCTTGCTAACAAACTAACTAATTGCTAACATTTAACCTTATTTCTAACCTAACGTGCGTTTCATACGAAACGCACTCCGGACCAAGTGTGGCCGGATCGGCCTCCGGGCCCTCAAATCATCACGGGAAGCCCATAAAACATCCCGATTTTGCCTTCTCAAGGCCTCTTGGATCATTTCGCCTACCCGGTAGCGATTGAGGAGGTTTCGGATCGATTCGGCCACCAAGATCGGGTTACTCCGACCAAATTCTACTCCAATCTTCGGATTTTGCATTCTTTCCACATTTTCGGCCTTCCTAAGGCACAAATCGGCCCATTTCGTATGATTCCCATGCTTTTCAGATATTTCCATTCAACCCGGATCATACCAGGCTCACTGCTGCTTTGCATGCAAGAAAAATTCCAATTGTCTTTGCTAGTTCTATCTACATCTCTTTATTTTAACTCATTCTTCAGACATCCTAACCATTCTAACCCATCCCAGCTTTCTCTATCACGGATTACAGTCACACCTCTTACTATTATCATGATGGAAATTTCAGAACATATTCAAGTTATTACCAGCCATGCAAACCCAATTATCTCAATATTAAAGAATCACTATCCATGTCGTGCGTTCATATTAACAACCATGCTTATACAATCCAATTCTATTCTCAGGCTAGATACATAACCACCAAATTTAAGCAAGCACATAAATGCTACACTAGAAAAACCCCAGGTGTAAGTCTTGATCCCACACGGAATCCGCTTGCTCCCTCAGACTCCAACACGCTCCCAAAGTATTGCTCACACCCTGCTCCTTCAGCAATTCGACTGCAATCTATCGCCTTCCAAATGCTTCACGCTGTACTTGTATTTATTATTAATCACCAGTATACTTATCCGTATAATCTATACATATACGATATACATACTCTGCATGCATAATATTTTACTTATTATTCCTTTGCATCCTTTAATAAAATAATTCCACAATATACCTCAAAATCCTAGGTCCGTTACATCCCTTTTATTCCCAAAATTCTGCCCTGTAGCTTCATTCCGTCCCCGTCGTCTATTCCGCCATCTCCTTCACTCCTTCCCCATTCCGTCCATCTCCTTCACTTCCGCCATGGCCAAGTTCAAGACCACACTCCGCAGGAACACTATCCCGGCCATTGTGCCTGCTCCTCCCCCGCCAGCACGGTCCTCCTCTTCCTCCGGAGAATCCGTGTCTTCCTCCGGAGAATCCATGTCTTCCTCCGGAGGCCACCCGGTTCTGATCGGTGAGTTCACTCCACCAGAGGTGGAGAAGCTCATCATGGATCATCAGGCTGTCGCTTCGTTGCGGGTGATCGAGTGGGTGCATGAGGCTTACCTCGACGAGGAGCGACTCCTCGAAATGAAGATGTATGCCATGGAGGACGACCTTCATATAGAGCTGAAGATGGCCTGAAGATCAAGCCTTGTTTTTTGTAATCCCTGGTTTCAATTTTTTTGGTAATAGTCCTTGTGACTATTCTTTGTAAAGCTTTTTAATTAAATACAGAAGCAATAGTCCTTGTGACTCCATTTTTTGTAAAGCTTTTTCATTAATGACAGAACTCCTCTTCTCTACAGCTGTTGTGACTATTTTTTTTGCTTTAACTTGTTCTCGAGTTTCCAATTGTTCTTTTAGTTAACCGAACTATTTCTATCCTTTTACGTATAGATATAAGAAACATGTTTGGTACTTAGTTTGCAACTCAAGTTTTGGTGCAACTCAAGTTAATGACAGTTTTTGTCATTAATTATAAAATGCAAAGTACAATTACTGAAATAGTATACCAAAACAAACATTAAAGCCAACAAGGAATTTCAAGGTGCAGAATTTATGATCTGCACACTAACAAAATATGGTAACCAACAGCCAATAGGAAAATATGTTCAGAGTATTTTTCTTTAAATGCATCTTGAAGCATCTGAAGCATCTGCCAAAAAATTTTCTGGATGTTGGTCCAGAAACCTCTTGAACAATACCATCGCATGAAATGAACACTAATTGTGTTAGGGTGTGTATACCACACCAAACCATGCACCATACCATGCCCCACACTATCATATTCACCAGAACGAGCACATCCCACCACACACCACACCATTCACCACACACACCCCACCACACACCACACCATTCACCACACACCATACACCATAGACCATACACCAACTATCATATTCACCCGAGCCAGCACATCCCACCACACACCACACCATTCACCACACACCCCACCACACACCCCACCACACACCACACCATTCACCACACACCATACACCATAGACCATACACCAACTATCATATTCACCAGAACGAGCACATCCCACCACACACCACAAACAAAAGATATATATAAGCCTGTTACATAGTTCATCTTGCAAAATCAGATACTCAGACTCATGATCAGCTCAGAAATCAGAGGACTGCTGGCTGATACGTTCTTTCGGATTGGCATCACAATGCATGACCAAAGCATCTATTAGAAGGGTAAACGCACGTAGCTGGGGGGCATTTTCGCGAAATCCAAGCATAGCACCAGCACCCCCCTAATGAATCTTTTTTTATTTTTATCTTTTTTTTTAGAAGTCCGTTTGGGCTGAAATTTTATATTCTAAGGCGTAACATAAATGCGTGTTAGAGAAAAATATCAAAAAAATAAAATAAAATATTTTTTCAAAATACAAAGAAAATAGTTTTTAAAGCATAGCATCAGCACCATATGTCGCCGACATAAAAAGTGTCCCCCACCATTGTGCTTAGACCCAGAAATTGTCGTCGTGACAGGGCGTATTCATGAGAGAACCATTTAGATGTAATCTGTGACATCCATAAATAAGGTTAGAAATATTTAAAGGAACATGAGATGCAGTACATACAAGGGAAGGCATACAACTTACTTCCATATCTCTACCAGAGACAAGAGCTTCAATATATTTGTGCATAAATCCCATCACATACAACCCACATGATGTTAAATCGGGCTGCTGTGGCACCTCTACTTGCTGAATCCGATTAACATTATTTCTCTTCATGAAATCGACGCCTCTAGATACTTGACCGATCGATGTGGTTAACATTTGTGTGTGCAGCCTACATATCACGAAATTTAGCAGACCGAATTAGCGAAGAAAAGCAAAGCAACAACTTAAAAGTATTACATACCCTTTGATTGCTTTCTCGTTCGTCGATAACCCGTAAGAGGATTCAAGGCGTGAATTCACAGTGCGGTAGGATCTTGGAATCAAATGGTGCGGCGTAAAAGCGGCCAAACACAAAATGGTCATTCTCAAGGATAGGTGCAAGGATATGATGGCATTTAGCTACCACAATCCCCTTCATCCCTGATTTCACTATTTCAATGACATTCAGTGATCCTTCAACTGATTCACCCTTTCTTTTGCTGCTGGTAGCTTCTCTAAACCTTATATAGTTGTAGCGGGATAAAAAAGATTTTGCTCTTCCACTTTCGAAAGGCAATGTCTCATACAAGCACCTGGATTAGATTAAGATTAACATTAGAGACAAGGAATAGCAACAAATACAGCTCGGTTACAACCAAGTTATTACCTGCCATAAAGATCCACTAAGCGGCTACTCATTTTAGAGTTAGTTGCACATAAAAATTGCTATGTCGGATGCAACCACTTTCATTTCGGCCGACGGACGACGGTTCTTGAATGGCGTGAATGGCGTGAATTCCATAAGTTTATCCTTGTCATCATTTACATTTGTCGGATCCAAGATGTTAGTGTCATATTAACAATTGATCCATGACAATAAAGCATAAATTGATACCTTCCAATCTGTTTCCAATGGTTTAGACACGCAAAAGCGAGTAGAATATAATAAACTCTTGAAGTATAATTAAGTCAATGTTAGTGTCATATTAACAATTGATCCATGACAATAAAGCATAAATTGATACCTTCCAATCTCTGTTTCCAAATGGTTTAGACACGCAAAAGCGAGTAAAATATAATAAGCTACTGAAGTATAAGTAAGTCAATGTAAGCTAGCAATTACCATTTTGCAGCGGATGTCCCTGCTCTGGTTTGCACTCTCTTTTTTCCAGCTGTTTTGGCATCAGCTTTGACCATAAATTTAGTCGTTGCCTTGGCTGCAATCTCAAGGCTTCTTCAACATCATCTAGCTCCTTTGAATCGTCCGCAAGTCTCGAAGACAAGAAAGTGCTTCATTCTAATGTTTTGAAAGCAAGACAAAAAAAGAAACACGTACCTGCCAAAGAACAAGCCTTTTCCTCAACTTGAAAAACAACAGCTTCAGGACTGTTTTCAATGTCGTCACCAACATCTTCAGTAATTTTATCTGTAAACACGTCAACGTAAGTTTCAAAATACAAAAAAAAAAAAAAAAAGAAACCACGAAAGGAGAGAGAATTACTTTACGGGCTTTCGACTAGTTGCTCCAATAATAGCATTTCGGCTTCAACGGTGGGATCTCTTTTTGGAAAACAACCTCTGGCGCAAAATATTGAACATTAGTGAACTCTAACTACAACAGATGCAATGTTAATGTAATCAGAATGTCATCACCCTACCTTCCACATACCCCTCGTCTCCAAATCCTCTTGACCGATTGCTTATGAGTTGTTGCAATTCTCAAAGGTGATGTAGATGTGGATGGACTTCCAACATCGATAGCAGCAGCATCTTTTGTGCCAGGTTCAGCAATTGGGATGTCTGAGAATGGTAAATGCAACCCCATCTCAATAACATTCTTCTTTTCACCTACAACATGAAATTTTGCTATAATCGAACTTAAGCATAGTGCACGAAACATGAATTGTTTAGTTTACCTGCAGTTTTACTTCTTCCTTTCTTGATACTACCCATGTCTGCATTGACACAATTGGGTGTCAATAAGAAATGTAAACACTTGATTCAGAATCAAGGGAAGATGTAGAGTAGATAGAAGCAAAATCTGAAGAAAAAACAATCAGATACAAATCAAAACAGAACAAATGTTAATTACATGCAAGTAGGTTTTACTACTGGGCAAACTTTCTTCCGATAATGTAACGACAAAATAGAAGTACATTAGTGTACATAGCTATCACAATGTAAAGGAAAACCAAATACTAAATTCAAATGTATTTCAGAACAAAATATTTTATCAATACACCCTATCAAATACATCATTCAGCATTGAATGTAAAGGAAAGTCAAATACCAAATTCATATGCATTTCCGATCACATGTAAATGCAAAATACGATCAATGCAATACACCCTATTAATACACCACCGTAAAGGAATTCGGAAAAGCACTTCATGGCACATGTAAATGTAAAGCATGAAGCAAATACATTTCCTCTTTACAAGAAAGACAAAACCACGCCAAATCAAATGTTAATCTGAGTTATGTACATGATGGAAACTAACTACATCTAAGTACACTCAAACTAATTATGTAATCAAAATAGAAATAGATGTACCTTGGAAGGGATTCCTAAAAGCGATTGTCGCAGTCCTCGGACCATGAACAATCATGTACACATGTATTCGTCGTTGAAACCACGAATATAAGACAAAATAGACAATATGTATGACCACAAAGTGGAGATATTACCACCATGGTCGAAGTCAAGGCAATCATTGCATTTGCTGCAAGTATTGCTTATATGTGAGAATGAAGCGCTTTCGATCTTCTTTGCGAGTATGGGGCGGGCTGCAGGCCTATCGGGGTCCGCTCTTTCCAAATGCTTAGTCATCTCCTTTATTCTATTCTCACAGTTGGAATTAACTTCCAAATCCTTGCTGATTTTTTCAATGGCAGCTTCTAATTCTTGCAAATCAGCCTTTAAACAATCAATGGGAATCATTAGAGCATCTAAGTCAGCAATATTACTTGATTTCTCCTCCTCTAAATGGGATGCCAAAGCCATTTGCACATCAGTTGGCTTCCCGCTTGCTTTTAAACCTGCCATAATGCTGAACTGCTCACATATTTTTGCATCTTTACTCTGCACAAGTCTTGTCAAGAAGCTCTTATCACTCTCATGCTTCAACAGTTCAATTTCCATTGTTTTCCTTTTCTCTTTTAAAGTCTGTATTTCATCAAGCATGGAGGCAGAATCTAATGCTCTTGTTTTCCTCCACCTTTTCATCATTTCCAACTGCTGCCCCAATTCTACCTGAGGCATACATTTAATAGCTTTAACATTGGAAGACTTTACTGTAGCTAATTCTGTCAGGTCAGATTCTTTTTGAGAGCCTTTTGAATGAAGACTTGCACTTGCTTTCACCTCATCCCAATCAATGCGTACTCCTTTGTAATGAAGTGCATATGCTCGGGCAAAATACAATGGAATGTGATGATTTGCAATGTCCCTCCTACAAAAAACGTGCTCATACACAGAAAAAAAATCTGCCATCCAACCAGGCTTAATCCTGCACTCTTGATAACCCCTAACAGCAGGGGCTTTAGAACCCCAAACATCCTGCACTATTTGCACTAGCCCTGGAAACATGCTATCAAAATTGTTGCTCCTAAGTCGCCTCGATGCTTACCTTGTCAAACTTCGAGCAAGGCAAGACCTCCCGATCTGAAGAAGACCCACTCTTGAGTTTTCGGGCGGCAGTTCTAGTGGGAGACCTTGGCATGGGCTTTACAGGTTTGTTGCGAGGAGATTTCCTTGGAGATGTCTTTGTTCCAAGCTGTTTCGTCATGATCTCTTCCCTGGTGCTTCAGCTCTCTGAAAATGCAAGCTTTTGGCTATGGAGGTCCTGATCTTGGCTATGGATGGATGTCAAGCTTTCGGCTATGGAGGTTCGAATATGGATGTCAAGCTTTCGGCTATGGAGGTTCGAGCGGGAGGAAGGTTGAACAGAGCGCGGGAGGAGAGTTCAAAATTATTTGCCCTATTAATGATTCATTCCAAAAATAATAATTTCTGGGGGGAGGGATTTCCTTACATTTTGAATTTGTAAATGTAAAATACGGGCACTTTTTTTGCCCACCCTTTCATGCTTCTACCCTTCCCACTTTGGTTTCTCACCACAAGAATCCATGGAGGCCAAAGGCTGCTATTAAATTCCAGTTGAAATGTTTGTGTATGGGTATTGCAAACTTTATGACTTTCAGAATAATGGGATCAATCTGCTCTATCTTTATGGTAACTTTTACTTATGTTCTATTTGTTTTATTGTGATCAAATTCAAAAGCTACAGGTGATGAAAGCCTCAAATGAATTCTAGTTTCTTTCTGGTTTGAATTCTAAAATTTTTGTCACACCCGGGGTGACGTCCCTAAGGCCGGGGGATTCACCTCTATTATAGGTATATATGCCATGTGCGTTCCTTAGGTTGCCAAAAAACCCATTGTATACGACAGTTCCATATGAAAAACCCTTTGTATACGATTACATTATTTGTAAAAGAATGCAGCCCATATCATATAATTACTCGCCCAAAACACTTTTACTTGACAACCCCTTCTATACATATACGCTATCTCTATTATTTTATATATATAACATATATTATCGTAGTCATATCATATTATTACAGAATCCCCAACAGTAGAAGCTCACAAAAAAATGATGGACCCTTACAGTATGAATACGAATCGAACACTTGCACAACCATACTCCCTCTGGTATCCGTACGACATTCAAACTATAAAAACCTTATATTTTTCTTACGTATACGGTACCAGAGAGGCAATAAAAAAACCCATTTGGTGCACTCACATGTTTCATACCCCATAATCTAGGTGAAACCCCCGGGCCCTAAGGCCCCGAAGGGGCCAAAAAAGTTTTTTTGCAACACAAACCATTAACATCCAACATATAAAAATTAAATCCCCCAACACATAACAACCATTGACATTAACAACCAACACATAACTACCATTGACATTAATTAACACAACCATTGGGTCCAACACATTTAAATTAAACCCCCCTTAAACCCCCTTTGGTTTGGGTGCATATTCACAGGGGGGTGACGTAGGGCAACGAGAGCTGTTGGATAGGCATATTCACCCCTTATTCCTTAATCTACACCGTACGTAAAGTTCCTCGTTTGTGGGGTATGCAAGTACAAAATTTGTTATACTGTATAACAAGATTCACAAAATACTATAAGATTTCAAGCGGAATACTATATGGTGTTGATTGAAATCTGTAGCATTGACACATCATAAGACCGTCATCCATTCTCTATTATTTGGAATAGTTTCCCTAACACTTTTCGTTCTCTTTCTTGCTAACACTCTCATACCTGTTCTAATTCCAGCCCGCACCCCTGTTTCGTCAGCATTCCAGATCCTAGAAGGGTCAAGTTCCAATTTCTCATATATTTCTCTCAATGTACTGTAAAAGTTTTAAATATTCTTTGTGGTCATGGCTTTCATCCTACTGATTTGCATACATTGAGCTGATCTAAGACTAATTTTAGGATGCCTTTTTTTAAAGCTAAACCACCACTTCTTAGCTGGCAAACCATTCTTGAAACACGTAACTCTGTTGATAGTCATTTGAGCTACTCTTTGCCTCATCATCTCTAGGGTAATTGGCCTGGCTTCATCAGCAACATCAAAAGCCCACTTGAAAAGAACATTTTCCTCCTCTAAAATTAGTCCCCTAGGAATGTTGCCCAATTTTTCCTTACTAATACCATAAATATGATTCCTTAAGAATAGAATAGAATAGAATAGAATTGTTTTTATCGTCTATTGAGGAATGCCATAATGCCTAGCAGATGCTTTAATACTCATTAGACCATCCTCAACTACATCAATAGCCTGCTGCATATGTTCCTTCTTCCATCCACCTCTGGCTGCTTTCCTCACTACTTTCTTGCCAATTCCAGGAGGTAAAGGCTTTCTAGTTAAGAATCTTTTAGATGGTCTATGGTCATTGGCTTCAGAAATTTTAGGATTGGCAGGAGTGGCATTGTTTGGAGGAGGAGCAGTAGTTCTATTTCTTCTTAGATTCATGGTTGAAGGTAGGCTGAATAGTGATCAGAAAGCTAAAGACATAAGTAATATAAAAGAGTAGAATGGCAAATGAACCAACATACAAGTTTATAGCCCTGCCAAATGATAAATGGCATTAAATTATCTAGCTTCAAAAAAATGTAAAATAGATTATCTAAGCTTCAAAAGAATGTTAAAATATCTAATCTTTTAAAAGAATATAAAATTACAAGTAAAATAGCTGATATGAATGGAAAAATTCATGATTACATACCTCTATTCACTCAAGCATTCCACTAGTTTTCTCCAGTCCAATGCAAACTGAATCAACAAAGCAGAATGAGCAAGAGAAGTAAAAGCATAATCACAAAGCATAATCACAAAAAACTATAATCTAGCCTAGCCCTTACCCTTTCTCCTTGCCAAGAAGATCATCAAAAATGTCTGGTGCAATAAATTTCTATTCGATGCCTTAGTACTTCTCTGGATCAATAGAGCAGAAGAAGGAAGAGAAAAGGAAAGCCAAAAAGCATAATGACCAGAAGATCATAAAAAAATGTCTGCTATGTGAATAGATTGAAGGCAAAGGATGCAAAACACAAGAAAGAATGATGAACAAAGCACTGCTGTGATGTGTGGCGAGTCTCCTGACCTTTTATAGTATGCATGCAGGTTTGAATCATCCCGCCAAGAACTGCTCCAAGTAAGCTGATCCTGCATGCAGAAGAAAAAAAGGATAGATTTCTGCTAGCTCAGTGATTCTGCATCGATGGCTTGATTTGGAGCTCCTTCAAACCAAGTAAACATGAAGAAATGGAGGGAAAAGGGCGGTTCAGAGCTGAAGCCAATGGTTAGAAATGGCATCGCCATTCAAGGAAAGCGGGAATCAGACAAGGTAACAAACAAATCTGCCAAGGTGTCCATTCTAGAAAATTTTCATTAAGTATAGATGTTCTTTAGCGATAGCTCAAATTAAATGACCCGTGCCCTCCTTACAGATTCAAAATGCTATGGATTTCATCCTGTAGAAGTTAAAAAGTGTCGGGTTTTTTTTTTTTTTTTTTTTTTTTTTTTTTGCATCATACATGCACCTAAATTAGAGAAAAATGAAGACAAAATGGTTACCGCAATGTAATCAGATCCCCTTTGAGTATTGGGCCCCAACATAAGGGCTTGCCAGTCATTCCCCTCCATAAGGCCATGTGTCATGATCTATAAGGTGACATTTCATCCTGTAATGTGTGACAACTCCCTTCTGAAGTAATAAGTGCTTCATGGTGTTCGTTTGTTGGAAACAGTGATCTATAGGCAGCATTGCCGCACATTTGTGCATTTAAGTAATGCATGAAGCTTATAAAAGTATAGAAAATAGTTAAATTGAGATGACAACGTGGTGGGGTACCAAGTTAGTTACACAATCATAATGTGTCTCTTTTTTAGAAGAGGGAAGGAAAAACCAGCCAGTAGTCCTCAATAAATGATGGTAGCAAAGTAAACAGTAAGTTATGAAGAAGACGGACATCAAGGTCTTATATAGTTATTAAGAAGAAGATGGATATCAATCACGTTCTCTCAAATGGCTCAACATTAAGCATTCTGGGAAGGGACTCGCAAAGAACACAAAAACCGGCCAATAGATAAGCTTTTCATTCATCTCAGCAGTTTTTTCTACAATGGTATAGGGTGGGTAGCTGCACATCACAGGCTACCCAAAAAATGAAAAACATAGGGAATATCCAGTTATAACACCTGGACCCCAAATAAAATTGTGTGCTACAGATGTTGGCTAGTGTACCTGCCGAGAGCTTATCGTCGGGATTAAAAAACCCCGCCCTTTCGGGTTTTCGAGGAAAAACCCTAGCGATAAAATCTCGACAAGGGGCTTGGACAATGCAGGACTGCTAAACGTTCCCACAAAAAAACCCACGCTCCACAGAGAATACCGAAGTCGCGTATCACCCCTGGACCTGCACATCACCAACAGAAAAACCAATAGCGAAAAAACATCGAAAAGCGAGGGATTGGTCACGCGTACCACGCGACAAGAAACAACATTTACAAGCGAGGGGCTGGTCACGCGTGCCACGCGACAATTATAACAAATATGAACATATAAATAACAATTTTAAGGGGGAAAGGGTGGGAGCCATGGATACTGCTGAGAGATGAGAAAGCGCCGATGAAACGTCGATGAAGAACTCTGCAATAAATAGCGATCCCCCAACCTGATGAACGGCCTAAAAATGCATGCAATGCATGCATGCTCGTCTTGTGCAAGAATCTCGATCTGCTACGCGAATCGATGACATTCTTGCACTGCGACTCGCATGAAAACAACATCCCGATACCAGAGAACTTCAAATACTAGATCCGAGGAGAAAAGTTGAAGATTGTCCTATGCCAGACAAAAGGGCAAAGGTAGAAGAGGTTAGAAAGGATATGAATGGTCAAGAAAGAGTAGCTCATGCAAGAAGAAGCCCCTCCTCTGCATGAGATCAAAGAATAGAAGCCATGGATACTGCTGAGATATGAGAAAGCGCCGATGAAACGTCGATGAAGAACTCTGCAATAAATAGCGATCCCCCAACCTAATGAACGGCCTACAAATGCATGCGATGCATGCATGCGACGCATGCAATGCATGCATGCTCGTCTTGTGCAAGAATCTCAATCCGCTACGCGAATCGATGACATTCTTGCACAACGACTCGCATGAAAACAACAACATCCCGAATGTTCATAAGTAACTTAGGACCATGCAAAAATGCCTGAAAAGTTAGGAATAAATGCCCCCAATCATCCGAAACTCCAAGCCACAAAAATTCCCGGTAATTCTAATAATATAGAACTAGCAAAAGGCATACCAGATGGTTTTGGCAAAGTATTGTTTTGTATTAAAAAAGCTAGAATTGGTCAGATTTATTTTCTTCAAGTTGTCAAAGTTTTAGAAATGTCTTGTTCAGCTTTTTAATGGGTATAATTATAATAGGTTGTATATATGTACATGTTCATTGCAAGCTAGCGCACAATAAATACTTTAGAGTTATTGTTATATTGACTAGTTAAGTTTGAAAAACAATTCATCTTGTGACTATCAAATTAAGCCTGCTAGGTGCAGATAATTTAACAATTGACTTTTGATAATGATGCATTTTTTTTCATACTTTTCATTATCTTGTAGGATAAATTTTGCTTGCAGAATTTATTTGCATGAATGTTGCATGCCTAGACTTTAAAACTGGTTGTTTAGTAATCCAAAACAAGTTGTTCTGGTCATTCTAACAAAGACCTTTGCAGATTGCCCCATTCAATAGCATATCAAGAAACAAAGCCACAACCTTAAATGTTACAAAAAAGTCCATAAAGAATGGCATTTTCTTCATGAACTATCAAATATATGCTCAGGGAAAGCTCATTCAGTTCTTGTAAAAACAGACATGAGAAAAATGTTTATTTAGGCACCTTAATCATAGGTGTGCAACAAATTCTGTTATGTGAAAACATGCTTCAACCTAATGTATTTGTGTTAGCTATGTGCAACGTGGTCAAATAAACATTTTTATAGACCATTTTGAATGCCGTAATGGATGGAGTATCAACATGTAATGATCTCCAGCCTGCAAATAAGCAAATCAACTTATTTTTGACAATGTCTTAGGAGCATATTTACAAAAGATGTGCTTCCCAGGCGTTCAGGAATTGATATTCGACTTCGCATGTCGTCTAGAATGCCGAAATTACCCTAGAGACCAAGTTACATGGGCAATTTTTGCAACGAAAGAAAAATAAACGTGCGACATGGCATTAATCCACAGCCACCTCCTAGGCCAATTGACTACGAACGTGTTGGACATGAGTTACTTTGGCGCTTCTTGAAGAAGGGGTGGTCTTCTGCCTGTGAAACTTGGTCCCCAAGGTAATGTCGACATTTTGAATCCATTGGAAGAGCCAGTTCACAGTTCCGAAGTGGGTGAGCTGCTTTCGAAAGGTTCTAAGGGTCCATCTTCTGGCCTCAACACCCTAACCTCTACGTGATGACATTGTGCAAGATCCTGGTCAATTCTGACTAGGATATGGTAGAAGAAACGTAAACCCTGTGTGTTGCTAGGTTATTGTAGTGTTTACGTTATGGAGGTCAAATTTTGGTTGTTTTCACTTGGGACATGGTCGAGAAGCTGCAGTCGAAGACACGAAGCAATAGGAATTGACAAAATGGGGTTTGGATCTATTCTCCTCCCGTTGTGGCAATTAGAATTCAAGAGCCACTTTTGCAGTAGCAAGACATCGTTTGGGATATTCTTGACGACTGATGGATCCGAACCCCATTCTTTCAATGGCCATGGCGCTGCATCCATGTTTAGAGATGGTGCACTGAGTTATCCATGAAAACAACCACATTTCGACCTCAAAAAACGTAAACCCTATGTGTTGCTAGGTTCTTGAAGGGTTTACGTTTTGGAGGTCGAGTTTTGGTCTGTTACACTTGGGACATGGATGAGAAGTTGCAGTTGAGAACACAAAGCAATTGGAATTGACGTTACAGAGTTTGGCTCTATGCTCCTTCTGACATGGCAATTAAAAATCAACAGCTGCTTCTGCAGTAGCAACACATGTTTGGGATTGTTCTGGATGGCCGACAGATTAAAACCCCATTTTTTCAGTTGCCATGACTCTGCATACATGCTTAGAGATGGTGCATTGAGTTATCCATGAAAAGGACAACGTTTCAATCTCCAAAATGTAAACCCTATGAGTTGCTAGGTTCTTGAAGGGTTTACATTTTGGAGGTCGCATTCTGGTCTTCTGCACTTAGGACATATGCTTTGATATGGGTATGGCATGTTAGAACCTCCAGGTTGCTTAAAAAAACCAATCTTTGTGCAAAATTTACAAAATAACATCAATTACATTAGGATCCTCAAAGCAAAATGAGGTAGTTGCACTCAGATTTGAATATCTCAAGCCATGCCGATCGTTATCAAATGATTTTTGGAGGAACAACAAGATAAAAGTTGTGATGAGATGTGGAAAAAAGCTTGGCTCAATTTGGATCTGTGATGTCCGAGAAAATTGGGTTCAAAGTTGGAGGTAGAGGAGTTTGGCAAGGAATAGAATAGAGGGATCTTGAAGAACTTAAAGCGCTGACACCCTTCCCCAAATCGAACCAGGCCAGGACTTTGCATGGCTTCCTCACCAGAGGGGAGAGGGTGAAAGCATGCTAGGGTGTACCATCTAAAGTTCTTTTTAGGAAGTGGAAAACTACCCAAAAAAGTACCCAGCACTGGGTACTGGGAACTTGCATAAATGTCTCAATAAACAATAAGTTTGAGAGTTGATTCATTCATTTTAATCTTTAATAGTATTGTTATCCTTTAATACTATAGATTAACATGTTATTGACCTTCAATTCAAAATTTTTGAATTGATTTTAATGGGAAGAAACAACAGAAAGTACCAGTTTTAAAAGTACCCAGTGTAGGTACTTTTGAGGGTTCCAAAAGTGGTACACCGCAACATGCTTTCACCCGAGAGGCCAGGCCCAGGAGACGGACCTCGAAAAGGTTGTCGAGGCTGCCTTTCCTGCCAGCGCTCCTCCGGGAGGGCAAATGCTAATGCGCACCCTCCCGGAGCTCGGTTTCCCTATACGACCGTTGAATCCGCCGTTCAAGTAACCACTTTCGAGCAGGTTCAAAAAAATCCAAGATCGGTACGAGAGTACTTACCAAACCGCGAGGCGTCTTGCGGTCGACCGTGTAGAAACCCAAGTGTTTTGTCGTTGCAAAGGCTCCGGAATGGAGATTCGACTTCACCATGTCGTCCAGAATCGCAAAATTATTCTAGGAACAAATTTACAATGTCATTTTTTGCAACGAAAGAAACAGGAACCCTCTACATGGCAGTATTCCACAGCCACCTCTTAGGCCAATTGACTAGGAACGTGTTGGACATGAACTACTTTGGTGCTTCTTGGAGAAGGGGTGATCTTGTGCCGATGAAACTTGATCTCCAGGGTAACATCGATGTTTTGAGTCCATTCAGAGTCAATTCACAGTTTTGGAGCGGGAGAGCTGCCCGTCCGTGGCTAGAGGCCTTCGGGAGAGGATCTTTGGGGCGAACTGCTTCTGAAAGGTTTTAAGGTCCGTCTTCTGGTTTCAACACCCTTCCTCTACCTGAGATATTCTGCAAGATCCTAGTCGAATCTAACTAGGATACAGCCTTTGAAACGTAAACCTTTTGTGTTGCTAGGTTATTGAAGGGTTTACGTTATGGAGGTCGAGTTGTAGTCAGTTGCACTTGGGACATGGTCGGGAAGCTGTAGTTGAGAAGCGAAGCAATAGGAATTGACGAAATGGAGCTTGGGTCTATCCTCCTCCTAGTGTGGCAATTAGAAGTCAAGAGCGCCTTTTGCAGTAGCAAAATTGTTTGGAAGCATTCGGGATGGCCAATAGATCCAAACTCTGTTATTTCAGTTACCATGGCTCCGCATCCATGTTTAGAAAAGGTGCACCTAGTTAAAGGATATCCAAGAAAACGACCAAGTTTTGGCCTCTGAAACGTAAACCCTATGTGGCATGTTGGAGTCCATGTGGCATGTTTGAGCCACCTTGGCATGTTGGAGCCTAGGTGGCATGTTGGACACGTGGCATGTTTGAGCCAGGGTATTTTTTAGTGGCCCCGGCGGGCCAGTTGGCCACACATTTATATTTTTTCAGAAATGGTTGGCTACGCCATAGTAGGATACGTTCATGCCCTGACCAAAGGGTAGTGGCTAGTTCAAAACACGAATTTATACGTTTTACTCGTTTAGTAGCCAATTCGATATTTACTAAATCCGGCTAGGCATAGGGTGTGGCCAATTCGATTTTTTGTACGTGGGAAAAAACTTATCGAGGTAGCCAATTAGAATCTGAGGTAAATTTTAATGGGTAAGGGGGTGGCCATATTACATCTCGACCACATGTCCATCTAAGAAATGCCACTTATAGGCCTCTAGGATTAGGGTTTCATATATATTTTTTAATTTGATCGAGCTAGCATCAGAAACCGCCCTTTCATACATGTTTAGTTTATTCTACCCTGTCGAGCATATGTTTTTCCTGTGCTTCTCGTATGCAATTGTTTCGTTATTCATGTGAATATAAATATGAATGGGATGTTAGTCTCTGAATATGAATGGGATGATAATTTTAATATTATATTTTATTGTCATTTGCAGAGCATTCCCGATTTGGTTGAGATGGAGATCCATTCCCATCTACAATCTAAACTTTAGCTTCATTAATTCAGGTTAGTTTTTACCCTATTCAGTTGTGCAAAATTATTCAGATGTGCAAAAGTAGTTGTTGATGCCGATCATCAAATTTATGCAGCATGGAGGGAGCTTCACAAAAGAGAATAAATGAGTTCTTGGGACCTGTGACATCAAGGACAAAGCGGTGCATCACTATATCATCGTCTACGTCCACTTTCATAGGTCAAATTGAGGGTCTTGATGAAGACTATGAATTTGTAGATGATAAGGACTATGACCCAAAGCAATTTGAATGTGTTATTTGGGGAAGATGCCTAGGTGGTTGTGGCCAACGTCGTGTTTTCACTACCAAAGCGTGTTTCTATCTTAGCTAACACAAATTTGCTCGTAGCCAATTTTTAATATAGCAAAATAAAAATTTCATGGTTGCGCCAGTTCAGTTACACCATCTTAGCAATAAGGTGCAAAATATCGCCAGGCCAAACTACGCCAAGTTATTTATCCTACATGGGCAGTAGCCAGTTGTTTCTGGCCCTAGAAAAATATAGGGCGCTTAAAAAATACCCTGGTTTGAGCCACCTTGGCATGTTTGAGCCACCTTGTCATTTTGAAGCCTAGGTGGCATGTTTGAGCCCCCTTGGCATGTTGGAGTCTAGGTGGCATGTTTGAGCCACCTTGGAGTGTTTGAGCCTAGGTGGCATGTTGGAGCCCACAGGGCATGTTTGAGTCACCTTAGCATATTTTAGCCTAGGAAGCGTGTTGGAGCCCACGTGGCATGTTGGAGCCTAATTGGTATGTTGGAGCCCATGTGGCATGGTTGAGCCATCTTGGCATGTTGGAGCCTAAGTGGCATGTTTGAGCCACCTTGGCATGTTGCAGCTTAGGTGGCATGTTTGAGGCACCTTGTCATGTTGGAGCCTAGGTGGTATGTTTGAGCCTAGGTGGCATGTTGGAGCCTAGGTGGCATGTTGGAGCCTAGGTGGCATGTTTGAGCCACCTTAGCACATTGGAGCCCACGTGGTATGGTTGAGCCACCTTGGCATGTTGGATTGAGCCTCCTTGGCATGTTGGGAGCCTAGGTGGCATGTTGGAACCCACGTGGCATGTTGGAGCCACCTTGGCACCTAGGTGGCATGTTTGAGCCACCTTGGCATGTTGGAGCCTAGGTGGCATGTTTGAGCCTAGGTGACATGTTTGAGCCACCTTGGCATGTTGGCGCCTATGTGGCATTATGGAGCCACGTGGCATGTTTGAGCCACCTTGGCATGTTGGAGTCTAGGTGGCATGTTGGAGCCTAGGTGGCATGTTTGAGCCCACCTTGGCATGTTTGAGCCTAGGTGGCATGTTTGAGCCACCTTGGCATGTTTGAGCCTAGGTGGCATGTTGGAGCCACCTTGGCATGTTGGAGCCAACTTGGCATGTTTGAGCCACCTTGGCATGTTGGAGCCCACATGGCATATTGGAGCCTATGTGGCATGTTGGAGCCCGCGTGGCATGGTTGAGCTATCTTGGCTTGTTTGAGCCACCTTCGCATGTTGGAGCCCACATGGCATATTGGAGCCTATGTGGCATGTTGGAGCCCGCGTGGCATGGCGGAGCTATCTTGGCTTGTTTGCGCCACCTTGTCATGTTTGAGCCAAGGTGGCATGTTGGAGTCTAGGTGGCATTTTTGAGCCACCTTGGCATGTTGGAGCCTACGTGGCATGTTGTGTCCCACCTTAGCATGTTTGAGCCTAGGTGGCATGTTGGAGCCTAGGTGGCATGTTAGAGCCTAGGTGGCATGTTAGAGCCACGACGGCATGTTGGAGGCTAGGTGGCATGTCGGAGGCTAGGGTACACCTTGGCATGCTTGAGCATTTTGGAGCCTAGGTGGCATGTTGGAGCCTAGGTGGCATGTTTGAGCCACCTTGGCAAGTTGGAGCATAGGTGGCATGTTGGAGCCCACATGGCATGTTTGAGCACGTTGGAGCCTAGGTTGGAGCCATTTTGTCATGTTGGAGCCTAGGTGGCATGTTGGAGCCACCTTGGCATGTTTGAGCCTAGGTGGCATCTTAGAGCCACCTTGGCATATTGGAGCCCACGTGGCATGTTGGAGCGCACGTGGCATGTTTGAGCCACCTTGGCATGCTAGAGCCTAGATGGCATGTTGGAGCCTAGGTGGCATGTTGGAGCCTACGTGTCATGTTTGAGCCACCTTGGCATGTTGGAGCATAGGTGGCATGTTGGAGCCCGCGTGAGCATGTTGGAGCCTAGGTGGCATATTTGAGCTACCTTGCCACGTTGGAGCCTAGGTGGCATGTTGGAGCCACGTTGGCATTTTTGAGCTTAGGTGGCATATTTGAGCCACCTTGGCATGTTGGCATATTTGAGCCACCTTGGCATGTTGGCATATTTGAGCCACCTTGGCTGAACCACCTTGGCATGTTGGAGCCTAGGTGAGCCGGCGTGGCATGTTTGAGTCACCTTGCCATGTTGGAGCCTAGGTGTCATGTTAGAGCCACCTTGGCATTTTTAAGCTTAGGTGGCATGCTTGAGCCACCTTGGCATATTTGAGCCACCTTGGCATGTTGGAGCCTAGATGGCACGTTGGAGCTCGCGTGGCTGAACCACCTTGGCATGTTGGAGCCTAGGTGAGCCTGCGTGCCATGTTTGAGCCACCTTGGCATGTTAGAGCCTAGGTGGCATGTTGGAGCCCACGTGGCATGTTTGAGCCTAGGTGGCCTGTTAGAGCCTAGGTGGCATGTTAGAGCCACGGTAGCATGTTGGAGCCTAGGTGGCATGTTTGACCTAGGTGGCATGTTGGAACCCACGTGGCATGTTTGAGCCACCTTGGCACCTAGGTGGCATGTTTGAGCCACCTTGGCGTGTTGGAGCCTAGGTGGCATGTTGGAGCCTAGGTGGCATGTTTGAGCCTAGGTGGCATGTTTGAGCCACCTTGGCATGTTGGAGTCCATGTGGCATTATGGAGTCCACGTGGCATGTTTGAGCCACCTTGGCATGTTGGAGCCTAGGTGGCATGTTTGAGCCCACCTTGGCATGTTTGAGCCTAGGTGGCATGTTTGAGCCTAGGTGGCATGTTTGAGCCACCTTGGCATGTTTGAGCCTAGGTGGCATGTTGGAGCCACCTTGGCATGTTTGAGCCTAGGTGGCATGTTTGAGCCACCTTGGCATGTTGGAGCCCACATGGCATATTGGAGCCGATGTGGCATGTTGGAGCCCGCGTGGCATGGTTGAGCTATCTTGGCTTGTTTGCGCCACCTTGGCATGTTTGAGCCAAGGTGGCATGTTGGAGTCTAAGTGGCATTTTTGAGCCACCTTGGCATGTTGGAGCCTGCGTGGCATGTTGTGAGCCACCTTAGCATGTTTGAGCCTAGGTGGCATGTTGGAGCCTAGGTGGCATGTTAGAGCCTAGGTGGCATGTTAGAGCCATGAGGCTAGGTTAGAGCCATGAGGCATGTTAGAGCCATGTTGGAGGCTAGGTGGCATGTTTGAGCCACCTTGTCATGTTTGAGCCTAGGTGGCATGTTGGAGCCTAGGTGGCATGTTATTGTAGCCTAGGTGGCATGTTGGAGCCCACGTGGCATGTTTGAGCCACCTTGGCATGTTTGAGCATGTTGGAGCCTAGGCGGCATGTTGGAGCCTAGGTGGCATGTTTGAGCCACCTTGGCAAGTTGGAGCATAGGTGGCATGTTGGAGCCCATGTGGCATGTTTGAGCACGTTGGAGCCTAGGTTGGAGCCATTTTGTCATGTTGGAGCCTAGGTGGCATGTTGGAGCCACCTTGGCATGTTGGAGCCTAGGTGGCATGTTGGATCCCACGTGGCATGTTTGAGCCACCTTGGCATGTTTGAGCCTAGGTGGCATGTTAGAGCCACGGTAGCATGTTGGAGCCTAGGTGGCATGTTTGAGCCTAGGTGGCATGTTGGAGCCACCTTGGCATTAGGTGGCCTGTTGGAGCCCACGTGGCATGTTTGAGCATGTTGGAGCCTAGGTGGCATGTTTGAGCCACCTTGGCATGTTTGAGCCACCTTGGCATGTTGGAGCCTAGGTGGCATGTTGGAGACCACTTGGCATGTTTGAGCCTAGGTGGCATGTTGGAGCCTGCGTGGCATGATTGAGCCACCTTGGCACGTTGGAGCCTAGGTGGTATGTTGGAGCCCACGTGGCATATTTGAGCCACCTTGGCAAGTTGGAGCATAGGTGGCATGTTAGGGCCCGTGTGGCATGTTTGTGCATGTTGGAGCCTAGGTGGCATGTTGGAGCCACCTTGGCATTTTTGAGCCTAGGTGGCATGTTTGAGCCACCTTGGCATGTTGGAGCCTAGAAGGCACGTTGGAGCCCGCATGGTTGAACCACCTTGGCATGTTGGTGGAGCGTAAGTAAGCCTGCATCTCAATGAACTGTAAGAAAAAACCAGCAAATAATTTTTTGAATCCTGATTTCTATAAGGTTTTGTTGTGTGCTTTCAACTCCTGCAAGTCTGAATGGGACCTAAGATCATGTGCATATGCTCAAAAAATGGGTTTGAGGCATAAAAAAGCAAAACTCTCTCTCTCTCTCTCTCTCTCTCTCTCTCTCTCTCTCTCTCTCTCTCTCTCTCTCTCTCTCTCTCTCTCTCTCTCTCTCTCTCTCTCTCTCTCTCTCTCTCTCTCTCTCTCTCTCTCTCTCTCTCTCTCTCTCTCTCTCTCTCTCTCTCTCTCTCTCTCTCTCTCTCTCTCTCTCTCTCTCTCTCTCTCTCTCTCTCTCTCTCTCTCTCTCTCTCTCTCTCTCTCTCTCTCTCTCTGGATCTGATAGATTTGTTGGTCCCCATGGATGTTAAAGTTAAATTCAGTTCAATTCAATTTTGGGATCTTCATAATGCCTTTGCATTCTAGTTTTTTATAAGCATGAGGGGTAGAGGGACAATAGATGATCGATATTGCATTTTTACACATGGCATGTAATGACAACATGAATACTTTATAGGGTGTCATATGGATGGGAGCAGTGCAATGATTGTATAATGATGCTTACAAAATTGGCTATAAAGAACCTTAAAATACCACACCCCTTTAGAGAACCATACATCCTTTAGAAACAAGGTGCAAAGCACTACGGATTGCCCCCAAGATGCCATGGGCAAATGAACAACATACATATAGAATACAAAGAATCCGCAGTATTTTATAAAACTATAAGGAAGATTAATCAGTTTGTTTTTCATTTGAGCTTGGTTGTACAGAAAGATGGTTGTCTAGATTTTTTCGTACTCGATGATCACGTTTGCACAATTGATCTTGTATATTCCTGTTGGATTTTGTGGAGATACGATAAACGATGTTGAGATTGGAAATCAAGTGTACTAATGAAACATCTTATAAGAGTGAGCCAAATCAATGCCTAATCATAGAACATATGTGTTCCAATTGAGTATTATAAAAAGTACCAACGATAGCAATAAGAGGGCCATTGAGAAGGTAAAAGAAATAGATCTACTTTTTGAGACACAATACATGGTACTGAGATGGAAAATCAAGGTAATAAAGCGCCTAATAAGAGTGTCTCAAATAATGCCCAAATGTGCGCATATAGATCAATCAGCGTATTCCCAATACATGTTAGCCCGATGGCAAGTTTTGAAATATCATGAACTTACATTGGCCCATATAAAGTATATAAATGCAGTATCACGAATTAGGTACACATGGGATAGCACCACGAAAATGTAAGCATTAAACATGATCTAGCCGCATCATTAATGGGGCGGCACTTCTTCATGGAAGTTGGTTGAAGAGTTTGTACTAGGGTTTACGTCGAACAATGGATCGAACAATGTACAGTTTACAGAAGGATGGATAGATAGATAGATAGATAGATAGATAGATAGATAGATAGATAGATAGATAGATAGATAGATAGATAGATAGATAGATAGATAGATAGATAGATAGATAGATAGATAGATAGATAGATAGATAGATAGATAGATTTTTTAACGTCCACAGAGACCAAATTGGCCATGGGACCCAAACAACAGAAGGGGCATGGAAGCCCAAAAAAACAACAAAAAGGGCAGGATCCCAAATGGAACTTGGACAAAACACAATAACAAATAGAAATAACAACATAAAGAAGAGCAGCACTATACAAAAATGTCCATCACTTTCTAAGCATCCACATCTAGTGTATGTTCCATGATATTCCATTTCTCCTCTATATGATAAAATACTAGAAATGCTTCTTGCAAATCACTGCATTTGCCATACATTCTAAATACTGACTAGTAAGGGTGCCCAGCGCTGCTGGGCATAAGTTGGAAGTCTATAAATGTTTTGATTGCAATGAGGAAAGTGTGCAATAACCTTTTTTTTTTAACAAAAATGTCCAAACATAGTAACAGTGCCCAGCATTGCTCGGGATTAGTTTGAACCTTGAAAAGTTATAAGAAGAATGAGAAGAGAGTGTAGTATAAACTCGAGAGTGTAGTATAAACTCTACAGTTGAACTCTTATTCTTGACATCTTTTATTGTTGGCATGGCAATATGTGAGCGAGCTTAGATAGCGGAGAGCATTGGTAGGTTGCGTTCTTCGTGTTTGCATTAAAGAAATTGATTTCTTAACTTGTTGCAAAATTGAGCCATTTACGGATTCACTTCAACCATTGCTTCTAACACATAAACTTCAATGCATATGTTTATCTTGCATAGAACTTTTTCTATGAAGAGATTGAGCTTCACAGCTTTTAGCAAGGACTGGTGCTTGATTTAGATTTATGCATTTATGCATCTTAGTTCTTGATTTAGAATATGTAAGTCATTGCATTTTCCAGTCTCAACTTTTTGAGCCAAATATGATGGCTAGTTTACAATTGTTCACAAACATTTCTCAGCTCAAGTTAAGAAGTTAAGGACAATCAATGAGACACAAATCATGGAGAATACTACAGATGCAAATATTTTTGGCAATCTTATGGTCCTCTCCATATGTAAAAGACACCATAAATGGTTCCATAAATAGGCCTTTGGTGCTTGTAAATTGGTGCATCTTCTCTCTAGTTCCACATTCTCATACATTATGTTGAAGGCTTGTAATATATTCTCTGCCTCCTTGAAATAACAGGCATGGCCTACAGGATGAATCATGCACAGAGGAATGTGACATTGTTTAGTTTCACACCCTCAATTTGCGTTTCCTTGAAACAAAGGAATGTGACATTGTACATTGTTTGGTTTCCCACCCTCAACTTGCATTTTCTTGGACCAGTTTAATGCAAGTGCACCTTTGCCATAGTGTAAGTGCACCTTTTCCATGCTCTACATAACTTCCTACCATTGTGGCCCAAGATATAACATCTCGTTTAGACATCTTGCTTTCAAGATGACTGATAATGTGAAATAATTTTGCATGGAGTCCCCTTGGCTCATGCTATTGTAAAGCTGTAGACTCAAATTCTCATTGCCATGTTTGTTATGAGCCTCGAAAATTGCATTCCAATTAAATGACGTTTTCCTTCGTTTCAACGAATAGAAGGAAAACGAGGTTCTAGAAATACGGAGGCAGTTGGCAGTTAGCAGTTAGTTAGTTCTTTTCCCTATTTATGTGCTTTTTCGTCATGTTCTCGCTCATCAGCTCTCTTGGTGCGTCTCCTTTCCTCTTCTTCCTTCTCCCTACGGTTTGGCCCACCCCCCCACCCTTCTCCTGTTTTTATGACTTGTTTGCAAACTAACACTTTGTTGGAGGCCTTGTGCCTAGTTGGAGGCCTAGTGCCTGGTTGGGGCCTTTGTGCCTGGTTGAGGCCGGTGTGCCTTGTTGGGGCCTTTGTGCCTGGTTGAGGCCGGTGTGCCTGGTGGAAGGCTTGGTGCCTAGTTGGAAGCCTTGGTGGTTGGATGGCCTTGGTGGCCTTTGGTTTGTCTTTGTTGTGTATGCAGGGTTTAGCGTGGTTGTTTGGAGGAGGGCTTGGGATTCGGAGCACAAGATGAAGATCAATGGAGAAGACAATTCGAACATGTTTCGTCTTTGGCAATTTCTTTGCTGTAATGTATTTTCACCCAATAAGGCTAGTCAGCATGAGGGTACAAGATCTATTATGTTTTTGGACCTAGCATCGGTTAGTGATCCCATTATTGTCAGGGTTTTTCCTTGAAAACCCGAAAGGGCGAGGTTTTTTAATCCCGGCCATAATGGTTTCACTAGCTTGCTATCTGTATGTACTTGTTTGGAAAACGAGGTTCTAGAAATACGGAGGCGGTTAGTAGTTAGTAGTTAGTTAGGTCTTCTCCCTCTTTTCCCTATTTATGTGCTTTCTCGGCCTCTTCTCTCTCATCAGCTCTCGTGGTACATCTCCCTTCCTCTTCTTCCTTCTCCCTACGGTTTGGTGTTGTCTATCTTCCTTACTTTTTTTTCCGGTTGTCTATCTTCCTTACTTTTTTCCGGTCTGATGTCTGCATCTCCCTCTCTTCCTATTGCGGGCAGTTGCCTATCTTCCTTACTTTCTTTGCGGTCTTTGGCCCATCACGTTGCTTGGTATCCAAGCCTTGCCGGAGTGTCTATGCTTCCTGGTGCCTTTACTACTGCAGAAATGCCCAGAGATTTTAAAAAGATTGTTGCAGGGAATAGGTTGATTTTCACTGCATTAGAGTCCAATATTTGTTCCCTTCAGCAAGAATTGAAAATCTGGAGAACAATTTGCAGTTGCAGGCGGCTTTAGAGCCAACAAGCAAGCTATCATCAATAAAGGTATTTTTGTTTGATTTCTAAAAGAAAGAATCTAATTCGATTACAAACAGGGAAGGGGCAAAATTTGTAGAGTTCTATGAGACGGAGGATATAATTGGTATCTATTAATATGACGATAACAGATGGCTATGGCATGCCCTGTGGAATGGCTCTGGCAAGCAGAGTTTTAAGAGAAGATAAAGCTTTGGCATTGGTTTTTTCCCTGTTGTCATTTGCCCTTTATCTGGCCGGCGGTGAACAAGTTTGTTCTTTCAAATAGATCCAAAATATAATTCAGCCAAACACTGCTTTATCTTGTATGCATAGGAACCTTGCTCCTTTTTGTTTGATCCCACAAGGCATTCGACAAAATATATCAGACATAGATCCTAGTTTTCTTTTTTACGCTTCGAACCTTGCAAGAAACAGTTGGGTTTTCATGGCTTGTTCCTCTTAATAATTTTTTTCTCTGTTTATTCTTGTTGCTACTGTGCTTGCTTTTGTGTTTCTTAACAGTTGTAATATTCTCGGTCTTTGGCTGGGGATGGTTTGGTGTTTCAGAATCATTGGCTAGGAGCCCAGCCATATCCGGGGTTTGTGCTATATGAAAACCTCTGTTTGCCTTGTTTTCTTCTGTTATTTACCTTGTTCTTCAGTTAACTGGTGGACTTCTCAGTCTGGGTATTTCGGATTTACTGCCTTGGGACTCCAGATTCAGGCCGAAAGCATGACTACGGGTCTTGGAAAGGCATAAATATTTCTGCTGTCAGTGCTTCTCACATTCGTCACTTTTAATATCCTTCGTTTCTCTTTGTCAAGAAGTTTTAGAGGGAAAGGTAATCGAATTAGCACCTGCTTTTTAAGCCAATTTTTTCATTACACAGGATTCTTTTTCCAGTAGCACCATGATGCTCTTGATGAGAGATATTATTGGTAAAGTAAGCATATATTCCTCTGTTTTTTCTTTCCACATGCTTGAGAAGCCGGGCTGGTTTTTAGCTTCGTACCCTTTGCCCTTCCATCTGGACGACCCCCCTTGGTTTACCATTTCCTCCCCCGATACTTACCTAGGGCTTTTTGGTTCTTTTATGTCGGATTTGCAGACTTTGGAACTCCAGATTCGAGCGGATTAGATGCTGAGATTGTGGGCCGAATCTTCAGACCTGTGCAAGACCTATTTTTTCTGTTTGATATTTTTCATTCGTAGCTTTTCTTGGTTGTTGCTTTAACGGACCCTAATGCATTTCTTTTTGGATATTTTTCATTCGTAAGTTTTCTTGGTGGTTGGGTTAACTAGCCCTAACGTATTTCTAGCCTTCGTAATTTAAGACTTATTGAATTCATATGTATGTTAATTTGAAGGTATGTTAAAAGATTCAATGAACCCTAACGATATTTTGCCTTCATATGGTTACAAAGCATGAACGGGCATTTAAATCAATGCAAGTGAACTGATGGGTTGTGGTCATTATTTTGCAAGTGCCTTTATGGACCGTTATAATTTTATAATGGGTTTATCTTATAACGGGGTTACGGTTGGTAGTATAATGTTCATAGAGTTCTCTTGGCATTCTCTGTTTGCTTCTTTAAATCAGAGGCATTTAAAACACGATAACCTTCTTAGTTGAAGAGCAGAGCTTATTATTTATACACTCACTTACTTTAATTTTCACCATATACTATATATCTCGCATACATCTCATTCACACACTCTTATTACTTCTGCCTCTTTTTCAGCATTCTTGTCCATGCATACTATAGTATTTCTAGAAATGACGTTTTCCTTCGTTTCAACGAATAGAAGGAAAACGAGGTTCTAGAAATACGGAGGCGGTTAGTAGTTAGCAGTTAGTTAGGTCTTTTCCCTCTTTTCCCTATTTATGTGCTTTCTCGGCCTCTTCTCTCTCATCAGCTCTCGTGGTACATCTCCCTTCCTCTTCTTCCTTCTCCCTACGGTTTGGCCCACCCCCCACCCTTCCCCTAAATATATAACTTGTTGATATAAACTAACACTGGGTTGAAGGCCTAGTGCCTGGTGGAGGCCGAGTGCCTGGTTGGGCCCTTTTGTGCCTGGTTGAGGCCGGTGTGCCTAGTGGAAGGCTTGGTGCCTAGTTGGAAGCCTTGGTGGCTGGATGGCCTTGGTGGCCTTTGGTTTGTCTTTTTTGTGTATGCAGGGTTTAGCTTGGCTGTTTGGAGGAGGGCTTTGGATTCGGAGCACAAGATGAAGATCAATGGAGAAGATAATTCAAACATGTTTCGTCTTTGGCAATTTCTTTTGCTGTAATGTATTTTCACCCAATAATCTAGTAATAATCTAGTAATAATCTAGTAATAATCTAGTAATCAAGATCTATTATGTTGAAAATACATAACAGCAAAAGAAATTATTGGGTGAAAATACATTACAGCAAAAGAAATTGCCTTCTCACCTCGGCCGCCTTGCTCTGGCGCCTTGCAGCTCAGACCTTGCCGCCTTGCTCTGCCGCCCATCTGAAAATGAAAACCTAGCTGTGAAAATGAAAACCTAGCTATTATCTTGTTCGGGGTTATCTTATGCTTTTCTATTGGTCGAGGCTAACCTATTGTTTTCAAAACATTCACATAGCACATTACTTCATACCACATATATACTAATTAACTTATATCGTATAACCCTTAACTAAGGTTACTAACCCATAAAGGTGTTGCTATTCTATGCGTTTATAACTAAGGTGGTATTATCTTCTTAACCCATAACTAAGGTTACCATGTTAAGCCTCCGTGGACTCAGAGGTTTGTCTTAAAGTTGCTAGACGAAGCAATAGTTGCTTGCCATCTTAACTTTGGGTCGCTCGACCAAAGTCTGCGCTTTAATAAAGTTTTGTATGCCCTTTTTTATAACACTGGTTTTCCTTTCCCCATGGTGGGTGCACCATAGATATTGTTTCAGATTTGAAACAAGAATAATATGTGATCTTACGGCATGATGTTTCTGTCACTCAGCTGCTAGGCTTCTTACATTTTATGTGAGCAACTACTGACGCTTTGCCCTGCTTAGTGGATTTTTTATTGCTCCTGCCTCTTCTTCAGCATTCTTGTCCATGGCTACCCGTAGTATTTCTAGAACATGGTTTTACCGGATTAGCGAAGGCAACATTTGCTTCCACTAAGTGACCAGAAGAAGTGAATACTCGAATAAGATGTTTTGCTAGCACCCCAATGCAATTAAGGCCACTTTATACAATAAGAGAATAGAGATTCTTTTCAAATGTAAAATCTTTCTAGGATTTGTACACACATGGATGATGTGGGGTAAAAGAAAGCTAGGGTGTCTAAAAAAAATGCCCTTACATTATGTATAATGTAGGGCATGTAGGCACCCATTTTTGTTATTTTTTTGAATTTTAGTTAGTTGGGATATGTAATGATTAGGAGTAGCCACGTCAGCAATTCAAAATTATGAGTGGCAGTGGCAACCAGAACGGACCTTCATTGCAATTTTTCGGAGGGAGATTGCGAAGTGTTTCCTGTTGCCAAAAAAAATTTGCCGCCGTTCCAATTTTTTGTGTTTGTGAGTGATCAACGAAGTAATTCGACTGTAACTATTCTTCTTCCTCGAAATCCTTGCCCAAATCCAAGCAATGGACGCCTTTGCCTCCCGGAAGTCACCCAGATTAAACAAAAATTTGAAAATAGCCGATTCTAGCAAGAAAGCCGAAAAGAACAAGAGGAAGGTTCAAACTTCTGAGGAACCAGGGCCAAAAAGAAGGCTTATTTGTGAAGAACCCGCTGTTGTGGAAGCAAAGCATGTAAGATGTGTCAATGCAGATGAAATTTTTTCAGATTTACAACAGATAATGGACGAGCAGTGGGGGCCCAAAGACATACGGGGGTTCAAAGAATCTAGCGTGAAGCCAGAGTGGGCCGAGAACTTCTACAAACATTATGAAATTGTTTTTGGTAAGCGGGAGGTCACAAATCGCCATGTACCTGAGTACTTTGCTCGTGCATTTGCCCTTCAATTGACAGGTAAAAAAGTAGATTGGGATACTTTTAAAGTTTTGGCCAAAGATTTGGCAAAGGGAGGAGCAAAAGAATCTGCTATTACAGAAGAAATTGGGACCTCTAAATCCACATCCAAGGTTCCTAAATTTCAGCAAGGATTTTACCCTAAGGAAGAGCTTGAATTTGCAGAAACTCTGTTGCAGCAGTGTTATGGAGAGTTAATTAGCAGCACATCCAAGGTTGAAGAACTGAAAATTCAGCAGACAGAATTACGTGACAATATAAATAAGGTTTCAGGAAATAGGCTCCAGTTTGTGCAGCTTCCACGCACCACAATGCTCGAGATTCTCACATTCTCCCCATCTGAAATTCAAGCAACCATTGCAAAAACATGACAGGGATCTATACATGACAAGTGTTGGGTCAGCTGGATTAATAGCAGACACACAATGTATAGCTAGAGTACCAGGCAATGTCTCACAATCTGAACGAGGGTCCCTGTTAATGTCTTCTGCCATCACCTCCCATATGACTCTGTCCATTTTGCACTTCTTTTGTCTCAGCAAATTGCAAGCAGAGTTGGCACCCAAAATCGGAACACCATTCTCTTTCCTTTGCTCGTCTGCTAGGAACCTTTTCTCCAAAGCGATCGCCCATCATGTTCTCCTTTTCCATGGCACGAGCCAAAATAATTCCACTTGCATCCTAATTTTATACTGTTATAATATTGGGCCACATTCAAATAAAAGGCTCGAGAACACTTAAAAGCAAAGACACCCATCGGACCACATGACATGGTATTTGATGTGGCCAAAACCTTTTGCATCATCCAAATATGGTGCTTCTTGAGTGCAACTGAACAAAGAAAGCATCATGCTTCATAACATCGGAAACATACAAATGAACAGTTTTTTTCAGCTCACCATTGACTTTCATCATGGTTATATGCACGAATAGTTATCGGTCATTGTTCCAATGCTCGGTGAACCTCCCCGAATGGCGCAAAGTGTAGTTTCTCGCAAAGTCCATTCACGACAAAATAGAATCATCCCTCAAATTTTAATCGATTTCCTGAATTGTTTGCTCTCGCCAACTTCTTTGAAAAGTTGTGAATAGTGAACTTTGTAAGGTCTTTGAAACATCTTGTCAAGCAATGTACCTGGAGTCCCGCTTTCAGTAACAAGCTTCAACCTCCTTGAAGTGCCAGCTTTGGAAGGTTCGTTCACGTACTTGTAAACTTGCCATTCAATGTTCTCATTCTGCGACTCTTTCTCCTTAGGACAGATTTGAATATTTTCAGTGCCACAGTTACGGCACTCTCCCTTGACCTGATCCAAACTATGCCACTCTTCGCCTTCCTTGTCACAGACCGTAGCTCTCCACATAGCATTTGAAATGTTTTAGAAGGAGCTTGGCAGACGCCATTGTTCTCATCTGCTGCACAAACACCACAAGAACATGTACAATTGGCATGAAATTTGCTCCTCAGGACGCTAAAAGCTTTTCTGTATAGATCAGCTTGTTCATGCTTCACGCAGCAGCATGTGTTCCTCTCTTTCAACCTTCTCACACACGTAGGCTTAAGCAGCTCGAACTTTCTGATGCTAATCTTCACTTCAGGATGTTCATCTTTGAACATCTCATACAATTCACTCTGCAAGGAAAAAAGCGGCATGTATAAGTAAGATATAACTTAGAACAACTTACGAATTCAAAGATGTTGCAGACATTGCATTAGTTCTATGGCACGCAGATCATGATTTGATATACATTCAAGTACTATACCACAACATAGTACATACCATGTAAATGATATGTATAAATGTATAAATAATGTACTCCAAAGAGTTCCAGATGTACATAAAAAACTCAATATGTAACCAGGTCACAGACAGTGTCACTGTATTACAGATGTACGTATTTCATACTTTTCTTATGGAAGGAAGTACATTTAAATACTTTTATGTATCACCCTATCTTTCAAAACTATCTTGAGATCAGGAAAGCTTAAAATGTACTATAATGTACTTGGGAACTACAAAAATCAAGACTATAATCACACAGCCTGACTTTCAACACATTTTCTGCCTTATGCAAGTGGAAGTACATCCAAGTACTTTTCCTGTTAAACATAGCTCATTCAGTACCTCCAAGTGTAAAAATAGAATTACTGTAGTTGGATGTACTTCAATGTATATCATATACGTCCCTTGCATGGAATGCAAATAGGATTACTAAACTTATCCAGGATGCACAGAAGCTAGCTTCTATCAAGCTTGCAAAAAAGAGGATTAAAAGACTTAAAACTGACCTGGGGCATGTCCAAAAACTGGATTGGAAGTGTCCTTTTCTTCCTGACATCCCTGTACTTTGGAGAAGTTTTTGTGTGGGTTAACCAAAACTCATTTACCAACTGTTTGGTTGATTCCGGAAGCATGTCTGCCCTGGGTTCACATATTAGCACCTGATAATGACATCCCCTTTCTTCTAATTGCAGCTTTTGTGAGGTTTCTTGCTTGCACTTGAAGAATTCTAGAGACTACTCCTTTTTGCCTGAGTTTTCCATTCTCACCAACAATCATTGATAACAGGGAATGCTTAGCTGCTAATTTATCATTGCTATTTGCTTGTTTCACTTCCTGCAGACCTTCACGGATATTTTTTAGCATAGTATCCTTCAGAATTGCTTGCGCTGGATTTCCAATGGCAGGTTCAAAAAAGAAGTGCAGCCTTTCATCCCGAACAGTTTTCACTGCTAAAGCTCTCCTTTGCACAGGACGTAAATCTTGAACCTGATCATATATAAATTTGCAAATTTCATCAATCTTACGCTTCATTTTCTTTGTCACATTCCCGATATTGCAATCTTCTTGCGCCATTTCTGTTCCTTCATTGTTCATCATGGTTCTTGCGTGGTTTAGGGTTAGCTGGAGGAATTCTGGCAAGAAGGAGGGAAATCCTGGAGCTGGGCGAAGTTTTAGCCAGAAAGTGGGAAATTCTCCTAACGTTCAGGCGTTTCTTGGAGTGGTTAGAGCGGCGGGAATTGAAATCTGCTTCATGATTGCATTTTAATTGACGTGGCAAGTAGTTCCGAAAAAAAAGATTCCATAATATAGCTATTATTATGTACATACTGAAAAAACGGTTATGTATTTGAAATGTGATACATCTCTTACTCTACATTTGGCCAAATGTAAGACACCCTAGCTTTCTTTTACCCTGTGGTAGGCAAGATCTCTAGATATGGAAATTCCTTGTTCCTGTAAAAACTTCACAGACATCAAAGTTTTAACCATCTTTGTTGACTTGGTGATTGGAAATGCCTATCATAGCACATGCATCAAGAACTCCAATAACTAAATTCATCTGGAAAGATATACTCCTGCATTTTACAAAAACCTTGCTTTCATGTCCCTGGTGCATATATGCTACAATAATTGTATTCCATGATATAGTGTCATGCTGTGGCATTTTTACAAACAACTTACATGCATCTTTAAACTTAACACAGTAAATCATGGCGTTCCATATCACTCTGTTCTGCAGAATAGAGAAAATGCAAACCAACCAGTAAATTCTGAGGTTGCTTGTAACCAAATTGGTTACCGTTTATGATAACTCTGTCTTTTCTCTAAGACAAATTGTTGGCCCTTGAGATTTGCCATTTACTGCCACAATTTCCTTAATGGCATAAACAAATATGTAGTTTACATAATCAATCTGGTAGAGAAAACCAGTTGTGAGAAATCAAGACTATTTGCAAGAAAATAAAAAATAAAGCCTCCCAGAAGTTATGGAATGAACATTGACCTTAAAATCATAGTAACGATAGCAGTGTTTATGCCATGGCAGGGGTAAGAAAATTCTTAGTCTACAGATCTGCATTGTTGGATTGTTCCTTTGTACAATAGCGAACATCAAATTCAAGCAAAGGAAGCGTGTGGTACAATCTCAATCATCATGAAACATCAGTCCAATATAAGAATAGAAGATCTACTTGGCCACCAGCTTTAGAAATGTCATCCATGCTACGTTTGGGTGTGTGGTACAATCTCAATCATCATGAAACGTCAGTCCAATATAAGAATAGAAGACCTACTTGGCCACCAGCTTTAGAAATGTCATCCATGCTACATTTGGGTGTCTCTCACGCAAGAAGGCCCATTTCTCATTGATAGCATCCCGGGGTTTCTAATGTGATTGATGTTAGAGCAACCTTTCTAATTCTTCTCGCTCAACACAACATGAGATCAAGTCTGAGCTAATGCCAATTGATGTGTTTCACACTACTGCGAGAACTTCTAGAATCTCAGCATGTGCACATTGTTTTCCTTTTGTTGGAATCTGCATGCATAATCATATTCAAATGGAGGTTTGCTAAAAAGTTGAAGCAAAAATATTTTATTGATTACCTCTATGGAAATCTAATCTGTAAAGCTACTTAAGTTGACGGCCTGCAAAAATGAAGAGAAATGGTTAACCATTGCATCCAAAACCCAACAAATTCAAACCTACCTTCATGACAGACTTCATCAGAGGAACCTACATTCTGCACAAATGCTGTGGCAAGCCTGTGAGAAATAGGAGTTTGAACACCTAAAACATGAATTACTTTCCCATCCTCACGGGAATAGATGGGGGCCAGATAAAACAGATTCCAAAAGGGTTTTCCATGTTTTGTGTAATTAAGTATTTGAACTTGGCACGATCTTTCTTCGCGTATGGCATCTCTGATTTCCGTAACCATTCTCTTATCTGTATCAGGTCCTTGCAGAAACCTACAATTATGACCCAATACCTCTTCTTTGCTGTACCCAGTCAGTTATTAAGCTGCCCTAATGAATTTTCATCTTGGGCACCTGCAACTTCCTATTGTTAAATCCCCCTGCATGAATGAAAGATTGTTCTCTGGATTCCATAGAAATGGTGGACTCTGTTGTACCAAAATTAGGCTGGACAACACCATCCGGTGCAAAAAAATAATGTTGTAAAAGCTGTGGTTGAAATTGCCGTAGGCAGTTTACATTTGGCATGAAGTTTCCAGTCTGTCCTGAATCCAAACTATGAAAGTAATGCCCGTTAGAGATCCCATTAACCCTTTGCATGCTTGCTAAGTTCAGATCATTAAGACCATGATTATCAAAGGATGCTCTATGTATAAAATCTGGAATGATTGCTCCATTGTTTTGAGATCCTAATCCAAAAATGCTTTCAACTAGAATAAGGCCCTGCTTTGTCTTCAACTGCATGGTGGGTTGATGAAATCCATTGAGAATTTATTTCTCGGAAGTATTATGTGCCATCGAACCATTGCCAGATTTCGTTATTCCGTTACAATCTTCTTCTCGATAAGCAGGTCCAATCCCGTTGGGCCTGTTTATGGTAGAAACATGGCGCCCATTTCCATTATACTCTGATCCTTTCTTTAAACTCAGATCCTGAAGTTTTCGCATAATAACTATTCGAATTCTTCATCATCCTGCTCCATTTCAGACTGCCAAAAAAAATGCCCTGCTTTCACATATGCAAAAGCATCCTATCCCCGAAGAAGGAAGGCCTTTCCGACTCAACTCCTTATTAACAAAATAGCATATACAATTCACCAAACATCATGTCATGTTGAATCGGCCCGAACTGCATCAACTTGATTCACGCCTTCGGCGTGTGACGGATTTTCAAATAGATTAAGGACCCAAAAGCTGGGATTAGGCGATACGGCACCAAATCGATTGACCAAAATTGGAGGATAATGAGCTGGGCCGGACATATGAGAACCCTAAATTTCGAAAAATAGGGTTAGGGTTTCGTTGACGACATACTTACCCAATAACATTATAATATAAAGATTACTAGATTTTGTGTCCTCAATTGAAATATCTATCCTAACATAAGCCAAAACTATAAATGCAAGCTGACCTTTTGCTACTAGTGTCCAGAATTTGACCTTTTGCTACTGGTGTGCAGAACCACCTAATTGAGCTCTGAATCTTTATTTTATCTCAGTCAAATAAAGCCTCCGGATGACATGTGGTTGCAAATTAAACTGCTTTTAAAGCTAAAGAACATCCAGACCTCGCAGTTCTTGTTATCGATTTCATCCTGGATATTGCTAAAGTCACGACCATCGATTTATGACAATACTGGAGTTAAAAGCTCTGGCCGCCAGATTAACCATCCTCAGAAGACCTAGCCGATTCAGTTACAGCTAAATTCAACCTGTTGGTACTCACAGCAGCGGCATCGCTTCGTTTAAAAAACCCTTTCAATGTTAGGGTTAGGTTTATATCTGTATTGATCACGTCACAAATTTTGGAACAAAAAGTTAAATGAATTGAAAAATATTAAATTCCCTTCCCCCCTCCCTTTTTTTTTTTCTGGAAGGATAAAATTAAATTCCCTAGTTAGGCAATGTTGAGGAAAGAGTGCAGATGTGCTTAATGCATTTGTCCTAAAAGGGAGAGTTGTTTAGGGGCCTTTCAAAGGAAGTCGCACCTAGGGGTTATGACAAGGACGATGGCCAGCTACCCCAAGTAAATATTATAACATCTTTAAGGGTGAGGATTACCAGAAATTTGTGCAATGGTGCTTACGCAAGGTGCAATCCTCTGTTTCTTTGGTAATTTCCCTTTTACTCAATCCCCTTTTAAAAATACCCCAATTCATTTCCAAATTCCTTTTTAAATCAGTCCCCTTTTTTCAAAATACCCCAATCCATTCGTAAATTTCCTTTTAATCCAATCCCCTTTCTTGAAAATACCCCAATGTGCATTTGCAATCCCCCATTTCGACCATTTCTACCAATCCTTTTATGTTCAAGAATCCCTCGTTTCTATTAATTTTTCCCCGTATGATATACCCTTTTATTGAAGAATTCCCCATTGCAAAGAAGATAACCCATTGCTCACGAGTCCCCCTATTCCACAATGGGGGATTTTCTAGAGGATTTGAGCACTTTTTCCATTGTGTTATCTTTCCCACTTTTCGACTTTGACTTCTATGTAATAGTTTGATTATTTTCCCCACTACAACTTCATAGTTGCTTATCCTATATCCTTTATTATAAAGTTTTAGTGTATGTCGTGCATAAAACCCTAAAATTTTCGACGGCCCAGATTTCACTTAAAATTTTGGATAGTGCATCACGCCCTAAATCGGAGGGCTCAGATTTTTCAGGCCGAGATCAGACAGTTTCTGTAATTCTATTGAACGCGAGAGCCTTACTCTACCTGTTGTAGAACAGGAAGGAGCGCACCCCGATTGCAATCATCTGCGAGTTCGAGAAGCATGAAGCTTTCAGCTATGGCGGCAACCGGATGTGGCCTGCCCTACGACTTCTTTCCTTTTCTCTAGCGCCGGTTTGCATCCCTTCTCTGATTTGAGAACCGGATGGCGTGCCCGGTGGCCGAAGCCCATGTTGCATCACCGACAATCTAACTCAAAAGGGCATAAGAATGTTGCCGGATTATATACACCGAAGCGGAGGGTTTGAGGCTTCTTGCTAAGCTGGGGTTGAGCTAGAAATACTTATCCACACTCTATCTGCGCAAAAAGTTCTCACTTTCATCTCCTTTCTAAATTCGTTTCGTGTATACGTTTGAAAAAATCTCAACTCCTCGGTGTTTTTTTTCCTTACGGACATAAATGAGCTTTTGGAAGATCGGGGAATACAATGTGAGCAATTAAAGAGAATCCAAGTCGGTTTTTTCACAAGGTCTTTGGAATCATTATCCACCATTGGCATTGATCCAAACTCGGAGCCTTTGTGCCAAAGATTGACTATGACATCTACCGCGGTATGCCAACGTTGGAATATAGGTTGAATTATCATCGAGTTTAAAGCTTCCACAAAAAGATGTATAATCCATAATCCGGGTGCGGCCGACCATGTATTACGTAAGTAAGAATTGATAACCTTGGAGGAAAAAAGATTCAAAGTTTCAAACTTTCATCTCCTTTCAAAATTCATTTCGTGTACACGTTTGCAACAAGGTTCCCTTCTATTTGCAGTGCAGCTTGGAGGAGAGGATCAAACAGAGGAAATATGCCTTGACTGGATTTGGTCAAGAAAAGCTAGACCAAAATAAGAGTGCAGTTTATAGAGTGCAGTTTGTCCATGAAAAACTAAACTTTGACAAGGTTATGAAGGCAGTCTTTAACATGCATAAAATTACGCCACCAGAATTTGTGACTTTCTACGATGACAGTGCATTATTGTTGTAGGATAAAGCTGATGAAAGGACCTGCACCACATACAGACATTGTTGCCATGATTGCAGCAGGGATGTAACGAACCAAATCTAAGGGGATGCAAAATGTACTCTGAGCCTAAACTTTATGCTGAACACCTCCACATAAAAGTATTCAGCAAAAAATGGGGGTTTGTGGAAGGATGATGTATTGTTTGTGAAGCACGTTAAACATGACAGATTACATTATTCATGTCCATGTCGGTTGAGTCGGTTTTGTCAGTATAGTCCGGTACTCCTCGCCGGATGATGAGAAACCTCCATCCACACCAGGCAAGATCCGCCATAGCTCCAATCTCTTTCAAACGTTGAACAACATGTGACATTGGGGGCCTCTCTTCAACATCTTCATTGATGCAAGCAAAGGCAATGCTAGCAATCCCCATTGCTCCTGCAGCTGAAAATTTGCACCTCATCACGGGGTCGATGATTTCTTTTCTTGAAGTTGGCCAGATTGAAACAATGGCCTCACAGCATTTGCCAAGTTAGTTGTTCCATGTCGTGATGCATCCGCATGAAGGGGCTTCTGCCCAGTCAGTATCTCTAGCAGAAGCATTCCAAATGCATACACATCACTCTTCTGTGTCAGATGACCTACTGCTGTGTATTCTGCAGAGGAGGTAATAGGCCAGACTGAGTATTTATGATTTACAAGATGTATAACTATTACGTTCTCTATGTTCTGCAGAACAGAAGAAAATCAATGTCAGATTTCTTGAGTATCCTCAGCATATTGAGTTATGAAGAATTTGGATGCCTATCTCATTGTGTATCATGTTTCTAAGAGAAGATACTAGGTTCAAATAGCTTAGATTCATATGGCTACCATGTAAATTTTTTATGTGAATCCATGGCTTTCAGTCACAATTATTTTCGGAAATTGAAATAATGTCTTAACGATGGACAGATTTATACATTCCTGTAAGTCTCATTACTCAACTAATCCACTGCTAATCATCTGCCTTATGGATGATGTCAAATGCATGTTCAAGGCATGTCCTCTATGTTAACTATATGTTAATAGCTTAGAAAATAACTTAAAAAGGAGACATGGTACGCCATAACATACTCTTGCGCTCAAATGCATGTTGTCTCGACTTCAATGCATCTAAATTGCAAAACTCTTTACAAGCTTGACAAAGATCTTCTTTTCCTTATGATGATGCATCATATTTATAAGAGGTAATTTAGGATTGCATCTCATGCTAGCATCTTAGTGATGAAATTTTTTCTTACTTCTTCATATGGGTTAAATAATTCATAAGCTGAGGTATCGGCTTTCCCGTCAACGGCCATAGCTGCAAATCCTATTTCACAGCAAAGGATTTCTTCTGTGCACGCCTTTCCATTTTCAAATTTGAGTGGGGATAATATGTGACTAATGGGCTCGAATCACAATACAAGCACCTATAATGGAAACCTTTGATCAATTGACCATTCAATAGATAGGACTTTTGATTTATTGAGCACTTAATAAAAAGTACTATGCGTATTCGTACAAGCTTTTCTCATTTGGGCCAAGACATTTACAGGCTCCCAATTTATGCCCAGCAACGCTGGGCACCTTTACTAGTTATATTATAATGTTATCTTGTGTGTCCGTTTTCCGTCACGCCCTAAATTGGGCGGCTAGGATTTAGTCACGCCGAGATTGAATGGTGAGGATTCGATGCATACTAATCTAGGGTTCCGTTGAAAGCTAAAGGCACAGGTTCGATGCATACCCAGCGAGACGATCGCCTCTCTTCCCAGTCCGATCCTTCTGTGTATGGCAAGTAATACAGATCCTTTCATGTATGGCAAGAATTACAGCTGAGCTCTTGGTTCTATGGAGGGTCGTTTTTTTCTTTGAAGCTTTGTCTTAAGCTCTGGCAAGTAATCCTGAAACTGTATCAAGCATTTAACTATGGCATACTGAGCTGGAAATCCGGCGAGCTAATAAAGCATTTCTCTTATGCTTGGAAGTTATTACTTCTAAAAAAATTCCTGTTTCATCCAGTGAAATAACAAATTTGCTGCCGCTTCAAGAGCTTCGCAAATTTTCCCTGCATCTTTTGGCATGCCTACGGCTATGAATATTTTTTTTTTTTTTCTCTCGAATTTTCTTGAGCTTTGCTGTGAACTCAAGTATTATATTCAACCTGCAGGGAACACGTTAAGAGAACTGAGAAGCTCTTCGGCACAGACGACTGCATGGACCAGTAGTTGGATGCACCTACTACTTCAGACTTTGCCCAGGTTTGCAAAGTTCCAAAAGTGCACCAGATGACCTGCAGCACCTGAGCTTCTCTAAAATCGGCCTTTTAGAGAAACATCTGAGCTATTATTGAAAGCTTCCTTTTGTACAGTGCCAGCAGATGCTGAACTCCTGGTATGCCATACAAACGCAGGAAGGTATCTACAAAGTTTGTTGAATCTTCCTGTTCTGTAACCATTGTTTTCTTCACCATGTCTCAGATATAAGACCACCCTAATATTTCGTAGCAGTCAAAGGAGGAAACAAAATATGTTTTGGAGGACTTCATTGTGGACGATGATATAGAAAGCGATGCTGTAATTCCTTCTTAGGATGGTAACTATATTTCTAACAGTAGAATAGTGCACTTCTCACTTAGATGGGAATTATACTTCTAACAGCAAAAATTCTATAATAGTGCACTTTGGATTCTTACATGGGGTAAAGGAGATAAGAAGGGTGGAAAAACCAAGGCAGATGATGCCGAGCTCTTAACATATGTGATGTAGGTTTTTAGGTTGATGACAATAGCTTTCAAGAGCTTGCTCTCGAAGGTCGAAGATGGATGACGTGCAAGGCAGATGAAGAAGATTTACAGACCTGTCAAAGGAAATGGGATTTACTTTGAAAGCTGGCAGTGAATGCACTTGCCATGGCTAATGATTTAGATGTTGCATTTGAAGTTAGATGGCCTGCAATTATGACTTGACAGTTTGGCTTATCCCATTACTTAGATTTACAAGGTCTGAAGATGGCTACCAATTATGATATGCTTATGGCACTGGCAAATGGAGGTTATGCAGCCAGATTAATATCAAGTGAGAAATTACCTTGAAAAGGAATAATACTTGGCCTTTGTATTGTGTTTTGGATAAGCAAGCAAAGCCTGTATTGTGTTTTGGATAAGCAGGCAAAGCATTTTATGAAGTTGAGATCTATAAAATGACTACAGATAGGAGACACTTCTAGGTTTTGGAATAGATAATGCGTATAAGCATTGTGTAGCAAGGCAAAGCCTTTTATGAAGTTGAGATCTATAAACTGAGTGCAGATGAAAGCTGTAATATGCTAGGTTTTTAAACGGGCAGACACTTCTAGGTTTTGGATTAGATAATACACTTCTAGGTTTTGGAATAGATAATGCGTATAAGCATTACATTGCCTTACATTGCTTGGAACATGAGACATACTATCGTCAATGAATGGGTGCAAAATAAATTGCAATTTTATATCTTTCATGTCATATAATGTAGCTGTATATTTCACAAGTTACTCAATTTATGACTTCTAACAATATGAACTAGGAACCAAGATGAGAACAAAAGAACAATAACAAACACCTATGCATAGATGTTGCAAAGCTCATATCAAGCATTATATTCCACCTTCACATTATAAGTTTTTATGGAGCAATAGCCCCAAGTCCAAACTTTTGAAAAATGGAAAAGTATATGTAGAAAGAAGCTAGGAAATTTTATTACAAAAGTTAGTCAATTTCATAGGGTGACACATGTAGCGCGATTGTATATGAATGACATAGAATTTTGAAAAATCAACATTATGAGGCGGAAAAATCTTTTTTTTATGCCATGGCAATGCCAAACTTGGCTTTCAATACCATCTCATTTAGATTAACAATTAAGACCTACAAGAAACTTATCGCGGCGGCATTTGGCTTTCAATACCATCTCATTTAGATTAACAATTAAGACCTACAAGAAACTTATCGCGGCGGCCTTGCGTTTCTCTTCACCAACTCATCTCGTTCTAGGGTGTTATCCCTCTCATGGCCGCCGCGAACGTTTCTCTTCACCAACTCATCTCGTTCTAGGGTGTTATCCCTCTCATAATTTGTTGCAATTCAACTTCTCCCTTTAAGATTGGTTGAGCAGCATGCTGCAATCCAAAATATTTTCCATTTGTTCCCAGCGTTTGGAATGAGTATATTCTCTAATATGTCTAGTTTAAGGTGAAACTTCATCTCCTACATGTTGCAGTGAAAAATATCTACCGTTGGTAGACAATTGGAAGCTACATGCTACATTACGTTCGTATTGGCCAGTCCCATCCACAGATAGAGCAAAACTTATGACCACACTTGCAAGCCAAATGTTTGCAAGCGCCATTGTCGAGATGGACGGCGAGTCCGCAATGCAAGCATCTAATCCATCTTGTGGATTCTTCAACGTCCGCCTCCATGGAAAGCAAAATCGTCCGAAACTCTAAGCAACTACGGCCATCGTGAAACATGCATTGTGGGCATCTAGCTTTTGCCCTTTTTATGCATGCCACGTAAGCAGGTGGGCGGACAACACCTGGCAGATCCAGCGATGACAGTTTTTGGAGCTCCAGAGCAAAGGTCCTGTCCATTTCTATCTGTTTAATTCGATCCAATTCTGCCTGCTGTTGAGAAATGGCAAGTTTGGGCATTTCTTCCTTCTCTTTGGCAACTAGTCCGATTTTGTGCGTCTCCTTTTAGGGTCTTTCTCCAAGCAGATCCAGGAAAATTTTGCTCACTTTTGTTGCCGCCATTATTTTTTCGATTAGTAACGGAAGTGAGAATCTTACATGGGACTTGCTCTGATGTAATGGCCACTCTGCATTTGAAGGCAAGCTTTTGGAAGAACTTGCTATTCCGGCGCTATCTGTCATAGCCAAATCTGTCTGTCAACTCTGCTATTCTGGCACCATAGCCAAATCTATACATTTTAGGTAGGCTCTGCTACTACGGCATCCCCAAATTCCTCTGTTTTTGTGGGCACTAGTCGATCAATCTCTGCTATTCTCTGCCAGGCTCAGTTTTAGGTTGACAAATGCCTCTATTTTAGTCGGATTAAAATTTTGTACTTTTGGGTAGTTTTTCGGATTAATCTCTTCCCCAAATTCCTCTGTTTTTATGGGCACTAGTCTGATCAATCTCTGCTATTCTCTGCCAGCTCCAGTTTTAGGTTGACAAATGCCTCTATTTTAGTCGGATTAAGCTGTACTTTTGGGTAGTTTTTCGGATTAATCTCTTCTATTCTACCACAGACGAGTTTCAACCAGCGTGGTCCTGGCTACAAGGTTTGTTTAACAGTACACTGGACTGCCGATGCATCCTTTTGGCGTCCTATCCCAATGGATGGCCTTCAGCTAAACAAAGGGCATTTCACCTTGGTTCCGGTTGGCTCCTATGGTCGATATGGGAGCGTCGCAGACACCACATCTTTCAGGGCATTTATTCATCTGCACACAGTGTTATTACAGTGGCCCAGAAAAAGATATTAACAGCTTACGAGTGTTCTTCCCTTGACTCAGAACTGGTGGATCGCATCTGGATTCAGTACCTCCGAATTGATTCTTATTCTAGGGAAAGGTCCTTTGCAAAGCAATAACATCCGATAGTGAAGTGGGGTTCCATTGAGCTGAATGAGAAAAAATACAATGACCCATAAGGGTACCCACAATGAGGCCCCAACATGAATGAATATGAGTGAAAAAATCCAACAATGACTGCAGCCATATAACTAGCTTAAAACATATAACTGGGCCCACGACCCACAAAGTTCCCGAACCAAAAACCGCATCCAAAGCCCGTCCAAGTCAAAATTGACCAGACCAAAGCTGCACCTTGGCCCGCAGCACTCAAATATCGACTCCCAACCCCCATTGCAACAACAAGTGGTAGAAGTGAAACTGCAACTGCAACCACCTCGGACCTGCTAAAAATCGGCTATCATCTCAGTGTCAAGAAAGAGGATCGCGCCGAACTGCAAAACACAATCACACAGATGGTTGACGTAAAAAGGTTAGGAGCCCTATGACCAAGCATGCATCATGCTCGAAAGGCAAGCAGAGCACAAGAATCTGATGAGAAAAAATAGCAGAATAGAGAAATTATAAAGAATCTTTGGAAGCAACATTGTTATGCCAAGAGAGAAAATATATAGATACACTAGGCCCGACTGCGGGGGTCTTCCCCTCAGTGCCCTCTGGAAGCCACAAAGCTACGCCAGAAAGAGAAAATAGGCACATCCAATAGAAGAATCCTTTGGAGCCTACCCAGAAGCGACAAGTGCTACACCGGGAGAGAGAGAGCAAAAGCACAACCAATAGCCAACTGAGAATCAACCCGATAGTAAACAAATAGTTAATAGTCAACACAAGCAACCAAGCATAATAGCACAATATCAAAAAATTGAAAAAAACGACCCATTGCGCGCCAGCTGTAAACAAACAGACCACATGGAAGTTTAAGACAAGGGGATAGACGTCCTCTCGGACAAGCATCAGAACGCCAACCAAATCAAAAAATACATGAGCATGATAGAAAAAGGATTACCAGAGATAATGACACAACAAATGAGAATACTCGGAAGCCACAGAGCTACGCCGAGAAAGAGAGAGTAAGATAGAAATAGTCTAGGCCTGACTGCGGGGGTCTGCCCCTAGGTGCTCTCCAGAAGCGAGAAGTGCTACACTGGTAAATTATAGAGGCCACCAGCCACAAAGATATAGAAGAGAAGAGTCGATACAGCCCTCACTAGGTAGAACGAGAAGAAATCAACAGATGTTAAGACGAGCCGACACCAGGTGACTAGACTCAGAGGAGGGAGGGAGGGAAACTCTAGAACCAACATAATTCAGCTCAGAGGAAACGCCGATGAGGAATGCTAGCAGGCAATATGGATATATAGTAGACAGAGCCAAAGAAAGCCTGCGCCATAGAAGGCTCAGGCTATAGATAGATTTGACGCTCAAAATGGCGTGACGCCAAAACAAGCGTCCCTTTCCCCAGAATGATGGTTCTCTTCTATATAAGAAGAGAACCATGGCATTCTAGGGAAAGGTCCTTTGCAAAGCAATAACATCCGACACAAAGAGGAACCTACCTCCTCCAATCACAGACCGAGACTGCAAGCAAAAACAAGTAAGATCACTGAAAATCCATTGAAATATGCAGACTACCCTAGAACCGGGATAAATGGATAAAGAATAATGCAGATGTTGTGGAGCAAAGGAGCAACAGAACAACAAGGCAATTAAGGCAAGAAGGAGAAGACGACGATGGTAACTAAAGTTAATTTGAAAAAGGCAAGAAGGAGAAGACAACGGGGGTAACTAACAGTAAATTGAACAAAAAAGGGCCATTAGAGGCGATGAGGCAATTGACAACAAGGAGGTACAGTAAGGACCACCAAACAAGCAATGGACGCCAACCATGAAAAATGAAGAAAAGCAGCATGAGACCCAATGAACCAACACAAACAGTGCAAATGGAGCAACCAAAATGAACGCAATGAAATGGATCAGTCAGACTACAGAAATGCGGAATCAACCGAAACAACAGTATGAGCAATGGAGCTGAAGAAGCAGAAGAACCATGCAGATAAAGGAAAAAACCTAGTGCCAAACATAGGCTAAAGAATAGAAGGCCCGAATACTATGGTAAAGACATTGATTGATATTTCAAGAAGGAACTAATGATGATAAGTTAAAAAAGAGATGCACCAGCAAAGGACAAGGGACACAAGGTGACATCCCCATGGCCTGAACACAACTGAAAGCATGATGAGAACTACAAGAAACAAAACATGGAGCCATAAGGGATAAAAGATGAATAGAACTGATGAGACAAGGGAATACTAAGGACTAACAAGACACAAGAACCATGCGTGGTGCAGGGAACCAACAGTAAAATGGAAAATGATGCCAATAAGCAAAAAAACAGACTCTAATGAATCGAGCAACCTTTATAAAGAAATCTACAAAGATAAGAAAGCATGAATGTCTATCTCGCAAGACCAATATAACAAGTAAAATTGAAGGTCACGAAGATGAGCAACGGAAATTATGAGCAAGGAAAATTAAGATAACAAAGCTGAACAATAATGAGACTAAAAGAATAAACTCAAAATAAATGAATCCAACCAACCATGGAACAAGCAGAACAAGTGGATACAACTATGATTAAAGGCAATAGAACACGGCCGCTAGACATAGAATGGAGAGAGGGACAATTTGGGTAATGAAAGACTATGATAGAAAAAACTCAGGAAAGGGAAGTGTCTGATGATCAGCTTGGAGGAATAAGGGGGAAGTGAGTAAGAAAATATAACAAGAACTACAGAAGCAATGGAGCACAAGCAAGAGTGCAGGAGTTCATAGGAAGAAACCAAAACAAGAACAAATATCAGGGCAGACACTATGAAAAATGAATAACGACAGTGGAACATCGAGATCGAAAAAATGAAGCGGCACATTGGTGATCAGGCCCTGAAGCAATGACGCTGCAAAAAACAAGGTGGAAAGCATCAATAGATTAAAGAGACCATTAACTATGGAACAGGCGGAGCAAAAAGAGGAAATTGGATAAAGGCAATAGAAAAACCGCCAGAACTAGAAGGGCGAGAGGAACAAATTCGACAATTGAACACATGAATAAGCTGCAATAGAGAGGACAAAGAAGAATCCCATAAAAACACGGGACATGAGGGTCAATTTAGATGAACAAAATTGGCAAAAGCAAGAACTAATGAAGCAAATGGAGTACAAGTAGGACTACAAGAAACCATAGAAACGGGACAATGGAACAAGTATGAAACCAGGGCAAATACTAAAAAGACACACGAACTACAGAACAATGGAGCAATGAAGGACTAAAGGACGTGACCAGCGACCCAAAGAGAAGACAATGGATAGGATAGTAGAATATTAACTGAGATAAGAAAATGATGGGAACACATTGATTTTAAGGTAATCGTTATATATACCAACCAGAACCATATCACATCAGAGACCCATAAAGAATAAGATAAACCAATCACATGAAACAAATATCCATGCATCATGAACTAAACAGATCCCCCACAATTAACGAACACCGGTGTAGAATGAGATAAAAAATTACACTTAAGAAAATATCTTAATATATGATCGAAGACAATGGATAGGATAGCAAACTATTAACTGAGATAAGAAAATGATGGGAACACATTGATTTTAAGGTAATCGTTATATATACCAACTAGAACCATATCACATCAGAGACCCATAAAAAATAAGATAAACCAATCACATGAAACAAATATACATGCATCATGAACTAAACAGATCCCCCACAATTAATGAACACTGGTGTAGAATGAGATAAAAAATTACACTTAAAGAAAATATCTTAATATATGATCGATATAGAATGCTCATTGCTATAAAGAATGCTCATGCATAACCTCCATGCCTATACTCAGACACGTGTAAGTCTACCATAAGTTATATTTTCCATGAGAAAAAATCAAGCGATAAAAGAATTGACAGGGCACATTGATAATAATGCAGCCGTAACAACGACAAAAGACATATTACAGTACATTATAGTTCTCCTAAGAAATCAAGCGAAAAAGAAGTTCTAGAAAATATGCACTGGTCAAACTCAAAGTATAGAAGCCAAAAATGAATAAACGATGGTCAATCAACAAACTGACGAGGCATGCCAACCTTAGGGACCAACTAGACTCAAGGATTGAGTGGGATGGAGGGGATCAGAGATCACATGGTAAATGAAACAAATAAAGCAGAGGGATAGAGCAATGAGATTGCGATGAAAGGGGTAACATGAACCACATGGACCAAACAACGTGAAAACAAAGACTAACAATGACTAATAGAACAAGTAAACAAAAGGTTGGAAAAGGATTAATGGACCATGAGTAAGGACAAAGTGAAACAACAGCCAAGCATGAAACTAATCAGACTAAAAGAAAACCCAACAAAGAAACAAGAAGAATAGAGCTTCAAACTAACAGAAAGGAAAGGTGAAGAAGGTGGAAGGTAGCCACAAGGATTTGAAAACTTTCAAAAGCAAGATTGAATATGTCAAAAGAACTAAAAAGATCAACCAACCATAGAATAAGCGAAGCAACATGGGACAAATCAAAGTAGAAGGAATAGAAAAAAGGATACCATGACGACAAAAGATGGCGTATCCAAGAACTACAGAAGCGGGTGAAGCAATAATAGAGACAAATGAGAGACAAATGGAGCAATAATAGACAATTAAAACTAGGTATGTGATGGGTAACATGGACAGAAGAAAAATGACTAAGGCAGTGAAAATTAACGAGATAAAAAAGGATTAAAGGCACATAGGTTTTAGGGTAGCTGAACATCAACAAGAACCAAACCTCATAAGAGACACATATAAACCATTAGGGTAAAACGAGTCCAACGTCACCGCTGCTAAACATATGAAAAAAAAAAAAAAAAAAAAAAAAGGGTTAGATCAAGCAACGAGCACTCTGGAGGAAAAACAGACCAATCTACGAAAATAATCTTATGCAAGAGACCATGCCTAATGCCTATAACTTGGATATGTGCAAGTCTACTGTAAGTTATAGTTTCCATGAGGAAAAACAAGCGGTAAGAGAAATGACGGGGCATATTGGTATTAATGCAGTCATAACACCGACAAGAAACATACCGCATAAGAAAAAATATAAGCAAGATAAAGGAACTACATGTAGCAAATGTCAATGCATCATGAACCAAATATATCACATACATATAACAAATATTGATGCAAAATGAAATATGAAATAGAATAAGGACAACAGTTATCCATGTCAAACATAATATATACATGCGCGATATAATATGCTTGCCAAACCATAAGAATACTTATACATAACCCCATTCCAAACATCATGTGCAATACATATAACTTGGATACGTACACATCTACTATAAGTTATAGTTCTCATGAGAAATCATGCAACTTGCGAGTTCTAAAAACATGCATCATGTTAAAACTCGAAATATAGGAATGTAGAATACCAAATCACATAGAACTAGGGAAAAACGAGTCCATATGAAAAGATGTTAATTCAAGCAATGTGAGCACTCTTTGAAGAAAAAACAGACTATACTATGAACATAACCTCTATGTCAGATAGCATGCCTAAAGCCTATAACATAAGATCCGTGCAAGTCCAACCACAAGGTATCGTTTCCATGAGAAAAACGTGATAAAAGAATTGACAAGGCACATTGGTGATAATGCAATGCAACACCGATGAGAAATATACCACCCAAAAGAAAAATCATGAACCCAACGTATCACAAACACTGATGCAATATGAGACATGAAATAGAAAGATGTCAACAATTATCCATGTCATAATATACATGTCCAAAATAATACGCTTGACAAACCAGAAAGAATGCTCATGCATAACCCCATGTTGACATCATGCCTAAAATACATACCCTAGGTACGTACATGTCTACTGTACATGTCTATCGTACGAGTCTACCGTAAGTTATAGTTTCCATAAGGAAATTTGGAACTAGGAAAAAATGAGACCAACATCACTGATGCTAAACAGACAAAGAAAGTTAGTTATAGTAATGACCACTTTGGCGGGCAAACAAACTAACCCAAGAAAACAACGCGAACCACATAATATAAGAATCTAAAATGGGAAAAAGGAATGGGGGAGGCGTCTTGTGAAATCCAAACTAACAAATCAACAAGGTGAACCAAGAACTATACAAGCCCAAACTGACAAACCAAAAAGTGAATCACAAGCTATACAAGCACCAACAGACGAAAACATATCAACCTAGAGAAAACCACCATAAACACCAGACTAACATCGATAAAAACATATATAATCAAGCAGACAAGTTAAGGGGCCAAAGCCAAACATGGTCCTATAGTAAAAAGAAATGACAAAGTCCATGGGCATGGCAAATTGAAAAAAGGGAAAGGATATATCGATGGCTATCCTAAACAAAAACTAGGAAAAAACAAATGAAAGTAAGCAAAAAACATAAATGCAGAATAAACATCATTAACACTTCTCAAAAACATACATAACATTAAAATCAACAACCTGAATCATGCAAACCAAAAGATAAATGGCGGAAGAAAGAACCCGGATCACGAAGAAAATTGCGCCCATCTGAAAATCAAGTCATTGTGAAGCTGTATTAGAATCGCACTCACTGAAATCTGCAAGAAAGGAAATGAGAGCAACCGCCATCTGATATCTGAAAGAAAGAAAAAGTGAGTAGCCACCACAAGATATTGAGTAATAACCAAGCACTAACACTCGCCAAAATGCTTTTGATCATATCTTTCACCTAGAGTATCGGATTTCCGCAATTCTTGGATCTTTGGAAAGCCTATCCAGAGAGCTCGGCAAAACACTTTTTCCCATATCTCCCTCCCAGAATATCGGATTCAAGCAATCTTTGAAGGAATAGAAAGCTTATCCAGTGAACTTTCCAAGAACATATAAATCTAATAATTTGGACCGAAAAGGCCGTTGAAAAACACAGATTAGTGATTCTGGCCAGAAAAAGCTCGGCATAATGCTTTTTTGCATATCTCCCTCTTAGAATATCGGATTCAGGCGATTTTTGGATGGATGAAAAGCTTATCTAATGGGCTTTCTAGCATACAAAATTCAACTATGGTTGGGAGCAAAAAGCCTGCGACCGGATTCAGAGGCAAAAGGGCCCCAAGAAAAGCTTGAAAGGTTTGATGCTCAAAAACAAGAATAGGGCAACAAACAGCTAACTAGGAAAGCTAAGAACAAACTAGAGATAAGCAGAAAAGAAACTCTAGAACCAACAGAATTCAGCTCAGAGGAAACGCCGATGAGGAATGCTAGCAGGCAATATGGATATATAGTAGACAGAGCCAAAGAAAGCCTGCGCCATAGAAGGCTCAGGCTATAGATATATTTGACGCTCAAAATGGCGTGACGCCAAAACAAGCGTCCCTTTCCCCAGAATGATGGTTCTCTTCACCATGGCATTATTAGTCTCCTATTCTGGAGTAAGTACATTGTGCTCCATGCTCGTGCTCCTGTGGCATCTTTGTGTGCTTACACAGTTAGATGAGACATGTAAATTTTGTACTTTTTCTCTGATTAATAAACTTTTTGGCTTTCGTCCTTCAAAAAAAAAAAAAAAAAAAAAACAGACGAGTTTCTCTGTTTTGGGTCTTCGTCGAATTAATGCCACTTCTGGGCGATAAATTTCTCTGTTTTTGGGACGAATCTTGTTGGGCGGATTATATGGCGATAAAAACTCTCTGCATTTGGGGATTAAAACCATTGTAATGCTATTCTGGCACTAACTGCTCTGATTCATGAGTTGGGCGGCTTTAAATTTTCTGTTTGTGTTGGGGCTGTTGCTGTAACAAAAGCATATTTTTTAACAACCTGCAGCAGAGACAATCATAGATGCACCGGAGGCATAACTCTGCTCGCTTGCTGCTTTGTTTCCAAGCCTAGTCCCGATTTGTTGGTTAGTTGCCCGGCCGGCCCTCGCCTAAAAGCATTCTTCCTTTTTCCTCTCAGATCCTCACAACCTTGCTTGCTATTACCACCGGATTTGCCTTGGCTATGGCTTCTCGCCCTGCCGTCTTGTAATCGAACGAACACTCGTGTTTTTCTGAGTATCTGTCCATCGAACAGAAAACATTTCCACACCTGCACTTAAATCCTAAAAGACCCACTCTTTTTCTGCAACTAAAACACCGATTTGGAGCCCTGTTAGAGTTTTGAGCATTAACAGCAGAGATTTGACAGGGTAAATCAATACATAGATGCTGTTTCAGTTTCAATTCGCTCTTCTCGGAGAAATATAGCGCTGCTTTTTGGAATCAAAATCCATCTTAGGCCATGGTTCTAAGGGCCACGGTTTCCAGCTTTAGAGAAGCCGGAACAGAATAAAGAAGGCAAATTTATTAGGGCCTTCGGCGGTGCCTTCTGGGCCAAGTAAACAGGTAGGCTTAGATGGAGCAAAAAATCCAATGCATTCTTTCCCTTAAAATTTTTGCACATACATGTCATCACCAGCTTGTCTCAAACAAATAGCATCAAATAAATAGGAAAAGTATGAAAAAAGGACTCTGCTTTATATATGAATGATAGTGCAAATTTGCAATAAAAAGGCAAAATGGCATACAAAGGGAGTATCATAGGCCACTTCACTATCATAGGCCACTCAATTGTATATAACTCAAATGTCTTAAATGGACAAAATATCGAGATACTCTACTTACATAGCATCAGAACATCATACACCATACACAAAGATGCTCCCCTGCCAACCCAAAGCATCATAAAATCATACACAATGGTGCCCCCTCCCAACCCAAAACAAATAGTATAAAATGGAACTCCCATCAACATTTACAAGTCCCCAAATGATGCCCAGCCTTGTTTACAGGTCCATACGATGGCCAGCAACGCTGGGCACCGTAACTAGTACAATTGTATTTACGCCGGGCTCCCGTTACAGGGCGTTTTAAGATGCCTAGAATAGAGCTTTCCATACATCACCAAGTTTTCACCCGTTATGCCGGTAATTCCGAAAACAAGCTAACAGAAAAATTACTATAATAGATGCCTGCAAGGATAAGAATTCTACACAAAAAAAAGAAGGCGCTTTAAGATGCCTCAAATTTTACAAAGTAGAGCTTTTCAGGCATTCCATCACCAAAATTCACCCTTCTGCCTGTAACTTCGATGCTGCTTTTTCCAAAACACATCTTCACTTCAACCTTCCGCGTTGTTCCCAAGTGCAGATCCTGAGAAATGTCCATGGAGTACGTACATTCCTGAACGCATCCTTCGTCTGTTGTATAAGCTGGAAACTCTCTGTCTGAGGAAAACATTGGGATTTCCATTGTCTGTTGCCCGGGATAAATTGGATATAAGTCATGCTGAACAGAAGAATTGACGAGTACAGACTGATTCTTCTGCACATAGGTGTAGAAAACATGATTACATCGCTGTTCGCCATAGCCATCTATCAACAGGAGGCTTGGAGGATCGCCATGCTTAAAGGATTCTGTCGTATCTATTCCATACGATTTTTTTGACTTTCGAGACAGAACAAGATCTGGGCAGAAACCAAACTTAACAGCTCCACGTACAACTGCACTTGCTGGATTGATTGGAACAATTATCTGCTCCACATCTCTGGCAAATTCTTTCTCTATTTGATTTACCAGGTAACTATTCTCTGACAAGCCTCCAACCACAAGCAAGCACTTGCATTTCTCACCTCTCGGTAACGACTCCAGTTGTTTGCGTACCAAACAAATTGTCTTCTTTACTTCGGTGTCAAAAAACTGCTCTACTTGTTGTGCACTTACATCAAGCTCCTCGTATGCATCATCTGGTTCGTAAACCTGTCTTGATCGATCCGATTCTTTCCAAGCAGATACAAGCTTAAATGGTATGTCCCAGCCTATTCCATTAGGCGAGCTCGGGCCTATAAAACAGCATTTTTTGTCGAGCCACCACCTTAGAACACTGAGAAAATATTTGGGATTCTGCAAGATGAATTCTCTGAAGCAACTAATTTCTTTATCAACGTACTTAAAAAAATTCGCATCCACAAAAGTGCCACCGCCCATTTCCCCACAACTTGCTGCAGCTTCATGAACTTGGTAAAGCTTAGGATCTGATATCTGGTGCAGAACTAGATCGATAGTGCCGCCGCCTATGTCAACAACCAGAAATTTATCGCCAGAATTTAGAGGAAGTTGAAGCAGTTTCTCTTGGCAATACATAGACGCGGCTTCTGGTTCAAGGACTATTCGTAGAGGATGAGAACTGGAATCTTTGTCGCTGCAGTATTTTCCCTGGACCATTCCCGCCATTTCGCAGCAGATTTCCATTCTCTGCTTAGCGCTTCCATCCCATATTGCGGGCACTGTTATGCACCACTGAACATCAGATTTTTTCATATGCCTGCCATACTTCTTCTTGAGATGATCCAATGCAAACTCAGACATGCATCTCAAGTAGTCTGCAATCAATTTCTCTGCAGACAAGCCACAAGGAAGGTCTCCCGCGTCATAATCAGGTGCTAGCATGAGCTTGAACTTGGTAACAAAATAACCCACATCATTTTTCTCCCCGTTTATGTGCACAGCCTTAACCAAATCACCATGATTTGTTTCGTAATCGCATATCACGTACTTTCTAGCAGCTTGATCTCGTTTGATTTGTTCCAGCGCCTTTGTATACTTGACCAGTGCAGGCCATCCCCATCCTTGAAGTTCTAAGGAATTGGTTGGTCCGGTGGGAGCATAGAAAAGGCTTGTCTGGGTCTTGCAGTAAGGCCTTCCTCCTGCTTCATCCCAAGAAGGCCAATTTTCCATACTCAAAACCTCTGCAGGCTTGTTGGAGTGAGCATAAGAGAACCCCGAGTAAGTAGTGCCAAAATCGATTCCCACAACTACTACCGGATCCATATTGCAGAAAACAAACAACAGGGTAAGCTCTGTAAGCTCTTCTGTAGAAATTGCTAAGCAAAGCAGAGTGTGATTTGATATGGTCCTAAATAATAAATACCAGGCATTCATTTCGATACGATAGGCCGCCTAATGTAAATTCAGCATTTATATTTTTTTTGGGCAAGAATTTCCCTATTGCTGGTTCCTCCCCAGAATTTAGGGGAAATCTGGAATTATTCGAAATTAGGGGTTCCTCCCCGGAATTTCCGATTAAAGTTAGAAATATCCGATTTGATAAAGTAGATGCAGGCATGGTCGAAATTTTATAAAATTAGTGTAAAATTTGGCAAATTAAGAATGTTTTTCTAAAAAATCCGATTAATATAGATAAAGGGCGGCATTTTTACTCATAACCCACAGGTCCCAAGATCGAAACTTGGCTCTGATACCAACTGTGACGGGCCTGGCCAGTTAACCTTTATGGTAACTAGAGATCCCGTCAATCTCGACCATTGGATCTACTTAAGCTTAAAAACTTAAGAAATTAGCTCATGCATCCGCAACAATAACACTTAGGTAAAGAATTTAATCTTTGTACATATTCTAAGGTTCGAAACATGTACTTACCCATTACTCAGCAATACCCCCCCACACTATGAATGATCTTACTAATTGTAACTTCAAGCCCATATATAATAATAATAATAGTAATAATAATCAAGTTCATTGAATAGCAATCCACACACTTCTATTCTCGCCTTTCTGAAGCTTGGCTACTTTCCAGAGCATCTCACACCTCTGCTTACACCATCAACCACGGGGTTAGTCACACGGACTAAGTGGGGATCGGGGATCTAGGATGTCTAGCATCAACAATACAAAGCATTAACCTAGAACAACAGCCTAACCTTACCGTAGCCTCGCCCCTGCAATCCAAGTAACTAGTCCAACAAGCATGACCAATGCAACTTAATACCAACAAAGAAGACCACATATATAATAACCAAGCAATCATAGCATCAACATTGCAACCAATATTCCTCTGGGTCTGAGCAAGGTCAACTCGGCTGATCAGGCCAGTGACATAGAGGCGGGGTAACCACGTGTGTACACACCCATCCACGCTGCGTCCAGCATTGGAGGACCACTTAACTGTGCATGACGTTGTACCATATGGTACCAACGCCCGATGTTCAAATAATACCATTACATAGCACTGTGCAATAACCGCGAGTCTAGACCATCGCACCTAGACTCCGGCCCCAGAGGTCTATATCAAAGAATTATACTACACATAGATCACAATACTATGAATTCCACCCAATATCAACTAGGCACATTTCCATATCAAATTTACCTTAGAAATTCCATAATTTACACCTCATGCAACAAAGGAAATCCAGTTATATGCTCATATAAATATTACTATCTCTACCATGCAACATGCAATGCCCGGTGCTTAAGCAAAATACAATCTTCACTAATATCTTATTACTTTTAACTAGATCAACTTCCTTCAAATTACTAGTTATAACCTTAATGACGGTGGCTTCCATAACCCTGCTAACTAGTTTATTAAATTGTTCAATATGCTCGCTATCCATTAACCATGCATGCCTATTCATGACCATGCTCATATGATTTAACTCCAAGTTTATACTACGTTCAAAGCAATCATTATTAAATCAACACAGCTATACAAACACTAGAAAACCCCAGGTGTAAGGCTTGATCCCCGCCTGGAAATCCCGCTTGCTTCTTCTGCACTCCCAACAACGCTCCCAGATCTCTGCACGCAACTCGCAAGCAATCCATCTGCAATCTATCTCCCTCCGAATGCTTCACTATCACATAAAAGACTTCTTTCCCATGGAAAACTCCTTCCCCAGAAATCAAGAATAATATTGTTGCGCTTATATAACCTAGCAATGCCCTTGCATGCATGCATGCACACACTGCATGCATGGACACATTGCATGCATGTATTCCTAGCACATAATCATTTATTTTACCTTGAAAATGCACTCTTATATAATGGCCTGAATTTGGGGATTTATTGGCAGATAATGAATTTGTTTAGAGTACTTAGGCAGGGTTGTCTACTCTAGATTGAAACCCTGAAGAACATCTAATAAGAGACGATGCAGCATGCTGATTGTTTGCCCTTCCTTTTATGCCTGATCTGGAGCGCCTCTGTTCATGCAACGTAAAGCAAAGTTCAGGTGTGTTTCGGTTTTTATTTCTGTGGGTTTTGCCCATTTTGAAAGCATGCCATGCAACGGATGGATATGTGCGTCCTACGCCTCATGTGATGGTGAATACGCCATGTAAGTACACATCTAACCCTTCTGGTACTGTCTCATTCAAATCCCAGTGCGTCCAAGCTGAAAAGGCAGACAATGCATGGAGTTGTTTCTGCAGGATCTAGATTAAAATCATAATGCTTGGATGTGATCCAAGAAGGCACAGGCATGAAGTTAGGTCATTAAAATGAAGTGGCGGTTCAAGCCAATCATGTCCGGATCGACTTGCTCTGCTTGAGAAATTTGGTACACATTCTGTTATATTATTTTGCTTCATCTATGTATGTGGATGGTCCAATTTTGGTTGGGATATAGTTTCTAGCACCTTAAACCTCACATTATGTGGACCATTTTATGCTCATTTCGTCCTGTTATATTTGAACAGAGTGGACTGCTTTCTATAACTACCACCAGTATGCATATGCCTAATGAAGTGAAGGAAGGAAGGAAGGAAGGTACTTTTATCGTCCACGGAGACCAATCGGTCTATGGGACCCAATACAAAAACGCAGCAAGCGGATTACTGCCCGGATTAAAAAACCCCCGCCCCGAAGGGTTTTCGAGGGAAAAACCGTGGCAGCAATCAGCCTGTTGACAAACTGTGCTAACATATACAATGCAGAAACACCCAAATATATACAGTCATGCACCGCACCCGTAGTGCCCAATCAACGAGCAGCCAGACGGGGGCAAAGGTGACCTCGCAGGTCCAGCACCTCCTGAATGTACGACCCCAGGGCACGTACTGACGGTGTGTTCATCAGCAAATGTAAGGGCAAGTCCGGCCGCACTAAGGGAGCGTGATCGGCTCGGATGTGGTGAACGGGCAACTCGAAAGTGTGAGACTCATCCTCAATGGCACCCGCTTGACAAAGACCGCGACAGAGTCTGGCGGGGCTCCCAATCCACCGCCTGCCTCGATGCGAAGATGGTGGGCACCAATGCGAATGGAGGCAATGAGTGGCGCTTTTTCGTGGGCAGCCGGGAACGCAGGTAGATTTTGTGGGCCCCGCTAACACGGGTTGATGTGCTCCTTGTAATGGGCCGTTTTGACTGCTCTTAGAGCGCCGGGTCCCGAGCTTGCCAAGGAAACAAAGCGTCTAGGTACTCCCGCAGTCTGTCACATTTGCCAGGTCCCACCGCGCATCATTGCTCACCGCCGCGTTCCATCTGGCGAACCAGCGATGTCTCTTACCCTCCAACAGGCCTAAAGGCAAGCGGACCCATTGCCACGGTGTAAGCCCGGTCGGGGGGCCCGAGCATCACCCATAGTAACTACTTTACGAAAATAGGCGATGTGTCTATCAAAGGGCTACCCGTGAAGTGGCAAGAATCCGGTTTCTGCGGCCGAGAATCGATAGGGGACTGAAGGTTTCACCCAAAGTGCCCGTGCAAAAAATGCCTACGCACGTTTTGCTCCAAGTCATTCGGTCGCCATAGAGGCGGGGGGCCCCAAACCTCGACCCGTCTGGAAGGGCAGGGCTCGACCGGTGCGGAGATGTGTGGTGATGGCCCCAATCATAGAGCTCTGCCCGGTGGATGTTGTTACGCATGGCATAAAAGCTTTCGGCCCATTGTCACCCGCAAAGCGGATAGACGCCTCAAAGCCAGAGCGAAGAGGGGAACTCCACCCCTAGGTACTTGTAGGTGGGCGTGACGCCCACAAGCTGCCCCCGATATGTGAGTCGCGAGGAGGCTGGGGTGACGTGAAGAGGATATGAGAACCACCCGGTCTTGGCCGATTCACGCCGCGCATGTCTCAGAGCGACAAAATGTGTCTAGGGCATCCAAGTGAGACCGCATAGCTTGGGGTGTGGGCCAACAGCCAACATCGGCCGCGATAGATGAGCCGGGCGGATGACCCGTGCAAAAGTCAGATGCCATCCTTCCCATGCTCAAGAAGCCGTGGCTCTAATCGATCAATGTAGAGGCCAAAAAGTGTTGGCGAGAGGGGGCAACCTGCTTGGGACCGATACTACTTGGTGAATGCTTGGTCCGTCGGCCGCATCCCCGCCAAAACAACTCTCATACAACTTGTATATGGCATTCTGCACAGGCAAGGGGAGCCCCAGTTGACGCAGTCTAGCCCACAGCTTTTCCCGCGGAACCGTATCAAAAGCCTTCGCGAAGTCCACAAAGCAACAATACAAGTCCCGACGATGATTCCGCCGTCTTCAATCAAGTGCCCGCATTGTAAAGATATGGTCAATCGTTGAGTGGGGGGTCTAAAAGCCCGCTGCGGTGAGGGCTCGCGACATCTGCGGCCTCTGCCGTGTCAACCGCTGCTCGAGAATGCTAGCCAACGGTTTGGCAAATCTTCGAATCGACCATGATCGTCCGGTAATTGGTCGGACAAAGGTGGGTCGCCCGCCTTGTGAATGGGAACAACCTTGCTTGTGGTCCATTGTCCGGGAGACCTTCCCGCAATGCTCGTTGAATAGGGTAGTGAGGACCCGCACAAGCTGCCCCCGCCCATTTGAGTAACTCGCCGCATACCATCGAGGTCACCGCCTTCCCATTAGCCACCGTTGCGTGCCCTCCTCAACATCCTCCTCCACGAGAACCAATGGGGGCCACCCCGGGGGTATGGGCGACGTCCCCCCGGGGTCATAGAGCAGCCTGGTGGCATCGTTCCCCAACGCCGGGTGTGATGTCCCCGTAGGGGTGGGCTGGCCTTCAAGCACTTCTGCGCAAAAGGTTCGAGGATGAGTGTCCAGCAGCCGAACATCTCCCTCGATGCTCGGGAAGATACCGCGCCTTTGTCTCCTTCCGGATGGGCGCTGGTGCGTGGTGGCCTCGCAAGCGCACCGATCCGTATGTGACGGAGCCGCCGCTATGCGTTCTTTACACTCCGCGATCAAACCATCGGTTACGCGGGAATGTTGTTGACCCCGAAAGGCGACGAGGGAGGTCTAAAGCACCTGGCCCGGGCCGCATCCGTAATAGCGAAGTCACCGGTCCGCTCACGCTTCTAGTGTGGAGGTCCGTAATTGCGGGAGGGCGCCCATAAGCACCTCCGGCATAGTCCCTCGCACGCGCCATAATCTAGTCTCAACCGAGGGGCGAGGGGCTGGCATAGTGGGGGTTCCGCGGCTTGCCAAACCAGTCCAAATAAAGTGGGAGGTGATCCGAGTCGACCTCCTCATCCCGGACCGTCTGCGGCTCCACCCTAAACGACGGGATGAGATGCATATCTTGGGCAACTACAAGCACATAGTCCACCACACCGACCCTCCCCCGATTGTCCCTGTCGCATGTGCACTTGCGAGAATCGGGCCACCGTGATGTGCCATTGCAAATTATCAAGTCAAAAATACCACATAGCAGAGCAACTGTCGCCAAAGCGAAGTGACTGGCTGTCATCCGATCCTCGTGGCGGGGTTGCTTCGGGGCGAAGCTGCAGGACATCGTCGCCGTAGGGGGTCAAGTCGCATGGGCTGCTCTACTCCTCGTCTGCATTGAAATCTCCAAGAAGGACGACCCTACCCAACCGGGCCGGTGCTTTGCCAGATGTCATCATATAGATCGACATAAGGGTCCATCCCGTCCGTGACGGGTGGCTGCGATAAAAGGTGCTCTCTCGCATGAGGGAAATAACAGCGCCGAAAAAAAGAGGGTTGCCACCGGTATTATGCACACGAACCCACAAGCACCAAGTAGGTTCCGTCTGTTTTCCGAGGGTAACCTAATGTGCCAAGGTTGTCCGGGTAGTAGCAAGCCACTCCACCATGACCCCCTCCGTCCCGCATGTGTATTGAAGACCGAAATGTTGGTAACCGCGCAGATCGTAGCCTATGCCCAAAGATGCTCCCATGTTCCATGAGAAAGATGAGATCCATATCTACCGCCACTTGAGTTCGGGGATTGTCCCCTTCGCCAAGGAAAGCCTCGACAATTCCATGAGACCACCCGAGGCACAATTCCTATTTGTCGCCAGGATGGTATGCGCAACCTGAGTCACGGGGAGGACGGGAAGCAGAGGCTGAGTGAGAAGTAGATGGAGCGGAGGCAGCATGTGGCTGAGAGGGCACGGGTCGTGAGGGAGCAGGAGTAGGAGCAGGAGAAGGGGGGGCCGTGGTAGGGGAAGCAAGGTGGCCACTTGCACCGTGGGTTGGGGCCGCTGGTCCGCAGAAAGAAAGCGTGCGGCCGCCGGAAAATGTGCATCCCCGCCTCGAACCAATCCCGGCACCCCCTCGCTGGCTTAATGCCTCGACCCCACAAGCTCCCTCGCCTCGTGCCTCCCCTCTGCATCGGTGTGAGGTCCCGGTCCACGCATGAGGGATGTCCCCTTCAAAGATCCGGCCTCGGCGCAATATGGCATCACGCACCTGTGCATCCGCAACCGTGAATATGACAATGCGGTCACGACCCGGGCGCTGAGCCCCATGACGGGCTGCTCGAGAAATGTGAACTGGCCCCGGGAATGTCATCCGATCGAGAATGTGTGTTCGGATGTTGTGGGCGAGACTCTCCCCCTGCTGTTCTGGCATGCCTCGAACTACCAGATTGTGGCCTCTCCGCCTGCGCTCCTGGAAGGGCCTGGTCTAAGTTACTTCCATTGTATGTTTGTTAAGGTATTCATGGGGATGCACTTTAAGGTGTCGGGGAGAACAATACTCGATATTACCATGTAAAAGCTAAACATAACATGACATTACAAGTTTTGGAGCTCTATCCAGATTCAAAACTAAACATGGAAAGGTGGCCTTCACCCAAGTTAATATGCTGGTCAAGGTTCCCCATAGTCCTCCATTGACTTTATCAGTTTAGGTTCACTGAAACAAAAACATTGATGAGAATCTGGGGTCCCATTGATGAGGCAATGTTATACACTGAGACTATATGCCAGAAGGTAAGGAGGATTTTCTTCCCTGATCATAATTATTGTCTAATCTAAATTTTGGGTTCTATTTTCCTCCAGATCTCAATATTACAGATAAAGGTGGTTGGAAGGTTAAAGCAGGGTTGTTGCAAACTACTTATTGAAAATAGGAGTAGTAATTGATGGTTGTGATTGTGCTGAATGTTTTTCTAGAATTATCTCTGGAAAGATTAAGTTCTTCATCAAAATATGACAAAAAAACTATGCTTATTTGTGATGGGGCCTGAACCTCTAGAGGAGCTTACAAGCCTTAGATTGCATCATTGTTGGTCTAAAAAACTACAAATCCCACTATCTTTATCTGATGGAGAGTTCCAAGATTTTTCCATCTCTTTTGGTCCCTCTAGATGGAGAAAAAAAATTGCCGCATAGGTTGCATGGCATTTCTAACAAGGTGACCTAGCAAACGCACTAATGACTTGCATTTGCACTAATAAAAAGCATCTTTCAAAGATTCCCTAAAATACCCTTAAAATATCCCCTTTGGGAGGGGGGGTCAATTCTAAAAATGGTCCTCGATTTTAATTACGATGTGCCTTTTTATGGTGGTCAAAAAGTAGAACATAGACATGTTTTAAATTTCACATGCATTTTATAAGGGTAAAATAACTTAAGCTATGTTTAGTTTTTCCACAAACTCGGATAACATACGAAAACAAAAAGGCCACGAAAATTATAGTAAAAACCAGATTGCAAAAAGTAGAAATAAAGAAAATGTGGCAACAAGGCTCCTAAACATCATTGAAGTATGGGCACATAGCACCTCGACTACAAGAAACGTTACTGTAAAAATATCACGACGCTCATAGCAACACGACAAGTGAAAAATATTATGAGCTATCCGCGCATAGAACCTCAACTCTAAAACAATATTTAAAAAAATATCACGAGGCTATCGAGGCTATGCGGCATAACAAACAGTACATAGCACCTCGACTAAAAATATATATGATTTTAAAACATTACAATCCTGATAATACATTGGTTAATAATACATTGGATCAGACATTTTACTGAGACATTTTAAATAACCTACAAAGCATGATGCCAAGCAAACATGAAGCGAACATGTTATCTTTCAGCTAAACCACATCATATCCACATCATATCTGCAAAGGGAAGCTTTTAATTTCTTGCATACAACCTGCAAGAACTTAGTCGATTGAATCAAAGAAATGCCTTCAAGTGCCAGACATGGGCTTGAGCAAGGCTATAGTTTTCAGCAACGCCCAATACCACTCTAGCAATTAATAGCAATGTAGCATTAATGCTTAAGCTAAAAAATATTTGGCCAAAAGATTTGAATCCTTATGAATTAGCAGCAATTCTGAACCAAATATGTATCATATTTCATGCATCAGAACTTATCAAATTTATGAGATGACCAGATCTATGCTAAATTAGGGAAAGTGCGTGCAAGTTAGAGCAAGGCAGTTGAAATGCAAAGAACACCAAAGTCTCAAACGCCTTATAAAGAAATGTAACTGGGTTAATATATAATCTGCAATGTTTTGCCATTAGTATCATGCCTTACAGGTACCATGCCACAATACAGTTTCTGAGACAGATTACAAGACTAGATTGCAGAATATGAACTGTGCTTCAACTTGAACATATCCATTTTAACTCCATTTCCAATATCTACGGCAGATGTATTTAGTTTCCCAAGACTTGTAGGCTGCTTCCATTGTGCGTGCTCTATATTTAACAGTCTCCACCTAATTTGTTAACAGATTAACCTATGATTCAAGGACAGAATCACTGGAACTTAATCTGCATGTGCCCAAAGGCTGATTTTGATCAGTGTAAGGGGCAAATCCACTCATTAAATTTATATAATGTTAATTAAATCTTGAGCAATATTTCGCTATAATCTGCAATAATTTGCATAATCTTACCATATAATTAGGTCTTGTGCATAAGAAGATGCCCTGGAACAAGTTGAAAACTCTCACATTATTTGCAAATGCTATAACTGAAGCCAGTTGTTAGAGCCTGAACTCTAACCTTGCAAGAAGGATGAAAAACCCAACAATCCAAGCTCAATCTATCAGATCAAGGCAATGCACAACACAAAGAATCATCATCTCCATAGCTAGATCAAGCAAAATGCTCTCTCCCAATACACCGTCTCTCTCTCTCTTCTTCTCTCTCTGCTCAGATAATATAGTCGTGATCATGGCTCCTCAATGCATACGTGCAAATATCCTGCACGCGTGCATGTGCGTATCTCCCTCCATATACGGTATACAATCTCATATACCACCTCAATAGTGGTGAGTGTGGTGAGTGATGAGTGGTGATGAGTGTGGTGATGAATTTACATGTATGTTTAGAAAGAAAATACCCTCCTCAAATCCAAATGACTGATACAAACAAACTGGTCCAAAATGACAGTGACGAAACGGAGCCTTTGTAACGGTGGCAAAATTTGAAAGCTGATATCTTGAGTTCCAGAACTCCGTTTGACCTGCATCATAGCTCGTTGGATTCGTATCGCCGAAACACATCTTTTGATGTAGGATAGATTGTGTATTATGGAACTGTCACCATCTATTTTTACAGAAAAACGACCTGCTGTAACCCAAAAGTTCTCCACAAATTCTCTGTAATTGGAGCTATGCCAAATCTAAATCCCTTAGAAAAGCACTTCTCTTTCAAAATAAGGCCTGAGATCCTTGCCATTTCTGGGATTAGGCAACAAGTCCCCTTCTGGAGTCATCAAGTAGAAAGGCCCACCTGGTACCTCTTTATCAATCAATTGGCCTTCCCATGGGCTTTGAAATTTGGATAGATGCTGCTTAGTGGTCCCGCACAACACCAATTGCCCTTCCTCAAATGGATTGACAACCTGTAACTTGTCTTTGATAAGCTTTACTTTCTGTTTATGCCTCATATTGAAGTCTGCTGCTTCTTGTCTCATCTCTTGCAATTGCAACAAATCATCCATCCTACTATGCACTTGATTTAGAATTGGAACTTCTCCTAAATTCTCATAATAAGGTAGCTCCACAAATGAACACAAAGGAATGTCCAAATGAATAGGCATCACAGCCTGCACTCCATAAACCAATTCAAATGGTGTAAATCCTGTAGCTAACTTGTAAGTACACCTGAAATTCTATAAGGCACCTGTCAAGGCTTCATGCCAATTTCTTTGATTATCCTTCACTGTTTTAGCCAAGATAGCTTTCAGAATTTTGTTAGTAGACTCAGCTTGCCCATTTCCCTGTGGATAATAAGCAGAAGCTTGCACATGTTGAACACCAATCTTTTCTGTTAACTGAGCTACTACTTTCCCCATGAAATGAGTTCCCCGATCAGACAAAAGAATAGTTGGAACACCAAACCGAGAAATCAAATTGTGATAAAGAAAGCTTACTGTGGTATTTTCTGTAGCATGCTTTGCTGGAATTGCTTCCACCCACTTCGTAAACATACATGTGGCTGCCAAGATATACTTATGACCTTTGGAAGATGGAGGATTGATAGGCCCAATATAATCCAATCCCCACATATGAAATGGACCAACGCTCAAAATAGGATGGAATGGCATATTATTATGGCCTGTTAATTGCTTGTGCCTTTGACACTTCTCACATTTGCTAACAAAGTCTCTAGTATCCTTGTAAAGAGTTGGCCAATAATATCCCCAATGAAGGATCTTTCTAGCTGTGGTTCTGGCTGCAAAATGCCCCTGACAATCATGTGCTTGCTGCAACAAATCATGAGTTTGCTGACCAGCAACACATCTTAATAAGAGACCTTCCATAGTCCTCTTATAAAGAATAGCCTCATGCACTACATAACCAGCTGCTTGTACTCTAAGAGCATGCTTTTGTTGCTTTGAAAATGATGAAGGATAAGTCTGATCTTGTAAATACCTGTATATATTGGCATACCAAAGATCCACGATCTCAATGAACCCTTGTAATACTCCATTATCCTGAAATGCTACTTGCTGGTCTGTTTCCTCTTCTATTTCAGCACCATTATTCAAATAGGCACTTGGATTATGAGCTCCTTGAGCCATCTTAACATACTTCAACTCAAATTCTTGTATGATAAGAGCCCATCTTGTAAACTTAGGATCTTGGACAGTCTTGTTGTAAATGCATGGCAATGGGTTCACATCCATATGAATGTAAACATATTGTACATTTGCTGAATTCCATTGTGAAGGAAGAAGATAATGTCTAAATTTATTCAAGGCCCACTTCAATGCCAACCCAAGATGCTCCACATGAGTCCATTTCTGCTCTTGTGGAGTTAACAACCTGCTAGCATAGTAATTCACATCATAATGCTTTTGCTGATTTTTCTGACATAGTGTGACAGTCAAAACTTGCTCCCAAACAGTAAAGAATAAATGAAAAGGCTCACTCATTCTTGGAGGAATCAGCAAAGTTCTCACTTTCAATTGTCCAAGGCACCATTCAAATGCTTCTTGAGCATCCTTCTTCCATCTAAAATTCTGCCCTTGCTTCATACAATCCACAAGTGGCTGAGTTACTTTAGCAAAATTGTGCAAATACCTCCTACTAAAACTGAGTTGGCCATATAAGCTTCTCACTTGGGATACATTTGTAGGTGGTTTGACCTTCTCCAAGGCTGCAATCTTACCATGATCCACTTGTAATCCCTTTTCGGAAACATAATTGCCCAATAGTTTTCCTCCTCTAGGGAAGAAAAATACACTAGCAGGATTCAAACTTATGCAATACAATCGGCATCTTTCAAGAACTTTTATGAGGTGATCCAAGTGATCCCTTCTTGGATTCGAAAACACTGTTAGGTCATCTATAAAGACTCTCAAACAGTCCAAAATGTCATGAAAAGCATATGTCATAGCTCGCTGAAATGTGGCTGGAGCATTTGTAAGGCCAAAAGGTAATACCTTATAAGCATAAATGCCAAAAGGTGTTCGAAAAGCCGTCATTGCTTGATGTGGTGGATAGATTTGGATCTGATTATATCCTGAGTAACCATCCAAGAATGAATAGGCCCGATATCCTGCAACAATATCCAACAAAGTGTCTATGAATGGTGTAGGAAAATAATCTCTTTTGGTAGCTTTGTTGAGATCCCTGTAATCAATGCATCTTTCTCACTGGTACAATAGAACTGATCCAATCTGAATTTGGCACTGGTACAATAAATCCCGCCGCCAAAAGCTTCATGACTTCAACCTTTACTTGCTCCTCTATGGCTGGACTCATTCTCCTTTGAGCTTGTTGGACTGGTTTTGATTCTTGTTTCAAATCAATGGTATGAACCATAACCTCTGGTGGAATACCTTCAATTCTTTGTAATTTCTTGCCAAAACATCCCTGAATTCTCTTAACAAAGATATCAAATCACGTTCCTCCTCTTGAGTAAGATCTCCTCCAATAGTAACCAATTCTTCTTGATTTCCTTGAGAAATATTGATGTTCTTGACTGAATGTGGTGACTGCGATGAATGTGGTGAATGTGGTGAGTGTGGTGACTGTGATGAATGTGGTGACAGTGATGAATGTGGTGACGGTAGTGAATGTGGTGCAGGTGATGACTGTGGTAAATGTGGTGGTGACTGTGATGAACATGGACTGATATAATTTACCTCATCCTCCAGAATGTGCGCATGCCACCAAGCTGCTTGCACCATTGCCGATTGTGCTAAAGCATCCGCCACACTGTTTTGTTCTCTTGGAACATGTATCACAATGCATTGCTGAAAATAGGACTTCAAGTCCATGGCTTGTTGATGTAAGGCTCTCAAATTATCACTTAAAACCTGAAATTGATCCATAAGTTGTTGACACACCAACAAAGAGTCTCCAAAAATAGTCAAACAATCAACATGCTTCTTCTTTGCCAAAATCATCCCTTGAATAAGTGCATGGTATTCAGCCTCATTATTACTGCTTGCAGTGCATGGCATACTCAATGTAACAATCTTCTTTTTATGCCCATATATCAGAAATACTCCTACACCTCCATAATTCTTGAGTTTAGAGAATGCACCATCAAAATACATTTGTCCTTCTATAGTGGGCTAATTTCTGTTTATTCCATCCATGCTTGATGTCAAAATCACCATCTCTACTTGATCTAGATCAATACCTTGCTGAAATAAAGTGTCACCAATGGGTCTTTGAATGGACTCCTCCTTCATGTTTATAAGAGTCTCTTGCAACTCACCTTCACCAATACTTTCAAGTTTGTGGATATACTTATCTGCAACTTGCTGCTGTAAATGACATATTTCTGAATTTTGGGTACCTTTTAACCACTTGTACAAAGTCTTATCTTCCCTGTCACCCACTTCCAAGACATGAAAACAACTAAGACCTTGCTGCCCTGACACCATAGCATTCTCTTTGCTGATTTCTAACTGCGGGCTGCTCAAAGAAGAAATGTAACTTTTGCTGATTTCAGAGGATGATCTATAGTAACCTTGTATTCTCCTTGAAAGATGTTCATTTCGCGCTTCCTCCATGAAGTCTCAGCTTGTACGGCATCTAACCATGTACGACTCAGCAATAAAGTATAAGTTTCAGCATGCACACTCTCTGGAAATTTCAAAACCATGAAATCCAAGATTGCTTCCACCTCATAAACCTTGCATAAGACATTTCTTATGACTCCCATAGGCTGCACCTTCATTTGATTGAATGCTTTGAGCATCATAGTTGTCGGTTCCATCATTTTCAATCCAACTTGAAGCATTATGTGGTAAGGCATTAAATTCACTCCGCTGCCAGTATCTATGTTGGCGTCTTTGATTAAATATCCATTGATACTCACATCACAAAGAAATGGCCCTGGATCCTTGGACTGTCGGGCTGGTGGCTCCATTCTACTCTTGTTGGTATCATTTGATATGATTTGTTGGACTGAAATTTCTGATTTTGTTCTTTCCCCTAACTCTTGCAACAAATTTGGAGAATAATGCATCAATTGCTCAAGAGTAAGTGTAACTTTAGTGGCCAAAACTTGGCTAATTACATCATCTTCATTTTGAATTTCCTCATCCACCATAGGAGGCATCATTATGGGCTGATTTTCTTCTAGAGACTGAAATTGTCTCGAATGGATTCCTAGACCTTGAGGTGCTCGTGGGAGACGCCCAATGCATGATAAGGATGAGGCATCTTTGGAGAGGTAGAGAGCGAGGACCCGAATACGTGGCCAGAAGAGATGTAGTAGGAGAGAATACCTAGCTAGTCAGCAAGAGGCCAAGTATAGGGCTAGAGCACAGTCACGACTAGCTATAGAGTGTGCAAAAAATGAGAGAACCATGACATCTCTTGAGATTGCAGAGATTTCCTCAAGGAAACGAGCAGTGGATGGTAGATATCCACTTCCTTATTCTCTTGGTAGGCATCAATGAGATAATGTAATTGACTAGTATATTCCCAGGTATTGGTACAAGTCATCATGGAGGTAAGGCATGCAAAGAGATCCTTCTTTGACTTGGACCCCAGAAACCTAAGAAGCTAATGCACGTGTTCATTAATCTAGTCAAGATACCAAGATAATTCAACTCCAACATACCTTTGGGAGCAAGTACTTCGGCCGTGAATGTTTTGCGTGAAACCAACATGCGATAATATGTCATGCAATCTATGTATGTACTATCAATATCAGGATCAGAATCAACACAATGAGCGTAAGGGATGACTCAATTGTGTTTCTCCTAGCCAGCAATGTGCGTCCTCCCTAACCACATCCTCAATAGCCAATGTAGGTGATATTGGAAGATGTCCCAAACCATCATGAACATGGGCACTAACAACAGTGTCTTTCCAAATATGGATTGGTGGAACATATAACTATTTTCCGAAGGTCATACGTGTGAGAAAACCAGCATGTATATCCATTTGCAGTTTTTGCTGGAAGGACAACCATCTTGTTACCACTTGTGTCTCTCGACACCTTAGTGAAGAAGGTGAAGCATATCCAGGATGGAAATTTGGATCTACAGCAAGCACATTTTCGATCGAAGGAGGGATAGAATTCACAACACAGTGAATCATCAAATTATATGTAGCCTCTGTAAAGACATAGCCTTCAGCAGATGCGGTAAGAGGTGGAGGAGGAAACATGTCCTTGATCCTCTCAACATTTACATCATCATCACAACCTTCATCTTGTGTGTATCTAAAAGCAATCTCTACAAAAGCAAAATCACTCAATGTTTCATCTGAGTCGTATGCAAAAGGATCAGTAGAGCTTGACCTAGCACCATAGCCTTCAAGGTTCGGATCCATGCCAAAACACAAGCTCTTTAAAGAATTTGAAGAGGGAGGAGGTAATAGTTGCAAGAAATAGTAGAAAAGGAGAAACAATAGTGGATAATAATCAAAAATAATTTCAAAGCATAGATGAACCATCGTGCCATGATGCAAAACGAGTGCAAATCGAAGGGCATGATAGATTAAATTCGTGTGCACCTTAAAAAATGTGAAAGATTTGGAGAGGCCTCGAGAAACGTGAGATGGGTTTTCTAAATTGGAACATAAGGAAACTTGGATGGGTTTTTCTAAATTGAAACCTATATAGGGGGCAAAGGAAACCTAGATGGGTTTTTTAAATGGAAACCTATAGAGGTTTTTATCGATGGAAACCTAGGCTGGTTTATTTGAAGGAAACCTTGAATGGTTTCCAACCAATTGAAACCTAGACTAGTTTCTTGGAAGCCTACACCATTTTAATGGAAAACTATATTGGTCTTATTGTAAACCTAGAGTGGTTTTATGTAACCAACTATAGGTTTCCATAAATAACCTCACTAGGTTTCAAGGAGGAGCCTCCAACTGAACTTTGAAATCATGACCTGGCTTTGCAGACGGAAGTCCAACATTCCAAGCCCACCAGCCGCCTTAGGCTTGATGCACTTAGCCCAGGATACCTTAACAACAACACCTTCTGATGTACCACCCCAGATGAAATTCCTGACAATACAGACGATCTCATTCATCTTACATTGAGGAGCCAGTAAGGCAGATGCCATATAGACATGGGTGTTGCTGAGGACGGACCTTGCAACTGTGATCCTACCAGGCAAAGATAACTTACCCACCTTCCACCAGAACAGATGTTTCTCAAGACCTTTAATGATCTCATCCCAAGCACATGAGGCAGAAACATGCACCCCCACAGGAATGCCCAAAAGCTTTGTGGGTTGACCATGAGGAAGCACCGTCCAAGGATAGTCAAGAATACAAATGGGAACAAAGACTATCCAAAGGTCCATATAGAGCGATTGCACTTTCTCCAACCCACAAGAACTCCAGAGGCCGGGGAGAAAGTATCTAGGAGCAGCCTTTTAGCATTATGGAGATTTTCGTCATTGGCCATAAGAAAAGGAAAGTGTCATCAAAGATACCGATTACACACACCCCGAGAACCATCCAACATGGGCGCACCTCGGATGACACCTTCTCGAATTTGCAACATCAAAGAGTTGAGACAACACTTCTGCAACAATAGTGAAGAGCAAGGGCGCCAAAGGACAACCCTGTCGGATCCCCCGACCAACAGTAAAGATCTGGGATGGCTCACCTTGAAAAAGCACTGTAGACCGTGCCGACACATGAAGCTTCATAACATCACGGGTGAATGCCTCTCCAAAACCCAAAGCAAGAAGGCATTTCTCCAAAAATACCCAATCCACACTGTCATAGGCTTTAGCAAAGTCTAGTTTGAGGAACACCACTTGATGACCCTGGGAGCGAGCCCAATACATGCCCTCATATGCAGCCGCAACACTCCTCCTTGATAAAGATGACTCTCCTGGCTTATTGGTGCGGCAATCACTTCTGCAGTGTCTCCCCTTTCACAAGGCAACTATCAAGCCTAGTCTCCCATGGGCCTTGTTGTATCCTCTGCATCCATATCCAAATGCTTCCCCATTCCTTAAAGGTCTGCTTGCTTCTTGGGATGCGGTTAGATCTTTATTCCATGTTAATCCCCAAGCGTGTGCTTCATTGTCAATGTCATGCTGGTGGCTTCCCCTGCAAGGTATGCATGATCAGCAGCCTTTATGTGCACTTGTACATCCAAAGACCCAACGGCGTTGGCGGCTAGCTGGGGTTTTAACGATTGCAGCTTGGTATGATTCTGGTCATCTTTTGTCATGGGAGGCTTTTCAGACGAGATTTCTGTTATACAGATGGGATCGACAAATCTGGACTGGGGTGGCTGATGTTTTGCCACCCAATGTGCAGCAACCACAGGCCCATGTGCCTATTTGGATATGTGATGCACGTCTTAAGCCAGAAAAGTTTGTTTCTTCCACGTACATGCTGCTTTTAGATTGTGAGCCTCTTCCCCCATCCCAGCACTGGCATCTTCAGGTTCCTCAACCACAGTGGAGAAGTGTTTGGATGTGGACATGGGATAAATTGCTCCACCCCAAAGTGTCAGCGTTGCGATGGCAAATTCTCCATAGATGTGTTCGAGTGAATGTCTTGGTTCACAAGATGAATCCTAGAGTCTCAGATCGTTGCCCTCTCTGTGGCCAACGTGTTGAAACTATTGAACACTGCTTCTTGTGCGATCATCTACGGCTTGCTTGGGAGTGATTGTTCACTCTTTTCAGTGTGTCTCTCACTAGCCAGGAGTTTATCCCCCTGTTTGGCCTAGCTTGCGTAAGCGGGCATTTCATCTTGCTTCTAGTTGGATCTTGTGGTCTATCTGGCAGAGGCGACGTTTGTGGATTTTCCAAGGTGCACACATCTCTGATCAGCAGCTTCTCCATTGTGCTCAGCAGAAGATCACTAAAGCTTATCGTTGCTCATCTCTAGCTGATGATAAAAAAGAGATAATTTGGCAGACGTATTTACGGTGTTCTTCTTATGCATAGACGGGTGTTTTTGCCTAGTTGGGTCAGCCTATCCACTAGGGTTTATTCCTGTCTGTGCATTGTGTATTGTGCCTTTGTTCTTGTCAATAAAAAGAGCCTCACGTCCTTCAAAAAAAAAAAACCTCACTAGGTTTCAACGAGGTACAACCCAGATCGGGCATAGATGGAACCATCGGGGACAAACTGGAACTAATGCCCTACATATAAAACTCAAAGAAACCATTAGATACTAATGCTCTACATAGAACTCCCAGCTAATGAAGGTGCTAATGCTAGTCGGCCCTAAACTCTTAGCTAAGGAGAAAGAAACAAGTAGGTATTAATGCTAGTCGGCACAAGGACTAATAAAGAAAGAAACAACTAGGTACAAATATTTACTGCAATTTGGAGGCTCAACAAGCAAAAAAATGCAATCTAGATGAGAGGAGCGTATCTGATCCTACTGTATAAGCATCACCGAAACATTTGAGAGAATATGAAGATGGTCATGTAGCTTGTGCACTTTTTGAAGCACATCAATATTCAATAAATGCATCAACTAGCTTACTCTGCAAAACGCAATGTCGTTTCTTCAAACTTGCACAGCAAGGCACTGCTTCTTTCCTTCTTTTTGTTAATGGGGTACTCGTGAAGAATTCGCCAAAAAAATAGAAGGTGGTTTATTTTACGTTGATTTTGAACCAAATCCATGGATTTTAAACCAAACACAGACAGGCCCATATAAATTTTCAATTTTAAACGGACAAATGCTCTTTATTAACCTTGATATTTTCCGAACCAAGCTCCTAGCTGATGAAGAAATAAACAACTAGGTACCAATGCTAGTCGGCCCATTAAATCTCTATACAAGAAGCACCCCAGGGCTTAAATTCCGGGGGTGGAAGCTGACACCTCGGAATTTAAGCCCTGGGGTGCTTCTTGAATTGAAACGTGAAAACAGGGTAGGGGCGATTCTGTGCAGTGAAAAAAGGCAAGAATATTGGGTGAAAGTTATGTTGAACGCGATTCTGTCGGGTGAGAACAGTGTTTGACGGCAAAATGCACAGTAAAAACTCCACCGCCCATCACAAAAAAAAAAGCGTCCAACATTCTTTAAAAGAAGACGTGCCACCTGTCAGCGTATGACTGGTGGACACGGCAGAATTGCGCCTACCCTGTTTTTACGTTATTTGCTACACCCCTAAGGCTGGGTTCACATTCAACCATCGCCAGAGAGGGGCCCTGTTTTGCCCTGTGCTTTTTGGCAATGGCATATGATGGTGCAACGAATATTCTAACGTCCTCATAGATGTATTTTTAAATCAACAATATCAAATCCATGGCCCTGCCTCTGCCAGCAAAGCAGGTCTGATAGTAAAGATCAACGGCCCAGGAAGCATGATAACTAGAGCAAAATAACTTGGGACTTCGTCAGCATGGTAGAGCTTAACAGAGGAACAAGCTATGGCAACTGTAAGCAAGCTTGTGGGCACACTTTCTGTGGACAGCTCATCAATTGGGAATCCAGTTTTTGGAGGATTATCATTATCGCCGAGATCGCTTCGAGTGTATTGTGGTAATTCTTTCCTGGAATCAACGCATGCCTTATGCTCCTGTTATTCTTTTTCTCCTGCTGCATCTACTCGCAGGAGACGCAGATTACAATTTTTGCCTAAATTGACGGCTTCAGCTTCTTCCGAGGAAGCTGTTGGAGTACAGGTATGTCAATTAGGTTAAGCTGAATTGCTTCCCTTAGAGTTAACTTCGCAAAAGCTTCTAGAGATCTGGGAACTAGCAGTAGAAATTTATTCCAGATCTAGTAATTTGGTCTGGTATAGTGGTCTCTTCGCTTATGGGCAAAGTCTCCAGGGAAGTGTAGTGATTTCCACCAAGTTAATAAAGTTCTGTTATTACTCTGTGGAAACTAATTTACAGCTGCATTTTATAGTTTAGTAAGTTCTTGTGATTTATTGTGCTGTGCATATTGGAAATGAATTACAGGCTAACACAAGATCTTCATATTTCTTAAGGGGATGGTGGATGTCAATTCTAGAGAATGGAGCAGTAACAATGATCAAAAAATTGCGGAGATGTCTAAAGAGACTAAAGAAAATGATGGATTGAATTCCTTTGACACTAAAGATTCCATTCATACAGCAGCTCAGACTACCAAGACAGCGAAAATCCATGATTTCTGTCTTGGAATACCATATGGTACACTTCATCCTTGTACCATCTATATGCGCATAACTAAATTTCTTAGGAACTGGACTTCCATCAAAATGTATTATTATTTACGTTTTGTCACTCTTGTTTGAGTGTTTTGCCACTAGTGCTTTGAATTAACTTATTTCGACATATAGTCTGAAATTTGAATATATGCCCCGTAATGATCAGCTATGCTTAATAATACGTCAATAACTTTGCCTGTCTGGAAACATTTGATCAGGTGGCATTCTTTTTGCCGGAGGTTTACTTGGGTTTATTATTACTCGTGCACGTTCTGCTCTTGGAATTGGAATTGTGGGAGTGGCCATTTTAGCTTTGGGCTTCTCAAGTTTGAATGTTTGGAAGCAAGAGAAGTCTTGCACGCCTTTTATACAAAGCCAAGCAGGTAACGTCGTTGGAACAATTTCAATCTAAAGATTATGTGGCCTTACGCTATGTCATATGCAGGAATAGCTGCTCTAGTTGCTGGGATTGGAATTCGGAGATTCTTCAAGGTAGATAAGATCTCGCCAATTTACATATATCTAAATATGGAGTTAAACTTACGTATCATATTTCACAGGTCCCTTCGTTTCCTGTAGCAGCTGTAGTTCTTTCCAGGTATTTGTTATGAACATTAAGGCTCTGGTATGCAGATATTGGCAATTGCTGACCCTGCTTGCCCAATCATTTTGGCAGTGGAGCAATGGTCGGATTTTATTGCTATGTGTTGCTATCGGGGGGGAATCCAAAGAAGAAGGTCAAAGTAAAAAACTAAAGTGGTTCATATAAGGAATAGGGAGCCAAATTGTAATCTCCTTTCAATTCCATGTAATATGGCATTTGTTTCCAGATGGCTATCAAGTTACATATTACTTTGCCCATGAGAAACATAGGTTTCCTTTTAGCAACTTAAGCTCATATTGTGAGGCTGTCGCTCTTTAAAAACTGCAATGCATTTTGAGTCTTTAGCACCTGGGAATTTCTGGTAACAAGGTACAGTAACAACTACAGAAAAGAAGAGAGAGACTTGCACATAAAAGTTGCTATTATAGCTGCTCTCAAGGATGAGAATTCTACACATCCTTTGCAAAAATGAAGGCGCTTTTAAGATGCCTCAAATTTTACAAAGTAGAGCTTTTCTGGCCTGACCGGTATGGGCTGATTTTCTTCACCTACTTATGGAAGACATGATTGCATTCCTTGCAGCAGACTGATTTTTCTTCACATACTTATGGAAGACATGATCTTCTTGCAGCCATCGTCATCTGTAAACAGGAGGCTTGGCGGATCCCGATATTCAAAAGTGTCTTGCCATGTCTATTCCATACTACTTATTTGATTTTCCTGATAGAACAAGATCTGTGCAGAAACCAAACTTAACAGCCCCACGCATAACTGCATTTGCTGGATTGACTGGAACATTATTTTGCTCCATATCTCTGCCAAATTCGTTTTCTATTTGATTTACCAGTAAGTGTTCTCTGACAAGCCTCCAAGCAAGTTGTTTGCGTATGCAATAAATTGTCTTCTTTACTTCAGTGTCCAAAAATGGTTGCCGTGGCGTTAGGTCCAGATCCTCATATGCATCATCTGGTTTGTAAACTAGGGCCTGTAAAGCAGCACATTTTTTGTCCAGCCACCAACTTAGAATACTCAAGACGTACTTGGGGTTCTGCAGGATGAATGCTTTGAAGCATCCAGTTTCTTGATCAACGTACTGCCACCACCCATTTTCCCACAACTTGTTGAAGCTTCATTCATGATCTTTGTAAAGGCTAGAATGTATTACTTGGTGTAGAACTAGGTCAATGGTTCCACTGCCTATGGCCAATGACAGTTTTACTCTTTTAACTCATGGACCCCCTACCTTCCACCAATGGGTGTTGACGTCTTGACGACCATCCGTTCGCTACAAAAAATTACAAATTTCTTTACTGTCAGTTTCGCGTTTTTACGTCAGTTCGACGTTGAGAACTGACGCCAGTTGCGATGTCGACTCATCGAAGTCTGCGTCGGACGATGTTGGTGCAAATCGGAATTGCATTATCCACATCTTGACATCAATGATCCATGATGGCCACGTCGGCGGCGGCCAACCATCGAGCCATCTGCATGCGATGTGGCGCTCACATGGATGCCATGTGTCTCGTTGACTATCGATGTGGCTTAACCATGCCAACCATCGAGCCATCTGCATGCAATGTGGCGCTCACATGGATGCCATGTGTCTCGTTGACTATCGATGAGGCTTAAACATGTGTCTGGTCGATGACACACGTCCTCGTTGATAATTAACGTTTTGAAAATCCCAAAAAAAGCCCATTACGCTGAATAAAGCTGAATAAATGGGTGAGCCTGTTTATTCAGCATAATGGGCGAGCCTGGGGGTTTGATCCCTTTAACCGAGAGGTCTGAGGCAATTTTGCTGCTGATTCACTCCTTCTTATATTGCTTCTGCTTCTTTGCTGCAGGGATCAAGCTTCTGTGGCGGGATACCTTATTTAGCGCTCTGAGGCAAAGTGATCACAGATTTCTTGCTGCACACAGGAGCTTGCAGAAGCTTGCACATGCAGAAGCTATGCAGAAGCTTTACACAGGCAAACTGCAGGGCAGAAGCTTGTAGTGCTGCAGAAGCTTGTAGTTGCAAAAGCTTGCAGTGCTGCCAGTTTATCATCCGGCTGCCTGTTTATCACGACTACTGCCTGTTTATCATGATAAACAGGCCGCTGCCTGTTTATCTAGCTGTGACAACTAATTACGGCTAATAACTCATCCAGATCCAACGGTTAGGACCTTCTCGGGGACCTTCCAATTAAGAAGGGGTTAAACCCTTGTGAGAGCCCATTACGGCAAATAAATGGGCGAGCCCAGAGGGGCGAGCCCATTTATTTGTCGTAAATGACCCCTTTAACCAGCCAGGTCCAAGATTGTTTTTTGGGCAATGATCTTGCTGCTACACTCCCGTGCAAATATGTTGGCGAGATTCCAAGGCACAACCTACACCTGGAAGAGATTTTCAAGCAGATTTATGTGCCAGGCATCACAAATCCGGCCAAGAATATGTTTTTTTTAAAGCAGATTTGGATGAGGCATGCAAATCCGGCCAGGAACAGAGTTTTTGGTATAGATTTGTGATTTGTAGGCAACTCAAGTAGACAGCCGCATGGATCCAGCCGCCAAGAACAAGTAGAATGGAAAAAATACAGGCAAGTTATCCCTCATGACATGCTGCTGCAGATGGTTTATCATGTATATTTTCCTTGTGGCCTTATTCGAGGTGCTTTGACAAACCTGGGAGTACTATGTGTTGTCTCATCAGAGATCATTGCACTTCCAGCTTGTAAGGAAATTGCTAAATTTTAAATAGAAAATAAAATGTGCCAATCGCACTGATGCTATTTGCATATCTCTAATATCTAGATTCTTTCATTCTATGCATTAAAGAGAGATCTCAATCATAATACCAATTTTTAGTACTATTTTTCTCAAGGCAAAAAATTGTTGCTTGCTGCAGGATCTTTGTTGGAGTGACACGTTTCTGTAGCTTTGGGTTGGAACTTCATGGAAGATAGGAACGCTTGTGGCTTTTAATTGCTTCGTAAATTCTTACTATAGAAATAATCAAAAGAGAGTCCATTTTAGCCCAAGCAAATTATATGAACATCCATGAAAAGTGTATTATTAAAGAAATAATCTGAGATTTTCACCATGTGGTGTAGCAATCCTATTGCTCAGTTACTTGTATCAAAAGCCTCTCAATTATGCTTTTACGTTCTATAGTGAAATGCTTGTTTTGTCTGGAATATGTCGATCCTGCTCATTCTCCAAACACGAAAAATAAGGCCTCCCACTTGGCCTATACAGAGTATTTCCAATCATGCCCTTGTGTTTGGGCGACATGCCTAAGGATGGGGCTGTCTAAAACTAGTGTTACATGTTTGCACATGAGAGAATTTAAGTTCTATGCTCTACAAACATTTTTTTTTAGTTGTCTATCTTCTTGTATAGTGCATTATGTTGCTAGCTCATTTATGTGCAGAGGTTTGTTAACTTTGGATCAAGCAACTGGGATCAGAAGTTTGTTAACTTTGGATCAAGCAACAAAAGTCTACAGTCTACAAAAATCTATAGTAATCTCTTTGGTTCTGGAAAGACTCGTGTGGATGTGTTGATGCTTTACGATATTCGGAAGATTGAAATTCTACATATTTTGTAATTTTCTGTTTTCTCATATTGAAATGGAATTTTAAACTAAAAAATGTATCTCTATAAATGCTCTCGTATTCATTTTGTGTTATCTTATTGGATTCTCCATTTGCTTGGCTATATTCAACCTCATCACTTGGAAATACGTATCTATTTTCAACCTCATCATACTATATAAAAAGACGACTATGCATTGAAAAACATGACAATAAAACAACCTTACAAAGAGTAACAAAATTTGGGATTAAACAACCTTAAGAGTAGTACCAACTTTTCACCTCATTTGGATATATAAAACCACCTTTAAGATAGGTTCTATTTTCCAAGTCATCCATGTATAATACTAATGGAGAAATAAGAGGGTAGTCTGTGCGCAATCCTGTCCGTTCGATTTCTTTAAGCTCTTTTCGTCCCTTCATTACACGATTTGTGCGCACTTTTAACCGTTAGAATTTCCTTCACTTATTTTCATCCTCTGATTTTGGTGGTTTTATTTGATGCGACGGTTCTGGCTCTTTCTTTTCGCAAATCCGCACGTCTTTCCTTTCCAATTCCTGAATGCCAGAATGGGGTTCTTAGGTCTGAGCAGGAACGTTGATGAATCTAGGGTTTGATCTAGCTATACATTCTATTGGGGCTATTTTTTCCTTTTTGACTCCTAATATTTGTAGAAGTAATAAATCCAAGCAATGCCGTTGCTTGGTGCTTTCTCTGCCGAAAGAGGTTGAGTGCAATTGGGTTGTTTATGCACTGCTGGGAATTCAATGAAGTGGCATTTCTTGAACACATAGAGATGCACGAGAAGAATGCTATGCTAAAGCAAGAATGACCATGCTTTGAATTGTTTTCCTTGACGATTATTGCCAGTTTTAGCCCTGGTTAATGTGATGGAATGGACCTAGCTTCTCTTCTTTTCCTTTTATCTTACATAGGTAAGTTCTCACAAGTTTCTAGGACACCTCTATGTCTCATTTTCTTCTTTATTTTGCACTCAGAACCATGTTTTAATGCTGTGTTTTTCTTTGCAGAATTGATTAGAGTAGATGACGATGGAAATACAGGCAAGCTATGGAGCTAATTTTTAAGGAGATTATGCTAGGACCAAACTTTGCAGTAGAACAGAGTTTTTGATAAAAGAACTGGTAGCATGTTATATACAGTTTTATTTGTGCAAGTTTTCTAGAGAGCATAAGATTTGTTCTTGCTGGCTTAATGGTCTCCTGTATTTTCTGCTTCAGATCCGTGAAGAGAGGTTAAGGTAAATCTTTAAGCATTCAATGGTACCTTGCTTATCTTGCAACGATGCATTCCATGTGCAAATAATTTATGTTGAAATACATGTTTTCACATGCTTCCTTCTCGATCAGTCATAAACTTTTGCTATACACGAATGTATGCCTGCATGATATCCTACTTAGGTAGTTAAGTTGCAGGCTAAACCAAGCTTCCTTTTCCAGTCATAAATTCCTCCTTCTATGGTGTTACTTGGAGAGACGGGAATGTCCAAACTGGTTGGGCTGGCAAGTTGGTAAAAGCAAGAAAATTCATTGAGAAAATGCTCATTTGGGCTGTCAAGTAGATGTAGCAGAACATAGAAATGAAGGATGCAAGATATGTAAGCATCCATGATTTAGCAGGTCCGTGGACTAAGCAGAAAAGCAATGGCGAAAATGGGCTTCATTGTTTGCTATTATGCAACACAAATGTCCAGAAGCTGACAAGGTTACACTTTCATGCATCTTGAAAACATGATGTAAGTTAGAAGACATGACACTGGGCAGGCTCATTCACAACTATTTCGGCAATCATTGGAGACCTTGAACTGTTGCAAACTCTCAGGCTGCGAAGTGGAGGGCATTACACCACCAGAGCTTACAAGATGCAGGTTCCTTTTAGAATTGTAAGTTCCATTTCTTCCCATAAAGTTCGTTTACAGTCTCTAGGTTTAGGTGCTAATTTTAGAACGCGGGCCATTATCATTATAAGGTTTGACCTATAATAGACTTTTCACTTTGTATATTGACAGAAGTGATTTCTTTTTTTCTTTTCTTTTTTCTTTTTTTAATTTGGTTTAGGGATATGTCCGGCAATCTTCTCAATGACTCAATTCCTAGAGGAATGGACAATGTAACATTCTTGAGGTCTCCTGATCTTCATAACAACTCACTGAATGCAAGTATTTCTGTAGAGCTTGGGGAACTTCAACATCTGCAGCTGCTGCATCTTTCAAATAATTCTTTGTCAAACCACATACTGGCATCGCTTGGGAACTCGACATATGTACAGGTATCCAGCCTTTATTACAACAAGCTTGTAGGGGTGATTCCAAACTCAGTGTGCCATTGTTCTGAGGAAGTTTGAAGATGCTAAAATATGGATGCATGATTGTTCTGAAACCTATGAAGTCCCAAAGCAACAACCTACAATGTTGTATTTGAGAGCACAATTAGCATGGATAAAAAATAAGTCATGTGGTTGCTGTGTTGATCTTTTGGATAAAGCTGTTGATTTAAATCTCACGGTAGGTACAAATGATGTGGACGTTCTTTTGCAACTGCTTTTTTAACAGTTAATTTGTGTGATATAGCTTAAGGCTATTAATTTATTAACTACTACTAGAAAAGGGCCCGGCCGGGCCCTTTCCTTGCGTATCATCCATTGGGACCATTGGGAGCTCAACTCATATATGTTCAAGAAACTTCCCATGCTACTAAGCATCCATTGCTCAACCACCCATGAGGAGCATACTCACACATACAACCATGAGCACGCATACCACATCTACATCCATGAGGACCTTTATATTCCTATTACAACCCATAAGGAGCATGAGGAGCACACCACATCTACACCCATATGCATGAGGAGTTTACTCACACCTACTACCATGCAAGTTCACATACACACATGCCCTAGTAAAGTAACACCTATGAGTATCAATCATGGGTAGGATATTCACACATGAGGACCTGTATTACATCTACACCCATGAGGCCAGCTCTACTACATTCACTATTTTTAGACTTAGGTGCTTCCGTATGAGCATTTGAAACATTCTAGAACATTCTATTTTGAGTGTTTGTAAAGTTTCCAAAAACCTTCTACTTTGAGCCTCTTCCAAGTTCCAAAAAACTTTCTATTTTTAGACTGAGGTCTGGAACATTCTAAAATATTCTATTTTGAGTTTCTACAACATTCTTTTTTTAGACTGAGGTGCTTGGCTATGAGCATCTGAAACATCTTAAAACATTCTATTTTGAGTGCCCATGAATATCTGGAAGTTTATAGAACATTCTATTGTGAGTATTTGTGACTGGGATGCTTATCTAGGAGCATCTAGAATATTCTATTTTGAGTGTTTGTAAATTCTAGAATATTATATTTTGAGTGTTCGCAAAGTTTTCAAAAATCTGCTATTTTTAGACTGAGGTGCTTGCCCATAAGCATTTGGAACATTCTAGAACATTCTATTTTGAGCATTTGCAAAGTTTCAAAAAACTTTCTACTTTTAGACATCTTAGAAGATTCTAGGACATTCCAGGACATTCTAGAACATCCTAGAGCATCCTTGAATTGTTTGCAAAGTTTCACAAAACTTTCTATTTTTAGACTGAGGTGCTTGCCCAAGAGCATTCTAGAACATTCTATTAGAACATTCTATTATGAGTTCCTGCAAACTTTTAGAAAACTTTCTATTTTTAGACTATGGTACTTTCTATTTTTAGACTGAGGTGCTTATCCATGAGCATCTGAAACATTCTAGAACATTCTATAGCATTTGTACAGTTTCAAAAAACTTTCTATTTTTAAACATTCTAGAAGATTCTAGAAGATTCTAGGACATTCTAGAACCATCTAGAAAATCCTTGAGCATTCTTGAGCATTTGTAAAGTTTCAGAAAACTTTTTATTTTTAGACCTTCTAGAATATTCTAGGATATTCTAGAAGATATAGAACCATCTAGAACATCCTAGAGCATCCTTGAATTATTTGGCCCTCAAGGAACTTACCCATCTTACTCAGCATCCACTGCTCAACCTATGCATGAGGAGTTTACTCAAATCTATACCCATGGGGAGCTTGCCTTGCCTCGGTTTGGACATCTTCGGCACTATTCCTCAGTTTGGCCTCGACTTGGACAAATGCACTAATCCCTATATGTTTAAGGAGCTTACTCATCTTATTCAGCATCCATTGCTCAATATTACCACAATATTATTAATTATAAAGTATCGTCCATGAGGAGCCTACTTACACCTACTACTATGCAAGTCCACACACACTTATTATCAACACTTACCACCGATTCCAAAGTATTGCCCATTGGGAAGTTACCTAAATCTATTATGAATCCAAAGTCTTACCACCTATTGCCAATTAAGAGCTTACTCACACCTAATACCAAGTCCAAAGCATTGCCCATGAGTTGACATATGAGGAGTTGGCTCACACCTATTACACTGCAAAGTATCACCCACGTGGAGCCTACGCACACCTATTACTACCAATTAGAAAACATCATCCATTGAGAGCTTACTTATACCTACTACCAATTCCAAAGTCTCACCCATGAGAAGCTGAATCACACCTACTGCCAATTCCAAGTATCTATATCGGATGTTATTCAATAACCATTTGACAATCTATGAGAACCTTACTGCAACCTACTATCAATTTCAACAAATCATGAGAAAGTTACTGCCACCTGTTGCCAATTCTGATGCCTACTCGTATATATACCCATGTTACTGCCATCTACTATCAATTCCAAAGCATCACTCATGGAGAGCTTACTCATACTTTTAAAACTTTCTATTCTTGGATGAGGACTTGAGCATATAAAACATCTTAGCACATTCTATTTTTAGGTTGAGGTGCTTACCCAAGAGCATTTGCAACATTCTAGAATATTCTATTTTGAGTGTTTGTATAGTTTCAAAAAACTTGCTATTTTTTTACTGAGGTGCTTAACCATGAGCATTTGGAACATTCGGGGGAACATTCTAGAATATTCTATTGTGAGTGTTTGCAAAGTTTTAGAAAACTTGGTATTTTTAGACTAAGCTGCTTGCCCATGAACATCTGGAACAATGTTGAACATTTTATTTTGAGTGTTTGCAAAGTCTCAAAAAACTTGCTATTTTTAGACTAAGGTGCTTGCCCATGAGCATCTGGGACATTCTAGAACATTCTATTTTGAGTGTTTGCAAAGTTCCAAAAAACTTTCTATCTTTAGATTGAGGTGATTGCCCAAGAGCATCTGGGTCATTCTAGAAGATTCTATTTTGAGTTTTTCCAAAGTTTTAGAGCTTCTACAACTGTCTCTCTGTCACATGTTTGAAAAGTTGCTATTTTTGGATGGATGCACTTATCAACGCCCAAGATCGTGCCACTTGGCAACATCCTAGCCTTTGATAGGCATGGGAGATGAGCACCAATCCTAGCCTTTGATGGCTTCTATCACTTATGCCACCTCTCTTTCAAAGCTCATTCAATGCATTTTCATGGACGTGTCAAGCATGCTAGGTGAAAAGCCCAATAATAGTTATTAGATATCTATTCTCTAGATTTGTTTCAAGACCATGGCCTAACCTTTATAAAGAGTTCATGAACTTAATTTTTTAACTCTAGCTACATGCCCATAGAGTCCATACTTCGATGACATGTTGGCTAGTTACTGCATATGGTTTGCAAACTTGAGGAGCTTTCAATCCAATGATATAGAGACAAATTTACATTTAGGATCATTTCTATGTAGGAGATCTCACCTTGCTACGTGGATGATGTCAATCTGGCTTCAATATTATGGTCCTTTTCTCCATGAAAATTGCAACCTCTAGTGCATTTCTTGGCACAAAAGAGGAAGAAGATGGAGATGATCAATGGTAGCAGATGACTTTGCTAATAAAAAAGATAGGAACTAGGTGCAACCCTAAGTGTCGAGAAATGCTGATCGATTACTTGGAATTTAAGTTAGAAAAACTGAATCCATGCAGTCTGGCCTTAAGAACACCTTGAGGTTTGTGGCTTATAGTCCTAACCTGCTATAAGTTTTGATGTAGCTGAAAACCTTGGGGTTTGTGGCTCATGAGAGACCGCCCTTAGTCCTAACATGTTATAGACATGTTATAGGCATTGATGTAGCTAATCCATCTCATTATGATGCATTGTTCTACCATTTAGCTTCTTTAAACGAACAAATCTTAGTATATGGAAAGATGTATTTTGTCAAAATATGAATCAGGTGTTAAATGATGATTAGCATCAACGTTTATAATGTAATAGTAATTCATAATATGTACTTTGTAAACTCGTAGTGATTATCTAATGAGCAAAATCTTCTTCTTGAAGCTTTGCATCTAAGAACTTCTTTTAAGTTTCAAACATAAGTCCTTTGCGCATCATTGGATCTCTGTTAAGCATGTGATAGATAACGGACCAAGAATGTCTGATATGTATCTTTCCATCTAATATAACAATGCCATGTCATGCAGCAAAAACAACTACTTTTCCATGTGTGACAATGTAAATGTCATAACAATCACCTAAAAACTAGTCACGTAAATTTAAAATGAGAAGTGGGATTCTCTCAATTTATAATAGCATAAGGCTTACACGCACCATTCCAAAAACATATCAGAACTCTTCGTATACAAAGATATGCCTACGAAGAAGAGCATCAAACTTTCTCTCTCCTTCCCGTTTGAGGTTTCAGTAAGCATTATTCCAAATCAGCGCAAGGCTTTCTTATTCAAGAGCAACTGTTTGTTTACAGTGAAGGACCTGTCTATTATAGCTAGCTTATCTTGTATCCAGCTGCATTACATGTAGAACAGAAAATGCGGCATAATTTAATATGCTGCATAGAAACTGGTGACGTCTTCAATAAAATAGCGAATATATATTTTTCCTGTTGGGTAAAAGTTCTGAAAATATCTTCAAGTGTACCAAACTCAGCAGTTCATCCAAAAGTGCATTGCTTCAACTAATTCTGTAGCCAGCTCTAGAATGATACTGGAGCAGTTGTCGTGTCTATCTTTTGCTGAATGTTCCGTTTTCTTGAGCTTTGGCAAAATCACAGAAAACGGTGCCACAATTTACAACCGTCCTCCATCATTGCAAATCATAGCTTCAAATATGCTATTCTGGTCATTTGCCATATTAAGATTCTGGCAACAATTTAAGCTAGGTGGTAGTCACTTAAGGATCCATGAGAACAAACAAGGCCAAGAAGATGTGAGGCTTAACAACAGAAACGAAGTTGTGAGGCTTAATCATAGGGATTGGACTAGAGTAGAGGACATTGGCAAGGAAAGGAAGGAAAATTGTGGTTGGAAGTATATTAGATAAGTAAGAGATTTTGAGGTGAAATAAGCAGCCCCAAATATTACGTTGTCCAGTTAATAATGGTTATAGAATGTGTTTACCGTAATACTATCACAATAGTCTTAAGGGCTGAGGATCATTCATTTCTTTTTCTTCTGAGAGCATGGTTTGGTGAAGTAGAAATCAATATTCATATGAAGAATTGAGGCAGTCAAACAGTACATTATGTTGCCCTGGTAGATATCTAGCGATTATGGCCTGGAAGATACCTCGCCATAATGGTTAGATAATGAGGCAACATAAATAAGACAAGCTAGAGAGGAATCAAGGCTATCTATTCAGCATGGATCTATAAGTGAATCTACAACCATAGCCATAATTGCCTTCAACTTCACTTACTGTAATTCATGTCCAATTCTGATGAAGCGGTTACCCCAACTTGGTATTCTTTCAACATTGCCAAGTTTCATTGGTCACAACTTCTGTAGGCCCCATGTAGCTTCCAATTTTGATAATCAATTAATGTTGGCAGATTTGGTGTTGCTTATGAGCAACACTATTGACAAGTCCCATGCAGCTAGCAATCTTTATAATATCAATTGCATCTTGAATTTCAGAAAACCTCTTTTTACTCTGGAACAGAATACTAGAAGTGTTGTTGCACCTGTCGCTGATGAGCAATGAGTAGCACATTTATCCTTTCACACAAAAGATTGTAACATGATTCTCAAATTAGAACTCTTCAAGTAACATGGATAATCAGATAGAAGAAACAAGAGATAAGCCATGTCGATCCCCTTGGGAGTCAACATTATGAAATAGGGCTGCGATACATCATGGCAATGGGGCCATCATGAAGTGTTGATCTCTAAACACAATTGAAGAATGGTTTGGCAAAAGGATAAAGTAAAGTTGGCATGAAAAAAGAATTTAACAATGGCAAGTGTCAGTTCTAGGGACCTGCATTTTAGATGTCTATCCTTCAGTTATGGCCAGCTGATCTTGCAAATCTTACGATGGATGTAATGCTTTGAAGGATGAGCTGTCAAGAATATGCAGATCATGAGCAAGACGGGAAAGAATGTGCGCATGTAATTGAACATAAGGGCAGAAGATTGAGTGTATGCAGACCAGCAAAAGTTGAGAATCTTCTGATACACACTCCAGACAAAACAGACAATGGTTCCTTGGTATACGGACCAACGCATTTGCAGAACATGAGCAAGGTGGAAAAAACGTGTGCATTGTAGTTGAACATAAGGGCAGATGATCCACTGCACCATGACCAGCAAAAGGTGAGAAACTTCTGATACACACTCCAGACAGAAGAGACAATGGCGCCTTGCTATATGGACCAACACATGATGAGAAACTTCGAGCATGGAATTCAACATGTAAACATGGTGAGTTGAAGAAAGGGATGCTGGCATGCAGACCAGACAAGGCCATAGTGATTGCATAAGGTAGACAATGCGCTAGTATGCAGAGCAAAGAAGGTGAAAACTCTTGGTGTGGAGTCCAACATGACAGTGTCTTAGGGAAAATGGTGATGCACTGCTACAAGAGTGAGAAGGTGGTCCAACATTCTAAAGATGCAGGAAGAATTGCTGGTAAGCAACTTATTAATTGACAAGGAATGGGCGTTGTTTGACTGTGTAAAGCATTAAGCTGGCATGCAGACCAACATGTTTCAAGATGAAGGATTGATATCACCTGTCGTGCGCACATCTCAAACGTGAAAGTCATGAAAAGGATAAAAATTGCATTATTTAGAGATCATGTGACTGCTGCTCTATATCCTGTAATGCCAAACACACTTTTTAGTGCAGATAACAGAAGCATGACTCATTATTCTCACTCTCTACTAAACACCTAGCTCTAGAATCCTAGACAAAGCTATTGTACGACTTCTGGCTTTTCGTGAACCAAATGTACATTGTGCCAAAAAAGAGCGTGTTAAAGGCAAATCTAATTGCTTTAGATATATGAAGTTGACGGAATTGGGAACCAAGTGGAGATCTTGATTTTGCAGATAAGAATGTTGCCTTTTTCGCCACAAATAGCTGTTGCTGTAAATCACCACTGCAGCAAAGAATATCGTCCACTGACTGAATCTGTTTTAAGAAGCTTGCAACATTTTATCCCAAATGTATTTGCAATAAGATATATTCTTCAATTTTAAATGGAAGGACATGATATCTCTTATTGAAAATACCAATAAAAAACTATATCTTCCACTGCGCGTTTACGGCTCAGGATAGTCTTACCCTGGTTTCGGGGATCCCGGAGGTAAAAACCGGCCCTCCCAGTATCACCGCCGTGGCTCGACGAATCCGTTTCGGACCCCCGTTTCGGCCGCATCGACACACGCGTGAGGGGGTCCGTGATAACCGGGCCGTCAGATCCACGCGACACATCCGGGCCGGGCCCTGTGGTGTTCCCCGCCCCGGTATCACTAACGCCCGATCCAGCCCCCGGAATCACCGACGCCGATCCCCTCGGGATCACCAAGCCTCGGCCGATAACCGCTTTCGAGAGATCATCGGTAGTGGGTGTGATCCCCTCCTCCGGGATCGCCATCGCGTGGCCGATATCGGCCACCCGATATACGCCACCTGATCCCAGCCTCCGGGATCACCACCATGGCCGACTTCAGCGCAGACGGGGGACCCGGAAGATGCCCCTCAGGGATCCCGGAAAAGGACTTCGCCGATAACCGCTCGATATCGGCCGTGGTGAATCCCTCTTCCGGGATCACCGATACCCCCCGGGCGTGATTACTTCCTCCGGGATCACCGGAATGCGACGGCAGTGATCCCCTCCTCCGGGATCGCCATCGCTGGCCGATATCGGATGCCCGTTATACGCCAGGCTTATTCCGACCTCCGGGATCCCCGAAAGTCCTTCTCGGTGAAAACCTCCTCCGGGATCACCACCGCCTTTGACGAAAAGCCGGGCCGCCCACGTGGTTCAATCGATGCCATTGGTTTGAATTAATGCGCCCGACGGGCCAGGTCGGTGTCGCACGCCATCCACTAATGGTGTAGGGAGAGCGGAAACCGCCAGCTATTCGTGACGGGCCCAATTGCAAGTCGCCACGCAGCGGTGGGGATTTGGGAGGAAGGGAGCATGATGGTGCGATGGCTATGTCCGAAGAACTCAGGCGCCTAAGAACGATTGCCCTTTCCGAATCGAATCGATTGGAAAGGGCCCGATTCGCCAAGAGAGGTTGGTATTTGCCGCTTGTTGCATGCGCCGAGTATTTAAAGGTAAGCGCCATGGACAGATCCGTTGTTAAAGTCTATTTTAGTCTTATTCTAACCGGTTATGTTATTTTACAGATGGTGGAGGAGTCGATTAACTTCGAAATCAGCCTAAATACCTCCATTAACGAACGGAATGGGGAAATGGAAGGAAACTCGGCTTTGGCCATTGCCCGATCGCCTCAAAGATATTGCTCGATTGAATCCACCAAGAGGTTCAATCCCCGAACAAGAAGAGATTAAGGGCAGAAGCAAGAGCTAAGGGCGCTTCACCACAGAAAAATACCCCTGCTGCCAGGGACGAGGCTTCAGTTGATGGCCAATGCCACGAAAAAGCAGATGATCTAAAGAATGCTAAAAATGCGGATGAGGGGATGAGGCCCCGAAAAAGGTAATATTGAATGTTTTAACGTCAATCCAAGCGAGGAACCGACCCAATCAAGAAATTTTGAAGGACTACGTGTAGATCAGGTCGGTCGAAAATGGCGCTGTTGTGTCGGTGGATCGCAAAGAAATCCCTGGCCAGAAGATCGAATCGAGAATCATAGGTTCAGGGTGCATCAATTATGGCAAAATTACAGGCTTCCCGGACCTCGAGGGGTCAATTCAAGAACAAGGGTGAGGTGAGGGTTAGAGATTATGGGAAGATAAGTGTGGAGAGATCTCTTGACCCCGACTTCAAATTTAGCCACAATGAGACGAAAACTTCAGAGGGCAAGGGCAGCAGCAGAGAGCGTATGGCGATGAGCAAATCGCCCTCGGCCTTTTGGATGACACGCCCGAGCCGAAGTTTATAAACCTGCGAAAAGGAGAAAGGAGGCCACGTAACTAGAAATGCGGGTAGAGCGGATAAGGGAAATCAAGGAAAGGATTAGGGGCAAGCATGGCAATTTGGATGAGAAGGATTTGTTTGGTGATTTGAGCTATGAACAAAGCACCGGTTGGACGAAGACGATGTGAGTGCGGAGTTTGAAGTCACAAGATACGCTTGATTTTAATTCACCTCCTCCCAAAACCCCAAATTGAATAGCCCAAGTCTCTGTGTGACCCCAAGGAAGCGGACTTTTGTGCAGGCCGGAGGGGATGCAGATTTGATGGCTCCAAACCATATTGTGCATGAAGAATCGAGGAGGAGGAGGAGGAGCCCGAAAATGCGAGATGAATTGGCTCCCAGACCCCAAGCAAGATAAAATGTGGTATTTGTATATTTGGACCCCCACTTCTTTGAATCTCTAAAATTATATGACAGAGGGATTAGAAAGGAGCTTTGGCGGTTTAGATTTTCTCCTGGATTATCCAATTGTGGTTCAAAGTCCTCTGTTGAAGGTGGGCAAACAAATCATCCGATGTTGAATTCCACATCTCGAGACAGAGGCACGAAAAATTTCGACTATTCCGGTGACCTCGGTATTGAAGATCTGGAGAGATCGATGCCGACCGCCTAGGAGCCTATTTCTTGTATGTGTGTTGTCTTTGTTTTTTATTTCTTGCATGGTATGCTAAGTTGAGCTTTGGCGGGGTTCTTGCACACTCAATTCCTCACCAAAAATTTGTCATCATGTCTTCCTCCACCGCCGCTTTTGGCCTGTTTCTAAATGGCACAAAACCAGGCCTCTGTGGTGCCTACGAGCAGTTCGTCAAGCTAATTCCGGGATCCCCCTTTGGCAAGGCCGTGTGGAAAATCCAGTATGCACAGTTCTACTACATACCGGTCAATGCCAGGTAAATTGGGTTTGGGAAGTGGATTTTTTATTGCCTTTTTAGTTTTGGTTTGAATTGATGACAGCTTGTCCTATGCAAGGCCAATTGGAGCCTCTTTATTTTGGTGGCTGATCCTTTGGCATGCCAGAAATTGAAGAAGCCTTGCCCTTGCATATTGCACTTCGATTCCTTTGATCCCCTCCATGCTCCAACACGCGGGTTCATCACTTTGTGAGTGCAAAATTTGGTAACTATTCATTCATAGCCTATCTTCTAATGCCTTGAATTGCAGGTTTTTAAGTGATGTATTTAAGAGGTGGAGGCACGAGGCATCAGCATTGCATAATGCACCAGTAATCTTGATGGAAGCTCCACAGCAGCACAACAACCAGGATTGTGGCATCTATGTTATTGGTTGTGTGCAGAAATTCATCAAAGAACTCTACATGAAGGATATAGATGTGAGTTGTCTATGTCTTATCTTCTGTCTTTCTTGATCAGCAAATTTATTTACTGTCCATTTATAATCTATCGCGGTACAGTTGGTGATCCATGTGGACCTGGTTTGCCAAAGAAGACATGGACAATTTGAGGACAAGCTTCAAGGTCATGCCGAAGTTAAGGACCGCCTAAAAGCGGGAAAATCAACCTTCTACTTGCCCGAGGGTAGCAACCAATTCGATCGGCCCGTGACCCGTTTGATGCTGAATGGTCCATAACAGAAAAAAACTTTTGATCCTTGTTCAACATGTAAATTTTTTGCTATGATTGTAAAATATGACAGTTTCTGAATGGTTAATTGATGTGGGAAATAGCTTTTGTTTTTCCTTATCCGGGTTTACTCCTGAACTGTCAATCTGCATCCCCTCAATTCATAACAGATGTTGGCCACAGATGTTTGGGAATTTGAACACCTCTGGGATCCCCAAACTTGAATAGCTCTGGGATCCCGAAGTTTGAACACCTCCGGGATCCCCAGGGAGGCAAATATTAAAACAACCAATGGAAAAGACAAACAAAAAAAAAAAACAATTATTGTGGTGATCCCAGAGGACGGGAATAAATTCGAAAACCTTAGAACCATAGAGCCTTAGAAAAAAAAGGCTCGCCCCGCCATCCGGTGATCCCGAGGTGGGGATCACCATGGGTGATCCCCATGGTGATCCCCACCTCCGGGATCACCAGATGGCGGACGAGAATATAACCATTGTACCTAATAGGCAGGGAAAAATAAAATAAAGTCCGTCCGCGATCTGGTGATCCCGGAGGTGGGGATCACCACTAGTGTGGTGATCCCGGAGGTGGGGATCACCACTAGTGATCCCGACCTCCGGGATCACCAGATCACGGACGGGAATAAATTCGAAAACCTTAGAACCATAGAGCCTTAGAAAAAAAAAAAAAGGCTCGTCCGCCATCCGGTGATCTCGAGGTGGGGATCACCATGGGTGATCCCCATGGTGATCCCCACCTCCCGGATCACCCGATGGCGGACGGAATATAACCATTGTACCTAACAGGCGGGGAAAAATAAAATAAAAAAGTAAAAGCGATCTGGTGATCGGGAGGTAGGGATCACCAAGTGATCCCGACCTCCCGGATCACCGATCGCTGGACGGGAATAAATTCAAAACCTTAGAACCATAGAGCCTTAGAAAAGAAAGGCTCGTCGCCATCCGGTGATCCCCGGGTGGGGATCACCCACGGTGATCCCCACCTCCGGGATCACCAGATGGCGGACGGGAATATAACCATTGTACCTAATAGGCAGGGAAAAATAAAATAAAGTCCGTCCGCGATCTGGTGATCCCGGAGGTGGGGATCACCACTAGTGATCCCGACCTCCGGGATCACCAGATCACGGACGGGAATAAATTCGAAAACCTTAGAACCATAGAGCCTTAGAAAAAGAAAGGCTCGTCCGCCATCTGGTGATCCCGGAGGTGGGGATCACCCACGGTGATCCCCACCTCCGGGATCACCAGATGGCGGACGGGAATATAACCATTGTACCTAATAGGCAGGGAAAAATAAAATAAAGTCCGTCCTAAAATAAAATAAAGGCAGGGAATCACCAGATGGCGGACGGGAATATAACCATTGTACCTAATGGTAAATAGTGATATGTAAATGTTACCTCATATAAGCCATGTGTGTCTCCACATTGTTAGTGAGAATGTAGAGCAACCAGTCAATTCTCCTGCCTCGAAGTGCACGTTTACATATGCCTAGGCGCAACTTAAGGGCAGCATGCCATGCCTCTATGGCAGCATTGGTCTCTTGATTGGAGTGCATGTACATTCTTGTAGCCAATACCCATTCACAGATGTTCTTAGTCCACTCCTTACTCATGTAGGCCGACAATTTAGGGTATTGAGGATACTTCCTCACCAACTCTTCCAATCTCTTGATAGCCTCTTTCCTAACAGCTTCCCTGTACTCATGACCATACTCATTGTCCCCTACAGGACCCTCTGTCTTGTACATTATATTCCCTAGCTCCTTGAACATTTCATTTCTATGCACCTTACTCCTTACATTTTTGCTTAGCCACTTAATCCAGGCTCTTCTCACATGCCAAATGCATATTTGCACAGGCACGTTTGGGAAAACCTACAAGTGTTAGTGTTAGAAAGTATGCAAGAAAGTATAACTTGGGGGAAAATTGCCCGGGCATCACTTACATTTTTACCGATTTTTGATTTCAAAGATCGCATCGTCAGTTATGATGCAAGAAGGGTGCCAGTCCGGATCATCCTGGCATAATGAATCCTTTAGTGCTTTCAACCACTTAGTTATAGCCCTACTTTTTTGAGAATTGGTTATGACATATGCCAATGGCATGCCATTGCAATGGTCATCGAAGGCAATGAGTGTAAAAAGATAGTACCTGCATAATTGAAACCAATAGCTGTCATTGCATCTTGAATTTTAAACCAATAGATGTCATTGCATGATTGAAACCAACTGCTATAGCCATTTTAAAGTGACTATGGAAAAGATCTAGAATGGAAATGAACTCTTAGAGTGTACCTCTTGTCATTAGTTTTGAAGGTTGCATCCATGCAAATGGCCCTATTCTTTCCAAATTTCAGCATTGCCTCTCTTTGGATTGGAGTCATCACTCCCAATTGGAACGTGTCACCATGTTCATACAAGAACACGGACTCTAGATGTTGTTGCACCCACATGTTGATGCTAGTGGGAAGGTCTTCATGTAGCTTCCAAGTGTTTCTAACAACACTCTTCTCAATGTTGTAAACATCCCGAATCTTCAAAGATGTCATCCCTACACAAACTATCCTTGCCATGCACATCTACTTTAAATCTCCACCTCTCCTCGTGCATGTTCATAACACTTGTGGGGTGTGCCAATGCACGAGCTTCTCTCTAACCCATTCCCTCAATTCTGTGGAGATCCACGGTGCTAGCTTGAATCGATACCTTTTCTCACGCCAACAAATTTACCATGGCAAGGCTCACCTTGGAGATTTCTATGCTCAAACCCATAATAAGTAACTTGAGAGCATTCTGGGAGAAGGTAGAGTTGCCTAATGGTAAAATGGCATTGGCAGCCCCTACGCACACTCTCACCCCTCTCAACTCTTTTCTGCGTGTGCGGGTTGGCGTGGTCCATCAGCAACCCACGTGAGTGTTCAAAGTCTTGTCCTGGGGACCATATGTGCACCAGTACCTATTTTGAGTGTTCAAAATTAGTGCATGAAAGTAGTGCACGTACATCTAAGATTCTGCTACAATGTTTTCTACTACATAAACAACAACAACAACAGTAAACTAGAGGATAGGGTTTTTTAAATACATACCTTTTCATAGTCAAATAAGAATCCCTGGTTGGCCTCTTTAGCACCCCTCCGGGATTGGAACTCCTTAAGTAGAAGCGCGGTGCCACACAATTTCTTTGCTCTCCAAGAATGAAGTCTTCAACCCGGTTTGTTGGGAGGTAGCAGGTCCACACAAGCATTTCTCCACCTCCCTGTACAGAAGGAACTTGGTGCTCTTCTGGAAACCAGTGTAGGTTGCTGTGGTCGAAAATGCCATTAGGGGGTGACTCCACATGTATTTCAGCACGCAGCTGGGAATGGCGAGAAAGGGAACTCAGATATACGTTTTTTACCTCCTAAAGATGATCTTAAGCAGATAAATACCTGTGCTATCTTCTCCTCCAGCCCCCAAACGTCCATAGCTGCAAGGGGCCGTCAACATCCGTGCAATGCGGTAAAGCAGCAGCCGTGCAGAAATTCGAAGACAAATGTGCGATCCGGAGGGTGGTTTCGACGTTCCGTGTGTCCAGACGGATGGTTGGTCCGTGCATGGGCTGACATGTCCAAAACTGGCCGCACGATCATTCCACGCCCGCTGGCCACCGTCGATTTTCATGCAAATCGTACGTGGGGATCCCGGAGGAAGGAATCACGACCGGAGGTGGTGATCCCGGAGGCGGGGATAACGAGGCGGATATCGGATCGCCGATATCGGCCCCACGGTGGTGATCCCGGAGGCAGGGATAACGCGGCCGATATCGGTCCGCCGATATCGGCCTTCGGTGGGTGATCCCGGAGGAAGGAATCACGTCCGGCGGTGTCGGTGATCCCGGAGGGCAGCATCTTCCCGGGTCCTTGATGCCGGCCTGAGTCGGCCATGGTGGTGATCCCGGAGGCCGGGATCAGGTGGCGTATATCGGGTGGCCGATATCGGCCACGCGATAGCGATCCCGGAGGAGGGGATCACACCCACGGCTGATATCGGGGCGCGGTTATCGGCCAGGGCTTGGTGATCCCGGAGGGCGGGATCAGGCGTCGGTGATTCCGGAGGGCGGGATCGGGCGTTGGTGATACCGGAGGCGGGGAACACCACGGACGGCCCGGATGTGTCGCGTGGCCGGACGGCCCAGATTTATGCAGGACCCCTCAAGTGTGTCAGTACGGCGAAACGGGGGGTCCTGAAACGGATTCCGTCGAGCCCTGGCGGTGATACCGGAGGACGGTTTCTTTACCTCCGGGATCCCCGAAACCAGGGTAAGACTATCCTGAGCCCGCGTTTACTTTAAAGAAGTAGCAACATCATTCTTACTGTTGTATCTGCAATGGGCACATATTCTAGAATCTTGAGTATAGCTACTATTTTAAACTGGTAATAAATTCCTGAACGCAACGTATAACTGCTGATCTTTTCCTGCAAAGACAAGAAACATGTAAGTTTGCTACATCAAAAGCGTACTTCACTTCACCAAATACATTTTCCACGAAGCAGGCAAAGAAATATATGTTGCACACAAAAGGGGAAGAAACTGAATTTGTCGTATAAAATGCCCACGTATCTTCGGCACTTTCTTTTCCTTACTTTTTTCGCCCTGGGTTCTCAATTCTCGCTTGGCATGTGGCTAAAGTGGAAAGGCATGCTTTGGTATGTCAAATGTTGATCCCACTTCCAACTAGTACCTTAAAAGATGGGCAATTCATCCTGTCATTCCTAGCTATGTTGCTCTTTGTTATCATCCATTGCTCAACCTATTGTTCGCTAAATGCACCAAACTATTGTGGTTTTGGAAATAACCAGAATGCATTAACCAACCTATTGTTCTTCCTGCCTACTAGCTGTGGGAGACTCCAAATATCTCCCTTTTCATTTTAATGGTCAAAACTATAAGGCATGATTCATGGGGTGTCACGTATGTTAGGAATGGTCTGACACACTTTAGGGGAAGCTTATAGTATGTTAGGAATGGTCTGACACACTTTAGGGGAAGCTTATAAGCTTCCCCTAGTGTGCCAGACCATTCCTAACATACGTGAAAGGCGAGGTGGTTGGCGAGCTGCGGAGGCAGCGAGTCCACTATCCAGCCTGAGCGCCTTACATAGCGTAAAGGCCCACAAAGGCATCTTATGAAATGTAAAAAATAGGCTTGTGTTGAAATTAGCATTATGCAATAATAGTATTAATTTTAGATGATTTAAAAGATGTGTAATTGGTAGTAATTTCAACATAAGTTCTTTTACTGGTGTAAATTGAATATACGAAATGTAACTATGGAAAGGATGCATTTGCAATGGAAAACACTTATGTAACATTCTCTTTTTTAAGCCAGGATGGGCAAGACAACTGACATACCTATCAGAGGTATCAGTAGGGGATTATAAAGTAGAGCTTGTATGAAGGAATATGTCATCATAATGGAGATGGAGAAAGATAGTTCGTGATATTTTGAAAGGTTGTGTTAGGCTTTCTACTTTTGATGCGAGGATTAACTACCTAATGGATATGGTACAAAAGTTGTATAACAAAACAACACATTTGGTGAAACTTGGAAGCATGTAGATGAGTCAAAAAGATGGAACAATGAAAGATGAAAGATGGAACCATGAAGTGACAATGAGGTGTTTAGCTTGACAACACATTAAGCACATGGTAAATATCATGCAGGACATGCGAATCAAATCTCAACTTTCAAATCCATATAACCTTTTGAATAGAAAAAAGTAATACCTGGAGCAATAAAATATAGTCGCAACAAGTTTATCTTTCTTCCACTCCAACCGACAAAGCTTTAAATGTAGTCTTCACAAATTCTAGAGGTGCATCTTTCTTGTAGTCGCAACAGGTTTATCTTTCTTCCACTCCAACCGAGAAAGCTTTAAATGTAGTCTTTACAAATTCTAGAGGTGCATCTTTCCACCACTCCAAGCGAGCAAACATTAAGTATACTTTTACAAATTCTAGAGGGCATATACTGAGTAGTAAGAAAGAAAGAATGAATGATTTTTATCGTCCATGGAGACCAATCGGCCTTTGAGATCCCCAATGGTAATAAAGTAAAACCACATAATTGCACATATATAATATTTTCACTTGAAAAAAGTTCTATTTGTCATGTATGTCTTGGAATCTAGCAGTAAGTGTGTTTGGGGCGTCAGCAAGCTGAATACACTTGGAGAGGTCGAGTGCCTCCAGGGTAGACATCCAGCCAAGCATGTCGGGCAGGCTTGCAAGCGGGGCACACCCGGAGAGGTCGAGAGCACGCAGGGCGGGCATAGGACCGATCGTGCTAGGCAGGCCAACGAGCTGGGTACACCCAGAGAGGCGAAGCTCCTGTAGGGCGAGCAAGGGGCCAAGCGTGTCAGGCAGGCTAGCGAGCTGCGTGCACCCAGAGAGGCAAAGCGAACGTAAGTTGGATAGCGGCCCGAGGCTGTTAGGCAGGCCAACGAGCTGGGAGCACCCAGAAAGATGGAGCCACCGCAAGATGGGAAGCGGGCCGAATGCGTCGGGCAGGCTGATGAGCTGGGTGCACTCAGAGAGGCAGAGCCCCTCTAGGACGAGCAGTGGGCCAAGTGCATGGAGTGCATCGGAAAGGCCGGCGAGATGGGCACATCTGGAAAGGTCAAGCTCCCGCAGGGCAGGCAGTGGGCCGAGCGTGTCGGGCAAGCCGGTGAGCTGAGTGCAACCAGAGAGGCGAAGCCACCTCAGGGCACGAAGCGGGCCAAGCGTGTCGGGCAAGTCAACAAGCTGGGCGCACCCAGACATATCAAGATATTGCAGGGTGGGTAGTGGCCCGAGCGTGTCAGGAAGGCTGGCAAGCCGGATGCACTGGGAGAGGCGGAGATCACGCAGGTTGGGTAGCGGGCCAAGCGTGGCAGGTAGGCCAACAAGTTGGGTGAACGCAGAGAGGCGAAGCACCCGCAGGTTAGGCAGTGGGCCGAGCTTGTCGGACAAGCTGACGAGCTTGGTACACTCGGAGAGGTGGAGCACCCGCAGGCTAGGAAGCGGGCCGAGCGTGTTGTCTAGATTGGAGAGTTGGGCACAGACAGAGAGGTCGAGATATTGCAGGTCAGGCATTGAGCCAAGATTCTTTGGTAGACTGGTGAATTGGATGCACCTGGAGAGGCGGAGCTCCTGTAAGGCGGGCAGTGGGCCGAGCGTGTCGGGCAGGCCAGAGAGCTTGGCGCACCCGGAAAGGATAAGATATTGCAAGGTGGGCAGTGGACCGAGAGTGTCAGGTAGGTCGGAGAGTTGTTTGCACTCGGAGAGATTGAGGCATTTTAAATTTCTTAAGGGCTTAGAAAAACCAGGAAGCGTGTTCAAGCAATAAAAATTTAGCAATTGAAGTTCTTGTAAATGTACTAAATCGCGAAAAGAATCTGGAAGCATATCTAATTGATTGTTTTTTCCATCAATTTCTATAAAACGCAAGTTGCTAAAGCTTTTGAAGGAAGAGCAAAGAAGTTGTTTATGTACCTGGGTTGATTCTTCTCCATATTCAATGCCTCCAACGGAGAAGATTTGTAGGCTCGGAAAGCACTGTCCCAATAGTGAAGATACATTAATTGATTTTTATATATGTACCAGTTTCTTATAAGGGGATAAGATTAATTCAAACCTGAAGAAGGCTCAGGTCAACACACTGAGATAATTTCAAAACTTTGAGATCGTGCTTTTTATCTTGTGACATATTGCATGCACCACAAGTGAGAACACCATCGCATATTAAGTAAAGTAGGTTCTTTGATAATGTTCGAAATTCCAATTTCTGGTGAATGCATATTGCACGAACTCCTTCCATTTTTTCGTTTAGAGCTTGGGTCTATATTTACGTAAGAAAGTTGATTAAAAGGTGAAACAACAATAAAGAATTTTAAAAGGGGTCAAGCACTTGCCTCTTGTGTAGTCACATATTTCCAACTTTTGTTCTTTGCACGTTTTTCTGCAATGGCAAAAAAAAGGTCATGGCATTCTAAAGAATGCTTTCCCCATTTTTTTTTGGAATAAAGGATGGACTCCTCTAAGAGAACTTCCAAAATATCTTCATCTCCAATATGTAGAGCACATCGAGCCATTTCCAGTGGTTGTCCACGCCAAAAAAGGGCAGCATCAATAAATGCATCTTGCACGTCCTTGATTTGAACATCAATACTAGGTTCTAACGATTGTAGAACTGCGCCTTCATCATGGGCAGTTGATGGGGATTCAGTAGATGTCAAGATCCGTTGCCTAACCTTTGTCCACTCTGCCTCCTTGCGCCTTTCAGGCCTTCTAAAGTGGGTACCATATGTTTTGATTGCAAGTGGAAGCCCACCACATAGTGGGACTATTTCATTTATGAGATTCGACTCCTTACCTTTATCTTCAATTCTTGCATAGTGAATGAACATTTGTTCTGCTTCTTGTTTATCCAACAAGTTGGGCTGAAAGAGTTGATATGCGCTTGCATTTGTTGGGCAGCAAATATCACGAAACTCCCTGGCTACTTCTTGGGAGCGTGTGGAGATCATTAAACAGCTTGATTTTGGAAGATGAAGATATAGGTCTTCTGGTAACAACTCTCTCAAATCTTTTACTCTCCACACATTATCTATTGATAAGCATAAGGATGAGCCCCCTTCTTTTAAACCTTGTAAGCAAATCTCCAATCTAATGCGGCCTTGCTTAGTGTTTTCAAATATCTCGTTTTTCTTTTCCAATCCCTTCAAGATCTTTGTTTGAAGTTGCATCAAGTTGGGAGGGTTCCTGCCCACCTCTATAAAAACCTTAGCTTGCTTATCTCTCTTTACAAAGTCTTGGTGTAATTCTGTCAACAATGTAGTCTTTCCAATGCCTCCCATTCCACAAAGAGCAAGGACTCTAATTCCTGGCTCAGTCACGAATTTCAGTAATTCTTTATTTTTATTAAGCTTGAGAGAAGAACTCGCAAGTGGGGCTGGGCTGGGCTTAGGGGTCTGATTCAAAATAATTGTTTGACAATGCATGGAAAGCTTTAGGTTCATGTCTCTCAATCTGGTGGCAAGGCCATCTAGCGCCTTGGCCTCGCACTGGGCACAACTAAAACCACATATGCACTTTGCCAAACTCTGCTTCCTGAACCACAAACATTTCCATTTTTACTTTTATTGCTTGAAGAATGGTAAACATTTAACTCTCTACTCTGTAAAAGACATCTACAGCCCCGAATACAACATAGAAGAAAACAGAAATATGGCTTTATTTCTATAAGATTTTGGTATATGGTCTGTTCCTCTACTACAAACACCAAATGAATAAGCAGTACAAAGCAACTACATATCTAGTTATAAGTACGTACCTGGGATTCTGTTTCCCAAATTCGAAGGCCTCTGCACAGAGCAATGCCAGACAATTTTCTTTCAAGTATTCATCATCCCCGCCTGCATTTGCAATTGTTTCCATGGATCTTTGTAAGAATTTGGCGTATTCTATTACTTCCTTCGCCCTTTCATCAATTTCTGTATAAGCTGCAGCAGTTTGTATGATTATGCCAAGAGCTTGAAAGCAAATACCAACTAAGGGAGCCTGCCCAGCAACTTGACAAATACTTTTTGTCACCTCCATGAGCAATGGAGCGTTGTCATTCAATTTCTGTATTCCGTTCTGCAAAAATTGGTTTTCGACACTCATGTTATTAGACATATTGAACATAAAAAATAAAACTAGGGAGATCCAGTAATACCTTTCCCAGTTTCTTGGCATCCAGTTCCTCGAAGATTTTGCCAAGTTTCTTGGCATCCAATTTTTTGAATATTGCTTGAACATTGGCGATATGAGAAGAGATCTGAAGCAAATTGTTGGAATCCATTAGGACAGACAGACACAACGATAATCAGCAAAAGCAAGCAAATTTCTTAAATAGACGAGCGAGAAAAAAAAAATAGAACGTGCCGAAGTCGTACTGGCTTCGTGAGCTGTAATAAAGCATCGTGGCTCGTGCAATTACGACAAAAATGACAGAAAGGATTCAAGACAGTCAAGGATAAATGCATGCAGTCACCATTTTCGCAGAAGTTTTATCATGCAGATATAATAAAGAAGTCGACAAAATACAATGACTTATGTTTCACTTAAAAGCAGTTTTTTGGGTTGCCCCTAGGGGGCAAACCCTTGTTTATGTGGGTTTATGGCATATCCTAGGTATATGCTAGAATATACCTAGGATATGCTGATGACTGCTCCAAACCTACTATTCGCTGTAAACTCTCGGTCACCGAAGATTTTCCTTTCAGAATTTATGTCCGCTCGATTTAGCTTATGATCTTGTTCAGGGTATCTCAAATGGTCACAGTTTTATTGCTATGGTTTGGTGTATGATGGCATGTGTTGAAGCAGAGGTTGCTGAGCCGTTGAAGCAACAGGTTGAAGCAGAGGTTGCTGAGCCATTGAAGCAACAGGTTGAAGCAGAGGTTGTTGAGCCGTTGAAGCAGAGGTTGCTGACTGGAATCCAACAGGAAGGGCATTTCCGAGGTTGCAAGGAGTGTTGAAAATATCAAAGAAGAAGACGACTGAGGTATAAGCATTTCCTGTTTTGATCCCACAAAGCAAATCACTTGATTGCTTTCATTTTTGCGCATATTTTTTTTATCCTGGAAGGATTTTCTCTGCTTGCAGGTGCTCTGAAAGATTGCAAGTGCTCCTTACCATTTCAATAACGATTTGCTTTTTTATTTGCTATATTGTTGATTTGGGCATTTTGTGCAACAGCCATGGCAGTCCTAGAAGCCAAGCTCTAGATTATTACTCTGAAGTGGACGGCATTTATCAAAAGTAAGTTCTGTGCTTCTAGATAGGAAGTGTATCAATCCCAATTTTGGCCGTTGGGAACAACTCCATAGAATGTATCAGGTGTATATATGATCATGGGCTTGCAAAAAATAGAAACCAGATTTGTGTGCTGGTTAGCATCTTCATGGTTTGCGTGCGTCGTCGACTTTTCACCATGTTCTTGGAGATATGGAGTTTTCTTCCTGGCATTATGCAAGATGAATTTGTCTTGTTGTGGTTGTTTCACGGGGAATAAACCACCATTTTAACATTTTCCATTTATTACTGTTTCCAGACCAAAGATCCCAAGTTGAGCAATGGTTGGTCTCCCTTCAGTAATTGTTCGAAAGGAACGGGCTTGTACATATATGATACATCTAACTACATATGATACACGTAACTTATTTTAAGCTGAGTCTTTGGAAAAGCTACCTCCAAACAGGAAAATTGTCTGGAAAAGATGAGATTGTAATTCTGACTTTATTACTGGGGAACATAGCAACTTGGTTTGACAGGGACAGTTAACAGTTTACGACCATACATTGTCTGATTATCATGATGCCTAAGATTTGTGTGTTGGCAAGTTGCAGCTTTGTGTATTATTCTGAAGCATGCTTTCTTATCGAAATGGATTCCTTTGTGTTCTTCCTCAGTCCTGAATATATCTTTAAGATGGCTATATGGTGTATAGACTGAAGATTGACGAGGCCCTGACATTGGGTCTGTATTCTAGATTTTTGTATATATGTGATATTCTGCACCAACAAATTTTTTAGAATGTGTCAAGTCGTGATCATTTCTTGTATATATATTACTTGCGTTCGCTTTAATAAGCAAAGACTTCTGTACAAAAGCTGATTGCTGGAAAATCTGTTTTCGAGATTGCCGGGAAGTCTGTTGTCCGAGGACAAGTTGTTTTGGTAGATAGGAAAAGGCAACAACTATTGGATCGATGATATTTTTCAGAAGCAAAAGGTTTAGATTTTATTGGTGATCCTCTATTACTTTCGGATTGGTAACCGGTAATGTGGAAACAATTCGAATAGAAGGTATTGTAATTTTGTGTGAACAGATTGGTTATGCAAGATTATATGAATTGGAATCTACTTATGCAGACTTCTGTAATGTGAATGATGGCTTTACTCACATCCAACAGTCATTGAAGAATTTTGTAGTTGTTATTTATGTATGTAATTGTGCATTGGAAACATACATTTAACATAGAATAACAGAGTACTGCCAAAAATAGATATTTGAAAGTTGCTTTTTTTGTGGTCCAAATATGCCCATAGGATCCTCCAAATTGTCGTTTCATTGCATTTGATAGATTCTTTGCATGCAGAATTGAGGCTTACTTTGAATCATGCAGATTTGCCCCTGAATTCTCTACTCACTTCACAATGGGACTATTCTTACAGAAAATTCATGCAAGCAATATCCAGTAGGCCGAAAACATGAATCATTTTATAAGCTAGCTTTTATAGAAAAGGGTTCTTCAGTTGTCAACATTCCGGTCCCGTTGAATATGTTCAATTATTAGTCTGCAATTATTGACCAGCTTCAATCAATATGTATTGCTATTTTATTCTATTGTTGTATATAGGTAGATATGCATATTCTTTTTTACTAATGTGGCTTTTGTTTGCACTATATCCTTTGGTAAAGGCAATAAGTGGCATTGAGATCAGTCGCTTGGAAGCTGCAAAAGTTGGACTTGGCTTACTTTTCGAATCTCAAAGCGCGCCTTTCCTTTGGGTCTTTTCTTATCTCCAAAGCTTAAGTTCTGATTAAACAAATATGAGATGCTTTATATTTTCGCCGCGCTTATTCTCCAGGTCCAGTGGAAAAACAGTTTAACAAGATTATTCAGAAGGTAGTTTAAGAAGACCAGTTTTCAACTTGATTGGGATTTTTTGAAGCTCATTTTAAAGGTATGCAGCTACTACGTTTGATGGCCAGTTTATCTAATTCTACAAGGCCTTTCTGTAATTAGTAGAAAATAGACTTACCGTTGGTGCTTTCAAAAAGCCTTCATCAAAATTCCAACCTGAAGGAAATGCCCTGAACGCCTGTCAGCAGAGATTTCTCCCAAAGTCTCCATCTATGTTTATAGTGTACTGCATGTAGTATCATATAACATAGATGGCACATAGACAATGAATGTGGCATGAGAACTGGATTTTGCCACTCCACCTTCTCTCCCTCTCCTTGACCAATTTTGTGCTTATGTAGCTTGGTCCATCATTTTCAGTTCTATCACTTCCAAAATGCTGCCAACTAAAATGTGTTTGTTGCAATACATACTTCTAAATAGATATATTTTTGCTTTCTGATGCATGATATTAGTAACTTTGCAGGTATGTTTTAACGGCCACAATCCATTTCAAAAGCTACGTTTTTTATAGAATCATTATTAGATACCATTTACGACTTTTAAATTCTCTTTTGTCGACCATGCCAAAAAGCAATTTGAAAAAACTAGACAAGAGCTTTCAAGCGGTGAAGAGCCCATTGAGGATCTAAGAGCTTCCAGCTTTTACTGCATGTTTTACTGCCTTTTGTATCTTATTCCATATTTATGTTTTGAATCCAAAATCATTATAAGTTTTTTCCATGTGGTGGCGAATTTTTGTGTTCTCAACCACGCGACCCAGCTTCAGGATCTGTGATAAGTGGTGTGATGCTAGTGCTATTTTCTTATTACAATGTCCCTCTCCTATAGTACATGTGCATATTGAAAGCAACATGGAATGAATTGTATTATCATGTTTAAGGAGTTAGTTCACGTCTATCTATTCTAAAATGAACAATTGGAGCTTTTCAGAGGTGGCCTACCCAATTGTTTGATATAGATGTGAAATGCATGTTTGTGTTATTTTTTAATTCGAACACAACAGTTGTACACTTAACCGAACGCCAAAATTGTAAATAATAGTTTATAATGTCTAGTGGTTACTCTGCATTCATATCCGTTGCTGTGCACGTCAAAGTCTAGGACGTAATAATAGCATTGAACTTGTTGAAATTTGACTAAAATTTTCATAGGCAAAATTGCATGTTCAACAGAACATTCTGATGATACTCCTCTCACACTACTTTGAATTGTACAAAAGTCTTACACATGACAAGGGGCATCTAGTGCATTGAGAACTTGGTATATGCTTTTTTTGCCTGGCCTTTGTTAGAAAGGTTTCCCAATGTGCTTTTTTTTTTTTACTAGAGGTCTGACTTGGTGTAAGTGTTTGCGCTTTTTGTCATTGACACCTAGCTTGTTATGGAAACCACCATTTAGTTCTCGGGTCCAGTTTGTTAAGGCGACCCTAGAACTTGGGTGTTATCTCTCTCTTAAAATCATATCGTCCACTTTGTTTTTGGATGGCAATGGCAACATGATTCTATTTTGTGGCAATAGAAGAGATCATAAATGTGGAAGAAACTGCGGCAGTCTTACAGAAGTGTCAAAAATGTAGAGCCTACCACTTATTCTTGGAAGTCATTCTGGAAGCTAAAGGTTAGGACAGATAGATATATATTATATTAATATCCACGGAGATCCTGCGTGGTTTCTTGAGGGATATGACTGTGATTAGGCTATTTACTGAAAACTAATAGTGGTATCAAAGCAAGTAGATATGCTCAGTAAGGTGTTGACGGAATTTAAACTAGTGTCAAGCACAAGTAGGTACAGGCTGAGGAGGAGTTGTAAGGATAAGGATGGAGCCTGTACATAAGATTATTAGATGATAATGTGGCATTGGAGCTGCCAAAGGCTGCAGGCATTTAGGAGGAGTTCAATCTACAAGAGGTAAATTGCGTAGGCTTGAATTGGCCCTTTCCAGAGCTAGAATAATATTTTAGGGATCAATGGTGAAATTCTTGTTGAAAACAAGAATCAAGTATCAAGTATTTTATTGTTTTGAAGTAGTATTTTTGATTGATTGTGAAATATGACTTTGAAGTATGATTTAAGCCACTTCACCCTCGACTCACGGAGGGCAATCCTCCGTGCGCAGCACCTTGTTTAATTCTAAAATTGCATGCCCTAAGGAAGGCGATATGCATGCACTTTCATATGTGCAGATGATAGTAGAATCCGTAATAAACGCCGCCTTCAAATTACTGTAAAATTTCAGGCGTAACTGTCTGCCTTGTTTTGCGGAGCGGCGCCGCTATGCACAACCATCGCCATTCATTTCTCCCCTTTCATTTTGCATGCCCATTCTTAGCGGCTAGGTCATTCCATTTTGCATGCCCATTCTTAGCGGTTAGGTCATTCCGCTGTGAATCTGCTGTTGTTGTTGAGGTGCTAGGCAGCGCCAAATCTGTCGTTCGAAGCAGCTGTTGAATCTGCCACTATTCATTCTCCAGGCTTCAATCCGAGCTCAGGTTTGTTTGATTCGAAGAAGCCTTGGATGTTTTATGGTGTTGTGTGATTATCCGGAAAGGTGTTAATAGTGTTCCCTGTCTCTGATTTTTTTCAAAACAGAGCAATGTTGAAATGATCTAGCGACAAAGACATGTTATATAATCTTAGATTGCTTGCATTTATGCGAATTGGTTAGACAAAGAGCTTGCTGCATGATTCCTTTTATACACAGGAGGATAATCTCTATGTTTTAGCATTTGCCCCATCTCAGAACTGAGAAATCGGGCCTTGTTGACAGCCACAAAAACCTGTTAGCCATATTTCTTTTTATCCAGAGCTTTTATACATCGCATTTTAACACAAAGCTCCATTATGTAAGCAGAACTTTCTCTTAAACTCGAGGCTTTTCTCTTATTCAAAGAGTTTCTTCTCAGAATAGAGCTTCTAACTACGATGGTAAGGATCATTGCTTTCGTAATTTGAAGGCGGCGTTTATTATGCCAGGGAATCTTCCCCACTCGAAGATTCCCCTCAGAATGTTCTTCGGCAGCACCGCCAAACTTGGCGGCGCACTCGCGGCTCCGCCGCTCATGCACCGCCTCGTCTCGCGGAGTCGCCTTAGAACATTCTTCGGTGGAATCTTCTCATGAGGAAGATTCCCTTGTACTTTTTGTCTAAGTGCCCTAGCTGATTCCTTCTAGAACACTTTGAGTTCCTAAGCAAGCTTAGAAAATCGTAGGTGTGATCCAGTGTTGTATATATTGAAACCATCTATCTATTGTTGTATATATTGAAACTATCTATCTATCTATCTATCTATCTATCTATCTATCTATCTATCTATCTATCTATCTATCTATCTATCTATCTATCTATCTTTCTTGAATATGCCCTATGCATGCATTTTCAAGAGACATAGTCATAAATGATGCACACCTTTTTGAAAAGGGGGTATTTGGCCACAATCCCCCCTTAATGATTTTGTAGATTAATATTCTCTTATTTGATTTTTTTTTTCTATATACCCCATTGCCACAACTAACGTTCATACCCCTTTTCTAACAACAATCCCCCCTTTATGACTTTGTACTTTATATCCTCTTACTTGAATCTTTCTTCATTTGTACCCATTTCCATATTGATAAATTCTTATCCCTTTTCTCACAACCAATATTCATACGCCTTTGTGGCCCCCTTCATGATTTTGTAAATTAACATCCTCCTATTAGAAAAAATTTTAGTTGTACCATGTTTCCCTATGCAATGACAACAACCCCCCCTTGTATTTTTATAAACTAGTATCCTCTTATTTAAAAAGTTTTTCATTTGTACCCAATTTCCATGTACAATATTCTTACCCCATACGATGTATGGTGCATAACATTGGAGAAGTTATGATATGATAGAATTTGAGGTAAAAAAACACATTCAAAAGCACAAGTTTTGAGGCATTGCGGCGCATAAGCTACTTTTATGACTTCTCCTTGAAATCATGTTTGATTATGGCAACATCATTGCCATGTGCACGATAGTCAAGTCCGTTGGTCAAGCCCGTGTTAATTCATTATAAGAGAAGCAAAGCGTTGTCATGAGTTCTTGTGAATGTTTGACTAGAATTCTAATGGCATTAACATTCTAAGACATTGGCACTAGCATTGTGCAAATTGCTCATTGTTTACAAAAATAAAATTATTCCAGAGTGCTATCATAAGCTTCTAGTATACGTAAAGGTTGGATTGCTACAATTCTGAAATATCTGCCAAACCCCCCATCCTTACCACTACATCAAGCATTAGCTTCTTAAAGAAAATTTGAAGTTCACATATAGTTAAGGGCGAGGGCAGATAATTCAAAGATGCTCTTCTAGAATGTTACAAGTGTCTCTGGCATCTTCTAGAATCTTCTAGAATGTCCTAGAATATTCAAGATGCTGATGGGTAAGCACCTCAGTCTAAAAATAGAAAGATTTTTGAAACTTTGCAAATGCTCAAAATAGAATGTCCTGGAATGTTCTAGACGTTGATGGGTAAGCACTTTAGCCTAAAAATAGAAAGTACCTTAGTCTAAAAATGGAAAGTTTAGAATGTTCCAAATGCTCTTAGGCAAGCACCTAAGTCTAAAAATAGAAAGTTTTCTGCAACTTTGCAAGCATTCATGATAGAATCTTCTAGAATGTTCTAGAATATTCTAGATGCTCATGGGCAAGCACCTCATTCTAAAAATAGCAAGTTTTTGGAAACTTTGCAAGCACTTAAAATAGAATGTTCTAGAATGTTCCAGATGCTCATGGGTAAGCACGTCAGTCTAAAAATAAAAAGTTGTTTGAAACTTTGCAAACGCTCAAAATAGAACGTTCTAGAGTATTCCAGATGCTCACGGGTAAGCACCTCAGTCTAAAAATAGAAAGTACCATAGTCTCAAAATAGAAAGTCTTCTGAAAGTTTGCAAGAACTCATAATAGAATGTTCTAGAATGTTCCAAATGCTCTTGGACAAGCAACTCAGTCTTAAAATAGAAAGTTTTGTGGAACTTTACAGACACCCAAAATAGAATATTATAAAAATGAAATGTTTTAGAATGTTCCAGATGCTCATGGGCAAGCACCTCAGTTTAAAAATACAAAGTTTTGTGGAACTTTGCAAACACTCAAAATAGAATATTCTCGAATGTTCCAGATGCTCATGGACAAGCACCTCAGTCTAAAAATAGCAAGTTTTGTGGAACTTTGCAAACACTTAAAACAGAATATTCTCGAATGTTCCGAATGCTCATGAGCAAGCACCTGAGTCTAAAAATAGCAGGTTTTTGAAAACTTTGCAAACACTCAAAATACAATGTTCTAGAATGTTCCAGATGCTCATGGGCAAGCACATCAATCTAAAAATAGCAAGTTTTTGGAACTTTACAAACACTCAAAAAAGAATATTCTAGAATGTTTCAGATGCTCCTGGATAAACATCCCAGTCGAAAAATAGTTTCTTAAATCACAATAGAATGTTCTATAATCTTTCAGATATTCATATGGGCACTCAAAGTAGAATGTTCTAGGATGTTCCAGATGCTCCAGGGCAAGCGTCTCAGTCTAAAAGTAGCAAGCTTTTTGGAACTTTGGAAATGCTCAAAATAGAATGTTATAGAAAACTCAAAATAGAATGTTTTAGAATGTTCCAGATGCTCATGGACAAGCACCTCAATCTAAAAATAGAAAGTGTTTTGGAACTTGGAAAAGGCTCAAAGTAGAAGGCTTTTGAAAACTTTGCAAACACTCAAAATAGAATGTTCTAGAATGTTTCAGATGCTCATACGCAAGCACCTCAGCCTAAAAATAGTAAATGTAGTAGATGTGGCCTCATGAGTGTAGATATGGTACGGGTCCTCATGTGTGTATGTGTGAATATGCTACCCATGATTGATACTTTGTTGGTAATAGAATAGGGAGTTGACCAGTATGTGTGAATAAGGATGTGAAATGCTCTAGAGTGTAGTAGGTGTGAGTAACATCCTCATAGGTGATACTTTAGTAGGCCATGTGTGTATATGAACTTGCACAGTAGTAGGTGTGAGTAAACTCCTCATGCATGGGTGCCAATAATAGATGTGGTAAAGGTCCTCATGGGTGTAGATGTGGTGTGGGTCCTCATGGATGTATGTGTGAGCATGCTTCTCATGCATGATACTTTGGAATTAGTAATAGGCATGAGTGAGCTTCTTATGGGTGGTTGAGCAATGGATGTTGAGTAACATGGGAAGTTTCTTGAACATATAGGGGTTGTGATTGGAATATAGAGGCATGAGTAAACACCCTTTGCATGGGTGCCAAGTAATAGACGTGGTAAAGGTCCTCATGGGTGTAGATGTGATATCGGTCCTCATGGTTGTATGTGTGAGTGGGTAAAAGCATGAAAGGGTGTCTATAAATGTAGCCCTTTTGTACATATACATATGTACCGAATGCACATTTTGGAATAAGCTGTCATCATGACCGCTAGTGCGCCATGATTAATGGCTATCCACCACTCTGAAACCGCACAATTTTCGGATTTTGAAATTCTTTACCAAATTCTTTCTTGGTTTGCCTCTCGTTCACTATCCCGCCCCTGCCTTCTCTGCTTGAATTCCGATCACGAATTCTTCATCTAACTATGGCCCCAAAATGCCCCCAGATCAGTGCTTGCTCATCACCACAGCCCAAGCAAGAAGCCAGTGCTTCCGGCAGTGGAATCTTACCTCCAAGGAGTTTACGTTTGGGTTCTGATGTGATCCAAGCCAAAGACCTCCGTGATAAACATGCAGAGGCCCACATACCCAACCTAGAGATGGTTATGAACGAGGTATGGGGTGAAGCTCCAAAAAATAGACGAGGATTCAAGGAAGGGAGAATCCAGAACGCATGGAAAGATGATTTTTTTAAATATTATGAATTGGTTTATTGCAAGAAACAGGTTACAGACCATTATATTTCTACCTATTTTGCAAGAGCATTTGCTCTTCACTTGAAGGGACGGCTTGTTGATTGGATGGACATGGCTAGGACCGCCAAAGATCTTGCCAAAACTTCAGAAATTACAGAGGACCCTACAACAGGTAAATCCTCAAATATCTTAAAGATGGCTATATGGTGTATAGACTGAAGATTGACGAGGCCCTGACATTGGGTCTGTATTCTAGATTTTTGTATATATGTGATATTCTGCACCAACAAATTTTTTAGAATGTGTCAAGTCGTGATCATTCCTTGTATATATATTACTTGCGTTTGCTTTAATAATCAAAGACTTCTGTACAAAAGCTGATTGCTGGAAAATCTGTTTTCGAGATTGCCGGGAAGTCTGTTGTCCGAGGACAAGTTATTTTGGTAGATAGGAAAAGGCAACAACTATTGGATCGATGATATTTTTCAGAAGCAAAAGCTTTAGATTTTATTGGTGATCCTCTATTACTTTCGGATTGGTAACCTGTAATGTGGAAACAATTCGAACAGAAGGTATTGTAATTTTGTGTGAACAGATTGGTTATGCAAGATTATATGAATTGGAATATACTTATGCAGACTTCTGTAATGTGAATGATGGCTTTACTCACATCCAACAGTCATTGAAGAATTTTGTAGTTGTTATTTATGTATGTAATTGTGCATTGGAAACATACATTTAACATAGAATAACAGAGTACTGCCAAAAATAGATATTTGAAAGTTGCTTTTTTTGTGGTCCAAATATGCCCATAGGATCCTCCAAATTGTCGTTTCATTGCATTTGATAGATTCTTTGCATGCAGAATTGAGGCTTACTTTGAATCATGCAGATATGCCCCTGAATTCTCTACTCACTTCACAATGGGACTATTCTTACAGAAAATTCATGCAAGCAATATCCAGTAGGCCGAAAACATGAATCATTTTATAAGCTAGCTTTTATAGAAAAGGGTTCTTCAGTTGTCAACATTCCGGTCCCGTTGAATATGTTCAATTATTAGTGGTTCTATTCTTGGATCTGCAATTATTGACCAGCTTCAATCAATATGTATTGCTATTTTATTCTATTGTTGTATATAGGTAGATATGCATATTCTTTTTTACTAATGTGGCTTTTGTTTTCACTATATCCTTTGGTAAAGGCAATAAGTGGCATTGAGATCAGTCGCTTGGAAGCTGCAAAAGTTGGACTTGGCTTACTTTTCGAATCTCAAAGCGCGCCTTTCCTTTAGGTCTTTTCTTATCTCCAAAGCTTAAGTTCTGATTAAACAAATATGAGATGCTTTATATTTTCGCCGCGCTTATTCTCCAGGTCCAGTGGAAAAACAGTTTAACAAGATTATTCAGAAGGTAGTTTAAGAAGACCAGTCTTCAACTTGATTGGGATTTTTTGAAGCTCATTTTAAAGGTATGCAGCTACTACGTTTGATGGCCAGTTTATCTAATTCTACAAGGCCTTTCTGTAATTAGTAGAAAATAGACTTACCGTTGGTGCTTTCAAAAAGCCTTCATCAAAATTCCAACCTGAAGGAAATGCCCTGAACGCCTGTCAGCAGAGATTTCTCCCAAAGTCTCCATCTATGTTTATAGTGTACTGCATGTAGTATCATATAACATAGATGGCACATAGACAATGAATGTGGCATGAGAACTGGATTTTGCCACTCCACCTTCTCTCCCTCTCCTTGACCAATTTTGTGCTTATGTAGCTTGGTCCATCATTTTCAGTTCTATCACTTCAAAAATGCTGCCAACTAAAATGAGTTTGTTGCAATACATACTTCTAAATAGATATATTTTTGCTTTCTGATGCATGATATTAGTAACTTTGCAGGTATGTTTTAACGGCCACAATCCATTTCAAAAGCTACGTTTTTTATAGAATCATTATTCCGATTCCATTTACAGCTTAAATTCTACTGTCTGACCATGCCAAAGGAGCAATTTGAAAAAACTAGACAAGAGCTTTCAAACAGGGCGAAGAGCCTGCTGACTGAGGATCTAAGAGCTTCCAGCTTTTACTGCATGATTTACTGCCTTTTGTATCTTATTCCATATTTATGTTTTGAATCCAAAATCATTATAAGTTTTTTCCATGTGGTGGCAAATTTTTGTGTTCTCAACCACGCGACCCAGCTTCAGGATCTGTGATAAGTGGTGTGATGCTAGTGCTATTTTCTTATTACAATGTCCCTCTCCTATAGTAGATGTGCATATTGAAAGATGGAATGAACTGTATTACCATGTTTAAGGAGTTAGTTCACGTCTATCTATTCTAAAATGAACAATTGGAGCTTTTCAGAGGTGGCCTACACAATTGTTTGATATAGATGTGAAATGCATGTTTGTGTTATTTTTTAATTCGAACAAAACAGTTGTACACTTAACCGAATGCCAAAATTGTAAATAATAGTTTATAATGCTCTGCATTCATATCCGTTGCTGTGCACGTCAAAGTCTAGGACGTAATAATAGCATTGAACTTGTTGAAATTTGACTAAAATTTTCATAGGCAAAATTGCATGTTTAACAGAACATTCTGATGATACTCCTCTCACACTACTTTGAATTGTACAAAAGTCTTACACATGACAAGGGGCATCTAGTGCATTGAGAACTTGGTATATGCTTTTTTTGCCTGGCCTTTGTTAGAAAGGTTTCCCAATGTGCTTTATTTTTTTTTTACTACAGGTCTGACTTGGTGTAAGTGTTTGCGCTTTTTGTCATCGACACCTAGCTTGTTATGGAAACCACCATTTAGTTCTCGGGTCCAGTTTGTTAAGGCGACCCTAGAACTTGGGTGTTCTCTCTCTCTTAAAATCATATCGTCCACTTTGTTTTTGGATGGCAATGGCAACATGATTCTATTTTGTGGCAATAGAAGAGATCATAAACGTGGAAGAAACCGCGGCAGTCTTACAGAAGTGTCAAAAATGTAGAGCCTACCACTTATTCTTGGAAGTCATTCTGGAAGCTAAAGGTTAGGACAGATAGATATATATTATATTAATATCCACGGAGATCCTGCGTGGTTTCTTGAGGGATATGACTGTGATTAGGCTATTTACTGAAAACTAATAGTGGTATCAAAACAAGTAGATATGCTCAGTAAGGTGTTGACGGAATTTAAACTAGTGTCAAGCACAAGTAGGTACAGGCTGAGGAGGAGTTGTAAGGATAAGGATGGAGCCTGTACATAAGATTATTAGATGATAATGTGGCATTGGAGCTGCCAAAGGCTGCAGGCATTTGAGTTATTGATCAGAGAAACAAGGAGGAGTTCAATCTACAAGAGGTAAATTGCGTAGGCTTGAATTGGCCCTTTCCAGACCTAGAATAATATTTTAGGGATCAAGGGTGAAATTCTTGTTGAAAACAAGAATCAAGTATCAAGTATTTTATTGTTTTGAAGTAGCATTTTTGATTGATTGTGAAATATGACTTTGAAGTATGATTTAAGCCACTTCACCCTCGACTCACGGAGGGCAATCCTCCGTGCGTAGCACCTTGTTTAATTCTAAAATTGCATGCCCTAAGGAAGGCGATATGCATGCACTTTCATATGTGCAGATGATAGTAGAATCCGTAATAAACGCCGCCTTCAAATTACTGTAAAATTTCAGGCGTAATTGTCCGCCTTGTTTTGCGGAGCGGCGCCGCTATGCCACTATTCATTCTCCAGGCTTCAATCCGAGCTCAGGTTTGTTTGATTCAAAGAAGCCTTGGATGTTTTATGGTGTTGTGTGATTATCCGGAAAGATGTTAATAGTGTTCCCTGTCTCTGATTTTTTTCAAAACAGAGCAATGTTGAAATGATCTAGCGACAAAGACCTGTTATATAATCTTAGATTGCTTGCATTTATGCGAATTGGTTAGACAAAGAGCTTGCTGCATGATTCCTTTTATACACAGGAGGATAATCTCTATGTTTTAGCATTTGCCCCATCTCAGAACTGAGAAATCGGGCCTTGTTGATAGCCACAAAAACCTGTTAGCCATATTTCTTTTTATCCAGAGCTTTTATACATCGCATTTTAACACAAAGCTCCATTATGTAAGCAGAACTTTCTCTTAAAACTCGAGGCTTTTCTCTTATTCAAAGAGTTTCTTCTCAGAATAGAGCTTCTAGCTACGATGGTAAGGATCATTGCTTTCGTAATTTGAAGGCGGCGTTTATTATGCCAGGGAATCTTCCCCACTCGAAGATTCCCCTCAGAATGTTCTTCGGCAGCACCGCCAAACTCGGCGGCGCACTCGCGGCTCCGCCGCTCATGCACCGCCTCGTCTAGCGGAGTCGCCTTAGAACATTCTTCGGTTGAATCTTCTCGTGAGGAAGATTCCCTTGTACTTTTTGTCTAAGTGCCCTAGCTGATTCCTTCTAGAACACTTTGAGTTCCTAAGCAAGCTTAGAAAATCGTAGGTGATCCAGTGTTGTATATATTGAAACCATCTATCTAGTGTTGTATCTATCTATCTATCTATCTATCTATCTATCTATCTATCTATCTATCTATCTATCTATCTATCTTGAATATGCCCTATGCATGCATTTTCAAGAGACATAGTCATAAATGATGCACACCTTTTTGAAAAGGGGGTATTTGGCCACAATCCCCCCTTAATGATTTTGTAGATTAATATTCTCTTATTTGATTTTTTTTTTCTATATACCCCATTGCCACAACTAACGTTCATACCCCTTTTCTAACAACAATCCCCCCTTTATGACTTTGTACTTTATATCCTCTTACTTGAATCTTTCTTCATTTGTACCCATTTCCATATTGATAAATTCTTATCCCTTTTCTCACAACCAATATTCATACGCCTTTGTGGCCCCCTTCATGATTTTGTAAATTAACATCCTCCTATTAGAAAAAATTTTAGTTGTACCCTGTTTCCCTATGCAATGACAACAACCCCCCCTTGTATTTTTATAAACTAGTATCCTCTTATTTAAAAAGTTTTTCATTTGTACCCAATTTCCATGTACAATATTCTTACCCCATACGATGTATGGTGCATAACATTGGAGAAGTTATGATATGATAGAATTTGAGGTAAAAAAAACACATTCAAAAGCACAAGTTTTGAGGCATTGCGGCACATAAGCTACTTTTATGACTTCTCCTTGAAATCATGTTTGATTATGGCAACATCATTGCCATGTGCACGATAGTCAAGTCCGTTGGTCAAGCCCGTGTTAATTCATTATATTAAGAGAAGCAAAGCGTTGTCATGAGTTCTTGTGAATGTTTGACTAGAATTCTAATGGCATTAACATTCTAAGACATTGGCACTAGCATTGTGCAAATTGCTCACTGTATACAAACATAAAATTATTCCAGAGTGCTATCATAAGCTTCTAGTATACGTAAAGTTTGGATTGCTACAATTCTGAAATATCCGCCAAACCCCCCATCCTTACCACTACATCAAGCATTAGCTTCTTAAAGAAAATTTGAAGTTCACATATAGTTAAGGGCGAGGGCAGATAATTCAAAGATGCTCTTCTAGAATGTTACAGGTGTCTCTGGCATCATCTAGAATCTTCTAGAATGTCCTACAATATTCAAGATGCTGATGGGTAAGCACCTCAGTCTAAAAATAGAAAGATTTTTGAAACTTTGCAAATGCTCAAAATAGAATGTCCTGGAATGTTCTAGACGTTGATGGATAAGCACTTTAGCCTAAAAATAGAAAGTACCTTAGTCTAAAAATGGAAAGTTTAGAATGTTCCAGATGCTCTTAGGCAAGCACCTAAGTCTAAAAATAGAAAGTTTTCTGCAACTTTGCAAGCATTCATGATAGAATCTTCTAGAATGTTCTAGAATATTCTAGATGCTCATGGGCAAGCACCTCATTCTAAAAATAGCAAGTTTTTGGAAACTTTGCAAGCACTTAAAATAGAATGTTCTAGAATGTTCCAGATGCTCATGGGTAAGCACGTCAGTCTAAAAATAAAAAGTTTTTTGAAACTTTGCAACTCAAAATAGAACGTTCTAGAGTATTCCAGATGCTCACGGGTAAGCACCTCAGTCTAAAAATAGAAAGTACCATAGTCTCAAAATAGAAAGTTTTTTGAAAGTTTGCAAGAACTCATAATAGAATGTTCTAGAATGTTCCAAATGCTCTTGGACAAGCAACTCAGTCTTAAAATAGAAAGTTTTGTGGAACTTTACAGACACCCGAAATAAAATATTCTAAAAATGAAATGTTTTAGAATGTTCCAGATGCTCATGAGCAAGCACCTCAGTCTAAAAATACAAAGTTTTGTGGAACTTTGCAAACACTCAAAATAGAATATTCTCGAATGTTCCAGATACTCATGGACAAGCACCTCAGTCTAAAAATAGCAAGTTTTGTGGAACTTTGCAAACACTTAAAACAGAATATTCTCGAATGTTCTGAATGCTCATGAGCAAGCACCTGAGTCTAAAAATAGCAGGTTTTTGAAAACTTTGCAAACACTCAAAATACAATGTTCTAGAATGTTCCAGATGCTCATGGGCAAGCACATCAATCTAAAAATATCAAGTTTTTGGAAATTTACAAACACTCAAAATAGAATATTCTAGAATGTTTCAGATGCTCCTGGATAAACATCCCAGTCTAAAAATAGTTTCTTAAATCACAATAGAATGTTCTATAATCTTTCAGATATTCATATGGGCACTCAAAGTAGAATGTTCTAGGATGTTCCAGATGCTCCTGGGCAAGCGCCTCAGTCTAAAAGTAGCAAGCTTTTTGGAACTTTGGAAATACTCAAAATAGAATGTTATAGAAAACTCAAAATAGAATGTTTTAGAATGTTCCAGATGCTCATGGACAAGCACCTCAATCTAAAAATAGAAAGTGTTTTGGAACTTGGAAAAGGCTCAAAGTAGAAGGCTTTTGAAAACTTTGCAAACACTCAAAATAGAATGTTCTAGAATGTTTCAGATGCTCATACGCAAGCACCTCAGCCTAAAAATAGTAAATGTAGTAGATGTGGCCTCATGAGTGTAGATATGGTACGGGTCTTCATGTGTGTATGTGTGAATATGCTACCCATGATTGATACTTTGTTGGTAATAGAATAGGGAGTTGACCAGTATGTGTGAATAAGGATGTGAAATGCTCTAGAGTGTAGTAGGTGTGAGTAACATCCTCATAGGTGATACTTTAGTAGGCCATGTGTGTATATGAACTTGCACGGTAGTAGGTGTGAGTAAACTCCTCATGCATGGGTGCCAATAATAGATGTGGTAAAGGTCCTCATGGGTGTAGATGTGGTGTGGGTCCTCATGGATGTATGTGTAGCATGCTTCTCATGCATGATACTTTGGAATTAGTAATAGGCATGAGTGAGCTTCTTATGGGTGGTTGAGCAATGGATGTTGAGTAACATGGGAAGTTTCTTGAACATATAGGGGTTGTGATTGGAATATAGAGGCATGAGTAAACACCCTTTGCATGGGTGCCAAGTAATAGACGTGGTAAAGGTCCTCATGGGTGTAGATGTGATATCGGTCCTCGTGGTTGTATGTGTGAGTGGGTAAAAGCATGAAAGGGTGTCTATAAATGTAGCCCTTTTGTACATATACATATGTACCGAATGCACATTTTTGGAATAAATGTCATCATGACCCGCTAGTAACTGCCATGATTAATGGCTATCCACCACTCTGAAACCGCACAATTTTCGGATTTTGAAATTCTTTACCAAATTCTTTCTTGGTTTGCCTCTCGTTCACTATCCCGCCCCTGCCTTCTCTGCTTGAATTGCGATCACGAATTCTTCATCTAGCTATGGCCCCAAAATGCCCCCAGATCAGTGCTTGCTCATCACCACAGCCCAAGCAAGAAGCCAGTGCTTCCGGCAGTGGAATCTTACCTCCAAGGAGTTTATGTTTGGGTTCTCATGTAATCCAAGCCAAAGATCTCCGTGATAAACATGCAGAGGCCCACATACCCAACCTAGAGATGGTTATGAACGAGGTATGGGGTGAAGCTCAAAAATGAGCGAGGATTCAAGGAAGGGAGAATCGAGCATGGAAAGATGATTTTTTAAATATTATGAATTGGTTTATGGCAAGAAGCAGGGTTACAAACCATTATATTTCTACCTATTTTGCGAGCATTTGCTCTTCAATTGAAGGGGCGGCTTGTTGATTGGATGGGCGTGGCTAGGACCGCCAAAGATCTTGCCAAAACTTCAGAAATTACAGAGGACCCTACAATAGGTAAATCCTCAAATATCAAAGCAGGACATCGTATTGCGGTGAGAATATTAGAGCCACAGGTTATTCTAGATCAGATGTTGACACAATAAAGCGATTACTTAAGCATGGGTGGAGGAGAAAACTAACATATTGAATGAAGTAGAAACCTTTGGAAAAAAAAGGAGGGATGCATTGAAGGTCATCAGCCGGATTGAGGGTAGAAAGGATATGCTATCGAAGATCTGCGTGATTATAAAGAAAATAGATGAGACAAAATTGGAATTTGACAAATTGTCCCGAGGATCTTTGGAAATCAAGTTAGCCGGGTGTTGAAGTACAAGTTGGAAGACTTGGTTATGAGTAGACATGAGAAAGAGCAAAGACACTCTTCTAAGCTAGAAATTGGTTTGCGAGGGAAGCAACTAAAAAGAAATTGAAAGGCATGAAATCTCAATTGAACAAGCAAAGGAAAAACTTAATTGCATTGAATTGGTTCAGCAAAGGCATTCACTGATTTTGGATTTCATGGGGAGAGCGGGGACCTATTGTTACGCACCCGAGGCCCTACCCCTGTAGGAGCTACTTCTATAGAGCAGTTCATCACATTAGGTTCATGTACTGTTGTGGCCAAGGCTTTGGCAAAACTGGTTTTGTTGCTGCTAGCTCCATGCGAGAGATGCTTATTGCCTCTTACGCTTGTGTTATACGGTCTATGAAAACGTAATTGCATAAAAGGTTGCATCTGGGATGAGGGCATTCGAATTCAGCTTGGTTTTCCTGCTGTGAAAGGTATGCATTGCTCTCAACTAATTTAAACTTGGCATATATTTGCTTGTTTATTGATGCTTTTATTTTTGAGCTTGGACTGCAGATGTATCAGTTGTACATGTATCTAATGGAGTCTACATTTGCAAATAGATGTACATGCATTTATTTTTAGAGTGCATCTGTAGATGGATTCATAAGTATGTGCATTTTTTACATATATGTGCTTTTTTTGGGCATAGATCTACATTCCCTAACTGGATACCTGATGTACATCTGATGTACATCTGGGTACATCTGGGTGCATTGAGGTACATCTATGTACATTGAGAGACATGTACATGTACATTTGGCTACAGTTAAATGTAGTTACATACATGAACCCATGAAATGTACATGTTGAAGCAGAATGTACCGGATATTTCTCATTGTTTAAGTTCTGTTTTCATGTTCTTTTATGTCTATTGAAATTTAGATCATTTGTTTGTTTGCAGATGAGGTTGTTCCTATCCCAGAAGCAGCTTTAATGGCTGATGTTCTTGAGCCATCTGCATCGACTCTCTTTACAGATTTTATTGAGCATAAGCAAACCGAATCTGTAGACCCGAAACCTTCCAGCTCCAAATCACCAATGACATTTACAGTGCCGGTAATAGAACCATCTGCAACAGTGCCTCCTCGAATATGGCAAAGTGAAGTTGAGGAAATAGAGAGGATGGCAGTTGAGAAAGCTAAAGCAGTTGCAGGTGCAGATCCTTCACTGACTGCTGCCACAGAAACACTTTCATCACCAAGTGCTAAATTAGTAATTGGAGAAGCTCCTAAGAAAGATCCAGCTTCTGTCTCAGCATCATCTGCAGGTGCCAGTTCTGTACCTGTTACAGCTACAATGGACACAGATCCAGATTTTAACCCAGGAGATACCAGGGAAGAGGAAGTTGAGTTGATAGTTGAGTCCACTCCAAAGAGGAGGCAAAAGAATGCTGGTGATGTAACTCCAAGAGGCAAAAAACAAGCAAAATCTCCAGCAACAAAAAAATGTCCTCCGAAAAGAAAATCTCCAGGCAAAAAAGTGCCACCACCACCAAGAAAGAGGTATGTGCAAGATGAACTAATTTTGTTAAACATCTCAGATTTATGATAATTAACCACATTTTTTTTGTACATAGGACATGATCACAGGCCGTGAAGGAAGCTGATCCTGCTGAGTCGGAACCGGAAGATGAAGAGGAGGAGCTACAAGCAAATATTGATGTGATAACAAATAAGGTGCAGTCCACAGAAGATGCTGAAGCAGGTGATGAAAAAACAAGGTGAGTAATATACAATTGATTACAATAGATATATTCTTTTGCTAATGCTGTTGTTTCCTTGTACAGTTTAGTGGACCGACTGAAAAGGTTGGTTCCATTCACTCCTTATAGGGACTGTCCTCCTAAGCCTGCATCCTCTATCCCTTCAAAGTGATGTTGACGAGTTCTGCTGGAAGCTGGACTTGACCTCTAAGATGGTAGATGTCTATGGGAGGTAGGCTAGCATTTCAACATATTTATGTTATTTCATTCCGTAAGTCACTCATCCTATGTATTAATATGTATTCTGGATTTGTGTGCAACTACCTTTGTAGCGGTCTTCCATCTGATTGGAAACACAAGTTTTTTATGGTTCGACCGGACACCTTCCAGAATTTTGTGAATTCCCTCAAGAACAGGGGGCAGATGCACAGAACACTAACATAAAGGAAGGGCTGGATGGCATTTTGATTGCAAGATGCCAATACATATTTGTTCCAATTCTGCAAGGCCCAAATGTGGCATTGGCAATACTTGTGCTTGCTGGTCCAGTAAAAAGCTCTTTTCCATCTATAGCTAGCCCAAGTATACAGATCCTCTCTCCTGTCAAAGGCTATGTACCCGATGCTAAAGTGGTCCAGAAGTAAGTATGAGTTTCTGTTTTGTTTTTGATGATTTGATTATTCTCATATTGCAATTTCTTATGCTTTGTTTATTCTCACATTGCAATTTTGCAGGTTTCATAAGCTTGTGATCAATAACATGATGCTCGGATCCAACAGCTTAAGCCATGGTAGGAAGAACTTTGATGCTCCTGTCTTCTGTCCTAAAATGCCAGAAACTAGTACCAGCAACCCTTGCATGTACATTGTGGCTTACATGCACAAATTCATAGATGCCATTGTTGCTGCACAGCCAAGCTCCATTTTTGTAAGTAGAACATGTTATTTCCTATTAGTTATTTGTTGGTATAGTCCTCTAATACTTGTGCACCACCCAATTGGTTCACTGATGCCTATGCCAAGTCACGGAGGGATCATCTAATGGAGGCATTAATTGTAGAAGGCGAGATGAATATACAAGCAGTTGTTCCTACACAGGGTAGATAGTCTCTTTAACTTGTTTGTAAATTACAGTTTTGTATGAGCCATGCTCCGAGCTTCTTTGTACTCAATAAATAATGAAAAAATGATTTTTTTTTGTCTCACTAACACCTGTGCAAATAACAATTGTGTAATTATCAATGTGTCGCAATTGTGTGATCTGAAATGTAATTATAAATTGTGAATAGACTCTCAAGTGTTTTGTTGCTGACAGGTGCATCATCTAAGTCAGAGAGAAAGCTCATTATCTTTGACTTAAATTCTGTGTTGGGCAAGAGTGTGCACAAGAATGAAAATATTAACTCAAGATACCAACAGATACAGAAAGATGAGCTTCAATTCAATATAGGAAACAGGTTTTTTTACTGCAGGCCAGGGTTAGCATCACTGTTAGCATTTGTAAGAGAAGGGTTTGATGTTGCCATCTGGTCTTGTGATGCTTTTTCCATAAAGCTGAAGTTTGTTTACAGCCAGGAGCAGTGTTGGACTCTGCCACACAAACACCCTACTGAACCTCAAAAGGGGTTGTTTGTGAAGCCATTAGCTGTGGTATGGAAAGAGTACCCAGAGTACTATGGAAATACAGTTCTGATCGACGACGAAAGATACAAATGTGGTTGAGCAATGGATGCTTAGTAACATGGGAATTTTCTTGAACATTTAAGGGTTGTACTTTAGAATTCATAGTGGATGTAGAGAGCTCCCAACGGGTGATACTTTAGAAGTAGTAGTAGGTGTGGGTAAGCTCCCAGTGGGTGATAGTTTGCAATTGGTAGTCGGCGTAGTAAGTGTAAGTCAGCTTTTAATGTGTGAGACTTTGGAGTTGATAGTAGGTGTGAGTAAACTCCCAATGGATGATACTTTGAGATTAGTAGTAAATGCGACTAAGCTCCTCAATGTGTGATAGTTTCGAATTGGTAGTACAATATTGGTAGTAGGTATGTATGCGAGGTTGAGTAGGCTCCGGGGCCTCACCTCAGAAGGATGCAAAAGAAAAGGGCACATGGGTGGGTCCAAACTGAGGCGAGGCCCTGGGGGGGCCGAGCCGAGGAATGAGTGCAAAAGAAAAGGGCCCGGCCATCAGGCGTGAGTAAATTCCCCTTGCATGGGTGCCAAGTAATAGACATGGTAAAGTTCCTCATGGGTGTAGATGTGATATAGGGTCCTCATGGCTGTATGTGTGAATATGCTCCTCATGGGTGGTAAAGCAATGGATGCTTAGTAACATGGGAAGTTTCTTGAACATATAAGGGCTGTACTTTGGAATTCATAGTAAATGTAGTGAGCTCCCAGCGAGCGATACTTTAGAAGTAGTAGTACAGGGTAAGCTCCCAATGGTTGATAGTTTGAAATTGGTAGTCGGTGTAGTAAGTGTGAGTAAGCTCTTAATGGGTGAGACTTTCGAGTTGATAGTAGGTGGGAATAAACTCCCAATGGATGATACTTTGAAATTAGTAGTAAATGTGACGTTAGTTTGGAATTGGTAGTATATATTGGTGGTAGGTATGTATGCGAGGTTGACTCGGCTCTTAATGGGCCGAGCCAAGGAAGGGCGCAAAAGAAAAGGGCACATGGGTGGGCCCAAAATCGAGGCGAGGCCCCGGAGCAGCTGAGCCGAGGAAGGGTGCAAAAGAAAATGGCACATGGGTTGGCCCAAACCGATGAGAGGCCTCGGAGGGGCCGAGCCGAGGAATGACTGCAAGAAAAGGGCACGGCAGTAATATACTAAATATCTCTTTGTAGACTACATTAGGTGTGAACCTCCTATTGTTTTTTAGCAGCGTTCCTTGTCTTGGGGTGTCTTGAATGTATACCTTCACTCCGTGTTATGTGGTGCATCTTGAGAATGCGACGTAAAGCTGGCCATGTGTGAAAACTGGCGTTGATAGGTAGATGCCAACGGAGGTCATGGACTGGCCTTGCGACTTGTTCATGGTTATCGAGAATGCGAGTCGCACGGGGAACTGTCTTCGCTTGAAAGGAAGGAGGTCACTGTCTGATGGCTCTAGGGTTATCCTTGGTATGAGGACCCGTGTTCCTTTGGAGGTGCCTGTGATTATCTCTGCATCTATGATTCTTGGGTGCGCTTTGATGACGCGAAGGCGGGTGCCATTGCAGAGACCGGCCTTCAGGTTCATGTTTCTGAGTAGGATGATGATGGCTCCGTCCTTGATGTGCAGCTTATGCGGTGGCATGCCAGAAGGGGTCAGCTGGTTGATGATCTCAATTGAGAAATCCTTTGTAGCATCTTCGCCTTCTGCAACGATGGCATCTATGCTCGTATATGTATGGAGTTGTCCATTCAACCTTAAGAGGATCTTGTTGTTAATCCTCAGCGTGTCTTCATTCTTTGATGTCCATCATACACACGTGCACATTTGCCTCCGTTATTTCCTTGCCGAAGATGCTATCAATCAAGTCGTCTTCCACAACACATTCTTCGGGTATCTCAACCAAGTCGCGGTCGAGCCCTTGCTCATTATTCATCCGTTCCCCATTACCGAGACTTAGCAGCCAATTTGAGAAGATTTGTTCGTCTTTTCCCACCCGCATATTTTGTGTCAACAACTTGTGGGTCCTGAAGTTAGTCCACAGCGGGTTCCGCTTGACACACTTCGAGATGATTTCTGCCCTTGTTGCACGTTTGACCACAGGCAACTGCTGCAGAAAATCGTTGCCGGTGGACATTATCATTCCCCCAAACGGCCTGTCATCCTGGCGTATCTCACGTAAAAGCCTGTCGACGGCGGTGAGTGCATGCGTGTGCGTCATTCCCATTTCGTCCCATACCATGATGCTTGCCTTTCTAAGTACCTCTGCTTGTTGGCTTGTTGCACGCAGTGTGGAGGTTGACCCTTGTATCAAGTTGAGTGGTAACTTGAACGTCAAATGGACTGTTTGTGCTCCCTTCAAGAGGAGGCTGGCAATGCCTATTCAAGCCACTGATACAACACCAACACCACATCCTCTTAGTATATTGATCAGACTGTTGAAGAGGAACGTCTTGCCCGTGCCTCCCGGGCCGTCCACATTGATACATGGGGCAACAACGTCTTAAATTAAACGCACTTATTTTAAAAGTGCATTTAAAAGATTCCTTAAAAAAAATTGAATGAAGTTAGAAAAAGGCTCTTTTTTTCAAGACTTTTAATTGTTAATGCATGGCAGTATAAATTTGAGCACGTTTTAGCCTATTTTAATCATTGCACAAAATTATTGATGAATAGAAGCTTAAAATTATGCATTTTTAGTATGCTTTTTCTATCTACATGATCACTCCAATAAAGAACATCTTACGACGTAGCAACTTTTAGAAGATTTTCGTTAATGCATGAAGTTGCTAAAGAAAAATAGCATTGACAAAGGATCTTAAAATGCATTCATCTCTATTAAAACTTCATTTGTAGAGTTACAAGCATGCAATCGAATCATTCTTCTTTAAGATTACTTAATTTGTTCACTTATAACCAAATAATCGAAGTGCTAGTCTTTTTCAAATAGTTTATTAGGACTAAATGGTTGTTCTTCTCCCCTTTTTTTTTAAAGAGTAGGATTCAAACAATAACCAATAAAAATTATCAATTTTAAGCTTCTACTAGTTGAAAGATGACTGACGAAAAACATAAGGTTTAAGAATTATTCAATTAAAAGCACAAGACAATTCTTAAAATAAAAAGATCATAAGCATAATACGAAAGGAAAAAAACAATCACCAAATAAATGACAAATTAATTCACAACAATAGTTCTTAAACTTTATATCTCAAGCAAATGACAAAATAGTAAAACGACTACCAAAGAAATAGAAATTTAAAAGTTCTTAAACTTCGTGTCTCAAGCAAATATTAAACTACTTCAGTAATCAATGGGTTCTTCTTCATCAGTTCCATTCTTCTCTTTCTCCTTTTCAAGGCCAATGTTTACTAAAGGAATTGTTGATGAAGCCTTAGGAGTTTCTTCAGGAATTATAGTAGCAGGATCAAGCTCTGCAAAATCAACCTCGTCATCAGGCCTACCACTAGGTGGTGGCTGAATTTCGGAGAAAGTTTCTGTTAGAGTTCCGCTAAAGCTTTTGTCGCCTAACTCCTGATTTTCATCAGGCAAGGACTCACAAGAACTTATTCTTGTTTTTATAAAACTAATATTATCTGGATCAATATCAACGGAGATAACATTTCGTCCTTTCTTAAGAGCACAAACTGCAGTTGTCCCTGATCCAGAAAATGCATCCAAAGACCAGTCACCTGGTCTTGAAAACCAACTAATAAGCTTAGAAATTAACGGGGCTTTTGATAATGTGACACTATTTGTCCCTGTCTCTGAGGATCTTTCAACTTTTGAAGCACAATTTGGATAACAAAACACGTTCTTTGAGTTTCATCTATTTGTGTAATAATCTTTGCATACTCCTTTTACCATCAACACTATAATATCCAATATGGAGATGCTCAAACTTACTAACTAGGCGAGCTCCACCACCATTGCCTTTAACATTTGTTTTTATCCGCAAGAACTTGAAATCGAAAGCGTGAAGCGGTACATTTCAAAATGAAGATAAGTTTAAACTTACCACACACAACCCTCAAAACCAGCATTGCATATTGTAGACAATGGCTTTATCACAGACATTGTTTGAACATCCGAATGAAATAAAATTACTCTCCAGTAGGAGGAGGTGGTGACCTCTTTGAATCCTTCCAGAAATGCCTCCACCTCCTTCCAAGTAAAAGCCTTGTCATCAAAGCGACTGTCCTTTATCTTGAAGCCATAAGGTATATCAGCTATGCACAATGTGAAGTTACGTGGTTGAATAACTTGTTTCAGTAACCTGCAGTCTCCAACTACGACTTTATATAATGCATCTTGATTGAAAAGATAGAAACTCTCAAGATCATTAGCTGTTGCAGCTAGAGCGGCTTGACCTTCTGCTTGTGCTTTAAGCTTTTGCCTTTCTTCTTTACACCTTCTTACAAGGTTTAAAAATCCAGCAGGCAATCCACTAGACTTTTTCTACAGAAAGAAGTTATTCTTTAATACGAAATTGATATATTATGAAGTTCAAAAAAAACATTGTAATATAGAACTTATCTATGAAATTTGAAGTACTAACCCATTTGCTGAAGTTAGGGGCATATTCTTTTATTCTGTGGTTGTCAGCGGATAATTTGCTCTGCAATCTTCCCAAGCATCCAGGTTAAGTGCTTTCAGTAGCTCTAACTGGCAAGTTACAATATCTTTTTGTCTGTACGTAACAATAAAATATTTTTAGAACATCTCTACTGATTAATCACAAAAACAAACACCTTACTGCTTTGCTTCATTTGCCATTTCTTCTAAAGTAAACTCCTTAGCCACGACTTTCTGTAGAAGATGGACTAGTAGCTCTTTGTCCTTAATTCCTTGAAGAGAAATCCAAGGAACAATAGTCATCTCCTTCACCTTAGCAGGTTTAGATAATTTCTTGCTTGCCTTAGGCGCTTTTTCCACTACAGATTTTGTCTTTAGCTGGTTGTCTTGAAACATGGAAAAAAAATTTTCTTGAAGTTCCCATATCTGAAAAAAGCAAACTATTAGTGCCGAAAGTTGCCATTTCTTTAACTACAATAAGAAAAAACTAGATGGCAACATCCACAAAACTATGCACTTGTTTCGAAAAAGCAATCCGTCTTTAAGTAATCCAAAAATAGATAGTAAGCACGTGTTGATCGTAAGAATTTCAATTTCTAAGATTTTATGACAAGTAACGTAACTAAGTGCATGCAGTATGAATTCATACACTAGTTTTTTAACACAAGCAATAAACATGCCAACTTCAGTTTTAAATGCAGACCTTTTGTAAGATTTTTTGACAAGTAAGTACTGTAAATGAGTGCGCGTAGTATGAATTCATACACTAGCTTTTTAACACAAGCAATAAACATGCCAACTTGAGTTTAAATGTAGACCTTTTGTAAGATTTTTTGACAAGTAGTACGGGTCTTCATGTGTGTATGTGTGAATATGCTACCCATGATTGATACTTTGTTGGTAATAGAATAGGGAGTTGACCAGTATGTGTGAATAAGGATGTGAAATGCTCTAGAGTGTAGTAGGTGTGAGTAACATCCTCATAGGTGATACTTTAGTAGGCCATGTGTGTATATGAACTTGCACGGTAGTAGGTGTGAGTAAACTCCTCATGCATGGGTGCCAATAATAGATGTGGTAAAGGTCCTCATGGGTGTAGATGTGGTGTGGGTCCTCATGGATGTATGTGTGAGCATGCTTCTCATGCATGATACTTTGGAATTAGTAATAGGCATGAGTGAGCTTCTTATGGGTGGTTGAGCAATGGATGTTGAGTAACATGGGAAGTTTCTTGAACATATAGGGGTTGTGATTGGAATATAGAGGCATGAGTAAACACCCTTTGCATGGGTGCCAAGTAATAGACGTGGTAAAGGTCCTCATGGGTGTAGATGTGATATCGGTCCTCATGGTTGTATGTGTGAGTGGGTAAAAGCATGAAAGGGTGTCTATAAATGTAGCCCTTTTGTACATATATATATGTACCGAATGCACATTTTTGGAATAAATGTCATCATGACCCGCTAGTAACTGCCATGATTAATGGCTATCCACCACTCTGAAACCGCACAATTTTCGGATTTTGAAATTCTTTACCAAATTCTTTCTTGGTTTGCCTCTCGTTCACTATCCCGCCCCTGCCTTCTCTGCTTGAATTCCGATCACGAATTCTTCATCTAGCTATGGCCCCAAAATGCCCCCAGATCAGTGCTTGCTCATCACCACAGCCCAAGCAAGAAGCCAGTGCTTCCGGCAGTGGAATCTTACCTCCAAGGAGTTTATGTTTGGGTTCTCATGTAATCCAAGCCAAAGATCTCCGTGATAAACATGCAGAGGCCCACATACCCAACCTAGAGATGGTTATGAACGAGGTATGGGGTGAAGCTCCAAAAAAAAGACGAGGATTCAAGGAAGGGAGAATCCAGAACGCATGGAAAGATGATTTTTTTAAATATTATGAATTGGTTTATGGCAAGAAACAGGTTACAAACCATTATATTTCTACCTATTTTGCCAGAGCATTTGCTCTTCACTTGAAGGGACGGCTTGTTGATTGGATGGGCGTGGCTAGGACCGCCAAAGATCTTGCCAAAACTTCAGAAATTACAGAGGACCCTACAATAGGTAAATCCTCAAATATCAAACAGGACATCGTATTGCGTGCTGTGAGAATATTAGAGCCACAGGTTATTCTAGATCAGATGTTGACACAATAAAGCGATTACTTAAGCATGGGTGGGAGGAGAAAACTAACATATTAAATGAAGTAGAAGCACTTTGGAAGAAAAAAAGGAGGGATGCATTGAAGGTCATCACCGGATTGAGGGTAGAAAAGGATATGCTATCTCAAGAAGATCTGCGGCAGATTATAAAGAAATAGATGAGACAAAATTGGAATTTGACAAATTGTCCCGGGATCCTATTTGGAAATCAAATTAGCCGAGTGTTGAAGTACAAGTTGGAAGACTTGGTTATGAGTAGACATGAGAAAGAGCGGCACTCTTCTAAGCTAGAAATTGGTTTTGCGAGGAAGCAACTAAAAAGAAATTGAAAGGCATGAAATCTCAATTGAACAAGCAAAGGAAAAACTTAATTGCATTGAATTGGTTCAGCAAAGGCATTCACAGATTTTGGATTTCATGGGAGAGCGGGACCTATTGTTACGCACAGAGGCCCTACCACTGTAGGAGCTACTTCTATAGAGCAGATTCATCACATTCAGTTCATGTACTGTTGTGGCCAAGGCTTTGGCAAAACTGGTTTGTTCTTTGCTAGCTCCATGCGAGAGATGCTTATTGCCTCTTACGCTTGTGTTATCCGGTCTCTGAAAGGCGTAATTGCATAAAGGTTGCAGACGGGATGAGGGCATTCGAATTCAGCTTGGTTTTCCTGCTGTGAAAGGTATGCATTGCTCTCAACTAATTTAAACTTGGGAAATTTACTAAAATAACCTTAATTGTCAACTTATTTCCCAAAAAGCCCTTCGTATTTTTGAAATTCCCAAAATGCCCTTAATTCTTAAGTATTTTCCCAAATAGCCCTTTGTAATTTAAAGATCACTAGAGATAAACATATCATTCCAATACTAGAAATGATCGAAGCCAATTAATTTAATGTTTTTACAAAAATCGTATTGAAGGAGAAGCTTTGTGGGCATCTTGTGGAGAAGCTGCTTCATATCCATCCAAGTTACTTGTAGAGCTCATTTTGCTATTGATATGTTGGAGCTATTTATCCTCCAAATATTGAACTTCTTGAAAATAATGAAATGTTGCCTCTGCAACATGTCATCCTCCTGGTAGACCTAAAAGAAAACAGGATAAGACAGAAGATAGGAATAGAGAAAAGCATGTGTGCAAGTGCACGTGTTGTGGTAATGTCGAACAAAATGAACGTAGTTGCAGAAATCCTATTTGACATTTCTGTTGCATATTTTTGTAATAATGATTTTCTGAAATTTATTTTCCAAATTATTGTCTCTATAAGAAATGCTTCCTCTGTAAAACATGATCCTCTATGTAAATACATGCTTTTTGGTGATTCTTTGAATACAAAGGGCTATTTGGGAAAATACTTAAGAATTAAGGGCATTTTGGGAATTTTAAAAATACAAAGGGCTTTTTGGAAAATTAAGTGAACAATTAAGGTTATTTTGGTAAATTTCCCTTTAAACTTATATTTCTCTTAATTAATATTTGTTGTAATCTGCATAGTTCTACATGTATGGCTTTCAGTGCATTGCTATTCCTTGTACATGTATAACTTTTAGTGTACATCTATAAGCAGAGGTACATAGGCATATATTTGCTTGTTTATTGATGCTTTTATTTTTGAGCTTGGACTGCAGATGTATCAGTTGTACATGTATCTAATGGAGTCTACATCTGCAAATAGATGTACATGCATTTATTTTTAGAGTGCATCTGTACTCTGTAGATGGATTCATAAGTATGTGCATTTTTTACATATATGTGCTTTTTTTGGGCATAGATCTACATTCCCTAACTGGATACCTGATGTACATCTGATGTACATCTGGGTACATCTGGGTGCATTGAGGTACATCTATGTACATTGAGAGACATGTACATGTACATTTGGCTATAGTTAAATGTAGTTACGTACATTTGGTACATTTTATGTACATGAAATGTACATGTTGAAGCATAATGTACCAGATATTTCTCATTGTTTAAGTTCTGTTTTCATGTTCTTTTATGTCTATTGAAATTTAGATCATTTGTTTGTTTGCAGATGAGGTTGTTCCTATCCCAGAAGCAGCTTTAATGGCTGATGTTCTTGAGCCATCTGCATCGACTCTCTTTACAGATTTTATTGAGCATAAGCAAACCGAATCTGTAGACCCGAAACCTTCCAGCTCCAGATCACCAATGACATTTACAGTGCCGGTAATAGAACCATCTGCAACAGTGCCTCCTCGAACATGGCAAAGTGAAGTTGAGGAAATAGAGAGGATGGCAGTTGAGAAAGCTAAAGCAGTTGCAGGTGCAGATCCTTCACTGACTGCTGCCACAGAAACACTTTCATCACCAAGTGCTAAATTAGTAATTGGAGAAGCTCCTAAGAAAGATCCAGCTTCTGTCTCAGCATCATGAGCAAACCATATCCAGTGGATTGGTATGAAAAAAGAATTTGGCATCAGTACCAAATTATATTCAAGCTTCAGAACTTGAAAGGCTTCTTCAATCATAGCTATTGAAAAAGCAAACAATCGTGCTAGGAAATTCCAAATATTTGCCAATCTAACATAACCTGTTTAGCGCCTGGCTCAAAATGTAGCATTGTCCGGATAGTGCTTTTTGGGTAGCATTACCATATTTACACCCAGGTGCCAGTTCTGTACCTGTTATAGCTACAATGGACACAGATCCAGATTTTAACCCAGGAGATACCAGGGAAGAGGAAGTTGAGTTGATAGTTGAGTCCACTCCAAAGAGGAGGCAAAAGAATGCTGGTGATGTAACTCCAAGAGGCAAAAAACAAGCAAACTCTCCAGCAACAAAAAAATGTCCTCCGAAAAGAAAATCTCCAGGCAAAAAAGTGCCACCACCACCAAGAAAGAGGTATGTGCAAGATGAACTAATTTTGTTAAACATCTCAGATTTATGATAATTAACCACATTTTTTTTGTACATAGGACACGATCACAGGCCGTGAAGGAAGCTGATCCTGCTGAGTCGGAACCGGAAGATGAAGAGGAGGAGCTACAAGCAAATATTGATGTGATAACAAATAAGGTGCAGCAGTCCACAGAAGATGCTGAAGCAGGTGATGAAAAAACAAGGTGAGTAATATACAATTGATTACAATAGATATATTCTTTTGCTAATCTTTGTTATTTCCTTATGCAGTTTAGTGGACCGGTGAAAAGGTTGGTTCCATTCACTCCTTATAGGGACTGTCCTCCTAAGCCTGCACCCTCTATCTTTCAAAGTGATGTTGACGAGTTCTGCTGGAAGCTGGACTTGACCTCTAAGATGGTAGATGTCTATGGGAGGTAGGCTAGCATTTCAACATATTTATGTTATTTCATTCCGTAAGTCACTCATCTTATGTATTAATATGTATTCTGGATTTGTGTGCAGTACCTTTGTAGCGGTCTTCCATCGATTGGAAACACAAGTTTTTATGGTTCAATTAGGACACCTTCGAATTTTGTGAATTCCCTCAAGAACGGGGCGGATGCACGAACACTAACATAAAGGAAGGGCTGGATGGCATTTTGATTGCAAGATGCCAATACATATTTGTTCCAATTACGCAAGGCCCAAATGTGGCATTGGCAATACTTGTGCTTGCTGGTCGGTGAAAAGCTCTTTTCCATCTATAGCTAGCCCAAGTATATCTGAGATCCTCTCTCTGTCAAAGGCTATGTACCCGATGCTAAAGTGGTCGAAGTAAGTATGAGTTTTTGTTTTGTTTTGATGATTTGATTATTCTCATATTGCAATTTCTTATGCTTTGTTTATTCTCACATTGCAATTTTGCAGGTTTCATAAGCTTGTGATCAATAACATGATGCTCGGATCCAACAGCTTAAGCCATGCTAGGAAAAACTTTGATGCTCCTGTCTTCTGTCCTAAAATGCCAGAAACTAGTACCAGCAACCCTTGCATGTACATTGTGGCTTACATGCACAAATTCATAGATGCCATTGTTCTTTGCCGCGATAAGCTCCATTTTTGTAAGTAGAACATGTTATTTTCCTATTAGTTATTTGTTGGTGTAGTCCTCTAATACTTGTGCACCACCCAGTTGGTTCACTGATGCCTATGCCAAGTCACGGAGGGATCATCTAATGGAGGCATTAATTGTAGAAGGCGAGATGAATATACAAGCAGTTGTTCCTACACAGGGTAGATAGTCTCTTTAACTTGTTTGTAAATTACAGTTTTGTATGAGCCATGCTCCGAGCTTCTTTGTACTCAATAAATAATGAAAAAACGATTTTTTTTTGTCTCACTTACACCTGTGCAAATAACAATTGTGTAATTATCAATGTGTCGCAATTGTGTGATCTGAAATGTAATTATAAATTGTGAATAGACTCTCAAGTGTTTTGTTGCTGACAGGTGAATCATCTAAGTCAGGGAGAAAGCTCATTATCTTTGACTTAAATTCTGTGTTGGGCAAGAGTGTGCACAAGAATGAAAATATTAACTCAAGATGCTTCAATTCAATATAGGAAACATGTTTTTTTACTGCAGGCCAGGGTTAGCATCACTGTTAGCATTTGTAAGAGAAGGGTTTGATGTTGCCATCTGGTCTTGTGATGCTTTTTCCATAAAGCTGAAGTTTGTTTACAGCCAGGAGCAGTGTTGGACTCTGCCACACAAACACCCTACTGAACCTCAAAAGGGGTTGTTTGTGAAGCCATTAGCTGTGGTATGGAAAGAGTACCCAGAGTATTATGGAAATACAGTTCTGATCGACGACGAAAGATACAAATGTGGTTGAGCAATGGATGCTTAGTAACATGGGAATTTTCTTGAACATTTAAGGGTTGTACTTTAGAATTCATAGTGGATGTAGAGAGCTCCCAACGGGTGATACTTTAGAAGTAGTAGTAGGTGTGGGTAAGCTCCCAGTGGGTGATAGTTTGCAATTGGTAGTGGTAGTAAGTGTAAGTCAGCTTTTAATGTGTGAGACTTTGGAGTTGATAGTAGGTGTGAGTAAACTCCCAATGGATGATACTTTGAGATTAGTAGTAAATGCGACTAAGCTCCTCAATGTGTGATAGTTTCGAATTGGTAGTACAATATTGGTAGTAGGTATGTATGCGAGGTTGAGTAGGCTCGGGGCCTCACCTCCAGAAGGATGCAAAAGAAAAGGGCACATGGGTGGGTCCAAACTGAGGCGAGGCCACAGGGGGCGGCCAGAGAATGAGTGCAAAAGAAAAGGGCCCGGCCATCAGGGGTGAGTAAATTCCCCTTGCATGGGTGCCAAGTAATAGACATGGTAAAGTTCCTCATGGGTGTAGATGTGATATAGGGTCCTCATGGCTGTATGTGTGAATATGCTCCTCATGGGTGGTAAAGCAATGGATGCTTAGTAACATGGGAAGTTTCTTGAACATATAAGGGCTGTACTTTGGAATTCATAGTAAATGTAGTGAGCTCCCAATGACGATACTTTAGAAGTAGTAGTCTGAGGGTAAGCTCCCAATGGTTGATAGTTTGAAATTGGTAGTCGATTGTAGTAAGTGTGAGTAAGCTCTTAATGGGTGAGACTTTTCGAGTTGATAGTAGGTGGGAATAAACTCCCAATGGATGATACTTTGAAATTAGTAGTAAATGTGACGTTAGTTTGGAATTGGTAGTATATATTGGTGGTAGGTATGTATGCGAGGTTGACTCGGCTCTTAATGGGCCGAGCCAAGGAAGGGCGCAAAAGAAAAGGGCACATGGGTGGGTCCAAAATCGAGGCGAGGCCCCGGAGCAGCTGAGCCGAGGAAGGGTGCAAAAGAAAATGGCACATGGGTTGGCCCAAACCGATGAGAGGCCTCGGAGGGGCCGAGCCGAGGAATGACTGCAAGAAAAGGGCACGGCAGTAATATACTAAATATCTCTTTGTAGACTACATTAGGTGTGAACCTCCTATTGTTTTTTAGCAGCGTTCCTTGTCTTGGGGTGTCTTGAATGTATACCTTCACTCCGTGTTATGTGGTGCATCTTGAGAATGCGACGTAAAGCTGGCCATGTGTGAAAACTGGCGTTGATAGGTAGATGCCAACGGAGGTCATGGACTGGCCTTGCGACTTGTTCATGGTCATCGAGAATGCGAGTCGTACGGGGAACTGTCTTCGCCTGAAAGGAAGGAGGTCACTGTCTGATGGCTCTAGGGTTATCCTTGGTATGAGGAACCGTGTTCCTTTGGAGGTGCCTGTGATTATCTCTGCATCTATGATTCTTGGGTGCGCTTTGATGACGCGAAGGCGGGTGCCATTGCAGAGACCGGCCTTCAGGTTCATGTTTTTGAGTAGGATGATGATGGCTCCGTCCTTGATGTGCAGCTTATGCGGTGGCATGCCAGAAGGGGTCAGCTGGTTGATGGTCTCAATTGAGAAATCCTTTGTAGCATCTTCGCCTTCTGCAACGATGGCATCTATGCTCGTATATGTATGGAGTTGTCCATTCAACCTTAAGAGGATCTTGTCGTTAATCCTCAGCGTGTCTTCATTCTTTGGTGTCCATCATACACACGTGCACATTTGCCTCCGTTATTTCCTTGCCGAAGATGCTATCAATCAAGTCGTCTTCCACAACACATTCTTCGGGTATCTCAACCAAGTCGCGGTCGAGCCCTTGCTCATTATTCATCCGTTCCCCATTACCGAGACTTAGCAGCCAATTTTGAGACGATTTGTTCGTCTTTTCCCACCCGCATATTTTGTGTCAACAGGGTCCTGAAGTTAGTCCACAGCGGGTTCCGCTTGACACACTTCGAGATGATTTCTGCCCTTGTTGCACGTTTGACCACAGGCAACTGCTGCAGAAAATCGCCGCCGGTGGGCATTATCATTCCCCCAAACGGCCTGTCATCCTGGCGTATCTCACGTAAAAGCCTGTCGACGGCGGTGAGTGCATGCGTGTGCGTCATTCCCATTTCGTCCCATACCATGATGCTTGCCTTTCTAAGTACCTCTGCTTGTTGGCTTGTTGCAGCAGTGCGGAGGTTGAGCCTTGTATCAAGTTGAGTGGTAACTTGAACGTCAAATGGACTGTTTGTGCTCCCTTCAAGAGGAGGCTGGCAATGCCTGTTCAAGCCACTGATACAACACCAACACCACATCCTCTTAGTATATTGATCAGGCTGTTGAAGAGGAACGTCTTGCCCGTGCCTCCCGGACCGTCCACATTGATACATGGGGCTTGATGTTGGCTGATTGCATCGAGGATAATGTCGGCTATGTGCTTCTGCTCCCTGTTCAGCTTTTCGTAGTTTTCCTGTCCCTCTTTCAACTCCTTTTCTGCATCGAAGGTTTGTTCATTTGGGAAGTTGCCTAGAATGTCTAGCTGTGGTTCTGCTAGTCCAAGCTGCTCACATGTGCAGCCGCTCGTTTGGAAAATTTCGTCAATGTCTTTTCGTGCATTGTCGTAAGCTTGCTCTTGTGGCATCTGCCATTGGTAATCTTCTGTCAGGCTATCCTTGAAGAGCTCCCATAGCCGCATTGGATCTTGTGAGTTATTGTATGGGCAAATGAATGCAAATGTTTGGCGTAGTTGCATTGGCATCTGAAAGTTGCTCGCATCTTCGAGTGTCTTCTCCCACTCAGCATCGTCTTCCAGTAAGCCGAGCTCTTTGGCAGCTTCCTTGAAAGTTGAACATAGTTTTCCATTGACGGTGCGCATATTTTCGAAGCTGGTCGTGCCCTTGATATGTAGCAACAGAAGGCAAAGGTAATAGCGGTCACCATCCTTAGGGCTCACATTGTACATCCATGTGATGAGCTTGAACTTTCCCTTCCTCTTTTTCCAGGACGTCTGGCTCGTAAATGTGTAGTGCTGGGGGATTTCTGGATAAGTGTATTCATGTGCAGCTGGGTCATTCTTGTTGAGCTCAAACCATGCGGTCAGCATTGTTTGCTTTTGCATCTGCCGCTCGATGGCTTGTCTTTCTTGGCCTTCCTAATAATATACAGCTTGATTGTTTGGTAGACAAGTAGTCTGTGTACTGTGTGGGAGTTGCCATGCATCTTGAACCCATATAGTCTCCACATGGCTTCAGCTGCAGAGACGTATCTCTTATCAAGGTACTGCTCCACCTCGTCCCAATTGAATGTGGATGTTGATTCTTCCGTCGGTTCTACAGTGACCTTGATGGATGCTCGATCGTGCCCTTTGTGGATGTACTTATAGATATACTTCACACTCCCGATGCTGAAACACTGCTCTACATTGATATGTGCCTCGTACTTTTCAAGCAGCCATCGATTTTTATTTTTTATTTTTGAAAGAAAGATTGTATATTCATCAAGTAGGAAATAATACATCATGAAGATCCCTCTTGGATCAGATAGTTATAAAGCTTTAAAAAATCCCACATGGATCAATTATCATAACTGAACTTCTGTATTTGTAAGCCTCACTCAACTTCTTCTTCTGTCCAGCTGATACTATAGGATTAAAATCAACATCTTCTCAACTAGCCAGAATACTATAGGAGTCAAGAACATACTTTCCAAAAGCTGCAGTTAAATCCTTGAATGATCATAAACACCTGTTGCATAAATAGAGATGAAGAGAAAAAGAATTACATAGTAAAATGTGCAATCTGTCATACTGCACAAAGAAGCTGCCACTACTTCTGAAATTTGACCCAACCTACAAATTGATCGGCCAGTACATAGAATAATATATGAAATCCAGAAGAAATGATGCATTGTCGGAATATGTAGCAGTCAACCTGAATTGGTTAGACAACTTAGCCCAACTATCAGACACCACCACTTCTGTATGAAAAAACCAGCCAAATAAAATGGAATTCAGACATCAGTACTTGATCTTAGCACGGCTCAAATGTAGCAGTTGAGCAAACCATATCCAGTGGATTGGTATGAAAAAAGAATTTGGCATCAGTACCAAATTATATTCAAGCTTCAGAACTTGAAAGGCTTCTTCAATCATAGCTATTGAAAAAGCAAACAATCGTGCTAGGAAATTCCAAATATTTGCCAATCTAACATAACCTGTTTAGCGCCTGGCTCAAAATGTATAAGCGTCATCCCGCCCAGAAAATTCCTAGCTCGGCAATTTCTTACAATTCCATATATTATTCCATATCCAGTTGAGGAATCTGTAAATTAGAATCAAACTAGTATGTTCTCTTCAAGGAGTCATCTCCGTATCTTTCTGCTAGCAAGAAAGAGCAACAGGAAAGGAAAGGAAGGCCAAAGACAAAGTCTTCACAAAGAGACATATTATGATTTTCCCTGCTGGAAAAGAAATGCAAAGTATCTCCTTTACCTAGTTTTCTAGCCTTCTTTCTTCACCTTATAGGCCAGCATCTACCAAGATCTACCATTTCGGTGTGTCTATTCAAAGACATAGTGTATAATCACCAAAGAATGGAACCTCGTTAGAGGATTACCTGCTGCCAAAACTGCCACCAAAAAGAAGAGAATTGCAAATTTCCAACAGACCTTTTTTCTGCTGAATCCAGTTCCTGGCCTTGCTAGCCCCAAAATACCACGACCCTCTTCTCATATGCCCGCTGTTCTGGTCTACTGAAGAGAGGGCGGCCGCTGCCCTCAGCCGGCCAAGAACGGCGCCCTAACCGTCATTTTCGATTATGGGGAACTATCTATCTATTGCCGATAGGCGTGTTGCCCTTCATGAAATGGCCTGTGTCCCGTCTTCTGTACTCTGGGTAGCCATTTGCACTGACTTTGGTATTGTCATTAAATGTCTTTGGATATCCCTTTGTGCATTCCTTCATTGGGCTGCCTTCCTGGGCTTGCATACAAGGTGCATTTGGGTTGAGGGCCCCGCATGGGCCGTAGACCATATGCTTGATGACGATCTCTCGCAGGTTGGGGTTTTCTGGGCCTGGCACCTCAGCACTCGTGATGCTGTCAATGGCGTCGCTATCCTGGATCTTGTCTTCTTGCTCGAGAATCATGAGAAGGTGGCAGTGCGGCAAGCCTCGTTTTTGAAACTCTGTCGTGTAAGTGTGCGCCTTCACCTTGCCCAAGAGGTCATGAAAGAACGTTTTGAGCTTTGTGTGGAATACATGTACAACCAAATCTGGCCTATCATGCGGCTGTTGTACAGGAAGCAGGTTGTGTCTAATCTCTATCTAATTTGGGTTGGATGTAAATGTTACAAAGAGGTCGGCTTTGCCAAATCTCAGGATCAAGGCCATCGAATCCTGGTAGTTTTGTTCCATTGTTCTCGGGCTGCCAATTGTGAGGAGAGCAGGATGACCAGCTTGCCGGATCTTAAGCCTCTTTGCTCTACCTCGTGGTCTATGTAGTCAATAAGGCCTTGGTACAACTCGACCCTTTGGTTTTGCTTGATCCAGTTTAGTTCATTTGCCTCCACTCTCGAGTAGACATCAACAATGAATTGTTATGTTAGCTTGCCTGCACAAAGCAGTGGGTTGCAAGCTGATCTCCTTATTGTCAGCCGGTAATTGTCGAATTGAAGCATGCTCACATTTTCGTGTTTCCTTGAAGACGTTGATGTGGAAGATGTTTCTGCTTTCTTGATTCCTATCCTCCAGCCCTGGTCACTAAAGGGGAAGAGAATGGGATAAACCAAGGGATCAAGGTTTGGGTTTGTGATTGGTATCTTCTTGAGGCTGCCACCCTTTTGGTGTATGCAGATTTTTCTATCAAATGGTGGCCCTCCGTCTGCATTGACAAATATCACTGCAACTTCGTTTAAGCATGTTGGGTTGTACCTCCAAAGGTCCAGGTTTCGAGCAGTGTTAAAGTATCTTGATGTCCCTCACCCCTTCGCCGGACTGTTGTGCATGCTTCTCTACATCATGCATCATTATGAGGGCTGCTGCATAGGGGCTGATTTTATGTAGCTCAGCATCCAGTTCTTTCAGAAGTTGGCTGTCACAATTTTCATTATGTGGGTTTTGAGCTCGTGTTTCATGTGCAAAGTCGGCATCTAGAATATAGAGCTGGGAATATGCTAGTGCTTGCGAACCATCGACATAAGCTGGACCTACTCTATGGTAGGTTTGTCCTTGGATCTTGAAACAATATGGTCCGTGGCTTTGAAACTGCTCGATGTTAGCACCAAAGGAAGCAAAGGCAAGAGCACTATTGTAGGCCCTGATGTGTTGGTGTAAGTTACTGCTTTTTGGATGTTGATGGCTCAATAGGCTCTGAATGAGATGGGGGATTGGTTGCAGGGGTTCTAACTTGATTTGTCTATCATAGCAGCAGTTTGTACCATCGTCCTTGAATGTAAATGCCCCACAGTGTATGCACTCCCTGTTGAATGAACCGCAATGGTGTCGTTCTACTTGTCTGTCTTCAATTGTCCTTGCTATTCTGTATGTGGGTGGTTGAGCTCGGCATCGACGTTGGTATTGTGCAAGTTCACCCAACCTTTGTTGATGCTCTTCTTCTGTTTCTATGGCAGCTTGTTGGGCTCTTCTTTGCCGCTCATATTGGGAGTGTTGGGTCAATCTTTGTCGATATTGGTCTTCTGTTTCTATAGCAGTCTGTTGTAGCTTTCTTTTCTTGTAATTCCCTCTTCATCTTACCAATCGATCTTTACGGTCCTGTGATGTCTCTCTAGCATGCTTCTCCCTATATTTATTTCTCTCAGATGCACGCCTTCTTTTTCGTTCTTCCGTCATTACAAATTAGGTGTGAGGAGGATGTTGAAGATTTGTGAGTCCTTGCTCCTCCATGAATATATTTAAGCCTTGCCAAAGGGGAAAAGGCAAAAGGCAAAAGGCAAAAGGTAAAAGGTAGGGGAAAAGGTAAAAGGTGTTTTGCCTTTCTACTCTTGGGGGAAAAGGTAAAAGGTGTTTTGCCTTTTTTAAAGTTTAATAGTGCCTTTTAAGTTTGGGAGGAAAGGCAAAAGGTGGTGTTGTCCTTTTATTGTTCAAATAGTGCCTTTTATATTTGGAGGAGAGTCCTTGAGTCTTTTACGTTTGGTGGGGTTGAGGGGCCTTGCATTTACAACAAAGAGACAAATGTGCTTTGAAATGAGATTTCTATAGTTCTATTTATTTATCGATGCCTCGTCCATGCTTCCAAATTTTGTATGCATGTTTTAACATTATTGCATCCTGTCTATACGCCTATCAAGTACTTACAACAGCTTGTCTCATACCTATTTTATGGCAAAAATCAAGTAGAAAAGCCTCAAAATTGATGATGCCAAGCTCCATCATCATTCCGTTTAACATCGGCCAATTCTTCAAACTGGCCGAGCATTCCTTTTATTATCTATTTACTGCGAAGATATGAGAACCTTACTGCTTAACAGCTAGGGTGGCAGCTGATCTCAATTTGCCAACACACAAAAGCTAAGATCTATAGGTGCAGTCCACCTATTCTTATTTTGATGATGCTAAATCACAGTTGTCATTTCTTGCGTCTCAAGTTAGTACCTCGCAACAATTCAAGACATACATAATACTTCTGTATCAGATTCAAGGGCTATATTGCATCAATTTTTGATGTACTTGATGTAGGTGATTTTCTTTTTGCATGTAAGCTGATTTCTATAGCTTTGTAGAAGGTTGAACTGTGGCTTCATGTCAAGTTAAGCATATCAAAACGTCCCTTGCATCATTGCACCTATAATCGTGTACATGGGGATGAACTTTAGCGGAATCCAGAATTTTAGAATCTACTGTTTCAACACATGTTCCTCCTAATATCCTATCTTTTAACCTCCATACGTTGTAGATAATTTTAAAGCCACTTCATCCTATATTAGAGTAAGTGTTGGACCTAGCCCTAGATCTAACGGTCAAGATTTGACAAGAAATTTCTACGGTTCAGATAGCTTTTTTCTTTTCATTCTAGCGGTTTAGGCTTCCTCAGCTATGGCGGAGCGAGAAGGTCTGCAACATACATCGAGGCATCACCATCCGGTTCCAGGCACCATTCGCTTCTTCACTATGGATGATTCATATCTGAATCTAGGTGGCTGAATTCATGCCTGAGTGGCTTTCTAGCTGATGTTCCTCACAGCTGCAAGGCAATCAGTTGCTGTGTTGGCTCCTAGGGTGCTTTTGCTAACCCCAGGTTTTAATCTTCATTAGGCATGAGCTTACCTTTTATATGTTTGCTCTGAAGGCATCACCCTACTATACCAGCCACTATGATAACATTAAAGGTTTTCATCAGCAGAATATCCAGAGCTCAAAACAACAATCTACAGTTTGGCTTAGCTCCACATCTCCTCTTTGACATTTCTCTTTGTAGGAAATCGAAGCAGGGGGATTGCAGGAATGGATTTATAATCAGAGCATGATCATGTGGAAGGATTTAATTAGATAAATAAAAGGCTTGCAGAGTCATTACGTAGCCTCAGAACTGGGTGTTGCAGTAGCAATACAAAAGCAAGGGAGGTTTTGACATTGATCCAGAAAGGTCATGTTCTTACAAAAGATAAGGTATCTGGTTTATCAGCATTTTATTCAGAGCATGATCCTTTTCTTCAATTGTTGTGATGTGTGATATGCAGGAAAAATATTCTGATAGTTACTTGCATTGCATTTTCTTATACTTGAAAATTGTTATGCAGTTAAGATGAGAAGGCATGGATGGTGATGGCTGCAGATACATGTTATGGCATGCAGGTTCCGGGACATCTGATTCACATATTTGTCATGGAATCATGTTAGCTACGCAGTTTTTTAAATAGTTGGAAAAGCTATGTTGTGATAGCGTGACCATCCACATTGTGGTTGTTGTGTTTTCTTTTTGTAAAGAATGCCAGGCAGTAGGCACCTTACAGCTGTATTATTATCTTCGCAGGGATGATTTTTTGAAGAATAAAGATGCAGGGATGAATTTTTGAAGAATAAGGAGGTTTTTATCGTTTTGAATAAATTAATGAATTGACACAGCTTAAGGACCCCCTTTTTTTTTTTTTTTTTTGAAGGCAAGATATTTTTAGTTTTATTAATAGTATGTAAAAAGTACATTTATTCGGGCTCCATAATAGCCAAATAGCCTAACCGTTGGAGCACAAAGATTAACCCAAGTGTGAAGATAAGGGAAGGTAACCCTTACGACAATCTACCCCAAGAAGTGATTTGATGCTGCCCTAAAGATGATACCCCTTTATGCTCCTCCACAAAAATGCAAGCAAACCAGGGTAGAGTGATGGAAGCTTCATCCCTAGCGTTAACTCAACACAAAAGCTGCCTCCATCTCAGTACTACTAGGAGAATAGGAGCCCATTTCCAATTCCTTGTACTAAGAGCACTACTCTCACTATCTTCTTTCGATGTAAACACTCATGCCTGCCCTTTAAGGGGTGGTCCACAAGCCAATCTACTCTCCTGATCACTTGCCTGGGTTCCATCTCCAATTGCTCACTATCTAGAGATGGCCTAAAGCCTCTGCAGAGCTAAAGTCCTTCAACTAGCAATCAGCTATAAGAACATGTGGTCCTCCCGTACCAATGCCTTCTAAATCACTTCCACATTTCACTAGAAGCCTACAAGGCAAAATAGATTAGAAGAGAATGAGCTTTTGGGAATGTGATGACTGGAGTATTGAGAAAGAAATAATCATATAGCAAGGAGAAAGATTTTGAAGTCTTGATATAAAGAAGCAGAATGAATAATCAAATACTGTTACATGTTACAGTAATGAACGTCGCAAGAGGCCTCTATGTAAAGTCTTGAACACATGGACCCTTATGTAGGAAAGTAAATATGGAAGCAGGTTTCTCCGGTTTCTCCATTGTTAAGGTTCCCAAACTATGCCCAGCAATGCTGGGCACCGTAACTAGTATGTTGTAGGTAATTTTAAAGCCAATTGACTCACAATAGCTATAAAAGTGTGCAAAAGCTCTCACTAAAATTCTGCAAGACTATCTACACATATATAAGTCTTTCTCCTAAGATTCGATCCTTTTGTGCTTTTCTTATTAAAATGACACGTATCCATATTTTCCGGTTCTTTTTCCTGAGTATAGGGGGTTTTTGGATGTGGATGGATTTTCCGGTGGAGTTTCTAGTTTCTAAAGGCGACGAATGTCCTGCTTTTTTCGCGTTGCGGAGATGGGCTCGTTGTTGCTGAAACCGAAAGTTATGGGAATGCTGTGACCAGTGTGCTTCAAAATTGCCTGGCAGACATAGCTCATTTGATTCTTCATTCCGGCGCCATGTCTAGATTCTACTCTATCCCCTGCTTCCTTCAAAATTTCTACCCACCCAGATCCTCTGTTTTTGCCCAGTAGTTCGAAAATACATCAGAATTTACTTCACAGCTAAAATTTTCAAATGGGCATTAGAACTTTGTGCCCGTTCAACAATTTTCAACTCGATCCTTCAGCTCCCAGACAGAGTCTTCGGCCTTTGCCAGCTTTGGTGCTAAATGTTTTCCAGAATTTTCACAGTTGCAGTCACCCAATAAAGAAGGGGGGCTGCAAAACAAAGACTACCCAAGAGGAGGATAACTTTCTTGGCAGATCCGGATGGGTAGATGTTAGAAATTCAAGATCAAGAACAATGGATATTCACCTTCTACTTGCATAAATTTGCATTAGAACAATTTCTAGTTCAACACCACTTATATCAATGCAAATCTTATTGCATGAACAACTTAACTTAAACTCATGAGAATAGATTATCATTCATAATGCCAAAAGTTATTTTATGACCATTTCACTTATAGGTATACTCTTCATTTCATTATATGTAACACTGTATCAATAGATATTACCAATTTTTCGATGAAGAACTTTAGCCTCAATGAGATCGCCCCTGCTATCTCCTTAACCTCGTGTATCTTCAAATTGATCCTACTTCTTATTTTTATCTACACGGTCCGGCGGTGTTGCCATACCGTTAGCATAATCCCGGATCATGGATGCACAGTATTGGACCGAATCCATTCAAACTAAAAATGGCTCCATGGATCTCGTTCTGCTTTCGAATATTCTCTATTTCATTTCCAATGGTTTGCTGCCTTTCTTTATTTCATAATAAACCATTGGCTGTATTTCATGGTTCACACAAGACCATAGCAACTAGGTTAAGTATTTACCTAGGTCGAATGTTGACCTAGTGTCAATCAACAACTGCCTGCAAATGTACTCTTGTAAAATACTTAACCACTGCATGTGTCTCTGTCTTCTCAACTGTGCACAGATATTCTCAATGATCTAACTCATCTGTCATTACAACTTCAAGGATCAATTAATATATATATTATGATATGAATTCCAACATTCCCCTTTCATATCATAATATGCAAGTTCATCATTCTTGTTTAACACAATTGATACCTTAAGTTGAACCTGTTAACTGTTCCAACCTGTTAACTGTTCCCCTTTCAACATAATTGTTGCCTTAAGTTGAACCTGTTAACTGTTCCCCTTTTTCACATAATGAGTCATAAGAATTTATCTTCCTCCTGTGTCATAACCTGGTATCTTTGCAATTTAAGTGTGTTGATAACTTCTGAAATCTGGTTTTACTCAACGCCTTTGTCATTATGTCAGCAAGCTGATCCTCTGACTTTATGTAATTTAACTGGATAAACCCTTTATTCACCATATCTCTAATATAGTGCATTTCCATCTCTATATGTTTGGTTCTTTCGTGCAGTACAGGATTTTTGGCCATAGCTATGCAACTCTGGTTATCACACAACAATTCTGTACTTTCTCCCTGGTTTATTTCTAATTCACTTAGCAATCTCCTAGTCCAAATAACTTCCTTTGCTGCCAATGTGGTTGATGCATATTCAGATTCTGCTGTGGATAAAGCTATTGATGACTGTTTTTTGCTCCTCCAACTTATTGGTGCTCCTCCCAATATTAGAATGTACCCTGATGTAGATTTTCGTTCATCTGGATCTCCACACCAGTCAGCATCACTATAGCATTTTAATTTCAAATCCTTTGAACAGTATATGATTCCTGTATCCTTTGTTCCCTTCAGAAATCTCAAAACCTTTTTAGCTGCCAACCAGTGTGCATATCCTGGATTGTTATTATATCTGCTTAAGACATTTACTATGTATGCTATGTCAGGCCTTGTGTTGTTGGCAATAAACAAGAGACTTCCCACTAATTGCCTATATGGCACTTTACTCATTTTCTCCCTTTCTTTTTCATTTTTAGGACATAACTCCTTTGACAATTTTGTTCCAGCCACAATAGGAGTTTTCACTGCATTGCATTCTAGCATATTGAATTTTTCCAAAACAGATTCAATATATTTACCTTGATTTAAAGAAATCTTCATATTTCTTCTGTCCCTTTTCACTTCTACTCCCAAGAATTTTGATAACTCTCCCAGATCTGTCATTTTATATCTGTTCTTGAGTTTTTCCTTGCACTCATTCAAAAATACCATACTGTTAGCAGCCAAGATGCAATCATCGACATATATTGCAATTATGCAAAAATCTTTCCCTTCTCTTAATAGGTATACATTCCCATCATTTGCCAACTTTGTAAAATTTTGTTCCTTTAGGAAACCATCAATGCAAAAATACCATTGCCTTGGGGATTGTTTTAAGCCATAAACTGCTTTCTTTAATCTCCATACCTTCTCTTTTCCAGTCTCGAAGCCTAAAGCTTGTTTCATGTAGACCTCTTCCTCTAAATCTGCATTAAGAAAAGCAGTGCATACATCCATGTGATGCAAATCAAGATTCAGAGCATTAGAAATAGCAATAATAATTCTAATACTTGTTAGCTTAACTACAGGTGAGTATGTTTCATCGAAATCAACTCCTCTTTTCTGTGAGTACCCTTGTGCTACTAATCTTGCTTTGTACTTGGGACTCCCATCAGCATTAACCTTTAGTTTGAAAACCCATTTGTTTCCAATTGCAGTTTTCCCCTTTGGCAAATCCACCAATTCATAAGTGGATGTTCTCTCAAATGACTCCATTTCTGCTATCATTGCATCTTTCCAATTCTGACTATCAGATGAATTAATTGCTTCATCAAAGCTTTCAGGTACTCCTGATTCCAAAACCATATGGACTTCCTGCATTTTTCCTTTAAAGCATTTGGGTTACGTAACTTTCTTTGCTTTTCCCATCATTTCTCCTGCCATATTTCTGTACATCAATATTGACCTCCTGTTGTAATCTTTCCCCTTCACCTTTCCTTTTCTTAACTTGATCATGTATTTGTGTATCATCTTCAATTTGAGTTTCATCATTTTCTTCTGTTTCAAAGTTCCCTTCTTTATCGGCATGATTTTTCAATGTCATCAATTTCTGAGTCTATGTCTCCTTTGTTCTCATTTGAGTGCTCTACTTCTGCAAATGTCTCCTCCTTATTTTCCTCCTTTATTGATGGTCTATATAAAACATCCTCCTCAAATGTCACGTCCCTGCTTACTAATATTTTCCTTTTTAAAGGATCATACATCCTATAGCCTTTGGAATGGTCATCATAACCAACTAAATAGGTTATGATGGACTGTCATCAACTTAAATCTTGTCTGTTTGTGGTACATGTGTATATCCAAGACAACCATATGCCTTGAACATATCAAAGTTTGGCTGCTTCCCTGACCAAACTAGTTCTGAACATTTTCCTTCTAGGCTTTTGGATGGTAATAAATTTTGTATTTGCCTTTGCGTTTTGATTTGCCTCTTCCCAGAGAAAATTTGGCAACCCAGCATGTTTCAACATGGATCTTGTTGCATTTAATATTGTCTTGTTCTTTCTCTCTGCTACCCCATTCTGTTGGGGTGTATGGCTGCACGTGTATTGTCTTTTGATGCCCTTCTCCATGCAATACCTAATAAACTTACCAGACATGTATTCCCCTCCTCTATCAGACCTGACACATTTGATATTTTTCCCTGTTTCACACTCAACTTCTGTTGCAAACAATTTAAAAGCTTCAAATGCCTGGTCCTTTGTTCTTAAGCAATACAACCTTGTTTTTCTACTATAATCATCAACAAAGGTTATGAAATATCTTTTCCCTGTTATACCTCTGATATTTAATGGGCCACAGAGATCAGTATGAATTAAACCAAGAATTTCATTTGCTCTACCCTTTGCCTTTGAAAATGGTAATCTAGAATGTTTGCCCAGCATGCAACCTCTACATATGTGATTTTACATTTTGCTTGTCTGCTGCCTCAATTATTCCTTGCTTCACCATAAATTCAAGATTTTTAAAGTTTGTATGTCCGAGCCTTTCATGCCATGTCACTAAGCTTGGAATTAATGACAAGTTAATACTTTCTATATGGCGAACATTAATTCCAAAAAGATTGCCAACTCTTCTTCCAAAAAACTTCAATTCATTTCCATCAAACACCTTACAATGAGTTCTTTCAAATACTACTCTCAAACCCATGTCAACCAGCTGAGAAATAGAAATTAAATTTCTAACTAGGCTGGGAACACACAAAACATTTTGTAAATGTACTATTCTGCCATTTAGATCAAAGAGTTCCAGCATGCCAACGTCTTCAATCCTTTGTAGATCTCCATTTCCAACCTGTATATGTCCTCCCAAACTCCCCTTTTTCCCTTTTAAGATTTTCGGGTTGCATGCAATGGATCTTTCTGCTCCACTATCTAAAATCAGAAAATCATTGTCAATAACTTTATCATGACTAGCAATTAAAGCTTCCCTTACCTCATCTTCTTCAGCATCAGGATCCTCTTCAAGAATCACTTCTTCTGCTACATTTGCCTCTACGTTTTTCCTGAATCTTCCCCTACCTCTGCCTCTCACAGTTTGATTTCCTCTAGTTCCTTTATCTTTACCTCTAAAGACCTTTGGAGATGAGCAATTTGATGCAAAATGCCCTCGCCCCCCACAGTTGTAACAATTAATTTCTTTTGTCATTGAGGGACAATCAATTTTTAAGTGTCCATATTGGTTACAGTTGTAACAAGGACCAAGTTTCCCTCTTTTCCTGTTATCTTCCTTACCTTTGCTTTTTGCAAACAACACTTGAGAAGTTTCTTCCTCCTCCATCACTTTATTCTGCTCAATCTCTGTTTTTAACATCCTTTCAGCCTCTATTCTAGTCTTGGCCAAAGTCCTGATAAAGATTGCTATATTTCCCATACTTGTTACTGCTCTGGAGATTGCCAAGACCTGCTGTTGTTGAGTGTAGAAGACTCCTGCTCCTTCTAAATCAGCAACAATATTGTCAAAGGTTTGGAAGAAATCATTAACATTATCTTTTTCATGAAACCTCAGCCTTCTTAACTCATTCTCGAGTACATCTATTTGTGAGGATGTCTTTTCCTCATAATTCAATAACATATAACTCCACATCTCACTAGGATGCATACCTCTAATTTTCAACACAATGCTTGAGCTAACCTTGCTCATAATTATTCCTTGTGCTTCTCTAACCTTGGCAACCTGACTAGTTCCATCTTCCTTTGCAGAAGTAACTTCTTCTGCTTCAGCAGCATCTCCAGCATTTACTGAGCTCGAACTTCCTTCAGCAGCAACTCTAGTGGTTCTGCCTGTTCTTACTCCCTTGTCCCCTGGTTCTACTATTTCCCACAGGCCCTCAACTTGAAGCACATGTTTGATTTTCTCCTTCCAAACTTGGAAGCCTGAATCACCCTTAAACACATCAATGGCATTCAGCAGCCCTGCACCAAATCTGCTTGCCATTTGAAACTTAACCTGGCTCTGATACCAATGTTAGAAATTCAAGATCAAGAACAATGGATATTCACCTTCTACTTGCATAAATTTGCATTAGAACAATTTCTAGTTCAACACCACTTATATCAATGCAAATCTTATTGCATGAACAACTTAACTTAAACTCATGAGAATAGATTATCATTCATAATGCCAAAAGTTATTTTATGACCATTTCACTTATAGGTATACTCTTCATTTCATTATATGTAACACTGTATCAATAGATATTACCAATTTTTCGATGAAGAACTTTAGCCTCAATGAGATCGCCCCTGCTATCTCCTTAACCTCGTGTATCTTCAAATTGATCCTACTTCTTATTTTTATCTACACGGTCCGGCGGTGTTGCCATACCGTTAGCATAATCCCGGATCATGGATGCACAGTATTGGACCGAATCCATTCAAACTAAAAATGGCTCCATGGATCTCGTTCTGCTTTCGAATATTCTCTATTTCATTTCCAATGGTTTGCTGCCTTTCTTTATTTCATAATAAACCATTGGCTGTATTTCATGGTTCACACAAGACCATAGCAACTAGGTTAAGTATTTACCTAGGTCGAATGTTGACCTAGTGTCAATCAACAACTGCCTGCAAATGTACTCTTGTAAAATACTTAACCACTGCATGTGTCTCTGTCTTCTCAACTGTGCACAGATATTCTCAATGATCTAACTCATCTGTCATTACAACTTCAAGGATCAAATAATATATATATTATGATATGAATTCCAACAGTAGACTGATCATAACTGATGCATAATAGGATCAAATTCTTGCATTGGGAGGCAGAGGAGCTGCCGCCATACAAAGCATCTGTGGTGTAGTGGTGATAAAGGGTGACGTTTTTTCCAAAATAAAAATGACCTTAATTTAGTAAGCAAACACGTTATATATCCACCATTTTTGCCTGTTCAAACCCTTAGCCTTAAAAAAATTTCTTCCCTCCATGTTTCTTAACCATACACTTAGCCATATGTCCACGGTAATGTCCGAGCCAGTTTTCACATGGAGGGGGTGGGTGATGACGATGGAATTTTAACGTCCAGGAGAAGCTGTAACATATAAGATGCTTTACAATACACCTAGACCATGCTATTTGGGTCTCTGCGACAGCCCCTGACAAACGCATACGCCCAAAACAAAAAGCTTTTGCCAGCAAGCAGACCAGTGGACGGTTTAATCCTGATTATGACACCCTTCCTCACTCTGCGCACCATTCTTTGCAGAATTAAAACACTGGGGAGAGACCCCACGGAAACATATGAATTCCCCATGTATAATAAATGCTCTTTGATGAGAGAATTATTATCTAGAAGACCCAAATCTTAACAGACAAGCGAGCTTCCGGAACAGGAAGGACTAATCGGAAGTTCTTTCTTAGCTGGCCTTAGCCCTATTGAATTTTATCATCACACTGTGGTATGGAAAAAATGTCGAAGCAGAGGATAGGAATGAAAGATCCTGGAAATCTCTTTAAAGATCTTATGTTATTTTTAAGGGATGCCTTTGTGGGATACGACAAGACCATTAGATATAGACACAAGTTTCTTGCTCCTCCGTTGCTTGCTGCGTCTCCTCCTCTCTCCATAGTGTTTTGTTGTTCAGATCATCTTCTCCACTCAACATGCTAAAGATATAGTGATGCAACATGGATTTCATTAGTCATTGCAATTTCACATAAACAATCGAATGCCTAACTCAATACATTGTTTCCTAACTCAATACATTGTTAGATGTTATGTTAAGGCCCCCTTGCTCCGTGGATGCAAACATTGTTAGATGTTATGTTAATGCCCCCATAATTAAAAGCAACAACTTTTTATCCCATGGGCACTGAAACATATGGCAAGAATATAGGTTCAACTCCTGCATGTTTTCCCTATTGATCTAGTTGAAGTCCAATTATTATATCCAAGGCTGGTAATATCTAACTTGCAAAACATTTGAGGCGCCATAACCAAACCCCAAAGAGCTTAGCAACAAAACAGAGGAGACCTCACCAAAAACGAACCTCATTTGCATCTCGAAGTTGTCCAACTGCCTATTTATATTGTAATGCATTAACAGAACTTAGGTTTCCCAAAAGAAATACAAGTGGATCAAATGCATACATCATTTTCTTTATTATCTCACGTAATTCTCGTTCATGAGCACCTCGTTGAGGAGGAGATAGAAGCATGGTACTACTATTGCCTTCTGTTGCAGGTTGATTACGAATGTTAACAAGGCCAGCCATATTATACGTCTGGGCGGGAAGAACAGCGCCTACCATACCCTAAGCCATGAAGTTCTTCACGGTTCTGATCCAGGGAGAGCGATTCTCTTGTGGATGGCTTGAAGGAGAAGGAGCACGACTATGGGAGAGTCTGGTGTATAATAGATTCTTCCCTGAAGAGCTATTTTCTCCAATCTTTTCTTTAGTGCCTCAATCTGAGGTGTTGCTTCTTGAATCGTGGCTAGGTGAGTTTATAGGTGATAGAAATGCCAGTGCAGCGGGTATCTTCCACACACATTGTTCTTGGACTGATAGTAAAATTGTGGTGAAGGTTTACAGTTAGGTCTTTGGTTATCAGTGGGTTTAGGTGGTAGTTTGGAAAGTGGGATAGTAAGATCAGAAAAAATAATAAAAAATCAGTTGTCTGGGACAGGGGTTAGTATGTCGGGTGATATGCAGCAGAAAGGGCAGGAGGGTCAGTTCTTGGGAAATGTGCAAATGATGGCAGACCATATGGAAAAGGGAAAGATAGGGACAGAGGGGAATAATGAAAAAATTGAAGCCAAGGCAGAGGAATTGATAGATTTGATCCGTACCCTTAGTAAAAAAGGGTACGATCAAATTAGGGAAATTACGAACCATTTGGCAGCAATAGAGAAGGGTGAGAAGGTGAAGGAGTTTATTGTGTTCGGGGATTTTCTCACGTCGATCTCAGATATGGTGAATACAAGACGCTCTTCCGGAGTTGGTACGCTGCAGAGGCAAAAGGAAGCAGTCAGCCAAATTTTGGAGTATGCAAATCAGGTTCAGGAAGACGTGCGAAAGGAGCTGCTGACAGTTAAAGAGCCGGTATTTGTGGGTAAGCCTCTTAGGAATGCTGCAGTAGAAAGTAAGCTCAAGTTTTTAAAGTCCAGAGGTCTGATAGGCTGTATTCGTCATGAGGGAGTAAGATTGCAGTATATTAAAGGGGAAATAGAAAAAATGGATTGTGGGGTCGCTATCAACAGTGTCTATTGGATAGATTTCCCTTTTTTTATGGTGGAATGCGGGAATAGTCAAACAGCTTCCTTTCTCCTAAAACAGGGCACCATTTCGAAGGCCAATACTCAATTCTTCTTCCAGAAATGGTACCCGACTTTCGATCCTCAAGGCTTTTCAGAACTATTCCATCCGGCATGGACTTCCTTACAAGGGCTAAACCCCATGTATTGGAATGAACAATCTCTTCAAACACTTTTCCAACAAACTGGTAACGTTATCAGTTGGGAAATTTCTCAGGACAAAGCTCCGAGAGTTTGGGCCCAAATAGATATTCTTAAGCCAATCCCGGAAGCCATTGACTTCGTGGACTACTTTGGTAAGCCCAAGTCACTGAAATTGGCATGGCAAGGTCTTCCTCAGCCGTGTTCTGCCTGTGGAATTAGATTGCATGGCGGGAAAGTTTGTCGAGGGGAACGAGAACCTCCAAAGGGACAGAATGTAGAAAGGCAGAAAGAGGGTGTTTGGATCACTCCTAACAAAGGAAGAAATGATAGACAGAACAGGAATGGAAGTGAGAAAAGAAAAAGAAGGAGACAGAAAATTAAAGAAGACATGGAGAAGGAGAAGGCAAGGGTGGAATCCGGTAGACAAATGGAGAGGAAAATGAGAAGTGAATGGAAAAAAAAGGTGCAATTTCAAGAGGACTCTGCCAAGGTCAAAGTCTTAAATAATCCGGGCTCTAAAGGAAAAGAAGTAATGAGGGATAAATCGCCAGAAGTGACTAGATCCTTATCTATCAAGATAAAGGATAATGGGATACCTCGAGAGGTAGAGTACTCCTCTTCTGAGGAGTCCTTTGGGTACAAAGAAAAAGGGGAACCTAGTTCACCCAAGATCCTGTTGGTGTCCCAGGATAAAGGTGCCATTGACTCACCACTCCCAGTTATAGAACTTTTCCCTAAGGACCCAGTGGCAGGTAGGTCTGATGTGTGTGTGCCAATACATATCACTCCTCCTAATATGGAACCTGAATCAGAAGTGGTAGATGCTCCAGTAAAAGACTTGTGTCAGGTGGAGTCCCAAACTGAATTTGTTGACCAAAATATTGAACTTACCCAAAGGCTTGTAACTCCAGAAGGCCAGGGAACTGGTTATGTTCACACCAGTAGACCTCTAAGCCCAGCTGGCCAAGAGGGGTCGCCAGCTGGCCAGGGAACTTGTTGTGAGCATACCAGGAGAACTTTAAGCCCTTCTGGCCAAGAATTGGTTAAGGAAAGAGCTGGGGAGTCAGTGGAAAGAGAATTATTCAAGACTCCAGCTGCACAGATTAGGGAATTGAAAGATCCATCATCTAAATTGTCGGGTAGGTTTTGGGATGATGAAGATGGTAGTGAAGGTGAAGAAAATGATTTATCCTTTGCTACTCCACTCCCACTTCCCCAAAGCACCAAAAGGAAGAAAAAGGTCTATACTCCTAGAGCAGATGGGCCTGTTACAAGAAGCGCCAAAGTACAATGAAGATAATTACTTGGAATTTGAGAGGAATAAAGGGTCCTTTAAAAAGGAAAAGGGCTCTTATCGCTCTTAAAGAGATGAAGGCAGATATAATCTTGTTGCAGGAGCACAGGCTTCCAGCCTTTGAGGCCTCAAAACTGGGTGAATGGATCTTCCCTAGTGGGGATTCTATTTGGGCCCCAGCTGATGGTACTAAAGGTGGGATTTGTATCTCTTGGACTGGACTGAAAAAGTTAGGTTCTTTCCTGCATCCTTCAGGCAGATGGCAGGTGGTTTTCTTGGAAATTGAGATGGAGCAAGTTGGAATAATTAATGTATATGCCTCAACCTCCCCTGAAGAAAGAGAGGAGCAGTGGAAAGAAATGTCAGATTGGTTACAAGGACAGAACACCAACAATTGGATATTAAGTGGTGACTTCAACAATACTCCTTCTTGGGAACAAAAGGCTGGTAAAAAGTTGAATATGTCAAGAGGTGAAAGGTTGGAGTGGGAAAAACTCGTTCATAATTTCATATACCATGCTCCCTCTTCTTCACATGCATATTCCTGGAGCAATAAAAGAAAAGGAGTGGATAGGGTGTACTGCTTACTTGACAGGTACTATACCAATACATCAACCTTGACAGGATGGGATAACCTGACCATATCTAATGATTGTAGCAATTCTATTTCTGATCACTACCCCCAGATCTTGGACACAGGTTATATGCCCCAAAATAAACCCACTGATATCCCATTTAAGTTTAATACCAGCCTGCTGAGCAATAAAGTTTTCTGTGATGACTACACTCGGTTCTACAGCTCCCTCAAGGCCATAAACATAAGTGGTTCTATGAAGGAATACACCAATAGGGTCAAGCAGATAAAAAATTGGATTAAGCAGTGGGGCAAGGTATGGAGCATGAAAAAGAAACAGGAGAAAAGAGAAGTTTATCTGGAAATGAAAGAGGTTAGACAAAACCTTTTTATGGATAAATCAATCGGCTCTTCTTCAGAGAGAGAGGAAATCCTAGAAAGGAAAGTCAAATTAATTGAGGAACATGAGGCAAAGAGCTTGGCAATCAAGAATAGGGGCCTCTATGTCAATTTGATGGATGATTGCAGCTCCAAATTTTTCTTTAGGGCTGCCAAGAGCAGGTTGATGAACAATGGGATAGTCTCAGTAATAGATGACAGTCAGCTTGAGCTGTCCAAGCAGGAGGATATCCAAAACTTATTTCACAACAAGTACAAGGAGTTGTTTGCAGCAGTAAACATTGATAATTGTTGCATGGATGAGTTCTTTAGTTCACTTGGACCTAAAGATGTGATGATTGAAGATAACCAGCTCCTGGCAGTTCCTCTTGAAGCAGAAATTCTGGGAGTCATAAGGAGCATGGCCCATGGGAAAAGCCCAGGGCCGGATGGTCTACCTCCAGAATTCTATGAGCATTTCTGGGGACTAATGTCCAAAGATCTTACAACCTTTGTACAGGGAGCTTGGCAAGCTGAGAGATTGCATCCCGCTATTAATCTTTGGACTCATTGCCTTAGTCCCTAAGGTAGATAAGCCTACTACATTTTTTTGACCGAGGCGATTTTTCGACCAATGTCACATACAAAATCATAGCCAAGATTTTTGCCAACAGATTGAAGAAAATTTTAATGTCAAAGATCAATCAAGTCCAATCAGGCTTTCTACCAGGGAGAAGCATCCTTGATAATTTTGTTGGTGCATATGAAGGGCTGCATTGGAACAGAATTTCTAGCCAAGAATGTGTGTTACTTAAGCTAGACTTTAAAAGGGCTTATGACACAATAGACTGGGGCTTCCTGTACAAAGCCATGTCTCAAATGGGCTTTTCAGAGGCAGTTATAAAGAAGATAGCTGGGTTTAATGTTGCAGGCTGCTCTGCAGTTTTGGTTAATGGCTCCCCCTCCCCCTTTTTTGAATGCAAAAGAGGAGTGAGACAGGGCTGTCCTCTGGCCCCCTATCTTTTCTTGATAGTTGCAGAAATGGTAACCAGGGTTATTCTGAAACTGCAGCAGAACAATAAGATTAATTGCTTAAAGCTTCCTGAAACAAATGATACCCTGTCTGTTATGCAGTATGCGGACGATACGTTCGTGTTTCTTAAAAATCAGGGGGCCAGCATTCAAAACTTTCTTGCTGCTATGAACAGGTTTGGAAAAGCCTCGGGAGTTGTTCTAAACAAGGATAAATGTGCAATTATATCCTCTAGCCCAGAGGATTATATTGAAGGGATCAAAGTTTGTGGTTACCAATCAGCCACCAAACTATTAGGTTTACCTTTGGCCCTCAACATGAGTCTACATGGCTTATGGGAGCCAATAGTCACCAAAATTAAAAAGAAGCTAAAGATGTACCCTAAGACTCTTTCATTGGCTGGTAGAGTGGGGATAGTTAACAGTGTTATTGCCAGTTCTCATGTTTTTTTCTCATCAGCAATAATAGCAGACAAAAAGTCCTATCAGGAAATAGAGGTCATTATGAAAGAATTTATTTGGCAAGGTGCTCATATGGTGGGGTGGCAGTACCTAACTCTTCCCAGAAAAAGGGGAGGTTTGGGGTGTAAGGATTTGTTCTTGCAGGCACAAGTCTTAGCAGCTAAACTAGTGTGGAGATCTCTGACTTCCTCCTCAAAGTCCCCTGCTCTTTACTTAATGAAATATTGGATTGGGAGGACGTCTTTAGTGGGAAGCCCATCTACTCCACATCATCTGCCTGATTCTGCTTTCTATCAACTAAATCCAGCAATGGGCACATCTGCTATAATGAGGAGAGTTATCCAAGCTTGGAACAAAGTGTCTGTATGCTTCAAAGCCTGCCCAGTTGAAAATGTTTCAGATGACTTTGGTTTCTTTTGGCACCAGGGACTTACAGATGAGGATGATGGGTGTTTGGCCCTCAAACACCCCAGAAAATACAAAGAGTGGAAATTCAAAGATCTCTGTACTGTGGGCAATATGGTCAGAGGGGATGATTGGAGATCATGGGAAGAAATCTCTGGCCTTGTGCAAGACACAGTATGTAATAGAAATATATACAATGTGTTAACTCGGCATCCAAGGAGTGGGGAGAAAAAAGAGCTCAATTGGACTATGGATGGCAAAGGCTACATAGTTTCCAAGATCTACTTAATGCTCTTGAATTCTAATGGAACTAAAGTTGCCCACCAATGGGGCTGCTCAGACTCAGAAGCTATAGCTGTTATCAGGAAAGGCTGGAAATTACAATGTGCCAGAAAGATTACCTTTTTCAGATGGTTAGTACTGAATAAGAGCCTAAAGTCCAATGCCTACCGTTCCAAATACAATGACCACGCAATAGATAGCTGCCCTTTAGGCTGTGGCCAAGTTGAATCCTCAAGCCATATTTTTATTTGCCCATGGCTCACTCCTTTCTGGAATTGGATTGGGGCCTATATCGGAGTCACCCCGAGTACAGAGGCTGATCTTTTTGTCTTCTTAGCAAATAGTTCCCCATTTCTGGATACAGTCAGAACTATCTGCATGTGGTCGATATGGAAGCATAGAAACAATGTGGCCATAAACCACTCTCCACCTGATATAAATGCTCTTAAAACAATCCTTCAACTTGAACTGGCTGATGCAGCTATGGCGCATAGATTGTCTAAAGGATCCAATTATGATAAAAATTGGGATAAGCTGGGTTCCTTTCAGGGATTTTACTCGTTTTTCACTTCCTACTTTAACAGTTTATCTGATGTTGATAACAGATTATCTGGTTAAGAAACATCACGAGGGAGGACATGCCAGAATAGTTCCGGATAACACCAACCCAATGTCACACCAAGAGGTACTGGAAGCCCTACTTTGGGTCAAAACAGAAACTATTATGATCCGAGCTCTAAAGCGTATTCTGGCGGATGAGGATATATGGCAATTCAAACAAGAACTCAAGCCTTATTTCCAAGATAAGCTTGGTATTTGTGAGGGAGCGCGGGAGTCCTGGATTCTTCATATTTTGGATGCATCTGCATATGGGGCTGTGGAGCTGGATTACCTGCTCAATAAGTACACGGATCAAGCCTATGCGATTATAACTCTGGATGGAGTTATGGATGACTGATTTTGCCACTGATACACTTATCTTGATGGTCTGCTAAAAGTATTTCCTTTCTTTCTTTGGCTTGCATATCCAAACAGTGTTCTAGTTTATTAAAAATAGCCTCCTTGGGAGCGATAGGCCGTTTTTGTCTAAATATGGCCTTATAACAGAGTTTATTCTCTGTACTTTGTATTACTATGTACCTTTTTGCATGTAATATAATATAATCACTGCCGTTTCTCCAAAAAAAAAAAAAAAAAAAAAAAAAACAAGGCCAGCCATATGAGGGGCATCATTGAGGTTGAAGAGTCTCCAGTTTATCAAAGGGTCATGGACAAATGCCTACAAGTGTGACTCTTAATACAGTCGCAGAAAAATAGAAGCAACAAGTGAAACCAAATCTCCCTTCATTATTGTCGTCACGCTGTCCTTGTTGGATCTTAAAACTTGCATCATGTTTTCACATGTGGATTGGAAGTTTCCTTCAATGCCACTAACTTCCATTGCTTTTACCAGCATTCGTGTCAGCCTAAACGACACCTAGATACATCAAGCCACAACTGATCAAAACACAATTACCTACTCTTCTCTTTATGCTACCATGATGATATTAGAATTCCTCGCAGAGAATGCCTCTTGTATAGTATGAATGCACTTTATGCTTGATTACCTTCTCTGGAAATTTTTCGCGATTCATTGATGCTTCAAAGCAATCCCCAAAGTCAATGTGCAGTATTTTCAATCAGACCTTAAAGAAGCAGGCCTCTCACCACAATGATATATAAACTACCTGTGTCGATCTAACATCAAATTGCTTGGCTGTCGGTCCCCCAGCCCAAGTAGATAACCCACCTGGAAAAATGTCAACCACTTAGTTGAACCAATCACAAGAATACATTATTCTACTCCATGTACTTTAACTAGTGCTGAGTATTTACCATGCTCATTACAGCCAAGCTACGGGTATAATTCGTTCTATGATCAAGCCAAACCCCCAAAGTCTTGCTTTTCAACCAGAAGACCCGATTCCAACAATTGTGAGCCTTACATGCTTGAAGAAAAGAAATAGATAACTCTCAAGACAAACAAGCTATCCACTGGGTCGCAAGCAATACACTCGCTCACACAAACAAAAAAAGAACAACTTTAGACAAATAAAAGGATTTTCGTGTGAGCATCCTGAAAATGCATTTGATAGCATTCCCTTTCTATATGAGCAAGCGAAGCATAGTCTTAGCAATCCTGGCTTGTGTGTGCTCTCCAATCTGAAGAGTGGGCCCGAAAGTTCTACATCCAAGTATGTCTACGAGCCTGCCCTTGATTGAGGAAAGCATCTTCCTTCATTACCCTCCAGGAGATATCAAAGACCTCTAAGTGCGGAGTCTGGCCCATACTTTGAGCATATCTTCAGTTTGAGCACAATGATTGGGCATACAGAATTTATTGCCAAAACTTTCTTCCAAAACCTATGTTGTACAGCAGGATTAGCATATCCTCTCTAAAAGGCCTTTTTATTTCTTTATAGTCAGCTCTTCCGACATCAACTGTAATAGGGCAAAAAACCAAAGCATGCTTTAGTTGCATACCAACCACTGTGTGGCATAAAGCCTTCCTTTTCTGCTAGCCTAAACTGTTCCATGGAAGACTGCACTTAAACAATAAGACTAAATACCTAAGGTGGGGTGCCCACCAATGGTGCACTTAAGGGAAAAACATCCTGCCAATTCATATCAGAAGGCCAGGTCATAAAGTTTTTACATGAACATATGCTCTAGGACATGCTGATTCAGAATTTATTTGTTTCACACTCAAATTCAACATCTCTAGCTCAGAATTATTGCTCAAAGTATGGAGGTTAAGACCCCTTAATGGTGAGCTTTTGGCATCAATGGTGCATTACAGTAGTGTGAGGAAGGTGTCTTCAATAGTGAGGCTGCATTACTGCTATGGTGTGGGCAGGTTTCAGAATGGTGTGGTGGCTCCAACAGTATGGTGAGTTCTGAATCTCACATGTGAACAATGCAGCCACCTTAATGGTGAGTGTGAATTCCTGCTTGACCATAGGCAGAACCTCAATGCTACAATCTAAGAAACAATAATCCAGAAACAAAATACACAACAAGTTTAAGATGAATTGAACCCCTCTTGGCTATGCCAATTTCCATTAAACTTACATGCAAGACAGAAGACTCTGGTTAGTTAATGAATACAAAATAAAGAATAAGAAAGGTAACTATGGAGACTAGAACATACTTGCGAGAGGGATCCTATCCATGGAACATGACCACAGATTAGAATCCCTCATCAAACTTATGAAAAATACCATGATAATGAGAATATAGAACTCCAATTCAACTGTATGCTGCGAGACAGTATAAAGAAAGACAAGATTATTTAAAATTTCAATACATGGAAGAGTCAAGAATATTTCAATTTCTCACCTTTAGCAATGGCAAGATAGATTACAAAATTTAGCCAAGAATATCTTCAAAGTCCTAGCTTTTTTAGATGCTCATCTGCTTCAGCCCTGTATAGGTCATCCAAAGCTTTTAGCCTCTCTTCAGCTTCATCACTGGAATCAGATTCATTTTCAAGCACTTTTCTTTTTTTTTCTACGATCTTCTAGGCTACGAAGAGATGTCTCATCACCATCTTCAATGCCTTGGCTATTCTGAAATTCAGGTATTGGTATGTTGACAAACAAATCTAATCCCTGACTACATGCAATCTGATAATGGATCATCATGCATTTCTACAGGTTGTTGAACATCAACAATTGCATCATCCTGCACCTGATCTTGTGGAATTATGATACCACATTCTTCTGTATCCTCCTGCATCTGTGACTTAATCATTCTTAAAGTCTTCTTCCTTACCCTTTTTGGTCTTGCCACACTTGTTTGCTGATCCTGATTCTGTCGTGCAGCTTTTTCTAAAGCTTCCCTCTCAAGCATTGCCTTCCTCTCCTCCCTCAACCACTTTTGTTTATGGTCCAAGCTAGACTAGTCTTGTCACTAGAATATCATCTTGTACACGACTAGCTAGAATATCCCACCACCGGTCAAGGGGCCAAAGTGGAGGACATGTATAGGCTTTTAAGTTCTACCACGTCGGGGATCATCATCGTATAACCCCAGTAACCAACTCCCAAAGCTAAACATACACTGGCCAGGTTTGAACCCCTGACCAAATGCACATTTATTTTGGCATTACTAGGCCTATACCAACTCACCACACATCCGTTGGGCAAAACTTTAGCCATACATGCATACTTTGTAGGCAGGATACTCCTAGCCTTAGGATGTCACAAGTATTTTTGTATTTTTTTGTTTATGGTCCAAGCTAGACTAGTCTTGTCACTATAATATCATCTTTACACGACTAGCTAGAATACCCCACCACCGGTCAAGGGGCCAAAGTGGAGGACATGTATAGGCTTTTAAGTTCTACCACGTCGGGGATTATCATCGTATAACCCCAGTAACCAACTCCCAAAGCTAAACATACACTGGCCAGGTTTGAACCCCTGACCAAATGCACATTTATTTTGGCATTACTAGGCCTATACCAACTCACCACACATCCGTTGGGCAAAACTTTAGCCATACATGCACACTTTGTAGGCAGGATACCTCCTAGCCTTAAGATGTCACAGGTATTTTTGTATTTTTTTGTTTATGGTCCAAGCTAGACTAGTCTTGTCACTAGAATATCATCTTGTACACGACTAGCTAGAATATCCCACCACCGGTCAAGGGGCCAAAGTGGAGGACATGTATAGGCTTTTAAGTTCTACACAGTCTCAACCTCCTTGCCCTTCCTTGATTTTGCCTTGAAAATAATACCTCGACCTGTTCCCTTAACACAATCCAATGCCTTGTGCTATAATAGAAAACCGAAAATTAGGGCAACACATATTTTACGCACAATATAGTAAATTAGACCTACCTTTTTTGGTGTAAATCCCTTTGCTATCATTTTCTTTTTGAAGACTTCATATCCACCTTTCTCCAATATTTCTTGTAGCATATCTTCTGTGGGCATTGACCCCCAATCTTCGAACTACGAAACAAATAATATGAATGTTAATCTCACAAACCAAGCATAAAATTGCTTGGTTCAAAAAACGTGCAATTAAAGAAGAAAATATTCCTACCGCACCTTCCATGTAGGTTACGAATTCTTACCTTATAATTCAGTTCAAAGCCATTGGAAATAAGCTAAGCATCCAAATGGTAGAAAATGTGATCAAAATTAGAAACAAAATATATCTATGGTCGAAACCAAACCAGTCAAAATATATCTAAATCAAAGCAAAATCATGGCCGAATGTAGACTTAAATTTACCTATATAATCAACTATATAATCAATGTGGTCGAAATGGTCTAAGAACCTAAGATATACACGGGAAGAACGTTTAAGGCCAGGTGGAAGTATCATTTAGCAAATTGACGATGTATCTGGCATCATATGGTCTTTACAAAATATTTAACAGATAGGAGAGGTTTCAGATTACTGGAAACCGGGTGAATTAGCTCCACAGATTCTTTGCATACCAAATGCCAGTTGCTATAATAGCCTGCACAGGAAGGTACCATACTAAAACAAAAACTCAAAGCATGATGTGTTCTCCTATCCTTTGCAAAAACGTTAGCATGCAACATAGACAGGAAGTTCAGAAATAATTGTTGCTTGTCCATAACACTAAGCCCATTTAGTATGATTCCATCCCTAAGTAAATGTTAGAGAGATGAGAATATGGACTTAGATATCCTACCACAAGTTCTGCGCATTGCACATAATTTAAATTCTTCTAATGTTAGCTGGATCACAGAAGAACTTATTTTCAACTGGCTGCTAATGAGAAGATTACACAAATGCAAACAGAGCAGAAAGGAAAAACTATATGACTTGCCTAAGAGGTCCAATATTTAAACTAAAAGGGACCAATTTTGTGCCCATAGAAACAGAGCAAACCCATGTTACATTTATTCAAAAAAGGGATAAATGGATGGAAATAATGACCTCTAATCCAAAACTGACAGCAGCAGCAGGCGAACCAGCTTGTAAGCCTTAGGATGTCACAGGTATTTTTGTATTTTTTTGTTTATGGTCCAAGCTAGACTAGTCTTGTCACTAGAATATCATCTTGTACACGACTAGCTAGAATATCCCACCACCGGTCAAGGGGCCAAAGTGGTTAAAATGATCTAACCAAGACTCAAACAAAGCGTCAGGTATCCATGCTTTCTTTTGGAAAGACATGACTGCTCCTGGCTCACAACCTGCTATGAGATTCTGATCCCTCATTCTTTTTCCTTTAAAAACATACAGACATGGAATTTTGTTACCTGATGCATTGATGCAAACCAAGACTGTCATCCATTCTCGGCTCTTAGACACATGTTCAGTGACATTCTTTTGGCCCCTCCTTGCAATCACCCTCGTTCCAGTTCTGCAACATGCTTGTACCCCTGTTTCATCACAATTCCAGACTCGTGATGCATCAAATCCATGTTCATCATAGACTTGTCTTAGTGTGGAGTAGAAATTTTGAAGGTTAGAAGAGGACATTGCTTTCACTCTTTGCCTTCCCCTAAAGCACTTCCACCACTTCTTACTAGGTAATCCATCCTTAAAGCAAGTTGGTCTGGTAATGGTCATGGCATCAACTTTCTGCTTCATAATGTCTAGATTCACAGCACGACCTTCATCAGCTAATTCAAACACCCACTCAAGAAGTATTTTTTCTTCCTCCATACTCAATCCCTTTGGAATGCTTCCAAATTTAATTTTGGATTTTCCATACAAATGGTTTCTAAGTGTAGTCTGGGGGATACCAAAATGCAGGGCAGCTTTTTTTATGGAAAATACGCCATCCTCAATGGCATCAATCGCAGATTCTAAAGCTTCCTTGGTCCACGCACCTCTAGCAGGAGCTCTAACAATTTTCTTACCAACATTCATGGACTTCTGGGCAGAGATGAGTGGTCTGGACCTACTTTTTCTAGGAGGATGAGGAAGGCCATTTGCTGCTTCAAGTTCAGGGTTAGAATCAGGGGCAAATGCAATGGTCCTATTATTTCTGAGATTCATCTTAATAAACAATATGGAAGGAATGGAAAATACAAGGAATGTCAAAATGCAAACTTCTTACAAAGCTGAATGGAGAGTGCATGCAATATAACACCTTAAACCTGCATGCAACAAATGAAATGTATTAGAACTATTCCATAGAAGCATTACAAGCAAGAACCAAAACTGGAAAAAGCCAAGTTCAAAAGCCTCACCTCTTTTCTGAATGCTTCAGTGACAACAGAGGTTGTTGATGCAAATGCTTCAGTGACAACTGAGGTGGTTGATGCAAGCATGGATGGAAGAAGAGGATCCACGAATTTTCAAGCCCATGTTCTACCTTTTTATATACCTGCTTGCACGAAAAAACAGGATCAGAATGCTTCAATTCAAACATGGAAAGAGGGAAACAAAGGAAACAAAGAATCTAAGGCCCAAAAGGTTGTTATGTCATTGATCCATTCGATTTGAAGCTCAGATCTTGCCAAAGAGGCATGAAAGATTGGAGGGAAACATGCCAAGAGTAGGAAATCCATGAAAGCTTGGAAGGAATCGTGGAAAGAGGCGCCAAAACCATGAAGATCAGGAAAACCAAAGGTCTGAGATGAAAAATCTCATGGAAAAACACTCCAAACCATTGGTATCGTAGCAGCAAAATGGCAAGCGCCATCAATGGCGCCATGAACGCCAACGGATTCAACAATATCACCAATAAAGAATTTGTTCCTGCCATAGCCAAGATTAGGGTCTCGCAGAGCGAGAAACAGGGGATTGCCACTCTGGAAAATTCATTCGTCACAAGGAGACGATGTATGCACCTACCTGTCCTTTGACCATCCCCACATCAGCACCAGGACTGCGCCATTGAGGAGACAATATGGTCCAATAATAACATGCCACCCGTCTAAAAAAAAGTCATTTTATCATCACGATTTTGACCGTCGCCATTGATGGCCACCCCACCTTAAGGTGTTCGTGATGAAGCCCACTAATATCCAGGAAAATGGGCCATGTTGTTCTGCGCCACTATAACTATATTACAGCTGAAACATCCGAGGAACTATCTTAAGAATGAAACTTAAAATGCATTTGAAGAAGGGAACCATACTCAAGCAACTAAATTGTGTTCCCCCGCTAGACGAGCATTATCAATTGCTTTTCTGCCAGTGATCATTTCAAGTAATACAACCCCAAAACTGTATACATCAGATCTCAAAATCAATTGGCCAGTCATTGCATACTCTGATGCACAACAGCCATATGTTCCCATGACCAGAATGATATCAGTAGATGTTAAATAGAATGAAGAACTTTGATTAACTTCAGCTGGAAAAAGAGTTGTTTCTTAGCTTCCGTTTTTGCTCCGTGGTACAAATTGTGTGGTTTTGCAGAAAGGCTTGGTGCTTGCAGAAAGGCTGGGCGGATTTAATTGAAAAACATCACTGAGAATGTTATGTGCAGGGCAGTGCATGCTGGGCTCTTGGGCGAATGACATTTTGTGATGAGGTATATGAAGAAAACATATTGTAAAGTTGTCGAGAGTATCTCACATAGTGGAAAAAGAAAGCTGCAAATATATATCAATGAAATTGTCAGCAAAGGGATTTTTTATAGCAAAGTTATGCATGTAATGCTTTGCACACTTACATGGATTTCGCTACTGAAGTTCTGCTATCTGATGAAGAGAAAGAACCAGTAAGAGTTGGTATACATGATTAAATCTGTCCTAAGTGGCCCTTGTTTATAGCACTGGAATTACATGCAATGGCGAAATAGTTTCCAAGGCTGGAATAAGTTGCAAGTGTGGCTCTGTAAGAGGCACTACAGAGTCCGTGCTGGAGTGTTCTTGCTCATGCTCTAGCATAGGTGCTTCATGTTCGTGCAGTTGCTCCTGTTCTACAAAGGTTTCATTGCTGGAAAATTCATGCATTTGCAGTCCTATTATGGTTTCTTTGCTGGAAACTTCATGCAATTGCTGCTCTAAGATGGTTTCATTGCTGGAAAATGCGTGCACTTGTTCGTGCTGATATTCTTTCCAATGCTCCAAAACATTATATCAAGAAAACCTCTGCTATACATCAAACTAGTGCTCAAAGTGCTGAGAAACTAAATATCAAATCTATGGCTGAAGGTGGACTTCTCCTAATGCTCTTTAGCTAACAGGAATTTCAATAACCTTGGGTTTTTCTGGTTCAGGAGCGACCTTTTGAACTGTAATTGTAAGGATCCCATCTTTACAACTAGCACTAATCTTGTCAGTATTAGCATCTCTTGGCAGAGTAAACTTGCGCATAAACTTAGCAGGTTGCCTTTCCATCCTAATATACTTGCCATCTTCATCTTCTGATTTCTCTTCCCGCTTTCTCTTGCCACTGATTGACAATGTTTTCTCATTTTCCACCTGAACCTACAAACCCATTCAAACAATCAGCATCAAAAATTAAGCATAAAATATGAAGAAAGTAGACAACACGATAAAATCATTAAAGGTGCACAAAAACGTTTCGGCATTATTAGAACTAGGAACTAAATATAACATATGCATAAGAAACAAGGTTTTCAACAGGAATAGAAGACTACCCAGAATCTTCTTCACAGAGGAATAGAAAGCGAAGGAAAAAGGGGAAAAATAAAGGCGAAAAATGCGCTATACCTGGATATCAGAACTTGTAAGGCCGGGCATATCAGCTATAAAGACATATGAAGTAGCATTTTCCTTGACATCTACTGGAGTTCTAGCATGGCAATAGAATCTTGGACATATTTTTGAGCGGTAGGATGAGGTAGGATGTGGGAGCTCTCATTTGCACTTGTTAGTCGGTTTCGAAATGGATGCCCAAGAACGGCAATGACCGCCAGTTTACACCCTACAGCAAGTTTGGAGCAGTCATTGGCATATTCCTGACATATGCTAACATATACTTGGAACATGCCATAAACCCACATTCACAAGGGCTTGCCCTCTTAGGGCAACCCAAAAAATCCTACATGTGCAAAAAATAATAGGAAAAAATCGTATGACCTATGGTTTCAACCGGCACAAATTCTTATACGCCATTTTTTTTACCCGCGGTATATGATAGAGTATTTCATTTGGACCGGAACTTTTTACTTAATCGGATTAGTGAAGCCTGTGTTGCACACTGCCCGGAATCGTAAAATGGAGACCTGTGGATTGTGCAATAATTTTTTAAACGGACGGGTAAAATGAAGACCTGTGATTGGGTAAAAAAAAACTTTAAACGGACGGGCGGCCATAGGCTTTCACTCTAATCTGCTAGGCCTAGCTCGACGTACTGAAGATTCATTCAATCAGTCGTCAAAAATTAATCAATTGGGCGGAGGAAGTGATAGTACGTACAGAACTAGTTTTTGCGGGAAAGATAGGTGTCAGAAAATCAAACCTCTACGATTTTCCTTGACGCGCCAAAGCTTACTAAGTTAAGCTTACAGGCGGCATTCTAGCCTTCTTTGATCTCGCTGGGCTTTGGTTTGGCTCAATTTCTTCGATTTCGCTGGTCTTTCACAGGTTCAGATATAAGATGGATCCGGCAGTAGTTGTTGGTGTAGATTTTGGAACTACTTACTCCGGTTTCTCCTTTGCCCATTGTGCTAATCCTACAGAGGTTCAATGTATTGAGAATTGGCCCTCTTGGGATGAAGCAGGAGGAAGGTTATACTGCAAGACACAGTCAAGCCTTTTCTATGCCCCTGCCGGATCTGGGATCTCCTTAGAGCTCCAAGCATGGGGATGGCCTGCTCTGGTTCAGTATACCAAAGCTCTGCAGCACCTTAAACCGGGCCAAACTAAAACCTACGAAATCTGTGGCCCGAATACGAAGCAAGATGGTTTTATCCAGACTGTGCAGATACCCGGGAAGCAAAATAATGTCGGCTATTTTATTACCAAGTTCAAGCTTATGCTAGCGCCTGATTATGTTGCTGAAAATCTTCCTTATGGTTTGTCGGCAGAGAAACTGATTTCCGACTATCTGAGGGGCATGTCTGAATTTGCTTTGGAACATCTCAAGGAAAAGTATGGCAATCATTTTAAGAAATCTAATGTTCAGTGGTGTGTAACAGTGCCTGCAATATGGGATGAAAATGCAAAGCAGAGAATGAAAATATGCTGTGAAATGGCGGGAATGATCCAAGGGAAATACTGCAACGACAATGGCTCCAGCCCACATCCTCTACGCATAGTCCTTGAACCAGAAGCTGCTTCTATGTATTGCCAGGAAAAATTGCACGAGGTTCCTCTAAAATCTGGTGATAAGTTCATGGTTGTGGATATAGGCGGCGGCACCATTGATTTAGTTCTGCACCAAGTAGTAAATTCCAAGCTTTGTCAAGTTCAAGAAGCTGCAATAAGCTGTGGTGAAATGGGCGGTGGTACATTTGTGGACGAGAATTTTTTTAATTATCTGCACCAGGAAATTGACTGTTTCAAGGATTTTATATTGCAGAACCCCAAATATTTTCTCAATGTTTTAAAGTGGTGGCTTGATAAAAAATGCTGCTTTACAGGTTCTAGCTCGCCGGATGGAATTGGTTGGGAGTTACCATCAAAGCTTGCATCTGCTTGGAAGAAATCGGATCGATCAAAGCGGATTTATAAACCAGATGATAAATATGATGAACTGGATCTATCTCCAGAAGCAATGCGGGAATTTTTTGATACAGAAGTAGAGAAGACACTTGATCTGATCCACAAACAGTTGGGATCCTTACAAGGAAAAGATAAATGCAAGTGTTTACTGATAGTTGGAGGCTTGTCAGAAAATAGTTACATGGTAAACGAAATAAAGGAGGAGTTTGGAGGGAACGTGGACAGGATTATTGTTCCGGTTAGCCCAGCAAGTGCGATTTTACATGGTGCAGTTAAATTTGGTTTCCAATCAGACCTTGTCATGGCTAGAAGATCAAAGAAATACTATGGGATAAGAATCTGGAGAGGTTTTCAACATGGCGATCCTCCAAGCCACATGCGGATAAGTGATGATGGGAAACTGAAATGTCTTAACGTCTTCCGCACATATGTGGAAAAAGATCAGTCTATTCCGGTTGATTATTCCCATAAGCATACCTTTCATCCTTCTGATCATCAGCAAACGGAACTAATATTTAGTATGTTTTCTTCCCATAGAGAACAGTGTCCAGCTTATACAACAGACAAAGGGTGCGTTAAGGAAAATAGCTATGCCATGGATATTTCTCAGGATTTGCATCTAGACAAGAAGCGGAAGATTGAAGTGAAGATGTATTTTGGAAAGAGTACCATTGAAGTTACAGGCAGAAGAGTTAACTTTGGTAATGGAAAGCCTGAGAGGCTATATTTTGTAAAATTTGATTCTAATTAAGATCTTACGATCCTGTGCTCATATTCCAATTTTGTAGCACAATATGATACGAAAGGCTTACGTTGTCCTGAAAACTTGGCTTTTAGTTGGTAAAATTTTCAAGAAAATCCTCATTATATTACCGTTGGTATGTTGTACGATTTATTGGGTCTTTGAAGATGTCACGTGTTTTCGTACGGTTCATTTGTGGTTTTTTATGGTTCATTTTTGCATTGGTAATTCTGGACCTTTAGATTATTGGAGATTCCACCAAATCTTTTACATCAAAGGTCAGAATCTCTTGCACAAATCAATGGTGCAGCAAGATTACACCATGCAGAACTAAAGTTTTAACAACACCAAATTATTTGATAAGTTAGAACCACGCTTCTTTTACATGGTTGGCGTATCAGGTCTGTATGCCATTGTTGGAGAGGCAGAAAGCTTGACAAGGTTGCTCTCTGAGCTATGGCCATGAAACCTAACACCTTCCGGGATTGAATGGGCCAGAGCACAATCGGCTGCCAACTTAAGGCACCTCCAACAAATCCCCCGTCCTAGACCCACACGGTTGATGCAAAAGGAAAAACAGGGCTTCAACTTGTGGCAGACATCCCCACCAAGAAAGATGGCCTCCAACCATGGCCTGCAAAAAACAGGGCAAGCTGCGAAGAAAACAAGGTGGAGGAGCCCTTGTGCCCCAATTGGGCTTAACAAACTGCCCAAGTTACAAGCAAAAGAGTTAACTTTGGTGATGGAAATCCTGAGAAGCTATATTTTGTAAAGTTTGATTCTAAGTAAGATGATCTTATGGTAATGTGCTCATATTTCCAATTTTGTAGTACAATATGATACGAAAGGCTTAGGTTGTCCTGAAAACTTGGCGTATTTCTGTAAAATTTTCAAAAAAACGCTCATTATTTTAGGGTATGGTTGCCTCCTATCGTGACTGTCCCTCGGAGCACGATTCACCCCCCCGTCGCACCCACGCGACATCGCCATGTGTCATGCCGACTGGCCCAAAGCTCGGCTTCACCACATGTGTGACCCGTTGACATTATGTGGACGTCCTGTGGCCGTTATGGCCTGGTCGTTATGCGTTAGCCCTGTGCCCCGCTGTCGTGCAACTGGTGCCTGCAACTGCGACAGAGCTACGCGATGCGTTAGTCCAGTTGCCAGTTGTCGTGCATCTGTTCTCATTGCGTGAAGCCCTGCTTCCCGCCATCGTGTAATTGGTGTCCACAATTGTGGAACAGATGTTCACACTCGTGGCTGTATTAAGAATACTGATCATATCGATTCGAAAGTAGAATTCAATGCCCCTTGCTTGAATTCGCGCCCATTCCAGAGCACTCGATTATCGAAGCCCAATTTGAATACCAAGCTCCCGCTATGGCTCCCAACAGAATAAAAGGCAACTTCAACTTCCAAATTTCAAGCTTATCGATATTAGGCTGTGAGAAGCACGATAACAGACATGGTTTCCACAAATTAGTGCTGCATCTCCCACAATGCCAAGAAGGCCAAGCAAACATCGGCAGTGGACTGAAGATCAAATGGCAGACATCTGGATGAGGTAAGTGAGTATGGTATATCTGTTAGAGAGGCATCTAGAAGGTCTGGAATCCCGGAATCAACAATAAGGGACTGGCTGTATGGCCGCATAACTCATAAGCAGACTGGTAATCCACAAATTCTAACGACTCTACAAGAGGAAGAGTTAGTCAACTGGGCACTCTCCAGGGCCGTGCAGGGAATGGGGGCTACTCTCTCGGCTGTCAAAGAAAGGGCAGCACAGATGGCTATGGAGGGGGGCAACTCATACTTTCGCGGGGTTCCTAGGAGTAAATGGTGGAAGCTGTTCAAACAAAGGCATCCAGAGGTTGCATTAAGAAGTGCAGAGACATTAGATATTGCTCAGGCTCGCGCTATGACACAAGAGAATCTGGATAACTTCTATGTTGGTCTGAGACAAATCTACGACGAGTTCGATTTCCCGGCCTCTAGGATCTGGAATGCTGATGAGACAGGCATCCAAGCTGGGAAGGTGAAGGGCATGAAGATCATAGGTAGGAAAGGGGAGAACAGAGTAAATGAGGTTGTCATGAACAATAGGGAATGGGGAATGTGTAAATGCTGAAGGGTTTAAGATACCTAATTTATACATCTTCAGGGGTACTCGGATGAGGCAAGATAACATTGCCAGATGTGAGGAGTTGGCAATTCAAGCTATCCAGCCCTCGGCCTGGATGACAACAGAATTGTTCAAGTCTTGGTTGTCATATTTTGTTGCTAGGGTTCCTGGTGGAGTATCTCCATCAAGGCCACACCTGATAATATTGGATGGCCATGGCAGCCATGTGGAGCTGGAAGTTATTTTGGCAGCTAAGGAAATGGGCATACATTTTGCCCTACTCCCACCCCACACATCACATAGGTTACAACCTTTGGATGTTGCATGTTTTGCACCATTCAAGGTAGCCTTCAAAAGATTGAGATCTTCTTACATGGTTAGCAAAGGGAGGACAGAGCCGAAGAGGGAGGACATTGCAGAGCTCATTTCACAGGCCATTGAATCAGGGCTGACACCTAGCAACATCAAGGCAGGGTTTAGAGCAACTGGGATTTGGCCATTCAACTCAGACAAGGTTAAGCCAGGCCAGGAAAGTGACAGGTTTGGTAGAGTGCTTATAGAGCAGGTTATGCAAAGTGGAGGCCAAGAAGATGCAGCCAACTTGGATGATGAGGAATTGGAGCAATTCAACATGGTTGACTTGCAACAGTTATGGGAGGCACCACGCCCAGCTGGTGAGCAAGGTGGCCAGCAGCCTATTGGTGGGCATGAACATGTACCTCACAATGTGGACATTGTAAGCCATGATGTGCATCCATCTTACGATGAAGGCGCACGAGATGGGGACCATGAGGCCATTGATGCAACCTTAAGACCCTCACAGCAGCATGTGGTACCATCTGGTGACATGAAAACAGCACATGCATGTGTGCAGCTCCCTACAGACGTGAGGACATCACAGGCCTGCATGCAACAGTCTCAGGCCACGAGGGCAAGGAATCGTGGTTTAATCCCAGACCTAAGTGGAAGGGTGCACATCTCTAGTGATGGCTTATGTGAGGCCTTGGCTGCTGAGAGGGCTAGAAGGGCTGAGGCTGCAAGACTAAGGAATGAGCAAGTTGCTGCCAGGAAACTCGAAACTACAAGAAGGAAATTGGAAAGGCAAGAGGCTGCCAAGAGAGCTCAACAGAATAGGGAAGAAAGGGAAAATAGGAAGAAGGCTGAAGCAGAATTTGAGGCCTCTACTGCTAGACTTAGAGCACTCATGTACCCCAGTGGCATTTCAGAGTGGCTGCAGTCTTTAGCTTCCAGATGCCAATGAGTGATGAGGTGAGAAGCAAAAGGTTAGAGGTTAGAAACAGAATGAGAATAAGGCAAGGGTTGAGTCCAATCAGGGATCCAATAGTGAAAACATCATTCACCATGGAACCTGAAGGTCAGCAGGTTAGTGGATTGACCACACCGGTTATGAGTGATCATGCAATTGCCCATGACAGTGAAGAGGAAGTGCATGTTATGTGCAGCTTGGAAGATACCCACTTATGCTCGGGAGACATTGCTGGTGTGTAGGATGTTAGCATAGAAGGCTTCCTGCCTCTGGTCAGACCTGTCCCAAACTCCATTAGCACAATCAGGTCACCATTGAAGACCTGGGACTTGGTCAACAGGGAGGGTGAGTCACAGCCACACACTGATATTGGCCCTGGGAATTCCATGAGATTGGACACACAAGGTTGGGTCAATTATGCAGCAGCACATTCTGGACCTCAGCATGACGGGGATAATGCCATAGACGAGGCTAGGATCATTCGAAAAATGGTCGAAATAGGTGTGGACAAGGACATAATCTCCTGGGCCAGAGGAATGGATGTGGAGTTTGCAAAGACTTGGAGGGCAAATATGTCTCAAGGGTCGGTATCAACACCAAGATTCGAGGAGGGCAACACTTTCACTAACCAGGTGCGTTTAGTATACAGCAGGGGCTTAATGGAACTGGCATTTGTGATACAATACTAACATTTGCATATGGCAGGTTTCTGAAGACACACTACCACCCCAAAACTGGGTCCACATGTTGTTTTTCAGTGTCTTTTTTGCTAGAAAAACAACACCAAAAAACTATGTGTTGTTTTTTGTCCGGATTTGCTAGAAACAACGTGTAGTTTTTAGTCAAACTTTTATACGTGTAGTTTTTTTTGTGAAAAGTCTACGCGAATTTTGTTAAAGTTATCTACGCGTAGAAATTAACATGTATTTCTACATGTTGTTTTTAAAGTTAGCTGTAGTTTTCAAGTGTTTTTTTCCTAAAAAGTAGATATGTGGTTTTTAATAAACTTAAAATGTCCACACATGTTGTTTTTTAAGTTAGCTGTAGTTTTCAAGTGTAGTTTTCAAGTGTTTTTTTCCTAAAAAGTAGATACACAACAAGAGAATGGACATTTAGCGACGTGGGCTTGCGACGTCTGTGCGACGTGACGTCGCAAATAACGTCACCATGCGACGTCAATGCGACGTCACGTCGCAGACACGTCGCATGCGACGTGTGGTGCGACGTCTGACACCGTGACGTGGCAAGTCTGTCATGCCAGGTGCGCCACGTCTACGACCACGTCGCATCGCGTGCGTCACTTTTGTGCGACGTGACGTCGCGTGCGACGTGACGTCGCGTGCGACGTGACGTCGCGCGGGACGTCTGCTGGACGTCTAGTGTACTTTGTTCTTTTTGGAGAACAAGGGTGGTCTTCTGGCCACGAAAGTTGGTCCCCAGGGTAATGTCAATATTCTGAGTCCATTGGAAGAGCCAAATCATGGTTTTGGAGAGGGGAAATTGCTCGTCCATCGCCAGGGCCTTCGTAAGAGAACTTTTGTGGCAGCATGTGAGCTCTGGAAGACTCGGAGCTATTTCATCGTGCACCAACACTGCATATCCTAGTGAAATGTTTTTCTCATGTCCGCACCGGCACGTTGCACCGCTTGTCAAAATTCCACCTTTTTTCGATGCAGAATTTTTTAGTTATGCGTTCTTTTGCATTCATGCTTCATAAATTCGTAATTAATGCATGGTATGGAATTAAATTCTGATTTTTTGTCAGTTGGCTTCCTAGGTCATCCCCAGCATACAGGCAAATTTTTAGAATTTCTGGATAAAGTTCTGATCAAATAGGTAGCATTGGAACGGTCTAGGCAGCTTGTTGTTGGGCAGTAGCAAGACATTCATAAATTCGTAATTAATGCATAGTAAGGAATTAAATTCTGATTTTTTGTCGTGAGGCTTCCTAAGTCATCGCCAATGTACATGCAGTTTTCAAAATTTCCGGACAAGGTTTAGATCAAAGTGTTTGCATTAAATACGGTCAAGGCGACTGTTGTTGGCGGTAGAAATGGGCACACTTGCCCAAGTCAAACAAGGCCAGGACCTTGCAAGGCCGCCTCATTAGAGGGGAGAGTCCTAACCCCAAGAGGCGAGCCACAAAAGTTTCCGATGCGACCTTTCTGGCGGCTCCCGGGAGGGCCGTACGCTAAAGACCACACTCCCGGATCTCGGTTCCCCTATCCGACCGCCACATCGTCCGAGAGGCCGAAATTACCCTAGAGAACAAGTTGCACGATCATTTTTGCAAAAGAAAGAAACACTTACGCCCTACGTTGCAGTATTCGACAGCCACCTCGTAGGCCAATTGACTACGAGTGTGTTGGACATGAGATAGTTTGACGCTTCCTCGAGAAGGGATGGCCTTCTGGCCATGAAACTTGGTCCCCATGGCAATATCGACGTTTCGAGTCCATTGGCAGAGCCGAATCATGATTCCGGAGAGGGGAAGTTGCCCGTCCGTCGCCAGGGCCTTCGGGAGAGGACTTTTTGGGGCAATTTGCGCCAGGATGGTTTTAGGGTCCCCTTTCCGGTGTCAACACCCCCCCTCTACGTCAAGACACGGCGCAAGGTCCTAGTCGAATCTGACAAGGATAGAGCCTCCGAAACGTAAACCCTATGAGTTGCTAGGTTCTAGCAGGGTTTGCATTTTGGGTGCCGAGTTTTGGTCTTTTGCACTTGGGACTTGGCCGATAAGATGCAGTTGAGAACGCGAAGCAAGGGGAACCGACGGAATGGAGTTTGGATGTACTCCTCCCGTTGTGGCGGTTAGAAGTAAAGGGCGGCTTTTGCAAAGTAGCAAGACATTCATAAATTCGTAATTAATGCATAGTACGGAATTAAATTCTGATTTTTTGTCGTGAGGCTTCCTAAGTCATCGCCAACATCTGAGGCCAGTTTTAAAATTTCCGGACAAGGTTTAGATCAAAGTGTTTGCATTAGAACGGTCCGGGCAGCCTGTTGTTGGGCAGCCGAGCTGGCACCCTTGCCCAAGTCAAACAAGGCCAGGACCTTGCAAGGCCGTCTCATTAGAGGGGAGAGTCTGAACCCCAAGAGGCGAGCCCCAAAAAGTTTCCCGAGGTAGCCTTTCTGGCGGCCCAGGGGGCCGTGACGCTAAAGACCACACTCCCGGATCTCGGTTCCCCTATCCGACCATTGAATCCTTCGTTCAAGGGCCCTGGCTCGATAAGGTCCAACAAAATCCAACATCCGTCCGGGAGAACTTATCAAACCGTGAAGCGTCCTGCGGTCGACCATGTAGAAACCAAAGTGTTTTGTCGTTCGGACATTGCAGAGGCTCCGGAATGGCGATTCGACTTCGCCACATCGTCCGGGAGGCCGAAATTACCCTAGAGAACAAGTTGCACGATCATTTTTGCAAAAGAAAGAAACACTTACGCCCTACGTTGCAGTATTCGACAGCCACCTCGTAGGCCAATTGACTACGAGTGTGTTGGACATGAGATAGTTTGACGCTTCCTCGAGAAGGGATGGCCTTCTGGCCATGAAACTTGGTCCCCATGGCAATATCGATGTTTCGAGTCCATTGGCAGAGCCTTCCTCGAGAAGAGGTGGTCTTCTGGCCACGAAACTTGGTCCCCAGGACAATGTCGACATTCCGAGTCCATTGGCAGAGCCGAATCACGATTCCGGAGAGGGGAAGTTGCTTCTCCGTCGCCAGGGCCTTCGGGAGAGGACTTTTGGGGCAAGCTGCTTCCAGGTGGTTTTTACGGTCCGTGCTCTGGCGTCAACACCACCCCTCTACGTCAAGACACGGCGCAAGGTCCTAGTCGAATCTGACAAGGATAGAGCCTCCGAAAAGTAAACCCTATGAGTTGCCAGGTTCTAGCAGGGTTTGCGTTTTGGATATCGAGTTTTGGTCCTTTGCACTTGGGACTTGGCCGATAAGATGCAGTTGAGAATGCAAAGCAAGGGGAACTGACGGAATGGAGTTTGGATCTGTACTCCTCCCGTTGTGGCAGTTAGAAGTGAAGGGCAGCTTTTGCAGTAGCAAGACATTCATAAATTCGTAATTAATGCATAGTACGGAATTAAATTCTGATTTTTTGTCAGCAGGCTTCCTAAGTCATCGCCAACATACAGGCCAGTTTTCAAAATTTCTGGACAAGATTTAGATCAAAGTGTTTGCATTAGAACGGTCCGGGCAGCCTGTTGTTGGGCAGCCGAGCTGGCACACTTGCCCAAGTCAAACAAGGCCAGGACCTTGCAAGGCCACCTCATTAGAGGGGAGAGTCCGGACCCCAGGAGGCGAGCCCCAAAAAGTTTCCCGAGGCAGCCTTTCCTGGCAGCGCTCCCCCGGGGGGCCGTACGCTAAAGACCACACTCCCGGATCTCGGTTCCCCTATCCGACCGTTGAATCCTTCGTTCAAGGGCCCTGTCTCGATAAGGTCCAAAAAAATCCAACATCCGTCCGTGAGAACTTATCAAACCGCGAAGCGTCCTGCGGTCGACCGTGTAGAAACCAAAGTGTTTTGTCGTTCGGACATTGCGGAGGCTCCGGAATGGCGATTCGACTTCGCCACATCGTCCGGGAGGCCGAAATTACCCTAGAGACCAAGTTGCACGGTCAGTTTTGCAAAAGAAAGAAACACTTACGCCCTACGTTGCAGTATTCGACAGCCACCTCCTAGGCCAATTGACTACGAGTGTGTTGGACATGAGATAGTTTGACGCTACCTCGAGAAGGGGTGGTCTTTTGGCCATGAAACTTGGTCCCCAGGGCAATGTCGACGTTCCGAGTCCATTGGCAGAGCCGAATCACGATTCCGGAGAGGGGAAGTTGCTCGTCCGTCGCCAGGGCCTTCGGGAGAGGACTTTTGGGGCAAGCTGCTTCCAGGTGGTTTTTAGGGTCCGTGCTCTGGCGTCAACACCCCCCCTCTACGTCAAGACACGGCGCAAGGTCCTAGTCGAATCTGACAAGGATAGAGCCTCCGAAACGTAAACCCTATGAGTTGCCAGGTTCTAGCAGGGTTTGCGTTTTGGGTGCCGAGTTTTGGTCTTTTGCACTTGGGACTTGGCCGATAAGATGCAGTTGAGAATGCGAAGCAAGGGGAACTGACGGAATGGAGTTTGGATCTGTACTCCTCCCGTTGTGGCAGTTAGAAGTAAAGGGCAGCTTTTGCAGTAGCAAGACATTCATAAATTCGTAATTAATGCATAGTACGGAATTAAATTCTGATTTTTTGTCAGCAGGCTTCCTAAGTCATCGCCAACATACAGGCCAGTTTTCAAAATTTCTGGACAAGATTTAGATCAAAGTGTTTGCATTAGAACGGTCCGGGCAGCCTGTTGTTGGGCAGCCGAGCTGGCACACTTGCCCAAGTCAAACAAGGCCAGGACCTTGCAAGGCCACCTCATTAGAGGGGAGAGTCCGGACCCCAGGAGGCGAGCCCCAAAAAGTTTCCCGAGGCAGCCTTTCCTGGCAGCGCTCCCCCAGGGGGCCGTACGCTAAAGACCACACTCCCGGATCTCGGTTCCCCTATCCGACCGTTGAATCCTTCGTTCAAGGGCCCTGTCTCGATAAGGTCCAAAAAAATCCAACATCCGTCCGTGAGAACTTATCAAACCGCGAAGCGTCCTGCGGTCGACCGTGTAGAAACCAAAGTGTTTTGTCGTTCGGACATTGCGGAGGCTCCGGAATGGCGATTCGACTTCGCCACATCGTCCGGGAGGCCGAAATTACCCTAGAGACCAAGTTGCACGGTCAGTTTTGCAAAAGAAAGAAACACTTACGCCCTACGTTGCAGTATTCGACAGCCACCTCCTAGGCCAATTGACTACGAGTGTGTTGGACATGAGATAGTTTGACGCTACCTCGAGAAGGGGTGGTCTTTTGGCCATGAAACTTGGTCCCCAGGGCAATGTCGACGTTCCGAGTCCATTGGCAGAGCCGAATCACGATTCCGGAGAGGGGAAGTTGCTCGTCCGTCGCCAGGGCCTTCGGGAGAGGACTTTTGGGGCAAGCTGCTTCCAGGTGGTTTTTAGGGTCCGTGCTCTGGCGTCAACACCCCCCCTCTACGTCAAGACACGGCGCAAGGTCCTAGTCGAATCTGACAAGGATAGAGCCTCCGAAACGTAAACCCTATGAGTTGCCAGGTTCTAGCAGGGTTTGCGTTTTGGATATCGAGTTTTGGTCCTTTGCACTTGGGACTTGGCCGATAAGATGCTGATTGAGAACGCTAAAGCAAGGGAACCGGACGGAATGGAGTTTGGATCTGTACTCCTCCGTTGTGGCGCTTAGAAGTAAAGGGCAGCTTTTGCAAAGTAGCAAGACATTCATAAATTCGTAATTAATGCATAGTACGGAATTAAATTCTGATTTTTTTGTCAGCAGGCTTCCTAAGTCATCGCCAACATCTGAGCCAGTTTTCAAAATTTCCGGACAAGGTTTAGATCAAAGTGTTTGCATTAGAACGGTCAGGGCAGACTGTTGTTGGGCAGCCGAAATGGGCACACTTGCCCAAGTCAAACAAGGCCAGGACCTTGCAAGGCCGTCTCATTAGAGGGGAGAGTCCAAACCCCAAGAGGCGAGCCCCAAAAAGTTTCCCGAGGTAGCCTTTCTGGCGGCTCCCGGGGGGTCGACGCTAAAGACCACACTCCGGATCTCGGTTCCCCTATCCGACCGTTGAATCCTTTCAAGGGCCCCGGCTCGATAAGGGCCAACAAAATCCAACATCCGTCCGGGAGAACTTATCAAACAAATGGCGTTCATGGGTTGACCTTGTAGAAACCAAAGTGTTTTGTCGTTCGGACATTGCGGAGGCTCGGAATGACGATTCGACTTCGCCACATCGTCAGGGAGGCGAAATTACCCTAGAGACCAAGTTGCACGGTCGGTTTTGCAAAAAGAAAGAAACACTTACGCCCCACGTTTGCGAGATTCTGACCACCTCCTAGGCCAATTGACTACGAAAGTGTGTTGGACATGAGATAGTTTGACGCTTCCTCGAGAAGAGGTGGTCTTACGGCCCGCGAAACTTGGTCCCCGGGACAATGTCGACATTCCGAGTCCATTGGCGAGCCGAATCACGATTCGGAGAGGGGAAGTTGCTGTCCGTCGCCCGGTGGCCGGAGAGGACTTTTGGGGCAAAAGCCGCTTCGGTGGTTTTAGGGTCCGTGTTCGGCATCAACACCACCCCTCTACGTCAAGACACGGGCAAGGTCCTAGTCGAATCGACAAGGATAGAGCCTCCAAAGCGTAAACCCTATGAGTTGCCGGGTTCTAGCATGGTTTTGCGTTTTGGGTGCCGAGTTTTGGTCTTTTGCACTTGGGACTTGGCCGATAAGATGCGATTGAGAATCTGAAGCAAGGGGAACCGGCGGAATGGAGTTTGGATTTGTACTCCTCCGTTGTGGCGGTTAGAAGTAAAAGGCGACTTTTGCGGTAGCAAGACATTCATAAATTCATAATTAATGCATAGTACGGAATTAAATTCTGATTTTTGTCGGCAGGCTTCCTAAGTTATCGCCAACATCTGAGGCCAGTTTTCAAAATTTCTGGACAAGATTTAGATCAAAGTGTTTGCATTAGAACGGTCCAGGGCAGCTGTTGTTGGGCGCCGAGCCGGCACACTTGCCGGGATCAAACAAGGCCGGGGACCTTGCAAGGCCACCTCATTAGAGGGGAGAGTCCGGGACCGGGAGGCGAGCCTCAAAAAGTTTCCAAAGGCGACCTTTCTGGCGGCGCTCCCGGGGGGGATGACGCTAAAGACCACACTTCCGGATCTCGGTTCCCCTATCCGACCGTTGAATCCTTCGTTCAAGGGCCCTGTCTCGATAAGGTCCAAAAAAATCCAACATCCGTCCGGGAGAACTTATCAAACCGCCACCCCAGGCTCAAACATGCCACCCCAGGCTCAAACATTCGTAAGTAGTAGCAATAGAAGATTGGTTAAATCCGGAATGCGATTTTGACTGCATATATGGCTCGGGAATGTCCAAATTAGCATAAGGACAAACTTTCATGACCATCAGATGAAAAAAAGGCACCAAAAAAATTAAAAAGTGTTAGACGTCGCTATAACAAAATACGTCGCGGACACGTCGCATGCGACGTTAAACCGTATATACGATTTTGAAATCGTATATACGATTTTGAAATCGTATATACGATTTCAAAATTACGTCGCATGCGACGTCGCGACGTCGCATGCGACGCCGTGTGTTTTTTACAGTCCCGCGGGCCGTCTTTTCCGGGACCATTCCTAGGCTTCCTTCTATCGACTATTTTGGGCGATCTTCGGGTATCTGACCTTGAAGCGACTTGCAAGCACTCTTTTTAAGGTTAGTAGATCATGGTTTTGGATTGAATGGTTTTTGGATTGAATGATTTAGTGTAGATTTCAAATTTTTTTTCTATCTCTTTCCTTTTTTTTTTCTTCTTCTTGTTTCTTCATTCTTCTTCTTTTTTCCTTCTTTCCTCATTTCTTTCTTGATTCTTCCCTTATTTCACTCTTCCATTCTTCCATTCTTCTATCTTCTTCCATTTCATTCTCTTATTTCTTCCATTCTTCTCTTTCTTCCCCTAATTTCTTTTTTCTCCTCTTTTCCCTTCTCTTCTTTCTCCCACCCTTCTCTTCTTCTTTGATTCATTCATTTTTTTTCTTTCATGTTTTACTATTTTTTCATCTTCTTTTTTTTTTTTTTTGTTTCTTCTTCGATTTCCGTTGTTCTTATTCTTCTAACTCTTTGTTGCTTTCTATTTCGATTTGGACCCGTCGGGATCTTGTTACACACGTCCTTCTTTTGGTAAGTTGATCGCTTGCATTTTATTTTTATAATTTTAAGCGAGGTTAAAAAAAATTGATGGAGTGGCTTGTTCAAGGACGCGGGTCGGCTCCACCTAGAGTGGGGAGGACCATGTACCCCGGGTTGAAGTCCACTTCACTACGATCATATATTTTTCCTAGGTTAAGGAGTGGCTTGTTCAAGGGCACGGCCGGCTCCACCTAGAGTGGAGAGGGCCACGTGCCGGGTTCAAGTCCCTGACCACTTGTTATTTTTAGGTTTAAAATAAAATTGTAGTGGCTTGTTCAAGGGCACGCGGTAGGCTCCACTACAGTGGAGACGACTGTGTGTTCGGGTCCAAGTCAACTTTTCTTGTAATTCTTAGGTAGAGGTGGCCAAATCTAGCCTATAACCCTAAAGCGTATGTTAGCCAACTCTAGCTTTTAATCCGACTAATCCAGATTTGGAAGGGGCTCATTTCGATGATGGGGGGAGCTCGCCCGAAAAAGAAGGTACATGACCTAGTCATAGTCTTATTTTTTCTTTTGTTTTGTGTTAATCTATCGATTTATAGAAAAGGCAAAGAGTGATTGCAAAATTGAAGTCGAATGCCAAAAAATTGGGAGGCGATTGGTCAAAGGTCCCTAAACCACTTAATCTGTCCATAAGGAAGATATCAAGGTATTTGTTATTTGTTGCCATTCGTTCAATTCGAAATAAGACATTTAACTTGTCATGTTGTATTCCTTGCAATCAGATCACTTTCGAACGTGCAAAGGATTCCAAGAAAAACATCGCCTCACGGTTCGCCAAGGCAACTTCAAACAAACAATTCCATCTCACTTGGGTTCGGCGGTAAAAAAGGCTTTTACATAGATTCGTAAGTGCTATAAACTCTTAGTTCACGTTAACTTTCAATGTCATTGTCTAATATTGGTCGTATTATTATAGAATTGGCTATACGGGTTTTCCCCTAACAGGGAACACGTAAAGATAGCCACTACTCGCCTCTTGCCTCTTGTATATGATATTGTAACTAACTATTAAAATTCTTTCCTTTTTTTTTTTTTTTTTTTTTTTTTTTTTTATTTTTTTCGTTACACCACGCCGCACGCGGACGCCACGCCCCATGCGACGTCTCGAGTCACGCCTCGCGCTGACGCCCGAGTGACGCCGCCGGCGTCGCATGCGGCGACGCACGCCGCATCGCGACGTGTCGCAACGACGATCGTCGCGGCGACGCGTCGGCGACGCCGTCAGACGTCGCATAGACGTCACTATAGACGTCGCTAAATGACCCTTTTCTTGTTGTGATATGTGGTTTTTAATAAACTTAAAACGTCCACGTGTTATTTTTAACTGTTGTATCGCAAAAAAACAACACTAAAAAACCACGTAGAGAATTTCGTCCGATTTTGCTAGAAACTACACGTAGTTTTCTAATTTTTGCTCTTAACTATGTTGTTTTCAAGTGTTGAAGATAAATGTGGTTTCTCAAAACAACTGTTGTTTTTAGTATTGTTTTTCTGATGAGAACAAATTTTGATATATAGTTTTACATAGAAATCACGTGTAGTTTTATAAAAATAGATGTTTTCAGGTGTTGTTTTTCTAAACCAAGAAATGACACTAAGATGTTTTAGGCCATGATGTTTGCTTTTGGTTAAAGTATTTTGTTAAAATGCAAATTATAGCATGCTTTATAGCTTCTTTTACATTCTTGTTTTACAACCTTTAAACGAGGGAATACTTTATGATATACTCCAGATCTACTGCTAAAACACAATTGCTTGAAACTTTCAACGATGAAAAACAAACAATGATATTCAAAATGTATTGTTACAACATGAGTGAAAGGCTAAGAAGAAGAAAGAAATTAAGCTAGTTGTGGGTAAGGTGTCCAGTAATAGCTATAAGAATACAACCTTTCAGAACCTTTCAAGCAACTCTGCTGCTAAATATTCTTCCATATCAGGGGCACTCCATGCTCCATGATCCTGACTGGCTTCTACAGCTAAAACCAAATGAACGAAAATGAAATAATAAAGCAACAAAAGTAACAAAAAGAAAAGAATAAAATGTGCAGCCTTTGCTGCTATAGTAGCCACAATCTGCATCAGCACTACAGTTGGCCATAGAACCCAGCAAAGGCGTAGTTATATCCATAGCGATTTAGTCTTGCCTGCGCAAATTAACCCTGCACAAATCTAAAACTTCAGGCAATTAAAACCTTACCAGCTCGGTAGGCATAACAAGGATTATACAGAGCAGGATTACAGAACCTCCTAATCTGAAATGGTACGAGCTGTGAATCCAGCTATATGCTACCCGAATGGAAAGCCTGGAGTGCCCCTGATATGGAAAAGCAGAGTATGATCCATGCTCCATGATTCCGAATGGAAAGCGGATGTACTTCAAGCAGATAAGAATACAACCTTTCAGAACTGTACCTTTTGCGAAATGGAACAAGCTGTAAATCCGGCATTCCCTGTTACTCCGTCCATTTAGCTGTAAATCCGGGCTCTCCATGATCGCCTTTGCTCTGTTCGAGAAAAAACTAGGCCATAGCCACTGCGCTATCTCCACAGCAGGAAGATCAAGAATAGGAAGAGAGAAAAAAGAAATCGAAGGAGAGAAAAGGCGCGCAACAGGAGGCGGCAAAAGGAAAAAAAGAGGGTTTTGCCTCCTGAATCTCCCGTTGTGGCCAATAACGACAAAGCACCAGGATCGCAATCTCGACCATTTATTTCCCATTCATCTCAACCGTTGATGCTATACTTTTTCCTCACCGTATTTTTTACCTATTTGCTTCTCTTCTTTACCTACTCAATATGCACAAAAATAATGGCAATGCTTTGTTGTTGCAACATTATTTTCTTATCTATTTAAAGTCAATTTATCTTCAATTTTGGCTAAAGCCTATAGGTCATTAGCAAGGACAGATTTAAAGACCCCAACCAAGGTTCAATTTAGTGGCCCACTCAACTGAGAAAGATGCTGCTCTCTATTTGAGGTTGACAGAGATAGACATGAAGCGGGAGAGGAGGGAGATAGAAGCGGCCCAAAAAAAACACAATCCGAGATCAAATCTGGGCTGTTAATCTTGGCCATTAAATTAAGGCCAATAAGATCATAAGACTTGAATCACAATCTCGGCCAGTCGCTGGATGCGATACACATGACAAAGCTCCACAGTTTTTTCACTCTAAACCGAGCGTTGTATGTGTTGGCCATCGTCGTGTCACCCCATGCCCGCATTCTATAGTGCCCCATTTTTCTATAGGGCATCCCCAATGATTCTTTCAGACTCGTATTATATTTCATACAAGATCAGATTTCATCCTTAAAACGAATAAAACATGCATTTATCTAGATAATTTGCCACTATATGTCATGCTCCACTAGATTTTGCATATAAGCTAATGAGTCTTTGTCGGATAGAAACGAAAATATAAAGATTCCAACTGAAAATTAAGGAAACTAACACACTGTTTTCTTATGCCTGAGCCACGTCCCATGTTTGAGTGGATGTGCCATGTTTGAGCCACGTATCCACTTTGAGCCACGTGGCATGTTTGAGTCTAAGGGCATGTTTGAGCCAAGGTGGCATGTTCTAGCATACGAGCAAAACATTTCAACCATAAAAAATATACAAAATCCCATATCAACCATAGGCACTCTGAAAGCTGGTCAGACGTTTTCAATCATAACTGGAGATCGAGAACTCTGTTTCAGCTGAAACATTTTAACCATAGAAAAATATACAAAATCACATATCAACCCTAGGCGCTCTTAAAGTCGGTCACACGTTTTCAATCATAACTTGAGATCTAGAACCCCGTTTCAACCCCCCTCCCGGAGCTCGGTTCCCCTATCTGACCATCGAATTGGGCGTTCAAGTAACCTGCTTCAGATAGGTTCAAAAAAATCCAAGATCGGTCCGAGAGAACATATCAAACCGTGAAGCGTCCTGCAGGCGACTGTGTAGAAACCTAAGTGGTTTGTCATTCGAGGAGTACAAAGGCTCCAGAATGGAGAATTGACTTCGCCATATCATCTGGAATGGCAAAATTACCTTAGAGACCAAGTTATATGTTTTTGCAACGAAAGAAACACGAACACTCTACATTGCAGCACACTGACCCCAATTTTTGGTCCATAGTTGTTTTTTAGTTGTACGGAAGTGTTGTTTTATGCCAAAAACAACACCAAAATGGCCCCAAAAATCCACGCGGCCTGTTTATCCGGATTTGCACAAAGAGACAGTGGTTTTTTGGCAGAAATTTCCACGGTGGTCTTTTGGCAGAAAAATCTACGCGTAGAAAAAATTGACATAGTTTTTGTGAATTTTTGTCAACGTGTACTTTTTTTTTCACTGTTGTTTTTTGTGGAACCATGCGATGTTTATCTTTAAAATAGCACGTGTAGGTTTTAATTTTACTACACCTGAAAAACTAAATTACAACACTAGAAATAAAGGACTACAAAGAAAAGAACACGTAGGAAATAGAAAAATGATGTTTTCAAGTATTCTTTTTCTCAATATGGACACGTCGTTTCAAGTGTTGTTTTTACAAAATTAAAAGAAATCATGCATGGCTTTTTTTTTATTTACGAAATACTACATGTGTTATTGAAATTTAACTATTGTTTTCCTAAAATAAGGACATGTAAAAAATAATATTATAACATGTAGAAAAAACGTGAGTTTCTAATGTAGTTGTTTAACTAATAAGATATTGACACTTTTAAATAAAAATATTATTCTAGCTAATCAAATATGGACACGTGGCATACTTTAAAAAGCATTATCATTACAGGTAGGAAAAACAAGGTATTGTTTCTAAAATGTAATAACAAATCAAATATTGACACATGGCACACATTAAAAAAAAAGATAAAATAGTATTTATTATTAACTAATTAATATCAAGAAGGCATATTTGTTTATTTTAATAAAGCGTTTTGGGAATCGAACCCAAACAAGTCCATAAAGCATTATATTAACAAGTCCATAAAGCATTATATTGTTAAATTGAAATCCAAATTCTCACATTAATGTAAATGTTCAAAAGATTAGATCTTTGTTAAATGTTATTTCCATTTCGTTTTCCATACCACTTTAGTCATTAATACCACTTCAGTATAAGGGAAAGGCCCCTTGGGCTGTTTTCTAACCTGGAAAGGGGGCCGACGCGTGAAGTGCGGAGGCCCCCTTGACAGGCCAGAAAACAGCCCAAGGGGCCTTTGGCATAACGCAAAGGATCATTTGGGCTTTGTTCTGCAGCTGAATGCGGGGTAAAAATTTCTGAATGTAGGGTAAAAAAACTCCGAATGAAGGGTAAAAATGTCTGAATGCAGCGTAGATCCGTTGAAGCAGTCGCTGGGCGTCGCTCATGTTCTTCATATGTTCTTGGTCTCTTTTCAAGTAAAGAAAAATTGCCATGTGGCATGCTTTGATTGGAGGACCGGGCAGAACGAAGCCCAATGATCCTTTCCGTCATTAGAATGATTTTGAATTTTCTTGTCTTTTAGGTATGCTGTTGGGTTCACCTAGCATCAATTTGAATACATTTGAATGCATGTTAGTAACTTGTAAATAACTCGAAACACCAAATCCTTTAGTTAACAACAGATCTTTATACATATAAAATAGTGTATGAAAAAGGCCTCATTACCAAAGCGAAGCTTCTGAAACACCTCAAACAAGGTTCTTAAGCGTCCAAATGATTTGTCCTTGTAGGGTCTTTGCACAAATCGAAGCAGCCAAAGCCAAAACATACGCTGTTGTGTTGTGTTATGCCTTTGAGACTTACGATGCCTGAAAGCCCTGCAAGCATTGATACATGCAGTTATTAACTCTCTTAGCTCCTTTTCGGAGCTATTCATTGAATCTCAAATTAAACTTTCATTGCACAAGTAAGCTTCAAGTTTATAAGAAAATGTAAACGCCAGAAATAATGTGAAAGCTAAGATAAGTAAAAATCCAAATGCACACAAAGCAAGCTATCTATGCAATATACAATCTAAAAAGGAGGTGCGAAATCCAGCACACAAAGCAAGCATGAATCAATAAAGGGCATTCAACCCTGAATGCATGCAGTCAAAAAACCCTCTTTGTTTCATATCAAACAGGGAATCAAAGCCTGAATTCAGCTCGGAAACAAACTTCACATACCATATGATCAAAGCAAAAAGAGAAACAGAAAGCCTACGAACCTTCTCTTGTTTATCTTCTGTTGCTCTAGCATATCAAAGCAGGAATGAAGTTAACCAGCATAGCAAAGCAGGAATGAAGTTAACCAGCATAGCAAAGCAGGAATGAAAGCTTCTGTTTACCTTCAGATATGCAACCAGCTGTACCGATTCATTTCTAGCATGCAACTTGGATTAGGATATGCAACCAGCTGTACCGATTCACTTCTGGCATGCAACTTGGATTAGGATTTTTTGAATGCCTCGTCCTAAATTTCCACGTCAGAATCATACTGCCTTGTTGGAGCTATGGCGATGCCCTATTCTAGGGAAAAATACTATGATTAGGTGCTTCATCTGAAGAAAATCCGCTACTGATCAGTCGGATTTTTGCTCTTGTGTCTGCAATACTAGCCAAAAAAGCCCTCTTCAAAACAAAAAAAATCCTGATCAGAGCAAAAATATTTGATCTTTCAAAGCCAATCTGGCACAAATCTGTTCGGATTTCGCTTCTTGAAATGCATCACAATGATTTCTTTGATGTTCCTGCTTGCAAATCCAATGTTGAAGCCTTCAAACGATTCTGAATCGCATGCACAACAACTATTTTTGTCGTAAGAACCCTAATCTTTAGACTTTCCATGTTCATAAGCAATGTGGCACACAGATCTTTTACAGCTGGCGGTGGCCAAGATCTTCGGCAAGTAGTCTGATACTGGTTTCTTAAACATCTTCAATACTCGAAAACCTGATCCTTGGCCGGCCAGAGGCGTGATTTCACCCTAAGTAGGAACATCTAGTTCCTGATGGCAGAAGTCTGAGAGCTGCTACAGAAGGCGGCAAGTCAGCAAGGAAGGAAGAACGGCAAGGGGCGCCATAGCAAAGGTGGCAAGGCGGCAAGGCGGGAAGAACGGGATCGTGATTTGCCCGTTAATCTCGGCCGTCAATTCTACAGCCAATAAGAACAAAGGACGAGGATCGCAATCTTGGCCATTTATCTTATTAATCCTAGCCGTTGGATAGTATATCGTTTTACCACACTATAAGACCATTTTTTTCATCATATGTTTTATTCCTCGGCATATGGTTTAATTGCTTCTCTCTTTCTTTCAATCAAATTAGCTTTGACAAAATAATGACAACGCCCATGATCAATGTTTTCCAATTGAGTTGTTGTAGGCACTCAAGCCTTGTTATTGTAACATTATTATCTATCTGAAGCCAAATTTTATCTTAAATTTTGGCTTAAACCTATGGCAAGGAGAGATATGAAGGCTCTAACCATCTAAGTTGGTGGCTTCTGAAACTTCATACCCTAAGATTGACCAGAATATATGCGAACGTGGGCTGAAACGAAAGACTGCATAACATACTTTGGGTCATTCTTCTCGACCGTTCTATATAATGCAGCTTTATCATGCGTTGTATAAAACTATCATTTTCTTTTTCACGTGTGACCAAACCATTAATTGAGTTCTCCATTATATTCATTGATTTATGCTTTTTTGCTTCATCTTCCCATTTCTGCCATCATTTGTCATCTCCTTTTGATCTGCTCGACTAAATTGTTCCATTTCCTATTTTTTGACCTAGAAAACCCCTTTGTACAAAGATTAACCTGGTCATTTACTACCAAAAGTGTATAAAATTCTTTGTTATCATAACATGCCACATGTGACTGGTGACATGGCATGCCAAGTCAGCAAGGTCAAGTTCTGACTAGGCCAAAAATGAAAAGATGTACATCTTTGATTTTTCATTGGATGACATTGGCAAATTGTAGTGACGTAGACATGATGACTAGGAGTTTTTTGGCAAAAAAATGATAAAGCAAGGAATAGAACTACCTTGGGAGTTTTCGGTAGAGGAATTTGGTAAGGGATAGAATAGAGGGAACTTTAAGAAATTAAATAAGTTTTCTGTTACTAAAAGGGGCCTTCGTCCTTGCTTAATGTCAACTTTTGGTGGTAACTCTCAATAGGTATTCGTATTTGGTGGTAAGTCCCCCGATAGGGTATAGTTATGTTTGTGTAGTATCTTATTGTCTTCCCTTGCCCGGAGTAATCCTCCAGGGCATTAGGTCAAGGATTTGACTTGTTGCTTCGTATGGAAAAGACTTATGGCTTGTTTTGACCCCATCATGCCAATGGGTACCAAAAAACCAATTCAATGGTTTTCAACTACCAAATTGTACAACATCAATGCATAACCAAATTCTGTAATAGAGCCCGGGGAGTTGCTCTCCACCTAGCACCAACGTGCCACCTAGGCTCAAACATGCCAGGGTGGCTCAAAACATGCCACCTAGGCTCCAACATGCCAAGGTGGCTCAAACATGCCACATTGGCTCCCAACATGCCACCTAGGCTCCAACATGCCACTCGGCTCAAACATGCCAAGGTGGCTCAAACATGCCACGCGGGCTCCAACTGCCACCAAGGCTCCAACATGCCAAGGTGGCTCAAACATGCCACCTAGGCTCAAACATGCCACGGTGGCTCAAACATGCCACACGGGCTCCAACATGCCACCTAGGCTCCAACATGCCAAGGTGGCTCAAACATGCCAAGGTGGCTCAGACATGCCATGTGGGCTCCAACATGCCAAGATGGCTCAGGCATGCCAAGGTGGCTCAAACATGCTTTTGCAATAAAAGAAACACGAACCTTCTACATGGCAGTATTTCGCAACCACCTCTTAGGCCAATTGACTACGAACGTGTTGGACATGAGTTACTTTGGTGTTTCTTGGAGAAGGGGTGGTCTTCTGCCCGCGAAACTTAGTTCCCAAGGTAATGTTGATGTTTTGAGTCTCAATTCATATTCCCGGAGTGGAAGAGTTGCTCGTCCATGGCCAGGGTTCTTCGGGAGAGGATCTTTGGGGCGAACTGCTTTCGAAAGGTTTTAAGGGTCCCTCTTCTGGCATCAATGCCCTCCTTCTACGTGATAACATTGTGCAAGATCCTGGTCAAATCTGACTAGGATATGGCCTCCGAAACATAAGCCATGTGTGTTGCTAGATTGAAGGGTTTACGTTATGGAGGTCGAGTTTTAGTCGGTTGCACTTGGGACATGGTCGAGAAGCTGCAGTTAAAAACGCAAAGCAATAGAACCTTACAGAATGGGGTTTGGATTTATCCTCCTCTCAGTGTTAGAAGTCAAGAGCGCCTTTTGTAGTAACAAAATTGTTTGGGATGATTCGGGATGGACAATAGATCCAAATTCTGTTATTTCAGTCATCCTGCTTAGAAAAGGTGCACCTAGTTATCCAAGAAAACGACCATGTTTTGGCCTTCGAAACATAAACCCTACAATAACGTAGCAACACACAAGGTTTACGTTTCAGAGGCCAAAACATGGTTGTTTTCTTATATAACTAGGTTCGCCTTTTCTAAACATGCATATGAAGCCATGGAAACAGTTTGGATCTATTGGCTATCCCAAATGATCGCAAACAATTTTGCTACTGCAAAAGGCGCTCTTGACTTCTAATTGCTACAGTGGGAGGAGGATAAATCCAAATCCCATTCCGTCGGTTCCTATTGCTTCGTGTTTTGAATTGTAGCTTCTTAACTATGTCCTAAGTGCAACCGATTAAAACTCGACCTCCATAATGTAAACTCTTCAATAGCCTAGCAACACACAGGGTTTACGTTTCGGAGGCCATATCCTAGTCAGATTCAACCAGGATCTTGCATAATGTCATCATGTAGAGAGAGGATGTTGATGCCAGAAGATGGACCCTTAAAACATTCTGGAAGCAATTCACCCCAAAGGTCCTCTCCTGAAGGCCCATGGCCACAGACGGGCAACTCTCCCACTCCGGGACTGTGAACTGACTCTGCCAATGGACTCAAAATATTGACAATACCCTGGGGACCAAGTTTCGTGGGCAGAAGACCACCCCTTCTCTAAGAAGCGCTAAAGTAGGTCATGTCCAACATGTTCATAGTCAATTGGTCTGAAAGGTGGATGCGGAATAGAGGGTTTGTGTTTCTTTCATTGCCAAAAATGCCCGTATAACTTGGTCCCTAGGGCAATTTCGCCATTTTGGACGACATGGTGAAGTCGAATCTCTATTCCGGAGCCTTTACTACCTGAACAACAAAACACTTGGGTTTCTATACGGTCGACTACAGGACGCCTTGTGGTTTGATAAGTTCTCCTTGATTGATCTTGGATTTTTTTTGTACCTGCTCGAAGCAGGTTACTTGAACGGTGGATTCAATGGTCGGATAGGTAGGGAAACCGAGCCTCGGGGGTATTGGCATTTGCCCTCCCGGAGGAGCGCTGGCAGGAAAGGCTGCCTTGGTAACCTTTTGAAGGTCTGTCTCCTGGAGTCTGGCCTCTCTCCTCTAGTGAGAAAGCCGCGCAAAGTCCTGGCCTGGTTCGATTTAGGGAAGGGTGTCAGCGCTTTAAGTTCTTCAAGATCCTTCTATTCTATACCTTGTTTGAGCCACCTTGGCATGTTGGAGCCTAGGTGGCATGTTTGAGCCACCTTGGCATGCTTGAGCCTATGTGGCATGTTGGAGCCTGGTCCCGCATGGCATGTTTGAGCCAGGCATGTTGGAGCCTAAGTGGCATGTTTGAGCCATGTTGGCATGTTGGAGCCTAGGTGGCATGTTGGAGCCACCTTGGCATGTTCGACCCACCTTGGCATGTTTGAGCCTAGGTGGCATGTTGGACCCTAGGTGGCATGTTGGAGCCACCTTGGCATGTTGGAGCCCGCGTGGCATGTTTGAGCCACCTTGGCATGTTGGAGCCACCTTGGCTTGTTCGACCCACCTTGGCATGTTTGAGCCTAGGTGGCATGTTGGACCCTAGGTGGCATGTTGGAGCCACCTTGGCATGTTGGAGCCCGCGTGGCATGTTTGAGCCACCTTGGCATGTTTTAGCCTATGTGTCATGTTTTAGCCACCTTGGCATGTTGGAGCCCACATGGCATGTTTGAGCCACCTTGGCATGTTGGAGCCTATGCGGCATGTTGGAGTCTAGGTGGCATGTTTTGAGCCATCTTAGCATGTTAGAGCCTAGGTGGCATATTGGAGCCTATGTGGCATGTTCGAGCCACCTTGGCATATAAGAGCCTAGGTGGCATGTTTGAGCCCGTGGCATGTTTGAGCCATCTTGGCATGTTGGAGCCTAGGTGGCATGTTGGGGGCTAGGTGGCATATTGGAGTCTAGGTGGCTTGTTGGATTTTATGTGGCATGTTAGAGCCTAGGTGGCATGTTGGAGCTCCAGGTGGCATGCCTGAGCCACCTTGGCATGTTGGAGCCTAGGTGGCATGTTGGAGCCCACATGGCATGTTTGAGCCACCTTGGCATGTTTGAGCCTAGGTGGCATGTTTGAGCCACCTTGGCATGTTGGAGCCTAGGTGGCATGTTTGAGACACCTTGGCATGTTATTGGAGCCTAGGTGGCATGTTGGGCCCAGCGTGGCATGTTTGAGCCACGTTGGCATGTTTGAGCATGTTGGAGACTAGGTGATATGTTGGAGCCACCTTGGCATGTTGGAGCCTAGATGGCATGTTGGAGCCCACGTGGCATGTTTGAGCCTAGGTGGCATGTTGGAGCCCACGTGGCTGTTTGAGCCACCTTGGCATGTTTGAGCCCACGTGAGACGTTTGAGCCACCTTGGCATGTTGGAACATAGGTGGCATGTTGGAGCCCGCATGGCATGTTTGAGCCACCTTGGCATATTTGAGCCTAGGTGGCATGCGTGAGCCACCTTGGCATGTTTGAACCACCTTGGCGCCTAGGTGAGCCCACGTGGCATGTTTGAGCCACCTTTGAATGTTTGAGCCTAGGTGGCATGTTGGATCCTAGGTGTCATGTTTGAGCACCTTGGCATGTTTGAGCCACCTTGGCATGTTGGAGCCTAGGTGGCATGTTGGAGCCCGCGTGGCATGTTTGAGCCACCTTGGCAAGTTGGAGCCTAGGTGGCATGTTGGAGCCCGCATGGCATGTTTGAGCATGTTGGAGCCTAGGTGGCAAGTTTGAGCCACCTTGTCATGTTGGAGCCTAGGTGGCATGTTGGAGCCACCTTGGCATGTTTGAGCCTAGGTGGCATGTTTGAGCCACCTTGGCATGTTGGAGCCCACGTGGTATGTTTGAGCCACCTTGGCATGTTGGAGCCTAGGTGGCATGTTGGAGCCCACGTGGCATGTTTGAGCCAGACTTGGCATGTTGGAGCCTAGGTGGCATGTTGGAGCCCATGTGGCATGTTTGAGCCACCTTGGCATGTTAGAGCTTAGGTGGATTGTTAGAGCCTAGGTAGCATATTAGAGCCATGGTGGCATGTTGGATAAGTGGCATGTTGGAGCCTAGGTGGCATGTTTGAGCCACCTTGGCATGTTTGAGCCTAGATGGCATGTTGTGAGCCACCTGGCATGTTGGAGCCTAGATGGCATGGTGGAGCCCACGTGGCATGTTTGCGCTAATTTGGCATGTTGGAGCTACTTTGGTGCATGTTTGAGCCACCTTGGGATGTTTGAGCCACCTTGGTGGCATGTTTGAGCCACCTTGGCATGTTTGAGCCTAGGTGGCATGTTTGAGCCAAGTGGACAAAAAATTTGGCCATTCCACATCCCTATGCCAGAAAAAGGTTTGTACACTTAAATGATGATATCTTGAGTGTTTTTTAACATTTCTGGCTGATATTTGAATTGCCTATCAGGAAAAACATGTACGAACATGTGGAAAGAATTTTGGCTTGATTTAGAAGTAAGATGATGGAGAGAAATTGGGTATATTTTTCTCTCAATAGATAGATAGATAGATAGATAGTATTTTAACGTCACGCCACTAGGCAGCATCCAACTGGACATGTGAATTGTAAGAAAGATAAGAAAGAAACAACAAACAATTTTTAATCCTGATTTCTATAAGGTTTTTGTTGTGTGGTTTCAACTCCTGCTAGTCTGAATGGGACCTGAGATCATGTGCATATCCTCAAAAAATGGATTCGAGGCATAAAAGAGCAAAACACTCCCTCCCTCCCTCCCTCCCACTCTCTCTCTCTCTCTCTCTCTCTCTCTCTCTCTCTCTCTCTCTCTCTCTCTCTCTCTCTCTCTCTCTCTCTCTCTCTCTCTCTCTCTCTCTCTCTCTCTCTCTCTCTCTCTCTCTCTCTCTCTCTCTCTCTCTCTCTCTCTCTCTCTCTCTCTCTCTCTCTCTCTCTCTCTCTCTCTCTCTCTCTCTCTCCCTCCCTCCCCTAGGACCTTGGGCCCTGGTATCCTTGTAGGGGTGGTGCTCCTTGAAGAGGGGCGTCGTATGTCCTAAAGGATCTTTGGCTTGTGCTCTGACGTAAAAATACACATCTCTCTCTCTCTCTCTCTCTCTCTCTCTCTCTCTCTCTCTCTCTCTCTCTCTCTCTCTCTCTCTCTCTCTCTCTCTCTCTCTCTCTCTCTCTCTCTCTCTCTCTCTCTCTCTCTCTCTCTCTCTGGATCTGATAGACTTGTTGGTCCCCCTGCATGTTAAAGTTAAATTTAGTTCAATTCAATTTTGGGATCTTCGTAATGCCTTTGCATTCTAGTTTTCTATAAGCATGAGGGGTAGAGGGACAATAGATGAGATATTGCATTTTTACACATGGCATGTAATGACAACATGAATACTTTATGGGGTGTCATATGGATAGGAGCAGTGCAATCATTGTATAATGATGCTTACAAAATTGGCTATAAAGAACCTTAAAATACCATACCCCTTTAGAGAACCATACATCCTTTAGAAAAAACCTCCTTAAAAACTATACTTATAAACCGCACCTCCAAATACTACACCTCCTTAGAAACATCACCACCTCAAAAGAAAAAACCACAGTTCCTTTAACAAAAAACATACCTCCTTAAAAAACCACACGCCCTAAAAGAAAAGCACAACTCCTTAAAAAAAAAAACTACACTTACTTATAAACCACATCTCCAAAAACTACAGCACCTTAAAAACACCACTACCTCAAAAGAAAAAACCACTGTTCTTTTAACAAAAAACATACCTCCTTAAAAAACCACATGTCATCAAAAAACAGAAACCACAGCTCTTTAAAAAAATAACAGTGGATGTTCCTTGTCCACTTAAAAAACAACCTCGTTAGTTAGTAAAACCACACCTCCACAGATCTACATGTAGGTTTTTTTGAAATCTCTGAATAAAGAACATGTGGACCTAAGAAAACTATACTTTTCAACAGTGGACCAAAACTCGGGGTGAGTGTGCAGTATTCCGTAGCCACCTCCTAGACCATGAACCTATGAACATGCTGGACATGAGCTGCTTTGGCGCTTCTTGGAGAGAGGTGGTCTTCTGGCCACAAAACTTGGTCTTTATGATAATGTCGACATTTTGAGTCCGTTGGCAGAGCCAATTCATAGTTCTGGAGTGCCTTCAGGAGAGAACTTTTGTTGGAAGCTACTTACGGAAGGTTTCAAGGGTCCTTCTTCTGGCATCAACACCCTCCCTTTACGTGATGATATTATGCAAGATCCTGGTCAAATCTGACCAAGGAGTCTAGGTGACATGTTTGAGCCTTGACACGTTAGAGCCTAGGTGGCATGTTGGAGCCCACATGCCATGTTTGAGCCACCTTGGTATATTGGAGCCTAAGTAGCATGTTGGAGCCCACGTGGCATATTTGAGCCACCTTGGGCTTGGCATGTTGGAGCCTAGGTGGCATGGTGGAGCCCACGTGTCATGTTTGCGCCACCTTGGCATGTTGGAGTCTAGGTGGCATGTTGGAGCCCGCATGGCATTTCGGAACCTAAATGGCATGTTGGAACCCACGTGGCATGTTTGAGCCACCTTGGCATGTTTGAGCCACCTTCCCATGTTGGAGCTCGCGTGGCTTTTGGAGCCTAGGTAGCATGTTTGAGCCACTTTGGCATGTTGGAGGCATGTTGGAGCCCACATGGCATGTCTGGGCCACCTAGGCATGTTAGAGCCTAGGTGGCATGTTGGAGCCCATGTGCGATGTTTGAGCCTAGGTGGCACGTTTAAGCCACCTTGGCATGTTCGAGCCTAGGTGACATGATGATGTTGCATGCCATTGATGACATGCCATGCCAAGTAAGCAAGGCCAACTTTTGACTGGCAAAGTTGACTGGCAAACTTGTGAAAATAGAGACTGGCAAAGGAATTGCACGTTTTGTTAATAGAAGTCCTTAAGATCTCAAGAACAAACATTCAATTTCTTACTACAGTTCTTAATATCTAGTTTAACCCTCCAGCAGATCCCGAACTACATCATGAGTCATGGTCCCCGTTTGAGAACCACAGTTTTGTGCACGGTCAGGTCCATGCATGGAGACACGAAATAGAAAGTAAAAGTTAACCCCATCCACGTGACATCTCTTTTAAAGTCAAGTTAGAGTCCTGGTAACGTTGCCTAAATAATAACCTACATCAACAACTCTAGGGCTATGCGCAAAATGTCCAAGGCATCAAATTTCCATATATTGCATTCTTTACATGCAATATGCCATTTTCAGTGTCAACTATCGGGCCAATTTTTCAAGGTAGATAAAGATAGGTTTTTCAACCATTATAAAATTTTGAAGGTCTTACCAACCTTTAAATATGAACTTAAAGCCATAGTATTAAATTAAGACCACGATCTTTAGACCATGCAACCAAGCAATCTAGCAAATCTAGAGGGCAATTCGCCCTAACTTATTTCCAGTATGCCCTACAAGTATTTTACTAAACTATAAAATACAAAGACATTGCATGCACATAACAAATTCTATGTCTCTAGAGATGCCAAATTGTCCCTGACTGTCCCCGAGGAACTCTAGCAAGATTATAAAATTGTCAAGTTACTGTATGAATATAGTCTTGTAAGTCTATTGGGTAGATTCTTAAGTGTCCCATAAACGTCTAAATATGGGGTCCGTATTAGCTCAAACCTACAATACTAGCTAGGGATGGAAATTAATCCCCCCCCCCCTCTCCCGGAACTAAATCAAGCTTAATTAAATAATACATCATTAGACAGATCGAGGAGCTTTGTGAAACATCAAATTTCATCTAAAATATACGGTTCAATAAAATGTTATAACTAAAATTGTAATAGCGCCTAGAAAAGCACCATCTGACGATTAGTCTGATGCAATATCTGACAAATAGTCTGACGCAAAATCTGATGATATATCTGACGTTATATCTGACGCATTTTCTGACGATTATTCTGACGCATATTTAGACGCAAATTCTGACGCTTTTTCTGACGATACATATTTGACGTATATTCTGACGATTAATGTGACGCTTAACCTGACGAAGGCTTCTGACGATTTATGTGACGATATGTCTGACGTGGTATAGTCAGGAAAAGCATCAAAATAGTAATCGTCAGTACGTTCGTCAGCCTTTACGTCAGGCAAAAATCTCTCTAGACAGTCTGACGATTTTTCTGACAAAAAAAGGCTCATTCTCTTGTAGTGGTTGGATCTAACCGTTGAAGTTATTTTTCACGAATGTAAAATAATACGATACATTCCCAAAGTTGAGCAACAAACAATATTCCAGGTAGTGGTGCTTTGCTTAAGAAATAGCCTCAAAAAAACCATACTTCCTTAAGAAATAGCTGCGTAAAAACTTCTGTAAAAAAAATTTCAAGGAAAAAACCTTTGCAGTAATAAGTATGCTGGTACAGTGTACAATTGTATCATGGAATAACTAGTAACGGTGCCCAGCGTTGCTGGGCATAAGCAACGCTGGGCATAAGTTGGAAACCTGTAAAAGAGAAAAATATCTTTGCTGCCATGTAACCGTATCTATGTTTTACGTAAATGTGGCCTAAATTCCACAATTCACACTAATAGGTTCCTATTTTAACTTGAGTTTGTTTGCCTTGAAATGAATTTAGAGCATAGAGAAGTTAATGAGGTAATAGATTATTGATTTTGGGCTTATATACTTAGTTGCTCATAAAACAATCAAACATAAAACCAGGTGCAAGACATGCACGTGACATGCACACACGTGCGTTTACACCCACACAAGGCATTTTTTAATGACAACCTCCAACATGGGGTTTATATATCTAGCATCTTGTTGTCTCTAAAAACGGGATGTATTTCTTAAGGTTATATCTTCTTAAATATAAATCTTGGCTATCTTCCTTCTATTTCACATAGAAAGGAATTCTCTAGGTTTTTTACTCAATTGATTATGCAGAAATTGATTATATTGAAAGACAATCATGTATATTAAAGAAAAACCCAAAAGAAACTTTGAGTTAGCACTTTTAACAAACAAAAATAGTTATCTAGCATGTTGCAAGGGCCCTTTCACACGGAGTCAACATACTCTTCAGTTTCATGTGAAGGCTCCAACTGTAGAATGCAACACATCAAAGATTGTATGACCTTAGTTGTGGCCTTAGTTGGCCAATATTAAAAATACATAAAACAAAAGATCATGTTAAACAAAAGATGATATTCCCCATGTGTGATTGCATATAGAAAGACATAACAAAAAATGATGTTTAAAAACAATAACCAATTGTTACAAACACTAACCTACACATGTGTTTGTGCTTGCCAAGCTTTCTAGTTGAGGGGCATTAACATATTTGCTAAAAGGATAGCATGCTTCAAGAATCAATCCAGCCTTAGCCTAATAACTTTGAATGCCTTGCAAACTTACTACCTTGCCAAAAGGGGCAGTAGAATAATGAAGGTGCAATAGGTTGTTATTATATAAATACAACCTTTTTCCCTTGAATAAGTAACTGACAGGTTCCAGTTTCATTCAAGAATAATCTAATTAGAACTGCCAACTGTATTTGTGTTTTTAATAAACATAGATCTCGGTTATATTGCCCAACAGAAATTGTTTGCTCTTATTGCACCATATATCATATTGACCAACAGAAATTGTTCGCTCTTATTGCACCGTATATCAGGAGAGTATTCCCGTTATGAACATGTTTTAAACTTCTTCATATTATAGGCAACAACATCAGGCATGCATCCATTTCACCAGGGATAGGTTCAATACTGTATACGTTTTATACGTAATACGTATTTTTCGTTTGATACGGCACAAATTTGACGTTTAATACGTCAAAAATACGTCCAAAAAAATTTCCGGCGTCGAAAAAATTTCGCGTAAGCGAAACCTTCATTTAAACTAACTAAATTACAGAAGTTTAAACTTTTTTTTTTTTTCGCGCAGTTTAAACCTTCCGCTTTTGCTTACGCTGAATCTTGTTTTCGTAAGTGGCGGCGAAGGTTTTTAAACATAAAAAAAAAAAAAAAATTTGTTTCGCGTTTAAAAGCGGAATGAAGGTTTTCGCCACGCCGAAATTTTTTAAAAAAAAAAAAAATTATTTCGGCGTAGTTTAAACTAAGGTTTAAACTACGCTGAAAAGTTTCAGCGTAGTTTAAACGGAAGGTTCGCTTTACTTGAAATTTTTTTTCCGGCCGGCGAGTATTAAATACGAAAAATACGTATTTTTCCCAAAAATACGTATTTTTGTACTTTATACGTCTGAAAAAATAATTTCATACGTACAGAACCTATCCCTGCATTTCACTACACCACAGTAAATCTTATCAAGATCATTGTCTTTACAAAATCCATTGAACATGCAAATCATATCCTTGCTCAACCATTTACAAAGATAGACCACGTGCCTTATCAGTTCCATTCATATTGTAGAGAGAGTTTATCGTGATGACATCAGAATAGACTCCAGCTTCAGTGAGAAGCTTAAATGCTTCGAAAGCTAACTATCTTTGTCTAGCTCTACAAAAGTCAGCTGGAGAAACAATAATATGAGGGTTAAGGATCTTACTACTTGTTTCAAAAATTGCAAGACAACGTGAAAAGCCAAGTCAGATTCCACAGGAAAAGCCCAACAAATTTGAATACAGACTGATTTCCAAGCTGTGAGATTTACAACTCAACTTTCTAAGTAGTACAGGTTGCTTGGGGCTTTGCAAAAGCATGCCTCAGTCTGAAGCCTATAGAGTTAAAAAATTTGCACGAACAATCTCATAGATTTACATTTACTTACAATGAAATTTTAGCCTAAGTTCTGCATCTTATCTGTTGGCTTTGGCACAGGAACGCATCTTGTTGATTCGAAGAACATGGTAAAGATGAACTTGAACCCACTCGCTCAGGCGAAATGCGTCCTTTCTGGCTTGGAGACAATTTTGTGCAAAGAAATGCCATTTTGCACCATTTACAACGATGCTTGGGAACACGAGATATTCAAGCCCTTGCATGCTTGAGCCCTTTTTGAGATGCAAAGAAGCAAAGAAGAACAGTATTTTATTGCCCAAAACTTAGTATCATTAACAGTTTGAAAACCGAACTTCAAGAAATCAAGAAGCTTTTTTTCCGATCAATAATTTCAAACGATCTTTAGCAACAAACACAAAGAGTTCAAAGACATGACGTTAATCAAAGCAGTTATAGACGCCACGAAGAAAAACAGATAAAGTATCTTGTCAAAAAGGGGATCTGGCATATCTGTCTCAGATAACAAAAGGCCTATGTATGGAAATGACGAATCTACTTTTCCAGGCATACCTGACATCAAGATAGTGATGGCCAGCATTTAGCAATTCATGGGCAACTTGCACAGGGACGCTTGAAATTGTAGAAGCTTCTGTAGTCTTACCCCGAACTTGCAACCTTGCATAACAGAAATGGGAAGATTAAAATAAATAAGCAAATACAGCAAATTAACATGCTTACAGCAAATTAACATGCTTTGAAAACTAAAAAAAAGGGGGAAGGAAAAGGGACTTACTGCTCAGTAGAAGCACCATCAGTAGATCCTCTGCCACCACCTATAACATATATTTGCTTATCTAAGGGAATTGCTGCAGAATGAGAACGACAGACCGCCATGGATGCCACTTCAACCCAGCAATTCCTGCAATAACTATAATAATGAACTCTGCTTGAAGGTCTAGTACGCGGCTCCACAACATGCATCTCTGTATGATCACCGCCCAATACAAAGAGGGTACCATTTAACACAGCCACAGTGTCTATCTGCCACCAATCATAAGGATCAACATGCACTTCTGGAGATGAGATATTTCTTTCTCTAGGAAGTGGAGGCAAACAACACCATGTACATGTCTCAAGATTAAAAATTTTAACTCTATTTCCATGGACCACAGAGCATATATGAGCCTGACCTAAATTGAGAGCTTTTTTGCTGTCATAAAAAACCTGTGATGAAAGTGTCTTCATCCATGCCCTAGAAACGAATCTGTAAGATGGCTCATATTTGATAAAGGAAATCCTCATCATAACTGGGCTAGATCATCTGGAAGACCAGGAATTAATGCATCATCATGTGAGGAAGTTTTCAAACGTACCTGTGGAGATGACAATCCCAAAGTAAAATGGTCCCTCTTTTCTCTGCGGATCGAAACCCTAAAATGATCATCTTCAAAGAAATCAAATCCGAATCAAAATTCCTTCAGAATCAAATTCCTTCAGGGCAGGCCCAATCAGGTTTGCACGCTGAAGACGACGCTCCTGTTCTGCGCATAAAAACTCAGAGGTAGATTCCTCTTCATTTCTGTAAGAAGCGCTTCGATCCTGGGAAATTTTTTGCTGTATGTTGTGCCGTGTGAAGGACTATAAGCGAGGATGAAGCCGGAGCGAATGTATTCTTAGGTTTACATGCCTTTTTTTTTTAATATTTTTTGGACGTCACTTTTTTAGCCTTTTTTACGCCACTTTTTAGCCCTAAGATTGCATCATGAAATCTCGGCCGTCGAATTTAGGGCGTGGTCCATTACTTGCACTAAAACATTATAAGATAAGATAAGATTTAAGGGCTAAACTTAGCTATTTGGCGATTTTTTAGCACATTTTCAAAATAATTTGGCTAAAGTAAATGGAAAAAATTGGGAAAAAAATAATAATTTTAGCTTAACGTTTTTCGGGACTGCACCAACTTTGGAGCTCTTTAGCCAAATGCTAGAAAGTAAGAGAGTGAAATTTTGTATTGTTTAGCTAAACCATAGAAACTTTTAGAATGAATTTCGGGCCAATTTAGCTAACATCATTCTAATTTATATGAAATATAGGATTAGTAGTTTAGTTTCTAGCATTATGAATTAATTTGAGTCCTAGACTTTGCTAGTTAGCATTATTTCAGAATGTTTTCACAAAGAAAATGACCAAAATAAATGGAATATATTGAGAAAAAGTATAGTAATTTGGCTTAATATTTTCTGTTTGTCATACCATAGAAATTTTCGGGTTGACGTTTGGATTAGTTTAGCTAACGCTAGAAAGCATGAGAGGAAAAATGTGTAGAGTTTAGCTAAACCACAGAAAGTTTTGGGATTAATATCGAGCAAGTTTAGCTAAAGTCATTCTGGCAATAAGAAATATGCGATTAGTAATTTATTCCCTGAATTGTATAGGGCAGTTCAATACTGTCCCGGAGGACACAACTGAGTCCGTGCATCTATAACCTCCGGGAGGTATGACCCCAATAAGCCAAGGAATTTCCTGCACACCCGCCGCCAAAAATGAACGTTGCTTTTTGTTTTTTGGGTTGCCCCTAGGGGGCAAACCCTCGTTTATGTGGGTATGTGGGCATATCCAGGTATATGCGCAAGATATGCCCAAAGATATCTTTGGTGGATACCGCTAAAAACGGCTCTTTCCTCAGTAAATGCTCGGTCAAGATCTGTTGGTGGTCCAGCCCCAGTCGCTGTGTTGAAACCGCAAACCAAAGCATCCATTCTATAGGAGATCCGGCAGTTCCACGGTATTTTCTATCGAGCCTATCCCTCGAAAGCATTGTATGTATCTATCTTTCCGCCATATAGCTGCCATTAATAACAAAAGCGGCATGGGCCGATATAAATGAAAAACTGGGATGCTAAAATCGGCATGTGCCTAACTATGGCGGATTTTCCTAAGGCCAAAACCGGTCGAACTGATCCAAAGATTTTTTCATTTGAAGAGCTTTTATGCCCACGATTGTTCGGGTTTAATGCGGCGTTTGATCAAAGAATAGGTTCTGGCACGTAATCCGGTGAGTGAAAATAACTTTAATAGCTTCTTTGTGGCTTTTATACAACCGCTCTGTGATTTCTTACTTAAGACTCTTGCAGTTATTCGCCGCAAACTTATACAAACTTACGCCCTGTCTCAAACCGATATAATGACCCGGCCGAGAAAGTATTGTTGTGGGTACTTTGGACTTAGGAAGGGCACTGAATTTCCACATCTTTATGGGCAATTTCATGTAAGTACTTACCTAAGCTCAGTATAGTGGCCAGGACCAGAATTTGGAACATGATTATTCGAGAATGTTCGAGTTTTATTTTGAGACATTGTGGTTTTCCTTTAGGTGGTCATGATCGAAATATAAATTTGATGCAGTAACAACAAACTGGGGAGGTGGGAAAACCAGACTTGCTGACCATACAGGGAAGGATAAGGGCAGACATGCCAAGCTAGAATGCCCAGTCTATAAATGAAAGTATCATCAAATCTGCTACAAGTAGATACCTTTTATAGTCCATGGTATGCAGGATATGATTATGAGCCATCTCAAGGCTTAGAATTCTCAACATTGAAGGAATTAAGGTCTGGCCTGATTTTTAACATGCAGGTGCCAGATGATTGTAGTGCAATAACATCACATAAAAATTGATGATCTCTTATAAGACAACTTTTATAAATACATTTCAAGGAGTTACTTAGAATAGTTTCTCATTTTGCAGATGCTGGAGGTTATTCATGGTGAAGATGACGGTCTCATGTATCTTTTACAAGTTATCAAGGTTAGAACTCATGCTTTTACTTTTCATGTACTCTTTTCCAGTAGATAAAAATGGAATGTAGTTACAACCTTCAATTAGAAAAAGGAATGTAGAAACAATAACTTATGGGATCTTTGTTTGTGCAATAGATCTACAACGACGCTTTGTTGGAAGTACCTTTATTGACATGTATATAAAATGCAGTGCTTAGAAGATACCGATTGATTATTTTATGGCTTTTTTCCATAAGATATCATGTGATGGAACTCAATCCGAGGGTTATTGCTGGTAGCTCCAATAAACAACAAACATATGTGCCAATCTTGCTAATAAGGACAAGCAAAATATATATGCAATTGTTTTAAACCTTGGATATGATGGATATCTTTGTGGGCAGTGCTCTTATACTTGGATAAGAGCTTGGATATGAATTGGATGTCTTTGTGAGCAGTGTTCTTTTGATATTTATTAGATGTGACATCACAGATGCTTCTTGCAAGTTATTTAAATTGCTCAATACCCTGCTCACCTTCTGTTCTTATGCACTGTCGAATTCAAATATGGGATGTGCATATGGACGTGTTTTTGACGCAGCAAAAGGAATGGAAGCAAGCAAGATCATGTACAAATGAGCCAACATGCCGTTGGGAGTTTCTTGAAAACAAGAAAGGCTGTGTATTTTTTTTTTTTGAAGAACTGTGTCAGCAATATATTAAAAGAATGGTAATGTTACAAAGCAAGTGAGGAGGAAGGAGAACTGCCCCAAAGAGACAGTGATACCTCGACACTCCACAACAACTGCAACTCTACTACTGTACAAACTGACCATCACCATCTACCACACCCAAGAAGTCCCGCCAAATGGAAAACTTCCGCTCTACTAATCCCGGGAACACCAAAAAGCTTTGAAATAGCTTGTACCTGAGTCGAGGAATCAGAGAGGCTACAGGCTGCTGAATCCCCTGAAAGATCCACAACCGCCGCCGCTTCCAAATCAACCACACCAACCAAGCCACGCACAGATGCAAGGCTTGCTGCATCTGGCGGCCAAACACCGGTGATACACATGAAGCGGCAATTGTTGGCTATTCAATCTCACCTGAAACGAGCCCCGACCCAATCCCGTGCAACCCGCAAATGAGGGCATAAAACCGCATAATGCTCCACAGTCTCACGATGAAGGCCACAACAAGGGCAAAAAAGGGCTCACACCCGCCTAAACCGACTCACAAGGACATTCACCTTCGATCACGGCGGTGCACCACACGCCACATAAGCACCCGAACCTTCGGTGGGGGAAGTGAGCTCCATGTCCACGTCCAAACCGAGCGCCATCGAGAACCCGGAAGCTGTGTATTTTTGGCCTATTTGATAAGGTAGTTTAAAAAGATCAAAATGGTTCAGATGATAGATCTTCAAGGCAGGGGTATTCGGAATTAAATGGGCTAAATTCTATTGTCTGTATCATGAAATAGCAAGATATTGTGGACTGCAATGAACATGCAAATTTGTGTAGGTTGGACATAGGTAATCTAATGGAATGATGCAGATTATAATTAGACATAAAGGTTTACTTGGTGCAGCTGGTATTGTTTGGAAAAAGGGAATTTCTGTAAATTTAATGCACTATTTTTTAACATAACAACGAGCATACAACTACCATTAATATTAATTAACACAAACCATTGTATCTAACACGTTTAAATTAAAATCCCCCTGAAACCCCCTTTGGTTTGGGTGCATATTCACACGGGGGGTTACTCCGGGCACCGAGAGCTGTCGGATGGGCATATTTGCCATTTATTCCTTCATCTGGACCGTACATAGCAATCCTCGTTTGTGGGGTATGCCTGTACAAGTTTTTGTATACTGTATATTAAGGTTTATAAAATACTATAAGGTTTAAGAGAATATACTTAATGGTGTTAATTTTGTACATGTATTGTAAATTTTAGGGGCTCGCCGCCCTACGTAACCCCCGTGTGAATATGCACCCAAACCAAAGGGGGTTTGTGGGGATTTTAATTTAAACGTTAGTTAGATACAATGGTTTGTGTTAATTAATATTAATGGTAGTTGTATGCTCGTTGTTATGTTAAAATTTTTGACCCCTTCGGGCCCTAACAAAAGGAAACATAAAAATAGCATTGCAAACATAAAGAGAGCAAGATATATGCCTGATCCACCTCTTATATAGTCACAAGTTGAAGTTGCTTAAATAATATAAACAAATGAATGTGTATAAGTAACCATGAAAGTGGCAACCTAATTAGAGACAATGCAAAAAATCATTCCTCCCAAAACTCTTCTCATAACAATACTTCATTTCACATTGTTGGAAATCTATTCAATGAGATAGAATGCTGTCAGATAGAAGCATCATCCACACAAATCATGCTCTTGGCATCCCACATTTGCTGTGTAGGTTCTAGAACTGTTTCACATTCAACCACCACCACATGGGCCTTAGGCAACCGGATGCCACTTGAGGCATCCGCAATCATCCTTCATGCTGGCATGGCATTGCAAACTGGTGCAAACAAAAACCTCGATAAATGGTATTTGAGGGTTTTACTGTATCAAGGAACATTTAAGCTAGAACACTTATACCCGTTTCGCATTACTTCACTTTTCTAAATCACCTCCTTAATCACTTAATCACTGCCTTAATCTTCATGCTTCTGGGAGCAAGTACAGTAATTTGTTTGCTCATCCGATTGGCGATTCTATAAACATGGTAGATCCTCCATTGAGAACAATATTACCAGATAAGTCCTCCCTAATATCCACATCATCAATCGCATGATAGACTTGTATGTTGGCTCTTATATGCCTACAACCTCCATGCCAGGTTATAGAAGGCTGAAATAGAACCTCGGATATGTCACCGCTTAGCTCCAATAGTAATAACTTTGGTTCTCGAGAAACAATCTAAAATGTAAAATATACGAGAACAATATTTATGGATTTACCAAATGATGAATGTGTATGCCTCAAAGATTGAAACAAGTAGAAAATGGAAAGGAGCTTAGAGGTTTACAAAGAGATATGCCTGATTTTAATAGATTCGACTTTTTGTGCTTCGAGAGATATGTGTCATTTTAACCTCGCTAAAACACCACATAATCTTGACCCATTTGATGAAATACAATAATCTATCGGTTATGCAAAAGACTACCGAAAAGTTCCAAAGATTCACCGAGATTACATGTCCGGATGACCCCCTTCACCTTTCTTCCTCTGTTTACATTCTGGCTGAATGTTTCCAAAAATCGTGTTTCTGTAAAGAGTCTTTGCTAAACTCTGAGATGAACCCAAGGATCTACAGCTAAAATACATCAGTCCTTTGCGAGATCTACAATGAATTGCGTAGTTAAAGGCTTACTGTGCAATTTCAAGCTAGTTTTGGTCGGAATGGAGTTTGACCATCAAAGCGATGCTTGCTCGCCCTGCTTCCTCCTTCGCTACTATCTGCTCCTCTCATCGAATCCATTTTGACCACTTGGCCACTGCATCAGACCCTTTGTCGCCCTCTGTTGCCAAGATTTTTCCATTCCGGTGGCCTGCCCTAGCCACCGTTGTTGCAAAACAGAATGTTGGGCAAAGTCAAAACTTAGAAAAATAAGACAAACCCTACTGCATCAGACCCTCTGTTGCCAAGATTTTTCCATTCCGGTGGCCTGCCCTAGCCACCGTTGTTGCAAAGCAGAATCTTGGGCAAAGTCAAAACTTAGAAAAATAAGACAAACCCTAAAACTAGCAGCTCGACATCTGCATGTATGTAACCTTGAGATGTGAGGAAAAATAACAATAAAATAATTATGAGCCCTTAGATTAAAAGTGAGAGGGTCGATCTTGGCCATTGGAATGGTATGGGAGAAATTGGATGGCACAAAAATCATAGGAACATGGGCCAAACCATGGCAGAGTGGAATTAAAAGAGAAAAATATAGTGTGCACTCTAGATGTACGCATTAGTACACTCCATGCAATACGGACTCCAAATCATAGTAAAACCATTGCAAAAAGTGTACAAAAATACAAAAAAAACCCCCTGTTATAATGCTACATATTCATATACTGATAGATAATGGATAGAAGTTCAGCATGTTGTCAGCAGGTTAAGAGATTAAGTTTTGATAAATATCATATACTAATTACATAATGTCCACTTTGGCTAAGATATTTGAGTTGGATATTCTGTTATGCCAATGAATGGGGCAGATGCTATAATCTGATGAAAAGGTTAGATAATGAATGGTAATAAGTGGGCTGAGGTAAGCAATCAAATTTGTTTTTACTATTTGAGTTACCGTGGTCTTAGATTTGACCACATATTGAGACGCCAATGTAAGCAGTTAATAATAACTAGATTGAATTTTATTAGATTCTAAGGTGGATTTTATTTACTAAAATCAAAACCTTGATGCCACTATAAATGATCCTCTCAATAAACAATTTCCCTTTACCTTGATTTCCTCAATGCACATCCATTCGATTATGGACTTTTACGCACTATTATTGCATACAAATGATCTTGAAGAAGCTTTGACAACTGAAAAGCATCTAGCCTTAAAACGACAGTCCAAAACAAGTTCTTAGAAGACAAAAACTCATCTAGCCTTAAAAGAGCAGTTCAAGAAAAGTTCTTGAAAGATAAGTAGGGACACCTTCCGAGTTTACAGGTTCACAACTTATACCTACCATTGCAGGATCATTGTTGCCAGCAATATGATGCAGCCAGATGGTGCAAACGGAAGCAAGCAAAGATTTAATAGCTGGGTCCGATTTTGCATGGAATCAGCAAGCTGGTACATTTCAAGGCTTCAAGGTCGCCCATGTATTACAGGTGCAATGGAAGCGATTCTGGTAATGGAGGCGATTTTAGTTGCCACAAAGCCAGAAGGTAAGGTTTTTCCCGCTGTCCTAAATTTTGACTACAAGCAAGGCCCTTTCATGCTTGAACGTTCCCGATGGGAGCTTAAAAATTATATTGTCTGATCCAAACACTCAGATCCTTGTGCTTTCAGATTTGCCAATCCAAGACATCTAACCTACAACTATTCAAGTTCGACATAGTTGTAGGGATTTTGCCTCAACTATCACTGGAGCAACAGAACTCGTGAATTTTGACCATCCTTTGACAACCTTCCAGAAAATAGGCCATATCTCATGATCTTCATCTAACAAGAATTAGCCTCTTGGAGAGCTATGCATGCGGGCTTTTGAAATCCACAATTTACGAGAAGATTATGTCTGACAATCTCTTCACTTTCACTCAAGAATTGTTACAAATGGCATGCCAGAGATGAGCCCAAAGCATTTCTTTGCTTGCTTTAAGTTTATCAGTAAAGGTTACTTTATCTCTTTTAGTGGTTGTATTGGCAAGCTGCATACACTGACCCTAGAACAAAACTTCGTTATGTAAATGCTGAGTTTTTCAAAAGAATCAGAGCCCTCTCAGATGAACTTGTGCAAGGCTATTTATATCTTGAGAGGTATTTTAATAGAACTCAGAGCAACCTTAGCATTTACAATGTTCTAAGTTTGTTTGAACACTATTTAGAAAATTATTTTGTTCTCATTCAATACCAGTTAATTGGAAGCATTTGACAACATGTTCGTAGCTGCAGATTGTTTTTCTTAATGTCAATAACAAGTTCCAAATCTGAAACAGCTTTCTGAATCCTTTTGCAAGTATCCTTCCGGTTTGAAATGGTTTTAACATGAATTGCTCTGTGGAAAATAGAGGCATAACTTCATTCCTTGAGAAGTAAGGCCCTGCCAGAGTTGTGACTAACAATTACATTGTGCAAATGCTCTGCTCTGGCCCATGGCGCTCGCACAACTGGAGGAGACGCTCTAGAGCAGAACAATAAAAAAGTACCCAGGTATGTTCCCATGGAGTCGTGGTTACATGGATTACTTCTCCTATGATCGATTAGTTCTGTACTAAATTGGATAGACTAGGAAACATTCACATAATTCATGTCCATATCTCCATTCTGGTTTTAATTACACTCATAATATCAGTGCATTTATTCTAACTCATAGGAACTGGTATGTTCCTATCAGGTATGTCCCAGGAATGCATAAATCATAATATCAGTGCATTCATTCTAACTGTTATTTCAGTTCTGGCCATCGATTTCTTTTTCTATTATTTCGTTTAAGGGGACTTCAAATCATCGATATACCATCTCAACTTTGTTTCGTATTTCTAAATCCAATAGCTAACATGTAGCCCTGCCATATACTCTCTCCCTTATCCGTTTTATACATCTGTTTGTCATTGTTGGGCATTCCTGGACAATGTTCCATTAACAGAAGCAACATGAGCTTTGTCTGGCTGGCTCATGTTCTTTGCAAGGTTGTTCTTTCCTATAGTTGTTGCTAATCCTTTCAATAAACTTAGGTAATTTTCAGTAGGAAAATTTCTATAGAAAGAGTTAATTGACGTACGTTGTAAAGCCTAAATCTGCATTTACAGTACATTCAGAGATATAGTCGTTGCTAATCCTTTCAATAAACTCAGGTAATTTTTTGAGCTTGTTTTTCTACCAGATAGATACATGCCATATGCAACAAGGTTAATGCAGATTCGATCACTGATTCCGCAGAATTCCAATATTTGTTGCAGAGAAAAAGCAATTTGATTGTAACTATAATCTATACCTCATGAACATTTTCCCAGAAGTTAGAATTGGCCAGAAGAAAGAGACCCTGGTGGACTGCATGAAGGAAGTGTGCTGTATAATGGACATTTGTTTTGGGGTCAAAGCATGGAGGTGGGGGACACTTTTTGTGTCAGCGACACATGGTGCTTAGGGGGTGCTTTCCGGAGCTATTTTCTTTGTATTTTTAAAAAATATTTTTCTTTTATTTTTTTTGATATTTTTCCCTGAAACGCATTCATATTACGCCTTGGAATACAAAATTTCAGCTTCATCGGAGTTATAGAAAAAAAGATAAAAATAAGCAAAATTTCCCACATTAGGTGCTTAGGGGGTGCTTGGCTGGCGTAAAAATGCTCCCCAGCTCCATGATTTGACCCTTTGTTATTCTGGGTAATTTAGGATCTTGTGAAAATATATCGAAATGGATGGTTAGGTTAACAGGAAAACTTTCACAGATACATTCTGTATACTTTGCTCTTCCCTATGTGTTCAATGGTTCTACATCATGGAGGAAGGTAAATAACTCGTCTTAAACTGCATTTTCCTTTCGTCTAATAAAATAGTGCGTATTTGTAGTGGAACGATAACTGCTTGTTTGTATGCAGGGATCCCACAGGTATTGTTGATGGTATATTACCTTCTTTAAAGTTACATTATATTTACTGTTTTCTATATCTTGCTTTTTGTGGAGCCATAACTTTATAAACAACATAAAATGAGAGAGTAGAAACTAATCTTAGTTCTATCCATTAGCATCAAGGAAAAGAACCTTCGTGGGCATTAAGCTGGTGTTTGTGCTAGCATGGTGACCTACTATTAAGATTGGCATCCTTGCATGTCGGAAGGTGTAGTCTTGTTAGTCTAATTTACAGGTAACCTGGCCTTGTTTAAAGGACCACCACGCGGTAACTGTAGGATGGACGACTCTCATTGTGCTATGCAGAATAATTGCCTCGAAACATAGCTTTATGATTAGTCAAAGCAGACTTATCTTTTTGGAATGTTGGGTGACATATTCTCTTATATGAGGTGGAGTCCTACATGGGGTGCATGTTAAAGCCTTTTACTCATGCAATGAGAGTCAAGTCAAGTTCACTGGATGAGAGAGAGATCGTCAATGAGAGGAATCACTTTGGCAGCTTCAGATTATTGTGTTAGCTTTAGGATAAAACCTAGATGTAGACTTGCAATGACAGAGACTAGATATATGTTCCATCTGTTTATAACTTTCCATTGCGCTGCAGATTGTTTGTCCATTCTTGCATGACCAGTTTTACTGGGCTAAACGTTTGACATGGATTGGAGTTGCTCCTCAACCATTGAAGCTCCAGAATTTGATGCTTGATGATACTGATCACCAGTTTTCAGAGTCAGTGAACACTATTGTGAGTGCAATTTCAGAAGCTTCAAGCAAGGAGTTAAGAGCACGTGCAGTTTCCTTTGCGAATGTAATTCGTAGTGAGGTGAAAGTTCTAAGGTGGTTTCTTGGATGTGTCACAGTAGCTATAGTTCTGACATAAAAGATATATATATTTTTGCAGGATGGTACTTCTGTGGCGTTAAAGACAATTTTGAGTTTATTGTCTCTAGAGATGTAGGAATCACTAGAGTAAATTTAAATTAAATCAATATCCATTGAGATTCATGAGGGAATACATTTGTACCAGCAATTTGTCCTAAATTAAACCTCAATTAGGGCCATGCCTGAGTTATCCCATTTTTTTTTATCTAATTGGGTGCGTTAGTGGCAAAAAAGGATGTATAAAACAAGGTGTTGTCTGAGGATGGGTTGCCTTCGTTTGAGCATGCGACAAATAGAAATCGTTAAAAACTAGCCCAAAGCAAAAATTATAAATTTGATTACTTTGTATAGGAATCACAAATTCCTTGTTTTGGTTTGTTTCGGGAAAGTCTTTCAATGCTTTTTTGGGTTGCCCCTAAGGGGGCAAGCCCTCATTGAGGTGGGTTTGTGGCATATTCTAGGTATATGCTAGTATATACCTAGAATATGCCAATGACTACTCCAAACCTATCATAGGCTGTAAAATATCGGTTGCCCCTGTAGTTGGAGAGGCACTCTTGAAGCCCAAAACCCGGTGCTCCTTGTGCCCAGTATTCAAGAACATCAAACAATTGTGGCAAGCCTTGCAAGACAGCATTCTGGCGTCTTATAGATAGGGTTTCTTTTGTAGAATAGCAAGGCAATCCGGCGCCTACGTTTTGCACTGGCCCCATGTTTTTCATCATTGACAGTTTATTCAAGCTTGCGGTAGATTGATAAGCTCCCCAAATCAGCATATCCATTATTTTAGAAAAAGACCCGTTATCTTGAATCTATCTCTGGTTTTAAAATCAGATGGAAATTTGCTGCTTGAAGAAAGGGTAGAAGATTGCTCTGGAGTTCCGGCACAGCAAACAAAATTTTCCAACATTTTTAGATTCCGCAACCCTGTTTAGGAAAGCTAAATTTTATACTGAGCAAGCTGAAAAATAACAGTTCCGACAGAAGTTTAGGCTTCCAATCTCCAAGCAGGCAATAAAAGCAGAGCAAGGCCCTGTAAACAACCTACTGGGCTATAAGCATGGTCGAGCTCGGAGAAGGCAAAGTGCAAGCCTCTTGCTTCTGTGCAGGCCTAAAATCTGTTGTATTTAGGAAGCAAAATCAAATAATGTCTTTATGCTTTGTTAGGCAATGCATTCGCAGATCATTTCTGCAGATGGGACAGTCCATGATCAAACTTGCCTTAAGAGCCAGAGATCCATTATAGAATTATCAGCACTGCCACGAAATACAGTTTTCCCTATCCACTTCACATCAAAAAAAGGTATCGCTCTCACAGGAATTATCTTCCTTAATCTGAGCCGGCTTCTTCCCTTGCAACATCTCAGAATATGTACAATGCCATCCGCTCAACATATTCGGCTCAGCAAGTACCTTGCTTCCTAGAAATGAAGACAGAGCCCAAAAAATACAAGCAACACAGATGGAATAAGGAAAAATATGAAGATGCATTGCCACACCCACTCATTCTGTGGAGCTCCATCGCCATTCGATTTGTCGGAGCTTCATCTGCAGAGGGGCCGTCATGCATCGAAACAGAGTAAACAGGGAGAAAATGGACGGAAAAGGGATGAAAGCGCCACGTGGCAAAGTGGCAATTGTTCGATTTGTAATAGACAGTATTATCTGGTCCATTCAAGTTTATTTGGCATGCGTTATTTGCATAAGGTGCACACATAAGATGCACACATCCACCCACATTGTACATTCCGACAACCCTCACAACCTTCTATAATTGTAGGGATTTAATAACATCTACTTCCGTTATGTCATGACAAGATTCTGAAGTTAAATTAGCTTAACCCATTACATTTGCGACATTAAACCTTTAACAACCTTGGAACAAAAACTGGACTGACTAACTAGCAATTTGAAATCAAGTATTATGAAAAAAAGGCAGGTGGAAGTCTATGTGCCTTATGAGTCCCACCTTAAGGCCGGGCATTAATCATGGGCATGTAGAGTAGATGTAGTGGAGTGTCATGTGCAATTTGGATAAACCTTTATTCTTAAGACCAAAATCAAGTTCAACTAATATGACTTGAGTGTTGGCATTTGACAAAACTTGTGGAGCATATGCAATATTCCTAGCTTGGAGGTAAATATAAGGTAGAGGGTAGGTTACATGAATAATCTACTCAACATAAAATTAGGGTTAAGAGTAGGGTAAATTGGGATTAGATTTGGTGTAAAAGTAAGGAATAGGGTTATACTATTGTTGATGAGACATTAGCAACATGTGCACTGAGGTCAGAGTTGCTGTCAGATTCACCATGAGCTCTGGCGTGACAAATATTTTTATCACAAGACATCTGTTGCTCAACATTGGCATGCTCAGGAGAGCCTGAGACAAATGAGGGAGACAGATTGTTGATAAAGTCGTTGTATAAGTATTCTATTGTTTTGAAGTAGCAATTTTGATTGATTGAAAAAATAACAGACTTTAAAGTATTATTTAAGCCACTTCACCCTCCGGCCATGGAGGGCAACCCTCCGTGCGCAGCACCTTGTTGATTTCCTTTCTTGGTTTTTTACAATAATTTATGGATAATCTATTGTTTAAATTTATTATACATATTGACTATTGACATTAATAGAATATTAAGGCTTTTTTTAAATCATTGCCCTTGCTCAATTTTTTGCCCTTTCCAGGGGAAGGGCATTTTTTTAATTCCACCTTTTTTTTCCCTTCTTTTGCAGGGGAGGAGACCTATTTAAGGGTGGGCAGGCCATGAAAGTTCCATCGCGGTAAATGTCGGACGCTGACATGTTATACCCAGCCTTAAATGGCAAAAAATCCGATGTCCACAAAAACGCCGTCTAATTTTTTTTTTGGCGTGGGTATAACATGTCAAACACACGGATATACCACGAATATGCCCGTGGGTATAACATATCAGCGTCCGATATTTACTGCGCTCAAGTTGATCACTAGTGTGATTCCACCCTAAATTAGATCTAGGGGTGGAATCAAATCAGATGCTAGGCCTAGCTCGACGTACTGAAGATTTAATCAGTCGTCAAAAATGGGTGAAAATATCCTTACCCTGGTTTTGGTGATTCCATCGCGGTTATTCCCTACCGCGGAATCACAAACCCTCCCCCCAACGGGATCCATGCCGGAGGGCCCGTTTTCCGTACCTGACAGTACGGCAATAAATTCAATACCATCCCGCGGAATCACAACGGTAGAATACTGCCAGACGGAATCACCGCTATGTTATTCCATGCCACGGAATCACCGTTTGAAATATAAAACTAAAAAATTCAAATTTTTTACGTCCTTTTCTTCTTGGAGGTTTTTTCAGCCACTGCAATGCCGGCTATGGCGGCTTGCTCCGGGCGATCTTCCTTCTTTTCTTTTTTTCTTGTTATCGCTTTTACTTTCTTCTCTGGATCAGGAATGGTGGCTATGGTGGAAAACATTTCGGTGCTTCCTTTTAAGAGCTATTTAGGTGCTTCATTTTTTAAGCTTTAGGGTATGGCGGTGAAGACCTAAGCGGTACAATTTGTTGGTTTTCTTTCGATAGTTATACTTCTTCATGGTTCCGTCCGCAAAGGGTAAGGGATCCGGGCTGCTTCACCTTATATTCTTCCTTCTTTTCTTACTAATCTTTTTATTTTCTTTTCTGATCCGGCGAAGATGGCTAGGCTATGGCGTAAAATGGGGGTCATTGAACCTGACGCTTTTTATTCCTTTCTTCAACCGGTAGTTACCGCCATCGCCATAGCCCAATAGTTTTTCTCGACCCTTTCCTAAACCTCGAATCCGGTTCTTGCATATTTTCTTCTTATCCATCCTTGAAATTGTCACTACTACGTAATCCGGGCTATTAGCGACGCCGTTAGTGACGTCACATCGACGATATTAGAGACGCCGACGCCGTGATGAAGACGCCTTGCAAATGTTGCAACGGACGTTGCAAATGACGCCGCCTTAGGATTCGCCGCAGGGGCGTCCGCCACGCCGCAGTGAAACGTGGTTTCGCGGACGCCCTCGACGCCGCCATCGCGTTGTTAATACGCCGCTACGACGTTCTAATCTCGTTATCTTTACGCCACCCATGAAACGTTGTTTTGACGTGCATGCAACATGTTTGCAACGCCCAAGACGTCGGTGTAACGCCCTCCACACGTTCTTATCTCGTTGCTTACACGCCGCAGCGTAGACGTTGTTTACGACGATTTGGCAACGGTTCCAACGCATAAGGCGCCGCAGATAACGCCCTTCATACGCCGCTCCAACGTTGTTATCTCGTTGCTTTTGCACGCCGCCAAATGAAACGCCCACATCAATGGCAATGATTTCATTTTTTAAAATAACCCTTGCCAATATCAATGGTTCTCGCCCGATTGTCAAGCCTTTTCTTCATATCAAGCGTAACCCAGAAAGGGGATTTGAACCCCAATAATTCCAAGAACTCAAGAACATGGATTTGAACCCCAGTTATTCTAGGATATCATGAAGAACAGGATTTATGCTTCCCTAATTCTGGGCATCTAGAATAGAAGCTTGATGTGTTTGACCCGACATTTAACCGAAGTCAATTTTCGGATGTCGCAGTTAAGCTTATACAACAGAGTTGAAGTGCCGCAAACATATAAAAGTTACCGAAAAAACCTAAATAAAGACACTCAACTGCCTCAAAATCTGTCTCAATAATGCAACTAATATTTCATTCTCATCTTTGCATGGCGACTTGACAATCTAAGAAAGACTAAAGCTCTGTCATTTAAAGGCTGAAGATCCTTGATATCATCCGTGGCAAGGAGCCCAACAATGTCATCTTCCTTAAGTAGAAGATGGTCATTTGTCATTGAACTAAACTTCAAAGGTGCACCGCATATTTTGAGTAGACAATCAAATCCCCAACCTATAGACAACAATGTAAGTCGGGGCTAGAACCATTTTTAACAACTAAATTTTTTTTTTTTGCAAGGCGGCGCTTTTAAATTATCGACGACCATGTAAAAGAACAATCACCTTTAAAGCAGGCTCAAGCTTTTTGTCACCAACTGTTTTTCCATCACCAACGGCAACTACTTCGCTTTGAGTTGTGGTTGGTAACAAGGTTCCTCCAGAAGTCTTTTCCTCGACTATTTGTCTTTTCACTAAAACCCTATCACCAAGGGGCTTAAGGGTTTTAAACTGCAAGGGAACATCAAGTGCACATCAACGGCCATAAATCTCCAACTACATCCTAAGCTACAAGCAAGCATCCTAAGCTACAAGCAAGCACTGTTAATCGAAGCTGCTTATCCATGAAGTTTAGCAGTCATTAAATCAGAAAGAAAAGTTCCACTTACATTACAACAACACTGACAAATGCAAAATGCCATCTTGGTTGAACATACCTTTGGAGGTGCAGCAACACTTTCCCTGCCACAATATTGACTTTGTTAATTCAATAAATAAAGCAACCTGAATTAAATTAGCCATACAATGCCCTGGTTCTTGCAGACCACACAGCTATAACAATTGTCAGGTTTCTAATCACATATAGACCCATATATTACTGCATTCTAGATCCATATATTACTGCATTCTAGTGCATTTAAGTAAGAATCGCTTCTATTAAGTAGGATTGGGCAGTTCTCTTTTCTAAAGGACTGCAAATTAATAGTTACCAGAAAAGGGAGCTCATTTCTGCTCTTTTGGCCAGGATAACCTTGGCTACAATCCCTTGGAGCGAAGAAGGAAAGATCCCCTTTTTCTTCGTTACTATGTGGACAATAAGAAGTTAGATAGCACTCCAAACTTAAAACTGACCTCGGCAAACCAGAATTTCGCTCATCCAAGACATCCAAAGCGAGAAAGTAGAAGGCTAAGTTACAAGTGAAATATTCATGTAAATCTTTGGAATAAAATTTTCAGTATACAATGTATAGAACAAGCAAGGGTCTTACCACAAAGGTTCTCTGATGTGGATACCGAGAGTCGAATGTATAGATTGTCTTTGGTATTGTAAATCTAAATGGGCTTAGAACAGGGCTACTTGCATTATCTCCCTACAACCGCCACAACTAAAGACCGTAGAAGCGTTGGAAAATGGTTACGTGTCATGAACACTAATTACCATGAAGTCTCATATGGAAAAGAGAATCAAACAATAGAAAATATAACCTTTTCAAAAATCGGAAGAATCATGCATCTCGATCTTTATATGCCCGTTGCATCCTTCTCAGAAGATTATAGCACATTTGACATTTAGAACAATGATTCAAGCAAAGATGCCTTATTATGAGAAAGAATGCGTTGAACATAATCCACCGCTTTGAATCTATCAGGCAAAATCCTTGTGTTTTGTTACCTTATAATGTCACTTAAAAACCTGAACAGAATCCGCCTTTGCTATTTTGTATGCCTTCAAGCCGCTGCCATCTCCATTCGGGCGGACCTACGGAAGAAATGAAGCCCTAAATCCATTTGAACCTTAGCAAGTCAGAATCGCCGTTGAAGAAAATAAAGTGGAGAAATTCGCTCAATAACGGGAAAAGAAAATAAACCGTAAAGAAGGATCTTCATCTTAGGAAAATCATCTTGAGCTCTCAACCAAGTGGCATCGCAAGGTTAAGCGATCCAGGCGAACCGGCCGCCTCCTTTCTTCCAAGCCCTAACTTTTTTCCCTCCATCTCTTTCTCAACCGTGGCCTTCGATCCATCTCCACCGACTTAATCTTAGCCCTCGGATATTTTTGGGGTTTTCCTTAGCTACGGAAATTAATTTAATTGCACCCCAACATTATCCCATAAGCCATGCACATGTTGTGGCGGTGTAAAGTACTAGGTAATGCATGGTCTGGAAGGCAAACCACTAGCGTAAAAATTCCGCCGCTCCAACATCCGCATAGGCTTATTTGTGGTAAAGTATAGGGGAACCTACGTTAGGAGAAGGTTTCGAGGAAACCTCGAGTCGTGGAGCTCCAGTCTAATTTGGTTCCGCGTGCGGTGTCGGATGGCCATGTGGATGAGATGGGGATCGCCCGGTTTGATTTCGTTGGTTCGCAGTGGAGACCGAGGTTTTTTTGGCGACAATGCCTTAGCAACATTACAAAAGTTTAGAAGCCAACTTTTACGATACTCGAAGCCAATTCTTAAGTCGAAACGCGGCCATAGGCTTAATGAAGGCAACAATGTCGGGCGGACGTGGTCGCCCAATTCAATAAAACCAAGCCTTTGCCTTTGCTTGTGCCTATATCGTGTCCTCCACTTTGCCTTTGCCTTTAGACACGATACAAGCAAAGGCGAGAGATGATGAACATCCTTCCCTATTGCCACTCCAAACCAATTCAATTTAATTTCCATTGCCACTCCAAACCAAGAATTAAAATATGTGGTCATAAAACAACTTTCATGCAACATATAGTTATAGATCAAGCATGCCCTTTATTGTGAATTGTTCCTCGAGATGGTGCAATCTTTGGTCCACATTTTTTGCCGCTGGTTAAGATGTTTATGTGTACAAGAATTGAGAGAAGTGGCATTGCCGCAAGGGGTCATGGGTGTTATAGAAGGTAGGAATAAACCCACAATTACCGGTTATCGTCGGTCTCAATGCAATTAGACACCGCCAAAGTAATTGGTCTTGCGTAATGAAAAGAGCAAGGGAATACTACCAGATTATGCTTTAATTCAAGAAATAAATATAGCAACATGCACAAAAAAGCAAAATAGATGCAAACATGTTGGTAATAAGGGTTAAATTAGAGGAAGCAAAATCAAAAGCACAAACCTCTAGGAAATACGAAGCTACAAATCGAGTCGTCCATGTGGAAAATATGTTTTAGAAGTAGTGTGAATTTTCTTCTTAAACGAAAGTGAAGCAAGGATCCATCGGTGTCATCTACGTGCTCATCCTCGGGCAAACTTGCATGTTCAAAAGTATCGAGGGAAGCAATGGGAAATGGCGAACCATCTTTCGTGCACGTTCTTACCTTGCACATCATTTTTGTACCTAGAGGCATTGCACACCATACAATGCGTAGTTTTGCTAAATGTTTCAGGAGGATAGAAGATCATGCAATCATTTGGACATGCATGAATGCTCTTGTAACCAAGGCCAGTTGCCTGAATAATCTTCTTCACATCATCTCCATGACTGGGTAAACTCGTGACGCCGCATGTGTTACTTATACGACGTTGAACATACAACGGTCACGTCGCGACATGCAACGCGACGTCGCGCATGAACTACGCCGACGCGTTTCATATGCGCGACGCCGCATTGTATAAACGACGTTACAGGTTGCCTATGCGACGTGGCGCGTTGCAATTCCGACGTGGTGCGTTGCTGTTGCAACGTAGGCCATTGCGACGTCTGCCTGGACGTTTGTAATGCGACGTGGCACGCCGCACACGCCGACGCCGCGGAAAAAATCTTAGCGACGCTTTTAAGAACGCTGCGATTATTTTGGCGACGCCGACGTTTTGCCGCACGCCATAAACCGACGCCGTTAATAGCTCGTTCTCTAGTAGTGTGTGACCCGAATGTCTTTTCCGGGTTTTTTGCTGCGTATGGGTGATTAATTAATGCAAGTTTTGGGACGCGTGGATATGGAGAAGCACGGAGGTCCCGGCTATGGCGGTTCATTCTGTTGAGAAGGATTCTTTCACATTCTCGACAAACGGTTTCGGACCAAAACAAGGTGAAGGATCCAGACATCGACATGGATATAGCATTGCCTTCTCGCTTTGGGAGGATATGAAAAAGAAAAAAAAAAAGAAAAAGAAAGGGCTTGGAAGCCCGGCATCGTTTTCTTCTTCAAGCTCGCAGATTTTGAGTTTAGCAAAGCTTTTTTGGCTACTGGAATCGCCACGGCAACCGCAGATGAGTTATTTTACAACGGCCGATGAGTTATTTTGCAAATCAACGGATCGCGAACCGAACAGGGCGCCTCACAAAATGGCGAAATTATGGGCGTTCTTTTACTCATTTTTCATTCATCCTCTTGATTGAGAAGCGTAATGTCAAGCCCATGGATTATTTGCGGTTGCCATTTTTAAGATGGGTACTAATATTAGTTCGATTATTCTATATTCTATCGTAACACCGGCATGGCATGAAGGTCGTGGGTAATGCTGGCGACCTTGAGAATCAGAACACCTATTCCACTATGTTGTGCCCCATCATCCTCAAGACAGAATAAACAAATTTCTCTTATGTTCTATGGTAATGTGATCCTTGTTTTTGTTTTGCTCGGCCATGGCATTGCCAATATTGGCAAGGGGTTCAAATCCCCATCTATAAAAATTTCGGCAAAGGCGGTAAAGGTGCATAGAATACAATGGACATTGGCGGGTTCAAATCCCCATCTATAAAAAAAGGCGGTCATGTAGAATAACAATGGATGAGCACAAAAAAATGGAGTAGCACAAGTTTATATTTTCTTCCAATGAACCCTGCTTGTTAAAGCAAGCAAATGTAGCAAGCAAATGTAAGTTATACTTTGAGAATCTGCAGCTCATCTGCATTCGTGGTGATTCCATCTCGAAGAATCCTACATTTGTGATTCCACCGCGTAATCGCATGATTGTGATTCCATCCTGGCGGAATAGCAATGTTGTGATTCTCGCCCCGGCGGGATACGTAAGTGGTGATTCCATCTCACCCGGAATCGACGTTCGCGGATTCCATCCGGGCGGAATAGCATGGTTGTGATTCCGCCCGGGCGGAATAGCACGATTGTGATTCCGCCTCGCGGAATAAATAATACGGTTGTGATTCCGCCCGGTGGAATACATGAGCGGTGATTCCATCTCAAGAATCGTGAAATTGGTGATTCCATCCGGGCGGAATGGCAAAGTTGTGATTCCGCCCGCGGAATGGCAAAGTTGTGATTCCGTCGCGTGAGAATAAAAGGTTGGTGATTCCATCCAAATGCATTTCGCAGACGTGATTCACGGAAGGTATAAGATGGAGCTGTCGCCGCACCGGATAATCCGGGGGCAGGTACGGATAACGGGGCAGGAGGGTACGGATAACGGGGCAGGAGGGTTAGTGATTCCGCGGGAGAGTATCACCGCGATGGAATCACCAAAACCAAGGTAAGGATATTTTCACCCGTCAAAAATTAATCAATTGGGCGGTAGGAAGTGATAGTACGTACAGAACTAGTATAATGTGTCAGAAAATCAAACCTGTAGGATTTTCCTTGACGCACCGTCATCCGAGTATTTTCACAGGCAAGGCTTAAGCTTACAGGCGGCATTCTAGCCTTCTTTGATCTGGCTGGCCTTTGCTTTGGCTGAATTTCTTGGATTTCGCTGGTCTCTCACAGGTCGAGAAAATAAGATGGATCCGGCAGTAGTTGTTGGTGTAGATTTTGGAACTACTTACTCCGGTTTCTCCTTCGCCCATTGCGCTAATCCTACAGAGGTTCAATGTATTGAGAACTGGCCCTCTTGGGATGAAGCAGGAGGAAGATTATACTGCAAGACGCAGTCCAGCCTTTTTTATGCCCCTGCCGGATCTGGGATCTCCTTAGAGCTCCAAGCATGGGGATGGCCTGCTCTGGTTCAGTATACCAAAGCTCTGCAGCACCTTAAACCGGGCCAAAAAACCTACGAAATCTGTGGCCCCGATACGAACCAAGATGGTTTTATCCAGACTGTGCAGATACCCGGGAAGCAAAATAATGTCGGCTATTTTATTACCAAGTTCAAGCTCATGCTAGCGCCTGATTATGTTGCAGAAAATCTTCCTTATGGTTTGTCGGCAGAGAAACTGATCTCCGACTATCTGAGAGGCATGTCCGAATTTGCTTTGGAACATCTCAAGGAAAAGTATGGAAATCATATTAAGAAATCTAATGTTCAGTGGTGTGTAACAGTGCCTGCAATATGGGATGAAAATGCAAAGCAGAGAATGAAAATCTGCTGTGAAATGGCTGGAATGATCCAAGGGAAATACTGCAACGACAGTGGCTCCAGCCCACATCCTCTACGCATAGTCCTTGAACCAGAAGCTGCTTCTATTTATTGCCAGGAAAAATTGCACGAGGTTCCTCTAAAATCTGGTGATAAGTTTATGATTGTGGATATAGGCGGTGGCACCATTGATTTAGTTCTGCACCAAGTAGTAAATTCTAAGCTTTGTCAAGTTCAGGAAGCTGCAATAAGCTGTGGTGAAATGGGCGGTGGTACATTTGTGGACGCGAATTTTTTTAATTATCTGCACCACGAAATTGACTGTTTCAAGGATTTTATATTGCAGAACCCCAAATATTTTCTCAATGTTTTAAAGTGGTGGCTTGATAAAAAATGCTGCTTTACAGGTTCTAACTCGCCGGATGGAATTGGTTGGGAGTTACCATCAAAGCTTGCATCTGCTTGGAAGAAATCCGATCGATCAAAGCGGATTTATAAACCAGATGATAAATATGATGAACTGGATCTATCTCCAGAAGCAATGCGGAAATGTTTTGATACAGAAGTAGAGAAGACCGTTTCTCTGATTCACAAACAACTGAGATCCTTACAAGGAGGAGACAAATGCAAGTGCTTACTAGTAGTTGGAGGCTTGTCAGAAAATAGTTACATGGTGAAACAAATAAAAGAAGAGTTTGGCAGAGATGTAGAGAGGATCATTGTTCCAGTGAACCCGGCAAGTGCTATTTTACACGGGGCGGTTAAATTTGGATTCCACTCGGACCTGGTCCTGTCTAGAATATCAAAGAAATTTTATGGAATACAACAAACGAGAGACTTTCGACATGGCGATCCTCCAAGCTATTTGCGGATAAGTGATGATGGAGAATCGAAATGTCGTAATGTCTTTTCCATGTATGTGGAGAAAAACCAGTCTGTTTCGATAGATTATTCCATGGACAGTATACTTTATCCCTCTTATCATCAACAAACGGAACTAGCGATCAATATGTTTTCTTCGGATGGAGAAGAGTGTCCAGCTTATGTAACAGATGAAGGGTGCATTATGGAAAACAGCCATGTTATGGATATTTCTCAGGATTTGCATCTAGACAAGAAGCGGAAGGTTGAAGTGAAGATGTATTTTGGAAAGAGCACCATTGAAGTTACAGGCAGAAGAGTTAACTTTGGTGATAGAAAGCCTGAGAAGCTATACTTTGTAAAATTCGAGTCTAAGTAGGATGAGCTTGGGGTGCAGTGCTCATTTTTCCAAATTTCTAGTAGAGTAGTAAGATGATACGAAAGGCCTAGCAATCCAATACCGAGATGTCAAGTCGGTGTTTAAGTAATTTTCTCCAGAAACATGGCGTATTTGGAATTTAGGCCTTTGGCATTATGTTTTTTTTTTTCTTAAACATTATTTAGTACTAGTAAAATGCCCACTGTAATTGGTGGGCTTTTATTAAATATGCAGAATCCAGTTCATCAATTCAAAAGTAGCAATTACTATGATTGGCCTCGGTGGACGATAAAAAAAAAAAAATCATTCTCATATAACAAAAAAATGTTCCAGATTGTAACATTGAAGGAGTTGAACTTGTTAAAAAAACTATAAAAAAAATAGAAAATTCCCACCTTCAGGGGCATTCCATGTATTTGGGCATTCCATGTATTTGTACACACGATGAGTGTTGTTGGTGTAAGGTTTTTTGGGTTGCCCCTAGGGGGCAAACCCTCACTCATATGAGTTTCCAGCATATTCTAAGTATATGTTGGAATATACCTAGGATATTCTAAGTATATGTTGGAATATACCTAGGATATGTGGAAAATTGATCCAAACTCATTGTTGTCTGTAAACTGGCGGTGGCCAGCGTTGCTGGGCGGCCGATGTGCAAACTGGCTAATCGGCACGGCGAAATCGACTCGTCAAAATCACAGCTATGGAGTCGGTGATTCTGCATGTCTGGCCACATGATTCGCAAGAAGCCTGTTTTCAACAACTTATTATGGATGCCGAGGCCATGGAACCCAGAGACTGGGAATGTCTGACTCATTGTGCTATACATAATGAAATGCAGACTTTGAGGATTCGGATTCGAAGAAAGATGTGAGTTTACATTCTTGTTCTGGCATTTGTTGATGTCTTTACGTTGAATTTCAACAGCTCACTATCCAGGTTCTCTGAGAAATCTAACTACTTCAGAGCCCTCTTCAGCAATTTCCGGTTGGTCTTCAAGGTTTGTTCCTTTTTATCTCTTTTTAAGTTGTTGCAGGGAGGAATATGATGTGGCTATAATGTCTGCTCAAAGGCATAGTGTCGCAAGGCCCTAAAATAGACTAGAGCTTGTTTTTTTTCTATTTTTCCTTGCTGGACTGGAGCTTCCTGCTATGGCGTTGTCAACTGCCTATTTCTACATGCCATTCTTACTTCGAAGAGAAATGTTTTATCGCCCAAGTACAAGAGAGGAGAAATTTCAAAGCTGGATTTAACCATGGGCCGTGCCACTCATCCAGGTCTCCCATTCGTGAGCGATTTCATGGTTCCTTTTTTTTTAGTTCGAGTCATGAAACGTTTTGCATGTAGTCCGTGAAACGTTTTGTTTGTAGTCCTTGACCTCTGAGGCGGATTACTTTCATGCGCTAGCTTTTTATCTCTCTTCTTCATGCATATATCTAATGACAATACCATATCTGTAGCTGAGCCAGCTTGTTGTGATCCAGCATGATATCTCATTGTTCAATTTTTGCCAATTGCTATTTTCAACAACAATTGCTTGGTAAGTAGTATGAAGAAGCTTTGAACATGTCAATTTACTTTTATCTTCTTTAATTGCAGGTGAACAAAATACATCTATTCCAAGGTCACAATTTCGAGATTTGCCTTATTTTTGTCTCAAGACTCCAGATTTAGCAAAAGATTCCTTGAGAACCAGTGCCTTTTTTCAACTTCTTTTAAATTGGCGGAAGTTTTAAACTCCAACTTTCCACTTCATTTTGTTTAGAATTTGCGTCCAATTCTTCTTCCCCTTCAGTCTTAACTTCTTTTGTTAAATTCACATCAGAAATACTCCTTCCCCTTCCTCTTCCTTTGTTGTGATATCTCCCTCTTGCTCCTTCCTTAAATTCCTTTCTACCTCTCCCCTTTGCAACATCCTTAGGACTGGAGCAGTTGGCAGCAATATGTCCAATTCCATCACAGTTATAGCATCTGTTATCTCTTGCTAGTTTTGGACAATTGTGTTTCAAATGACCATAGTTATTGCAATGATAACATGGCCCAATCTTGCTTTTGTCTGAATATGCACTTTTGTTCTTTCCCTTTGCTGCATACAATATTTCTGAATGCTCTTCTTGTTCTTTGATTAAAAGCTTTTGCTCTAACTCTGTCTTAACCATAAGTTTAGCATGTTCTCTGTTCTTTGCTACATTTCTAACTAATGTAGACAATTGTTCATATGCAGAAAAAGCCCTTGAAATGGTCATTACCTGATGATCACTAGTGACAGTCACACCTGCTGCCTCCAAATCTGCCACAAGATTGTCAAACTTCTGGAAAAAATTCTGTGATGTCATCCTTTTCCTGGAATTTCAGATTCCTAAGTTCCCTGTCTAACACATCAAGCTGAGAAGAGGTTTTATTTTCATAAGTTTTAATCAAATACTTCCATATTGCCCTTGGATTCATTCCCCGTACTTTCAAAAATATGCTTGAACTTAGTTTAACAGTCATAATACTCTTGGCTTCCATTAACTTAGCAGACATAACAGTTGCTGAGCTAGTTACCTCAACTGAGCTCGTGCTCCCACTTGTTGCAGACCTTTCTTTAGTTGCTTCCTTCTGGTTGGATTCACTGATATCCTGACCATTGTCTGCATCCTCACCAACATAAGGCCACAGCCCTTCTACTTCCAAGATATCTGCCTTCCAAACTTGAAATCCACCTCTACCTTTAAATACATCAACTGCACTCAACAGTGATGCACCAAGTCTAGTAGTCATGTTTAGATTAGCTCTGATACCAGATGAAGAAATTAACTTGGTTCAATCAAGACTTAACTAGATAAACATTTGGATATAATTCAATGGTCACACAACAATGCAAATTAACCATAGAGAAAATACCATTGAGCTTATCACCATGAATTATCAATGATAAGACAATGAACCATATGGTTACTAGTAATCAGGGATAGGTTCTATACGTACAAAATTAAAATTCCTGACGTATAAAGTCAAAAAATACGTATTTTTTAATAAAATACGTATTTAACGATATAAAACCCTCCCGTAGGAAAAAAATTCGGCGTGACAGCGAAAGCGTGGAAAGCTGCAGACGAAAAAACCGGCGTCAGCTTAAATACTTAATTTCGTCGCCAAAGAAAAGTACGACTTTGGCGACAAAACTTTGATTTACGACGACGAAAGTTTTTCACAGACATCGCTTTAAGCTGCAGACGCAAACCTTAGCGAAATTACAGACGCGTGATTTTTCACGCGTTCACAGACGATGAAAAAGTTTTCGCGACGCCGAATAAGTTTAGCAGACGCTGAAAATTTTTATATATTTATACATGGATTCGGATTTTTATACCAAAAAAGGTAATTTGTCATACCAACCTTGCAATTTGCCACCCAAAACCTTTTTTTTTTGTTTTTCTTAGTTTTTAGGTTTTTTGTTGTTTTTGATAGGTAGGCGAGGTTAGGTCCAGTTAGGGCCCCTCTTTGTGCCCCCAATGTAAGGGGCGAACGATGGTGGTGAGTGCCTTGTTCGTAATGAGCTTGGCCTATTTTAAAAAAAAAATAATAATAACAATTTAAGCAAATAATAATTCAAGAGTAAAGTAAAAAAAAAAAAAAACCAAAGAAGAAAAGAAATTGGTTGCCTTCCCTTAAACGATTAACCGAGAGGGCTTTTTAGGGTCGCGTGTTGCTAAGAGCATAGGCATGCCCCTTGCCCGGTATTGCCAAGATTTATTTGCGCCCATGCCGAGGGTGGGTGGCAATTGAAGCTTAAGGCAACTAGGGTCATCCTTTATTAGAGTATAACCCTCACCGACGCGTTGTTGGCCTTGGTCACGCCCGAAGGTCGTCGAAAAGGTGTGCTTGTACTTTTTATTAAGGGTTAGAAGAATGTTTTATTAATTCACACCCTAGTTCCCCGATGGTGTTGTTGATGAAAGTCCGACACTAATATAGGAACGGGCGTATGTTTTGATAAGCATTCGATTGGTCTCGTCTTTTGAAAAAGCGTGACTGGGACAAGTGCAATGCATTTAAAACTTGCTAGCCTTGCATTTTGGCAAGAGTCGGGCTATAGATCATAAATCGTGTTTTGGTCCTTTTATTTGTTACCCTATAATTGGCCTTGCACATACATACTCATGTTAGGGTCTTAGTGTAGTAGGAATAGGAAGCGTAAAATTAGCGCTTTGTTTTGGTTAGAGTGAGTTGATTTACCCTCATGTGCTAAGCACTAAATTCAAAGTTTTATCTTTGCTTGACTTGTAGGTGTTCTTTGTTGTCGGGTTGTGTATTATCGCTGAGTCGCATTTTGCTAGTCGCTAGACAATCCTTTAAAACAAGCAAAGATGACTTTAAGAGAGAGCGGAAGTTAACTTGCAACCAAATGTGGCATTAGTGTCTTCGGATAGAGCCGCAAGCGCCTCAAACACGTGCTCTGAGTTTGCAACCGAAGTCATCTCGCAAAGACCGCCACGAAAGAAAAAGAAGTAGACCACAACAAGCATGGTCTACTTTGAGACCAGATTTTATGAACTGTTGTGTAATCTACGCGGCAATGCCTCACCAAGATTTGGAATTGATTACTAGCAATGAGGAAGGATGGCTAGACTACCATGCGGCTGGTAAAAGATGCCGAGAGGGCTTTTAAGCTTCGAATGATGGAGCTAGAGCCCGCAAAGAGTGAGCAAGAGAGGTATACATGGATAGTGGTAATATCAGCCGCACTACCGCAATATGATCACGAAGTTGCAAATTTGAGTAGTCATCGCTGAGGCTAGAGCTGAAAGAAAAGCCAAAGACATGGAATGCGGCATGGACCAATGAAAATTGAAGAAAGAAGCCCATCACCCCCCATCTTGTTAAGAAAGTGTTGGCACAAACCATAAAAAGCCAAACGCCCCGGTGAGACAGATAGGGAGTGGGAAGCTCAGAGAAGAGCGGATGCTAAGACTACTTGGTTTGCCATGGTAGACTCATCACAAATAATAAATGCATAAAACTATATTGGTTCTCGGGTTCATATGGCCTTAATGTACAAGTGCAATATTTTAGGGTCTAGTTTTATTAAGGATGAACCTTATTGTGTAAAACTTCAACATAATAATTTTCAGCCTAGTACGTAACCCAATAAGTTAGTGGAAGCTATCTTTCAAGAACATGAGGGAGTCGGGAATGCAAGTTAGGCATGGGTGTATCATATTTTGCATTGGTAGCACAACCGGCCTAGAAAGACAAGGCTTAATTTTCCCATTTTGGAATGGAGGTTCGTTGGCAACCTTCTTCACAAGTCATGGGTCCAATGCCTTTGCAGAGCTTGCATTTAAGAAGTTGGGAGCTGTCCCCAGAGTTGAGACGGACTTGAGGTCGCTTTGAGGAGCAGAAAAAGAAAGAATTATTTGTTGCATCTAGGGTTGGGGACTTAGCAATGTCATTTCATGGCGGCTACTCAAAGCTCCATCAAGAAAGATATTTGCATATGGACTTGCATCAGGGCAATATATTGCTCCATTTTGATTATGGAAAGGAGAAGGGATGTATTAATCCTCAGGCTGTATACATTGGCATTTGTGATTGGGGTGAATCCAGGTTGATCCACGAGACAGTGGAGGTAAAACGATGGCATTACAAGGGTATGGATGGCGAAGGTAAGAAAAGAATTGAGATGGAAAGGGCCGGGCATCCATATATGCATGATGATCTTTTTTTTTTGGTAGTGGCTCAAGACAAAGATGCCCGCAAGGGTTGACTTTGATTTACACGGGCAGCAGACATTGTCTACTACTTAGCCGACTTTTGCTAGTAAGCACTCCTACATGGAGTCAATAGGAAACTTGGAGCAGCAAGGCAAGCATCGGAGAATGTGCGACTATTTGAAACATTGCGTTGAGTCGCCAATGAGGGACAAACACTAAAATTTGATATGGCCCACTATTTGACACAATGCGGAGCAGTTTTCATTGCTCTCCAATTCCGTGCACGAGGCCACAATTGGAATCAGATTGGATTCTTCAACTTGGGCAGTGGTGGCGACGATGCATTAGACCAAGCTGGTCCTAGTCACGCCTAGCGTGCATATTCACTTACATTCAAACATCCTTGTATTACATAATATTCCAACTAAATTCATTAAACACTTATCTGATGCTATTTGAAAGATTATTGTCTATGTGTGTTGTGTAGCTTAGTTTTCCTTTTCGTGTGTTTTTTGTGTTATTTATTCTATGCTTTTTTATATGTCGCAGCTAACGAACATTATAAAGACAAGAAGTCAAAGCACACCTATACAAGTCGATCGGTGCACCTATAGAAGTCAAGAAATCCAAATTATGTCCCACCTAACAGATTTAAGAATTGAATTTCGACCCACGGAATGTGGGTGCGCCGAGCAGCAGGATCAAGATGGATTTTGGTTCCCTCTAATTTGAGGACCCCTCTACTCAGTCTCCTTGGCATCAAGGCATGGAGAACGAGCTTGAGATGTCAGCTGTTCGACAAATGGAGAGAGCAGCAGCACATGCAAGGGCGAATGAGTTTCGCACGGCAGAGTTAAGAAGGTTGCGTGCGATGGATGAAGTTTCAAAGAGGGGATAATTGCACCATCACGCAGGTGCATAATGTAGTCGGGCGCAGGGCAGTACCGCTATTGTCCAAGTGGAGCAGATCACGATGATGTAATCACAAATTTGGACAAGAATGAGTTTGAAAGTGAGTGGCCTAGTAGGCGGGAAAGTATAAGGCTCACGAGTGCAAGAATGCCGTGGTTCGAGCAAAAAATGAAAGTGTCATGTCCAAGTGAAGGGACATTTACCCCACAACGGTGAGTTTAGTAAGAGTTTTGGCAAAGAAGTATACTACGAGCTTGTGAAGGAAGTGCCCGTAAATTATGGGAGTAGGAAATGGAGGCAAGGAAGCCGGTAGTGGCAAAGACAAAGAGGGTCAAGCTATCGGAAGATAGCGAGAGGGCCACATGGTGAGCCCATCACCATTACATACCTTGTTGCCGACGCTTATCCAACTTTTGGAGGTGACAGGGTATTTACTGGAGCCGCGGAATGACCTTGTGGATATTGGGGGCCCAACTAGAGAATGAGAGAAGTCGGAACCTAACACTTTCTGAAGAGAATATTCGCTTGAAGGACCGTGCCGATGGGTATGACAAGATGGCCGCTGAATTAGAGGACGCTAAACGGCAACTAGCGGCATTAAACAGGGAGGCAACGGTCCTTAGAGAAAACAACGAGCACTTGCGCTAATTTGACCAGATCGTTAGACTCGACCCTTTTAGGGTGACTTCTGAGCGTCGATATCCTATCTCCTCAGCGAAAGTATTTGTATGAGAGTCGATTGGGAAGAGCTAAAGGTTGTTGATTACGAGACATTGCCAATTTTGTGGTGACAACCTGACACAGGTGGGCTGGTACACTCTAGGGTGTGGGCATCGTATGCACATGCGATGTGTTCTTGATTGGATGTTGCAAAGCCGCTTCTGTCCAACCTTGCAAGACGGATGGATTGTTCCTGAGTTACAATATGCCATATTTAATATGCAAGGTCGCGATGCCGGCGTTGCCACATTTGACCGCCGCAGGAGGAGGGATGGGCGATGCACACTTTTCAAACCTTTCGCGAGATGGAATTGTGGAGGGGGTGGAGGAGCCGCGTGAAGGAGAGACAAGGTGCGGACATTAACCAGTTCTTACCACCACCTCCGTGGTCATAGTAGGTGATTATATTGATCCAAATGACCAATGAAAATGAGATATTACATTTTTAGACATGCCAAATTTTTACCCGTATCATTTTGTGAATGGCGGGTATAATGACGTTATTTCAAACAAGGTGTAATGATGTTATCAAATGATCGAGTAGTGCTCATAGTAAAAGCATCGAGACTTCCAAATCGCTTCTTTCGTTTTCTCGTTTGACGAGTAAAGGCATTGAGACTTCCCAATCTCTTTTATCCCCGGCTTAGTCTCTTTTTTGTTTGTCCTCTTTGCTCACCCCAGCTCACCCCGGCTAAGTCTCCTTCGCTTCCCTCATTTATCGTATCTAATTTGCCCCTAGGATGACATCGCCACTCGGGTGGCTTAATTAGATATGTTAAGCAGAAACTCAAAAGGGAGTAAGCCAAGAGCCACCCTCTTGGATGGTCATGGTTGGATGGTGAGTGAGTCAAAACATCTGCACACGCCAACCCTCTTGAATGGTTGTCGGTCACTGTGTTTTATATTCTCCATGGCAAACAATATAGATTTTTCGAAATTTTTGTTACCTCCTTTAGAAGGAGCGAAGCTTTACTCGACCCTTTTTAGGCGTGTCTCGTGTCAATGTATCTTAGATACTTTGCTAGGGTTATATTACACAAAGACGCGCAAAATGGGGGTCGGAGCAGAAATCGTTCGTTCTAGAGGAGGTTACAAGGTTTTTGAGTACTCTATTTTTATTGTGGCCACGGAGGATATAAGGCCTAGTGGTTGCTTGCGCATTCGTGGGTTCATTAGATGTTAGTGATTGAAGCAAGCTTTGACTCCTAATTCAAGCATCGAGACTTCCCGTTTTTCTTTTTTTGGCTCTTTGGGCAATGTAGCTTAGTTTACATGCTAAGTTCCATTGTCCAAAGAGCCGGGGAAAGTAAAGATTGGGACGCCTCGATGCCCGGACCCGTGTCTCGAGGCTGCCGAGGTGAGAGCGCATTCTAATTTCAAGCCAAAGTGGTGCCTCGGGCGTTGTCCATCTATATAGTGGTCATTTAGGCACCAAATCATGGAACATCCTAACTCCTTCTATTGATGGAGAACCTTGAGCATCACTATGACTTGAAATTGGAGGACGCGCCACACGTTATCTTGGTACGCTAAATCGGCATTTGGATGCCATCCGGACCTATAATTTGTACCTCCATTCCTTTGGGTGGCACATGCCATGCAAACCCATTTGGGTATTCACCGCATGTGCCACCCAAGAGGAATAGAGTATGATTATAGGTCCGTGATAGCATTCAAAGCCCAATTTGGTAATATCGGTGCCAAATCGGGCATTTGATGCCATATGGACCTATAATTTGTACCTCCATTTTTTTGGGTGGCACATGCCATGCAAACCCATTTGGGTATTCAGCCGCATGCCACCCAGAGGAATAGAGTCTGATTATAGGTCCAGATAGCATTCAAAGCCCAATTTGGCATAGATGGTGCAAATCGGCATTTGGATGCCATCGGACCTATAATTTGTACCTCCATTCCTTTGGGTGGCACATGCCATGCAAACCCATTTGGGTATTCAGAGCATGTGCCACCCGTGAGGAATAGAGTACAGATTATAGGTCCAGATAGCATTCAAAGCCCAATTTGGCATACCAAAGTTATTCCCGACTTGGGTACCGGTACCTTGTGAACCTTCATTTGGATGGATCAGATTCGTCGGGCTGGTCCGAGGTCGTTTGGCCCCTTCGCATGTAGATTACTTCTCATCGCAAGAAGATTCGGGCGCATGAAGAGGCAAGCAACAACGGAGGTCGAGGCGGGTCTGATCCAATGAAGGTTTTCGTGGAACCGCTATGGTTTACACATGAAAGAAACATAGAAAGAAACATAGAAAGAACTATCATACATTAACTAAAACATTTGTGACAAAAAATTATAACCAAAAAAAACTTTTTTTTATTAATAGTGCCGTGGGCCGGTTACAATAGTATGAAAATCCTCAAGACCAATTACAACAGATCAAGATACTCATCACATCATTTTTTCTAGGGCCGCCTTCTTCATCGATTTCATCATTCGCAGGTTCCATCCTCTTCTTTTTGGGGACCTAGGTTCAACCTCCCATGACCCTTTCCTTTAGTGAAACGCCCCTCGAGATGTGTTTTTTTTCTAGCCCGTTCTCTATTTGTCAAGGTAAAGCGCAAAGGTGAGTCCATTTGGATCACGAGGGCCGATCAAGTCATCAACCGCATTGCTCGAACCCGCCTTTCAGATCGGACTCCTCGGTATCCTCCGGCCCGGGCCGATCCGCCCGAGAATATGGCTTGGTCTATATCATCTTCGTCATCAACGGCGGGTACGTTGAATGTCTTCATCAACATGGCTTGCAAGCATTTATTGCAAGCATCTCGCCCTCACTGTCTTCAAGCTGTCCTCTTCCACTTCGAATCTGATCCATGAAAGGAAAGCGTAGCTTATCGATTGCGGATGTACCCAGCTATTACGATTCAATAGCCGCCGCTTTTGAGAAGTTGTATACAAGTTTGTCCGCCTTCTTATGTAGCAAGCGATTGCGGGTGACACCGCGTGTATGTACTTATAGGCACTCCAATTCCTCTCACTTGCACTATTGGAAGATACCAAAGAGAGGATAGTCATTGCAATTGCCGCAAGGTATCGAGAACTTGCCCATGGGCTTGCCACCATGCATATGATTCCATATTTGGTTCCTTCTTATGACTCTCCGGTCGTCGTGAAGCTCTTCATCGCCCACCTTCCACTTTCTCGGGTTCCGGTATTCATTAACTTCGCAATGAAAAGCTTGTAGTCCGAAGCTGTTGGGATAGAACATTTTTGCAACCTTCTTCAACGAGCCCATCACTTCTTTATCGTATGCTGGTCCATATCGTGGTTGTGTGGGTCTAAGGCATGCGGGCGCCATGAAGATCATTATATGACTTCTTCCATCGTTCATTGAAGTCTCGAGTAGTCTTCTTGGCAGCTTAGCATTGTCAAATGGCGCATTGGGACCATCACGTTCTAGGAAGGATTGAATGGAGTGCCAACACCTCCGGACCTTTCCGGTGCTTGCCTTCAAGAATCAAGGGTTTTGATGGCATGACAAGCGGGTTGCATGCACCTCACAACATTTTTTACACCTTTCCAAAATGTCTCCGCCCAAGCATTTTCGAAGGGGCAGCGGCTTGACTTCTTTGTCGGTGTTTGGCGGCATTTTCCCTTTCTACGCCTTCTTTCCCAATCAAAAACTCTCGTATGATTAAAGGTTGAGATAATCCAATCACGACACTTCAGCACTCTTTCAAGACAGATATAATTGGAACCAAACCGAGTTTGCCTGTGATTCATGAGTGCTAGGCTCTTCTCGACGCAATGACTTGTAAATGGCATAAATTGCCGGCTTCTTTGTGATGAATTTTACAAGCCCGCGGCGCTTTACGAATGGGATCTTTGAACCACGTGTCTTTGTGAGAACCGGTCCTTCAGCAATAGGTTCAGCAATGGCATTGGCAACTAGTAGCATGCAACCACGGAAATTGGGACTCGATGAATTGACCCGCTTAGCTTGCAATTAGACGCAGCGTTATCCATTACAACTTGAAATATTCTCTTCGGTCCAAAACTCTCTATCACGGCCTTTGTTTTACGAAAAATCCAATCTCCGGTCACTTGGTCAGTTTTGGTTTCTACGGTTTTCAAAATACTTCACCCCCCGGATACACGATCATGAAATTAATAAGATGGTCCTTGTTTACATTGCTCCAACCATCGGTCACTAATGAAGTCGGCCGCTTCAGTCCACACGACACAACTTCATCTCCACCCTCTCATGTATTTCATCAACCATTTTATTGTTGGCATGCTTGTATGAAGGCGGTCTAAAAGCCGGTCCTGCTTTGGCAACTTCTTGGAAGGCTTCTTTTCATTGCTTTATGCTCGAATATGTGGAGACAACCCGGCATATAAAAAATGCCTCTACAACCTTCGGTTGTGTCTTCTTCAATTGCTCGATATTAAGCAATGATCAACCCCTGTTGCCGTCTGTCTTTCCACTATTTCAATTGTCTCTATCATTCTCTGTTCTCGGTGCTTATACCTATTGACCCTAGTCCGCCCTCGATGGGTATCTTTGTCCCAAGGGGGTGGTATAGTTATCTTAAATGCCTTACGCCTCGCCGCTCTTGAGTATTCAGTAACTTCGCTTTTTTTCTCATATTATTCTTCGTTTTTTTGTATCCCATCCGGTCGAGACAATCTCTCGATGGCATCCTTTCGCAAGTCGGCGGATCAGATACAAATTGCGACACAGGCGTCTCGTTCACGTAAGATGTGAGCTCGAATTTTGTTGCGAGAACCATTTACCATGTGTATCCACAAAACACACATTCCCACTCATTTTGCGCCAAACTCTTTCACAAACTCCCATTCGGGCCTCTTTTCCGACCCGCAACTCGGTACCCGCGACCATGTGCACGAAGTTGCGGATTCCCCGTCGTCTCCGCCACGGGCACCGCGATCCCTCGCACCTCTAGAGGTAGATGCATGGCCGTACTTTTGCACCTCGTGAGGTAGATGCATGACCGGTAGCCACCATTGCTTTCGGACCTACCGACAATGTCTCTTAATCGACTCCTTGATTACACGAACTCAAAGGAAGGCGATATATGCAAAGGAGCAAGCTCACAATGCATATGTTACGTCGGCGTTCCATCGCGAAAGAATCAAGGGGGTTGGACGGACCCTATAGGATATTCTATGGAAGCAGATGCCAACCAAAGTTCGGAAACCAGGGGGCCGGAGTAAACTCACGTTCGGTATCCAACGTCGTGCTCGTGACTCAGCTTGACACCTCAAAGGCAAACCGTTTCCTTTGACTCAACTGGCGGGCCAGCGTTCGAGGAGGTGAATTCTAGGGCTAATCCGTTTTTCTTATATATACTATTAATGATTATACAAAGCGAGGCCAAACGATTGGCGCAAATATTTTTTGCTTAGTAAATCGGGCAAAAGCGCTAGAAAATTTTTGGCGTCGCAGCGAAAAACAACTAAACAGCGTCGCGAAAATATTTTCAGCGACGCTGAAGATTAAGTTCGGCGTGCGAAGTTCAAATTATTTCGCTGCGTCGCTTAAAGACTCTAAACAGCGTCTGCGAAAAAAATTTCAGCGGCGTCGGTTGCCGCTCGTTTTCCGCGTCTGCCGAAAAAATTGGTTTCGCGTCGCAGAAGCAGAATCTTTCAGCGTCCGCGAAAATATTTTCAGCGTGACGCAGTTTAGTTGCTTTCACGCGGGGTAAATTTTTCGCCGGAATTGTTTTTTGGCGTATTTTTTGCGTTTTATACGGCAAATTTGTGCCGTATCATTCAATTCATACGTATTCCGTATAAAACGTACAGCGTATTGAACCTATCCCTGCTAGTAATGGTGCCCAGTGTTGCTGGGCATAAGTTGGGAACTTATGTGGATGGAAACCTATTCAGCCAAGTCTTCTTTTCATAAATCAATATAATAGAAACCAAGCCCAGTCCTGCTGAGCTGTAAAAGGTTTTTGTGCATTTAATACCCTTCCCTTTGCTTTTTGCTCTATTTTATGTTTTCCCTTTTCCTCACTTTCTTTTTTCATTTTCCCTTTGTTCTTATTTTTCCTGCACGTTATCTTTTTCCCTCCCCCCCCTCCCCCCCCTTTTTTAGTCCCCTTCATCATCCCCTTCCCTTCCTCTTTTTCCCTTTCCCTTTCTCTGATAGGCTTTTTCTCTTCCCTCTTCATCGTTTTCCTGCCCTTCCCATTTTTCCCCTTTCTTTTCCTTTCCTTTTTTCCTTTTCCCATGCCTTTTTTTCTTCTCTTTTCCCCACCTTTTCATGTGGTCCTTTTCTTCCTTTCCCACCCTCCTCCTCTTTATCTTGTGCTCTTTTTCACTTCTCTTTTCCCATTTCTCTCTCTCCTTTTCCTGGTGCCCTTTTTCCCTCTTTTCCGCCTCCCTTTTCTTTTTTCCTTTCCTTTCCCTTTCCCACCCTTTCGCTTTTGCCCGTGCCCTTTTTTCCCTTTCCCTTTCCTCCTTCCTTTTCGTTTTCGCTTTCCCTTTTCTTATGCCTCTTTTCATTCGCATTTCCCCACCTTTTTTATGTGCCCCTTTTCCTTTTTTCCCCATCCTCCTCCGCCTTTTCCCTCTTCCTCTTTCCCCATTTCTCCCTTTTTTTTCCTTTCCCATGCTCTTTTTCCCTTCCTTTTTTCCCTTTCCTCATCCTTTTCCTCTTCCCTTTTTTCTCGTCCCCTTTTCCCCTTCCTCTCTTCCTCTTTTTCCATTCCTTGCTTTCCCCTTGGAACGTCATTTCAGGATCTTCTAGCGGAGAGTGCTCAAAAGACCAGTACCGCCCACGGGAAACATCACTCTAGACCAGTGGGGGCAATACTTACAACAGCTCTATAACCCGGAGGGTGCACAGGCAGCATTACCTCCCCAGTAGGGCCCAGTAGTAGCAATCACAGAGGCGGAGGTAACGCATGGACTGCCAATGTCTAGCCAATGGGAAAGCACCAGACCTTGATGGCATGCAGGCAGAGTTACTCAAGTGGGCAGGGCCACCCATAGCACCAGTACTGACGGACATGTTCAAGAAGGCATTACGGGAAGGCTTCCCCCCGCAATGGACCACTAGCAGGGTTGTTTCAATCTACAAGGCAGGAGACCCGCATTGCCCGGCCAATTACCGGACCATCGTGATCAGCTCAGTGTTTGCAAAGCTCCTCGCTGGGATCATCGAGCGGCAGTTGACAGGATGGGTAGAAGCAGCAGAAGTGCAGACACTCTCACAGGCAGGATTCAGGCCGAGGCACTCGACCATAGATCATATTTTCACGCTGTGGACTCTGGTTGAGGACAGCAGGAACCGTCGGCAGGATCTGCATTGCTGCTTCGTAGACTTCGCCAAGGCTTACAGGCGGCATATTCTAGGTATATGCTGGAATATACCTAGGAAAATTGCCCCAAAGTCATTATTGTCTGTAAACTGGCGGTGGCCAGCGTTGTTGGGCGGCCAATGTGCAAACTGGCTAATCGGCACGGCGAAATCGACTCGTCAAAATTACAGCTATGGAGTCGGTGATTTTGCATGTCTGGCCACAGGATTCATAAGAAGCCTGTTTTCAACAACTTATTATGGATGCCGAGGCCATGCAGCCCAGAGACTGGGAATGTCTGACTCATTGTGCTGTACATAATGAAATGCAGACTTTGAGGAGTCGAATTCGAAGAAAGATGTGAGTTTACATTCTTGTCCTGGCATTTGTTGATGTCTTTACGTTGAATTTCAACAGTTCACTATCCTGGTTCTCTGAGAAATCTAGCTACTTCAGAGCCCTCTTCAGCAATTTCCGGTTGGTCTTCAAGGTTTGTTCCCTTTTATCTCTTTTTAAGTTGTTGCAGGGAAGAATATGATGTGGCTACAATGTCTGCTCAAAGGCATAGTTTTGCAAGGCCCAAAAATAGACTAGGGCTTGTTTTTTTCTATTTTTCCTTGCCGGACTGGAGCTTCCTGCTATGGCGCTGTCAACTGCCTATTTCTACATGCCATTCTTACTTCGAAGAGAAATGTTTTATCGCCCAAGTATAAGAGAGGAGAAATTTCAAAGCTGGATTTAACCGTGGGCTGTGCCACTCATCTAGGTCTCCCATTTGTGAGCAATTTCATGGTTCCTTTTTTTTTTAGTTCGAGTCATGAAACGTTTTGCATGTAGTACGTGAAACGTTTTGTTCGTAGTCCTTGACCCCTGAGGCGGATTACTTTCATGCTCTAGCTTTTTATTTCTCTCTTCTTCATGCATATATCTAATGGCAATACCATATCTGTAGCTGAGCCAGCTTGTTGTGATCCAGCATGATATCTCATTGTTCAATTTTTGCCAATTGCTATTTCCAACAACAATTGCTTGGTAAGTAGTATGAAGAAGCTTTGAATATTTCAATTTACTTGTATCTTCTTTAATTGCAGGTGAACAAAATACATCTATTCCAGATTTAGCAAAAGATTCCTGTTTCTGTCTCAAGATTCCAGATTTAGCAAAAGATTCCTTGAGAACCAGTGCCTTTTTTCAACTTCTTTTGAATTGGCGGAAGTTTTAAACTCCAACTTTCCACTTCATTTTGTTTAGAATTTGCACCTTAGTTGCAAGTATTAGGTCCTCGAAGCAAACTTCTGCACATTAAAGATTTTTTGTTAAGAGTTTTCATATTTTGACCAATTATTTTATTTCTGCAGTTGCAACACTAAGTTATTCTGTTAATTCTTCTATGTTATCTCCTTTTAATTGTAGACTTCTAGTCAGATCAGGGATTTCATCCTCAAACCACGATTCCATTATTTTGAAATTATTCCATCATTTTGAAATTTACAAATAGTGACAACCCCAATTTCAACAATGTGTAATTGCATGTAAATACTTTTTATTATCAGCCTTAATTCTAACAGGTCTCAAATTATAACTTAACACTTATCACAAGCCAGTATTCCACATTCAAGTAGATGTAACTCAAGTAGATAACCCCAAGCCAATATTTCACATTCAAGTAGAGTAAGATACGCATATACTCAAAGTAAGATTACAATGAAAGCACGAATACAATGAAAATGCACTGAAAGTAGGATTACAATGAAAGTAAGATTCACATCATAAGATACTCATGGACTCTCGTACTTTATTTTGCTTGTTCGGCTATCTTCTTTAGTGACTTCAGAACTTATCCTTTATTGAGATTGGAATCTTCATGCAGCGCACCCCTTTCTCGGATCCACCTTGCCCTTTCTGGGGTTCCATGACGTCAACACGGATTTTATGTAACGTACCTAGGGGATTGAGGGGTAAATGTTTTTTTTTATTTTAAGTCTTAACCATAGGATAGGAATATTTAATTATGAAAAGGAATAGCAATGGTTGGGAAATAAGTTAAATACGGTATTTATACTATGGTATATTAGATATTTGATGGGAATACGGGATTTGAATTAGAATAGCGAACCTAAGATTAGGGGAGAATTACTAGTTAGGAATCTGTAAGAATAGGAAGATTTCTCCTATTAATTGGAAAGGGGAGGATATTTTTAGAATTCTAATATTATAAAAGGAAAAAACGTTTTTTGTGGATCGAAAATCCAAAAGCTTTTGCCAGGACCAACAAGCCTTGTTATAGAAGAGCAAATCTGAACTGGTGGGTTAACCGGAGCCAGACCTTGAAGTTCTTTGAACCATGATTTGAATGCTTTTGTTTTTTTTTACTTTGTATTCTCCTTTACGAAGGAAACCTTGTCAAACTAAGCTTACCCTGTTTTACTTCTCCAGAAAGGGATTTTTTTTGCGGACAATCTCTTACTGGATGACCCACCTGATAACAGTGAAAACACTTGTTTTCCCTCACTAACTTCTCCCTTATCTTATCCGCTTCCGATTGAGTTTGTTCTCCATTAGTATTCTTCAACATCATAATTGCTTCACTTTTCCGACGACGGTTATTGGGGTGATTCCACCCAAAATCATCACTTGTACGCTTCTTCCATGTTGCATTTAGTACCTCCTCCTTATACTTGGCAGCTCTAATCGCTTCACCCAAACTAGGATATGTTACTCCTCCAATTAAAACAGACAGCTCCGGCTTCAAACCCTTGATGTACTTGTTGCTAGCTGTTCTGGCTCAAATGGAGCTTCGTAAGATTGCAACTGTTGAAATTTAACTGTATAATCTTCCACTGATTTTGTCTGCGTCAAGTTCAGGAAATCATGCATCTTCGCCAATCTGTATCCCACAGGCAGATAATGTAGCTGGAAAGCTTTTCGGAACATATCCCAGTCAATATCTCCAAAGGTAAGCTTATGGATCTTCTTATAATCGTCCCACCAAATCTTAGCAAAGCTGCTGAGTAACAAATCTGCAATAACAGCTTTCTGCTTCTCAGCCGTCTTCTTTACGCTAAAATAGAATTCTATGCCACAGAGCCATGCATCTGCATCATCGCCTGTGACATCCTTTCACGTAAACCTTTCTTGCTTGACATTACGGAGGATCTTGTTAATCTCATCCGCTACGGGATCCTTTGCAATAGGCATCTGGTTCTGGAGCAAACCCAACTGTTGATGCACTCCTTGCAGTATCTGACCTAGCATTTGTACTGCAGCATTGTCATCTGCTCCCTTAACATTTAGTTAAATCCTAAGCTAAGAATTGTTAACACAAGTAAAACATATTATTTTTTTATTCATTCTCAAGAAAGTACACACGTGATCCATGCACGCAAACTTCTATCCTCTCAGGAGGTTCAGAAGATCTAGGGCGCTTAAAGAGTGCTATTTGGGGCCGCTTTCGGGTTTTCCTAATTCTCCCCTCCCGAAGCTTCAGTAGGCTTTGGCAATTTCCGTTGTCCTACGACTCCAAACTTGGGTGATGTAGTTAGAATAGGGAGAACTTATTCCTAAAGGTTCCCTGTCCCCCTCTGGCTCTGGGCTGGATACTTCGGGACTAGTCAACTCTAGCAGATAGGAATATCCCCCATCTTGTGGACCCTCTTCCTCATCACTTGATATGTTGATGACTTCCTTTTCCTCGCTGTCACTTGGAATATCGATGATCTCCATTTGTCTGGCCCAATAACCAAACAATGGTTAGTGATCAGAAACCTTAGCTCTGATATTAATTTTTACGCACTAGCACCTTTAGTGATAACCAACATACCAAAAGGGTGGATCCTTCAAGGAAATCATTATCCAATGGGCCCCAACCTTTCCAGGCTTTATCCCATACCCCATAGACTGTATCAATTCCTCCTCCTCTCAAGCATATGGAACAGACTAATGTTGCCACGAGGAATTGAACCTTCACTCTGATACCAAAATGAAACGCTCCTAGAGCGTTAAGCACTTGAAATCAAACTAAATTTTGAAGCCTTGAAAATCATTCATATTAAGATAAAGATAATAATAACAGAATATTACTTACATTGAAGGTGTCACCACCCTCATCATCTGAGGTCAAAACGATATGATCTGAGTCTCTAAAGGAATATTCACTAAAGAATTTGATCAAAATGTCGTGCACATCACATGCACAACCATAAGTGAATCGTTGGAAAGCAACATGTAAAAAACTCCAAAGCTGTTCCAGGTCGATTCTAACTACGCCGGTCAGCGGCATCCCCTAATTCTGCTCCATCTGGAAGATAAAAAGGAAGCAAGAGTGGGGGTTAGTCCTGGAAAAGGACTAAGTGGGCAACCGTTACCTGGGTCTAAATAATCTGGAAAGAAGCACAACATCACAACACAACTTCATCAGTTAATAATGTCTAGGGATGATCAATCCCTCGCCCGGGCTCACACGTATCTCGGTTGTAAAGATTTGTTCACACAAGCTCAAGCTTTGGCAGCAAAGATGCTATGGAGAGCTTTATATCTTGACAGACCATCACCAGCTCTCAGGGTTATTAAATACTGGCTTCAAAGTTCCCATCCAGTTGGAAGTGCCACAATCAAACACTATCTACTGACTCAGCCTTCTTTCAAGTAACTCCATGTCCAGGAACATCAAGTATCATGAGAAGAATTCTGGAGGCCTGGAACAATGCTGTCCTATGCTACAGATCACCCCGTTTAGATGCTAGAAGTAAGGATATCAATTTTTTCTGGCATCCTGCCTTAGCTCCAGAGGGTATTGGATGTCTGGCTTTCCAACATCCTCAAAAATATATGCAATGGTACAGTGCAGACATTCGGAAAATTGAAGACTTAAGGGATTCAAACAGGGATTCAAACAGGTGGCTGTCATGGGATGAGATCCGGAACAAAACCTAGGGTTCTATTAGACAAGAAAATCTACCACCTGGTTATAGAATATATGGAGGGCTATCAGGAGCTTAGTCAGAACACTAATCAGTGGCAATTAAACAACAAGGAGATATATTCGGTTAAAGAGATCTATAACGCTTTAATTGAGAAAAAATCATTTATGGAATTGGGAGGAAAATAAGCTAACTTCCATTTGTGCAAAAGGTTGGAAGATATATACTGCTGGCAGAGTTAAGACCTTCAAGTGGATTGCATTACATCAGAGTTTAGCCACAAACCTCAATAGAGCTAAAAATGACCAGACTGTATCTAAGCATTGCAAATTATGTTGGGAAGTGGAAACCTCAAATCATGTCTTCACTTGTTCATGGTTACTGGATTTCTGGAGCTGGGAAGCACAGGTCAACAGGGGAGCTCCAACTATTAATAATTTACTTGATTTCTGGGATGCTGGCAGTAAACTGGTTAATGCTACAAGAACTTTGAGCTGCTGGGCCATATGGTTGCATAGAAACAGAGTTGTGATTGGGAATCATGCCCTATCTTTGATATGGCTGAAGAAAACCTTTTTGAACCTTATCCAGATATCAGCTATTGCCCATAAAATCCTTAAAAGGAAAAAAATATGATACTGAGTGGAACAATATAGGTACCTTTAAGGGACCATATGATTTTTATGTCTTGAAACTAACAAATTGTGATGATGTGTTATACAGATGCCATGAGGAGACTCAATAGGGCAGGAAGTTCAACTAGAGGGATGGGTTTGGCAGATAATTCGGATGAGGAAGAGGCAATCTATCAAAAACTGAGCTGGAAAGTATCTTCATCCAATTGAAGCAAGAGATGATACATGCTCTTGCTATTAAGAAGCTGCTAAAAAGGAAGGAAGTTTGGAGATATAACGGGCTGAGACCATACTTTTTAAACGTGTTCCATATGTGGCAGCAAAAAAGGGAGGCCCACATCCTCCTCTTACTAGACTTCACCAATTTCTCTTGTGAAGAATTGGACCTGCTGCTGAACATCTTTTGGGAGGCAGAGGGTGGCTGATCTCACAATTCAGGATCTGATTAATGCTGCATAAGGAGGGTTCCAGTTTCATGTTTGAGTCTCATTATATTTTCACAGCTATTGCAGGCTCATATTATGCTCATATTCCTCTGAACATCATGGAGGAATAATTTTTGGACATGATGGATCGATTCCTTTGGGATTTTATGTCTTTATCGTTTTATCTTTTTTCTATATGTCATGTCTGGTATATCGGTCTCAAAGATATACCTTTCTCTGATGTATCTCTTTTAATATGAATATAAAAAAACCATGCCTTCAAAAAAAAAAGGGTCAGATGCAAAAAGAATAGCACAAAACATCCAAAAAACTACTCCTGACTGGGTCAAAATTAAGTCAATATCCCTGGCAGAGAGAAACTTTTCACAAATCTAAAGATATGAGTTTTTTTTGTGTTTTGATGCTTGGATCTCCTTCTAATATATCTGCAAATAGTGATCAAACACATTTTATATGGGAACTAGAAAAAGTGCCCAGCGTTGCTGGGCTTTTCGTTAGGATTAAATTCAAACATTAATAATGTTATGTTTGAGAACGTCTACTTGGGCATATATAGTTTGAATATAGTTTCGTAATAATTCTTAAATGCGAGACTGGTAGCGGCATATTCGGGCTTGCACTTGCGTAGGGTTTAGCAAAGGTTTTATTTTGCCCTTGCAATATTTGTGATTATGATGCAAAGTTGACTTCATCGCATTCGCAAGAGCATTTAAAGGTAGTTAATGAAATCCTTATGCGAGTTTAAGTTTTATAATTGTATGAAATTTTGGATGCATCGGATGGAATGAATTGTTCCATCCCACTCAAGCGCAAACCACTAATAATTCTTAAATGCGAGACTGGTAGTGGCATATTCTTGGAACTCTATGGAGAGATGTTTGGGGTTGCCTAAAAACATTTAAATGCCTAATGTAATATGACAACCCTTTTTATATTACAAAATATTGCATTTCTCTATATATTTTAAGTCGGTTGAGAAATACTACGTTGTTATAAGCTTGGATAGTAGTTAATGTTGAAACAACAATATCGTCGATTCGCGTAGCGAATCGGCATTCTTGCTCAAGACGAGCATGCATGCATTGCATGCGTCGCATGCATGCATCGCATGCGTTTTGGGCCGTTCATCAGGTTGGGCGTTTGCTACTTATTGCAGAGTTCTTCATCGACGTTTCATCGGCGCTTCCTCTTCTCTCAGCAGTGCCTTATTCTCTTTGATTTGTTTCGAGGCGGGGAGGGCTTCTTCCCCGCCTGGTTTGGCCAATTTGGCGTGGCTTTCCCGGCTGTCCTTTCCGCCTTTAGCCTTCATCCCCGTGACCTTCGCCCTCGATCCTAGTTTGTTAAGGAAGTCCTTTGGTATTCGGGCGTTTTGTTGGTTTCATGCGAAGTCGCGGTGTAAGAATATCGCCGATTCTACAGAGCGACCGGCATTCTTGCTCAAGACGAAAGCATGCATGCATTGCATGCGCCGCATGATGCATGCATCGCGATGCGTTTTGGGCCGCTTCATCGTTGGGCGTTTGCTACTTATTGCAGAAGTTCTTCATCGACGTTTCATCGGCGCTTTTCCTCTTCTCTCGCCAGTTGCCTTATTCTCTTTGAACCCACCCTCCCCTATTTGGTACAAGTCTTTTTATCATGTTTTTCCACCCGGTGGGTGATGCTTTTTTTCCACTCACCGGGTGATGCTATTCTTTGGTATGTTTCTCGCTTGTTGTTGGTGATGTGCGTACGGGTTGGCGAAGCCATCCGCTTTGACTTCTCCATGCGCTGGTTTTGGGAGCGATTCTATGCCTTACGCTTGTCTAAGCCCCTGCCGGAAGGCTTATCACTAGGGTTTTTCCTCGAAAACCCGAAGGGCGGGGTTTTTAATCCCGTGATAAGCTTTCGGCAGTACATCAGCCACTCATCTATTAGCATTGTATTTGTTTTGGGGTCCAAATGATATAATTGGATTTTCCCTTTATTTTTCGTGGGTAGTTCGCATGTGTGCGGCTATCCACTGTCCACCATTGTAGAAAATCTGCTGAGATGAATGAGAAGCCTATCTATCGGCGTTTTGTTGGTTTCATGCGAGTCGCAGTGCAAGAATTAGCTTATATGCATTTCAAAGCCCTGCTATTCAAAGTTGATGTTGCATTTATGCAGTTGCTTCTGTAGGATATACATATTGATGATTTGTTGGTGCAACTAATACTGATTTGTAGGGAGTTGTCCTTCCTAATTGACAATGATTATTAAGGGCGCTTCACATGTATCGTTAAGCATCGTGAGTGTAGAGTCATCATGAAAAATGGCTAGCCTAGCTGGCCATTATTCACATGGCAAATCAGGGCACGCAAACAGGATCATGCAACATGAATTTGAATTACATCTAAACCACCCAGTACCATATATAATACTATCCACCATTTTTGCAAAAAAAAATTGCAAAAAAAATTGCATTAACCCTTAGCCCACTGCATTAGCATTGGTAAGTCAAAATTTTAGTTAAAAGAAAGCTACATTTGGCAAGAGGATTAGCATGGGAGAGAAATGCACCTACATGTTGCAATTTGGATTAGATGCTTGCCTTTTATTCTTTACAGCTTTTGCCTTTTATTTGGGGGCTATTTTTTACAGCTTTTGGACAATACTGCCATCTGAATCCATCATCCATTGTATTAACACTGCTTCTGGTTTACTGTCTCTAATTGTTACTTTCAGTATCTGCACAATATAAAATCTGGATTCTTTCTACAATTCATCTAAAGGAAAGCATACAGAATAATAATCTAATGTAACTTTCTACACACCAACTTGTGGAGCTGTTTAAACAAAATTTGTGATCTTTTAGTGTTGCATGTTGATTTTGCAAAAGTACGCACCGGACTCTACAATCAAATTCAAGGCAAAAATTCTCAGACTGTTAGGAGCTTCTGATCAATCAAGCTCAGAATTTTGTAATTGGGTCAGAAATTACTTACGCATATGCTTTTGACAAAGGGCTTGTTCAATGTGTTGAGCCATTTCTGCATTTCTAGCAGCTTAAACCAGCGTTATGTAATAATGCTCCAAACACGATTATATTAGTAAGAAATAATAACATAGGGATCCTGCAGCAAGGGATGAAAGAGGTTGGAGCTTCAGGCTTTAAAAAGAAACGGAATCTCCATGATATTCCCTGTAAAAAATATTAGTCAGCATCATTACATTGGCTAAGAAAGTTACAATACTGGGAAGGATGGATTTATCAGATGTATATGTAAAGATAACTATCACAATTTCAGAGGTCTCCAAGGGGACCAGACACATGAGCATCATTTCTGTCAGCTTTCTGTCCGTGCCTTACAGCCTTTTCAAATCTTAAGAAAAGTATTTGGCAACCTTTTGGCATCATAAACATGTATTTGCCATCCCATGACACAAATTTGGTTGCATCAAAGCATCAGTAAATTGATTACCTGAAGACCTACAACACAAAACATTGCTGCTGCACTATGCTCTGAGATACTCCTCTCACCTCCAACTTCCATCTCCACCCCAAAACTGCATATTTGTAAACTGGCTCAAAATTACCATGACAGAAGAAGCCTAAACAGGCGAATCTAAAATACGTAGGCAATATAAACAACCTGTGTGAGGGTCTTTTTTTACTAGTGATGTACACTTTAGCATGTCGCGACACAGGTGCTGGTTTAGTGCTGATTGCCCTTCAAGCTACCCTTCATTGCCCTTCCCTTGCCCTTCATTGCCCTTCAAAAAATATTGGAATGTTCTTTAGTTATGTATAACATAATGAACATATTGGTAATGTGAAGCCCTCATCACACATGTTACCTATGAAGGTGCTGATTTAGTGCTTGAATTTCGTTTTTTTGTACACCACTAGCAAAAAAACACCCGTGAGAACTTACTATTAAAGCAAGATGGATACCTGCAGAAGATTACTTAAATCACTTCTAACAAAACAAACTTGTTTCATCCACATGTAAACTATTGTTTGAAGCTGCACTTGTAGGCTAGTGTTTGAAGCCGCACTTTGTCTGTGACTTGTAAAATGTAAAGGATATTTAAACAGGGTGCATCTGCTTATCCTTTTCATAAATAAACATCTGAACATGGCAATTCAGAATAACATGAATTCTATTTAGAAGTATCGCATGGTGGATTCTTATAGATTCTGTAAATCTATTCAATAGGAAGATGAATTCACTTTAATCGCATCAGAAATGGTCAATCAGAGACTCTTTGATCTGGAAGTGTTCACACTTGAGGAAGTGGTCCATTTATAGGCTCTGTAGAACTGTTGAATAGGAAGATAAATACACTTTAATGATGTTAGAAATGGTCAAAAGGTAACTTGAGCCTTTCTCTTTTGTCTACAGTTTTAACATCAAGGATGTGGTCCCAGTTGTGTCAGTTTTAGATTTGACAAAGAAGGCAGAGGCACAGGTTTTCTGCAGGAAACCAAATGTATCTTACTGCTCAAAGTCCATTCAATTTTGTCTCTCCTCCGACCTGGGTTTGCTGGCTACAGGATATATGAATCAAGGTGGCTAAGAGAACACAACTTCCTCTCCTGTATTTAGTATAATGAAGCATCCAGTTCCATATGTACTCTTAGCTTCCATGGCAGGTGTTCAACTAACTTGTGCCACCAAGAAAGAATAATTCTCAAATTATCTCTTAACCAATGCACTGCAGCTCCAGCTATAGCAATTGACCCTTCTAGAGCATAATATGTAGGTGCATCTGAGCCTAGCTTGAAGGCCACTGTTGTAAGAAATCCATGCTTAGAGAACGCAACTTCCTCTCCTGTATTTAGTATAATGAAGCATCCAGTTCCATATGTACTCTTAGCTTCCATGGCAGGTGTATTTGAATCAACTAACTTGTGCCACCAAGAAAGACATTCTTGACCAGTTTGCACTTACAAGAGGAAGAGGGGCAACTATACCAGCACAGCCACTCATTGCTTTACGTTCACAGTTCCATGTTGTTGGGTCAGTTGCTTTGATTGACAGAATAGAAGGAAGCTATTCAATTAGTTGGATTTTTCTGCATATGGCAGCATTCGTGTTTGCCATTGCCATACCATAAGACAATTTTAGCGTACTACATGTATCATCTAAAGGCATGGGCCCATAAAAGAAGGATCTAGTCTCTATTTAGGTAAGTTTCAATAAACAGTATGAAATATTCGAACCTAATCAGACCATAGGGAATATTTGTAAAGGCATTGGACAGGGAACGACTTACAGTATGCAGGAGAAAATTCATCAAGCATTAACCATTGGCATCGGAAACATTTCATGCAGATATGAGCAAGAGGACGTGCTGATCCCTGTCAAACCGTACTTAATTTAAGCTGTGAAGGAGTGATGTAAACAACATCAAGGACAGATAACCCAATAGTGAGAATGGTAGTAACAATTCAAAAAGACATGGGAGAACATACCAACATAGCAAGCATAAAGAACTCAATACATAAAACAGAAAATATCATTAAAAGTCGTATTTAATTAAAGTGGGTCAAATCTCGAATTTTGGGAATTTCTCGAATTTTTACATTGAATCGTTGTTAGATCAGGGGGAGGGGAAGGGGAAGGGGAGAAGTTGGGGGAGAAGTTGAGAGAAGTAATGGAAGGGGATAAGTTAGAAGAAGGGGGAGGGAGGAAGTTCAAAAGGGGGGTGAGAAGAGGGGGCAAGGGAGGTGAGAGGAGGGTGCAAGGGGAGGTGAGTTCGAAGGGGGGAAGAAGAGGGGCAAGGGAGGTGAGAGGAGGGTGCAAGGGGAGGTGAGTTCGGAAAGGGGGGTGAGAAGAGGGGGCAAGGCGAGGTGAGTTCGGAAAGGGGGGTGAAAAGAGGGGGCAAGTGGGAAGAGTTGGGGGAAGAGATGAAGGGGGAAGGGGAGAGGGGAAAACCAAAATAATTAAAGGGGAATATATAATTAATTTAATTAAATATAAAATAATTTAATTAATTTAATAAAAAAATAAACTGTGTTCTCGACTACTGAGTCGAGAATTGATGGAACCAGTCTCAGGCTCCTTATAGGAGGCCGTTATCAGTTATCAGGGCTGAGCAAAACAACTCCGGAAGCAAGAACTCCAGTCACTGCCAACACCTGCAAATTTAGAATATAGTAATCTACCCCACCACCGGAGCAGTATTTGCCTTACAAAAAGTTGCCCATTACCCTGGAAGCCGTTACAAAAAGAACAGAGCTCGTTTTCTTCTCGCATATCATATGCTGGCACTCCTTCCGCCAGTGACGTTTGCTTTGATTCCCTCTTTTTTTTAGTTTTTCTTTTCCGGTCCTTCCCTCTTTTCTTCCAAATCCATCCATGTCTACCATATTTCCTTTGACGCTCTTGCCAAATTGTGCATCTGCTTTGGCTTTAAGCATATTCGGTTGGTTCAGCAGGGCATTTGTTTTCGTTGATCGGGGTTTTCCCAACAAAGGAACGAAGAATGGTCTTGCTTTATCGTCTTGGGAGTCCATTCTGAGGAGCAAATGCTTCCTTATCCTCCGCCTGGACTAAAAACAAAAGCCCACTTGCGCATTCAAGCATTCCTGTGCAATATAAGTTGTCATTGCGGCAAAAACAGGATCTGGGATCTACAAACAGGGACTCAACTCTCTGGAGCCGGGATAGAAAGCCACGTTGCCCAGACCGGTTTACATATGCCGGAATAGCTGACAGGAGCCCTTTGCTGGTGCCGACAGCCCCTCTTCTGTAACCTTCTGTAACAAATCCGCCTTTTGATCTGTACCAACTGCCAAGCAGGGGAGCAAGGAGGTCGCCCCTGATTGCCAAACTCAGGAAACGGAGCAGAGATGAAGATCAAGCCTATAGAAGTCGGATTCTGCAACCGGAATCTCTTTTTCCTAGCATTTGACGAGATCAGGCAGGGGCATATCGTGGGGTGCAGAGGCGGATCAGGCAGGGCCAAGAACCGGCTTTAATCCGGCATTTTTCTAGTTTTTCTAGCTTTCCCAACTAGTCGAAATCGATATCAAAGCCGTTTGAAGCGCCTGCATATGATTCATAGCTTACATCGATTATCATAGCTTACATCGATTATCAGGCTGTCTGCATATGATTCATAGCTTACATGGAAGCAAAAGGGAGCAACGGTCGCAGAAGATAGAGGAACGACGGTCGCAGAAGAAGGTCGAAGATGGTTCCGGTAAGATTCTTCGCTGCCTTCTGAAATCAGCAAAAACCTTGTGAAAAAACCATCCCCATCTGTTTTGTCTGCTGCTTCTGCCGATTCAAAGATCTATTTTGTCTCTCGTAGGGGATTACTCCGGAAGCAGGTGTTACTCCAAACGCAAGGAATTAGAGCCATGCCCAAAACGACAGACCCAAACATATGTACCAAAAGAAACGACTCAAGAGGTATGTACCAAATTTCAAATTTCAAGCACGAGCGGGGAAAAAAGGCGGGCTAATATATTAAAATAAAGGCACGGGCGGGAAAAGGCATGGGTGGTACAGTAATATATTAAAATAATATACTAAAAAATTATTCATGTATATGTCCATTAAAAATACATAAGATTTGTATTTATTAGAAAATATATAACATAGGATATTGTGTTGTTTATTAGAACATTGATATACTAAAAAGAAGGGGGAGGGGGAGGGATACGTGTCTATTTTTTTTCATTTTACGTATACATAGCAAATGCATAGTTATGGATAGGAAATATTAGAAAATGCATAGTTATGGATAGTTATGGAAATATTAGAAAATGCATAGTTATGGATAAAATATAGGATAGGATATTGAGTTCATTAGAAAAATTGATATACTAAAAAAAAAAGGGGGTTCTATTGTTTGGTCTATGTATACATAGAAAATGCATAGGTATGGTGTGCACTTAGAAAATACATAGGATATGGTGCAACTAATAATGATTTGCACTCTATGATATTGGAGGTAGAAAACTATTTTTGTAAGCAAGTAGATTCGCCACATTTGTTGTGTGTTTAATCACATTTGAACAAAGGTATAGTATTATGATATGATGTTTGAAAGTTATTCATTTTTCACCTTCTCGGATCTGTTTTTTTTTTTTTTTTTTATTATAATATTCATCTTCTCGTGGCTATATGACTTGATGGTTCTATGGTTCTAGAGCATGAATGCTTTATCAAGAAAAGCGATTTACTACAGGTGGCTTAAGTTAATGCATTTTACGACCAATGGGCATACTGAAATTGTTTATTCAAGCCGTGCAGAGTATATCCTCTATTGCACATAGTGAGATTATGGTACATATGGGCAGACTGAAATTATGGTACATAGTGAGCATATTGTGGTCATGATAAAGTTGTAATATGGAAACATTTTCCAATAGTTAACTTCTTTGTCAAAGCATGGTGGAATATGTGCAACAAAGTAAGAAAAAGATGAATCGTTTTTCTGAACATGAGACATTTTAGGGTTGCGGCTGCGGCTCTGTACATGGCAAAACCAATACGAATTGGTATGGCAGGACTCGAATACAAGGCTCCATTATAAATGGCCATGATCCGGCCTTCAGCTATGAGTCTAAATAATTTCTGTCGGTATAGATGGTAACAGGGGCATGCGTAGATGCAAATAAACCCCATGATTCTGGTGCATTGACCCTGCGCCCAACATTGATAACAGTCCCAAATCTTTGCTGGATCGCTTCCCAATATTTTAGCTACAAAGAGCAGGAATCGAGGAAGAGATGGCTGGTGCCACAAAGAAAAACAAGCTTTACGGTTACATAAAATGGCCGTTGCTCGGGGATGAAGCCTAAGTTTGATATTGAAAAGATGCAGCAGCTCAGGGATAATAATGTGCAGGCTGCAGATCCACCTTATGTTGCACTAGGAAGATATATGGAAGTAAATGAAGAAGGGGAACAAACCATCAAAGATGCACCTTCTGGCAATAATGCAAAGGTAGTTACACAAGGCATGGGCATACAAACTCGAGTTTATCAGGTTTGGATGTCTGAAGTCTCTATTTAGCTTACAATTCCTGATTCATAATGATTCTAATAATAAATGGTTAATTGACACTTCTGTGTTATAGAATAGATTTGTCCTAAACAGTGCTGGATCCTGGAGATCTTTAAAATAGTTTTGTAGATGTAGGCATTTGCTGGCATTTTAGGGCTCTAGTTGTGCCTTTTAATTATTTATATCTTAAATAGTGATAAATCTTGTAGATCTACAAAGCAGATGTGTAGATCTACTCATTTGCTAGAAATGTGTGCTCATTTAACTATTTGGATGATAAGATTACCCTCTGTTAAATAGAATAAGGTTCCATAGTTCGGAGAAAGAATCTTAAGGACATGATAATGACTTGAGTACTGCTGCAACGATTATGATGGGCAGCTTAAACTTGGATGCTATGCTGGTTGCAGAAAGTGGATTCCAGTTTATAGACTAAATGCTAACAATCATGTATACATGTAGGAAATAGGATGGCCTTTGAGAGCTTAAGGATCTGTGAATAAAATCAGAAAATATGGCTAACCCTTTTACATGGTGTGGCTCAGAAATGCTATGCAAATATTGCTAATTATCATGCTTGCATAGGAGAGTTTTCTGTAAACAGGATAATGATATGTTTTCTGGCCATGATTGCCTTGGTACAGTTGAGCAATATACTCTGTATGGCAGGCTGGCAGCATACTGCATAATGTGCACTTTGGTTTGTACATATTTTTACTTTCCTTCTATTATGTATTAGGTTTACAATCAAGGTGAAGGGCGAAAAGCCTAGGAAACTCATTGCTTACCTGTGATGGCTCTTGTAGTTACCCTGATTAAGGCTAACTTACATCTGGTTTCATTGCAAGTAACCGACTTTCCTACTCTTTGACTTGTTTTCCACATTTCTCAAGAGCAATTCCGGAAGCTGAAGATGTTTTCAAATACAAGATTCATTTCTTAAAGAAATCATGGACATGATGCCCTCTGAACTGGTTTTATTTTAAGCATGTGGCTGATTTTATGACAAGTTTGTAATTTGGTAATTATGCCTTTGAATTCTGAGGTTAGGACCAGTGACATATGTTTATGCACGGTTATTGTAAAGGAATTTTGAATTTATAAAAGGAAAAAAAATGTTTATAGTCTTCATGATTATCTTTTGTAAAACTGATCTTTTGTAACCAGATTAAGGCTTAGGGTATTGTGCACCTGCAGTAACCTAGGGCTGCAAATTGTACCTGATATGGTCTTTGAAAAAGTCCATTGTATGGTAGAAAGTCTGTTGTAAACAGGTTTTGAAAAGTTTTTTTTGCTAACTCAGTTCCCTAGTTTTACTAGGGACCTTAGTTTTGGTTACATTCCCAAAACAGGTGCAAAAATTCTATGATACTAAGAGCATTGGTTTATTTGTAGGATACTGCAAAGGCTGCAAATGATGATTCTGACATATGCAATCAGTGGACAAAGGAACTTGTACAGCTTAAATACAGTGAGTTTGATAATGCTGAAGTTTGGAAATGATTTTTCCTTGGATTGCCATGCTTGGGTTTTTGGATATAAGTTTTACCAAGCATGGTCTTAAACGAGAAAAACGGATATTTTTGCCATTGGGCTTGGTTCTCTGGACCAGTTATCAGATAATTGCAATGCATTATCCTTTTATTATTGGAAGATGATTTTCCTAGTATCAAAACTTTGGTTTGAAAAGCTAATTGGGTATGTAACTATAGGAAGGGTAGGGCCTTGTTGGTGCAACAAGGTCCTGCTCTCCTTGTTGTCACCAATTTCAATGAAAAGCAAACTAGTTTAAGCACCACAAGGCCCCCTGACCTACGGAAGGAGGTAGGGTTTTTTTTATTATAATGGTCATCTTCTCTTAGCTATATGACTTGATGGTTCTATAGTTCTAGAGCATTAATGCTTTATCAAGAAAAGTGATTTACTGCAGGTGGCTTAAGTTAATGCATTTTACGACCAATGGGCATACTGAAATTGTTTATTCAAGCCGTGCAGAGTATATCCTCTATTGCACATAGTGAGATTATGGTACATATGGGCAGACTGAAATTATGGTACATAGTGAGCATATTGTGGTCATGATAAAGTTGTAATATGGAAACATTTTCCAATAGTTAACTTCTTTGTCAAAGCATGGTGGAATATGTGCAACAAAGTAAGAAAAAGATGAATCGTTTTTCTGAACATGAGACATTTTAGGGTTGCGGCTGCGGCTCTGTACATGGCAAAACCAATACGAATTGGTATGGCAGGACTCGAATACAAGGCTCCATTATAAATGGCCATGATCCGGCCTTCAGCTATGAGTCTAAATAATTTCTGTCGGTATAGATGGTAACAGGGGCATGCGTAGATGCAAATAAACCCCATGATTCTGGTGCATTGACCCTGCGGCCCAGATTGATAACAGCTCCAAATCTTTGCTGGATCGCTTCCCAATATTTTAGCTACAAAGAGCAGGAATTAGGAAGAGATGGCTGGTGCCACAAAGAAAAACAAGCTTTCTGGTTACATAAAATGGCCGTTGCTCCAGGGATGAAGCCTAAGTTTGATATTGAAAAGATGCAGCAGCTCAGGGATCATAATGTGCAGGCTGCAGATCCACCTTATGTTGCACTAGGAAGATATATGGAAGTAAATGAAGAAGGGGAACAAACCATCAAAGATGCACCTTCTGGCAATAATGCAAAGGCAGTTACACAAGGCATGGGCATACAAACTCGAGTTTATCAGGTTTGGATGTCTGAAGTCTCTATTTAGCTTACAATTCCTGATTCATAATGATTCTAATAATAAATGGTTAATTGACACTACGTGTTATAGAATAGATTTGTCCTAAACAAAGCAGTCTTTGGATCCGGAGATCTTTAAAATAGTTTTGTAGATGTAGGCATTTTTCTGGCATTTTAGGGCTCTAGTTGTGCCTTTTAATTATTTATATCTTAAATAGTGATAAATCTTGTAGATCTACAAAGCGGATGTGTAGATCTACTCATTTGCTAGAAATGTGTGCTCATTTAACTATTTGGATGATAAGATTACCCTCTGTTAAATAGAATAAGGTTCCATAGTTCGGAGAAAGAATCTTAAGGACATGATAATGACTTGAGTAATCTGCCGAACGATTATGATGGGCAGCTTAAACTTGGATGCTATCTTTGGTTTGCGTAAAAGTGGATTCCGGTTTATAGACTAAATGCTAACAATCATGTATATGGTGTAGGAAATAGGATGGCCTTTGAGAGCTTAAGGATCTGTGAATAAAATCAGAAAATATGGCTAACCCTTTTACATGGTGTGGCTCAGAAATGCTATGCAAATATTGCTAATTATCATGCTTGCATAAGAGAGTTTTCTGTAAACAGGATAATGATATGTTTTCTGGCCATGATTGCCTTGGTACAGTTGAGCACTATACTCTGTATGGCAGGCTGGCAGCATACTGCATAATGTGCACTTTGGTTTCTATTATGTATTAGGTTTACAATCAAGGTGAAGGGCGAAAAGCCTAGGAAACTCATTGCTTACCTGTGATGGCTCTTGTAGTTACCCTGATTAAGGCTAACTTACATCTGGTTTCATTGCAGGTAACCGACTTTCCTACTCTTTGATTTGTTTTCCACATTTCTCAAGAGCAATTCGGGAAGCTGAAGATGTTTTCAAGTACAAGATTCATTTCTTAAAGAAATCATGGACATGATGCCCTCTGAACTGGTTTTATTTTAAGCATGTGGCTGATTTTAGGACAAGTTTGTAATTTGGTAATTATGCCTTTGAATTCTGAGGTTAGGACCAGTGACATATGTTTATGCACGGTTATTGTAAAGGAATTTTGAATTTTAAAAGAAAAAAATGTTTATGTCTTCACGATTATCTTTTGTAAAACAGATCTTTTGTAACCAGATTAAGGCTTAGGGTATTGTGCACCTGCAGTAACCTAAGGCTGCAAATTGTACCTGATATGGTCTTTGAAAAAGTCCATTGTATGGTAGAAAGTCTGTTGTAAACAGGTTTTGAAAGGTTTTTTTTTTTTTTTTTTTTTTAAAGGCAAGATATTTTTATTTTTATTAATAGTATGTAATAAATACATTTATTTAAGGCTCCCAAAAGCCAGATGCCTAACCGTGTCAACACGGATGCTCAAAAGCCCAAGTGTGGAGATAGAAAATAAGCATCATTCCAGAAGTTCATCAAAAGAAAATATCCCATGATGTATGAAGATGCTGCAACCTGAAAAACCTCCCGAAAATACTGGTAGACAAAAGTAGAGATGAAGGGGTGTCTTCCCGCGCGTTAACTTGGCCCCAAACCCACATCTGCAAAAGGATACTACAGGGAGGCTGCTTACTCTTTTCTTGCTGTACTAGGAGATAAGTAGTCTCACCGTCTTCTCCAAATGCCGATGCCTTCTAGAGGCCTCCCCTTTGGGGTCCCCAAAGGGTGGTCTACTACTTCTGTCTCTACTTTTAGTCACCTGCTTGGGCATCATCATCATTATACTCAACCAACCAGCAAAACTGATAAGCAGCAATGAATGCATTTGGCCCTCCCGATCCATATGCCTCTGGATTTTCCCTTAAGCATGGCCTTCTTTCATGATACTGCCTCCTGCAACCACACCCTTCTTCTTGCTGGGATAGAAGTGAGCCAACATGAAAAGCCAAACTCTTTCCAAGATACAAAATATTAAGGCTTTCAAAATCTGTTAGACTCAACACCAAGCAGAAGCAATGCAGCCACACTCCGCCAATGCCTTCCAAGACCTCACTAACACCCGAGCTAAGGCAACCTGTTTCTTGTAAGTCACTTTGCACACCTTAAGCATCCACCATCTACCGAAAAGTTTCATACAAAGAAACAACACAGGAACCAAGATGCCAAATACAACACGACTCTGCCCAACCTCGGTAAATCATTGCAAAATAAAAGTGCCAAAGATGCCGGCTGAATAAGTCTTGAGCACCAATCTCTCAATGATCAGCCTGCAGTCAAGAAGAAGTGTGCTATACCCCAAGTTCTGGCCAGTACCTTAGCAGACAAGGATAGAGAGACTACACAGCTCAAGTTCGTTGCCTGCTCCAACTGATCCTGATGCCTTACCATGTCAGCTAAGAAAGACGGATTTCTTTTTCTGTTGTGTTTTTCGCTCTAAATGGCCTTAGACCTGCGTTTCTCGCTTTGAGCTGCTTTTCGACTCATGAAGTCGAGAGGCCTTATGACACCTAAAACACGCATTTTTTGCTTTGAGTCATTTGCTTTGAGCTGCCTTTTTCGACTTCGCGAAAGTCGATAAAAGGCCTTCGACCCTAAAACTGCGTTTTTAAGCTTTGGCTGCCTTTCTCGATTTCGCGAGTCGAAAGGCCTTCGACCCTAAAACCTACGTTTTTAAGCTTTTGAGCTGCCTTTCTCGACTTCGCTGAGTCGAAAGGCCTTCCTCGGACCCTAAAAACCTGCGTTTTTGGCTTTGGCTTCTCGCCTTTTCACTCGAAGTCGAGAAAGGCTCTCAGTGCCTGTATTTTCAAAAATGGCCCTAAGAACTGTGTTTTATTTTAATTTTTTTGCTTGTAGCATCACTTGACTAACTTGATTTTGTCTTTTGCAGTCCTTATCTCGACCAAATAGTACATGCTTGGGAGCAATGAAAAGACCAGTTCATTGAAGAAAGATGCCGAGAAAAGGGTGGTGACATCAGTTGGACATACAAGCACGAGGCCTATGAAGGAACTCCTCATACAAATTTCTATCGCCCGTAAGTTGCTCTCCGTGACTTGGGATGAGCTCCACGCTACCGTTTGCACTAGGTGGTTCATGTGTGAAGAGGGTGTAATCATTGTGATAATACGACCACTATGGTCGCTTCACCCACTGTAATGTATATTGTAATGAGCCCATTTATAAATATAAGGTATCTCAAAACTAGTATTTTTTGGTGATTAAGTAAACAATTTGCTTAATTTTTGTTGGAATTTGTGATCTCTTATCTACCCACCTAAGAAAATAGAGCCAAAATGTCTTGGTAAAGGAATTCACCCTCACGCAAAAAAACTCTTATTTTGAATGACAAATAAGCCCCAAAGCATAGACTCGATTCGCTATACGAGATAACTGGGAGAAAGCTTGGATGCACAGTAACAGACAAAAATTCGAATTAAGGACAGTTTTCGGGTCGGGGTGCTCCTTTTTGTGTAAAATAACAGAGTTCCGAAAAAAGTGGGAATGGAATGAGTCCCACTTTAATTAAATACGACTTTTAAGCTTGCACCTCTACTTACAGAATTTTTGTTTATATAATATAATGGCAACCAATATAAAATACCGTCAGCCATAACCCAAAAGGGACTTTCAAAACTCAAAGGATGTAACTTCCTCTATTGTGGTCCCCAGCTATGCCTATTTGCTAAGAGAAAAAACAATGGGTTTACATGTAGCAACTTCTTTGCGGAAATTATATTGCAAAAATAATGAATAGAGCATATGAAGCACCACTACTACCAGAAATTATGCAGCAGATTTTTATGTGTACCAAACAAAGTATTACGAGGGGGCCAAAATGTATTCCCTAATGTACCGCACAGGCAACAATCCATAATGCCTTCAAATTCTAAATAACTGACAGATTTTTATGTGCTTAATGGATCTGCAGACATAAACTCGGATTTTAGAATTAGAACTAGAAACAGAGAAAATCACAAGAAATTACGCACCTTTTGCTCTGTTTCTGCCCTATTTCTTGCTTCAAAAAGGAATGCCAAGAAGTTGGATGCAAAGAAGCGAAGAACGGCAAGAAAAATAGAGCTTTAGAAGGCATAGCTCTGTGGTCTATGCGGTTAACGGAGAAGGCATAATACATGTTGCAGCAATTCGAGATGGGTTTAAACCTGTTTTTGGCAGTCTGGATCGTAATGGTAAGCGTCATCAGATGCACAAGGCATTTTATGCATCATAATTAAACTAAGGCAATGGTGATCTTAACAGCTAAGATTATGAAAAAACTTCCTGTAAAAAAAGGACGAACCTTGGAGCGCTCAAGGTACTTCAAAGAAGCAGGTGGAAGTATGCATTATGCTTCCTCTCGACCAGCTGGATTCTTTGAGCACTCAACAGCTTTGTGAAATGCCTGCTCAAACCTTAGTCTGCCCAATTCCCCGAACGTAACATACGATGCCTGCAACGGAGTAGAATTACCAGGGTTTCATAAAATTCATAAGCAAAAAAATAGGGCAAAGGTACACATTGCTTCACAAGGATTAGCAGTCAACCGCAAAATCTTGAATTTGCAAGAAAACAAAATCTGTAGGACATTTTGCAATGTTCTTATTTTATCTATGTAATATTTTGGAGGTGCTTTATTATCTTGGTAGAATGAGCATACTTAATACTTAATAGAATGTGTGAGGCATAAGAAAAGGTTTTCCAGAGGCATACATGCCCCACCCGTTAACGAAAAGGTTTAATATAGATGGGAATAAACCAGCTAGGTTGTGAAAACCTGGTGCAAATACAGTAGAAACCTGGCAGAATAGAATAAATAATATGCACATCCATAGAATGGCATGCAGAAACAACCTTGACTAGCAAAATGCAGGGTTGGGAAGAAGGCTAGGCAGATGGATTTGTGTTGGTAAAAAAAAACAAATGAGCCCCAAGCAACTGCAAGAACCATAATGCACATTGATTGCAGAAACGCGGGCTTGGGGCAAGGCGAGTATGACTTTCAAGCGTGCGCACTATGGAAATAATTGCTATGAGATAAAGGTCTGGCTTATCATGCAAGTGTCCTCATAGGTATACAGTCTCCAATTATCTGAAAGTCGATAAGAAAAGAACATGCATACATATAGCAACATTAAGTAAAGGTGAACAATATGAGGTTTGTAGAACGACACAATATGATAGCAATGTCCCTTATATTTTTTACCAAACAGTTTTAGTGCATTGTTACAAGTGATAAAACACCAATTCATCATGTGATTTTTGGAGAAATTGACAGAACAAATAAGCACTTACATGAGGATTTGCTCTGTCTTTGCTGAATGAACTTGTAAATTCTTAAAAAATATAACTGCTCAAGAATTTCATCTCCTTGATAGCAGGAATCGGATCCTTGTTCCAGTGGCTTCTCTATAATTGCATGGCAACAACAATAATCGAAAACATTTAGGCAAATTTTTGCGGCAAAAGAATCGTTGCGAAATCGTTGGTTCTGCAAATTTCTGCATAAAAAAGAAGTCGGTTGGTGTGAAATCGTTGCTCGTGCTGCAAAAGAAGCTGTTGCTAGTGCGAAATCAGAGTTGGATGATAAGCTCGAAATCAGAATCGCTACTGGTGCACCCTCCAATCGAATTCTGTAGCACCGAAAACTTGCTAGTCTATAGCAATCGGAAAAGCACAAACCTTTTTGTAGAAAAAGGCGGGAGCGGAAACGAACCGCTTGCAGAAGGGCATTTGAAGAAAGACGCTAAAATACAAGGGCATCTTATGATATACGAAATTCTACAAGGCCAAATACGTTGACCAGAGGCATTCGGGTATGTGGGAAAATATGCCAAAACATAAGGGTATTCTAAAGTTTTTCCCTTTAATAAATAGCACGAAATAAGTATCAATATTATGTTCATGGAATCATTGCCTCAGCCATTCGATTTTGGGTGTCTCAACTCTCGCGTCGTGGATGGCCCGTTGTGGGAATAGAAAATAGCAGCAACTGAAATATGGCCATGTTGCTTTTCAGCGCATGCATGCAAATCGCCCATAAGTGTCTCAATGATTAATAGCTTAGCCTTGTTCTTGTTATGAATAGCTTAGACTTGTGTTATGAATACTCTCTTGTTATCAATAATTAGTAGCTTAGTCTTGTTCTTGTTATATGAATAGCTTAGTCTTGTTCTTCTTATATGAATGCTCTCTGATATGTGATACTCATCAAGCATGCATGCAAAGAACAGAAGTCTAAGCTATTGTTCTTCTTATATGAATGCTCTCTGATATGTGATACTCATCAAGCATGCATGCAAAGAACAGAAGTCTAAGCTAATCTACAACCTTCCTCCTGGTTCTGAGCCTTGAAGGAGCCGACCACATGTACACCATAGAGACCCTAGAATGTCCCCTATGCATATCTGGTTTAGATAGCCTCCACCAAGGTTCCATTGGGTAAAACTCCACATAAGGGTTCCGAAATGCATACCTCATAAATTTAGAATAAGTCCAATTCCATGCACATTCAAAAAGCCAAAATGAATCATTCAAATGGGATAAGCTAAAGTGAGAATCCACAGTGGCAAGCTTCAATATGATTAATCAAAAATCTGCACATATGCCTACAATCATGACTCCAACGGAGGATTAAAACATCAATGCTAAAGGTCATATATATATTATTTTTTAAGTACATACAAGCTAGACATAAAAGGCCATGAATACATATACCTAGACAAGACGGCGCCATCCATTGTGATAAATATAAACCAGTCATTAAGGGCTATAAATATATGTAACCAGACTAGCCTGTGTACATCTATATTTTGTACAGCACATCTAGTGAAATCTTTTCAAAATTATTACAGATGGGGGAAAGGCAAGAATTTTTGTATATGCGGGACTTCCTATGTTAACGGTGCAACAAATACCCAATAAGCACTCCAATGAAACCCACGAGGAAAACTAACAACAAAGAGAAACCAGATGTAGTTCTCTTAACAGTACCACCTCCTTTTTCTTCATTCTTACGTGTCAACTTTTCCTACAAAGTTGGATAATAAAATTCAAGTCAGCAAATTGTCAAAGGAGTTCATCAGATCATAAATGAATTAACAACATTACAAGATCGTTCTGCAAGCGTTGGGTCACGCGCGTAGCAACATCTCGTTGACTCTGCAAAATGTCTTAATGCCTTATTTGCCTGCACAGAAAATTTCCCATGTAAAGGTAGAAAACCGCCTTGTTGTATGGATGATAACTTGCGACTCCGGCTTCACAACCAAGCACATAGCATTTTCATTTCAATAAACAATTCAGAGCATGCCAAAGAGTTACATCATTTAACTTTGCACTGAGCTCGTCAACATCTTTTGTTGCCTAGGAAATCATACACAACATGTGAGAATAACACAAACTGTTAAATATTACTTGCATGTTACAATCAATATGTTATACCTCATTTAATGAAAAGATCCAGTCCCCATTGTCAATAGTAGATGCCTTTAAAGATGCATCTTCTTCTGAACACTCTGGAACAGGTTCTGAACACTCTTGAACAGGTGAAGGAGGTTGGGGCGACGGTACAAAGACAACTTTCAATTTAGCTTCATGGACTTCCCTGCCCTCATCCTTGCTAAACTGCACATCCAAATGAAAAGCAGTTAAGGCAATGCGAAACTTAAACATCATAAGAATTTGTATTTACCAAATCTTGACTGAGATCTTTTAATGTTGCTCCATATGCTGCAATCACACTCTGCACAAGGAACTTATTCTTGCACCGTAAATCTGATGGGGATTCCCGTTGTGTTTGCATGGTGACTGCAGTTAAGATGGGCTATGTTCGCATGATGTAATCACTGCAGATAGAAACTAAAAACAGCATATAATATACTACACATACTGATGACATCAGAACTACTCCCAGGAAGGGCAATTCCAGTGTTTGGACGCACATTGTACCTTTTTGGTGCTGTTGTCTTGATCTGCACAACATGTTTGATGACCCAGTCAAGTCAAGGTGGCCCAGAAAACTACAATAACCTTCTGTCAAAGTAATGGAAGCACATGGAAGCTTTGTAATGTTATGGTTGTTCTTAAGTCTGTCTGTAAACAGATCTTTGAATGCATTGGATCTAAAGTATCCTGACAACTCCAGCATACTCACAGGCAACTTCCTGATACTTTTCCTAAATTAGCTTTCATTCATTCCATTGGCAAATACCATTTAACCGTGACATTATGCTGAGACTTTATGCATAATGGTTAGCTTTCTTTTAGTGCAAATTTTCAAGGATGAACCAGGATAAGCAACATGAACCTATTTGAATATGAACTAGTTATGGTGCCCGGCGTTGCCGGGCTTTAGTAACAATTTGAAAAGGTTGTTGCTTTGGCTGGAGTGAACAATGTGGCTTGGAGGGGTAAGGGTTATATAGAGCAAGCCTTTAAGATTCATTGACAAAGTTAAACAATCATGTACAAAAATCTCAGCTGATTGGGAACATCTTCTAGTGCGTTGTTTTTCATTATATGATATCTCTACCAGAATGATGTTATGGTCAGGCATTGGTAGGCTTTAGCGACCTATAAAAATTTGTGTTGCAATGTGAAGGAAGGAAGGAAGGAAGGAAGAAATTTTAACATCCACGGAACCCAATCGGGGGCAACAATAGCTAATGTGTTGTTTTTAATTTATGCATTTGTAGATGGAACAAATCTATTTATGTGGGAAACCAATGGTTGGAGAACATAAGATAATGGGGTTGAGAAGGAAGTGCATCAATCCAATGGATTTGATTACGCCACAGAAGCATAATGATTAGAGAATTTTATGAATGCACCCCTCATTCCCAAGAAGAGCGAAGTACAAATCTTTAGTTAGCCATGCATTTTTTAAGTTACTTCTAGGTTAAATTATATTGTACTTCGTAATACGTAATACGGTCTTATCAAATGTGATCATGTATGTCTTATACATGAGAGGTATGAACATATTTAATAGTCAAGTGATTTCTTAAGATAGATAGAGCAATTGATTTCGAAATTGAAGGTGTTATCAACAATACTCAAGACCTAAGTTATTGGCCTCATACTTATGAACTGTTGTATCCTTCAAAAATTCACCCCAATATGGGTCTAATGCTAATTCACCCTAACATGGGTCTAGAATTATTCGTCTCAATGCTTATGAAAATCACCTATAAATGTATCCTAAAAGATTCATCTCAATACGGTCTAATGCTAGTTCACCCCAATGTGGGTCTAATGTATCCTTCAAACATTCATCCTAACATAGGTATAACACTCCACGCAATAAATAAAATGAGGATATATATTCAATGTCTACTCAAATATAGTTTTGTATTTATTTCTTGGAATAGTGTAATTGTTAGCCTTATACATGTCTAATTCTAATTCATACAGTAAATAAGAAAATCATGTTTATTCAATGTGTATCCAAGTGAGTCAATGTATATGGCCTATTTGCTGCTAAAGTTGTTTATGAAATAGCTAATAATGTTGCATGCTGTCAATTCCTCAAAAGACTGTGGAACTACATGCTTGAAATGTCCAGTCGTCTCCACTACTACATGCTTGAAATGTTCATTCGGCGCTAGATGGCAAGGCTTGATCTTAGATAAACACACACTATTCCAAAGAAAGCCTGAAAAGTGAATGTGATGTATACCCTTGGATTAGATTTGTTTAAACAGCAAATGCACACGGGATTTGTTGATGTGGAGCTTCATACACGTTGGATAAATTTCAAAGCGTAAACATAACAAACAAAATAGAGTGCGCTGCAAGATTTTCTACTGTGTGAACAATAAAATGAGAAAACTAAATTCATTGATGTGGCATAAGTTTGCATTAAATCAAAATGGTCATATTCGTGCAGCCTGTAGGTAGACAATGTGTAACCTTTCAACAAAGGAATGATCAATAACTATGGAAAGTTGGCCACATCATTCTAGATTGTTGAAAAGAAAGCTTGACAATTTGCTTTAGACCTGTATCTTGACAATAATAATGTTACTACTGCTCCAAAAAAGTGTGAAACCACATTCTGCTGAAACTGTTGTTCATGTATGCATGTTACTGCTTCTGTAGACGAAATCAAGTTGTAACCAACCAGAAAAGTGTGCAAATCGAACATAACACTTTGTAGAATGCATTGATACTGATTTGGGAACTGCTTTAGAAAGAATGCCTGAAGGTTTTCCACTGCATAAGATATTGCTAAATACTGCTCATATGAACATGCATGCTATAATGTAATAGGGATGGTTGGTCTTAAGCAATGTCACAGACTGACTGGACTACTACCAACTGCAAGATGGTTTGTTAAATGTAACATCATAACTCATAATACAACCAAGAGCCTTATAGTGATATTGCCATTCTCAAAGACTGGAAATATGTGCATTTTAGAGATTAAGAATTCTAGAAGCCAGTTTTTATCTTTGCTTCTTTCTTTCCCTGTAAAGAGATAAAAAAAGAGCTGGCTAGCTTTTGCAAAAGGGCATGGGTAAATCTGCGGCTCACCACAAAGTTGCCAATGTCTTTTTCCTCACGTATAAGCCCCATGTGATGTAGTGTCCTGTAAAAGTCAGATGGAGCTCAAATTATAGTCATAAGCAACTTCAATTATAGCCTTGATTGAGAAAGTAAACAGAGTAAAACCTCCAAATATTGCTTACCAGCAATAGGACAAATCAAATATCCTTTAGCAGTACGAATGTCTAGCCATCATGCATACAAAAAGATTTGACATATGCCAAAGTGTGATACAGTGATCAGGTTATCCTTTGCTTCTTTGTTCAAAGTTGGCCACTCATTATCAGGATAAGACTTCATAAATTGCGCTAAAGCCATAAGCCAGCCAAGTGATTCAAGCTTGATAACCTGGCTAGAATGGGTATGCAAACCTTGTGATATTACCATAATTGCTCATTGAAGCAATCCAAAAACGTCCCGTAATAACTATGACTATTCCTGAGTTCATTCGACAAACTACCATCTCTGGACAGATTAGTAAGACTGCATGTCTGTGTCGAAATTATAAGACAGCTTAGCCTCCTTAGTGCATGAACTAATGCAAGCTGAAGGTCAGGATACCATTTCAAAGGTGCTTCAAATGGGTTCAATTTCTCCAGCAGAAAATCCTTTAGTTCTATAGCCTGAAAAATTTGTGGATGAAATCCGTTACCTGTATGTTCATCTGCACGGCCATCCATCTTCATTGTACACTGATTTGACCTAAGACAAACACTTCTAAGCAGAGAAACAATGTCGAACCTGAACAATGCTATAACTTCATGTTGGCACAGATCATGGGCCTGAGAAACCTCATTAAACTCTAATGACAATTGCACAAACGAATTTCCCTCCCTATATGCACTGAATAAGAACTTGCTTAAATGCTCCAGCTCCGTTCTTAAGCATTTTGAGGCTTCCAAAGAAACTGCACCAGTGGGATGTCGCAGAAGGGATAAATAAGTTGTGGCAACAACATTAGCTACTGCACGGTTTGGGTGCAGTCTTAATTTCGAAAAGGGTCAATCTATTTTAAGAAGCTTCCTGCATCCAGAAGGCAGAAAGAAGATCCCCTGGGAGACTATTATCTTTAAATTCATCTTCAACAAACTTTGTATCTGTGCTGATGTTAGGGGCGGTGTAGTGGAACCAGCATCAGACCAATGGTGGCACAAATGCTTTTAGGTGCCACCTTCTCAAGTATTATGTCCATTGCTATAGCATAAGATTCTGCAAAGTTGCCTTTCAATGTGTCTGCAAGAAGAACCACAATTTGAGCAGATTGCATAGCCCATGTCAGATCACCAAACTTCTTATTGGCACTTGCAAAGCAGGAAAGCAATCGAGGCTGAATTTCTTTAAGTGGCTGTAAAAAGATATCAATATTTCCAGCTTCTACTGCACCAAGCGTAGAAGCATGAAGAACAGCTAGAAAGCAAGAAGTCAATGCCAGCAACCTGTGTTTCTGCTGTGGAATACTCAAGGCCACATCTTGTGCTAGAATTTCCATATCATCTAAGAACTTCCTTAACAGATTCAATGAGAAGTGTAAACTGGTTGCCCAAAGACCTTTGAATTGGAACAAACTGTCTGTAATTGCGCATCTGTACGTGTCTGACAGCTCGGTATCTAGTGCCCATCCAACCAATAAGTCAACCATGTCTACAAATTGTAGTTGAAAATAACCACGAAATCTTAGAGAAATGCTTGTCAAAAGACCCAGTATATGTTGTAGAACTGTCATGGAGGTTCTTTCATCTTCCAAGAGTACCCTGCAAACTCCAATAACAGTTGGCACAAATCGTTCCACAGCAGCTACTTCTCCTGCATTAAGGAATTCCCGAATTCCATCCAGTGCCATAACAGCACCTTCGTCTGTTCTAATGCTGGCTTCAGTTAGCTCTGGTAAAGCCCAACCCATGAATCTATCAGCTGGGTTTCCCATAACTGGAGGAACTGGCCTTCCATTCATCAAAGCTGGCAAAGCTGGTGCTGCAAGTGCACAAACGCTACCAAATGTAATAGCTGCTTGATGTCTCACTCCATAATTCCTGCGTATATGGGAGGATTAAACTGCTGGATTCACCTTATCATATTACCCTGGAACAAAATTGAAAAATGAGATATCAGTAAAACCTAAAATCTAACAGCTAAGAAAGAATTTTAGCAAGAAGAAAAATAATAGATAGTATGGGACAATGATAACCATTTTGTCTGCCTATTATTGCTTAGTCCATTCCAATCTGACGTATGGCTTAACCTGCTGGGGCATAAGTAAAACATGATCTGTTAGAAGTCCTTTTGTATTAATTGAAGTTTTTCTACACACAAAAATGCAGAGCATGGTATTCATAGTCAGCTAGATAGGGAGGCTGAGCTTGTTTAAACAGACAGAAATAAAAAAGAGGCATGATAATCCAAAAGCAAAATCAATGATTGGATTGAGGTCACTTAGCTGCCCATTCTAGCTCCGTACCTAGCCAATCTGCTACCACACAGACAATTCTGATAATATCTCCTGTAATAATAAAGGGCTTAGACAATACACAATCTGGAATGGTGAACAAACACACCGTCATTGTAGACTATTCATGGCCGTGCCATGCGCATGAAAGAGGAACAGACGATTGGTAATTATTGAATATCTCGCTAATAACTTTCCATTTCCAAACAGAGTGGACATCCTCATATGCAGCAGATAAGCAAGCACAATCCAGATTTAAACCCAAATTGGAGTTCAAGAATCAAATGTTGAATCTAAAGTCGGAATAAGATCCCACAATAACAACAGGATTCATGTATTTCAATTGTGGCCTCGAGATGCAACAAATCTGTAGATATCATCCTCCAGCAAAAGGCAACCATCTCACATCAATCATTATGCTTGAGCTTGTCTTGTAACGGCTTCCAGTAGGTCTCCCAATGGCCCCTATCCATTGATGCGGTCGCAAGCCTGGTGCATACCTCAGGAACTAACGTATCTAAGCCGTAACTATCCATGCAACGATTCAGCACTAAAACTTCCTAAATCCGGCCAATATCACGAATCTGATTTTCTTCATAGATCTTCTTCCCAATATTTGGAAAGGGGGAAAATAAACCAGAAGGGGGAAAATAAACCAAGAAAAACCTCTTTCGATTTTTGGATAGCCGGAATTTTTTACCGTCTGCCAAAACCCACAAAATCATAGGAAATTGAGTTAAAAAAAATTCCAAAAAAGTTTTTGATCAAACCTGAAATTTCCAAATTAACAAGATTGATTGATTGATTGATAGACACCCTTTTTTGTGTGAGTATAGAACAGTCAGCAACCTGCTTTCCAGGCTTTTAAGATTCTTAAACTTCCAAGCTGTGAAACTGTTTGGAAAAGATGGAGCAGAATTGTCATCCTTCAATGATGTATGCAAGAACCTGCAATTGCTTTCATCCTTGCAAGAGCAACATACACACAAGGTTTCCACACTGGTGACGATCTCATCTCATAAATACCATGATCAAAGTATTGACAAACCACTTTGAAATAAATTTCACAGTTGCACCTTGTGCATGGAAGATGCAGAGATTATGATCTTTCAATATGCATATGCATGCAGAGCACAGCTAAAAGAAATTAGAAAGGAAAACTGAAAACCTGGCAAGGATGAAATCATTAGTACAATATTGGTTCAAGGGGCTCTGTTGTGCCTCCGGTACTCTCAGCATCAGTCTCTGATATGCCTGCTGCTGTATGTATATCTGGGTATAAAAAAATAAGAAGGGCGATGGTGCAGGTAATCTGGGATGAGAGGCAGAATTGTAACTGCCAGTGGACATAAGAAGGCCACCATATTTAAGCTCAAACTGGTCTGGAAGATAAGGGGGCCCTTGATCCATTTCGGTATGATGTAATGGTAACACATGTCAGGAATGGGTTCTACGAACCCTAAACCTCAATACCGAAGATCATGCAAGCAACAGATTGCATTGAGACATGTCCAGAGGAAAATCCGGAAGATAAAAACAGATGTGTTAACTCTGGTCTGATGTCTTTGAAGCAAGGCCATGCAAACAAGAAGAAAGTTGAGCAAGCAGAAGCAGAGGAGGGAATTGGGATGGTCGGAGAAGAGGAGAAGTGATTTTCAAGGACTTTCTAATTTTCATGGCCGTCCGATGCGAAATTAAGAAATCTAATGGTTGAGATTAAAAACAGCTGATGTGGCATGACACGTGGCATAGTTAGGAATGTAGGAAATCGGGCAGGGGGGGTTAGGCAACCCTGCTAATGAAATGGAATGGTTTTATATTATCCACAAGGATTACACCATATATGACAACCCCAAAAGATCCGCAAACTCAAGAAGAGTATACTCTGCTTGAACGATAATCTCTTTGAGAAAGAAAAGACGAAAGGTCAATGCAAGGAATACCAAAGGCCAAGATGTTGCATGACAAGCCATGCCAGGGCTGTTTAGACTCCCTGGGAGATTAGCGAGACTTCAATCCAATGCAGGTAATGAAGAGAAGACTACTCAAGTACATTCCATTTAATCAAACCAATGTTTTAAGTGATATCTATCTCCAGTACAATGCTTGTATAGTAATTATGGCCCAAATGAATGTTGCATGTGCCTGCTTTGGGTTCTGCCTTTAGCATTTTGGGGAATGCAGCTCCAAAATCACTTGATGTTTCAAGAGGAATCACATATTGAATAAAATTTCTCCTCTGTGATAACTATCTTTTGATAAAATCTAATATGTAGCCAAGTAAGATCGTTGATAGTATCTTTTGACCAGTAGCAAGCTTTTCTATGATGTGATATTGGTACCACAAAATTTTCCAAACAGTCACAGTCAGAAAACAGTAAGCAAGTTTTTGACACATCGACTTCTAGAAGATTTTTTCTGGCTTTGAAATGTATTCCAAGGCTTTTTTGATTTGAAAGCAAGGGGAGACTACTTATTTGATCTGAAATGCAATCATGGACTCAAAGATGTAATTTTTGCCTTGAAATGCAAGAAAGCTTAATTCCTATTGATAGAGGGGATATGAATGCCTTTCTTTATGCCACAAGGCAGAGTTGTATGCCTGGGGTCACCAGTCACATTTGTTTCGGGCCTTGGTTGAGCCGGTCCTTTTGTATGGGGCAGAAGTGTGGGGTCCGGTGATATCCCTCAACACCTGGAATGACCTCGAAAGTGTGCGTGTGGAATGACCTCGGCAGTGCGGAAGGCCTTCTTGGGCACGGGCCCCGGGGTGAAGTCCACAGTTACGTGCAGATCCTACTCCAGAGACGGGGCTTTCTACCCCTTCAACGGCCGCATTGGAACGCCATATCGTTTACTTCCAAAAGGTGGTCGCTATGGTCGATACACGCTTGCCCCACCTTGCTTTTGGCCACGACGATGGGTCCCCAACGCACGAAATCCTGGCTGGAAAGACAAACAAGCTCGGTGGTTCTCATACATTTGGGGTGTGCGCAGCAAACAGTCGCGCCCGTGTCGGGACAAAGGAAGATCGCGAGGCACTTAAACCGTACCTAGATGCTACTTTCCTTCCCAAGCTCGGGATCACGAGCAGGCTCGACGCGACGTTAAGGCGGCACACTATCGCCAAAGAAGTCAATCCTAGGCTCACAAGAGGCCCACACAATATTTGTACACCCAACCGCCCATGAAGAAGCTGGGACTTGTAGCTTCCATTCGCGACGGGTGCACATCGCCCCTCCGCATTGAAAGCAGGCGTTGGGCTCGGGAAGCACGAGAGCAAAGGCTTTGCGGTGTTGCCACCGGTAGCGATTGAGGATGAATGTCATGTCCTCCGGATCGCCCAAAGCATTTGCCCATATCCGAGAGGCGATATGTTCGATTACTAGTGCACGGCCACCGTTGCATCGGTTATTGACTACGGCGTCGGTGGGTTTGTTGGGGTCATACCTCCGAGGAGGTTATGGATGCACGGACTTCGTTTGTGTCCTACTGATGCGGTATTGAACCTGTCCTATGCAATTTATGCGGTATGCGGCATGTGTGGCCATCGCTAAGGTTTTTCCCTCGAAAACCCTTCGGGGACGGGGTTTTTTAATCCTGTCAGTAATACGCTTGCTGCTCTCTTTTTGTTTGGGTCCCATAGGCCAATTGGTCTCCGTGGACGCTAAAAAACTATTCTATTCTATTCTATTTATGATTTTTTCACCTTATATGCTTTTGTCTAAATGAAGTTCCAATTGCAGATGTCCTTTACCTTTTAGCAAGCACAAATAACTTTATTATTTTACCTTTCTCATGGAGTGAAAAGAAAATTATACTCAGACATGTTCATCAAGGGTCGGATTTCCATTCATAACAGAATCACACAGTCAATAAACAGGATCCCAAGCTCTGTAGTCTTGGGTACAGGATCAAGTCAGTCTTCAAATCAATAAAAATGACAGTAGCCTCATGTAATCCATAGATTTCTGTTGCTCAAAAGCAGATTCAAGCAAGAATATACATAATCGGCCTCCAGATGAGAAGTCTAGATCAAATTCTTCGCCTAAAGCCCTCGAAAAGCTTTTGTGTTGTCTTCCCCTTTTCAAATTCCTCTGTTCCGGCCTGTTTGTGGCAAATCTGGATTCAAATCTTGTCTTTTAGTTCAATCATGTGGTTCTTGGTGTGGTACAGGCAGATCCAAAGGTATTTCTTGATGATTAAATGGTTGATCTTGGGTAAACAGCCGAATCTTGGCATGACAAGAATTTTAGGGTTTTTGGGAAAACTCTCGATATATCCCACAGACATTTATGAAAAAGTATGCTCGGGTATATATAAGGGATAGCACAGTTAGATTATTAAACTGACGTGCTATGCCCACGTGGAATTCGGTCCGTTACCGCCCCACACGCCCGGGTGTACCACGTGGCAGGGAGAGGTTGGATGGAGGAGAATCTAGGCCGGAGGGGTAGATAGGAAAAAAAATTTGTTGATAGCCCTTGGCACGATTCCCAAGGAACCAAAAATGAAGGTCAAAATGAGCCCTTTGTTGGATTTTCTTTTTTTGCAAACAGAATCTTTTTTTATGCTTAATGACATGGAAGAATCTTTTTTGCAAAATGAACTCTTTGACTTTTTGGCTCAATAAGGGGTAAGAATATGGTGAGGTGGCAAGTAGGCAAGGTGAGTTGGCAAGAAGAGCATAACATGGCAATGAGAGATGATGAGGTGTCAGACAAGTTGGCAAAGTATCTTTTTTCTAGTCAACATGATGAGATGGAAGTGATGTGTGTGACACGTGTTTGATGATGTGGAAGCATTAGTGATGATATGGCATGATGACATGTCCCCTTATTAGCCCAAATGACTTATTAAGAGAAATTTTGAAGAAACTAGATTTTTTGTGAAGGGTGACATGTGTGTGTGATGACATGGCAATAGTGGTGATGTAGATGGTGATTTGGTAACTTTGAGTGGTGACATGGGTCAATTTGGTACTAATGCTTATGAATTTGCAACTTTTAGGAAATAAGTTGATTGTCTTGACTTTTCTCGACTCCCTTTGGAATTTTTGCACTTCTTCTCTCCATTTTGACTTTTTGAGAGAGAATTTGACTTTAGATCATGGGAGAGGCCAAATTGACTAGGATTTTTCTTTTCAAAATGGTGATGATACGATGGATGTGTGAAGTATGAATGGAGTATGAATGACTTGCTATGAGGTATGAAGGTAGGCATGGAATCTGAGGCAACTGGAATATTTGGCATAGGAGAAGAGGTGAAGAGCTATAGAGATGGATCATGTGGAAAAGTCATGCCAAGAACTCAAAATCAAACCATATACCAAGCCAACTTAAGGGGTTTTCTCGATGGCGCTCGGTTTGGACGTGGACATGGAGCTCACTTCCCCCACCGAAGGTTAGGGTGCTTCTGTGGCAGGTGGTGCACCGCTGTATCAGGGTGAATGCCCTTGTGAGTCAGTTTAGGCGGGGTGTGAGCCCTCTCTGCCCTTGTTGTGGCCTTCATCGTGAGATTGTGGAGCATTGTCTGGTTTTATGCCCTCATTTGCAGGCTGCCTGGGATTGGGTTAGGGCTCTGTTTTAGATGAGATTGACTAGACAGCAATTGCTGCTTCATGTGTATCCTGGTGCTTGGTCGCTCTTGGGCAGCAAGCCTTGCATCTGTGCGTGGCTTGGTTGGTGTGGCTGATTTGGAAGCGGCGGTGGTTGTGGATATTTCAGGGGATTCAGCAGCCTGCAGCCTCTCTGATTCCTCAACTCAGGTACAAGCTACTTCAAAGCTTTCTGGCGTTCCCGGGATTAGTAGAGCGGAAGTTTGCCATTTGGCGGGACTTCTTGGGTGTTGTAGATGGTGATGGTCAGTTTGTACAGCAGTAGAGTTGCAGTTTTTCTGTGAGTTTGTTGTGGAGTGTCGAGGTATCACTGTCTCTTTGGGGCAGTTCTCCTTCCTCCTCACTTGCTTTGTAACATTACCATTCTTTTAATATATTGATGACAATTCTGCCCTCCCAATCCAAAAGTCCGGAGTTGGATTCGACCAACGCTGGCTCTTAGTTTTCAATGCTCTCATCGTTTGATGGAGTTCTTTACCCTAACCTAAATCGAGTTCTTGAACCTGCTCCAAGCAACCAGCTCAACATATCAGAGTCGCCATCAGCAGCCAGGGTTTCAAAACAATAATCTGGAGCCGAAGTAGATCACCAAACAGGATTATTGCCATATCAAACCAGAGAAGGCAGAAAAAATCGTCGCCTCTCCCGTTGTAAGCAAAATCCTATTCTGGAATACAAAATGTTTTCCTTTTTCTTTTTGGACCACAATCCTGTATCCCTAGTCCCCACAAAACAAAGAAATGAATTCCCTTTATTATTTAGAATCCTGTATCCCAAAGAAAAAACAAATAAATAAAATCTAAAGATCATTCAAATAATTGAAACAAAAAAAATTGCAAAGTCATGGAAAATGCCGAAAAGCCTATTTAATGTTGCTTTATTTATCCTTTCGTTATTCCAGAATAGGAAGTGTATACCCACATCATAAAAACAAATAAATTCGCAAGGTCAATCAACTGAAACAAAAAAAAAAATGCAAGGTCATTGAAAATACCGAAAACCTGAAAAATTGCAAGATCACTGTTGAGTCTCAAAAACTTGTACAGCAAAAGTGTATTCCGGAACACACTTTCAATTCGAGGAAAAACAAAATTATATTCTGGAATACACTTTGACTTTTAAGAAAAGCAAAAGTGTATTCCAGAATACACTTTTGTTATCTTTGAATAGCAAAATTGTATTTTGGAATATAATTTTTGCTACTTTGAAATGACTCATTGTAACCTAAAAGTACCTTTTCTGGAATACAATTCAAGCTGACAAAATACGTACACTTAAATTAGTGGTTTTCTCTAAAAACACACTCCAAGTAAATTCTAAATTTTAGGAAAAGTGTCACTTTCACATAATCAATTTTCTCTTTGCACAAAAAAATGAATGACTTTGAGGGGGTCAAAATGCAATTTTATGACCAAAATAAAAATTTTACCTCATTTTAGCCCTTTTTTTGAAATAAAAGGAAAATCTTTGAGAAATATTTTATGGTTTGCTTTTGCTTAATACGCAACCTTGTTAACTATGATCTTGAATATGATCTTTAAGGCTGGGTAAAGCTACGATAAATAGAAGCTAAGAAAACCCTGAAGTTTGTTGTCTTAAACTAGAGATACGAATTGAAAGAAACGAATGGAAGCTGAAGATTTTCATAAAATAAGATTACCAGATTAGACTGATTGCCGGAGAAGAAGAGATCGGAACAAGCCGAAAAAGGTTGAAACAAGCCAGAAGGAATAGGAGGAGGAAAGAACAACAAGATTGCAACGTATTCTATCTCCATGGGCTTTTTTTTTTTTTTTTTCCTAATTTCGGAGGCCGTAGATGGTGAAAATTATAGATCCAACGACATATCCAACTGCCACGCCAGGTTTTTGTGAGTTGGAGGTGGGACATGGACAGCCTAGAATGGCAAGAAAGACTGCAGGCTTGGTTGGGCTGGCATGCTAAAAAGAAAAAAAGAAAAAAAAAAGGAAGAATTGGCCCTTGAATCAATGTTTTAATAGTTTAAGCAGTATTGTGCAAAAATTCTAAGGCCCTTCACATGCCAAATGCCGCCCCCTGTGCTGCCACTACCAAACCTACTGCTGCAGCCCCTGACAGCAAATAGGGATTGTGCCTGCGCATGGTCTCTTGGAATTGTCGGGGCTTCCCATGGCAGAAGGGAGACAGTCTCAACTCAGTTGCTACAAATATGGACCTCATCTTCCTCGTGGAAACATGGGAGCATGTTGGAGATAGACTACTCGACTTGCCAAAATACCATCGCTACTCTGTCTTCAATGAATGCACAGGAAAGCAAGGACACAGAGGGGTCGCCTACTACTATCGGACAACTCTGGCAAAGTCAGTTTCCCTATGTAAGATAGACAAACATAATAGGTACCTGTGGGTGCACATGTAGAATTGCAGTGGTAGCCCTCTCTTTGTGGCAGCCTGCTACTTCCCACATGTTGAGAGCAACTTCTATCACAACCATCCGGGTGTGCGCTGCAGCCCTATGTCGATCTATACGATGACATACCACAGCACAAGCAGGAGGGTAGGGTCGTGCTCGTTGGAGACTTCAATGCCCACACTGGCATGGAATAGCCGATGAGATTTGGCCCTCTGACAGATGATGTGCTGTAGCTGAGCCCTTCAGAAGGAGCTTGGCTACAGGCATCAGCTGACATTCAGGTCTCGCGCTATGGGAGGCAGCTGTTGCTGCTTTGCAGTATCTTTGACCTAGTGATTTGCATCCTCCAGCCAGCACCTTGCACGCAGGAGAACCAGGGGGATGGGTCCAGCGTAGTAGACTATGTTTTGGTAGCCGAGCAGGATATGCACCTCGTCAAATATTTTCAAGTGGGAACAGCTGGTAGGGATGAGGAGGTGGGCTCAGACCACCTACCGCTCTACTTGCACCTGGCTTAGCAGGTTGCCCCAGACGCCTATCCAACAACCCCCCGTATGCCCTAGCTCAGGCTGGACTATGAGCGCGCTTCCACTTACTTCCAAATGCTTATGGAGGATCTGGCAAGCATCTCACAATGCTCAACGCTGGAGCAGCAGGCGGGCAGGCTCATTGATGTCCTCGGGGCTGCTGCAAAGAGGTGTTTTGGGAGAAGTCGCCCCCGATAAACCTCAAGAGCTATAGCCTTTCCACGTAACCGGTGGTTCGATGCCGAGTGTAAAGAACGCAAACGCTGGCTCTGCCAAGTCACAGACCCTGCGCTATGTCCGGATGCAGTCATGCAATACCGCACTTTCCTCAAGACTAGAAAGGCCAGGTCATCAACAGGAAATGTTCTTCCTCCTGGAACGTCATTTCAGGACTTTCTGGCGGATAGTGACCAGTACCAACCCAGGGGAAACATCACTCCAAACTAGTGGAGGCAATACTTACAACAGCTCTACAACCCGGAGGGTGCACGGGCAGCATTACCTCCCCAGCAGGGCCCAGTACTAGCAATCACAGAGGCGGAGGTAACGCGGGGACTGCAACGTCTAGCCAATGGGAACGCACCAGACCTTGATGGCATGCAGGCAGAGTTACTCAAGTGGACAGGGCCATCCATAGCACCGGTACTGACGGACATGTTCAACAAGGCATTACGGAAAGGCTTTCCCCCGCAATGGACCACTAGCAGGGTTGTTCCAATCTACGAGGGATCAGCTTAGTGTTTGCAAAGCTCCCCGCCGGGATTCTCAAGCGGCAGTTGATAAGATGGGCAGAAGCAACAGAAGTGCGGGCACTCACACAGGCAGGATTCAGGCCGAGGCACTCGACCATAGATCATATCTTCACGGTGCGGACTCTGGTTGAGGACAGCAGGAACCGTCGACAGGGTCTGCATTGCTGCTTCGTAGACTTTGCCAAGGCTTTTGACACTGTGCCTCGGGAAAAGTTGTGGGCAATATTGCAGCAGCTAAACGTCCCTGTCGAACTACAGAACGCGTTGTATAGGTTATATGAGACATGCACCGACTGGCTGCAACCAGGGGGCCGACCATTCGAGAGCAGTATCGGGATCCGTCAAGGGTGCCCTCTCTCTCCCACACTATTTGGCCTTTACGTTGATCAGCTGGAGAGCTGGTTTGCTGATAATGGAGGTACTGGGGCCCACCTCCTACACCATATCATCAGGCATCTAGTCTATGCTTACGATGTGGACCTCCTAGCACACACTCGGGCAGACATGCAACGCCATCTCGATGCCCTGGACACGTTTTGCCAGGTGACTGACATGCGTGTCAACTTAGCCAAAACCAAGGTGGTTCTTATATCGTCCGCACGCGAGCCATCGCCTCCAATCCTCACTAATCGTGGCCAAAATGTTGAAGTGGTGTCCGCTTACAACTATTTGGGGGTGGAGTTCCCGTCGGCCATGAATCCGGCTGCGAGCTGCAGCAGGTTGGAAAATGGAGAACAACAAGGCGGAGTTGTATGATTGGGCCCACTAATCGCACCTATTCAAGGTGCTAGTAGAACCTGTGATTTTGTAAGGGGGTCGACGTCTGGGGCCCAGTGATTTCCCTCGCCACTTGGAACGACTTGGAGCAGTCGCAGAAAGCTTTCTTGGCATGAGCCTTGGGGGTGAAGTCCACAGTTCCATACCAGATACTGTTGCAGGAAACAAGTTTCTTAACTCTTCAAAAAGGAGCCATTGACAGACACATCGTCTATTTCCAGAAGGTGGTCAGCGTGGACGATATTCAGAGCACAAGTGCCTCCAAGTGCAAACGGAGGCAGACCTTGCAGTCTCAGACAGTATCTTGACGCATGCTTCCTCAATAAGCTATGGTATGCCAGCACCCTTGAACAGGTCAAGACGGCACATTATCAATGCCACATAAATCCCAGGTTAGAGCGGGGCCCGCAATGCTACCTGCGCACTCATCTACACATGAAAAAGCGCAGATCCATTGCCTCTATCTGCACAGGTGCACACCATCTCCGGATTGAGACAGGGAGATGGGTTGGGGAGCTGCGTCAGGAGATGCTTTATCAACGCTACCAGGTTGGAGCTGTGGAAGATGAATGCCACATCCTTTAGAGTTGCCCGGCATATGATGACATTCAGATACGCTACGCTGAGCTGGTTTATCCTGTCTAGCCCCTACATGAGATGCTAAGCATGAGCTCGGTACGAGCTCGGTACGGGCTCATAGATTCAAGAGATCATGGATCGTCGAGATCAACTTGGCCCTCAGGCACTCACCTAATGCATGTACATATTTCTGTCTATATTTGTACTTGTTTTTGTTACAGTTTGACAGCAAGCATATTCATGTCACAGTTTTTCCCCCAAACAACCCTTTAGGGCGGGGAGGGGGTTTTTTAACCCGTGTAGTAATACGCTTGCTACGCCTCTTGTTGGGTCCCATATGCCAATTGATCTCCGTGGACGATAAAAATTTTATTCTATTCTATTCTATTATGCATAAGACTAAAATATTTCTTTGTAAATGGTTTTTTTTTTGTGCACATATCACCTCTCTATGAGTGACGACTACATAGATTTTTTTTTATAAATCTATATTAATTGCCCTAGAAGGAAGGAAGGAAGGAAAAATTTTTAACGTCCACGGAACCCAATAGTCTTTAGGAATCTTTCACATCATTCCAACTTCACACAGACATGCATTACCAAACGTCAAATGTTAATTTTGAGTCCAACCCCAAGGTTTGAAACCAAATATAGAAGGCCACCGCAATAAATATTTTGTAAATGTACATAGCAGGATACAATTTTAAAAAGTTAGGCTAACACCTGTTATGCCTACTCATGATTCCAAAACCATTGATAGTCCTTTTTTAATGGTAAGGAGTCGTGTTAAATTATAGCTTACATGTACTTGGTCATACCATGATGGAATTATATACTAATCTTAGAAGATAGTGCTTAACACAAGAAGTTAAACTATACTCAGTCTTGTCATAATGGAGTCATATACTAAACCTTGGAATATATTTTTTAATACAAGAAAAACTATAGTCGATCTTACCATAATGAGGTCACTAGACCTCAAAATACTTGAACCGAGCTTGGAAGTAAAATTGCAATTTCTAACTGAATTGATATTTAAGAGATATTTGCTCTTGTCAGAAGACTCGACAACAACATCTAAGTAGAGTACAACAAACATATCCGATAAATATTATATTATCCTGATGAAATTTCTTCTCCTCCATGGATTTGATAAGATGGTTATCATCAAAGGAGTTGTCAACATCAGCAACAAAAATATATCTAACATCATTCTTTTCCAATTTATCCAATGCTTCATTCAAGTAATCTAGAAGTTAAACTATAGTCGGGTATTACCATAACAGAAACATATACTTCTTAACTTTGCAATATATTATTTAACCTAAGAGACATTTTTTGGAGACATATATTATTTAACTTTTGGAGACATTTTTTCTTGCCAGAAGACACAACAACATCATCTGAGTAGAGTAAAACAAACATATTTGTCAAATGTTATATCATCCTAGAGACTCGTCTCGTCGATGGATTTGGGAACATGGTTATTGTCAAAGGAGTTTGCAACATCAGCAACAAAACGATATCTGACGTCATTCTTTTCCAATCTATCCAATGCTTCATTCAAATAATCTAGCTTAATTGTCTCAATCATGCATTGTATGTTATGCCGAACACTGAATTCTAGCATTTCTTCAGTCTCTTTGATGCTTCCGATGAAACTGCCTGCAATCATGCGCCGCCCTATGACAACCACAATTATGTTGTTAACAGATGACTACTTTAGATAATTTGGGGAAAAGAAAAAGAGGGAGATAACTACTAAAAAAAACTCACCAAGTATTATATTTGGGGCCACAAATTGGAGGGGAGCTGGTGGCACCCCAAGGATAACTAGCTTCCCATTCATTCCAAGGAGGGGCAGGTACATGTCAAGGGGGTGGGGTGCAGGGATAGTATCGATAATATAGTCAAGAGATTGGGTAGCCGACTGCAGATAGATACGACATTTGTTAGGGTTATGACATAACATATAACATAGAAGAAGGCTATATGCATTCATTTGTTAGAGTTGTGACATAACATATAACATAGAAGGATATATGCATTCATTGCCTGCATTTGTTCAGGGTCAGTGCTTAGAAGAAAATCATGGGCACCCATGATCTCAATAGCTTCCTTCTTCTTGTTGGAGGAGGTACTGATGACAGTGACATGGAGGCCAAAGGCCTTGGCAAATTTGACAGCCATGTGACCCACCCCTCCAAGTCCTATGACCCCACAATGTTTCCCGGGCTCGGTCATGCCAAAATGTTTCATGGGGCTATACACGGTGATACCCGCACAGAGCAATGGTGCGGCGATATCGAGCTGCATTGTGTGGGGGATTCGGATAGCAAATCTGCACATGGGTACAATTCAGTGACCCGTGAACATGTAAAGAATAAATAAATAAATAAATAAATAATTAGACAAATAAATAAGAAATCTGCACATGGGTACAATTCAGTGACCCCATAAGCCTTTAAAATAAATAAATAAATGAATATAAACAAATGCTCGAAGGATTAAATATAAATAAATAAATAAGAAAATGGTATTTTTGAAAGTGGGCATTATCGTGCCTTTCTCGAACAACCATGGTATTGGCAAATCCACCATATGTGAAGGTTCCGTCAGGATAAAGGTCGTTGTAGGTCCATAGTCTTTTTGGACAGTACTGTTCCATATCCTCGTTACAGGGTCTGCAATCTCCGCAAGAACCTACTATGCAACCCACCCCAACTCTGTCTCCTTCCTTGAACCTCTTAACTTCTGATCCGACGTTTGTCACTATTCCAACTACCTCATGCCTGCACAAAATCGGGAAAAAAAACTGCTTTGATTTGATGATTCAGAAAAAAAATCTCCAACGAAAAAGTGTGATTCAAGGGAAAAAATTGCAAAAACAAAAAAAAAACAACTATTTCTTCTTACCCTGCCACCATGGGATACTTGGACATGCCATAGTCGTTCCTAAGCTGATGCAGATCAGTGTGGCATATTCCACAGTATAACACCTTTAGTGTCAGATAGTCTGGTTCTATTTCCCTGCATACAGTTTCATTGCTTCAGTTATAAGCAGCTCCTACCAAATTTAGACCATTGGTTTCTGAGCAGAGAACCTGATTTGAAAGTTAAATGGCTCTACATGTCCAGACTCATCCTTTGCAGCCCATCCCACAGCATTGATGCCCAAATCTATGCTTCCCATTGTTCAGAAAAAGAACTTATAATCTGCCCTGTTCAAAAAAAAAAGAGCATGTTAGGTATAAGATGATCTGCCATTGAAAAATGCATATGCAACACAGCAAAAGTTTCAAGTACCCGATGAAAACTAGAACCCAGAAACGAAAAAAATGAGCTTGTGCGCTGAAGCAATGCCTTTGCAGGGCTATGGAGTTGTATGTTTCTTTTAAGTTTCAGAGAATTAAAAGGTGAGGCATTTTAAATGGTTAGCTATGTAGTAAGGACGCACAGTACAAAAGGGACCCACTTGTGGAGCTACCCAATTGACTGGTGCTAAAAATGATGGAAAGCAGGCTGCCCATCGTGGCCACTATGATGACGGAACACAGCTACCCGCTTTCTAAATTAAGGAAAAAAATGGAAAAGCGTTTGAAATGTCTTTGCTGCTAGATCTACCATGAAACCTGCTGATGGAGATTTTTTATGACGTTTTTTAAGCCAAGCTCTACTCTTCATTTCTTCAACTTCGCCTTCCATACCCAAAAGCTACAACTTCTGTACATATGGATCTTCTGCATCTTTCGGATTGGGACATACGTACCTAATAGAAACAGAACTTATATAGAATCAGAATAGTTAACATTTGGATTTTTTTGTTAAGTCTGAAACTTTTTTGAAGTTAAAAAAAAAAAAACAAAATGGCATGTATATTGGGACTGCATTGAAGAAGATATTTATGCTTTCTTAGAGGTTTATACAGAAGGTTTGCAAATTATCTCAGGCATAAGGTTTTGGCAGTGATTGACTGAGAAATGGGGGTTAGGGTCAGAAATAGAATTTGCTAGCTGGCATCTGTCGCGCGAGCATGGCGGGGCGGCAAAAACGGCATGGCGTCCGAGCATGGCGGGAAGCAGAGGAAGTCCGGCGCACCTGAGAAGCTCTGCACTCAGCTCTCCCATCGCGGTAAATGTCGGACGTGGGCATGCTATAGCCAGCCTTAAATGGCAAAAAATCCACTAAGTCCACAAAAACGCCGTGTAATTTTTTTTTGGTGTGGCTATAACATGTCAAAGACATGGATATACCACGGATATGCCCGTGGCTGTAACATGACGGCGTCCGCGCTCTCTGTTTACTCGACTCTATTCACTCAGCTCTGTTTACTCTGCCACAACTTTTACACAACATGAACATGAATGTGTCCAAGTCTAGGTTAAGCAATAGAAAGCTTGATTTATTTATACGCATGGGGGTTTCCGTGTCCTTTTAAAAATCGTGAAAAAGATATTTGGGGATCTTATTATCATACAAGAGACTCAATGTATTTTAACATGTTTTCAAGCTTGAAGATGAAAGAGGATGGTATGGTTGATTCCTTATATACAAAGCCGAATCATGCATGTAAAGAACACTAGAAACGTGTGCGAGCAATGCTTAGCATTGATCCTGGATGTGTGGGATGCATTTATGGCCGATGGAGGATAGAGATAGAGAACAAACATTACATTTACAAGAAATTTATTGTGGCCTCTCTTTATCAAATTTGTGCGAGTTTGAAATGATGCAAATGTCTAGTCACAAGAGCCTCAATTTTTTATTGCATATAGATTAATTACTGATTTTATTGTTCGATTTCCACTTGTAGAAATTTCTTTTTCCTTCTAGTCTCATATCCAGGGAGGACTTGCTTCAAAGCAAATAATCCCTAGATATATCAAAGATTCAATAAATTCCAATTATAAGAAATAGAAGTTTTTTTAATAAATTCAAATGGAGTGATTTCGGTTATTCCATTTGATCTTTCTCACTATGATTTGAATCCAACCGTAGTTTGTTTTTCTTCGAAAGAGAAACATGAATGAGTTTATTTATTGAACTTCAAGTTTTCCTAGGTAAACTTATTCCAAAACGTTTCCACAAAGCTTCCAATACTTGTTCAACAGATTTGATTCCAAAATTCTTAATTTTCATTAGATCATCTTGACTATAATCTAGAAGGTCTGATATCGTATGTACATTAATTCTTTTAAGACAGTTATAAGCTCTCGGGGGTAATTCCAATTGGTCGATAAAGATATATCCACATAATCTTTTGTGGTGTCGATTGTACAACTTTTTTGCATAGTTTTATAGTCTATTGTTTACAAATTTGTGTTGGCTACCTGGTACAAATGGTCCTATTTCATTGCAAAAGTAGCCTTGTCAGTTATAACCGAAGTATTTCACAGAATTGGATCTTCTGGCACAAGTTCACCACCCAACAGAGCCGTTCAATCCTCTCTGGTTTTAGCTTTAGTGTTCTAGCAAGAATTACGTAAAGCATAGGTGAGGATTCCAATTTGACAAGAAGGGAATGGCTAGACTAGTAATTTGATTCTCAAACTATTCTAACTTTTTGAAGGTAAATCTCTACTTCCACTTACAACTTGCCCAAACGTGAAATTGATACCAAACTAAATCACACCTCCTAGATTTATAGTCAATTTAGATAATTTTAAAAGTTGAAAAGGTTCTAGGTCGAGTCTAAAGACAGATTGATCCTTTAATTGGTCTTTCTGGCTATTCTAGATCATTTCTCTCAATCCTAGGTCAATTACTTTTCTGCTACGATGAGACCCTCGACTCATGTTATCAGCCTTCAACAGTAATTGTTTATAATGGTGACAAGGATCCTTTAGTTAAAATAGTTATATTCATAAAGTCTACGTTTAGGGTGTGTATTTTAGAAAAGGAAAGGCATTTTTATGATTGTTGGACTAATGGGAATGTTGCACTTGCTATTCATCAAGTTCACCACCCAACATGGTTGAGGTTTGTAAGCGCAAGTAAGTAAGCATCTTTGGTTTTACCCAATCCTAAGAGTCTGACTGAAGAACCGCTCAATCCATTCTGGTTTTTGCTTTAATATTCTAGCAAGGATTACGTAACGCATAGGTGAGGATTCCAATTTGACAATAAGGGAATAGCTAGATTAGTAGTTTGATTCTCAACTATTCTAAATTCTTGAAGGTAAATCTCTACTTCCACTTACAACTTATCCAATGTGACTTTGTTATCAAACTAAATCACGCCTCCTAGATTTATAGCCAGTTTAGATATTTTTAAAAGTTGAAAAGGTTGCAGATCTAATCTAAAGATAGATTGATCCTTTAATCGATCTTTCTGGCTATTCTAGATCATTTCCCTCAATCCTAGATCAATTACTTTTCTACTACGATGAGACCCTCGGCTCCTTCAACAGTAATTGTTTAGAATGGTGCATCCTCTTGGCATCCTATCCCAACGCATGGCCTCCAGCTAAACAAAAGGCATTCCATCTTGGTTCTAGTTGGCTCCTATGGTCGATATGGGAGCGTCACAATCTTTAAGGGCATTAATTCATCTGCACGCAGTGTTATTACGGTGGCCCAGAAAAAGATATTAACAGCCTACGAGTGTTCCTCCCTTGAATCAATGTAACAGACCTGGGCACTTATGGGTCAGTATATGTACTTATGTACGTATGTACACATGTATAACATGTATCCAGCATGAGTTCAGGGTTTTGTCTGTTTTCAGAGCATGAAGGCAAGGAGCAACTCTGGGCAGTTTTGGAGCCCGCCTTTTGAAGCATCATATCTCCGCAACCCGAGATCCGTTTCAGGTGATTTTTATTTTGCTAGAAAGATATTCAAGTAATCTTTCCGGAATGGTTCTGATCAGGTCGAAACTCATCCGTATGCAAAAGTTATGACAGAAATAGTGATGCTGAGTCAGAATTGACTGCACTATGTATGCTCTTCTGCAGTTTGATTCTTGGAGTTAGAAGATGATCTTTGGAGGCGCAATCAATTGCAAGGGGTCCAGAGGTCTATGTGCAAAGAAATTCTCAGGTGGGGTTTTGCTATTGATCAATTGAGATGCTATGAGTTGCCATGATTGTACATGATTTTTGCATGCGAATATTTATGAATTTGTTGGAGGCTCATAAGGCTACGGAAGATAAGTGAGTAGAAACATATCTAGAAGGACTGATTCAGAGGCAAGAAGATCTGAAAATTCTTGGAAAGTGCCAATGTGGACTTGAATCAACAGATTTGGCATGTCTTGAATCTTCCTTGCTGGACATCTACAAGTTTAGAACTAACCGGTCATGTTTCATTTTCTGTTGTTTATATGTATTTACTTTTCTCTATGTTGCTTTGGTTTAGTATTTGTTGCTAATCTAAGGAGTTAAATTAAGAAATAAACCTTTTGGATGGGGCTCAGTTGCCTTGTATGTGGATGGAACCAGTGAAGACTGCCACAGATTGCTCAGAATAGTCACAAGAATAGTAAGAGTAAGGATATCTATTACTTTGAATGATTGTAATCTAATAGACTGCCACAGATTGCTCAGAATAGTCACAAGAATAGTAAGAGTAAGGATATCTATTACTTTGAATGATTGTAATCTAATTGAATTAGTATGAAATATAAAGGTTGATAACTTTAAAATGGTAAAGAACCTCAGATTGACCTATGAGATGGCTCTCAAGTAGATCCTCCTTGATAGGAGTAAAGGAGACTATGAGCATCTGGGTAGCTAATCGGTGAGTTGAGTATGAAGCTCAAGAATTGTGCCATCTGTGTTGTTTTGGCTCCTAAAGGTGGAGCTATGATTCAGGATAATGTGGCAAGGATTACATGAAGTTGCGATCATCATGTTACATTGATTCTTAAGTGAAAGTGCTGGGTTTTGAGATTTTTCGTTAGTTATGGAAAGTAAACTTATAATAAAATACATTAAAACCATAGCTCATGATTGAATTATAGCTATTGAGATGGAACTTTGAAGGTAAGGCATGATTTGGGATTGAATAGTTTGGCCAAGAGAGTTATAGGAAGCTGAGGGGGCTTTTGAGAATGGCTATGGCATGGAGCAGTGTTGGCATAACCGATGAAGTACATAGGTATTGGATTCACATCAATATGGCAACCATGCTTGTGACTTCCTCGACATGTTTGTATTGTGATCATAGTGCTCTTGATATGTTGGTAAGGTTGTAGATCTGCTGCCAAAAGGGCAGGGTTCAGCATCGATGGTTGGATTGCTATCAAGGTCTTCATCGTGCAGTTGCTACTTCAACATGGTTTAGGATGTATGAGTAACTTTGGCAAGGGAGTTACATGAAGGTAAATATGGAGCATTGGATAAGCTACTTCCACATATATGGGCAACCTCAGCAAGGGGCAGAGTATGGTCGGCACCTGTGTTTAGTAAATATTCTAATAACATCACATCACATGTCATGGTCTTTGCATGTTGTTTTGGTAACTTGATATCTATTGGATCCTCTGGGATCGGACTTCCAGGTTCGGTGGCCTGGGTGCATTCTCATGTCATTTGTGTTCTTTGTATCTATGCTCTGTGACACTGGATGTGGCCTCCTCACAGGCGTAACTTCCCGGTGAGGTTGTACATCAACTCCCGTGACTCCATGGTAAGAGGTCCTCCAGCGCCAGACGTGGGCTGGGAAGGGTATGCGCATACGAGGTTCACCCCACCAACTCTGCCAATGGGGCTCGGAATATGAGTTGGCTGGGCATTTCTCTGCTAACAGGGCCTGTATGTAGGCTAGCTGAGCTTCCCATTGTCCCGGAGCTATGTTTCTGATGTTTTGTTATTTTGGCTATGTTCTTTGCTTTTGTCGCTCAGAGTTTGGTATTTTCTTGGATTATGTTGTCATTGTCTAGTACTGTACTCACCTAGAATCTTATGTTTGCTTGTATTCCAGAGTATTTCTATGCATGCCGAGGCAACCAGGGATCCCCACTTAGTCACGAGGACTAACCTCAGTGAGTGCATGTGCAGTGAACAAGCAAGGCAGTGGTTGCGCGGATGGCAGCAAATGTAGCTGAGGGTCATGGTTGTGATCTAGAGTTAAAAAACTTTTGTTTAGATTGCTTCGCAGTATTTATGTATATATATTGAGAGTATTGTGGATAGTACATCCTTTGAATTTGTATTCTTGATGGACAGTGGTAATTATATTGTATCTCAGTGAGGATGGATTAATGGTTTAGGTTTCGATTGTGCAAAAGGAAGATTCAATTCTTCACCACCATTAGCAAGCTAGAACATGCAAGTTTTGACAAGATCCCGAGTTGCCTGGAGGGTCAACTCGGCAGGCTCGTCACAATCAGAAATGATGGAACGCATCTGGATTCTATGTCTTCGAATTGATTCTTATCGTTAGTCTCCTATTCTGGAGTAAGTACATTGTGCTCCAGGCTCGTGCTCTTGTGGCATCTTTTTATGCTTACACAGTTAGATGAGACATGTAAATTTTGTACTTTTTCTCTGATTAATAAACTTTTTGACTTTCGTCCTTAAAAAAAAAAAAAAAAAAAAAAAAAAAATCGTTTAGTAAAAATAGTTATATTTATAAAGTCTACCTTTAGGATGCGTATTTTAGAAATTGTTGGACTAATAGGAATGTTGCGCTTGCTATTCGTCAAGTCTCTTGGACTGTTCTCCGGAGCTTGTGCCGTAGTAATTTTTTTCTGTCTCAAGATTGATCGTCCTAGATCATCTGGCTTGTGGGCATAAGTTCTTTCCTGCCCATCTCAAGACTCATCGAACTTGATCATCTGCCTTACAGGCACATGTTCTCTAAAGACTGATTGTCACCTGAATATCTGTTTGAAGATTTTCCCATCTCCTCTCCAGGGCTGGTACTCTTATCATTTATCCTTGCGAGGTCTCTCCCCAAGGCTAGTAATCTTGCCACCTATTCTTGCGAGGTTTAAACCTATCTCTTCACTAGGCTGGTAATCTTACCAACAATCCTTGAGAGACAATTCAAAACAATGAACTTAGGATCTGGTTATTTTGCGGCTGAAGTAATAACTTCATGTTTACTTAGAGCAAACATTTGAAAGAAAATACTACTGCTTTAACTTAAATCAAATGTTTACAATGCTCCAGACCCTAATGAGAAAATGCCCCCCACGACCTCAAAAATGCCTCAAAGGCTTGAAAAAATAGCCAAACTATTTTTTATGAAAAAATATATAGTGTGCTTAATTTTTTTTCCTGGCGAGAACGATCTGAAAAAAGTAGAACATATGGAAATGACCCATTAATCGTTAGGAAATAATAAAAGAGGAATGTGAACCATGGGCGAGCGGCCACCCAGAAAAGAAAAATAAACACGGCAAGTCATAAGCACCCATGAGACAGTAGTTCGAACAAAAATATACATAGAAAAAAAAAAATGTCGCCCATAGATGGAAATAAGAAAATTGCATCACCCAATGGATGGAAAACATATAGCATCGCCCAGCCACCTAGCAAGAGGAAACTAAATAACATCATCCACCAATGGGTGGAAAAGAAAGAGCATTACTACGGGTGAAAACATAATACGCCACCCACTAGAAAAAATAATAATAGCATCGCCTAGCAGTGAAATTAAATATACATATATCTATGAGTAATATCAGCATCCTGGGGAGGAAGGGAACTGAAGGAATGCTGATGTGAGAAGATGTTGATAACTGGCTAACTGAAATGAGAGTACATATATGATGACTCACCATCCCCCCAAAGAACGCTGATATGATGGCTCAAATCGGTGACATTCAAGGTTGGCAAAATGTGAGGTTGTGTGGACATATGTGTAGCTTAACTTTCGTAAGCACATATCATATCAAGATATAAGTGTAGGAGAGGGATAACACATGTGCTCAATAGTTTTGGTGTCTTTAAGGCAACAATTTGAAGGACAAAGGGGAAGGGGGAGTGTGGGGGGTGGGGGGTGGAGGGGGGGCAAAGAAAATGAAAAAACCAGGGGCATCTATCCTTAGCCCAAACAAATTTCATTATTATGCCACAAATTTCTTTGGAGGAAAAGAATGCCATTTCAAGATGAGTATGAATAGTTAGTGGTTTTAAGGTGTCTCCAGTCATAACAAATGAGCAACATCAGATGTTGAGTCGACCACTATCTTTAAAAGATTTGCATCATGCAACTACTGCTCTTGAGATTCAAGATCAGTAGGGGAATGTTTTCTTATCTATTGGTGGGGTGCTGTGATGGGCGCCATGTAGGGTTTTGACGCAATTTCTCGCATAACGTCTGGCTCGAGTATCGCTGTTCAATGTTTTTTAGTGCGTTGGAGAGCTTGGGATGTGAGCTTTCCATGGTGTATAGCACATATAAGATTTTTGAGTTTTGCTTGGCCGGATTTGGGGTTTTCATATTTCGGCCACCATGGCAAATCCTAGTTTTCCAGTTTTTAAAATGTGTTCTTCAATCAAGAGTGCCTCTAAAGTGGTAGGTGGTGCTTTTGCTTCTTATTTTATGCATTGATATGGTGGTGCTCGGGAGAGTGGCTATGGGAGCAGGACAAAGAGAGAGAAAGTAAAAGATGTGCCACACCACATGTGTCCATAAGTGAGTGCCAGCTATATTGCCACATGCGCTCATTCTTTCATAAGAGTCAAAATTTTGGCGTATCATAGAAATTCTAGCATGTTTTGCCACTTTTCACAAATGCCACATGTACTGCAAGTATCACATGTGCCACTGTTCACAATTGCCATATGCACTACAAGCGCCACATGTGTCCACAAGAGAGTGCCAACTATATTGCCACATGTGCTCATTCTTATGCTAAGGGTATAGCCTAGTACACATCTTTTGCTATATAGAGTTCATTGCATATTGTGCATGATGACTCATTATTGGCCCGCCTGACCTTTAGATAATTTAAAATAGGATGGCCTTTAATGTTAAAAGTAGAGGATCACATATAGAATGGGCAAGTTATACCTTTTTCCTTGGGAAAAGGAAGCGGCCTTTTGGGCTGCAACCTCTATCTAAGAGGGCAACGATTTTCCCATAGGGAAAACATTTGCTACAGTAGTGCGGGCCTCTAGAGCCGGACAACAAATTTTGCAGTGGCGACTAGCATCGGACAAAGGTGATGTGCAACAGTAACTCCACGACCACTGGCAGCTGCCGAATTAGGACCTACGATCCAGCTTTAGCACTAAAGATCGATTTGCATCCAGAATCAACTATTTTTCAATTTCTAGTCAAATCCTTTTGAAACTCTAGTAGATAATTTGAGTGGAGGATTGCTGGTTTGGAAACCTTCAATCCTTTGTAATTACCCAAAATCCTGCATAAGCCTACACTTAAGCCAATCTTTCCTTGAATTTGTGATATGCCAGATTGAGGAATCTTTGGTGGCTAAATTAGTTTTTCCCTTAATCCTTTCCTATTCCAAACTTCAGTCTTTCTCGGAGATTCTCTTGCTCAAGATAGCTCGGTTGGACGATAACTCCTGGAGTTTATTAATTCGTATCATGCATGACATGAGCTCTTCTTTGCCACTTCTTAATTTGCTAATTAACTCTCGCCGTAACCCTCTTGCTTTTGAATCTATTCTTATTAACAAAAGTGTAGACTTGTAGCAGTTTCCTCCTTTTTCTAAATCTACGCCATTGTCTACTTCTCCTTAAGTAGAATCTACCTCTATTTCTCCTATGTCTACTTTTGTTGCACCTTTACCTACTTCTATAGCGAAGTTACCTGCACCTCCTATAGCTTGGGGTTCTTCTAATGCAGTGGTCAGTGTGTCTTTTACAATATGGCATCTAGTATGTAATCTTCTCGTGTTTCTGTAGCATTGGATACCATGTTGCAGAATAATAAGAAAGGATTGAGCTCATATCTAAATGAGTTGCAAGCACTCAATGATTGTATTGAAGTTCAGTTGTCGTCTGAGGGTGTATATGATACACAAGAGCGTTCAAACTAAGTTCGTAAGATGTGCGCATCTTAAAATAAGATGCTTAGATGTAGATGTGTGCGCATCGACACTCGCATCTGACATTTTTTTTTCAATTTTTTTTTTTTTGCCAAAAACACTTGGATTAGGTTGCCTGATATCGATGACACTAAAATAGGTGCAGCTTGTTGCCTCTTTGGCCTTCTGTAACCATTTTCTCTTCAAAGCTCTTTGTTGACGATGGGGCAAGCGACAAACCGGGTATGTAAGGTCTATAAGGAGGTCGAGAGTTGGGCCAGAAGTTTGCATCTGGATTGAGAGGTCAGCAACAGAGAAAAAGGGTATGTTGCAGCCGATCAGGAGACCTGCAACAATGCAAAAGGATATGCAGCAAGAAACTTGTAACAACAAGATCTGTAACAATTTTCTCTTCTATTATTCATAAATATTCTGTATTTTATCTAAAAGTCTCTATAGATCAAAGGTATTTAAGGCTCCAATGGAGTGAAGGTATTTTTTGACAATTTAAATTTTTTTATAACACATCTTAACCGCATCTTAAAACTTTGATGCTTCGATGCTTTAGATGCTTTCGATGTGTCGCATCTGACGCATCTCTCTTAAGATGCTTTTGAACTTAGCGTTCAAATGCTTTTATGCGAGCTGGCCTACCAGTTATTGAGATTGATTATAATATTCATTTGCAGAGTGTGCAGAATCTTGTGTCTCATGCGATTGTTTGCCATTTCACTGGACAATTTCTTGATCTCAGAAAAATTGGGTTTTTGGCTAAAACATCATCTGCAAAGACTAGGCCTTTGTCAGTATGCGCTCTTGGATAAGGAAAATAATTTCTTTCTAGTAAAGTTTGACTCCGCACTTGCAATTGACAGGCTTGCAGAGCATGGCGTTGATCCTCTTTGGGGGCATTATCTTCTATCACAGGTTTATTCACTTGGATTTTTATCTAGCAAGTCAGGCCCTATTGGTTTGCATTGAAGGATTTCCCTCTTGAATTACAAGTTTCAGATTTTATGATTGCCATTGCTAGTGGGTTGGGTATGCATCTCGCCCATTGTTAATGGTTGACACGAACCTATAATCACTAGAGAACCTCTGCAAAAACATCGTCAAGTAAACATAACAAATAAACACGAATCCACCCTTCCGGATAAGCTCATCACCCAACCGAGAGCCTGATGGATCTTGTATTTGTTGAGGTAGGAAGCGAGGTTGAAGATATTTTGAAGCAGAGGTTCTTCTGAACTTGAGTTGAACTGTGCACAGGATAATCAGTCGTTCAGGCCCGACCTAGTTTTTTTAATTTTCCATAAAAGATTCCTTTACTGTAAGTCCGTTGCATCTTCTGCCTGAGGCGCTGCCTAGCGCCTGCCCGAGCAGATGCAGTGATGGATGGCGTTGGGGCAGCGGCAGTGAAGGATGGCGCCCCTGTGTGTGCCTGAGTGGATGTCCGCCTGCGAGCATGCCTGGGGGTGCTGGCGCCTTGGCGCAGGGCTGGAGGATGCACCTCCTCCAAGCGACTTCTCTGAGCGTTTTCCCTGAGCGCCGCCTTCCCTGAGCGCCTGGGCTTCTGGCGCTTGGGCTTATTGGATGCGTTGGTTTTCAGCTTCAGCGGTGCCATCACGGTCACCGCCTTTCTGCAGATCGTTGCTATGGGGGTTTTGGGATTCTACCTGTTTCTGGGGCAGCTCTTATGGTCTAGTGGTTTGATCGAGTTACTCCAGGGGGTCGGCACCAGGATCTCTGCATCAGCATCTATTTGCCCTGGTTTCAGTGAGAGGATGGAGGTTTAGCGCGTGCACGAGTCCGCACCAGTACTCGGCACCTAGCTGTGAAGAGGTTACGGTTCGGGGGCGTTTGTTGAAGTTCTGTTTGTTGGAGGTATGCTTGTTGCTTTTTGCAGCAGCATAGCTTTTTGGATCTGTGGTCATCCTGGCAACGGTTTTTCCCCAGTGGGGTTTTTTCATCCGGGCCATGGTGCTCACGGGCTTCGGCCCATGCAATGTATTTTTTGTTTTCTTTGTACTTGTGGTCGCATGTCGTCCGTGACGCTGCCTTTGTGGTGCGACGTAAAAATATACTTCCTTCCTTCCTTCCTTCCTTCCTTCCTTCTTAAAGACTCTGTCTACAAATTCTCAGCATACAATTCTGCCAATCTGCTAGTAAATCATTATCATCCCACTTACGCTGATATTTTTCTTGAATTGAATTCTCTTTTGCAGTAGACTGCAAGCTAGCACATATTCTTGGATCTTAATGACTGCATCAGATTACTGTAAAATTCTAACGAAAGTTAAAACAATTAGTCTAGCTGCTCAAACCATCTTTCAAACTTTAAATATTCCGTTCTTCCTTTCCGACCCAAATTAATTAGAAATTACATCTGGGATTCAAACTCCGTTCACATGTTCCTGAAAAGTCCAGAGATTGTTGTTCTCTTCATCACAAACAAAAATTAGTCCAAGAAAAAATGTTCGTGCTACTGGATGCATCAGTGCTTCAAAGAAAAACTGTTAAATAAATCCATTCATATTATAGAATTCAAAACTAGTTCTAGTTTTTCAAAACATCTAAATACCACAGATCCTAGAAAAACCAAAATCATGCTTTGATAACGATTTGATATGAACCTGTACCACCAGAGAACCTCCGCAAAAACATCGTCAAGAAAACATAACAAATAAATACAAATCCACCCTTCTAGGTAAGCTCACCACCCAGTTGGGTTGTCCTTGAGCAAGAGATTTCCAGAGAAAGACTGAATTTTAGAATAAGATAGGCTTTGGGAACAACACAAACAAGCACTAGAAACAAGGGGTCGTCACCTGGTGAAACCTGTCAAAACTACGTGCATTAACGGAGGGGATGGATTTTTACCCTTTCTCGTATGTATACTAGGGGTTATAGTGGTTTTTAGATATTCTTCTAGTTATAAAACCATATGGAAAGGGGTAACATTTTCCTATCAGAAACACGTATACTAGGGGTTTTTCGACTACCCTATGCATGTAGGTGGCATGTCTCGTATAAAGAAGGTGGATCCCCCGGGACTAGAAACCCCTGTTCTAGAAATATCTCAAATTCAAAGGATAGGAATAGAAAGAAGATGGGAATAGGATTTGAGTTCAATCTCAAGAATAGAGCTGATAGAATCCACTACTCAGCTCTTCACAAAGATCTCAGCAAAAAAGAATTGTATCCGCAATTTGGTCACATGCTAGAATGGATATTATCAGAATTCAAGAGCTTGGCTTGAATTATCGAATTGGGCTGGCCCGAGATCTCCAGTTCTGGATTTGCTGAAGCTGAGTCGTTAGCACAAGGTCCAATATTTACTGTAGCTCTATCAACTACGTCGCCAAGTGTCGACAAGATTTGTTGCTGCCGTCTGCCTTCTGTTGTTGTTCCGGATTTGCTATATCTCTCTCTCTCTTTTATATTCGATGTTGGGCGTTTTTTTATAAAAGGCTCGTCCTTTCTTTAGGATAACATTTTAATACCATAATAGTTAAATGGCTTTGCCTTTTATTAGGTATCCGTGACCTTGTATCTATTAGAAGGCCTGGCCCATTTTTAACATCTCCCTTTTTTCCTTCAAATGGTCTATCTAGTAGCGCTTGCTAGTTTAGCTTATGGGATATTCAATAAAGTTCATAGATCCAAGGGTTAACATAATTATTTACAACCTTCTTTCTCATTCTCTTGCTCCCGACAACCACTCCCCGAGCACCACCGTATCAATGGTCCTCGAATTTGTGTGTCTCTTCCTGCTAGTGTTTCTATTCCTCTATCAATTATTCTTAAGGGTGGCCCTTTTTTCTTCAAGTACAAATTAGATCTGCTTAATGGACCAGAGCTTGCCAAGATAGTTTTCCAATGTCGAGTCTCTTGCTATTTATAGATCTGGAACTTTTGTCTCTGCCTCCCCAATTGCTTTTATTCCATGTCTTATACCATGTATACCATCTACCTCAATTGCATGACTGTTGTATCATCATGTCCTCTGTCTACTTTTGCACCAGCTATTGTCCCTTCTTTTTCAAGTTGTTTCTGCATCATCACCTCCTAGTTCATCTTCCTCTCAGCTTATGTCTCACCTGACCTTGTTAGCGAGGAACAACATTCTCGCCTTCAAGACATTGCTCGCAAACAGGAACTATTGGAAGAAGGGTGGTGGTCTCCATTTATGAGGAAGGCTGCACGTCGCAAGAATTGTTCTGTTCCTCGAGCTACTCCAATTCAGTCTATAGATCCAGTGTCTCCTGCTGTTGTTACAGTGGACATTCCTCCACTTGATCCATTGGCATTGCAACATCAGAGGATAGATCCAGTTGCTATTAGTGACTCTATGGATGTTGAACATCGACCTAGTTAGCTTTATTTATATCAAAGATATGTATATTATTCTTCCCTTTTGAGAAGAAAGTAATTTGATTTGTATTATGTTGTCATGTGTAGATGGATCAGTTTGTCCACTGGGTTTTTTATTTCAGTCTCTGCATGGTATCATGTATTATTCTTGAGAGTTATTAATAAAGTCTGACGTCCTTTAAAAAAAAAATATTATGCCACATATCCATAAGCATAATATTAGAGAAGAATTGATCTAATCAAGTTTGTGGTTGAATAAGCTTACACATCGTTCTCATTTCATTATTGTCATCATCAAACTAAATGTATCAATGGTTGTATTGTAGGTCTCTAATAATTCGCGTCTCTCCAGCATTTGAATGAGTAAAACAATCACCTTTGATACTTTCACATAAAATATCCAACTCAAATAAAGACTATGATATGTTATAAAGATAATAAATATTTGTATATATATGAGAAGCAGTGCTACATCTCAAGCAACGACACTCTTTATCAGAGGCAAAAACTACAACACGGACCATATAAGAATTTATAGATGATATAAAACAACTTCCCTATCAACTGTGCATATACAAGCATGAATTTTACATGAACTTTTATACTGACGCTTTTTCCAACCCAACTGAATGCAAAGAAAAACACACAAATATTATAAAGTACAAAATATTACAGCTCTGCACACAGTTCATATTCAAACAATCTTCAAATCTAGGGTGCATTTATGAGAGTGCTTATCTGAATTTAGCAGTTGTAGGCTTTGTTATGAAATATCTTTGGAACACTGAGATGTATTTTGTGCAGTTTATGATAATGCAGTTTTCTCCCTTGTAGGTCTGGATATATCTAGTGATGTTTCATAACAATTAAAATTTGTTATGTGAATTTAAGACAATGTTTATAACTTCAAGGCACATTGATGCTTTAAAAGGATTGTTACATGAGTTCCTAACATTATCTTGACATCAATTTTGGCATAACTTGAAGGCATTTTGATGTTTTTAAGGATTGTTGTGACTGTTCCTACTTTGTTTGCTAATTTTGTTTCATTAGCACAGTTGCTTGCAGCGTTGAATGGCCATCCTGATCTCCCATGGGGGCTGCCCCTCAACCTTGGTGGTACCACTACCCCTGCTAGTTTGACATCTCATAAGTTGAGGTGTTGATGTCAAGTTGGCAATTGAAATAGCTTATGAGGTGGACGATCCTGGTGGGCATGCTGTCATGTGGCACACATAGCCATTAAGATGGTTACGTGGCTGCCAGTTTGATTATTAACTTAGGCCCAGATTCCACCGGGCTGGCAACTTAGGCCCGGATTCCACCAGGCCGGCAGATTGCACTAAGGTCGGAATCTGGGCCTTAGGCTGGGTTCACATGCAACCATCGTCGGAGAGGGGCTCTGTTTTGCCTTGTGCTTTTTGGCGATGGCAGATGATGGTGCGTGTAAAAGAGCTTGCCTTTTTACGTGACGATGAGGGTTGCCATCGTGTATATGAACCGGCTCTTAGTGCGCACCCAATGGACACCCTCCCCTAAATAATCCCATAACCATTTTCGATATCCGGTGGTTCAACCGAGCAAAGCGGTACAATAAATATTTACCGGCAAAGACAAGTCATCATCTTGCACACACACCATTTTTTGTGGCACTTTGGGCGGAGGCCCAAACAACTCAACTGGATCAAATCGCGACGACGACCCAGCTCGATTTCCCCCTCTTTTCTCTGATTCTGGTCGCCCTCATCTTCAATTTCTCCAAGAGAAAGTAGCGAGGAAGTGTCGGGTTTAGTTAGAGATTCTTCTGCTTTCCATGGCGATATGTGCATGCTTTGTCCTTTAACAGGGTTGTCTCTTCTTCCGGTGGTTGCTTTCTTTGTGGGATTTCCTTGGAACAGGAGATTTCATATATAACAAGATTTTGGGTTATTGAAAACTCTCCAAAATTGGTTTTTGGCCCCTTTTTACTTCCCACCTTTTCTAGCTCGGTGTGTTTTCGGCGCTTCTTGCAGACCAGTTTCTAACCAAACAGCCCTCTAATCCGCTGTGTCGAAGGCTCAACCTTCTCAAGACCAACCTGGTTGTTTTCTTCAGCTTCTTTACTAACTCTATCCATCCTTCTTGGGCTCTCTGTTTTTCTAACTTTTCTTTTCTTAGAGACAGTCCCTGTGAAAAAGGTTTTTCTCTAACGTTGTTTTGCAGGTTGCAACGATAAGGCGAAGGAGACTATTTGTTTTATTTTTATAAGTTTGTTTAGGCTGCATTTTTTGAAGTCTTGGTAGTTTTAGAGTGACAAGCATGGCGGTTTTGGTTGATAAACCATTGGACATACCTCGTTTTTATGCTGGTGATTTGCATGAGGAAGGGGGACATGAAGTTTATATATGTGAACTTTTGGGGATGCTTTCTGTATCCCGGGGCAGAAACTTGGAAGAACGAGCTGTGAAATTATTAAAAGAGTTCTTCCTGAGCTTGGGAAAACCAGGGGACGTCAGTCTAGATGGTAAACTGTCTAAGGAGACCAAGATAAGGATTGCAGAACCTCGTGGACATCTCAAAATCGTTTTGTTGGCACTGCTGACGGAGTCAGTGGTTCCTGTTGTTTTTCAGGTATGCATTACATATGAATCCTTTAATTTTTATTAACAGTACATTGTTAGTGTTCGGTTTTTTCTTATTAGTTTAATCGTTTGTTGAGTTTTTGTATCTAGTTGCTATTATACTCTTCAATCTTTCCTGCGTTATTTAATAGAGGTTGGTTTTTGCAGAAAGAAGCCCTTAATACTCTGATGGGATTGATCAACCCAAAACTTGGTCAGCACTTTGACAATGATCTATACTTCCAGCTGTTGAAAGCATTTGTATGTGACACACTTGGGTTTATATATTATATATTTCTAGTCCCTTTCTTACCAGATGCATATGTTGCAGATTCTTTCCTCACAACCATCAGATGCTGTTTTGGACATGCTTGCTTTGATGATAAACCAGCATTCACACATGAGGTAGGTTTGTTGTGAGTTTGCCGGTCAATTTCTTTTACATGCACTTATGCTAACCTAGTCTTTGGTGAATTCAGATATTTTACTTGTCTCAATGTTTTGAAACTTGCGTCTGATTTGGATTTTAACAAAGGTATATTTAGAGGACACTACTAATTTCTAGTCCAAGGGCAAAATTTCTGCTAGTTATGTTCCTATAGTATATGCTGTCATTGAAACTGCTGCGAGGTTATAAAGTGTTCTTGGTATTGCAGGTAAATATCAACAGGGAAATGATCAGCAGCCAACCATCAGGTACTTTCTCATAGGTTTTGTTGGCATATGGATTTCTGTAAGCACAATTTACTGAACATGTTTCTGCTTGTTTCGTGTAGCATGAGATCATGCCAGACATTGTATCATATACTCTCAGCAGTTGCTTCTGGATTGCATAAGGGGTGCATGATATGTGCGTGCTCACAGGGTATAGGATGCTGATTGGCTTATGCATCTTAGAGCATTAACGTTCTCTAACGAATGTTCTTTTCTCTGCAGGGGTCTCTGAAGGGCTCAACAAACATATGGAGGTATCTTCAAGAATATATGCTAGGAGTTTATTTGCTTATAAGGATTATCATCTAGCTAAAATTGATCCGTGACTATCTTTTGCAAATAAGGTCGAAGCGTTCTTGCTTGAAGGCCTCAGAGCATTAATGCAATTGCCCCTTCCGGTGGAAGTTCACGAGATGGTATGTTACACCTTATGAACATACAATTTTCTCCCAAGATTGAATGCTGATGGCTGGCTTTTTGTGTTGGGGATATCTTCAGATGCGAGCATTCTTGGAAAATGTAGATTCTAATAACAGGTTTTGCATTGATTTAGTTTTTGCTGGTATCTTTTTCTTTACCAATTGAGGTGTTTTTGAACTGATTGTGCTATCCAGGGTGGGCAAGCCTGATCTATCATCTTCCCTTACGCCTTGTACGGTTCAGAAAATGGTACTGGCTTTTCAGGTTGTCATTTAGTAGATTTTGTTCGTAGTACTTATTGGTTTTTAAACAGGTTTCTTTCAATTGGGGATTATCGGCTGCGACTTTGGAACACAATGGACAGGAAAAATTGGATGCCAATGAAGAAAAGGTTGGCGACGAGGAGGGTGGCGACTATGAAGAGGAGGAAGAAGAGGGTGGCGATGAGGAACAGGGAGGCAATGAAGAGGAAGGCGAAGAAGAAGAAGAGGATGAGGATGGTGCAGGACAGGATGGTGATGAAGATGAAGATGATCAGGAGGAAGAAGATGAAGAAGAGTATGAAGAGGAGGACGAAGAAGAGGATGAGGACGAGGAAGAGGAAGACGATGAAAATGAAGAAGAAACAGAGCCTCCAAAGAAGAAAAAGAAGTGATCTATCATTCTCTTCAAAGTATGAGAATTGGTTTTCAGGTTAATGTAGGTTGCTTGTATGTACTGTGTCTTTTAAAGTGTAAAACTTTTAGTTCATGATGTCAATGTCATTGTAGTGCAGAACTTTAATTGGCCCTTTTGACAGAATTCTTGATTGTTATTCTGTCATTGCTTGTAGAATAAAATTGTCGTTCCTTTTAGAATCAAGCGATTTTAAGAATAAGCATATTTCGTCCTTGCATTTGCATTTACGCGTTGGACTTTTAGTTTTTTTCGATTTAAATAAAGAAAGAATATGCTAGTGGAAGTAATATACTAGCAGAAGGTCTTGTTTAGTATATGCCAGGGGAAGGATTATACGAGCAGTTGTCTTATCCGTTCAATTGAAAATCTGCCGAGTGGACATAATTATGTATGGGGTGTACCAATAGTGTCCATCGAGTGGACTTAACGGTAGGTTTACCTGTCCTTTTAATCATGTAGAGGGGTGTACCAAAATAGTGAACCACTTACGGAATATGAACTTAAAAACTTGTTATCAAGTAACTATTACGCTCACACTATCACTATCTCCCCCCGATTGGGGTTATTAAAAAAAAAAAATGAAACCCTTCCAAATTTCCCAAAAATCTGGAAGGGATTCTTTAATTGAAGCCATTCTAAATTTCTCTAAAATTCGAAAGGGTTTCCTCACGAAAGGGTCTCCATAAGAATATAATTTTTTTGGGTTTCCAAGATATTCACCAGTTATTGAAGAGCTTTTTTTCTTCAGAAAAGGATTTTTTTTTTTTTGTTCTTAGATCTTCCTCTGGCGGTTTTCTTTGCGTTTGGCGATTGATTTGTCTAACTAAAAGTTAACTAAATTAAAAATTAGCACTAAAAGTTAAATGACCTTATATAGGTCACTTTAAGTTTAGTTAAATGTGCTTATAATTTTTATGCCTTTGGCTAACTTAACTAGACATGTTCGAAAGTATTTTTAGTTAGCTAGTTAGGTTATTTTTTAACCAAATTTTTTAACTGAACGAGTGTGAAATGGTTTTCCGTTAAGTTAGCCTAACTAAATTTCTTAACTAGCTTTGGTGCAAAGGCAATCACCCGGTTAGTATTAACTTAACTTAATGGTAAAAGTTAACTTAACTAAACTTAACCATGGGTGCGAATAGACCCTAATTAATATAATTTTCGCCAGTGTTGTCAGGTACGTCAGGTACGATACGGGTACGGTACGTATTTAACGTACTAATACGGGTTCCATACCTCCTAGTTTAAAAGTACTTTAAATACGTTTTTCGTATTTGTTAAATACTTGTAAAATACGTAAAATACGTACTTAACGTATAGTACGTTAAGTACTTCATGCCAATTTTTAAAAACAGTTCTAAATTCTGAAATAGCTGCAATTACAATGGATTTTCAGCTTCAAGAAATAGATCATACTATAGTCTCCATAAATATTTGTTTTCTCAAAAACTTTAGCTAAGAGTAGCTATATTTAATATTTGCATTCTTCATAATCAAACTTAAAGTTTGAAAGCTTAAACAAAATATGCAAACTAACATGAATAAGAGAATCGATCAAAGTCCATCATCCCCTTCCTCCTCGTCTTCTTCATCCTCAGACTCGGTTTCGGAGGATGACTTCCACACAAGCTCCTCATCTGTAAGCTCCTCATCTGTGCCAACTTCTTCTTCTTCAATCACATCTAGATTGTCTTCAGGTAAACCAGCAGATGTAATGGATCGCGTTACTCTCCTGCTACGAGTAGACCTATCACTACCTCCTCTTCGTCTACGTCTACCTATTCGGCTAGTAGAGGCTCCTCGAGATGATGATGCCATATCTCTCGTCATGCTCCTTGTCCTTCTCCTCAAGCTCATAGCCTCTTGAAAATATGCTTCATAGATTTCTCTATCTATATCATTATCATGGCTACGAGGCAGAAACTCTGGAGTCTTTGAGACATCTATTTCATTCGGATTCACCTTCAAAAAATCACACAATAAGCATATATCATAATTTGAGGAACATAAAAACAAAATGGAAGATGAAGAGAAGAATACCTGCATAGGAGATGTATTCACAGTCTCAAAACTTGAACTAGCCTTAAGTTCTCTCGCACATACACCAACCGTTCAAGTTGCGCGGGTTTTAGCCTATTTCTAGTTTTCGTATGTGCAAGAGCATGCGCATTCCAATTCCTCTCTGCTGCCCCAGAAGAACAGTCCTAAAAAAGAGGAATAATTTAGAATTTGAGAGGCTAATAAACTACATCAAATGAAAAACCCAATACTAAGTTATCCAAAAAAACAATAAAGTACTTGCCTGAGATAGTATTCATGACGATACCAACGCTTGAAGTTTTGGTGTCCTTCCTCCAAAGTTTTCCCACCATGTGACAGGCTTTAGCATAGATATCTCCTCGCGTGCCAATGCGTAGCTAAAAGATCCTGTCCCATTGCGATATTCATGTAATTCACGGAATAGAAGATCACAATCAGTAGTAGAGTACAACTTTTCTGTATAACTCATCCATGCATCCATTAATTCAGAATTTATAAATGTCGCCTCTTCTCTCCACAATGGATGCAACAAATGAGCTACAAGGTGGATTGGCCTCTTGAACCATTTCCATCGTATATCAAATAACTTCAACACATCTTGGTACCTAAAAATGCATTCAAACATGGAAGAACACTAGAAGTTTAGCAAATTAGAACTTTGAAATCGAAAAGTGATAATAGATAATACAACAAGTTTTAAATTTTAGCACTCTTTAAAAATTAGGACTTTTTAAATTCCAACATAGCAAACTAACAAGTTTGTAGTATTCAACATTAAAAAAATTCAACAATCTTTAAATTTCAGCAAACATTCAAGAAACTTACTTGGATTTGTGCGCTACGTTTTCTTCCACTCCTTTGGTCAATACATCTTTGCTTCTTCTCATAAACTCATACAATAAGCCAATGGTAGATCCTTCCATATCGGTAAGGCGTAAGACAGTATAAAGTGGCGCCATCAAGGTCAAAATTACCTGGAAAGAGGACTCGGTGGTGAGAATGTAATTCTTCACATTAATTGCATCTGGCTTATTGCAATCTGACCAAGCTCTCCACATGTCACTTACAACTGTTTGTTCGAGAGGATGCCAAAACTTTGAGCAATCGTTGTATGACAAGATACATCACACCAAACCTTGTCTTGGCAGGCCTCAAGATGGCGAGGCTACTATGAGCGGCAAATATTTTTCTAGCATTTCTCTTCTTGCAAAAAAGACGCACAATACTATTTGCTTTCATCATAGCACTCTTCATCCAAGGCAACTCACCAATGTCCTCCAAAAGAAGATCCAAAGAATGTGATGCACATGGACTCCAAACAAGGTTAGGGAACTCTTCCTCTAGCAAAGACCCCATGCGAACACAACTAGATGCATTATCAGAAATTACTTGCACCACATTTTCCTTACCAACCTCTTTGATTGCTTTAGAGATTCTCTCGGCTAACCAAGAGCTATCAACTGTTGGCGTCGTGTCAGCATGGCTGCAATCAATAGACTTGAGAAACATTGTGCCATAACAAGATGATACTAGAATATTAACAAGCTGCCTATGAGAAACATCAACCCATCCATCAGTTAATATAGAGCAACCATACTTGGGCCATAAAACTTTTATCTTCCCTAGCTTTCCCTGCAAAGATGTAACCTCACTTTTCAAACCTTTGGTTCTCATGTGATTATACGTGACTCCACTATGTTTCTCACCAATCATAGAGAAAGACTCTAGCATGTTCCTCCAACATGGCGTTTTCAATAGATTAAAAGATAAATTAGCTTCAATGATACATCTCATTTCCATAACATTTGCATGTTGCTTCCTTTGCCATTTGCAACACATTACCCTTGCGTAATGTTGTTTCTTGACAACTGGAGATGAATGTGGAGGATGAGTACTAGCACTCACAAAGGAAGCACCTTGACTCTCGTCAATTAGAGGAGATGAACCAGAGGTGGATACACCTACAAGCGAGAAGGTGCAGCAGAAAATCAGCAACAATAATTCCAAATCTAGTAATCAAGTTACGTATTATAAAGTATATTTTGCCCATACCTGGATGAGGCATGCTAAAAGAGTCAACTTCTGCTATCATATCTTCATCTTCACCAATTCCTTGGCTTCTAGAGTCACCATACAAATCAGTAAGCTCTTTTAACATATCATCGGGCACACTGGGGCATTTTTTTACTCCCTTGCTAGGTTTTCCAATAAGGTGCGCAATCATTCGCGGTGGCGGACCCATGCACAAGCTTGTCTTAATATTTGCAATTCCAACTCCTATTTCGAGGAGACATTTTTGTAACATTTTTGGTACAAATATCCCAATATTTGCTCTAAGACGGTGGCATTGTTCTCTACTCGATCAAAACTGAATATTGAAGGAAAAATCAGACTTTTGAAAAATCAGACCTTTGAAAAATCAGACTTTTGTAAAATCAGACTTAAAATTCATGCTAGATGTACAATAATTTGGTTTGGTTACCTGGTCGTCAAATTTGTAGTTGTTCAAAAATGCCAGTGTACCAGCAATTGTTGCAATATCCAGCCTTAACTGCAAGAAGATAGAAAAGAAATAAGGACTTCAGGGAAAAATACCAACTATTGAACAATAGCTTAATGTTTCAAGAACAATTAGGTTCTTTAAAATAATTGTTTACCAACATTCAAAATCTTCAACACAAAGCAATACATGATCTCGCTCTTCATGTCCTATGAGTATATATCGAAAGACAAATCGCTGCTGAGAAACAATATCTGCAGTATGTGATCTCACTCCTAAAAATGACAATAGGGTGGAAAAATATGACATTTTGCAGAAGGAAAAGGATACCATCGAGGCACAATCACGGGGAGAAAAAAGGCTGCTGGCAAAGGAGATCAAAGCCCTGAGGAAAAGTCAACATGAATATCAATCAAAACTTGATGCAGCGGTTTAAGGAAGAACAGAGCTTGAGGTACCATTTGGTTATAATTTTGGTAAAGTTTGGTGTAAGTGCCTTAACCCTCAAAGATGCACAATTTATGCTGCAAACGGATTAAGACTGCAAACAGATTAAGTAATGCTGCCAGAAATTGTCTGTTTGCAAACGAATTAAGACGGATGAAGACAGCAAATCTGGATTATGAGCATAAATCTGGATGAAGACATCTGGATGATTGAGCTGCTACGGCAAAAGTTATATGAATGTAGCATTGATTTTTTAGCAAATGAGGATGAACGATCTGGCAACAGAAGTGGGACTTCTGCTGATGCTATTGACTCAGAACATCAGATGATAGCATAAGCTTATTTCTTGCAAAGGTGTGTTGGCCTGCGTATTTGACATGTTCATTTACTCAGTATTAACTTCTCTCCATTTTTTCAGGCGCAGTTAATTTTCAGGAGCAGCAGCACAATGGCTTAATATCTCCTAAATGTCCTTTTCTTCTCTAAATCAGCTGTTTGTGGGGTTGTCATAAAAACGACAATAAGCCCAAAATCTTGTTTCCAACTGGATTTAACTGGATTAGTATTGGATCAGTAACTGGATAAGCCCAAAATCTTGTTTCCAACTTGTTTCCAACTGGATCAGTATTGCAATCACGATGCTAAATATGTAACAGACATTCTAATGGCAAAAGGCACTTGGTTAGTGCTTCTCAATATTGGAATAAGGCTTGCATGCAATGACCAGCTATATGGAACCCCATATGTAAGAGGCATTGATATTACCTGTCTTTCCCTAGAAGGGGCTGCAGTTCCCTCGCCAACTTCTCCATGGTATCCAAACCTCTTAGAGCCTGCATAAAAGGCAAATAGAAATTGTAAGATGACGAATGAAACATTCACCTGAAGAACTCTAATACAATATCAATAGACTTTTGTTGCAAACATTCTTCAAATTGCTAAAACATGTGCCAACCTGCTGCAAGACTATATAGAGTGCTTGTGCAACAGTCAACTTATAACTTGGATGTCAAGTATGGGGCCCGGGCTTGCACGAAAAAAATGGAAATGTATTGAACCGGTCGAACGTTTCCTTGCAAATGAGCTTGGGATTAAAGCTCAAATGCCATATCCGATCATCTTTGGCGAAAGAAAAAAGATGATGCCTTTAGAAGGTGAGGCAAGTTTCCGGTTTATCATGTTTGTGCATATAGTTCAATCCCCTGTCTTTTTCGGATGACCGCCATCATGCGAGCTCTGAGAGGAAACAAAGGAAAATGGATGGTATCAAGAGGTCATGTTATGGTTGAAACGTTGGGATATAACAATGGCTGTCTTCCCTAAGAGTTATTGATAAGGTGTCGGCATTTGGAATATAATAATGGCTGGCTTACCTACACAAGCTGAAGGAGTAAAGGTATTAGAGAGCGGATCAGAGTAAAGAGTTATTGCCCATGACCTCCATGTCGAATGTGGCTGAGAAGCTGATAGTAAATCTGTTTGTACAGTATAAACAACATTATTAGACATTACAATTCAAATCAAGTAGCATATTGTGAAATAGATTACCCGTGGGTATGTATATGCAAAACTGGTCTAGGTGGAGAACGAAGAACTGGTTTGGGAGATGGTTTCAAAACAGGCATAACTCCAGTGTCACCTTTATCTGAAGGAAGGGATGATTTGGAGCTGTCTTCATCTAGATTAATTACTTTTATGGGCGCTTCTCCTTACGCCCAAAATTTGCTCTAATCTTCGCATTTAGACAATCTTACGCCTGTAAGACTCCTTAGGTGCAAACTCAACCTTGCAAAACTAGATGAATACCTCTTGTTAGTCCCAAAAAATTTGAAAGAACCGGAAGAAGCATTGCTGCACGAGGCCTACACTAGCTGGACAGGTGATATCACAGGCCTGCATCGATCGATCAGAGTAGCATTTCCGGCAGCCGTTTAGGGTAAACGAAAGAGGAAGGAAAAAACAGAGAGAGGGGGGAAATTGTGACGAGGGTTTTTCCCCTTGTTTTTTTTTTCTTTTTTTTAATCTAAATGTCATTTTGGCCCATTTTTTGTATTTAAGGCATTTGGAGGTTTTTTTTTGTTAAATACGTACTATACGTATTTTTCGGATCAATACGTTAAGTACGGTATTAAACAAAAGTTTTGGAAATTTGGCAAAGCAACTTTAAGGTATAGTACGTATAGTACTATGCAAGAGGTATTATACATACCCAGAGGTAAAATACGCATACGTAAACAACACTGATTTTCGCATAGCTAACTTTAACACAGCGAAAAAGGTGCTCCAATACCCTATAAAATACCCCGCAAAAATGCCTATAAAATCCACCTTTTCCGTCGAAGAACAGGGGATAAAATGTATTTTTCGAATCGGGGTATTTGGCCACAATCCCCCTTTTCCTTATTTGTATGATAATACCCCGTTATGCTGGTGTCGCAATCCCCCAATCAAAAAATGTAAATTCATACCCTGTTATAATCCGTAAGATAATACCCTATTCAGGTAATACCTTATTTCAAATCATACCCTATTATCATTTGCAAAATAATACCCCGTTTCAAATAATACCCCATTCCAAATAATTCCCTGTTTTAAATAATACCCCATTCCAAATAATTCCCTGTTTTAAATAGTACCCCATTCCAAATAATTCGCTGTTTCAAATAATACCTCATTAATAACATACCCTGTTATCATTTGAAAGATAATACCGTATGACATCTTTCATAAGAAAATACCCTGTTATCATTTGTAAGTTAATATATTTCAAAAATAAGTTGATAAGTAACAACTTGAGCAGAGCTAATCAGTAACAAATTGACAAATCTTTTTATTATTTCAAAAACAACAGTAATAAACTGATCAAATTACACACTCCAAATGAAATCTCAATACACACTGTAAATCTACACACTTTCAGCAGAGCATGATGGCCAAAACGTGACCACAGCTCAGCAACATCTCAGACTTTGATGCCAATCCATGAAGAGATGTTGGAGATGTTCCTCCATTTTGGCACAAAAATTTCCAGCCTCTATTGTTGCGCTAGAAACACAAACGCAGACAGAAAAAGGGAAACTCTAGCTCTTACCTGCAAGACCATAATAGCTCAGATACATTTTCAATGGAATGGGTGCAAATAGTTTCTTCCTCGTTATTATTATCAATAATGAAAATCAGAAATGGAAAACGGAAACAATAAGTAGTATAAGACATTCTAATATATTACATATAAACTTCATCGACTTTGATGCTAATCACTGAAGGCATGTCCTTGCAGATATTGTCACTTACAAATAAAATTAATGTTTACCTTTGAAGCAGCAAGAAAACACATATGTGCAGCTCCTCCATGAGATTCTTGTGAGAATCATGATGTCCAGATGTTCCGGATCTGACTAACATGGTTGCAAATGAATATACAGCACTGGTTATGAGCCTGTAAATCAATAGAATAGAATAGAATAGAATAGAATAGAATAGAATAGGTTTTTAGCGTCCACGGAGACCAATTGGCCTATGATATATCAAAAGTTTGCATTGTCATTGCTCGAAATGACAGGATATGCATGTAGAAACATAAGGAAAAATTTAATCGACCAAAGGTGCTATTAAATACCTGTGTCCTCAGCAGAGATGAACATTCAGGAAAGACTCCTAGAAAGGCATGGTTATGGGCGAAGGATAATACCTGCTCATCTAGCCGATCTATGGGAAAACCCTGCAGATCAAGAATGTCGGAACCTTGAATAAGCCATGCATCAGAGCGGAAATACAGCAAAAAGGGGGTCGATAATCAACGAAAGAGTGGAATCTCACCTGGATATGTGAGTAAGAACCCAAACTTGATGGATCGCAGAACCCAAAGCCGGTGGAAAAACAGAGAAATGATCAAACGCTGTGGCCGGAGTGGCATGAAAGGGAAATAACAGAGGATAAGGGAGCAATGAAGTTACCTGAACAAAATACCGGAACAAGAAGCTTGGCTCCAGAACGGCAAAGCCTTAGCCGAAGCAGTAGATATGAAGCCAGAGCTGCCGCAGTTGATGAATAGGCCAAAAGCCAAATCGGTCTCTGAATGATCGAAATAGGGATTTGGATATGGCCGCAATGAGGAAAATGGAGAAAATGGAGAAATGCCAGATGCTCCATTCCCAAGCTGAAGCAAGATACGAAACCATAGCTGCACATCTTGAGCGCCTTTGCGGCCGCCATAGCCGACTCCTGCATTGCATGATCAAACAACAGGGGTTATTCAAGAAAAATAGAGCAAGAATGCAAGCGATACCTTGAATATAGATCCAACAGCTTCTGGCTATATGGCAAAGGCCATGATAGCCGCCCTACCGACCGCCATATCCACGAGCAGAAATGAGCAGAAACGAGCAGAAATGAGCAGAAATGATAGCCGCCCTACCGACCGCCATATCTGAACGCCAAGGATTTTCCTTTGAATTTCTTCGTAGAATTCAAACGTCATATAATGTCAACATTTTTTTTTACCCAACTTTTATGCACACACTTATGCTGTTGTTTCATAATTTTTGCCTAGTCTAAATAGTCCTATGTCAAATCTAACACATAAACTTTCCCGTTTTTTGTTTGGTATTTGGAATTCAGTGGTGTGGAGTAAGATTTCACTTGTGTAGAGTATGGGAAACCGTATATTTTAGGGGCTTCGAGCAGCTTGTTGCCATTTAGATGTTCTGTGTGGAGCGGCCATTTGCATGTGCGGGTTGGGATTGGTAAGTTCCTTAATATGAGATCCTTTTTCTAAGTATATTGTGTACTAGGGAAACTACAGTTTGAGAAGATTCCACGAGGGAATTTTCCGAGGCGGCCCCGCCAGACGAGGCGGCACCCAAGCGGCGAAGCCGCAGCGCCGCCGAGTCTGGCGGGCCGCCGAGGGAATATTCCCGAGGGAATCTTCGAGAGAAGTAGTTTCCCGTACGTAATAAACAGTTGGGCGAATTACGTACGGACACGTGGCAAGGGGCTTCTCTGTTTTCTCTGTTTCTGGCAGCAAGCATTGCTCTGTTTCTGTTTCTCATTCCTCTGTTTTCTCTGTTTCTGGCGGCAAGCATTTGGAGAAAACACCGCAATCAGAGGACACACTGCATTTAAGCTCTAGCTATGGCGGATATCTCCTGCAGTGCCGGATTTAGCCCCGTCAAGCCCCTGCCAAAGCAAGTTTTGCCTTCAAGGGTATGTCCGATGCCTTTTTTCTGATTCTTGCGCTTTGGAGACTGACTTCTTGCGATTTAGAGACTGCAGTGCACAAATGCAGCCTGGCTGTTGAGCAAAAAGGGTAGCGCAGTAGAAGCTATGGCGATGGACGAAGCTATGGCTATGGATGAACCCAGCTATGGCGATGGAAGGCAGAAGCGGCTATGGCGTCCGCTTTGGTAGAAGCATTAGGTTCGCTTAGGGTTCGGAAGGATTAGGCGGCGATGCTACCATCAGGCCTGGCGGCGCCGCTCAACAAAATTATGCGTTTTAAAACAGGCGTAATTTTACAGTAATTCGACCCAACTGTTTATTACGTGGATAAAAGGACACGCTTCTTTCTATTTTGCGGAGCGTGCAGGACAGAGGCGTGCAATGCGACTGGCTATGGCAGCTGCAGAGGATTATGGTTCAAATCCCGTTGTAGCTCATATAGACAAGCTTTCTCGTTGCTGGTTTCTTTACTTTGGTTCATGTCTTATTATTTACAGAGCTAATCGGAATAGGGTTCGCTATGGCAGGACGGCGGTTTCATGAAGCTATGGTATGACATGCCATAGTTTTTGCTGAGGTTTAATGGAGGGCCGAGTGGTTCAACTTGCAGCTGCAAGAAAGCCAAATAGCCAGCAGTCTCATGCAGCAGAAAAGCAGAAAGGGAATGTCCATCTTCTTCCCTCCCGGAATTACGCCCTGAAGTCTTGTCACTTTTTTCTTCTTATTCTTTGTCTCAGATTCACCAAAGGCTCTGCTCCTTAGCCTGCGTTTGAGAAAACGAGGCAGAATGGTTTTTGGGCATGTTGCCTTTCGAAACTGTGGCCTCGGGCTTTTCCTTAACCTTGATCCTTTACAAATCTTTGCACTGCGTTTTATTAGTTCCTGCTTCAGAGCCCTCTGCGAAGAGTGCAAGCGCAGAATCTGCTGCATACTTTATGGGCTTGTAACGCTGACTGATTCTCAGAAGCTCTGCAGTCTTGGAAGCCCGAACAAGGGCAGGCAGCAGATTAGAAAAATAATCCTTCACGGCCAAATCTACAAGGAGGTTCGTGAGGGCTGAGGTTTAATGAAGGTTTTTGCTGGCTCCGGCAAATTCGCGAGCGCCAATGGTTTTCAAGTATCTTTCTTTTTAATTGCTTCAACCATGCGTTGGTTTCACACCATTGTCAGTGGCATGCACTTTTTTGCTCAAAATTCTAATGGCCATTGATCTGGCACAATACTAGGAATATTCGCCATATCAATGGTGGGGAATAAAACTTGAATGTGACGCCATAATCCTTGTAATAATCATAATCCAAGGTGACACATTCTTGGTTATTTGTTTTATTTTGGATTTAGCTACAAAAATTTCTGACCCACCTTAGGCTGGGTTCACATGCAACCATCGCCGGAGAGGGGCCCTGTTTTGCCTTGTGCTTTCGGCGATGGCAGATGATGGTGCGAGTAAAAGGGCTTGCCTTTTTACGTGATGGTGAGGGTTGCCATCGTGCCCGGCTCTTAGCAAATCACAGCTCAATGCATAATCTACTCTTGAACGTAAGAATCTGGCTTCTAAGATGATCCGACCATTTATATATGACCATTTGAAAGTAGATAGTATTTTGATATAGGTAATGTGCCAGGGCAGGCAATTTCGCCTGGTAAGGGCCTGGCGAGCCCGTTAGGGCGAGCCAAGGTCCGAGCCAGGCGAAATTGCCTGCCCTGGCACATTCTCTAACGTAATGCTTCGAGGCAGAGGCTATTTTAGGTTACTGGAGCGAAAGCAGGCAACGGTTTCTTCAGAATCATTGCAATTTTATAGAGGCCAAGAGAGGAGGCCATTATCAGAGATAATCTGGGTCTGTAATTAGGCGAAATAGCCTCTGCCCGGACATTACGAAAATGCAAACTGACTTGAGCGAATATTTAGCTAGTATACAACCATAAATTTACTTTTCATTGAAAATACCCTTTTTTCTTGACATTATCCCTTTGTTTGAAAATACTCTAGTATTGCAATCCTCTGTCTTTTTTTCGTAATTTTCCTTTAACTCAATCCCCTTTTATTTAAAAATTCCCCAATCTATTCACAAATTCAACCAATCCCCCTTTCTTGAAAATACTCCAATCCATTCGCAAATTCCCTTTTTGAAACAATCCCCTTTTCTTCAAAATACCCCAATCCATTTGCAATACCCTTTTGACCTTATCCCCCTTTTTTAAAATACCCCGATGTGCATTTGCACTCCCCTGTTTCTACTAATTCCTCCATTAGAATATACCCTTTTTGTTCAATAATCCCCCCTTTTGTTCAAGAATTCCCCATTGCAAAAAAAATAACCCATTGCTCTCAAGTATCCCGGTTCCTCAATGGAGGATTTTATGGGGGATGTGAGCACCTTTTTCGTTGTGTAACCATTTTGGTCTATTTTGTAATGGCCTAAATATCTTGGTGACTTGTCATTAAATTGTACGTATACTGTACAAATATGTGGAACATCACATAGCCGTTGGATGCCTGGCACATGGCACTGAATCTACGACATTTGTGACTTCATGTTGCACGAAAATCCCTCCATCTTAAATTTCAGCAAGTCGGGCAAGCCTCTGCACTACTGCGCATTGGCCAGCCTTCCCCGCCAAAATTCATGGTGGAGAGGCATTTCTATATACATGATAATCTATTGTTGGGAGCAACGTTCCAAAGTATACACCATCGTCTAATATCATTTCACAATCATGTTATAAATATTGGGACTTTTGAATTTTAGGAGGCTTTGCACTTCAAACGTGTGCTTAATGATGTTAATGATAGCATGCAAATCTTGGTTATCTCCTGCAATTATGAAATGGAAGGAAGGAAGGAAGGAAGGAAGTATATTTTTACGTCGCACCACAAAGGCAGCGTCACGAAGGACATGCGACCACAAGTACAAAGAAAACAAAAATACATTGCATGGGCCGAAGCCCGTGAGCACCATGGCCCGGATTAAAAAACCCCACTGGGGAAAAACCGTTGCCATGATGACCACAGATCCAAAAAGCTATGCTGCTGCAAAAAGCAACAAGCATACCTCCAACAAACGTAACTTCAACAAACGCCCCAACCGTAACCTCTTCACGCCTAGGTGCCGAAGTACCGGGTGCGGACTCATGCACGCAGCTTAAACCTCCATCCTCTCACTAAAACCGTGGCAAATAGATGCCGATGCAGAGATCCCGGTGCCGACTCGAGTAACTTCGATCAAACCACTAGACCATAAGAGCTGCCCCTAAAACGTAGAGTCCCAAAACCCCCATAGCAACGATCAGTAAAGGCGGTGGACCGTGGAGGGCACCGCTGAAACTGAAAACCAACGATCCACAAGCCCAAGCGCCAAGTCCAGCGCCGTGGAAGAAGGGCCGTGGAAAACGCCGAGAAGTCGCCGGAGGAGGTGCATCCTCCAGCCCCCGCGCCAAGCGCCAGCACCCTGCTCCATCGTGGTGCTCCAGCCACAAGCATGCTCTCGCAGCGCCTCGCCTGTGCATGCACCGGTGCTCAGCACCGAGGTCCGCCTCGAGCGCCATCCATCTTCGCCGGGGCCTAGGCGCCATCCATCACTGCCAGGAGAGGCTCAGGCAGGCGCCCAGGCACCCTCAGGCGCTGAAGCAATCCGTTGATGCTGCCACAACCCCAAAGCAATCCGTTCAGGCTGCCAAGAAAACCCCCAATCCGGTCATGCTGCAACCCCGCCCCACTAAAATGCTTATAACTCGCGAAATATGGCTCTGATTGACCTGAAATTTGTTGCAGAAGATAGAGGGCGCAAATACCTTCAATTTGATATGCGGCACGGCCTGAGTGAAGATCGGGTTGTGGAGTTATGCTCAATCAAAGTTTCAAGGCTGGGCCATGGGCGCTGGGCGCTGGGCGCCGAGCGCCGGATATAGGACTTATATATGGTTTTGCATGGTTTAGGGAGGTATTCGTATACGAAAATGGTATTTGCTAATGCCAATAAATGGGTTTTGAATTTTCTAATGTGTTTCGATTTTTTCGTTCTTGTAGATCTTTCTTTTTGTGGAAACTAGAGTTCGTGGCATTTTTGTGCGTCAGAGCATGGCAGTGTGACTATGGCGGAGTTCTTTAGGCAAAAATAATGGCCGAGATTGCAAATTGGAGAAGCATGTTGCTTGTTAGCAGAAAATAGCAAAGATTTATTGGCAGGAGGATTGTTGATAATATAGAGCCGACTACAGCATGCCATGGAGTGCCCCTGGATCTTGGTTACATTTGAATTAAAGTTACAGATTATTTTGTTGCAACTCATGCCCTATCAAGAATACATGCAAGAGCCGAGACATTGCGTGAATCAGTGGATAATTTCTTAGTTTGGCCAACAAAACTTCTTAGAGAGGTATGTATGCATCCAATGATTCAATCCATTTGCATCTATTATAGCATTTCAATACATAGAATAGTTTACTATATTTCTGCACTGACATGAATACATTAATGCACTGCCTTTCCAATAATATACACATGCATAACTAGATCTTGTTTCAAGGTAGTAATACAATACTCAAGGAACAAAATAAACATATATTGCATATAGTAATAAAATATCATTGCAATGGAAGTCATGCAGAAGCAGTATTATTTATCATGAGCAAGAGGCCCTCCTATCCTCTCGATTTTATATCTCCCACGCGCTCAGGAATCCACTCCAGGAAGATCACAACATGATAGAGATCAGAAGAATGCCTTCTAGAATTTATGACGACCATAGTAAGCCAATCCTCCAGCATAAACCCCATCTGTCGAGCTCTAGCCAGGTCATCATGACTCATCTGGCATGTGATGGAGTCAATATTTTCAGGATTAGGAAGCCAATATCCCAACCATGCCTTTCCCAATCTTGCCATCAAGAGACCAAGAAGGGGTTGTCTGCAAAGCAGACCTTGTGTTGCTATTTATGCCATGGAGAATTTAAATGCCAAAGAAGGGGTTGTCTGCAAAGCAGACCTTGTGTTGCTATTTATGCCATGGAGAATGTGCGCATGTATATTATACCAATTAGTAGCTGCATTATTGAGTACAATGTACCCACATGTATGTATTCTGTGGTAGTATTTTTCATGTGGTAATTAACAAAATCTAATATAAACAGTAAACATATTTACATATAATTAGATATCAAGATGCGAGCTTTTCCTTTAAGTATGCAGTCCAACTCGCATCGGACACGAGATATATAATTTTATAACCTGATATGTACAGAAAATAGACTGTAATAAGCTCTAATTAAGAAAATTTATATGTATAGTAACTAGAGTCTCAAAACATCCACTCTAGAAATGGCTTAATGCATTATATATAGATACCCGCGCTCGGCACGAGAAGTAAAAAAATATATAGCCGCGAAATAAAAAGAAATATTTGTGGTGCAGGTTCAATAATTAAAGCATGATTTCATTAATTGGATAAAATAACGCAATTTTGAGAATTTTGAGCACACCTTATTTGCTCAAGCACGAATACTTTCACCTAGTACTCGACCCCAACAAACATGAGGTAATTAACATACACATATACATACAAATTTTGTGTTATACTTGTACGTGTACATGACACTCGTATAAGCTCAATAATGGCCCTACATTGTACGCCAATAATTCACATCAATAATTTTACTTCACTATAAGAACGGCTTCACGAGGGCGTAGAGGCCATTCATCTTCCATGGCTTCCTCGATGCCTCGTCCAGAGCACATCCGCTCTTTCAAGTGTTACTTGAGCTACAACGATCTGGGCGAATGCGCTAGAAGTAGCGTTAAGCTTGATCCATGGCTCTTATCTAAAGCTGATGGACACGCTAGTGCTTGCGGGGAAGCTCACTTTCGCGTTAAAGTCCATATTTCTTGGCTTCCCCGATCGGAGATCTATGAGCTGAATGGCATCACGAGCTTTGATGTTGATGACGAGTGAATCTGCACCTGCTAATAATGTAATAATGACATGGGTACATAATAACTAAGTAAGGATGTAATAGCATTCTGATTAAGGATGTAATATCACGTATCTTAACTGAGTATATTGTAACGATGTGCTATCCCACCTCCACTTATTACGCATTTGTCATTGAATTCAATCATAGCTAAATTCGTCAAGCAAACATGTTTTGAAACATACGATATTAGTACGCATACATATATCCATACGAAAGATGTATTATACTTGTATTTATACAACGGTCTTATACACACGAGCAATAATGGGCGAAGTCTACCCCAATAATTCACCTCAATAATTCTACCTCACTATAAAAGCTTCTCACCGGGGCTAAAGTTCATTCCTCTCACATGGATTATTTGCCTTCATCAATTCACCACATCGAGGCGATCAAGTGCTCAATGAGCCACTCGATCTTGTTGGTTGCCTAGCGGGCATCTTCTTCTTGATCCCTACCGCGAAGAAAAAAAGCTCGGCCGAGATTCGTTGCCCTGCGTCAATTTCGTGTAATGATCCATCTGATTTGGCTTACGGCCCGAATGAGCTATGAGATATCGGGGATCACTACTACGGATCACGAAGATGAATGAATCACACTGTTTAGCATTGTATAGTGTAAGAGCTCTTGTGTTGAGATGGAAAATGCAGAGCGTAACAAATAATAACTAGTCTATTGTAACTTTCATGTTATGAATGATATAGTAATTATGTAAAAGAGCATTGCATACCTCAAGAGTTCTCATCATCGTCCTTAGCTTCTTTAGCCACTAATTCTTGCAACGAGCCCGAACACTCTTTGGGGATCACCATCGACAATGGCCTGGTCTCTACGGCCCAACCATAGTCTATTGTTTTCAAAGGTTGGTAGCGTGGCGGGTCATTAGGATTGGGTCTCCAATTCTTGCTCCAACAATCCCTATACTGCATTGCATATGAGGTTCCCTTTCTGGCAGCAGGTTCAAACCAAGAGACAAACACCTCTTCATAATGTGGGAGATTAGGGTCCTCTACTGGGTCCTCTTCGGCAAAAGCCATCCATGTCGGGCAGTTATCATGTGGTCTGATTAGCAAGAGCATTCCCTTCTTGACATCTTGGTAGGGGTCGAATATTTCAACTGGGTTCTTGGGTCTACCCGAGAAAGGCCCAACGTAATGAGATGCTTCAATGTGCTCATCCACAAACACTCTTTCGGGTTCTTCCAATGCACTTTGCCTGGTGCTGGGCCAGAAATCTGAATGACTCTCTAGGGCCGCACGTCACCAAACACTTTCGCAGCAAGAAGGTGGACCCAGTAGTCAATAACTTCATTCATATATGTGTTGGACCATGACTTATCGCCAGCTCTAGAAATAGCTGCCCAGTGCATCATGTACTTGGCAATAGAAGCTCTTAATGCACCTATATCTTTCAAGCTCCCATATGGCTGCAGGACCTTAGGTGACCCTCTCGGAATCATAGGTAAACCTTGGGCATCCTCCTTCCACATTCTCGATTCCCTTTCAGGGGAGCCACTCCCTATGCCACGGCCTCATCTTGTAGAACATTAGTGGCCATCCATCCTTCATGCAAAACTTGAAGAGTAGAGGTTCCAAGTGACCACATAAACGGTCCTTCTTATCAGGGATAAATCCTTTCACGAATTCCTTCCAATCAGGAACCTCTGTCACAAGGTAAGGTGAAGGAGCCTTTGAACTACACTGCCTGAAGAGTTGCATAAGCTCCGGAATAGTCAATGCATCTGATCTTCTCATTAGAGTAGAGTAGTTTCCAAATAGGGCATCTATGTCATCGTGGGTGTGTCCAACCATCATGAATCCCAGCTGCACTTGATCAAATACACCTAACCAAACCAAGTATGACAAGTAAGAGAAAAGATATCTATTCTTATTCTGACCTGAGCAATTATCTAGCTGCAAGTAAAGCCTCCTAGGCAACTTGTTTGCTACCATGGGGCCTTTGATAGGAGGCATAAAATCATTTCTACTGCCATTCATCATTTTTGTCCTAAGGTTATCTGTGTTTAAAATTGCCGCACCGGTTTGCTTTTCGGGACGATCGGTATCTCTCAAATGGCCCCCAATTATCCTCAGATTTATTCTCCAGTGTCTTCAAGGTATGATTCAAGGATCCCACATGAAAATTAGAATCATCAGGCCAGAGGTCCAGTGAGAAGTGGCCCAAGGCACCTATACCATGGCCGTGCATGAGAGCACCTGTAACACTGACCTTCAGTCGTTCACCCCTCCATACGAGACTTTGCTAGCTTCTCTAGGGCGAGGGACCATGGTCTTATTCTGATCCATCTTATCATGTATAATGGTTAAAAGCGTGCTCGGGAGATCTATCGACAAAGCTCTCCGGGACCGGTAAAGGCTCTCGCATGAAATCTGGGCCGTCATATGTGATTTTCTCTCTATTGCAAGTACCCTTCTTTCGTTTGGATCTCTGGTCTTAGCAAGCTTTTCCTTTATGACAATACAGGTGTTACACTTGGAAAATGCTATCCTCTTAGCTATTGCTACCTCTGAATGATTCTCTTTCCAAGCAGACAGAAATGACGAAGGAGAAATATGCTTGCCTGTCATCTCTGTAACGGAAATATCTACTTCTTGGTGTATATCCTTCTTAGTCAAGACTGAAGGTAGCCTCTTAACATTTTGTCTGTGACCCTCGCTCGTAATTTTCGAGCGGTGTGGCATCGTCTCTGCGTTTTCATCTATGAACATGGATAGCACAGCATTGCCAGCCAAAGTATGAGACCTTGGCTTCTTAGACCCAGTATTTCCGTGCTCAGCAATTCTGTGGCCGTCATTGAAGAGCTTCTTCCACTTGTAAAAAGTGGAAATGGGAATGCCATAGGCTTTATGCCATGCTTTCACGCACACCTGTTTGTTATTCAACATCAGTTTGCGGACTACACCATTTTCAGAGCAAAGATCTAGCATGTTATATGCAAAAGTTGTGCGCTCCGAGGACTTCATGTTCCAGTAAAAGGTTCTCATGCAAGCTATCTCCTGGGATGTAAAATTTGCACAAAAGATCGTTTCATGCAAAGACGGTGATGACACGAAGTGCGGAATAGCCTCGGCACTAGTTTTTCTTTCACATTTAGTCCGCGGCTTTGGGTGTTCTCGGGTCTCCGATTGACCATCTTTGTAAAGGTCTCTTTTTGGTGATGCCAATTTCGGGTCTAATGGAGTAAGGTTCATTCTCCACATCCTTCTCCTTCACCGCAACCACAAGAGTAGAAAGCGGAATGTTATCAACGAGCCACGAGGGCTATGGGCCATCTCACAAGGTCATGCAGTTGGGGCATTTCTGCACAGGCCTGGCAGCGCATAGAGATCTTTTCAGGCATTGGAAAAATGTTCATGATAGTAGCAGCTATCGAGCCTTCCCCTAACTTCACGTCAGACACAGCATGGTTTGGATCGGCAAAAACGATAACACCATAGGCATAAGCCATGTAGCAGCATTCATGCATGAGTGTGCACGCCTTCTCAACTAACTCATCTCTAGAAAGCCCTTGCACATGATTCGTCTCATTAGTGGCTAACCCCTCATTCCCTCGTCACCCCCGGTCTATCCTTTTTATCGACTGGTGGGGTGCAAAGCTTCCTCATGTCTATCTAGTGGAGCAACAATGTCCTTCTTGTACCACAACACAAAAGTCCCCACGACTTCACCCATTCTTTCTATTTCCAATTCGGGGAATTGGTAGCGTGAATTGTCCATCGAACATTCACAATTGAAACGACAACCATACCCTCGGGACAAATAATTGTGATGGGCTCGAAATTGTGGACTCTTCCTTCCGCCACCTTTTTCCCCGGCGGAATCTGGTACAAATGGAATTACATCAGCCATCCTCCAAACAAGAGGTCGTGAATAAGCGGCCGCGATCCTAGTGTGAGCGAAAGCACCGTGGATCATAAACCACTACAAAAATATGAACTGAAAAATAAGAAATGGTCACGACTTTCCACCGCGATCTTATCGAGCATGGGTAAGAACGCGGTCGCGCTTAGTTGCAAGCATTCACACTAAATTTGTTTCAATAAGAACTTCGTGCAAATCAAATTTCGAGGCTAGCTAGTGGGTTCAACTCTAAGTTATCGATATCCGGGAGTTCTTTGGTCAATAGCAAGTGTAGATGGTTGAAGGTATCGCGACCGCGATCTCGTGGGAGCACCAAAGTTAAACGATTGACTTACGAATAAGGCATTACTCCTACCTCACGAATCACGGTGTTTAGTGTCATAAAAACGGTGTTTAGTTTCATCCACATAGAGAAAGAAAGCATATACTTGAAACACGTTTACATTGTATAATAAACACACGAGTGAGTGCGGTCTTGCTTAGAACATCTATTTTTACATAGTTGCAACAAAGTATCGGGGAGGTATCTTATCAATCCATGCAATACATAGTGAATGTTAGTGCGAGGGGCTTCGGAGGTTGCGGTTATAATTGAAATTGATTGCATTCGATACGCGTTGATTCACCGGTGAGGGATATGCATCAGAATAGGCCTTTTACCTCGGCAGAAACCCTGAATTCGATGCAGTTGCAGAATTCGAGTGTGTAGTGGCGGATTGCAAGCGGATTATCAGCGCCCTCGTCGGCGCCTTCAATGGATCGCGAATTCTGCGGCAAATCCTTGCCCAAACTTGGCCCGGCTTTAGGCGCTGACTCGGCGCCTCGAAGATCTTGCAAAACAATGAAATTTGAATTGGCTTTTCCGCTTTCTCGAATTGGTTTGTTCTCGAATTCAAATTTTGCGGTCATTTGTCCGTCCCAAACCGGATATTTTGGAGGCATTTATGGCTGGATAAAGTGTCAGGTCCGAAATTATGACCCGAAATTGAACGCGGACGTCCAAGTGGATAAAGACCTTTCGTACGGGTTACTGGCCTTTCCGGACGGGTATATTCGCACGACCGCATTAATGTCAGGGAATAAATACGGGCGGCCGGCCGGTAATTATTACTGCCCGTGCAGACGACGCCATTATTATGGCACGTTTTTTCCGCAGCGCCATCATGAGGGGCGGGCATTTAATTTCCGCGGCCGCGTTCTATAAATTGAAACTCAAAACATTCAAAAACTAATTTCTACTCCGCGATTTCATTCAGCGCCTAAGCTTTCGACCTCCGAAGCTCCCAGGCCCACTCAAAAAAAACCCATATTTAAATCTTGAACCCGGCCCAGCGATCCCATGGCACCTAAGGACTCCCTCAGAGAAGGTATTTTCTAACATTTCAGCTCAGCAAGATCGCGGCCGCGATCTTGCCTACTAGAACTTCTATTGTTTTCATAAGTATAGATGCTCAGCAAGATCGCGGTCGCGGTCTTGCTTGATAGGTTTTCTAATTTCTAGATAGCGGTCTTCATAAGTGTAGCTGCTCATCAAGATCGCGGCCGCGGTCTTGCTTGATTGGTTTTATAATTTCCAGATAGCGGTCTTCATAAGTGTAGCTGCTCATCATGGCTGAGCATAGATTTTCTTTATTGCGATGTTCATCAGTACTAGTGTAGTAGGTCATTAGTTTCGCGACAGCGATGTTTTCTTGTCGTGCTTAAGTGCTACACAAAGTCGCGGTCGCGATTGTGTGGAGTTCTATTTTAGCTGCTTGGCGGGATCGTGGTCAGCGTTTCTCTCTGATAGTTTAAACCTTTTTATTGCACCACATTATGCGACCTACGGGCACTCACTCTGAGCTTTTGTTTACTGAGACTTGCTCTCTTCCGAGGACCGGATGTCGAGCCGGTCCAGTATTATAACCCCTTCCAATGAAAGGAAATGGTGTATCGAGATTGCACTGGGCTATACCGCACATTAAGGGTGATCGCGAGAAAGGGACATGTACTGTTTAGCTGGTGGAAAAAAGCCGAGGGCGTTGAACAAGTTGGTATAGTGGTGGCAATGTGGGAAGGCACGAAGAACAATGTGCAAGATGCCATCATATGCGGCATTGAGGACCCACAAGCATTGCGGTTTCGGAGTACATTTTGAAATGGCGCAATTATGACCCGTCTTTGATGACGCCCGACCAAAATGAACAAGCCGATATTGGGGGGAAAAACGCCCCGTCGGCTAAGGGGTATGGCTGGTTGTTGCCATCCTATGAATCTCTCTTTGTCGGTATAAAGGGAAACAGAGACATATTGCTCGGGGTTCTCGACATGCGAGAAATGGTTTGTCTACGACAAGAAGCCTCCATTTGTGCCTTGAAAGCGGTTCGGGGGAGAAGATGCCCTCCGTGATGGACACCAATTGGCTAAGAGCCGTGGCCAAGAAAAAAGTGTGAAGCCTATTGCTACTTTGGGAGAGACCTCGGCACCAAAAGAAATTGCTCAAGAACCACAATCCACGATAAACCCCTCCCGGTATTGTTAACCCTACTCTTCCTATTGCTATGAAGGCCCGAGATAGCAATACATCCGGTGGATTTATTCCAAAAAATTCCCTCCTTTCAAAATTAGCCTTAAGAATCGACACCTCGTGAGGATAGCCCCAGCCCAGCCAGTTCTCAAAACCCCCTCGATTCACATTTAATGCCTCCTCTAAACTAGCATTGACATGGCCCCAAGCACCTGCCATTCCGGTCGAGTTGAAGTTCAATCTCAAGAGGAACGCGAAGATGGCAGAGCAAACCACTCGAAGCTTGAACACGGTTCAAAAGGTTCTACCCCTTAGGGGTTAATTGGTTTACAAAGATTTCTATTTTGATTGTGAACCCGCACCAGCAAACTTGACACCACGTAATGCGGTCAAATGACCATGTTCAAACTCGGTTAAAAGCTTCAAGACATACCCGGACAGAGGTCCTCACCCCGCTTGACGTCGTTCCGTTTGACCCTATTACCGGTAACTAATTCTTTATCTTTTGGACACTTTCGTTATGTAGATTTGACCCGACGGTTGTCTATCTTTGAGGAGGAGGGTGACATGGAGCAATCCGGAAGATTTGAAGGGCAAGAAATTTTATATTATTTCGGCACCCACGGTATTTGTCTTTGCACAACTCCTTTGTTCGATTGCCGGCGAAGTTCGAGCAAAGAACGAATTTGCCAACAGTATATGCTAGAAGAAGATCGAGGGTCTTTGAACGGAAATCTTCTGAACAAAGGAATATATAGAGTTGAGTATTCAATGCAACGAAGTAATTGCAAAACAGGTACTGAGAGCCACCGATTGAAAAGCGCAACAACCGTCATCAAAGACAAGGCTTATGGTTGCCCTCCACAAGGACCTATAGGGACGGCTAAAACTTCAGCTTGGAAGGTATTTATTTGTTTTCTACTGCCAAGTTCATTGCCGCTGATCTTGATGACCTTGAAATTGCTTCTGCAGGATTTCCATGAAATTGCAACGACCACCTTGAAAGTGCGGGGAGCTTAAGGATGAAAAGCAATTCATTTTTATGGATGAGAAGGTTTTCAAGAAGTTAATGGAAGTTGCCGGCTCGTGGGTGAGTCAGAAACTCGGTGGCGATCATGGTGAGTTTCGGACAAAGCCATCCAAAGACTTCTTTAACAAGACGGCTCGGTTGCTACGAGGTATGTCGAATGCAGAGTTGTCCTGTTGCTTTCGATGAGATTATAGAAGGCAAGACCTATTTAAAGGTGCGATCAAGTTATAGCGGGAGATTTGATTGCGCATAACGGGCAATTGACATCAGAACACTCACTTTTATGAGGCGCGAAATTTTGTCTTATGCCTCAAATTTGCCGCAAAAAGGATTTCCGAGGTGGGAGGAATTGCTTCGGGCTTTTCCCGATTTCAACGAGCAGAGAATCTTTGGATATATCGGAATCTGATATCACGAGAGTGCGTGAAGGCTAACTATAACAAGGATCATACACTAGGTAACCTACCTGTAGCCTTTTTGGAGCCAATCAGGAATATTCTAAAGCCAGAAGAAGAGGCTAGAAAAAGAAAGGAAAAGAAAAATATTGTCATAGCAGTGACAAAGGATGGCATCCCTACTTCCTCCCAAGTGTCAGAGAATGCGACACTGATATTTATTGACATCCGAGGGATAAACAAGGTATGGGATTGCAAGAAATACACAGATCTATTTACAAGGATAGCTACCATGACGGATGCCAAAGTTTATCACTTGGTCATTATCATGCGCTCAGTGAATTTGCCCAATTGCTTGTTCAGTCAGAAGCAAATTCAGGGCGGTGGCTACCTATCTTTAGGTTCCTATGAAGAAATGGGATGGGAGAGCAAAAGAAGGGTGAAAGAACATCAGTACTTTATTAGTCATATGTGCATTATGGGGAGTGATGTTAGGTGTAGCACCGCGGCAACCCGAGTTGGAGCTTCACCTATATCCACACCGCGGCAAGGCTCCTAAGTCAACACCATTGCCTCCAATGCCGCTAACAGGTAATGAGGATGCCGACGAGAAGATAAAAAAGAAATATCAGACTCTTTTTACAGGCAAACCAAGATTCAAATGGGCGGCAATGGAAGGAGATCTTGTATTGAAATGCCAGCTGAAAACCTCCTATGCCTACCATATTGTTGAACAGCTGGTGCCGACTGATGGTTGTGTTCTGGATTTCTTTTCGGCTGGGACGGCTTCTCGTGTTGCTCTTATGCAAGGCAAAAAGAGCGTGGCTTTCGAAAGTTCAGGTAAAGTGTGCCGTTTCCTGAGGGCGTTCTTTGAAACGCTTGATAAGATGGCCAATCCAAGTGCCGATGGGTTTGAGGAAGAGCCGAAAGCAGAGAATGTTGACCCTGATCCAGCTCAACCCGACATCAGTATCACCCAAAACACAGATCTATCAAAGTTGGGTTCCATTTTGGAAAACCTCGATGCTAAGTCCTACGAAGAGAGAATGCAAGAAACAAAGCGCTTGCTTGAAGAGACGGAAAAAGGTATAGAAGCCCTGGAGCCCACTTTCCAAAAATTGAATGCACTTAATGAGAAGCTTGATGGGTACATGCCTTTCTTGACAGGCGAACATAAGTTTGAATACGTGGGCGTAGAACACATGGAAACAGACCCAAAGCACATGGAAGCAGACCAACAGCACATGGACATTGACCAAGATGAGGTTCTTGGGTCACAGGGAGCATCATTACACAAAGAAGAAGCGAAGCTCTATCATCCATATCGAATACTCTTAACAGGAGACTCTTGCCAAAACGAACTTATAGGCGGGGAGCGGTCGTTAAAGGCGGTGAAGAATAGGAGCCTGATTCACATCTGCAGGTGCATCGCAAGCGCCATGGGTGTTCGGGATTCGAGAGGTCCGCGGGTTATCTGAGAGATGGACACAACACAAGCTATTGAATTGGGTAGAGAGCATGTCAATCGCATGGCCAATGAAATGGGTGTGATACGATCAAGTATCGAAACACAATCGAGAATAATTATCTCCTTCAATCGGTAATTATGTTGTATATTACTTCCTTCAATGAAAATTTTTGTTTGAAAACTTTGGTTTTGTCTTTACCCATATCTTTTACCATATGTTTAATGCTAAAAATAATCGCGACCACGATCCCTGTAACAATTACATGGCTTTAAATCTTTGAATTTTGTGTGATATCCTTGCTCCTCGGTACCTTCTTTTAACACAATGCTCTCATATGGTTTTAATAAAAGGCACATTCTTTCGTCTCCTTTCAGCTGCGAAACATCGCGTTCGCGCTTCTTGCGAGAAGTTTTCACACTCCCTCCTACTACGTTATACTCGCGGTGAACCTTTGCATTAGCAGTAAAAACTATATTTCCGAATAAGACTGAAGCATTTGCAGAATTTGTGCAAAAAAACGCCAACTTTTACTCAATTGGTAGTAGTTTTTGCACTATATGGCTACCCGCTAACCTATTTCATGCTAAACGAGAATTCCAAATTTCTCTAATTAATGAATTCGTGCTTATTACTGTTCTTTGAACAAAATAATCCCGTCTATCTGCGTCCAGATTAGTCATTAGCAGAAGACAGTTCATTCTAGCCTCTAGCATTCCAATAGTAACTTTTAAGAGCCTCCATCAAAATGGCTCAAAACAAAATTGATGTCCATAAAAGAAGTTGCATGCAGCACTACTTCAGCAATAAATGCATGGATCTGGGCATCTGATAAGCATGCCGCTGCAAATGTGGCACTTCTAGAGAAATCTCTTTGCTCAGGGGCTAGAATCACATGACCGAACCTGTTAATCAACCTGACGAAATCTCTAAATAAGGTGGATTTTGGGATATCTTTTAGAAGTGCCTTGTCCCAGGATCAGCTCCAAGTCTTGATCATGGATGTGAGCATGATTAGTAGCGTCGACCTCCAAGAACTCCGTTGTGTAACCCATTGTGCAAAGAGTAACTGCGCAAATACAACTTCACATAGTGGAATCGGGACGAGGTATTTGTAATGCTTGAGGAGATATCTAAGTGTCTTAGTTTTTGATGTGTCGTGCTTTCAGTCGTGCGCAACGCAGTACAGTATACAGATTACCAATGAATCCATTTTGCATATGTGATATTGGATTATTTAGTTTGACTCACTCTCCCACGCGAGAAGTTTTATTTGGCACACTATTGTATATTTGATATACTTTTAACGTGTTGACGTATCGCGCATTCAGTCGCACGCAATGCGGTTAGTTTTGATTTGAAATTCTAACCTAGTAAATTAGGCATTGCGCCAAGCGCGAGATGCTTTTTATGAAAAATGTTTAATTACTTATTATAGCATACACTACTACTTGTTCTTCATGCCCTCTTTTGCTTTTCAGATTTCTTACGAAGCTACTACAGAGGGACACTGTAATAAAGAACCTCAAGTACAAAAGGATGATGTGGACAACATGGATGTGGAAGAGAATAATGCAAACAATAATGAGAAACCACCTAAAGCAACTATAGATAATGCTAAAAAACTAGTTCCTGCTAATGAGTGGTTTCTAGTTTAACATGGAAGGATGAGAAAGTGAATTTGCATCGTCAATGCAGTAGAGGAATTGTTGGTGAGGGTGTGCTTATACTATAGAATCCCATGCACTGCTACAATGGACAAGCTATTGGTGATGCCTTTGTGGGGGTCTCCATTTCATTAATAAAGCTTCAAAATTTCAGTGTTGAGCTGAAGGACAAACGTTGCTATGCATGCAATAACATCAATAGTGGTTTAAAGTTGCCAACCTTGTTGCTCTAAGCCAGTGGACCTGTGTTGAGATAGTAGGAAAAGGGTTGCTTCAAAGAACTGAACATGTTGGAGAAAATAATGTTGTTGCAGATGAAAATGGCATTCCACCCATACCCCCTTTGGATGTACCAATACCAAAAAAAAGGCCATACAACTTCCTCAAGAGGAAGAGGAGGAAGGAAAAAGTTTGGGTTGTGAAAGATGCTAACAGTTGTAGTAATGAGACCATGGAAGTTATCAGAGGGAAGATTGTGGCTGCCCCAACAACTACTTTGGTAGACTTACAGTCCAAGAACTTGTGGAATCCAGATCAAGCTATAAGAAGAAGACTCATGGTATATTTACAACATTATAGAACATGCATTTGGGCCATCACCTGATGCTAGGAACATGGGATTTCTTATTGGTTGAAATAGATATGCGGCAAACCAAAAGCGTGTTGATGAAGATGGGTGCAGGAAAGAAGTTCGAATGTTGCCTGCATATTTCACACAGATTGTCATTCTACAAATGATCAACAACCTTCTAAAGGTAATGAAAGTAGACAAGATCTCAAAGTCAACCTTCAGCAAGCTCTAGACCAAAAAGTTTCAGATGTGAAGAGGATGCAACATACCAATTTCTCAAAGTGTAATATATGCATTGAGTTGCTAGATAAGCTCGAGATGTTGAAGCGTGAAGTGGAAAGGTCAGCTATCTATAAAGACATGAGAATTTACATGATGGAGCAGATGTCATGTCGGTCAACATATTGGATGTGGGATGCTTGTCTACAATGGAACTAGAGAATTTTTTATGCATCATTCACGACAAGTTGGATCAGGAGAACACCTGCTTGCCTTAATTTAGGGCTATACCAAAGTCTGTTGCAAGGTCCTTTCCATTATAGATATCATTATATGGATTCAAAACGCATGGTCAGGGAGTAGTGCATCATCGTCATTTCACATTAGAGTTATGAGATAATGGCTGAAACTTCCATGTTGGTAGCATTGCAAAAGATTTAAACAGTTTGGAACATGGTTTTAATAAAGATGTGCATTCTTCTCGGCCGTTTGCAATATCTCTTCAAGGCTTTACACAATACTGCTCCCATGAAACGAGAGGATTTGGTCATAGGAAGGACGAATGGGTTAGTGCCTACAATTCTTATGACCCAATACCAGGGTAGTGACTACTTAAGCTGCTCTTGCAACTTGACAACTGTGCAGGCCAGAATAAAAATAGAAACTTATCTGCATATTTGTCATATCTTATATGGGTTGGAGTGTTTGAAATGGTCTATGTTGGTTATTTGATGCCTGGCCACGCTCATGAAGACATTGATGCAATGTTTGGGCATTACCGGATCAAATTGCAAAAAAAAAGATGTCACCACCTATCCGAGACTTTTGGAGCTATTTAAGTAGTGTTCTTCACCTCCTCATATTGGTTCATTGATATAAGAAGTTCCTGGCTGGAAAGAGTTCATAGAGGGTTATGCTTGTGCATACCTTATTGGACATAATGCTCCTTTGCAATTTAGGTTTTGGGTAAAAAATGAAAAAGGCAACAATGCAATATAAGATGAGGGCTGGAGATCCTATGTGGGAACTGAAAGATAAGGATATATTGATTTGAAAACAGGATGTGAGAGGTGAACCAATAGTGTCAACGGGAGAGCCTAATGCTATGAAACCATTAGAGGAAGTGAAGGACTGTGAGCGGACTATAGTAGAGGCAGAAATCCTTAGCAGATAAATATATTGCACCACAAAGGAGAGCATGCAACGAAGCCCTTGTAAAGTGTTGGAGTGAAGTTCATACATTTTTTGGGAGATTGGACACAAGCAAGACTGTCCTTAGAGAGGGTTAGCTACCTCAAAGCAGGTGGAGGCTCGACCATGGTCAATTGTAACCTGATCAACAGCCAATCCAATTGATGATAGAGGAGACGCGGAGGAGGAGGAGGACTATGTTGGACCTAAAAAAGAGCGTCCCAAGAATTACTGACTTGCTCCATATGATCACAAGATGGATCTGAAGGATGACCATTATTTTTTCGTGAGACTAAATGATGATGATACTTATTGTTTATGGCTAGGGTATAACATCTCGGGCATTTGTAGGGAAGCTAATAGCCCTAACAGAAATAAGGTGCATGTGGAATGGTGGCACCTAGTCAGTGGAAGAGGAGCTATTATTGAAAAAGAATGGTACAAAGATTGTTTCAATAAGCAGTGGAGGTATGATACAAGTGTTCTGCCCCAATGGGCGGAAATAAGTTCCGTGTTGATCTCATGGAACCCCAGAAAGAGCAATTCTGATCCGAGAAAGGGAAATATGAAGCTTCCAATCTCTGTGAAGAATATAATTCTATTGTCATTGGACAAGATAGCCGAAAAAGGAAAATCATGCACAAGAGTTAATTGAGTGAAGGATAATAGAACTCCTAAGTGATTATTTCCGTTACTTATGAGTGTAAAACTTATGAATTGCTTATGATGAGTATAAATGTTATGAGTTACATGTAATTCACTATGTGGAATATAGGCTTGTAATGAACTCAGTGTTCACTTGCAGGTTATGACCTGTTAGATTAAGGTTAGTAATAAAAAGTATTTATATGCAATTCCACATGTGTTTTTGTTACTATTTGTACATTTCAAAATGATGGAATAATTTCAAAATAATAAAATCGCGGTTAACACATTTCTGCTCAAGCCTCCTACCATATTCATTCCTCCGAACTTATCAGTATTGACAGAAATTTCCTCTTGAAGCCTCTGAGCTTCACTTTTCCTACTTCTCGCTATGTTTATTTCTTGTGTACAATCATCGCCTTCCTGCCTTTCAACGTCAACTGTATGCTTATGCTCACAATTCTAGGATTGACATTAGAATCATCATCATCAAATGGACTCGAGAATTCTGGTTGCTTATTATTTGCTGGAGCAAATTCAATATCTGCCTTTTTATCTGCCTTTCTATGACTAAGCTTTAAATGGGGCTTGTATAACTTTGTTTCATCAAAATTGACTTTTCTGCTAATTATGATACTTCTCATTTTAGGGTTATACAACTACCCCTTTGAGTGCATGTCATATCCTAGCAATGCAAGCCCTATTATCTAACTTTGCACGTTTTTTTACTGGCACATGAACAATAAAGATAAGCATCGAAACACTTTCAAATTGTTATACGTTGGCGTAATACCTAACCATACAACATTTCGAATTCGCCCCTTTAACGCATTAGACAGAAGCATATTTTGAATATAGACAGTTCTTATCGCTTCTTCCCACAAAAAATTAGGCAAGCCACTGTGCTTCAGCAAACAGCCTGAACGCTTCAAAGGCCTGACTTTTATACTTCAAACTGTAGCACCATGCTTTCCTATTGAAATCACTAGTAAACGTAACAAAATACTATTTTTTCAGAAAAACTAGTAACGTTTGAAAGGCCTGCAAAGATCCATATGCATTAATCCACGAATGTCTTCTGCTCTATTTTTGGATTTCTTGAATGGTAGCCTTGCATGTTTCCCTAGTATACAACCAATGCATTTCTCTAGTTTAGTCTCCAGTTCTGACACCTGTATTAACCCTTTCCTTGCCATATCATATACATTGGAGAACTGAGTATGGCAAAGCACCTATTGTGCCAACTGCTAACTAAAGGCAACGTCACCAAGTTAACTTTAGAAAAACATTTAGCATTCAATCCAAACAAATTGCCTGCACGTCTTCCCAAAACCTTGTTTTCATTTCTCAAAAACATTTTTTATCGATTTCTTTCCCCTCAGTAGCAACTTCCTTAGCAATGTTAGCTCCACTGTAACACGTCCAACATCTCTTGCTCGATTCCAACCAGCTCCTCTCCTCTGCCACCACATCCACTGCACTAATGCTCCTAACTCTATTGTTTTTCTTTGGACTAGAGCAATTAGGAGATATGGCCACACTCATCACAGTTATGACAGAAAATTTCAATGCCTAGTTTTGAGCAGTTCACCTTCAAGTGACCAAACATGACACAATTAAAAAAGGCCCAATCTTGGACCTATCACAACCCTTATAAAAAATGCACATTGTTATTGATCGGAATGGTTCCATTAATATTTCAATTCCATACATTTGCAAAGTAACTAGTCTGAGAATTACTAAAATTCTAGAATCACTAGGTATGAATACTGATGTTTGCAAGAACACAAGGCATAATCATGGTTCCAGGTAAGTGAAATATAAATCTACATGGAAGAATATGCATGCATTTTGTACTATCTATTCTTTGCACGAACATTATCATATTTTTGCACCAAGTAAATAAAAACAAAGAAATGTTCCTGGTGGTATGTTGGTAGGCATGACAACAAAAACATCGAAAGATACGAACAACCATGTCAATTAACTAAAATTGTTTCACATGAACCTTAAAGAACATGAAAGATTAACAACTTAACACACATTTAAACCATTTAATCGTAGTCACAAGGTTTTACCTAATTAGGAAGCTTAGCAAGTCTACAATAAGCATTACATATGCCATTGAGCATCGTGAGTGGAGTCATCGGCGAAAAAAGGCTGACTATTATTCGTGACCATCACGAATAATAGTCAACCTAGGAGGTCTACATGCAGCAATTGCCTCCAACATGCCATGTTTTGCCTTGCTAGATCGAAAAGCGATAAGGCATTTTGCATGACTGTGATGGCTTCGACACTGCATGTGTATCCAAGTAGGCATGTCAAGCCACTGCATAGGCATGTCACTAGTTTAAGGTAGTACCGACGTTGAGCTAGCTAGAACCACCTCACATTTTGAAGAAATGTGAAAATGGAATGCACATTGATGCAAGAGTGAGGTCTCTATTTGTAAATTTTGTCAATTACGGAGTGTCATAAGATAAAGGCAAACAAATGTTCCATTCCAGGCTAAGCTATGAGAAACGTTTGTAAAAAAAATTTAGAGCTTCAGAAATACATAGAAAAACGAGTATTTTTTACGAGTATTTTTATGCCAGAATTGGATGTAGAGATGCAGAAAGTAGATTAAAGGGGTTACATCAAACAAGAAATTACATTGATGGCTAGAAAGTAGATTAAAGGGGTTACATCAAACAAGAAATTACATTGATGGCTAGTCTACATCTGAACCTGCTAACAAAGAGTAGGATCATCCCGCCATGCAAACCAATCTTGGAAAAAAACAATTGGGATGTGGAAGAGATGGAGATTCTGAGGCAAAAAAGTGGGCCGTTTTCTCTAATACGCAGTTAGGGTTTTGCCGAAAATAGATTTTTGGCCAGCGAGAAAAAGAAAACTAGTTTGCCAAAAAATGATGCCGTTTTTCAACTCGTTTTTTATTGTAAATGTTAAAAGACGTTTTTACATTTTTTTATTTCATGCGTTTTTACAATGTTTTTATTTCATGGACTAATGTATTTCGTAGCTTAGATGCTAGCGACATCTGTTTGACAGTATCATTTCTCCATTAAAGTGCTTGCTAAAAATGATTGCTAATCAACCGTTGGAATTGAGAACTATAGCTAACTCTACTTCACAGCGGTGACTCCAACCATCAAATATGCTCGGGCACTGGAAAACCAAGAGGTAATGGCAAACCGTCAATAGCTGGTTTTTCTATCCTTCACCTTTACTTTATCCAGGCTTTGAACATGACTAGCAGTTTTAAAAGCCAACATAAATTGTTAAAGAGCCTCGTTTTCAAGCTCAAATCAAAAGCTATGCGCCGCAGCTTGATTTTTTGAAGCATAATTCATCCCCTGTTGTTTGTTAACCTTTCTTATGCGTGGCATCCACATCAGTGCAGCAAAGCATAAACCTATTTACATTTTCCCAACATCAAATCTTCTTAGACAGATCAGGAATGCACACACTTACCTACCAACTTAGCAGAGTTAAACTTGTTATGATATTACAAGATCTGAAATCATTAAACTAACAAACTCATATTCCGACATTGAGGCAAAAATGTTTAGCAACACGTGCTGCTTTCAACTCTCTCCCATTGTAGAGCCATTCTGACTCCCAACAACTAGAAGCAAGGTTATCTCCTCTTCTTGCTAGCTTTGGAGTATTTTTTTGAGCTTGCAGGAGCCACCAATAAGTAGACAAATACACCAACCAGGGATAAAACTGAAGCAAGGGGTCCATACTTTATTGCAAGTTCCTGCATATAAAGTGGAAACAAACTATATCTTTCAGAACTGCAACAAAACTGCTAGCCATCAAAATGAAAAATGCAGTAACTTACCTTTAACTGTTCAAGGAATCATAATGAATATGTCATACACCAACAAAACAATCTTAGTGCCATGGAAATTTATAGAAGGAAAAAGGCATTCATAACTAATAATATAATTACCCAATCAAACTTCAACTCATTTGGCTTGTCAGAAAGTATGTCCAGTGGTGGTAACGGAGTAGAGAGAGCCTCCTGAAAGTGATGCAATTCCAGTTTAGAAAAGATAATCAGGACAAAAAGCATGAACCCTTCCGGTTAAGGCATACTTACTTGAAAACTGGATTTTGCAGCCATCCGAAATTTAACAACAGCTGGCTTGCTATAATATACTGTCTTTACTTTAGACTCTAGAATAAATGTGTGGTATATTGATCCCCCACTGGAAAGGGCAGTCAACATAATATTAATATGCATGCTTGAATATACCAAGCTAATACCATACTTACGCTTCTAGCTTATCCCAGGCAGCAGAGGTATTTCCACTTGCCAAACCAAAGACTTCACTTGGCCAGTTCTCGTCATTTAAGCTCACATCATATGCCGTGCTGCAGTTGTGGAAGCCAATTAGAAAGACGAGCAGAAAATATCCGTTTGCTTAAGACTATCCAGAATAGAAGAACATGAGTTACATGCAATGATGCAAGTTAAATATTACAGAATCACAAATTCCCCATTGCAGTTATATTTCCTGTTCAAGTTACAAAGTAAGGTTTGAGGCTTCACGCATTCACTAAAAGGTCTGGGACATGAAGTCAGAACCCCTGCACTATACTTTTAAAAAAAGAAGATGCAGTTTTGATGAAGAAAATGAAGAACAGGAACAGATGGATTAGCGAAGACAGAGGATGGATTATCAAGATGAGGACTTTTAATCGACTTTATCTGTTTTGCAGGTCTTAACTGTTCTTTGTCCTATGAAAGAAATATATCTTAATCTTATCACTGTCGAATTCATGTTTAATTACAGATGTATGCTCTTTCCTTTTGGAAAAAATGCACCAGACTTGAATAGATACCCGTAACTGTGAGACTAAATATGTGTAACTTTAGCATGTTTTAGGTTGTTTTGGTTTGATCCATCTCAAATAGTAAAGCCTTAAGGGGCGTACCTTGATCCGGCGTTATGCAAAGCCAAAGAGACGACAACTCGCTCAGATCCTGCCTTCCCTCTTTTCTTGAACTCCGCCTTCTTATCCACCAACAAAAATGCACCTTCCCCGGCAGCTAGATCTATCATCAAAAGAAGCTGGGCTGAAACAACGAAACCTAGAAACAGCAAACTGAGCGCCTTGAACTCCATGGCCTCCAGCTGCCCCTGCGGCTATGACCTGTTGAACACCATAAGAAGCTATATTTCTTTTCTTTTCTTTTCTTTTCTTTTCTTTTTTTCACCCTTTCCTTTTATTTTTTCTCCGTGCATTGGAATATTTTTGGGTTGCCCCTAGGGGGCAAACCCTTGTTTATGTGGGTTTATGGCATATCCTAGGTATATGCCAGGATATACCCAGGATATGTTGATGACTGCTCCAAACCTACTATTCGCTGTAAACTCTCGGTCACACCTGCATTCTGGATCCAGGATGCTCCAACGAGTAACTGGCAGGGCTTGCTGTAGATCGATAAGCTCCCCAAATCAGCATATCTATTACTTTGGCAAAAGACCCGTTGTTCTGAATCTATCCCTGTTTTTAAAATCAGATGGAAATTTGCTGCTTGAAGAAAGGGTAGAAGATTTCTCTGGAGTTCCGGCCCAACAACCAGCATTGGAACAACTCCGCTTGTTGAATGCAGTGGAACATCAAAACCTAAATTGAAGAAGTCTGCCGGAGTAAAAGGTCTCAGAGTTTTTCTTCATCCATTTCAATGTCTCTTTTCCTAAAGCCTTTTGCTTTCATGCTAAATGAACAAAATAGGGATTATTTGTTTCCCGATTAAGTGCTCTGCCCCAAAAGGGGCGGTCCCATTGATGCGGCCAAGACCTTAAAGCCATGACAAAAGCATCAAAACAGGGCTTGGAATCCTCTTTTTATCTGTGTATCCGGCTAAGAGTAGAGCTAGATATTCATAGAGATGGTAAATCGAAGGAAAAAACTCCAGATGTGAGATGTTAACAGCTATGGATCCCTGAAGCTCCATGTTTTATGTTAGAGATAAGGTTCGCCGCAGGCCCTTACACGGGGTAAGGTGCTTCTTTGAATCCAAATAAATCTGCAGTATATGTGCTGTTATCAAATATATATGCTGCAGCTAATGAAGATAGGAAGGCAACATGAAGTGAGATGCTTATTTTTCATGGATGGCAGTAGATGCTGCAGCCTTGTGAAAGTCTTGATACGGTTCCTTGGAAAGGACTGTTTCATAGACTAAAAGTACTAGGCCTTCCTTGGTTCATAAACTCAAAGTACTAGGACTTCCTCATAAGCTGATTTGGGCAGTGTTGTCTTTTTGTGAGAATGATATAGGTCAATGGTCGGAGGAAGTGCGCACCATTGGAGTTAAGCAAGGCTGTCCACTCTCCCTCTTATGTGGACTTTACATTGATGGGCAGGCTCCATGCTTGCACAAGAATGCATCCCAATCTTGCTTTATGCTCATGATGTTTGTATTGATGTCTTCCTCCCCTCAAGGCCTTCAGAAATACTTGATAGCCTTAGAGGCATTTTGTACAAAAAGGGAACTACAGGTTAAAGATGAAGATGATGGTGTTTAACACCTATTTGAAGGGATTGAAGGAGAATTCTTTCTTCTTTGTCGGCAACCTGTGGAATGGAATTCTCGTGTCCTGGTTTCAGCTTGAGAAGTGCTGCTCCCTGTCTAGAATGACCAGAAGTAAACCCTTGGTGCCTCATCGAAAAAGATGCTGAATAACGTTAAGCCCTTAAAGCTGGAAGTTGCTTTTCAAGCAGTGCCCTTGCATAAGTTATGCATTTTGAGAAAATGCAAGAGGGCTAGATGAGACTCCCTTGCAACGAAAAGGAACAAACAATGGAACGGAACAGGTATGGAAACTGCTTTTGAAAACAAAAAAGCTAGTAACAGTTTGAACAATAAGTAATGTGAGATACATGCTGTTGATCCAAAACCTGGCACCTGGACCAACCTCAATGGAGCCTACATGGTTAGGACCTCCAGGTTGCTTAAGGCAACCAATCTTGGTGCAAAATTTGCAAGAAAAGATCAATTACTTTTAGGATCCCTGAAGAAAAATAAGGCAGTTGCACTCAGACATGAATATCTCGAGATGTACAGATCCTTTTCAAATGATTTTTGAAGGAGAAATCAGAGAAAAAAGTTGTGGTGATATGTGGAAAAAAACTTGACTCAATTTGGATCTGGAATGGCTGAGAAAATCGGGTTCAAAGTTGACAGAAAATCTGGCCAGTGCACTTCCCTGAGATAAAATGAGGTCTGCACACTCAAATGATGATATCTCGAGATTTACTGATCCTTTTGTATGATTCTTGAAATGACTATGAGAGAAAACAGTTGTAGGTACATGTGGAAAAAAAACTTGGCTTGATTTGGAACTGGTATGAGGGAGAAAAAAGGATTCAAAGTCGATCAAAAAATTCTGTCGTTGAACTGTCACAGAAAAACAGCAAGCAAATTTTTGTATCTTGAGTTCTATAAGGTATTTTTGCATGATTTCAATTGTCACAGGTCTGAATAGAGCCTAAAAGCATGTGCAAAAGATAAAATAGTAGTTTGAATCATGAAAAATGCTTCTGTAACAATGTTTTGGTGGCAAAAAGTTACAGAAATAATGAAAGATCAAATTTCCAAACTTGACAGGGGATTTTCATTGATGTATCAATCAAATAATCATAATAATACTGTGTTCATGCTATTCAAGCAATAAACTCAGTTAAAAATCTTGGGAAAATAATTTATGGAAGAATATTAGCCATGAATCATTGCCAATGGCTAAGGAATGCTCAGATAGCTTGGAGATCATCAAGAAATCATGCACTGCCATGGTAATGGACGCTTCAATACTTCTGGGCCTTCGAAAATGTCTGTCCACGTTCGTTACAGTATGTAGGTTCGATTTTGAGGTTTCCGGAATTACAGACCATGATTTTAGGCTTAATGTGTTGCTTAAGTGGAGGAATCCAAGAATAGTTAAGTTACAGAGCGGTAGGATCCAATTCCGGCGGGATATAAGCAGATTTCCAAATCCTAGGGTCGAAGACCGTATTTTCCGGCAAAACTCGCGATACGGTTTGCGTATTTTGAGGAGTATATGCCCGAATATGCCCGTATTTTGGCCTTTTAGAAATTTCAGACAAGGTCTTTTAGGGATAATTCAATTATAATATGGAAATCTAGCAATTTGGACCATGAGGAACTATAGCCATGTGATTTTTCAAGTTTGAGGTCCATTTGGGGCTATAATGAGTGGCACAAATACCTTAAGCAATGGTCACCATGGGGTAAGAAGAAGAAAACAAATGGGATCCAAGAGAGTAAGAGAGTATGGAGTAAGAAAGAATAGAATAGTGGGAACTCAAAAGGATGTGCATGGGTAATGATAGAGAAATATCTTAATGGTAATGAAATGAAAGGAGAATGTGGATAAAGAAATATTTAGGATGATCACCTTGGCAAATATAGTAAAAAAGATGTATTGGGAAAGAAAAATTAGGCAAGATATGATAGGGTATGCAAGAGTGAACAAAAGGGAGTATAGATATAGGGAAAAAGAAGGCTAGAAAATTTCAAGGGGCAAGAATAAAAATGAGTGAGAATGGCTAGGGAATGGGATCAAATACCATGGGGTCTTCCAAACTTTGAACTTCCAATCTTCAAAAAATGCCTTCCAATCTTTAGTCAACCCAGAGTTTTCTAGTGCATAGTTTGACTTCAAAATAAGTTCTCTTTTCCCAAATTTGACTTCAACATCAATGTCCCCTATCAAGGTCTTCCAAACTTTGACCTAATCTTCAAGCATAAACCAATGATTAGTATGTATGTTGCCCTTTGGGGGCAACATCTCGTTAAAACAAGAAAATGGCTGGTCCACTCAGCCATAGGATATCTAAATGAGCAATCCAGAGGGGTCTTCAACATAAACCAATGCTTCTGAGTGAAAATGTGATAGAAGAGATGTGTGAAAATGAAGGTGGAGTGTATGTATGATGGAATGAGTATGAGTGTGGTGGAGATGTAATGTGAATGAAATGTGGATGATGGAGTAAGTGGAGAAGTGAAGTGCATGATGAGTATGGGATGGAAGATATGGAATGTGAGTGTGCAAATGAAGTGAGAAGTGTGTGAGTGTGATGTGAACTCGCCAAAACAAGAAAAATGGCTGGTCTTCTCAGCCATCAACATGCTAATGTAATATCAAGGAGCAATGCCTTGCCTTGGACTACATTCTTGGATGGATGCATGCTTCAACCAACTCCAATTCTATCAAGTAAGCATCTTCCAAATAGGAGAATGCTCAAAGCATGTAATAACAGCAAAAAAGTGTGGCCAAAGAACAAGCCACGATCCAACAAGTGCTCAAATATGACCGCACTAGCATACCAATGTGGCAAATCTGATGTAATGTAATAGAACTTGCTAAAACCGACATATCCCAGCTAACTTATTGATCCCAACTGGTGCAAACAAACTGTAGGAACATCTTTGGCCGCTTTGCATTATCTTTTTGAGATAAAGTGCTTTGCTCATGTCCAATATCCCATCTTCTATCACATAGTCATGCTCAAATTTACTCAACTCTTTTACACTTCCATGCTCAAACATGCAAGGAAGTAGTTTTCTTTGATTCTTAGACTTCTTTGGACTGTCACAACGCTGAAACTCAGGTCTGAACCATTCTATGCACACTTCATTCATCAAATCATCAAAAATTAGCAATTCTAGCTCACAATGTGGTGCCAAATCATCAAAGAAAACAAATTTCTCCTTTTGAGGCATGTAAAGATCATGCTCACCTGTATTTTCAGCTGGTATACATGTCTCAAATCTGAAATTCTCATAAAGAGGGCTGTCATCATGACATCACTAAATTCAAGAGCATGTAACATATCTTTAGAGTGCTCAAATGCTAAAGTATCAATGCTTTCCACTTCTAATTCACATAATAATGGTTCACCATCTTCTAAAAATGCTTCACATGTATGAAAACTCTCAAACTCAGGGCTGATCATGCATCTATCACTCTCTTTCTCATGACAATGCTCAAACTCATCAATTCCATATAAAAAAACTTGCTCACACTCTTCAATCATGTGGGATGTGATTATATTTACCTCATTGGACTTCAAGCTTGCTGATAAAGGTACATACTCCAAGGTTTCATGGCTGGCCTCATGTGTTACATAACCAAAACATTCAAATCTTGACTGTCATGGCTGATTTCGTGTGAACCATCATCAAAGCATTCAAGTTTTGGACTATTATGATAGTTAACATGCTCTAACTGCTGTAATTTCTCATTTTCACATGCAAAAACATGGCAACATTCCTCAAGCATAGTAGAAGTATGCAAATTTACCTTCTCAAACTCCAAACTTACTGCTGGAACTTTATTTTCGGATTTGGCATGATCAAGAAAATATTTTGGAATGCTACACCTCTCACCCAAATACTTTAGGAGATAATATACTTCAACAGACTTCTCAAAAGCTTCATAAATGGAATCAAAAGTACCTTTTGCTTGGAGCTTACGTATCTTCTTGTAAACTGGAAAACATGGCTTGAGACCTCGCACAAAAAAATGGATTAGGTGGCTGCTGGCTGGTAGCTCCAAGTTTCTCTTCTTGCACCTAAGAATATATAAGCACACTCTCTCCACATAATGGGGTCATTAGGGTTTTTTTGAGATTAAAAAAGGGCCTTCAAAACATGCCAACTAAGCCAAATAAAGATAAATGAACTACCAATCAGAAATCAGAGCCTGACGGGTCCAGTCAACAAAACTGTTATAACTAACTCACTGGATCATATTTTCTAGCATAACTATTGATAGAAAGGTCCAAATGAGCTCTCATTTAGTGCAATAGATAGATCTCGTTGAGATCTTTCTAATCTTAGGTGCTTTGCATATATTTTAACCACTTATGATTGTCAAAACTCCAAAAAATATGGTTTTTACCATTTTTTACTATCCTACGGGTCTAAAAGATATGCAAATCACCCAAGGTTGGAAAGCTCTCAATGAGATCTATCTATTGCACCAAACAAGAGCTCATTTGGACTTTTCTATCAACAGTTATGCTAGAAAATGTGATCCAGTGAGTTAGTTATAACTGTTTTGCTGACTGGATTACCAGTTCTGTTTTCTGATTGGTAGTTCATATAGCTTAGTCAGCAGTTCTTAGAAGGCCCTTTTATGATCTCAAAAAATCCCTAATGTACACTTTCCTTCTCTTCTATTCTCAAAGTATATAGTTGCTCAATCAACATCTCATCTGTAACAGTGCTAAATCTTTGGACAAAATTATGGATCAAAACCATAATTATGGACCAAAATTATGGACCAAAATTATGGACCAAAATTATCGTTCCACAACCATAATTCTGCTCAAACAAGAACCATCCTTCAGCTTCACTTTCCATACATCTTCCAAAGACTACACATTTTTCCCCTTTTTTATAACCATACTCATCATAGTATTTTTCAAATTGTACCAAAAAATTCTCTGGATCTTTTGAGCCATCAAAGATTGGTAAAGGAATAGGAATACATACTTCAATCTGAAAAGGTGGACCTTGATTGTGAAAAGCCATTCGAGTAATCTCTACCAGGGGAGAGATCTCGGTAGGACCTCAAAATGTTGATCCAAAACCCGGCACTGGACCAACCTCAATGGAGCCTACATGGTTAGGACCTCCAGGTTGCTTAAGGCAACCAATCTTGGTGCAAAATTTGCAAGAAAAGATCAATTACTTTTAGGATCCCCTCAAGAAAAATAAGGCGGTTGCACTCGAGACATGAATATCTCGAGATGTACAGATCCTTTTCAAATGATTTTTGAAGAAGAAATCAGAAAAAAAAGTTGTGGTGATATGTGGAAAAAAAACTTGACTCAATTTGGATCTGGAATGGCTGAGAAAATCGGGTTCAAAGTTGACAGAAAATCTGGCCAGTGCACTTCCCCGAGATAAAATGAGGTCTGCACACTCAAATGATGATATCTCGAGATTTACTGATCCTTTTTGTATGATTCTTGAAATGACTATGAGAAAAAACCGTTGTAGGTACATGTGGAAAAAACTTGGCTTGATTTGGAACTTGTATGAGGGAGAAAAAGGATTCAAAGTCGATCAAAAATTCTGTCGATGAACTGTCACAGAAAAACAGCAAGCAAATTTTTTGTATCTTGAGTTCTATAAGGTATTTTTGCATGATTTCAATTGTCACAGGTCTGAATAGAGCCTAAAAGCATGTGCAAAAGATAAAATAGTAGTTTGAATCATGAAAAATGCTTCTGTAATAATGTTTTGGTGGCAAAAAGTTACAGAAATAATGAAAGATCAAATTTCCAAACTTGACAGGGGATTTTCATTGATGTATCAATCAAATAATCATAATAATACTGTGTTCATGCTATTCAAGCAATAAACTCAGTTAAAAATCTTGGGAAAATAATTTATGGAAGAATATTAGCCATGAATCATTGCCAATGGCTAAGGAATGCTCAGATAGCTTGGAGATCATCAAGAAATCATGCACTGCCATGGTAATGGACGCTTCAATACTTCTGGGCCTTCGAAAATGTCTGTCCACGTTCGTTACAGTATGTAGGTTCGATTTTGAGGTTTCCGGAATTACAGACCATGATTTTAGGCTTAATGTGTTGCTTAAGTGGAGGAATCCAAGAATAGTTAAGTTACAGAGCGGTAGGATAGGGTATGCAAGAGTGAACAAAAGGGAGTATAGATATAGGGAAAAAGAAGGCTAGAAAATTTCAAGGGGCAAGAATAAAAATGAGTGAGAATGGCTAGGGAATGGGATCAAATACCATGGGGTCTTCCAAACTTTGAACTTCCAATCTTCAAAAAATGCCTTCCAATCTTTAGTCAACCCAGAGTTTTCTAGTGCATAGTTTGACTTCAAAATAAGTTCTCTTTTCCCAAATTTGACTTCAACATCAATGTCCCCTATCAAGGTCTTCCAAACTTTGACCTAATCTTCAAGCATAAACCAATGATTAGTATGTATGTTGCCCTTTGGGGGCAACACATGCAGTATCTTAGGTCACTTGCTCATCCAGCCCACATACAGTAGCAGTTTAAGATAAGCTATATTAGACAGTAGCTAAATACAATTTTGAGGCAAATTGACATCATTCATCATCATCTACATCATAATTCTTCATACTACATTGGGGGTCTCCCAGTAATCACATTGCCATTTTCTTGCTCCTAATTCTGCTGTCACCAGAATAGTGGCATGCTTTTTGAATAGCCAATGGATTTTCTTCCCTGTCCTCTAATTCTTGATGTTTGAACTCTGTCTGGAATAAGGGGCAAGGAGAAGAAGAGCCTTCTGTGAATTGGAAAGGAAAAAAGAGATCTAGCTGCAGGCATCTTCCAGAGATAGTGCATATGATAGAATCAAGGAAACATAGGTGTTAATGTTGACTTAGATTTGACTATTTCACTCGTATAGGGGCTGGGATGTGTTATGATGCAGAGAACAGGATCCCCGCCAAGCCACTGACATCCACTGCTTCATATTTTCCTTTCATGTAACAATGCTATAATATATTATATATGCACATTTGGAGGCTGATGCAAGGTAGATTCTGCTTTGATGAATCCAATTATCAAAATATTTGCTCAAGGTTTGGCTCACTGTTATCTTCAACAAAGATCAGCAATTGCTTGTTTTAAGGCGCTAAGGCCTAAATGTTTTAATCACAGATATGATTCCTGGAATAATCCAGAACCATCTACAAACATGTCAGATTAAAATGAAGGTAACATGTGTCTTTTATGTTATCAACACAGATGAAAAGGTCCAGTTTTATCATTCATCACATAAAATTCGATTTTCCTCGATCTAACATTTGAAGGTTGTGGTTTGGAATTTAACCTTGTTGTTGTTTATCATTGGTCGATTGAAGGTGCAGTCATGTTTGCTGTCAATTCAAGTTTTAAGTCACGTTTCAATATTCCCGGTGATGTTTGAACCAGTCAAGCTGTTTGAGATGTCACCAAGTTTCAACGTAAATTATTATTAATTAGCACTTTGACAAGCATCCAACACAGAAATGGTCACTTCTGGAATTCCTCGGAAGGTCGCTTTTATGCTGGCAGGCTTATATTCTTGTAGTGCATGGCATTACATCAATTTTTTGTTCGGTAAGAGGTTGTTACAAAAGCCATTACATTTGCGACATTGAACCTTTAACAACCTTGGAACATTACCTCATTTAAGTGTTATGAATCAAGGGAATTTAAACATAGAGTTGTACTAGAACTAAACCTTTAACAACCTTGGAACATTACCTCATGCAAGTGTTATGAATCAAGGAAATTTGATCAAAGAGTTGTACTAATTGATGGACGCATAAATGCAAACCTTCCCATGTTACGGACTACAAAATTTTAATACTTTTGAGACATAAAACATAGTCTTCACTTGTTCTTGATTCTTGTTTAGAGCCTCACACATGCAAGTTTCCAAATTACTTTGTGTTATAACCATGTGTGAGAAACAAAAACTGGACTGACTAACTAGCAATTTGAAATCACGTATTACGAAAAAAGGGCAGGGGGGAGTCTATGTGCCTTATGAGTCCCACCTTAAGGCCAGGCATTAATCATGGGCATGTAGAGTAGATGTAGTGGAGTGTCATGTGCAATTTGGATAAACCTTTGTTCTTAAGAACGAAATCAAGTTCAACTAATATGACTTGAGCGTTGGCATTTAACAAAACTTGTGGAGCATATGCAATATTCCTAGCTTGGAAGTAAATGTAAGGTAGAGGGTAGGTTACATGAATAATCTACTCAAGGTAAAATTAGGGTTAATGGTAGGGTAAATTGGAATTAGACTTGGCGTAAAAGTAAGGAATAGATATTCTGCTAATGTGTGTTTTCTTCTGTGCAAGACTTGTGGCCAATGACATTGGGTATTTTGCAAAGCTGAGCGAATCTTCATGTAGCTGGTGAACCAGAGACAACAAGTGCACAATCTGTCTCTAAATTACTACTGGTGCAAATGTTCATTAATGGTTATTACACATTCATTACAAGTCACTGGGAGATGTGTAGAAAGATGGGTTCTTGTTCTGCGCTATACTTTACTCTGGGAAGAAGTACTGAAGCTTACAAGGCAAACTTGAGGTAATTTTATATGGAGTAGAAATGAAGGATTGAACATGAGATTGCATGTGTACTAACTTTTACAACATAAGTAATGGCCAACTCATAGAAAATTGAGGATTCAATAATGAAGAACCCCATTATTATGAGTGCATTTATGTTCACGCAAGGATACCTTCACAATATTATTAAAGCACCTTGAAGAAGCTGAGTGACTATTTCAAGATATTTTTATTGCGGGTTCTTCACCAGATACATCATATTAATGGGTGATAAAACGGTTTTTAAAAGCGTTAGCTCTTGGAGTTGAAGAAAATCATGGTATTCTTAATCAATGATGTGATCTAGAATGGAATGGGCTCATGCATTCTTGATGCTCCCTTCTTGATGCCCCCTAACCTGCAAAATCCGATCAATGTATTTTTTGCACATTTAGGAAATTGTAGAAACAGTGATTGGAACAGGATAGAAATTCTGAGTAATATGGATGGATTCAAAATGAGATAAGAAGAGGAACACACAGATGATTGATTTGGCTATAGCTACAGACCAAATTCGAGTTTATGGTTCTGTTAATTCTTGAAAATAGCATCTATAGTTGGGTGTTTTCGCTTTGAATAGAACAATCTCAACTACTTTCTGCACACAGTCCATATTCCCGTGAGGAACTTTAAGAGGTTCTAAATCATATAACTTACAGGCTACTTCCTGACATCCTTGTGTGTACGGAAGAGGTGCCTAGTCACTTTCTTGTTGTATAACTTTATTACTATAATCAAGTGTTGCAACATCATCATCTTCATGACCATTCTTTAGTACACTATCTTGAGATTTGTTAGTAGTTCTTTCCATATGCCTTATATCAATAACATCGTCGTTATTATTTACAATTGTTGACGACACATTGGCAACATGCGCCCTAAGGTCAGAGTTGCTATCAAATTCACCATGAGCTATGGCGTGACAAATATATTTATCACAAGACATCTATTGCTCAACATTGGCATGCTCAAGAGAGCCTGAGACAAATGAGGGAGACAGATTGTGGATAAAGTCATTGTATCAAGTATTCTATTTTTTTGAAGTAGCAATTTTGATCGATTGAAAAAAATAAAAGACTTTGAAATATGATTTAAGCCACTTCACCCTCCCACCATGGAGGGCAACCCTCCGTGCGCAGCACCTTGTTTCTTTTCTGTTGCCCGGAACGCAAACCCCTAACAACGGTGTATGAGGTTGAAATATATTCATAATTTTGGGATTCAGGTGACAAGTATACACTTACTATTCACAATGCCACCAATGACTATTGGGCCATATGTTCGAGTGGTTGATTCACACCGTTCTTTTTTGCAAAAACTGTAAAAAGCTTATTTTCATGTGCTCCATGGTCCCTCGAGGCCCAAGAGAGCAATAGACAAATAATAATAATAATAATAATAATAATAATAATAATAATAATAATAATAATAATAATAATAATAATAATAATAATAATAATAATAATAATAATACTAATAATAATAATAATAATAATAATAATAATAATAATAATAATAATAATAATAATAATAATAATAATAATAATAATAATAATAATAATAATAATAATAATAATAATAATAATAATAATAATAAGAATCTTCTATTTGGATAGTAGACGTGTGGCCTGATTTAGATTTTTATGGCTAAAATTCTCCGAAAGCTAAGAGTAATAGTCACAAAGTAGTGATTCTTTACTTCCCCGTTTATTTATAATTTGGAATTGAATGAATGTTCGCGTGCATTTAAGCTTTTGTACCGCAGTTTCCTGCTAAACCAAAGTCCGTGGATTAATCTCTAAAAGTTTTTTAAATTTGTTTTTTGAGATATAGCATTAGTTCCATCGAAGTTTTATCTTGCTGCAGCTATTAGCTTCTATACAGAAGAGTTTTGCATGTAAGAATAGAATATGGAGCATCCTATTCTAACTCAATTTGTCTTCTATCTTGAGATTTTGTCAGCAAATGACCAGTCTAAAAATCTCATCTCTTGTTGTTCTATTACTTATTTTTTTGTTGAAGGACATCAGACTTTATTTAATTAAAGAGTCAAATACAAGTATAAGTGCAATGACAGAAATAAAATCTCAGCAGATAAGCAGAGGCCTATCAAATGAAGCAACCTGCCTAAGCATAAGGGCGCACATCCAAATACTCCTCAAAGATCAATCGCCCCTTACGGGGGGCAATAAAGAATTATGATACAACTTAGCAATGTGACTTTGAGCTTCTTGGAGAACACGGTTATCTGCCACATCCAAACCTTTGAAGATTACCAGTTTTCATCTTTTTCAGATAATCCAAAGCAACCATCCTGCTGCAAGATGAACAGTCTGGCTTTGTAACTCCGTCTAAGTAGTTGTGTAAATTGCCAAGGGCACTTATTGACTTGTTAGTGAAACTTGAAAAAGAGAGAACATCCAATCCATACCTGTCTGAGGTGGTCACACATAAAAAAAGCAATGCTCAATGGTCTCAGATTCACGCTTGCATACTGGACACTGATCTGATATTCTAGGGTTAAACTTGTAGACAAGCATGTGAACCCGAAGACATCTATGAAGAATTTGCCACCAAAGAACTACCACTTTAGGATAAAGTAGTTTATCCCATGCCCAAGACCACATCTACTGTCGTTGATGAGGAAGTAGTTGAAGAGGCCAATTATTAGAAGGAGGAAGAATATCAGTATCAAGCAATAACTTATACATTGAGCTGACAAGTTTGCACTCCTTAACCTCCTCATAACAAACCTGTACCAATATATCTTCTTGGTGTAGCAGAATAGGTTGTAGATAGTCAACAAACTTTTGCCAAGAGCTCTATCCCATCGCTCCAACAAAAACTTTAACTAAAACACCTCCCATGACAGCAGCCGGCCAGAGTCTTACCATGCTTCAATTATTAAGATTCCTGTCATTTTTCAACGTCGTGGAGTCAATGGGTGCACTATAAAGCAAAGTGGTGCATTGTCTGCAGGGGGATCCAACAGCAAGGTGCATCCAAATGAGCACAAAGCGGTTGCACTGATGTGAAATAGCGCTTTGACTGTGTGGTAGGAATCTAACAATCCTTCTAGAAATGGAGAAGCATTATGATAAGGCCACAACTCATAGAATATACCCCATAGAAGAACAGATCTAAGTGTGACTTTACCAAAAGGAATACAATGGGTAAGAGCCTGTGCAATAAGTTGTAGCAAGAATGGCAGAAGCCATACATGCATGCATGTTGCTTAAGACATGTTTAGCAACTGTTACCCTTCTAGGCATAAAGAGTTTAGCAGTATCCCACCAAAAAAGATGCCTCCGCAACCCCTCTATTATGACATCCCAAGCAGCAGAAATCGAGACATGAATACCCACAGGGATACCAAGAAGCTTGGTTGCCTTTCCATGAGGCAACACCTTCCAGGAATAGTAAAGAACACATGGTGGAAACTTCATCATCTAGAGTCCACAATGAAGAACAATTTTGCCAACTGACCAGGTCTCTAGAGGCTAAGGAAAATGTGCTAAGTAGAAGCTTTGCATTTTAGAGATTCTGCTATCAAGAATAGAAAGGTATCATATGCATACTGATTAATAATTTCTTAAAGGGTTGTACCATAAGGCACAACCATTAGAACCCATTGTTATGCAACATGTGAATATATTATATATTGCCACATGGTAATACCCCATATGAGCCATATAGCCCATTAGACCCTAACCCTAAAACGTGGGCATAAGGAGGCAGGAACTCTAAAGCCCCCCCCCCCCTTTTTGGATTCCAACCTCAGGAACATGCATTGCTCAAGTGCCCGACTCATTCTGGCCTCCCAGCAGCAGTGAATCTCACGTTCCAGCAGATCGTCAAGACTCACTACTACAAAAATAGGAATAAATGGCATAAATTAATGCGCACAAATGGCACATAAATGACATTTATTTGCCCTTTGTGAGCATTTATGCCCGTTATCCTCTGCTATTTATACCTATTTTTCGGGTAGTGACTCAAGCATCTCAGCCCATTCCAACAACATAGGAGCGAGCCAAGGATCCGATATGTGCTTGATCTGCTATGCAACAGCCTCCTGACCGACATTTGCCAGATTTGCATCCATTCTTAGATGTAGATGACCTTTAGAGTCTGAGAACCTTAGTCACTAATGAATGAACCTAAGATTAAATCTTTACTCTGTTATTTCAGTTCATTGGATGATATTGTATTGCTCTGTGTGCATCTCTTGTGTATTGAAAAGAGGGATAGAGACCAAGAGCCTTCATAGATGATGTTCCTAGATAGTCTTATTAGTACCCAAATAAATGCAGCCTGTGCATAGGAGCCTGCTTGGTTGTGGGTAGCCTAGCTCAGTTAAATAAATCAAGGATGTGGATCCCTTAAAACCACATAAAATATATAAACTAAAAGTACATCATTGTGGCATGCACTTAGGGCAATCCACGTGAGCAAATGTGTTGCAAGCTTTAATATGTCTCGTTGAGATAAGTTAAATATTAATGCAATAATTACACAAAGTTTTGTCTTGTGTAGATATCTTGGTATTGGGATAAATAAGATAATGTTTACATAACATGTTAATTAAACCTTCGTATTGTCTTATTTTAAGCATAACAATTGTAAAGTATATACCTATAAGGTTCAAGCATCACCAAGTGGCGAACGAGAGTTACACACTTAACTCTTGGATCTAAGGATAAAGAACCCTAACTATATGATAAATAATTAAAATATTTTCTAAATTAGGATTATTGCCTCCATATAATTGTGGGAAGGATATTTTAAAGGCTTGAAAGTTATCATAGAACCTTCAAATATAATATGATTGGAACCAATATATCCAATATTACTATAATATTAATGTGGGAATCTTACCGTAAGATAATTAAATACATGCCTTAAAGAAGTCTAGCAAGAATCATGCAGGGTTCCAAGGTAATGCTTATCTAAGATGTTAACTAAACCATGGTAAGGATGTAACTCCTTATGTCTAATTCTTGTGAATGATATTAAAACCTTACCTATGTAGCGTTATTGTCTAAATTATTATTAGTCTCGCGCTAAAACATATGTAAATGTCGTAAATATTGTTAAAGCCTAGAGTAAATATAATTTTACTATCGGACTAATCACTTAAATCTTGTGTAAGCTAGTAAGCATGTAATTAAATATATTGTAAAGTTAATGCAAAATATCAAGGTAAGAAGACGGTTGTGCTGCGGACAACATCAATGCAAGGTGGGGAGAATGTGACATTCCAACATAATATATGGTGTTAAATACATATATTATACTGCCGCGTCACTAGTACATGTCCACTATGACGATATGTACACGACAGTGTTGTTTACATACCCGTATTTTACGTTTACATACGTCCCGTACCTTCCTCACAGTACTATACGTACTATACCTATAAGTTGACAGGTCAAATTGAGCTCTTATTAATACCGTACTTAACATATTAATACGTACAGTACGTATGATAGTACTTAAAAAAAAAAAGCGTCCAAATGACATTAGACCAATAGAATTGGTGAAATTATAAATTAGATAAAATACATTATCCTAAGATTTCGAAGGGTTTCGTCGCCGGAAAAAAATCCGATTATCTAAAAATCGAATATTTTTTTTATGGTTTTAGAGTTTCATTCCTTTTTCGAGTTAGTTAGATTGCTAGGTGGAAAATAATTTTTGCCCTATTCACCGTGGAGGCGCTTTGCAAACAGGGCCAATTTTAGGTATGATTTTGAGCAGGGGTTTTAGTTTCGACATCTATTCAATTTCGTTTTGCCAGTCTCATGCAGCCTTCCTCGACGATTGCAGGTTCCTGATTTCAAGCCTCCTCTCAGTGGTGATCACAAGAGTTTCCCTTGTGATCTATGGAAGTCAAATTTTGCAGCTTCAAAGCTTGGCTATGGAGATGTTTGTATATCCTATAGTATCCAGGTGAGTCACAAGAAAATTGAAAGTCTCATTATTTCAGGCCTAGATAATCAGGCTCTAAGGCTTTTCTGTTGGCCTTGGAGGTCCTAAGTAAATTATGTTGGCATATATTGGTAGAACAGAATCTCGGTTAGATCCTCTGAGTGTGAATCCCTTAGTATAGTTCTTACTTAAAACTCAACAATTTAGAGTTTTGTCTTCTTTAAGTTGCACATTATGAGATTGTTGTCATAATTACTATGTGATATCTGAGCGATGATTGGGCCATCGCTCAGATAAAATATTGCTTGATCATAGATTTTCATGCGTTCTCCACATATTTCATGCAGTAGAGATCCTACTTTTGATTTGCTCTGCTCCAGCAAGCATCTTCAAGTGTATTTATAGGGTAAGCAGCTGCAATTTGCATGGGAAGTTGTATGACAAGTTATTCATGTTATTCAGGCAACTCTGTGGCTCTGTTTGTTGTATGCATTTTTCCCCGTGGATAAGCAATGACGCCTATTTTTCTTCTTATATTCTCTTCTCTTCATATTGCATAATTAAACAGGGTAAAGAGTGGACTAAGCTTTCCAAGGTGGGAAGTTTTTTTCTTAGGGCTTTTTTGCTTGGGCACTTTGTTCTTTTATAAACAAATAAAGGTTGTAAAAAGCCAAATAGAGTGGCCAAAAAAAGAAAAGAAGCTCCAAAGAAAAAAATTTCCAAGAAGAGTGCAATTTTATAAGAAGGTTTGCATTTCTCAAGGACATCATATTTCATATTTATATTTCTTTTTCCAAATGAAAGGAAGTGTTTTATATGAAATATAGTTGAAACATTTAAATAATCCCAAAATGCTTGTACTTCTACTTATATTCTTGCTCAAATATGTAAAAATGCCAAAAATACCAAAAAAGACAGTATTGGTGTGTTAACTAGTCTATGGTAGCTTCATCGTCTATGTATATGCATCTTTGTTGTTTGCTATCTTTGATTGTTGGTGATGCCACTAGTTGCATTCTTTTGGCTGTACTCTCTACGTAAATAGGAAGAAGGCTGCAAAAGAGAAAAGAAACATCATCAATGCCAATTAAAGAAAAGGAAAATTGAAAGAGCCAAAGTGGTTAACTCACTGACTAGTCTGAAGGTTCCTCTACTTCCTCAGCATCCACATCCTCATACTCATCCTTTTCTTGTGCATCCGCGTCGTGAAAGCACTAATTCAATCAAACCTTCATCAATATCCACTCCATAATAATGAACACCTTGCACTGCAGATTATTCTATGCGAGAAGATGCTCATGAAAACCACGCAGATCTTGCTTAGCAAAATCTAATATAATTCAGGCAGGTCAACCAGCTAAAAGATATATAAAGGAGACAGCTTCTCGGGCACTACTAAATGTCACCAACTTATTCTACTAAAATGCAAAGAAGGATCTGTGATCTGAGAGGCCTATGAGACCCACTCGGCGCCGACCAGTCACAATGAATGTAGTGAAACAATGCAAAAACTAATGAAAGTAATAAAAGCTTACCTATTTGCCACAAAGCAAACATTGTTTTCCTGAATGCTCTGCAGTTAACTGAATGGCTATAATGTATGACGAAAGGGGCAGTCGGCGCCGACCATTGAAATGCATACAGAAAAATACAGTTGGTTACTTGCAAAGAAGATGTTTTTTTGATGCAAAATATTTCTGCAAGAACCAATACAAGCAGAACAGCTACTTCTCATAAGCCAGTCGGCGCCGACCAGTGATTATATGCTAAAAAAATATTGAATAAATGCTTACCTTATTGACCTCAAAGGCAATCGGGTAGCAAAAAAATTCAATCCAGTAGACCTGTGATTGCTGGAAGAATACAAAGTAGTAAAAACTTGAGCAAAAAACCGAGTTTTTAAAAATGCCAAATACGTAAGATGCCGACATGTGATTGTAAAATGCAGAGGAAATGGCTACCTGTGATTCCGACCTGTCACCAATGAAAAACCCAGAGGAATCCCAGAAGATTGGACTTGCAAAAAAAACCCTGTCAAGAATGGAGAAGCTATGCTTAAACCCAGTCGGCGCCGACCAGTGATACAAGCAATAGCATAAAAAGTAGTAAACCGAGTTTTCAAAAATGCCAGAATATCTAAGATTGCCGACCTGTGATTGTCAAGAATGCTTAAACCCAGTCGGCGCCGACCAGCATAAAACAGCATAAAAAGTTGAGCATGAAAAGTAGTTTTCAAAGTAAAAAACAACAGCATAAAACCGCAGTCGGCGCCGACCAGGCTCTGTCTCCTTTCTTACGTTTTTTTTTTTTTGTTACTATATTTCTTGGTAAATAGCATCTGAATCATTCGAAAATGATAAATACCGTTCATACCTTAAAACGATCCACATTTTAAACGATCCACATTTAATACCGTTCATTTTCATACTATGTAAGCTATGACTTCATGCAGATTTCGAAATACCATCATGTATTTTGAAAAGGGACATTTAAAATGTAACGTTTAACCTTAAACACTAAAAATGTATGTTAAACATGTACGGTTAACATTACAAATGCCATGGTTAAAAATGTATGTTACACATGTACGGTTAACATTAAAAATGCCATGGTTAAAAATGGTTAACATTAAAAATGCCATGGTTAATACTACAGTTAACAATTAAAAATGTTGGCTATGGCTAGAACAAGGTTAACAAATGTTAACGAACAAGGTTAAATGTGGCTATGGCTAGAACAAGGTTCTCAAATGTTAACGAATGTTAGTATTACAAATGTGTGTTATTATAACGTTAAAAAATGAACGTTGGTTGGCATATTTCTCCGTTGCAACAACGGGTATATTATTTTAAAGGAATCCAATTAATGACTTGCTTAACGGTTTTTTAAAATCAAATATCCATGTGTTCCGGCTATCCTTGTACATTCTTTCAGTTAGTTCCTTCATGGAAAGTCGCGTCACAGTAAGAGGATGGGGAAGAGAACAGGAAATGACAATGCCTTTCATGGGTGGAATTTGCAATCTAGAGAGCAAAGCTTTGGCATCCTTCTTTCACTTCCCAATAGATGCCTTGTGTGTTGTTCAAAATGGATATGGTCCACAATGTCTTTCCAATGTGTTGGAAGAATGCAAGAATGATGCAGGCACCCATTGTTACAAGGTCGATGCACGTTATGGTAACACAGTGATTGTGTATGGTGGTCTGTTACCAGATAAGCCCACTAGAATAATAAATTTAGAATCGCCATCTTCTTCATCATCAGGTTCAATGAAAGGGTACAACTCAACCTTCTCAAAGATGTTACTTCAGAGTGGTAATAGCAAGCTTAAAAGAATCTTGATGGAAGTGAAGGAACCTAGGAAGCTTGCTTGTTTGACACCTTACTATGATGGCAGAATTGTGTTTGAATTACCTAGCCAACAAGAAGCGGGGGGTAGCATGGAGGGTATGCAACAAAATCAAGATCCACATATGTGGACAACTTACAATCACACTAACACTCCTGCACTTGAAGGTACTGTTAGACTTGCATATTGTGGTGGCTACCTTCAATGTCAGAATCCATGTTGTGATTACTTTCTTAGTAAAGGTGAGCATAATTCCTTGCAGTGGAGTGGTAGTATTCATGTTAGACCAGATGTTGGTCCTATATGTGATGCACATGGCTCAGTCACTTGTGCATACTGCAAAGAACAACCACGTTGTATATCATTATGCGATGCTATGATATACTATTGTCTTCCAAAGTGTACCACGAATACAAGACTTGTCATACACACAAGTGCCCATTCCCATCCAATTAGACGAGCACAATCAAGACTAGAAATCAAGAAACTTAAGAATGTAGTTGATAGTACCTCAACTTCAGTTCGTTCTATGGGACCAAGGCAACTGCAAAATGAGATTGCCATGGACGAAATATGCAAAAGCATGTTAATGGAGGTAGATGCGGAAGAAGTGGACAAAATAACTACTGAACAAGTAGATTCTCTCTTAATGCACTTGGAACCATTGTGCAATCAGAGAAGGTAAGCCTGTGTAAGCAACTTAATTTTGCATTGTTTTAATCTAATATGTTGTTATGTTCTGCAGACTTAGGAAGTGGATTGACGACACAAGGAAGAGAAATAGACAATCCCAGGATGAGATAAGTGGACTGTTGTACCTGAAAAGGAAGTGCCGCTATGAATTCTTACATGGCTCTAAGTTTCCAGACCAGCTACACAATGAGATTCTTCAAAATGGTGGCTACAACTTGGAGGGTTTATACAGGACTAGTGTTGAACCAGCTCATGCATGCGAAGCAACGATACTGCAACCAGGGCCACCATTGCGACGAGATGGTAAAAGAGTTGAGTAGGCAATGCGAAGTGAACCTAGAGAGGAGCAAAGACATGGGTGATGTAAGAATGAGCATGAATGTGGTAGAGGCCAAAAAGCATGTTGATTTCCATTTGAAAAGGGAGAAGAACACATACACAGTTAGCATCAAGAACGAGCCTGCTTGCACTTGTCCTGACTTCCAAGGCAAAGCATTGAAGAACAACTATACACCTTGCAAACATATATTCTATGTCCTCACTAAGATATTCGAGAGAGATCCAGTGGTTGACTTGACTTTGATCCAGCCTATTCTACCTGATGCTATTCTGGAGAAACTTCTACAGTAATACTTGCATTGTAATCGTTTTTTTTTTTTAGCCAATTATCTTCTATATTTACTTGTACTTTTGAGAGCACATGACTTGTGCCTCTTCTATGAATCAATATCTCCTGTTTTGTGTCCAATATGAGCAAGTTGTAGTCTATAATTTTAATTGTCTTCCTATTAGTATCAAAATGATAGAAAAAGAACAAAATGCCCAAGCAAAAAAGCCCTAGAAAAATTTGCACCCTTCCAAGGATAATCTCTTATGTTTCTGCTGTAAATGATTCTTATCTTTTTTTGACGATTCTAATTTAGGTACCCGAAGCTAGACTTAAACTAGCTTGACTTAAAGTAGAAACAGTGCAACTTTTGGAGCAGTCATGGGAGTTCCACCTATTAAGTTGGAAATTGGGGCAAATGGCAGATGTTAATGGGATAATTCAATTCTCTTTACACAGGTGCACTATTGTCATGGCTAGAATTAGAGGTAAGATTTAAGTGCAGTATTTCTTGTTGTAACGTGGAAAATTAATTCTTCCTTCAATCTGTACTAGGTGAACTTCAGTATGATGTCATGTTGGAAGTGTTGCACCTGAGCCATAAACAGGGATGGCGCTAGGGAACATGCACTTATATTGTAAGAGGCAACTCTGTTTGTTGCATGTCTTTTTCCCTGTGTATAAGTAATGGCATCTATTTTTCTTCTGAGATTATCCTCTCTTCATATTGCATTATTAAACAGGGTAAAGAGTGGGCTAAGATTTTCAAGGATAATATTTTATGTTTCCGCTGTAAATGATTCTTATCCTTTTTTCTGATGAATCTAATTTAGGTACCCTGAAGCTAGACTTAAAGTAGCTTGACTTAAAGTAGAAACAGTGGAACTTTTGGAGCAGTCGTGGGCAAATCATTGTTGTATATCAATGCAAAAGGATATTGAAAGCTGCATTTACGTAAGTAGATGTATAAGTTAGATTATTAGTTCAGCTCTCTTCATTTCTTTTTTCTGTCATTTTTCCAATTTATTTGCATGTAGGCCTACATTCGTTTATTGCTTTGTGCATGTAGAGTCAGTTGTGTGAGCATTTGCCTCTGCAATACACGTCGTCTCTATAGAAAATGGCTGCACTTCTTTGTACTATCTGTCAAGAGTTGGCACTGAAGGAACAACTTTGCAGATGTAACTTTTTCTACATGCCTCAACGGGATGGTTTCATATAATGCCATGGTTGATTGTTATGGTAAATTGACAGATGTTGATGGGATATTTCAATTTTCTTTACACAGGCGCATTATTGTTATGGCTGAAATTAGAGGTAAGATTTAAGTGCAGCATTCCTATGTTGCTGTAACGTGGAAAATTAATTCTTTGTTCAATATGTACTAGGTGAACTTCAGCATAATGTCATGTTGAAAGTGTTGCACCTTGATGCATGAGCCATAAACAGGGATGGCGCTAGGGAACATGCATTCTGCCTCCTCCTAGCACCGTAAGCCTTTCCCTACGTATGAGGTATTTAACCCTCAAAAGAAGGAATTAACCATGATTTGAAGCTAAGGAATTGAAGCACCACTTGGAGAGAACATGTTTCAGTATTGCAGCATTAGAAAACGTGAAATTATGGTAAATAGAATTTGTTGACAATCAAAACCAGTTGTTTTATTTTAGCTCCATCATTACTAATGTGTCCGATTTCTTTTTTAACTCATGTGTCTGATTTCCTTTTTATCTTTTATAGAATGAATAGCAAGTGCTGCTTATAGAAGGTTTCATGTTCAAGGTAAGTGCATTTAATTTTATCTATGGTGGGTGTAATGATAGTTGAGTAATTCTATAGTTGTAGTTATATTCGACTTTGAAGCTAAACATTTTGACAAATGATCATGGGCATATCATGCAAAGAAAGTCGACTTAATTGCATGGATCTAGATCATTCCTCTAGATTGAAACATGGTTTGTTACTTGCCATTTAATATTTGAAGGTAATCCACCATTTTGTGTTGCTAGGACTGGGATTGTTCATTCCTATAGATAAGCTGGCATCATGAGCAGGTACAGAAGGCCTTCTTGGCCCGGGCACTGGGAGTGAAGTCCACGGTCCCATATCAGATCTTGCTCCAGGAGACAGGCTTCCTTCCATTACAGAGGGCTGCGCTGGAATGTCACATTATTTACTTCCAGAAGGTGGTGGCTATGGATGAAGTCCGGCTGCCCAACCTTGCTTTGGCAGTGGCGATGGGCCCGCAACGACTCAAAGCCTGCTGGAAAGACAAGCAAGCCCAGTGGTTCTCGCTATGGAATGTGCAGGCACACAGATGTGGACCAGTGCATACACTGAAGGAACGCGCTGCCTTGAAGCAATACTTGGATGCTTGCTTCATGGCCAAGCTTTGGGATGCAGAGGCCCTGTCACATGTCAAGGTGGCAAATTATCGACAGCAGATTAATCCCATGCTCACGAGGGGCCCACACCACTACCTGCGCACCCATCTACCCATGAAAAAGCGCAGGGTGATTGCTTCCATTCGCACAGGTGCACACCACCTTCGCATTGAGACAGGAAGATGGATTCGGGAGCCGCGTGAGGACCGAAGTCCGATCTTTGCCAGCAGGCGCCATTGAGGATGAAAGTCACGCCCTCCGTGCCCTGTCCGGCCAGACTAGCATAACCGGCTCGGTATGCTTTCGGTTAGTTGTGCCCCATCGGGCCTTGCATGAGCTAACGAGCACGGCCTCAGAGGCTTGTTGGGATCGTTACCTCCGGGAGGTAATGGACCTTGACTTCAGTTATGCCCCCCCGTCCAGGCATTAACCTCATTTGTACTTATGATTATGTATATAAGCGTGCGTAAAAAAAGATGTCAAGCATCCTTATTGCTACTAAGGTTTTCCCAAAACCCTTTGGGGGGTTTTTAATCCACGGTAGTAATCGCTTCTTTGCTCTTTCTTTGTACTTGGGTCCCATAGACCAGTTGGTCTCCGTGGACGATAAAATCATATTCTATTCTATTCTAATCCGAACATCTTGGAACTTGCAGACCAATTCTAATTTACTTTTTTAATGTTCAAGTGTTTTCTTCCTTAACCATTATGTTAAATGCTAGGCCTTGGCACTTGGAAATAGAGCTGTCAAGAGTCCTTTTGCCAGAGGAACAATAATGCGACATATACTATTTCATGTTTACATTGTGATGAAGAGACAAATTATGCTTTTATGCCATTCATATACAGGATACAATGCTGTGGTGAAGAATCTAATTATATATCTATACCATTTAACAGTTAAATGCTGTGGTGAAGCGTATGTAATTAAATTACGGTATGCTATAACATTATAGTTTCTCAGGTTTCATATTATGGCTTTTTTAAGGCCCGAAGGGCCCAAAAAATTTTTTAGTATCACAACCAACACATAACAACCATTAACATTAATTAATATTCTTACGTCTGCTTGTTTTTTTTAGGGCCCGAAGGGCCCAAACTTTTTTTTAGTATAATAACCAACACATAACTACCATTGAAACCATTGAATCCAACACATTTAAATTAAAATCCCCCTTAAACCCCCTTTGGTTTAGGTGCATATTCACACGGGGGGTGACTCCGGGCAACGAGAGCTGTTGGATAGGCATATTCACCCCTTATTCCTTAATCTACACCGTACGTAAAGTTCCTCGTTTGTGGGGTATGCAAGTACAAGATTTGCTATACTGTATAACAAGATTCACAAAATACTATAAGATTTCAAGCGGAATACTATATGGTGTTGATTTCGTACGTGCAAAATACAAATACGAGGGCTCTCGCTGCCCTACGTCACCCCCCGTGTGAATATGCACCCAAACCAAAGGGGGTCTAAGGGGGATTTTAATTTAAATGTGTTGGACCCAATGGTTGTGTTAATTAATGTTAATGGTAGTTATGTGTTGGTTGTTATACTAAAAAAAATTTTGGGCCCTTCGGGCCCTAAAAAAAGCAAACATACGTAAAAACATGTGAAACATGCAAAACTCCTATGATTTTCTTTCTAAAAGCATGAAATAATCTGTGCCTTTCCACATACAAATCCTTGTGATATAAAATATCAATTTCATTGTGTTGATTAATATTATACCAATACCAATATTAATACATGAGGTAGCTAGATATCAGCGGTTGTCCAAAGATACTTCACTTTCAAGGGTTGAATACTATTTCATTAGGCATAACATGGAACCAGCCATGAACACCAACAAGATAGGGGATTACCCCTAAGATAGGAAGGGTAGTCGTCTTCTTATGCTACATGCTTTGTTATTACGAGTAGCCCACCAATGCAATTCACAATGCCTTGGCGTTGGTCACAACGAACTCAACTAAACACTTTGAAATTAACAAACTGAAAAAGCCCTAACTGCAAAAAGACTCACCAAAGGAAACAATGAGACAAGGCAGTCTCTTGCTTTCAAGTCTCGCACGGAAAGGAACACAACATTTTCTCGGCCAATAATCATAAACAGCGAGCGTCCTCCTTCCGCCTCAGTGATTACAGTTAACCAAGAGCAGTAAGAGGCTTAAGAACAAAGAAAGAAACCTCTTCCCTTCCCCCATCATGGAACATAATAGGGTCAACAAAAATTGACTTTCCAGTTTTATAGCAGGATACATCAGCCCTCCAAAACAACGGTTCAACATAAGTTGGTCTTCTAAAGTCTACTACAGAAGCAATTAAAAGGTGTAGCTTTCTAGTTTTTCTTTCCCTTTGCTCTGAACTTACTTCCATGATTCCGGCCGCCGTCCTGCACATTGTTCTCTGCAGTTCCCACTTAACTAGTTATCCCTCCAATTGCTGCAGCTTCCACACCTGATTCAAGAGGCTCTAACCAATATTAAATTCTTTCTTCTAGACACCAGCATTTTTGGGTACTTTTTTTAAGGCATGGTTCTCCTTGCATAAGCATTGTATAAAGAAGTCAAGATGGATGCTCCCTCGTCAACGCCAACACATGACTAGTTCCTATTCAAATGGTCGTGTTTAAGCAATTCAGGTAGCATGTGCAAGTGCATCTATTTAAATCTTCATCAAATACTAACGTCCTTTGGACATGCCTCAAATCCTTGCCTAAAGGGATTTCCTCCAATGCGCACAATGCTTCAAATGGGAAAAACACCAACATATGTAGGCTATGCCTTAGAATAGCTGGTTCAATGTTACAATGCCTCAACTATACATATATTGGAAATGTAATGTAATGTATTTTCTCGGCCAATCACAGACCCTCGTGTCCATAGGCCGCAAAACATCAAATAAATCCAGAACAATCCGTAAATTCATGCATTCCATCTTTCACAATTGCATGTCCACAAAGATGAACACCAATGAACAACACTCAAATCCCCTAATGCAAAAACATCTATTGTTGTCTTAGGAAATGAATGCAAATCGATAGCCCCCGCCAGAGATTTATCTGAAAGTGTGATGAATATTCGCAGAGTCTAATGATTGATTGGGCTTCCCCTAACGGCTAGTTGCAAAGGTAAATTTTACATGGCAATTGAGCCTACCAGATCTCTCAATGCTTGGGCTTTGTTTACGCTTTCTCTCAAGGAACACAACCCATTATTCTCGCTTTCGCATGGTTTTTGTCAAGCAAATACAGAGATACAGAGATGAATAAAAAAAGAGGTACTCTGAACTCCAGCTCTGGCGAAGAAGACTCGCCTTTGGTAGTGCTTTAGGGCAGGAAAAAGTAAAGGGTCAGAGACAGAAACAATGAGTTTAGTTTATCCAAACTGCATATGCCTTCCCACGCCATACCTCTTCAAACCCGTTCATTTTTTTTTCCGTTCAAGGCTTCCTACCCGCTAGTCAAATCAATGAGTCCTTTTTATCCACCCCAAATCGCAATGTTGGAAGTTTCCAGCTTAGGGCATTCTTCCCCCTTGATTCCCAAGTGGGTTTGCCAGGATGATGCTGTAAAGGGCTTGGTTCACAGAGATGAAAAAAGGAAAATAGCTCCATCGTTCAAAACACAAAAGCAGGAGGAAGGACTTTCATGGATTGGCAAGCATCTGCTTCAAGCACTCAGGTAGCTCATTGAACCGGTTAAGCGCTGCCCAAATCCGATCTTTGCTTGAATCCGACCCACATAACCACGCCCTTAAGAAAAAAACCCTAAAATGAGCTGCTCGAGCTTTGCATGTCGAAAAAAAAATATATGAAAAAAAAAAAAAACTTAAGCGAAAAAATACTACATATATGGGTCTACACCATTGAAAAGAGGCATTAAAATTAATTCAAGCGTATGCAAATACAATGGGCACTCTAGATGTACTAATTAGTAGGCCTTGTGTAATACGCCCATCAAATCATATAAAAACCATTGGAAAAACCGTACAAAAATACAAAAAAAACCCCCTGTTATTATGCTACATATTCACACGGGGGGTGACTCCGGGCAACGAGAGCTGTTGGATAGGCATATTCACCCCTTATTCCTTAATCTACACCGTACGTAAAGTTCCTCGTTTGTGGGGTATGCAAGTACAAGATTTGCTATACTGCATAACAAGATTCACAAAATACTATAAGATTTCAAGCGGAATACTATATGGTGTTGATTTCGTACGTGCAAAATACAAATACGAGGGCTCTCGCTGCCCTACGTCACCCCCCGTGTGAATATGCACCCAAACCAAAGGGGGTTTAAGGAAGATTTTAATTTAAATGTGTTGGATTCAATGGTTTCAATGGTAGTTATGTGTTGGTTATTATACTAAAAAAAATTTTGGGCCCTTCGGGCCCTAAAAAAAACAAGCAGACGTAAGAATATTAATTAATGTTAATGGTTGTTATGTGTTGGTTGTGATACTAAAAAAATTTTTGGGCCCTTCGGGCCTTAAAAAAGCCATAATATGAAACCTGAGAAACTATAATGTTATAGCATACCGTAATTTAATTACATACGCTTCACCACAGCATTTAACTGTTAAATGGTATAGATATATAATTAGATTCTTCACCACAGCATTGTATCCTGTATATGAATGGCATAAAAGCATAATTTGTCTCTTCATCACAATGTTATGAAGAGCAACTGCAATCTTTAAAATAGTTCAGCACGTAATTCATGTGCATGAAATTCCTGGATGGAGCGATGGCTTATAGCCGGATGCAGTTTAAAAATCCATCATGATATGAGTTGAATATAGTGCTACATAAGATAATAGGCATAATCTGCAAGTTTCCTAATAGATCAAACCCAGTTGCCTTCACCCATTTTGACATGCTGTTAATGAATTCCTGTTTTTTGAATCAATCCATCATTCGAAATATCAAAGTCTCTTAACCAGACTTGGAGTTCATCTTCTTCAAGTATATTTGTGTGGGTACATATTCCCCGGACTCAAAGACAAGCGATTTCAGCTCACTTTTGGAAAGGGTCCCGTTTTTGTCTATGTCAAAGGCTTCAAAGATTCTGTATGAAGCAAGGGATGCATGAGAAGTCTAGACTTGAGACAACAAGAATGATCCGTTTTCTTATGCTGCATTGGTGCAGTAAACAAGCACTTACTTTGAAAAAACGGTTGTATTAGGAGTTCTTCTATCTGTCCTTTCTTGAATCCAAGGTGAGAATACCTGACATAGAAGATGATCAAACAACTATGCAAGACCACAACCTGACTGATTTATAGCTGAAAAGACAGTGCCTATAATCCAGACTCTACGAAAGTGTAATTCTCAGCGACTTCATGCAAAACAATATGTAGCATAATGACACTACGAAGATGAATAAGGTAAGAGAGAAGCGGCTACTTGAAGAAATGAAAATCAAGGTTGATGAAGCACCTGGTAAGAGCAGTAAACCAAGAGTCCAATGAATGCCAAAGCACAGCTTATAATATCAAATATGTGTCCCAATTGACTGTTATGAAATGTGTGTGGAATCTGAGCGAATAAGTAGGGTATAACAGTGACAATCATAATCCAAGCTGCCACTCTTGTTTTGCGGATCTGTCAAAACTCCGAAGACTGGATAGTTGGTTACGTTAGTGCCTGCCTGCAAGATTAGCTCAGAGGAAATTCTTACTGAAAATGTCAAATTTCCTTGTCAATGTGCAATCCTTTGCTTTGCCATCTTGAAGGTCACAACGGCCAACAAGCAGAGAGCTACCCCAGAGAAGAGTAAGCAACATAACAGTTGATCCAGCAAGTAGACCCATTCCCACCAGAACTTCGGCCTGTGCACTCACTGCCATCCCAGATACTGCATGCCATGCCATGCCATGCCATTCAATTCAAGATCAGACACTTGCGTTCGTTGTCGTTACATTTGCGTTGCGTTCTTTGTTACTGCCGTTGCATCTGCGGCATACTTTACAATGCAGACTATGATTTTGGAAGCCCAGGCAGGGGATTGCTCCGGCAGATCGAGTTAACCCCAACGGCCTGGCTCTTATCAGCAGAAATACACCTGAAATTGAAAATAAAAAGGGGGAACTGACCTACCCCTTGGATCGAACTGCTTCTACCCCTTGGATCGAACAAGGTCGAAAATCATGTAGCAAGCGTCCACAAGTTATCAGTGGCGTCGAGTTTCTTGAAAGTAGGTAGGTGGGTCGAAGCTGCATGTCCTCAACTGCCCTTATATACAGGCCCGACCTTTACCAAGAGCACGAGCATCTAAAACAAACATCCCGAAATCTCTTTTCGCTACTACCGCACAAACCGGTTCATTTGAAACTGGCTTTGATTTCATACACCCACCAGACCCAACCTCGTCTGATTAAGGAGTTCATCCTTTGCCTTCACCTGCCGATCCCTGCAAAAAGAAAATAGAATCGAAGAAGGAATAAAACCCTAAAATGGTTTTTTCGATGCTTGCATGTTCAAGCCCCTAAAATAAAAAGAGGGCTTTTGTTGTGAGCCCTTGGATGTTGGACCATTGAAAAAAAAAAGCTAAATCAACGACTAAGAAATGGTGCACTCTAGATGTACGCATTAGTACATCGATTCGAATACGCCATGAAATCTTAGGAAAACCTTTGTGAAAAGTGTACAAAAACACAAAAAAAACCCCCTGTCATTATGCTACATATTTATTTCTCACAAGCTTATGTTTAATCTCAAAGGACTGGCATTCTTTTGATCCTCTCCTTGATTGCCCGCTCTCAGACTGGCATTCCTTTGATCCTCTCCCTGGTTTCCCGCTGCTACATGTTACAGTGAGTCTCAAGACAAAGATGCCAATATTAATTTATAAATCAAGAACTATGCACTCTACTGCCCTCAGAAGGATGGGATGAGCAAGCCTATCAGTTATATTTTTGTAAATTTATCTTTCATTTTTTTGCAAATGACAAACAGGTTCTCTGTCGGGCTCAGCTATTGATATGGAGATGGGACTTCCATTAGCAGTCTTGGAATTTCCTCACCGCCCTTTTTGCAGATTTCCAGTTCAACCATTTCAGTTTCCCTTAAGACTCGAAGCAAAGCAAATGCATTTATAGCTGATTTTCAAGAACTTTAATTTGTTGTGTTGTGTTGTTTATTTGCAAGACGAAGATAAATTCATGGTACGTATTGGATATATATGCTTTTGACAAGGAAAGAACATGTTCTAATTAAGCATCTACTATGGCTAACAATGTAACCAAATCCTCTTTAAAAGATGCAATGCAAGACCAATTATAACAGACATCATACAGCTAAATATCCAGCTAAGTGCATATCTCCCATCTCTCCTGATTCTTACACACTAGTTTTCTCAAAATTTGTTCAGGATTATACTATGTTCATACTTCTTAGGAAATAAATTATGTAGTATACAAATGTATGAATGATCTGGACGAGAAAGAAACAGATAGATATCGGTGCATGAGCAGGACACAACACTATTAGACCAGGACAGATCGTTTGCTATAGATAATTTGAAATTCAAGGTAGATAAAGGAGCGATAACAAGCGACTCAACAGACACAATTGTAGAATACAAGAGGGCACCGGGAAGAGGAGCTCAAAGTTTCGTCGACAGAGGATTCAAAATCTCGGAGCCGTTGAGAAATAAGAATAGGCATAAAATAAAATAAATAAAAAAATGGGGATAATTAAGGAATTTGGAAACAAGGGGGGCGAAACGTGGCAAAGTGGCGAGATAACATCAGGCGACAGTCCAGCGGCAAAGAATAGGGCACGTGGCAGTAGGAAAGGGGGGTAAAAAAAAAAAAAAAAAAAAAAAAAAAAAAAAAAAAGAGAGGTCGTAAAATAACGAATAGGGTAGTAGTGATCATGACAGCTACGGATAGCCATAATAATGAGTAGTATAGAGGAAATAGGAAAGGTACACATGTCAGCTATAGGGATAAGGGTGTGTGGCTGGGATTAGCAGACGAAAACTCTTGGGACAGGATAGGACAAGACTGGCATTTAAGACAGACGGCTGGAATTAAGTAGCTGGGAAATCGGACAGATTTTCGTAAACCCTAAATATTCTAAAACCCTATAAATAACGGTTGCAACGAGAGAAAGAGTGATAGTGAAGGCGCCCTTTAGAAATCAGTCTCTCCAGATCGCTTGAGCGCCTGATCCTGAGGCACTGGAAACTCAGTCGAGCAAAGAAGCACCAACAAACCTCAGCACCCGCCTTAGCTCAGGATCAAGTATGGACAAAGGAAAAAAGGTTCTCGTGAGTGTAGATGGGGAGAAGAACATTGGCAGGAAGCGTCCCAACTCCGGCACCCCAGGCAACTTGACAGTGCCATTCAATCCCGAGCTTGAGGAGCTCAACCCGTGGTGTATCTGCTTCGACAGTTGTATGTGCCTGAGCAGAGGCTTGCCTTCATGTATCAGCTGCGGCCGAGTGCACTGTCTGTACTGTGACAAAATCCATCATGCTCAGTCCATGCGGGATAGCCAGTATACCCTAGGGTTGCTTGAAGTACTCGGAGTTTTAGGCGACAAAAACGATTCGGTAAGGCGCCAAGACATGGATCGCACAATGCAATGCTTCAATAGACTGCAGGTTCATGCCGCCATACAAAGGTCTTCGAGCTATCAGCACAATCTTCTGGTGTGTGATTTCGGCAAGGTTTGTATTTACTGCTGTGAGAAGAACCCCGTCGATTTTTTGTGCCGGGCGTATATGGGGAGGAATCTCGAAAAAGTTAAAAAGATCGGGGAACCATCAGAGGAAAAAAAGCTAAAGAATTAGTTATGGGCAGGAAAGGAGTCGGATCAGTATGAAATCAGGGGAGGCCCGAGCAGATGCACGCCATGCTCTCCTTTTATGCTACTCTTTTTATCTTTTTGACCTTTTTAGCCTTTTATCCTTTATCTTTTATATCTTTTTTCCTCTTGCACTTCTCTTTTTCTGTTCTCTGTTGTCTGTTCAAAACAATCCTTTGTTCAAACAAATTATGTTCAGAAACTGCATCGACCTTTTAGATGACTTTTTAAACTGCATCGGACTGTAACAGATCAGTACAGGTAAGTAATCCCGGGCAGAAGGGAAACAAAACCTGTTTGTTTGTGTGTATGTCTTTATGAGGAAAGATTTTGTATAAGATTGGCTGAAAAGATAAGCAATGTTTGTGAGAGAAGAACTCTCCTTTTAATGTAGATTTTTTTACAGTAAATATAACATCGGATGTTATTCACAGTAACTTTGTGTCCCAGTATTGGTTATTCTTTCCATAAAGCAGAAGAGACGTATAACATAACTGTATTTTGTGAACTAATATGATGTAGCTAAATCAGCGAGATAATAGCTGTAAACGGGGATGCCCGCATACATCTCGAGGGATACGAAGAACATATTGGGTGATACGTAGTAATTTAGGAACAGCTACTTGTCAACAATTAACAGACTTAGGAGACTTATGAATCTAGGAAGAAGCATATAAGCAGGTTGGCAGAAACACGATTGAAGATAAAAGAGGACGTATGAGTAAGGTGGTAACGACCCCCCGGGTATGGGCCCACACAGGGGACGATCAAGGTGGCAACGAATCTTCGGGTATGAGCCCACGAAGGGGACGAAAGAAATATAGTAATAGGGAAATATGATAATACGACAAGGCGTGTAAATGGACGATATAGGTCGTAAGGTCGTATTGAGAAAGTGATGTATTAAGGAAAGTATAGATATAGCTGCAGGAAGGTATATGATAGGTACGAACACAGACGTACGAACGCAGACATACACAATCAACCTAGTAGAGATACAAATGATAAGGAAAAGTTGGGCGGATACGTGGAAATCTTTTAATCCACTATTCCAAGGGAAGTAACAAATACGAGGAAGTGAGGAACATAACCCTGATAGAATAGGGGATCCAGGAGTAAATGGTGCAAAAGGTGGAAGGCTAAGCTATGGGACAGAGGGACGTGTGTCTCCGCCATACACCAGGACAGAGTGGAAAAATAGTCCACCGGCTGGTGCCAACTGCCAAACAACAGACACCAGATTACCCGGCCCATAGAATGGAAATGAAAATGGAAGTGGAAAGACAGAGGTTGCCAAGTACGGGATAGTGGGAGGCAACTCCCCGGCCATACACCAGGACAGCGAGGATCCAATCCTCCGGCTGGTGCACCAAAGTCACAAAAAACCACTCCCAAAAGGATACAAAGAAAACAAAATTGGATACAAAGAAAACAAAACAGTTCAGATGGTACCGAAAATTACTGAATCCAGGGAATTGAATATGAATCTGACGGGCAGCCATAAAAACGCCGATAGTAAATAGCGGACACAAACACCCAGTAATCATATCTTAGATGGGATGATTCGAATTTTGAAATTCAAAACTGAAGGAATATGGGGGAAAAGGTCCAAACGGATAAAGAAAGGAACGAGATATAGTAAGCCCGTAGGAGAGAGCGAGCGGAGGGAAGGGAAATAAGCGAAGCGGAATCACCACAACAACAGAAAGAAGAATGGCTAGCCAACAAGGAACGGGGGGCAAGGTGGAAGAACTCAAACAAGATCTGCAGGACTTCTTGGCTCAGATGGACGTAAGGCTGGAAGCCAGGGTCCCGAGGATGGAGGCGCTGAACACACTAGCAGGAGCGGTGCAACAGAACAAAGAGGCAATAGGGAAAGTGGAAGAACGGGTGCAGGTGGTGGAAGATACAGAGGTGGAAATTCGGAAAAGGATGGAAGAGGTAGAGAAAGAAAAAGCGGAAATCATACAAAGGTTGGTGATATTAGAAAAGCAACAAATAGGTCTAGATGCATGGCAGAGTTTTGATAGGATTAAACCGCACATAGTGGAGTTCAAAGAACAGGAAAGGATTAAACTTGATGTAAGATTGATAGGGGTAGCCGAGAGGCCTAACGAAGACACGTTCCGGGTCACTGCAGAGATAATGGAGAACGTTTTTCAGGAACACAGGAATGTGATAGTGAAAGCAGCACGATTAGGAGCTTGGAGAGGGAGGGCGAGACATATAAATGTGACTATGAGGGACCTGGCGGCCAAAGAAAGAATCATCCATGCAGGGTTCAAACTCAGGAATGGAATGAAAGTACAAGAGGCCCTGACACCCATGCAGAGACAGGGGCTACACAAAGAACTGGCGAAAGTCAGGGAATTGAGCAGGGCGGGAGTACAAGCCGGGGTAAAGAATGGGAAACTTTACCTCAAAAGAGGACGGGAGAACACACCGCAAGAACCGTCAACGCAGAGAGATGGGACGGACCCACAGGAGCCGAGGGGAGATGGGAACCAAGAAAAAGGACAGGAACAACTGAAGCAGATGAGGGAAATAACACCATCAGGGACAATAGACCGGGAGACAGCCCCCAAAGTTCTAACACAAACACAGTTAGGATGGGGAGGCGGAAAAGAGGTCGGAAGGGACCTAGACAGGAACATGAAGCTGACAAGGGAGAGAGTGGGGGATCAGGGAGCAAGAACGAGAGGACAGCTAAGGAAAGGACACATAATGGAGCAGCAGGGAGACAGGGGGATGCAGAAAGGTAGGAAGAAATAACGATCTGGTACTGGAATTGTACGGGATATCCATGGGATGATGGAGAACGCCTAAACGAAGCACGAGACCAGGATATTATATGTCTGGTAGAGACATGGGAGCACAGCACAAAGAGGTTACCAGATGAACCAGGCTACAATTTGTTCACCTGTTGGAGGGAAAAGAACTACAAAATAGGAAGGGGTAGCGCAGGGCTAGCCTGTTACATTAGGAATAGCAGTATCAGAAAAGCATGTATTGTGGAAAACGACATTAATAAAAGATACATGCTTATAAATGTTGTGTTGCTTGATTACAGAAATCTGTATTTGCTAGTAGTATACTATCCGCCCCAGTGTGATAAACTGGATCTATTGAACATGGGAGAGATCGTCATGAGACATAGGGATAAGGGAATGTTGATCATAGTGGGGGATATTAACGCAAGGACGGGACGGGAACAATCACATAAAGCAGGGATAGACAACGAGAGTGGGCAGTGGACACAAACCATAAGAGGGGAGGAATGGCAGCGAGACACGTCAGACGAAATGGAACAGACAGCGAGAGGAGAAACACTGATTGAGGTATGTACAGCGACAGATACAATGATATGCAATGGTCTAAGAAGATGGGAGGATTCAGGCCAGTTCACAAGCACAAATGCCCACGGGAGCAGCATAGTAGACTATGTGATAGCAAACGAAGAAGCAATAAAAGAAATTGGAAAGATGGAATTAGGGGAATGGCCGATAGGAAGGAGGGAGGGACACAGGCCCATATTGCTCAAGTTAAGGGCGACACGAGGAAGAACAGATCACGAGCAACGAAGAGGTAAACATGCCGAGATAACAATTAAATTCAGAGAAAACAGAGTGGGATCATTCATAAAAACGGTACAAAAGGGAATAAAATCGAAGGTATGGGGAGAGGGGATGAAGGACAGAGGGAATGATATGAACGACATCTTGGAGGAAGCAGCTAAAGTGGCATTCGGGAGGAGACAAAAAGGAAGGAGGGTTATAGCGTTCCGATGATCAGTATGGTTTGATGAAGGGTGCATGGAACAACGAAGGAAAACCAAACAGGCAAAAGGAACTGAGGCATACCAAGAGGAACGCAGCAAGTACGTGAAAATTCTGAAAAGAAAGAAAACACAGGACCTGAAGAACCATCAATGGGGATTGGCAGAAGACCTGAAAAGGAGATCTAAAGTATTCTGGAACAATATGAAAAGGGGCTCAAAAGCAAAGGCGGATGCACCGGCAGGGGATGAGGGGAGAAGAACGGAAATAGAAATAGACTGGACAAGATACCTGGAACGGTTGTACAAAACAGGAGCTGCACCAATCATGGACCCGGAAGGTAGACACAAACCCCCTTTCTCCAAGGACGAAGTGACATGGGCACTAAACAAAATGGCAAACAATAAAGCTCCGGATCTATATGGGCTGACAGCAGAGATGTTGAAATGCGTAGGAACAGAGATAATAGGGATTATAACAGATATATTCAATGAGGTAGTGCACTTGGGTCTCCCGGAAAGATGGCAGTTTAACAAGGTAATCCCGCTCCACAAAGGAGGAAACAAGGAAGAGCCGAGTAACTAAAGGACTATTATGGTCAGTTCAGTATTTGTGAAATGGTTCGGGAAAACGCTAGACCAAAAGCTGAAAACGTGGGCAGAAGCAGGGAAGCTCAGAGCACAAGGTCAGGCAGGCTTTCGACCAGAGTATTCGACTACAGACCATCTGGTCACTCTAAGGATAATGATAGAGCAGACAAAGGAGAATAATAAGAAGATCATATGCTACTTCGTGGACTTTAAGAAAGCCTTCGACACAGTGCCTAGGGATAAGCTTCTACTCAGGCTAATAGGACTAAGAGCACCAGACGGGTTAGTAGGATCAATCGCAAGGTTGTACCAAAAGGTGTATGCCAAAACAGAGGGGGGAGGAGAAGCCATAGAATGCGATACAGGAGTAAAGCAAGGATGTCCACTATCACCCACACTGTTTGGGATATACATAGATGCACTACAGGAATTTGTCAGGGAAAGACAGGGAGACAGGGAAGCACCAACGATAGGGAAAACAAAAGTACCAATAATGCTATATGCAGATGATTTAGGTATGATGGCGACCAAAGCCAAAGGGATGCACAGGATGCTAGAGATACTAGAAGAATTCTGTGAAGAGACAGGACTGACAGTCAACCTGGGAAAAACAAAAATAGTGACCTTCGGGACAAAGATAAAACACAGACCATTTAGATACAAGGGGGAGGAGCTAGAGGAAGCCACAGGGTACAGGTATCTGGGGTACGACACACATGGGGGGGGAGATGGTCAAAAGGAGCGGATACCAGATTCCAAGCAGCGATAGGCAACTATTACATCATGATGAATTACTGCAACAACAACAGGATCACCAATTGGGAAATCAAAGCATACCTATTCAGCACAATAGTAGCATCAACACAGTTGTACGGATGTGAGACGTGGGGACCAGGACTGTCAGAAAAGAAATGGGAGAAACAAGAAGGAATACTGAGGCAATGGCACGGTCAGGAATTCCAGGTGAAGACAGGTACATCATTGGCCACAATATTATATGAGACAGGGGAAAAGCCAATGGAAGTGAGGGCCTGGGAAAGAACAGTTAGGTACCTAATAAAGGACAACAGCCACGGGAAAGAGGACAAACTGTCGTCACTAGCGATAGATGAATCAGCAAAACAACATATAACAGCGGGCAAAGGATGGTTTAACGAATTGGCAAAATGGACAGCAAATATGGGGATGCAACTAAGTCAGATTATACAAGCAGACGGATGGGACGAAGAATGGACAGGCAGAGCAGTGAGAGCCTGGATGGCACGGCACACAGGGCCCAAAGCACAGTGGCTATTGGAAACCTTCAATCCAGGGAAACAGATAGGGCATATCACATACAAAAGCACCATGTTGAATAGAAGCAACAGGGGAACACTGGCCAGATTCAGGATGGGAAGCCACGACCTCCGAATTGAGAAAGATAGATGGAGGAAAATAGATAGAGCAGAGCGAATATGCCGGATATGTGACTCAGGAAAAATAGAAGACGAAGAGCACATGGTAAAGGAGTGCCCGGTTTACAACGACATAAGGTCCAAATTTAACAAGGTCGGGATCTCCCACTCCCAGCACTGATGGACAAAGAAGAGACGCTCACAGACATAGCGAAAGCTATAAAAGAAATGATAATAAGACACCGGGGGGTGCACAAAGAGAGAGGGCTATTAATCTGAAAAGCACGGATGAGGCGGATCAGAGAAGCCCACAAAGTACAGTTCAAAACTGTTTATAACGATGCATTGGTGTATGGCCAAGAAGCCAGCTATAAGCACGATGCGGGTAATATGTAAAGAACAAGTGAAGCCCGCTAGATGGCTACATAAAACCTATGCATCTGTTTGCTGGCAGCACCCTATGGGAGCTCGCAGGATGCTACACAAGTCCGGGGGCCTCACGGCCTGAGGGACGTTAATGTATATTTTATTCTATTCTATTCTATTCATACTCTAGAACATTGATTGGATTTTTGCGAAAATTGAATTGTTTTACTTGAAGACACCCAGTTAGATTTCTCAATGCATTCAAAGAGTTCAAAGAGACGAGGACACTCAATTGTATTTCTTCACATTCAAAGAGTTCAAAGAGATGAGGACAAAGATGCAATGCTTCAATAAGAGTTAATACAAGGTGGAAATGGAACTATTCCAATCTCATTGTTCAAAGATTCACCATTGTTCAAGAATTCCTTATTTTCATTGTTCTTTGTCCTAACACATATCATATGCAAGAAAAAACTAAGCATCCATGTTACGAAATGCCCTTATTACGACTTTGAAATGTGCATTGGGCAGAAGAATGCCATAAATGATAAAAGCCGACATTTTCTAGCTTGCGAGGCTTGGGAAGTTGGGATTGTGTGATTTGACTGGAAACTAAACACGTGTCTTCAAGTTATTAATTTAATTACCCGTGAAAGCATGTGTGGATATGTTTATACATCCCCTATGCAAAATAAGTCAAACATATCGTTTCACTTACTAAAGACTCTGCAATGTGACAAATTTAATCAACAATAAGAGCCACTCGCAAAGGAGATTGAAATTCGCAAGTTACTTACTGCATTTGCAATTAGTTTGACATGCATTTACTTTTGGCCAAGTAATTGGTGAAACCCATTGCAATGAATATACTTCTCTACGAAGTTACTAGATAATCCATGCTTCTTTCTTCAAAACGTTTTCTAAATTACTACATAGACTCCATCGAGTATTTCAACATGAAAGTTACACCCCGGGGGATTCACATAGTGTAGGCGTATATACCATGTGAGTGGACGATAAGGGGTTTTTTTTTTTAACCTAAAGCGTACGAATATGTACGGGAAGGGGTTCTTTAGACCTTAAAAAATCCAATCTCTAGTGATGTATTTCATATGGAAAGGGGTTTTTTAGACCTTAAAAAAAGCGTATACGAAGGGGTTTTTTATGACCCCTTCCTCGCACATGGCGTATCCGGGTGAGAGCATGTTAGGGTGTGCCAAAAAAAGTATCTAAAAGGTAGTTTTAGAGTACTTTTTCTGCAGGTACCTAATTGATATTAAAAGTACCTAAATAAAAGCTAATAGTCAATATTTTTGCTTCATGATTGAGAATAATAGAAGAATGATGTCTTAGAGCACTTTTCATATCACCCATTATCATGAGCATGAAGCAATATCACCATATGTGAGTACCCAGTGGATATTTTAGGTAGGTTCCAAAAGTGGTACACCCTAACATGCTTTAACCCATCCCTTATACACTAAGTGGTATCCCCGGGAGTTACACTTCCTCTTTCGCAAATGTGAATCATATCAAACATAAAGCATCAACTTGAAATGTGGAACTCACTATGCATAGCAATAGCTATTGACCAAGATCCATGTCAATATGGCAAATTCCAACATCATCTTCATGTCCTACTTTTTGATGTCTAATTTGTTCATTATGTCTACCATCACCTTTTCATATCCAACTAAATGCCTCGCATTAACCCGTGTTTCCACTACAGTTCTAAATGTAAAAAGATATGACTTCTTTTAATCACAACTTTGCAATAAATTGTTTTCCTTTCGAACAAACATTTTAATTATTCTAATTGTTACAAGGTTTCTTATGCTATTATACAATTTGATGTAAATGAATATTATTTGGTGGTTTGTTGCTTTTGCCCAAAAGTCACATTAGGAACACAAAATCCTCACCCTAACATAGCATGTTTACTAAAGCCTGGCAACGCCGGGCAATGTTACTAGTATATTATAGAATAGGAGTAAAAAACACATTAGAAGACTTTAGACATTAGGAAAATTATGGAATTGTAGTTTTAAAAAGAAAAAACAAAAACAATTTTCTTGCAAATAAAAGCCCAAAACCTCTGCATTTTCCCCCTCTTTCTTCTTACCCGGGCCGCGGAATCGCAATGAAGATGGAGATGCAGACCCACCTTTCTCCTTCTTTTGTCATGGCAGGAGGCAGGCCTTCTCCTTAATACTTCAGTACCTTTGCATTCATGCTAGGAAAGAAATACAGAGGTCAGCGGTGGTTAATAGCTTCAGATGCAACAAATGAGCAACATTAGTTAAATTTATTTATCTGTGGGTGTAGATTGCAAACTAGAATATATCACTGGTACTGCTTCTTTTAAAACTTGAAGTTCTTCATACTAGTTGTTATTGCAACTATTTCAACTGCAATATAAGAAATAATAGTTCTAAAAAATTATAGGAAGTACTTAACGTACTGTACATAAAGTACGTATTTTATGTATTTAATAAGTATTTTATAATTCCAAAAAACGTATTTAAAGTACTTTTTAAATGAGAGGTATGCATACGATATTAATACATTAAGTACGTATAATACCCGTACCGTACTTAACGTACCTGACAACACTAGTACACGACAACCGTAAAGGGTTGTACCATAGGGCACAACCATTAGAACCCATTATATTGCACATGTTATGCAACATGTGAATATATTCTATATTGCCACATGGCAATACCCCATATGAGCCATATGGCGCATTAGACCCTCACCCTAAAACATGGGCATAAAGAGGCAGGAACCCTAAAAGTGCCCCCTTTTTGGATTCCAGCCTCAGGAGCGTGTATTGCTCAAGCGCCCGACTCATTTCAGCCTTCTAGCAGCAGTGAAGCTCGCGTTCTGAAGCGGATCGTCGAGACTCCAGCATCTCAGCCCATTCTGGCAACATGGACCAAGGATCCGGTATGTAGTTGATCTGTTATGCAACGCCAGCTTTCTGACTGGCACTAGGCCAGATTTACATCCATTCTGAGCTGTAGATGACCTATAGAGCCTAAGAACCTTAGTCACTAACGAATGAACCTAACCATGTATGATTAGAGTAGATAGATTAGATCTTTACTCGATTATTTCAGTTCATTGGATGATATTGTATTGCTCGGTTTGCATCTCTTGTGTATTGGGGAGGGGAGATAGAGACGCAGAGCCTTCGTGGATGATGTTCCTAAGTAGCCTCATTAGAACCCAATAAATGTGGCCCGTGCATAGGAGCTCGCCTGGCCATGGGTGGCAGGGTTAGACCAGCTGATAAGGAAGGCTTGTCCAGCTACAGTTCATCCCTCTGGTGCGTAACAATGGCCGGGGAACATTGTGGGCTAAGCCTAATAGCTTGCCACTGAGTGTGGGCAAGGTATGGGCTCGACACCTCCTAGGTGATGCGTCGCCTCAATGGGGTTTAAGTCGTAGATGAGCAGTGGCTCTCTAGCTTGCCTATAGTTGGCATGGACCTTCTGGAGGAGAGTGATCTATCGGGACTGGCGAGATGCAACCCAGGAGTAGTCCCTCTGACTATGCATCCGGCAGGCTACGGTCACACCCTTAATACTTTTTAACCTACTGCAAAGTATGCACAAGAGGGGCGGATGGAACCCAACAACCATGTTCTTATGCCAGGCAAATCCATTTGCCATAATTCTGTCTGCATTGACTTCTGGAGACCCCAAGCCGTCAGTCGATTCCCATGCGTCTGAGCTTTGGGTAGGATTTCCCCTCTTTGTTGATGCTACTGTTGTTGCAGTATTCTTTGCAGTATGGAACATGTGCATGCAATAAAGGGGATGCTTTTTTACCATTTTGTATTTGTATACTTACCAATAGGGGGTTTTTCTCCATTATCTAGGGCAAAATATTTACTTTAGGGGTTAAATTTGCATTCAAAGATCAATATACTAGGGATATTTTTGGGCACTCTTCGAATCTAGATGTCACCCTTTTATTAATAAGTGCATCCCCCCATGTGGGACACAAGTGCTGACAAGCCCTATCCATGGAAGACACGGATGACCTGAAGAAGAGCGACACAGTTCGCTACATAGTCATTTATGGGCAACACTCAGTAGAAGCAGCAAAGGCACTCATAGAAAAGATGGATAAGATAGTTGCCAAGGAATACAGGGAGCACTACAATTACAAGCAATGAAGGCTTCTAAGTGCTGTAACATCTCAATTGGCACTCACTACAATAAGTGTAGACCTGAATACAACTGCAAGGGTGGTACAATATTCCTTGTAAGTTATCTAAATCATGTCGCAATGCTTTAGTGTATTTCGCTCTACAAGTGAGGTAGCAGTCAAAGTATGCATAAAATCATGCATTTTGCGAATAGTGTCTATGATAATCTAATTAGTTTATAATTAATTATGTGATAACCTAATTAGTTATATGATAACCCACCTCCAGACCATAGTTATCACTATCACATCATAAAGTACATAGAACATGCACGAAAATTACATGCTTTTATGAATTACATGGACATTAGGCACATCATAATACATGGAGAATACATAATCTCTCTTCACCTGCAACGCATGCGTACCTACATCACCCCCCGTGTGAATATGCACCCAAACAAAAGGGGGTTTAAGGGGGAATTTAATTTTAAACATGTTTAATGTAATGGTTTGTGTTAATTAATGTTCATAGTAGTTATGTTGGTTGTTATATTACAAAATGTTTTTGGCCCTTCGGGCCACAAAAGAAAAAAAAAATATAAAAATCAAAATAAAATAAAAGTACAAAATGATTGATGTGTTATTGCAAACCATATATTTTAAATTGCATAATTTATAGGCTCCAAAATGACAACATTGTAACAATGCGCTCAAATTGTGTTGAAATCATTCTAAAATAGCATTGTTGCAACAACGCGTTCAATTTGTCTTGACTGAATAGAAACTGTAGACATTGGTAGTTACACATAAAATAGAAATGGATCATGCGACAAACTTGATCTTCCTTAGTTGTTTGTGTAATTGCCATCGTAAGCATTGCTAGAGATATCAACATCTTGCAAATGTTTTTTGAACCTGCATAGAATAGAATAGAATAGAATAGTACAGAGAATACTTTAGCACAAACGAGAGAGAGCACAATGCATAATGAAAAATAGAAGATAAGATAATGCTTAGAAGGATAAGGGGTGAAATTTCACCTGGAAGTATAGCTCATTCTTGGAAGGATGAACCTTTATAAAATAATCTGTAATCCAGGGCATTGTACCCCTTGCTTCATCAAGCAATCCAGCTTTTTCAAGAATTCTCCATGCTACGGCATGCTTGTTGAGGCGCATCGGAAGTCCGACGAATACCTAAACCTACATTTCAAAGAAATGAAAATCCACCATTAAAACCAGGGAATAAATTACTAATCGCATATTTCTTATTAGCCAGAATGACTTTAGCTAAACTTGCTCGATATTAATCCCAAAACTTTCTGTGGTTTAGCTAAACTCTACACATTTTTCCTCTCATACTTTCTAGCGTTTAGCTAAACTAACCCAAACATCAACCCAAAAATTTTTATGGTATGACCAACAGAAAATATTAAGCCAAATTACTATACTTTTTCTTTATATATTCCATTTATTTTGGTCATTTTCTTTGTGAAAACATTCTAAAATAATGCTAACTAGCAAAGTCTAGGACTCAAATTAATTCATAATGCTAGAAACTAAACTACTAATCCTATATTTCATATAAATTAGAATGATGTTAGCTAAATTGGCCCGAAATTCATTCTAAAAGTTTCTATGGTTTAGCTAAACAATACAAAATTTCACTCTCTTACTTTCTAGCGTTTGGCTAAAGAGCTCCAAGGTTGGTACAGTCCCGAAAAAAGTTAAGCTAAAATTATTATTTTTTTCCCAATTTTTTCCATTTACTTTAGCCAAATTATTTTGAAAATGTGCTAAAAAATCGCCAAATAGCTAAGTTTAGCCCTTAAATTATTCCATGATTAAAACAGCCTTCTGGCTAACTTTCTACATACTCAACCATTTCTGCAATTGGCATTACCAATCTTGATATGCAGCAACAGTATGACAATTAAAGTATAAGCTGGGAGGACCACATATTCAGAGGTTGCCCATGCTAACAAGAAAAGAAAAATTAGATCCATAACAAAGATATTCTAGAGGGAGGGATTCACGTGTTGGAAGACTGTCCATTGTTTACTTCCTGGCAATCCAGAAAGACACTACGACCTTTGTTTCTTCATATTTAATTTAATTTAATTTAATTTAATTTAATTTAATTTAATTTATTGATCAAGCCATTTAGGCCCCCAGGCCTCTATGGCAAAGAATACAAATCAAATACTTTGGCACTTAATTCAGAGCGCCTTCAATATCAAAATTACTCATAAGAGTGAAAAGCTCAATTATGTCTTCTCTTTCCTTCAAAAGATCTCTAAAATATGAATACAAAGTATGTGCAGGCAAAAGAAAGAGTTCACCAAGTGTTAAAGCTGTAATGCCATAACGAGCCCTTACCTGTTCATATGCTGTGCACTTCAAGAGTGCATGTTCTTCATCTTCAATAGCTGGTTCTAAGCAACTTGGACAAAACCGCTCATTATGAGGTGTGTCGTCCCATCTACCAGTCTCAATTCGCAAGTTATGAGATGACAATCTCATTTGCGAAATAAGCATGCGTTTCTTCCTGCTGATACATGAGAGTAGATAAGGCTGCTCTTTATACTCTGCCAGATCATTTAGATTAGCCAAATAAAACTTTTTTTTCACATCCTTATCATCCTCTACTCGCCAAAGCTTACGAATTGCCCGTGCAGCCACATAATCATGTATATCTTCAAATTTCCGGGATAGCGGCCAATTGTCATCATCAAGCCATTTCCTTGCCCATCTCTTAACATCAGCATACCAGCCTTTTGTGCTATGCATAAGGGCTTGGTAAGGTAACCGTTCAGTGTCCATATCTAGAACCCTATTAACAAATGAAATGGTTCTGCACAATGCCTCTACTTCAAGAGGTAGTAGACCTGTTTCAGCCAACATCATGCAATAAGGAGTTTGCACCTTGACTCCCAATTCACCAATCAAGAATCTTTTTTGTATCTTCTCTATATCGCTCCACCCCTTTAAAGACAAACCTGGCCCCCAAACCGGGCTTCCATAAAGAATTACTGTTTTGACTTGTATCCCAAAAAGGAGCTTCTTTAGTCGCCAATGTTCAAAGTTGTTAATTTTACATTGATTCATCATACTGTAAAATGCTCTGAGACCACCTGATGCACGTTTCTGGGCTGCCAATGTCCACTTATAGTTATTTGACACTTCAATTCCTAAATATTTGTAATTCGTAACCTGCTCAAGCGGAACACCACCTATGTAAAAAATTGTGGTATCCCGACCTCCTAGTATCATTATCTTTGATTTATCAGGATTTACCCTCATGCTTTTTTCTTCACAAAAGCCACATAATACATCTAAATGACGTTGCAATCCAGCTGGGTTCTTTGAGATTAATACAATATCATCAGCAAAAAGCAGAAGCTGCAAAGCATACCTTCCCAAATGGACTCCCAGCCCTCCGAGTCTCATCATCCAATTTTCTAGTTCATCTATGAACAGCCCAAAAAGAGTTGGCGAACAGGGACAACCTTGTTTTACCCCAATCGTATTCTGCACCTTTTCTGGCCCTGTAAATGGAAAAGATAGTTCTACTAACACCCTGTCATATAAGCACGCAACTGCATGACGAAGCTCCTCTGGAACTTGTAGCATTTCCAATCTGCATGCAAGATCCTTCCTCTTAAATGTATCAAAAGCCTTAGTGAGATCTATAAAGGCAAGATATCTTTTGTTACCAGCACCCTTTGCACTTTCAGACAATACGCGCAGCGTAACCAGATGGTCCAAGGTGGAGTGGTCACTTCTAAAACCTGCTTGACTAACGGTCCGAGTATCATTCTCATCTGCCCATAGAGACAGCTTCCGTTCTAGCATAGATGCAAATAATTTAGCGAATACATTGCTTACCAAAATGGTCCGATAATTCCGCACATCATCTCTGCTACCAGCTTTATGAATAGGCACAATCCTATTTAAGCACCATGTATCAGGAAATCCATTTTGTAAGGCATCGTTACATAGGTCAGCAAGAATTTCATGTAACTTGGATCCTCCCCATTTTAGAAGCTCAATTGTCAACCCATTTGAATCACTTGCTCGGCCATTTGCCATGTTTCTAAGCGCATCAGAAACATCTGTGCGTGTAAAAAGCAATGATGTCTCACCACTACGTGTAAAGCCCTCTACCTGAATAGTCTGATATAAGGCCTTTACCAAATTAAAGAGATCATCTCTTTGTATATTACCCATGCCCGTATGCTTCTTGCATCTGTTGAAAAACTTTTTTGTGTCTATCTCCTGTTCATTCATGACCGTCTCTTGATGCTGCCGTAACCATTCTCTTTTCTTTCTTTTTACTATATTCTTATAATGTTTCAGATCTTGTACCCCTTTACTCTGTTTAAATGTCCTCTTTGCATCAAAGCATTCTCTATCAAACCATTTACTATCTTTTTTCCTTTTTCCCTGTGGATTGGTATATCCAAAAACAGAGGATGCAACATCCTGTATCAAATGCTGAATCTGCATATTTCTTTCTTGACTGCCATCCCATGTCATAGTCCAAACATGTCAAAAGACTAATGATCATAATAACAAAATCAAATGTCCTAATGTGGTAAGAGAGATGCGAATCCAAGATGCTTATTTGAAGAGATGCAACCCCGATAAAGAAACCTGATGTTACAAGGCTTTCATCATGACTCAGAGAATCATAAACACACTCTCAACATATTATTCCCTTTCAAAATAGATCATGCTATAAGCTTTAAGTGCTTCTAACAGAAAAATTTGCTGCTCCAAGCAAAGGATAAACTCGTTTTCCTTTATATTTTGGAAGTGATCATCTTTTGCGGATAAATGGCCATAACATTTCTATCCGTAGACAGATAAAGAAAATGAAGTAGCAGAAATCAAAGGCAGGGACTTGGTATATAAGACGATAGGACAAATACTTAAGTTCTTTCTCCAAAATCCAGACAAAGAAAAGTGAACATACCAAGACTTGAACTCCGGCAGCATGCGTATAAAGGGTCTAAACTCATCGTTCCCTTTTGTGGGCAGCATCGGACCTTCGCTCTCAGGATCCACTTGAGGAGATAAGAACCCTATTAAAAGGTTCAAAATGTAGATGCCAAGCCCATACGAGACAATGTAAAAAACCCGAAGGTAATAAACCCGGATACAGTATATTAAAGCAGCTACAGCAGATCCAAGCCATCGGAATCCAAGATGGGGTGCAGACTTGTCCAAATAGTGCTGACATTTGCGAGACAGATCTTCCTTCCATTTCTTAGCCGGCCTTACAAAAGTCGGCTCATCCCCATAACTATTTCCCTCCATTTTTTATGCAGCATAGGAAAACGAGCTCAACCCCATAGTTCAGAATCTTAAGCTCTGGTCGTAAGTACTGGCCAATGTGACCATTGCCGAAGTGATTGTGTAAAAGCAGAAAGGGAAGGCTCATGCAAAGGGGCAAGGTTATGACGCCATCATCGATTCCACAAACCCTAACCATGCCCTAATTCTGGCTGTCTCAAATTTCTTGAGAAAAGGGCTTTCATTATAAGCCCTTGGATCTTTTTGGATTAAAAGAGGGCTTTCTTTGTAAGCCCTCTGATCTTAACCATTGAGGAGCAGAAACAAAAATTGCACAAATTGCATGCAAAAACTTGGTGCACTCTAGATATACTGATTAGTATGCCTCGTGCAATACGCCCATGAAATCATATGAAAACCATGCCAAAAAGCGTATAAAATCACAAAAAAAACCCCTGTTATAATGCTAGATATTGTAGCCACCGATCTTGTATGTCCCAAGCTATTGTATCCCAGCTGGGGAACTTAGACACCAACCACGGGATGTTGAAGTCAATGGACTGAAAGAGGAGCTGGCCAATATTCACAAAAGACCTGTAATGGAATTTGTAAAGGTCAATGAATACTATGATCATGTTCTTCTCACAAGTAGAAATGACCAGGGGTATGTAGTGATCCAGAAAGTGGGCCATAAAACCATAGCATGTCCTTCAATTGTTCTAGCCTTTCTTCCAAATCTGGAGTGGTGTCAAGAAGTCCTAAAGCAGAAAGAGTGATCATTGCATGAGTGGGATTAATGTTGTCCAGTGGATGGTGCCAACAAGTATAGCAGTCGAGAGTGAAGTTGATCGGCTGCCTGTAAGCTCCGTGGTTGGACTGTGGCACCAGCGATGCTCCCAAAAGTTGCTAACAACTTCGACCAAACTGCACATATTTCTTCTACTGCACACTTTTAGGGAGTCCAGATCAGCCTAGCGAGTATATTCTTGAATAGTTAACAGTTGCAAAGAAACTAGTTGACAAGAAGCATATAGACAAGGACCAGACAAAGAGGATGCAGGCAAGGAGGATTGACAGGGAGCAAGGCCGAGAAGAGCAAGAAGGAAAAAGAGACAATGTAAAACGGAGATGTCCTGTTAAGGTGCACCCTAGACTACCACAATCGTCGGATTCGTCGATCCTACAACCCAGATCGTATGTTGGGGCCTCTGGGCACCTCTCGTTTCGCATATAGTCATTTATGGTTAGAGGCGCCTATGATTTTGAAATATGAAATACGATTCCGCCTAAGGCTTTGAAGGAATATCGAACCTCCATACGACTTTGCCTAAGATTTTAGAATATGAAATGCTTGAGCGGTCTTTCAAGTGTTGATGCTTGATTGACTCTGTACTACTATGCCAAGAACCTCATGTCTTCTACAAGTATTCATATGCTTGAATTAGTCAGGTTCATGCGTGAAATTCGTTTCGTTTTGCCACTACCTCTTGTCTTGTCCAGAAGTTCAACTAGCATGGTCCTGGCTTCAAACATTATTTGATAGTACACTAGATTGCCAATCTATTCTTAGCATCCTACCTAGGTGCATGGGCCCCAGATAAAGGGAAGGCATTTCATCTCGGGTCTAGTTGGTTATTGTGGTCAATTTGGGAGTGTCATAGGTTGCTCATTTTTCAAGGCATTTACTCACCCATTCGTAGTATCATTGTTGTAGCCCAGGCTAAGATATTGATGGCTTATGAATCTTCCTCCCTCAGGGAAGTGAGAGACCATATTTGGATTCAATTCTTATCATTAGTCTCCTATGCTGGAGTTAGTACATAATGCTTCATGCTCGTGCTTCGGGAGCGTTGTCTTATGCTTGCAAACTAGATACATCTTGTAATGTTTATCTATGATTAATCAACTTGCTTTTCGTCCTTCAAAAAAAAAAAAAAAAAAAAAACATATAGATACACATCAAATCTTAGATTTTTTTAACTAGATGAATTTATAAATATGATGATATACCTGAAAGCGTGTATTTCGTAGTTATAACACAAGAGGGTGGAATCTCCAGGTAGGACCCAATGGAACACTAGAAAGTTTCCTTCTGCAATTGAAAATCCATTTCCTCCATAGCTAGATCCCACTGCCGTTATTTTGGATCCATCCTTCAAGAATATGGCCAACTCTAGGGCTTGAAACAACATGCTTTTGCAGGATCTGACGAAAACTATACCCATCCCTTAATTTTGACATGGTGCACCATGCACCTGCTTAAATAGAATGATTATCCAGCTTCGAAACTACAACAGAGTCTGAGGCCAAATAGGAAACTAACTCTATGCAAGAATCGCAACACTATGTTGAAACGGAGGCAGTATGATCGAAGCATCGGGCATCTATTTTTTCAAACATTTCTAATTTTCATGTCCGTTAGATTAAGAAATTACGAATCCAACGATGCTTCTCAGTTTTATATGAGGTGTCAGATCACGTGGACATGCTAGAATTGCAAGAATTGTTGTAGGAGAGGTTAGGCAAGCCTGCTAAAAAAATTTACTAATTATTCATATTAAAATAGCATGTAGGTTTGGCAGCTAGGGGAGGATCCCCAATAATGAACCATTGTCCATGGTAAAATGAATAGAATCTTCAATAATGGACCAAACAGAATTATTCCTAATCTAAACCATTGAATGAAGTGAAAAAAAAAAAAGAGTCAGTTTTGAACATTCAATCTTGATCCAAAATAAGTATTGAGTGATTCTTAATGTGTAAACATAGTTCCATTTCATGAGGAGATTTTTGAGTGATCCTTTACATCACTCACTATCACTATCACTACCTATATAAAGCAGTCTATTTTGCTCTTCAAAAGTGGATGTCTAATATTTCTGGGCTGAGAAAAGCCCACAGCTTGACAGGTACATTATTTTCGGTTTTTCTAAATTCAGAAAAAGCACTACAAGCAATCCTTGAATTTCTTCATCGGCAATAAGCTAGATCTCATTTGTATTTTCTCACAAGATGTTCAGTGCAGCAGTTGCAACGCTTACAAAATGAAGGTGTTATAGCTATGGACGGAATGGCCACTTTGCGTGCACAAAAGAGCATTGCCGCTGCAGCAAGGCGCTGATTGTGGCTACTTTTGATTAAAGCTAGAGCATTCGGTTTCTTTTGTACTACAAAAAATGGGCACGAAATTTGCGCTAGAAAAGGTGGCTTAGAGATGGTTATTCTTGTGTCTAGTCGCGCAGGCCATGGGCCTATCTCAGGAATCGATTTTTTCTACCTCGTACTTTAGGTGCCTTGGATATGAGTGCTTGTTCTTGTTGCCTTTTATTTTTTCTGATTGACTAGAATCTTTTGTTAGTGGGCAGGATCTTACTGCGACACGAGGAGCGTCTGCTGCCATCCATCCACCGAAAAAACCATTGCAGATTTTTCCATTCATGGGCTATGGCCTAATAACAACGTGGCCCCAAAACTGCAATCCTTCTGACCTATTTGACATCTCTAAGGTATAATATTTTTTGATCTGGGTCAATCAAATCAATTGTAATGTTTGAATATCAGGTTCATTTCGATAAAATCAACAAAGAAAATAAGATTATTATAGGAAATTTACCAAAGTAACCTTAATTGTTGAGTTAATTCTCAAAAAGCCCTTTGTTTTTTTTGAAATTTTCAAAATGCCCTTATCACTACCTATATAAAGCAGTCTATTTTGTTCTTAAAAAATGGATGTCTAATATTTCTAGGCTGAGAAGAGCCCATAGCTTGACATGTACATTATTTTTGGTTTTCCTAAATTTAGAAAAGGAAAATTCTTTACTTCCACACGTGTGATCTTCCTCTGCAAGCAATCCTTGAATATCTTCATCGGCAATAAGCTGGATCTCATTTGGGAAGGCTCCTCATCCTCCCCCCTCCCCCCTCCCCCCCCCGGGCTAGATCCATGTTCCTTCAATATATATTGCTCTACAAAGATTTAGCAATTCAATTCTATGCACAACCAACAGAATTGAATTTTGTTCTTCTATAAACAAAGTTCCGTGAGTATTTATTTTATTTTATTTTATTCCGACAAATTCGTGTTTCAATCCTGCTATCTTTAATTCGAACAATGTGTGTTTCTTCGGTTGAATTAGTCTTATTTTTTCATTTGGGTTTCTTCGGTTCCAGGAATATTACCGGTTACTATCCATTTGAGACGTCAACTCCAGTTTTAAGTAGAGATTTCGAATTGGATAACCCAGGAACATCTGCATGGGATAATACTTCCTGCATGGGATTGAGGACATCTGCATTCCAGAGAGCTCTGTTCTAGCAATCTGCCACCATAGCCATGCTCTGAGCTCATCCCTCAATTTCAAACCTCAAATCCAACATAAACGATGGCCTAAATTCATGGATCCGGCATCACAAAGAGCCAGCGGACCAGCCAAGCTGAATCCGGACACTCCAAGACCAAACCCCAATTCTGTGTCAATGTCTTCAATGTAGATTGAAGCCCCAATCACATCTTTTGTGAAATCGTGCCCCAAATTCCACCGTCACGGCACAGGAGCACGGCACAGGAGCACGGCTGATGTCTCAATACGGCGTTCTGCCGTTCTAATGGCATAGAACGCCGTTCTATGCCAACTATGCATGAAGCAGATGTGTTATGCCGAATCCGGGATTGTGCTATGCTAAAAAGGGTTCATACGGATTGTTTTCTCTTGAATTTTCATGTCGCACATTTTGGTGGATGCTTCACCAGATCTGCATGTTGCTGTATTATGAAGCTCACTATACCCTAGGCACAAACTTTCATTCATATTCATGTTGTCGTTTCTAGAGTATGGAGATAAGGAAGCCGGAATGGGCTCTATGAGGAATGTTTTTTTAGTTTGCGCTATTGTAGAACATTTGAGGAGGTGTTGCTTGAGATTTCGCCTGAAATTTTGAGGTGATGTGGCGGATCCAAGAGCGGCCCAAATAGGTGGTCGACATGATTCCGTCCAATCTTGGAGATCTCTCACGGTGGCTTTCTTGCTCTGCAAGCAATCCCTGGCTATTTGCATGTTCGACCATAGCTAGAAGCCCTTCTAAAGCCAGGGTATTCCACTTCTGGCAGATAAACCATGACTGCATTCAAATGGCTTACCAAGCCTCTTCTGAAAATGGGTTACTTCGTTGGAGCTCCTTCCTCGCTCTGAGATAACTGAAAATGCCATTGGAGCAACACAAGAGCCCGGGCTACTGTTAATTGCTGGTGGGTTTTCTCTTGGTGGATTTGGTTCACAAAATCGACAAATGGAAGATTGTGAACTTCTGGGTTCCATTATCCAATCCTTCTAATTGCAACAGATTGACAGATCCGCCATAGCTGGACGATCCGATGGAGCCCTCCATCTCCATTTCTTCCCACTGCACGAATTCCGGTGCCAGATCCAAAAGGGGGATTGTGAGGTATGTAGAAAGTTGAAACTCTGGGATTTGTGCTTTCTCAGAACAAACTCTGGCTGGGTTTCTGTGATTTAACAGAACAAATTTTGATTGGGCGATTTCAAATCCAGTCTCTGTCTTGCTTGGCAGCACAAAATTATGGGGAACAAACTGCGAAGACAAGTTTAGTTAGTGTTTTTGGTTAAAAAAGTTAATTAAATTCTTAACTATATCTTAACTGTATGCTAACTTAACTAGTGATGTGAATGTAAATTTAGTTAAAAACTATATTTTAACTTAACTTAACTGCGGGTGCGAATGTACCCTTAGTTAAGCTAATTTTGCTATTTTAGCTAATTAATAACTAATAATTATCTCTAATATAATAATAATAATAATATATTAATCATGCCATTTAAGACCCTCAGGTCCATATGGCGAAAATATTACAAAAGATATATAGTCCACAAGGCGCTTAAACAAAGGCACCTATAGCTTCAAGTATTTCCATATTAACAAACAACTCCATTATGTCAGCTCGTTCCTTCCAAACATCCTTGAGATATGAACTAAGGAGATTTGGAGGCGTATTAAAAAGCTCTGACAATGTGAATCCTGAAATGTTATACTTACTTCTTATATGTTCATAGGCAGGACACTCCAAAAAAGTATGTACCTCTGACTCAATTTTAGGGTCAAGACAGCTTGGGCAGTACCTTGTATGTCGAGGAGTTTCATACCACCTTCCTGTCTCAATGTTCTGATGATGAGAGGAAGTTCGTAGCTGAGAAATCAAGATTCTATTTTTCCTGCTAATATTAGATAGCAAGTAAGATTGTTCTCCATATGCAGCCATACTATTAATATCATCTCTATAAAAGTTTTTCACAAAGAATATCATTTGGATCCCACATTTTGCCCAAGACTCTTGGAAGTATTTGCATGCGTACCTCTTTTTAGTTTGGTTTGATCAGCGCCGAGAATCATCTACACCCCACTTTTTACGCCCATTGAATCACTTGGAAGAACCATCCTCGTACTTTGGATTCTTTGTGATAGCCCGGAAAGGGAGACGATCCAAGGGAGCAATTTCACCCGATTTACATATGTAATAGTACGGCATAAAGCTTCAGTTTCAAGGGGTATCAATCCAGTTTCATAAGCATAATGCAAGTATGGAGTTGCATTTTAGTTCCAAGCTCTTCCATGAGAAATCGTTTACGCACCTTTTCAATCTTATCCCAGCTTTTGCCGATCAAGTCCGGGGGCCCAAGCTGGGATGACCATATAAAACGACTGCCTTAACTTGAGTGTCATAAAGTAATCTCCTGAGTTTCCAATGCCACAAGTTATTCACACGACAAGTATGGAACATACCATAAAGGGTTCTAAGCCCACCAGAAGCGCGGTTTTCAGCTGCCAGCTTCCATAAATAATTACTTGCTACCTCTATTCCAAGGTATTTATAACTATGCACTGTTTCTAACTCACATTCCCCAATGGTGAATCGAAATTTTTTTTTGTGCCAACTATCATGACTTTAGATTTTGCAACATTGATAGCCATACCTTTTTTATCGCAAAATTCCTGAAGAGTATCTAAATGATGTTGGAGACCAGCAGCAGTTCTAGAAATCAAAACTATATCATCCGCAAAAAGTAAAACTTGTATGAGATATCTACCAACATTGACTCCAACTCCTCCCATACGTGCAAGCACCCCTCTAGTTCATCAATATAAAGTCCAAAGAGAGTGGGAGAACAAGGGCACCCCTATTTCACCCCAATCGTGCTCTGGACCTGTTCAGTGTTTTTAAATGGAAATGAAAGTTCAATGAGTACCTGTTGGTATAGACGCGCAACTGCTTGTTGGAGCTCTGGAGGAACTTGTAGCAGCTCTCTATTCTGCAAGTCACCTCGATCAACTCTATCAAAAGCTTTTGCTAGATCAATGAAGGCCATAAACTGATTATGTCTAGCACCCTTTGCACTTTCATTAGTCACCCGTAAAGTGACTAAATGATCAACAGTGGAATGGTCATGGCGAAAACCTGCTTGTCCATAAGCGCGCTCGTTCTTCTCATCAGCCCAATTAGAGAGCTTTCTCTCAAGCATAGTTGCAAAGAGTTTTGCAAATACATTGCTAACCAAAATTGTCCGATAATTTCTTGCCTGGTTTTTATCACCGGACTTATGAATAGGAACCACCTTGCTTAAATACCATTCCTGTGGAAAGCCATAATGGAAAGCCAAGTTACAAATATCAACCAACTTATCATTTAAAAGATCACCTCCCCATTTAAGCAGCTCAGCACAGTACCCATTTAGGTCTAAGGACTTCCCATTTTGCATCCTTTGTAAAGCATATGTAACATCACTCTTATCAAAGAGTGTAGTATAGGCAGTACCAATTTGCATTTCATTGCTATTAGCAACAGTGTATAATTCTCTTATCCATTCAAGCAGACTTTCCTGTGCGATCTCTCCCAATTCAATGGGATGTTGCAGTTTGTCCAAAAACATTTTGGATCCACTGCAATATCATCTAGAAGTTTTTGCAAGTGTTCCCTTTCCCATTTTTGTGACGCTCCCTGAATATATACGACCCCCAGTCGTATACATACGGGGACTTTCCCCTCCCATGGCGTCCATCTCGCCACGAGCAGGGCCCTCCGTCTATTCCGGACACCCATGTTATGGTGCCGAAAGAAGGACACGAAGGGGTCATTCGGCCCACGCCTTCGATGGGCGCCTACGTCGTAGAAGCATGAATACAAGGGTTAGCACACAGCATAATTCACATATAAATAACCACCACGAAGGGTGGCGCATCCATCTGAATACCAACGGCAAAGAATATGCATCTAGAACTAAGAAAACGCCCAAACCTCAGGTTCTACCCCGGCTCAGACTATAGTGGGGGAGCGACTGACGGCTGGGTCTCAGGAGTTCGGCAGACCGAATCTTGGCATGGCGTTGGCTGGCATAGAACATCGGCTAGGGTTGTCCACTCCATCCGCCCCTCCTGTGCACACTTTGCAGATGGGTCGATTCACGCTATGGCTTCGCTATAGCCTTCCGGAGACGCAGACTCCAGGGATCACCCTTTGAGTCTACTCCAGGTTCATGACACCTGGTCCGATGAGGCAGGTCGGGGAGGCGTCCCCTTCCAGGATCACAGTGGTGTCGTGGGTGAGCTAGAGAATACGTGCCGCATCAGCGACCCCCGCATCCGTACCCGACTTACTCACCCTAATTCTACTCAAAGTGCATGGTGCCCCATACGGGCATACGGGTCACACCACTACACCCAGGGAGTGTCAGACCCATACCCGGCCCTCCACGTGACCGGCTATCAGGCCTAGCCCACTGTATGGGTCTCAGGAGCCTTTTATGCTCGTGCAAGACCCCACCCCCTACTTCACCACTGTGTCCCTTATCTGGTGCTAAGCCAGACCATAGCGTCTATGACCCGGTGGGCTCTTGCGCACAGGCCGAATCTACTAGGGTGTTAAAGGAAGCACTAGGAGCATTCTAAACTCAAGCTCAGAGGCCTCTACCCCCCCTTTTAATCCCTGTTTACTGGAACGACTAAACCGACTCATAGAGACATCAACCATCCCATAACAGAGCATCATTCATAATTGAAAAGTATTCCTAATTATCCAGAAAAGAATCCTAGAGTGTTATTCTACAAAACGCAATTTAACTACCACTAACCAGTGGACCCGTTGTCAAGGGGTGCTTCCATGGCTGTACCGGGGTAATAGCAACAGTGAAAGGGTGTTTGGCGATCTGGGGGCGAGTAGCAACGATTTCCTGAGCACTCAGCTGCTCCTGGCGTTTTGCTGGGTCGAAATTGGCATGATCCTAGGATGGCGCTGCCCTTTGGTGGCCCAGTTTAGCAACCCTCATGCTGGCCACCCGGGTGAAGCCAAATGGCGCCTTCCTACTATGGTTTGACTTGACATGTGATAATTATCCTTAATAATTTGGTTAACATAGCTAATTAAGTCCATTGTGGCCAACCCCCTAGGTTATCATCCCCCAGGTGGTGTGCCTTATACCGTGTGACGTGTCCCATATATTTATACGTATACCGTATAAATACTTGGAACGTCACATTCTCCCCTCCTTAGAATCAATGTTGTCCTCAGCATTGGGGTTAGAAAGAAATACATTATGAAGGAAGGTAAGCCGTTATGTTTCCGAAAGTAATACATATATTCAAACTGTAAAGTTTGCAAAACATTTCAAGCACCGTGGTGCATTCAACACGATTATCATAATCAAACAGTTTTAAGGACCGAAAAGCAATACCAACATCAGTGGAACGAAAAAACAAAACATGTAGGCAAAACAAAACTGAAGAGTTCGGGTCATCAGTAACCCTCTAGCATGGGCAGGGCACGTACTGCTTACTGGCCTGCACATGTCAGCGTATCAGTACATATGATGAAATTGTGGTTGAAGGGACCACCCCCTTATAATAATTTAAAGAACATACTATCTATCAGGGAACCTATCATGTCTATGGTTTGCGGTTCCTTGCAGCATAGGGATTGGTCAAGTTCCCATTGTAGCTGAGAGGAAACGGTCTATCAACTATATGCTGTTGCAACAAGTTGCGGTCCGATTGCTATAAATATCAGACCACATCCTAGAGAACACAAGGTGATCTCATCCTCGGTTACTTGTTATTATTTACGATGCATCTCCCCTCTAAGGCGCCAGCCTTGGTACTTAGGTTTCTAAGCTTACCGTTGACTGCGGGGTTGATAACATCGTTGATGGTGCGGCCTTGAGATTCACGCATGAAATCCGGATAATGCTTGTCAAGGTCTATCTTCATCACCCACGTAGCATCCTCAACTGGTAAGTGTTTCCACTTAACCAAGTATTGCAACATTTGAGTCCTTCTGGTTTGTTTGTAAGCCCGATCAAGAAGAGCTTCAGGGACTATCTCGAGTTGCTCCTCCGTCATTTCTAGGAGGGTTGGGGTCTCCAAAACCTCCTCTGGATCAGGGGTGTGTTGCTTCAGAAGACTCACATGAAAGACCTTGTGGATCTTTAATCGGGGCGGCAAATCCAAGCGATATGCCTGCTCTCCAACACGGTCAATAATTTTGAACGGTCCAGCCCACCTGGGTGCCAACTTCTTACAGTTACCAATCTTAAGCTTGGCTTGTTTTACCTTAATCTTCAGCCAAACTGATTCGCCGATCTGGAAAATGCGTGGGGTTCTGTGTTTGTCGGCCACACTCTTCTGACGACTGCGTGCCGCTAGTAAATAATCACGAACTTCTTCGACCAGCGCTTGCATCTCTAAGAGGAGTTGTTGAGAAACGGGTTATGCCATGTATCTGGGGTAAGGCATTGATAACCATAATTTATCATAAAGGGGGACATCCTGGAGGATTCCTGCTTCATGCTGTGATAAGCAAACTCGACCAGATAAATATAGTCAGCCCACTGCGATTGCTTACTCCACACATAACTTCTCAGCATATCTTCTATAATACGATTGGTACGTTCTGTCTGACCATCTGTTTGAGGATGATACGCTGTACTCATAGCAAGCTTGGTCTGGATGGTGGCAAAGAAATCTTTCCAGAATGCACTTACAAATTTGGGGTCCCTATCCGACACAATTACCGTGGCATTCTGTGTAATCTGAAGATCTCCTTGGCAAATAGCAGAGCAGTATCAAAGGCTGTATCCGTGGTTCGACATGGCAAGAAATGAGCCATTTTCGACAATTTGTCGACCACAACCATTAGGGCATCATATCCCCGGAGAGTTCTTGGAAGGCCCACAATGAAGTCCATGGTTATCACTTCCCGTTTGGCGTTTGGCACATCCAGAGGTTGCAATTCGCCTGGAATCCTTAACTGCTCCGCTTTTGTTTGCTGGCATACCTGACACTGCCTAATGTATTTGGCTATGTCCTTTTTCATAGAAGGCCAGAAATAACTGGAGCGAATTTTAAAGTAGGTTTTCATAAAACCTGCATGTCCAGCTATAGGGTTGTTGTGTGTGTCATGAAGAATGAGCTTCCGTACTCCTGAAGTCTCTAAGACACACAACTTATCCTTGTGATATAATAAGTTGCCCTCCTTCTTATATGCACGAAAAGCTTCGCGTTCTGCATCCGTGCGAGCTTCCTTAGCCAAACTGTCCCAAATGTCACAAAAATCTGGATCTGTTGCCAAGGTCTGCTCTATCTGTTTCCCAAACTCACTGGTGAGTGTAGAAATGGCATTACAATGGGTTCGGTCACCAAGGGATGGCGTGATAAAGCATCCGCAACTACATTGTGCTTGCCAGGCTTATACATAATCTCAAAATCATACTCCTCGAGAAATTCCATCCATCTCCTTTGACGGAGGTTGAGATTCGGCTGGGTAGATAAATAACGGAGACTTTGGTGATCCGTATCCAACTGGAATCTTCTTCCAAGAAGGTAGTGTCTCCATATCCGCAGGGCACGGACCACGGCCAACAGTTCCTGATCATGGGTGGGATATCGCTGCTCTGTCTCATTCATCTTCTTTGAGTCGTAGGCAATTACTCTCCCCTCCTGCATTAGGACCCCACCAGTGGCAATTTTACTGGCATCTGTCGCCACTAGCTTATCCTGTTCAGGATCGGGTAATGTGAGAACTGGTGCTGATGTTAGGGCATCCTTAAGCTGCTGGAAACTCTGCTGAACTTTCGTCTTCCAGTGGTCCATCCAATTTGTAAGAGGAGCTGCAATCTTCGCGAAATCCTTTACAAATTTTCGATAGTAGCCTGCTAATCCCAAGAAACTCCGGACTTCGGAAACATTCCCTGGAATAGGCCATTCCCTTACGGCCTCTATCTTTGCGGGGTCTGTAGCAATTCCCTCTGCGGAAATGATATGGCCTAAATAATCAACCTTCGGAGTGGCGAACTTGCACTTAGAGAACTTGGCATAGAGTTGATGACGTCTCAGCTTTTGTAGGGCCAATCTAAGATGTTTCTCATGCTCCTCAAGGGTCTTACTGTAGATGAGGATGTCGTCGAAGAAGATAACAACAAAATCATCCAAGTATTGTCGGAAGACATCATTCATTAGTCGCATGAACGTTGCTGGGGCATTAGTTAATCCAAAAGGCATAACTGTAAATTCATAATGCCCATACCTAGTGCGAAAAGCGGATTTATAAATGTCCTCCTCCTTGATCCTTATCTGATGGTATCCGGAGCGTAGATCAATCTTTGAGAAATACTTAGCCCCTTGTAACTGATCCATTAGGTCATCTGCCCTAGGCAAAGCATAGCGATTCTTGATGGTATGCTTGTTGAGTTGCCGGTAATCAATACACATCCTCAGCGAGCCGTCCTTTTTCTTAACGAAGAGAATAGGAGCGCCAAAAGGTGAAACACTAGGTCGGATGAAACCTAGGTTTAATAGCTCTTGAAGTTGCTTCTTAAGTTCTGCCAATTCTGGAGGACTCATACGGTACGAAGCCTTACTGGTAGGCTTGGTACCTGGTTCTAAAGCTATTTCACATTCCACCCCTCTAAAAGGATGAAGCTTCTGAATCTCATCCGGAAAAAGATCACCAAATTCGCGGAGAAGATTAGCAATCCCCTCTGGGAGGGCGTCAATTACTTGTTTTTGCTTAGCATCCGTCTCGATGGAAGCAAGCATAACGATGTAAAGGAGCTTTTCCTTGTGTATAGCTTTATCTAACTGCCTGATGGACATAGACTGCAGGATAGGGTTGAAAGGTTCACCTTTAACAGTTACGCGAGCTCCATTAGCTGCATTGAAGGTAACTTCTCTCTTCTCGCAGTCTATGTTCGCTTTTGCGGATGCCAGGAATTCCATACCAACAATGAGGTCATATTTGCCAATATCCATCAATTCAGCACCCAAAGCAACCGGTGCACCTGGGAGTTGCATGTTGAGATTGATGCGGCGGCCATGGGTATGTCTGACTTTACCACTGGCTAGAGTGACAGGTCTCGGTCGGGACCTCAATGTTTCTAGACGTAAGACATGGGCCATCCTAGGAGAAGCAAAATTATGTGTACTGCCCGCATCCATAAGAATTACAAAAGGCTTCCTGTCTATTTGGCCTATGGTAGAAATAACAGCAGGCTGACTTTCAGCATTGCTGGTTTCTATAGCTGCAAGGATATGAGACGCACCGTGAATGTAATCGGGAGCTTCCTCCTCGACAGGTTGTGTTGATTCGAGATCATCCCAGTCGAGGTCGGCCATGGCCAGCTGGGCAGTCTGCGTGACATAAGGGCAGTTCTACATGAAGTGCCCTGGCCTCATACACCTGTAGCATGCCTTATCTCGGCGGAGCTGTTCACGGGCCTCTTTAGGAATGGACTGTAAGAGGTTCTGAACTTTCTTACCGGCATTGTTCTGCTTATCTGGCGTGCTAAAGGCGACTTTCTTTTCCTGGCGACCATAAGAGTTCTGTTGAGAGGGTCCCGGACTTGGCGAGCGGGGTCTGTAAGGTGTGGACGGCCGTGGCTGCGAGTAAGGCGCAGGACGTGGATACTGGTTCTTTGGCGTGTCCTCCTCGAGGCTCAATGCTTTAGCCTCTGCCTCTGCAACTGATTTTGGGTCTATGGCCTTAACCATCCGTTTGATTGATGGTGCCAATCCCTCAATATAGCCTTCCACTGCCCTTTTCTCATTCATACCAGGTACAGCCTCAGGCGCATAAACTCATCCGTGTAAGCCTGTACGGACATACTCTTCTGCTCCAACCTGTAGAAAGTCTGGATCTGTTGGCATTTGTGCGCACGGGGCACATAATGCGACTTAAAGGCCTTGGCAAACTTTCTGAAGTTGCATCTGCTCCTGTCCAAATGCTTGGCTCTGGCATAGCCCTTCCATCAAATACGGGCAGCTCCTGTAAGATTGGTAGTGGCAACCTTTCCTGTATGCTTTTCCGTCATGCCATAAGACTTCCCGAACTCCTTCATTTTGTCCAACCAAGACTCTGCATTCAGTTCGCCTCTGGATTTTCCATCAAACTGGGCCAACTTCCTATTCTTCCATATGCTAGTTATGGCGGTATCAACCGTCTTACGGTACTCCTTGTCCCGACGCTTCGTATGATCACTAGACGATGCAGACGACGCAGAGGACCCAGAAGTGGCCGATTGCGAGGAGGTGGCGCTATCCTTGGAGGAACTCCGACGACGTTTGGCATGAAGCTTCCTCTATACAGGTACAGGGCTGGTTTCTGGTGGGGACGGTTGCTGTGTAGGTGGGCTAGGTGGTTGCGGAGGTAACTCCGGCCCGTCCTCTTGTATGTGCTGGGGTGGATTGACATGCAATACATAGGCTTGCAACTCGCCTAGCTGCCTTTTCATTAACATGAGTTCCTGTTCAGGTGTCAACCTACTAGCATTCGAGGGCGTTTGTCAGGCGGCATTGCGTGCACCGTCTATATCGAGCATTCATGAAAGTATAAGCAGACTTACAGTAACATACAATTTCATTTAGATAACATTTGCTGACAGTGACAAGAAAAAGTACAAATAGAAACTGATGTTTCATTCCATTCAAGTTGAGTACAACGACAAGTTGATTGGTACATAGGTTGGCACAAAAGGAGGTATTATACAGTGGAAGTTTTAAAGTTCTACTCGCACACAACGTAACAACAACAAAAAAAACATAACTGGAGTGACCAAGCCTAGGGGTTCGCAAAGGGGTATAGGATCGAGTAGCGGACACTCTCCTGTACAGCCCTAATGAGCTTATAGCGTGCCCAGGCTTAGACAATCACTGGTTGGTATTCCCACGTTGGGCTAACAATGAGAAGATTGAAAAGCCTCCGCAGAGCATAGAAGAGTTGCCAAAGGTGGTCGTTGGCGTCCTCGAAAGCCTCGTGCCTGGACATGCTCCAATAGTCCCAGGTACGGCACAACGCCTGCTTGAGGTCGTTGTAAGCTCTGTCCCTAAGGATATTAACTATCTCCAACCCTTTCCTGGTGGCGGGGGTTCCATCTCATAGCCTTCATCCCATTCGGGATATTCGCCATATCTCTGGCCATAGTCCTGTTCTGGCGGCCCGGGATCATCCCTCCTGATCATGTCGGTAATCCTCTCCTCATATTCCCAAAGGGTCTCTTCTGCAAGACAGTTGAAATGAATATAGAACATTCTGTACTTCCAATATATTCCAAACGCCAATACTTTGAAGAGGACATCATGGAAAAGAGCAATTCACTTATACTTATCAAGACAGTAACTATATTTAATGAGAAAACAAGGTATATCATATTATAACATGGCTAAGGCATTTGCCAAACCAAAGGTCCACAACCGTACGGAATACTAAAATGCATAGTACAATTAGTTTAAGAGCTAGGTCCTCCCTCTTCATCCGTAGGCCTAGGAGGCGGTGGAGGCGGTCGGTGTCGCAGCAGAGTCACCCCGGGGTCTACTGTGGCAGCCGCAATAGATGCAACCTCTGGTGGATAGGCAACGGCCAATGGGGCTGCCGTGAGGAGCTTCATGCTCATTCAGGGCACAATGTCCTGACCCAAGGCCGTCAGAGCAAGATCCCGTCGCACGAGTACATAAGTAAACGTACGATAGGGGAGCTTCTTGTGGCCGGCCAACGTAGAGAGAGCACGGAGGGCCCACCATGAAGCTTCAGCCTCTGGCCCTAAATCTCGGGCTATAAAAAGGACTTGCCCCTGTCGGAAGGCTGACAAAAAGAAACGGGTAAGGTGGTTGCCCAACACCTTCCCTTGCGAGGTCTCGGACGTAGCCACTTCCTTATCGAAATCCATAGGGACTTCTTCCTCCTTAAGTTCCTGTTGCTCCTCCTTCACATGAGCAGGATTATGATATAAATCCTCTCCCTCGTCATCTGAATCGGAGGGAACCTCAACCATGTTGATATTTGGGACGTGAGGTCCCATAGCCGTGAAGGCATCTGGTGAGGGCTGAGAGGCCGGCTCCTGCAACACGAAGTCCAGAAGACGTAGTAGAGTCTCTTCCGGCTCTATGGTCTCTTGGCGGAACTGGAGCAGCTGCTGCACCTCTGGAGGAAGCTCAGTAGAATTGAAGTCGATGAAATCGTCCATACAGTACTTCGCAAGCTCATAAAGCACATGGCCTTTGCGCTTGCGTCAAAATCCGGCCACCATGTGATAAGTCCAGATAATATCATCCAAGAGAAGATACTCTTGCCCTTGGTGATAGATAACTGGAAGGCCGTCTAACCCTGACAAGCCTATAGCTTGCTCACGGCGCGGTGGCAGCTCTTCCGCTAACTGTTTCCAACGAGCGAAGTCGCCCATACCTATGTGTTCGTCTTCCCCCTCCTCGGAAGACTCAGGCAGTTTGCCTTTTTCTACAGGCAAGGTTTCATCCTCGACGTATTGGTCCATGAGGATGGCTAGGGCGAAGGTAACTTCCAGATATTACCGCCCCTGATGCTGCACCACAGGCAGGTGTTTGCCCCATCGGCGCTTCCCCTTCAGGACATCATAAGCATGGGTGTCTCCCCCTAACATCTCCCGGACTACCTCCCGCTCCAGATACAGTTGGGGAGGATCCCCAAGAGGAATACACAGAGGAAGCATTTTCTCCATGTAGAAGTCCAAGAATCCGGCGTAATCCGGGTGCCTCTGCATATTGGCAAGGAGATCTAGGCGCTGGCATAGCAAAGGCCGCAGCAGGTCGAAAGGGACTTGCGGATCCCATTTCTCTCCGTCATGGTACCAAGCGACAAGGTCAGCGGCAGCCATGGCGCTAGAAGGGAGGAGAGAGGAAGAGAAACAATTGAAATGAACTTTAAAAGTCCTTTTTAACTCCTTTTATTTAGGCTGACGTCAGCATTTTTTCATATTTAACACAAAATAAATAAGTTGTTAATACAAAATAAAAAGTTTTTATTAAATACCAAAAGAAAATATTTACAATACGGAGCCCTGCAAAATAAGGATGCTCCCCCCGAATCCTGCGGGCGACGGCTAAATCCTTAGGCATTATGGTTACCCTCTTTGCGTGGATCGCGCAAAGATTGGCGTCACCAAAAAGTGCCACTAAGTAGGCTTCAGCAGCCTCTTGGAGTGCCAAAATTGCAAAGGTCTGGAAACGGAGGTCGGTCTTGAACTGCGGCGCGATCTCCCGTACCAGCCTCTGGAAGGGTAGCTTCCGTATCAGAAGCTGTGTGGACTTCTGGAACTTGCGGATTTCCCGCAAGGCCACGGTACCGGGTCGGTACCGATGGGGTTTCCTTTGTGGGGCGGGTTTTGTAGGCGGCTCCTTCGGTGCTGGCACCGTCTTAGCTCCAACAGCCGGTCGGGAGCTATCTACCCGCTGCTGCCTCCGATCGGAGCTCGCCTTCTTACCAAAGGCCCCGACAGTCCTTAGTTTTTCTTTATACTGACTGCCGGTCTTTCGGGCTACACCCTTCCTCCGGTGCTTAATGGTCACATGCGTCGGGATTGGGCCCGGCCCACTCCCTGATGCTCCTCCGTCCTGTGGGTTCAGCTGATCCTGCCGAGCCTTCTCCTCCTGTTCAAGCCTCTCCCGTTCCTCCCGGGCCCTCCTCAGATCTTCTTGAATCTGAGCAAAAAGTTGGGCTGCACTTCGACGAAGAAGCTCAGCCTGGTACCGCTGTGGCCGCAGACCCATATCTATCTGAATGGTTGTCAGATAGTCTATGCTGATATCGGGGATTTCCCCCCATATAAAACTGCTGGAATCCTCGTGCCAACGGTATGGGGGAACCTCTATTGCTCTACCATCTATGACGGCAAGGCCATCCCCGAGGTACCGATACTCCCTTCCTCGAGTGGCCGTATCAGCCCGCTCTATTTCCCGGTGGTCATCCTCCCGGGCCAAGCCTCTGACACGGTCGGCCTCCGTTCTAATGTCTTCCTCCTCGGTGTGCCCTTCCTGTTCGGGAGGATAGAATTTAATGAGCATCATGACGATGTCCTGTTGCTCGACAATGGTATAGGAGAGCTGGCAGAGGTTCAGCAGGATCAGAAATGGCTCTGAGAAGTGATAGATAGGATAGGGAATCCTATCGTTGTTCTCGAACCGGTTCACCAACTCATCCAAAAGGATGTCGATGAAGGCCGGGTCTGTGGCCATATACCGGGCGATCATGGCGTAAATTTCCACTATGCTGAGGGTGGAAGGGTCAGGGGCGCTCTTGGTGTTGGCCATAGCTGTGGTGCTAAGGTCTACGAAGGCAGACAGTGAGGCGCTGGTGGCGGAAAAGGCGGTAAAGAAGGCGCTGGGGTTCCTTAGGCCACAAGGGCGACGAAGCAACGTCAAGTCCGGTGGCGATGGCGGGCAGCGGCTCTAGCGGTCGAAGGTGCTGAAGGCAAGGCAAACAAATAACAACAAGAAATTTTAAACGGCCAGATAACTTTTGAAATTTTTAAATTTTCCTATTAACTTTTAAATTTTATTATTATAAAATAATTATACGGCGGAAATACGCGAGGATACGGTCGGCGCCGGCTGCATTATACGTGCTCCCGCCTCGACTGGGGGTCGTCGAAAAGCAAGCGGCGCCCGAGTTGACCTGGCAGGCCCGCGTTGACTCCCATCTGACCGGTCGGGCGCCGACTGCATTTTCGGCTCTTCTACCCTGACTGCAAGACGACAAAAAGCAAGCGGCGCCCGAATTGGTTTTCGGGCCTGCCCTTGACCATTTTTCGCCTGGAGACGACCGTTCTAGGGTAATTTGAGTATGTCCGATCCAATGGACGCACCTTCTCCGTCATTTGAGCTACCCCTGACATCTACAATTCTTCCAATTCTTGGGCCCTCCAGTCGCCCTATCCTTCTTAAAGCTATAATTTCCTAATTTAACCTAACACAGAACCAAACATCAAAGAGGACTATCAACACATTAACTTAGCCTCCACCTAACTACCGTGCTACGAGTTAGTGTTTGGCCAGTGCTATGATTTCGAGCAACCGAAATCACGGCTCTGATACCACTGTGACGCTCCCTGAATATATATGACCCCCGGTCGTATACATACGGGGACTTTCCCCTCCCATGGCGTCCATCTCGCCACGAGCAGGGCCCTCCGTCTATTCCGGACACCCATATTATGGTGCCGAAAGAAGGACACGAAGGGGTCATTCGGCCCACGCCTTCGATGGGCGCCTACGTCGCGGAAGCATGAATACAAGGGTTAGCACACAGCATAATTCACATATAAATAACCACCACGAAGGGTGGCGCATCCATCTGAATACCAACGGCAAAGAATATGCATCTAGAACTAAGAAAACGCCCAAACCTCAGGTTCTACCCCGGCTCAGACTATAGTGGGGGAGCGACTGACGACTGGGTCTCAGGAGTTCGGCAGACCGAATCTTGGCATGGCGTGGGCTGGCATAGAACATTGGCTAGGGTTGTCCACTCCATCCGCCCCTCCTGTGCACACTTTGCAGATGGGTCGATTCACGCTATGGCTTCGCTATAGCCTTCCGGAGACGCAGACTCTAGGGATCACCCTTTGAGTCTACTCCAGGTTCATGACACCTGGTCCGATGAGGCAGGTGGGGGAGGCGTCCCCTTCCAGGATCACAGTGGTGTCGTGGGTGAGCTAGAGAATATGTGCCGCATCAGCGACCCCCGCATCCGTACCCGACTTACTCACCCTAATTCTACTCAAAGTGCCCCATACGGGTCACACCACTATACCCAGGGAGTGTCAGACCCATACCCGGCCCTCCACGTGACCGGCTATCAGGCCTAGCCCACTGTATGGGTCTCAGGAGCCTTTTATGCTCGTGCAAGACCCCACCCCCTACTTCACCACTGTGTCCCTTATCTGGTGCTAAGCCAGACCATAGCGTCTATGACCCGGTGGGCTCTTGCGCACAGGCCGAATCTACTAGGGTGATACAGGAAGCACTAGGAGCATTCTAAACTCAAGCTCAGAGGCCTCTACCCCCCCTTTTAATCCCTGTTTACTGGAACGACTAAACCGACTCATAGAGACATCAACCATCCCATAACAGAGCATCATTCATAATTGAAAAGTATTCCTAATTACCAGAGAAGGGTTAGTCTCACCCAAAACTATCCAGAAAAGAATCCTAGAGTGTTATTCTACAAAACGCAATTTAACTACCACTAACCAGAGTTTCGGCTGGACCCGTTGTCAAGGGGTGCTTCCGGGGTAACAGCAACAGTGAAAGGGTGTTTGGCGATCTGGGGGCGAGCAGCAACGATTTCCTGAGCGCTCAGCTGCTCCTGGCATTTTGCTGGGTCGAAATTGGCCTGATCCTAGGATGGCGCTGCCCTTTGGTGGCCCAGTTTAGCAACCCTCATGCTGGCCACCCGGGTGAAGCCAAATGGCGCCTTCCTACTATGGTTTGACTTAATCACATGTCTTTTGATAATTATCCTTAATAATTTGGTTAACATAGCTAATTAAATCCATTGTGGCCAACCCCCTAGGTTATCATCTCCCAGGTGGCGTGCCTTATACCGTGTGACGTGTCCCATATATTTATACGTATACCGTATAAATACTTGGAACGTCACAATTTTCGCTTTTTATGCTTAACAAAATTCTTATAATCTCTCTTGGCAACACATTTGTCTATAGCAGCTTGGAATGCGCGCTTTGCCATAATACATTCGTGATCAAACCACTTTTTATTATGGTATTTAGCTGACCTTGGTTTAGTAAGTCCAAAGACACTTGCAGCGGCTTGCGATAGGACTGCTTTAAGCAGTGTATGCATTTCTTCAACATCATCTGTAGGCCAAAGAGTTCCTTCCAAGCCTGAATTAATTGCTTTCTCATATTGCCCATCAAGTTTATATTGCACTTTAAACATGGGTGGGGCTTGTTTTTTGCTTTTCCCCGTACATTTGACTTTCATCTTGTATTTTATGACAAGAGGGGCATGATCAGAGTCCTCATGCTGAGGAAGAACTTCAAAACTAGTCACCAAGTGCATATCTCTGGACTTCCCAATAACATATCCACAGTACTATTTCCATTGGGCTGAAAACATGTGTATTTGTTGGATTCTGGAAATACAGCAGCACCATTATACACGACTAATTCATGTGCTTCACATAAGTCAAGAATGTGTTCTCCCATTTTATTCATATGCATATCATAAGAGGTCCTAGGCCATGACAACAAAGGGTCTGTCTGTTCCATAAGCCACAAATGATTTCCTTCATGAGCCAAAACAGTAGCTTGCTTATTCTTGAGCCTGCCATTCATGTCGCCTATTACATAAACCTGTCCTTTAGTTTTATAGAGCACAATATCAGCAGAGAGGTAACAAAATGGGTCATTCGCAGCAAGCTCTGGGCTATTATAGATCCGCGCAGGTCAAGAATGGAGGATAATTGTAATATGGAGGATAAGGGGGCAGCTTAAATGTGGCTATGTTAAAATATTTCTATGTTTGAGGTTGCTTATGTCTAAGCATATGAATATGAAAACGGCGGGATTTCTAGAAGGTACTAAGCATTTCGTGAAAGTTTCGAGCGCAGGTCAAGAATGTTCTAGAGTGTCTATGTGTTGGTATAAAATGGAGTAGCAAGCGGCAATCGAAGCCGTAATTAAGTTTGGTTGCATTTTGAAGCTTTGATTGCATTTTGGAAGTTTAGATAAGGAGATTAGATCCGATTTTTGATAGAGCAGACCGTTATGGGTGGCTGTTCTATGTGGCACCGTCGCATCAGGGTTCAACTTATAAGGGTAGACCCTACTTTTTTTTCTAAGGGCATATTTTGAGTTGCCCTTTTTTGGGAAGGTTAAACTTTTATTAGCCCTTTTTATTTCATGGCACAATGTAAACTGCCCTTACTTACCACAAAATTCATAATAAAATAACATCTATCTATCAAAGCACAATTTGTAGAAAACAAAGCTTATATGCATGAGTTCAAGAAAAGATTAGAGTACTAAACAAAACAAAATAAAAATAACTTTAAGATCAAACACCAAATAACTTTCTACAATTTCCCAATACGTCTCTCCTTCGCATTCATCCATTCCTTGTAAATAGATGACCAATCAACTTCTTCCATGTTCTTCGGACCATTTAATGACATGAACATTAACAAATCTAAGCTTTTGAAGCTCAATCTACTTCTATCATCGTCTTTGATGCTATTCGATTTTGAGAAACCCCTTTCACATTCCACTGTAGAGGCCGGAATCACTAAAATCATTTGCCATAGCTTCTTCATTTCAGCATATAGTTGACCTAAGACCAATTCAAACCCACTGAAAAGCCAAGCCTCATGTAAAGACTTTCTTGGACAACGGCCCATCATTCTTAAACTGAAATCCATGCATTCAACTCGACATTTTCGTCCATCAATCCTCCCATCGAGAGAGCCAATAAGCACCTCCATCTTAAAGCTGCGGAATTTGATTACAGAATGAATTTGATTGGACTGATATTGCATGCCGCTACTGAAGGTGCATGCTGCTTGAATAAAACAGAGTAGCTTACAACATTCGGCTTCCTTCCCTCTCGATCTTCCCGCCTGCCCACCGTAAAAAATGGTTCGTTGACGTTGCCTTTTGAATCCCCCCCCCTTTTTTTCCAACTCTCTTTTGCTTTTCGAAATTGGCTTTTCTAATACAGGAATTTCTTGCTTTTTTACAATAAAAATATAGACTAATGCTATATATATTTAATATCTATTGTTTAAATTTGGTTTTCCCGGCTATCCGAAAACTTTTTAGATTTTTTTTTCAGGCTGGTTTCCTAAGGTTTCAAAGCTTTTACCTGCCGAAAACAATTTCCGAGAATCCAAAAATCGGGTCTCTTACATTTGCTATGATCTACATTTTTAGTCCTCCGTAGGGTTTCGCGTACTCCTTAATGCTTTGCATGTACCACCGGAGAGGCGAAGTTTTGTCGATGGTATCCGTGGGATATTGCCTTTGCTATGTGAGTTTCTTTCAGAGGGAGCCGATTTGAGATGGGCTCTTCAAGATGCCATGTTTTTGCTTGGCCCATGTTTTGTGGTATTACAAAGAGAAATGGAGGGAGAATCCGTGATCATTTGGAATCGTTGGAGGTGAGCAGATAGAGCTTCTATTTTCGTAAAGGATTAGCCTTCTTTCTCTAATTTTGATTGTGTTGTATCTTTGGGCATGCCAAGACTTTTGTATCTTCATGATCTTAGATGCGATTTTAATTTTTTGGGGGTGCATGTAATCGATTGTTTTTGCCATGTTTAATGCGTAACCGATTGGCATTGATTTGTGTATAGCAAGCTATAATTGCAAGTTCAACGTCCATATTTTCAAGACAAATATGCAAAGGCGATTTAAGAGGTATAAACATTTCTCCCGGCGATTTAAGAGGTATAAACATTTCTCCGGCCGCCATGTATAGGATTAAGTCCGAGATGGGAGTTACACAAAGAGAATATTTTGTGTAATGTCTATTGAATGGTCTCATAGATATTCAATTGATATAGGACACATCAATGTTTGATTCATTAAGGCAAGTTCTTCATATTATGTACATGCTTCTTCTAATACTTGAATCGCACAATCCATAGGCCACCAAGGTACCGCTTTCGAAGAGAAATGGTGTTGAAATTTCCACCTCGTTTTGTTGCCCAGATTTTCTTAATAGCCGAGTACTTTACTAGACAAGTTATTAGTCCCGGGTGCGTGATCATAACGAGCATATCCGCTAATTCTGATGTACATCTATTGTTTTTTTGCTTCCGAGAATAAGAAACGATGGTTAAATCGAATATAGACGACTGTGTTTGGGTTTCACACAACGTGTTTGTGTATATTTTGAATGTACGTTTCCGTCTCACTCATATTGTGAATATATTATGAATATTCTTTGTATACATTGTCAAGATTATATGTATTGTTCGTAATAAGCTTGATAATGAAGATGATCCGAAGTTGTCTTATTGTAGTTACGTATATGGAATCCAAATCCATTGTTATTTCTCAAGCACTTAGTATTGGCTCCTCCATGCATGCAGAATAGCAATGCAAGCAAGCTTGAAACCGTGGAATTCTCGACTACTCATAACTTCTCTGGTGAGTCCCTTTCCAAAACTATCTTTTCAAGTTCATGTCTACAATTATCAATTTTGTTGTCTTCACCACGGCTCCTTATCCATTAGATCAATGATTAAGTTCTCTCTTATATGTTGCATCTATCCTTCAAGAGCACATGGAATGCTATTCATGCACTTGAGCTACCCTTCATGACCATGCCAAAAAAGCTCACCGGCCCGAGACTCGTGAAAAAGTGAACAAATTGCTTCAAGAATGTCCATACTCCATTTTTGGTAGAGACTTGAATTTTTCTTAAGACATGGATTTCGTGTACTCTATGTCCGCATGTCTACAATTATGAATTTTGTTGACTTTGCCAGCCCATATAATTATAATTAGCTTCGCAATGGACTTCCTAAGCACTCTTTTTGAGAATAAACTCTGCTTGTGTAATGCAACACATTAGTGGAAAAGAAGAACTAATATATAATATGGCCCGATTTGTAGCATGAATCCGAAGTTCAAGACTTTCTCTCTTACAACACATTCCTATGTAGCAAAGACATTTGGGATTGGTTGTATGGAACTCTTTATCCATCGATTAATGATTAAGTTCTCTATTACATGAATTTATATTCGGCCTTCAAGCACTTAGAGAAATCCACGTCGATTGAAATTTGGCTTACCATGTGTAGCCAGCCTAGGTTTGTTCCTTTCAGTTATATATATAGTTAGTTTCATTGTTGCTCGGTGTATTCTACCTTTTATAGCTATAAATATACGCAACATATGAGTACGCAGTGTTATCTATTGTTTACATTTTCGTGCATTTGCTTCTAATTTTCCAAAGAAGACCAAGTATGCATGGGCTTAGATTTCGCAGACTTTTTGTGAATTTGGAAGATGACTAGGCACAATAAACTATTCAACATTATGCAAATTGATATTACTCATCTTTAAGCCACCTCAACAATGTGAAGCGCATTATAGGTTCTATTCTTTAAGATCCCTTCTATTTTATGTTCACCAAATTTAATTTCCAGATGAACCTAGCATATGCTAAGTCTAATGGCGATGACTTGGCAAAATTTTAGTGATGTATTATTCTAGATTATGTCTCGTTTCTACCTTTCTCCATTGATGGCATGTTATCTTCTCGTGGCGCAACTTGCATCCATGGAGCCATCACTAGATTGTATCGCATTAGAGGCATCAGTTCTTATTACAACATCATTAAATGTGATGTTGCAACCAAGTGGCGAATCGCGATAGCTATACAAAGGTACGAAAATACTACGATACAATGAAGTAGATCGGTTACTTGCAATGGCAATAAGCAAAGGAAAAATGTTGTGAAAATTTGCATGGCTTGTTGGGATTATTGCACAAAGGCAAAGCAAATTACAATGGTTCTTCAAGAATATGCCGACATGGCGACAAATAGCGGGAGCAAAGTGCCAAATCCGCTTCAAAGAAAATCAGGTTTATTCATTTAATGATAAATATGCAAATGCGTTGTATAGATCTGGTAAGTTTGAGTGAGTTATGGCCAGATCCACCTCTAATATCTCAAGTTCATTTATGGGAGATGGGATGTGCATAGGGCAATAGTTCTTCCGGGCTTTAGTTCGGTGTGTTGATGCGTTGCATGTTTGCCATTTGGATCATCATGTTCCATTTCAAAGCTTGGACCTGGTCCGATTGTTTTAAGATCTTTCTAAGCTTCTTAACCCCTGTTCTTGAGACCTCTAATATTATTGTTGTGTTTAAATTCATGTGGTCTCGAGAAGATAATTGTGGGCATGTCTCTCGATGGGCTTCTCCGTAAGAAATTTTTGCTAGAAGATTTGCTCTCGATTGCCGTAACAACCGCCCTAACATTGTTGATCTCGACATCAAGCTTCTTGCTGGAGAATGAAATGTCCTTTGGAATGTAATGTGTAGATAATTGCATGTTCTGTTATCTCTAAACAACTCGAGCCTGCCCATTATCTCTTCCAAATTTATCCAATGTGCATTTCCTTGCAACAAATCGATCCCGCTTCTAAATGCATTTCATTTCGTGTTCTCATTTGTAGACTTTGTCCCCTTTCCTAGGTCCCTTTTTTTACATTTTTTGCAGATTTGCTTTCAGGGGATCAGTACTAACTATACAAGTAATATTTCTATTTATGCAGGGGTTTACCTTCCAGGCGTGTGCAACTTTTTGAAGCCTACTTCCCGCAGACTGATTGGGGAGGTTGAGTTTGACAGAAGTTTAAGCGCCTTACTTACAACCTGGGACCAAGACATAGCATCTCCTCCTGCTCCTTCACTCCTTAAGTTTAGGATCTACAAGGAAGTTATTGTTGGCTCTGCTTGTGTGTACCCTAGGCATTTATTTTACAAAAAAGAGCATCAACTTTTGGTTCCTCAAAGATGAGGTTTCGAAGGTATTTTTGTAACTTTGACAGTATAACTAGCATTAGACTCTTTTGATCTTGGGAGTTCCAATTCCACATTAAAGAGCCAAGTCTAAATTATTGTGATGATAGGTTTAGAACATAGGAGTTGTCCCTAGAATCTGAACATTTAACACCAACCAAAAGACAAATCTCAACTCCTAGAATCTGAACATTTAACACCAACCAAAAGACGAATCTTATAAAAAAACAAGTGTGATTTTGTCAAAATGCCAGTGTTAGAAAACAAAACAAGGTCCATAACATCCCAATTTATATTGGCAAAGGGGAATTAATATAACATTGTTTCATAGATTTATCTCCATAGTGATTGTTAGTAATTGTTGTACGATGAAAATGATATATAATTCTATGGCACAAATGCAAGAAAAATCTTTCCACTTCGTTATATATAAACCATTCAAATGGGAATAGTACATGTCCATGGAAAGCATGCTTCACAGAAGCTTGAAATTAAAAAGAACCGGCCTCATCAAATCAAAGCTTCATGGAAATTATACTTGACAGGTTGAAATCAACAAGAACTGCCTCATCAAATCAAAGCTATATATTCACATTCGTGACATTCATACTAGCGTTTTTAAGCGATAAACGACTATCAACTCATGCCTAGATACTATATCTATATGTTTACCTAGATTTGATGGTATAGACATAAGGTCATAGAGATTGAGTAGGCAATGTAACTTGCAGTGTTAGCAGTTCTCGCAGCTAAATCTTTTGTTCAGTCTCATAGAGATTGACTTGAAGGGACAATGTAAGTTACAGAGTTGGAACTTTCTACATGGAGCTTTTGTTCTGTTTCATAGCCCAGCACGACATTATTTTATTTCTCACTTTTCTTTTATTGTTTGGAACGTGTTAGTGATCTGCCGAAGTCAACCTACATTTCATAGAGATTACTTAGTTCAACTTCACTAGGAGTGGATATCAACTATGCACATGCACAACATTTTTGCAGGGGTCTAATGTTTTTTATATGTGCCACATCTATTATACCTTTGATGTTGCTTCTGGAAATAATATGCCATCCCTTCTTTGTGGAAACAATGTATCAAGTTTAACGGTCTTTATGGATAGTAATCCCATTTCTTCCAATGAATCCACGCGCTCTACCATTCTATCTATAGCTCATTGATTTGGCTATGTCTAACAAGATGTCACCTACATTGCTCGCTAGACCGTGCCCTTGCAATTGGGGCATTGCGTTTAAGGTGTCCATTTTTTGAAAAGATTAATTTTTTCTTTTTTTTTTACAAATTCTCAGATGAATTGTAGATACAAAGTATTTGAAGACTCGAATTCACTGGCGTGTTGGCATAGGGTTAACCGATGCTTATGAGAGTTGTTTTAGTGGCGAAATGGTAGACACACAACATTCAAGATCCTTTTATGTGCAAAATTATACTCCTCTGGTGCTCCAAATCCTTTTCGAGTATTAAACGACTAGCTTGGACAATAATTTAAAATGAGCATGATTGGGAACTCCACAAATGTTCCTAAACCCTACATCTTATTCATATAATTCTACCAAAAAATTGTACTTACGCCCGGCAACGCCGGGCACCGTAACTAGTTGACATTAAATAGAATTTTAAGGTTTCTCCAAATCTTTGCCCTTATTTTAAAGGTTCCATAATTTTTTGCCCTTCCAAGGGGAAGGGCATTTTTTTTTACGTCACCCTTATTTATAATGCCTATAAAGTTTTTTCCCTTCTTTTGCAGGGGAGGAGACCAGTTTAAGGGCAGGCAGGCCATGAAAGTTGATCACTGCGTCGCATGTTTAAGAGATGGCGTTTGTGTACAGCTGAAGTTACTGTGACAGTTAGGTTGGGGTTTCAGTCTTAAACTGAAGCTCGGTTTTTAGTTTCGGCTGGATTCCAGTGCCGTAGAATAGAGTTTGAGCTGCACTCGAAAGCAGTAAATATTCATGATTAGGTAGCCAAGCTTTAGGAACCATACCACGTTGCTTTGCTTGCCTTTAATTTCAAAAACGTGGCATTGGAATACCACGTTAATCAGGAATTCCCAAACCAAGTTTACGTGTCATCACTTTACCTTTTTTTACATGGCGGCAACTGATAACTGGATGCCATCGATGTTGAAGCATGAGCTTGATCCAGTTCCAAATAATTTGCTGTTAGTTTGGGGCCTTAACCATATATACAGGTTAGCCTGATCAGCTTTGATTTTTTCCTTTGGATTCAAGGTTGTTGGAAGCTTTAGCAATTTCAGGTGGTTTTTCTTAACACAAACTATTCAAACTTGACAGAACTATAGTTCTTAAATATGCTCTGTAGTTTCAATGCCATGACAAAGGCATCTTAAGAGGTTATCCTAGGTGCGGTCTGGGCTTTGAGCTTTGCAAGCTGAAGCATTTGATTCTTGCCTGTTGAAATCTAACCACATTTAATTCATGGCATCCCGTAAGCTTTATACGCTGTTTTATTGAATTTCTTAAGATTTTTAAATATTATACACTGACATTCATCTGTATGTGGAGAAAATAACATTGTTTGATTATGAAATGCAGCTAACAGAGACTACATAGAAGAATTTGGATTGGTCCACAACATATGGGCGGTTCACACTTTTATTTGTGTTGCTAGCGTATCCAAATATATCTGGTAGGTATCAAAAATGAATAAATCTACCAGTTCCTGGCTGAAAATATACTGAGTTGAAATTTGAGTCGGATCTGTGCTTCTAGGCAGAGAAATTGTTGGTTTACTGCTATTCTGCCATTTATGAGGTGTGATTGAAAAATCATGAAGTGGCTCAATCTTGCTGAGTTCTTCTTTTGTTTTAATTCTTATTCAGTGAAAATGTTAATAGCTTCCATTAAGTGAAAATGTTACCTCTAATAATATCCATATACAGATAACAGGTGGACATGAACGCGAGGTGGCTAATCCGTTCCCTTTTAAGGGCAGTGTATATTTGAAGTGAAATGTTGGAAAGAAGTAGGTGCGGGTGCTCAGTTTTCTGAGCTTGGTTCAAAAACATTTTGTGATGCTTCACAATTGAAGGCAGCATGTGACAGAAGTACATGTGGTGCTGAGTTTCCGGGTTTAGTTCAAAAACATTTCGTGTTGCCGATTTTTCACAATTGAAGGCAGCATGGATTCTGAATGGCATGGCATTCTGGATGGAATGGCATATCGTTAACCAAAGTTTCTGTTTCATCCAGCCAGCACATTTTGGAGCTCAAGGTTCTTGAGTTTTGGCGATTTTTCTCTGTTGGGTATGGTTCAGCACTATGGCGGAATCTTCACCCTATGTTTTTCATATCCCGCCTCACTCTGTGTATAGGTCGCCATATATATGACATATAGGGCACACAGAATGGCTTGGATTTTGAGTTGTCGGTTGTGTTTTTGGAGCTTTGAGTTTCTAGAAGCCAGATGTTATTCATAGCCATTGCTTATGTGGTAAGCTGCGTTTGCTATTTATGGTCAATGACTGTTTCCACGTTTCGCATCTACATTTGGGGCTTCTGATTCTTATTCGTCTTTGTTTTGCAGTAAGGAGGTTTTGCAAAATTTTTACTTCTCTGATCCTTCTATCAACACGTTGGCTTTGTTTGTATATGCATTACGAGTTTGCATCTCAGTATGTTTCTTCAATGCTTCGACCAAGTTTTTCTTTATTTGGATTGCAAGTTCAATGGGCTTTGACTAGGTTTCTAGGTGTTCCAAAGCTCTGCTAAGCTGGGTCGCTAAGGTAGCGGAATCTCTAAGCTGTGCTATGTTGTGGTAAAGTTCTAAGTTCTGGAAAAGCTTTAAGCTCTGCTACTTTTGGCCGGAGTAGAAATAGTCTGAGTTGAGTGATTGAACAAAGTTGCTCTGTTTTGAATTAGATACTTGAAAAGCAAGTTGTTCTGAGCTAGAATAGAGAAAAAAATGGCTTTAAGCTCTGCAGAACCTCTAGGTTGTGCTATAGGCTGTGCTATGTTGGACTGTGCGTAGAAATATTATGAGTTAGATGATGAAAAATAAAGTTGTTCTATTTGAATTAAATGAACTCAGATTGAAAAGAAAGTTGTTCTATTTGATTTAGATGAATTTAGATTGCAAATAAAGCTGTTCTATTCTGTTCTATTCTGGAAATTAGAGCACTGATAATATCTATTGCCAAATGTATCCTAACTTAATCAGGAGCATTTGAATAGTGTTTTCCACGTGCAAGCAATTTTGATGGGGAGGATTCGGGCTGTGAGATCGGAAACAAAACTAAGGACTGAATATCTATTGCCAAATGTATCCTGGCCTAATCAGGAGCATTTGAATGGTTTTTTCCATGTGCAAGCAATTTTGATGGGGAGGATTCGGGTTGTGAGATCGGAAACAAAACTAAGGACTGAAGAGTAGAGGACAAACATTAAAACACTTGAAGCAGCATTATCAATCAAATCAAAAGACTTTGTTTCTATGAGAAAAACATTAAAACACTTGAAGCAGCAGAACCAACCAAACCAAAAGACTTTGTTTGTATTAGAGAAAAAACATTAGAACACTTGGAGCAGCGGAACCAGATAGACCAAAAGACATAGACCAATCAAAAGACATAGACCAAAAGACGTCATTTCTATTAAATGACTGCAAACCCCTTTAAAGCAATTCAAGCTTTTAAGAATTTGTAAGTGAGATAAAAATTAGATTACTACTAGTAATGGTGCCCAGCGTTGCTGGGCATAATTTGGAATCTTGGAAATGTTGGGAACTTGTGCATTTGCATAAAGTAACTTTTGGGCCCTCGGATCAATTTCAGAACTTGTAGAGTAACTTCTGGCCGTTGACCATTTTAGAACTTTTAGAATGCAAGTGGCCATGTCTATGACTTGTTGAGGTTGTGTACCAAAGACACTCTATCTTGCTGCTTTTATATGAATTTAGATGTGTTGTGGCTATGGATGTGTTGTGAACATCACCATGCAACCCTTTGGATGCATTGCATTGATTGCATTATTTAGTGTGTGTTGCACCCCTTATCTATAGCTACCTTTAAAAGTACTTGGAACCTTTAATTGGAGCTCTAAATTGAAATCATCTGGATGTTGTTAATTGTGTGCACAAACAAAACATGAAACTTGTGGGCATGGCTCTCGCGAATTAAATATGAAACATTGCAAAAGATGAAGGATGGAGTTAATGGATTTTCTTGAATATTCCCAAGTATGACTACTATAATATCTCTAAGAATGGTTCATCAAACTTTTTGGTTCTAACACAAATTGAACTTGTGCCTGCTATCCAACTTTTAAGTCAAATTTGGGCAGATCAAACTTTTAGGGTACTAACATAAATTGAATTTGTGCAAAGCTTGCATAGTTCGCTAGAACTTATGTAATCATATACTTTTTCCGTTTGCAGTAAGGATTGTATCAACCACCAACTTCTTGCTCTCCTTTGAAATATGGTCACTTATGCACTCAACAAATTTGAGAAATCACCATTCAAAAATATGGGTCTTTATTTCATGATAAGGTATCAAATTTAGAATAGAATAGAATAGAATAGTAAATAATATAAAGTGGGATATCAAAACATTTGGAAATTCTATTTGAAAGTTAAGCAAGATGAATAAAGCCGATCTCCGCCATTAGATATGCAAAGTTCTAATGTACCATTAGATATGCAAAGTTTTAATGTTTCTTGCTACTGTCCCTTATTCCTACCCACAAAAGATTTGCTAACAATTTAGTAAAAAATATTGTAGAACGTATACACTTCAAAATAAACCATTGCTACATGACTACACACGGTCTGCAATTTAATACATAATACATATTAATACATATAATACATATGGGAGATATAAATCAGAGTGCATGTGACATGGATTTAAGCTATACCATCCACCCACATTAAGCAATGCCGCTTTGGGCATGCCATCCACCCACATTAAGCTATTCTCTATAAAACCAAGGTTCCAACTCTCATTTGAATGCCATAACTTCAAATATGGCCTCCATCTTGTGGCTATTTATATTTAAAGGATGGGCTCTTTTAAAAGCAACCAATGATTTGAATGATGGATAATGCTAGGCCAAGGTAGCTTCTCCATTTTTTCTTAGATTGATACACACTGGAGCTTTTAGAGACTCCAGATGTTGTTGGCTTTTCATCCTGCTACATTTTCGCTTCAAATGTCCTCCCTTTCTGAACATGATATCCAAATTCTTGCCATTTTTGTTCCTGCCACATAAACTTGAAGACCTCATAGGATGGTGCCTATCATTTCCTTCTCTCTTGATTCCCTTCCTGGAGCATTGCTAGTCTTTGTATAGAAGTTTATTCTTTTGTATGTAGAGCAGAAGGCAACACTGCCATCATTTTCTTATATGCAGAAAACAATAAGATAGTTTGCAGCCAAGCAAGTCCACTCTCAAATCTCCTATACTCTTGAACTTTTAGCGAGACCAGCTTTCACTCAAAAGGCTAAATTATTAAAGGTGCACGTCTTTGCATCATAACCTGGCGTTACGTGGATCTCAAGCATCTCTTGGTCCGCGGTAGTGCCTCTAGCAATTCCATTATAGATTTATCCGCCTCGGACCGTGAGCAAGAAATGAGCAAGAAATGGTCATCTGTATCATAATTCACCATTTATTCTTTTCTAATGCAGATCCTTAATAAAAGCAAAGGGTTATCAAGAATTTCGCCCATCTTCGATCCAGAGCAAAAGAACTGGTTGTCTTTCCCTTTTGTAATGCAAAATTACGAAGGCAAAATCCTCGGAAAAATGTAAAAGCAAAGGGGCTTATAGTAGGATTTATTTAAAAGATGCGTAAGATAGCAAGAAGCTTATGTGAATCCTTCTCCTTAAAATCCGAATCATCGTAGCATGCCAAAGATCATGTAGACCTTCCCATTAATAGCCGATTTGACTAAGAATTACGGTTATAGATCTTGGCCATTTTTTCCGAAGGAAATTGAAGCTAGAAGCGAAAAAGAGCACATACATACGGAAAGCTTAACTTAATGCGCTTGTGGCTTGTGCCAACTGCCCATGTTTGGTGTAAGCGGAAAGCATAATATTCGGAAAAACAATTTTGATTGGATATACTACGAAACACCGCAGATGCATCTTGCATAGCTCCACATTTACCATACATATGCATAAGCGGGGCTACCAAAAACACATTTTCTTGAAGTCATGGATGTTCTTAGCTTCGATAACGACCTCCGAAAGCTGCTTTGCTATCCTTGTTTAGCCGGCCCACTGTCCTTTATGATTAAGAGCATCATATAGAAAAGAGCTAGAAAGAGAATAGAAGAAGTGTAGTTCAAAAATCCATAGCAGAGCTCTCGTTGCTGGAAAACGTCTTAGAAGCTTCTGAAGAAATAACTATGGAAGTGCCATGCCTGGGCTCAACATGCAGAGGCCGAGCTCTTTTGTATTAGGGTTTAAGTCAAAAGCCACGATGCTTTTCTTGTGACTAACATTGCCTGATCGATGCCTTTCTTGTAACCTCGGCTTCACTGGCCTATGTAAATCCATAGGCTTAACTTTGTGTAAATCCATAAGCTTTCAACTTCAACCGATTGTGTACATTATGGTCTGGCATAGCAGAAGAAATACCTAGCTGGTCAAAGGAGGTCTGGAGGCCATGAAGAAGAAGAGTGCCGATTCCCCGTTCCTGCTGGTCATTTCGTCCAATATACGAATCACAGATATGGAAAAGAACCACCGGGTGGAGTTTAGCCACTACTCCCTAGGGAAGTTGTAGCACCGTGTTCCCACCAGTAGTCACCATGGCCGCGATGCTCGAGAGTATGGCCGGAACCCTAAATCGCAGAAAGAGAGGCCAGATAAAAAGGAACCCAGCTCAACTCCGACGGATGTAAGTGAAGGAGGACTCAACTCCGACGGATAGGGTTAGGGTTTTTTCTGGAATGATCACGACCGTCTATTCAAAGAGTTAATGTGGGCCGCCCGATCTAGGGTGCGGTCCATTACACAACATTATTATATAAGATCCTTCTTAGGTGATTTTTAAGCTTTAGTAGAGGGTTTCTGAACATATATAATTCTCCTAGGGAGATGCTTTTGGAATATTCGGTTTCTGAGGAAAAAATAGACATTAAAAAAAAATATGGAAAAAAGAAGAAAAAAAGGAGGACGGATTTGGCCAGGCCCACCCTGTTCTCGCCATTCCGCCATCGCACCGGCATCGCCATTCCGCCATTGCACCGCCATCGCCGAATTTGGGAAGCGACATCAAATCCCATGCTGAGGGATATGGGCGATATCTTCCCATGCGGAGGCAAGATGGCGATAGGCAGTATCTACTGTAGTCATCCGGCCCCATAAATCTTTGCACGGGTTGCAGATGAAGTTTTCCTTTATATTATATGCTTCTTTGCGGTTTTTGTGAGCTCTCTTCTGGTGAGTTATGCTTGGTGATTGGTTTTTTTACTGCAGAGTATTATATTCAAAAGGGTTTTTCATGAATGTTCAGGAGGAAGCTTTTCATGAATTTTTCTATAAGGAAGATGCACATTTCCGGGTAAAGGAACTTAAAATATCGGACTGTTTAGAAGAACATTAGGCCTAGGAGATTTTCCCCAACGTATGCATACAATATGGCCAGGCTGCAACTATTTCTGCTGTTCTTAGCTTTTTCTATTATACGTGTTTTTTACTGTGTATCGTGTCTGCAATTTCAACAGGTTGCAAATTTCAGTACCATTGAAGATGATGCAACATTTTGGAGCCGATTGATACAGACAGAAACAATACCTGAGGCTGAAGTAAGCGGAAATTGTATATGGAAAGAACACGGCATGGCAACAGGTCTAATCAGGTTTTCTTTCCTTTATATTACAGCAAGATCTTGCCCCACGTGCAGCAAGAAGGGTGAAGACATATGCCGAGGATTCACGTTCTGATTGGCCTGGTAGAAAGAGAAGAGGCACTGAAGAAAGGGAAAGGCCTAGAAGACGCACAGGAAAAGCAGACATTTTGCCATCGTCTGCTCCTCGTCTTGATGGAGCATTAGCACATGTGTTTAATTGGCAGGGAAAAGGCTTAGCTAAACGAGATGCAGCAAACTTCGTGAAGGCGGTATATATATGTCTTAACCATTCCCTGTCAATCTCGTATACTATATGGCAAATAATTATGTCTTTTTGGTTTATATTATTTTACTTTGCTATTCTTTAGATCATAAACCAATTGTTTGTTATGCAGGTCAAAAAATTTGGTGATAAGAGTCGTATTACATTGATAGCTGCTGATGTTGGATCGACAATTGAGTCAAGCTCTACAGCAGCACAAACCAACCTCTGGGAAGCACTATTCAATGGCTGTAACGAGGCTATTAAGAAGGCTGGATCTGATAACAAGGTCCATTGTGCCCATCTTATTGGTGTTATTTTTAGGTTTATCATCTTACCATTGGTGTATGTTACACCTGCAGTCAGCAATCTTGGACTTTTTTGGTGTGTCTGTGAAAGCACACAAGGTGTTTTCTCGAATTCAGGAGTTAGCACTACTAGCTAAACGCATCAAACGGTTCAAGGACCCTGTAGCGCAGTTCCGCTTAAAATCACATCCCAGAAGCCCAGCATGGTCAAAATCATGTGGGTGGAATCAAGGTGATGCACTGGTAAATTGAACTTTGAAGTTTTAGCTTTTTCTATTATACGTGTTTTTTACTGTGTATCGTGTCTGCAATTTCAACAGGTTGCAAATTTCAGTACCATTGAAGATGATGCAACATTTTGGAGCCGATTGATACAGACAGAAACAATACCTGAGGCTGAAGTAAGCGGAAATTGTATATGGAAAGAACACGGCATGGCAACAGGTCTAATCAGGTTTTCTTTCCTTTATATTACAGCAAGATCTTGCCCCACGTGCAGCAAGAAGGGTGAAGACATATGCCGAGGATTCACGTTCTGATTGGCCTGGTAGAAAGAGAAGAGGCACTGAAGAAAGGGAAAGGCCTAGAAGACGCACAGGAAAAGCAGACATTTTGCCATCGTCTGCTCCTCGTCTTGATGGAGCATTAGCACATGTGTTTAATTGGCAGGGAAAAGGCTTAGCTAAACGAGATGCAGCAAACTTCGTGAAGGCGGTATATATATGTCTTAACCATTCCCTGTCAATCTCGTATACTATATGGCAAATAATTATGTCTTTTTGGTTTATATTATTTTACTTTGCTATTCTTTAGATCATAAACCAATTGTTTGTTATGCAGGTCAAAAAATTTGGTGATAAGAGTCGTATTACATTGATAGCTGCTGATGTTGGATCGACAATTGAGTCAAGCTCTACAGCAGCACAAACCAACCTCTGGGAAGCACTATTCAATGGCTGTAACGAGGCTATTAAGAAGGCTGGATCTGATAACAAGGTCCATTGTGCCCATCTTATTGGTGTTATTTTTAGGTTTATCATCTTACCATTGGTGTATGTTACACCTGCAGTCAGCAATCTTGGACTTTTTTGGTGTGTCTGTGAAAGCACACAAGGTGTTTTCTCGAATTCAGGAGTTAGCACTACTAGCTAAACGCATCAAACGGTTCAAGGACCCTGTAGCGCAGTTCCGCTTAAAATCACATCCCAGAAGCCCAGCATGGTCAAAATCATGTGGGTGGAATCAAGGTGATGCACTGGTAAATTGAACTTTGAAGTTTATATGAGCATGCCAGTTTTTCTGATGCATTGATTGACCTGAAAGGCTACTGATGCTGCAGTAACTTTCTGGCAGTGGATGATGCAAGGTTGTTATTAGGAGTGTATTATTATGGATTTGGAAGCTGGGAGAAAATCAGAACAGATGGGAGGCTTGGTCTAGTTAAGAAAATTGCTCCTGCTGGGATGTCGTCTGCAGAAACGGCATTGCCAAGAGCTACTCATCTGGATGCAAGAGTGAATGCACTTTTGAAGAAGGTGTGCATTTATTCTCTAGGGCTAGCATTTACTCAAAATTTTTTTTTGCAAACCAGAAACAAGATGCAGATCCCTAAGTGTCAAGGTTTTATGTGGTGTTGCCTGTCATGATTTATTTTTTATGCTTTATCTTATGGATACTCTTGCTGGTCTTTACGTTGGTATTTCCTGGTTGCAGGAGATAGAATTGGATAAAGAGGGCGCTAAGGTTTCTACTTCGAAGAAGAAGCCCAAGCAAAGGGCTGGTGCTGAGTCTAAGGATAGGTCCACGGGGCCTAGTAGAGGTAAAAGGACAACTAACAACAGTGCGGGCCGGACCGTTGCAAAGCAACGGAACTCTGTACCTGTTAAAGCCGACTCTGGTGGCAAGGAGGAAGGTGAAATTTCTGATACAGAAGAAATTGAAGAACCTTCTCAGTTGGAGAGTAAAGATATGCATTAGGCATTACCATATTTCATGGACAAAAAGTATGCTCAACAGGAAGATATGAATTACAAAGCATGGTCTTTTACCATTGACCTTAAAGCGCATACATAGTCAATTACTTAAAGTAACTTGCTGCTCTTGGGTTGGTCCATTTTGGTAGTAAGCCAACAGAAGTTTAAGATAATGCCTGCTATGTGGGCAGGGGAAATTGCTTATGCATTTACAGGAGTTTCAGAAAGCATGTGAGGTGTATAAGATCTTGAGAATGAGGTAAAATTATATTCATTAGCATTTATTGAATCACTTAGACCCTTTCCTAAATATGGTTTCCATGTCTTAGTACAATCACGATGATTGGGAAGCAGTGCGTTTACTCATTGATGCAACACTAGAGGTGTTCAATGAGGAAAACCTAAGCTCTTTGATTATGGAGCAAACTCTTACCACAGCTGAAAAAAATGTTCGATGGGTAAAACAGAGATTGCCTATTCGCATTACTGCCGAGGAGGTTAGGTATTTACTAATTCATTATGATTACACTTGGAAAGCCCAATCATGAAGCAGAGATATGAACTATCTGTCAGGCGCTAAGAGAGGTCGAAAAGCATTGATACTCTCAACTCAAATATAAAGCTAAGAGCAAAATGTTTCCTGACTTAACAAATATAAACAAACGAGGACCATTGTGACACTTCCCACGGCTTTGGGTCATGAATAATAGGAAGTATCCATCTGGATGCCAAAAAAAAAAATGGTAAAATATATACAATCTAGAGGTCCATCCACGTCAAATAGAAAACTATCAATCCAAACCAGTAGTGTGCAATAGTACACATCTACCTTCCCCGCATAGAAACTTGAAGTAACAACATGGTTTCAAATCCTATATGTTCAATCAATTCAAGGATGCCTATTGAAATTTGAACTGCCATAAATTTACTAAACAAGGTCTGGAACATGCTCATAGAGTTGGAACTAGAGAAATGTTCGTGGTGGCATGTGCACCCTCTTCTTTTGGAGACATACAGATGAGCAAAATAGAGGATGTAGGAATACAACACCATGCTAATAATTGAATTTAGATAACCATGCATATTGAAGACATCTTTTGCACACAATTTTGAGGACATAAGGTAATTTCAATTACTATTTTTCCTTCGATATTAGACATCATCCATGACATTTTGACATTTTACCAAGTCTTTTGCATCCAGATGACCAAGAGAAATGTTCGCCCATTCAAGTTATTTGTTTGCCCATTCAATGTTTCATTTCTTTGTCATTTTAATGTACCAAGTTATTATTCAAGTTATTATTGTCAAGAAAATTGTCCATGCCCCTACGTAGTGTCTGCTTTTTGATGCTACTCCATTACAATGGATGGCCAATGCGGGCTTGCAATTTGTGCAAGATTAAGTGGACGTAGTACATGAGATATAATTTGGCCATTTGACCATACGTGCATTATCACCATAGATGAAGACCTTAACACAATGGTGAAGACCTTTGTACAACATTGTCTTTGTATAGGTTAAATATTGACATGTGCAGTATAGCTTCTCGAAATGCTCATGTTCCATGTATGTCAAGCAAAAATCTAGTTTAAAATACTAGCAGTGTATGTTACATTATTTGATGTTATATTTGTGTGGTTGATTTAAGCAGGCATTGCATTGTCAAACGTTAGACATTATGATTTGATACAAAAGATTTTTGTATAGTGACGCCCAGAGGGAAGATAAATGTTCGGTTTGAGATCCAGTTGGAGATGGTTTTCACCCCAATTCCAATTTGACACAAACTCCCTCATAGTGCATTTAGGAAAGGGAAACGTTCGCGGCGGCCTTGGCTTTAGTAGAGGGTTTAGAAATAAATTGGCTTGCTCATCTTTAAATGATAAGTCTGGCTTTCAAGATATCTGAATAGTTTTTTAACAACTCGATTTTCCTTTATTAAGCAGCATACGCAGGAGATTCTTGGATTTTAGTGATACTTTTTGTTATCAGACGAAAGCTTTTAGAGAATTACCCCATCAATTTTGCTTTATTATTGGGGGCCTCTACCGGCCTCTCTTCTTTTGTCTCTATAATAAATCTGCGATGCTAGCAATCGCCAATATGGCCAGCAGTTTCTTGGTCCAATTAGACCTGTAGACAGCAAATTCGGCAGCTTGCGATGCTTTTGGTTTGTCATGATGATGGCTGCCCTAACTTAGCTTTATACCAACCAATCATGCCCTAAAAGAGTAGCTTTTGTTTAGATCAGTGTTATGGAAGACTTAAATTACGGCTTCATGATTTCACTGTAAACATAGTAAAAAGGAGTGGTCGAAAGGATGATATTCTTCAGATGCTATGTTGCGGCGGCGATCGCCGCCACGATAAAATGCTTGTATGGTTAATTATTGTTAACTAGGCTAATTAAACAAGTGCCATTTGAGCCAAATCGATTGGCCCTAATGGACTTGCCAATCTAGGGTTACTCAAATTGGGGCTCCATCTCAATTTTTGCCCCAAATCAATTTGGGAAAAATTCGTGGAAGAGGAGCAGCTTGTTCAACCTTGTTCGAAGCAGATGATGCAATTGTTCTAGCCAGGATACTGATTTGTGTATAGATAGCTTGAGCTTCTAGCTAATCCTTGTATGAATAGTTGTATGGTTAATCTTTATTTGTTGCTTAAGTTGAGGTTATGAATGTATTGGTAGTTCTAATTCTGCACCTCTTGTGCTTGTGGGGATTAAGGGGGGTAGAGACCCAAAGGCTAGTACTGTCATGAACCTACGCGAAAACAAGAAAAATACGTGGCAAGAAGTACGAAAGAAATACGCCAAGATCGGCAAAGAATCTGATAAATGAACAGGAATCAAGAATACAATGGCCCGAAGGCAAGCAGGAACACGAGACAGATGCCTAGAAGGCTCAAGACTGGCGTTGAACCAGAATGGCTTGACAAGAAGGAGGTGCCTCCTTATATATCTAAACCAACGGTCAGGATCGTGCCACTCCAATGGATGAGATCACGCCAAGTGTCGCGCATGTATTTAGGTTCCAGAACATTCTAGAACCTTCTAGAGATAGTCCCACATATGAGGAAGACGTGAAGGAATATCTTCAACAAATATTGGTAGCGCACTTGACAAGGGTGTGTGACTCGCAACTGGAAGGTTGCGAGTTCAAACCCTGTCTTGTGCAACTACCCTTTTGCATCCGTGTGACGACCATCTTTTGTACATATGAGTATAATGTTCGTATGATACGAATATCCGTATGGTCGTCACAAGTAGAAGTAGAGATGTAGAACTAGAGATGTTTCTAGTTAAAATCCCATAAATCCCAATAAATGCAGCCTGTGCACAGGAACCCACCTGTGCTAAGATTGAGCACCATATAATGTACACAATGGTAAAACGGAGGTGGAGCCTTGTTGAGTGTTGACCCTAAACCTGGCTTATAGGTCAACCACAAGAATCCAATTCAAGTTTTCACTCAAATTGGGGTTAGGACCTCCAGATCACTTAAGGTGATTAGTCTATGCAAGAAAATTCCAAAGATAAGTTCAAAAAGTTTGAGTTCTATACCTTTCCCATTTTCAAAAAATGGTACCTTTGCCAAAACAATTGTGGTGTTGGGATGCAGATCGATTTTTTGAGTCAGATGCTGTAGACTTGGTCAAAAAGTTGTAGGTAACCAACAGTAAATCCTCTGACCAAGTCAGAGATTTAATCTGTGAGTTATTCGAGCTCAAAGTGAGGTCAAATTTTGGTCAATAGAGGTCAAATGTAGAAAACAGTGATCAGGAATTGAGATTTGGAGTTGCCAATCACTTTTTTGAGAATTTCCAAAGCAGATAGGTTGCAATGGTGTTGGGGAAGAGAGGCAAGCAGTCAAATCCTAGTTTGGAGGTGCATGGGTATTTTTTGAGATTGGATTTGGCAAAATACAGTCAAAACTGTTCAAACCCGAGAGCAATTTTTTTGAATTTGAGCTACACTTGGTATTTTTGAATGATTCCAACTCCTTTGGCTTTCTTAACACCCAAGGATAGGTGGCGAGGGCAGGGCGAGCTAAAAACACTCGGGGGATTTTTCTATAGAATTTTTTGTGGCAAGAATTGCTAAGGAAAATATCAGAGACAAATTCAACAACTTGACAGTCAATTTGGATTGATATGAAGGTAAATATATCAAGATAACAACAGATAAGGATGCTTCATAGCTTCAAGTACAAGAAAATAATCATCAAAAGTCATAAGGTAATTTTTGAAAGTAATGTCAACTAAATCTTGTAGATCCAGTTGAGGAGAGCTCAAGAACTTCAAGGATCGTCCAGATCTTGCTCAGCAATGCTCAATGTATGATCTGAATATACGGGCCTTGAAAAACTTACATTTGTTGATTCCCGGTATATAAGTTTGAATTTTATGATTCCGGCATCTTAGGGCTTAGATTTAGGCTTAATTTGATGCTTAAGATCAGGGATCCAGGTTTAGGTAGGTCTTAAGGTTTAAAAACTCGGTTCCGGCGTGATTCGAGCTTGTTTCCAGTTTTAGGTCTACTCAGCTATATTTTCAAAGATCTGCGCGATACGGTCACCGTATTTTTCGAAGTATAAACCATGAATATTCCATATTTTGAGTTTTTGAAAAGCTAGACTATGGTTTGGAAGGGTTACCCATAAAAACATTGAAGGAGTGAGCCATTGGAGCAAGGGCAACCCTAATTTTTGGGGGAATATACCGATTTTAAGCATATTCCACATAACATGGTCCTTTTATAGCACAATGGTGAATAGGTATAGGGAGGAATTTGCAAGAACATGGCATAGGAAAGAAAGCAAAAGCCATGGGGGAAATGGTGGGAATAAATAATGGAGGAATAAGGATGTATGGGGGAAGAAAAATTAGGCAAGATATGATAGGGTATGCAAGAGTGAACAAAGGGAGTATAAACATAGGAAAAAAAAGGCTAGGAAATTTTAAAAGGGCAAGAATAAAAATGAGTGAGAATGGCTAGGGAATTTCAAAGGGGCAAGAATAAAAATGAGTGAGAATGGCTAGGGGATGGAACCAAATACCATAGGGTCTTCCAAACTTTGAACTTCCAATCTTCAAAAAATGCCTTCCAAACTTCTTAACCCAGAATCTTCTAGAGCATATTCTTGACTAAGCACTTTGACCTTAAATAAAATACCTCATGTGAGTTTTTGATCCTTGAGCACTTGTTGACTTGAAGAATGAACACCCTTTGACCTCCATATCAATGTTGGATGCCAAGAAGCTTCCAAACTTTGACCTAGTCTTCTAAAGTAAATTGACTTAGTTTGAACATATAGATCTCCATTAGCATGTTGCCCTTTGGGGGCAACATCCCGCCAAAACAAAAGAATGGCTGGTCCCCTCAGCCATAAAGGGTCTTCAATCTTGTACCAAGGTGCTTGAGTGAGAATCATGGTAGAGAGAGAATGTAATGTGCAAGTGTTAATGGAATAGAAATGAAGGTGGGGGAGGGGGGATGTGAATGGAATATGATAAGTGAAAAAGAGTGAGAATGAGTGTGAATATGATAGGATAGTGATGGAAATGGAGTGTATATGGGGAAGGAAAAATGTGACAATGTTGAGGTCTCGCCAAAACAAAAGAATGTGTGCCTCCTTAATACCTTCAAGAGCAACTCTGCTAGGATGGTGAAGCTGAATTGCAGAGTGCTTTCTTCCTGGGGAAATGAACAACAAGAATAAGAAGTTTAAATGGATGGCAGGGCTACTTATGGCAGATGAATAAAAATGGAAAAAGGGTGCACCTGTCATGGAAACACACAAACTAGTTAATCTTAATACCTTGCAACTCTGCTATGGTGGTGAACCTGATTTGCAGAGTGCCTTTATGGGAATGAGAATAGGAGTAAGAAGTCTAGATGAATAACAGGACCACTTATGGCAGGTGGATGAAGATGGAAAAAGGGTGCTCCTGCATATGGCACTTGGTAAAGCATTAGTAATCACTATTTTTCTTGAGATCATTCATACTGTCCTCAAGTCAGCCCAACCTACAATCCTAAAATTAACCCATTAAAATAACATGCTCAAAGAATTAAATAAATCTAACTATGCTAATTCTACTTTTTTTTTTTTTTTTTTTTTTTTTTTTTTTTTTTCTCTAATGCAAAAGAGGGACAAGCATGCATCTTTGGTCCCAATACCTCTTTCGGATGCAAGACATTAATAGGATTTGGTACTTGACATTCACGAGGCAACCTCTTGTAGCCAATATGAGTTGGTACTGCTGACTTTACGCACCACAAAAGGTCCCTCCCAAATATTATCAAATTTACTCTTTGAGTCTTCTTTTGACTTATTCCACTTGAGGACAAGTTCTCCTTCTCTAAAAGTGCCTTGTATCCTATGTGCAGCTTTAAAAGCAGCCAGATCTTTGGCCTTTTTCAGCAAATTAGTATTCTCAGCCTCCATCCTATATTCATCTAGGTGTAGCAAGGCATCCAATCTTTCACGCAAGGCATGTTCAAAAGGTAAACATAGTTTATAAGCTAACCTCGGGGAAGGCAACTCAAGTTCCACTTTGGTAAGGCTATGCCTCTATGCCATAAACCAAATTGAAGGGTGTATGATTTGTAGCTGTTTTGATAGTGACTCTATAAGCCCAAAGTGCATCCACTATTTTGACATGCCAATCTCTCTTATTGATCTCAACTGTCTTCTGCAAGATACTTTTCAACACTTTGTTAGTGGCTTGACTTGTCCATTACCTTGGGGATAATATGAGGAGCTCTTGGTATGCTTGACCTTTAAGATGTCCAACAAGTTAGCAATAACTTCATTAACAAAAGGTGTGCCCCTATCGAATGCAAGCGAAAAGGAATACCAAACACTGGAACAAACATACTCATGTAAAAATCTGGCGGTTGTAGCGACGTAGCTTTGCCTCAAAGGTATAACTTACGCCCATTTAGTAAAATAATCGTGGCCACAATGATATGCTGATGTTGACTGCAGAAGAAGGATTAATAGGGCCAATATAATCTATCCCCAAATTTGAAAGGGCCCTGGAGATATGATGAAATTAAGGGCAGCTGGAAGTAAAATTCTTTTGCTAAAGATTTGGCATTGATGGCAAGTCTTTATAATATCATAACAATCTTTAAAAACAGTAGGCCAATAATATCGGACACGAGAATCTTTTTTCTTTGTAGTATCACCAGCAAAATGCCCTCCACAAATACCTTTGTGCATTTCCACGATGATTAGAGCGGACTCACTTTCATTCACACACCTCAACAAGACTCCATCTCGGTTGACTTTGCACAAAACATTGTCTATCATCTTGAATTGCCTGCATTTATCCTTGAGTCTCCTTTTTTGGTTTGAAGTGTAACTTGAGGAGATGATTCCATGTTGTAAGAAGCCTCTAATAGGTTGTTGCCAACCACCATCAACCTGATCTTCTGGAGTTACCTCTACATGAGCTACTGCAAGTGAAATGTCAGCAGTATCCAACTCATCTGCAAGTGCAATGTCAGCAGTATCCAACTCATCCTCATGGTCAAAAACTATATAAGGCAAATAAAGGCTAGGACTTCGTACCAAATGTAATTCTTTTACAGAAATATCATAGCTTTGCAACTTACAAGCCCATCTTTGGATTTTTGGTTTACTGGTTGCTTTACCAAATAGTAGACCCATTGGATTTTGCTTCATGTAGACTTGGACTTGACTCTTCAGAAGCAAGTGTCCTTGCCTATTGATAAGAAACATGAGGGCCTTGACATTTTTTTTTTTAATACGGTATATCTCTCCTCTAGAGCGGACCATTGTTTACTTGCAAATACTATGGTATGCTTATCCCACTAAAATGGCTAATCCTATAGCTTTTTTAGTACTTGATAATATAAACTTCAAATGGCATATTCAAATCTGGTTTTCTCAAGAGTGTGGCTTCACATATGGATAGAATAAGAAAGTCAAAAGCCTCTTGGCATTCTGAAGTCCATGTGATAGGTATATGCTTACTTTCAGACTTAGAGAACTTACCTACCCTTGTCAATCTAGAGATGGGGCTTAAAATATGGGCAAAATTAGGAATATACATCCTAAGAAAACTTGTCATACCAATAAAACTTTTGACCTGTTTTAGATTCTTGGGAGGTGCTAATTTTTTGAGAGCTTCAATCTTGTCTTGAGCAACTTGAATGCCTTGGCTGGATACTTCATGCCCTAAGAGTTGTCCTTTTGATGCAAAAAAAATGCATTTCTTTGGATTTAGATTGACTCCTGAACTCCTGCACAAAGAACAATTTTTTGCAAGTAACTCCACATGATTAGATGGATGAGAGCCTAAGCAAAGGTCATCTAAATACACCCTGAACTCATCAGCAGACATGGATTTGAAAATAACATCCATTGCTCTTTGGAAGGTGGCTGGAGCATTCATCAAACCAAAAGGCATTCTTTTCATAGCATATGTACCCCAGGGAGTGATAAAAGAAGTTTTTGGTTGGTCTTCTTCTTTGATGCTGATCTGGTTGAATCCTGAGAATCCATCCAAAAATGAATACACTTCCTTACACCTTTCTGACATATAAGATCTCTTCTAAAAAGGCAAAAGGGTAACAATCCTTGATGGTGGCTTTGTTGAGATCTCGATAATCAATGCAAATTCTTAAAGCACCACTTTTCTTCTCATGCGGGAACAATGCAAGATACCCATTCGGATTAATGATTTCAATAATCACACTGCATCTAACATCTTGTTCAATTCATCCTTTATTAGCCCCATAAGGGAAGCATTAATCCTCCTTAATTTTTTGAAAACAGGGTTTACAACCTTCCTTGATTTTAATTTCAAATTGGCATACCTCGGTTTTGATACGATAGTTTGAATAGTCCCAAGCAAATACATCTTTTCTTTCTTCAAAAAAACATTTGTATGCTCTCCTGTTTTGATATTCAATCAAATCTCCAACAAACATAGTTCTAGGTGTACCATTTTTTGTGATCACAATCTCTTGAGTCTCCTTCTTTTACGATGCATCAATGGTGGGAATAGGGCCGAGTGCTTTTACTTCATTGTCATCAAGGTCATCTTCAGGAATAAGCGCCCTCGACCAAATGTGACATGAGAGTTTCCCTACACGGGGGCATCAGCCTCAAAATTCTTTTCTCTTGGGATATGAGTGATCCTCCATGAAGCAAAACTTGAGAGCACCCCCATTGCTGATTCTTCAAAAGTTCCATATCTGCATTTTTGTTTGATAATCTCCTGAAACTTGTGCGCAAATTAATTGTGAATCACCATAAATATGGATATTGGCAATATCCATAGCTTTGGCTTCTTGAAGACACGCAATCAAAGCTTTATATTACGCCATATTAGAAGTGACTTGAGGAAAAATTCTCCCTACCTTAGCTAAGAGTTTATGAGAAGAATCTTTCAAAATAGCAGCAGATGATGCAACATTTAGTTTTTAGAGATACCTCCATCAAACCATAGAAAACCTGTTGGTCCTTGTTTGGGAAGTGCACACTCCATAATAAGGGGAACCATTTCATATTTTCTTCGTTTGGTATTTTTTAAACCTGTAAGATCCCAAAGGCTCCTCAATTAGCATTTCTTTAATAAAGTTTACCTCTTCTTTGGAGTCATAGGAGCCTTCTTGGTTGTAAATAGTAGTAGAGTTTGGGAGCCATTGGAGATGGTACATCTCCCTTGAGACGAGGTGGCCTAGCATCCACAATAGCTAGCCATATCCTCCCCTAAAAGTAGGTCATAGATATCAGATTCATCTCCTATATCTTCAAAAGCCACCACAATAAAGTTAGCATTTCTGAGTTATGCCTTACGTGATTACGAGGCACTTTAGTCACCACACCAATAGGAGAAATTTTAGCATTATAAAAGATCTTAGTAATATGGAAGCTCTCTTGTCCACCTCGAAACCACACTTCTTCATAATGTGATATGGCATGATGTTTAGGGGAGATCCCCATCAAGTAATACATTGGAAAAGGTAAAACCTCCTAGAAGCGGTGAACATGTAAATGCTCGAGGGTCTTCTTCATTACGTGCTAGAATAAGATCAGTGGCATCGGTGAAGTTTATGCAAGCATTTAATTGTTCACCACTAGTTTCTTTGAAGCACTCTTTTTACGTAGGTGGGTGCAATCTTTAACAATGTGAAAAGATCCACACTCATCTTAGAGTTTTTGAGCAAGATATCCACTTCATCAAGGTCTTGGTCTTTCTTACCAAATTTTTCTTTGTGGAGGTGGAGCTATCACTTGGCGGTATTTCCATTGTAGGTGAGGGAGACCTAGTTGTGGGATGCCTACTATTCAAGCATGTGTATTGACTTCATTCATTCTTACGGTTTGCACTACCATAACTTCTTCAGTCTTGGGAGCTTACGTAGCCTGAATAAACCTTATTGAAGTACTTGGTTGATAAACCCTCACGAGAAGGTTTAGGTTCGACCTTTTTCTTGTTCTGCTTGGCAAAGTATTATTTAACAAACACATTTAACATCAGTATGACCAACTTCTTTGCATAAAGAACAAACAGGACATTCTTTTCCAAAGTGGCCTTTCCTATTACATTTAGGACACACTTGCCAATAGCAAATTTCTGATGGATGAGTATTCCTATTGCAATGGACACATTCAGGGTAAGTTTTACCTGTTCTTGCAGTTTTGAGCTCAACTAGTTGTTTGGTTAACTCTGCTAAAGCCTCAGTAACCTTAGATAGGTCTGATTTAACCTCTGCAACTTGAGAACTAGCCTCCTCCTCCTTAGATTTCTTCTTTTCTTTCTGTATGGCATACACTGGAATGGAAGAGTGATGGTCATAATGTGCATTAGTAGCATTAGGGTAAAAAGGATCATGGCCATGGTGGGAGATATGGTGCTTATCAGGCAAGGTAGAGAGCATTTGAACAAGATCAGTAGTTTTGGCAAAGACTTTGTATATGGAATCAAATCCTTCAGCAGCTTGGATCTTAAGCAATTTTCTTTGGATATCTGGTCTTCTTTCCAGACCATTGATGAAAGCAGTTACTAAAAAAAGTGTGGGAATTGTGACCTGTGCTCTTTGACACCTGCTCATAAATGTGCTAAATCTTTCTTTGTACTGATTCACACTCTCCCCTGCATGTATAGAAAAGCTTTGCAATTCATTAACCAAATCTTTGGGAGCAGCTAACTTACCAAACCTGTCCAGAAATTTCTTAACGAGTTCATCCCATGAGGTGGTACCCATTAACAACCAAGCACCAGCTTCACTCTCATCTTTGAAACATTTTTCAAATTCTGAAAGCTTGCACCCTTTCTTGAAACCATAATCCCTGTAATAATCTTCAAATATTCTCAAAAATGGTTAGCACTCATCTTTGGAATCAAAGGTAGGCAAAGGAACAGGGACATTCAACTCAAAGCGGTATGGCATGTTCGGAGTAAGCTAGTTGAGAAACTTGAAGGCAATGGCCTTTTTCTGCAATGATCTGATACATCAACATCTTCCAATGGTTTACGATTACGCTGGAAATTTTTGCTTTGGAGCCATGAGTTACGAGATCGGGAAGATCTCGGTAGGACCTCCAAAATGTTGGCCCTAAACCTGGCTTATAGGTCAACCACAAGAATCCAATTCAAGTTTTCACTCAAATTGGGGTTAGGACCTCCAGATCACTTAAGGTGATCAGTCTATGCAAGAAAATTCCAAAGATAAGTTCAAAAAGTTTGAGTTCTATACCTTTCCCATTTTCAAAAAATGGTACCTTTGCCAAAACAATTGTGGTGTTGGGATGCAGATCGATTTTTTGAGTCAGATGCTGTAGACTTGGTCAAAAAGTTGTAGGTAACCAACAGTAAAGCCTCTGACCAAGTCAGAGATTTAATCTGTGAGTTATTCGAGCTCAAAGTGAGGTCAAATTTTGGTCAATAGAGGTCAAATGTAGAAAACAGTGATCAGGAATTGAGATTTGGAGTTGCCAATCACTTTTTTGAGAATTTCCAAAGCAGATAGGTTGCAATGGTGTTGGGGAAGAGAGGCAAGCAGTCAAATCCTAGTTTGGAGGTGCATAGGTATTTTTGTGATTGGATTTGGCAAAATCTGATCAAAAACCATTCAAACCCAGAGAGCAATTTTTTTGAATTTGAGCTACACTTGGTATTTTTGAATGATTCCAACTCCTTTGGCTTTCTTAACACCCAAGGATAGGTGGCTGAGATAGGCGGGCTAAAAAACACTCGGGGATTTTTCTATAAAATTTTTTGTGGCAAGAATTGCTAAGGAAAATATCGAGACAAATTCAACAACTTGGCCAGATCAATTTAGATTGATATGAAGGTAAATATATCAAGATAACAACGAGATAAGGATGCTTCATAGCTTCAAGTACAAGAAAATAATCATCAAAAGTCATAAGGTAATTTAGAAAGTAATGTCAACTAAATCTTGTAGATCCGGTTGAGGGAGAGCTCAAGAACTTCAAGGATCGTCGGATCTTGCTCGGCAATGATCAATGTATGATCGAATATACGGGCCTTGAAAAACTTACATTGTTGATTCCCTGGTATATAAGTTTGAATTTTATGATTCCGGCATCTTAGGGCTTAGATTTAGGCTTAATTTGATGCTTAAGATCAGGGATCCAGGTTTAGGTAGGTCTTAAGGTTTAAAAACTCGGTTCCGGCGTGATTCGAGCTTGTTTCCAGTTTTAGGTCTGCTCAGCTATATTTTCAAAGATCTGCGCGATACGGTCACCGTATTTTTCGAAGTATAAACCATGAATATTCCGTATTTTGAGTTTTTGAAAAGCTAGACTATGGTTTGGAAGGGTTACCCATAAAAACATTGAAGGAGTGAGCCATTGTGATATAGAGCGAGCATGGGGGAGTGGTCCACTTGAATGGGTTTGAGAAATATGGCTAATTTAATGTAAATATTCTTTCTATGATTCCCAATAATACATGAAGAAGGGGCATAGAAGAGTATATTATCAACCATGGAAAAAAGGCCTATGCAAGAAGGTTTATGGGGTTACACGAAAGGGCAATCATTTTGCAAAGGTTATTTATTAAAGGTTACTAGGAAGGGGTCGTGTCAGCCAACAAAAAGATAAAAAGGCAAGGATACGAACCATATTGCAAAGGGGGACCCATTTGAACACGTGCGTATTAAAAAAGATCTCTTTCCTATCTATATAAAGGAAGATATTATTACCATTGCATCAAAAGGCTATTGCCTTTTAGAAAAGGCAACAAAGGCATAAAAGGGGGCGGATTTGGAGCCGGAAACCACATAGCGACCAAGGCCTGATTGCTTGGAGTAGAGAGTTCCGTTTGGCGAGCCTAGAACCTTGGTGAGAGTCTGAGCAGTTTCTACTTGGAGTAGGATGAAGTTCAATAAGCCTTAACCTAAGATAAGCCATATTCCATTCAAGGGTGGACCCGGTTGGGTGGAAAATCTGTGCTCTTATCAATCTGTGAAATAAGACTTTGTTTTTGAGTTATTGAATCACTACTGTAAGATTGTGAAGTCTTTAACTTATATCAATTGGTATCAGAGCCTATCGATTCTCAGACCTGAGCAATGGCCCAAAACCGTTTCAACATCTCTGATAGTCAGTATCAGCAAGCTTTAGCTAATGCCAGCTACATTGCATCCCAGATAGCCTTGCCTACGCTGCTAATCAGCAGGAATATGAAAAGCGATTGAGCGGTTGGCTATTGCATGCCGTTTCTTACCGGATATTTCTTGACCACCTTTTGCGAATGATCCTCCACCAGTAAATCCTCCACCACCGAATGATCCTCCACTGTAAATCCTCCACCACCATAGAATGATCCTCCACTGTAAATCCTCCACCACCGAATGATCCTCCACTGTAAATCCTCCACCACCGCCTCTTAATTCCGGCCAAGATTAGAAAATGGTTGGAGAAAGTAGATATGCCTACTTTTAAAGGGAAGAAGATCACGAGGCCAATTAAAGTAGTTAGTTTCATAAGCCGATTGGGAAAAATTCTTTGATCGAGTGCAAGCAACTGATGTGGAAAAATTGCAAGCCATGGATAGCTATTTGAAAGACCAAGCCCAAGCACGGTGGCAAGGTCGACGAGAGTGTAATCCTAAGATAGACACATGGGGAAAATTCAAGAAAGCATTTGAATCGCAATATCTTCCTTCTAATTATCAAAGTGAGCTAAGAAGACTATGGGATCAACTGAGACAGCAAGACAAGGAAACTATCCAGTCCTACACCTCAAAGTTTACCCATTTGGCCGCACTAATAAGGAACCTAGATGGGGAAGAACTCCTACGAAAATATGTTAGTGGGTGTAAAGATGATATATATGCAGAATTGGAGATCCTAGATCCTAAAGATTTAGATGGGGCTATAAAGATGGCATCTGCGGTGGAAAGGAAGATGGACCCCAAAATGCGAAAATTAGATATTTGGGACGAAGGAACCGCTGGAGAAGAGAGTAAAAAGAAAGAGAAGAAAAATGGTAACAAAGACTCTGATAAACAGTTCAAAAGAAAAAGGTACAATGGAGAAAACAATGGACCTGAAAGAAGGCAAGAAGAAGTTGACACCTCTAACAAAAAGAATGAGCCAAAGAGAGGATGCTTTAGATGTGGAGGGAAGCATTTTGTCAGGAACTGTCCTTTTGGGGAAGGGGGAATTACAAAAGTTGAACCTCTTAAATCCCAGCATACTATTCAGATGCATGTGTTAGAGGCACCTAAGCCTGTGGAGCCAATAGTTGAGACTTCAAGGAGGGGGAGAGACCTCAAAGGCGGGAGAGGAGCGAAGCGGGTAAGCTTCCATGAAGAGGGGCGAGAGAAAGCTGCCGCTAAGGAGAAGAGATGGCTCCAAATGGGAACTCTAGGATGAATAACTGGTGAACTTCTCTTCTTGGAGAGATCACGGAAGCTTTTTGTAAGTGTAATTCTTTATTGGGAATAAAGAGTAGGATTTTTAAAGTTGATTTTCTTTATTTGGAATAAGGAATAGATACTTTTATGTGTATACCCATGGTAGATTAGTGACTACGATTGCAACGTGTAGCGGCTTGAACATGGTATACTTGATGTGAATGCCTCTTGGTAGATCATGGTAATGTGTCTGCAAAGACAATAAGTTTGAACAAGAGAGCATAAGATGTAAAACTTTGAAGACTAGTAATTGTGGTTGCAACACAATTGGCTTGACAAAGTTACATCTGTACCTTGGAGGTACGAGGGGTATTCGGTACTTTGGAAGTACAAGAATATCCGTAACTATTTCGAGTTGTCTTGGGAATAAGATATTTCTAGAATCTTGTTGATCGTGGGCGATCAACCTTGAGAAAGGGATGGATTGATATAGAGCGAGCATGGGGGAGTGGTCCACTTGAATGGGTTTGAGAAATATGGCTAATTTAATGTAAATATTCTTTCTATGATTCCCAATAATACATGAAGAAGGGGCATAGAAGAGTATATTATCAACCATGGAAAAAAGGCCTATGCAAGAAGGTTTATGGGATTACACGAAAGGGCAATCATTTTGCAAAGGTTATTTATTAAAGGTTACTAGGAAGGGGTCGTGTCAGCCAACAAAAAGATAAAAAGGCAAGGATACGAACCATATTGCAAAGGGGGACCCATTTGAACACGTGCGTATTAAAAAAGATCTCTTTCCTATCTATATAAAGGAAGATATTATTACCATTGCATCAAAAGGCTATTGCCTTTTAGAAAAGGCAACGAAGGCATAAAAGGGGGCGGATTTGGAGCCGGAAACCACATAGCGACCAAGGCCTGATTGCTTGGAGTAGAGAGTTCCGTTTGGCGAGCCTAGAACCTTGGTGAGAGTCTGAGCAGTTTCTACTTGGAGTAGGATGAAGTTCAATAAGCCTTAACCTAAGATAAGCCATATTCCATTCAAGGGTGGACCCGGTTGGGTGGAAAATCTGTGCTCTTATCAATCTGTGAAATAAGACTTTGTTTTTGAGTTATTGAATCACTACTGTAAGATTGTGAAGTCTTTAACTTATATCACATTGGAGCAAGGGCAACCCTAATTTTTGGGGGAATATACCCGATTTTAAGCATATTTCACATAACATGGTCCTTTTATAGCACAATGGTGAATAGGTATAGGGAGGAATTTGCAAGAACATGGCATAGGAAAGAAAGCAAAAGCCATGGGGGAAATGGTGGGAATAAATTATGGAGGAATAAGGATGTATGGGGGAAGAAAAATTAGGCAAGATATGATAGGGTATGCAAGAGTGAACAAAGGGAGTATAAACATAGGAAAAAAAAGGCTAGGAAATTTTAAAAGGGCAAGAATAAAAATGAGTGAGAATGGCTAGGGAATTTCAAAGGGGCAAGAATAAAAATGAGTGAGAATGGCTAGGGGATGGAACCAAATACCATAGGGTCTTCCAAACTTTGAACTTCCAATCTTCAAAAAATGCATTCCAAACTTCTTAACCCAGAATCTTCTAGAGCATATTCTTGACTAAGCACTTTGACCTTAAATAAAATACCTCATGTGAGTTTTTGATCCTTGAGCACTTGTTGACTTGAAGAATGAACACCCTTAATGTTGGATGCCAAGAATCTTCCAAACTTTGACCTAGTCTTCTAAAGTAAATTGACTTAGTTTGAACATATAGATCTCCATTAGCATGTTGCCCTTTGGGGGCAACATTGAGCGTGGCTACTAAGGCTCCTATAGTGTGCTAGGCTTATAGTCAATCACTGCGCATGGGCTGGGTATGAGCCTGACACCCCTAGGTCACATGTGTTGTCACGAAAGGACGTCCTAGGGACTCCATATGTGCGGTGAGCCGACCTATAGATTTTAGGAGGTTAAGTAGGGTACAGATGCGTGGGCTCCAGTGGTGCCACGATCCTATAGCCACCTATGGAACCATTGTGGTCCAGGAGGGGATTTGTCTTTATCATGCCTCATCGGACCGAGGAGATGCAACCCAGAGTAGTCTCATAGGGGGACTCCATGAGATTACACCTCCGGAAGGAACTCTGTAGATTCCTTTTATTTTTTATAAACCTGCAAATCTATGTTAATTAAAGTAGAGAAGCCAATGAAGGGCGCTTGACTCAATTATGTTGACACCGTAGCTACTTGAGATGTGGATGTTTGATCCAGAGCTTCAACAAGGTTTCTTCCTGGCGACATCTGAATTCGCTAATGAAGACACATAGTTCTTGTGTTTCTTTAGGTTTTAGAAGGAAACACAAAATTCTGTGAACAAATTGAGTCAAGGATGCTATAATTGGCAGGCCAATTAAAAAAAATTAGTATGAGCGAATGATTGAAAGGTAGTTTGGGGAAAGGGATTGTCGCGGGTGGAAAAGCACTTTAAAATTAACTTTTTAATGCCCGAATTAAAGATATTATTTTCTTGGCGTGCGGGATAAAAGTTTTTAAAATCTAATTATCTTTTCTATATAAAGAGATTTAAATAGGCCATTTTTTATTGTACAATATCATAACGAACCCAAATTAATCAAAATCGAACCGTCTCTTTTCCTTCTTACACCAAAATTTTTCGAGCGCCTTTCTATTCTGCGCGTTTCCTTCGGCAATCTTCCTATTCTGACAACACGATTCATTCAATTTCTTATTCTTAGGTCGATTTTTGGCCTGCTACAGAAATCCCGGAGTGATTTGAAGCCTCCAACTCCTGATACAGATTTCGAGCTTCCAAACAGATTCTGAGCTTGAGAACAGTCTAATCTCCGAATTTTCTGAGCATTTCGACTATAATAGCTACTAAAGGTTAGTGATTTCATTTTTTCTAAGTCTAATTTGCTTGTAGTGTCTTTTTTTTTCTAGTATTTTCTCTAGATTAGCTCAAATTTCTGCAATGATCTTTCTAAATCTAAAGGCTCTGCATTTCTTATGTTGCATGGCTCTGCATTGATTTTAGATTTATTTTTTTGGATGTTATGCACAAATCTAAGCTGCAATCTTAGTTGTTATATTTAGATTTCAAATCCCACAAAGCTAAACTACACTCCTAGAACAATATAGATGCAGACAACTTTACTAATCAAAATAGGAAGATGCAGATTTTGGGATCTCCCTGTTTTGTTTTGTAAAGTTCTCTATAGCTTTGCTGTTCTAGGAGTGTAGTTTAGTTTTGTGTAACTTATGATTATCAAGTGAGAGAAGCATATATCATGCCCTGCATAGGTTCCATACAGGTATAGCACTGTATTAGAATCAGTGTTTGTTAAAGGCCAGTGAGGACACTATCTTATAATTCGCACGTAGCGTGAGTTGAATGATACCCCTCATCATTAAGTAGTAAGTAACATTGAATTCGCGCCTAGCGCGAGCTTAGCGAAGTCTAATGCATTCTATATTTCACTAAGAGATATGTGACACTTTGGAGTGAAGACCGAAGACGATTTATGCTACATAATAAGTCTTTAAGCTTTTCCCCAAAGCTTCTCGTGCTTAGCACGAGAAGTGGCACGTACATTTGGCATTATTATGTGGAATTCATTAAACTGTATTAAGCTCATGCTAAGTGCAAGAAGTCTAGATTCTATGCTTCTTACAATTTAAAAAAGAGGGAAATGCCCTCTGACTCATGCTACGCGCAAATCATTGGCCATGGCCCTCACACTTACCTCTTTTTAATCTTTCGAGTTAGTTTGTCGCGCTCAGCGCAAGACGTGGGTGTTTGATGTCTATTTACTACACTCATAATATAATAAAATGGCTAAAATTAATATTCCTTGTGTAGTCCACAGGAGATCATTGGTTACAGAAACTAGTGCACCAACAGCGCCATCAAAGAGAGGCAAGAAGGACCCCAAGAAAGTAGTACAAGAGACTGAGAATATAGATCGGACTCGGAGCATCAAGCTAATTGATGATGGAAGATTGATAACATGTGAGCTCAGTCAAGATTTGCCAGAGACAGTTCTCCTCGAGGGAGTTGAATGGTATGTAACGGTGAGCAAGGCAAGCTCAAAATATGATATAGTCCTACAATCAAGAGGTAATAGGGATGTGGCCTTCAAAAATGTGGGGCTGGTTCTCTCATGCGACATGCGATGAGTTGGACGACCATATTTGTGTCTTCATAGTAGAGAAGATCGTGAAGAATAACCTGAGCATTTGCAAATACAATGCAGACATTGATGGATTCAAGGCAGACAAGTCAGCAGCCAATATTACAAAGTATGGCTGGCCTCTGAAAAGCTAGGTCTATAGTCCAATCTCACTATGATGGAGTTTCGGCGGTCAGATGAAGCTTGTAAAAGAAACCATCATTAAGTTTCTACATATTAGGTTTTTGGTGGCAGTGGCAATCCACTCGAGTCAGGATTATTGGCATTTGTCACTTTATCAAAGGCAGTGAAGAATAGAATAGAATAGATTTTTTAACGTCCACAGAGACCAATAGGTCATGGGACCCATACAATGGGCTAGTACAATCATTACTACTAGGATTAAAAAACCCTTGCCTCGAAAGGTTTTCAAGGGAAAAACCTTTGCAGTAATGATGATACTAGACAAACAGAGATAATGACTACTGAGGGCTCAGTAATTGCAGATGTTTATCTAGAACTTCAAGTATGTGTAATGCCAAGTATGTGCTCCGAGAAGGAAACAGACAGTGAGAAGAAGTCGAGGGAGGAAGTTATGGACAAGCTATTGAAGCTCAAGCAATGGTATCCACTTGGCCTAGACGTCACAAAAAGGATAAGAATTGAAAAACTAATAAGATTGCCTAAAGCATCTTTTATATCCAGGATCTATGGGGATTCAGTATTCTTTGCAGTATGGAACATGTGCATGCAATAAAGGGGTTTTTTTTTACCATTTTATATTTGTATACTTACCAATAGGGGGTTTTTTCGCCATTATCTGGGGCAAAAGATATACTTTAAGGGTTAAATTTGTTTTCAAAGATCAGTATACTAGGGATATTTTTGTGACTGGTGTTTGCTCTCAGTCACGGTTTGACTCCTTAGCATGGTTGGATGAACAAATGATGCTTCTGTAGTGATTTTATATTATCATATGGAGATTGAAATAGTATTGTCGGTTGCACATGTTCTCTTTACTATTTCTCCAAACAAGACTATTTCTCATTAGGAGAAGATGCTATAGATGAACACAATGCTGCAACTTTTGTCTGTTGCACATGTTCTCTTTACTATTTCTCCAAACAAGACTATTTCTCATTAGGAGAAGATGCTATAGATGAACACAATGCTGCAACTTTTATTCATAAGACTATTCTCCCATGGGATATTTATATTATCTTTGGTGGATAATTTCTGTCATAGGCTTGGGAACTATAATTCAGCATATGTCATTTGTATGATTTGTGTTTGCTCATAGCAGCATCCCATCATGCAACCATTGCACATCATTGTATTTATATTAAAACAAGCCAGTTTTATCATCCTAGGCTTGTCTCATGTAATTGAATGACATGCACAAGTGTTTGCAAATTATCAAAAAGGGTTTCCAGTTTGATGCAGCAGTAGCAAATGCTCTTGTGGACATGTATGCAAAACGTGGTGTGATTTGGCAAATTCTAAAATACTTTTTATAACTTGAGTATGTGGTGCAGCACCATAGTTTTTTTTCAATGCGTTTATCTTGTTTTCTTTGTCTGATTTTGTTAGGGCCCGAAGGGCCCAAATTTTTTTTTTAACTACCAACATATAACTAACAATAACACTATTACTACAAACCATTGCATCCAACATATTTAAATGAAAATCCCCCTGAACCCAAGTTTTTGTATACTGTATCTTGAGGTTTGCAAAATACTATAAGATTTGAGGGAATGTACTTAATGGTGTTAATTTTGTACATGTATTGTAAGTTTTTAGGGGCTCTCGCTGCCCTACGTAACCCCCCGTGTGAATATTATGCACCCAAACCAAAGGGGGTTTCTATATTCTATCTCTACCGTAGTTTAAAACGCACAATTTCTTGAAGTTTTTTAAGTGGTCTGTTAGTCTATCCTTTTGTATTCCAAGGTGCATCAATGGGAGGGGGCAATTTTTTACTCTTTTCCATATGTATACTAGGGGTCATAGGGGTTTTGGGATGTTCTTCTAGTTGTAAAACCATACGGAAAGGGGTCAAATTTCCCTATAAGAAACACGTATACTAGGGGTTTTTCGGCTACCTTATGCACGCAGGTGGCATATCCCTTATAAAGAAGGTGGATCCCTCGGGCAAAAAAGATGGCTTGCATCAAGTCTGAACCTACGTGCCAACTCTTCCCATTCGAGTTTTGCTCAATGGCATCAACTAAGAACCAAAATGAACCCGCCCAAACAAACCGCAGAGTGAAGGGACAAAAATGGGTTAAAAACATTAAAGAGCCAGGATGGCGCATAGACTATATATCCTCACATTTCTCCATTAGTATCATATATATAGATAGAATTTTCATCTTGAAATGCCCTCAGCAAACTCTTTGTCGTTGCAAAGACATGTTCATAATACTTGGGTTCTGATCTAAGCTCGAGTTCGTAAAGAGAAGGCAGCGGCTGCGGTAAATTTCTTGTATAAATATACAATTGAATTTGTTGTAACTTACAAAAACCACGTATGTGAGAAAAAGAATGAGTGGTCCAATTTTTGACATCTAGTGACTCCAACTTAAGTGCCATTACCAAATTTTCCTTCTTATGCAGGTGAAGATAAGATGAGCCATAAATAGGTGGGGCAGAGCATTAATTTATATCTATGGTTACATCAACAACTTGGACAAACTCGGAGCTGGCATGAAGAAAATGCAACACTTTTGAGTGGACTTAACAAGAATGACTAGATTGTAGAAGAAAAAATAAGCTTTTAAAATGCTGAAGAAGAAGACACACTCACGCAATAAAAATGTAATGGCTATTCATCCATGTGAGCCTAGACTTCAAGCTTGTTGCATGTGCATTATCTTGTAGGGCTAAAAAGATTATAATGGCCGTCTTTGTACAAACACGCAAGACATTAAGATTTTAGTGGTTTTGTCAACAAATTTCAATATAAAATGCACAACAAAAAGTGGTAGGGGGAGGTGTACCTATAGTGAACCACACAAACAGAAGAGACACTGAAACACCTTACTGTGGATCAACATTGGATGATCAAGATTGAAAGCACGCGGTGGATCAACATTGGATGATCAAGATTGAAAGCACGTTTACAGCTAAGTTCATTCAATGGTTCAGATTGAGACAATAATTTTGTTTTGTTATACACTATTGAAAGATTTGTACCATTTTACCATGGTCTAGTATTGGACCATAGGTGACCCTCTCTTATATATGGAGAGGTAAAGAGATGATGAAACAGAAGCTAGGCCTATGGAGAATTGGATTGGATTCGCATTTTTGGCGCTATGCATGTGCACTAGTGTGCGCAATGCGGTTGGATTTTCCTACACAATGCCTGCATCACACAAAGGAATGCTTTTGAAAGGCAGCGCATCATTCCAAAAAAAATATGTGGCTCTGACAGAGGAGGATACTGTTGAAGCAACCTCCGGGAGAGCACTGTACTACCAGCCGATCCAATTCCGGCAATCCAAAAGCCACGCTGCAACCTTCAGCACGCACTTCGTCTTCCAAATTATCACGTCGGATTCTGTGTTTCCGGGCGATGGAATGGCCTTTTTCATCTCCCCAAATTCCACCCTTCCGTCCACAGACCAGGGCAGCTACCTTGGCCTGATCGAACCCCAAACAGACGGCAATTCCACTAACCATCTCTTCGCCGTTGAATTTGATACTTACCAAAGCTCTTTCGATCCCGATTACCAGCACGTCGGAATCGACGTTAACGGTTTGACCTCCAAGGCTACCTCTGCTGCCGATTTCAGTAAGAATTCTACCTTCGCTGCTTGGGTTGATTACTCTGATGCCTCTAAAAAGGTTGAGGTCAGACTTGCCACTGTTACTCATGGTAAGGATTCCAGCAGACCCTCTAGCCCTGTTCTCAGCTTGTCTTTGGATTTGGCCAAAATTGTTAACAGAATGATGTATGTTGGTTTCTCGGCTGCTACTGGTTCGGCTTTTGAGAAACATCGTTTGTTCTCATGGAACATCACTACTGATATGTAGACTAGAGTTAAAACGACTCTAGTAGTGCTAATATTGGAATAAATGTGTTCATGGAACATTTAATCCTACATTATTTGAGGGACAACGTTTTTAATTTTAGAGTTTCATGTTTTGTAATGGTTATCATGTTAAGCATTCAAAGTCAAACTAAACAAGATATAGCACTAGATGGGGACAAATATCTGGTTGTATATACATTGGATTTAAGCATCTGCTCTTATCATCAATTCTCCCCAAGACAAATGTCAATGTAGAATTATCATCTCAACCTCTTTGCATCCATGTTTCCACACTTTCAAACTCTTTTAGCCACAATGACCAAACTCCTTTTGGGTTGCATGTACAGCAAACCCTAGGGATCGAGGGGGCAAAAATAGGATATGCCACGGATATACCATTTGGAAGGTGGAGATTAGAGGAGGAAGATTATTTGAGGGCTGCGATCAAATATTGAGGATTAACCACGGAAAAGCCTTGTGAACCAGTGAGCACTGTCAGTTCGATGGAGCTCATGCATGCACTAGTTGGAGTTGCTTTGGATTGGAATTATCTGGTAATCGATTATTGTGGTAATCGATTTGGATTGGCCCTACATCAGGTTGGGACTTGCAAAGACAGAGAAGCTTCAGATGATCGCGACCTCCATCGTCTTGTCGCCTATCGTTAGTAGATGCAATGCGGTTGCTCCCTCACCCAAGACATCTCTGGCAACCTATTTTGCTCTATCTTTTTACGTCCAGCTGCTTCATTGATTAAGTAATTGCTTGATTTTATAATCAAGGCTTGCTACTATATTCTATAATGCATTCATGGTTTGTGATTGAATATTGCATTTTCTGGCCGATTTCTACAAAATGGCCTGAAGAATGGAAGCATTGTACATTCCTTTCTTAAGGCATCTATTTACTGGAAGCTGCTTTTGTTTATATGCAACCCTTTGTGAGACGCCACATTATTTTATCGATGACCAATCTTTCATTCACAAATAATTTGTTTCCTTAAAAAAGTCTTCCTCTTTACACCCAAGATTTTCGTTTTTGGCCATGCATTATTTCTAGTCTTGCAACTTTTCACTATTAAAATTCTTTTCAACCTTGATCACAATCCAATTTTTGGATAATTCTTCACTTGTAGCACAATGACTTAAAAACTACCAATTTTAAACTGTAGTTATTACTACAAGTACAAGCTCACTTATTGGCTAGAATTCTATTTGAGTCTTGTAACGGACAGAAAGAAACCGACGAAGATATGATGACCACAAGAACACAATGGTCCAGTTCCTCTTATAAGACGCCCTGCAACACCATAGACCGAACTAGGAAGAATATGAAGGGCAGCATTGCTCCTGCATCTGCAAAACTATTCATCTGAAGGGCAATAGAGGCTTGATTGAAGGCTCGAAAAAAGACAGAGAGGCCCGGTTCGATTGAGGGCAATCCGCCATAGCCGTCCTCACGGTTGTTTGAACGGGAAAAAAAGGGGGGAATTGACATTTTTTTTTTTTTGTTTTGGTGTGTTATGGGAGATCTCATTAATTGTAGTGCGCATATTTAAAATTTCACATACGTGTCTACTATTTGGATAAAATTGTTGATAATAATGACGAGGTGTCAAATTTAAATTTTTAGCAAGCAATCTCTAAATCGTTTAATCGTCTTACACTTGTCTAAATTGTCAAAATTCTAACATTTTTTGACATATTTCTTCATATGAGTGGCGATCCTACAAACACTAGAAAGACCTTTTTTCTACCCTTTAAAAAAACCCCCATTTTTCCTCAAAACCTTACGTGCCATTTTTAGGAGGAAGCATCAATCAAGAATATTCTGAAAGCGTATTTCTATCAAGATTATCAATATTGTTAATTTAACTTTTCTAGTTTAATAAAAAAGCCTTCTTGGAATTTTCTTTAGGTTATTTTCCTAAGGTTTTGGCGAGTTTATCAGCTCGAATAGATTTTCAATTTTCAAAAAATCAGAGAATTTTGTTTAGTATGATTCTGCAGTTTTTGAGTTCCTGGTCATTCCTATTTAGGCCCTTCTATCGATTTGGGCTATTCATCAATCTTATTCGATTGCAGGTGGCATGAGTGTTGCATGCCGCATCAGTCCTTTTTAACCATGGATTGGTTTATCTTGATTCTCGTCCTAGGCGTCGGTATTATAATGAGCCAGAGGGAATTTAGAAGAGAGAGGCAACAGAGAAATGCTTACATCCATTTCTAGACTATAATTCCGACCCTCTATCCAGCTTATGGAGCTACCTCAGGCAATTTTATTTTTTCCTTCAACATGGAAGACATCTGAAAGACACTCAGTTCTCAGTTCAAGAGGATCTCTCTCCGCTCCAGCTGACCAGACGGCGCCAGGAGTTATGTAAGGTGCGAGAAGCTAGGCTTCAGCGAAAATGGGCAGTGTACCGGGGAGGCACAGCGATTGTCCGAGACCAGTGGCCTCAGAACCCATGGTTTGGTTATGTTTAGCTCATATGCATGTGCACACTTATTATTATTTGTGTTATGTTTTTTCATGTTCATATTCTTTTTCCTTTGTCACGGTGATCGGGCTTATGCCCCATCTTTTGTATTGGGTTTGGGTTTTCGAGGACGTTAAAATTTTATCTTATCTTATCTTATCCTTACATTCTTCAGTCATTGTTAGAACTTGATATGAAAGCGAATTGAAATGCAGCATCACTGATTTTTCCTTTACATGGAGCCTTGAAAACCTAACTTACTCGTCTTCGGCTGATTCTGTGTGAAAACTTCACTTTGCAAAAGTGGCTGTCCTTGGCAAGAGGGAAACATCTGATTCTAGGCTACAAAGAACTTAGACTTACTTTAAAATTTGCACCTCTACTTTCCTAGCAGAAATGTATTATCGCTCCAAAATATATTTCAGATCATGCCAGTCGTTCCGCTCTATATTTCTGCACATTTAGTATACAAATTTGAAGTTGCATAATAGATTGGCATAACTGGCTTTGACTTTGGTGAATCTGCAATTGTAGGAATTTGTAGAGGTATGCGCAGCAAAGGCTTTACAAGCATTATTGCAGGTGAATCTTAAGATCCCTTTATAAATCTAAACTTTGTTGTTGTTAGAGTCTATTTAGATGGAGACCATATATGCATTTTGTTATAAGTTGTCTCTTTCCTGTTCTTAATGGTTTGGTAGTGTTGAAGTCATCAGGAGCATCATTCTATTGAAAACGCTTTTTTAAAATGGCCTTACAAATCTTGTCTCCAAGTTGGTTTCTATTTGATCCATTTGCTTCATCTATTTTTGTCATTGCTATAGATTGTTTGATTGAACTTGCATGAATGGAGAAACTTTGTAGTGTGCTGTACTCAATACTTTCATAGACCACATGCTGTAATGATGGGACTCTGATGATCCTAACAGATCATAATATGTCAAGCATTCTGTATCTTAATAGAACAGAAAACAATAAACTGCAATCCTAATTCTTAAGCGTCGTCGTTCATCCTTATTAATAAAAAATACAAAGAACCCCACAGATTTTGACGGGCAAACTTCTTGAAAAAATTTCCCCTATCAATAATTCTCAATTTTAACAAGTAGTCGACTAGTGTTCCTAGACTTTGGCATACTCTGCTGAGCAAAATGACCATCCCTATGGCAATTAGTACAAAATCAATCATAAAAGGTAGATTTGCAATTGTGGGTATCAAGCAAATGTAAGAGTGCGTATAAGGGAATGGGGATTGGAACTCCATTCCCGGTTTGCAACACCTGCAAATTGGGAATGGAGTCGCGGGTTGCCGCACCTGCAAAACTAGAAATGAAGTCCCCCTACAAAATAGAAACAGGAGAGCAGTTCTAACACGAAGCTTTTTTACGAAGATTTAGCAGTGCCGGCAAAGAAAACTCCCTGCGAGGAACTCTTCTTATGAAGATTCAACAAATTTACTGAGACCCGATGCTTTTTAAATCGACTAAGATTTTGTATCTGAAGATCTTGCTTGCAAAGAACTAGTTGTGTTTGCTCGAAGACTTGTTCCTCAGGACATACTCTCGAAGAACTCGTCTACGACAATTGCAATTCTATTAAAAGAAAAAAAAAACTGGAAAATCGGTAATGCAAAATTGGTCAACCATGTTCCATTCCCCAGTGTAACCATGAAAATGCCTCTATGTGTTAATGTTTTTTAGTGTCCATTAGATAAAGATATGATTCCTTCAATATGCTAGATCAACAGTGTCAACTTTTACACCTCAGACCCCCGTACATGGGCACGCTCCCCATACGCCTCACATACGTACACGAAACAAAATAAAAAAATAAAGAGTAGATCCGATCATTCAAACATTTGCACCAGGAAGAAGACACGAAATTTAATTTTCATATTCACAGAACACAGCAAACCGAAACACAGTTACATCGCTTCCCATCTGCAGGAAGCACACCATCTCTACAAAACCCACCCCATTCTAAAGCATGTCAAGTAATCCAATTGTACAACTCCATTTGGCCTCTACCCTCTAACAACCATGTCTTCATCCAGACAGTAGCGATAGGAACAGCAGCTGCATAGCCGATATACTTTCCAAGGAAATCCATGGATGCAACAAGTGATTGATGCGTGACAACCGTCTCTAGCACAGAGAATACACATTCTGGAAGAAATCACCTCACAATCAACAAATCGAATAACACAGAAGAGGAACCCTCAACCAATCCACATGCTACGAAACTGGAATTACCCAAATGTTCCTTCTTGAATATACAGAAGAATCTCTTCACCTCGCAAGCAAGCACCCTGCAAGTTCTGACAGTGGAAGCCCCATCTGAAGCCCGACACTTAGTGGCTGCTACTCCCAAAGCACCAACAAATACACAGCCCACAAGAAAACCCTACTCCAAAGAACACCGAAGAAGCGAATCCACTGATATTTTGGCCAGTTCAGAACATGCCGAATCAGACAGCAGCCTCATGCCTCGCCTGCATCTAAAAATCAGCTGGAAGATAACCTGATCAGATGGCGATTCTGGCATCCATCCGGCTCCATCGCCTCCTCCATCCGTCGGCCTGGTCCTGCCACCTTCATCGGCCTGCTCTTAGCAGTCCCCGTGAACAGGAGCCCTGCTATTTTCGACCATGCAAACCGCTCACGCCATAACAAAGGCAAAAACAAAAACTCCCCCTTTTCCCGGCTAACCTACGCCAGAATCATATAAAAGAGAAATTTTGGCGACATATTGGACTCTAGCAATATACAATGGTCCTATTTCTATTTTGTAATTGGTAAAAGACTCTATGAGCAATAATGTAAATGGAAGTGGAAGTAGTTGCAATGTTTCATCAATTGAGGTTAATGTATTGAACAATATAGAAGTTGGGTCATCATATTATGCTGAAGTTGGGTCATCATATTATGCTGACGCTTATTTCCATGCAGCCATATGGCATGTGCCAATAACGCGGAATGGAAATCGGGCACCCATTCCGCACAGCAGGTAAAGTTTTAGGGTAAATAGCCGGTAAACGGCCGCAGAGCTTCTTGCCAGAGTTTTCTACAAAGCTTCTTGCAAAGCTTTTGGATCTTCTTGCAGATTTCTTGCAAATTCCAGAGCTTCTTGCTGAGGTTTCAACAGAGCTTCTTGTAGAGCTTTCGGATCTTCTTGTAGAGCCAGATTTCTTGTAGATTCCAGAGCTTTTTGCAGCGCTAGGATGATGCCGATGGGAAACTATATTGTAAACAAGTCTGTTTTACGTCCCCGCCGGAAGAAAAGGCTCATTTGAGGTAAAAGCTTGGGGTCTGGCTGCAGAGCTTCTGTTCTTGCAGGATCTTATTGCAGAAATGTTCGAACAGGGACTCTTGCCAGATCCTAGTGCAAAGCTTGTTGCAGCAGAGATGGTTTGTCCAAGAACGGGCCCTGATCATGCCACTGCTTCGCCTGCTACAGTCGCACGCCCTGCTCCAGTTGCCTCACCTTCTATTGCTCGCACATCTCATGCTGCTTCCACTTCTGCCATCCCCCCTTCTGCTGCCGCCACTGAATCTCCAGCTGCAGCCCCTGCTAACAAATAGGAATTGTGCCTCCGCATGGTCTCCTGGAATTGGAGGGGCTTCCCATGGCAGAAGGGAGATAGTCTCAACTCGATTGCTGCAGACATGGATCTCATCTTCCTCATGGAAACATGGGAGCATGCAGGACACAGGATACCCGACTTGCTAGGATACTAGCGCTACTCAATCTTCAATGATTGCACAGGGAAGCGGGGGCATGGGGGGGTTGCCTGCTACTACCGAACGACCTTGGCACAGTCAATCTCCTTGTTCAAGACAGACAAGCACAACTGATACCTGTAGGTGCATGTGCAAAACTGCAGTAGTAGACCCCTGGCAGCCTGCTACTTTCCACATGCAAAGAGCAACTTCTATCACACCCACTCAGATATGGATAGGCTGGACCCCGATGTCGATCTACATGATGACATACAGCATCATAAGCAGTTGGGCAGTATCATACTCCTTGGAAACTTCAATGCACGCATTGGGGTAGAATAACCCATGAGATTTGATCCCTTGACTGATGATGTATTGCTGCTGCATCCTGCAGAAGGAGCTTGGCCACGGACATCAGATGACAATCAGGTCACGCGCTATGGGTGAAAGCATGTTGTAGTGGAACACCCTGGGTGTCCCCCCTGTCCCCCCTAAAAATGTGGTGGGAGATATCAAATTTGTGGTGCGATTTTAAATGTTTGTTTGGCGCCTAGTGCATGTACTGCCCGGATTCAATCATTTCTTGAACTGCAACAACCCAATTCCTACGCCACCCGTCCCATTCCAATTTCCTACGCCACCCGTCCCATTCCAATCTCCACGGAACCGATTTCTAAACCCACGACCCACCCCCGCCTTTCCTGAAGCACACGGCTATGGCGCTTAATCCGGTTGTGGATCAATCCGGTTCATACCTTCAATCATTTAATTTGGAAGCAAATCTGCCTAAAATCTCAAACCGAGCACGCGGGTAAGAGAAAGAGAACTCCAGAACAAGAACGGGATCATAAAAGACGCCAAAGGAAAAGACAAAGGGAAGCTAAAGAAGAATTAGCAAAAATTGCATCAGCAGAGGGAGGATCCACGTAAGCGGCCTCTACTACTAGGCGTCGGATGGTATTAAAATTGTTATCTTCATTTCATAGGACCACTAAAGGCTTGTCTAACAGCGATAAGAAAGAGGTTTTACTAGATTATCTGCGCAGGATGACACAATGGACAAACAGATTTGGCTTAAGAGCTGAAAGATTTGCAAGCCAAGAGCATTGTGGTCAGCAACCTCAGGGCTTCCATTCAACTTGTGAAGAAGTCTAACAACAATGACAGTTTAGCAGCCAAGAGTAGTTGCCTTGCTATGGCCGTAAGAGGAAGCATTAATACCGAAAGTGCTAATCCCGCCGATTGCTTTCGGGGTTTTGGTAAACTGCTGGGTGTTCATCCTAGGAATCTTACCAAAGCAAAATTGAAGAGGGAAGAGATAGATTGCAAAGGGGGGAAATGGGTTTTGTACAAAAGAGTTAGAAGAGCAGATGCAATTCCCAATTCTGTCATAGAACTTGTGCAGCAATTTTGGACCGAAAACAATAGGGTCTCTCCAAATGCAAAGGATGTTAAGTTCAGAAGATTGGAACGAAATGTAAGAGAGGATCATGCCACTCACTATCTGGAAGAATCACAAAGGTTATTTCATTTCTTCATCTTCACCACATTTTTTATTGTTAATGTGGTATGTGGTTAGTGATTGCTTGTGATATGTGGTTGCTGTGGTGAGGCACGTGGTGTGAAATAAATGCTGTCAATATATGCTTTGTGGTGCCTAGTGTGGTGAATAACATGGTGTAAAATACATCTTTGTAATATATGCTATGTGGTGCCTAGTGTGGTGAATAACATGGTGTAAAATAAATGTTGTAATATATGCTATGTGGTCCCTAGTGTGGTGAATAACATGGTGTGGTGTTTAGTGTGGTGTCTAGTGTGGTGCCGAGTGTGGTGCCTAGTGTGATGCCTAGTGTGGTGAAAAATATGGTGTAAAATGAATGTCAGTAATATATTCTATGTGGTGCCTAGTGTGGTGAATAACGAGGTGTAAGATGAATGTCCATAATATATGCTATGTGGTGCCTAGTGTGGTGAAAAATATGGTGTACAATAAATTATGTAATATATGCGTTGTGGTGCCTAGTGTGGTGAATAAGGAGGTGTAAGATGAATGTGCGTAATATATGCTATGTGGTGCCTAGTGTGGTGGAAAATGTAGTGTGCAATAAATATCTTCGATCACCTTGTTATCTTCCTTGCAGATTTGCAATTGTTCAGAAATTCAAGACGGAACATCCTAGTGTTATGATCAAACAGAGGATGTTTGAAAAGCTGAAACCATGGTTTGTTGTAAAATTAAAGGACTTCAATAGTTGTTGTTGTATATACCATGTTAGAATGCAGATGCTAATAGACGACTTCAATAGTATGAGAACTAAGCACCCAAAAAGTGCAATTTTGCACTTGTCGACTTTGCGGGTCGGACATATATATGGTGAATGCGTATGCCCGAATACAAAATAAGTAGCACAAGAAGTCTGTGGCAGGGAATTTTATGTGAGAAAACTAGCTTCCAACCTTACCATAAGAGGGAATGCATTCTGGGTGAGTGTAAAGAGTGTGGGATTAAGAAGTTCCCTATCTGCCCACATGAACAATCTAGTGATAGTGGCATGGTGAAGTGGGAATACCTAGACTATGAAAAAGCGTATTCGAGAGATGGCGAAGAAGAAGTCTAAGCTCGTTCACCAACACAATGAAACTGCAAGTCTTCCACTGGTGAACAAAATGTTGGAGAAGCTTCCAAATTTTCCTTTACACAACTTTAGATATAAGTGGCAGGCAGGCCAGTACAAAGAACTCCTTGATAACTTGCCTGGAGAGGCTTACCTATCCGTGGTTGACTTCGCAGAGAATTATACTTTTAAGGAGCAGAATGAAGTTCAGTCCATGCGCTGGGTCAACAACCAGATAACTATATTTGTTCAAATAACCTATCGAGGTTGATGCAATGCAGCACGGAGACACCATTGAGAAGGAAACACACTACTATGTGTCGGATGATAGGGAACATGACACTCTTTTTTGTTCAACATTGTTTTATGAAACATTTTGAGTACTTAAAGAGAAAGGCAATGTCCCCAAACAAAGACTATGTATTTTCAGGATGGTCTTTGCATCACAATTCAAAGCAACCCGGATCATTTTATTTTGTTGGAAGGTACGGCCAGGATCTGAGGTCAACATGATGTGGAACTTCTTTGGATCAAACCATGGAAAAGGTGAACATGATGGGAAGGCGGAGAATTGAAAAGATGGATACGAGGTCTCACAGCCTTAAACATCCCGACATTAAACTAGATAATGCCCATGATGTGGTGAAAATTGCAGAGAAAACAATTTCAATGTGGTACATCCGAGTGGATTGAAAATGGAAGAAAAGTTCGGAGATACTTACGGGAAATAAAACCCGAGGATATCAACAAGAAAAAGGCTTGGGGTGCGAGAGACAATTCCAGAAACCGAGGCAAATTCATTCAAATCCATGGATTCAAGACGGAAATCCAACACGACTACATACCGTAAAGCTATCATGTTTTTGCAAAGAATTGTTTGGATGGAAAATGGGACATGTGAGAACGAATTGTATGTAGATGAATGGGACCTTGTAGTCGTTGAACCATCCTCCAATGTTCATGCGGATGTGGAAGAGACCCGCAAGTCTACCAGGCCACTATACTCAACCTTGGCAAATGTACTTGCAGAAGCACTTAGAGAAGGAGACAGCTTTGCAGTTGCTGCACCTAAAGGGAACGAGGAGGATTCTGTATTTTGGATGTTGCTATGCACCAAGCCAAAATTTGAAGTTGAAAATGACTTCAAGCAGAACGGAAACTTGTTTATGAGAGGTGAAACCGTTGTGGAGGGCCAAACATGCCAAGGTGGCTCAAACATGCCACCTAGGCTCCAACATGCCACGTAAGCCCCAACATGCCACCTATGATTCACCACATGATTCACCAAATGCACCACATGATCCACCACATGCACCATTTGCATCACCAAACATGTTCGTCAATGGAAGTCAAACATGTAACAAAGGTCATGTAAAGGCTCAAGCATGCCAAGGTGGCTCAAATATGCCACCTAGGCTCCAACATGCCAAGGTGGCTCAAACATGCCACCTAGGCTCCAACATGCCACGTAAGCTCCAACATGCCACCTATGATTCACCACATGATTCACCAAATGCACCACATGATTCACCACATGCACCATTTGCATCACCAAACATGTTGGTCAATGAAAGTCAAACATGTAACAAAGGTCATGTAAAGGCTCAAGCATGCCAAGGTGGCTCAAATATGCCACCTAGGCTCAAACATGCCAAGGTGGCTCAAACATGCCACCTAGGCTCCAACATGCCACGTAAGCTCCATCATGCCACCTATGATTCACCACTTGATTCACCACATGGTTCACCAAACGCACCACATGATTCACCACATGCACCATTTGCATCACCACATCTATCACGACATGTAACACCACATTGTCATGAATCTTTGAATACATCAATTTCTTCTGGAGATTTGAACTCCACGAGTGTTACTCGGGTCACGAAAAAAGTCTATTGTATACAATAGTATACAACAATGTACATTAGAGTGTCAATGAAAGAATAGGTTACAAGAATAACCTCTTTGGTTACAATAATACAAACATGTGATTACAAGTAAAGATCTATTGATCTCATCAACCTCGACTTCATTACTACAAAGAATCGTGCTTCACAACATCAATCATCATTCTCAAGGCGTGTCCAACAAATTTCGCAACTAGAAATTGGTACACCCCCGCAACAAACATATCAGGCCTCACATTGGATGAGTAATACCTTCAAATTTTCTGAACTCACCTTGCATTGGGATAGTATGTCCAAGCCTCAGATTCGCAGCCACAACATGCTTTACAAAGACACATATAGCAAGACACATATATGCTTCAGAATGTCTTGGAGGTGTCTTTTGCTTGGAATTCTGCTCTTGCTTTTTCTCTGAGACACTTCCAGCTGCAAAAATTTAACAGATTCGGTAACTATATGGGTCAAATTAAAAAGAAGACAGGCACAAAAGGTTGGAAGTTACCTTGTGACTTACATTCACCAAACGATTTGTTCAGATCATAACCGATGCATCTGGCGATTTGGCGATTGGTGTGGAGCATGACTTAATGCATCCGGCGATCCGGCGATTGTTGTCGATTGGAGCACCCATTGGAGCTTGACTTGACTTGGCACTTTAGATACACAAAAGCGGGAGAAGCAAAAGAGACTAAGCCGGCCGGGATCTTGTTTTATGTCGGGCTTACTCCCTTTCGAAGTTTCTCGCTTGATGTATCTAATTAAGCCACCGAAAGTGAGCTGATGTCATCCTAGGGGGCAAATTAGATACCGCAAATAGAAAACGAAGGAGACTAAGCCAGGCTTACTCTCTTTTCGAGTTTCCTGCTTGATGTATCTGTCCCTTACATCAGGCCCTTAGCATGTAAACTAAGCTACCTATAAGTGCTCACCTGTAAGTGTCTCAGTAGCTTGAAGTTGCTTTTGATCCTCCCTACTCACACCTAAGGCTTGTACCCATGCTGTAGAAAATTCATGACAACAATTCTCAATGCAACAGTGATTGCAAATCCTGCAAAGAGAACGCAAATTTGTCAATGAGAATACAATTATACTAAGCACTTCAGGAATTTTGTTATGAAGTACCTCAAGAGGCTGAGCAGACATGGAAGATGGTATTGGTGACTGCATTCAGCAATCCGCATTCAGCAATCCCAGGGGGCACTTTAGATACACAAAACAGGAGAAGCAAAAGAGACTAAGCCAGCCAGGATCTTGTTTTATGTCGGGCTTACTCCCTTTTTGAGTTTCCTGCTTGATGTATCTAATTCGCCACCTGAGTGAGCGATGTCATCCTAGGGGGCAAATTAGATCTGAAAAGAAAACGAAGGAACTAAAGGAGAGGGCTTGCTTCTCATTTGAAGTTTCCCGCTTGATGTATCTAATTCGCCACCTAAAATGAGTGAGCGACCTCATCCTAGGGGGCAAATTAGACACATCAAACAGGACAAACGAAAGAGACTAAGCCAGGGTGAAAGATTAGGAAGTCCACTAATCCTAATTGGCATTTGTCCCTTACATCAGGCCCTTAGCATGTAAACTAAGCTACCTATAAGTGCTCACCTGTAAGTGCCTCAGTAGCTTGAAGTTGCTTTTGATCCTCCCTACTCACACCTAAGGCTTGTACCCATGCTGTAGAAAATTCATGACAGCAATTCTCAATGCAACAGTGATTGCAAATCCTGCAAAGAGAACGCAAATTTGTCAATGAGAATACAATTATACTAAGCACTTCAGGAATTTTGTTATGAAGTACCTCAAGAGGCTGAGCAGACTTACACTGAATCACTTCTGATCTTGCCTTACACTGAATCACCGATCTTGTAGAGTTGATCCATTCTCCCAGTGTCCTGTTGAATTCAACTGGAAAGTAATCCAAGGTTAGTACCACATGACACAACAGGCACCACTTTACACACCACAAATTCCATCATGACAAACTTTGCACCACAAATGGCGTCATATTCACCACATGTGGTGTGGCATGTGGCACCAGGGTGGCGTCATATTCACGACATGTGGTGTGGCATGTGGCACCAAACCGGTGCCACATGACACACCACCTATGGCACCACAATGCACCCAAGGCACCACATATGGCAATCCATTACTTCGCACCACAAATGGCGTCAAAGACACCACATGTGGTGCAAAATGTGGATCCATAGTGGTGCCACATTAGACACCACATGTGGCACCACAATGCAAAGAAGGCACCACATCCAAGTGGGGCATCCACCACCCCATATGTGGCAGATAGCGTGGTGCAATATTTAGCGCAGCAGTTGGCACCACATATGGCAGACAATCCACCATTCACAAGTATCACCATATCTAACATCACATATGACACTAAGTATAGAAACATATGGAAGCCAATTCACTATTCAGATAAGGTACCATTGTTTGGTACTATATGTGACACTACATATGCTACAAACTACATTATTAACATATACTTGGCACCATATGACTGTCCTGTAACACATTTGGAGCTACATACTACTGTGAACTGAAATTATCCACCACAACTCGAAACTAGCAGCACAAATTTCCTACACATAACTCACAACACACCCAAATGAAGAAGTAAGTGGTGTACCTGATTGTTCAAGCTTGCTAGACCTTGCTGGAAAATAACAGTTCCAATATTAAATTGCATCATATGGTGGTTCCAGAAGAAGAGGGTTGAAAAGTACCTATTTTTTCAGTGATTTTCCCCTAGATTCTTCTTACAGCTTGAGGAGGCTTGAATTGTGGCCTAGTCATTTCAAGAGAGGAAGCATCATTTGTGGCAGGTTGCTCTGCTTCCACACTATTTGAAATGCTTGCATGCTTCCTCTTACGTTGGGACGGAGAGTCTTCAGACCCTTTTCTCTTAATCTGTTGCGGAAACTCAACCCGGTTTATTTCTTTTCCTTTTGTGTGAAGGTAATACGCAACAGCCATAGTCTGTGAGGCCATGCCTCCCCAGGCACACTTCCTGCCTGTGATTTTTTTGTAAAGGCACATATATTCATTATACCTCTCCTTGCTCGATTCTTCAACTTTGCATGATGAAACAAAACAATATTCTAAACAATGAGAGAATCATGGGCATCCCCGAATCTAGAATGCAACCCATTGTAAGTGGATTTTCCTAATACTTTCGGTCCCCAAACGGACTTCGATTTCTTCTTGTGTGGCGTAATGCTTTTCTTGCTGTACATTTCCTTGTAGGTGTATCCCGTGGCATTCAAGTCCAGTATGATCGAGCCATTTCGCGGATCGATCTTCTTGCCAGAAATCAGAAATGGTCTTGGCGGATTAAGGGAGCGTGATCAGAGTTTTTGAGGGAAAATAAAAATTCAGAATCAGAAATGGTCTTGCCGGATTAAGGGAGCGTGATCAGAGTTTTTGAGGGAAAATGATCGTGTACGTTGCTGAATAAGACTGAAAGGACAAAATTTTGAATAAGTAATCATGTGTATTTTTGAAAAAATAACTCCCTCTCCCACTACAAATTCGGTAGTTCCCACCACACTTAGCACCCAAAAATGTGGTGCTAAAATGCACGTTTTTGTTCCACTACAACATGCTTTCACCCCTATGGTAGGCAGTTGCTTTTGCTCTGTGGTATCTTTGACCTGGTAATCTGCAATGGACTGGCACAGTGGCCGCCCACCCGCAAGAGCACTTGTAGACAGGAAAGCCAGGGGGGAGAATCTAGTGTGATGGACTATGTGCTGGCGCCTGAGCGGGATATGCATGTGGTCGCAGGTTGTGCAAACCCCCTGTGTACAACTCCTCATATGCCTCAGCTGCGATTGGATGATGAACATGCAGAGGCTTATGCCCAGATGCTTATAGATGACCTGGCAGAAATTTTGCAGTATCCTACACTAGAGCAACAGCTTCAAGACTCGATTCGCCAACTTCTATATTGTAGGGGAAGGGAAGCAGGGCTCCCCTTCCGTATACAGGAAAGGCAATCTACTTGCCTTCCCTGGCATGGAAACAGGACGACGCGCGAAGCGCGGAGCCCTGTCGACATGCCAGGGAAGGCAAGTAGATTGCCTTTCTTGTTACGTGGAAAACACTTAAGAACCATTCTGCGCCCAGTAAAAACCATCAGAATGCAAGGTAAACTCTTGGAATGCAGGGTAAAAAGGTCAGAATGTGGGGTAAATCCTGAGAATGCAAGTAGAAACGTCGCAGCAGCTCGCAGTATTAGCTCCGTCGTTCAACAAAATTTTTTACTTGCATTCTTGTTTTGAAACACCGCCACGTGGCACGCTTCTACTGGCAGATGCGGCAAAATGATTCTTTAAGTGTTTTTTACGAAAAATTGGCAGACCGGCTCATGGCTGCCGCCGGTCACCTGCCAATTTCATAAGGGGAACCCCTGCTTCCCTTCCCCTATACATTATTGCATTTCACAAGCGTTAGCATTGTTTTGGTGGGTTTCATTTCCAGTAAAAAAGACCATTGTTTTTCTAGCAATAAAAGGTAATCATTCTGGCTTTGCTCTTGCATGGTTTCAACCAGGGCTCCAGATTAGGGGGGTTCCTCCCCAGAATTTCCGATCGAAGTTGTTAAAATCCGGTTTCTTTAATAGATGCCGGCAAAATTTCCGGTCAAAATTTAGTAAAATCCTTGTTAAATCCGGTAAATTAGAGGATATTTTCTGAAAAATCCGGTAAGTACCAACAAAGCACGGCATTTTTCCGGTTTAAGCAAAATCTAATCTGGAGGCCTGGTTTCAACAGCTAAAGGACTTGCTGGGACCTAGGTTTAACAGGATGTAGGACACGAGGCTGGTTTAAACAATGGCTACACACCATCAACATGCATTTGTGTTTGTATGCTATCTGAACGTGGCAGATACACAGTGCAATTTGCTGTTGCCTCTCTTCCATGTTGTCATTTCATTGCAGTTATAAAAGTATCACTTCCTTAATAAGGAGACAAAGACAAGGTAATGTAAAACGATTTTTGACCCGTTCTGTATGCTCCAAAGCAATAGTCCCCAGCACATGCTTCAGTTTAAAAACAAGAATGATGTCAAAAAATAGAAAGGGCTAGCCTTCAAATCCTTGAAGAAAATTAACAATGGCAAAATGCTGATATAAATAGAGTACAATCACCCAACTCGCATAAATCCTCTTGTTTCTGGGAACTGTAACATCAGCCATGTGGAGGAATTCATGAAAGCTGAGGAATGTAGTCAGAAAGAATTTTGGATAATGCAAGGAAGAAATGGCCAACATGAAGCAGGAAGTTATGGAGATGTTACCAAGTTAGTGAGGCGCAGGATACCATAGGTAAGAAGCATGGCAATCCATCCACCAACGGTAACCCTGAAGCTTCCTCTCCAAAGAGAAGCTCCACCAAGAAGAGCTCCGACAGCCCCAAAAGAGGCCAAACCTAATGTGGAAGAAAAAACAAGAGCTATAATCCTGATTCGATTTAGAGCAAAAAATGCAGAGCCAAGAAGAGGAATTAAACCCCCAACAGAAAAAGACAATGCAGAAACCGCAGCTGCTTGGGCCGGATTTGCAAGAGAGTCTAGATCGATACCAAGCTCATCTCTGGCATGTACTCTGATAACATCCCCTTTAGAAAGCTCCTCTGCGACCTGCCGGGCAAGGCCATAGCTAAGCCCCCTTTGTACATAAATAAGGGTAAGTTCTTGAAGCTCTCTGGCTTCGGCATCAGGGCCATCTCTGTGTTCTTCTGCTTCGATTTGGATATCTGCAAGCTCGGTATCTCGCTGGGAAAATACAGAGACAAATTCGCCAATGGCCATACTACAGGCTCCGGCGACGAGGCCGGCTATGCCGGACAAAATGGCAGTTTTTGCATCATATTTCACAGCAGAAATTCCTAGCATAAGAGAAGCGATGGAAACAAGTCCGTCGTTGGCGCCCAGAACTAGAGCTCGGAGCCATGGCGCCCTCTGCGACAGATGTTCTCGCCGTTGGGGAGGCAAAAGGGGAGAGATTGTGCCTTCTTCCATAGCCGGACCAAAACGAAAACCAAAACCATAGGAAAAATCTTACCACCATTTTCCAGCACAAGGCTGAAATAATGGGATGTGGCGGCCATGGCCACTAGATCTATACCGCCTCTTTTTCGGTAATTTTTGGGACCTAGGCATGTGGCCGCCACACTCCCCATGTGCTATGTGCTGGAAATATATTTTAAGTTAGCTGACATTTTAGTCCAAATTTGGCAATGGCGTCCAAGGGAAAGATTCCACTACAGTCAAAAGCACTTACATTACATTCTACATTCTGCCTCCTAATCCAATCGTGTGTTGACATGTCGCAATGATTCTTTTAAATAACAGATTTTGTATTCATTATTTCTAGACATTTACCCAATATTCTATACAACCCAATATCACAGTTGGGTCGCTGCTATTTCCGGTGGTGCATTCTCAGGCATCCACGTCGCCCCTGCCGATTTCAAGGAATCCTATTTCCATTCTTGATTCTTCACCACCGGCTGCAGAGGTAAGAATCACAGCAAATTTTGATCATGAAACCGGATCTTGCGCTCCCCAACTGTGATATTGTAAGGGTAGCACAATTGGTCCTGGATTCCCGGTTTGCAGCTCCCGGCTACGCCGGTCGCTGCCAAACCGGGAATCCAGTCCTAAGTGTGCTACCCTTATACAATATTCTACACATTTGCTCGACATTCTGCCAAATTGCAGTGGGCGATTATCGCGATAATCTAAAATGCCATACTTCTTTTGCTATAGCAATAGAACCAACATTCTTAGGATGGGGACATCTATCCAATTTTGTCCTATTTATAGGTTCATTTCTCTCTTGTTAGGTCATCGGGATTCTCTTGAGCTCCTACCCTAGCTACTGTATTTTCTTCCTCTAGTCTCCTATCCTTGCTCTCCTTCCTACTGGAAGGCGTCCAGATTTTGAAGATGGTTCTTTTAAGTAGCAGTTGTTTTTGTGGTTCTTGTGAGATAGTTTTTTCATGGCTATGGTTTGCTTTGCTTCACTTTCTTAGATGGCTAAATACGGCAATCCCTTTTTATGAGTTTGGGAAAGGGTTTGCGACGGGTCTTCTCATTCTAGGGGCTCTACATCAAGTTTCAGCTGTATTTTTTAGTTAGCCATGGGTTAGGCATATGTTGGCTTAAGAAAGTTCAATTTCTGTTTAGGTCATTTAAATTAGGTCTCATGTGGTGAAGCACAGCCTTGCAAGCTGTTGTGGCTTAAAAGTATAGTTACATTTACTGTAATTTCTTTTTTATTGGCACAGAGCCCTGGAGAGGAAAAAGATGCATGGAAAAGATTATTCTATGGCAGCGGACAGATTAACTGAGATTTTAGGCGAGGAAGAGATTTTAGGCTGGATTAACTGGAGGTTGCTCTTAAATCTGCATGCTCTTAAATCTGCCTGCCATAGAAATATTTCTCAAGTTATGAAATGGCAGAAAAAGTTCGAACATAAACAAGGAAGTTCTGTTTCTTTCACCGGAAACACGATTGCAAATTAAACGGGAGTGTTGCATCACTCCCGTTTCAAAGATTCCCTTTAAAAAAACATCATGCTTCTAAAATAAGCCTTTTTTGATAGTTGTTGAGAATTTCTAGAGGTTTGCATTTTTTTTCATGCCATTTTGGCCCATCATTAGGCGAAAACTTTGTACTTATGAAACAGAAATCATAAAAATAGCGAAATTTAGGCATAGACTTGAAGAGACTGAAAGCATTACAAAAAAAAGCACCGAATAGAAAAAAAAAAAAAAGTAATATGTTTTTTAATAAATTTTTGTACATCAATATTGAAGATTCATTGTAATAAATAATGATAATTTTAATATCGATGAGTCAAAGATCTACATCATAGTCCTCCTCATTCTTTTTCTTTGCTCTCTGCTTAGTCGGCCCTTCTTACATTTCAATCTGCTCCTTTCTTTGGAGACTTAAGTTTTGTATCCTCCTTGTTCTTCGGAATGGTAGCTAAAGCTACTTCTTTAAGCTCTGCAAAGGTTGCCTCGTCGTCTAGTGAGCTTTCGAGAATGGAGGTTTTATATCTCGAGGGCGTTAGTTTAGCATAATCGGATGAAGACTTGGCCCCTAACTCTTGATTTTCATCCGGTAAAGTAGGTAAGGCAGCCGGTCTCATCTTCACAAAATGCCGCAGCCTCCTTATCAATATCCACGGCTACGGTTCGCGGCCCTTCTTAAGTGCACATGCGATAGTAGTACGGAACCGGAGAAAGCATCAAGCACCCAATCTCACGGAAGGCGAGAACATGTCCGAGGAGATGTTTGATGAGCTTTGTGGTTTCGGTAGTGATTCACAATCTGCCTTGTGCACTTGGGTCCGCAATTTACGTAAGGACCGCTGGAAACTCTAGGGCGTTTGAAAAGTTTTTGGCGGTGTTAAAGTGTTCCATGGTCTTCTTCCCATCAAAACTCAATAAGCTACATGAAGGTACTCTACCTTCTTTGAGCAACCTTGGTCCTCCACCATGGTAGTTGATGTTCGTTTTGTACCTAGTGAAGCATTTAAAGTGATGTTAGCAAAAACAAGAAAACACTTGAAAACCCGAAGCAGGAAATACTATTAGGAATACACTACGTAATTAAAGAGAAAAGTAATTGTATTACGGAATAAGACTTACCGAACAAGGTTTTCATATCCTGCCGAATGGAGAACCAAAGTGATTTTTGAAAGCCGATTCCACCAAGCGGTGCATGCTCGAATGGAGCGTAACTAAACGCCAATGTTTGGCCGTTGAGATCGCTTGATTCCTTCAATGAAAGCATTAAACTCTAAAAATTTGAAGGCTGGTGGTCGTGTCTGGCTGTCTTTAAGCTTAAACCCGTAGGGAAGATCAAGCAATAACCAAAGTAAAGTCCCCGTGGCTTAACCGTTCGACAAGGTTCGTGCAATCACCATGAATGATTGAATATAAATTGTTTTGATCAAACATGCGAGAATCTCTAAGTAGTCGGATGGTTTACGGCTCCACAGTTCTTCTTTCACTAACGACCTCTCTTCCCATCTTTGTTCTAACCAAATTCATAAAGCCCTCGGGTAGATCTTTATTTTCTTTTTGCTCTAAAGAAAAACAAAACAACAAGCTGTCAAGAGATCCTTTGTGCGAGAGAAAAGGAATTTTGAGAGTACTTACCCGACCCTCAAAATTTGGTGCATATTGCACAATGCTCTCGTCGGATGTGGCAATTGGGTAGAGTTCCTTGCACCTTTCCCATGTTTCGACGTTTAGTTTGCTCCATCAAACATGTTTGACATGTTATGGCGTTCTTTTGGCTGCAAGACATTAAGGAAACAATGAGTTTAAAGCGTAAGAATCAAGGCAAAGTAAAAGGAAAACAAATAAAAGTCAAGCTATTTGTATACGGAATACAAACCGGTTAGCGGTGATGCTACCTCGAAACAATATGAGGAAAATAGTTACGCTTTCTGGGACAAACTCTTTGCTTGTCTCTAGAAAAGCAATGTGTATTCGGAATCTGATTGCTCCTCTAAAGGAACATGCGTATTCGAATCACGTGAAAAGCAATGTGTATTAGGAATACTGATTGCTCCTAAAGGAACGCATGCGTATTCGAGAATCGTATTGCGGAATCGCATGCGTTCCTTTAGAAGCAATCTGTATACACATTGCTTTTCTAGAAGACAAGCAATGTGTATTAGGAATACACATTGCCCGTGTGAAGGAAGGCATGTGTATTCGGAATACACTATGTATGCTGTAGATGTTTTGGGAATCTAACATGCAAAGAGTAAAGTTTGTGTCAGAGAACTTACTTGTGCAATTCCTTTGACATTTCTTCTAGGCTAAACTCCTTATCAACAACTTTTTGGAGAAGCTGCTCCAGAAGCTCCGTGTCGGAGAAGCCCCCGCATTTCCTTGACGGTAATGGTACGTCAGGAGTTTTTTTTTCTTGGTGTCTCCTTGCCCTTGCTCTTTAACTCCCCTCGCTCGAACATTGTAAATATCTCGTCCTGGAGTTCCCAAATCTGTTCAAGAAGATTTCACGTCAAATAGTTGATTTGCTATTCTGGAATACATTTTGTGCTTACCTTGCCATCTCTAAAAGCTAACTGGAACCAGTTGTCGTGGCCAATGAGAGACTGCCTTTTGTTGGCCTCGTCATATTTCAGGCAGCATTCAATGGCACACGCCTCCTTAAGCTCCAAAGAAAACGGCGGCTTCTTAAGGTCCTCACCGTACTTTTCCTTGAAAATTACATACTCCCCCTGTGCATAAACCGGATCTTGTCAAAACAAAGCTCATCTTTAGTTTGTACTCGTTGTCGCGACTTTGTGGGTGTTGGCAACGATTTTTTTCTTCATCATAGTAAGACCACGGTGAAGCGGTATGCAGGGGGCGGAGAGGTACCTCGGGTTCTTCTTTTCTTTGTAAAGTTGCCTTCTTGCCTTGAAGCTATGATTCCCTCCCAAGACGTAGTGAGTGTAGGTGTCAGCGTTTTCTCTGTCATACTCCTGGGGGGTTGTGCACTGCTCCGTGTCAACAAGGACAACTATTGGGGCCACATGAGCATTTGGATTGCTCCTTATTTGCATCTTCGGGTTCCTCAAGTGATCGGCATAAATTTTGCGAACCCTGAAGTGGCCTTTCGCCCGACTTCATTTTTAGGAGGAAGCTTCATTGAAGTGGCCCGGCAAATAAATGACACCTTGCACAAACTTGTGCAAGTTAATCTCTTCCATTTTTTCAGCTGTTTTATCAACTTTTTTTTCCTTAATAGCAACACCAGGTGCTTTACCCTTCCCCTTCTTCTTCTTAGGTTCCTCGCGGACTTCTGTGATTTCAAGCTGCCGTACTTTCCGCTTCTTTGGTTCTTTAGCAGCTATGGTTGCCCTTGGCCTGCTAAGTTTCTTTGGCCGCACAGGGGGTTCTTCCTCGTCTTGTTCACAGGAACCTCCATCCGATGACCTCCACGAAGAACTAGCATCGAGGGTGGTGATTGTGACCTTTCTCCATCTGAATGCTCGGACTCACTGACAGGAAAGTCCTCGCTTGTACTGGTACAAACCTGTCTAATTACTGAACACAGGCTTCTTTTTGTCCGGTAGTGTGAAAAGAATTTGTACAGTGCCTGTGGTTGCACACTGACAATTCTAAAAAATGCGATGTCCACAACTATGAAGCCTTGGGAGGTCTTGAAGGATAGCCTCCCCACCTGACCACCTTGTCCCAAGCAACCTCGGAGACATCTTTTATTGTCCCAAGGTTCACAAACTTCGAGTCGGGCGTACCTTTTGTTACAAGCACTTTTCTGGGCGTACAAAAACGTCGGTGTCTTTGTATTTTCCATCTGCACCCTGGTTACGAACCACTGCGTTTGAAAGTTTTCGTAAACAAAGAGGTTCGTCCGTGTCGGTGGTGTGCTTTTGTGGGTGTGGGCGCTTTTAGGCTTGTGAGATTTCTTTGATGCCCTCTTGCTTCCTTCTTCCCCACCAAAAGCGTTTAAAACAACAATGTTAAGGCGAAATTGAGCAAAAGCGTATTCGAATAACATTTACTAATCTTGTGCCCTAAAGGCCGAAAAAGGGAAGGGAAAACAAAGCAGAAATATAGTAACTCTAAGACAATTTCTTGTGCCTTAATTGGACTCGAAATTGTTATTTTAACCTTTAAAGTGGTCTGTTTCAGCTAAAAAGTGTCTTATTTAAGTGCTAAAAAACAAGTGTTTCCAAAAAGACAAGCAAAGTGTATTCCGGAATACACTTTGCCCTTCAGGTGAAGGGCAAAGTGTATTCTGGAATACACTTTGCCCTTCGGGTGAAGTGCAAAGTGTATTACGGAATACACTTTGCTGCAAAGTGTATTCCGGAATACACTTTGCACTTCGCCAGTGAGCAAAGTGTTTTAGGAATACACTTTGCTCTTCCTTTTCGATGAATGGGCAAAGTATATTCTGGAATACACTTTGCCCTACAAAATCAAATCAGGAAACAAAAGAAAGACGTACTATGTACTTTATATGCTTACATGTCCATTGTCTTCGCTATGTAAATCGGAATACAGCAAATGTATATTGATCGGAAGGCGCTCGGGCTGGCGACTAAATCTCTGAAAGCGGAATACGCAACTGAGGCGCTCGATTTTCCTTTTTAAAGGTAGGCCACTGTCAGTTGTGTTTTTCTATGTAATGCGGAACGTCTTGTCCAAACACTCACGGACAAGTGTATTACGGAATAGCATCTTTGCACACACACGCGACAAATCTTTGCCAAAATACTATTAGGAATAGCATTTGTATTCTTGAATATCATTAGTCAATCGACTTGTGAGTTAGTAACAAGCCCACAATTTTTGCGGTTGTTTGACATGGTTAACCGCCGTGAACAAACTTCCACCACCATTTGTTTGCCCAAGTACCTCTACGCCGGATGGAACACAAGGCGGAGATGCTTCTTCAACACCTACCTCGACAAGGTCTTTGTTGCTTCTCGAAGACACTCGAGTCCGGTAACTAGCGGTGCCACCACCTTTCCAACCCTCTCCAAGTCGGTAGGGAAACCGGCTGCCACCACCTTTCCAACCCTCACCTGTTGCACGTAGCAATCTTCCACCACCATTTGTACCATCCCAGACACTACAATGGCTCGACCTCAGCAAATTTTTTGAACGGACTACCTCCGCCGTTTGTTGTTTCTCCAACTTCACTTACACATGCCGGGGAATACAAAGACGCGTTAAAGATGCGAGATCCTCCATCGCTTCTCCCACCACGATTTCACTACAAATGAAAGGCGAAAGCATCTATCTTCACACAAACGTGGTGACACATGGTTTTGCAGAATTTCAGTCTGCTTTAAGAGATATGTTTGAACGAACTCCCTGTGAAGACGCTACAACAACTTTCGCTGGCACATCATATGGTGGCCCAATCCTTCATTCAACATTGCACCTCCACCTTATCCGGGTACAGCTTCACGTGGTTTGTTCTCCTCTACAAGCACACCACTAAGGGCAGAGGAGGTCACCTCCAGAGTAGAACTCTCTTCAGAAGATGAAGACACCAACGAAGTGCAACGAGATTACACATTCTCTAGCCAGTCCACCAAGAAATTCAAGGTGGATTTTGGTTTAAGAGCATGCTCCTCTGTAAGAAGAAGAAACCTTATGGACGAGCATAAAATGAGAAGACTTTTAAGAAGTAAATGCTGCTCATTGGGTTGCATCAACAAATTTAACATGTCTAAATTACGAGCAATTAGAGACAACTACAGTTCAATGACATTGGCTGACCAGAATGCCTACTTGGCCTATCATGTAAGACCAGACCGCAACACCTTCTTGCACTACATTAACCGTCAAGAAGTTTGCCAGAAATGCTTTATGGTTATTCACCGTTTAGGGTCCACTAGAATGTCTAGAATACACAAAAGACTGGACAAAAATCCAGCAATTGATGATCATTGTGGACCAAGAAGAGTTGTAACCATGCATGCCCTTCTGCTTTGTGTCATGGATGGAGAAATATTTTAGATAAACATGTGAGAAGCTGCCTAACAAACAACATGTATCCACTTAACGATAACATCACCAAAAAAGATGTTTTTAATGAGTACAAAGAGACTTGCACTCAGCTTCAGCATATCTCTTACTCACACTTCACTAGACTGTGGAAAAGTGAATTCGGTTTAGTGAAAATTCCGAGGAGACATAGAATGTCTGTTTGCTCAAGGTGTGCAGAATTAAAAAGTCAAAGAGAAACTGCAAAGACAGAGGTCGAAAGAAGTAAGCTCATGTTCTCCAATCTCTCACTTGTTTTAAAGAAAATGCTTTGACCTTATTTCTTCTACAGATATTGTGCAACAGAACCTTGCCAGACATCGTGAACAACAAGCAGCAGAGAGAAGAAAGCTTGCCAAACCACGAAAAAAAGCTCTTGAGCGTCCAATGCAATATATGTCATTTGTGATTGATGGAATGGACCAAAAAAAAACTATTCTACCACATTTCTTGAACATTCCTAAAGATGTGCCAGAGGAATGTTTTGTTAAGGTCCACCTTGTAGGAGCTATGGTCTTCAAAGGAAGTCTAAAGTGCAAAGTATTTTTGACATATCCAAACTTGCATGGTGACCCGAACCTCACAATTACAATTCTTAAGCAAGAGCAATTACCACCAGTGCTTTACCTGCAACTTGACAATACTACAAGGGAGAACAAGAATCAAACACTCTTTGCATACTGTGCTATGTTAGTGGAGCTAGGGATCTTTAGAAAAGTGAAGCTCGGTTTCTTACTTGTAGGTCACACTCATGATCAGATTGACCAAATGTTCAAAGAGATTTTTACGTGCGCCTTAGAAGGAAGAAGGCTTTCTCTCTTCCTACACTAGTTCGAATTATTGAAGATTCTTACACTCCCACCCCATTGATCGATCTTCTTAAAGAGACTGCTGATTTCAGAGAGTTTATTTTCTCTCAACGTTCAGACAGAGAACAAGCTGTGAACAAGTTGAATGATCTCACCTTTCAACATCACATCAAGTTCTACTTGAAGGATGGCGAGTTTCTTCTGAGGGGAAGAAGTATACCACAACTAAGGATTTGGAGTCCACCGGAGGGATTACGCTTCCTTAAATATATTCCAGACACTTCCTTCATAGAACGTGCTGAACAACTTCCTCTCAAAAATCCTAAGGAGTCCAAGCAGAAGAAAAGTACCCCAGAGTCATCCTTAAAAGCCATTGAAAATGGAATTTCCTCAGGCTTTAAGTACTTCTTAGAAGAAGATCGGATGTGGTGGAGTAATTTCTTTCTCGAACAGAAAATTGTTGTGAAAAATATAGCTCTAAAGGCAGGTTGCAAGAACCTTTTTCGATGGCCTAACACCTACCATCAACCCCAGCACTAAGCAGGTCCAAGCAATGCTACATTAGCACCTGCAGTAGAAGAAGACGAGGATCGAGTCATGTACCTCGGACCAAGACGCAGGAATGAGCCTCAAGGTAATATCACAGAAATTACCAAGGGTATGCTAATTGCTCTTCCAACTGAGGAGGATGACAAAGGTCGACCTTTACGGATAGCAAAAGTGCTTGACACGGTCAAGGAGGAAGGCTTAGTCACTAAACTCAAGATTCATTGGCTTGCAACACCGCTCAGAAAATGCTTTTGAAGGTAGATATGAGTTAGAAATGAGAAGCCAAGGAAATGGTAGAAAGTCCAAGAAGGTGGGTTGTAGGGATGAGCTGATCCTTAATGGCGTGACTATATTGTGCTATGATTTTAAATTGAAATCGACAATCGTCTACATGAGGAGGAGGACTATCAATTTGCTTAAAAAAGCTTGTAATTTGAAGAAGAAGAGGAGGAAGAAGGTGGTGGCAATGCTACACCATCTGTTGATAGTGATGAGGAAGATAACTCAAGCACTTCCTCTAGTGACGATGAAAGAAGTGAAGGTGATGAGGATGGCATAAATGAATATGATGGCGCCCACGGATCCCCTCTCATCCTCCTCACACTTTTGTACATAACCGAAGTCTTATAAAAGGCAGTAAATTTTGCATGTGAATATGAAGATTCTATCTTCAAATTTTGAGAATACTACGATTTTGATTCACGGACTAACTTCAATTTTTTGTTAAATATTTTATCCTCTGAAATTAGGGTTTCTCTCGTAAAATATACTTCAAGAACATTCTATTTGCTAAGAAAAATGACACTTTAAAAAAGTCAATTCTTTCGTTGCACAAAAAAATTAGTCACTTTTGGGGGGGTCAAAATAGAATTTCATGCATCTTTTTTTTTAACCTCGTTTTACCCCCTTTTTGTAAAAAAAAAAAGGGAATCTTTGAGGAATATTCCTTTCGCTCTCGTTTCGATGATTTGCTCCCGTTTAATACGCAATCTTGTTCCGGAGCTAAAACAAAACTCTGCACATGAGTTCAAAGAGGCCCAGGCAGTTTAGAAGGATGATCTTAGAGATCTTAGGCCAAATCTGCACCAGAAGAGTTTGTCGGATCTGCTGTTAAACAGTGATTGCAGAAGTTCTTGCCGCATCTACTACCAAACCATGTTATGTCGGCGGATCTGTGAGCCAGCCAGCTTCTATACCACTTTGAAGCTAAGAACTCTCTGTAAAAGGACTCGGCCCAGGATGTTAAGGCCGATAACGTCCTCCCCTCGGCATTATGGCACAGGAAAATGGCCTCGTGGCCGCCAGAAAATTCCTCGGCCGTACTCTGCCATTTTCCTGGGCCATAACACCTTGTGGGAGGATGTTATCTAGCTCGTAAACAACGGGAGGGGCTTTTTTCCTCCTGGATTCTTATTTTTGTTTCTTCTATGGAAACTTCTGTTGGTGCCGGAGCTTAAGCGGTGCCACCAGTATTGTTTTGTACAGAAACAATTTTCATACAGAACCCATAAGCCACCAGTTAAGCGGAGCCAGTATTCATACAAAACAATTTTCAAAACAATTTTAAGCGGAGCCAGTTACAGAAACCATAAGCCGCTTAAGCCACCAGTATTGTTTTGTACAAAACAATTTCATATAATTTGACACAGTTAATACACAAGGCATACTGATCCATCATAACATCCTTTGCAGTCAGAACTAAACACAGACCTCCGTGTGCATTTGTTCCACCATTGATTCAACGAAAAGGCCGGAACTGCTTTGTTAGAAACAAAGTTTATGAAATCGTGGATTATCTGCTGCTGCGGCGGTTTCCAGTCCCCAAACTCATCAAAAGCAGCTCCAAATCCGTCAAAGAAACAATGCAATGGATGCTACAGTCGAGGCGCCTCCATAGACGCAAACTGCGGGGCAAGCGCCGCAGCAGCGCCTCAAGAAAATGCCACCACTACCAGACTACGCCATAGCCAGACCTTGGAAAAAAGCCCCTCCCGTTTGTTTACGTAAGGGAACCGCCACGTGTCGGAGTTTCCGTGGCAGAAACTTTCAGGCGGCGCACCACTCGCGGCTCCGCCACTTTCGTGGCGCCGCTGAAAAAGTTTCTGCCACGGAAGCTCCTCCCCGTGGCGGTTTCCTATTACTTCAATTGAGTGATATGATTCTCATTTCATGTATTAATACTTGTCGTATATTTTTTGGTTGGATTTATATTTGTGGGCGATTTGGTATTTATCTTTCACAGAGAATATGAAAGATTTGGTACTTATCTTTCCTTTTCACGGTTTGCAGCTCATCTATTTAAAATGTCTTTGTTTGAATTTGGCTCTGCCAAAGTAGACTCATTTTAAGGAGTATAGATTTCAAATAAGGGAGGGTGCCCCACTTTGGCCCAGGTTCCCTATCTCGAAACGTTACGACAACTTTAATGGATATTTTGATTGACCCATATAGGCACATTTACGATACCTAACATTTAGGGTATGACCCTTTTGGTTCAGGTTTCCTTCAAGGCATGGTGCACGGCTTCACGTCTATGCTCCAGCATAGCTTTTACAATGGGCATGGACATGCATGCAATGGTGATTCTTTGACATGTTTAGTGCATGGGAGGACCCGGATTGCACTTGCATGCACAAAGAACTTTTGCAGGTATGCATGCTGCATGTGCTCCAGCAACTATTGCACCTGCTTTTTCAGCAATCTAGCATGTTCGCATGTGCCATAGCAATCATTAGGGGTGCTTTTTCAGCAATAGGGTATTTTTTTGGGGTGTTTGCAATGGTTTTATGCAAAATCGAGTCCCCTAAGAGCCTCAAACTCTTCACGGCATTTTTTTGGCGCCAAGGTGTGAAACTTTTCCTAAATTCCCTCCATATTTATCTAATCAAAATTGATTCAGATTTCTTCTTTGTACTTGCAAGATTTAGTGTATATGGAGCTGCATTACGACCCATTGATTTGATCTTATCACAGAGGATCATCTACTTGGCTACAGAATTGGCCCTCAGATCTTTCCCTCCTCCATGTTAGATCTTTCCCCCCTCCAAGTTTGAAATTCTTAGGCTGGGTTTATAAGGCCAGAATTGCTCATGATTTTCATAATCGTGTGTTTTATCTCTTCACTCTTCTTCTGTTTCTGCCAGTTTGCTTCTAATTCTATAGGGTAAGTTGTTCTACTTGTTTTTGAACTCTTACTTGCACAAGCAAGATGCACTAAGAAGAGGCAGAGTTGTTCCTCCTGTAGCTCCTGATCTTCCCATTCCAAAACCTCCTAGAAGCAAAGGAAAATTGTTGAAGCTTCATTCCCAGCCTGTTTTAACACCTCATTAGGAGGAAAGAGAGTGAGGTCCATTGAAAGAGGTTCATGGACTATTTTGCAGATGAATGAGGCAATAGATGCAGTTGATGATGGCATGTTATCCATCAGAAAAGCTGCTGCTCATTTTGGCATTCCTGTCACAACTCTTAGAAATTGGCTTAATGGTCAAACAGAGGAAAAATTTGGAGAAATTTCAAAGGGCTTGACATTCCAGGAGGAAGAGGAGGTAGTGAAATGGTGCATTGAAATGGCTGATGAGGGCAGGGGAGTGACCTTGGATTTACTAAGGGAAAAAGTTGGAGATATGTGTATAACTCGTGTGACCTGTTTTAAGGATGGACTGCCAGGAAAGAAATGGTGGAGATGCTTCAAGAAGAGACACCCTGAGCTATCTTTGAGATCCCCTGAGTGTGTAGAGATACAACGCGTAAAAGCCATGACCAGCACTAACTTAAACGATTTTTATTCCACACTTCATCTTCTTTATGATGAGATGCGTTTTGATGCCTTTAGAGTTTGGAATTGTGACGAGACAGGTGTTCAAGCAGGAAGTAGGAGTGGCATGAGGATCTTGGCAAGGAAGGGCAAGAGAAATGTCGCTGAAACCATTCCAAAAAATAGAGAGTGGCTTACTGTTATGACATGTGTCAATGTTGCAGGTTACAGAATTCCAGGTTTGTATATCTTCAAAGGCACTAAACTTAGAGACCGAAATCTTATGGCTGGGTGTGAGCCCGGTGCTGTTATGTCCTACCAAAAAAAGGTATGGATGACAAACATACTATTTGATGCATGGTTGGACCATTTTAGATCGAATGTGCCCGGAGGTCTTAGTGTTGAAAGGCCCCATTTGCTGATATGTGATGGTCATTCTTCACATGTTTCTTTGAATGCAGTACAACATGCAAATTCAATTGGCCTCCCCATCTTGCTTTTGCCTGCTCGCACTTCACACATGGTACAACCATTAGTAATGGCATGTTTTGGCCCTTTTAAGACCAAATTCAAGAACCTTAGAGGCAGGTTCATGCACTTGAATAAGAGGATAGAGCCATCAAAAGAAGATATAGCTACCATTGTGTCCAATGCTATAATTGAGTCTTCGACTCCAGCAAATATAGCTGTAGGTTTTAGGAAGACAGGTATTTGGCCATTCAATGATCAAGCTGTGCAACCAGACCCTGTTGTTGAAGGCATGATTGTAGCTGATTCGGAAGATGAAGATGTTGAGGAGGCAGCGCATGCACTCCATAACATGGCTGGTGAGGTGTCTGCACAAGTAGTTTGCCATGATGCGCCTCCAAATGTTCCAACATATCTCTGAACCATTAGCACAAGGGCAACAAGATGCTAGTTTGGTCCAAAATGTTGCGGCAGTCAATGCACCTGCGCCATTGCCAAGGGCTAAACGCAGTAGACTACCAGAGGTACTTGCTGGTAAGCTGTTTGTCACCTCTGATGAAATGATTGCAGCTAGAATAGAGCAGGACAGAAAGACAAAGGAGGCTGCCAAATTAAGGAAAGAGAAATTAGAGGAAAAGAAAAAGTTGCAGGCAGATAGAAAGAGGCCAAGAGAAGAAGACGTGGTACGGAAGGCAAAGGCTAAGGCAGCCAAAGAGGCACAAAGGAAGGCGGATCAATTTTATGAAGCATCCTCTTTGAATTTTAGAGCTGTATACTTTCAACAAGAGGGAAAAGGTAAGTGTAAGTTTAACCTTGTTGAATAATTTGGACATGCAAAAGTGTTTACTGCAGAACAGGAACATGCTAGGGCAAAAGCTAAGGCAAGGGTAAATTTGCTTAGAGGCAGAAACTTTGTTGCACACCATGCAAATGGCGTGCTTGAAAATGCAACAGAACCTAAGTATGGCTTGTTTGGGTGTGGCATGTTTGATGGTGTACGCATCAATGAGGAGACCCGGGGGGTGCACCTCTATATATGGACAGATGGCATCTGCGTTCGAGGGGTCATAGAAAAACCCCTGTATACGGCTTTTTGGAGTAGAAAAACCCATACCATACGGTTTTTCGAACTAACATACAATATAGACCCTATCCGTAGATTTACGATTGATTGTGCCAAATTATATAATCCCTTTCCGACTTTGTACCTTTTGTGAAGACCCTTTGTGCCAAATTATATAATCCCTTTCCGACTTTTGTACCTTTTGTGTACCTTTTGTGCCAAATTATATAATCCCTTTCCGACTTTGTACCTTTTTCCGTCAAATGGATCAGCTCCCCAAATCGATCATCTACGGAATCTCTCCTTCCCGCCCGTATGAGCTCCCGACCGTATACCTACGACCAAGGCAATAAAAAAACCCTAAAAGTTCACTCAGTTGGTACGTACGTGACCATTGAGTGAACCCCCCTTGTGAGGAGATGCATGAACATGAGACGCATGAACAGGAAGGTGGACATGTGTTTGTTCATGAGATTGAGGAAGGTGCACATGTGTTTGTTAACGAGGAGGTGAATGAGCAGGAAGACACAATGGATTTTGATCCTAACACTATGCAAGATAGTCAAGATCCAAATGATGATAGTGATATATGTTTTTCTTGTAGTTTAGAGGAAACACATCAATGCTCTTGGGATGACTTGTGTGCAGCAAAGAGAAGGAAAATGGAAGCAAAGAGAAGGAAAAGAGAAGGTAATGAAAGGGCTGATATTTGGGAGCAGAGGCTAGAAGATATATGGACTGAGCCTGATGGGTACCATGGCAGAAATATGTCTACATATGAGGGTGAGATACATGGTCAGAATTTATCTGATGGTGACGATGGTGATGATTCTGATTCACAATTTGCAGCAAAAAAGACGAAGTGTTTAGATGACGTCTACAAGGAGGAAGCATATGCACACCTTGCTAGCTTAGGAATGTAATCAAATACATGTAAGCAGTTATGTTTTGTTGCAATCCTTATATCTTGCGAAATTTTTGTAAGACCTTACATGTGCAATTTTTTGCTAAGGTTACAACAATTGATGCCAAATATTACGCAATCATGCAACGTCTCTTTATTTTGGACTTTACAAGATCCTTACAAGCATCGACTATATAATGCAATTTTTGCCTTGTTGCATACATTTTAGGATGATTTTGTAGACTAACAGATGTCTTGGCTGAACTGTTGGAGTCTCTGAGTGACCAAGTGAAGGTCATAACTGAATTGTTGGATTGTCTAAGTGAACAAGAGAAGGTCATAACGCAGCTATGTTTGTCACTCATTGAGTCATTGCAGGATTCGTAGCTGAACCAACAATTGGACATAAGGGAGCGTGCCCCACTTTGGCCCACTTATGCTATGATCTTTAATAAATCTCAAATTCTTTCACCAAATCAACCAATTTTTGCACTGATGGATGCTCCAAATTCTATTGCATCTGAATCTGTTCTTGAATTTCAGAAGAAAAAAAAAGTTAAGATTGACAGAAATTTCATTGAATAAAGGGGGGTTGATGTACCTTATTGGCTCAGGGGTGCCCCTGACGGCTTAGTGATTGATGGCACAACAAGTGCCTAACGTAGCTCTGAAGATGCCCACATTGGCTCAGCTATTGATCCTGTAATGACTATTTATATGTCCAATTGTTGGTTCAGCTACGAATCCTGCAATGACTCAATGAGTGACAAACATAGCTGCGTTATGACCTTCTCTTGTTCACTTAGACAATCCAACAGTTCAGTTATGACCTTCACTTATTCACTCAGAGACTCGAACAGTTCAGCCAAGACACCTGTTAGTCTACAAAATCATCCTAAAATGTATGCAACAAGGCAAAAATTGCATTATGTAGTCGATGCTTGTAAGGATCTTGTAAAGTCCAAAATAAAGAGACGTTGCATGGTAGTGTAATATTTGGCATCAATTGTTGTAACCTTAGCAAAAAATTGCACATGTAAGGTCTTACAAAAATTTCGCAAGATATAAGGATTGCAACAAAATATAACTGCTTACATGTATTTAATTACATTCCTAAGCTAGCAAAGGTGTGCATATGCTTCCTCCCTGTAGACGTCATCTAAACACTTCGTCTTTTTTGCTGCAAATTGTGAATCAGAATCATCACCATCAGATAAATTCTGACCATGTATCTCACCCTCATATATAGACATATTTCTGCCATAGTACCCATCAGGCTCAGTCCATATATCTTCTGGCCTCTGCTCCCAAATATCAGCACTTTCATTTCATTAGCTTCTGTTTCCTTCTCTTTGCTTCCATTTTCCTTCTCTTTGCTCCACACAAGTCATCCCAAGAGCATTGATGTGTTTCCTCTAAACTACAAGGAAAACATATATCACTATCATCATTTGGATCTTGACTATCTTGCATAGTGTTAGGATCAAAATCCATTGCGTCTTCCTGCTCATTCACCTCCTCGTTAACAAACACATGTGCACCTTCCTCCATCTCATGAACAAACACATGTCCACCTTCCTGTTCATGCATCTCATGTTCATGCATCTCCTCATTGATGCGTACACCATCAAACATGCCACACCCAAACAAGCCATACTTAGGTTCTGTTGCATTTTCAAGCACGCCATTTGAATGGTGTGCAACAAAGTTTCTGCCTCTAAGCAAATTTACCCTTGCCTTAGCTTTTGCCCTAACATGTTCCTGTTCTGCGGTAAACACTTTTGCATGTCCAAATAATTCAACAAGGTTAAACTTACACTTACCTTTTCCCTCTTGTTGAAAGTATGCAGCTCTAAAATTCAAAGAGGATGCTTCATAAAATTGATCCGCCTTCCTTTGTGCCTCTTTGGTTGCCTTTGCCTTTGCCTTCCGTACCACGTCTTCTTCTCTTGGCCTCTTTCTATCTTCCTGCAACTTTTTCTTTTCCTCTAATTTCTCTTTCCTTAATTTGGAAGCCTCCTTTGTCTTTTTGTCCTGCTCTATTCTAGCTGCAATCATTTCATCAGAGGTGACAAACAGCTTACCAGCAAGTACCTCTGGTAGCCTACTGCATTTAGCCCTTGGCAATGGCGCAGGTGCATTGACTGCCGCAACATTTTGGATCAAACTAGCATCTTGCTACCCTTGTGCTAATGGTTCAGAGATATGTTGAACATTTGGAGGCGCATCATGGCAAACTACTTGTGCAGACACCTCATCAGCCATGTTATGGAGTGCATGTGCTGCCTCCTCAACATCTTCATCTTCCGAATCAGCTACAATCATGCCTTCAACAACAGGGTCTGGTTGCACAGCTTGATCATTGAATGGCCAAATACCTGTCTTCCTAAAACCTGCAGCTATATTTGCTGGAGTCAAAGACTCAATTATAGCATTGGACACAATGGTAGCTATATCTTCTTTTGATGGCTCTATCCTCTTATTCAAGTGCATGAACCTGCCTCTAAGGTTCTTGAATTTGGTCTTAAAAGGGCCAAAACAGGCCACTACTAATGGTTGTACCATGTGTGAAGTGTGAGCAGGCAAAAGCAAGATGGGGAGGCCAATTGAATTTGCATGTTGTACTGCATTCAAAGAAACATGTGAAGAATGACCATCACATATCAGCAAATGGGGCCGTTCAACACTAAGACCTCCGGGCACATTCGATCTAAAATGGTCCAACCATGCATCAAATAGTATGTTTGTCATCCATACCTTTTTTTGGTAGGACATAACAGCACCGGGCTCACACCCAGCCATAAGATTTCGGTCTCTAAGTGTAGTGCCTTTGAAGATATACAAACCTGGAATTCTGTAACCTGCAACATTGACACATGTCATAACAGTAAGCCACTCTCTATTTTTTGGAATGGTTTCAGCGACATTTCTCTTACCCTTCCTTGACAAGATCCTCATGCCACTCCTACTTCCTGCTTGAACACCTGTCTCGTCACAATTCCAAACTCTAGAGGCATCAAAATGCATCTCATCATAAAGAAGATGAAGTGTGGAATAAAAATCGTTTAAGTTAGTGCTGGTCATGGCTTTTACGCGTTGTATCTCTACACACTCAGGGGATCTCAAAGATAGCTCAGGGTGTCTCTTCTTGAAGCATCTCCACCATTTCTTTCCTGGCAGTCCATCCTTAAAACAGGTCACACGAGTTATACACATATCTCCAACTTTTTCCCTTAGTAAATCCAAGGTCACTCCCCTGCCCTCATCAGCCTCTTCCTCCTGGAATGTCAAGCCCTTTGGACCTCCAAATTTTTCCTCTGTTTGACCATTAAGCCAATTTCTAAGAGTTGTGACAGGAATGCCAAAATGAGCAGCAGCTCTTCTGATGGATAACATGCCATTATCAACTGCATTGCCTCATTCATCTGCTTAATAGTCCATGAACCTCTTTCCATGGACCTCACTCTCTTTCCTCCTAATGAGGTGTTAACAGGCTGGGAATGAAGCTTCAACAATTTTCCTTTGCTTCTAGGAGGTTTTGGAATGGGAAGATCGGGAGCTACAGGAGGAACAACTCTGCCTCTTCTTAGTTGCATCTTGGTTGTGCAAGTAAGAGTTCAAAAACAAGTAAGTAGAACAACTTACCCCATAGAATTAGAAGCAAACTGGCAGAAACAGAAGAAGAGTGAAGAGATAGAACACACGATTATGAAAATCATGAGCAATTCTGGCTTTATAAACCTAGCCTAAGAATTTCAAACTTTGGAGGGGGGGAAGATCTAACCTGGAGGAGGGAAAGATCTGAGGGCCAATTCTGTAGCCAAGTAGATGATCCTCTGTGATAAGATCAAATCAATGGGTCGTAATGCAGCTCCATATACAACAAAGACGGAAACCTGAATCAATTTTGATTAGACAAATATGGAGGGAATTTAGGAAAAGTTTCACACCTTGGCACCAAAAATCTGCCGTAAAGAGTTTGAGGCTGTTGCACTCTGTGCAACATTTGAGCAGAAGTCCTTTTTAATCTAATATGTTGTGTGTTTTTGCAGGTAAGTCATTTTCTAGAGTTAATTGGGAGCAGAGCCATGAGTTTGCAAGAGGGCCTGGTGTGTTTATGAACACACCTTGGCCATGAAGGAGTTATCATGGTGCAGAATCTTAATAGCAGTCAAGAAAATGAGAAGGTTCACATAGCAAGGTGCAGGCAGGTGACAGAGTTACTGTAGCTAGGTGCGTGGTTTAATTATTTGGATTTGAGAAAACAGGTTTTGGACTTGAGAAAATATGTAACTTGCTTACATCAGGAGGGACAATGTTTACATCATCCCTTTAACAGGATCTGCGTTATCAGGTTAAAATAAATGAAAGAAGATGATTGCATGGTCAGTTGGTTAAAGTGAGCAAATTTCATTCATCAAGTTGATATCATGACACATCAAGTTCGTTACATCTACAGTGAAGAAAACGCAGTTGTGATATTCATGCATTCATGATGCCAGCCTTATTGTTGCCCTACAGATATATCTGAGTTATTTACAGTTTGAACCTGCAAGGTCTGTTGTTGGAGAAGACTCGAAGTTGAGAAGGAAGTTATCATTTTCAATGGTCTTATGGTCTTATGGTTACTATGGTAAAACGACCATTGAAATAGAAAATAAAATTAAGGATATCTAGCTAAACGAATGTCTCATTGCTACAGTAAATGTCTTGTTCTGGATCTCGCGCGCATCAGGAATTCGAAGTAGAAACTTTCTATTTCACATTAACCGAATGCTGAAGAAGTGCCGGACCGATTGGAAACGGAGGGGGAGGATATTTGAAGCAGAGGCGGCAGAAAAATGGTGGTTCCCGGCAGCTTGAGGCGAGTTTCTTTTGCTATTGGTGAACTCGATTTGATAAGAAATATGAAGAAGAACAGTTATTAGAAATTCGTGAAGATTTGGAATGTTTAAACATTAAGAGATTGAGAATATTTGACATTTTTGAAAACTAATCGACAATTTTGTTTGGGCAATGCTTTCTTGAGCAAATAGAGAGTTGTGGTGATATGAATGCTTAGATTTTTGAGAAACGAAGTGAACTTCATAGTTATGCAATAAGTTTGTTTGGAAAATTGAATGTGAATGCAAATTGATTTTGCTAGAGAGAACGTATCATGTGAGCTTGTTGGAACTTCATAGTTATGCAATAAGTTTGTTTGGAAAATTGAATGTGAATGCAAATTGATTTTGCTAGAGAGAACGTATCCTGTGAGCTTGTTGTTGGCTTAAAATATTAGCGAGAGCTAACTACTGCATACACCTCAGCTTGATACTTGAAAAGAGACGAATTTGAGCTATCTTGTTTGTGTTGGAGTTCCAGACTGCATACACCTCAGCTTAATACTTGAAAAGAGAAGAATTCAATCAAAAGGCCATTTGCTAGTTTGGGTGTTGCACTGAGGTCCACACTTCTGAGTGCAACATCTTTGGAGGTCCTACCGAGATCTTTCGGGATCTCTTATTTTGGCATACAATATGCCTCCCAAAAAAGTTCAGATAGATGACAAACAAGAAGCAGGGACTGCCAGCATCATGGAGGAGACAACGGTCACTCAAATAAATACCGTTGTTCCCTATCAGATTGAAGTTACTATGCCAGTGCCTGTACCGACATTTGATGGAGTAGGAAATCCTCAAGAGTTCTGGCAGCAACTGGAAGATTATTACGAAGAATATGGAAAAAAGAAAGGTACTAAACAACAAATGCTTAAGCTAGCTTTGAAAAGAGAGGCCAAATCTTGGTTGCTATACCAAGAGAGCATAGGAGTGACAGATTGGGAAAGCTTGCAGCAATCCTTCTTCGATAGGTTCGGAGGTGGCATCACTCAAGGAGGTTTATTGCAGGAGCTACACACTATGCAGATCAGAAAAGGTGAGAATATTCATTCTTATGTAGAGAGGTTTAACCTCTATCTCCTGAAGTGTAAACAGCATGATGTTGAGACGCCTAATTTTCATATGATACATGCTTTTGTGAATGGTCTAAAACCACAGCCTAAGTTGCATAAAAAGATGAGCAAAGTCCAGGCTTTGGGTGGGTTGAATTCCATACATGCAGCCTTCACTAAGGCAATAGATGTGGCACGTGTGCTATACGCAATAGAGGAGGAAGGGGATGGATGTTATGAACATAATGGGGCAAGAAGGGGCAATACAAATAAAACATTAGCTATGCTAATAAAAACCCCTTTAAAGAGATGAGTTGGCAACAACCCATTGGATGGGTCATCCAAAAGACTTCGAGGCATGGCCTTAGCGCAGGCAGCCAACGGATCTGCCCTTTGGGCAGTCGATTCATGCCCTGGAAGGGCTTAGGGAGCTGGGAGGTGATTCGAATCACCATTTCGGCCTGTTGGCTTTCCAATAAGCCATTAAACTGCCCATTTGGTGCACTATAAAGGATCTTGCAGATTTGGGGCTTGGATCACGGTTTTGCCACAGGAGACTGATCTGAAACCCTTTTTCTGATTGCTTGCATCTATCAGAGCCTTGGGAAGGCTCTACACACCATGGGGGAATCAGGGATTCCGAGGGTAGCGGAGGAAGGTGTGATTGATGCGTCTTGTGGCTCCGGTGAAGCCAAGGACTGTAACATTGGTATCAGAGCCTGAGTTTGGGGCTGATATGGAAAACATGGCAGCAGATCCTCTCATGGGCCTGGCTTCCCTTATTCCAGAAGAAGGAGAAGACCTTCTTGATGAGCTTGCTCCTACGGAAGAAGAGGCGAGGGAATTGGATGAGCTCACCTCTAAATTTCGTCAGGAAGATTTGAATAATCAGCAAAACCATGTTCAGGAAGAAGAGTTGGCAGCCCATGAATCCCCATTCACACCGGAAGGATTGGAAGATCCCGATCCCTTTAACTTTCAAGGGGAATTGGATTATGCCAAAGCAAGAATCCGTGAATTAATGGGGCAGGTTGCAGAAACAAAGATTGAGCAAGCACATACTAACCATTTGCTCAAGAGTTTGCAACTTCAGTTAACCAAGCAAGCTAATGATGCAGCAGAAAGAGAGAAGAAATTGTTCGACACCATAGCCCGATTATTGGCAAGGGGCCCAGGGGGCACCAATGCCAATGGAGGACCTAACCAGGCTCAGGGAGCCCGAGTTAACCAGGCTCAGGGAGCCCGGGGAAGGGTCTCAACCCAAGCAAACCCCTCTCATGTAAACCCAGCTATGGTTGCAAACCAAACTAGCCAAGCTCAAGGAGCTAGAACTAGAACAATGGATGATCCCACTGAGGGAGTAGAAGTTCTAGCAGCCTTGTCTCTTGAGGAGGTTAAGGGGCTAGAAAAAAGAGATCATCCTGAATTCTGTGGCACTGAGTCAGCAGAACAAGCCATTCAATGGCTTAACTGGTTGGAAACTTATTTCCGAGCCACTAAGAAGGGAGATGCAGCCAGGGTGCTGCATGCTGCCCTCCAGTTGCGAGGGGCTGCTGCTTCTTGGTGGGAGATCCTCATGGGGAGAGGAGTAGAGATAAATAGTTGGGCCGACTTTGCAAATTCTTCAAGCAAGAATATGCCCCTCACCATGATGAACATCATGCGTTGATCCAGCTTAAAAGCATCCGACAAACAGGCACCTTACAGCAATACATCAACACATTGAGAGGTGTATTTGCAAGGATCAAGGACATGCCAGCACGGATGCAAGTTAGCTATTTTGAAGATGGGCTTAAAGATCGTAGCCTTAGGGCACACATTAGGCAGGTAAATCCAGGGGATTTTGAGTCTGCCGTGTCCCTAGTACGCACTTTGGCAAGCTCCCCAAGGGAGGAGGGGGAGGAAGAGAGCAAGAAAGCTCGTCGCTTCCAAGAATGGAAGCAAAGAAAACTTGAAAATAAGCAAGGAGGGTTGAATAAAAGGGCTAGAGTAGCCCAAGTGAACCCTCCAAGCAATGATAAAGGCAAAGGGGATGCCTCTTCAGGGAAGAAGCCCACTAAGCCATTTTCTTGCTATAATTGTGGTGCAAGAGGGCATATGGCAAGGGATTGCCCAAAACCTCATAAGGACAAGAAAGCGATGGCCGCTACAACCAAGCAGGTTGAAGGAGGAACCAAGCAACTCTCCGCCATAGCTCGGGGGGAGCCCAGTTCGGTAAGTAAGGAAGATAACTTTGCCGGGCAAGTTATCCGTTTACTTGGAAAAATAAATAATAGAAATGTTATTGTTCTTGTTGACTCTGGGAGTACTGACAATTTCATTTCTGCAGACTTAGCACAAGAACTAAACATGGAATTGGTTCAAGTGGCACCATACGAAATTGAGACTGAAGCTGGGAAGCAGGTTCAGCATTGGAGCCACGGGGTGGCTGGTGTGCACTTGATCATTGGGGATTATGAGGAAACAATGAGTTTTGACTTAGCAAAACTGACCAGATTTGATGTGGTATTGGGTATCAAATGGCTTCAAATGGTCAATCCTCCTATTGATTGGAAAAAACACTTGTTAGTTATTTCTAAAGGAGGGAAGGAAATTACCCTTCAGGGTACTCCTTATGTAGCTTCCCCCAAGTTAATAACGGCTATGCAAGCCAAACGTTGTTTCCGTTCCAATATCAATGAAAAATATCTTGTTTACGTTCTTGACTCTCCCATTGATTCAAAACAAATGAATGCTATGGATAAGGATGACAAGCTTGAGAGTTTGCTTAATGAATATAGGGATGTGTTCCCGGAAGAACTCCCGGAAGGAGTACCATTAAGAGAAATCTCGCACGAGATAGACTTAGAACCAGGGACTAAGCCAGTGGCCAGGGCGCCATATAGACTTAGCCCCCTGGAGCAAGAAGAAGTCAAAAGACAAATTCAAGAATTGCTCCAAAAAGGTTTCATAAGGCCTAGCAAGTCACCATTTGGGGCGCCTGTTATCCTTGTAAAGAAAAAGGATGGAAACATGCGCATGTGCATCGATTATAGGGCTTTGAATAAAGCCACTATTAAAGATCGCTACCCCATGCCTAGAATTGATGATATCATGGATCGATTAGTGGGAGCAAAATATTTCTCCAAGATCGATCTGAGAAGTGGATATCATCAAATTAGCATTAGGGAAGGGGATGAACCCAAAACGGCCTTTCGGACCAACCAAGGGCATTTTGAATTTGTGGTCATGCCCTTTGGATTAACAAATGCCCCAGCCACGTTTATGCGGCTGATGAATACTGTCTTTCAAGGGTATTTAGACAAATTTATCCAAATATTCCTGGATGATATCCTGATTTACTCAAGGAGTAAGGAGGAGCATTTGGAACACGTGGAAAAGGTATTGAGGATGCTCAGGGAGCATAAACTTTATGCCAAAATCTCCAAATGTGAATTCCTAAAACAGGAAGTAGCATATCTCGGACATATAGTCTCAGAGAAGGGCTTAGCCCCGGATCCAGACAAAGTGCGAGCCATAAGAGAATGGCCAGAACTTATAGATGTTCCGGATGTAAGGAGTTTTCTAGGTTTAGCCACTTATTATAGGAAATTCATTCCAAAGTTTTCAAAGGTGGCTGCCCCCCTTACAGACCTACTTAAGAAAGGTCAACCCTTTGTATGGGGAAAGGAACAAAAGATAGCCTTTGAACGAATCAAGGGTTTACTTTCAAGTGAACCAATCCTACAAATTCCGGATTTAAATTTGCCCTTTGAAGTTTACACAGATGCATGTGGACAAGCTCTGGGAGCAGTTCTAATGCAACAAGGGCATGTTGTGGCTTATGAGAGTCGCAAATTAAACTCGGCAGAGAAGAACTATGCCACATATGAACAAGAGTTGTTGGCCATAGTTCATGCCTTAAAAACTTGGCGGCATTACTTAAGGTCAGGGACCAATAAAGAGCCACGCAAGTTTATTGTGTTCACTGATCATAAACCATTGAAACTTCTGCAAAGTCAAGCAGAAATAAGTCCCAGACAAGCGCGATGGTTAGATTTCCTACATGAGTTTCACTTTGAAATTCGACACACCCCTGGGAAAGATAACCCAGTTGCAGATGCACTTTCCAGAATAAAATACATTAATGGGATGGCATCTCTAGAATGGGATCGCTTCCAACAAATCAGGGATTTGTATGAGAAGGATCAAGATCTAACCAAAAGAGAAGGTTCTCTCTGGACGCAAAATGATGGTTTATGGTTCTATAAGGGACGCATTTATGTTCCCTTAGTAGAGAATCTTAGGAAGGAGATTCTCTATGAATTCCATAATACCCCGCAAGCAGGGCACGGGGGGGAGTGGAAGACATATGAATTGATTAAAAGACAATTCTTTTGGCCTGGTATGAAACAAGACGTAAAGTCTTATGTATCACAGTGCCCGGTATGTCAAGCGGTAAAAACGGATCATGGCAAAATGCCAGGATTATTACAACCGTTGCCCATACCTTTGGAAAGGTGGGAATGCATAAGTATGGATTTCATAGTTGCACTCCCACGTTCCAATCGACAACACACCCAAGTGCTAGTGATGGTCGATTGTTTGACAAAGTATGCAAAGTTCTTAGCATTACGGGTGATGCTACCGGACGGATGTGGCCAAAGAGTACCTACGGGTTGTGTACCCTATTTATGTTTGGTCTGCCACCTAAGAATTGTGAGCGATCGAGACTCTAAATTCATTGTGGCACTTTTGGAAGGATTTCATGAAAGGGCTGGGAGTAAGCCTTAGTATGAGTAGTGGAAACCACCCTCAAACTGATGGACAAACCGAACGAATTAACATGATCCTGGAGGATATGTTAAGAAGTTTTGTGTTTGAAAACAGTCCAAGTGGGAGGAGTATTTGCCCTTTGTGGAGTTAAACACAACAATGCATACCATACAGAGAACCAAAATGAGCCCCTTTATGGCAATGACGGTAGAAACCCAAGGTCATATAATGGGACTAACCAAGCCTTGAAAACTGATGCGGCTATCCATATGTTGGAAGATATGCAAACCATAATCAGATCGGTGTAGGGCAACCTAAGGAAGGCTCAAGATCGAGCCGTAATGAATGCCAACAAACATCGTGGGGAGGTAACCTTCAAGGAAGGTGAGTATGCCTTCTTACTTAATAGTCTACCCTCGGCACTCAAGGTTGGGACCTTGAAGCCACTAGTCAAGGGAAAGATTCCCAAATTGACGCTTCGATATCTTTGGACCCTTCAAAGTATTAAGAAGGATCAATGAGACAGCATATGAGTTGGAGCTCCCAGATGGAATAGGAGTGCATCCTGTATTCCATGTAAGCCAACTCAAGAAAGCAATATTATCCACGGACAATGTGATTGCTCCGGCGACAATACCCCTAGCCCTTAGCTCTGAGGTAACTCCTGAGGCGATTCTAGACACTCGTATTTCGAAGCTGCGCAATAGAAATATTGCAGAATACTTGATCTTGTGGCGAGGTCAATCACTCTCCGAGGCCACATGGGAGAGTGAAGAGTATGTGCAGCAAAATCCTCATCTGACCCAGAACCCGTGGAGGCCACGAAAAGATTAGAAGGGTCGAATAGGAGGATGGTTACCTAGTAAAATTTGAGGACTTGCATCAGGGATAGCAAGTAGGGACGTCCAAAAACTATGAGCTACGAAACCATGGTCACAAGGTGATCCCGGGAACGGGTTTCCGAAGGGACTAGATAAAGAAACCGTGGTCACAGAGTGACCCAGGGAAAGGGTTTCTAATGCACATACACCCACAATCCTTGGGGACCAAGGATTTAAAAGGGGGAGGTATGTTATGAACATAATGGGGCAAGAAGGGGCAATACAAATAAAACATTAGCTATGCTAGTAAAAACCCCTTTAAAGAGATGAGTTGGCAACAACCCATTGGATGGGTCATCCAAAAGACTTCGAGGCATGGCCTTAGCGCAGGCAGCCAACGGATCTGCCCTTTGGGCAGTCGATTCATGCCCTGGAAGGGCTTAGGGCGCTGGGAGGTGATTCGAATCACCATTTCGGCCTGTTGGCTTTCCAATAAGCCATTAAACTGCCCATTTGGTGCACTATAAAGGATCTTGCAGATTTGGGGCTTGGATCACGGTTTTGCCACAGGAGACTGATCTGAAACCCTTTTTCTGATTGCTTGCATCTATCAGAGCCTTGGGAAGGCTCTACACACCGTGGGGGAATCAGGGATTCCGAGGGTAGCGGAGGAAGGTGTGATTGATGCGTCTTGTAGCTCCGGTGAAGCCAAGGACTGTAACAATGAATGTATTGCGGAGAGAGAAGTAGAACATTGTTATGCTATAGGGAAGAAGACCAAGTTGGAGGATGAGATAAAGCATGAGGTGGCCAGAGCAACCAGCAGATTGAAAGCAAGCATGATGAGTCTTATGGAAATCTCAAAACAACTAGCTGAAAAGATGCTTGCACAAACAGCCCCTGCACCTCTCAGTGAAGCTGCTCTCAAACCATGTGCACATTGTGATAGGGTAGGTCATACAGAAAACATGTGTTGGTGGAGACCGTGTCCCAAATGCAATAGGAGAGGCCACTTCGGCAAAGAGTGCCCAGTTTGTGAATTCTGTAAGGAGGTAGGTCACAAGGAGGATAGATGCAGGATTAAAGAGTATCTTGACAAACAGGAAGCTCAAAAGGTTAAAGGAAAAGTTGCTGAACATAGTGGATCTTATTTTATAGATAGTTTGTTTGAGGAAGAAGAGAACATTATGGCTGTTCAGACCAGAAGCGGGCGGCCATCTGATTTGCCCAATAGAGACAAAAGCCCTTTACATGCTATAAAATCTAGAGATACAGCAGTTCCCCCTGCTCCTAAACGAGTGGAGACATCTTCTTCTTGTCATAATGAGTTAGAAGCATTGCTCAAGAACTCCAAAGTTACTGTTGATTTGGCTACGCTGTTAAGGATTGCTCCTGCATATAGGCAGCAAATGTTGCGTGCTTCACAGGGTGAAAGTGGAAGCTTAGAAAATCAGGAAAGTATGCAGTTGGTTCTCCCTAGAGCGGAAGAAGATCCAGGGATTCTCAAATGTATAGCAGAGGTCAAAGGGAAATGCCTAAAAAACGTAGTGATCGATGGAGGTTCTGGATTAAGCATCATGCCCTATCACGTGATGAAGAGATTGGGATTGACGGTTGATTCCACGTCAAAATGTGTATTAAAATCTTTTACCAACAACAAAGTGAAACCTTTAGGGGTGGTCTCAAACTGCGAAGTGAAAGCTGAAGGTGTAGCAGCCCATGTGGATTTTGTGGTTGTGTCATTTGATGGAGACAGCGAAGATTTGTATGATTTGCTATTGGGCAGAAGGTGGATGAGAGCAGTGGATGCTCGATCTATATGGTCTGACGGAACATGCTCAATCTCTGACGGGGCTAGGAGAGTAAATATACTAACGGAAGGACATGCATCAGAAGCACAAGAGCGCTCACATTTTATAGGATGGGAGGAATTATTAGAATCAAAGGGCCAAGGAGTTTATTACCTAGCCATGACTGAAAGTGGGGCAGAACAAGCAAACAAAAAATACAACATGCCGACAGATCTAGCGAAGTGTGCCATGCTAGATAAAGAGAAACCCAAAACAGATCAAATGCACGAGAATGAGGGGAGTTTGGATGAGATTAAAGGCTGCTTGTGGTTTGATGGTGGGGCGTCCAAGAGAGCAAGAGTGGCTGCAGCAGGGATAATCCTTAATGATGATCATGGCAGGGTGCTCCAAACGAGTAGCAAAATAATACCGGGCATTACATCAAATGCTGCTGAGTATGAAGCTTTGCTGATGGGGATTTCCGCAGCAAAGGACTTGAAGGTGACGCACTTGACCATTCACGGAGATTCTATGTTAGTCTGCAAGCAAGTTACTGGGGAGTATAGGGTGAAGCATGAAGACATGATACAGTACCATAAGAGGGCAACAGATCTGCTGCAATCTTTTGAGAAATGGACTATCCAGCATGTGCCAAGAGGAGAGAATGAAGCGGCTGATCAGCTGTGTAAGAGAGCCTTGTTTGAATTTCTGAGCATAGGAGCTATTGACGAAGAAAATATGGAGGATGGCGAGCTGGAGCAGATGTGTCCCATCCTAGTGATAGACACAAGCGAGGAGAAACTCGTGAGAGACGTGCAGATCATAAAGAATGATGAGATCAGAACCTTGAGTGTGGGAATCACAACTTCAAAGGATGCTCTTCAACAATACACTGATACCTTTCAGGAGTACGTGGATACATTTGCTTGGGACTACTCTGAGTTAAAGGGAATACCTAGTCATGTTGGGGAATTCACTATAGAACTAAAAGAAGGGGCCAAACCAATAGCGCAAAGACTTAGGAGGATTAACCCAGCCTTGGAGCCTTTGATTAAATTGGAGCTTGACAAAATGTTGCAGGTTGGTTTGATCAGATACATTGCAAATCCTGATTGGGTGTCGTGTATAGTGCCAGTGAGAAAGAAAAATAAGAGTTTGAGAATCTGTGTAGATTACCAGGAACTAAACAAGGCCACCAAAAAGGATTTCTATCCTTTGCCTTTTCTAGAGGAGGTGCTTTATGTAGTTGCTGGAAACGACAGGTACTCATTCCTAGATGGTTTCTCAGGATTCAATCAGATAGCAGTCAGGGAAGAAGATCAATCAAAAACATCCTTTATTACACCTTGGGGAACGTTTGCCATGGTAAAAATGCCATTCGGATTGATGAATGCACCTTCTGTTTTTCAAAGAACCATGGACAGAGTGTTTGATTCAATGCCAAAGGACAAGTTGAGAGTTTACTTGGACGATCTTTGCTTGGGAACACCCGGGGGGCAGCATTTACGCTTTGTGCAGACCGTGTTGAGATTGTGCAGGGAATATAGCGTGTGCTTAAATCCCAAGAAGTGCATTTTTAATGTGGAAGAAGGGATATTGCTGGGACATAAAGTCTCAAAAGCAGGGGTGCAGGCAGCTCAAGAAAAAGTAGACATTATCAAAACTTTGCCACCACCAAGGACACTCAAGGAAGTGAAGAGGCTGGTAGGCATGCTGAGTTTTCTTCGGATCCATGTGCCAAACTTCTCTCATATGGTAGCCCCTATCACTAAATTGACAAGAGTAGGAGCAGTACCGACAGGTAAAAGCAAGGGAATGCTCGTTGAGTGGAATAGCACTTGTCAAGCGGCTTTTGAACAAATCTTAACCTGTTTGAGTTCGACAAAAGCCTTGGTGAAGCCTGATTATCATAAGCCATTTGAAGCTTACATAACAGTAACAGCAAAAGCATTAGGGTTGGCGTTGATGCAAGGAAAGCGTGTTGTGAAATTTGCTGGAAAACAATGGAATCCCACTGAGGAAAAGTATCCCTTAAGTGAGAAATATGCTGCAGCCTTAATATATTTAGTAGACAAATAGGGTTATATGTTTCTTCGACAAACGGTAGTGGTTTACATGAAACATGATCCAATGAAGTTTCTTATGAGTAAGGGGAAGAAAAAAGACAAACTTTATAGGTGGGCGGCACGGCTGGTTGAGTATGACTTAAAGGTAGAAATATACACCAAAGACAAGGACCCCAGTGTATACCTACCATACGCCTTTTATCAGCATGATCTGATTAATGAAAGGGATGAATGCGTTGACAGTGAAGAACAAACACCATCAGGATTGGCTATATCAGAAGTGACATTCATCAGCATGCAGAATTCGTGGATGGTACCCATTGTGCAATATTTAACACAACAAATAGTGCCGGAGGGTTTGAACTGGCAAGCAGTTAAGAAGTTCAAGGAAAGTTGCTTGAAATATGTAATGGTGGGGAATGTGTTGTGCTTCAAAGACAGGTCAGGTCTTTACCTTAGGTGTCTTGATGAGGAAGAACAAGAATTGGTCATGGAAGAATGCCATGGAGGAGTATGCGGTGGACATTTCTCGAGCAAGGTTACAGTGAACAAGGTTCTGAGAGCAGGCTACTACTGGCCTAGTATGTTCAAGGATTGCCATAACAAAGTTTTGAGATGTCAACAATGCCAAATGCATGGTAGGAGAATTTTGGTGCCAGGCCCGCTCACACCTATAGTAACTCCTGGACCATTTCAAACTTGGGGTTTGGATTACATTGGAAGACTAGAGCCACCTTCTTCAGGGCAGCACCATTATATTCTGGTGGCCACAGACCTTTTCACGAAGTGGGCAGAAGCGGTTGCTTTGAGGGAAGCCATTGACTCAAGCTACGACCAAATTCCTAGTTGAGAATATTTGGCAAAGCAGTTTGGGGTGCCTTTCAAGTCGATAATGAGATAGGGGAAGCCATTTCATTAACGATGTAGTGGGGAACATGTGCAAAGCGATGAAGATAAAGCATACAAAAAGTAGCTCCTACTATCCGCAAGGAAATGGACAGTCAGAAGCCACAAATAAAGTGTTAAAAAATATCTTGAAGAAAACAAAGGAGTGTACATAGAAGAGATTGGCATGAGAAGTCGCATAATAATGCAATGGGCGTATAGAATGACAGTTAAGCAAAGCACAGGGTTTACACCATATGAGCTGACATATGGGACAGAAGCACATCTACCAATCCATTTGGAGATACCTGTACTTGAAGTGGCGTGCGAGGTCATGCAAACAGATCGAGAAGCTCACCAACGCAGATTGGACGCATTGCTTGAATTGGATGAAATGAGATTTGCTGCTCTAGATAGCCTGATTATGAGTAAGAAGCGGATGCAAAAGAACTTTGAAAGAAAACATGGGCAGCCAAGAAACTTCGAAGTGGGTGATCTGGTACTGAAATGGAATAAAGCACTTGAGGATAAAGCACCTAAGTTTGTAGGCTTGTGGGAGGGACCGTTTTTCATTAAAGGCAAAGCTGGTACTAATTCTTACATACTCACCGATGGAAATATGAAGCAGCTGCCCAACCCCGTCAATGTGCTTCATCTCAAAAGATATTGGCCTTAATGGGCTGAAGGGATGTGACGCTCCCTGCTAAACATAAGGCGCCCGGCCGTACACTCGGCAGGAAATCCCCCGTCCGGCTCAACAACCGCACAGGCCCTCCATCTATCCCGCACTATGGAACTCCCGTAGTGCGGAAAGGGGACACGAAGGTGTCTTGCGCGCCCTTCCCCTATGGGCTCCTATCACAGCGGAAGCATAAACAACGTCAGAACTAGCAATAACAATACAACATACTACCTCGAAGGGTAGTCCATCACATATCCATATGAGCAAAGAAGATAATCATAAACCATAAAACATGAGAGCTCCTACCCATGGCTCCGACTCATAAGGAGGTAGACTGACTGGATAGGTCTCAAGATAGAGCAGACCGAGTCATAACAATGGCGGGGCTGGCATAAGACAATGGCTAGGGTTGACCACTCCATCCGCCCCTCCTGTGCATACTTTGCAGATGGGCTAGATCAGGCTCTGGCATGACTCTAACCTTCCGGATACGTAATCCCATGGTATCACCCATCGGGACTACTCCAGGTTGCATCTCCCTGGTCCGTCGAGGTAGGAAGGGTTGCATCTCCCCTTCCCGGGGTCTAGAGGCTCCATGGGCGGCTAGAGAATCGTGGCGACACACGATTCGTAACCGACTGAACCCCCCAAAACAAGAGCCAAGCTGACACTTGCAGCTCTTGAGAGGCAGGGCAACACCTTTGCCCCAGGAGGTGTCGGACCCATGCCCGGCCCACACGAAGTGACCGACCATAAGCCTAGCCCACTATGGGATCCCCCGTAGCCCCCGCTCGGCAGGGATCCTCCCTTCATCTTGCCTCTAGCCCCGTTGTGTAGTGCTGAGTCACGTCATAGCCTCCATAGTCCGGTGGGTTCCTATGCACAGGCCGCAACTAATAGGAACTAAGGGATCTAATCTAGGAGCATACTACATATGGCTCTAGGTCTCTACCCCCCTTCCCAACACAAGAGGAGCAAACATGATCAACCATCATCATATAATCATCACATCATGAGAATAATCATAAGAACATCTTAACCTAATCATACATATCTAACTTACAGTTAGGGTTCCTTGATTAGGGTTCAAGATGTTGAATAGGGGTTCTAGGATGGCTCTACTCTAGATACGACATGCTATCCCATCTGGAGTGCTAACTTCCAGATGGACTACTAAGAGCACTACTCCACATACCTGCTCCAGAAGCACTCCCTCCCCATCCTGGCGTCTCCATGATCTTCAAGGTGTTCGAGGTAGCTCCCACTCCTGCTGATGCGCTCACGCTCTGGGGGCTACCATGCTATGCTGTGCCACAGCAGACGGTTCTCGAAACGGAGTTTCGAGCGCGAAGAAGGTTCCCAGACTGTTGGAGCCAGAAAAGAGGCCTAGGGTTAGGGTTTAGGCCTTTATAGGTTAGGGTTCACATGTTATGCCACATGGCTCCAATAGGGTAAGTCCGTGTGGCGGGTGCCCAATAGGTTAAGGCCACATGGAAGATGGTCTTAACCTAAGGTTGGCTAAGTTATATGAATAACTTAGTCATGCCCCCTAATGCCACAATCTATGGTATACAAGGCTATATAGGTAGACTTGTATGGTGACGGGTCCAGGAATATACGTATTTATAGCGTATATTCCCCTGGAACGTCACATTCTCCCCCCCTTAGGACAATGCTGTCCTCAGCATTGCGCTAAGGTGACGAACCTATCCTATTCCTGCAAAACAACAAGATACATGCAAAGAGAAACTTACTATTGCATTAATATATAGCATAGTCAAAACATTATCACACATAATATTAGGGTTCATAATTTCAAGTCTAAATTATGCTTCCCCTCCTCCACGTAATGCGCCCCTGCCGGTACTCCCTATGCTCGTCCTGCACAAGTAGCACATTACGTTAGTTTAGTTAATAATTGTGGTTTTAGGGGACCACCCCCCTTACCTACCTCCTCGAGCCGAACTACTAGCTCGAGGTTACCCTACTACCTTGCACTTGATCATGGCCCTTTCGGATTTGAGCTTAAGGACCATTTAAGATGATCCTATCATCGCCCATGATCAAGTGCTACCTTGTACTCGGTTACCCGGTGCCGAGTACCCCTAGTGCATCATGCCCCAAGGGTTTTAAGCTAGGGAACGTCTCACGATCCCATCATCGCGCATGATCACTTTGACCTTCACCATGACCCCCCTATGGCCAGGTGTGCGAACCCCGCATCGCGGCATAGAGAGCATCCGACCGATGTCCCATCATCGCCCACCATGCCTCACTTCCTCTCTTACATGACCCTAATGGTCATGCGCACCACTTGGTGCGTGTTGGTCTAGAGAATGCCTTAAAGGCGTATCCCATCATCGCCCACACGTTCCAAGATTCTGGCACATGCACTCTACTAACTAGAATACATGAGCCAGAACTTAAGGCTAACTAAGAAACATACTAAGCTAACCTCCTGGCAAGTCGGGGTCGACCAAGTCGGAGACGACTCGCCCATCAAACTCCTTCATAAACTCTGGGTATTGCTTCTAAGTCGTATTTAATTAAAGTGGGACAAATCTTGAATTTTGGGACTCGGCCTGAAAATGGGACTCAGAAATTTCAGAAAGTTGAGCGAGGTGAGATCGAAAGGGGGAGGGGCAAGGGGAAGGGGAAGGGGAAGGAGAAGAAGGGGCAAGGGAGAAGAAGGGGCAAAGAGGCAAGGGCAAGGGGAACGAAAGGGGGAGGGGCAAGGGGAAGGGGAAGGGGAAGGAGAAGGGGCAAGGGGAAGAAGAAGGGCAAAGAGGCAAGGGGCAAGGGAAGGGGAAGGGGGAAGGAGAAGAAGGAGAAGGGGGCAAGGGGCAAGGGGGAAGGGGCAAGGGGCAAGGGGCAAGGGGAGAAGGGGCAAGGGGAGAAGGGGCAAGGGGAAGGTGGCAAGGGCAAGGGAAGAGAAAGGGGCAAGGGGCAAGGGGAAGGGGGGCATAATTTAATTAATTAATTAAATAAATAACTAATAAAAAATAAATAATTTAATTAATTTAATTAAATAAATAACTAATAAAAAAAATATAAATCATTCTCCTCTTCTCGACTAGTGAGTCGAGAAGAGGAGAAATGGACTAGTGATTGATCAGATGGCTGGAAGGCTCCACTAATAAAACCCCCCTAACGCACTCATTCAGTAACGCATGTGGAATGTTAGTGGCGGAAGAAGAGGAGCAGGAGGCATGCCAGCCATGTGCGTCTGAGTCTGCGTCATCGGAAACTGCTCCAAAATTTGAGTTTCAGGTCACATTCTGTGAATCCAAGAACACCCTTATATTCTTTTGTCTTGCCGATCTGCACATTTGTTTTTCGTCGTAACATTAGCTTACAAATCGCCTTTTTGGCCTTCGCCCTGCAGCAAGCAGCAGCCCCCGCCTCTTTTCTTCCCCGCCCTTGCCTTCATCTCATCATCTTTTCGCACGCTGCTACCATGCCCCATCATCTAGGCCACGCCCCTCACGGATCTTTGTCTCCTCTATCACCATAGCCATTCCGGCCTAGCCATGGCTATGGAAGCTCGTGCCTTGGCTTCTAGAGCTCAAAAAGAGGGCTCTTCCAATATGTATTTCAAATCTAAGCAAGGCAGTCCTACCTCTGTCATACTAGAATCGTCAATATTAAGTCCCAGTTCCTCTTCTTCCGGCAGCATGGAATGTGCTTGAGCCTGGGACTACCACTGCATACAGAAATTTAAGCATACAGAAATTCAAGACTGGGATTCATAGCCAGAAATTTAAGCATACAGAACACTGCAGGGCCCGAGAAGAATCAAGCAGTGGCGCTCCGGGTTAGTGCAGATCAAAGCGTGTTTTACAAATGCGGGATATGGGGATATCAGGATACATTATTTGCACATAGCCAGAGACAATTTTACAGAGAGTGCGAAATAGGAGGAACGATAGATTTCATATTCGAAATGCCGCAAGCAGCCTTTCCGGCATGCAATATCGTAGCTAGGGTTCCACTAATGGGGCGAGAATAATACTTACGCTGCGCAAGGGTCGGACGGATCCGCATCAAAACACAGGGTTTTCCTTTCGGGGTTGTCTTGTGGACGGAACTCCCGACCTAAAAGCTCCATACTACCTAACCGACGACCTTTCTAGGGCGGCCGTGGAAGGATTACTCGAGAAGCGTGTTTATGCAGAGTGAATTGAGCTCTGTAGTGGACACCGCTGGTTGGATCCAATGGGACGATCGGCCGGAGTCGAGACTATGCGGCGTGTTCTTCCGGGGAGTTTGAAAACAGAGGCAAGGAGTCCGGACGGTCCGGTCGTAAATTGGAGCATTGCAATGAGCCCACAAACAAGCACATTCTTGCTCTCCATAGCGTGGAAGCTTTTTTCGTTGGGGGTCAATTCGGTGGGAGCTATGGCTATGGGAGCTTCTTCCCGAAAGAAAGAGTCCAACGGTACAAAGGATTTTCGTCTCAAAGGTGTGTACCAAATTTTGAATTTCAACCATGGTATGGAAAAAGGCGGGCTATTAGAAAAAGGGGGTAAAAAAACGTTTGAATTTTTTTTTTTGAATTTCAAACATGGGCGAGAAAAAAGGGTGGGGTATTAGAATAAAGTGGGGGTAAAAAAATACGTTTTAAAAAAAAAAAAGTATTCACACGTTAAACATTGTTAAACATTATGTTGCCATAGGGGATGGTCTATTTTTTCAGTAGGGGATGGTCTATTATGTTGCCATAGGGGATGGTCTATTTTTCGTAGGGGATGGTCTATTATGTTGCCATAGGGGATGGTCTATTAGAAAATATATAGCATAGGATATTGTATTTATTAGAAAACATTGACATACTAAAAAGGGAAGGGGGGAGGAGGGGGTTTCTATTTTTGGTCTATGTATACATAGAAAATGCATAGGTATGGTGCGCACTTAGAAAATACATAGGATATGGTGCAACTAATAATGATTTGCACTCTATGATATTGGAGGTAGAAAACTATGTTTGTAGGCAAGTAGGTTCGCCACATTTGTTGTATGTTTGATTACATTTGAACAAAGGTATAGTATTATGATATGATATTTGAAAGTTATTCATTTTTTACCTCCTCGGACCTGTTGTGTTTTTCACTCTAAATGGCCTTAGACTTGTGTTTTTCATCTTGAGAGCTTTAGATCTGCGTTTTTTATTTTGGAGGGCCCTAGAACCGCATTTTTTCACTCTTTTGCCTTCCTCGGTAGCAAACTGCGTTTTTCTGCTTTAAATTTGCCTTTTCGACTTTCCCCGAGTCGAAAGATACTCCCCCTAAAACCTGCGTTTTTCGTTTTGAGCTGCCTTTCTCGACTCGCGAGTCGAGAAAGGCCTTCTGACCCCTAAAACCTGCGTTTTTTAAGCCTTGTTGCCTTTTCTCGACTTCGCGAAGTCGAGAAAGACCTTCGACCCCTAAAAACTGCGTTTTTAGCCTTGAGCTACGCCTTTCTCATTTCGAGGCCTTGACCCCTAAAACCTGCGTTTTTGCCTTGTTGCCTTTTCGACTTCGCGAAGTCGAAAGTCCGACTTTTTGTTTTCCCCTCGGTACGCCTTTCTCGACTCGAAGTCGAGAAATCGAAACTTCTGCATTTTCAAAATGGCCCTAAGAACGTGTTTCATTTTATTTTTTGCCTGTAGCATCCTTGACTAACTTGATTTTGTCTTTTTGCGGTCCTTATCTCGACCCGGATAGTACATGCTTGGGAGCAATGAAAAGACCAATTCATTGAAGAAAGATGCCGAGAAGAGGGTGGTGACATCAGTTGGACATACAAGCACGTGACCCATGAAGGAACTTCTCATACAAATTTCTATCGCCTGTAAGTTGCTCTATGACTTGGAGAGAGCTCCCACGCCCTTTGCACTAGGAGGTTCATGTGTGAAGAGGGTGTAATCATTGTGCCCATACGACCACTATGGTCTCTTCACCCACTGTAATATATATTGTAATGAGCCCATTTATAAATATAAGGTATCTCAAAACTAGTATTTTTTGGTGATTAAGTAAACAATTTGTTTAATTTTCGTTGGAATTTGTGATCTCTTGTCTACCCACCTAAGAAAATAGAGCCAAAATATTCAACTAAGAATCTTTTCCAACTAGAACTTTGGTTTCAATCTATAATGAAATTCCTATGTTTGAGTTGCATTGTTCTTGTTCTCGACTCAATTTATTAATAAAAATTAATTTTCCATTAGAACCTTTGGTAATGAAATTCTTATGTTTACGTTGCATTGTCTTCATCTCGCCATGCTATCTAGGAAAACTGGAAGAAAATCTTGGATGCACACTAATAGACAGAAATTGCAATTATGGCCAATTTTCGGGTCGAGGTGCTTCTTTTTGTGTAAATTAACAGAGTTCCGCAAAAAAGTGGGAATGGAATGAGTCCCACTTTAATTAAATACGACTTTTCTCCAAATCCTGCTTCAATACCCATGTCGCATCTTCCACGGGCAAGTGCTTCCACTTGACCAAATACTGGAGGAATTGAGACCACCTAGTCCTCTTGAATGACTTATCAAGAAGCAATTCAGGCACAATTTCAACTTGATCCTCCGTCATTTCCAACAAAGTTGGGTTAGGATCGTGCCTTTTCAATAAACTCACATGGAAGACCTTAAGGTGGGCTGAGAGATCCAACTTGTAGGCTTGGGAGCCCACTCTTCTCCAAGATCTTGAACGGACCGGCCCACCTAGGGGCGAGCTTCTTACAATTGCCGATGCGAAGCTTCCCTTGCTTAATCTTTACTTGAGCCAAACTTTATCTCTCACAATAAAACAACTCTCGAGGAGTTTTATGTCTATCTGCTAGACTCTTTAGATGCGCCCATGTTGTTGAAGATATTCTCACACTTCTACCAAAAGCTACTGCATATATGCTGTTGCTGTTGAGAAACTTCCACTTTGGGCACTAGATTATGCCACATGACTAGGGTCAAGCATTGGTAACTGTAACTGATCATGGAGGAGATATCTTCGATGACTCTTGCTTCGTATTATTGTACGTAACTCGACCCATTTGGATTACTTGTTCCAATCATAGTTTCTCAACGTGCTCTTCAAAATTGTGTTGGTGCTCTTCAACAAGTTGGTGCAGCTCGTGTTGAAGAAGTCTTGCTAAACGTCGTTAAAGAACTTCGGATCTCTTTTGGTGATGATCGACCTGTGCATTCCATGCAGCCTAAAAGAACTCTTATGTAGACCACACGGCTAGAGCTAAAGCGGTGTGGTGTCTATGGTGTGGCATGGCAAGTATGTGCCCTTTTGATAAGCTATATACCACAACCATCAAGGCTTCAAGCTTCTTGTTGGCCTTGGAAGGCCTGCTATGAAAACCATGCTGACGACTTCCCACTTGGCGTGTGGCACCGCCCAAGGTTCCAAAACTCATGGAATTCGAAATTGTTCCGTCCTTGTCCGCTGGCTCCACTGACATTCTTGGATATATTTGATTATCTGCTTCTTCATACCCGGCCAGATGTAGCTACTTCTAATCTTGAAGTAGGCCTTTATAAATTTTGCATGGCTGGAAATAGGGCTATTATGCATGTCATGGAAGATTTTTCTTACTTCTTATACTTTGGGTACGCATAGTTGTTCTTTGATATTAAAGATTACCTTCCTTTTTAAAATATTTGAAGGTTTCTCTTTCTTAATCCGCCCTTGCACTCTTGCAAAGACTAGCCCACTATGCTTGAACTCTATGTTGGAGGAGATGGCTTCTTCTATCTTCTTGCCGAATTCGCTTGCCGACGTGGAGATGGCATTGCAAATTGCTGCTTCAAAAGCTTGCCAATGAGTGGCGACGTCTTAACATCTCCACGGCTGCATGCTCTTCCATTGATTTGCTGTAGATCACGATGTCGTCGAAGAGAATTGATGAAGAAATCATCCAAGGAATCTTCGAAGATGTCGTCCTCAAATGCATACAAGTTGGTGGAGCATTCCATAGACTTAAGGGCATCACTGTGAAGTGATAGTGCCCATACCAAGTTCTGAAGGAGTCTTATAATTATCTTCCCCCTTCATCCTTATTTGCTGATTGCCCGAGCTTAAGTCGATTTTGTAGAAGAATCCTGCTTTTTGGGGCTGATCCATTATGTCGTTGCTTGTTGAGCTGCCCATGGTTGATATACATCTTTAGGCTTCCATCTTGGCCGAAAGGATCCCCAAGTTGATCAACTCCTACAACTGCTTCTTGAGCTCTGCTAGCTCGGAAGTGCTGATTCTATAAAGAGCCTTGCTGATCGGCTCTACCTCCGGTGCAAGAGTGATTTCAGACTCTATGCCTCTATAGAGCAAAAGCTCTCAAATTTCACCTGGAGATATATCATGGGACTTCTTGATTAACTTAGAAATTGGCCGAGGCAACTGTTTTGAAGTAGCATCTTCCTTCTTACTCTTGTAGTCGGGGTCGACAACTTGTAGCTTATGTACGACCTCATTCCTCATGATGTACTTAAGTAATTGCTTTACTGACATGCATTGCACGATTGGAATTACTTCCTTAACTTAATTATAAGGTACTTGCCCTTTGGTGCTGGGATAAGTATCTCTTGCTTATAATAATCAATTATTGCTTTAGCCAGCTTTAATATTGCATGCTTATTGTGAGGTCATAATTGCCAATGTACATAAGTTGGTGCCGATGCTCCACTTTGCTTCGCTCTAGGTTGATGTCGAACTTGACTCTTGTTCCGTTGGTGCTGCTAATTACTTGGCCTTGGCTTAATTACTGGCCTAGATTTAGACTTAAGAGTCTTGCTCTTAAAGATGTCCGTCATCTAGGAGGTGCAAAATTACAAGTTAAAGAACTACTTACATAAATCCTATGGCCACAAGTTAGTCGGCATGACATTACTTTTGGGCACACATAGAAAACTATATGATTAGATAATTATTCTTGTTTTAGATCTAATCTATACTCTAGGATCTACCCTTTCTTAATTATTGCCCTCTTGAAATAGCCCCACCTTTGAGTTGATGCCATCTAAGAAGTTGGCCGGACTTATTAGATTGCTTCCCTTCATTTGGTCGGATTATTCCTTATGCTGCGGAAGTACTCGTCATATACATGGTCGACGGTTATCCTACTATTGAATCCTTCTTAGCGAGGTGATCAAGCTCACGAAGAGGTTCCAATATGTTGGATATCTGCCAGCAATGTATACAATTATTGTACTCCATACATTTTCTTCCCAATACTTGAAGCTTTGCTCCATTCTTGGGTCCATCTTTCTAAAGGAAAAGACAAAAAAAATCTACCCGAAATTTCGTCCCCATCCCATCATGGATGTTATCACCTATATTTTTAAGAAGCTCAACTATCTGATAGGTCCTCTAGCTTGCTCAAAGCTGGTATAGTCATTAGTCGTTGGAGTAGCAAGGCGATGATCCATAATTTGTTGAAAAGAATCTGGTATCCTAGGAGTTGTTGCATGATCATTCAAGTGTCCTGCTTTCTTTTAATGCACATATTCTGACTCTGCTCGTCCTTAATGTTGATGCTGACTACCTTCATTAACATTATCCCTCTTAGTGGACTTGCTGATGTAGATAACATAACGCTCGGTGTTGCATCCCAGAGGCTTGAAGGTAATGTTCACCACCGTGTCGAATCTTTCGTGTTTGACTCATCTGCCTTGAAGGTCGTGAGATTTGAGGATGATTCTTCTAACTCCTGAATTGATGTTGTTGTGTTGAGCTTGTCGATTTGATTCTTCATATGGTGGCCACATGCTACTGTTTACAAGGCTGCAGACAATGTCGAGTGCTTTACCACTCCTAACTGTGCAACTTCTCTTGCTGAGAGAAGTTTATTTGCATCCATCTGCAAGGACTAATCTTGACTGATCAATTAATAATTCTGGTATTTGGTCCCTCATGATGCCTCTTTTTGATGGTGTTTGACCTCCATCTCTACGGCAGAAGATTGTCGTGATCTTGAGATGGTGCTGTCAAGGTTGATGCAGCTGCTCTGAAGTATCGGGGCTGATGAGGAAGAAGTTTGTTGCAGTTTGCCATATTCCTATTCTTGAGAAGCCCACCCTTGCTGGCTTGTAGTACCTCCTTAGTCAAGCATGTTTGCTTGAAGTCCAAATCTGATACTACTATGGCCTGGATGCCTATGATAATTTCCCTTCCGAGGAGGTATGTCCAGTCTCATCCTTTAGGGCTCTTGATATCATAAGTCGATGAAGTCTACTTGTTGGTGGCGTAGCTGTGACGGGCCCTTCCTCGAGACAATATGGCACTTGAAGAATATCCTTGACTAGGAGCTAATGTGATCGATTTTATAAGTGACATGATGCCCATTGTCTGTTGCATAGCCCTCTTGGCAAGTCTTGTGTCTATTTTTGACGTCGCAATCGTCCTTCCTATAGGCTCTCCTTTATTCTTCGTGTTCGGGCTTCCCTGTACACCATCTTGGCCTTTGATTTGCTGAAGCGTCCTCCATGAGTTTGCCCTCTGCTTTCAATTCGTTGCTGTTGTCGAGTGTCTCCACTGTCGAGGCTCGAGGATCCGCAACAAAGGTTCTCCTGATCTATTTTGCTGCCCTAAGCACAAGGCAACTAATACTACCATAACAACAATTACTTACATCTACTTGCTCTACAAACCCTAATTTTATACCTTTATCCACTCTACCTCAATTGATCCACTTGGCACTTTACTAGGCACTGAGAAAGGTACTTATATACTGTTATGGGGTGGTAGAAGGAGACTCATTCACTGGGTGTACTTGGTGTGCTAGATTGAATTACTTAAATAGAATTAATTCCTAGACAATTATCTATGATACAAGGGCATGGCTGAAAACACTTGATGATAGTGCACCTATGACGTGTGTTGGTGTATCATACCAACGTGTGACAACAATTTCTAAGGCCTTGGCAACTAGCTGGGTTTCTAAGAAAAGGTTTAATTATACTACCTATATGTAGACAAGAAGACACTTAGCAAGGCAAGAGCGACAACTAAGCTGTGATGATTGCAGATGTCGCCTCTATCTAGCTTAAGGATCTTGATTCTAACTCTTGGTCATATTGGCAAATGATGTCGGTGTAATAGGGAGTTCTAGTCAAAATGGCATGGAGATCAAAGAGATGATCAAAGACATGGAAGTCTTGCTCGGCAGGGAAATCACGGATGTGATTGGCCTCACTGTACCATCTAACAAAGCTTGATGGTGCCATTGAGCAGAGATAGCTATGAAAAATGGCTGCTGGGATTAAGCAAAGGGCTAGAAAATCGCCAAAGGAGCTGAGAGCAATTCTGATGGGGAGAAAATGACAAATGAGGGCCCTTTTTATAGACTAGGGGTACCTCGGGTTCCATTCACAAAGGTTCTTGATGGGGCAGACTTCGAATCTATGGCCATGGTTGTCCAAATGAGCTACCATGAAGTGCAATTCTAAACAAAGCAAAGCAAGAAACACTACATGACAGTTTGTTGGGTCAAAATTGGTCAATTTGGGCAAAATTGGGCGAAATCGGGTGGCATCGCGCAGAATGGCTCTGCGTCGGGGGCGCAGAGGGGTTTTGCGCGATGCGACCCGGTTTCGGGTCATTTCTATTTCTATGAAGGGTTTTTGGGAATTTAAGGATCCTAACATGACTTTCCAGCATGATTCTAACCTAACTAGCAATTTTTGTTACTCAAATTGGACACCTATTAATGTCAGAATGCCGAAATCGGGTGGCGTCGCGAAAAATGGCTCTGCGTCGGGGGCGCAGAGGGGTTTTTCGCGATGCGACCCGAGTTGACTTTGACTTTCACTTTGACTTTTTTTTCTCCCAAACCGGGTTGCGTCGCGCAAATGAGGCATGCGTTCGCGGCGCAAAGTCCTTTCGCGCGATGCAACCCGAGTTGACTTTGACTCCATATATATACATACAACCATTACTTCTAGGAACATTTATATATATACAAGTTCAAAATCTTATTCAAAGATTCCTAAATTTCATCTTTTCTAATCCTCCGCGCTAGGTTCATGCTCTTGAGCATAATGGTCATCCTCTTGGCATGAATGGTGCAGATCTTGGCCTCCTCGGCTTTGGCCGCTTCCTGGCGAGATCCCGCTATCGTTGATGTGGTTCAGTAGTCGTGGCCCATCTTGAACTCCTCAATAGACCCTTGATGTCGGCACTCGAAAGAGAGTTTCTGGATCATCAGACTGGTACGCTGTTGGCAATGTCGAATATTCTGAGCAGCTCTACTGTGCTGGGGATTTGGCCCATGGCGGACCTTCTTCGGGGAATCGAGTCGAGGTGGAGGCTAGCTTTTCGACCCTGGTCGGCTACTTTGTTAGATCCATTGGCGGAGATAATTCTTGCATGCTGCCTTCTTCTTCTCGTACTCCATATCTTGCTTGAGCTTTAAGTAGCTTCTCGCTGATGTTGCCCTCCTTGGACTGCATTGGATATGGTTGTCGAGCGTAGGCTGCGTCTGTTCTTCGGCCTCCTCCTCCTCTTCTTCTTTAGCCCCTTGCGCCCTCCTCTTGTTGGTGTGGTCCTTCCTCCTCGTGCTCATCCTCCTGCAGTTCGTCCGACTGTGGTTCTCTGATAACCATGCTCTCCCTACGCCTAGCTTCACGCCTCTTTGTTTGCTTCTCCCTTGCATACGCCTCTTTGCTCGCTTTTCTTCCGCATTGGTTGCTCGCTCCCCTTGCTACTGTTCCTGTGGCTGGGGTTGCTCCTACTGCTTATTGCTCAGGTACTCTTCTTGGTGTTGGGGTTTCTCCTGCTATCGAGATTGCTCTTGCTACTTGTTGCTTACCTGCTCTTCCTGTTGCCGAGGTTGCTCTCTCCTGGAGTGGAACGATTCGTCTGAAGAGCTTGAGTGGCCAAGTTCGTCGTCTGGCCTAGGTCGCAGGGCCTCACGAATTTGCTTGTCGCCGCCCACCGTGAGTGCTTCAACGTTCCGGTGCAAGCTGGAGCCTCCAACCTTCCTAGCTACTTGTTTGGTCCTCCTAACAACTTAGCTTCCCTGATGGTGGCCTCTTCGAGCGATCTTGCCTCTATCTTCGCGGCTCCTTTGGGTCGATCTCGTCGGCTGTTCGTTCGGTGGACACTCTTATGGCAGCTTCGGGGATTAGCTTATAATTCGCTTTACAAGGTTAAGGGAGAGGTTCAAGCTACCATTTGGAAACTTCTAGGGAGTAGAGGCGCTTTTATAGGTTTAATAGCTACTTTTTCTTAAGAGTAAATTTTATTATAACTATGGGTTAATAATTAAGGTACTTTCCCTAATTAACTATTTCTCAAAATTTCCTAATTCCTTTTTGGGCCAAGTGGTGGTCATTTCACGCCATTTTCTTTCAAGCTTTCTTTTGAGCGATTTCTCGCTCAATTTTTCGCTTGAAAGGTGCAGTTCATGAACAACTTGAGCTCAAATTTACTAGAGGGTTCCTTTGACTATCTTAATTCTACCACTTAGACTATACTTAATCTAATTACGACCCTACTAATGGGAAAAAAAATTCTCCCACATTTCGCAGTTCAAGACTGGAATTCTCATTCCATTCATTAGCTAGGCCAGTTAGTCTACCTATTCAGGGATATGGTCAGTGCTAGCTCTTGGTCAACCAAGAACATTGCTCTGATACCATTGTGACGCTCCCTACTAAACATAAGACGCCCGGTCGTACACTCGGCAGGAAATCCCCCGTCCGGCTCAACAACCGCACAGGCCCTCCGTCTATCCCGCACTATGGAACTCCCGTAGTGCGGAAAGAGGACACGAAGGTGTCTTGCGCGCCCTTCCCCTATGGGCTCCTATCACAGCGGAAGCATAAACAACGTCAGAACTAGCAATAACAATACAACATACTACCTCGAAGGGTAGTCCATCACATATCCATATGAGCAAAGAAGATAATCATAAACCATAAAACATGAGAGCTCCTACCCATGGCTCTGACTCATAAGGAGGTAGACTGACTGGATAGGTCTCAAGATAGAGCAGACCGAGTCATAACAATGGCGGGGCTGGCATAAGACAATGGCTAGGGTTGACCACTCCATCCGCCCCTCCTGTGCATACTTTGCAGATGGGCTAGATCCGGCTCTGGCATGACTCTAACCTTTCGGATACGTAATCCCATGGTATCACCCATCGGGACTACTCCAGGTTGCATCTCCCTGGTCCGTCGAGGTAGGAAGGGTTGCATCTCCCCTTCCCGGGGTCTAGAGGCTCCATGGGCGGCTAGAGAATCGTGGCGACACACGATTCGTAACCGACTGAACCCCCCAAAACAAGAGCCAAGCTGACACTTGCAGCTCTTGAGAGGCAGGGCAACACCTTCGCCCCAGGAGGTGTCGGACCCATGCCCGCCCACCTAAGTGGCCAGACCATAAGCCTAGCCCACTATGGGATCCCCCGTAGAGCCGGGCGGGGATCCTCCCTCCATCTTGCCTCTAGCCCCGTTGTGTAGTGCTGAGTCACGTCATAGCCTCCATAGTCCGGTGGGTTCCTATGCACAGGCCGCAACTAATAGGAACTAAGGGATCTAATCTAGGAGCATACTACATATGGCTCTAGGTCTCTACCCCCCTTCCCAACACAAGAGGAGCAAACATGATCAACCATCATCATATAATCATCACATCATGAGAATAATCATAAGAACATCTTAACCTAATCATACATATCTAACTTACAGTTAGGGTTCCTTGATTAGGGTTCAAGATGTTGAATAGGGGTTCTAGGATGGCTCTACTCTAGATACGACATGCTATCCCATCTGGAGTGCTAACTTCCAGATGGACTACTAAGAGCACTACTCCACATACCTGCTCCAGAAGCACTCCCTCCCCATCCTGGCGTCTCCATGATCTTCAAGGTGTTCGAGGTAGCTCCCACTCCTGCTGATGCGCTCACGCTCTGGGGGCTACCATGCTATCTTTGTACCCACAAATAGACGGTTCTCGAAACGGAGTTTCGGCCAAGAAGGAGTTGCATTGTTGGAGCGAGAAAAGAGGCCTAGGGTTAGGGTTTAGGCCTTTATAGGTTAGGGTTCACATGTTATGCCACATGGCTCCAATAGGGTAAGTCCGTGTGGCGGGTGCCCAATAGGTTAAGGCCACATGGAAGATGGTCTTAACCTAAGGTTGGCTAAGTTATATGAATAACTTAGTCATGCCCCCTAATGCCACAATCTATGGTATACAAGGCTATATAGGTAGACTTGTATGGTGATGGGTCCAGGAATATACGTATTTATAGCGTATATTCCCCTGGAACGTCACAAGGGACCAGCCCAATCCTTTGTTTGGGCAAGAAATGTTGCACTCTGTGCAACATTTGAGCAGAAGTCCTTTTTAATCTAATATGTTGTGTGTTTTTGCAGGTAAGTCATTTTCTAGGGTTAATTGGGAGCAGAGCCATGAGTTTGCAAGAGGGCCTGGTGTGTTGGAACACCTCTTGGTGTATTTATGAACACACCTTGGCCATGAAGGAGTTATCATGGTGCAGAATCTTAATAGCAGTCAAGAAAATGAGAAGGTTCACATAGCAAGGTGCAGGCAGGTGACAGAGTTACTGTAGCTAGGTGCGTGGTTTAATTATTTGGATTTGAGAAAACAGGTTTTGGACTTGAGAAAATATGTAACTTGCTTACATCAGGAGGGACAATGTTTACATCATCCCTTTAACAGGATCTGCGTTATCAGGTTAAAATAAATGAAAGAAGATGATTGCATGGTCAGTTGGTTAAAGTGAGCAAATTTCATTCATCAAGTTGATATCATGACACATCAAGTTCGTTACATCTACAGTGAAGAAAATGCAGTTGTGATATTCATGCATTCATGATGCCAGCCTTATTATTGCCCTACAGATATATCTGAGTTATTTACAGTTTGAACCTGCAAGGTCTGTAGTTGGAGAAGACTCGAAGTTGAGAAGGAAGTTATCATTTTCAATGGTCTTATGGTCTTATGGTTACTATGGTAAAACGACCATTGAAATAGAAAATAAAATTAAGGATATCTAGCTAAACGAATGTCTCATTGCTACAGTAAATGTCTTGTTCTGGATCTCGCGCGCATCAGGAATTCGAAGTAGAAACTTTATATTTCACATTAACCGAATGCTGAAGAAGTGCCGGACCGATTGGAAACGGAGGGGAAGGATATTTGAAGCAGAGGCGGCAGAAAAATGGTGGTTCCCGGCAGCTTGAGGCGAGTTTGAACTCGATTTGATAAGAAATATGAAGAAGAACAGTTATTAGAAATTCGTGAAGATTTGGAATGTTTAAACATTAAGAGATTGAGAATATTTGACATTTTTGAAAACTAATCGACAATTTTGTTTGGGCAATGCTTTCTTGAGCAAATAGAGAGTTGTGGTGATATGAATGCTTAGATTTTTGAGAAACGAAGTGAACTTCATAGTTATGCAATAAGTTTGTTTGGAAAATTGAATGTGAATGCAAATTGATTTTGCTAGAGAGAACGTATCCTGTGAGCTTGTTGTTGGCTTAAAATATTAGCGAGAGCTAACTACTGCATACACCTCAGTTTGATACTTGAAAAGAGACGAATTTGAGCTAGCTTGTTTGTGTTGGAGTTCCAGACTGCATACACCTCAGCTTAATACTTGAAAAGAGAAGAATTCAATCAAAAGGCCATTTGCTAGTTTGGGTGTTGCACTGAGGTCCACACTTCTTAGTGCAATAGAGGCTCTTAGGGGACTCAATTTTGCATAAAACCATTGCAAACACCCCAAAAAAATATCCTATTGCTGAAAAAGTACCTCTAATGGTTGCTATGGCACATGCGAACATGTTAGATGCTGAAAAAGTAGGTACAATAGTTGCTGGAGCACATGCAGCATGCATACCTGCAAAAGTTCTTGGTGCATGCAAGTGCAACCCGGGTCCTCCCATGCACTAAACATGGTCAAAGAATCACCATTGCATGCATGTCCATGCCCATTGTAAAAGCTATGCTGGAGCATAGACGTGAAGCCGTGCGCCATGCCTTGAAGGAAAACCGAACCAAAAGGGTCATACCCTAAATGTTAGGTATCCTAAATGTGCCAATATGGGTCAATCAAAATATCCATTAATAAAGTTGTCGTAACATTCCGTATAAGAGAATTGCACTTGTGCAAATTCCCGGGGAGTCATCCCCGCCTCCGCGCGACTCCCCGGGAATTTGCACTAAAGTGCAATTCTCTTAACGTGGATGCAACTTATGTTGCATTCAGCGAATCAGTTTGTGCCACGTGTCCACCAGTATCGACCATTTCTTCTACTCTCTTTCCCTGGCCATGGCGGAGCCATGCCGCTATGGCGCCAGGCCGTTGATCTTGGTTCTTGCTTGATTTTTTTCTTGGTACCGTCTATGTGCAGGCGCCAGTGATCTTGTGAGCTCGGCAAAGGCGGTAGATCCTCCGATGTTCTTTTTTGCAGAGCTTAATGTTTCTTGCAGTGATCTTGTGAGCTCGGCAAAGGCAGTAGATCCTCCGATGTTCTTTTTTGCAGAGCTTAATGTTTCTTGCATATTTTGTTCGATCTGATGCCTATTATCGACTTGCATTTGTGACTTCAGGAAGATTTTGCTCCTAAAATTTGTCTGCTAGGTTTTGCTCCTTTGGAGCTCCAAGTTTTCTGTTTCTTTCTTTAAGACTTTGTATTTGCCGTCTTTCTCTAATGTTCGCCCGCTTTCTTGTTTGTTTGTGCAGATCTACATGTTAGCTTCTGCCTTTTTCGAGAACGAACCGCATTCCAAGTGCATGTTTTGTTCTTCCATGAAAGCGCATGGAACAAGAATGAAAATATATGTGCATTTTGTTGCTACCAGAAGTTGAGCAGGCAGGAACAGTAAATAGGTTTCGGATTTGAGTTACGAGTGTCCTGATTTAGGAGCACTATCTTGAAATCCATTGTAAAAATGCTAACAAATGCCAAAGTTTATTAATTTGCGACCATTCTTTCTTGGTTTTGCTGAATGAAAACTGGTATATCGACCAATGGAGCATTCTTTCTTGCTTCTGCAGAATGAAAACTAGAATGCTATATAGAATGCAAAAGCAGAATGAAATATCGGAATGTCATTCAGAATGTGAAGTAAATATTCAGAATGTAATGTAGATTAACTTTCCTGGAAAAGAATCTAAGACACGTGGCAACAAGGATAGGTCTAGGGGGCTGAATGCAACATAAGTTGCATTTACGAGATAGGGAACCTGGGCCAAAGTGGGGCACCCTCCCTTATAAATAGTCATTACAGGATCAATAGCTGGGCCAATGTGGGCATCTTCAGAGCTACATTAGGCACTTGTTGTGCCATCAAACACTAAGCCATCAGGGGCACCCCTGAGCCATTAAGGTACATCAACCCCCCTTTATTCAATGAAATTTCTGTCAATCTTAACTTTTTTTTTTCTGAAATTCAAAACAGATTCAGATGCAGCAGGATTTGAAGCATCCATCAGTGCAAAAATTGGCTGATTTGGTGAAAGAATTTGAGATTTATTAAAGATCATAGCATAAGTGGGCCAAAGTGGGGCACCCTCCCTTAAATGACATCCTCTGAGGAACACCAAATATCTCGATTCATGTTATTTGGTGGTGATGTATGTTTCAGAAAAAATCTTGATTCATATGAATGCAGATTTGGGCGTCCCACAGTATTTAATATTAATTAACAAAACTTTACAGGATATGTTAAGCGCCTATTATACAAGTTTCTCAAGCGTCTATTGTTAGTCTCAGCGAATCCAGGATAGGCCTTAATGAATGCTCAGCATTCCATGAAGCTGTCATGAGAAACAGGTTCTATCCAATGCAGTGAAGAAGGATAAGGTTTTTTGAGGACCTAGCTGAATCTTCCAACTGGGGCTGCGAATTGCAAACAGATCTCTCGCATATTTCGATCATGGTGCTTGTTTCTCTAACCTCTGAAATAGACACATATCAAAGAGTGAACAAATTTCAGATCGCTTGAGTCGTTTTTTGATGAGCACCCATAGTTAATTATAGACTCTTAAGATTTCTTTTTATTTGGTTCATGCTGTACTATTCAGGCAAAAATCTCAATTTATGATCATGGTCTTTTTCTGAATGAAGATCTAGGCATGGAGGCTTTACAAAGACTATAGTTGCTTGTTCCTGTTCTTTTGTTTCTTAAAGCTTACAGCTTGTCTTGGTTCTGTTTTTGAACAGTTTAGAATCAGCTTTTGGGGGACTCCTAGATTGCCTCTAGAGCCGTTTGCTATGGATCAGGGCTATGGGTTATCTCTATCAACAAGTATCAATCTTCGTTCTTCATGTTTCGGGTCTGCGGGATGCAGACAAATCTCTGGCACCTGCTGCCCGTTGTTTCTCTGACGCTGCTTTTCAATTAGATTACATAAAATTGCTTGTTCCTAATACAATTCTGAATAATTTGTTTACATATCTAGACCTATATAATCGAGAGTTCAATTTTTTATTTCTGTTCGTCATTAAGGAATTTTTCTGGGCCGCAATCTAAGTTCATGTTTTGATGACACGTGTTTTTAAGACATATCTAAGTGGACATCTGGCATTGAGAGCTCCAAGATATGGCGGCAAGAGTGGCAAGTGATGGCGGTGTATCCAAGCTCCTCAATCTACCAAAGCAGCATTAAAGGCACAATCTTCTCTTTCGCTCCATAGCCATAATATGAATACGAGGCTCCAGGCATATAATATATTTTTAAATTTGAAGTGTCGGAGGCGTATCATACTCAATTGTTGCACTGGAGGCAGCGGCAGGTCGCAGAGGCTTTGAGAAAAATCTGGCCGGACTTGAGGAAGCTGTTCTTTGTTAGAAATATGAGACACACAAAACTTTTCCCACAAGACAAGATCATGTTTCATTCATATGAGATACATATTTATACATCAATATGCGCCACAATTAGGCTAGTGCCACAATAGGCAAGAGTGCTATATGTGAAACATGTGCCATATATGGCAAAAGGTAAAGGTGCAATATCTCCTATAGAAAGAGATTCCAAACATCCTCCCTGCAACTTTAGCCTTTTGAACAAAATAATTGTATCCCATATTTAAAGATGCCTCCAACCATCCCTCCCTGCATCTTTAATCTAGTGCTTGGATCAAAAAAACCTTTTGTGGGTTAAAAGGAAAAAACCCAAGCACTTTCAGAACAACTCAAGTAACAACAAAAGATTCAACAATTCCAAGAGCTGCTTTGCACATCTCTTGTTTCTGAAGTCCTAATGCTTTGGTGAAGATGTCAGCAACCATCGCTGACGTTGGACAATATTTAAGCACAATAGTCTTCTTTCGTACTTCCAACTTGATATAATGATAGTGTAGCTCAATGTGTTTAGATTAAGAATGGAAAACCTCATCTTTTGTTAATGCAATTGTACTTTGATTATCACACATGAGTAGAGTAGGCTCCACCTGAGTTTAATGCAAACAATCCATTAACTGCTGCAAACAAACCAATTCTTACTTGTTTCTGTGGTGGAAACAGAAACACATCGTTGCGTATCAGGACAACTACCCCAATCAGCATCTGTAAAGCCTAGCAAAGTCAACATCATTCTGCTTTGTGTACAACAATAAACCACAGGTAGAAGTGCCTTTCAAGTATCTCAAACCCTTTTAGCAGCAGTCCAACCAAACACATCAATGGACCAACCAAACTAGCAAAGGGACATTTTTTCATTTGCAATCTTTCTTCATCAGTGCAAGGACTTTGTTTTTTTTAGAAAGTTTGAAATATCTGGAACTAGCAACAAGAGGAGTACTTTCTGATTTTGCTTCAAGGAGGCCAAACTTTTCAATGAGCACAGAGATATATGTGCATGAGTGAATTGCATCCAAGTCTACCATCTCAAAAGCTGCAGATAATAAAACTTTCATGTGATGTAAGTAGGGTAAATCATTGCAAACAAAAAATGTATCATCAACATATAAGGCAATGAAAGCATAATAAGACCCTTCTCCTTTTGAAGTAAATATTCAAATCATTCACACTAGAAAGGAATCCAGAAACCAAGTCCTCTTGTCCAAGTGTTCTAATGTTAGAGCATCCTCCATAGAAATTGGATCACCAGTCAGATATTCTAACATCCATTGTGTCGGCTTTCATGCTCGACGTGCAATAACATCATCATGAGCAACCTCACGAATAATCTCATTAAGACCAAAATGATCTTCCTCATCAGTATTAGCAAAATTAAGAATAAAGTCAAGGACATCAAGAACAAAGGCAGATTCAGTAATAGGAGCAGGGGCAGCGACAGACGCATGATTTCATCAATAGAATGAAGCATAAGTAAATGGAAAGCTGATCCCCAAATTGATATATTTTGGCATCATAGGCGTATCTAATAAAATAGCTTCCTTAGCAAAATCATCATTTTTTTACTCTCTTCAGGAGAATATGAACATAAGCAGTACATCAAACCAAAATCGTACAAAATTGGCAACATTGGGTTTAATAGCAGACCAAGCTTCTAATGAAGTTTTGCCTTTCAAAAAATAAGTAAGCAATTTTGCAGGTACACAGCAGCGCCAACAACTTCTGCATAGAAACACATCCAAATTAATATGAGTAAGCATGCAATGCACCACATTCATGATGGTGCAATTCTTCCTCTCAGCAATACCATCCTGTTGAGGAGAATAAGGCGCAATGTATTCAAGAACAATGCTTGAATTTGCACAAACTTTGTCAAATACCAAGGACTTAAACTTGCCACCATTATCAGTTCAGTGTCTCTGAATCATTGTTCTAGTTTGAACTCCTATCATTCTTTTTGAAAGTACAAAAGACTGATAATACTTCAAGTTTTCTAGTAATAAAGTACATAAATGTATAGCCAAAGAGAATCACAGAATCATAGAATGGCCGACAAAGTTTAGAACGGACCAGTTCTAAGACTCGCGTAGCACGATATCTTTCCCCAGAGTATGAGTGGCAATGTGGCTTACCAATAACATATGCCTCACAAGCATTCAATACTCCACAAGGTTATCACAGCTCATGTGCAAAAGAGCTTGAAAGCTAGCATAACCAAAACGTCGATGCCACAAAGTACTGATATCATCACCATGAGATATCACAACATTAGCAAACCCATCATTCATCTTGAGTTTATAAAGATTGCCTTCGATGAAAAGCTGTGAAAGGTCTTTATAACCATATCTTAAAAGAGGTTTCCATGTATTTTCAAAGAGCCATAAAGAACTAGCATCACCACCATATAGTGTTAGACCAAATTTTGCACGAGGTCATACAAAGGGAAACTCAACAACATGACAAGCTTTGACACAAAAAGTATGTTGGCTTGTTAAATTCAATAAGAAAACCTATAGCATTGAGGCAAGAAATAGAATGTGGCAAGCGCATTGAAATTCAACACTAAAATCAATATACAATACATGTAAAATTTCATGCCTCCTCAACAATCATCCTTAATCAACATTCATGAAAGTGTTAGTTTCAATCACATTATACATATCTCTTACCAGGTGGACCTCATGATGAATTTCAAGAAAATTTTATGCTGTGTAGCAAACTTCCTGTAATAACATTCATCTTCCAAAGTCAATCTTCAAGAAAATTTTCCAATTAGAGATATTCAATCAGTCAATCTCCAAAGAGATTTTGCAATTTCAGTAAGCCACTCTCCAATGAGATTTTCCAATGTCAGTAAGTCAAATCTTTAATGAGATGTTCAATTAGATACTGGCCAATTTTCAATCAAGCTCCAAGGATATTGCTTTGCCAAATTTCTAGTTTGCAATTATATATTTGTCAATTTTCAATAACATATCTTCTAGTTTGCATCTCCAATGAGATTTCATTACACACTAGCAAATCGTAAATTCGTCTACAACAAGATAGTAGAACGACAAGACATATGCCAAAATATGATATTCGTTATCACCATATGCAGTTAGAGCATGTACAAATACGTCATTCAATTTCAACCCATACGTATATATATACTGCAGTGCCAAAAGACACATCCATTGTAAAGAAATTAATCGACACCTCAGATTATTGAATACAAAACCAATAAACATAATACATGTCGTTCTTTACCATAACTTGTTCATGCACACAATAAAAAATTAATCCACAATTCAAGAATAATACACACATGCAGCATCAAATGCGATTTCAACAGTGTAGCTAATGCAGCATCAAATGCGATTTCAACAGTGTAGCTAGCAGATAAATCCAACTGCTAAAATTCCTAAGCACATGGTCACTGTAATAATCAAAATTTGCACACCTTCATGCTATCATACTTAACTTTCATACGTAAGTTCCATCATTTAAAACTTCCATGCTTAACTTACATGATTTAAGACTTCCATGCTTAATTTAATAGGTATTTAACATCCCTGGGATATGGCTAAAGGCAATGCATATCCAACTAGTTAAGAACAAATTCTTAGGCAAGGAATTTAATGGTAGGCAGGATTTCAACACCCTGAATCCCTCTTCAACGAGCAAGAGATGACAAAGTCTTCAGTTTCAAATCAAAGGTTTTAGACTATTACAGCATGCTACCAATAGCTATTAGGAATCAAGAGGCAGCTGTTAAAAAGCTAGTTAGGCATATATTTTCAGGATTCATACAATGATGGTTTAGAAGATTCACAGATGCATTAAAAGGATATAATTAATCATCAACAAGTAAAACTACTTTTTATCTTCAACAAATAACAAAGAATTAACTATCCAACATGAATACCACTCTCCATCCTTTCTTTTTCTTCTGCAGCCTTAAAACAGGGTTAGTCACTAAACTTTCGATAACTCAAAAAATAAATATCCTTTTCGGCTGATTTTTATTCCCACTTAAACTAGGCTTTAAGTTCTTTCCAATAAGCTTTAGATCGCATGAATCTGATCTATATTAGAAAAGTTATGGCCTTCCAAAACAAGGCTATCTTTTTACTCCATAGCTGCGACTTTTTACTTTTGCTTTTGCATCAAACATAAAACTAATGCTTATAGACTGTACAACGAATCTGGCTCTGATACCATGTTAGAAATATGAGACACACAAAACTTTTCCCACAAGACAAGATCATGTTTCATTCATATGAGATACATATTTATACATCAATATGCACCACAATTAGGCTAGTGCCACAATAGGCAAGAGTGCTATATACGAAACATGTGCCATATATGGCAAAAGGTAAAGGTGCAATATCTCCTATAGAAAGAGATTCCAAACATTCTTGAGGCTTTAGTTTTCTTGCATGTTGCCGCAACTGTCATATTAAGCAAATTCGAGGGCTTTGCCAGCATCGATTTTTGTTTGGATGCAGACGCGAAGAATTTTGGGTTCTGTTTGTTTCTTTTGGATTAACGCAATGATTTCTCTTCTGGGCTGTAAAGATTTTGGAAAGAATTGACTATGGCACAGGTGACAAGACGCGGCCAAGGATTTCCGACCTCGGCCTCTAATTCTATCTGTGCTTCGAGCCCACTCTCAAGGAGCAGGGAAACGCTCTGTCTCTGCAATTCCAATTCCGCCAAAACTAAGTCGGCTTCAAGAAGCCATAGCCGTGTACCAGCAATCTTTAGCACTCTGTGACACCCGAAGTGGCAGGGCTAACTGTTGTAAAAATTTAAGCAAGGCATATTGGAGCAGAGTTCACATTATTTTGAGCCAAGAACACACTGCAAATTAGATTAGGTAGTTGCTTCAGATTTGCTAAACAACACAGGTTTCTTTTTAGATGCTCTAAATCACAGTAATCCAATGGAACAGCCTCAAGAATGGGTTCAAAATATTCACTGAAGCTTTGTGGATATTGCCTGGGCTGTTTTATTCTTGAAGAGGTGTCTAAAATATTTGAATCCAAAGTGCCCAAGAAGGCAAAATCGCAGTCTAGAGGCTTATGCGGATTATTTATATCAGAAGCTTGAATCTACGCTGTTGAAAGGGGATTGCAAGGCAGAGATCTGTTCGATTGAATTATGTTGGTCTTTGTTAGAAATAGCAGAGGACCACATGCATGAATCTGCGCAGCAATTTTTACAAGAGATCAAGGACTTTGAGAGTTAAAATTCAAGCCAAGCTCCCACTCTGCAAGGATATGGAGGCCAGAGAAGCAGGGGATTTGATTTTAGAAAAGGCGAAATGTTTAAGAGCAAATAATACTGTCAGATCAGAGCTTTTCCTTTCCGCCATAGACAAATTCAAAGGATTGAAAGCCCTGTGCAGAAAAAAGCATACATTATCATGCCCAAGCACTGTCTCTACTCAGCATTGCCCATGTCTAGAACGGATTGTCCATGGACAAACAAGCAGAAACCCACTACCAGAGTTGCACCGGATATTAACTTACCGGCCATGCAGATAACTTTTAATATACTATATACATCTATAAATCCACAGATAATTCATCACTACCTAATTTGATCAATGAAAGGTTTTAGTCGTCAACATCTCTCCCCGTTTGACACCGTCTCTCCCCATTTAACATGTGGAAAACCAGCCTACATGGAAAAACCTTTTCGACAATGAACAAAAAGCATTCATTTCTAATAGATAAATGATTCATTTTATTTTTTAATTATTTTTTATTATGTGTAGATTATGAGTGCAACAAAGGCAATACAAAAGAATTGGAAAATGAGCAACATTGGCAGCTTGACCATATGATGCAGCCAAAGGACAAGAGAAAAGAAGGAAAATCTTAACTTTGTGGACAACAAGATGGAAGCCATATTGCAGGAAGCGAAGAACAAGAAGCCAATGAATAAGACAAGGACTAGAAGCAGAGGGATGAAGAGGGCTCCTTGATCAGACAATTTAGAAGAATCTGCATAGTGTTGTTCTTAGGTATTGCATAGTTTAAACTTGTGCAAATGACTTGCAGTGAGACATGTATAATGGCTACACGGCTCAGTGTTGGCCTGCACAAATTCATCAACTATCCTATGAGTATGAATTGGTCCATCTTCTAGCCATATTTGGTTAACCGCTTCTGTGGTGCATTGCATCATCTGCTACATTTTATGTAGGATTTTCTATAAATGAGTATGTGTTGATATTATAATGAATGTATTTTTAAGTTGTTTGAGTCAAGCCACTACCACTTAGTCACAAATGGATCAGTAACATGGGTTTTTGGGTGGGACTAGGGGATACACCTAATGCAGATTTATAGATGATTTTTCTCGGAGGGCAAAGTGTTATTTTCTGAAATCAAAGGATCAAGCATGCCAGGCATTCCAGTTGTATCTAGTATTACCAAAAAAAAAAAAAAAGGTCATAGGATCATAAAATAGAAAATCTAACAGTAACAATTGGTGAGGTTCATAAAGAACCAGTGATGTATAAATGGTGGCATCATGAATTGAATTGTGTCGTAGATCATACAAAATTACATAGTTTTCCCATGTTGATCAAATCTAGCAAGGAAAAACAATGTAGTGTAACATATTATGGAAATATTGCCACTCCTTACGCCGAGACGACATGCAAGCCTTAGGCATGGATGCTAAAAATTTGGCTGCGAAAACTCAAATTATTTCCTATGGAACAGCTGGGTAAAGTTTGTAAGTTGATTTTCTTTATGCGGAATAGAGAATAAGCATTTTATTTCTTGTGTGTACCCATGGGTGGTGGTTGGCTGCCCACCCGACTCGGTGGTGTTTGGCTGCCCACCCGACTTGGATCGTCCTCCTTGGTGTTTGGTTCTAAAGGAAACATGGGATTTTTATTGTAAATTGATCAATTTGACCTCAATATTGGACCATTACATGTTGAAAATGCAAAAATACTCACCATGAAAATTCTTGAACGTAATGGTGCAGAATCATCAAGAATGGCCTTAGGAAGATTTCACTAAATGGATTAGTGAATGGGCATGAATCATTCTCCAAAAATAGCCTCCTGCTCTAAATTTTATTTGTGATCAAATAGGGCTTTGGATAAGAGCCTTTTAGATCAAAATCATTTAGATTCAATACTTCAACGTTAAAACAACAACTAACTCATGCTCGCAAAGTGAATCTCAAAATTTGAACCTCATTTTGAGAGACTTGAAATAACACTATTTTCTTTAATATGAGGGCAAAGCATCATGGCTTGAGATTCTTTTGGAGTTGATTTTCACGTTGGTTCAAAATTGACACAAATTTCCCCCCTTAAGGATTTAGAAGAAGAGAAATGTTCGCGGCGGCCTTGGCCGCCGCGATAAATTTCTTGTAGAAGTAAAAGTCTTTCTAGATACAACATAGATACAACATGGCAACTGGTCGGCGATTCCGCCTCCGGAATGGAAAGCGGCTCAGCAATTTCTCTCAAGCGGTCACCTGCAGGCTGCAGGTAAGAATCAAGCAAAACTCCCAGTCGCCATGTTGTGGCAGCCTGGAAGTGGGTCGCTGATTCCAGACCCGTTCCCGCCGGTCGCGGGGCCCCTGGAATCCGCTTCCCACATTCCATGCCGCCATACGTGATTGATTGCTTGTTAATGCATTAAATCTGGAAGTAACAAGTCGAAAGTTCAAGTTCTTTGAAGAATGAATTTTTGATTATTTGCCTTTTTATTTTTTGTGAATCCGTAGCAAGTTGCCCACGATACTTTAGCAGTTTGTAGCAAATTTGTGGCATATTTTGTGGATGCGTAGCGCTTTCCATGACATTTTAGCAGTTTTTAGCAAATTTGTAACAAGTTTTTTCATGATACTTTAGTAGCCTATAGCAAATGTTCAAGTTTTGTGGATTTGAGTTTGTCACTTTTTTTATATGTTTGTTATGCTCAATTTTATTTCTTATTTGTTCTAGACATCTTACATTTTTGTAGCCACATCCTACTCATTCTCATCCTAGATATGTCTATTGAGATGCCCTTGGTGATACTGCCGATGTTTGCATTCCATGCATTATTTGTGTTGGGACACCATTGCAAACTACTATACCATTCATTTTTGGGTTGCCCCTAAGGGGGCAAACCTTGATGCATGTGGGTTTGTCGTATATTCCAGGTATATATTAGTATATGCCTGAAATATACCAATAACTGCTTGAAACCTATGATTGGTTGTAAACTGGCGGCCGTTTCTGTTGCTAAGAAGCCACTCTAGAAACCGGATAACCGGTGTTCTCGCGATGGTGGCTCAGGCTGTAGCTCCAAGTTTCACGTTGTAGCTGCAGGCTTCTTCAGCAGGTTCCTGGAGGGCATATAAATCCATTCATGGGGTTCCGGCATCGCCTCCTGATTCACCCCCTATGTCTCCCCCACTCAAGATTCTAAACTCTCTGCTCATACGGAAGCCATTCTGAGGAGCCAGCAAGAACTAAACAAGTTTTATGCACAAATTCCAGAGGGTGACTATGGCCTGATGGGCCCAATTTGTATGTTGGCTGGTTGTAATGAAAGATGGGCCCGATAATCAAAGGAGATCATAAGCATTAAGCGTTCCATGTCCACGCTTTCTTCCCCAAGTTTTTAAGTATAATTTCTGCCCAATTAAACGCACAGAACAAAGCTTCCAGGAGAAGATGTTCTTTGCAAATGATTAAAATGGAGTTGGAATGGCCAAGGGAAGCAAGATATATATCAGATTATATAGTAGATGGTTGCAGCTAGTAAACTGAAGATAATATTGGTTTTCAGATGGATCATAAGGTTAGATGTACAAGCAAGAAGCGCGGCAGATTAATCAATTTAGAGATCTGGAACAAAAGGATGAGACTACAGCACCAGTCTGGGCCAAGATTTATGTGTGAATAAACAACGACAGATGCTTCGAAAATGAGCCTTTCAAGGAGGAGGAGGATTACTTCGGTTGTGGGTGTGAAGCTCAAAGCAGAATGCAGGAATATGCTTACTTGGATCGTGGCCAAGCTTGCACAACCAAGAGATCATGTTATTGCTATTCATGTTACTCGCCTTACCACTGATCCAGGCAAGGCTTCGAGTTTCTATAAATTTAAATTCATTCCTCTTTTGTTAGAATGTCAAATTATGCAGGCTGATTAACAATAGAACTTGACAATGAACTTGCAAAACATTCTTTCTTTTAGACGTTGCCGATTTTAATAAGTAGTTTGGAGTCAGATTAGCAGCGACTAAAATAGGCCCACTTTGTAACTGAATTAGTTCGAGAGGAATAATGGGGGGAATAATGCAAATCTTTGAGATGTAAAATGCAGATAGTTTTACTCAATAAATAGTATCTGATTAATTATTGCAGGAAATTTGCATAGGCATATTAGGAAATTTAGCATGCCATGAGATACGTGCGAAAGGCATTAGTCTCCAAGAAGGGCTTGCTGTCAACAATTGTACAACACATATTCGTCATAGATGCATCAAATCTTACAGAACCTGCAGGTAATCTGGTTGAGAGTTGCTGTTAATACAACAAGTAAATATATGAATACACTTCTGTTATGGTGCATGATTTTACTTGTTATGGGAATGGCAGCAGTTTAGAATGGTCATAATGAAGGAATGCACATAGTTAACTATCATATATATCAGGGCAATGCAAAAGGCTCATGGAACTCTTATAGGCTATTAAATGCAGGTTTTCATAGCATCGAAAGTGAGAAATGGGCAACAGCAATTGAATCAGAACAAGCAGTGGAGAGGGTCTTGTGGATTGCTAGCAAAACATTGAATGACCAGCTCTTGGAGAAGGTAATAAATGGCAGGTCTGAACTAAAGACAATATTCAATTTTACTACTTCCACTAATTTTCTTTGCTTTCTCTATCTAGAGCATAGAGTTATTGTTGGCTATGGTGGATAGTACAAAGGCTTCTTCATCAATTCTGCTTCTATCTTTGTTGAGTTTGGGGCTTATAAACGCACTTATAGACCTCATAATGTGCGAGCTTACAATGCTAAAGGATGAGAGCTCTTCACGAGGGTATGCAAAAAATTTTCTTCAAGTTGATTTGTTGATATGGATGCCTAATATGCCGACAAACTAGAGGAAAGACAGCTTGTGCTCTGCTTCAAAATGTCAATGAGCCTGTAAACAGCTTTAATCTCTGAAATTCTGATTGAACATAATAAAACTGAGCTTTGACTTTATTTAATGTGACGTCCCTTAATGAAACTAACATGAGCTGTAGACAAACTCCATCCCTATTTTAATGCTTCATTTCTTGGGGGAAAGTGGTACATATGACTATTGCGAATGGTTACAGCCTGCTATTAGATGATTTTGAGGATCTTCAAGATCCTAATGAATGTTCAGGATATGACAGCAGGCAAACAAAGCTCGTAACTGTATCCTTTGTGCACGTCATCCAAGGAAGTGTCGACTGCATGTAATATTGTTGTTTCAGAAAAGTCTGTTGTCATTGTTAACTATTCATGGCCAGCTGAACAACAAGATGCAAGTCATGCGAAAGCGGTTGCTATCAAAACATGCAAGCTCCTTCCCAGAGATAGGTTCTTTTCTACGTCATGCTTTGAGAGCTCTCAAATGGTCCAGTATATAACTACTTAGAGGTATGGAAAAGGAAGGCTGTGAAGAAAAGGTTCTGGCAAGAGCATCATTCCTGTAAATCAAGCATTGTAAACGTCCTTTTGGATTGCAACAACTTGTAAAAGAAAACTTCATCAACAAAACCTTCTAGAAGCCTGTGTAGTATATATGCATCCGCAAAATGTTGGAAAAGGTTGGGTATCAAGTATGCAATATAAAGTGAATCAGCTATTAACTAATGAAAAGCACTAATGAAAAGCAAGGTTGGTCGCTTTATATAAAAGTTCACGTGTTTTTAATCCAGGGTAACCATTGTCCTCCCTTGTGAAACTATCAAAATTTAAGCCTCGCTATAATGGATTTAATCTTTGAAGATGTCATACAATATTCATGGATTTCACCATCACCTAGCAAGTTGCACATTGTGTGGCTACTCAGATAATGATAGATAGATAGATAGATAGATAGATAGATAGATAGATAGATAGATAGATAGATAGATAGATAGATAGATAGATAGATAGATAGATAGAAATTTTAATGAAATAGACTATAATGACAGTTAGGTATATGTATACAGTGCTTTCTAAAGCTAATTGTATCTGTTTGTATGAAGTAAACTGAAAGATTTTGCTAAAAGGTAAGGTGATGCTTGCTCTCACCATTTTTTGTAGCCATGGACATAACAAGCTTTAGCTCTGTTCTATTATTATTAGCTTTGAAGTACTGGAGCATGACATTCCGCCCCTTATAATGGAGCATGACATTCTGCCCCTTGTAACTACAAAATACCAAACATAGATGGCATATGATGACATCAATTTCCAGGTAATGCCCTAGTTTTTCAAGAAATCGATAAAAGTTCATATTCTGCCTAGCTTGAGTTTAACACCATATAGCAGTCATGCCTTCTGTGAGGATTCATCAAATAGACACCCTAAAGATACATAGAATTAGCTATCAACAGCCTGAATTATAGCATCATATTTTCTCTTTTATTTATTAGAAATCAGAATACAATATACACCATTCTTCCTCCTGGGTTAATGCTAGTTGATTAAGGTAATATTCTCTTTCTACTCTTATATTGCAGTGAGACAAGATTGATTGTCTAATCCTTTTACAGGTGATGAGGGAGAACAGGATAAATCTGTTGAAAAACTGGCCAGTCTGCCTTAACTTGTTTATCCTAGCACATACATGTGCTGCGCTGGCATGAATACATCATGAGGTACATTGTAGTATCCATGATGAGGATTCTTAGTCATGGTGCTTTGTATGGGGTGTTGACCTCAACAAACCATATAGTTTAAGCTTCTTTTGGATGATTCTTGAATTGTACTAGTCTTCAACTAGAAGAAGCATGCTTTAAGTACAAAAATAAACGAATTCCAAAAATGTCAAGTCAAAATCTTGACTTTTAACATGTGTTACCTTCATCATTTGTAATGAATAATAAAAGATTAAATGCATCCCTAAAATACTAAGTCAAATTTGAGCTTTTAGCATATGGTTACCTCTGCCATTTGCCCATAAATAATATCCCCTCCATCATTTGTCATGATCAGAAGAAGATTAAATTCATTCTTAAATACCAAGCCGAATTTGATGTTTTAGCATATGCATTACAATTGCCATTTGCCCACAAATAATACTCCCTTCACATCTAGACTAATGTCATCCCAAAATATAAATAATACTCCCTTCCACTTGGACTAATGGCATCCCAAAATATATTGACACTTTTGTGTTTTAGAAGCCAAGGCACAAGCAAACCATAAATATAATACTCGAAAAGAACATGATTTCTTGGACCCTACAATTTAAGAGATAGAACAAAGAACAACGAGTATAGGTACTCCAAACTATGCTAAAAGTAGTTATTTTTTTATATCTATAGGTCATGAAGGGCACATGAGCAAGTGTAAGAACTGGACATGGGAGTCCAAGGCTAGCATTGAACTAGAATGATTTTGAATGGCTTTAGCCATCCCTTATACAAACAAGATTATGTTGTCTAATACGTAATTTGGATGTCTGCAGGACTGCCACATGGCGAGTATACATGAATGCCACCTTGGGGGAGTGACAGTTTGGTGAGTATGCATGGTCACTATCATGCATGATCTTCATATGAGGCCATGGGAATATATGAGAAACAGTGAAAGCATGCTAGGGTGTACCATCTAAAGTACTTTTTAGGGAGTGCGAAACTACCCAGAAAAGTACCCAGCATTGGGTACTGGGAACTTGCATAAATGCTGCAATAAATAATAAGCTTGAGAGTTAATCCATTTATATTAGTCTCTAATGGTATTGTTATCCTCTAATACTATAGATTGACATGTTATTGACCTTCAATTCAAATATTTCTGATTGATTTTAATGGAAAGAAAAAACAAAAAGTACCAGTTTTAAAAGTACCCAGTGTAAGTACTTTTGAGGGTTCCAAAAGTGATACACCGTAGCATGCTTTTACCCGAAACACAGCGCTTAGTTGCTAGGTTGTTTTCTTTGAGCTAAGGAGGTCATAGGTTTGAAATTCGACTCAAACATTGGGTGGGATGATGATTGAACGTAGAGAAACTCGACATAAGTATGCCAAATGCTATGTTAGCATTGGGGTGGTGGTCGTTTCTACAAAATCTATATAGTTGTCATAGCCATTCGATGACGATTATACATATGTTCATATACTCGACTTGATATCGTATGCAGTATGGTGTAGTATGTGACAGTCAGGTCATGTGCAAGTAATATCTGATTGCTTTGGCTTGGCTTGCTGAGGGGGTATATGGGGTATGGGATAAAGCCTTCAAAAGGTTGAGGTCCATTACATAACGATTTCCATGAAGGATCCGCCCTTTTGGATCCGCACTAAGAGATTACTTCGTAACATTTGGTATCACAGCCAAGGTTCAATTAGCGGCAGCCATCACCATGTAACTAACTAACTAACTTTCTCACCATGTTGTGGATCATGTATATTACTACAATTTCAACTTGCACAATCTGTTGTATGCCATTTGTGACCCTAAAAATTTGGTTCCAATTCAAACATGTGTGGCATATATATCCAAATACCCAAGTGAAGATACGTAGTTCCACACCATATAGAAATGCTCCATGTCGAATGTTTATATCTAATACATCCATGTGATGTGACTCGTTTAACGGTGCTATAGATGACGATGTATAGCTTAAAATATTGTGAGTACTGGGAAGTGCTAACATTGTGATGTTTGGAGTTAGGCTATGCATCAATGTTTCATTCCTCTACAAAACCTGCTCCTTAGATGTTTGAAGCTCTTCGTGACAAAAAAAAAAAACGATCAAAGGTCTTCAAGGAGTTCTCTCATTTCGATGCTAACAAAACATGTATTTCCATTATCTGCTCTATTACACTTGTCCTTATGCTTCTGCAATACTTCTTCCATGCCGAGCACCAAAGATTTCTTCAGGCCAATTCCAATAAAGTCGTGGTATCAAGTATTCTATTGTTTAGAAGTAGCAATTTCAATTGATTGTCAAAACATGACTTTGAACTATGATTTAAGCCACTTCACCCTCCGGCCATAAAGGCAACCCTCCGTGCGCAGCATCTTATTCATATTGTCTACTATATTGTTGACATTCATATTTTGTGCATTTATTGACAATTTACTAAATTTTTTACATTGCAATATGTAGATACAGCACATGAAGTATATATTGACACTTCTCATTACACTTATCTTTGAGAACTTTTTTATCTATGCATATGCTGCCTGAAGCATATTGGTATATTAGTATGCTTTTGTTCTGTTGCACTTATCATATAAGTTGACGGAAAGATTTTTTAAGGTACATTCTTTGCTTATAATATGTTTTTGCTTCTATATTATGAATTGGTCAGGCTTCTTATACCCAAGTTTAGTTCTGGTCTCCTTTTGAATTCAATATTATAGGCCCACTTTTTATTCTTGTCTTCTAGACCTCCCTCCCAAGCCTTCTTTTAGATCTTGTTGAAGCACTACCTTATCGTCTATCTACGTGCCTTCGGTTAGTGTGGTGTTCTGCTTTCTTAAACAACACTACTCCATTACATTATGCTATCTATATCACCTTTCATTGTGCCAGGTCATGATATATTCTTTACTTATTAGACATATTGTGGTCATTGCCCAGATTGAGGTCGATGAATTCGAATTCTCAGTTCATCTTGGTCTACCATCTATTATTGCACCTTACTTCACTCTGTTAAAGTGCGATGTCTTGTATTTCGACAATCTTTTTCAACTACTATATCCAACTTATATTTGATGCCTTAATTTGCAATGAGATATCCTTGCAGACGAATATTCTGGCCCCATCTATATTTGTGCATTTATTCGTGTTCAGACACCCATGTGAACCATAAGGTGTCAGAAATGTGAAATGAGGTCATTGTAACATAAGGTTTGCAATGGTTATAAATAGGTATTCGTATGGGCAGTCATATTTTGCTGATGTTGGACCCCAGGGTTTGTATTTGGGGTCGAATTTTTTTGTTTAACAGGGGACGAAGGGAAGGCAGCGATGCGGACCATGGAGATGGAGCCGGGAGCGCAGTTCCAGATGTCAGATCCCATGCTGCACGTTGGCGACTATGCGGAGGCGTTGGCATGCCCTGGCTTGATAGGGCTTCTGATCTTCCAGGTAAGGAAGAGCCGAGGTATGTATGTTCCTGCTGTTAAACTCTTGTTAGCAGTTTTGTAAAGGGAATTTGGAGGGTGCATTTGAAGGTCGTTTATGTCTTGTTTGTTGGAAGTGGAATTGAATTTGTGGAGGGAACTTAGATATTGTATCTTTATTTCGGCTCTGTCATCCTTGTTGGAGCTGCAGAATGTTTCCACAATTGAAAGGTAAGATGTTAAAGAGACAGGCTAGGAGAAGGAAGGGAAAGAGTGGAGTTAATTTGTATGCTGGAAGCATAGAGAGGCACTGAATGTCTGTAGTAAGGGTAGGGGGAGTGCGAGGCCTAGAGGATGGGAAAATTGCAGAGGAAGGAAGTGGTCACTTGATGTGAGTGTAACTCTGGGATATGCAGGAATGGATATCTCGGAACACATGTATGAGCGTCTGATAGGATTTTGTAAGTCTGAGATACTAGCGGGTGCAGTCACATTAGAAAAGGGTTCAGAGTTGGTGCATCTGCACTGCCAGGCAGTCTTTAGCACAGCCATCAAAACTCCAAGATAAGTGAACACTGCAATAAAGAAATTCTTTGGTTGGGATATTCACAAGCCCGCGGGGGTCCTTTTGATTTGCAAGACCCTGAAGAACGCGAAGCTTCATTGCTTCGAGGGTATTGTGGGGTACTGCCTTAAGGATTATGAGAAAGTGCACCACAAGTTCAGCCTGCATAATGTCACTGAGAAGCAAATAGAAATAGGAAAGGATATGTACCTGCGTTATGGAGCAGGGAATTTGAAAAACCTTGTTGTGTTGGACAACAAGAACGTACTGCATAGGGGTGCCCATTATGTGAATTATCATGGTAGGAAACAGATGTCTGCGAGTCTTGTGTACATAGTATGTCATATGTTACGCACAAGGAAATTTGTGCTATCTAGCCAATGGATCTTGTCGACAAATACCGCCTTTATTTCTGAGCATAGGGTCAAAGCTACTTGAAGGATGACGTTGAATCCTGCGCGTGCAATGCCCAGCGATGTTAGATGTGTGTTGTTGGATGTGCCTATTGGAATGCAGCCAGTGGAGAGGATTGGGAAGGGCAGGAAGCGGTACTGGGACAATGCAGATAGTGATGGTGATGGCGATGCACACTTTGTTGATGTGGAGGACGAAGAGTACAGGCCAGCTGTGGAAGGAGATTGCAGCGGACATGATTACACACCTCTAGATTTCCTTGATCACACAATGGCAGTGGGATAGTGTCTGTTTGTTCTGTTGTTATCTTGTTATGTTTCTGTTTATGTATTTGGATTCTATCTTCAATATAGATTTGCACTTTTGTTCCCATACGAAGTAGATGTTATAATCTGTCTTTCTTGAACATTTAGCGCGGTAGTTTGATACAAGTGATAGCCAGGAATGGAGGCCAATAGCCACGCTATGGCACCGGAAGTCATTGAAATAAGTGACAGCAGTAGTGATGTGGCTATGTCTGCTTCTCGCTCTCATCCAAGTGCTTCAGCTCATGTGGCCCTCACAAATGCTCCCCATGCTATTAACGTTGACATGCCACGCATCGTTCCCATGCCAGCCATCCATTATGGGCAGCCCCAATTTGTTGGAAACGGGCTGCCATATGTAGCTAGTGCATATGCTGGCCAGTTTCTCCCCTTGCAAACCTTGTGGCAAATGGGCTTCCACATATTGAGAATGTTGTAGGGATCAATACAATAGCTGAAGAGATGGCAGCTACAGTTAGGGTGCTGATTCAGTTAAGCATGGTGTTTCATGCATTATAACAATGCATTGGGTTGATGGAATAGGAGCAGATTAATCTTTCTGTAGAGGTAAGACAGGCCCTAAGGTCCCATATGAATTTGGCGAGGGGAATGTTGATTAATGAGTTAAGGCGAATTGATAACCTGCAACGAAGACATGCTGCTGCCTTGAACTTAAGGTACAACTAATTTAGATTGCTTGTTTGCACGATCTGCATAATATCATTGTGTGTCTGAGCATTTAATTGTGCATTGGAATGGGGATTCAAGAAGTAAGTATGACAAAAGAAAAATTAAAAAGAAATTTTTTTTGTCACTTCTGTTTGTAGGCATGATTGCTTGACATCCACTGCATGGGAATAGCCCCCCTCCACCCCATCCCCATCCCCCCTCCCCGCTTTAGTCCATGGTGGAGCATTGAAGACCGGCTTCATTGAGGGATTCAAGTCCCCGTGCTCCATGCTTGCTTGCTTGTCAGATTGAGCAGGTTATCTATAGCCGAGGAAGCGCTCTGGAAGAACACGTGATTGATGGAAGACACATGTTAGCAGGTATGGACACATGGCTATCATGCATTTATGCTCATTGCACGTAGAAAGTGAATCTCATGCGCCGTTGTTGTGTGCAGATCATTGCTCAGGTGTAGGAAGTGCTCCATTGCACCCATTGGAAGAAGAATGTGCATTGAACCGTATGTCTATCAACATATTTCCTCCGTGGACTCAATGTAAGTGGATTTGATGCTGTAATGGGCCATGGCGACTGTAATGCAGATGCGTGGATCAATGAGTGTAAGAACAGCACCTTCCATGTATTCAGATTTGGGCCATGCCGTAGGTTTTCATGTACATAGATCCTCTAAATTTCTGCATGTTACATGCATTGAAGTTCAGTCTTAGCATTTGTTCTAAAAGTGGAAGTGACGTTCTGAATTCTGGAATGCACAGTTTCTAACTGCAAATTTATGCATAGTAGGTGTTGCATAGTTTACACTTGAGAGGCTCCACGGTTTCAACTTGAGATTCAGAAGCCCATGTGATGAATTTCTAAATCATTTGCACTAGCATATGCCAACAGAATCCTAATGCTTGAAAGTTTCACTATAGGTGAGAATGTTTCATTGTAATCCAACCCCTTTTTCTGAGAATATCCCTTTGCCACAAGTCTGGCCTTGTATACTGTTGACTTCCCATCTGCTCCAAGTTTGTTTTTAAAAATCCTCTTGCTTGCAACCACATTTTTCCCTTCTGGTTTCTTTATCAATTCATAAGTATCAGTCCTAGTTCTTCTTCCATGGCCTGTCTCCATTTTAAAGCATGCATACTTCTGATAGCTTCGTCATAGCTTTGTGGCACATCTGGTTCTATGATGGCCATTATGCGATGGCTTCTGATTCTTCCTGAGTATTTAGCCTTCTACTTTTCCCTTCCCTGGTGCGTCCATAATTGTTTAGATTAACCATTGCCTCCTCCATTAGTTTTTCAACTTCCGTTTTCCTTGCTTTCTTTGGACCTTTTCCATTTATTGTTTCTTGTGCACCTGAATCCTCAATGCCTTCAAGTTCGGATTCTAAGTTTTCAGCCCTGTTTTGTTCATTGCTAACTAATGCTTGCTCGTTCCTTGAATCATCATTATCCAAATCTGCAAATGTGACTTGTTTCTCCTTATGAACATCTTTGTCTACATGTTTAGTTGGCCTGTCCATTCTCCTTTCATTATACAGCTGGTTCTCAATAAAGTACACATCTCTACTGACCATAATTCTTTTGTTTGCAGGATCATAAAGCTGATATCCTTTTGACAGCTCATCATAGCCAATTAGATAGCATTCTAGTGCCCGGTCATCCAATTTTTTCCTTTCCTCTTCTGGAACTAATACATAAGCAAGACAACCATATGCCTTGAATTTTTCATAAGAAGGTTTGCTGCCATACCATAATTCATCTGGAGTTTTCCCATTAATACTTCTGGACGGCAGTTTGTTTTGTATGCAGGGAATAAATTACTAATCGCATATTTCTTATTAGCCAGAATGGCTTTAGCTAAACTTGCTCTATATTAATCCCAAAACTTTTTGTGGTTTAGCTAAACTCTACATATTTTTCCTCTCATACTTTCTAGCATTTAGCTAAACTAACCCAAACATCATCCCAAAAATTTCTATGATGTGGCAAACGAAAAATATTAAGCAAAATTATTATTATTATTTTTAATGCTTCCACTTATTTTAGTCATTTCTTTGTTAGTTAATTTATAATGCTAGAAACTAAACTACTAATCACATATTTCTTATAAACTAGAATGATATTAGCTAAACTAGTCCAAAATTCATTCTAAAAGTTTCTATGGTTTAGCTAAACAATACAAAATTTTACTCTCTTAATTTCTAGCATTTGGCTAAAGAGCTCCAGGTTTGGTGCAGTCCCAAAAAAAGTTAAGCTAAAATTATTATATTTTTCCCAATTTTTTCTATTTACTTTAGCCAAATTTTTTTGAAAAAGTGCTAAAAAATCGCCAAATAGCTAAGTTTAGCCCTTAAATTATTCCATGTTTGTATGTCCACAGCAGTCTTGACTGCTTCCTCCCATAAGAAATTAGGTAACCCTGCATATTTAATCATAGCCCTTACTACATTGAGAATGGACCTGTTTTTTTTCTCTGAAACTCCATTTTGTTGAGGTGTATGTGAGCATGTAACTTGTCTTCTAATCCCATTTTGAAAGCAATAATTGTTAAACCTGCCAGAAACAAACTCTCCTCCTCTGTCAGTTCTTAAACATTTTAGCTTCATACCTGTTTGTCTTTCGGCTTCAGTTTGATATAATTTGAAAGCTTCAAAAGCTTGATCTTTGGTTCTCAATGTATAGCATTTGGTCTTTCTGGAAAAGTCATCAGTGAATCTAATAAAATACCTTTTGCCATGTATACTTCTCACATCTAAAGGACCACAAAGATCACTATGCACAAGTTCAAGTAATTCTTTAGCCCTTTTAGCTTTCTTGGGAAATGGAAGTCTGCTCGATTTCCCTTTAAAACAGCCAGCACAATTTAGTTTTTCTTCTCCCTTAATTTCTGCTATAATTTGCCCTTGTTTGATCATGAAATTTAAATTATTTAGATGTGTATGCCCTAACCTTTCATGCCACAATTTGATTGTTGGAGTCATAACAACATTTATTGTATCATGAACATTATTGTGAAATGCAAACAGTCTGCCAACTCTTTTTGCGAAAAATTTAACTTCATCATTCAAGAGCACTTTGCATTGGGGTCAAAGCATGGAGATGGGGGGCATTTTTGCGCCAGCCAAGCACCCCCCAAGCACCTAATGCTGAAAATTTTACTTATTTCTATCTTTTTTTCTATAACTCTGATGAAGCTGGAATTTTGTATTCCAAGGCGTAATATATGAATGCGTTTCAGGGAAAAATATAAAAAAAATAAAAGAAAAATATTTTATAAAAATACAAAGAAAATAGCCCCAGAAAGCACCCACTAAGCACCATGTGTCGCTGACACAAAAAGCCCCCCACCTCCATGCTTTGACCCATTGATGAGTTTCAAAATGTACATGATATCCCAAATCCACCAACTGCGTTACAGAAATTAAATTCCTAACTAAGTTAGGCACGCATAGTACATTCTCTAGAATGACTAAATTTCCTTCAAGATCAAATATTTCTAACAATCCTGCTCGGTCCTCCTTTTGCAAATTACCATCACCCATTTGCACATAGCTTGAGGTTTTGTGAATCTTTTCTTTGAGCATAGAAGGTGATTTGATCACGCTTCTCTCAGCTCCACTATCTAACACATACAAATTTTCAACTTCTTTTAGTTTATAATCTGAAACAACTGCTAATAATTTAGGATGGCTTACCTCAGCATTTTCATCAAGTTCCTCTGCTGGTTCAGTGCTTTTCTCAGTAGCAATGTTCAGTTCAGTGGACCTGCCCCTTCCTCTTCCTCGAGTTGCTCTTCCTCTAGTGTTGTAGCCTCTGCCCCTGCCAGCTTTAGCTACATTCCCTTCTTGCCTTTTTAAAAAATCTCTTGGGCTAGAACAATTAGATGCCACATGACCAAATCCTTCACAGTTATAACATTTATTGCCTTTATTCAACTTAGGACATTCGCCTTTAGATGGCCATATGCATTACATGCAAAACAGGGACCTAGTTTACCTTGTCCTCCTCGTGCTTTTCCTCCAGAGGTAAACAAGATTTCAGTTTGTTCTTCTTCATTTTCAGCAGTCAAATTGTGCTGCTCTAATTCAGTCTTGATCATACTTTCAGCATCCTCTCTACTTTTGGCTACATTCCTGTATTTTGAAAAAGCTCTTGCCAATGAGAGAACTTGATATTCATTGGTTATGGGTACACCTGCAGCAGTAAGGTCAGCAATGACATTATCAAACTTCTCAAAGAAGTCTTTAATGTCCTCTCCTTCTTTATACTTCAGCTCTCTCAATTCCTTGTCTAAGACATCCAATTGAGATGAAGTTTTAACTTGATATGTCCTTAACAAATAGGACCACATTTCTTTGGGAGATAATCCCCTCATTCTTAAAAGGATACTAGAGCTCAGTTTGCTCTTTATAACAGCCTTTGCTTCCAGAATTTTTGCTCTTTGAGAGACATGTGGTGAAACACTTGTTACCTCAGTGGAGCTGGAGCCTCCACTTCCATCCTTTGTTGGACTTCCAGCAGTTCCTGAAGCTGCTGCACTAGCATAGGTTTTTCCTTTGCTACTTGTTGGATTGATCACAGTCCCATGCTCTTCCTCTTCAATAATCTCCCATAAACCTTCTACTCTCAAAACTTCTTCAATCTTCTCCTTCCAAACTTGGAAGCCAGAACCTCCTTTGTACACATCTATGCCACTCAAAAGAGTTGCTCCCGCTTGCCATTATAGAATTGTGCTCTGATACCAAATGAAGTCAGAAATGAATAAGTAGCATAATAACAGGGGGTTCCAGGGGGATTTCATATGGATGTTAAAATGACAAATCTTAGAACCATAGGCCATATATTCCTAAGATAATTGAATGGGTTGTTATAAAAAAAAAAAAAAAAAAAAAAAAAAAAAAACATAGACTCAAGATAGAAAATAGTTACATGAGCTCATAGAGAAATGTTGGTTAATGTAGACTTATCAGGATATTGAGTTTTTTTGGTAGAGGTTCAAGACCCCGTATTACATCTTCTAAATCCGTATACAAAGCCGTATAGAGTCTCGATATCGCATCAAAACCTTAGGCAAACTCGTATTTGACATTTCAAAATCATAGGAAACCCCATCAGCGAAACGAGAGGCACCCAGAGGCTCCAACATACAATATGGGCCGTAGGATCGACAGATCCAACGACTGTGGTAGTTCAGGGTGCACCCAGTTTAGAATAAGTAGCATATTAGTTGATCCAATGGTCTAAGACAATATCAAATAGTTTAATGATCCTTTTATTGATAAGACTATCATTAACACATGTATGAACTTAGATCCATCGAGTAACTATATTTTCTCAAGAACCATTAACATAAATCATACGAACACTGTAGCAAATGCATTGACCATTTCACTGTTCATTTGTTGACTGTAAATTCATCTTACTGGCGTTAACCTTTTCTTCTTGTTTAGGTCGGATCCGGCACCAACAGGATGCGAGACCAATCTGCAGTTACAGAGGATATGCTCAGCAGTCCGTCGGTCTAGCAGGACTGATCGGATCATACATGTGCTGGCTCGAATAATCGAGACCAGCTTAAAATAGACTGGCCAAATGTTTATCCATTACATGCAGGTTAAAACCATTATAAAATACATGGATTTTCAACCATTAGGAATAAACGGCTTTTGAACCATGCATATACTTCAACCATTTAACTTGGTCTTGTCTCAACCTAATACCATTCCATGTAAGTGCAGGTAATGAAATTCGATGGCACCACAACATGACATGATATCCTAATCAAAATGCTCAGGACACAACTAACTATAAAAAACACAATGTAATGCCTTATTCAACGATGGCAGGGACACAAATAACTATAAACACCACAATTTAAAGAGTTGAATCTTCATCATAGGACACAACTAACTATAAAAAACACAACTAACTCCTGAACACTGTTTAGCTAAGTATACGAGCTTGAAACAGCACATACAGCAATAAAAGAAAAAACAACATGCACACATTAAGCATTTATTTGCATACATTTTTGGGACATATAAACTCAAATATTAGAGGACATATGCTTCTTATCGGATAATAACTCTATTATTAGAGAAAAAAATCCAAAAAACCTAACAAAAAGAGGGACACAGAAATAAATTACAGAACAAAAACACTGATTCATACCTGAGGTGCTTGCTGGATTTGTGCTTTCTGCTTGTTCCGCAAGTACCAGGCTTTGGATTTGTGCTTCGGCCTGTCGCCCACCTCTACCTGCGCCTCGGCCGCGGCTGCCAGATCCTCTAGATGCCATAGAACTGCAAGTGCGGATAATATGAGACTGGGGTTTTGGTTTAAACTTATATGTATGCATTCATAATCAAGGCCATCAGATTTACAACCGTAAATTCAACTTCGCGTCATTTTCAATTTATACCGCCTGAATTAACCGCCCGTCCCGCTCATTTACAAATTTAAAATGTATTTTTCTTTTCAGTGCAATTTCAAGAAAACAAATAATTATTATTTTCAAGAAATGCATATGTGGCAATCTACTACCACCTAATCGGCCACCTACTATCAGAGCGCCCAAGATCAATCGACCTGTCCTCAGAGCGCCCAAGATCAATCGACCCGTCCTCAGAGCGCCCAAGATCAATCGATCGAGCCGCCTTCAATCCCAAGATCAATCGATGTCTGCTGAATTAAGGTGAGTGTGATTCCATTCCGAATATGCACACCTTCGCCCTCTAGACAATAGATTTACCTGCTCCTCTATGCCCCTGCATTAGTTAGAACTCATACTACAAGCATGTTTACATTCACATCGATCTTCTGTATGTATGCATATATGCCAAGCGTAATCCTTGGGTTGCGACCCCAAGGAGACCACTCTCTCCATCTGTACGTACAGGGTTTAACTCATCCGTCAGGCCATCTGGCTCGGATGCGGAGTTACACGGCCATCCCACCCCTCCGAAGGTGGGCCGTAAATGCAACATGCCATCCGTCTAGCCATCTAGAATGGATGCGGAGTCTCACGGCCATCCCACCCCTCCGAAGGTGGGCCGTTTGCAAGATGCAACATCATCCAGCATGACTTTACAAGATAGAATATCACCAATAACCCTACAGGTTAATCCAATATGAGATATCATAGAATCCTCATGCATCTTACTTCCGGGTAAAAGCATGTTAGGGTGTACCACTTTTGGAACCTGCAAAAGTACATACACTAGGTACTTCAGAACTGGGTACTTTCTCATTTTTCTTTTTATTAAAACTAATACAAAAATCCAAAATAAAAGTCAAGGATGTGTTAATATACAAAGTTAAGATAAAGATAATGCTATCGGAGAACAAAATTTATATAAAAGTTCTAAAACATACCTTTTACTGTGATATTACATAGGTACCCAGTACCCAGTCCTGGCTACCTTTTTAGGTACTTTTTTGGTCACTAAATAATACTTTTTAAGGGACACCCTAACATGCTTTTACCCTTCCAAGAATAGCCACAGAGCAATGCAATACAATAGAATGAGGTTCATCAAGATATTTCATAACCAAGTGACAACATCTCATTGCACATCTCAAAGCAAGATCATGAACTCTCTTAATTAGCAATGTGGTCTCGAGTTCGAGACCGCCCAGAATCGCACTCGGTACTGTTGGGGGTCAAATCCCAACAGACGCAATGTAAGGTGGTTGGGGGCAGGGCCCAACCAAGCAATGTAGTGTGGTGTGTGGTCACATGTCCAGTTGGATGCTGCCTAGTGGCGTGACGTTAAAACTACTATCTATCTATCTATCTTAACATATAAGCAACCATAACTTTCATGTAATATCTTAATCAAACTAATGTCTAGAGATAATGACATTCATTCTACCTCATCATTTTTTTTTTTTGAAGGACTTGAGCCTTTATTATCCAGAGAAAGTTACAGAGTATAATGGGGACTAATCCACAAGATTAGTCCCCATCATAACGTCTAATACCACAAGATGGTCCTTACCATATCCATAGCAAAAGAGATCACAACACCCATGCGCCATCTATTCTAGCATCATAGAATCCACATGCTACTCTAACAAAATACTGGCGGTATACCTTCCAGGGTATGGTTATCAAGCTAACCTCTATTCTCAAAGCTTCCGTGAACTAGGCTAGAGACAATGGTACAACCCTGGAGCAAAGAGTTCTATGATCCCACCCGATAATAAGATATCTTAAAAAGGTTCGTAAGAATCCTCATACTCAATTCATATACTAGCTATCTAGGTGCACAAATAAACACATGCCACAATGGCCAGCATACAAGTCAAGACAGATAGGTTATCAACAATGCCATGGAGATACATACACAACGAGCCCACCCACCAATAAAAGGCATGGCACAATAGTTTTGGGCTGCCCCCTAAGTATAACCTAAAGCTATGTTCAATAACTTAGAATATATCAACATAACCCAATTATGGTTCATTCCACTAGTAACTCCACTTGTTTACCTTGCTAGACATAATCATGCTTTTGACTAAGCTCATAAGGTCCCATGGCTGCACTATGCCCAGGAGCTCCCATGCCTCTCAAAATTTCTCTTCCTTCAACACCACACATTTGATATTTATCAATTATTGACTTAGCTGTACTACTATTCCGTTCAAGTTCCTAATTCTCTTCCTTAGCTTTTGTATCTTATGGTGCCCCCTTGGCTTCATACCATGACTATGCCCATTTCCCATAAATTCCCTCAGGCCCTTCTTCCGCTAGGAGAAGTGGCGTCCAACATTATTAGGTAATATAATTCAGCTAAGCTTCTTGGGTGCTCACAAGTTCAAGCATAAACAAATCTACTCTTAGGCCGAGTTCATAAAAGATTCCCTTAGTACAATACCACAACCCTGGCACTATCTCGGTCTCTATGGTTCCGCATAACATGATTCAAAGGTCTCTATAACTTTATAACAACTTAAGGGTTCAAGTTTTGACTTAAAATTAAGGTTTTTAAAGGTCTGGGGATACCGGACCCTGGTATCCCCCTGCAATAAAAATTAGAAAATCACTGTAACAGGTTCGTGGGCAGTTTCGTGGGCGCCAACAGCGGCCCCTTTTTGGCTGGCCTACTGGCTCTACAAGCTCGCCCAAGGCGGGATTTCATCCCCAAATACATTCAGAGTGCAAAGGCGATCTCTAGCATAAGAATCCGAGGAAGAAGATGGGACTATAAATTTATCCATGGCAGTGGAGACAGGCAGACAGAAGGAATATTTCACAACAGATCAAAGCAAGCTTAGGTTCACTGGATTTGATGGCCGAATTCAAGCAGGGTCTGCCGGATTTTAGATGATCATAGCAATTAAACAAGCAGGGTTCACAATAAGGATTCTTGCTCTAAACTGGATTACGGATCACAAGCCACTGGCATCTATGCTTCAGAAGGACTGCTTCACACAATCCGACTCCAATCACCGAAATCAATACTTAAATCAAATCCCCACCTGAGCTTTTGATTTTGGACTCTTCTTCTTGTTCCGCCTCCGATTTGTTCAGTCTCCAATCCGCTTCTCTTCCTTCTCCCGTCCACCATCCGGCCAGCCCTTCTCTTCCTTAAATACCTTTGCCCCAAGAACACTTGGCAAGATCGGGCCAGATGGTAATGCTGCATGCATCTCTAAGCGAGATCCTCCTGCTATCTGGCAGCCACGATTCTTGCCTTCCCCGATTTTTAAGGTGCTTACACTTTTAACATTCAATTTATTAAGGTTTTAAGTTACCTTAGCTAAAGTTTATATTTAGATTTAAATGGCGCCCCCAACACACCCATAAATGCATACCACTGTGCTCTATACAAATTAATACGGACACAAGCTAAGTCCCTGGGTTTGTTACATTCACCCGTTGAAAAATTCAACTCATGTCCCCATGAGTTACTTGAGGTACACTGCTTGAATGCGATCGAACACTTCTTCTATTACTTTTTAAATGCAAAAGAGTAACCTTTAGCCAACTCTAGGGTTTTACACGACGGTTCTTAGACGGTTTTTGGTGTATCTCCCTCACCGGGTGTCAGATTGGAGCGATTCTTGGTTCGTTGGAAAGCTGTCTCAGTGAGCTTTCCATTGGTGTATGGCATCAAATATTTCAGTACTTCTAGCTATGCCGGATTGCAGCACTTCCGTTTCGGTCCCCATGTCAAACCCTGGTGTGTTTCCTTCATGTGCTTTACCTGACAGCATGCATGCGTTGAAGAAAAGAGCCCGCAATTTGGATACCTCGTCCCCATCGGAGCAGGTATCATAGGCTGAGGCAATATGGGTTGTACAGGAACAGGACGGTTCCCTCCAGGCTAAGCTGGCAAGTTTGGAGGCATCACGGGACCATCTGCCAGGGGCTGCGCTCAAGAAGCAGCTTCTCCAACAGAAGGAGCGAATCTTCTTTGTGGAAGTTCGGCTCGGGGATTATGATTGCAGGGGAGCCGAAAAGGCTAATGACCAGATAAGAGGGGAGATACAAGCAACAACGCAGCTAGTTACGGAGATGGGGCATCGCTTGGATAAGGTCCACCAGCAGTGGATGGAAGACATGGCGCAAGCACGGGCTGATATGAAGGGGTTGCTGCAGCAGATCGCACAAGTCACAAGCATGGCTGGTCGGATAGATGCTAGGGAAAAGGATGTGGAAGCGGTATAGGGGAGGCTCCAATTCCTTGATGAAGCAAAGGCAGACAGGCAGGAGATGTCAGGAAGATGCTCACATATAGAGAACTATATGGCCCACTTACAGCAAGAGATGCAGGACCTCCGAATGGAGGTACAACGAGTCTGGAGTGCATCACAGTTGTCTGCACCAGCACCCCCCATGCTAGAGGCCGAGGTGGCTCAGGGAATCAGACGGGTACTTCGTGAGGAGCAAGACATCCAGGCACGTCGCCTCAACCTTATTGTGCGGGGATTGCCGGAGGAGCAAGGCGAGGATTTGCCAGGTAAGCTTACCACCCTGGTACTTGCAAACCTACAATTATAGTATTTGGTTATCAAGAGTCCGATCAGGGTCGGAGGACCGAACATGAGACCTCGGCTAGTTAAGTTTGCAGGCAAAATCTTTGTTGTTGCACCGCACCAGTCGCTTGAAAGGTACGTCCATATACCTGGATCTGGATCTCACGCCATTGCAACAACGGGAAACAAGCCAAGAGTTGGTCAAGATAAGAGAGATTTGACAAGCTGGAGGGGCTGCTGGTTTGGTTAATGGCAAGATGAAGGTATATGTGCCTCCTCGTCAGACGGTTACGGAGGCAGCACTCCCACGAACAGCTGCGTCGCAGGGGCAGAGCGGTCCAGGGGCATCAGGCCAGGCAGGCCAGGGAGAGGGCGGATTGAGGCCTTCCACAACTGCAGCACATCCATCAGGGTCCTGTGAGCAGGCTGCCCGAGTTATTCCAACCACAGCAGCGTCCTCAGGCACTCAGATGGGTCCACAGCCGCATTCAGCATAGGGAAAGTGTCTTCGCATTGTTTCCTGAAAGTGTAGGGGCTTCCCGTGGCAGAAGGGCAGTGGCTTGAATGGGATCGCGACAGACATGGACATCGTCTTCCTGCAGGAGACATGGAAGTATGAAGGGCATCGGTTGCCAGACATTCAAGGATATCAGCATTTCTCACTTGCTAATGAGCGCCATGGCAGACGCGGGTACGGTGGAGTAGCTTGCTACTTTAGGGACGCCTTAGCATGCAAGATCACACTTCAGAAGTCTGATGCATTTATATGCTACATGTGGGTAACGGTATTAGAGCCTGGTCATGTCTGCTAGCTGCTACATTCCCCATGCAGGCTCTAAGTTCTACCAGATATATGATGCAGACACAGATGTCCAGATGCCGTATAGGGAACTGTATGATGACATAGACTGCTATAGACAGCAGGGACAGGTGCTTTTGCTAGGAGATTTCCATGCTCATACGACGCAGTTGCAGTCAGTGACTTTCCAAGGCGACGCTAATGCTGATCCGCTTTGGCTTGAGACAGCCGCTATTCAGCATACACGGCACTCCCAGGATATGGTGGCTAGACCATTTAGCAGGCAGCTGGTCCAGCTCTGCCAGGTTTTTGACATGGTAATTTGTAATGGTATGCAGCGATGGCCACATTCAGGGGGTGTTACTTGCAGGAGTGATAGGCAGGATGGGGGAGCTAGTGTGTTGGATTACCTTCTCGCTCCGGTAGCAGCACTTGACATGGTTACACACTTCTCCATTGGCATAAACACAGGGGATGAGGAGGCTTTATCAGATCAGAACCCACTTTATGTCACGCTGAATTGGGAGCACTCAATAGTGGAGACACCGCAAAGGGGGCGTGGAGGATTACCATACATCCCACGCTATCAGAAGCAGGGACAGTATGAATCTCTATTGGTGCGGGAGTTACAGGGGTTTGATAGCTTCTACACACTGCAAGACATGTGTGCATGGCTGGTGAGGGCACTGCTTGCAGCTGCTGGTGCTTCCTTTGCAGTGAAGGGCCCTCCAAGGAGGGACATCGCGCATTTTCCTGAGAACCCGTGGTTTGACGCTGATTGCAAGGCTCTAAAGAGCCAGCTGCACTTGGTCATAGATCCACAATTGCGGCCACAGGCCCTACAAGACTATAAGCTCTTCCTAAAAGCCAAGAAGGGGAGATACATGGCAGAAACTCAGGAGCGCCTGTTTGACATGCTCATGGCAGAGCCAAAAGCTTTTTGGCATAAGGTGTTATACCAGAAGCGCCAGGTGGCTGGTAATGTAAGTGTGGAGCAATGGATGCACCGCTTGCAGGAGTTATATGACCCCCCAGGAGCTAATGCCAGGGTCCCGGATCAAGTAGGAGAGGTGCTGCAGCTCACGCGGGAGGATGTCCAGCAGGGTCTCAGGCATCTGGCGAATGGCAAGGCAAAGGATTTACAGGGGCTGCCCTGACGGTGATCATTAACCATGCTTTGAGGGAGGGGCTCCCCCAGGAATGGATGGTTAGTAAGGTTGTTCCTGTTCATAAAGCTGGTAATACGGATGAGCCGGCGAATTACCGGATGATTATGGCAAGCTCGCTGTTTGCAAAGCTCCTGGCAGGGGTGGTGGAGAAGAAACTCACAAAGTGGGCCGAGGAGGCAGGGGTGCGGGCAATTGGCCAGGCAGGCTTTCGCCCAGCTCACTCCACGACCGACCATATCTTCACTTTGAGAGTGTTGATGGAGGCAAGCCGGAATGCCCGACAGGACTTGTATTGCTGCTTTGTAGATTTTAAGACTGCATATGATACCATCCCCAGAGACATGCTGTGGCAGAGGTTGCAAGAATTGCGAGTTCCACAGGAGTTGCAGAATGTGGTGCACCAACTTTATGATGGGATTTTTGCTGCACTGCCTTATGAAGATAGGCGGGTAGCTAGCACTATGGGAGTTAAGCAGGGCTGCCCGTTGTCTCCAACGCTCTTTGGGTTGTACATTGATAGCTTGGAGACGTGGATGCAGCACCATGGGGGAGCCGGGGTGCAATTATCTGATGCGACCTCTATGAGCCAATTACTATATGCGGATGATGTAGGTTTGTTAGCCCACACGGCCGGCAGTATGCAGCAGCATTTGGATGCCCTCAGTGGGTTCTGTGGGGCAACGGGAATGACCGTGAACTTGCACAAAACTAAGCTTCTCGCAATCCTGTCCTCGCAACACCCTATCCCGGAGTTATATTACAGGGGACAGTGGAGATGGTGCGGAGCTTCAAGTATCTGGGAATTGATTTCACTACTAACATGTTGTGGGATGAGTGTGTAGAGAGGAGAGCCAGTGCAGGCTGGAAGGCTCTATATGCAGTGCAAAACACGTGTTGCCGGATAGATCTCTGTGACTGGGCAAGGAGAGCACACCTGTTTAGGGCTTTGGTCGAGCCGATGCTGCTATATGGGGTGGAGGTTTGGGGCCCAGCAGTTAGCAAAAACACATGGGATAGGTTGGAAAGGGTGCAGAAAGCTTTCTTGACATATAGCTTGGGAGTGAAGGACATCGTACCGTATCAGATTTTGTTGTATGAGACGGGGTTCTGGCCTTTACAGCATTCTGCTATGCGCAGGCATCTTACTTGCTTCCATAAGGTGGATGGGATGGATGAGCATCGCTTGCCTCCACAGGCAGTGTTGTTAACGCAGGGCCCCCAGCGGCTGAAGAGGGTATGGCACGAGCACTGTAAGGGATGGTTTATGAGGTGGTCTATGGATTACCAATAGATGGTGGCACTGGCAGATTCTGATGCGCAGAATGGCAATTGGATGCAGGCTATGCTGCCACTCTGTGGGATGCCTCTACTCTTGCAAAGCCCAAGACAGAGCACTATCACGCTCAAATTAATGTCGGCCTTGAGCATGGACCCCATCGGTACTTGAAAGCACACACTACAAGAGGATAGGGTTTTTGCGTCAAACCCTGCGTCACTACCTTTTGAGGTTTGTCAGATTTGTGTCAGGAGCTTAAAAGTGACACAAATTAATTCGATTGTGTCAAAACTTGTGTCAATATGACTATGTAAATTGCAATGTCATTTTTATGAAATATTTGTGTCAAATTCTTCATAGTTTTATGTTAGCTTTTGTAGTGACGATTGCATCATGTACTGCATAAAAGATTGTGACATAAAGTCAAATATAGCAATAAGTTTGTGTCTACTATAACATCCTTAGTTCTAAAGTTTTGGGTCAATTTTGTTGCACATTTGCGTCGCATTTTGCAATAGCTTGTTGTCACCTTTTATAAAAAGTTTGTGTCATTTTATAATGTCATACATGTCCACAATTTTACATCAATAATTTCCTATTATATATTTACATCACATGATTGCGTCAAAAAAAGTGTCAATGTAGTGACATTAGAAGTAAAAATACATAAATATCTTGATGCAAAAAGGGCTAAGTTTGACCCAAAAGTGCTACTAGCTAGTACGAGGAGAACAACCTAGCATAGACATTTTATAGACATTTTTTAGATTGGTGTTGCTTTAAATGCTAATATGATAAACATATTAATAACATTGAAGTATTGCATAAGCATAAGCATGCTACAACCTACCACTTTTGGAACCTACCAAAGTATCTACAATAGTACTTATGGATTGGGTACTGTTTCCTTGTTCTTTGCATCAAAACTAAGTCAAAAACTCAAAATAAAAGTCAAAAGCATGTTAATACTCAAAGTTAAGATAAATACAATACTATTAGAGGTCAAAATAATTGCATCCAATTCGACACTTATCAGTTATATAGAGACATTATACAAGTACCCATCAGTAACTAGTGTTAGGTCCTCCTTTATGTAGTTTTATGGCCCCTTATTAGTACTTTGTGTAGTACGTTGTAGCATTCTTATGCCCATAAACATTGAATGTAACCATGTATGTTCTCAAATCTTATAAGTGGATCCTTATTGCGGCCTAACCTCTCCAAGATTTTATCCCATACCCATCTATGTTTATAACATTCATTTATGCCTTATAGATGTAATATTGCCTTCAATAGTATCAAAGTGCGATACATCAACTTTCCTTTTTAGTAGGGGTAAGTCCTCTGCTATATAATCTGATTGCCCATCCTCATCACTAGATGTTGTTGTCTTCAGGTGCAGGAATTCCAATCACATGACGGATCCAGTTTGGAAAAGCATGACGGTTGGTACTTTTAAGTTGATATTGGAGGCATTGAACTGGTAATTATGTGACACTGCCAGGGTAGTTGGTATATTGTGAAACATTTGCATAGCTAAATTGTATAGATAGGGATGCTTGGTGGGGCTTATATGCAAGCTGTTATAGAGATGGACAAGGGTATGTTGATATTATGTGTTTCTAGCTTATGGGACATGCATGCAAATCTATAGGATTGTGTTGCTAAGACACTGCAAAATTTGAAGTAGCGATGCATGCAGATTTAGAGGCTAGTGTTGCTGGGCAACGATGTTAGTGGAGGTGTAAGCTTGTTTTCTTGGGAGGTGTGCTGGAAGGGCTGCTATGCCATGCATGTTTGGTAATGGTTTTTGGATAATTCCAAGATGGTATAGAGTGCTCTATAACAAGGGCCAAACAATCTCAGGTTAATATTATGGTGAACTTCATTGAATTCTAACATTTGTCTTCTATATAAGGGTTGGCTAGTGGTAGTTGTACTAATGTAGGATAAACTATAACATGCACAAATGTTATAGTAGGCCTTACCACAGTTGCTCTAACATGCGTGCTACTAATTGTCGCGAATAACTGTTCAATTTACTAGTCTGACTATTGTATTTATGGCCCATTGTACCATATTTACTATTTGATTGTAGAATTGGCCCACTGTGCCATATAAATGTACGATGGACCCATTGTGCTACATTTACAACTATTCAAATGTACAATTGGTCCACCGTGCCATACCCTATATATTATGTCCACTACATCAAATACTCCACAGCCTATAAGTGGAACTGTGACATAAATAACTTATTCCCGTATAGTACAGTAAGACCCTTCTTTTCATTTCGAGGGTCCTACATCCTTATTCCTATGGAAAGGTTTCCTTTTTTATTTTTATTTTTTTATTGAAGAACGCCAATCTATTCACTATCATATGAGTACAATAATACATCACATTCTACGTACCATATGGAAGTTAATCCACTACCTAACTGCGATACCTTATGCTAGGAGTTGTTTGCACGTGATTATCTAACACATATGGCAGATTTAAAGTCTCTGCCACAGGAACAGTTGGTCATACTTGAACCCATGACCTTAGCTGCGATACCTTATTTTAAGAGTTGCTTGCACGTGATTATCTAGCACATATGGCAGATTTAAAGTCTCTGCCACATGATCAGTTGGTCATACTTGCTCATACTAACCTCAAAGCAATGGATTTTAAGATACCCGTGACCTTAGCAGCGATACCTTATTTTAAGATGATCAGTTGGTCATACTTGCTCATACTTGAACCCCTAACCTCGAAGCAATGGATTTTAAGATACCCGTGACCTTTTAAGAGTTGCTTGCATGTGATTATCTAGCATATATGGCAGATTTAAAGTCTCTGCCACATGATCAGCTGGTCATACTTGCTCATACTTGAACCCCTAACCTAGAAACAATGGATTTTAAGATTCCCATACTATACTAATATTGGCCATACTTGAACCCGTAACCTCAGGTGTGGCGGTTTAAGGTCCTACCACTAGACCATGCACCGAAGGGCATATTCTTATGAAAAGATGGCTCCTAGTATCCGAGGGAGCAGCTTAGGAGGAGAAGAAGAAGAAGATTGAAGCAAATTGAGAATGGAAATGGAGCTGGATATATTGAAAAAAGTTCTGCAGGAAATCATGGATCTTAAAATTTGAGAATGGAAATGGGGGCACTTTGGGTAGAAAACAAATTGCTAGATTCGAAGGTTTACCCTTCATACCATTATAATCCATAGTATGATGTTGTAAATACAATGATTTGGGAAATGAGGAGTTGTTGGCCCATTGAAAATAGAAAAGGCATCTAGTTGAATACCATTGTTTCCACCGAAAGCAAAATAACAAAAATGTAAAGAATGGGGTTGATTATAGAAAGTTTGCCTTTTATGTGGACAATGGGAGGAAAGGGTGATATGATCTTTTAAAATGGACCTTTGGAAAAGAAGATGTTGGTGGACTCATATGAAGAGGAAAGTTGAGAATCTGAATGGGGCTTGATATGTTGAATAAAGTTCTCTAAAAAATTGTTCATGGGGTGGACCTTTGAAAGCTTGAGATAGATGTGATAATATGGAGTTGAATCTACATCAAAGAAATAAGTAGAATAAACAAAGAAATTGGATATGATGAAGAAAAGCCAGATACGACCATACGATGATGGATTTATATGGTGGACCATTGGGACAAAGTGGTGGTTAGACTATTGGCACCAAGTTGTGTCTTAAAATCATGTGCTGAATACATAGGTATGCATGTTGAAAAACAAATGGGTGGAAAAAGAAGCGGCACATTGATGTGGCATGGGAGCTACATATGGGTGTATTAAGGTACTAAAGAAATGGAAAAACAAGGTATGGTGGAAGTTGCACCATTGAAAAAGGAGGGATATTCAAAAAATACGGTTTAAATTTTTTTAATCCAGATCGAAATCTATTTCTATTTGGAAAAATATGGATTTTTGGATCGAAAAAAAACGAGGGAATCTTTGGTTTAGGGTTCGGCATCTATGGCTTGACCGTCGGAACCGGTGGCAACACCTCAAGATGCTATTATCATAGCCGTTTTTGGGGGCGTATGTTGGTTTTGAATAATATAAGCAAAGCGGCGGTTAAAAGAGCAAGGTATATTTTTGCTGATAGGGGTTTGCAATTGGTAGGAAACCTACCACCAAAGAAGTATGGGAGGCGAAATTTTACGAATAAAGGCAAGCAAAACTTTTAAAGATGAAGTGTGCGGATATGTTATGAATTGCTCATTTTTTTTTTTGTAAAATTAGAGTTTAGATTTGATTCTTTTGGTATTCGTCATGTGTTTTCAATTTCTTGCACAAGAATAGTACCTTGAGATAATAATCCACAGTTCATGAGGTGGGATTAGTATGATTTAAAAATTCGTGGCATAGATTTGAGGTGTTTAAATGAGCATGTTTTAGTGCGGTGTGTATGGAGCGAGTTTCTAGGGCGGGGATGGCAGAGTGGACGGTAAAATGCTATAAGCGAGCCAACTTTTTGGGGATGGAGTTTTTCGATGCGAGATATAAGGGCATACAGAGGTGGTCGATGGTGGTTCTATCTAGAAAGAAGCAATATGCTTAGAAAGATTTGGAAGTTTCAAGTGTGGGAGATACAATGTTGGGGACAAGCGGGCAAAAATTTCGAGGGAAGCAAAGGCAAATCTATCAAGGAAGCAAGGGCAAAATGTTGAGCTAGGGAGGATCAAAACCAGTCAAGTAGTTAGATACGTCTATTTCTATTTCTATGCAATTTTGGTCCAGTAATGTTAAAATGGAATTGTAGGTTTTAGAGAATGGTATCTGTTTTCTGTTTAATAGCTTTGCAATAAATCTTGTTATGGTAATTCGTTATGTATGTAACATAGCGTTTGAGTTTGGTGCAATTTTGTCTGTTATCCGCTATTTTTTTTGCAATTTTCTATTCTTCTTGCAATGTTCAATATGGGTTTATTTGAGCACCTTGATGGCCGTGTAAGTAGATTGAACAGTCAATAATGTTGGTAATTGGATGGAAAATAAGGATAAAAGTAGAGTACTGATCTTTTTGTCTTTGTGACGTAATGGGGTTTGGTCTAAAAAGAGTATCTAACGTTGATAGTCTTGCTAGTGTTGCCTTCTAGTTTGACCATCCCAATACCAATCCTCCAAGGTGAGCACAGCTGACTTCGCCTCCAACGGGCCCCCTGATGGTAGAATTAGGCCATGTATACATTATGTTTCAGCCTATTTGTGATAGGCCGATATTTTAGAGTGTGAGGATGGGGATGGTCTGCAGCTATATGCATGCAAGGATAACGTTTGTTTATTCTTTGCGTGTTTGTTTGTGTAGTTGGCGGGGATATGGCTCGTTTTGCTTGTGCAAAAGTAGATGGCATGAATGTGCACTTCATTTGAAGTTGCTAGATAAGTCAATGTGGCTTGCTAGGATTTCTTTGGTTCCTAGAAGGATGTTACCGTAAAAGCGAGAGAAGAAATCAATTTTGCGGTGGTTATTTATCTTTTGAATTTATTTAAGTTAGAAAGGGTGGTGTTATGTATGTTATATGTGCATTTTCTTCAAGGTATTATCAGTTTAAGATGTTGAATTTCTAAGATATGTAAAGGTATGTTGATTTTATTATTTGTTCTTAGCTTGTAGGGCATGCATGCAGTGTCTCGTATGGTTGTCCGCCAAGACATTGCGAATTTGAAGCCCTTATGGTAGAAAAGTGGTGCATGCAGATTTGAGGATGCCCAATCGTATAGGTAAAGGACGATAATCTGATAATTTGATAATCTGGAATGAAGATAATATGATGGGAAGTATTTCAAACTCAAACCATTGGGTTTATTTTGAAAAATATCTTCCATTTGAACTTAATGTTCTTATTTTTAAGTAATGTCATCACGATTAACCTTGTTATTGTTACTAGTGCAATTACATCTTTTTCATTTTCTTCCTTCGTTCTTTATGCATGATGCAACCATAGACTAAAAAAAACTAAATTTGCATAACACAAAATAATAATAATGAAGAGACAAAAATGACAATAATTGAAGGCAGAACTGCCATAAAGATGTTTTTTGATTTGGACACAAATCTGACAATGGTATTATATGTGCTCATAAAATCATTATGTAGATGTCACAAGAAGATCTAAATATAGACATAATTCTGTTACTCAAATATTACAAGAATGAGACTAGTTTGTCTTAACTATATAACTAAAGATCACAAAATATAGACATAATTTTGTTACTCAAATATTACAAGAATAAGACTAGTTTGTCTTAACTATATAACTAAAGATCACAATCATGTTATAAATTGCATAACCAAATGATACAAAGTCTGTTAAAAGAGAGTTACAAATATGACGCAAAGGATGCCAATCTGTGCAAGGTAAGAATGCCAATATAGTGTAACAAACATGCCATGCAATTGTCACAAATGTAGTCATTGTGTCATTTTTATGTTAAGTAGTCGTGACACAATACTTGACGCAAAAGTTGACGCCCATGCGACATCAAAGTATAGCATATTTAGCGTCAACTTCGTGACATTTAGTGGACATGTGAGGATATACATAGCGTCATTTTACTTGACGCTATACCCGACAAAAAACACCCTATTCTGTTGTAGTGACACATCTCGGTGAAGAAACGGAGAGCTATTGCTGCCATAAGGACGGGTTCCCATTACCTCAGAATTGAAACAGGTCGCTGGGGGGTGAATGGCGGGCACGGGATCCCCAGGGAGGAGAGGATATGTCAGTGTTGTGAGATGCACCTGATAGAGGATGAGCACCATGCCCTCCAGCGGTGCCCAGCATATGCCCATGTCCGAGCAGTGCACACTGATCTTAGATGCTTTGACACACCGCTACATCAGTTACTCGCATCACCTATGGTAGCGCGACTGGGAGCTTATATCCTGCAGATTTCGGTCGTCAGACTTGCTCTTCGGGGGCATGGTATTTGAGAGCCTACTGTTAGGGTTTTTCCTCCCAAGTGGGGATTTTTTCATCCCGGTAGTAGGGATCTACTGTACAGTTACATTGTTTGTTTTTGGTGTTGGGGTTTTTGGCTTTTTACCTGTTCTCTGCATGTACCGTCTCATAGGCCTCTGGCCTCCGTAGACGTTAAAATAAACTTCCTTCCTTCCTTCCTTCCTTCCTTCCTTCCTTCCTTCCTCTATTTTTCTCAATGCCAATTCTAGCATTCTGGTTCTTTATCAGTGTCGGAGAAGAATGCTATCTTTTAACAGCAAACTTGAAGCGTCGAATAGGATTATGTAAAATTGAAGATCTGAATCCAAGTTCTATGTGTCATGGTGTTCCTCTTGGAAACAGTTTCTGTAAGATTTCCATTATAAACTACAATTATGAAGATGAGGCTCTTCCACGAAGACATCCCGGTGGCAATAGCGTGGGCACATTTGTAGCATGGCCAAAAGAACGTCTGAAAAAGGTATGTATATTAGGATATTCAAAAAAAAAATGAATATATCATAACATCTGCGTCATGTTGTGAATTTTGAATTCTTTGATGGTCTTTAGCCAGTCTTATCAACCCCATGAAGCTACACATTAATGAAAATGTGTAGTTTCTTGGGGTTGGTCATACTGGCTGGAGGGCATCAAAGGATTCAATGTTTTCGACATTGCATATAAAAAAGCATAATAAAATAAGCATGACATAAAAGTATAAGCTGCAAAATTGCGCCAGGCGCGAGTTTGTATTTATATTCAAATGAAATATATGTACATTTTTCCTTCTGTGAAAATGCGCCAGGCGCGAGTTCTTTCTAAACTAACATAGCAGGCTGCATATATCTCTACAAAATGTCACATAGGCCCACTTCATCGGCTACATACCGAGTCCAGTCCCACCTGTACCACTCTGATATGACATCATCCTCCCATTCCCTGCGAATGTCGAGTCTCCAAATCAGAGTGTCCCGTCGATCCTTGATACTCCTAATCAAAGCCTCGTATTTATTTGTTGGCATGAGCCTTACTAAGAGCATGAGGATCCGCATAAATGCAGTGATGCGATGGTAACCATCATTCATTTATATTGGATTTATGTCAGGATTTTGGACCATTTTGGCACTGCAACTTTTTCCCGGGTTAGTAAATTTGCATCGAGAATGTGACTTTTTTTTATAACAGCACAACATGATTGTATTAAAAATTAAAAATATTTTACATATGCATGTCGAGTTACGTATTGCCAATTACTTCTCAGAAGTGACCCCTAGAGATATCATAGTTTTCTTCCTCACTTCCACAGGTATTGTAACCCTAGCAGTCTTGCCTGGTATGACCTTTGGGGTCCATGAAAACAAAATAGTGTCTAACTCAACCCAATCATCCCCTTCAATAGGGTTTCTCTTCCATCTCTTTGTCCAACAGTCTCTATACCTTTCTTCCTCTGCCACTTCATTTAACTGGTGCACTGGACACCACCACTCCACACGAACTTTGTTCACATTGTGGTCACCTACTTCTTTGCAAACCTCTGAGATGATGTAACCCATCCACACAGGGTATATCTCTTTGCGCTCTGGTACTATAAGTGCAAATTGATGGCAAAGCAAGTCATCTTTGGGATCATAATCCTCCAGCCCGAGATATTTAGGCCTTCCTTTCCTAGGACCAACATAGTGTTTTTCAGCAGCTGGAGGAGCCATCGACTTGCGAATACTACTAACCACATCATCAACTTCCTCAGGTGTTATCAAGTCTCTCCACCTAGTCTTAGGTAGCCATCCATCTTTCAGTTCATCAGAGGATGTGTCTACTTGTCCCAATAATCCATGTACCTGTGTCCAATAATCTATCAATGCAAGGTTGGTATCATCGGGGTTATTTTTCCAATACTTGACGTATTTAGAAATGCCGTCCAATGTGCTTTGCAATGAATCCACCTCTACAAAAGGCTTAAGAGCTTTTGGTTGACCCCTTGGAATCTTAGGTTTACCATTTTCATTTTCGTGCCATATAGGTACTCCTTCACCTGGCCTCCATTTATCATCTGAAGATCTCATCTTCCATTGCATTATTGGCTTATTTCCCATGACCCAGAAAGTGTACTGAAGAGGTCTAGATTGACCTTCCATATCAAGAGCATAACCTTCGATAAAATTCTTCCAATCAGGCACCTCTTGTATGATCAACCCTATAGGAGAAGGTGAAATGCATTCACTAAGAACTTCCATTAGTCTAGGAAGATTGGTCACAGTTTGAGATTTCAACTGCGCACTATACTTCCCAAACAATGCATCCACATCCTCATGAGTATGTCCAGGCATTAAGAACCCTAAATTCACTCTTTCAAAGACACCCACAGCTGTTAAATAAGATAGGAATGAGAACATATACCTGTTTTTATTCTGTCCAGCACAATTTTCAAGTTGGAGGAGGAACCTTGGTGGTAGATCTCGAGGTTGGGAACGTGAACTTGAGGCTCCAATATGTTCAGAAGCACCTGACTTCCTAAACCTTGCCTTAGTAAACTTCTCTAAATTATTAGGCTTTCTATCCAACAATGCACTGAAGAGTGGTTGGCTACCACCTCCAGGGTTGTGGAGGTCACCAGAATAACCACTCTCATAGTTCCTCAAGCACCTCATCACACTTCCAATATGAAAATCAGGACTATCACTCCACAATTGCAAACTAAAATGGCCATAATAAATTGGCACCGAGTCATGCATGGCGTGAATTGCATACAGTAACTAGCTTTCGTATCTTAATATTTCATAACAAAGACCTGCTAATTTTTTTAATGCATTAAATGAGTTTACAATTCATAAGACTTCTACTAATGCCAGTACTGCATTTAAATTACAAATGAATCACTAATTTGTTTTTTCTCTCTAACGTACACATTTATGAATTCGCGCCTGGCGCGTATTCAACTGAACATACGCCTGGCGCGTATTCAACTGAAGGTCCTCCTGCGCCAGCATAGGCTACAAGCATAGGCATATTCAATGAGTTGTGTCGTGCTTTGGAGGGGCTTGAAATGGAGAACGCTCAGCTGAGAATGAGAGTTGCAGACCAAGAAGCCATTTTGGGTAATATCCCAATAGCTGCACCATCTTATTTGCTAGATTCTTGTGTGCCAGCTTATCTTGTTACAACAAAATTTGAGACTATTGTGCCAGCATTTGAGACTACTGAGAAACACACACAGATGAATAACACACAGTATGTAATTAAAACAATGTAAAGAGTGTCTAGTGTTTTTTAAATTCCTGAATGGTCTGGTCTGCAGGCCTTATAGTTTTGAAATTTTGAATGAATGGTCTGTTATGAAAGCGTTTTAATTTTATACATATGACAGAATCAGCTTGTGCATCTTAGTATAAGCACTCAATCTTCCTCTATTTCTTCCAAGAAAATAAAACTCACCTTCTTTAAGCAAATTACTGGCCATGCAACAAAGGTTCCGATGCTTTCACCCACTGTGTCTCCATCAGGATGCCTTCTGGGTAATGCTTCGTCGTTGAAATGACAACTGGTTACTAGGATGTTCACATGATCATTTCCAAGAGGAACTCCATGGCATATTACTTCCGGATCGACTGATTCTATCTTGTAATTTCCCACTCTCCTCTTCAAATTCGTCGTCAGCATGTAACATTCTTCTCCAACGATGTTCAATGTCGCTTGATTAATTTGGAGCTTGGGATCTGGAAGAGTAGATGAACTTACATAAAGGCGCTCGACATCGCTCAGGCGCCGACTTCTTCCCAGTTCTTTCGAGTTCTTCCTGTTCTTCCAAATTCTTTCGAGTTCGAATGACAAGAAAGGCTGGCGGCAAGATTAGGTGGTAGTTTCAAATTATCCGTTAATTGTACTGCTTTTTTACCGGCTGAGTGAAATCTAATTATGGGATTTCACAATACGGCGGTCGTAGAGCCATTTACTGCTCGTACGATCGCGTCCCATCCATTAGGCCCAATCATAAGATTGCTGACCGTCGATAAAAAATCGATCCGCGAAATTTAAATAACCGCTCGCTTCTATCGGCCCGTCGATTAAAAATCGATCTGCGGAATTTTAATAACCGCTCGCTTCTATCGGACCGTCGATCAAAAGTCGATCCGAATGAAACCCGTCGATCGAAATCTGACCTACTCGGCTTATGGAAATCTATATAAGTTTTTGAATGTCATTTTTTGCTTTTTGATTGCCGACTTGCTCCGAGACGCTCAAGAACTCTGAGGCGCTCAAGAACTCCGAGGCGCTCAAGATCATCGCGAAGATGCCGCCCAAAGGTCGTGCTGCTCCAAACTCAGGCCGGGCCACGAGAGAAGATGCTCAAGGTCAGTATTGTCATCATTCTGTGTGTCATTCATTCATTGTTCATTGCTCTGATTAGTGTGCAGTGTTTGCTCTGTATTTACTGTCAATAAATCTTCTGTCTATACTCCTATCTATTATTTCTGTAGCAGTGACTTAAATTTCTACAGCTGCTCACACTCCTGTCTATCATTTCTTTAGCTGCTCATTTCTGCAGTGACTTGAATTTGCATCTGCATAATTAATGTCCTTCCTGTGTTAAATTGTCCTGCTCGTGATTAACTGTTCTATCTATAATTTGTCCACCTGTGTGTAAATTAGTATGACCGTGTTTAGTCGGCCTGCCTTCGAGTGACTGTTCAGCCTGCCGTAATTGGCACGCCTTTTGAGTGCATGTCTGTAATTGGCGACTGTATGCCATTCTGTACTTTAGCCTGGCTGGAATGGATGACCACTCAAAATCGCGCTAAGCGTGTATTGCACCCTCGTTTGCAGGGAAGAAGAGACAAAACCGATTGGTAGTTCCTACACCTCCTCGTAAGAAAGCAAGAGGCTCAGAAGATACTCCAGTGAGCTCCAGCTCCCAGAAGAAGAGAAAGCCAGAGGCTCAGAAGATACTCCAGAGAGCAGACACAGATCCTCCATGCCCCGAGGAGAAGATGGATGACAGTGCGGAGTGGTATGTTGATGTAGGCAAAACAAATGGTAAGGTGGATCTTGTGTTACACTCCAGGAAGAAAGAGATCGATCTTATGAAGAAACAAGGTATTCTTATCACTTGTGAGGAGCAGGATGACATATGTTGTCAACTCCTAGTGGAGGTTGTGAAGAACCACAAGAAAGATCTCGTCAGATTTACACATGCCATGGCAACTGCTTTCAAAGATGGTCTGATGAAGAAGGGGACGTGAGTACTGAGTCATGTTTCAAGTATGGATGGCCTCAAAATACTGTCCTCACTCCAGTTTCTATTAGTGAAGGGGTGTCTGCAGTGAGGAGAGCTTTGCGAGGACCTTCTCCAAGTTACTACGTGGAAGAGTTGAAGCATCAAAATGATATCAGGGATGTACGAAGATTGCTGGACTTAGGAAGGGACATCCCAGCTGCAACAGTTGATGGCATTTTGGCAGAAAATGACTCCGAAAAGAAATCGCAGCTGGAGGCAATGAGTAGGCTAGTCAAGTATGCAGACAACTACCCACTTGGCCAATCTTTTACACATCCCATCCATGTTGACCGTCTGGTGAGATCATATAAGTCAAGTCTTTTTAGCAGGAGGTATGACCCTGAGCATGCTAGAGAAATCTTGAGGGCAATGGTGAGGAATCCAGGCCAAGTTCCTATGCCAGCAGACATGCTTCCTTGGGATAAGAAAAAGGATGCTCCACTCCAGTGGACAATACTAGAGGAGCTTACAGTGGAGAACCCTGATGTATGCTTCCTTATTATTGACGGACAGCATTCTATTGAGGCACAACGATCCCTATCCAACCAGGCTAAGCAAATAGGACAAACAATGTATCTGTTACATTACAACAACAGGAGGTGTCGGTTTCTAAGCCCCCATATCCCTGCAGAGGACCTGGCAGAGATTAGTGCAACATTGAACGAAATGGGCGAAGTCTTTCTTTATAAAAGGTTAGTATATTAGGTGGAATAGAGTCAGTCAGATATATCAAGTAAGAATAACAGTAGTAGACTAGGTCCAGCATGTGTCAAGGCGTGCCAGTTCGCGCTGGACGTGTATCCATGCTGCCAATTCGTGCCTAGCGTGTAATCATGCTGACAATTCGCGGACGAATACACGCCACGCGCGAATTGGCAATATCTTTGCGATCAAAACGCCAGCGTTCGCTTCATGACGAATACCGCCTGCAAGGAATTGGCAATATCTTAAACTGATCAAAGCGCTTCGGGCGCTGGCGCTTTGGCGTTTTGTCGGATATTTGCCAATTCGCTGGCGTGGCATGTATACGCGCTGGCGTTACGTTTGACCAGGCGGTACATTGCCAATTTGCGCGTGGCGTGTATTCATGCTGACAATTCACGGACGAATACATGCCAGGCGCGATTGGCAATGTACTGCCTGATCAAAACAATTGCCAATTCGCTGCATTGCCAATTCGTGCCTGGCATGTATTCGTCCGTGAATTGTCAGCATGAATACACGCCACGCGCAAATTGGCACGCCTGGCTTTGTCGTTTCCTGATTATCCTGTTTGCTTGATGTAAAAAGCGGTTCATTTTTGAATGCCCTGCTTATATTGGCTGACATGCTTTCTTTATTCATGCAGCCCTTACATGGAACAACTCCGTCATGCACGCCAGCAATGGATAGAATATGGAAGATCCCTGCAAACAAAACAGGGAGGAACGAAGTCTGAGGAGTTTAAGGCATTGGAAAAGACCTTGGCTCAGACTATCATCCAAGATAAGAAACCAAGGGCAAAAAAGACAAGAAAAAAAAGTGGGGAGGAAGCAGGCGAGACGTCTAAAGCAGCTTCTAGAGGTCCTACGGATGCCTACAAGATCGTCTTCGCTAAGGACGAAGTCTGGGCGAAGTGGAACGAGTTCTGGGATGCTTATGCTCAGAAACAGCTACCAGACCCAATGGGAAGAGTGCCTTCTCAAGATACTTCAATATTTGATCTGAAGACTACCGAGATGAGGAAAGTACAGGGCCTTCAAGATGATGAAATCATTTGGTTGTTAAATCAATGCATAAACAAAGAAGTTCTGTACAAGAAGGCTTCTTCAGTTAAGGACAAAATGTCCTTCATTGATTGTTGCATTCATATAAAGAACATGCGAGTTATGAAGGTAGCAGTTGGTGAAGAACTTCAGAAGCTATCTGGTGATGTAACATTGTCTGAACTCGGCCTGCTAGACAAGTATGGCATGTCTGCTGATGACATCAAGAAATACGTCTTTTGGTCGAAGGAATTTCTGCAAAACAGGAAATCAAAGAACCAACAGCACACCGCAAAGCTATCAGATAAGGTGATGGCTGAGCTGAGAAGAAAGGTTGCCGTCCTAAAAGATGTTGGTGGTGACTTACCTGCACTCTAATACCTGGTCTCTAATGGCTATAAAGGTCTCCCCCTCGTAATATTTCTCTGTTTGTATTGGATAGCAGGACTGCAAAAGGAGAGAAAGGGATGACTCAACAGGAGTACAACAGTTTTTTTAGTAGCTGCATAGGCTTAACAACTCAGAAGCTCTTTACTATTGTCATCATATACCCCCCAGGAGACCCTCATATGCATGCTTTGGTGGCTTCATACGACTTGGAATGCCTAAAGGTCGTTAGGGAAGGTTCTCTTCTCTTTGAGACAAAGGATACTGATCGAGGATGCAGTTTAAAAGTGCTTGTATAATCTTCATAATGATATCCCTTGTGCCAGATGACGACTACGAGGTAGCTAAGAGCAAAGGGGCATCGGATAAAGGTGCATGGCAGTGTTTTCTTTTGGATGAACCCAACTTGAAAAATGTCTTCTACAAAGCAGATGATGAGGATGAAGCAAATGAAAGCGAGGAATTTGATGTTCCTAACCTCTACCGGAAAGACATCACTCTGGAATTGCTGACAAAAGAAAAGGGGCCCTTGAATAAACATGGGTTTGCAATCAATCTGGCAAGCTATCTTGTTGAGGCATTTGCACCACTTGATACCACTTGCTGTGAATTACATGTTGGAGGATATATTGGTAGAGAAGCCTTGAAGACATCAAGAAGATGTTTAAGTTTCGTCAACGATGACCAATCCAGGGATTTCCTTGAAGTGTTTTTCGAAAAGGTACTAGCCACGGCTGATTGGGGTCCTGTCAAAGATAAAAACCCGTTGGCTGTGGTACCTTACAAAGGGCAGAAGCAGACTACTAGTTCAGAAAAGCCTCCAAGTGCAACTCCAGAATGTTCAAACAGCAATGCAACCCCCGAGGAGAAGGCCGCATGCTAGCGCGGGAACGTAAGATCATGGAGAAAAATATGAAGTCCATGCTTGATAACATTGCAACTGGTAATGTCCAGCTTGGGGGTACGACTGCTACAGTTCCTGATACCAGCCAGGATGATCATGCAAGCTCAGATGCAACCACTGAGGTTAGAAATCAAACCCATGTGGTAGCTTTCATAGAAGAGAACGTGTCCGAACTAAACCGTGGAGTTGATGCTTCTGACAGTAAGCATCCGGGGAGTGATGTAAACGCTACGACTGCTGGGGATGACGGCGATGATGAAAGGTAATTCACGCCAGGCGTGATATGTAGCTTACTTATGACGAACAAAACGCGCTTGGCGTGTATTGCAGACCACTTTTGCATGGCTAACTCTTTGTTTTCCATGGTTCAGGGCTCCACCTGCTTGTGACAAAATCATTGTCTTCGATCTGAATGATGTCCTGTGTAAAACGTTTTCTAAGAAGCTTATTAACAGGGATGACTTCGAGCAAGTCCCTCTAGAATCAAATACTAAGTGGATCTATCCTCGTCCACACTTAGAAGATATGATGAATGAGGCGTTCAGATTGTTTCGAATTGCTACCTGGTCCTCAATGGAACGCAGAAATGTTGATGAAGTACTTAGGGTGTTACCAGGCATGAATCGAGACTTTGTGACGATTTGGGACCAAAGTAAGTGTATAAAGTTTCCACATCCAAGAGATCCGGATGGCAAACCGGTCTTCGTCAAATATCTTGGTACTATGATGGATCAGCTTGGCATTCAAAAGAAAGAGGACATCATAATAGTAGATGATGATGCTATTAAGTGCTTTTATAATCAAGGTCAGGCTCTAAATCCACCAACTTATACTCCACAAGATTACTCAACAGATGAGTTTCTAGTACTATTCATGTCCATCATGAGTGGCTTGGCTGCTGGTAAAACAGTATCAGATGTTGTCAAAATGCATCCAGAACTAGATCGGACTAAGGAGATGAATCCCTATCTTGAGAGTTATTTGACAAAGAAAGGACTAGTCCCTCCATGATGTAATCTTCATATCAAGTGAATACAATGTAAAAAGTGTTCTGTGTATATTGATTTGTTGTCATCTACAAATGCTAATCAAACACCACATTCTTCTCACTAAAACAAGAAAATATTAAACCACCCACTACTACATGCAAAAATTTGCAACAATGCAAAACGGCATGTCACACAACACAACACTATATTGAGAAAAGGGTATGCAAAAGTGGCGTGCTTTTGGAACATACATAAATCCAATTTAAATGAATGATGGTTTGGTAGCATTTCCATGGCCCCTGATATAGACTGTCATATGGCTTGTCCAACTCTCTTTGAATGTTTTGAACAGCACAATTAAGTAGTATCTTGTATAGGGTCCAGCGTTGATGGTCGTCCAAGGGAAGTATATTTGAACTAAAAGCAGCCATGTGTAATGCACTAGAACGAGAGAAATTAACTAATTAGCAAATGATATTCCTCTCCCCAGAAAATGATTCTAAATATACAAAATTCAAAACGCGCCAGGCGCGTTTACTATAGTGTTTTTTGCACAGATCTACTTCACACGCGCCTGGCACGATTTGTATAAAGTAGTATGAAATAGAAAGGCCACACTAGAAACGCGCCTGGCGCGATTTGATTAACCTAGTGGGCAATAGAAAGCCAAACTAGAAATGCGCTAAGCGCGATTTCGCCCAATAGAAAATAAAATATGCATAAAAAAAACATATCTACTTACAGGCAGAGAGCAGAATGCAGAATATGAAGCCAGTGAAGCCAGTGAATATGAAGGTAGTAGAATAGAATAAGAGCCAGTAAAATAGAATATGAAGCCAGGGGAATAGAATATGAGCAGATAGAATAAGAACAGAACAAATAGAATAAGAGCAGGTAGAGCAGATAGAACAGATCTAAGAATAAGATAGAATCTAGAACATTACTTTAATAAGAATAAGAGCAGATAGAGCAGAATAAGAACTCATAGAGCAGATAGAGCAGATAGAATAAGAGCAGATAGAGCAGATATATAATACTCATTATTTAGTTCATTATTTGGAATAGATAGAGCAGATAGAACAAATATACAATACAAATTATTTCATAAGAATAAGAGCAGATAGAGCAGATATAAGAGAAGATAGAGCAGATAGAGCAGATAGAGAAATGAATAGGAGACCTAGAAAAAATATGTGTTCTTACAAACACCAGAATAAAAATAAGAACAAAATCTAGCAGACTTTAAGTGAAAGCTAGGAAAATACCTTTGATCTGAAACCTAAAGTAAAAAACAGCCGAGAGGAGAAGCCAATTTCTTCAGAAAACAGCCGATAGGAGAAGCCGAGATTGCAGATAACCGAGTTTGAAGCCGAAAAGCAGATAACCGAGATTACAAAAGTCGAGTTTGAAGAAAAGAAGATAGAAGCCGATAGAAGCCGAGAAAAGCAGATAAAAGCAGATAAAAGCAGATAGAAGCAGATAGAAGCCGATAGAAGCCTAGAAAAGCCGATAGAAGCCGATAGAAGCCGAAAAGCAGATAGATGCAGATAGAAGCTGAGAAAGCCGAGAAATTGGAAGCCGAAAAGCAGAAGCCGAAATTGGAAGCAGAAGCGCCTGGAATGCCTGGAATGAAATAGAAAAGTTCGAAAGTGAGAGAGAAAAGTTCGAAGAGGATTGTTAACTTGAAATAATAACTGCTTTTAAAATTTCGTACCGCGCCATAATAACTTCCGCGAAAATTTATTACAAGGGTTAATAGTTATAAGGACCGCGAATTTAAAAGTTTATTACAAGGGTTTTTAGTTTTAAAGTTAGAAGGGTTAATAGTTAAGGTTATAAGTTAATAGTTAAGTTATAAGTTTAAAAGTTTATGAATTACAATTTAGAAGTTTAGGTTATACTTAGAATTTAGAAGTTAAGGTTATACTTAGAATTAGAATTTAGAAGTTTATTATGAATTAGAATTCAGAAGTTAAGGTTATAAATTAATAGTTAAGGTTATAAGTTTAAAAGTTCATGAATTAGAACTTCTAACCTTAAAACTTTTCACCTAGAATAACTTTCTAACCTTAAAACTTCTAACCTATAATAACCTATAATAAACTTCTTAACCTTAAAACTGCTAACCTATAATAACCTTAAAAGTTGTTTCTAAGGTTGTTGAGCAAAATAAATTGGGCAATCCCATTATATAAATAGAATGATCAAATAGAATAAGACATATGAGGCTTTCATTTAAGAACATGTTAGGGAGATGTTATTTGGATATGCTAACTTACTATATGTTTTTATGCATTTTAGGTCAATGGCATGCAAAATGCTAAAAAAAAGGCCCCCAATGATGCTGATCAAGGCAAGGAAAAATCCCCAACTAATGAAGATGATGCCCAAGGAAAGGAAAATACCTCAAATGATGTTGATGATGGCAAACGAAAGGAAAAGACTCCAAATGATGTTGATGATGGCAAAGGAAAGGAAAAGACCAGAAATGAAAAGGATGATGCCAAAGGAAAGGAAATTGTACTTTATACTAGGGTTGATTGGAAAAACAAAAAGGTCAAGATCCTGCATGGATGCAACAGAGAGGCAATAGGAGAAGGGATTATTGTTCTAGCAGATCCCATCAATGCAGTGAATGATGAAAGATTAGGAGAGGACAGGTTAGGTGTGGCAATCTCAAAATTATATGACAATTGGAAGGAAAAGGGTTTAGGCAAACAAGAATGCTTGCTTGTGTGAAGCAACTAGAGGTTCCAACTATTGTTGCATGGCCTAGGGACAGTATTCAACTGGAGGGGAACTACATGTTTCCTATAGATGCAGAACCATTGTCAATAATGTTCACACAGTGTAGCAAGAGGCCACTTCCAACTTTCAAACATTATCCCACCAAAAGATGCAAGTCAGATTATGATTGTTCTCCTGAAGCCCTGATGAAGGTTAGAGGAAGTGAATGTTGTTGGGCCTCCTCTATTAGAATGTTCACAATAGAGGAGATGTTGGTAGCAAGAGCTACATATCAGGAACATAAGTGTGATAGCAGGAGGAATTTCATGTACCCCATATTTGGCTATGCAATTCAGGATGAAAGATCAAAGAAGAAAAGATTCCCATTGAATGGAAAGTGGATATGTTCAAAAGTATGGATGGCTATACGTGGAATTCCAACCTCTTCTTGGCACAACTGGCAAAAGAGACATGAAAATGGTAGTAAAATTGCATTGCATGGGAACACTGGCTTGGTAAGGCCTACCTCAAGAACTATAGCTGCAAAGGAAATATTTGAAAGATATGTGGATTTCAATGCAGAAAACATGCCACATAAGAGTAAGAAGGATGAACACTACAAGGGATAGTCGACGTCCAACGACGTCGCGACGTCGAAGAACGACGGGTCGTCGTCGAACATCGACGACATCGTCGTTCAACGACGACAACGTCGTTTCGACGTCGTTCAACGACGTTTCTCAGGGCTGACGTGTCGGATTGGCCTGCGTGGCATGGTGCGCCGCCAAGTTTGGCGGGCTGCGTGTCAAAACATCGCCACGGTGAACGTCGTTGAACGACGTCTCACAGAGCTGACGTGGCACATCCGGCTGCGTGGCTGGCGACATGCCGGCCGCATGCCGTGTTACGCCCGTCGACATGGCGTCGTTGAGCGGCGACTAAAAATCGGCGTGACCGGTCGGCCGTGGCTTGTCGACATGCGGCACGCCAAAGTGTCTACGCCGCGTCGACATGGCGTCGTTAAGCGGCGCTGGAATATCTAACGTGGCGGCGGTTTTGCGGCGTGGCGGCATCGTCCGCGCCACGCTATTGTCGGCAGAGCGCCCGCGTAAACAACGTCGTTTTAACGGCGTATTTTTTTTTTTTTTTGGGAAAAAAAAAAAAAAAAAAAAAAAAATTTAAAAATTAACGACGTCGCTTATCGTTTGGAATGCCAAAATTACCCTATGGACTAAGTTACACGGTCAGTTTTGCAAAAAAAAGCGACACACACTTACGCCCTACATTGCAGTATTCAACAGCCACCTCCTAGGCCAATTGACTACGAGTGTGTTGGACATAAGATAGTTTGGCGCTTCTTCGAGAAGGGGTGGCCTTCTGGCCACAAAACTTGGTCCCTAGGGCAATGTCGACGTTCTGAGTCCATTGGCAGAGCCGAATCACGGTTCCGGAGAGGGAAAGTTGCCCGCCCGTCGCCAGGGCCTTCGGGAGAGGACTTTTGGGGCAAAAGCCGCTTCGGGTGGTTTTAGGGTCCCTCGCTCTGGCGTCAACACCCCCCCTACGTCAAGACATCGCGGCGCCAAGGTCCTAGTCGAATCGACAAGGATAGAGCCTCCAAACGTAAACCCTATGAGTTGCCGAGGTTCTAGCGGGGTTTTGCGTTTTGGGTGCCGAAGTTTTGGTCTTTTGCACTTGGGGCGTGGGCGATCACATGCGATTGAGAATGCGAAGCAAGGGAACCGACGGAATGGAGTTTGGACCTGTACTCCTCCGTTGTGGCGGTTAGAAGTCAAGGCCCACTTTTGCAAAGAGCAAGACATTCGTAAATTCGTAATTAATGCATAATACGGACTTAAATTCTGATTTTTTGTCGGTGAGCTTCCAAAGTCATCGCCAACATACAGCCAACTTTCAAAATTTTGGATAAGGTTTAGATCAAATAGTTTGCGATAGAGAACGGTCCGGCAGCTGTTGTTGGGCAACCGAAATGGCACACTTGCCCAAGTCAAACAAGGCCAGGACCTTGCAAGGCCTCCTCATTAGAGGGGAGAGTCCGAACCCCGGGAGGCAAGCCCCAAAAGCTTCCCGAGGCAGCCCTTTCTGGCGGCTCCGCCGGGGCGACGCTAAAGACCACACTCCCGGATCTCGGTTCCCGTGATCCGACCGTTGAATCCTTTGTTCCAAAGAACCTGGTCCGAGAAGGTCCAAAAATCCAACATCCGTCCGGGAGAACATATCAAACCACAAAAGCCCCGCTGGCGGCAGTGTAGAAACCAAAGTGTTTTGTCGTTCGGACATTGCGGAGGTTCTCGAAATGCCGATCCGACTTCGCCACATCGTCCGGAATGCCAAAATTACCCTAGGGACCAAGTTACCATCGGTTTTGCAAAAGAAACAAACACTTACGCCCTACATTAAAGATTCAGCCCACCTCCTAGGCCAATTGACTACGAGTGTGTTGCACATGAGATAGTTTGGCGCTTCTTCGAGAAGGGGTGGGCTTCGGCCACAAAACTTGGTCTCTAGGGCAATGTCGACGTTCGAGTCCATTGGCGAGACAGATCACGGTTACGGAGAGGGGAAGCTGCCGCCTGCCCGCCGGGTGGCCGGGAGAGGAATTTTGGGGCAAGCCGCCTTAGGGTGGTTTTAGGGTCCGTGCTCAAGCGTCAACACCCCCCTCTACATCAAGACACGGCGCCAAGGTCCTAGTCAAATCGACAAGGATAGAGCCTCAAACGTAAACCCTATGAGTTGCGAGGTTCTAGCGGGGTTTGCGTTTTGGGTGCCGAAGTTTTGGTCTTTTGCACTTGGGGCGTGGCCGATCACATGCGATTGAGAACGCGAAGCAAGGGGAACCGGCGGAATGGAGTTTGGACCCGTACTCCTCCGTTTCACCGGTGGCGTGTCCGGATTGGCTGCGTGGCATGGTACCGCCGCCAAGTCGGCAGCCTGCTGCGTGTCAAAACACGTCGGTGAGCGTCGTTGAACGGCGTCTCCACAGAGCCGACGTGGCACATCCATTTGCGTGGCTTTGCCGACATGCCAGTCGGGCACGCCACCGTTTACGCCATCGTCGACATGACGCCGTTGAGCGGCGACTAAAAATCGGCGTGACCCGGTCGGCCGTGGCTTGCGACATGCCGGCCGGCACGCCAAAGTGTCCCGCCGCGTCGACATGACGTCGTTAAACGGCGCTGGAATATCTAACGTGGCGGCGGTTTTGCGGCGTGGCGGCATCGTTCAGCGCCCACGCTATTGTCGGCAGAGCGCCCACGTAAGCAACGCCGTTTAACGACGTCTTTTTTTTTTTTTTTTTTTGAAAAAAAAAAAAAAAAAAAAAAAAATTTTAATACTAACGTTGCTTATCGTTTGGAATGCCAAAATTACCCTATGGACTAAGTTACACGGTCGGGTTTTGCAAAAACGACACACACTTACGCCCTACATTGCAAGATTCAACGACCACCTCCTAGGCCAATTGACTACGAAAGTGTGTTGGACATAAGATAGTTTGGCGCTTCTTCGAGAAAGGGTGGCCTTCTCGCCACAAAACTTGGTCCCTAGGGCAATGTCGACGCTTCGAGTCCATTGGCGAGCCGAATCACGGTGGAGGAGAGGGAAAGTTGCCCGTCCGTCGCGGGGGCCTTCGGGAGAGGACTTTGGGGCAAAAGCCGCCGGGTGGTTTTAGGGTCCCCGCTCCGGCGCCAACACCCCCTCTACGCCAAGACACGGCGCCAAGGTCCTAGTCGAATCGACAAGGATAGAGCCTCAAACGTAAACCCATGAGTTGCGGGTTCTAGCGGTGGTTTTGCGTTTTGGGTGCCGAAGTTTTGGTCTTTTGCACTTGGGACGTGGCCGATCACATGCGATTGAGAACGCGAAGCAAGGGGAACCGGCGGAATGGAGTTTGGACATGTACTCCTCCCGTTGTGGCGGTTAGAAGTCAAGGCCCACTTTTGCGGTAGCAAGACATTCGTAAATTTGTAATTAATGCATAATCTGGACTTAAATTCTGATTTTTGTCACGAAGCTTCCAAAGTCATCGCCAACATACAGGCCAACTTTCAAAAAATTTTGGATAAGGTTTAGATCAAATAGTTTGCGTGAGAACGGTCCGGGCAGCTGTTGTTGTTGGGCAGCCGAGGGCACACTTGCCCAAGTCAAACAAGGCGGGACCTTGCAAGGCCTCCTCATTAGAGGGGAGAGTCAGAACCCAGGGAGGCAAGCCCCAAAAAGCTTCCCGAGGCAGCCTTTCTGGCGGCGCTCGGCCGGGGCGACGCTAAAGACCACACTCCGGATCTCGGTTCCTCAGATCGGACCGTTGAATCCTTTGTTCCAAAGAACCTGGTCCAGAAGGTCCAAAAAATCCAACATCCGTCCGGAGAACATATCAAACGCCTGGCCCTGCGGGCGACAACGTAGAAACCAAAGTGTTTTGTCGTTCGGACATTGCTGAGTAGGTTCGAAATGCCGATCCGACTTCGCCACATCGCCCGGAATGCCAAAATTACCCTAGGGACCAAGTTATACGGTGGGGTTTTGCAAAAGAAACAAACACTTACGCCCTACATTGCAAAAGATTCGCCAGCCCACCTCCTAGGCCAATTGACTACGAAAGTGTGTTGCACATAATATAGTTTGGCGCTTCTTCTTCGAAGGGGTGGGCTTCGCCACAAAACTTGGTCCCTAGGGCAATGTCGACGTTCGAGTCCATTGGCAGAGAGCGCATCACGGTTCGGAGAGGGAAGCTACCCGTCCGTCGCCAGGGCCTTCGGGAGAGGAATTTTGGGGCAAGCTGCTTCCGGGTGGTTTTTAGGGTCCGTGCTCTGGCGTCAACACCCCCCCTCTACATCAAGACACGGCGCAAGGTTCTAGTCAAATCTGACAAGGATAGAGCCTCCGAAACGTAAACCCTATGAGTTGCCAGGTTCTAGCAGGGTTTGCGTTTTGGGTGCCGAGTTTTGGTCTTTTGCACTTGGGACGTGGCCGATCACATGCAGTTGAGAACGCGAAGCAAGGGGAACTGACGGAATGGAGTTTGGATCTGTACTCCTCCCGTTGTGGCAGTTAGAATGCAAGGGCCGTTTTTGCAGTAGCAAGACATTCGTAAATTCGTAATTAATGCATAGTACGGACTTAAATTCTGATTTTTTGTCAGCTAGCTTCCTAAGTCATCGCCAACATACAGGCCAACTTTCAAAAATTTTGGATAAGGTTTAGATCAAATAGTTTGCACTAGAACGGTCCGGGCAGCCTGTTGTTGGGCAGTAGAAAGGGCACACTTGCCCAAGTCAAACAAGGTTAGGACCTTGCAAGGCCTCCTCATTAGAGGGGAGAGTCCAGAACCCCGTGAGGCGAGCCCCAAAAGCTTCCCCGAGGCAGCCTTTCCCGGCTTCCGCCGGGGGTGTACGCTAAAGACCACACTTCAGATCTCGGTTCCCGTGATCCCACCGTTGAATCCTTTGTTCCGGGAACCTGGTCCGAGAAGGTCCAAAAATCCAACATCCGTCCAGGAGAACATATCAAACCGAAGCGTCCCCGGGCGGCGGCGGTTGTAGAAACCAAAGTGTTTTGTCGTTCGGACATTGCGGAGGTTCAAATGCCGATCCGACTTCGCCCACGTCGTCCAGGAATGCCAAAATTACCCTAGGGACCAAGTTACACGGTCGGTTTTGCAAAAGAAACAAACACTTACGCCCTACATTGCAAAGAGATTCAGCAGACCACCTCCTAGGCCAATTGACTACGAGTGTGTTGCACATGAGATAGTTTGGCTTCTTCTCGAGAAGGGGTGGGCTTACGGCCACAAAACTTGGTCCCTAGGGCAATGTCGACGTTCGAGTCCATTGGCGAGACGGATCGCGGTTCCGGGAGGGAAAGCTGCCCCGTCTGTCGCTGTGGCGCCGGAGAGGAATTTTGGGGCAAGCCGCTTCGGGTGGTTTTAGGGTCCGTGCTTCGCATCAACACCCCCCTCTACATCAAGACACGGCGCAAGGTCCTAGTCAAATCGACAAGGATAGAGCCTCAAACGTAAACCCTATGAGTTGCCGAGGTTCTAGCGGGGTTTTGCGTTTTGGGTGCCGAAGTTTTGGTCTTTTGCACTTGGGGCGTGGCCGATCACATGCAGTTGAGAACGCGAAGCAAGGGGAACCGACGGAATGGAGTTTGGACTGTACTCCTCCCGTTGTGGCGGTTAGAAGTCAAGGGCGCTTTTTGCAAGTAGCAAGACATTCAGAAATTAAGTAATTAATGCATAGTACGGACTTAAATTCTGATTTTTGTCAGCTAGCTTCCTAAGTCATTGCCAACATACAGGCCAACTTTCAAAAATTTTGGATAAGGTTTAGATCAAATAGTTTGCACTAGAACGGTCCGGGTAGCTTTGTTGTTGGGCAGCGAGCGGGCACACTTGCCCAAGTCAAACAAGGTCGGGGACCTTGCAAGGCCTCCTCATTAGAGGGGAGAGTCCAAACCCCAGGAGGCGAGCCCCAAAAAGCTTCCCGAGGCAGCCTTTTTTCCGGCTCCGCCCACGGGGTGTACGCTAAAGACCACACTCCGGATCTCGGTTTCCTCGTGATATCCTTTGTTCCGTGAATCTGGTCCGAGAAGGTCCAAAAAATCCAACATCCGTCCGGAGAACATATCAAACCATGGCGTCTGCGGGGGCGATTGTAGAAACCAAGGTGTTTTGTCGTCGGACATTGCGGAGGCTCGAAATGCCGATCCGACTTCGCCACATCGTCAGGAATGCCAAAATTACCCTAGGGACCAAGTTACGGTCGGTTTTGCAAAAGAAACAAACACTTACGCCCTACATTGCGGTATTCGTGACCACCTCCTAGGCCAATTGACTACGAAAGTGTGTTGCACATGAGATAGTTTGGCTTCTTGAGAAGGGGTGGGCTTGGCCACAAAACTTGGTCCCTAGGGCAATGTCGACGTTCGAGTCCATTGGCGAGAGACGGATCACGGTTCGAGAGGGGAAATTGCCCGTCCGTCCGCCGTGGCCTTTGGGAGAGGACTTTTTGGGGCAAGCCGCTTCCGGTGGTGGTTTTAGGGTCCGTGCTCGGCGTCAACACCCTCACGTCAAGACACGGCGCTTAAGGTCCTAGTCAAATCGACAAGCATAGAGCCTCAAACGTAAACCCTATGAGTTGCGAGGTTCTAGCGGGGTTTGCGTTTTGGGTGCCGAAGTTTTGGTCTTTGCACTTGGGGCGTGGCCAATCACATGCAGTTGAGAACGCGAAGCAAGGGGAACTGACGGAATGGAGTTTGGACCTGTACTCCTCCCGTTGTGGCAGTTAGAAGTCAAGGCCCGCTTTTGCAGTAGCAAGACATTCGTAAATTAGCATGTTGGTAGGATATTAGTTCTCATAGCAGGGGACAAAATTAAAAAAATATATATATATGTCGTCGTAACAAGCGAACACGTAGCTATTGGTAAGGTATTAGTTATCGTAGCAGGTAAGGTATTACTAGTTATCATCATCGTATTATATACCTCATAGCTCAACGGATGTACCACAAAACATTGAACATTTTCATGGTGGTATATTTCATAACTTTAACGGGTGTAGCAAGTCAAATAAACCCCTATCCATGTTAAATAAACCCACATGCATTCTATACTATTTCTAAAAAAAAAAAACTAGCAAAAAGCACACCAGAAGACTTTGGTAAGGTTATATTTGTTAGGCATTTGAGTTTGGTGCCATTAAGCAACAACTTTTTTGTGTAATAGAAATAACATAAGTTTGTGAAAGTTACAGTCATTTCCACAAAACTAACCCCAAAACCAAGGGCATTTTTGCAATTTTAGCGAAACATAAACGTATCTTGGAGGTTTTTCCATAATGATCTATCCAAACAATTATTGTAGTTAACTAGAACCTGATTGTGGAATGTAAAATGCATCTAGTTATAACCATATGAGTTGAAGATGCCATTGTATACACGATAAAATGTTGTAAACATAATAGGAAGGAAACCACCATGTGTTTATGTCCCAACTACTTATAAACTAGTGATGGTACCAAGGTTTAGCAACCATTTGTCATCTTGTAACTTGGCAATAAAAAACGATTATGCACTTGAGATTTCAAAAGCTTACAAACATATACGAAAATGGAATTGCATGCCTTTACAAATGGATTTGTAGGTTATGTAATTTAGAGAAACACAAAACAAATTCGAGTTGGCAATAGCTTAGGAATGCCAGTTATACAAATTTAGGCATAGGGGTTGCTTCTATTGGAAGTTCAAATTTGCTCCGAACCACCACAATAACGTTGTATGTGTAGCTACTGTTTCTATATCTAACTGCAAAAATATCTGTTCAAGAAACTATTTTTTCAAGAAATCTCAAGAAGAGAAATGCAAACATTTGAGTGGCAATGACTGGATGTGTCAAGCTCAAAAAAAGTAGGGTCACCTTGCTACCCCCACGAAGAATATCTACAATTGTACTTACACATTAGTCAATCCATGATAAGAGTGGAGTGCGTACAACCAGTGGTTTAAAGTAGTATAGGTCAAAAGTATTTAAACCTTGGCATTCATCTCCAATCCTACAAATTTCTGATGTTTTCTTTTCTTTGCCATGTCTAAAATGAAGAGGCCGTTCCCTGTGGTATTGCCAATATGGCTAGAATTTAGTTTCCAATCATACAATATGCAACTATAAAGTTCTAGAAACTATCGCTTCCAATATCAATGATCAAAGGAACATGTGAATCATTGAAAATATTGTTCCAACCTGGTTGACAGGGAGATGCGTGGAAATGGCCCATAAGATTAGATTTAGGCTCAAACTCATGATAGAACAAGGCGAATGCTCTTTTATACTAAGTGCTTGCTCTTTGTCATGAAGTTTCAGGAAAAGGGCAACTTCCAAAGAAATGAAGCAAACAGATTTCAAGCCTTTCTGTGGCAAATCCTGAAAGAGAGAATCATGCAGGATACTTACAGGGTCCGAAGCCACAATACCATGCAGAATATTGCCCTTGAGGTATTCAAACAGAGCAGACGTACTTTTAAATGTCCGATTTATGTCCTTGCAAAAGTTTAGCATTTCAAGAGTTGCACAAGCTTCATTGCCACTCACAACAATAAAACAACCAGATTTTTCAATGCTGCTTAAAATTTTGCTACCACAATTGTGCCTGGCGAAATGGCATTGCCCTTAAACATTCCACAACTTCCAGTCCAAAATGCTGCCTGTTCCAGCATAGCAGGTTAATTCAACTTGATGCTTAAAGGATGAACTCACTGCGAACATATTACTACCTTGCTGTTCTTCATAATACCCAACATAACTCCTAGTGATTGTGGCCCAATTCAACAACTTCCCAACCTGCAAATGCAAGCACCGCATCAAAATTATAAGCATTTCCCTGCTGTTTTATCTGCATGCCGTTTCTATAATAAATGGACAATTATTATTTCAATCAATACTTTTCACTTAAAAAATTGATGATGAATGATGCCTTAAGATAATATAGTATAAAGAGAATTACAGCTCTAATGTGTAATAAACTTTCTAAACATTGTATTGAGAAACATGGTATGACTAAAATGTAGCTAATTATTTATTATACAGAAACAACTCAATTGAGCCTTCGCCATTAATGAAGAAGAACTACCGTCAGGAATTTCTTGCGTGTTGGTCTTATTTTGATTCTCAGTGTCCTGTTTATAATACAACTTCTGTATTATAAACCTTTGCTGTGCACAATAAATCTTGTGCTTCTTTCATCAAATCCTGGCTAATAACTAGATTAGGAACTTGCATGCCGGTTGAAGCAAGTAGAGCCAATGCCACAGTCCCCACAAGTATAATTGTGTCACACTTCTTTATTAAGGCTCTGATAATATCTATCTTCTTGGATAGATCTCCACCACCTACCTGTATTTAGATGTTTTAGCATATGTGCTGCATAGAGAATAAGATTACCGAGATAGACTAATTCACTTATATCTAAAAAGATGCCTGCAATTCAGAAAGTTAGTCATTTTAACAGCAAGATGCATTACAACTTCAAATTTAATGCCTTATACTACGTGTCTTTTAAATTTGCAAAAAGAAACGTGTCTTTTAAATGGAATAAAAAGGAAGAGATGCTTTTACAAACCTCCAAAGTTACAGCTTTGCTGCTTAGAAACTCGAGCTCTGCGGCAGATTTGCCTGTGCGTTCCTTATATTTTAAATTTTCTTCTGTCAAGGATAGAATTTGTGTTGCATGTTGGTCCCTTTCATCACTACACCGCTGTATTTACCCATGCAATCAATCAATGCCTTTTTCTTGTGACTGTCTAATGACACCAACCCTAAATTCCTGATACCATAATACCATAATTTACAAGAGCAGTCTTATAAAGCACATTATTTAATACATATTACTTTGGGGAGATGGTTTTGTGCATTACGGTCAGATTATTATTGCCGTGATTGCACAAACCGTTTCAAGGCCACTATAATTCCTTTCATATAGTGGCCAGCATTAAGAATAATTTTGCTACGTTTTTTGAAAAACAAAATCCCCCAGTCACATAGAATAGCGAACAAAGCTAACAATGATGTGGGTTAGGCAAAAGCAGATGCTTTGCAAATGGGACATTGGTTCTTCCTTGTGAGCCATTGCTGAATGCAAAATTACGTGATAACTATGTCCACATTCTATTTTACCCAAGTCATCTCCATCCTCATATTCTTCCTGGATAAAAGATTGTTGTTAAAAGCCAGCAATGAAATGTTAATACCTGGCAAATGCTGCATTTTTGTTCTTCCAGTCCAAATGAAGATAGACGAGCATTGTGAAAGGAGTACTTGCTTCTCTTCAAACACTGTGTGGCATCACCTTCTCTCAATCCCGTAGAAACATTACCAATCCTCTCCTCAAGAACCAACAATTCCTACACAAAGTATTATCAACTAATAAGTACTCTATGTGCCAAACGTCTCGCAGCCAATACTAGAGAAAGGGGGTCTCAAGGGACTTCATATGACATGTTGTCAACATCTAGTCTCCAATCCCTGTGTTGATCATGAAGACCCATTCCACCAAGGAGCAACGTTGCTTCCAGCATCAGCAGTTGCTAATTAAAAGAACGTGAAGACATGTTAACATCTGAAGCACAACGCGAAAGCAGATTGCACAGTAAGTACTTGATCTCACCTCATGTGTAAGATACTCATCTCTTTCAACCCGTTCCAATGCAAGAAGAATCTGTAATAAACCATATCATCCTATCTAACGAAATGCAAAATGGCAACAATTTGTCAAGTGAAAACAGTATCCCACTTGACAACTAACACATTATATGACACCCAAAAACAATACAAATTGGATAACTTAAAGACAATAAACATATGGAAAAGGAATATAAATGTCGCCAGGATTCTTATAGATGAAGAAATGAAGACAAACCTCTGCCAAGCCTACCAGCATGTAAGTCGTGGTGAATCTTCGGAACCTAAATGACCTTGCAGTTCAATGAAAGGCATACCTTTCGATTTTCAAGCATGAATTTCTGTGTAATGCGGCAAATACATGACTAATTTATGTGGATGCTTCAGACTTCATTCTGTAAACCTAAGTCAGTTCTCCTGCCATGCTTTATACTCGTCGTCAAAAATCTTAAGGCTACTATGAAGAAAGGTTTTTTATTTTTCATAAACATAAGATAAAAGAGAACATCATTTCATTTCAGGAAGAATCAAAAGTAAATGAAGCAAATATATAGAAGGAAAAAAAGGACAGATGCCTCTTAGAAGGAATCAACAATTCCCAAGAGAACGAGGCATTCTGGCGACCTATTCCATCTCCGTAGGCCATTTTCCCTGGCTTTTCTAATTTTCATATCCGTAGATTCATAAAATTAAAGATCCGATGGCTTGGAATATGGCCACATCATATTTTGATGATGTGGAATGGACACGTGGGTAGGCTAGAATTGCAGAAAGCGGTAGGGCTGGTGTGCTAAAAAAAAAAACTAGCAAAAGGCACACCAGAAGGCTTAAGCAATGTTTATATTTAGGCTTGGTATCACCAGACTGTGATTGTTGGCTAATCTTTTCTCTAAAATCAAAGTCAAAGCCATTTAGAAGATCAAAGTTGTTAGGCATTTAGATTGGTTGTTTAAAAAAAAAAAAAAAAAAAAAAAAAAAAAAAAAACTCAAGATAGGCGTCTAGATTGGTAGTTCCGGGAGAGGGAGAGGGAGAGGGAGAGGGAGAGGGAGAGGGAGAGAGAGAGAGAGAGCTCACAGGATCATAAAATAGAGAATCTAACGGTCTTAGCTTGTGCCATTTCCAATTTTGGTCATGTAGAGTTGATACGTGGATGGCCTGGAATTCCAGGAAATGGTGTAGGCATGGCAAGGCTAGTGTGCTTAAAAAAAAACTACTTGGAGACAAGTATACTTTATTTTACGTCTTGTTCAATGTTGCCTTAAGGTTATTGTATACACTATTGTTGGTTTGCATGTACAAATAAAGTCAGAAGATATAAATGCTAGGTTGGAGCTTCTGACATTAGACATGCATATTATGCAGCAAGAGGCACTTGAGTGTTTGTTTTTTTTTTGGGGGGGGACGGACTCTGGATCGTTCTTTGTAGCTAAGTTTGTGAAGAAATTGATTGAATGTCACACGTTGTAATCATGGTGATTTCCATGAGAGATATGCTTTTGCTTTACCTAATACATCGTATTCCGTTTTTGTTTTTTTGTCTTTTATGTGTGTAATTTTGCCCCTACATGTAGAATATAAAATAATAAATTTTTATTACTGACTTCAGTTATGTTTCCAAAGCGCGAGACATCAAATTACTCCACCTATGCTTTGAAGGCTTCAATCTTGGTTCGAACCTTTCCTCATGTCAACTTCTTATACCGGGTTATTTAAGTAGATGCCTGCGATCAAGGCATATGCTGCACGACGCACAACTCCACGAACAAATTGTTGAGGTTGGATACAAAATTATGTGAAGTGTGGAAGCTTGAATGGAGCATATAAGACTTTCGACAAAGTAAAATCTCATAGATTTAGTGCAGGCAATGTGGACCATAGCACCTGTTGGGCTCATACCGTATTGCTTACAAGGGCAAACATATAAAATACTTGCATCAAAATCTCGCTTCAATGCCGTATACATTCTACACCAATTGTGGAATAATTTAGAACCAATGTTCCAACAAATTTGACATAAATCAAACTAGAATATTTTCTAATATTTCCTGTGGAACTAACTTTCTAGCATAAGCCTTTCATTATTGTCTACAATCTACGTTTATACATCTTTGAAGTTTCATTGTGAAGCATGGGAACTTCGCAGGTACGCATTCTTATTTCCTTTTGGATCCATGCTAAATTTCAGCCAATGAAGTTAAATCCGAAAAAAAGTGTAGGGAGTAATCAAATGGCTCTCCACCAACCACTTCTTTAGTTTCTTCTTTAATTTCCATAAATACATAATCCACTGGTTGTTAAAAAAATTAAGAAAGGAGGACCGTAGATAGAATCGAGAAACTTTGTTGAATACTCAGGTACATAGATATGTCAAACCAAGACACAATTAAATTCCCAGTCCAAACAAGAATCTTGCACCTTGCATGTTGATAGATTAGAATTTGTTACCCCCAATTTGCTTTTGATTGCAAGCAATGCATCTGCTGAAACAACACCAGAGAATGTTGGACTCCGTAGTTTATCTAAAGGATATGGAAGTTTGTCATGACTCAAGAAACGTTACTATGGCCGCCTTCATTTCCTGAATAGGACAATAAGAAAGAAATATAGTAAGGAAACATACCAATGCATTAAGTAGCTAACACTTTCCCACAGACCTCATGATTGGTATGCCATCCAACTGCTTCATGAGTTACTATTGCGGGTATAAATTCCCAATGCAAAAATTGATGAACCTTCTGCAGTCAATACTCTAAGTGCCTGCAGCCATAGGCGAAATCATATGCTCCGGATTGAAACCGCACAAAAAAATGATATTTATGAATACAAGGGCAAATTACTCGAAACTCCCCTAATGCCCTCGATCTTAAACAGAGTGGACATATGTTTGAAGATCAAGTGCAATTTATGGCTTTTTCCTATCATTTAGTCCCATTACATTTGCAATTCAGCTTATACATTCATAGATTTCTCCTTCAATTTTAATAATGAATAACATGCACACAAAACAAACATGCATTAGCAACATTTAAGGTGTATAAGAAGGTCTAGGAATGATGCTCCTCAAGTTCTAGCAACCAAAGACAATAGAATGCTCTACTGTTCTGATATTGTACAACCAATTTACAAACAATCTTCAAGATCCACTTTTCATGTAATCCCCTTTTGATACTAGCGGCATTGCTATTAGATTTAGGCTTACGGGTAGAAGAAAATACCAAAGAACGACAAAGGACAAGGCATTGTGTAAGTACTTTGCATCCATTTGCATGGTAGGACAGATCCTAATAATGGTTTAGAAAGGAAAGGAATGAGAACAATAACAAAGGAAAATGAGCATCGGTGTGGCAAGTGAACAACATGATGTAAAGGCTAATAGTCCGCATGCTATAGAGCAAGAAAAATGGGATAGGTTAGAATGGCGTGAGAACAAGTGATCGGAACATAAAACCAAGAATCACGAAAGATGTAAGATGTATTCAAAAATAATTGCCCTAACTGAACATGGGTCACATGGATCGGGAGAAAAGGGGCCACAAAATTATGCGAAACAGTTAAACAAGTGCACACATATTCAATGTCATGGCATAAGTATACCACCATCTTGAATGCATCGGATATTCAGATATGCTATTTCCATCTTTGAGCTTTCATAACTTCACAAAAACATTTACCTCTTCTTGAATGCATCGAGAATGCTATCGTATGAAGTGCATGTAGATAAACTGGACCATTCTACACGTTCTTGAACTGCAAAGATTCACAACAAGTTCTTTGGGTTAGATGAATCTTTGGCAAGTTTGTTGGAAAGAAACAAACAAGTAAAGGTTCATCTTTATCAGAAAGTATGGCGATGGAAAGACAACACAATCTCTGCTTGAAAAACGCTGCATGGCAAATCAAAGAATGGTTTCGAGCAAAGTCTTCCCAGACAACAAGATCCTAAAATTCCAAAATTTCTAGGATTCAAAACTACGCTTGAGTTTCAAACCCGATCGGTTATTACAAGAGTTTCGCGCGACAAATTGGGCGTCGATCCCGGTAGCAACCTCGGTTGGCGAAATCGATCGTGGTAGCAACCTCGGTTAAAATGTCGACTCGAAGTTTTGTTGATAGTCAGAAATGCTTCTCCATTTTCGCTTTTAGTATGATGGACCAACGTATTAAATACGAGCTCTTCTGCTCCTTTTAACTACCTTAAACTCAGGTAAGTTAAAGGAATATCCAGACTAGAGTACTGTGAATCAGGTAAAGTTGCTACATCTCACATCGCATTCTCTGTTCTCACGATTAGTCATGCACTTCTTAGAGCGAGAATGTGCTACACCGCAGATTCTTAGGAAAAATGATGGCGGGAAAAAATCTTAGGGAGTATTTGGATCATGGAAAAAATTCAACAAAAGCAAGATAGAATTTCATCCCAGGAGTTTTCTTTTATGCATCTCGAGAAAACCTCATACGAGAATACATGAGTTTTTTCTCTTGAAACAATAAAAAAAATAAACAATGGTAGAGAAATGGTAAGATATTTGCACGATGCGCTTTGCGGTTCTACAAAGTTGTAAGCTCCATTATTTGCCATTGAGAGAAGAACTCCCGCATTAGGGCATCATGGAAAAAATCTGGAGTTTTCTTTTATGCATCTCAGAAAACCTCATACAGAATACATGAATTTTATTTACAATTGCATTAGGGTATCATGGAAAAAATCCAACAAAAGCAAGATAGAATTTCATCCGGAGTCTCCTTCAGAATTGGCTTTGTGTCTAAGTATGAATCGAAGAAAGGTTGATATTTGCACGAAAGGTAAGATATTTGCCCGATGCGCTTTGCCGGTTCTACAACGTTGTAAGCTCCATTGATTCGCCTGAGAGAAGAACTCTGCATTAGGGTATCATGGAAAAAATCCAACAAAAGCAAGATAGAATTTCATCAGGAGTCTCCTTCACTGTGAACGGCTTTTTGTGTCTAAGTATGAATCGAAGAAAAGTTGATATTTGCACGAAAGGTAAGATATTTGCCCGATGCGCTTGCCGGTTCTACAAGCTCCATTGGTCGCCTGAGAGAAGAACTCCTGCATTAGGGTATCATGGAAAAAATCCAACAAAAGCAAGATCGAATTTCATCAGGAGTCTCCTTCACATGCTTGGCACCTCGGTCGTCTCCTTCACAAAGTTCGATCACGAGGACACAACAAAGGAAGAGCACAAGCCCGATGCAAGAAGAAGTTATTCTTTGACCCTTTCCATCTCCGTATCCAATTTTTTTCTCGATTTTCTAATTTCCCGGCCTTAGATTTGAGAAAGCGAGAGATCCGATGGTGCAAAATAAGCCACATCAGATTTTGATGACATGGAAATTACACGTGGATAGGCTAGAATTTGAGGAAAGGCTGTAGGCCCGGTAGGGCTGGTGTGCTAAAAAAAAAAAAAAAAAAAAAAAAAAATTTTTTTTTTTTTTTTTTTTTTGGTCGTCGTAAAAAAAAAACGTCGTTACAAGCGTCGTTCAACGGCGTTTTTGTCGTCGTTTAACGGCGTCTCGGCGTCGTTAAGCGGCGACTGTGATTTAAATCGAAAACAGGCGGCAATCCCGCCGCTTATTTTCGAGCAAGCAAAGCTTATGGAGGAGTGTTTTTTGAGGCGATTTTTCGGTAGCGGATCTACTTTGGGGTCTATTCTAAGTGTAAGACAAGCTTCATAAGGTATGTGCGGATCAACCAACTCGTTTTTGAATCTAAACTTGTTTTTGGGTAGATTTAGAGCTTTTTGTATTTGTTGTTTGTTCTTCCTTCAACCTTCATTCTTCTTCTTCCATTCTTGCATCCTTCTTCCATACATATTCTTCCATTCCCTTTGTCATCTTCTTCTTGATTCTTCCTCCTCTTATACTACTTCTTCCTCCTCTTATTCAAATTCTTACTCTTAATCCTCCTCTTGCGCTTCATCTTCTCAGTATTCTTCCTCCCCATTTTGGGTTCCTCCTCTTCTTCTTAGCCTTTTCTTCTTGAATTCTTCCATTCGTCTTCTAATTTTTTCCCATCTAAGAAGACATCGTTAAAAAGCGAGACCCTTCTTCTTTCCAAAATTTTTTCCTTATTAGTTGTTTTATACTATTTCTTTCTAATCATTGAATTTTTTGTTTTGCATGTACACTCCTAGCAAAATGTGTTGTTCTTGCAAAACAAGTTGGCACCTCTTCCAGGTAAGGATTTAATTTTTTCAATACGCTAATAAAATACTAATGCTTTATTTAGGTTAAATTGTTATCCAAGAAGGGGACGTCATTGAAACCACCCCTCCCCCATTGATTTTCCATATTTTTTTTTTTCCTTTAAGTTGTTTATTTATACTAATATTTTACTAATCATTGAATTTATTGTTTTGCATGTACACTCCTAGCAAATGCGTTGTTTGTGCAAAACAACTTTGCCACCTTGTACCAGGTAAGCATTTAATTTTCAATATGCTTAATGTATTGATTAATGTATTTAGCTTAATTTATTGATTAATGTATTTAGCTAAAAAAATTGGGGCTTCATTTATTTTTGTATTTTTTTAATATATTTAAGCGACATCATTTAATGACGTTAAAATCTTATATTTCTTTATTGGTTAAATTCATTTTATAGGCTTTAAATTAAATGTATTAACTTCATTCATAATAAATGTATTATTATTATTATTTTCAATTTATAAAAAAAAAATAAAAAAATTAAAAAAAAAAAAATAAATAAATTTTTTTTTTTAATACACGTAATTAAACGACGTTGCTTACGTGGCTGCCACGTCAGCAACGGCGCTGGCAACGCCGCGCTGGCCGCCCGGCCGCGTGGCTGCCACGTGTACGTGACGTCGTTAAACGACGTCAAACACGTGGCTGCCACGTCAGCAACCCGCTCGCCGACGCCACGCTGGCCGCCTGGCCGCGTGGCAGCCACGTGTACGTGGCGTCGTTGAACGACGTCACGTCGTCGCTTTAAGACGACGCCGTTGCGACGCGTATAGCGACGCGTCCACGTCGTAAAACGACGTGCAGACGTCGTTATAGGCGTCGTTCATCGACTTTTTGGCGTCGTTCATCGACGTTCAAACGACGTCTGGACGTCGTAATAGATGTCGTAACAGGGCAATTTTTTTGTAGTGGAACAGGATAGAGTTATTGTTGAGAAGAGATTGCCATCCCATTGTACCCAGAAGAGCATATTAGAGGAAATAAATGCATTGCGTCGGAAACTTGGAGTGGCCTCTATATCCCAGCCCAATTTTAGTAGGCCATGGAATAAGCATTTCAAGCATGTGACCATAGCAACTTCAAACAACTTTGCCAAGTGCAATTTATGTGCTAAGCTGAAGGAGACACTAGATAAGACTGTGCAACCAAGTCTAAGGGCAAAGATAAGGGAACATATGAAGGACCATATGACAGATCAACTATCATGTAGATCAACTTATTGGATGTGGAGGACCTTATCTGCAATGGAACCTAATAACTATCTATGTATTATACATGATAAAATGGACCAACAGAAGACTTATCTTCCACAATTCAAGTACATTCCTAAGTCATGTGGAAGATCATACCCTTTGCATATTTCAATGACTGAGGCAATATTGCATGGGCAGTCTCAGACCTACTATGGCCATTTCAGTTTAGAGTTGTGGAGTGATGGTCCAGATTTTCACATTGGGAGTATCATGAGGTGTTTAAGAAACTATGAGAGTGGTTACAATGGTCACCTCCAGGATCCTACAGCTAGCCAGACACTACATAGTGCATTGTTGGATGGAACCCCTAATAGTATTGAAAAGTTTAGCAAGGCAAGGTTTAGAAGGCATGGACCTAATGAACATATTGGAGCTTCAACATCTCGTGCTAAACCTCAAGATCTGCCCAGAAAACTCCTCTTGCAACTAGATAATTGTGCTGGTCAAAATAAGAACAGGTGGATGTTTTCTTTCCTATCCTACTTAACAGCTGTGGGTATTTTTGAAAGAGTCAATTTGGGGTTCCTAATGCCCGGACATACTCATGAGGATGTGGACGCATTGTTTGGAAAATATAGTCATGTATTGAGACAACAGACAGTTACCAACTTTCCCAGGCTATTAGAAATATTTCATGGATGTACAAATCCATCTCCTATATGGAAGATCATTCTAGACCTCTTCAATTCACTTTTTGGGTGAGAGAAGGGATTCTAATCATGCAATGGAAAATGAGACCTTCAGAGGAGAAGTGGAGAGGTGGGGCAGAAATTTGGCACAGGGATCAAATGGCAAGCCTATGATACCTCCTGGTCAACCAAAAGCTCTAAAACCAACTGAAGAAGTCAAGCAATTGGGATTGACTAAGGATGGCATCAATGACTACATCAAGCATTGGCAAACTAATTCAGATGAGACTAATCGTGCATTGATAGATTATTGGAAGAAGGTGATCAACTTGTTGGATGAGGTAGACACATCCTCAGAAGAGCTGAAAGAAGGGTGGTTCCCTAAAAGTAAGTGGAAAACATTAGCTGGTGCTGACGAAGATGATGGTACCATTAGTAGCATTGTGAAGGCATATGCTCCCCCTCAATCTGATAAACACTATGTTGGTCCTAAGAAGGATAGGCCAAAATATCTAGGCAAGGATTGTTATGAACCTTCTACTGACGTGGAGGGCCACCAATTTGTAGTAGTAAAACCAGTAGATCTAGAGACCTATCCAGTGTGGTTGGGATACACTATCTCGGATATTTGCAAAGAAGAAGGTGATGTTAACTTCAATAAGGTGCACTTGGAATGGTGGTGTCCAGTACATCAGTTGAGTAATGTCACCGATAAAGAAAGATATTCAGGTTGTTGAACAAAGAGGTGGAGGAGAAATCCTAGTGATCCTGATCTTTGGCTAGACACTGAAATCGTACTGTACTTGTGGACTCCAAAAACTATTCCAAGTAAAATAGCGAGAGTTACAATACCTCAGGATGTAAGGAATAAGGTTCTCATATCTTTGGGGATGCTGGTGGAAAAATGAAAAACTATGTAAATATGTTTTCTACATTTACTATGTATTGGCACATCATCCTAGTACTTGGAACCTTCCAGATGGCTCCATTATTTATGTCTAACTTGAAGGTTGATGTAGGTTCATTATGAGCTAATAGTTGTTGAGAGTGCTTATTTGTGTGGTGCTTAACACCAGCATACATGCATTGTTTTTCAAGGAATGATGGTCCAACGTGTGGCTTGGAGTTTGAGATGATTGGGCGCATTTATTCCTAACTTTTAGGGCAATTTTTCATGGTTCTCAATTACTTAATGGCAGTGTTTTCCTATGAGGTTGTCTGGATGGGTGTTATTCCAGGTTGGTTTGGAATTTTGTTAGGATGATGGGAGAACATTTGCCTTTTCAACTTATGGGTGCATTCGGATGGGTTTAACTGGATAATTAAAGGGCTTTTTCATAAGGTATGTTTTTGAATGTGTCAATTGTTTTTAGAATATGGGGTGAATTTGGTCCTTGTGGCATGTTCATGTCTATTTATTGTCAATTTCTTCTCGGGCACGTTATGTTTTCGTCACTATTGTCATTTACCTTAGCTAATCTGGATGTGTATCCCTATATTGCATTCTTTTACATTTGATGTCGCCCACACTAATAATTTCTTTTGAGACTTTGTTTCACAGGCACATCTCATTGCTTAGATTGTTATTGCCCTTGACCTCGACTTTGATTTCTGCCTGTTTCCGACCTTGTCAGCCATCTTGACCTTTTCCTTGACCTCAACCTATGTTCATTAGAAGTGACCCATCTCCTATGACTGCCGACGTGCTATCGACTATCTGGTTCGACCGCAACCTTATGTGGCCCCTCGTTTATCCAGTTCCGCATTACTTTTCTGGGGGCTCCCTCCCTCCCTCCCTCCCTCCCTCCATTGTTATTGTTGTTGCTGATGTGGCAGGACGTCAGCATTGCGTCTATTACAATTTTTGATACTCGTTCATGCTTTGACGTTTTATCTTTGCAATGCGATTGCAAATTGGTTATATGCTTGACATAGCATGCTTCACATTCATTTATTATTCCAACCCTTCTATTCAATTGACCATTTTCTGTCACTCAGCCCTTTCTGGCCTCTCTCACTTCGTTTGTATTTAAACTCCTACGGTTCTCCCGCAATAAATCAATGCATCAAGTTTGTTATATTGGAGTTCTTGTAGTGCTCTTTTCGTATATTTGGTATTCTCTTATCCTCACCTAGCCAATTGCGAATTCACCCTAGACCATGTTCACCTTTCTGCCACAGCGGTTCCATTATTTATGTTGAAATTGAAGGTTGACGTATATTCATTAATGGCATAATATCTGTTGTTCATTGATGATGAGCTTCATCCATTAATTACCCATCTATTGCTCTTCTATCTTCTCATGTATTTTGCCTGCTAGCTCGACCATTCTTTGTCTTCTGCATTCCATCATCGCCTAATCCCATGGATCTTTGGGCATTCAGGTATAGTTCATTTATTATCTCGGCACTCTCATCTTCAAGTTTTCATTGCGGTGGTCATAAGCTTTCATATTTCCGATGCATATTTGATGCATTTTTCTACTCCCAGTCGGCACCTGTACATTGTGTTGCTAGACATGTTTTCTCTTCAGATGCTAGGTTGTTATCCTTTTATGTAAATTAAGTTCCTTCACCTTAAAGGGATCTGACCTATTTTTGCATTGCTGCTCTTGCTCTTTCAGTTCCCCTTAGAGGGCTATGACCTTTTGCCTTAAGGGACTTATAACTTGGTTTATAACTTTTTCCGTTTTAGACCTAACGTTGTTCCTCAATAGTAACATATTCTCACATGCACAACAAATGTTGAGGATATTATACTATTTTGCATAACAATTATTTTCTTTAAACCTCATACCATTATTTATGTTGATCATATGATATCGTGGAAGATTTGTCAGAGGACCTTCACCGTTCTTGGAAGTGGGTGACATGTTATGTTGTAGGTGGTTTTTCATTTTCAAACTCAGCACAATTTTTGTGGCTTATGCAACCTCCATTTTACTTGCCAGATGTCATTTTACTTGCCAGATGGTCATTTTTGTTTCATTTCACATGTACATTATCTCTTTTGCTCTGGTTTTCTTGTAGTATTTTTCTAACAAGAATTTTTAATTTCTAATGTACAGCTTGTGTTGTCTTATCCTCCACTAATTATTCCAAATGTTTTGGTTTGCTAATGTGGAATATTTCTAACTCTTGTGGTGCTCCATTCTTTTATTCAACGCATTCATGCCTCTACAGTTGCACTCATATTACTATGCAGTAATGAATCTTGGTTTTCTGCAGTTGGACTCATATTACTATGCAGGCTTTATCTGCATACGCAATGCATTGAGTTTTCGCCGACATGGGCACTACATTGAGTTTTTGGGTTGCCCCTAGGGAGGCAAACCCTTGTTTATGTGGGCTTTTGGCATATCCTAGGTATATGCTAGAATATCCCTAGGATATGCTGGTGACTGCTCCAAACTTTCTGTTGGTGGGCAGCCGCTCTGGAAACCGGGTAACCGGAGAGGTCCTTCGAGACTGCAGGAGGATGGTCCGCAGTGCCTTTCAGCTTCTTGGTTCAATCCACAAACAAGAATAGCAAAAAGGATGCTCCGGAAGGGAGCTATATGAGAGATTTGAATTGGAGGATTTATGCCCCGATGAAATTGCTGCTTCATTAAGGACATGCGCTAATGCAAAAGCCCTGTTTGAAGGGAAGCATCTTCACCATCTTATAGTTAGAAAAGGGTTGGAGAGTAAAACATTTTTGGGCAATCTTTTGATACAAATGTATGGCAAGCGTGGTGCTTTGCCGGAAGCCAGGGCAGTGTTTGACAAGATGAAGCGGAAAAATTCATTCACATGGAATATCATGATAGCTGGTTATGTTCAACTAGGCCAGCCCAGAGAAGCCTTAGATTTCTTCAAAAAAATGCCCCAACCAAATACTGTTTCTTGGAATACCATACTTGCAGCTTATGCCCAAGTTGGGCAGATCAATGTTGTCCACGATCTATTTGGTAAAATGCCCGAGCGGAACGTTATATCATGGACGACATTGTTATCTGCTTATGTTCATCAAGGGAAGCTTCAACAGGCCTATAATATTTTCCAGGATATGCCATGTCGGAATATAGTTTCTTGGAATATCATTATTGGTGCCTATGCTCAACGTGGTCATCTTAAGGAGGCCCTTCAAATATTTAAGAAGATGCCCAATCCTGATGTTATTTCTTGGACAAGCTGCCCCAACGTGATGTAGTTACTTGGACAGCTAGGTTTGTTCATCGAATCCTTTAGACTGCTTGGTCAAATGCAGTTAGAAGGCATCAACCCCGACAGGATTACATATATTAGTATGCTTGATGCATGTGCAAGCCACACAGCCTTGGCCGAAGGGAAACAAGTTCACACTTGCATTATCTTCTTCAAGTTGCCGTACGATGTTACTTTGAGAAATGCACTTGTCAATATGTATGCTAAGTGTGGTGACCTTCATCATGCACATGTTGAATTTGATAAAATGCCTGAGCGAAATTTGGTCTCGTGGAATACCATGGTTGCATCGTATGCACAGCATGGGGAAGGACAGGAGGCTCTGCGTGTTTTGAGGCAAATGGAACTGGAAGGGAGGAGGCCAGATGGTGTAACTATGATGTGTATTCTAGCTTCGTGTAGCCACAATGGCATGGTTGATGATGGTTATCACTACTTCATTTCCACAGTCAAGGACAATGTCATTAAGTTTGGAGCATTTTAATTGCATGATTGATCTTTCAGGACGTGCTGGTCACTTGGAAGAGGCAGAAGCCTTTGTTAATAACTTGCCTTTGGAACCTGATATTACTTGTTGGAGAACCTTCCTTGGCACATGCAGAACGTTAGTGAAACTGCAGGCCCCGAAAGATTCATACACACAGCAATATGCATTTTGTTTCCAGTGAATATATGGTAGAGGAGCAATACTTGCATCTGGCATTCTGCTCCAACATTGGCATTTAATTGAAGTGCTCTGAAGATTATGCACACGTACCCAAGAGCCCTCCAGATCTTTGTCACAGTCACACTCGCTTTGGGCCAGGTATGCATTGATTATCTTTATTATGTTCTGCATGACATGACCGTCTTAGAGTTAACCTCCTTTAGAATTCAGAAGAGGCGGGAATGGCCTTCAGCTAAAGCTTGTTTGCACTCACACTACTTTGGAAAACGAAGTTGCATTGCTCTATACTTACTCTGCAAAGCACAGTAAATTTTAGGTTAGGCTATTGTAATTTCAACCAAGAGTAAATCTGTTCCCTGCCTTACTGTATTAAAAACACATTGTGAGGAAACAAGGAGGGAGGCCAAACAATGCTTTCCTTCACTAACATCCTTCATTAGCAATGGTTGGAATCCAAAATAAGCAAATCCTCCAAAAGAAGTTCTATGGATCAACCAATTGAGGTTGTTTCGCATTACAGGTGCAATTTAAAGGACCTATTTTAAGCATGGAGGATGTAGCTTAGTAAGGGCTATGCTTCATTGGCCATGCTAGAGAAAATTTGAATTTCCAGTTCTTGCGAAGCTACATTTCTTTACTAGTTTGGTTAAACCAGCTGCCTTATATGGGGAGTTACTTGACAGCCAAAGAATGGACACAAACAGAGGGGCTTCACAAACATTTCTTGGCAAAGATGATCATGAGCAAGGCGTCAGTAGTTGAATTTGGAACTTCTCCCTTGCAGCTAGACGCAATATTTCAAATAATAGTACTTATTCATAAAATGCATCTATCTTGCAAGTTTGAATTAAACGCATGCCTTGGTTGCCATATATGTTTTCACATATTCTGAAGCTTGCCTCCATGATGCTATTTAAAGTGATTATTCGGATTATTTATGCAATGCGATTTTGGTGGAAATAGTCGTCAGACTTCCATGCAGGGTAATATGCTGCTAAGCTATGCATATTCTGAAGCTTGCCTCCATGATGTTATTTAAAGTGATCATTTGGATAATTTACGCAATGCGATTTTGCTGGAAATAGCCTTCGGAATTCCATGCAGGGTAATATTCTTGAAATGGCCTCCGTGACATGCATCTACCTTACAGCTTTGTTGATAGAGTGTGCATCTTTGGATCTCCGGGTGGAACTAAACCCAGCCTTGCATTACCATCCTTTGTGAGATCTAACTAGGCTAGTATGTTTAGTCTTGGATTTTAAATCTTTCGAATTGCTTTAACAATGCATATACTAGTAGAGAGATGCTATAATCTACACTAGAGTCTTGTTTATACTGTGAGACGTGTGACACAGTTGGATAAACTAGTTGCTTTGCCTCGCAGGGACATGCTGTTGTGGATTACTAGATAGGTGAAGATAGTATTCTTTGTAACTTATAGAGGGTTTGGTATGAAATTAAGTTGTGTAGCTTGCTTGCACGCTGTTTAATGTGATGGTTTGATTTATTGCAGGGAATAGTCTGGGAATGTTTGCATGGAGACCTGGTGCTAGGATGTGCATATTATGGAACTTGCTTGCTTGCAAGAATATCTTCCTTATATATATTCTTATAGGGCTGTGTCTGGATGGACGACCGTTTGTCGTTTGAGGCAATATGGGCCCTTGGATTTACCACGTGGCAGGATGTGTGGCTGTGATTGGCTGGGAGGATGGGAAGGACATCGTTTGCGTTTGTTCTTGGCGAAGTGTGCCGGATTGCCAGTGGAGCAGGAGTGTGGCCGTGTGATTTGTAGATGCAGGCTATTTTTTGTTTGTAAGCTTGTGGCTTTAGGATGTCTCCTGTTTTATGGTTAGTCGGCAGAGCATCGAACATAGGCTCCACGGTAAAGAGATAAATACTATTGCTACGAGACTGACTTTGCTTCCGCGATTTTGCTCCGGAGCATGCTGCAGGTCTCGAGATTCAGAGTAAAACCAGGTTTTTGTTTTAAGTCTGACATATGTTAGGGGTTTGGCTTTGCTAATGGCAGAGTGGTTAAGGGAAGACTCAGGGCTAAGGCTGTTGGAAAACAGAAGGTTGACTTCGAAACAAGAAAGAGATATGGAATTAGAAGCAACTGTATTTTACCCAACTGCAGAAGAATCGAAGGACCCTTCAGGTTTCATAGCCAAACCCTGTTCTATGGCAAAGGCTTATGGTCTTGCCGCATTGTTGCACCAGAATCATGGAAACCTTCATTTGCTTTAGACCGATACTCTTTCTGTTACCCTGCAAAGTTGCTGCAGGAAAGGCCTATAGCATGTAATACAGAAGATGGGATATGACAAATATTTGTAAACTCAGTGAAGAACATTAGGAAGCTGGCCTGTAATCTGTGGATAGGAATTAGAGTTATGCAAGTTATTCAACTCTGTGAAGGATCTTCTAATGGGTCTCTTGTGGGTTGGGCCTATCGCAGAGTTTGTATGGGAGTTTTAAAGAGCGAGGAAGATTTAAACTTATGAAATATGCATCATATTGATTTAGCATCTGCACATTAGTTTAGACATGGAGCCGTGTTCTAGAAAAAACTTAAGTACACCATGTTGTTTCAACAGGATGTAAACAGAGCAAGCAGATTTATGCTGCATGGAGCGGACACCTTCAATTGATCACAAAGCAGTGCGCATCTTCAATTGAGCACTCGCAGGTTAGCTTGTGCATTTGAATAACTAGTTTGGATGTGTTCGTTTCTTGGTTATACTAAGTGAATTCTTGTGTTGTATTAAATTCATCATCTCTATATATGATCGTGCCGTCTCTACACAAGGAATTGGTAGCTGCCAAGAATTGTTAAGCAAATTCTTCTAGATATATAGAGGTCTTGAAAGTTAGTTGTATTGGAAGCCATCTTTACCTCAAGGCCATATACTGTGAATTCCATGACCCACCTAGTTTAGAACTATAAACCCTCCATCTGCAGATTTTGAATGGTGCAGGTAACTCTCTTAAACAAGTTTCACCATTTGTAAGATAATTAGTTGGAAAGCTTGCTAAAGGACCCATAAAGGATGTTAGGCACACATTTTAGAAATAATTAAGGTAATGGTGTCAAATGGGGGGAAATATATTTGCTGCCACAGTTAGAGAGCTGCTTAGGTATATCACCATAACTTCTAAAATCAAGCGTTATTTTTTTAGAGAGTGCATTCGTTGGTTTCAATAGTTATTTGCCTTACAATTATTATAAAGTAAAGCATGAGTAAAAGCTTTTGCAGTCTTGGGAATACCACAAGGAGTTGTGCTAAATAGCTCATGGTTTGAAAGTCTCCTCACGGTTTTTTTTCGATGTATTGTTGTATTCACCCACATGGATGATTTCTGAAATATGTGCAATGTCATTTTGCTGCAAAAAACATTTAGTCTTCTATTTGGAGAAATTGATAAGTTTTACCCGACATGCGTCTTTATCACTGGGATCTACACTCCCTGCTGAGTTGCTTGAACGCCTGATTGCACAGTGCACAATAGACTGAGAGGTCCTTATTTCCTTTTAACATATGATGTAGAGCACAAGGCTATACTAAAGTGTAATCTATCTCTGAATGCCTCTATTTTTTTGCAAAGAAATACTTTCCTGTGCACTATTGCTAATTCTTGCATCTCATTCTCTCTATTGTGCAGACAAGCAGAGTGTGGAGCTTTATTTATGAAGCAAAATATTGTACATTGTTGGTTCGCATACACATGCTTGGAGGCATTATCACCCAAGGGCCCTACCTTTCTTGAACCCAGCTATGTCATGCAAACACTGTTTGGAGTCTGGATAAGGTCTGAGCCGATACATTTTGCTCTATTTTCAATTTGGATAATGAGCGAGAACCTGACGTGGTTCTTCTAAATGGGTTCACAGTGCAGAAGCTCATTGTTTATTATCTGAAAGCAATACCAGAATTTACCATGAGTGAATTGAAGTCGTGCTACAGTGCATCGTGCTGTGTATGACAGCTGAATTCTTATTTTTGTTGATGAATTGTGAAAATCCAGTGTATTTTATATTACATTGCAAAAATACCAGACTAGGGCTCTTTGTACTACGTAATATACAAAATTAACCGATGCTTTGTTTGTGAACTAGGGCATGAACCATAAGGATGTAGTATCGAATATTCAACAAATACCATGTATTTATCTAAAGGTTTGAAAACTAGCTAAGCCTTTATAAAATTAAAGACCAACATTGAGTAGCACACCATTTGATACCCACATTAAACTAGCTATTAATTGGCTTATCATGCCTACCTAACCAAAATTTGTCAAGCTTGCATAACGCACCATTTATTGAAAAATTCAACATTCATTTCAACCCTCGATAAATAACATGCAGGCTAAGTTATCAAACACAACAAATAAACCATTGCATCAAATGCATGATGTATTGCTTCTTCACCTCTATAGCCACTAGAGATAAATATACCCTCCTTGCCTAAACTCAAACTTCAAAATAAAATGTATTAAGCTTCGGTAACATACCACTTAGTGCCCAAATTACATTACCTACCAATTGACCTATAATAGCTACCCAATCTTTGACTCCAAAGGCACATTGGACAAGCTTGCATAAGATATCCTTTAAATGCTCAGATTACATTAGCTAGCAATTGACCTATACTACCTACCATCCATTATAATTGCTGAAATTGTCAAATGCATGTAATCTTGACACCCCCATCCATTATAACTGCTGAAATTGTCAAATGCATGCGATCTTGAGTGTCTAGAATTTCATAACACAACATTTCTTATGCACTGAACATCAATAACGCATTATACATACACAATCTAATATATTCCTACATTTTAGAAGTAAATGGATGGTAATTTCACGTGAGCAATCTAACATTAAAGGCCTACATAAGGACAAAGTCTTATCATCGCACCCTTAAGCATTGTAATATTATTGTTTTAGTTAAGAGCAAGCGATGCTTCAAAATGTTTTGAAAGTTAAGCAAATGTACTTAACTGCTCAACTTTAGACATGTTTGAATCCTAGACATTGCCCACAAGTTGACCTAAACTTACACTATATGAATAAAGTAATCCAAGCATAAGTAATCTTCCCATCCACCTAACATTCTTTGCGCTTGCCTTGTGCTCCATCAAGTCCAAATCTTAAATGCATGTATCCCTATACGCAACACCCGCAACGTTTCAAATTCTTTATCCATCTTACATTCTTTGGACTTGCCCTTTGCTCGATGATAGATTTTTGAGACTATGATTATTTGCTCAATGATAAAATTTTTAGAACAGTGAATAATCACCTTACATTGTTTGAGAGTCTTTTTAAAAAATAAACAACTACCTTGACTATAAGCATGAATCATAAAAAGGATCTAATATAACCTTAAAAAGGCATTAACAACAAATAAACAACCACTCACACCAATATTTTCAAAAAATTTCGAATTGGCACAACTTTGCCATTTACCCGCGCCCTGATTGACAGAAACATTTAAAACAACAATGCCTAACACTCTATAAACACACTGAATTTGTACCTGTCCATCTTTGCACCACCACATCGGTGCGTAACTTGTAGTATATATGTTTACATAATGAAGTAATCCAATCATGCCAAAATATGACTTTGAACTATGATTTAAGCCACTTCACCCTCTGGCCATGGAGGGCAACCCTCCGTGTGCAGCACCTTGTTTGTGTATGAATTCCCCACGTTTTATATCATCTGGCTTCTATTATGTCTTCTATATCTAACATTCGTCTTCTTTTTCCTTCTCTCCCAATGTTGAACCCAAGTGGACCCGACCTTAGCCTTTCCCTCAACCCCACCTTTCTTTGAATCATGATTTGGCTTCGAGTTTTACATTGCTCAACTACATTTTGTTAGTTGGATGACCAACGTCGGCACTTTGACCCTTCTCGTTTTTCGCTCTAATCCTATCCCGTCGAGCCACCTTTGGGAACCACACTTTTCCGGCTCCTTTCTTCATTTTTAGGTGACGCCATATGCTTTCCAGCAGGTATTTTTTTGGCTCATATATATTTTTGGAATCTTGTATGTGGTTATTTTCTTGTTGCGTTTGTTTCATGGGCTTGCATCCCTCTTTTCGTGCAAGCTTTCCTTACAATATCACTTCACCTAATCATTTTGTTTTTCTTTCATTTCACATGTACATTATCTCTTTTGATTTTTTATTGCAGACCATTTGTATGGGACTAGCTTTACTAGTGATACGTCATTTTACGTAGTTACTATAATGTCATTTGTCCTTTTCTTTTCTCATTACACCATATGACTAACTGCCTGGCACTCAACGGGGACCTCAACGCTGTTGACCTTCATTTCCTCTTTTATCTTGGCCCTAACTTCCCCTTTACTTCGGCCTCGCAATCGACCAACTGGTTGTGCATAGCCGTCATACTTTTCTTCAGATTTCAGCCTCCTTTTTGTCTGATCCGCGATGTGATCCAAATTTAACTTCCCTTCTTGACCTTCCTCTTGATTGGTGCTGATACATCTGCTCCTTCTACCTTAACCTCCTCTCTTATATTTTAACTATACTATTCATATTGCACATCTATTCATGGCCCTAGGCATGTGGTACTTTTTTCCTTCTGACATCACCTTTCACACTGTCATTTCCTGTTTATTCCACATTTTCATATTGTTTTCGAACATGCGTTGCATTGCATTATTCATCGCACACGTGTCCTATTTTGGCAAGTTGCAGTTTGACGTCATGTTCTTGAAGCTATTCTTTACAGTTTAGGTTTTCCAGCACTATCATTATATATCATTTGCATATTTGCTATTTAGCGTTTTGATATGCCGAATATTGCGTTTGGCACTCCATTGCAATTTTGTGACATGCGTTTTTATTGGATCATTTTTTATTTTTGATGCTTATCTTTATCTAGACGTGGAGTATACTGCGTTGTTGTGCATGAGGTATTATTTTGGGCGCATCCTAATTTTGTGCATTGCGCTAGTCCTGGCTAATTCTAGTTGTCTTGGGGAATTCATTTCTAGCTGGCTATTGAGATTTTTTTACTTATATCAACCTTTTCGAGAGTCAATCTTGCTAGTTTGCTCCCACTTACTTAGTTAACTTGCCCGAGATCTTTTTCCATTAACGGAATTAGTTCCATGTCCTATTGTTAGGTTGATCTCTTTCTATTCATTTTTTCGCCTCGGCTTTCTTGTTTGACCGCCTTGTGCTTGTCAGGCACGTCAATGTCCTATTTTTGCACATGTGTTTCTGTTCATGCATACCTTATTGTTGTCCACCTTCGGTGTTGCTATAATCCTATTTCTACACCTCAATGGTGATGCCTTAGTCCCCACCTGTGGGTGGTGCTGTTAATTTCCACCCTGATGGTGACGCAAATTTCTATTTCTCATGTTTTTTCTTCCACCCGCTGGGTGACGCTTTTTCTCCACCCTCCGGGTGATGCTATCTTCTCTTTTTTCAGGTACAGTTGATTTTTTTCTCATTATTAATCGCTCACATCGATTTGAGTGCTTGTTGTTGTGCAGCTTGCCGCTTCACTGTCCTGCACATTCTTGTTCTCCTTAACTGCTAGTGGGTGCCTTTTATATGTTCCAATTCTTCTCGCGCTCACGGTCGCTGGCGCTCCTCTTCTTCTCACTCTCGCTACGTGCTTTGTGACCCGACTCAACACTTGGAGGTTTCGTGGCGGCTGGGCTTATAGTTTAGAAAGTTCTCTGGTAGTCGGGCGATTTTGTGTCTCTTGCGAGTCCTTTCCCAGAATCACATCGATCCGAGCCATCGGATCGTCATTCTGGGCAGGGAAGAGCCATTATATAAGGCTCTTCTCCATTCGGGACCGGTTATCGGTGTCTTCTCACAACAACACTTCTTCCATTCTCATTGCTTCCCTCCCTTCCCGCCTTGCTTATTAGGGGCGCACGTCATTTTTTCACATATGTTTGTTCAGGCACTCTTTGTTGTTATTCACCTTGGGTGTTGCTATAATAATGTTTTCTTTTTTCGTCATCATGTCGCATTATTCTCCACCTACGGGTGATGTTGTTTATTTCCACCTTGAGGGTGATGCACATCTCTTTTCACATGGTTGTTCTTCCACTCGTGGGGTGACGCTCTTCTCCACCCTACGGGTGATGCTATCCTCTTTTTCTGCAATGTTAGTTTCATGTGTCTTCATCGTTCACATCATTGGGGTGCTTGTTGTTGTACAGATTGCTGCGTCACTGCCATGCGTGTTTGATTCTCTCTAACCATTTATGGGTGTTTCTTGGGGTTCTCTGTTTTGCTTGCAGGTTTTACGCCGTCTTGCGGGGACCCTTCTCTTTTTCTATTCGCCATCGACCCATCTTCTTCGATTCTCCAGGCAACACATTCCAGGTTGTTGGCATCCATTTCTCATTAGGGTTTTCCTCGAAAACCCGAAAGGGCGGGGTTTTTTATCCCGAAGAAAAGTTGTCGCCATTACCCTTCTATACTGCCTGTGCACATTTCTTTTTTACGGGGTAGTCCGATATTGTTCCTATGGTCGGCTACCCCTCTCTATTCTTCAAAACATGGTATACTGCTGCTGTGATGAATGATAAGCCTATCTATCTATCCTAGCCGGTTTTGTGTCTCTTGCGAGTCCCTTCCCAGAATCCCCTGTTATTTTGCTACATATTCTAAACGAGGTGCACCCTGGACTATCACAGTCGTCAGATTCGTCGATCCTATGACCCAGATCGTATGTTCGGGCCTGTGGGCACCTCTCGTTTTGCTTATAGTCAGTTATTATTGGAGGCGCCAGATTTTGAAATATGAAATATGATTTCGCCTAAGGTTTTGAGGGAATATCAAACCTATATACGGCTTTGCCTAAGATTTTAGAATATGAAATACGGGTGCTTGAACCTCTATCAAAATAATTTAATATCCTAATAAGACTACTTTAACCAATATACCTAATGAGCTAATGTAATTATTTTTTATCTTGAATCTATGTTTTTTTGGGTTACCCCTAGGGGGGCAAACCCTTGTTTATGTGGGCTTTTGGCATATCCTAGGTATATGCTAGAATATCCCTAGGATATGCTGGTGACTGCTCAAAACCTCCTATTTCATGTAAACTGGCGGTCACCTGGTAAAGAACTTGTAGATGTTCCAACGGGCTGTGCCCTGTGCTTACGGGTCCGAAGATGCTGATAACTTGTTGTGCGGTGAACTCGGCTAATTTATTTTAATGGGCTTGGAATTGTGTAGCTGCTATTGCATGGAGTGCCGAGGAGCCAATGGTTATTGAACAAATGCAGGTCGATCCTCCACCGGCCAATGAAGTTCATATTAAGATTACTGACACTTCGCTCTGCCGGATTGACCTTAACTTTTGGAGGGCCGTGGTGAGTTTTCTTTTTTTGTTGCATTAACTATTAATCTTATGTTGTTCATGTTGTTGATGTTACTCATTTATATTAGGTATAAAATTTCTGATAATGTAATGTTTTTTTGGTAGTTATGTTGATTCATTGTTCTGTGCAATTTTTCTAGGACAAACTAAGATATTTCGGACAATCTTTGGCAACGAGGCAGCTGGGTATGTTTCGTTTCAATGCAGTTATCTTTGTTGTTTAATTTCCTTCATCTGGTTTCTAGATGTTTGTTACAAAATTGTGGAGAGTATTAGAGAGGACATAACAGATTTAAAACCTGGAGACCATTGTATTCCCCTGTTTACTGGTGAATGTGGGGAATGTAAAAGATGTAAATCAGGGAAAATGAACCTGTGTAGAAAGGTAATGATAGATACTGACAAGGCAGTTATGCCTAACGATGAAAAGACACGCTTCTCCAAGGATGGAAAACCCATCTACCATTTTCTAGGGACTTCTACCTTCAGCAAATACACGGTTGGATAGTGGCTGTGTGGCAAAAGTGGATGTTGAGGTTCCTCTGGGAAGATATGCCTTTTAAGCTATGGCATAACTACAGATAAGTGTGGATTGAATCCATAGATTAGCTGGACCTGAAACAATTTTCTGTTGATCTTGTTGGTGCTAATTTTTTGCAGGAGTTGGAGCATCAAAACGCTGCCAAAGTTGAGCTTGGATTCTTATTGGCTGTGTTTGGCCTTGGAACTATAGGATTCGCTGTAAGTTGAAAGTAACTTTTCCCATCTCCAGACCATTAAAAAGAATGATTTTTGAAGTGATATGGTAATTCTACAGGTTGTTCAAGGTGCAAAGATAGCTGGTGCTAAGCAAATTATAGGTGTTGATATTAATGATGCTAAGCTGGAACAAGGTAAACTTCAAAATTTCCGTTAAAGTGTTCGGTCAGTTGAAATGGTTATTGTTTTCTTTGTAAACGTTCCTTTTCTGTTTTGCAGCAAAGGAATTCAGTTGTACACATACATTAAATCCAAAATCATTTGAAAAAACAATTCAAGAGGTAGTTTCAGACTTTGATATGCAATCAATAAACAACATAATGTTGTTCTAAGATAGTAATATTATCATCCAAATTTATTTGCTTTTCCTTATTTCTACAGGTAATTAAGGAGATGACTGATGGTGGTGTAGACTTCGCCGTTGAATGCGCGGGAAATGTCAACCTGATCAAGATTGCCGTGGAAGTGTACTCATGATGTATGTTCTTTGAAAGCATTAATTTAGCATACTTTCTTTATGAAACTGAAGCTGGTTGATGCAGGGCTGGGGTAGAGCTGTAGTTGTAGGATTGGATGATGCCAGAAAAGAGGTTTCCATCCATCCAGGTAATTTTCTGTATGGTCGAACATTGACTGGAACTTTCTTTGGGAACTACAGAGGCAAGAGTGACATCAATGGCCTTGTGAAGAAATACATGAATAAGGTTAGTGCTTACGGTATTTGTTTTTTAGGATAATGTTTTTGCAAGGAGTATTTTCTCACTGAATCTGCAGGAGCTGAATTTGGATGATTTCATTACTCACAATTATGAATTCTCTAGAATTAATGAAGCATTCCAATTGCTGATCAATGGAAAATGCCTACAATGTGTCTTGTATATCGGAACTGAGTAGCAGTAACTCTGGAGCTTTGTTTCTACGTTTTTGTTTCTGCAATAGCACAATAGCAGTGCTCCCATTTGAGAGAGTTGTTATGTGGCTATTTTTTAATGAAAAATGAATTCTAAAATTGCGTAATAAATGACTGGGTGGGATTGCTGTGGTTATGCATCATAATAAAGCTTGTAAAACTTTAACAAAGTTTAATAGAGAACTTAACAATTAGAGTTTGAAGTAACAAAATAGCTCGAGTTTCACAATATAAAGAAAAGTTGTTGTAATTTCTGCAGCACATATCATGGCAAGTTCATTGAAATAACTTTCACAAAAAGGTGACCTGAAAAAGAAATGTTGTTCCAGTTTTTACATAGCAACTCTTCGTTAATTTTTATTCCATCTTCTCTGGGGCCATCAGTGCTTTCGCATATTGTAATGCTTTCACTTAACACTAGAGTTGTCCCTTGATGAACCCGGGTTCATTCGTACACTTTTTTTGAAATTCTATTATAGCTACGGGATAAAGAATTTGTCTACATACTCACAATATGTTGTCCTCCATGAGTGTACATATAAGGAAAAATTTATGAAAAATATAGAAAGCTTCTATTACCAGCCATAATGTGGAGCCAAATGCAAAGGGGTCAAGTTTATTCTCAAAGTCTTTAACATTTCTCACATTATTTTGCAAATACGATTTTTTCTAGGAATTCTAATTCTTCCATCTTGTAATTCATGAGATGAAAAATCTATCACAAGAAGAATTAGAAAAATCTATGGTAGAATTTTCGAGAAATAATTCCTTAAAGTTTAAAGTTCAGAAGTTCTTTATGGACCAATTAGGTCCCCCGAGGGTCAAAATTTTGAAAATTCATAGTACTACTCCACTTTTTGGAAAAATGAAATCCATTTAGCAAGACGTGTAGTACTTAGTATCTATTTCCATTGAAAATTAATAGTACCTTCATATTCTTATTCTATTTCAAATATCATCGATATGAAATGGTTCCTGGATGTCTGTTTTTTCAGAAATTCCTTAGGGACCCGACTGGGTCTCTCAAGGATTGAAATTATGATTTGCTCATTGATATATCAATTTTTTGTAAAATCACATGAAATTTGAAAAATGAGTAGCATTTATAGGCTACGTTCATAGAAAATTAATGTTATCTTGAAATTTGTATCCCATGTTGAATGTCATGAGATTATATCATATCATCGAAACCATTGAATTGCGTGTATTTCAAGGTGCGATTTGTGCCAAACTTGTGAAGAATTTTATTTTGCCATTGAATATGGTGGTACAACTTCGAGTTAATCTTACAATTCAGGTGTTCATATTTAAAATCTCATAAGTATCATGAAGAACTAGGCCCTAATATGGAGAAGGGATTGAGGGACCCATACGGGTTGATGAACCCAAACAGGTCCCTGAGACAACTCTAATGTTAAAATGCTTATATGATGAGCAAGTGTTTCTTGAGCAGTACATCAGGATGCAGAGAATGAACAAAGCACTTCCTGACTTTCCTGGATTTGAAAGTCCTTTTATTGAGAAAGCATGTTTTTTTATTTTTTTATTTGTTTTCTTATATTCCAGATTTAATACCTCCACATGTATTTTATTACTCCTATTCTACTCTTTTTTCTGAAAATTTGTGAACTCATATGACAGAGCCTTTCGATCACACCATATATGCTGTCAAAGCACTATGTAGCGCTTCTAGGAACATCAGATAACTCTATGCAATTAGTTTGGCAATATAGACTTAGTATGAAGACGCAAAATTAGGTGCCATTTTTCTTCAAGTATTAAGTGAGATAGATAAGAAGTTGTTGTAGACTGTTTTTAAAAGTAGATTTTATTTTGTAAATTGGTTGGATGCCATGTCCATAATCAGAATGAAGAGTTTTAGTATCTTCAAGGCTAATTAGAAATTAACACATACTGGTTCTTTTCATGTGTTTAAGAAGAAGCATGTAGTTTAGAAGTGGCATGAGGGATTAAGCATAGTGTTTGCTTAAATGTTATGAACGTTTCATGGTGTATATAATGGTTTTCATCACAATGCAATGAATGTATCTTCCCTAGTTGGTTTGAGTTACAACAAGATGACCTATTATGGGTAGTTGCCCTGAGGAGGATCATTCTGCCCATTAAAGGCTCCAGGCAAGCAAGCGCATGCACCGCCAAATCCAGAGCCACGAGTGTGCCACTGAGTGTGCCAGCATTGTCGGTGCCTTTACTGACGAAATGCCCGATATAGGCAACCTGTGTTCATAGCATTTACACGGCTACATACAAAACAAACAAGACTCAACACAAAAGAACAAAATAGGACCCATGAAAACACACTCTCGAGCCACCGGAGGGCAACCCCTCGTGCGCAGCACCTTGTTTTTATAACAACCCATTCAATTGTTTTAGGCATATATGGTCTATGGTTTCAGGAATTCTTATTTTTACATCGATGTCAAATCCCCCTGGAACCCCTTGTTATTTTGCTACATAATCATTAACATCCCCCCCTAAAACCCCCTGTGGTTTGGGTGCATATTCACCACGTGGGGGTGACGTCCCTAAGGCCCTGAAGTGGCCAAAATTTATTTTTTTTGCACATCCAACATATAAAAATTAAATCCCCCAACACATAACAACCATTGACATTAACAACCAACACATAACTACCATTGACATTAATTAACACAACCATTGAGTCCAACACATTTAAATTAAATCCCCCTTAAACCCCCTTTGGTTTGGGTGCATATTCACCCGGGGGGTGACTCCGAGCAACGAGAGCTGTTGGATAGGCATATTCACCCTTTATTCCTTAATCTACACCGTACGTAAAGTTCCTCGTTTGTGGGGTATGCAAGTACAAAATTTGCTATACGGTATAACAAGATTCGCAAAATACTATAAGATTTCAAGCGGAATACTATATGGTGTTGATTTCATACGTGCAAAATACAATTATGAGGGCTCTCGCTGCCCTACGTCACCCCCCGTGTGAATATGCACCCAAACCAAAGGGGGTTTAAGGGGGATTTTAATTTAAATGTGTTGGACCCAATGGTTGTGTTGATTAATGTCAATGGTAGTTATGTGTTGGTTGTTAATGTCAATGGTTGTTATGTGTTGGGGGATTTAATTGTTATATGTTGGATGTTAATGGTTTGTGTTGCAAAAAAAAAAAATTGGCCCCTTCGGGGCCTTAGGGACGTCACCCCTCCCCCCCCCCCCTCTGCGTGTGACAAAAATTTTAGAATTCAAACCAGAAAAGAACTAGAATTCATTTGAGGCTTTCATCACCTATAGCTTTTGAATTTGATCACAATAAAACAAATAGAACATAAGTAAATGTTACCATAAAGATAGAGCAGATTGATCCCATCATTCTGAAAGTCATAAAGTTTGCAACACCCATACACAAACATTTTTCAACTGGAATTTAACAGCAGCTTTTGGCCTCCATGGATTCTTGTGGTGAGAAACCAAAGTGGAAAACTTTTCTGCTTGTTAGCACAAGGATCTAGAAGCCTTGGAATTTGCTTAATAACTGCCTCAAAATCTAAAAATGCATGGTAATTTTTTGCAAGCTTCATTCGGAATGAGTCATAAAACAATATCCAATAGCACAATCCTGTATTAACCAGCTGGTAGGATGTGAAAGCCTACCAAACCCGGCCGAAAAATTGTTGTTTTAGCATAGATAACTTAACCAAACATATTCATATCATACACTGTCAAAAAAATATCGGAGAGAGCTTTCCAACGCAATAAAAAATCATCTCAAACAGAGCTCTGGATCAAAAGTTATGATAAGAAATGTGTTGCCGGTTGGAAAACTGCACTACATGCGCCTTTCACGCCGTTAATGTGCCCATTATGCACCACACACACAAAAATAGGGCTTTTGTTGTGAGCCATTGGTTGTTGACCATTGAAAAAGAAAGGCTAAAATCAATGGCCCTTCATGTGCCCATTATGCACCACACGCACAAAAAAAAGGGCTTTTGTTGTGAGCCATTGATTGTTGACCATTGAAAAAAAAAGGCTAAAATCAATGGCTCAGAAATGGTGCACTCTAGATGTACGCATTAGTACATCCATTTGAATACATCACGAAATCATAGGAAAACCTTAGTGAAAAGCGTACAAAAACACAAAAAAAACCCCTATTATTTTGCTACATATTCCCCCTGGAACCCCCTGTTATTTTGCTACATATTCTAAACGAGGTGCACCCTGGACTACCACAGTCGTCGGATTCGTCGATCCTACAACCCAGATCATATGTTGGGGCCTATGGGCACCTCTTGTTTCGCTTATAATCAGTTATTATTGGAGGCGCCTATGATTTTGAAATATGAAATACGATTTTGCCTAAGGTTTTGAGGGAATATCAAGCCTCTATACGGCTTTGCTTAAGATTTTAGAATATGAATTCAATTGTTTTAGGGATATATGGTCTATGGTTTCAAGAATTTTTATTTTTACATCGATATCAAATCCCCCTAGAACCCCCAGTTATTTTGCTACATATTCTAAACGGGTGCACCCTGGACTACCACAGTCGTCGGATTCGTCGATCCTACGACCCAGATCGTATGTTGGGGCCTGTGAGAACCTCTCGTTTCGCTTATAGTCAGTTATGATTGGAGGCGCCTATGATTTTGAAATATGAAATACGATTTCGCCTAAGGTTTTGAGGGAATATCAAACCTCTATACGGCTTTGCCTAAGATTTTAGAATATGAAATACGGAGGCTCGAACCTCTACCAAAAATCTTCAATATCCTAATAATACCACTTTAACCAATATACCTAATGAGCTAATGTAATTATTTTTTATCTTGAATCTATCTTTTTTTCTTTATAACAACCTAGTCAATTGTTTTAGGGATATATGGTCTATAGTTTCAGGAATTCTTATTTTTACATCGATATCAAATCCCCCTGGAATCCCCTGTTATTTTGCTACATATTTGCATTTAATTCAAATTCTCCACATGGGTTTGACAACAGCATTTCTTCTTCTATAAAATTTAAGGCCTCAAATTCCCCAACTTTATTGTATAATGTTACCTTTTTCTTACCATTGGAAATAGTGCATTTTCCTTTTGACCAAACAGGCCTGGCATCAACTGTAGAAAGCCATTTCCTTCCCAAAAGTAGATCATAAATGTCTGACTTGTCTTCTATCCCTTCAAAAGCAACGACAACAAAGTTAGCTGCAACAATTATACCCTCAACATCAATAGATACATTGCTGACTATTCCTACATGGCTAATCTTTGTGTTTGAGAAAGATTTTAAAACCATTGGAGCTTTCTTATCTATCTCAAGGCCACACAATCTCATGACATGATGAGGCATAGTCAGAGGTGATCCCTCATCCAATAGGACTTGGTCAAGATTTTCTTGCCCAGTCTGGCAACACAACTGAAAGCCCCTGGGTCATAATCCTCCTAAGTAAGCATGTGTTCCTCAATATGATTAGTTAGAGCAAACTCATCTTTTTTGGTCAAATTGAGCACCTTTTTCCTGTAGGATGGAGCTATCTTGAGCAGAGTTAGCAAGTCAACACCGATTTTAGAACTTTTAGATAGCGGGCCGAGCGCGTCCTCACTATCTTTATCCTTTTTCAAATATTCTAAGCAGGGGGAGGAGGTACAACCATATTTTGATCAACTTCCTTGTGTTTTATAGCATTGACTTCCTCATTAGCTCGTGCTGGCTCCTTTCCTTTTGCATTGTTCATTCCTCTAGTATGCACAGCCATAATCTCCTCCTGTTCTTCAATTTCCTGCACAAATCTGATGGAAGCATTTGGTTCATTAGGCTTAGGTTTTTCCTGCCTAGCAAAATATTTTAATCTAAAAAAAAAGGATCATGAGGTGAGTGCATATCATCTGGTAAGTAAGAAATCATATCTGTAATTTCAGTAGCTTTAGTGAAAGCCTTATGTATTGTGGCCTTCTTGTTTTTGGATCTTGAGCATTTTCCTATGTATTCTTGGTCTACTACTTAAACCTCTGATAAAAGATGCCACAAGATGCAAAGTATGGTTAGGAACTTAATTAATCTGACACTTGACAAGATAAAGATTAAACCTTTCCACATATTGGTGAACACTCTCACCATGCTTTATATGAAAGGTCTGTAGTTCAAAAATCAAATCCTGAGGATCCAAAAGCTTACCAAACCTTGCCAAGAATTTCTCGACCAATTCATCCCAGGAGTTAGCTCCTAAATGCATAACATACTCAAGCCAATCTCTAACCTCATCATTCTTGAAACGTTTTTTAAACTCAGAGAATTTGCAACCTTTCTTGTGTATTCTTGGTAATACTCCTCAAAAGTTTTTAGAAAATTGTTAGCATAACCATCATTCAATTAAATTGGGATTATGTCTGTTCCAAAATCGCGCCAAATAAGCGTTATTTTTAGGGCATCTAGTGTTTTTTCAATTCTATTTTTGGCATTTAAAAAGTGTAGTGTATGTTGCATATATAGTTATTTTTTCATATTTACTTTAAATAAGGTACTTATTTGCTTGAAATTAACATCACAACTTCACAACAAAATAACACTTACTTAACGAAATCAAGCAAATATTACAATACATAAAAATAATATTGCTTCAATATTCACTTCTTTTTAACAAATTTAAATCTAGAGTTATGGTATTTAGGCCAATAAAATTGGAATATCTATACAATTAATAAATGAGTTGCCTTACAAAAATGCTTTAAAGTAGACAATTTTAGTAACTGACGTTTCTATAAATGCTTTAAAATAAACAATTTTGATAAGTGGCGTCCGTGTTAAATCGCGCCTGGCGCAATTTCTCAAGCTGTGTGAAAACTGCAGGGAGTTCTAAACCCCTGTTTCTTCACCCTTTCCAGCAAAGGGCAGATAATTCTGTAGAACATCTTAGGGCTTTTGCCATTCATCTTAGAGCGCACTAACATCTTATGGCTTTTTCCTTTCATTCACCTTATAAGCAGAAGTAAACCCATGCTCAAAGCATTTCTATCTTACCATATCTGTCGTTTCAATACTAAGCACGCTTCAATTTACAATCTGCAGGGGATCATATATACTTACAGCACAAAATCAGTCTTGCCTTTATTAACTATAAAATAGCACTGATAGATGAAGAAGCTATTTGATCCAAGTCTTTCTTAAAATCTTTAAGCTTGAAACTGTTAAAATGCTTCTCCAAAGCCAGAGTAGCATGGAACTTCCAATCTGACGGTCTGGAAGTAGTATGGAAGCTATTGGATGCTTGCATTAACCCTTGAAAAACATTTTACAATGCTATTCACTGCAGTTGAATGCTTGGAAACTAATTTGGCACTTTGAATCCCTGCCAGCAAAATATGCACTGCATTGGGCAAGGAGAAGAAGAAATATTATCAAGAGCTTCGATTGCTTTCGAGAATGGAAGCTATGAGAGACATAGAGCAAATGCATCTCCTATCGAAGCTTCATCACAGTTCTGCAGCAGATTTCCGAAATGAGCTCCACCTGTTAGAATAAGAAACTAGTTGAGGATATAGAAGTCCTGGCCATTATCAGAAACCTAATAAGCTTTGTAAGGTACTGTGAAAGCGTACTTTATGGAGTTCTAGATGCCAGAAATGAAGAACAGCTACCTTCCAGCGACCTCTCAGCGACCCCTTTTGTTATCTCCATACCCTGTTCAACAAAGCATCAAGTCAGAATATTGTATGCATGTAATACTAACATCAAATCATCCGGAAAGGGCTACTTACCTCAGCAAGATTGAGAGCAGTAGCAGAGCCACAGCCGAAAGTGTAGCAGAGCCACAGCCGGAGATGAGAATGTAGCCGGAAGCAAAGCTTTGCCCTTTTGGGGCCGCTTCGCTATTTTAGGGCAGCGCCATCAGGAAAAGAAATGTAAAGAGAAATATAAAAGTGGGCGGGACGCGTTTTGAGAAAAGCCAAAACGCGTAGAGAGGAAAAATTTTGGGGGGAATTTTTTGAGGGCGGGCGGGAAACGCGTTTTCTGAAAACAAGAAAATTTCAGTAAAACGCACGCAAATCTTCCGTATTCAAAATTCTAAAAATTATGACATAATCCGAATTTAAATGAATGATGGTTGCATTCATGCTTGGATCAAAAGTAGGAACAGGAATTGGCATATTCAACTCAAAGTAATGACAAGGCATACCTGAGTTTGCTTGTATAATCACAGTAGGTGCTGCAGCAGAGGCTTCATGATTCTCCTTTGCTTCAGCATGCTCAGATCTTTCATTTGTTCTCCTAGGAGCCATGAGTTCAAACTCCAGGAAAGATCTCGGTAGAACCTCCAAAAAGTTGAAGGTGTTCCTGGCAAACCTTCAATCTCAGTGGTTTAGAACCTCCAGGTTGCTTGAGGCAACGACTCCGAGTGAGAAAAATCCAAAAAGAATGCTCAAGCAATTGATTAAAACAGCCTTTCCTGAAGGAAAAAAAAATCTGCCTTGCAAGAATTTGTCTCAAATGCAAACCAAAAGGATTTTGATCATGATTCTTGTTTCTAAAGCTGCACAAGACCTTGAAGTATCTTAGGCCAAAAGTCAGAAAGATTTTAATGAGGGCAGATTTGCCAAATAAGCACTCCTGACCAAGTCAATTTTTGGTCAATGTCCCTGACAGAGAGCTGAATTTTCAAACTCGATGCATGTGGTCTCTTTTTGAGATCTGATGCTTTGATCTTCCTCTAAGATGTTTGCACACTATGTTCCTAACTGCTTTTTGCAAAATAAGGCCTACTCTTTTGAGATTTTGATTTTTTGAATGAGTGACTGTCACAAAAAGTGAGCAGCAGAGAAATCTGGGTTTGCTGGGAGTTTAAGTGCACTTTTTTTTGCCTTTTCATGCAATATCTACGCCTACCATGACTTGCCTATGAATTGGTGAATACTATTTGAGCAATGTGAAAATGTGGAGCTAGGCTCAGATCTATTTCAATTAATCAAGCAAATATTGCATCCATCACATGCTTGTCTTCAGGGTGTCTAAATGCAATGCTTCTACTTCTCTTTTGCTCAAAATGATGTGCAAAGGTAAAATAATGCAAGGCGAATAACTTATGTCACAAGATCGATAGGAAATACTCATAAATTTGACAACAAGGCTCGGATTTTCATTTAAATCAGGTTCACACAGGTAAACAATATCAATCCCAAGCTCTAAGTCTTGGGCACAGGATCAAATAGGTACACAATCAAAGAAATATCATGAATTTTTTTTTTGAAGGACTTGAGCCTTTATCATGAATTTGTCAATAATTCAAGCAAAGTATCAGGTCTGGAAGGCAGAATCAAGCTCCCAATATGCGAGCCGGTCCTTCTTCAAGGTAATCAATCTCTCTTTCACCTCAAAGCCCTCGAAATTTCTCTGAGTACAAAAGCCCCTTTTAAAAAATTCCCTGTTTTGTTCCGTTCTTGGCTAATTCAGTTTGATTCTCTGTCTTTTTGCCTCTGTGATGCATTTCTTGACATTATACAAGATAATTCGGCAACTTGGAGTCATGATTGCATGGTTGTTTCGGGCGAATTAGACGGATCTTGGCATTTCCAGGATTTAGGGTTCTTGGCACTTCTGATGAAATATCCCACCGGCCCAATTCGGTATGGAAGACAAGGGTATATAACAAAAATAAATCTTTGGGGGGTAGATAGGATTTTTTTTTTTGCAAAATAGGCTAAGGCACGATTCATATTTGAGGGCCAAAATGAACGTTTTTTTTTTTTTTTATTTTTTGCAAAAAAGATCTTTTTTTATGCTCAGGAAGATGCTGGAATCTTTTTTGCAAATGAACACTTTTGAATTTTGGCCTTAAAAAGGTGTATATGGGAGGCGATGTGCCATGGGTGCATGATGAGTTGGCAATGTAAGGGTGACATGGCAAACAATGGTGGTGAGGTGTCAAACAACTTGGCTAAGAATATTTTTTCTAGTCAAAACTTTGGATGAGGTGGACATGATGTGTATGACATGTGGATGATGATGTGTAGGTGTTGGTGATGATGTGGCATGATGATGTGTCTCTCGTATGGATTCAACCATGTAATTTGAAGAACTTTTGCAAAATAGAATTTCAATGGGGTGACATGTGCATGGTATGACATGGCAATGTGGATGACATTTATGGTGACTTGGCTTCTTTTGAGTGTTGTGATAGGTCAATTTAAGCATCAATGCATATAATTTGCATTTTCTAAGCAAATTTTGACTTTAGATGCTTCCCTTAGGAATTTTTGCATTCTTTCTCATCTTTGACTTATAGAGAGAGGAAGTTGACCTTTGACCATATGTATGACCAAGTCAAGTGAAGTTTTTGTGCTTGAATGAAATGGTGATGGCATGGCAAGTTTGTGGAATGTGAATGACATGTAAAGGAGAAGGTTTGACTAGAAAAATCTTCAAGGCCAAATTTGACTTGGGAGATGAAATGTAGGCATGGAACTTGGGATCTCATGAGTATATCTTCATGTGAAGGGTGTGGAGGGTATAAGATGGGAATCAAAGAATGTAATTATGCCAAGAACGCAAATAGTAGCATCACATACCAAGAACTCTTCAAGGGGTCTTCAAATCTTCAAACATGCTTGATTCATCTTCATGACTTGCTTGTGTGACCTGAGTCAAATGTCCTCACCTTGCTCTTCAAGTCTTCAAAGTGTGAAAAGATGCATCCTCCTTGTGCATTTGAGTTCAAATCAAAGCATGAGCATAAGAATATGAAGTGTGTCTTGCTCTTCCATGTTGCCATAGCATGGCAGCAAATACATCTCTTAACGTATAGGAAAACAGTTTATAAACTTACTGCCGCTCCTCGACACTTGAAGACTTCTAGAAACATGTCCATGTAGGCCATGACATAGAGCCCACAATTGGTAATGTCCTCCTGTCGAGGCACTTTAGGAGTCTGCACTTTCAGAACCATGTTGCTCTTGATGACATCAATCTGTCTGCTATCGCTACCAGCAAACAATTGAATGAAGCCTACAAGCGGGGATTCATTATATGTTTGTAGAACACAAAACCAATGCATATCAGCAAAACTTACCCCATCAGTGTCCCCTCGGGAACTTGCCACCCATTCTATGAATTCAGAACTTGTATGCTTGGCCTGCATATGGTGCTCCATGTGCAGAATCGGACAAAAAATACACTTGCACGGACCATGTATAATTTCATTCAACCCCTGCTTCACCAAGTCCATTGCCTCATTGCTGATCAGACCTGTCTGCTTTGATTTGATAGCGGGAAACCTGGTGTAATTATTATCAGGGAAGAAATGAATCTTCCCTTTCTATACAGAAGGGAGTCTGTTATATAAATATCAGCAAGATGGAGATATAAATGAATTATAATCAAGTGAACCTGTAGATGGAAACATAGAATCATGTCACCCTTGCAAGAGAAAATTGTAAAAGAATTGTAGTTTAAGATGGAAAATAGATAAATGAGATGAGAAATGACAATATGAATGAAGCATAATCAGGTGAACCTGTAACGAAAACATGACATCAAGTGCTGTCAATTGACGAAATAATTTTTTTTGCGAGAGAAAAATGTAAAAAGAAAATATAGTATAACAATAGAATTAGGAGAATGAGGTGAGGAAAAGAAAATATGAATAAAGAAAGATACGCAGTTGACCCTATACATGGAAAACAAAATAGGGTTAAAAAGATAATGACAGCGATTTGATAGAATAGTGAGTTGTAGCTTTTGCAGGAGAAAAATGTAAAAAGAAACAAAGGGAAATGGATAGAAGAACAACTCATAGGAAGATGAATAGAACATTATCACACAACTTGAATTTTAAGCGACCATAACAAGAGGTTAGCGACTTCATAGTTTTGTCAATGCAATCTGATGTTAATAGAATGCTTAAATGAATTTTTAGCCTTTTAGAATAAAACAATGCCAAAAATAAAATGTAATGCACAAAACCAAAAATGTATAACACTAATTACTAATACCTAAGCAACATTTTTAAGCAAATAAACTTAAGGGTACATGTTGCTGGTAGGATATCTTCAAATAAAGAATGTTGGTTGTGTATTTACAATCAATAAGAATTCATACCAGCTTCTTCAGCAATAGAAAACGGTCCTTTGAAAAGGTTTCCAAACTCGAGAGGTTTCGCTTCTCTTGCTTAACTCCATTTGAGAACTAGTTCTCTAATTCATTTGCAACCTATATCTGCCTTGAACGCAACACTGTCTTTGGCTTGCTTCCACCAAAAGGTAACAAATTTACCAAGTCGAATATGACATGATAGACAATGATGCATTGATATGCAGACTAAGACATGATAAGAAACTTCTTGCTTTTAACATGTCATAAGCCCCAAGATATAATGCGGAGTCTTGGCCAAGTTTGACAAGTTGGCACTCTCGTTCTTCACCTCAGTGCCCCCTTCTCCCATTGTTTGCCCTTATTTTTTTACTAAACATCAAGCAGTGCTAATATAGATGGTAACAAACAATTATATGGTATAATATTGTGACACTGAAGGTGTAATTAGCATTCAACTTTCAAGAATTTGATTTTGAACAAAAGTTACTCATTGCGAATAGGCATAATTAGTGGGGTCACATGGAAGGTGATATGTTTGACTTGACACATGATAGCACATGGAAAATGTCTTGGACGTGAATCAAATTCCCACGTTTAAATCTACATAACACTATGAAGAGAAATGAATAGTATTTGAAGTATTCTCAAGTAAATGAAGCAAACATAGTGGATTGCAGTATTTAACCACAACCACCACCTAGTCTTTCTTCCACTCCACAGCAAATCCTAGGAGCACATATTGAAACAAAATCTATCTTAATAAAATAAAATAAAAAAAACTACGTGACTAATATACAAGCACAATGGCTTCTTGGTTAAACGTAAGACATTGCATCATAATGTTATTAAAGGTTCAAAACTGGTGAATGTGTATATAACATACTACTATAATAACTAAACAATTTTGTATTATCATGCATGTGTTGGGTCACTTCCTTGGGGCTAGTTTTATACATTACTTAAGCCAAGGGAATCTAATGACGAACACCTCGGGCAGGCGCGGGAACTGGGAGCACCTCGAGAGGTTGAGCTCCTCCACAGCGGGCAGCATGCTGAGCGTGTCGAGCAAGCAGGAGAACTAGAAGCACCACATGAGGCGGAGCACCTCCAGTGGGGCAAAGACTGAAGCCGCTTGGGCGTGTGAGCAAGCTTGAGCACTGAGACATCGAAGCCGCCATTGCATGGCGAAAGCAATGGGCCGAGCATAAGCCACTAAAAGCTCGAACGAGCGCCAGTGCAAGCAAAATACCGAGGGAATTTAACAAGGAGGGCCTCGGATAGGCAGGATAGCTGGGAGCACCCCGAGAGGTCGAGCCGTCGCAGGGCGGGCAGGGTGCCGAGGGAGGCCGGGAGGCCGGAGAGTCAGCGTTCCACCCAGGAGTGGCACCCTGTGTCGCGTCCGCCGGAAGAAAGCCGGCAAAGGCGAACAGCACCCTCGAGAGATGGTACGCCAGGAAGGGCAACGTCAGAGCGCGTGAAGCAAGGCGAGGCCGAGCACCCCCGAGAGGCTCATCCTGGCTGTATGCGCAATCCGCTGTTGCCGAAAGCGTATCGGAGAGCCGGGAGTACCCACGGTGGGAGGGAGTACCTCAAGGGCAACGCCAAGCGCTGCTCGGGCAAAAGGGCGAAGCCGGAGCACCCTTTGTAGGTCGAGTCGTCAGCACGCCTGCAGCGAAGCGAAGCCGGGAGCACCGAGAGGTTTGCCCCGTGAGGGCGTGAAAGTACGGCCGGGGTCGCTGGCCGGGCAGGCCGAGAGCGGGAGTACCCCGAGGTCGAAGCCGCCGCAGTGGCGCCGGGACCGAAAGCTGGCTGGGCAAAGCGGGCGAAGCCGGGTGCACCCCCGAGAGGTCGAAGCCGTGAGGGGCAAAGGGGGACAGGCAGGAAGCCGGGAGCACCCCGAGAGGCCGAGCCAGGCCCGGGGAGGGGGGCTGCCCGGGGCGGCGGGGCAAGGCGGGCGAAGCCGGAGCACCGCAGAGGTTAAGCCGCCTCAGTGGCTGCATGAGGGCCGAAAGCGCGACGGGCAAAGGGCCGGCCGGTAGCACCGAGAGATCGAGCACCAGGTATGGCGGAGAGGCCGAGGCGGTGGTGGTCAGGGGCGGGGGAGGATCCCGAGAGGTGAAGGCATTTTGAACTCAAGGGCTTAGAAAAGGAAGTAAACATGTTCAAGCAAGAGAAATTTCGAAATCTAATTACTTGCAAATGCACCATGTTGCAAAAAGCAGCCGGTAACTCAGATAGTTCGGTGTTTCCTCCATCAATGTCCACGATAAGCAAGTTCCTATTATTTTCAAATAAAGAGGTAAGATGATGACGTACCAAGGTTGATTCTACTCCATATTGGAAGCCGTAAGGGATGATGAAGACTTGCATTTTTGAAAAGAACTGTCCCAAATATTGAAGATAAATTAGTTAGCTTGATTTTTTACACATCTAATATCTTCTTCTAATAAGAGGGAATGATAAAGTGAAAACCTGGAGATGACTTGGATCGAGGGATTGAGATATTTGCAAAAACTTGAGATCATGCTTTTCACATTGTGAGATGTCAGACACACGACCAATGAGAGCATCACAATATAGGTACTTGAGAGATGATAGCTTATTCTGCAATGTTTGAATTGGTAGTTCATCAACTTGTAGTCCGCGAATTCCTTCCATTCCTTCTGGTAATGCTTGTCTTATCTATATTTTTCAAGAAAGTTAATAAATTAAAGTTGAAACAAAAGAGAAGCATTTCTATAAGCAGATAAGCACTTGCCTCAAGAATTTCTTCCAATTCTTCCCCACGAAGTCCTTCCATTCCTTCTGGTAATGCTTGTCTTATCTATGTTTTTCAAGAAAGTGAATAAATTGAAGTTGAAACAAAAGAGAGACATTTCTATAAACATATAAGCACTTGCCTCTAGATATTTCCAGTTGTTGAAGTTTGCGCGCTTTTGAGCAATGGGAAGAAATAGATCATGGCATTCTAGAAGATATGTTTCATTATGCCACTCATCTTTCCTAGAATAAAAGATGGATTCGTCCAATAAAACTTGCAAAATATCATTAACTCCGACGTATAGAGCATATCTAGCTTCTTCCAGTGGTTTCCGACGCCAGAAAAGAGCAGCATCGATGAAGGCATCTTGCACATCTTTGGATTGAAATTCAATGCTGCGTTCTAACAATTCTAAAACCTCACCATCCTCGTCATCCGCATTTGATGGGTTAACATCACAATTCAAGATCCGTCGTGTTAAGATTTCCCTCCAGTGTGTTTCTGTCCGCCTTTCTGGCAATCTAAAGTGAGTGCCGTATGTTTTGATTGCTAATGGAAGCCCAGCGCACAGAGGAATTATTGCATTGAGCAGATTCAATTCCTTATTCTTATCCTCAATTTGTGTGCAATGCATGAACAGTTGTTCTGCTTCTTGGATGCCCATCACAGTGGGCTCGAAAAGTCTAAATGCATTTGCAGCTGCAGTTGGTTGAGTGCAAATATCACGAAATGCATTAGCTACCTTCTGGGAGCGTTTCAAATACTCAAAATACTCACTATCTTTATCCTTTCTCAAATATTTCTAAGCAGGGGGAGGAGGTACAACCATATTTTGATCAACTTCCTTGTGTTTTATAGCATTGACTTCCTCATTAGCTCGTGCTAACTCCTTTCCTTTTGCATTGTTCATTCCTCTAGTATGCACATCTACAATCTCCTCCTGTTCTTCAATTTCCTGCACAAATCTGATGGAAGCATTTGGTTCATTAGGCTTAGGTTTTTCCTGCCTAGCAAAATATTTCTTTACACTACACCTATCTTCATAATGTTCCACAGCTTTGCAAAAGGCACATACAGGGCATTCCTTACCAAAATTCCCCCTTTTACCACATTTTGTACAAGGCCTATAGCAGCAGTAATGAGAGGAATGAGAATTTCTTGAACAACGAGCTCAAGGTGGATAAATCTTCTTTTCAAATTTGGAGTTCTTCATCTCTTGGAGTTGCTTGGTCACCTCGACTAAGGCCTCTGACACTTTGGTAATCTCAGCTTTCACATCTGCTACAGGACCCTTAGCATCCTCCATCTTTGTCTTTTTCTTCTCCTTTTGAATAACATAAACTGGTACAGGTCCTGGTCCCATGTATTCTTGTTCATAATCTAAAAAAAAAAAAGGATCATGAGGTGAGTGCATATCATCTGGTAAGTAAGAAATCATATCTGTAATTTCAGTAGCTTTAGTGAAAGCCTTATGTATTGTGGCCTTCTTGTTTTCGGATCTTGAGCATTTTCTTGTGTATTCTTGGTCTACTACTTAAACCTCTGATAAAAGATGCCACAAGATGCAAAGTATGGTTAGGAACTTGATTAATCTGACACTTGACAAGATAAAGATTAAACCTTTCCACATATTGGTGAACACTCTCACCATGCTTTATATGAAAGGTTTGCAGTTCAAAAATCAAATCCTGAAGATCCAAAAGCTTACCAAACCTTGCCAAGTTTCTTGACCAATTCATCCCAGGAGTTAGCTCCTAAATGCATAACATACTCAAGTCAAGCTCTAACCTCATCATTCTTGAAACATTTTTTAAACTCAGAGAATTTGCAACCTTTCTTGTGTATTCTTGGTAATACTCCTCAAAAGTTTCTAGAAAATTGTTAGCATTCATGCTTGGATCAAAAGTAGGAACAGGAATTGGCATATTCAACTCAATGTAATGACAAGGCATACCTGAGTTTGCTTGTATAGTCAAAGTAAGTGACGCAGCAGAGGCTTCATGATTCTCCTGTGATCTTTCATTTGTTCTCCTAGGAGCCATGAGTTCAAACTCCAGGAAAAGATGTCGGTAGAACCTCCAAAATGTTGAAGGTGTTCCTGGCAAACCTTCAACCGCAGTGGTTTAGAACCTCCAGGTTGCTTGAGGCAACCACTCTGAGTGAGAAAAATCCAAAAAGAATGCTCAAGCAATTGATTAAAATAGCCTTCCCTGAAGGAAAAAAAGTCTGCCTTGCAAGAATTTATCTCAAATGCAAACCAAAGGGATTTTGATCATGATTCTTGTTTCTAAAGCTGCACAAGACCTTGAAGTATCTTAGGCCAAAAGTCAGAAGGATTTTAATGAGGGAAGATTTTTCAAATAAGCACTCCTGACCAAGTCAGTTTTTGGTCAATGTCCCTGGCAGAGAGCGGAATTTTCAAACTCGATGCAGGTGGTCTCTTTTTGAGATCTGATGCATTGATCTTCCTCTAAGATGTCTGCACACAATGTTCCACACTGTGTTTTGCAAAATAAGGCCAACTCTTTTGAGATTTTGATTTTTTGAATGAGTGACTGTCACAAAAAGTGAGCAGCAGAGAAATCTGGGTTCGCTGGGAGTTTAAGTGCACTTTTTTTTGCCTTTTCATGCAATATCTACGCCTACCATGACTTGCCTATGAATTGCTGAATATTATTTGAGCAATGTAAAAATGTGGAGCTAGGCTCAGATCTATTTCAATTAATCAAGCAAATATTGCATCCATCACATGCTTGTCTTCAGGGTGTCTAAATGCAATGCTTCTACTTCTCTTTTGCTCAGAATGATGTGCAAAGGTAAAATAATGCAAGGAGAATAACTTCTGTCACAATATCGATAGGAAATACTCATAAATTTGACAACAAGACTCGGATTTTCATTTAAATTAGGTTCACACAGGTAAACAATATCAATCCCAAGCTCTAAGTCTTGGGCACAGGATCAAATAGGTACACAATCAAAGAAATAGCATGAATTTGTCAATAATTCAAGCAAAGTATCAGGTCTGGAAGGCAGAATCAAGCTCCCAATATGCGAGCCGGTCCTTCTTCAAGGTACTCAATCTCTCTTTCACCTCAAAGCCCTCGGAATTTCTCTGAGTACAAAAGCCCCTTTTAAAAAATTCCCTGTTTTGTTCCGTTCTTGTCTTCTTCGGTTTGATTCTCTGTCTTTTTGCCTCTGTGATGCATTCTTGACATTATACAAGATAATTCGGCAGCTTAGAGTCATGATTGCATGGTTGTTTCGGGCGAATTAGACGGATCTTGGCATTTCCCGGATTTAGGGTTCTTGGCACTTCTGATGAAATATCCCATCGGCCCAATTCGATCTTGAAGACAAGGGTATATAACAAAAAATAAATCCAATATTATTGAGATTTACGTGTAATGTCCACGTGGGCCTCGATACCTCCACTGCCCCACATGCCCGGATGTTTCACGTGGCACGGGGTGATTGGCTAAGGAATCTAGGCTTTGGGGGGGAGGGGGAGGTAGATAGGAATTTTTTTTTTTGCAAAATAGGCTAAGGCACGATTCCCAAGAAGCTATATTTGAGTTTTTTTTTTTATTTTCTTTTTTGCAAAAAGGATCTTTTTTGATGCTCTAGAAGATGCCAGAATCTCTTTTGCAAATGAACACTTTTGGATTTTGGCCTTAAAAAGGTTGGCATGGGGGCATGATGAGTTGGCAATGTAAGGGTGACATGACAAACAATGGTGGTGAGGTGTCAAACAACTTGGCTAAGAATATTTTTTCTAGTCAAAACTTTGGATGAGGTGGACATGATGTGTATGACATGTGGATGATGATGTGGAGGTGTTGGTGAAGATGTGGCATGATGATGTGTCTCTCTTATGGATTCAACCATGTAATTTGAAGAACTTTTGCGAAAAATAGGATTTCAATGGGGTGACACGTGCATGGTATGACATGGCAATGTGGATGACATGTATGGTGACTCGGCTTCTTTTGAGTGTTGTCATAGGTCAATTTAAGCATCAATGCATATAATTTGCATTTTCTAGGCAAATTTTGACTTTAGGTGCTTCCCTTAGGAATTTTTGCATTCTCTCTCATCTTTGACTTATAGAGAGAGGAAGTTGACCTTTGAAGTTTTTGTGCTTGAATGAAATGGTGATGGCATGGCAAGTTTGTGGAATGCGAATGACATGTAAAGGAGAAGTTTTGACTAGAAAAAATCTTCAAGGCCAAATTTGACTTGGGAGATGAAATGTAGGCATGGAACTTGGGATCTCATGAGTATATCTTCATGTGAAGGGTGTGGAGGGTATAAGATGGAAATCAAAGAATGTAATTATGCCAAGAACTCAAATAGTAGCATCACATACCAAGAACTCTTCAAGGGGTCTTCAAATCTTCAAACATGCTTGATTCATCTTCATGACTTCCTTGTGTGACCTGAGTCAAAAGTCCTCACCTTGCTCTTCAAGTTTTCAAAGTGTGCAACGATGCATCCTCCTTGTGTGTTTGAGTTCAAATCAAAGCATGAGCAAGAGAATATGAAGTGTGTCTTGCTCTTCCATGCTGCCATAGCATGGAAGCAAATACATCTCTTCACATATAGGAAAACAGTTTATAAACTTAATGCCGCTCCTCGACACTTGAGGTCTTCTAGAAACATGTCCATGTAGGCCATGATATAGAGCACACAATTGGTAATGTCCTCCTGTCGAGGCACTTTAGGAGTCTGCACTTTCAAAACCATGTTGCTTTTGATGACATCAATCTGTCTGCTATCGCTACCAGCAAACAATTGATTTATCACCTGTGAATGAAGCCTGCAAGCGGGGATTCATTAGATGTTCACAAAACCAAATGCATATCAGCAAAACTTACCCCATCAGTGTCCCCTCGGGAACTTGCCACCCATTCTATGAATTCAGAACTTGTATGCTTGGCCTGCATATGGTGCTCCATGTGCAGAATCAGACAAAAAATACATTTGCACGGACCATGTATAATTTCATTCAACCCCTGCTTCACCAAGTCCATTGCCTCATTGCTGATCAGACCTGTTTGCTTTGATTTGATAGCGGCGAACCTGGTGTAATTATTATCAGGGAGGAAATGAATCTTCCCTTTCTATACAGAAGGGAGTCTATTATATAAATATCAGCAAGATGGAGATATAAATGAATTATAATCAAGTGAACCTATAGATGGAAACATAGAATCATGTCACCCTCGCAAGAGAAAATTGTAAAAAGAATAGTAGTTTAAGATGGAAAATAGAAAAATGAGATGAGAAATGACAATATGAATGAAGCATAATCAGGTGAACCTGTAATGAAAACATGACATCAAGTGCTATCAATTGACGAAATAATTTTTTTGCAAGAGAAAAATGTAAAAATAGAATATAGTATAACAATAAAATTAGGAGAATGAGTTGAGGAAATGAAAATATGAATAAAGTATGATACGCAGTTGACCCTATACATGGAAAACAAAATAGGGTTAAAAAGATAATGGCAGCGGTTTGATAGAATAGTGAGTTTTAGCTTTTGCAGGAGAAAAATGTGAAAAGAAACAAAGGGAAATGGATAGAAGAACAACTCATAGGAAGATGAACAGAACATTATCACACAACTTGAATTTTAAGCGACCATAACTAGAGGTTAGCGACTTCATAGTTTTGTCAATGCAATCTGATGTTAATAGAATGCTTAAATGAATTTTTAGCCTTTTAGAATAAAACAATGCCAAAAATAAAATGTAATGCACAAAACAAAAAATGTATAACACTAATTACTAATACCTAAGCAACATTTTTAAGCAAACAAACTTAAAGGTACATGTTGCTGGTAGGATACCTTCAAAAAAAGAGTGTTGGTTGTGTATTTACAATTAATAAGAATTCATACCAGCTTCTTCAGCAATAGAAAACGGTCCTTTGAAAAGGTTTCCAAACTCGAGAGATTTCTCTTTTCTTGCTTAACTCCATTTGAGAACTAGTTCTCTAATTCGTTTGCAACCTATATCTGCCTTGAACGAATAGAATAGAATAGAATAGAATAGAATAGAATAGAATAGATTTTTTAACGTCCACGGAGACCAATAGGTCATGAAACGCAACACTGGCTTTGGCTTGCTTCCACCAAAAGGTAACAAATTTACCAAGTCGAATATGACATAACAGACAACGATGCATTGATATGCAGACCAAGACATGATAAGAAACTTCTTGCTTTTAACATGTCATAAGCCCCAAGATATAATGCGGAGTCTTGGCCAAGTTTGATAAGTTGGCACTCTCGTTCTTCACCTCAGTGCCCCCTTCTCCCATTGTTTGCCCTTATTTTTTTACTAAACATCAAGCAGTGCTAATATAGATGGTAATAAACAATTATATGGTATAATATTGTGACACTGATAGTGTAACTAGGTATGTTTGACTTGACACATGATAGCACACGGAAAATGTCTTGGACGTGAATCAAATTCCCACGTTTAAATCTACATAACACTAAGAATAGAAATGAATAGTATTTGAAGTATTCTCAAGTAAATGAAGCAAACATAGTGGATTGCAGTATTTAACCACAACCACCACCTAGTCTTTCTTCCACTCCACAGCAAATCCTAGAGAGCACATATTGAAATAAAATCTATCTTAATAAAAGAAAAAAAAACCACTTGACTAATATACAAGCACAATGGCTTCTTAGTTATGCGTAAGACATTGCATCATAATGTTAAAGGTTAAAAACTGGTGAATGTGTGTATAACATACTATAATAACTAAACAATTTTGTATTATCATGCATGTGTTGGGTCACTTCCTTGGGGCTAGTTTTATACATTACTTAAGCCAAGGGAATCTAACGACGAATTCCTCAGGCAGGCGCGGGAGCTGGGAGCACCTCGAGATGTTGAGCTCGTCCACAGCGGCTAGCGTGCTCAGCGCGTCGAGCAAGCAGGAGAGCTAGAAGCACCACATGAGGTGGAGCACCTCCAGGGCGGGCAGTGCTCCGAGCGCGTCGCGGGAGCTGGGAGCACCTCGAGATGTTGAGCTCCTCCGCCGGCTAAGCGTGCTCGGCGTCGCCAGCGCGAGAGCTAGAAGCACCACACGAGGTGGAGCACTCAGGCTGCAGCGTTCTGCCAAGGCGTGCCTGTAGCTTGGAGCACCGAGGTCGCCAATGTGGCGAGCAGAGGGCCGGAAAGCATGTCACCTAAAAGTTGAGAATCCAGGCCACTGTGCAAGCGTGGAATTTACCAAGGAGGGCCTTGAGCAGTGATATCAGCGACCCCGGTCGGTGCTCCTTCGGGGCGCGGGCAGAGCGCCGAAAAGGCCGCAAGTGTGCCGGAGAGAGTCGAGAGCACCCCGAGAGGTCGAAGCTGGGCAGGGCGTACAATAGCGCCGGCAGCGGCGAAGCTTTGAGCACTCAGAGGTCGAAAGCCTTCTAGGGGCGAGCAGCTGGGCCGAAGCGCTAAGCCGCAAAGGGGCGAGGCCGTGGGAGTGCCCCAGAGGGTACAGAACTGGCAGGGCGGCAATGGCCGAAAAGGCCGGGCGTGCGCGAAGCCGGGAGCACTGAGGGGCCGAGCGCCTGTGGCGTACTGGTCGAAGGCTTCGGGCAAAGGCGAAGCCGGGGAGCACCCCCGCCAGGTGGTTGAGCTCCTCGAGTGGCTAAATGCCTGTTTTAGCCCAAGTGATGGGCTTAGCCGGGAGCACCAAGAGGCCGAAGCCCAGCGTCGAAGCGAAGCCTGGGCAAAGAGGGCTTAGCCGGCACCCCCGAGAGGACGAAGCCCCAGGTAGCGTAGCCGGGCTTCGAAGGCCATAAAGGTGCCGGGCGAAGCCGGGAGCACTCGAGAGGTTGAGGCCAAGTAGAGCGGCAGCCGGGCCGAAGCGCCGCGGTGGGCGAAGCCGGAGCACCATGAGAGGCTGAGCCACAGGGCGGGCGGTCAGGCCGGTCAGCGTGGCAAAGCCGGGTGGTGGGAGCACATTGAGAGGTTGAGTTCTGAGGCAAAAGGGGGGGCAGAAGCGAAGGTGGGCGAGCCGGGAGCACTCTCGAGAGGTCGAGCACCGCAGGTGAGGCTGATGGGGCGGCGTGTCGCAGGGGGGCGAGGCGTCTTTGGGGAGCCCGAGAGGTGAAGGCATTTTGAACTCAAGGGCTTAGAAAAGGAAGGAAACATGTTCAAGCAAGAGAAATTTCGAAATCTGATTACTTGCAAATGCACCATGTTGCCAAAAGCGGCTGGTAACTCAGATAGTTTGCTGTTGCTTCCTTCAATGTCCACGATAAGCAAGTTCCTATTATTTTCAAATAAAGAGGTAAGCTGATGACGTACCAAGGTTGATTCTACTCCATATTGGAAGCCTTTAGGGATGATGAAGACTTGTATTTTTGAAAAGAACTGTCCCAAATATTGAAGATAAATTAGTTAGCTTGATTTTTTACACATCTAATTCTTCTTCTAATAAGAGGGATGATAAAGTGAAAACCTGGAGATGACTTGGATTGAGCAGAGAAATCTGGGTTTGCTGGGAGTTTAAGTGCACTTTTTTTTGCCTTTTCATGCAATATCTATGCCTACCATGACTTGCCTATGAATTGGTGAATACTATTTGAGCAATGTGAAAATGTGGAGCTAGGCTCAGATCTATTTCAATTAATCAAGCAAATATTGCATCCATATGCTTGTCTTCAGGGTGTCTAAATGCAATGCTTCTACTTCTCTTTTGCTCAGAATGATGTGCAAAGGTAAAATAATGCAAGGAGAATAACTTCCGTCACAAGATCGATAGGAAATACTCATAAATTTGACAACAAGGCTCGAATTTTCATTTAAATCAGGTTCATACAGGCAAACAATATCAATCGCAAGCTCTAAGTCTTAGGCACAGGATCAAATAGGTACACAATCAAAGAAATAGCATGAATTTATCAATAATTCAAGCAAAGTATCAGGTCTAGAAGGCAGAATCAAGCTCCCAATATGTGAGCCGGTCCTTCTTCAAGGTAATCAATCTCTCTTTCACCTCAAAGCCCTCAGAATTTCTCTGAGTACAAAAGCCCCTTTTAAAAGATTCCATGTTTTGTTCCGTTCTTGGCTAATTCGGTTTGATTCTCTGTCTTTTTGCCTCCGTGATGCATTTTTGACATTTACAAGATAATTCGGCAGCTTAGAGTCATGATTGCATGGTTGTTTCGGGCGAATTAGACGGATCTTGGCATTTCCCGTATTTAGGGTTCTTGGCACTTCTGATGAAATATCCCACCGATCCAATTCGATCTGGAAGACAAGGGTATATAACAAAAAATAAATCCAATATTATTGAGATTTACTTGTAATGTCCACGTGGGCCTCGGTACTTCCACTGCCACACATGCTTGGATGTTCCACGTGGCAGGGGGTGAGTGGCTAAGGAATCTAGGTTTTGGGGGTAGGAATTTTTTTTTTGCAAAATAGGCTAAGGCACGATTCCCAAGAAGCTATATTTGAGGGCCAAAATGAACGATTTTTTTTATTTTCTTTTTTGCAAAAGGACCTTTTTTTATGCTCTAGAAGATGCCAGAATCTTTTTTGCAAATGAACACTTTTGGATTTCGGCCTTAAAAAGGTGTATATCGAAGGTGACGTGGCATGGGGGCATGATGAGTTGGCAACGTAAGGGTGACATAGCAAACAATGGTGGTGAGGTGTCAAACAACTTGGCTAAGAATATTTTTTTCTAGTCAAAACTTTGGATGAGGTGGACATGATGTGTATGACATGTGGATGATGATGTGGAGGTGTTGGTGATGATGTGGCATGATGATGTGTCTCTCTTATGGATTTAACCATGTAATTTGAAGAACTTTTGCAAAATAGAATTTCAATGGGGTGACATGTGCATGGTATGACATGGCAATGTGGATGACATGTATGGTGACTTGGATTCTTTTGAGTGTTGTGATAGGTCAATTTAAGCATCAATGCATATAATTTGCATTTTCTAGGCAAATTTTGACTTTAGATGCTTCCCTTAGGAATTTTTGCATTCTCTCTCATCTTTGACTTGTAGAGAGAGGAAGTTGAACTTTGACCATGTCGTATGACCAAGTCAAGTGAAGTTTTTGTGCTTGAATGAAATGGTGATGGCATGGCAAGTTTGTGGAATGTGAATGACATGTAAAGGAGAAGTTTTGACTAGAAAAAATCTTCAAGGCCAAATTTGACTTGGGAGATGAAATGTAGGCATGGAACTTGGGATCTCATGAGTATATCTTCATGTGAAGGGTGTGGAGGGTATAATATGGGAATCAAAGAATGTAATTATGCCAAGAACTCGAATAGTAGCATCACATACCAAGAACTCTTCAAGGGGTCTTCAAATCTTCAAACATGCTTGATTCATCTTCATGACTTGCTTGTGTGACCTGAGTCAAATGTCCTCACTTTGCTCTTCAAGTTTTCCAAGTGTGCAAAGATGCATCCTCCTTGTATGTTTGAGTTCAAATCAAAGCATGAGCATGAGAATATGAAGTGTGTCTTGCTCTTCCATGCTGCCATAGCATGGCAGCAAATACATCTCTACACATATAGGAAAACAGTTTATAAACTTATTGCCGCTCCTCGACACGTGAGGTCTTCTAGAAACATGTCCATGTAGGCCATGACATAGAGCCCACAATTGGTAATGTCCTCCTGTCGAGACACTTTAGGAGTCTGCACTTTCAGAACCATGTTGCTCTTGATGACATCAATCTGTCTTCTATCGCTACCAGCAAACAATTGATTTATCACCTGTGAATGAAGCCTGCAAGTGGGGATTCATTAGATGTTTGTAGAACAAAAAACCAAATGCATATCAGCAAAACTTACCCCATCAGTGTCCCCTCGGGAACTTGCCACCCATTCTATGAATTCAGAACTTGTATGCTTGGCCTGCATATGGTGCTCCATGTGCAGAATCAGACAAAAAATACACTTGCATGGACCATGTGTAATTACATTCAACCCCTGCTTCACCAAGTCCATTGTCTCATTGCTGATCAGACCTGTCTGCTTTGATTTTATAGCGGCGAACCTGGTGTAATTATTATCAGGGAAGAAATGAATCTTCCCTTTCTATACAGAAGGGAGTTTGTTATATAAATATCAGCAAGATGGAGATATAAATGAATCATAATCAAGTGAACCTGTAGATGGAAACATAGAATCATGTCACCCTCGCAAGAGAAAATTGTAAAAAGAATAGTACTTTAAGATGGAAAAAAGACAAATGAGATGAGAAATGACAATATGAATGAAGCATAATCAGGAGTACCTGTAACGAAAACATGACATCAAATTGACAAAATAATTTTTTTGCGAGAGAAAAATGTAAAAAGAAAATATAGTATAACAATAGAATTAGGAGAATGAGGTGAGAAAAAGAAAATATGAATAAAGTATGATATGCAGTTGACCCTATACATGGAAAACAAAATAGGGTTAAAAAGATAATGGCAGCGATTTGATAGAATAGTGAGTTGTAGCTTTTGCAGGAGAAAAATGTGAAAAGAAACAAAGGGAAATGGATAGAAGAACAGCTCATAGGAAGATGAATAGAACATTATCACACAATTTGAATTTTAAGCGATCATAACTAGAGGTTAGCGACTTCATAGTTTTGTCAATGCAATCTGATGTTAATAGAACGATTAAATAAATTTTTAGCCTTTTAGAATAAAACAATGCCAAAAATAAAATGTAATGCACAAAACCAAAAATGTATAACACTAATTACTAATACCTAAGCAACATTTTTAAGCAAATAAACTTAAGGGTACATGTTGCTAGTAGGATACCTTCAAATAAAGAATGTTGGTTGTGTATTTACAATCAATAATAATTCATACCAGCTTCTTCAGCAATAGAAAACGGTCCTTTGAAAAGGTTTCCAAACTCGAGAGATTTCGATTCTCTTGCTTAACTCCATTTGAGAACTAGTTCTCTAATTCGTTTGCAACCTATATCTGCCTTGAATGCAACACTGTCTTTGGCTTGCTTCCACCAAAAGGTAACAAATTTACCAAGTCGAATATGACATAACAGACAACGATGCATTGATATGCAGACCAAGACATGATAAGAAACTTCTTGCTTTTAATATGTCATAAGCTCCAAGATATAATGCGGAGTCTTGGCAAGTTTGACAAGTTGGCACTCTCGTTCTTCACCTCAGTGCCCCCTTTTCCATTGTTTGCCCTTATTTTTTTACTAAACATCAAGCAGTGCTAATATAGATGGTAACAAACAATTATATGGTATAATATTGTGACCCTGATGGTGTAACTAGCATTCAACTTTCAAGAATTTCATTTTGGACAAAAGTTACTCATTGCGAATAGGCATAATTAGTGGGGTCACATGGAAGGTGATATGTTTGACTTGACACATGATAGCACACGGAAAATGTCTTGGACGTGAATCAAATTCCCACGTTTAAATCTACATAACACTAAGAATAAAAATGAATAGTATTTGAAGTATTTTCAAGTAAATGAAGCAAACATAATGGATTGCAGTATTTAACCACAACCATCACTTAGTCTTTCTTCCACTCCACAGCAAATCCTAGAGAGCACATATTGAAATAAAATCTATCTCAATAAAAAAAAAAAAAAAAAAAAAAAAAAACCCTGACAAGCACAATGGCTTCTTGGTTATGCATAAGACATTGCATCATAATAGTGAATGTGTATATAACATACTATCCTAACATATATAAAGCAGCTTCCTTTTTTGTTTGATGGAATATTTCCGTCTCAAGAAAAAAACTAAGAGCACCACGTGTACTTGAAAAATATAGCTAAAAAAAACTAAAAGGAGTGACAGAATGATGTGACCTTTTCTTTCGCTGCAAGCAAGCCCATTCTTGCTCTGCAAACTTCACGGTATTGCGCCGATCCTGGTTTCCGAGATTTCTTGGATCACCACCAGTTCTGGATCGTTTCTTAGGTGATTACGAAAGGGCAAGGTGCAGATCCGGTGTTACTAACTATGAGGACCCTGAAAGCCTTTGTTATGAGATTAGAGATGACAAATATTAGAAAACCCCTGTTTTGAGCTCTAGCCGAATATCAGAGATGCCCTCCCTGCTCGGCCAGAAGAATCTAAGTCATCATAATACTCTGTTGCTGCGTAGCCCACGATTTTCTGATTTGGCGTTGTTTTCCTTCCATATCAAGCAACTTTTTCTGCTGTGGAGCTCTCAAGCTTTGGATTCGCCGGAGTAGGATATCTTGCTTCCTATAGAAGCGTACTTCTTTGACATTTCTTCTATTCTATTTCTATGTGCATTGCTGCATACAAACAGCAATGGGATGCTGAATGGGTTCTCGCTTCTATAGTGTTTTCTCTGTTTGCACATCACATTTTTGGTATCAAGGCAATGTGTTGTCTATCTCAAATGCGTGGTTCTCTGCTACAATCTTTTTGGACTTAATCTTTGCATGGCTGTCTTCTATAATCTCTTTGCTATAATCTCTCTGGATCAGCCAAGCCATATGAACTGAAGATATGATCCAGCATGAGAAGTATTGTCCCTCATTTTGACAGTGACCAGTCGACTTTACTTCCTCATTGATTTGCAGACCTCATAATTCCCTAGATTTGTGCTTCTGCTCTGTTTTGTGGATATATTCGAGACTCAGTTTTCCCTTTAGATTCTCTGTAATGCATTGATTTTCGTTAATTTGTGTTTGTGAATTGGCTAGAGTAGAACTGTAGAGCATGCCGCCACGATAAATTTCTTGTAATAACTAAACAATTTTGTATTATCATGCATATGTTGGGTCACTTCCTTGGGGCTAGTTTTATACATTACTTAAGCCAAGGGAATCTAACGACGAACGCCTCGGGCAGGCGCGGGAGCTGGGAGCACCTCGAGAGGTTGAGCTCCTCCACAGCGGGCAGCGTGCTGAGCGCGTCGAGCAAGCAGGAGAGCTAGAAGCACCACATGATGCGGAGCACCTCCAAGGCGAGCAGCGCTTCGAGCGCGTTGGGAGGTCGGCAAGCTTGGAGCACTTCGAGACATCGAGCCGCCACGCAGGCGAAAGAAATAACCCGAGCATAAGCCACGAAAAGTCCAGCGCCAAAAGTAAATGCCGCCTCGAGGGAATCGCCGCAGTGCCCTGATGAAAGGGGTGAGAGTTGGGAAGCACCCGAGGCCTGCCGCCACAGAAGGGGCGCGTCAACGATTCCGCAAGGAAGCAGCAGTCGGCACCGAGGCATCGGTCAGCCGCGAAGGCAAATGGGGTCGAGCGAAGTCGGGCGTGGGCGTAGCCGAGGCACCTCGGTAGAGCTCCCGCGATGGCAGCATCGGGCCGAAGCGAAGCCTGGGCAAAGCGCAGCGGCCGTAGAGTAACCGAGTCGAGGCCTTCGGCAGGGCGGCAAATGGGCCGAAGCCAGTTTCCGGGAAGGCGCGCGAAGCCGGGAGCACCCCGCGAGAGGTCGAGCCTTCCAGTATGCGCTGTCCAGCGCCAGGTTCGGGAAGGCGGCGAGCCGGGAGCACCCGAGGTCAGCTCTGCAGTGGTGGGTACGCCGCCGTACGCAAAGGAAGTCGGGAGCACCCCGCCAGGTCGAAGCCTCGCTAGGCGGCAATGCGTCGAAGCGCTGTTTGGGCAAAGCAAAGGTCGGAGCGTCCTGTGAGGGGCCAGAAGCAACCGTGAAGTATGGGCAAATACCGAAGCTGGCCGGGTGGCTGACCAAATTGGAGCACCCCGGCGACCAGCACGTAGGGCGGGCAATGGGTTCCGAAGCGCTGGGCCGGGCAAAGGGCGAAGCCGGGAGCACTCCCCGGAACAGCACTGCTAGAAGGCAAATGGCCGAGCTTGTTCGGGCAAAGCGGCGAAGCCGGGAGCACCGAGGAGCTCCTCCGTGGCGGGCAACAACAGCCAGCCCAAGTCGTAGCACCCCCTGAGGTTGGAGCCACCGCAGGGCGGCAAATGATCAGCTGCCTTCCGGGCAAAGGTGGAGCACGAGCAGCACTTTGAGAGGTCGAGACGGAGCGGGCAAATGAGGCGAAAGGCGAGCGGTGGGCGGCTAGGAGCATCCGCGATGTTGAGCTCCGCAGGCGTATGGTGGGCCGAGGCAGGGCAAAGCGTCTTTGGGAGGACCCCGAGAGGTGAAGGCATTTTGAACTCAAGGGCCTAGAAAAGGAAGGAAACATGTTCAAATAAGAGAAATTTCGAAATCTGATTACTTGCAAATGCACCATGTTGCCAAAAGCGGCTGGTAACTTAGATAGTGTGCTGTTTGTTCCATCAATGTCCACGACAAGCAAGTTCCTATTATTTTCAAATAAAGAGGTAAGCTTACGTACCAAGGTTGAGTGTACTCCATATTGGAAGCCTTTACGGATGATGAAGACTTGTATTTTTGAAAAAAACTGTCCCAAATATTGAAGATAAATTAGTTAGCTTGATTTTTACACATCTAATATCTTCTTCTAATAAGAGGGATGATAAAGTGAAAACCTGGAGATGTAGATGATTTGAATCGAGGGGATGAGATATTTGCAAAAACTTGAGATCATGCGTTTCACATTGTGAGATGTCAGACACACGACCAAAAGGAGCATCACAATATAGGTACTTGAGAGATGATAGCTTATTCTGCAATGTTTGAATTGGTAGTTCATCAACTTGTAGTCCGCGAATTCCTTCCATTCCTTTTGATAATGCTTGTCTTATCTATATTTTTCAAGAAAGTTAATAAATTAAAGTTGAAACAAAAGAGAAGCATTTCTATAAGCAGATAAGCACTTGCCTCAAGAATTTCTTCCAATCTAGGTCCCATTCCTACTGGTATTGCTTCTCTCCACTATATTTTTCAAGAAAGTTAATAAATTAAAGTTGAAACAAAAGAGAGACATTTCTATAAACAGATAAGCACTTGCCCCTAGATATTTCCAGTTGTTGAAGTTTGCGCGCTTTTGAGCAATAGGAAGAAATAGATCATGGCATTCTAGAATTGTAAATCCCCAGTCATCTTTCCTAGAATAAAAGATGGATTCGTCCAATAAAACTTGCAAAATATCATTAACTCCGACGTATAGAGCATATCTAGCTTCTTCCACTGGTCTCCGACGCCAGAAAAGAGCAGCATCGATGAAGGCATCTTGCACATCTTTGGATTGAAATTCAATGCTGGGTTCTAACGATTCTAAAACCTCACCATCCTCGTCATCCGCATTTGATGGGTTAACATCACAATTCAAGATCCGTCGTGTTAAGATTTCCCTCCAGTATGTTTCTGTCCGCCTTTCTGGCAATCTAAAGTGAGTGCCGTATGTTTTGATTGCTAATGGAAGCCCAGCGCACAGAGGAATTATTGCATTGAGCAGATTCAATTCCTTATTCTTATCCTCAATGTGTGCGCAATGCATGAACAGTTGTTCTGCTTCTTGGATGCCCATCACAGTGGGCTCAAAAAGTCTAAATGCATTTGCATTTTGTTGAGTGCAAAGTGCACGAACCGCATTAGCTACCTTTTGGGAGCGTGTGGATAACATTACACAGCTTGAGCCTGGAAGGCAATCATATACATCTGATGGCAATAAGTCCTTCAGATCTCTTGTCTTCCAGACGTTGTCGATGCATAGGCACAACGAAAAGCCCTTTGCCTTTAAACGTAGCAGGCAATCGCGCAGTCCATTCCGACCCTGCTGAGCGTTTGTGAATATCTCAGCTTTGTTTTCCAATCCCCACAAGATCTGCTTTTGACTTTCCGTTATACTAGCTTTCATGCCCACCTCTACAAAAGCTTTCACTTGCTTGCCTTCCTTTGAAAATTCGTTGTCATATAATTTCTGCAACAAAGTAGTCTTTCCAATTCCCCCCATCCCACATACAGCAAGGATTCTGATTTCTGGCTTCCTTATAAATGCCAGCAATTCTTCTTCCATCTCAAGCTTGATATCAGGATCCGCAAATGGGGCTGCACTTATTGTAGGGATCTGATTAGAAATATCTCCAACACGCACCAGAATTTCTTTTTCACAGAATAGGGAAACTTTTTCCCTCATCTTTGTTAACTTGGTGCTAATGCCATCAAACACCTTAGCCTCTCGTTTGGCATTAATGAAACCACACATACAGTCATAAAGGCAGCTTTCCCATTTCTGTTTCCTGAACCAAAACAGCCGTTTCGGTTAATCCATCCAACTCTTTTTCTTGTTAAAAGAAAGAAAAAAAAAAACCCTCTTTCCTGAACCACGACAGTATAGTTTATGCTCTATACAGAAATATGCGAAGCGAACTCAAGTAAGGTATTCCAAAAACTGTTGAGCAGGCAGGCTCCAAGTATAATCTTACAAAAACATCTAAGTTATTCTGCAAAAAAGAAATAAAGACATACCTGGAATTCTCAGAATTAATGTCATAGGCCACTTTAGTGAGCGTTGCCATGCATTCCCTAAGGAGTTCAACATCGTCCCCGACAGTAGATGAGATTTTCATAATAGAGCTTGTAAGGAACTCAGCATCCTTTAAAATCTGCTCCCTCTTCTTTGTATTTTCAGAAAAAGCTAAGCCCTGTACGCTGATGAAACGAAGAACTCTGACGCATATTCCGGCCACTGGTACGTTGCCAAAAAGTTTACATATCTCATCCATTGCTGCTTGTATCAGAGCAGGGTCTACATGATCAGTCAGCTCCTGTGAAAATCGTTCGTATAGAAAATTTAATCAAAGTAATTAAAGCAAAACAAGAAGAAATGAATGAAATGCTGGGTAACTTATTACCTTCCCAACCTCTTGGATGATTTTCATATATTTTGAGCTCATTATAACTAGTTCATCAGCATAATCGTTATCAGCAGGAATTGGAACTGAAGTGGACGAAGCCATTACAAACGGAACAGAATAGAACCGACGATAAAATTGTAGTGATGAGAAGCAAGGAAATATCACTATATATATTGAAGAGGCTGCAACTTGCCCGCACAAAATTTGAAAGGGCACAAAATATCACTATATATTTGAAGAGCCTGCAACTTGCCCGCACAAAATTTGGAGAGGCGTTTTCAATTTTGTCAACGAGATGCAGTCAAAAATTAGAAATGTGCAACAACGTGTCCTCTGTCACAACTGGCCAAAAATCACGTTGTAAAACAACTGTGCTTTACGCGTTTTCAATTTTGTCAACGAGATGCATATGCATGGACATTCATTTCGCCATATTATGTCTACTGAAAAGCATCCACGTGATTTCATCCATGTGAAGAATTCACATGGTTTCAGTAGACATAACATGGCGAAATGAATGTTCATTCCAGTAAAAATCTGAAAAAACAGCTATGTTTCCAGCAATAATTGAATGAATGATCAATAGCCTTTATTGTTGCTCTGCTGGATATTTTGCAAGCACACAAGAAATTACACCTACTGTCTTTTGGCAATCAAACCATATATAAGTCATTCACTTTGATTCTATTCCTCAAAGATTCCATGATGCTCCATTGCATGTGTGCCAATTGTCAAAAAATTTTTTCGGGGAACATTTTCCTAATTTTGCATTCTTGGATAATATTGTTGGCACGTTCTATATTGGTATATAGCATTTCCTGCACGTTTTCTTGATATGTAGCCTTTTCAGCCTTATATTAGAAAAGCGAAGACTGTAACGGAAACGTCATTTTCATTACTTCGGCTTGAATGGGGATTCTGTGCAACAACGGCAGCCTTTCCTGCGCCCATAACGGTAAGAATCGAAACCAGCGATGTGGGATTTTTGGGTAGGAAACCAAAAGAAAGAAAATCTCCATCGCCCACATGGAAATTTTTCCATGCATCATCCGATTCAGACAAAAATAGAGAACGGGAGCTTAGAATCGCCGGATTTGGAGCAGAACAAGAGGAAAAGAATCAAGAAACAAGGGTTCTTCGTGGTGGTCTTCTTTGCTTCATTTACACTTCATTAGGCATAGAAGCAGCGTCGAAGATGTGTCAAATCTAGAGGCAAAAAGGGCCATTGCTCTGCAATCCGGCCATTGCTTCCGGCCCAGTTTCGGACGAGGGCTTCGGAAATATATGAAGCAAGCCCTGCGATCCGGGTTGCCGATGTTGAGGACCGTGTGATTTGAGCTTGAGAAAAAAAGCCCCGCCATTTGCATATTATCTGCTGGCGCGCCCTACGCAAAATGGGGCAAATTACAAGCAAGAGAAAGCATCCGAAATTTTCCCAAGCAGGGGCCGAGGTTTACCCAATGGATGGATTTTTGTTTTACGCTAATTCTAGTCTCATTTCCGGTGACTCTCGGAGAACCGGTCCCATTAGCATCCCAAGGTGGACCGAATTTTGTGAGGCAAATAAATGCATTTTGTGTCGAGTAGGCAAGCCCTAATCGCATGCATTGTTTCTTCTCTTCCCCCGCATTTGTTCTTTGTAGAGGAGAAATGAGATGCAAGCTTCCCTCTCTTTTTTCGGTTAAATCGGCTATTTTTCGGTTAAATCAGCTCTACAGAGGTTTGAAGATAGAGGAGCCGGAAAATTACTTTGGATTCTTACGCTTTGGGCTCGAAGCAAGCTTTCTCTCGCCGGGACTCGGGTTCGATTTGTCAACCGGAACCTGAAACCCTTCTATTTTTTTTACGTGAAATTAAAGCTCGGTTATGGCGGCCGATAAGCAATGCTAAGGGACTCTTACGCTTCTCGTTTTGATTTAAAACATTGCACTCTTGCGGGGGATCCGGATTTGAGATCTATATCAAGGACATTGCTTACGCTATACACGGCTTTGCCGATTTGATCATGCCGACGGAGAAAATGGTAAGCCCAAAACCTGTTGTGCTTTGGATCTTTTGTTGTGGGTTTTTCGCAACTCGGTTCCAACACATGAGGGTTTGAAATTTTGCCCACAACCGGGGCTTGTGTGCCATGATTTGTAAGGCCCATGGAACCGATTTGTAGACCCCAAAACGGGGCTTGGTCTGCAAACATTTAGGCGAGATGATCACATGCCTTCCCTTGTGCTTTACTGTTTAGAGCGTGGCATTTAGCCCGATGATCACATGCCGGGGTAAGTTGCAAATAGAAAGGCCTGCAAGCTTCAATTGATGTGTAGTCTTTGTTTTAGATCTTAGGGAATAAATGCTCCGAGCTTAAAATTTCTTAAGAAGGTGGCTTGGCAAGGCCAGTGAATTTCTTGCTTGAGGCAACTAAGTTCTTGAACACAGTGAGATTTGTAATAGAAGATTTTTGTGGGATTTGTGAGTACTCTGATCACAGGAGGCAAGTTCCTCTTTAGTTTTTAAAATGTTTGTCTGGCAAATTTCAAATGGAAAATGGGTGGAGCTCTCTCTTCTAAAGACATGCAATTTTCTCTTTGTTGAAAGGGATCTCATTATTTTGAAAACATGATTCTTAAGCTGGCTGTAAGACAGTCAGCTTCAGAAATTTCACTTTTTTTATGCCCGGCAATCTTGAACTATTGTCCTCTCTTTTTGTTTCCCTTTATGTTCTAGCTTTTATTAATGTAGATATGTTATGCCTGTGTATTATGTTTCCAGACAATTAAATAACCGTGAGCTTGACTTTTGCTACAATTTCGCGCACGGATCTTGAGGTTCTTTGCTAGTGCAAATGATGGTAGGTTGTGCGCATTTGGTAAGATAGAAAGCGGCCGGTAAGATACAAAGCGGTGTGTAAATTTGTCTCGTTAAAACTCTTGCTCTATAAAACCATTTCTAGCCTTAACATGCTTCTGTTCCCTTCAAGTATTTTCTCACGTTGAAGATGATGGCAGATGTTTATCTTGAAAATTGTGTTGTCAATTCAAATGTTTAAAGAAAAGTTAAGGTCATAGGTTAACTTACAAGGTGGCAACATTTGTGCATTTCATGTGATAATCGTTATTAAGCGGCAAGATTTGGTAATTGCCACAGACTTGCATCATATAGCTAGTTCTCTAATCTCTATTATGTTGATTGCTTCGTTATGTGCATTGTTATGCAATAATGATGGAATGTACATCCTAAGTTAGGTTAAACCATCCACCACATTAGTCTACCGTGTTGCTCATTTCTATCGGACACAACCTATGTTTCAAATCTAGTTTGCAGTGAATAAGTCAAATGGGAAATGATACAAGTCAAATGGGAAATGATACTGTAAATTTTTTATATATATGCTAGGTCACATGCATTAGTTTGAGGCATGTACTTTATGGCCACAGTTTAAGGCATTTGTTCTATGGCCATGGGGTGATGCCATCCAGTTATTCTATAAAGTTTCTAGCCTTGGACATCACCACATTCAAGATATGCAACTTTATCTTTCACAAGCTCTAAGTGGAGAGCAAAATATAGTATGTTTCCATGAACCAGTGCAAGTAAAAGCATTTTAGGCAATATTTGAAACAATTTAGGTAGCAAGTAACATGCTATTTGCAAGAGTTTATTTCTTTGACAAGGCATGTATAGACGAGTTGGGGAAGAGAAACGTTCGCGGCGGCCTTGGCCGCCGCGATAAGTTTCTTGTATTGCTAAACAATTTACGGCAACCCAAGCAGTAAATACCTTCCAACGTAATTTGGTCCAGATTTGGCAAAATAATGAAGCCTGATGATCAAAATATCACGATTAGATTAAACACGAAATCCAACCATCTGCAAGATGTTTTGCTTCCTTGAGTCAACATTATTAAGGCCCAAGACATTGTGTGCAAAGATTACTTTTTGATTTTCAAAAATCTTACTTTTTGATTTCACTATACTCAATAAGGATTTGTTGACAATCCATCAAAAGTTATTACATTGTGTTTGTACTATGATGAGCTGTATGAAGCTCATAGGTTCTTAAGGTTATACAAAGATACACCTAGATTTTCAAATATTGTCCCAAGAGCCTCTAGATTCCCCAAGATTCTATGTAGATTGGCCTAGATTCCCTTATATTCTATGAAGATTCTTCTAGATTCTCCAAGATACTATCAAGATTCCTTTAAATTCTCAAATATTTTATGAAGATTCCCTTGGATTTCCCTAGACTTCCAAAGATTCTGAGATTCTCATAGGTTCCCTAAGATTCTCTTGAGATTCCCTTAGATTCCCAAAGTCTAGATTCCCCAAGATTCTATATGGATTACACTTAGATTTCCCTAGATGCTCCAAGATTCCATCGAGATTCTCTAATGAACCTCGTATTACTTAAAATATTAGGCTGAAAATCAAGTGCATGATTACAAGCAGTCCACAACCAACATTGATAAACTGCACTCAATTCAATAAATTGTCCCCATGTGTCCAATCTTTTATTGTTGTCAAATGGAGGGTCTAGATATGATACGTCACCAACAAATAGCACAACCTGACCATTGTTTTTTAGATAATGCTTTGTCTAATGCTTTTTACTAAGTCACATGTTTGCTTGTTGTCTCTTGCATAATTCATCAATAGCATTAATAAGCATGTGCAATCATAAATGCAAATCAATTATTTATATACAACCAATAATGGACTAAAGCATCATTCCCATACATGGTTTGTGTAATCAAGACGCCATTTGCATTTTTTCTAGAAATAGCTGGATCCAAACATTGCAAATGTTCATAACAATGATGCCAAAAGTATATGCAGAATAGAATATGGACCTACCCTTGGTGGAGTAAAGAACCAAACTTCACGGGTATATTCCTCGGGGTCGAGCTTGTAGTAATATTTTGACTCGTATTGCAAAGAAATTAAGTTTATGTCATATTCACAAGCTTTCAAAGCAAGTTTGGTTGGAGAATATTTAAGTACTTGCATTTTTCAATTTCATTGTATGGTATTGCACACCAAAAATTGTGTTCCAGCGCCAAGTTTTCATTATGCTTATGCTTATGCTTACGCTAATGTGATATTTGACATGCATCTTTAGTTTGTATTGATAAAAGAACACAAAAAACTGCATGTTGACACCAAATTCTCAACATGCTTTGTTTGGTTGATGACTGAACTAAGAGCGGTTGTGCCATGAACGATTTGCATTGATCCTCCTACAATTCCATGCAAAACACACCAAGTATAAGGGATGCACCTAGATTTCCACAAGATAGCCCTAATATTGCCTAAGATCATTTCTTGACGTTTTCTCATTATGAAGGAAGGAAGGAAGGAAGGAAGGAAGGAAGGGCACATGGTAAAACTTGCATTTATACTAACACATAGAAAATAAATTCTATGGCTTAGGTTGTTTCGTATATTTGTATAGGCATTGGTCATCTCTAAAGGGTTTCTTTTTTTTTCGTAGTGGCATTATTCTTTACTGCTTAACACTCCCAAATTCTTACTACAAAAAATTGGCATCCCCCTCTTAGGTGGCAATGGCAGGATACACGATTGTGGTCTTGCATTTACATACTAACATACATGATTAATAAAATGCCAGGGGGTTGAGTTCTATGCCGGGAACGCCACATGTAACGCCGCATGCGACGTTCCCTTTCCCACTTGCGGCAAACTTTTCTTTTGGCACTCCACTATTTTCAAAATCAAATTTATTCGGGGAATAGACGGACGATAAAATTGATGAGAAGCAAGGAAATATCACTATATATATGTATTGAAGAGGCTGCAACTTGCCCGCAATGAAGAGGCACAGTTCTCAAAAATTAGAACTTGTCCCAACAACGTGTCCTCTGTAACAATTGGCCAAAAATCACGTTGTAAAACAACTCTGCTTTATGCGTTTTCAATTTTGTCAACGTGATGCACAATTCTCAAAAATTAGAATAAACAAATGCCAAAATCACGTTGTAAAAAAAAGAGTATGCTAAAAAAATATAAATAATCTATATCTAATAAAAGTAAAAAATAATAGTGGCCTGTCGAGTTTATTGTTAGAGTATGCTAAGAAAATATAAATAATATGTATAAAATGATTATTGATTAATTAATTCATTAATTAGAGGAGGAACGTGGAAAAAAGGTGTCAATGGTACACGTTGCCTTTTTACGTTGTAAAACAACATGCTGGGTCATCGTGCTTTATTTTCTACAACCTTTATTAATAGGATGAATATTTTTGGAAAGCGAAATATTGATTATATTAAAGTAAACAACTAAGTAGACAAAGCCTCCAAGGCTTAATTGCCATTAGTTTTTTGCAACAGTTTTTGTATAGTCTAAAGCCATTATAAGAAAATAATGTTACTTTTTGGGTGGTTGTAGTGAATAACTACGCCTAGTTACACAATGTAGTTCTTAGTGATGATTTATTGTTTTGGTTTGTCCCCATGGCTTTCAATTCTAGTTAGTCCGTTCACTTTTACACCATAATATTTTTAAGTATGTAATGGTAATTTTCAGTAAGTTGTCTACATTTTTTTTTCCTTCTTATGTAGGGTGGGGTTGCCTGCTTCCGCGGAAGTACCATACCCTGTGGTACCAAAGATCCCTTTCCTCGCTGTCCCATTCCCCCTCCTGACGTGTGGCAAGTGTCGCTCATTCGTCATATCTGAACCCACGGTGCCCCGTACTAGGGACCCATCCTTCGCACCAGGTATGATTCAATGCTGGGGGCTGGAATTGGCGGGCTAATTCCAGCCATAATCGCCTTGAACGAGATGGATTATCAAGATTACCCAGCTGTCTCGAGCAATTCCATCGACAATTCCTCAATCCGGCCAAGAATCGAGCATGTCCCTTGTTTTCACTGCACACTGGAGCGATGGTGTCGACTAGGGCTCGATCACAGATCGATGCCACAGTTCCGAGCAATGGCAGACCAACGGCATCGGCTAGCAAACGGGTTTGTGCACCCAAATCCAAGAAGAAAGGGGCAGCAGCTAGCGGATCTGCACCTGCAATGCCAAGAAGACCAACAAAGCGAGGGCAATGGACGAAGGAAGAGATGTCGACCGCACTTGACGAGGTAAGTGAAAATGGAATTTCAATTAGAGAAGCATCTAGACGGTCAGGCATACCAGAGTCGTCCATTAGGGATTGGCTGTATGGGCGAATTTCCAAGGAGAATGCAAGGCATCCCCAGATCCTGACACCAGCCCAAAAGAAGGAATTTGTTGATTGGGCAATGGGTCGGGCAGGGTAGGGAATGTGTGTGACTCTGACTGCTGTAAAGGACCGTGCAGCCGAGATGGCAAGGGAGGGTAACTCAGCCTTTGATGGTGTGCCAGGGAGCAAATGGCGGAAACTTTTCAAGCAAAGGCACCCTGAGATCTCCCTTAGGAGTGCCAACACTACAAGGGCTAATGAGGGTTTGTAACATACTGATTTGTGATGCATATTGGTTTGCCACGCAATTTTAAATTTGTCACATGTGACAAAAAACATTAAAGTTTGTAACGGGTAGCAAATATTAAATATGTGTAATGCGTTGCCAAATTGTTTATATCCCCGTTCGTAACGTGTGACAAACATTAAAATTTGTAATGCATTATAAATGCAATTTGCAACATGTGACAAACATTAAAGTTTGTAATGCGTCGCAAATGGAAACTAACGTGTGACAAATATTAGAATTTTATAACGCGTTGCAAATATTTTTAGTAAATATAGTTGTTGCCCATTTTCGGCAATATGATCATCTTGCAGTTGAAGACGATCAACTGGGAGCATTGACGCTTAGGACAGTGCTAGGATACAAAGTGAGGAGTTTACACAAGCCAAATTTGTTGTTGGTTGTGGTTTGAAGATTCAAGTGCAAAGATCATGCTTGAGGTAATATGTTAGGATGCAAGTCAGAGTCCAAAGTTGAAGTCACTCATGAATATGAGCGCATAGTATTTTGCTTGATTTTCCATCATTGCTTTATAGTTTTAAGTTGGTATATTCCATATTCCGGATTCACCTAGCCTACCATAATTTATTCACCTTCGTCCTATCCACCATACTCTCGTGGTATCTTGTATATTTCTTCTAGAAGTCCCAAGTTGGTTCTCAAATACTTTGACTCGCTAAAAATTGGGAAAGTGATGATGTGGCACCAGGATTTGACTAATCACCAGCCCAAAAGTGTTAATTCATTATTATATGGATACGACTTATGGGAAAAGGACTATTCCATGTCACTTCCATATCACCTTTTATCATGTCACCCTTGCAAAGTTGTCTTTTTGCCATGTCATTTGACCCTTTTCCATTTTATTCCCAAAAACTAAAAGTTCTCGTTTTTGGAAAATTCTTTTTCCAGAAGTTATGGCTTGGAAAAATATCTATGCTTTTGAAAAATGAAAGAAGGCCTTACATAGCCCTTCAAGACTTGATTATTGAAATGTGTGCCCAAGTCTCTTCTTTTTTTTTTCTTTTTTTGGTGGCAAAACTAGCGTACCTACTCCTAGCCTACCTATGCCTATGTCTCACCTATCCCCCCACCCCCACCCCCCCAAGGCGACGTGGAACTACTCAAGTGTGGATCGGCAACATGCCAGATCCCACGTGAAGCGCCATGCAATAATTCGCTTGTGGTTTGGTATTTATAGCTTGGCCTGATTTTCTTGAATAGACCTGTGGAATAAATCTTGCTCCTTTCTAAAACCAAAATCTGCCAAAAACTCCAAGAAACCTTGAATCCACCTATCATGCACCACTCTTTCAGTTAAAATGCGCCTAAATCGTCCTATATGCCAACTGGAAAACATCCTGAACCAAGAAAACATGCAGAATAATGATAAATCAAGCAAATCGACAAAATACAATGGATTATTTGGGGAAACTCTCATCATCTGAAGATTTTAAGGCATTGTATCTGTGATTTAGCACACGGAATTGACTGAGAAGACTGATTCTTGCTTGAGAACATTGAAAGACATAAAACAGTAACCAATGCGTAACATGGAATTCATCCATGCATGTGGATGTCCGTTTTTTCTTTTCTTTTCAGGTGTATTTCGAGGGTCACAAGCTACCATTTGAACGATGCAATTAGCTGAGTGATTTTGTTGCTCTGATACGTAAAACCTATTAAATGGTGGAAGCTTTTCAAGCAAAGGCTCCCTGAGATCTCCCTTAGGAGTGCCAAAATATTGGAGGTTTGAAAGAAGTGTATGATGAGTTTAGGCTTACCCCCTCAAGAATTTGAAATCCAGGCGAGACAGGGATCCATGCTGGGAAAGTAAAGGGTTTGAGGATAATTGCCAGGAAAGGGGAGAATAGGGTTAGCGAGCTAGTGATGAATACAAGGGAATGGGTAACTATTCTAGTGTGTGTCAATGCAGAAGGGTTCAGGCTGCCTAATCTTTATCTCGCCCCTAATAACTTACAATACATGTACAAAATTAACACCATTAAGTATCCTTTAAAACCTTATAGTATTTTGCAAACCTCAATATACAGTGTATAAAAACTTGTACGGGCATACCCCACAAACGAGGATTGCTACGATCGGTCCAGAATAAAGGGCAAATATGCCCATCCGACAGCTCTCGTTGCCCTATGTAACCCCCCGTGTGAATATACACCCAAACCAAAAAGGGTTTTAGGGGGTTTGTGTTATTAATGTTAATGGTAGTTATATTAAAAAAAAAAATTGGGCCCTTCGGGCCCTAACATATATCTTCTCGAAGATAGCATACAGTCTGGTATTACAAATATCATACAAGCACCTCTTCCACACATATACAAATATGATACAAGTAGTAAAAAAAAGTTTCGCAATGCTCCGCTTTAAGAACTTGAAAGGCAAATAAGAACTTAAAACAAGTGTCAACCCTTTGAGAACTTGAACAACAAATAAAAACTTAAAACAAGAGCATCAAGAAACATTGTGCTTTTTGGCAACAAAAAGCAAGATACTTGCTCCATAAGTGTTCAATCAAATCCTTCAAGCATAACTTCCAGTAAAATATGAGTTCTACACAACTTTCAGTAAGATAGAAGCTTCCAATTGCCACAAGAATGGTGGGAGTAAACTGAAGTCCGTCTACATAAGATGCAACGTTTGACAAAGACCACTTTAACAGAATAATGTAATGTGCTAATATGTGGATTAGTGCCAAGGCCTAATTTTTGGATGGTTTTTACTTTGCAAATTGTGCTGTCAAGCCCATGCTCCATAATCATATCAAAAGTACAGAAATGCCTGCTATGCATCCTATTCTTACTTCCAAGCCTTCTGATACGTTTGCAAAAACAAGTTGGGTATCAGATTTACTTGGCTAGCGCAGTCAACGTCATTCTGTCCCTGCCAAAAAAATAACTTAAATCCGTCCTTCAATTATTATGTTGAATACATCTGTCATCACAGAGCCTATGAAGCTCACAGTACATTTCGACCAGATATGAAAATAGGTGAAGAAAGTTTCTGAATGCCATCTAATTGGCATATATCCTCTTACCCTGGGTTAGGGCAAGAATGCTAATGCATGCATCAAGAATACTGATAAGAGTAATGGCGTCAGGGGGAATGCCAATAAATTCCATTTGCTGATATAAAGTTAGTGCGTCTCGGCAACAATTATTTTCAGTATAGACACTAATCAATGTGGTCCATGCAATCACATCCCTATTGGTAATTGTATTCAATATATGGTGTGCATCCTGCACAGATTTACAGTGCCCATACATTTTCATTAGGGCAGTGTTCAAGACCAAATCAGAGTGAAACCTACTAAGCAAAATGCGGTAATGAAGTAGCCTGCTATGTGCAAGGGCTCCAAGGCCAGCACAGGCATCACATACTTTGAGAAAGCTAACTTTATCTGGTGCCAATTGTAGCTGCATTTCCTCAAAACAATAGATTCCAGCCTTACAAGACCCACACTGCATAGATGCTCCAATCATTATTGTCCAACTATAAACATTCTTGTCCTCCAATTTTTCAAATATAGCCTGTGCATCTTGCAAGCTGCCGCACTTACCATACATCTCTATGAGAAGGTTAGCCAGAAAGACATTCTTTACCTGCCCATTTGGCAATGCATTCATGAATCCGTCTATCCTCATCAAGATTATTAGCATTGCCACAAGATCTGAGCAGATAGGCACTAAATTACAACTTTTTTCTGACACTTTGGAGACATACCTGGTTGGAGATGGCACCCAAAGGACCTGCGGACCTTTTACAGATAGCAAAGCCTTCTTGTGTACTGCTCCACTGCCACAGATTGTGAGAGTAATAGCAGAGTCGGAGAGGAATTACAAGCAAATAACAGAGCATGAAAGAACTTGCAGAAGAAACTCCTGTTGCAACAAACGCCTCAAGCAGAATGTCACCGACTGCAACATTTCCCCAACCATCCAACAGCCGATCGTGCCAACAACGACCCCAACAGAGAGACAGATGAATTCGGCAGCCCTTTTTGTTGCCCTAAAACAGAACGGGCCGATGTTTGCATGGGATGATGTCTACATACCTAACTAGACCATTAGAAAACTGATGAAAAAAAAGAGGAAGCAAAAGAAAATATGGTGCGCACTCTATTTGTACTGATTAGTAGACCTCATGGAATACGCCCTTCAAATCATATGAAAACCATAAGAAAAAACGTACAAAACTAAAAAAAAAGACCCCTGTTATAATGCTAGATATTTCAAGGGTGCAAGGATGAGTCAAGACAACATAGCAATGTGTGCAGAGGGAGCAATTCAGCCAGCGCAGCAATCAGCTTGGATGACCACTGAATTGTTCAAGTCATGGCTATCTCATTTTCAGTCTAGAGTCCCTGGAGGGGTATCACTTGATCGACCTCATCTCATATTGCTGGATGGCCATAGTAGCCATGTGGAACTAGATGTCATCCTTGCTGCCAATGAGATGGGCATACATTTTGCCCTACTACCTGCTCACACATCACATAGGCTACAACCACTATCTTGCTTTGCACCATTAAAAGATGCATTCAAAAGACTAAGGGCTAACTATATGGTGAGGAAGGGTGGGACTGAACCAAAGAGGGAAGACATAGTTGAACTCATTTTTGAGGCCATTGCAGCTGGTCTAACTGTCTCCAACATAAAGGCAGGTTTCATAGCAACTGGAATATGGCCATTTAACCCAACAAAGGTGATTCCTGGAAGGGAAGGATCGAGGTTTGCAAGGGAAGATGTGTATATGCCAGCACCACCCTTTGGAAAACCATCAAATGGGGTTGTAGATGAACATGAGAATGTTATACCTAATGTCTTGCATGAACCATTGGAGCAATTCGAGGGCTGTATGCAGGGCATGGATACGAAAACCAATGTTGTAGAGGGTTACAACATGCAAGAAGTGGATCTACAATGGGAGGAGCATGTCCATGCATCACATGAACATCTTGGTGCTACACATGGGACCATGCAACCGGTCCTCCTACAGCAGGGTATAGGAAATGATTGTGGCCAAACTTCACAGGTCCAAGCAGAGCCAAGTACACAAGGGACATCCTCGAGAAGGAGGGGCATTGCTCCTAATCTACATAGCAGAGTTCATATCAGCAGTGATGGCTTCTGCCAAGCTCTTGCAGTAGAGAAGACAAGAAGGGAAGAGGCTGAAAGGCTTAAGAGGGAGCAGGTAGCCCTCAAGAAGATTGAGGCAGCAAAGAGGAGGGTAGAGAAAAAGGAGGCCAGCAGAAGGGCTGTTGCAAACAGGGCAGAAAGGGAGAGTACAAAGCAAGCAGAGGCTTTGCATGAGGCCTTTACTAAGAGGCTGAGGGATTTCATGTATCCAGCTGGCCAATCAAGAGTTCGGGCTATATTTAATTGCCATAGACCATTGAACGAGGCTACAAAGCAAAGGAAGCTGGCTGTTAGGCTCAGGCTGAAAGGCAGACAGGGTTTATCATTGTAGTGCACCTAGACCTAATGTGGATGAGAATAATTCTGGGCCTATGTTCCGAGCAGCCAACCAAACAACCTAGTAGAGACACAAGATGTAAAGTGCAGTCTCGAAGACATTCACTTATGTGAGGGAGACGAGGTCAACCCCCAGTCAATCAGCATAAAAGGGTGTATTCCTTTGGTCAGACCTGCAGCAAGCAAGGTAAGCAACATTAGAAGCCCCTTGAAGAGATGGGAACTTGCTAGCAGTCAAAGACAATTCAGCCCCCTTGCACGCTCCTTGAGGATGGATGTACAAGGTTGGATTAACTATGTTGCAGCCAACACAGGGCCAGGAAATGAAGGTGTGCCTGCAATTGACAAGGCCAGGCACATTAGGGAGGTGGCTGAAATAGGAGTAGATGCCCAAGCCCTTGCAACAGGACGTAGCATGGACGAGGGTTTCTTCAAGGTTTGGAAAGCAGACATGGCAGAGGTATAACTCTTTTTATATACAATTCATTCAATATAGCATTTGGTAACACCTCTGTCTATGCAGGTCCAAGAGGCTACAAGCACATAGTGGGCACAGGTGCACAACTAGAAGATGGTTGTGGTAGATATGAAGGGGAATGAGACGAACTTGGGATGATGGTGGGTGTGACTGCACTTGGGATGGTGATGGGCATAACAACAGGAGATGAGTGAACCAGAGGGATTTCCAGCCAAAGCTGGTTTTGTTCTGGAGCTTGAAACAGACTGGTGTCCACGTGATAACGAAAAAAACTGGTTGCTTCCATCCCTTGTTCGTCAAAGGTAACAGAACAAGCTTTTATGATCAACCTAGAAGCCGCATCCAATAACCTGTAACCTTTGCTTTCGCTGTAGTACCCAACAAAAATACATCGTTGATCTGCAGATTTGGTACGAACCTCGGATGAGCTGTGAGCATAGGCAGGACATCCAAAAATTTGTAGATGACTGAGGTCTGGCTGGATGCCAAGCCATACTTCAGCTGGGGTCTTCCCCTTAATAGCTACAATGGGAGCCCTGTTGGAGAGGTAGGTAGCGGTGAGAATGGCCTCCTCCCAGAATCCATCGGATAGGCCGGCAAATTTCAACATATTGCGAGCTGATTCTTTGAGCGTGCGGATCTTCCTCTCTGAGAAGCCATTCTGGTGGTGTTCATAGGGCAAACTTAAATGCCATTGAATGCCACCTGCTTCTAAGTACTCGAAGAATTTCTTGGAGAGGTACTCCTTTTCATTATCACAACGAAGTGTATGGATCTTGAGATCTGCGTGACGTTCTGCCTGTTGCTTCCAAATTTGAAACTTGTGAAATACTTCTCCTTTGTTCTTTAGAGGGTACACAGTGGTGTACCGTAAGTGATCATTGATAATGACCATGAAATAGAGAGCCCCACTGAAAGAATGAACTGCCACAGGGCCGTTGATGTCAATATGGACTAACCCAAGAAGTCTAGTTGCTCTCGTCCCTTTGTGTTTTGATCTGGCTTTCTTATGTTGCTTCATGTCACAACCTTTCACAAACTCTGAGTCTGCCAGAAAATGGATAGGGAATTCCGGTAACCGTATGTCCATTCGACAATTGATGCAATTTTGCCTTCACTAATATGTCTTCTGTGCCAAAGCTGAATGGCTTCATCTGAACTGTAAGCTATGAATGCAGAACTTCCTACAGAAAGATACTCTTGAAACTTGTACAAATATCCTTCTCTAATGCCCTTACCAATTATCCTTCTCTCTTTGCTGATGAGATAAATCGTGGGAGCCGTAATGAAGGATTGAATGCGAACATCACATAATCGGGAAAGTGACAGCAGATTTCGCTTAAGCTCTGGGACAAACAGTACCTTATGCAAAGTAATTATCCCCTCTTGAAGATGAAGGTTGAGAGATCCTGCTCCTTCAATACTGAAACCAGAGGTAATCCCATTAACATATTGATCTCCTTGTATTTCTTGAAGATTCACGACCCACTCCTTGTTGGGTGTCATTAGATGAGTTGCTCCACAATCCATGATCCAACATCTTGGGGAATTGGCTGTGCCATCTGCTTCAAAGACCTCAGATGCAACTTCAGCAATCAAACTTCTTGGCTGAACATCAAGCTCTTCTGCAGATTCGTCCATATGTACACGATGCCATCAGAGTTCGAAGAAATTGGAGCACGAGTGCTGCCTCTGAGACGTCTTCAAGAGGATCCTCCATGAGTGCTGCCTTTGAGACATCTTCAACCAAATCCTCCACATCTGTGTCTTCAGAATCGTCAATGCCCATATAAAAGTGTTCATCTATCCACATTCTCGAGTCTTGTTCAAGATCATTGTCAAAGACGGCCATACATCCTTCTGGTCCACTGGAATACTCTTCTTCTGTTGACACATCACAATCAGCAACATGAGCTTTAGCTGCCCTACTGTTGGCCCATTTCTTTGTGTGTCGGACATCTTGATCCTTGCGAGAGTCTCCATCTCTACAAAATCCTCCTTCCCTCCTGCTATCCATCTCCCTTCTAAATCCTCCTTCCCTCCTGTTATCCCTAGTTCCCTCTCTTCTTCTGAAATCTTTGTAATCCATCTTACGGTTGTTCCTGCTAGAATCACCTTCCCTCCAATGCCTATCTTCTCCTCGACGGCCTTGGAGCAGTTTCGAGAAATGTGACCCATTTTTTGGCACACCCAACACTTTGAAGGTTCTCTTCGCTGATTTTCAGGTCCTTTAGCTAAAAAGGTTGTACCATCTCCCATGGAACCTGTCATTGAGTTAGCATTTAAAATTGCCCTGATAACAACTTCAGATTCTACCCTTCTGTTTTGGCAGCCTATCATTTGCTTCAACGATGCATATGATTCTGGCAAGCTTACCAAGATGGCCATAGCAAGATCTTCGTCACTTACAGTATGATTGAGGGCGCCTAGTTGTGTGGCCATGGATTGCATCTTGCTTATGTGCTCAGCGGGATCAACTCCTTCTCCCATCTTTGCATTAAAAAAGGCTTTCCACAATTGCATCTTTTGGCTTGTGGCATTCTGCAGAAACGTTTTCTTGGGCACTCCCACCTCTCTTGAGAGGTCTTGGCTAGTCTGATAAGTGGGATCTGTGCATCTTTCAGGCCAAAGATAATGGTGGTCTTGGCCTTATCCATTCGGATTTCCCTTTCTTCTGGGCTCCTTCCTCCTTGGACCCTTTTCCGTTTTCAACTTCTGTGCCTGGTATGGGTTCATCTCCGATGACAATATCCCATACTTCACGCTCTTCCAAGATGGATTACATCCTCCAAAACCAATACAGTGCATTGGTTCTATCCAGTTTATCAACATTCTGCAAATCGATGTGTAGACTTGACATTTTTGCTTCAATTTCCTCCCATGTTCTCTTCTGGGATCTCTCAGACCCTTGCACTCTCTGGATCTCTCAGACCCTTTCTCTCTTCACCAAGGCTCTGATACCATGAAGCGAGATGGATCGACTCAGAGAACTGGAAACCAACACCAAGATACTAAGAACTACTATGGAAGCCATAAACCTCTTGGTTTTCTGGTCCTTTAATTTATAACAAAATATACAATGAATACATGCATCACAGAATGACATTTGTACAACGTTTATGAGCAGAAGATTCTGTAGTTAGTTATAACTACTTATTCATCACTACTCAAGCTGCGTGTTTTTATAAGAAGGAGAGAAGCACAAGCTGCAATCTCAACGTAAGTTATTGCAAGAAGAGGCCATCATAAGAACATGATGTAATACCATAAAGCCTCCAATGATGTTGAGATGTAATTATTTCAGGCCCAAGCTACTATTTTATAAGGTAAATTTCCTCAACAATTGCAAGACCTGATTTGTAAATAGTATTTTTTATGCTCGTTATGTGGTTAGCTGCCACACCATCTGGTTTGATCATAGCAAATGTTCATTGTAACTCACCAGCATCCAAAGTAAATCCTAAGTTAAAACTCTGCAGGTGAATGTCTACTACACATGTAAGTCTCACGCCTTTCAAAAGTAAAAAAAGTGGAGAATAATTTTTCAAGTTAGAGTTCTATATATAACTTGGTTGCTATCCTGATATCTGTGATTGTCTAATAAACACCAAGAACTGCCAGTTAAGAGACCGTGTGATTCCAAAGAACGCAAGTTAAAGTACCATCTATCTTGATCCAACCAGAGAATAATATAAGCACAATAGGCTTCACACATGAGCTTAAGAAAGGGAAGAATAAAGCTTGAAGGGCTCCCCAGACAGACTTGATAACAGACTAAATCAGCTAGAATGAAGCTTAAAAAAATCGGCCGTCAAACTCTGTAACATACCCGATAAAGCAGTATTGTGAACAAGATATTGGCCACTAGAAGAAAGGGGCAGAGAATGCACAGCATAAGAATCTTTGCTAGGTCTGGTAGAAAAGGCTAGCATGCAGTAAAACTCTGTCGTAAAATGCTTTGAACTTGTTGGGCAAAACGGTCGGCATGATCCCAACGTATATTTTAACAGGGACTGGCAGCCATGAACCCAACAAACCGAGAGACAATGGACAGAGATAAAAAACTGAGTTCTCCTTGTATAAAATCCATAAAAACCTGACGAATATGATTTTGAATATGATCTTTAAGGCTGGATAAAGCTACGATAAATAGAAGCTAAGAAAACCCTGAAGTTTGCTGTCTTAAACTAGAGATAGAAATTGAAAGAAACAAATGAAAGCTGAAGATTTTCATAAAATAAGACTACCAGATTAGAGTGATTGCCGGAGAAGAAGAGGTCGGGAGAAGCCGAAAAAGTTGAAACAAGACAGAGGGAATAGGAGGAGATTATTGTTCCTCGAAGAAATCATGGAAGGAATCCAAGCACAACAATCCTACGTCCTTCGACATCTCCGTGTCCAAATTTTGATGAGTTTCTAATTTTCATAACCGTAGGATGCAAAAATCTAAAATCTAATGGCTAAAATATTGCCATATCATATTTTGCTTAGGTGGAAGTGTTAGGTGGATAGCTTAGAATTGCAAGGAAGGTTGTAGGGTTGGTTGGGCTGGTGTGCTAATAATGCTAAAAGTATACCAATAATTCCATAACGCTGAAAGTATACAAATGAATGCCAAAATGCATAAGTATACCAATAATGCCAATAATGCTAACTAAATATAGCTATTGATGCATTATCATTATTGTCAAAAGAGAAATTACATACAATGTGATTATCGAGAACATGACTGAGATTGAGAGCCTTTAGCTAATGCTATATCCCCCCACATGTCAACAATGTATTTTGGAATTTGAACAGTCTTCGATCTTTTGCCATTTGCGTTCCATGGATAATGTATAGCATCTAACTTCTCATACCTTGATGGATCTGATAGATTGGGTCACCAACGTTTAGTTAAGCAACCTATATAGTCACGACCAATGGGCATCTAGCATGATACATAAATATGACCATAATTGGTAGACTCTGGATCCAAGATGGCATCTTCTTCTGTTAGCCCAACCATGTTGGAGTTTCATCGTCTCCAGAACGGACTAAAACAAACATACCTTTCGTAACATGTGCACGAGGATCGAACTCATCTATAGGCAACACTGGACACCCATCTCCTGGCCCACAATAAGAAGGCAAAGGTCTTACAAGCACGGCGGCTTCATCGACCTTCGGAGTAAAGGCAGCTTTGCATTGTACGCAACCAAAAGTTATCATTTTGAGGTCATCCTTGAGATACATCTTCCAAACATAAAAGAATATCAGTCCAGTAATCTATAGTTGCTTTGTACTGTCATGCAAACACACTGTCTTCTTGATTTTTGCAGAAGGAGTTGCTTAATACTATGTATATGTTGATGCTGTCTGCCATGCCAGGGAGATCTTTTAATGTCTTCCTAGGAGAGATATTTTAGGCACCCCTATTGGTAACATTGGCTCACCATTTTCATCCCCCTTCCACATTCTTATTCCTTTTTCTGGAATCCACTCTTTATGGGTTGGCCGCATCTTATATTGCATAATGGACCATTTCCCATTCATTTTAAATCGGAATAGTAATGGGTCGGTATGGCCTATTAGACGTTGGTTTTTATCAGGGATATATCCCTTAAGCCTTTCCAATCTGGAACTTCATCCACACAATATCAAACAGGAGACTTTGCATTGCACTTGCTAAACAAATAAAGCAACTAAGGCAAAGTTAGAGCATCCAATGACTCATTAACGTCCAAAAGTTCCCAAACAATGCATCGATATCGTCATGAGTGTGCCCAACCATCATGAAGTAAACCTGAATCTCATCTAATACCTTAAGCCATGTCAAATAAGAGAGGTAGGAGAACACGCATCTATTTTTATTTTGACCAGATGCGTTATCCAACTGCAAGTAGAGATTTCGAGGAAGAGGATTGAAGCCTTCTAAGTTTGCACTAGAAGATGAGGGCATCATCTCTTGTGTCTGTGCTAGCTTATGCTGTAGTGGTCGAGTGTCTTTTATGGCTTTCATCAATTTATAATCGGTAGTTCTGCTTCCACACAAATCACCACACTTGTCTTCGTCCGGCAACTCAAGATAGTGTAGGATCCTAGAAAGTGATCCAACATCTTTTCAAAGATCAAGAGAGAAATGACCATAAGCCCGTCCACCATGACCATGTGTCAATGCACTGGTCAAGCTGCTCTTTGAGCGATCTCCTCTCCAAACAGACTTTACGAGATGATGACTTCTTGGCGTGAGTGTTTTGACCTGATCCATTTTGTCATGTATTATCCAAAGGTGACTTTCTGGTGAATGATGTGATAATGCATGCTAATGCCAATATGGACTCCTACAGGAACGTTGTTCCAACATATGTGCCCGCCGTTGAATTGAAAGGTTGCGCCTCTCCCTTGTATCTTTTGTTCTTTCCAATTTCTGCTTGATGACTACACATATGTTACACTTGGAGAATGCTGTGTTTTTTTCTATGCTGACGTCTAGAAACTTTTTCTTACAAATATTGTAAAAAGAGGGCAAGGTTACAGGTCTACACAGTTTTTTCATTTGTCACAGTTTTTATAGAGACCTTTTCCATCCAAAATGTGGAGTCTGCTTTAAATTTGTAAGTCCTGAATTTTTCATCTCCCAACATAGACATAATGTGCATTAATAAAAACCCTGAAATTGTGCTTCAATTGATTTGCATCCTTATTAGAGTAGGAAGGAACTGAACAAGAAATAGCTTAAGTGGTGCAATAACGAAATTAGATCTATGTCTCACATGCAGCATTCTGAAATTAAATCTGAGTCACATTGTAGAGTAAATACTATCAAAAGGCATGTTATGCTTTGAGAAGATAATAGATAAAAGATATGGATCAGCCGGGAGTAGTTGACTTTAACATGGCTATTGTATTATTAAGAAAGCTTGGATCGAGTTCGTGAAATGATGTCTTGCAAGCTACGTAGTTTGTAACTATATTTATCATGCGACACTCTCAAAATATTTGTCATGCTCTACTGCATATTAAGCATGTGAAGCATATTAGGCTCAAATTTATATTTATAGACCACTAAAACTTCTATTTTTTTCTTGAAAGTAGAGCAATAAGATAAAGAAGTTGGGCTATTTTTTACAGGTAAATCAGTCCTCTATACAGGGGTTTCTTTGTGTGCTCTACTCTGTAGATGCTAAAACAACTCGACCAAAGCATTTAGGTAAATGCATTTCATATGCTCAAAGTTTTTGATATTACATAAAGTCTGGTTTATGACAGTAAAACGGAAATGAGATGGTTATTTTAACATGGAATATTGCTGGTTATGATTTATGATAGTAAATCTCAAATAAGATGGTCATTTCATCATAGAATATTGCTGGTTATACGTTTAAAATTTAAATCTTGCACATTTAAAACTTCTGAAAGTTTCTAACCGAATTTATATTTTTCTCTTGAAGTGTTTGATTGTGGAAAAGCTATGATCTGAAATTGAAAAACATAATGGTATGAAACTTACTATAATTTAAGTTCTTGAAAAAATAGAACTTTAATTATTTTGAAAATTTCTGAAACTTACTAGAATCTGAAATTTTGGAAAGCAGAATTTTATAAAACTTACTAGAATCTGAAATTTGGAAAATGATGTCTCTGTTTTAGATGACTGTTAATTGTATGCGCACACACGTCTTCATAATAATTAACTTACATAACTTTAAAGTTGCATAATGTCTATGTTCTTCTACAATTTGCCAACATAATACTTATATGATGTTCTTTTGCAATGTGCCTACACAAGCAATAAAATAATAGAATTATTTAACTGATTAAGATGGATCTAGAAAAATATTTAAAACATGTAAAGTACTATTGTATGTCCGTAATGTACAGTATGTATTGTACCTCAATTGAGACAACTCATAAATTACATACTTAAAGTACGAAAAGGTTCAAGGTACGGAAAACATATAGTACGTTGGAGGACGTACGATGTACTTGACTAGACTGGAGAAAAGGAACGGAAAAAGGGCTTGAGAAGAGAGATTCTAAGGTATTGCTATGCAATTCACAGGCTAATTATGTTGAAGAGTGCATCCTAAGGATCCTATTGCAACAAATTTCATCTAATTTGGAGAAAATTAGAACAAATTAAAACAATTATGGTGTGACCACTACCACAGTGCGCGAGGAGCAAATCCGAGAATGGTGGATTTGGTCTAGGCGCACTCTGTGAGGGGTGGGGCCTTGTTTGGGTCGAGGATAATGCCAAACATGCAAACTAAGGATGAAATCCTGCTCATCTCGTCGAGATAGGTTGGATTGTGCCCTTACTTTCTTCATTTGGTCAAGTTTTGGCATAGATTAGGGGTCGACCACTCACACAGTGCGCGAGGAGCAAATCCGAGAATGGCAGATTTGGTCTGGGCGCACTCTATGAGGGGTGGGGCTCTGTTTGGGTCTAGGTTGGCCAATTTCTACAATCTAAGGGTCAAATCCTACTAATAATCACAATGAGTTAAGTTGGATGGTGCTCTTACTTTCTACATTTGGCCAATTACCGGCAGAGATCAGTGCTCGACCACTCACACAGTGCGCGAGGAGCAAATCCGAGAATGGCGGATTTGGTCTGGGCGCACTCAAAGGCGGAAGAACAATTCTGGATGAACACCAGACATATTTTATATCTGTCACCTTCCTTTATTCCTACGTTTTGGTCGGCTCATATCGGGCGGGGCTACTTCATCAAATTTCTGTTGAGCTCCATCACGTTTTAGGCGCATTTGTGGTGCATTATCATCAAATTCCAGCTATAAGGGCAAGTCTGAGGTTCGAAAATTATTTTTCTCTTTGTCCTTTTCCTTGTGAAGAGTAGTTCCCTAGGCAATGCAATGCAATGGAGGTGGTTAGTTCTGATCGGGCATCTGGGAATTTTGATCGCTTTTATGGATGAGAAATTACGCATTGCTTAGGCTAATTGTTTTCAGTCAAATGGCAGTGACTATATATTGAAAATTCAAGAACTGGTTTGTAACTTGATGTATAACCTGTCAGTTATATAGCAGTTTGTTTTACAGCCAACGTACTATAGGAAGTGCAATTGCACAATGCACTGCACATTTGTACTGGTGGCATGCCAATGTGCATCAACATGTCATTATTTTGTGCAAAAAAGATGATTTATTTCTTACTTATTCCATTGTTCAGTGGAAAAACAGATGATTAGAAGATGCCAAACAGAAAGCAAGAACGATTTTCCAGAGAAGTTGCTATGATGTCAAAAGTTAAGCACAAGCATTTAGTGAAGGTAGTAACACAACCTATTGAATAATACAATCACAGTAGTAGTTTCCTATACAATGTACATGCAAGGATTGAATTCATTGACATGCATATTTATAAGTTTTCTTAAGAAGATGAGCATGAGATTTTTCAATAATGATATGATCATTGAATAGAAAATACAAATCCACAAAGCATGCTCGTTTCTTCTTATATAACCATGCATTTTAAGTTTTGGTTTGTCACTTGACACGCTGGGTTTTATGGTACAGTTCACTGGTGCATGGGAAGAACCAATGGCCTTGATGATAGAACGTTTATGGCCAGTGATTGTGCATTATCTTTTGTGCCAGCAACTCCAACAGATGCATACTGTCTTGGCAGCCAGTCTTGCCCTTGACATTGCACATCTGATGGATTGCTTGCATGAAATCCTATGCACATGGAATAACTCATCGCGCGCCTTGAAGCTGGGTAAGATCTTTCAACCAGGATAAAAAAAGAATCTATTTGGACATTTCACTGCTTGTGGTATTTTCATGGGGCCAAGTTATTTCTGGGTCAATTCTTTGCTCGTTGTTCAACCAATAATAGTTCTAACTAGAGTTTTGGTATTTTATGTTGTCTAGCCTGATCTACGATGCTTATTTTCTTACCTAATTGTATGATACAGTGATTACAAACAAACCAGAATACTTTGCGCAAAAGATTTTGAACCAGATTTGGATTTGAAATGAAATGATTATCAATTTTGTAACGTACAGTTGTTCATCAGATTCTATTTCATGAATGAAACCCTATGATGTAGCTTTAGTTTAAATGCAATGCCATTAAAATGCTGATGTTCAAAGTTCCCTCTAGCGTGTAAATTAAAATTGATGTTAGTTGCTGTTGCACAGGTTATGATTGTAAATTATAGTGATAATTGCCAATGTTTGTTTGTCAGGATTTATTGCCAACTGATCTTGGTCGCTGGAGTAGAAGAGACATGACAAGCTCTTCTCAGGTATTCTCAAAAGTGTTTGGAACGCTTTTCTTTTTGTCTCACTTCTTGCTTGCTCCTCCTAGGAGAGGTTCAAAATGTTGTATTTACTTTCTTTCTTTATACCCTACAGATCTTTAGTACAGTAGATATTAGTAAGTCTGTGTATGACTTCCTTCCTTTGCTCAGTCCTAGTCTTTGATAGATGCTAAGAAATCCTTTACCCCCAAAACTTTTTGATGTTTCTGCTGTGGAAATATGTCTTATTATCTAAAACAGCCTCAATTGCCCAATTCAAAAGTGGAGAAAAATTGTATAGTGATCCAAAGCATGTTTTTAGATCATGAGGTTTTTAGACCAGGGATCATGTTGTCCAGTTTAAATACATTTGGAGGTGTAGCTCAGTTGACTGTGATGTTAGTGGACAGAGGTGGAGAGATGTAAAAAGTAAAGCAGTAAGTGATATTCATGCAGGGTGGCATTAGTATCTAGTCATTCTTGAGAAGCAAAATTCCACCTGTATTTTGTTTACATGCATTGGCAACAAGAAAAACAAGGCAGTTTCTTATAGAATTGTACTTTTGAATTGTTGGATATGCTCGGTACTTTGTACTCTTAGAGAAGTTCAGCTTTTAGTAGCATCTCCTCTAATGGCGGTCATTCTCCTGCCAATTTCAATTAGCTTTTCCATTTTTGAGAACTCTTATTTGACATGGTTTGTAGCACAAGATGAATGTTTGTTTGATTTTTACTAAAGAATCTGAGACATTTGGTACAGATTTGCAAGAGGCTTTATATTTTTCATGTGCAACAAGTGATTGGGTACTGAAAAATGTATTTTTTATCTTTAAAAAATGACTTTGTCTGTAGTTTTCCCATTTTGGGAGCTGGCATCGTGCATAAAGTTGAGAATTGTAGGTGTAGCAGGTGATGCATCATTATGCTAAAACTTAAATTATGATTGTTCTTTAACTTGTGTAAATATGCATGAAAGTAGGAGTTCACTTGACTATGAGGCTGAGCGAAAGCAATTAGCAAAGAACGTATTGCTCCTGAATGCATCTACAGATACTTGGAATGAAGAACGGTTTTACTAATGTGCTATCCCACCATAAAGTTAGTACAAAAGGAGGGGATCATATCTGAAGTTGAATAGGATGAATTATAAATAACCTGCTTTGTGCATTCAAAGTTGAAACGTTGAAATGGCAATTTGCCAATGAGATCGAGAACCAAATGGATCAAGACTTTTCTTAATGTTTGAAAGACGGAATAATGGTAAGTTATGAGCTTTTCCTTGTATCAGATTTGGGATCTTTGTGCTTGTTCAGATTTGGAAACTTTTTTTCAGTGACAGGAAAACGTCCTAATTCATTCTCTTCATTTGTTAGGCACTCAAGAGCTACACCCAAACTTAGAGTTTCTGGATCTCTACCGTCATTGGGAAGTCTTTCGTAAGCATGGAATTCCAGAACAGTTTGTAAACCTCATTTCCTAAAGTCAAATAAGCAAATGCATTGCGAAATAAAAGCAAAACAGTTAAAATCAGAGCAAAACAAAGTTGAACGCATACTTTTCACTTCTCCGATGTCCATTGAGTAGTCACAGCTCAAAAAAAAATTGAGAAAGCTCGTCGAAATCATGGCGATTTTATGAATTACGCCGAATTACTTCGTAAAATGATAGGGTCAAAGCATCTAGGGTCGCAGTAGAGCAAGCTGCGTCAAAAAAGAAGAAGGGCAATGATGGGTAAACAGTTAAAAAAATTATTTTAAAAAAATGACATGAAGGGTGCTTAGGGGGTGCTTGGCTGGCGCAAAAGTGTCCCCCAGCTACGTGCTTTGACCCATAAGTGGTCAAAATATGTGAAAAGCACCTAAGGTTGGAAAGATCTCAATGAGATCTATCTATTGCATTAAACGAGAGTTCGTTTGGACTTTTTTTTATCAAAAGTTATGCTAGAAAATGTGATCCATTGAGTTAGTTATAACAGTTTTGCTGACTGGACACTCAGGCTTTGATTTCTGATTGATACTTCATTTATCTTCATTTGGCTTAGTTGGCATGTTTTGAAGGCCCTTTTTGAATCTCAAAAAAACCCTAATGGTGAGGGGTGGGGCCAAAAACACTGAGTTTTGCTCCAAATTTGGTGATTCCAAGTGCAGAAGTTATTAATACAACCTAGATAACTATGATTTAACACATTAACATGGCAAAAACATAAATTTGTATTTAGAAAAATTACTTACAATAGTCTATTAGTCCTCCTCCTTAATATATTTGGCCAGCTTCATATCCTTAGGCATGCATGTTACCCTTTTTGCATGCAGGGCACATGCTATCGAATCTTCAAAATGTTGGACGATCTTCTGCTCAGCCGCCTCCTGTAGCGCAAGTAACATGTCGTCTGGTACTCGCTTGGTATTGTCGAATTCCTGCAAAATTTCAGGAGTGAGTCTTGCGAAAGCGGCTCTTGGGATCAGCAATCTATAGCTCCTCTGGAAGTGCCGGATCTCCCGAGCAGCTCTGGCAAAATACGAGTTCGCCTTTCTTCTAATGGGCTTCCTCGGAGGTGCTGGTCTCTTTGGGGGCGGCTTCAAGGTATTCTTCTTAGTAGGCCTGCCTCCTTCCATATATGCGACCCTGTGCTCCTCGTAATATTTTGAGTCCTCCTCGTACATTTTCATGTACTGGTTGTACTCTGCTTGTGCTTGAGTATATAAGACTCCCTCGCAGGCCTGGGCTTCTTCTTATCAGCTGCCGGGTGCTTGGGCGAGGGCCATCTTGGATACGGGGGTACCTCTGCTGTCGGCTCCTCCTCTTCACTACCTGCATTCGAGGGCCCTGGGTCTTCAGCTGGAATGGGACCCCTTATCTCCTCATCTGACTCAGTGTCAGAGGAGAAGGGCGGCTTGTCGGGCTCTTGTTCCCGTATGACGACTCCTTTTGCCGGCGTCGTCTTCAGCTTGCGTCGGGTCTCCTTTGGCAACTCGGGGTCTTTCCCCTTGTTCTTCTTCTGGCGCTCCTCCTTGCATTTCTTGTGCTCCTCCTTCTTCTTTCTTCTCTCCTCCTTGTGTTTTCTGCGCTCTTCTTTCTCCCTCCTGCGCTCCTCTTTGGTCTTCTTGACCTCCACTTCTTCTTCATTCCTTTTCCTTTTTAGCTTCTTCTTCTGCAATCTCTTCAGCTCCCTCTCCAGTTCTCTCCTGAGTTCCTCTGCAGCTCCCTCTTCTTCGTGGCCTGGCTCGCTCTGGCTCCCAGGGTCCTCTTGCTGCTCAGTGTTTTGGGGGCGCACCTCCTCCTGATGCTCCCGGGTCTCCTCTTGGGCATCTGGGTTGGCTTCTACGCCCTGTTCCCGCCTGGCTCGCTCCTGAGCCTGTCACGCCTTCTGTTGGGCGGCCCGCTCCTGGGCGCTGAAGTAATCCTCAGGCACTATGATTTGGGTGGTATGTTTGGTTCGGGCCATATTTTGAATCAAGGGAATCAGCTTCCTGGCGCCTAAAAATCGTCTTCTGGGACGAGGAGCTGCTTGTTGGAGGAGGAAAGTGTGAATGAGGAACCCTAATTGTCTACTTATAGGTAGGGGGATTTTAGGGTTTGGACCTGCAATTCCATATTATGTCATTCTAGAAGATATTAGTGTAGTTATGATGAGTACATTAGGTTTATTTAGCCAAAAGCATCCACCACTCACACAGTGCGCGAGAGGCCAATCCGAGAATGGCGGATTTGGTCTAGGCGCTCTCTGTGAGGGGTCACCTCTTTTTGGGTCCAATTTTCAATTTATAAAGAGTTCCTTAGTGTTTTAACATGCAAAACTAGCTCAAATCTAAGGGATAAGCTGAACTGCACTATTAAATTAGCTTAATTATGCATCTGTCTAGGTCAACATGGGTCCACCACTCACACAGTGCGCGAGGAGCAAATCCGATAATGGCAGATTTGGTCTGGGCGCACTCTATGAGGGGTCACCGCTTTTTTGGCCAAATTTGGTTGGGTTTTTGCTAAAACTTACTACTAACTTAGCATTAACCTATTGCTGCACTAGAGCAGGGTTGCCCTTAAGGCCAAATTTGTCTAAGCATAATTTAGAAGGTCGGGCGAATAATAGAGTTGCAAGATTAGTTATGCTGGCGAATGTTTTCTAGACATGAATTTTTTTTTATAGAAATCTAGGCGAATCATGGCCAATATTATTTTGCCAAGATTTAAGTGTCTTTATTTTTCAAGTGCAATTTCTGTGGTGAAATTTTATTCACCGGCACCCATATTTAAATGATGCAATACCACAATTTAACCTTTGCAAATGAGAACGTGGCTTATCCTTGTAGATAAAACAAATCTATTAAAAGGGAGGTCTGTAAAAAAATGCTCTCCAGTGCATCCTTAGTACTTGAAACACAATAGCTACAAAAATATCTCTTAAAATTATCATATGTACCTGGATGGATATGGAGAATAGATTGGATAATGAAGAAAGCCTAGAATATAGGCGATTCCTTAAGAAATCTTCGAGAAGGAGGGTAGAGGATAAGGCGAATCCATAGTTATAACGCTTAGTGGATGTGGCGAATTTTCAAGTGGAGTGAGATTTGTTTGTAGAAAAGTTGGCTAATTTTATTTTTTTCATCTATAACGGGTCCTACTAAACCATAGCATCAAAATTTCTTGATACCCTTAAAAAATAGCCTTTTGGCGAACTTTCGTCCTTAAGGGCTACCCTGCACTAGAGATTGGAAAAAAATTTCTCCAATTTTCGAGGCTCATGCCTGGGTGGTTATTCCCAAGACTGGAAGTCTACTGTTAGTCCTAACAGGAAATGGTTAGTGCTCGATCTTGGTCTACCAAGATCATGCCGGGTACAAGTACGGCTTCCAAGTACATGTCAATTGTGACATGTACGTGTGACGTGGTAGTATAATATACGTATTCGGATCGTATATTATGCTGGAACGTCACATTCTCCCCACCTTGACTTGATGCTGTCCTCAGCATCACGTGTCTCCCCACCTTGGAAACCTGCATATCCTGCAATCACATTTGATATATATATAGAATTAACAATATGATTACCCCAAGGTAATATTTCAATTTATCATAACACATCCTTGTTAATATATCGTACTATGGGGTAAAAGCATGCTAGGGTGTCATACATTAGTTCTAAATTCATGTACTATTTTGCACTAGAAACCCGTTTTTTTTATGTAATTTTGAATGTATGGTAGGAGGCCACGTGCTTGTCGTTATATATTTAAAAAAGGAATATATTTGATTGTTTGTCATCATGACATGAAGTGGCCGACGGTTGTTGCGAAATTTTGGGCACAATCACTGGATTCCCTCCGATCCAAGCAAATTCCCTCCAATCCATCCGAAGCAAGCAAATTCCCTCCAATTTACGGTCTAAGAATCTAAAACAAAGAAAAGAATTTCAAATTCTTGCCGGATCTTTGCATGCATATCAGTTTTCATAGTAGTAGTAGTGGCATTGCACAAGAAAATCAAAGTATGAACAGAATTACTCAGGCTGATGTCCAAAATGAGGACGGTGATACCGAAATCGACAAAGGGAAGCAGAAAATGGTTGAACAAGATACTCTAAATGACATGCTGAATGAAGTGACAGAGAGTGATACTGTCAACAGTGAGAATAGCAGATCATATTCCAGGTATTTCACCAAAAAAATCAGGAAAAGAGCAGAAAAGGTTGTTGAATGCTTTAGAAATGAAGCCAGTTCTCTATCTCCTGGTGAAAGAGAGGTATTGGTTTCCAGGATCTTGCAAGATAACAGGCTCTTGGGGTTGTTTAAACCTGTGATTGGGCTACCTTCAGAAGCGGTGGTGAAACATTCATTGTTACAAAATCTCAAAGATGGATTAGAAGAGGTTAAATCTTCTAATAGCAGTGACAAGTTGGCAGCCAAGCACTCTGTTTTATCCATGATTGTTGGGAAAAATGGGGAATTGAAGCAAAAAGGAGTTGCTTCAAAAATGTTGAACTGCCATCCTCGAAATTTGTCATACGCTGCAGGCAGAAGAAAGAGAATGAAAATTGCAGGTCCAAGTATATGGGCATTAGCAGGCAGAAAGAGAAGATCTGATTGTTTGGACGAAGACACAAAGCAATTAGTCATCCAATTTTGGTTAAACAACACCAAGGTTTCACCTAAATACAGGGATATAAGAAAGAAAAGGCATCAGGCAATCCAGTTTCTTGATATACCACATGTATTTCATTCTTTACTATGTGAAATGCTTCTGATCCCTCATGTATATGTTCATTTTTATTGGAATTTATAGTATCTTCTTTGTTTTGATGTATGAATGCTTTCTAATGACTGATCTATTATTTATGTATTCACTTTTACTTACTTTTACATATGCAATCACCTTTATTGGTTTGCTTACATTTATTGACCATGTATATTACACTAAATCTTCCTTTCTTATTTATGCAGTGACTCCAAAATTCTTAAGCAATGTACAGATTAGATATTTGCATAATATTGTATGTTATACATGTCTATAGAGTACATATCTTGTACTCGACTTTTCGAGATAGTGCCTATGGACTTCAAGAATCTACTCTAGAACATTAATATGCTCTAGGGGTGATGAAATGTACCCACTTTGCTACTTTATCCTTACACACGTATTTAATGTACATGTGTAATGTATATTCTGTTGTCCTTATGTATATTGTAAGTACATTAAAGTACATTACGAAAGTACATATGAGTGCATATGAGTACATATGAATGCATACGAGTACATCGAAAGTACATATTAGTACATTATGAGTACATGTTAGTACATTTTGACTCGCATGTACTCAATTGCACATACAAAATCTTTTATTAACTATGATGATTTGAATGCACAGCCGAGTATGTACCGAACTTTGTGGAGCAACACCCGGAGGCGGAGACATTGGCATCGATTGTTGAATACCTCAAACCTGATTGTGTAAGGAAGCTAAAGGAAAGAAACACATGTTGTTGTGTCAAGCATGAGCAAGCAGAGAACTTGAGGAAGGCATTTAATTCTATGAGGGCTAAGCTTCACATCGGTTGTAGCTGCAATTGTGAAGTTTGTCTTTGCTAACAAAAATGATGGAATTTGTGGGGCTCACAAGCATACATCTTGTAATGTCAGCACTCTATGGAGGAGTATGGTTTGTCCAAAAGCGGGATAGTGACGAGTGGCACAAATTAAATTGTATTACAAGTGATTGCAAGAACTGTGGTAAGCGAGAACATTAGCTTGTGTCCAAAAAACCGAAAATGACATTGAAAGTAAAGTCAATTGGCAAATATACTCTTATGTGGATGAGAAGTCTAAAAAGGAGTCTCAAGAAGGCTCAGATTGGTGGAGAAGACAACAAATGCACTGTAATCTTTGGATGCCATGTTTGGTCACATGAAGACATTTATCCATCACAACTTTGCAGCTCACTGGCAAAGCAAGGAATTCAGAAGATGTGTTCAAAACCTGAGAGATGATTCAGTGATATCAGTGGTTGATTTTGCAGAAAATTATACATTGAAGCCTTTCAAAGAGGTTCAGTCAGAACATTGGAATGCAGACCAAGTTACTATAATGGTACAGATTACCATGCTGAAGGTAAATGGCATCTTGAAGAAGACTGTTCACTTGTATATTTCTGATGACAGAAATCATGATACACATTTTGTACAACATGCATTTAAGCTTCATCTAAAATGGCTGAAAGAGAATGGTGGATCTCATGTACAGTATCATATTGTGTGGTCTGATGGTTGTGCTGCACAATACAAGTCCAGAAGAAATTCATATTTCATTACCAGGTACTATGTTGAATATGGCATTCGTTTACAATGGAACTACTTTGGTTCTGGGCATGGAAAAGGTGAACATGATGGAGAGTCTGCCAAGGCCAAGCAGGTACTTGCAGCCGAACAGTTACGAGAACATGGAACAGAGATTAGAGGTGCACATGATGCTTGTGTTGTCTTGAGGAGCAAGCAATCTAATGTTACCAGAGTATACTGGGAAGTACCAATGCATTGGATGTGCAACCTCTTCCTGGTATTCAGAAATTGCATGCTATAGCTTCTATAAGTCCAACTGACCCCACTTAGTAATGGTGAGACCATTATCTTGCTTCTGCAATGCTTGCATTAACTTTGAATGGGATGCTTGTGAGTCCATTTCATTCTGTGGGAAGTGGCAATTAAAGAAGCTAGTACCCCGAGTAAGTACTCATTGTGAAGTAGAGAATGAGGAAACTGCTGCTTTTGCAAATGAAAATGAAGAGCTAGAAGATCTAGTACAGGTAGGTGATATGCTTGCTTCTTTTGCTGCACCAGGAAATGAAGAAAATGTGCCATACTATATCCTTCTTTGCAAGAAAACAAAATTTGTTTTGCAGGAAAATGTTATTGACGATTACAAAAATTATCACCATACAGGTGAAACAGTCATATCCGCGTATTACTATCAAAAATTGCCTGGTTGTCACCACAAGTATAAGTTATTGGATGACAAAGAAGTTCTTGTACCTGCAGAGTCTGTTATTGGAGCAAAGTTTGCAATGCCAAAAGTAAATCATAAGGTGAAGGGTGCTTCTGCAGCTTATGCATTGTCTACTGATGTGCATGAGATGCTACTGGGAAGTCTGCCTGAAATGCTACATGATCTGGAATAGCTTGAACAGATTATATGTTGGACAGATTATATGTTGGAGAGAAATCTGAAAAGAGAAAAGTGCAGGAGTAACATGATTTATATTACATTGTAATTGAGTACATCAACTTATTTCAAAACATGTTTCTTGTTATTGATAACTTTACAGAATATATCAACTTCTTTTATGCCTAACTATTACATCCTGTGGTGGCTGAAATCTCATAGGTATTGCATCCATTCTCCTAAGATTTCCGGAGCGCCATATAATGTTAGGACTAGCTGTGGCAGAGGCCACTGCTACTTCTCTTGCAATTGGAAGCCCACTCCAGCCCTCACGCAGCGCAGTTGACTCGTGCGCACTTGGCAACTGATTCCTTCCCCAAGGATCAGGATCATAGATCTTGTGAATTGCCCAAAGTATTGTTAGCATCTCATCCCTGGTGCTTCTGTCTTCGATCTGTTCGACCTGTTCCCATAATCCAGGCAGGCTGGTAAGGAATCTTGCTTCATACATTAAGCCACAAGAGAATGGTACATCTGGAACATATTCTGCTTCAGTCCCTAAAGTAGAAGGTGGTTCATCTGGTTCAACCTCTGCTCCATGTACATGTACAAGTTCCTTTTGTTCTGGTTCAACCTCTGCTCCATGTATAAATTCCTCTTCAATTTCATTTTCCTCAACTTCTAATCCAATAACAAAAGTTAAAAATTATTAGCATTTTAAATCTAAAACTTCCTCAACCTTAAATATTAATAATAGATATAATTTAACAAGTACTCAAAAGAGTTATGAAAGCAAATCAACATCAAGAAAAGTTACAGTAAAACAGATTCAGTTTATCAAAGGCATTGTACATAGGGCCTTTATTCTGTTCATATCTTCGCCGTATTCATCCACTATAGTCTTGATGATAATGTCACCATATATGTCCCAAGAGTCATCCAACTTATGCTCCTTTATGTAATTGGTAAAATCTGGTGCATATTTCAACCCTACCAACCAATCAAATAAGAAGGACAGATGGTTGTCGCGTTCTATCAAAGGTGTCCATAGTGGCACACAAACATAACTTTCTTTGTTGAAAAGAGCTTTGTGCTTAGACTCAAACACACCACAGAGTCGACCATTGTATTTAGGATATTCAATGACAATACTATCCAAAGGTACTACTTGAGGGGTTACACCAACTGAATTTGTGTAAGGAAGTCCCCAACATCTCTCTTTTCCATAAACATGTTTAAATTTTGGGATGCCATCTTCATAGAGCTTGTCCAAAATTGATGTTATGATATCTAAGGTAAGAGTTGACCATATGGCCAAATCCCAATGAAAGGAGGCATATTGAAGCATTGCTTTCATTGTTGGTCTGCAGTAGAAAACTCCATGTTCTGTAATTATGGGCTTGTAAGAGGAAATATTCATTCCTGGAGTTCTATAAAAGTAACCCAGAACACCTGGATCTCAAATATTAGGAGTCCTGTAAGGAAGCAAAATATAATTAACATACAGTAGCACTAGGATTGCAACCATTCATTGATTACATTATCAAGATTACATAAAGCCAAATGGCTTAGTGTTGTTTCCAATAAGAAAAAGGCCAATTGGCCTCATTTGATAAAGAGTTATGAAAGAAGATAAGCACTACCATGCTTCTCTTGCGAGGTGCTAGTAGTGCCTGTTTCATTGAGATGGCTCTTATAATTAATCATAGCCTTAATGAGCACATGTCTCCTGGACTGTGCATACTCCGCATCAAACCAATCTGAAGAGAACTGAAAGAATGAAAACAAATAGTTTTCAGAATTAAATATTATATAAAAAGCAATTGTGTATATGTTATCTCACCATGCTCTTAGCTTGCACCTGGGCATCCACAAAGGCTTGCATATAAGCCATGACATAAAGACCACAAGAGGCCAGGTCATCTTGTTGTGGAACCTCAGGTCTAATTTCTTTCTGCACTGAATTCTTTACATAAATATCAATCTTACGAGAACTGGAATTAGTCAATGCTGTAATGATATCTTTATGAAGCCTGCAATAGAAAATAACATCAGAATTATGAAGCATTACACTGAATTAATAGTGAGTGCACTTACATCATAACCATCCTCGGTCGACCGCGCACATTCTTTAGCGAGTTGAATAAGGATAATTTGGAGAAGACAAAGGGGTGCTGCTACAGTTCTTGGCCTTATCTAAAACAATGATGACTAGTGCATGGTGCATAGGATCCTCAATCTGGATTGGAATCATAATATACTGGCATTTGCTCAATATGATTCTCTGAAGCCCTTTTGAACTACTGACCAATCATTGTACCATCGGTTGCATCGGATGACGGTTTGTTAAAGGTCATTACAGAGGCTAAGAAATTCTCTGAAGGGAAGAAAAAAAATGCATCAGGCCATTTGTCAGGCATAATGCTAATCAGATATCTATTCACAAAGAAAGTGAGGTTAGATGTTCAGTAGTTAACCATAATGCAAAAAAAGAATCTGATCAAGTTACCTTCCAAATATATCTATATGCCTGTTGGACATGTGCCTGTCTCTGCAAAGACCTTCCACACAATATTTAGTCACTTTGATTAGAGGCTTTTGCTGGAAAGGGTAGCATGGAACTATTTTCAACAAGCTCTCCAGGTCTCTGTAAAGCAGACTTGCATTATTGAGAGACAAATGAATTGCAACTACAACAGAATCTTACTTACTCTCCTGTGCTGTCATCTCCAGATCGAGCACTTTCAGATGATGTTTGGCTTCTAGTCCTGCAGAAGTCATCATAAAATTGTTCAGATATTACACTTTAAAAGCTTCAATTAACATAATAAATATTCACCTTTTGGTTGAAGTTGTATTTTGCATGCGCTCCTTCCTTTTTCTTGTCTGCTTCTCCTATTTAACAACCTTGGTCTCCTCAACCTTGGTTTCCTCTATGTCATCAACCTTAGTGGCCTCAACCTTTGTTTCCTCAACCTTTGTTTCCTCAACCCTGGTTTCCTCCACTGCCACATCATCCTTTTGGATCTCTTGTACCTCCACCATCTCTTCCTCTCCCTTAATATGGCTACTATCCTCTATCTTTTCAATGGTTGCCTGAACAAAGGCTGCAGAAGATTCACCAATTTCCAACACTTCTGCATAAATTAGTCACCAAAGTCAATCAGTATTGTGGATCCTAATTTTAAGTTAATGGTATACCTGTTGAATCATCAGTCAACAGCATTTGAATTTCCTGCTGAAATGATGGCATTGGCTTAATAGGTTTCCAAATTGGTTTCTCTGGAAATTTGTATTGTGAAGAAAGACCTGCGGACTCTGGAACTTTATACTGTGAAGAAAAACTTGAAGAACCTACAAAAAATGGTGTTTAATAATTGCAGTACACACAAGCAAAAAGAAGATGCAACATACCTGCAGTATTAACTACTGCCTTCTGCTTTAACTTTTCAACCTCTGCTGCATAATCCACAAATGTTCGAATCGGTATGCTCGTGGCTATATGGAATTCCAAGTGACATATCAAGCTCATATGACATGAAAATTAAATTCCAGGGATTGTAAATCAATCAAATGTGATATTTACTTACATGTATCCGAGGACTTCACTGGTACCTCAAGCTCTTCCTCAAAAGACTTTACAAGGTTTACAGGTGATGCCCATGTAGAAGTATTTCCCAAATCCTCCTGACCTTCTGTCAAATCCAATACCTTGGAAGAAAGTGCTGTTGGCTTCTTGCTGTCATCTACAATAAAGAGTAGAAAAAGACTTGAGATAAGAAAAGGAATATGCATGATTAACAAGACTACAATATCATACCCTTTTCTGGTTTCCTTATGCTACAAAAATCACCTGCATTAGTCAAACATTGAGTATATTAGATCATCAGCTAAGAAATGTATTCTCAATGTACTCTACAAGTACAGTCAATGAAAAAAATTAACTGACAATGTACTCCAATGTATCCATCTGATAATGTACTCTGATTTATCATGTAAATGTATCCAATGTACTGTTGAAATGTACTGAATGTACTCTGAAATGCATTGTTCTGAAGTACAATCAATGTAAACAAAGCTAGCTGATATTGTACTCTGCCCACTGATGAGTCATGAAGTATTCAATAATAACTCAAAATGTAATTTTGACAGCAACAATAGCAATGTATCTGTCAATTGCTACACTATACAGTTCTCAATAACAAGTAATTAGCTACCTACATTACTGAGCTGATGAGCACATGAAATTAAAAACTCTCATCTTTAAAAATAAGTAGTCTATTTGGCGATTATACATGGTGAACCCACATTATCCAACTACAAAAACTATGTATCTAAATACTCAATGTAAATGCAAGCCTAAAACCTTCATGCAAAAAAGAATCTAACTATTAAAATAAGAAAAGAAATTGTAAATTAAATGTACATCTACTAACCTTTTGTTGCAAGCAGTCCAAGTGCTACAGGCAAATTGCTATTCCATGAGCAGTCAGGATCAACACATGAAATCTTTGTGCTAGCAAGATAGGATATACATAGCAGACAATAAGGGTGTCTGCAGGGTGCCAGAACCACTGGATTCACACCAAAAGATTGCTCACAATATGTACATGAAGAAAAAATTTGAACAATAACTGATCCGCAAGAATTGTAATTTGGAGAGGAGGGGGCTGTAAAGTAAGGATCGAGGAATGTTCTAAAAATTCCCCCGAAGTTCCATAATTTTTTGTCTCCTCGCCTCGGTGAGCTCATATCAACGGATGTAGCTCCAATCTTTGCATCTACATGTTTCAATTCGGTAAGATTCATGTCAATATGTTTACGAGCTCGGCGATCCTGCATTCTTGATTCCTTTTGCTCGATAGCATCCTCAACTTTCCATTTTAGGTGCTGAAATCTTATGGCACTTTCGGATGTTTGGTCCAGTTTTGATTGTTGATCCTCCAATTTGCCATTTTTGCTTCAACATTCCTCTGCGCTTCTGGACCAACTTTGATATAAACCGCTGCTCTCTCCCTTCCTTGTGCTTTAATGTATCAAGGATCTCTTGCCTTCTTTCCTTTAACTTTCAGTTAATTTCTTGCTTAAAGATGTTTTCACAATAGATCTGGCTGTCTAAGAAGTTCTTGAAAACTTCTAATTGCTCCTTTGTGTAACTCTTAGCTGAAGTTCTTGGGGCTTTTGCATTTGCATTGCTAGATTTCACTGTCACCACCTCACTAGATAGATCCGAATCCTTTTGCTTCGATCTGGCCCATGCTTTGACATCTTCCCAGTCCACTTACGCACCTTTTCGGATGCAATGCAAATGCCCTTATGGGCATGAGGGGACATAGTGATTCATAACATCTTTTCTTCCCAAAGCAAACTCATACCATTTGCAGAATTCTTCTGTCCACTTCATATCAATTCTGTCATCCTTATAGCCATACCTGCTTGGTGCTTCATCACCCCATATCTCTCTTACCATAGCATCATACTGCTCGTAAACATCACAAAAATTCAGTTGTCTGAGCTGTCTTACAGAAAACCTGGTATCATCAGGAGGTAAAATTTCCCTTTTGGCATGCGAACTTGAAGCTTTCTTATTTGCTGGAGGCTTTCCGGTCCTTGGAGACTTTCTTGAACCCTTGATTGGTGTCTTCTTTGGGGTCTTTGCCATGTTTACAGTACCTGCAAAATGAACAAAGCAACAAATTTGATTTCATAAGATAAATTTGCCCGAAATATTTGAACATCAGACCGTAAACCAAACGCATTGTTTATATTCATGTTATACCTACATCGATTTAGCTTGAAAAATACCGCTTTTCAATTTTTAATCCATAGAACCAGTTCTGTTACTTCTTGAATTCATTTTCGGACTGAAATCACAGAAAATTAAAACTACAAAATAAAGAAAACAAAACTTACAGGGCAGATCACACGGATATGCAGTGTTCCGAGCCGGTTCAAACGTTCTTAGCAGTGCCAATTTTTGGAAAACAAACCAATTCTTGCTCCACTCGGTTAGCCAAGAAACAGGGGGAACAAAATGGAGGGAATTTTTGGTACACTCGAATAATGACATTTTCTTTAATGACATAACGTTATATGTAATGTATTCGAATGGCCCTTTTTTTTATCACCCTAGCGTGCTTATACCCTATGGTGAGAGGCTCTTTCATCCTCTACTTCATCATCTATTATTCACAAAAATTTTATGGCTATTTACCATTATTATAAACATAGTTCCAAAATTCCCTACTTAAGGTTCCACATCGTTCCCTTACAACACATCATGACAAAATTATGTGTTGCAAGTCTTCGCAGTGTGACCTTCCTGCCGCTAGACTCTCCTATTGGCCTGCAGGTCCAACACTACGTTAGTACACATTTAATTATTATAAAGTTGGTTGTTAGGGAACCACCCATTAACACTAGACCTGTCCCATGATGGACCATCAAAGGGCATTTTGAAGGTTCACAAAAAAAATCATATAAAATCAAGAACACAAAAACTAGCCAAACCCTTTCTAGGAGTTGATATATGGCAGTCATGCTTCACATAAAAAATATACAAAAATATATCAGCTCCCATTCTTGTGAGTTATGCTCTAGCAAATCGAAGGGGGTCAAGTACCAAAAGCTTCATGTTCACACAAAGTAAAACTGTCTTGACGAAAAGTTTTTTTTTTATTTTTTTGGTTATAATATTATTTTTCTACACGAGATATAGAGCAAGGCACAAAAAACCACATCTCGATTCGAAGTCTGTGAAGGAAAATAGAGCAATTCAAACATGACAGGGTCAAGACTATCCTCTGCCTTCTGAGAACCAATATTGGTTCCCAGAAAGCAGTTGTGATATAAAAATAACAACTTTCAGAAGGAGATCAATTTTGAGTTCAAATTTGGCATATAAGTAGTCACGAGGTACTCCATCCTATAAAAATATTTGTTGAGTTTAAATTTGATGTTTTGACTTTTACTTCTATTTTCAATTTTAGGGAATTTATACAAATGGATAGCATTGTCATATATGAGTCTAGGTCGTCCTCAAAAAATCACATTATGAAAGTCATAAGGATATGAAACCAATGCAAAAACAAGCTCGTGGAAAGAGCAAAAGACGTGGTAAAAAAAAAATAAAAAACGATATCTGTACCTGCCCATTACTGGTCCATAGTTCATTCAAAAATTGATAATATCCTTATATTGGTCTATTTCAATCTGAGTTTTGGGATACGAGTAGCTCTTGGACCACTTTGTTTAGAAAAAATATTTGTTGTTCATTATCTTGAGGATTGTACTAGAATAGATAGCATCAATTATATTATATCTTCCATGTTTATTCTAGATTTGTGCCCTAAGGTGTGACTTTACAAAATCACATATTCAAAATATCTCATGTCAAGAAACCAATGCAAAAAGAACCAAGGAAAAATATGAAAAACTTTTACTATAAAAAATCAAGATAGACTGCTATCTGCAGTCCAGTTGCAGACCATCATTGGTCCAAATGACTGAAAGTTTAAAAATCATTAATAGTGCCACCTTAATCAATTTTGATCTCAACTTTCACATATAGTTTACTTGTATGATTCTCTATAGGACGAGATTAATTGATTAGGTTATCTTACATAATTTAAGGGTATGGTTGAAGCACAAAAAATTGAGAATTTATAGGGCATTTATGACCAATTGAACCTACATGGACTTTCACCTACACCTTTCAAAAATCATGTGATCGAAGCTGTAAAGACATAGTATCATTCTATGGGAAAAAATGGATAAAGCTAGTGAGAGATATATGCTCTATACAATTGGTTTCGTGGACCATAAATGGTGATGCCTACTTATATAAATTAAGACCTTAGAAATAACATGTTATTTTAACATGCAACTAGAGATTTCTATTGCCAAGAAAGGTTTGCATCCATAAAAAATATAATATACATGAAAGATAACTTACATGTAATATTATTCTACTTGGATGACAATGATTTATAGCAGTAACACAGATATGAAGTTTATGCTAGTAAGAAATAAGCAGATTTCATGGTATTTTTTTCAATAAGACCATACAACCTATATAAGAGGTCTCTATACATGTCAATTCTCACATTTTGAGCTATTTTAAAGGCATATTTGGGGAAAAGTGGTGTCTCTTTCTACGAACCAAAGAAGCATATATAAAATGTTATGTGGTCTATTTATATATGTTATGGCTAAACTTCACAACATCCACTTGAATTCATCAATAAACATCACTAACTTAATCGTTGTGGAGTTTTGGACCAATAATTATGGAGTTGACCCAACTTTTTATGCTCTAATGTGTTAATCCGGCTGTTGTACATCATATTTGAATTCCAAAAATTGCATGGTTACACCCTAGTTACACTATATGTAATTTGATAAGAGTTATGTTCTATGAAGATATAAATAGAACACGTCATTTATTACCCATGTGGCATTATGGTAGTTGTTATTGAAGCACTTTAACATATATTTTTGTCCAGAATTCTGTATAGTAGATTCTTTTAGTAAATATTGAGCCTAACATGACTTATGAACATTCCAAAAAATCTTGAAACTATAGCTCGTATAGTTAGGAACTCATGGCCACAAGAATTAAATCAAAACTTATTATAATAAGAGAGAAACAATTCTTGAACCTCAAGCAGCTTTTTTGAACAAAATAGGGTTTGGCGGCTTCCACTGATGTCCGATGATAGCAAGAAAACATGGGAACATAAAACTCAATATGTTCTATGATAAACATACAAATACCGCCAACTTTAGCAAGGTTTAGGTCACTTTATGTTAGAAATATTGAAGAAGGCAGTTCTGGACTGGGAAATATTGAAGAAGGCAGTTCTGGACCGGTGCAGAAACTGCCAAATTCTCCAATGTTTGAGCAATCACCACAAGATATAGGTGACCTTATTGGTCTTGAAATTCTCAGAGATTATTAAGAAACAAGTGAAGACTCAAATGACAGTGGTATATTATAAAATTGCAAATTCTTTCGTGGGTTACATGGGTTTAAGTGGCAGAGGTCATGTGGGCCAGTTCTGGTCCATGGATCAGGAATGGTCCCAGGGACAGGTCTAGTGTTAAATACAATTACATGAATGCAAGGCATATCTCCCGTCGTAGGAAGATTATGTTTCTTCCATCGTGGCCGTGGAGACAGCGCCCTATCATGCCTAGGATAACACTCATGCCTACACCTTTAGTTGCCTTTGGCATGGAGGATAGCGTCCTTCCCGTATTTGGGCATGAAGGATAGAGTTCTCCCCATAGTAGGCATTGACTAGAGGTGCTTTCCTATCAATGCATGCCTGAATGGCCTCTTATCTCTCAAGGTCGTCTACTTCCGTGGGACGGAAATAGACTTTTTAATCTACCTTCCACTCACCTATCGAGTCGATGTCGACTACTTTGGTGACGAGCCGACCCTTGCATTGCTCCATGAATTGGGGATACTGCTTCTCCAAATCTGATTGTAGTACCCACGTAGCATCTTCCACAGGTAAGTGCGTCCATTTCACAAGGTATTGGAGAAATTTGGATCTTCTTGTCTTCTTATAAGCTCTGTCAAGAAGAACCTCAAGGACGATTTCAAGCTGGTCGTCCGTCATTTCCAGTAGCTCGGCTGTCTCCAATACTTCCTCTGGATTAGGAGTGTGTCTCTTTAGGAGACTTACATGGAAGACCCTATGGATTTTGAGATGCGCAGGCAGGTCCAACTTGTAGGATTGGGTACCTACTCTTTTGGTTATCCTGAAAGGTCCAGCCCATCTTGGAGCAAGCTTCTTGCAATTGCCGATGCGGAGCTTGGCCTGCTTCACCTTTATCTTCAACTACACATTGTCTCCCACCTGAAATTCCCTTATTGTTCTGTGCTTGTCGGCGATGCTTTTCTGCCTACTTCTTGCTGCTAGGAGGTATCCTCTCACCTCCTCCACCAACTGCTGCATCTCCGAAAGAATTTGTTGCGAGACTTCTACCTTGGACACTGGGTTGTGCATTGGTACCTGTAGTTGATCATAACAGGAGACATCTGAGATGACTCCTGCTTCGTACTGTTGTAGGCAAACTCTACTAAGTGGATGAAATCTTCCCACTTAGATAACAAGCAATCTAAGTGGGAAGATTTCATCCAAACATAGCTTCTTAACATATGGAAGCAGGATTTCATTAATTGGATAAAATAACGCAATTTTGAGAATTTTAAGCACACCTTATTTGCTCAAGCACGAATACTTTCACCTAGTTCTCGAGCCCAACAAACATGAGGTAATTAACATACACATATACATACAAATGATGTGTTATACTTGTACGTGTACATGATACATGTAGAAGCCCAATAATGGCCCTATATTCTACACCAATAATTCACAACAATAATTTCACTTGACTATAAAAACAGCTCGACTCGGGGGTAGAGATCATTCATCTTCCATGGCTTCGACGATGCCTCGTCCAGAGCACATCCGATCATTCAGGTGCTACTTGAGCTACAACGATCTGAATGAATGCGCAAGAAATGGTGTTAGTCTTGATCCATGGCTCCAATCCAAGGCTGATGGTCCTGCTAGTGCTTGCAGGAAGCTCACTCGTGTTAAAGTCCACATTTACTGGCTTCCTGATCAAGAGATCTATGAGCTGAATGGCATCACGAGCTTTGATGTTGATGATGAGTGAATCTGCACCTGCTAATAATGTAATAATGACATGGGTACCTAATAACTAAGTAAGGATGTAATAGCATTCTGATTAAGGATGTAATATCACGTACCTTAACTGAGTATATTGTAACGATGTGCTATCCCACCTCCACTTATTCTGCAAGCTGTCATTGAATTCAATCATAGCTAAATTTGTCAAGCAAACATGTTTCCAAACATACGCATATTAGTATGAAATAAGTATTATTCTTGTACGTATACAACAGTCTGATACACGTTCAATAATGGTGGTGAAGTATACCCCAATAATTCACCTCAATCATTCCACTTCACTATAAAGGCTTCTCACTTCGGGGCTAAATTTCATTCATCCCCCATGGATTTTTCGCCTTCTTCAGTTCACCACATTGAGGCGATCAAGTGCTCAATGAGCCACTCTGATCTTGTTGGTTGCCTAGACAGGCATCTTCTTCTTGATCCCTACCTGCGAAGAAAAGCTTTGGGCGCTGAGATTCGTTGCCCTGCGTCAATTCGTGTAATGATCCATCTGATTTGGCTTCCTGAGCGAATGAGCTATGAGATATCAGGGATCACTACTACAGATCCTGAAGATGAATGAATCACCTGTTTAGCATTGTATAGTGTAAGAGCTCTTGTGTTGAGATGAAAAACGCAGAGCGTAATGAATAATAACTAGTCTATTGTAACTTTCATGTTATGAATCTTTATATTATAATGTTATACCGTAAGTGCGTAGTGCACCGAGCCCTAAATTGGGCGTAGTGCACCGAGCCCTAAATTGGGCGGTTGAGATTTAATCTAAAAGAGGTTGAGCTTTAATCTGACGGCTAAAAGTGGCCCCTTCCCCTTTTCTTAAAAAAGCCCCTCTACACTATTTTCGGACACTTTTATTCCTTTTTTATTCCTTTTTTTTCTGGCTCTAGCGATTTAGGAAGAGGCCGTCTCCCCAGGGCAGATGCTCCACGGTCATAGAGCTTCACAAAGCTATTTCAATTGCAGAGCTATAAAGACTGGCACACAAAAGGATATTCAAGTTTTGGTTTTAATCACAAGCAATTCGGATTTCCTTCTTAGGAATGGTGAAGCCATGGATTTGTTTTTGTGAAAGGTCGGCTAGGTTGCTGGTAACCCGCTTTTGGGTAGTGCAGGTATGGCGACGCCCTCTGCTGGTGACCGTGTTATGTCCTTAGGCTCCTCTTGGGCTGCTAAGATTGCTCTTTTTTTTTTTTTTTTTTTCATTATGGGGCCATTCCTCTTGGGTGGCTTTGATGAAGCTTCCTCTTTGGCCGTGGTGAAGCTTCACAAATGGTAGAACATGGCGAGAATGGCGGCAAGTGGCAATAACAATATTACGGTAAGCCTCAACCTTGAATCCGGACCAAATCGACTTTCTTGGGGACAATAAATTTTGGTGCATGCCTATGCCTAGGACCGCTTGAATGGAAAGGGCAATGCTCGGACACCGACTTCCAAATGACACCCGAGTTTTTTCTGGCGCACCACAAGAATACGCCATGAGACATTTTTCTTTGCCCCTTTTGTCAAACCTCTAGATCTTCTTTGACCCGGTTCTATGATTCTTACGTTATGCCATGCCCACGATTTACACAGGTCGGGTTGAAGTGAAAGGTTGTGGATTTACACATGCCGGTTCACAAATTACACAAGCCAATTGAAGGTGAAGTTTATGGATTTGCACAAGACTTATGCTTATGGACTGGAGTGATCCTTCATCTTGCTCCTACATTTGTTCTTGGATTTCACCAACGAACCTAAAACATATACCAGGACTTCTGTATCCAGATAGTTTGTTGCATTTGTCGCCCTTGATATCGATCCTCTAGAGCTTCCATCTGGGTTTTTGTTCTTGGATTGCAGCTTGAATTTGCCCTAGATTTTTGGCATTTCTTCTTACCAGATTCAGCCAATGGCGCTCGCTTTGATGGCTGCATCATGTAGCACAACATTAATTTCTCAGGAGCATTGCATTGCCATCATAGTTCCTGCTAAGGTATACAGCTGTTGTAGGCATTTCCCGTCAATAGTATGTGAAGCAAAAGAGATTACAATTGTCGGTAAGTGGAATTTTATCTTTTCGAAATCATATTATGATATTTAGCTTAAAGTAAAAATCTCCCATGAATTTGATCAATTTTTCTCAAATCTCTATACATAAATACAATTATATGGCAAAACAAAAGCGCTTTTCCAGGTTGTTGATACTAAGGGCTTCACCTGTCTTGCCCATGGACTTGATTAATCTTTTAGATTCTACGGAAAGGACAAGTATGCATATTTCCACAATAAGATATTGTGTTTCAGATGTTCTGTCATTCAAAATTGTAATTATGAATGCATGGCAGATTTATTCACAAGCATAAAAGTCAATTCCACCTTTGATTATTAGATAGGTTTTATTTGTGAAACACCAGCATTCTTGCTTACTGGGTAGAGCTAACTCTGAAGATGCAGCTAACTTTGTAATTATGATGCTAATTAGCATGCTCTCAAGTTCTGTTTATGGTCACGCTTGAGAATGATGATGTTGTCATGTATCAGATGAGTAGATCCTTAGGATGTGGTGCTGGTCATATATGTAAATGTGATGGTATTATTCGATAACAATAGCATACCTTAAATTACAAGCAGTTGTATGATATTCTGGATTTGCCATCTTGAGACACCATAAATAAAGTTCCATTTCCAAATACTTGCTCCATTGTCAAACACCAACTTCTACAACATCGTATAAGCCAACTCAGAACAATGGTCGTAAATAATTTGTTAATCAAAACAACCTTAATTCCAAAGGATATAACAAATAATTGGCCATAAATAGTAACCAAAACAAAGCTGTATGTATAATGCCATAAGTAATAATCGAAGCAAAGCATATATGGTTGAAGCATACACATGAATACAAAGGACATTCGATGGATACACCAAGCCAAAAAGATCTAAACTCTACCACGTGTGGTTATTGCTAATATTATATGTACACTATGAATAATTGTTCTTCATTGGGAGGTGCACTAGGTATTAATGATAACCATGTGCGAGTTGGGTTTTGTATATGCATCCTCAATGAAGAGGCTGTCTGAATTATTGTTGCATATACATTTCATGTATTAAACAATTGGAAGTGATTTAAACCTTTCTACAATGTCTTTTTCCTTTCTTACGCAAACATGAAGTTCCTATAAAACATGCAGGATAAACATGAACCTATTAAAACATAGACACAAGGTAGTCCCTACGAAAATTGCAAGGTCTGTGGATTGAATCGAGTAAATTCGTTAACAAGGTCCCAACATTAGCCCAGCAACGCTGGGCACTATTACTAGTGATATAGTAATTATGTAAAAGAGCATTGCATACCTCAAGAGTTCTCATCATCGTCCTTAGCTTCTTTAGCCACTAATTCTTGCAACTGAGCCCGAACACTACTGGGGATCACCACTGACAATGGCCTGGACTCTACGGCCCAACCATAGTCTATTGTTTTCAAAGGTTGGTGGCGTGGCGGGTCATTAGGATTGGGTCTCCAATTCTTGCTCCAGCAATCCCTATACTGCATTGCATATGAGGTTCCCTTTCTGGCAACAGGTTCAAACCAAGAGACAAACACCTCTTCGTAATGTGGGAGATTAGGGTCCTCTATTGGGTCCTCTTCGGCAAAAGCCATCCATGTCGGGCAGTTATCATGTGGTCTGATTAGCAAGAGCATTCCTTTCTTGACATCTTGGTAGGGGTCGAATATTTCAACTGGATTCTTGGGTCTACCTGAGAAAGGCCCAACGTAATGAGATGCTTCAATGTGCTCATCCACAAACACTATTTCGGGTTCTTCCAATGCACTTTGCACGGTCTTTGGGCGAAATCTGAATGACAGACTCTACCGGCTGCGTCGCCGCAAGCACTTCGCAGACAAGGTGGACCAAGTAGTCAATAACTTCATTCATATATGTGTTGGACCATGACTTATCGCCAGCTCTAGAAATAGCTGCCCAATTGCATCATGTACTTGGCAATAGAAGCTCTTAATGCACCTATATCTTTCGAGGGCTCCCATATGGTCTGCGGGACCTTAGGTGACCCTCTCGGAATCATAGGTAAACCTTGGGCATCCTCCTTCCACATTCTCGATTCCCTTTTCGGGGAGCCACTCCCTATGCCCCAGCGCCTCATCTTGTAGAACATTAGTGGCCATCCATCCTTCATGCAAAACTTGAAGAGTAAAGGTTCCAAGTGACCACATAAACGGTCCTTCTTATCAGGGATAAAACCTTTCACGAATTCCTTCCAATCAGGAACCTCTGTCACAAGGTAAGGGGAAGGAGCCTTTGAACTACACTGCCTGAAGAGTTGCATAAGCTCCGGAATAGTCAATGCATCTGATCTTCTCATTAGAGTAGAGTAGTTTCCAAATAGGGCATCTATGTCATCGTGGGTGTGTCCAACCATCATGAATCCCAGCTGCACTTGATCAAAGACACCTAACCAAACCAAGTATGACAAGTAAGAGAAAAGATATCTATTCTTATTCTGACCTGAGCAATTATCTAGCTGCAAGTAAAGCCTCCTAGGCAACTTGTTTGCTACCATGGGGCCTTTGATAGGAGGCATAAAATCATTTCTGCTGCCATTCATCATTTTTGTCCTAAGGTTATCGTGTTTAAAATTCTTTTGCACCAATTTTGCTTTTCGGGGACGATCTGTATCTCTCAAATGGCCCCAATTATCCTCAGATTTATTCTCCAGGGTCTTCAAGGTATGATTCAAAGATCCCACATGAAAATTAGAATCATCAGGCCAGAGGTCCAGTGAGAAGTGGCCCAAGGCACCTATACCATGACCGTGCATGAGAGCACTCAGTAACACCGACCTTGATCGTTTCACCCCTCCATACTGAGACTTTGCTAGCTTCTCTAGATGAGGGACCATGGTCTTATTCTCGATCCATCTTATCATGTATAATGGTTAAAGCGTGCTCGGGGAGCTCTATGAGACAAAGCTCTCTCGGGACCGATAAAAGGCTCCCCGCATGAAATCTGGCCGGTCATATGCGATTTTCTCTCTATTGCAAGTACCCTTCTTTTCGTTTGGATCTCGGTCTTAGCAAGCTTTTCCTTTATGACAATACGGGTGTTACACTTGGAAAATGCTATCCTCTTAGCTATTGCTACCTCTGAATGATTCTCTTTCCAAGCGGCACGAAAGGACTAAGGAGAAATATGCTTGCCTGTCATCTCAGAACGGTAATATCTACTTCTTGGTGTATATCCTTCTTAGTCAATCTTGAAGGTAGCCTCTTAACATTTTGTGCGCTACCCTCGCATTTCGTAATTTTCGAGCGGTGTGGCATTGTCTCTGCGTTTTCATCTATGAACATGGATAGCCATAAACATTGCCGACCAAAGTATGAGACCTTGGCTTCTTAGACCCGGTATTTCCGTGCTTTCGGCAATTCGCGGGCCGCGTCATTGAAGAGCTTCTTCCACTTGTAAAAGTGGAAATGGGAATTCCATAGGCTTTATGCCATGCTTTCACGCACACTTTTTGTTTGTTATTCAACATCGGTTTGCGGACTACACTATTTTCGAGCAAAGATCTAGCATGTTATATGCAAAGGTTGTGCTTCGGAGGACTTCATGTTCCAAGTAAAGGTTCTCATGCAAGCTATTTTCGGGATGTAAAATTTCCACAAAGATCGATTCATGCAAAGACGTTGATGACCGAAGTCTAGAATAGCCTCAAAGCACTAGTTTTTCTTTCACATTTAGTCGTCCAGGCCGCGACGTGTCCCGGGTCTCCGATTGACCATCTTTGAAGGTCTCTTTTGGTGATGCCAATTTCGGGTCTAATGGAGTAAGGTTCATTCTCCACATCCTTCTCCTTCACCGCAACCACAAGAGTAGAAACTGGAATGTTATCAACGAGCACAAGGGCTATGGGCCATCTCACAAGGTCATGCAGTTGGGGCATTTCGCGCACTGGCGGTAAAGCAAGATAGAGATCTTTTCAGGCATTGGAAAAATGCTCATGATAGTAGCAGCTATCGAGCCTTCCCCTAACTTCACGTCAGACACAGCATGGTTTGGATCGGCAAAAACGATAACACCATAGGCATAAGCCATGTGGCAGCATTCATGCATGAGTGTGCACGCCTTCTCAACTAACTCATCTCTACAAAGCCCTTGCACATGATTCGTCTCGTTACTGGCTAACCCCTCATTCCCTCTGTCCTGCCAGTCTATGCGTTTTATCTGACCTGGTGGGGTGCAAGCTTCCTCCTGTCTATCAAGTTGAGCAGCAATGTCCTTCTTGTACCACAACACAAAAGTCCCCACAGCTTCACCCATTTTTTCTATTTCCATTTCGGGAATTGGTAGCGGCAACTGTCTATCCAGAACATTCACAATTGAAACAACAACCATACCCTCCGGGACAGTCGAATTGTGATGGCGCTCGAAATTGTGGACTCTTCCTTCTGCCACCTTTTTCCCCAGCAGATACAGCGGAATTACATCTGCCATCCTGCAAACAAGAGGTCGTGAATAGCGCGGCCGCGATCCTCATAAGCAAAAAGCACTGTCATCATAAAGTACTACAAAAAATAGCAACTGAGAAATAAAAAATGGTCAGGACTTTCGCCACCGCGATCTTATCGAGCATGGGTAAAAACGCGGTCGCGCTTTTTGCAAGCATTCACAGTAGCTGTTTCGATAAGAACTCGTGCAAATCACATTTCGAGGCTAGCTAGTGGTTTCAACTCAAAGTTATCGATAGCTGGGAGTCCTTTGATCAATAGCAAGTGTAGATGGTTGAAGGTATCGCGACCGCGATCTCGTCGAGCACAAAATTTAAACGATTGACGCACAGACTAAAGCATTACTCATACCTCACAGAATATGGCGGCGTCAACGTCAACTTGTAGCCGAGGACCCGTCAGAAGCTGCAGTGTCATAAAAACAGTGTTTTGTTTCATCCACATGGAGAAAGAAAGCATATACTTGAAACACGTTCACATTGTATAATAAACACACCAGAGTGCACAGGTTTGCTTAGAACATCTATTTTTACATAGTTGCAACAAAGTATCAGGAGGTATCTTAACAATCCATGCAATACATAGTGATGTTAGTGCAGAGACTCGGAGAATTGAAATTCAGTGCAACATAAACGTTGAGTTCACTTCAGTGAGGGATATGCATCAGAATAGGCCTTTTACCTCACCCGAAACCCTGAATTCGATGCAGTTGAAGATTTCCAAATGTGTAGTGGCGGATTGCAAGCGGATTAACAGCGCCCTCGTCAGCGCCTTCAATGGATGCGGAATTCTGCAGCAAATCGCCACCCGAACTTGGCCAAGCTTAGGCGCAGCTCCAGCGTCTCGAAGATCTTGCAAAACAATGAAATTTGAATTGGCTTTTCCCGCTTTCACTTTAAAGGTTTGTTCTCGAATTCAAATTTTACAGTCACTGTCCGTCCGTAAACCGGCATCTTTTTTTGGGGCATTTATGGCTGCATAACGTGTCAGGTTCGTAATTACGTCCCGAAATTGAACGCGGACATCCAAGTTGATAAAGACCTTCTGTACGGAATACTTGCCTTTCCGGACCGGTATATTCGCACGACCGCATTTATGTCAGGGAATAAATACGGCCGGCCGGCCGGTAATTATTACTTCCGGCGTACGACGCCATTATGGCTGGCACGATTTTTCAAGCGCCATTATGATGGGCGGGCAATTAATTTCCGCGGCCGCGTTCTATAAATTGAAACTCAGAACATTTAAAAACAAATTTCAACTCCGCGATTTCTTTCAGCGCCTAGCGCCTTTGCCGCCTGAGCGCCTTCTCGAGCCTCTCCAAAAGGACTCTAATTTCGTACTCAGCCAGCGCCCGCGATCCCATGGCACCTAAGGACTCCCTCAGAGAAGGTAATTTCTAACATTTGAGCTCAGCAAGATCGCGGCCGCGATCTTGCCTACTAGAACTTCTATTGTTTTCATAAGTATAGCTGCTCAGCAAGATCGCGGCCGCGGTCTTGCTTGCTAGGTTTTGTAATTTCTTGATAGCGGTCTTCATAAATGTAGCTGCTCAACAAGATCGCGGCCGCGGTCTTGCTGAGCATAGATTTTCTTTCTTGCGATGTTCATGAGTAGTAGTGTAGTAGGTCACTAGGATCGCGATCGCGATGTTCGTGAGCAGTGGAATTGTTTTGTTGCCGTGCTTAACTGCTACACAACATCGTGGCCGCGATAGTGTGGAGTGCTATTTTAGCTGCTTGGCAGGATCGCGGTCGCATTTCTGAACAGTAATTTATACCTTTTCGTTGCACCACATTGTGCAGCCTACCAGGCACTCACCACAGGCTGTTGTTTACAGCACTTGCTCTGTTCCGAGGACAGGATGTCGAGCCCGTCCGTATTATAACCCCTTCCAATGAAAGGAAATGGTGTATTGAGATTACACAGGCTATACCGCACATTAAGGGTGATCGCAGAAAGGACCTGTGCCTGTTTCTGCGTACTGGGAAAAAACCTGAGGACGTTGAACAAGTTGGCATAGTGGTGGCAATGTGGGAAGGCACGAAGAACAATGTGCAAGATGCTATCATATGCAGCATTGAGGACACACAAGCATTGCAGTTCCTGGAGTACATTTTGAAATGGCGCAATTATGACCCGTCTCTGATGACAGCCAGCAAAATGAACAAGCCAGCCACAGGGAAAAACGTCCCCACGTCAGCTAAGGGTTATGGCTGGTTGTTGCCATCCTATGAATCTCTCTCTTTGTCAGGAATAAAGGGAAACAGAGACATATTGCTAGGGTTCTCGGCATGCAGAAATGGTTTGTCTACAGACAAGAAGCCTCCGAGCTGTGCCTTGAAAGCAGTTCGGGACGAGAAGATGCCCTCCGTCATGGACACCAATTGGCTAAGAGCCGTGGCCAAGAAAAAGACTGTGAAGCCTATTGCTACTTTGGGAGAGATATCAGCACCAAAAGAGGTGGTTCAAGAACCACAATCCACGATAAACCCCTCCGGTATTGTTAACCCTACTCTTCCTCTTGCTATGAAGGCCCCAGATAGCACTACATCTGGTGGATTTATTCCAAAAAAACTCCCTCCTTTCAGAATTAGCCTTAGGAATCTGACACCTACTGAAGATAGCCCGCGCAGCCAGGCCAGTTCTCAAACCCCCTCGATTACGGATGCCTCCTCTAGACTAGCATTGACATGGCCCCACTTTTGCCATTCCGGTCGAGTTGAAGTTCAATCAGAAGAGGAACATAAGATGGCGAGCAAACCACTTTCGAAGCTTGAACAGTTCAAAAGGTTCTACCCCTTAGGGGTTAATTGGTTTACAAAGATTTCTATTTTTGATTGTGAACCTGCACCAGCAAACTTGACACACAGAATGCGATCAAATGACCATGTTCAAACTCTGGTTAAAAGCTTCAAGACATAACCGACAGAGGTCCTGACACCTGCTGACGTCGTTCCGTTTGACCCTATTACCAAGTAACTATCTTTTGGACACTCGTTACGTAGATTTGACCTGAGGGTTGTCTATCTTTCAGGAGGAGGGTGACATGGAGCAATCATGAATATTTGAAGGGCAAGAAATTTTATATTATTTCTGGCAACCACAGTATTTGCGCTGCACAACTCCTTTGTTCGGTCGTCGGCGAGTTCGAGCAGCAACGAGAATTTGCCAAAGTATATGCTAGAAGAAGATCGAGGGTGCTCAACGGAAATCTTACAGACAAGGAATATATAGAGTTGAGTATTCAATGCAACGAAGTAATTGCAAACACCGTGTACAGAGAGCCACTGATTGAAAAACTGCAACAACTTCGTCATCAGCACAAGGCTTATGGCTATCACAAGGACCTATAGGGACAGCTAAAACTTCAGCTTGGAAGGTATTTATTTATTTTCTACTCGCCAAGTTCGCGGCCGCGATCTTGATGACCTTGAAATTGCTTCTGCAGGATTTCCATGAAATTGCAACGACCACCTTGAAAGTGCAGGAGCTTAAGGATGAAAAACAATTCATTTTTATGGATGAGAAGGTTTTCAAGAAGTTAATGGAAGTTGCCGGTATGTGGGTGAGTCGTAAACTAAGTGACGACCATGGTGACTTTCCAGACAAGCCATCCAAAGACTTCTTTAACAAGACGGCTCGGTTGCTAACGAGGTATGTCGAATGCAGAGGTGTCACAGCTGCTCGATGAGATTATAGAAGGCAAGACCTATTTAAAGGTGCAGCCAGGTTATAGCGGGAGATTTGATTGCAAACAACGGGCAACTGACATCAGAACCCTCACTTTTATGAGGCGAGAAATTTTATCTTATGCCACAAATTTGCTGCAAAAGGATTTCTATAGCTGGGACGAATTGCTTCAGGCTTTTCCTGATTTGACTGAACAGAGAATACTGGACATATCAGATACTGATACAGAATACGTGAAGGCTAATTATAACAAGGATCATACACTTGGTAACCTACCTGTAGCCTTTCTGGAGCCAGTCAGGAATATTCTAAAGCCAGAAGAGGCTAGAAAAAGAAAGGAAAAGAGAAATATTGTCATAGCAGTGACAAAGGATGGCATCCCTACTTCCTCCCAAGTGTCAGAGAATGCGACATTGATATTTATTGACATCCGAGGGATAAACAAGGTATGGGATTGCAAGAAATACACAGATCTATTTACAAGGCTAGCTACCATGACGAATGCCAAAGTTTATCACTTGGTCATCATCATGCGCTCAGTGAATTTGCCCAATTGCTTGTACAGTCAGAAGCAAATTCAGGGCGGTGGCTACCTATCTTTAGGTTCTTATGAAGAAATGGGATGGGAGAGCAAACGAAGGGTGAAAGAACATCAGTACACAACGGGATCAGTAATGGTGCCCAGCGTTGCTGGGCATAATTTGGAATCTTGGAAATGTTGGGAACTTGTGCATTTGCATAAAGTAACTTTTGGGCCCTCGGATCAATTTCAGAACTTGTAGAGTAACTTCTGGCCGTTGACCATTTTAGAACTTTTAGAATGCAAGTGGCCATGTCTATGACTTGTTGAGGTTGTGTACCAAAGACACTCTATCTTGCTGCTTTTATATGAATTTAGATGTGTTGTGGCTATGGATGTGTTGTGAACATCACCATGCAACCCTTTGGATGCATTGCATTGATTGCATTATTTAGTGTGTGTTGCATCCCTTATCTATAGCTACCTTTAAAAGTACTTGGTTCCTTTAATTGGAGCTCTAAATTGAAATATCTGGATGTTGCTAATTGTGTGCACAAACAAAACATGAAACTTGTGGGCATGGCTCTCGCGAATTAAATATGAAACATTGCAAAAGATAAAGGATGGAGCTAATGGATTTTTTTGAATATTCCCAAGTACGACTACTATAATATCTCTAAGAATGGCTCATCAAACTTTTAGGGTTCTAACACAAATTGAACTCGTGCCTACTATCCAACTTTTAAGTTCAACTTTTAGGGTACTAACATAAATTGAATTTGTGCAAAGTTTTCATAGTTCGCTAGAACTTATGTAATTATATACTTTTTTCGTTTGCAGTAAGGATTGCATCAACCACCAACTTCTTGCTCTCCTTTGAAATATGGTCACTTATGCACTCAACAAATTTGAGAAATCACCATTCAAAAACATGGGTCTTTATTTCATGGTAAGGTATCAAATTTAGAAGATGGGTTATGTTGAAAGTAAATAATATAAACTGGGATATCAAAAACATTTGGAAATTCTATTTGAAAGTTAAGCAAGATGGATAAAGCCGATCTCCACCATTAGATATGCAAAGTTCTAATGTACCATTAGATATGCAAAGTTTTAATGTTTCTTGCTACTGTCCCTTATTCCTACCCACAAAAGATCTGCTAACAATTTAGTAAAAAATATTGTAGAACATATACAACCATTGGTGCATGACTACACACGGTCTGCAATTTAATACATAATACATATTAATACATAATGGGAGACATAAATCAGAGTGCAGGTGACATGGATTTAAGCTATACCGCAGCAATGCCACTTTGGGCATGCCATCCACACACGTTCAGCTATTCTCTATAAAACCAAGCTTCCAACTCTCATTTGAATGCCATAACTTCAAATATGGCCTTCATCTTGTGGCTATTTATTATACTTAAAGGATGGGCTCTTTTAAAAGCAACCGATGATTTGAATGATGGATAATGCTAGGGCAAGGTAGCTTCTCCATTTTTTCTTAGATTGATGCATACTGGAGGTTTTAGAGACTCCAGATGTTGTTGGCTTTTCATCCTGCTACATTTTTGCTTAGAATGTCTTCCCTTTCTGAACATGATATCCAAATTCTTGCCATTTTTGTTCCTGCCACATAAACTTGAAGACCTCATAGGATGGTGCCTCATTTCCTTCTCTCTTGATTCCCTTCTTGGAGCATTGCTAGTCTTTGTATAGAAGTTTATTCTTTTTGTATGTAGAGCGTAAGGCAACACCGCCATCATTTTCTTATATGCGTAAAACAATAAGATAGTTTGCAGCCAAGCAAGTCCACTCTCAAATCTCCTATACTCTTGAACTTTTAGCGCAGACCAGCTTTCACTCAAAAGGCTAAATTATTAAAGGTGCACGTCTTTGCATCATAACTTCGCTCGTGGATCTCAAGCATCTCTTGGTCCGCGGTAGTGCCTCTAGCAATTCCATTATAGATTTGTCCGCTCTCAGACCGTGAGCAAGAAATGAGCAAGAAATGGTCATCTGTATCATAATTCACCATTTATTCTTTTCTAATGCAGATCCTTAATAAAAGCAAAGGGTTATCAAGAATTTCGCCCATCTTCGATCCAGAGCAAAAGAACTGGTTGTCTTTCCCTTTTGTAATGCAAAATTACGAAGGCAAAATCCCTGGAAAAATGTAAAAGCAAAGGGGGCTTATAGTAGGACTGTTGCAGCATGCAGAAGATAGCAAGAAGCTTATGTGAATCCTTCTCCTTAAAATCCGAATCTACTGTAGCATGCCAAAGATCATGTAGACCTTCCCATTAATAGCCGATTTGACTAAGAATTCTGGTTATAGATCTTGGCCATTTTTCCTGAAGGAAATTGAAGCTAGAAGCGAAACAGAGCACATACCTGGAAAGCTTAACTTAATCTGCTTGTGGCTTGTGCCAACTGCCCATGTTTGGTGTAAACGGAAAGCATAATATTCCAGAAAAAACAATTTTGATTGGATATACTCTGAAACACTGCAGATGCATCTTGCATAGCTCCACATTTACCATACATATGCATAAGCAGGCTACCAAAAAACACATTTTCTTGAAGTCATGGATGTTCTTAGCTTCTGATAACGACCTCGAAGCTGCTGCTATCCTTGTTTAGCCGGCCCACTGTCCTTTATGATTAAGAGCATCATATAGAAAAGAGCTAGAAAGAGAATAGAAGAAGTGTAGTTCAAAAATCCATAGCAGAGCTCTCGTTGCTGGAAAACGTCTTAGAAGCTGCTGAAGAAATAACTATGGAAGTGCCATGCCTGGGCTCAACATGCAGAGGCCGAGCTCTTTTGTATTAGGGTTTAAGTCAAAAGCCACGATGCTTTTCTTGTGACTAACATTGCCTGATCGATGCCTTTCTTGTAACTTCGGCTTCACTGGCCTATGTAAATCCATAGGCTTCGGCTTGTGTAAATCCATAAGCTTTCAACTTCAACTGACCTGTGTACATTATGGTCTGGCATAGCAGAAGAAATACCTAGCTGGTCAAAGGAGGTCTGGAGGCCATGAAGAAGAAGAGTGCCGATTCCCCGTTCCTGCTGGTCATTTCGTCCAATATACGAATCACAGATATGGAAAAGAACCACCGGGTGGAGTTTAGCCACTACTCCCTAGGGAAGTTGTAGCACCGTGTTCCCACCAGTAGTCACCATGGCCACGATGCTCGAGAGTATGGCCGGAACCCTAAATCGCAGAAAGAGAGGCCAGATAAAAAGGAACCCAGCTCAACTCCGACGGATGTAAGTGAAGGAGGACTCAACTCCGACGGATAGGGTTAGGGTTTTTTCTGGAATGATCACGACCGTCTATTCAAAGAGTTAATGTGGGCCGCCCGATCTAGGGTGCGGTCCATTACACAACATTATAATATAAGATATTAGTCATATGTGCATTAACAGGAGTGATGTTCGTGTAGCACCTGTGCAACCAGAGCTGGAGCTTCAGCTATCTCCACACGGCAAGGCTCCTAAGTCAACACCATTGCCTCCAATGCCGCTAACAGATAATGAGGATGCCGACGAGAAGATAAAAAAGAAATATCAGACTCTTTTTACAGGCAAACCAAGATTCAAATGGGCGGCAATGGAAGGAGATCTTGTATTGAAATGCCAGCTGAAAACCTCCTATGCCTACCATATTGTTGAACAGCTGGTGCCGACTGATGGTTGCGTTCTGGATTTCTTTTCGGCTGGGACGGCTTCTCGTGTTGCTCTTATGCAAGGCAAAAAGAGCGTGGCTTTCGAAAGTTCAGGTAAAGTGTGCCGTTTCCTGAGGGCGTTCTTTGAAACGCTTGATAAAATGGCCAATCCAAGTACGGATGGGTTTGAAGAAGAGGAGAAAGCAGAGAATGTTGAGCCTGATCCAGCTCAACCCGACATCAGTATCACCCAAAACACAGATCTATCAAAGTTGGATTCCATTTTGGAAAACCTCGATGCTAAGTCCTACGAAGAGAGAATGCAAGAAACAAAGCGCTTGCTTGAAGAGACGGAAAAAGGTATAGAAGCCCTGGAGCCCACTTTTCAAAAATTGAGTGCACTTAATGAGAAGCTTGATGGGTACATGCCTTTCTTGACAGGCGAACATAAGTTTGAATACGTGGGCGTAGAACACATGGAAACAGACCACCAGCACATGGAAGCAGACCAACAGCACATGGAGACTGACCAAGATGAGGTTCTTGGGACACAGGAGCATCAGGTACACAGCAAGAAGCAGAAGCTCTCTCATCCACAGCAGAATGCTACTGCATCGGAGAAGGAACTTATAGGCGGGAGCAGTGCAGTGGACAGTGAAAAATGGGAGCCTGATTCACATCTGCAGCGCATCGCAAACGCCATGGGTGTTGTACTTCCAGAGGTCACAGGTTATTCAGAGATGGACACAACACAAGCTATGGAATTGGGTAGAGAGCATGTCATCCGCATGGCCAATGAAATGGGTGTGATACCTGATCAAGTATCTGAAACACAATCAGAATAATTATTTCCTTCAATCAGTAATTATGTTGTATATTACTTCCTTCAATGGAAATTTTTGTTTCGGGAATTTTGGTTTTGTCTTTACCCATATCTTTTACCATATGTTTAATGCTAAAAATAATTGCGACCGCGATCCTCTGTAGCAATTATATGGCTTTAAATACTGAATTTTTTTGTGATATCCTTGCTCCTCGGTACCTTCTTTTAACACAATGCTCTCATATGGTTTTAATAAAAGGCTCATTATTTTGTCTCCTTTCAGCTGCGAAACATCGCGTTCGCGCTTCTTGGGAGAAGTTTTAACACTCCCTCCTACTACGTTCTACTCGCGGTGAACCTTTGCATTAGCTGTAAAAATTATATTTCCGAATAACACTGAAGCATTTGCAGAATTTGTGCAAAAAAACGCCAACTTTTACTCAATTGGTAGTAGTTTTTTCACTATATGGCTACCCGCTAACCTATTTCATGCTAAACGAGAATTCCAAATTTCTCTAATTAATGAATTCATGCTTATGGGTGTAAAATCACTAGTGGGGTACAACTTTTGGCGAAGCGTTTAAGCACTTTAAGTGCTAAAACTTGCGGACGTCGAAGCCCGTCACACCCTTCTCCCTCCTTTTCCCCTGGGCGCGAAAACTCAGATCAGTGTTTCACTATTGATGATGGAGGCATGGAGCGCGGATGATTTTCACAGCATCAGAGGTCTGTGTAATTCGGGGGTGAAGCCCCATGAGGAAGAAACTTGGTTGGAAACTAATGTCACGGATCGAGATTGGGATTTTGTTTGGACAAAGAAGTTGAACAAGGGAAAGATAAAATGGCACTGTGCAAAGGAGCATCTTCAAGAGAAGTTGGAAACACTCTGCTGAAAAATCTACAAGAATTGTCACAACAAAGAAGTAAGAAAGCAACTGGCCCTTGCTTTTGCGTTTGAAAATTGCACTAGATCAATAGTTGCACCTGAGGAACACAAAGTAAACTGGGTTGCATTTGCTGTGCAATGCCAAAGATACCACAACAATCGACAAGTAAAAACAGAGGCAGATGTTGTAGCACATGTTAGGAAAACTGAAATGAAGGCAAAGCCAAAGGTGGCAGCTGGATCAAATGAGATCAGTGCATGTGATGAAAACATAAAAACCTTAGAGAATGCAGTACAGGAGATTGGAAAATCAGTTTTACTTATCACAAAGAATCTGGAAGCAGTAGGAAGTGAGCTGAAAGGCAATGAGAAGGCCTCTGAATTACAGAAAATGATGTTGGAAGAGGCTGAGAACAGTTTAAGACAGGCCACAAAGGATTTGGCTACAAAACAGGAGGAGTTCAAGCTTAATCCAAACCGCGGACTTGGAGACGTAAATTAAAGATTTGGAGCGGTCGTCCGGATGGAAACTTGGCACGGGAACAAGGTACAAAAAGCAATGAACCCTACACCTGTTAATGAGCAGGTCAAATGTAAAATCAAGCTTGAGGAGGAGTTAAAAGTTCTCGAGAAGAAGAAGAAGAGACTTACGCATTTCTACATAAACAATTTGTGGAAGCTGAAAATGGATACTCCTGCAACATTTAGCATCTCTACTATTATACGGGATAAGTTGTTAGTGCAAGATCCATTTTATACATGTTCAGCATGTGGTCTGGAATTCACTAAAGCTTACAGGTTAAGTTTAGCACTGAATTGCCAACATGAGTATTATATAGCTTGTTGTTCATTGTTGAGAGGATTCATGGTTGCCCTGGAAAGGTGCCAGAGGGTGTATTTGACGAGCTAGGTTTTGGCCATCTTGCAGATGCTTCAAATAGTACACCAAAAAAGGATGTGTTAATCCGTCCTGCAATTGAGGTCTCACCCTACAGGGTTCAAAGAAGGACAATGGCTTCATTTGAAGATGCACTACACTTTTCATGTACCATTTTTATCTTATATTAATTTAAGAATGTTTTTGCTATATTGTTTACATAGTTGAATACAGACTTGTCTATAAGTTTTTGCTATATTGTTTATATCTACTTCAATGCTGACTGCAAGGGATGCTTAAAACTTATCAAGTGCTTAAAAAAAAAAGTGCCTGCAAGTGCTAGTCTGGTATGAGTCTTAATGGCAGATACTGCTTCCTGTCATGCAGTGATAGTTACTAAGTATGTAGTTGCTTAACGATAGCAGAAGTGTTAATGTCATCAAGTGCTTACTGTCATGCAATTAAGGTGCAGTGCTTACTGTTATGCTATATAACTGTTTAAAGCTAGCTGTTTATTGCATGTGTGCTCGTGTGTTCCAGTGCTTACTCACAAGCACTGCGGAAACTAATTAAAGTGCTTAGTGTTTGAGCTAGAGCACTGTTACATTCAAGCAGAATATGGACTGTACAAGAATTCAATGTTTTGCCACCTGCATGGATAATAGAAGTAAGAACATCAAATGAATTCATTCTTTACATAATGGAAAAAACAAAATGTGAGACAAAAAAGAAGTAGATGAGACAAAAAACTTCATATATTTGATAGACGAAACAAACATTTGATAGAGAAACAAAAATGACAAACAAAGAACAAAGTATGGGAGACAAAAAACTTTTTATATTAACAAAATATTTTACAAAAAAAAGGCCTTCAGGCCAGTGTCTTCAGGGGGCTTTCGAGTGTCTTCAGGGGGCGCTTTCGGGTGTCTTCAGGGGGTGTCTTCAGGGGGGGCTTTCATGGGCTTTCTGGTTCAGACTCGGGCTCACTCCACACATTCTCCGCCAATTCCCGCCTCCTCTGCCGTTTGGTGGGGCGGTCTTCGTAACAGCTCTCGAAAACCAGTTGTTTTTCTTCTTCTTCATCTGCCTCTTCGTCTTCCTCTTCCTCTTCATCCTCCTCTTCCTCGGAATTCTCCTCCTCTTCTTCTTCAGAATTCTCCACTTTCTGCTCCACTTCCTGCTCAACTTCTGTAAACAAAAAAAGCATCAATGTTAGAACAAAAGAAAAACAAATCAAAAAAAAAAAATTGCAAAATAAAAGAATACCTTCTTCTTCCTCACGATCCTCAGTGTCTGTTGCTTCTTCTGGATGAACCGGCTCGAAAAAATAGGCGTTCCTGTATTGCGGAGCGACGTCCGCATCCTCAGGCACCTGCTTAAGCACATACTCTGGTGCTTTGTTTCCGCTGCATGCAGAGGCCATTGCAAAGGGTATAGACGGAATGGGCGTATGAAGAGGATGGGCAAGAAGCCGACTTAAGGCGGAAGCGTGAGGGCGTAAGAAGAGCTTAAATCCTATGATTAGGCACCTAGTGCTTAAATCCTATGCTTAGGCGCGTCAATGTACGAAAAACCTCACACGCGCCAGAACAATTAACTCGTAACCAGGCTTAAATATTTCGTATGACCATTGGAATTGACACATGTCACATCGAGGAAATGCCTTGACAATATAATTTTGCCAAGAATGTTGGGATAGTGATGGTACCAAAATAAATAATTGAATGTTATTCCAATGTCACAAATGTACATTCTTAAACAACAATTCAATCTTCATTTCGAAGTACGTGTCCATGCACACCACCCTTGTGCATCCTCACTATTATTAATATATATAAAAATGTGTGCTTACGTGTTTAGGTGCTGGAACAATAAATCACTTGCAAAGAATTACATCAATTTGGTTAAGTGTCAAAGAATTACAATATTATTGGGAGACTGGCCATAATTTTTTCATGGGTCTCCTGCGAAATTTTTTACATGTCTGTGCCTTCTATTTTGTCCATATTAATTTTAGGATATCTTACCACATGGCTGTGCACGGAGGCTTCGGGTTGTTTAGTGAGCAACATGTACTTGAAATTACCCAAGAATTGATAATACAGTCCACTTAAGATAACCTCATGCACTCCAAATTTTTGCCCCCATCCATCTTTGTATGAATCTTCAAGTGTGCATTTGGGTTCTGTGCACTTGAGGATGTAGAAGTCCACATCCTCTGAATTGTCTACCTCAGCATTCACTGCAAAATTGTCACCTACCTCTACCAAATTACTGATCCATTCATTGGCTTGTTCAAGAGTCTTCTTTTTCTTCTCAACTCCTGGTTTTAAGTCAGTGACCTCCCACTTTCCAAATCTACCTGTATTGATGCAGGAGTCCCAATTCTAATATATGCAAAACAAGCAGAAACATGACAGGCATCTATGAGCAAGCCTGTTTGGTCTACTCCTGCTGACAGGTCTGATACAGTGAATCTTTTTTGTGCCTTTAAGTGTTTCAATTTCATATTTGCATGTTTGCCACAATAGCAGGTTCAATTTCTCAAAAATATCTTTTGATCTCATCTGTTTCATCAACTGGTAGACTGCTGAAATATGTACACAGAAATTTTACAATATCTTTAGCATGCCTCAGTTGCACACCATTGGGTTTGAGTTGTTCCTTACTTAGCAGCCTTTTGATAACAGCACCTGCACCATCATGTTCACCTTTACCATGAGCAGTGGCAAAGTAGTTCCACACTATTTCCTTGTCATTCATTTGTACATGCCTAAGAAAAAAAAAGGTTTTGCTGACTTGAATTATGATGAGCAGCCATCACTCCAAACCCAATGCTTCTCATACTCTATTTCCTGTTCCTTAAGCCATGCAACATGCTTTTGTAGGCAGTGTTCCACAAATAATGAGTCATGCACTTTATCATCAGAAATGTAAAAGTGAGTCTCGTTTATGATCTTCCTACCATTGTTGAGTCTATTCCTGATCTGCTCCAATCTTCTGTTCTTTTTTTTCTTCTTTGGATAGTCTTCTTCTGTCTGCACAGGAACAAGAATATCAGCACGTTTGTCATGTCTATATGTTATGTGAACAAGTATAGAAAGTTGGTCTGTATGCCAATGCATTGACTGGGGCTCATTCTGGATCTTGATGCTGTAATTTTCTGCAAAGTCAATAACAGATACAATTGTATCTTCTGGAAATGATGACACACACTGTTTAAACTGATTGGCCTGCCAATGTGCTATGTAATTGTGTGGAACAAAATCTGATATTACCTTCTTCACATCCTCTTGAAACTCTTTGGGACTTCTCTCCTTCTATACTAATCTTAAGACAGGTTTGTACCTCAAAGCCTTTCTTGGATCCCTGAATTCTCTGTCCTGGTCCACATGTTGCTTTTCAAATGTCTTCCAAGTAACTAGTAATGAACCCGTGCCATCCATTTCCTGTGGACATTTTCTAATTCTATCCAACCCACATTTTTTACACGCCAACATCAAGCAGTTATGATCAAACCACTCCTCATCATCACCTTTGCTGCAGACTACTTGTCTCCATAAATCACCGGGTGCACTTGATTGTATGCTCCTTTGGTCGCGCGATTACGGGCCAGGGCCATATCTCACGATGGCGGTTGCAATTGTCATGAACTCCACCCGATTTTCTCTCAGCCGTTCAATCCTCGCATGATGTATTCAAATTTCAAGTGGTAGATGCAACAAAGATGTATGCCTCTCACGCATCCTCCTTACAAAACTCGGTTTCAACCTCTCAAAAGTCCGCAATGCAATTTTGATATGAGGATTCTCCTCTCTAAACCACGAGGTAGAATTGCAACCTGCAGGGGAAATCGTGTGAATGCCAAATAAATGCTACATATAATGAACCCTACAATATAGGATGAATACTTACTTGGCTGACTTCAAGAAGGTGAATTGGATGTTCCATCTTTATTCCTGTCTCGGATACATACCTCCTCACGTCTTTCTTGTATGGAGAAACTCTTGTATTTTCTGTCCAGAACTTGAGAACAGCTTCTCTATTGTAATCTAACATGCTATCCATCTGCTTTCTCCTCCTGCACATTGACCAAGGTCCTTCCCCTTTGTTAGCTTGCACCCTTCTTTGAAAAGCATTTGAAATTGTTTTTCTGGGGATGCTGAGCAATCTGGCCACTTCTGTTTGATTCAATGGCTTGACACCATTTGTACCTGCTGCTGCCATTATCAGTTCAAATTCTTCACCATTTGCTCGGCCATAGTAACCTGCTTAGATTTCTTTATAGAAGCAATAATTTCAAGCTCATGATTCTCTATCAATTGATCAATCACGCACGTCGTGTTTAAAACACGCCGATTTTAAGCACTTGTAAGCAGCGTCCGGACGGTGATTTCTGCTACCCAGTACCGATTTTGCACCCATATCTTTGATAATCCTGTTGGTTCGCTCTGTCTGACCGGTGATTTCGTCTGGATGGTAGTAAATAGGTTCTGCCAAAAGGCACTCATGAATTTGGAGTCCCTATCTGAGATTATCTCCCTCGGCATGCCGTGGAGTCTAAAAATATCCTTAGTAAATAGGACGGCAGTATCTGTATCTGTTGTCCTGCACGGCACGAAGTGTGCCATCTTCGACAATTTATCCACCACCACCATCAGGGCATCCTTGCCTCTTGCTATTCTTGGGAGCCTTGTAATGAAGTCCATGCTTATGACTTCCCACTTAGCATTTGGCACTGGCAACGGCTCTAAGGCTCCTGGGATTTGGAGTTGCTCCGCCTTTGTTTGCTGGCATATCTAGCACTCACGAATGTACCTTGCTATCTGCTTCTTCATATCGGGCCAAAGTAGCTGCTTCTAATCTTGAAGTATGTCTTCATAAACCCTGCATGCCCTGCTATGGGACTATTATATGTATCATGGAGGATTAGCTTCCTTACTCCTGAAGATTTGGTACACACGACTTGTTCTTATGGTATAGCAAGTTACCCTCCTTCTTATAGTGCCTGAACATCTCCCTTTCCTTATCAGTCTTGGCCTCCTTACAAAGACTTGCCCAAACTTCTTTAAAGTCGGGATCTGATGGCAAGGTTTCTTCGATCTTCTTGCCATACTCACTTTTGAGCATTGATATGGCATTACAATGCATCCTTGTCTTCAATGGCTTCCTAGAAAGCGCATCTGCGACTACATTGAGCTTGCCTGGCTTGTAGATTATCTCGAAGTCATACTCTTCGAGAAACTCCATCCACCTCCTTTGCCTCAGATTTAGGAGTGGTTATGTGAAAATGTATTGGAGGCTTTGACGATCCGTATCTAGCTGGAACCTTCTTCCCAACAGATAGTGCCTCAAAATTCTTAAAGCTCTTACTATAGCCAGAAGCTCCTGATCATGCGTCGGGTAGCGCTGCTCTGCCTCATTCATCTTCTTCGAGTCATACGCCACTACCCTTTCCTCCTGCATGAGGACTGCACCTGTTGCTATCCTGCTAGCGTCTGTCGCCACAAGCTTATCTTTGGTTGGGTCTGGCAAGACTAAGACTGGCGCGGTGGTCAAAGCTTCCTTCAACGTCTCAAATGCTAGGCCTGTGGGATATTTCGGGTAAGCTCGTTTTTAACACTAGGCCTGTGGGATATCTAAAGAAGAAGGTTTTCGAGCCGGATTAGAAAGTCAATCCATTACCATAACCGCCGGAATGATGAGTGCAATTATATATAGAAGATATGGAGGCAAATAGAAGGGGGACGAATGGAATAGCGTCGCAGGATCGGGTCGGAGCTAGCGGTCAATCTTGCTACAGTACTTGGGTCAATACCCGATGAACAGTGCCCATATCATTATATTTCCAATGGTTGAATGAGGAATTAATGGTAGAAGGGTAAGGCCATATCTAAGAGCTAGTCTTGTGCGCAAATTTTGACATTGTTCATAAGTTAGAAGTTGTATTGATCTATGCAAAATTAGTGACCACAATTTGGCTTTTGCTAGATCATTACTTTGTATTCAAACTTGTTAAATTGAAGGAGGAAAAATCTTACTAGACATCTACCTTCTTTTAAATTCCTATCATGATTACATTAGAGCAATTGCGAATCCTAATTCTTCCTTGCGTTTGGCATCATTCTGATAAAAACCATAGGTATTTGTGCCTTTATTCTTTGCATGGTTGTCCATTTCGTTCTCTATTTCTTTTGATAAATTGTTCTTGCATGGGCTAAAATCTGTGTTTTATTGTGCAGAGCTGTTCTCCACGATTTCATCTGTTGTACAAGCTGTTCTCCACGATTTCATCTGTTGTACATTTTTTCAAGATCCTTGGCCAGTTTGGGCATAGCGTGCTATGTCTCAAGATTGTTAGGTTGGTAATTTAATGGTGTTCTATTTTCATAGTTACATTGATGGCTTGCATGCATGGAATCATAAATCCCAGCTTCATGTTTTTTCCTCTTTATCCCCTGATTGAGTATATTATCAAATACTAGTAATGGTGCCCAGCGTTGCTGGGCATAATTTAGAACTTGTAAATATTTGGAACCTCTTTGTTCCTCCAATCAAGCTTCCTGCGAAGCTCTTTGTTCTCCAATCGTGTTTTTTTTATCCCTAATCGAGCTTCATGTTCCGTACTCACCTTGCCACTTTGTAATGGGACACTCAATAAAGACACTTGTTAGAAGGTGTTAATTAGTTTGTTCTTGTTAAAGGAGCCTCTAATATATGCCCCTATCAAAGGCTGTGCTAGGAACTTTAATTTTTGGTCTTCTTTTTCAAAGGTCCATATTGCAGAATCAACATTACATTGTAATTTATGTATTGTAGTCTTGTATGCCATATCCAGTCTCCAAATTCACAATCACCAAAACGTGTGTTCTTAAGTTGCATTTATGTAAAATAAATACCAGGTCCAAAACCAAGCATTGAATTTTGAATTTAAAAAAACCTTGAGGTTTCTTCCTCGGGACTTCCCTTCATTGATTTTCTATTCAGTTTGGAGTATTCTAATAGATTGTATATTATGGAAGTTACCAATGCAGTGAGGATTGAGTTGCTCCTTTTAAAGCCCCTTTTTTTTTCCTGTTTTGTTCTCAACAAAAAATTTGACTTGCAACCATGGATCCAAGAGCCTGCTGTGATTTTTGTATTGCTTCCTGGCAAATGTCTAGGTAGTTTGTATCATCTACAAAAATAGATCCACCATATTCTGCAAAATGTTGCATGAATTCTGCACTAACATGTGTGTAGCTGGCTATTAGGCAACATTCTCTGCATCGTATTAATATAGCCATACAATTATTAATTAACATGTAACTAAGAATGGCAGTTTTGACATCTAAAACCATCATCTTCATAAGTAATACATTGATTTGCAGACACTAACATGTGATGCGCTTTAGTTCCTAACATGCAAACCAGGATATAATAAAGCATTCAGAAGGATTTAAAGATATCAGAAGGTCGTAAAGCAGCAACAAAAAAGATCATATCCCATAGCATTCTGCTCCACTGAACTCAGTAACAGACTATTCTCTGTCTGTTTGTAGCCTGCAAGCGCATGTCCTTCTCTCAGAGTAATTTAATCATCTGCTTCATCCATGATCAACTTGTGCAAGCTTCAAAGCGGGCAATGGTGAAACCATCTTGCTCTGGGAAGTCTTAGAAGCCCAAATCTGGCATCATGGTCTGCTATTTGCGCGACTATTTGGGTTTGAATTGAATCTATAGAAAATTAACTTGATGCATGAACATTGGGTGCTATACAGACTTACCATCCAAGTTCAACTTCAAGCCCTCTTTTTGCTGCTTCTATGTCAGTTTGTGGTGATGCCTATCTGATCCCCTAGTTTATTCTGCATCACGAACTTTTCATAATTAACAACGTTGCATCCATTTCCTCATTAGTTAGCAGTTACCATTTCTAAAGTTTGTTTGCAACGCACCTGGAACTATTTCATGTGACTTTGGCTGTGTTGGCATGGCCCAGTAGCATATGATGATGCATAATATAAAGCTCTATAGTTGACTTCCCAGCAGTACAACTTTTAAACTCTTGAGAGTGTCTCTTGAGTGGGGTTAGACCAATATTATCACTGTATCAGTGCTTGAAAATCCTTACTGCCTAAAGGAGGATCAAATTTAAATACATCAGGGGTCACAGCCTATTTGGATTCTCTTTAAAACTTACATGATATTTTGACTTAGCCATCCACCATATGATAACTCAAGTGCCAAACTGCCAATGGCTTACTGTCACATATTGGTTGGATGCTTGTGAATACCACTAAAATTCATAAACTAAATCACATAATTTGCTGAAAACTTTCCGGAGGAAAAAAAATCTCGTGCATTGCTACAGAAAAGTAGCAGCAATTGCAAGATCTTACCTGCCGCTAATGCAATGATGTTTCTTGTATCATTTTAGATTCTAAGCAATCCACATCAGGTTCAACTACAAATTGGACAGACCAAATTGTGTCATCTAGACCTTTGTTTTTCCAAGCTCCACTCTCCCGATTTTTGCTTTCGCACATCATAAACCTGCTCATGGCCATTGGTAGGTAGGGAAGCCAAGATATTTTTGCATGCACCGCTGTCTGCACAAATACCTCCACTGATGATAAATCGCCGTCTTCTTGCGGCTCTGTGGCGGAGCTGCATCTCTAACAAACTGTTAGTGCCAAAACCGTCGCCAGTCCAGTTACAACCTAGTAAAGTGGAAAAAAGCAAATGACATAAGAAAAAGAAGCAGCTGTAACTCGTGAAACCATTTGTAAATCCTAGTTCTAATCATCATGAAGTATAATTTTAATGGGAAAAGCACCTGAGAAACCCTGTTAACCTCCTGCAGAGTAAGATCTCTCCCACCAGTAATATTATAAACCACACCAGTTGCTCGTTCAATTGATCTTTCGATAAGAGGTGCAGATGTAGCCTGCTGGGCTGCTTCTTCTGCCCGGTTCTTCCCAGTAGCAGAGCCTACACCTAACATTGTTGTGCCTGAGTTTGTCATTATTGCCCTGACATCTGCAAAGTCTACATTTACCAAACCTGGAATCTGCAAATAGAAATTTCTTACTACGGTGTATTATAGAAATATGACCTAGGAAACTGATGTTAGCCAGCCATCTAAACAGTGCCCAATCGATCGATAGCAATGCAAAATCTAGGATATAAGATAGTGGAAGGCTGGTTACATACAGTAATGATATCAGAAATTCCCTGGACGCGTTGGCGAAGCACATCATCTGCAAGAAGGAAGGCCTGTTGTAAAGGAGTCTGTTCTTGCACAACATCCAACAGCCTATCATTTGGAATAACAATGAGGGTATCAACACTTTTTCGCAATTGTTCAATTGCCTCAAGAGCATGCAAATGCAATTGCCGTGATGTCACTTTTTGTGTAAAAGCTCCAAAGTGAGAAATATAATTCACCTGCTGAGCTCTCCGCCGGCCTTCGAAGGTGAAGGGATAAGTAACAACTCCAACTGTCAGCTGGCCTATCTCCTTAGATAGGCGTGCCACAACTGGCGTTGCACCAGAGCCTGTACCTCCTCCCATACCCGCTGTTATAAACACCAGATCTGAATCAGCCACAACATCTTGACTCTCCTCTGCAGCTTGTTCACCAAGATCGGGATTTCCACCTGTGCCTGAGGACAGCTAAAACTAACCTAGCAGTGCCGTTCCAGCTGTGGCGTGCATGTGGATACTGGAGGAATGCAGCAGGCGCCATAGGCGGCCTCGCGAACCCTAAAAAAAACTCAAAACTTTGTGACGTGGCATCATCATCGCCATTGGTTTGGTCGAATCTGGGCCGTTAAAATTAGGGCTAAGATAAAAAATATGGTTGTACTAAAGGCTTCAGATTAATAAATATGTTACATTTTCAATATGGCCATAGCCACAGCCACATTAGCTTTGATATATTCCGGCAATATATCCTCTTAGACTCCATGTTTCTTCTCATATCAACTCTTTTGTGCTGGCTATATGCTACAGGAAGTGTTTTTAATTTGCAGGCTCTGATAACTTTGGAGAAAACTTGATATTTTTGTTTTCTTCCATGCAACAAAACTAGAAGATATAGCTAGAACTGCCAATGGTAGAGGAGGGATCAAGAAGAGGCTGTATTGATTGTAATTCTTTAGATTGTGATTCTTCAGATTGTTGCAATCACGTAGAATCTAGATCTTTGCAATTTATTGTGAATGTGTAGATGGGGATGCTTGATTATTGAGTCCCACTCTCTTACTGTTATAATCACTCTTTGTCTAGAAGTTAAATTTAAGCAGGATTATGTTTATATCAATGCTTTTGCACGTCATTTTCTAGGCACACTTATATTTTGTTCGCTACGAACACTTCTATTTATTATCTTGACTGACTTAAGTTAATTAGGAAAGGCTCTTTCTGCAAGGTTGAACCTCTCTTTATTGGATTTGTGACAAAAAAATCTCCAAACTAATCTAAGACCTATCATTTTGTACTTTGTACTGGCATCTCTGTCTAAAAGTCGAATCTAAGCAGGAACATGTTTATCGCAATGCTTTTGGAGCAATGAGTTCGTTTGCAAGGTATGCTTCTATTTTATAGCTTGATTGGTTCACATAATTAGAAAAGGTTGTTTCTCTTTCTCTTCATTGAATTTGTTGTACTGGTAGTTTCTCTAAGTGCCCAACTTGCATTGTATTTCAAGATGTTTAGCACGCGTGGTGGAGCCTAATGGGACGAAGGAGCAACTGCGGAACCTTTACCATGCTGCATCATGCCCTTTTCAAGGCTGTACATGCATGGAGGAATCGCACAATATTTTGTAATTGCACTTCTCGGTCTCCTTTTTGTAATTATATCTGGAACTCGGATATCACATTTTTGTTGAGCATTACTTTAGGAAAAAATTCAGGAACTTAATCTTCATGTGAAGAAATTCAACATGCCTTTTGTCCACTCCTTGGAAGCAGTGGTCAATTTCAGTATTAAGTAAGAGATTGTAAATGCTTCATTTTTGGCAATGTCCAAATCCCTAAGAATCTGCCTTCATTATGGTCCATACATTGGTGTTGAATGAATTTAGACCGACTATCTATGTTTTTTATGCTACATTGTAGACCATTGATATTTGCAATCCCATATGAACATGTGTTCACTCTGTTCTTGCTTTGTTTGAAGACGATTGAGTATTCAAACAGTCATCCTTGCTGCAGAATATAAAGTGCGTTATAGCACATCTTAGATGAAAACCATATCTCCAGAGATATTTACAAGATACGTTTACAAGTGCAGATCACTGCAGATGTAGAAAGGATGCGAGCAACACTGCCATTGTTCAATGACAAAGATGCAATTGTGTGATCACGATTAAAAATGAGATTAACTAATAAACATGCCCCACATTGAAGGTGTTCTCATGCCAACTGTTATAATATTTGCACTACATGACTTGGAGAAATCAACCTTATATATGCATTACATGACTTAGAGAAATCAACCTTATATACGCAAGCAGGTCTACAAGTTAATGGCACATGGAATATAATGTTCAAAAACAAATTTCATATTATCCTTATTGAAGAAAAAATGCAACAAAATGGGGAAGAGGTTGTAGAGGAAGTTGAGGGTGTTTTACCAGAGAGACAACATTGAAAATAATGATGCAAAACAAGCATCAACATTTATGATAGAAGCTAAACTACTAAAACTTTCATTTCTAAATAGTTACAGAGCGATCCTTGATATGTTAGTTATACACACCATTCACATGTTCAAGACCCATTGCATTGCAGACGCATGGATAAGTAGGGTACCTTAAACAAAAGCATTAAAACTGTCACTTCCATCGTATATAGAAGTTTAACGTACAACCTTGACCATGCATGTACATACAACCATATTGCATGATATCTTATGTAGTTCATATCGATTAATGTGATGGTTCGCTGAAACACTGTAGCCTCAACAAATAAAAAATCGCAAAATCATATCAGTCACTAAATTCTGTGGTATATGTAGGATGGTTCATGATTTCATACTAATGAAAGGCCTCAGGTGGCTCCATATTGCAGGTGCTAGAATACAATGTTGTGTGAGCAGTCTCCAAGTTATCATGTTTTTAATTTTTAAACTAACTTCAAAATCTGCAAAGCCAACTGGCTTTCCTTCAATGACAATTTTGTGATAAACCATTTGCCTTCTAAATAAGAGTCCGTCGCTATCCAACACAATTAAAACCACGTCAATCACGGACATTACTATTGCTTTTGTTCTAAAGCATATCGTCACTAGAGCCGGGCAACGCCGGGCAACGTTACTAGTATACCTATAAAAATAACCCTAGTGCACACAAAAACGAAAGGCAATTTTATATTTCGGACCTTTCAAATGACATACACTTTTTTTTTTTTTTTTTTGCCTTTCTCTCAGACAGACAAATTGATATTTGTTACCCTTCATATGCAGGGCACTTTTTTTTTTGCCTGTTTTGATGGGCAAAACAGCCGAAAATAGGCATGAAAGCCGTCAAACTTGAACCCTGATGGATCAATGCAAGTAGAGTAGAATGAATATGAAATTAAAGAAAGAAGTACGTCTTTTAACCAAGCAATGGTAGACATTGCAGATCAACTAATAGCTCAAGATGAATGGTCTTGACCAGTCAGTAGTCCATTTGGATGGTAAAACTATATGTCTCCGTTGGCTTGAACAATATGTTGACATAGTTGGTTATGTACAACCCTTTCAGTCACCGCAAAAAGCTCTAAAGGTCCACCTTATAATCTGCATAAATCGGGAATCTTGATTAATAAACAGAATTAGCAGAACTGGGAAACATGCCTAAATTAAGACAGACATCTGGTTTTATTGTTAGGCTACTGTGATAACAAGGGACGGATGATATTGGTCTGTGACTTCATGTCTAATAGAAGATTGAGACCTTATATGTATGGTTCAGATAAACCCCCTTTGTGATGGAATGGTCAAACTACTACTCTGTTTTCTAATTTGCGAGCAAATCAACCTGTATTATTGCAGAATTCCATGGCAGAATCTGTTGTTATCTATTTTCATATAATCTAATTAAAGGCAAGGATATATTTTGAGAAAAAAGGCAACTGCCTGCCAAAAAAAGCTAAAGTCGCAGAGAGATCTATAAATAGAACCGAAATTTCAGTTGGAGACATATCTCGGCAACCAGAGGTCGGATTGCAGCGACCTTTACCCCATTGGAACCGGCTCAGAGTCTAGTTTCCGAATTGGGGGTGGCACATTCCGTAGTTCATCCGTATGAGAGGATAATAGTCGAAAAGATGACAAGGGGTCACAGATCACTGCCATAGCGACATCACAGATCTGCAATTGTTTCTATGATGTGTGGCTACTTGGAGTAGCTAGATTAGTTTGGAAGGCCAATAAGCCAGATGCTAGAACTTTGTATTTGCCATACAGCACTTGTGTTTCGCCATAACCCAGTGGATCTGGTTGGGTGGTTAATGGTGCTGCCATATCAATTGTGCATGAATAAAGCTTCTTTAGTCCGGTGTTCTATTATTTCATTATGGTTCTATGATTCTTTGTTGTTACAACTTTCCAAATATACATGAATCGTATCCGGTGAATTTGTCTTCCCACCAATACTCCTGGATTGAGATCTAGCTCAATTTCTGTGCTGATTACTTGACCCAAGTCCAAATATTCTTTGGCGAAATTTTCCATCATGATCTGTGGCTTTGAAAACCCATAATTATGTTTTCAAATGCAAATAAACTTCTCCACACGCCATGATGCATATCATTCAAATAAAATTTGAGCAAAACAGGCCGACCTACAGTCTCAATCTGAGAAGCCTTAACTTCTGGTAATGAAAAGAGATTAACATCTTATCCCGGCATATTTAGATACAAATTTATACAGTAGCCATGCAATTCGGCACAGCTTTGATTAAATCTATGGTTTCAAAAGCAACCTAACATGAAATAAGGAAAAGAGCTTCTACCCATTTTAAATTAAGTAGAAGAGAGGTTTAGAAAAGCTAACTACCAGATCTATTCTCTACCACAGGCTGTGTGTTAGTGTAGCTACTACCAAAGTTGCTGAAGCTCTGTAAGTCGCCCAATTTGTGCCAATTATTATTCTATCTGTAAGTTGTTGAGTCCCTCTTAACTCCGGAAGTGCACTGATCCAGAATTTGCAGGGCGGTCCCAGTGTTTATAAGCAGCAGCGAAAATCAATCGCTCTTACAATTCCACGTGCCTGTGACATGGCAGCATCTTAGGGGCGCAATTGCCGCCTTTTCAATTAACTAAATGGTGCTTTGTGCACGTCCCATGAAAGTACACCTTTGTTCAGATTCTATTGGGTGATCGTTGTTTTTGTTTCTCGCCTTTACACTTTCACACTGTAGCCTCTAAGATAATACTTATAGGAGCGTTTTTTCCATTTTTTCTGACATGGATAAATACGTAAACCTTAAAATATATATAGTATAATACGCCAAGCCCTAATATATGCATACTATGGTGCTATGATGGTTCGCAAGGGTCGGGAACTCCATTGATAAAGACAGACATGTGACATTCCTTAGTGCATTTGTTATGATGCTAGCTTAAATAAACATGCATTCCTTAACATTGCATTTTTTATTTTACTTTTGTTCCTTTACTCCCTCCATTACATATGTAGGCTATCCAAATTGTGTAACGGGCATTCGTTTCATTGAATTCCCTCAATTCATTTTTCTTTTACACAGATTTGCATTCAAGCTTCTAAAATTACACAGATGCCTTCACATTTCATTTTTTAGATTTGTTTCCTCGTCAACCTGGACAGCTCTGTTTTTACCCATGGTTAAAATTCTAAGCCTTTGGGCCATGAAGGGCATTCACTAAATATCGACATACATACAATAGATTTTACAACCTAATCATTCGCTTCCGCATTGGGTTGTGTTGTTTGGTTGGGGTGTTTGGGGTAAACGCTGAATTTAAAGAAGGTTAATTGTTTCATTTAATGCTTATAGATTCACCTTACCCTATATTGTTGCCACAACATTTGTTTTGCTCTTCTCTCAAGTTCCTCATGACAGAGTAGAACATGCACCTAGATTTATGATTTATTTACAATGGTGTGTTGCAAGATGCTGACCTTGAACATGCTAACATAACCATGAAATCCCTGTGGACCCTAGAAAATCTACAATTCTGTGATGGTGAATTTCTCCTCACCCCAAAGAATTTCCCCTCCCCAGAGTTCCAATAAACACTTAAAACCAAAAAAAAAAAAAAAAAAATTGCCCCCAGGCCAATGGGCGCTGGCTTCGCCAGCGCGCTAAATTCTTGTAATATATAGGATAATAGCAAAGGGAATGGTAGAAAATAAAGCCTATACTGGCAGAAACTATCTTCTCCATTCAGCTAAGATTCCTCCCTGAACGGAACATTCTGCATAATATAACAACTGAGGGAATGTATTGGGCTAAAGCCACAGACAAAAAGTGGCATACATTAAGGTAGATTTTCCAAAAGCTTATGATAGTATCAAATGAAGTTTTCTACACAAAATGATTCTAAACTCGAGTGCGAAGAATTTTTTACTGGAAGTATCACAAAATTATTGCTCTCTGCATGTGCTGCTATTTTACTCGATGGGGCGACCTCTTCTATATTTGACATTGGAAGAGGCATTAGCCAGGGATGCCCACTAGCCCTGTTTTTATTTAACATTTAGCAGAAGCATTTTCACAGCCCTAAAGGAAATTTATGATCGTCGACATATTGTTTTCAAAACAACCATCTTTGTCACGACTAGTCCCTTTGCAATACTTATAAATAGTTGGGGACTGGGAAGAACTACAAAGGCCACCACGTCTAAAACCATGACCAAATTGCCACAGTCCGCGCCTTTTATTGACTACGTCATGAAATTTTTCTTCTTGATCCTTTGAGGATTTTTGAAGCTTTTGACTTTGTCCTTCAGGTGCGATAACTTTTTGTCCACTAGTACAATCTGGAATTCTTTTGGCAGGGTCTTTAATGACATAATAATTTGCTGTTTTAGTGTATGGTCTTCCCAGCAAGAGACAATCCAACCATCAAATGTTTGAATTTGTCAAAGTGAGAATTAAACGAATTAGTCAAACAATAACGAAGATTGGCAATATCATTACGAAGATTACACACTTCATATAAAATTTCATATCTATAGACTAAACGAGGTACACCCTGGACTATCACAGACATCGGATTCGTCGATCCTATGACCCAGATCGTATGTTGGGGCCTCTGGGAACCTTTCGTTTCGTTTATAGTCATTTATGATTGGAGGCGCCTATGATTTTGAATAGTTAGGAGGTTTTCGCCACCCTGAACACACATATGGCATTGGACTCCCCGTGAATTCGAATGGTCTTCCTTGTGACTCTAGAATCAATCATATATTTGTACCTAGATATTTGAAGCCCAGATATTTGAAACCCATCAGAATCCTCATATATCATTGCTTTGTATTACCAATATCATCATAACGGATATTTGAAACTCCTTGGGAATGTTGGTGTTAAGTTTGCATGTGCATGTTAAAAATCCTCCTCAAAAATCAATACTTTGATGTTTCTAGTTGAGCAAAATAACTTTGCCGTAACTCATCAAGACATATTGTTTAGCACCATTTTCCTTCAACCTATTCAATCCCCTCACTATTATGTAAAATGGTTGCTGCCGTTTGAGTTTTGGGATTGCGTTATAGTTCTACTTGTATGCCCATCAGTAACAAGCATTTACTGCCTCCATATCTCACTAATATTTCCATAATCCTCAGGTATAGGGTTCAGATTGTTTATACTTTATTGCAAAGAATTGAATGAGTAAAGTAGAAGTTTTTGCTGTTCGAATGGCAGAGCATTTCACACAATAAAATACTTGCACACTTTAGAACTGGCCGCTAATTTGTTGAACAAGCCCATCAAGACACAAAAACAGATTTAAAGAACTTGATTGGAAGCAGAGACAAGGTTGGCACCAATGTGTAGAAGAATTGTATTGAAAATTTTGTTGGCAGATTTAGCTGAGCAATGGCCAGCTGCCATAATAAAGAGGCAGCCAATGCAGTCATATACAATATCAGGTTCCCAAATAACTATGGCATCACAATCCATTGTGTTAAAAAAAGATCTGATAATGTCTTCCCATGCCGATCAATTCTACGGGATCTATTCACCCCTCCATCTAAAGCATTCTTTATAACAATATTCAGCGCTCTAACTCCACCCAACAGAAAAACAGTCGCATCAATTGGACAAAGGTCTGGGTTGCTTCTGGAATCTACAACTACTTCTCGCATAACTTTTTTCACCCATAATGGAGTGATTATCTCATGCAACCTATAGATATCATCTGGAAAGTGTGGGATAATGCTTACATTTAGTACGTCCCCCTTGTCCCCTGTTCTTGCATGAGCTACTTGATACAATGGAATTCTAATTCCTGCTTTTGCAGGACTAGAAGCAACTTGAGGAAAGATGTAAGCCTTGGGCTCCTTCTCTTGAGAACACCATACACTATCATCACTACAAGTCTTCACATGGTCAACCTCAAAGGTTCCCAAGGTTTTGCACGCACTTCGATCTACAGCCCACGTCACTTGAGCTCTTTCCACCTACCATTAGTCAACTTCATAGTTAAATCAATAAGAAGTAAATTTGAAAGCTCAAACTATAACTTATACCAACTCTTTTTGAAATGTGACCTCCCTCCTGAAGCCAGTGCTGCAGAAAATGGAAATATAATACATATCCAAGCTGAAATAGCATTGCCTTGATGGACTGGATATAGGGGCGAGAAACGCAAAAGAGATCATTAAGTTACCTGATACCCCCTCCACCTGCAGGCCCATTGGTGTACAATGCTTCAACTTCATGGCAAAGCTTCATAGCTTGAGCTTGTGAAGTAAACAGGCCATCCAGTCGTAATCTCACTTCAATCGGGATCATATCACCCTCGGGGCATTGCATTCCTAGACTGTCCTTACCAATCATATATGCTAATATGGAGTTTGATATGCCTGGAAATGTTTCTTCCATCCAAGAATAGACCTATAAAACATTCACATATCTATTTTAAGCAATATAAATTAATCTAACATTTTACAGTGTCGACGGTGATTCCAGAAATAAACTCACAAGATGTTTGGCAGCAGCGGCACGCTCTTCAGAACATAGCCCCCCATATGAGACCTCTCCCCATCCTTTCCAACCACAGAACTTTTTGTGATACAGCCGAATAGAAAGGCATTAGATACTTTTGACAATAATGGGTAATGAAATATATGAACCATAAACAGCAGCACAACAACTTTCAACTCAATTATCTTACAAGTTACCTCTTGAACAAGTCGAAGCAGTTTTTCTGGCCGTTTCTTAAAGGAGCATTGCGCCCCACTAAGACCAATTGTATTTCTTGTTATAGGTGATAAAGTCACATTTCTGAGGTCCACTATCTGAAACCAAGCCAAATCACACAATATCTTATTAGTATTTATGCATGGACATTTCTCGTGTTTGTTGTTTCACATTGACTGATAAACTTACAATGTCTGGCGTAATATAAGCAGATGGATCATCAATTTCATATAGAAGTTGTTGTGTGCAAGTCCCAACACTAAGTTCACCTCCACTGCCCTCAGCTTTAGCTATGATTACCTTTCCATCCCCCCATACGTCGGCATATGGCAATGACATATCAAGAAGATTCTCGGGTGAAAATCGTCTAAAACTGTCCACTACAAAAACAAGTATACAAGAAATAATCTTAACATACATAGAAAAGCAACTATTGTGGTTACAATTATAGCTTGTTTGGTTCAGTGAATTAAATTCACAAGATCATTCAACTGCAACAAAATGATAGCTCGTTATACTTCTGGTACAAAAATTGTGATTTAAATAACCTTTAGTACAGAACATTTTATGGCCTTCCATATTATGAATGGCAAAAACAAAGAAGATTATTATGAAATTGAAAAGGAAATGTCTACTTCAACATGCCAATCGGAGCATTGGCATGACACTTATACAAATTTGCTCACTTTCCTCAAGAACACATTATATGAAAACGCCTTAGAACTCATATTTTCATTTTCTGCACTGTCAAATGAATTCAAATTCCTTCAACGCTACACAACTACAGACTCATGGGCCCTTTAGTCTTCATCTAACTCATTGCAGATTAATGAAGAACCATCTAGTATTCTTATGAAGTCAAGAGAAACATACCACATACCGGGATGCATGTAATAACCTCCAGTTAATTGACAACCACATTCAAGAAGATGACCAGCAACTGTCCCCTGAGCAAGCTCTGTGAAATCGTTCCAATTCCAACCAAGTTCATAAACCTACATTGCCAGATAAGATATCTAGTACTTGAAGGTAAGGAGCATAATTCATAACTAAAGTGCGATTCGTGCTCTAAAAAGTGTTATTATCCTTCTCATATTTCTATTCCTTTCTCTCCCCTTGTGATTAATTGGCAATTAATCCATAAATCCCTAAAGCACAGTAATCAAACCAAAAAATAGCTATGCACGTGCAAGGAATATGGCATACCATTGGTCCGAGGAATAGGGATGCATCTGCTGTTCGTGTTGTTATGAGCACATCCAATTTCCTCGATTCAAGCGCATGCACAATTGGGGCAGCGCCAAGGTAGGTGCTATAACCCTGAACAACACCCCATAAAATGACTTGAAAGAAAGAAAGAATTTATAAACATCTACTTTATCAGGCCAGACAATGACAACGGTTTTCTATCCTTTAAGAGCAGTGTGCTAATATTGAAGCTCTAGCACAAAAAAGGCACAAAAGATAATCAAATATACTCTCACATTTTCATTTTGATCTGGATGTAGCTGGTTGAATATATGCCCTGACATCCTATTAAATGCGACGAGACTCATTATCTTCAAAACAACTTTTGATGCTAGGTCTTGCTGCTTTCTTGGTTTTTTCAGCCTTCTGCAAAGCCGCCTTCAGACAAATCAGACTTCCTTTTCCTACTAATATTAACATCCACCGTGGAAGTTGTGGTAAAAATGAAGCCAGCACTGTTTTGCCTTTCTTGATTCTTTCTGCATGATAATTTTCCTCCTAATTTGAGTAGGTAGGGATTTTAGAAAGTCCATGATCTCCTGCAAAGTGCTGAAAAGATAATGAAACCTTCCCTTTATTTCATCGTACGCATGGCAGGAGTAGAAGGATTGTTCTTTAAATTCAACCACTCCTAAATTGCATAGCTGATGTAGTTTTGGTTCTCACAGGATGCCTTGGGTTACAAAAGCTGGACTTTTAACGACACAAATTGCCCTGAGGAAATCCTCTGATTATTAACATGTTTATCTCACATTATATTGAAACATAGGAAGGCGACCCATTGAGAAACCCATTCTAATGACCACACATCTTCAAAGCTTTGGAGAACACATATGCTAATTAAGAGAGGCTTTGCTGGTCTTCAGGACATCAGCAAAAGTCTACAGGCTATGAATTTATAAGATTGCTTGGGAAGCACCTCAAATAGCTAGTTGTGTCATGAGGTACTAAAATCTACTGCTGATCATTCTAAAACATCACAATTTGGATCATAAATCCATCATCTCTAAGGTCAACATCAGTTCCAAACTTGAGTGCTATAAGTAGCTGATTTGCCTACTTAAAACTTGAGTATTGAAACTTGAGCGTTTCAAACAAAAAGTCCTTGGTTTTGACGTCACAAAATTGCCTCTGTTCTTAGCAGAACTTGTTCAAGCCACAGCCTTCAAAGTGAACAGAACGCCTGAAAACTCCACACCAAGGTAGAAATAATTTCCACTATTTGCCCTTGTTAAGTAAAAGCACGATGATGAAGGGTAGGGAAAAGGGTGTAAATTTACTGCACAGGCCTAACATTGTAAATTTAGTACATAGACATTGGAATCTAAAATACAGGACCCCTCTTCCCATCTGGGGCCAGCCTCTCCTGCGGAAATACCTAGATATTCCGACAACCATTCGCACTTCAGTTTTTTAAGACCATTGTTACACTAACCTCATAACCCACCTAGAGGGCGAAATGCTAACCTCCCCTATCCTCTCACTCTACTGCAAAAAGATCCACAAAACCATAATACATAGAGTGCTATAAATAGCATAACTGAAGATAAAACCACCGGGCTATTAAAACCACTTCTATAGACATCATATTCCATTCTACAAATGTACAATTCTTTATGCTTCAATGTTCCAACACTTGTGGTCTCATATAGGGAAACTATTATGTCCTTAGCTTCAAATGCTAACCAGCAAACCAAAAGGATTGGGGCCTAGATATACCCCAGGCCTTAGTCCACTTCACCACATAATTGTATCAACCAGAACATCATGATGGAATGTTAGTCCTAGCCTCTCTTGCCTTGTTTAAAACAAGCATTCCTTAGGTTTTATCTCAATCCCTAATTATAAAGACCACCTACACAGTTTCTGCAAGCCACCACCTTTATTTACACCAAAATCCAATTGTCTTTGAACTATGTTTTCCTTTTTATGAAGAATTAAGGGCAAAATCTCCAATGGTGGTTCTATATACACTCAGATCATTTCACCCGTACAAAAGACATACCAGAGGAAGAGGGACATTGTCACTAATCCAGTGTTAAAGAAGCCCTCAGTATCTTAAAGGTCTCAATGCGAACCGTGTATGAATCCTTTCATTAATTACATAAAATCAGGTCATGCATCGCTTCCTATAACTGACCCCTCTTCCAACCGGCTCTCAGGTCATCCTCTCCTGCATTTGACCTTTGTCTTGACAAGCTAAACATATTGTTGACATCATACTATGAAAAGTGCAGGATATAGAAAGTTACCAGCAGATAGCTGCGATAAGTCATTTACACACGTAGTTTTCCATTCCCTCAGAATCAGAATGTAGGATATGGGCTTTAAGCAAGGACAGGAGGTTATATAGCGGGAGAAGTAGCATCATTCTTCAATGATGGAAAAATGACCTCAGGGGCAACATGGCTCTAGTTTAAGTGCCTCAAATAGCCTATAGGAGTCCTTTAAAAAGAACAAATATATACTCAAATACGATTTCAAACTTTGCCCAACAGCTACAGAAGATTCTGGTTTATCTTCATCTTTTTGTATCGTAGTTCAATTTTAGTTTTCCCATTACATGTTTATAGGTGGCGTTTGACTTGGTTCTAGCTGTTATAGATCACATTTTAGTCCCATGGTCGCATTGTCAAATACATATGGCTGCCTTTGAGGCATTCTTGACTTCAGAGCCTTGTAATCTAATTATGGGATTCTTCTACCAAACGAGAGAAATCATTAAATGCCAATGAAATAAACCCTTATTTTCACAAGGAAAAAATAAGAATTTCAAATAAATCTATTATCTATCAGGTTTAATTTGATTTATGCAAGAAATCAATAACATTAAAGCTGCCTCTAAGGCTCTTGATCTACTATGAAGTAAGAACTTACAACATTCCCTGGGCAAAAGATCTCATATACCACACCTACAGAGACAGCAACTCCAAGATCTGCAGCCAGCTTCAATATCTCTTCCTTTGCTCCCAAAGGATCCACTAAAATTAACCTCAATAATGTTATCATTGGTTTCACCACAATCATGTTTGCGAAGTGTGGAAGGGGTTCGGCTAGATACCTACTTGCGCCCATGTTAGTGACAATACAGACTCCCTTCTTGATAGAAATGGGCAAGAGCAATGACATCCACTCTAGAACTGCAGATAGAAGATCATTGAGTCAGGAAAGTAGGAAAACTGGAAATAGCAACACCCTTGAAAAAAAACAAAACCTGGAAAGGGAAACTAATTTTTCATATTTAGCATGTAGATCAGTGAGATGACACAATATTGAGCAAAGAAAGTTCATATTTGGTATGTGGTAGCACAATGCCGATCATGTTCAGATTTAGCTGCTAACTGAATGTGCCTTTATCAGTCCAGTACCTTGCAGATTTGCTAGTCGTTTATCATATTATCATTGAAATACTCAATATGTTCCAAAATGCTTCGCCACTTCATCATAGCCATTACACTTAACTGCAGACAACTTATGAGGAGCAAAAATGCTGCATATAATTGTGACCCATACTGTATCGCAGAAGGTAGTTTAATTTTTATTTCATCAGTTTTTTATGCTAGAGTGCTACGTACTCCGCGGATCATATCCCTTTCCACCGGAATGCATTGCCTCCATGCGGGTTGCAAACGTTCGTTCTGCAAGACATTCGAGTACAAGATAATTCATATTCGGGACCTTCTGAAGAAGCTTCAAAGCAGCAGCGGGCCTGTCGCCTGCAAATCCAGCACCACATCCAATCCGCACAACATCCCTTCTTGGTTTAGGAGATTCTCTCTGCAGCAAAGCCGATCCATATAAACTTCTAATATTTCAATATCAGCAGAATCGTCAAATCTGAGCCGAACTTACTAACTTCACTTCGCAATTGAATGGGCCAGAATCCATTCTCCAACTAAACCAAGAGGAGCTTTCCAATCTGAAATTCCGCCTCTGGTAGGCCTACCTAGTACCCAAAACACTGTCTTCAGAATTCCTGGTTACCCTGTGGAGAAGTTGTGGAGGCAATGATTTGAAGGCTGAGATCTAAATAGAGCTAAGGCGACGTTCCCATGTGGCCTCCTGACTTTAGATTATCCCTAAAGTTATTTAAAAATCAATTTCGAGTCATGACATCAAGAACCTCCCAGAGTGCAGAGATAGGGGCTATAGAATAGACAACTTTTGCACCTCCTACGGCAACAACCGGACCTCGATGACTTCATCGACCGGGAAACACAGGACTTTCCCATTAGCATAAGGGAAGCCCGGACATACACCGGCCAGACATCAACGGACATTGAAGCCTACACCGGCATCAGGCAGATGATGGCGGAGCAAGAGTTGCCCTCGGAAGAGGAGTTCTTAGCAATTCAGGAGCGCATGGGAATCATAGGGAAATCAACGACCGCGCTCCTACCCAGCACCTCGGCATCGGCCCCAGCACTAGTCGAAGGCAGCATCAACCTAGCACCTTCCATGTACCGTGATTACAGAGAGATGGTGGAAGTACCGGTTGATGAGTACTCCGGAAGACACAGAGCAGCATTCAGATCCGGCGAAGAGGCAGGGCATGACAAAGCCCTCAGGTTCTACCTTCCCTTGCTCATTGATGGAAGGATAGCGGTCATACACCGCCAATTTAGCCCACGGGGTGAAGAAGGAGTTTTTATGCTCATTGCTCTCTCGGGATTCGGAAGTCATGCTCGTATGGCCCCAAACATCGATCATGTCATCCTTGTCAAGAGAACAATAACATTGAGCATCTTCGACTTCGCGGTCCCCTAGAGACGACAGGGCAGATTGGCAGTCACTGCGGCCTATACATCAGAGAGGAGGATTGAAGACTTGGTGACCGCACTTCAAGGAGGCACGGCCACAAATATCCTGAAGAACTTAGGGCGAACAATCGGCACGGTCCAAGTGAATAAATTTTTGGAGGACAACCCGGATTACATGGATTCCAATAATAGAATTAAAAATGTTTTCAATTTCCATGACTAATATCTCGAATGTATAAATAGTATTATACCCATGAATATAAATGACGATCTTAATTATATCATCAAACAAACCAATGCAATGACAAAACAAAGAACTAATCATCAGAGTACAATCTAATGTGTATGCAGCTAGAGTACCTAGAAATGTTGAAGGACAAGGACAACACGAGCAAGAGCACACTCCACCAAGGCAGTTCCAGCCAAAAAATCTGTACCAGGACTTCGAAGCACCAACCCCGGAGCAGGAAATATCCCAGATAAGGTCAGACATCCACGAGATAAGAGCACTGCTGGCAGGAGCAGCAACAGGGGGACCAGACCAGAACGTACAATTGCAAGGAACACCAACTGGCCGAGCAGCTAAACCAAAGAAGAGAAGCCAGAGAAGGAGGTCACCCAGCACGGACTCCTCCAACTCAAGTTCCGACTCCGACTCCGAGTCAGAGGAGCATGGGAATGAGCAACATGACCGCCGGGAGGGTCCCAACCGTGACAGGGGCAGGGCAGAAGCTGACTATCAGAAGAAGGTTGACTCGGCATTGAGCAATGTATGGAAAGCCAGGAAGTTAGAGCAATTCTCAGGGGATAGCAGGTCTGGGATGGAAGCCGAGGCATGGTTAGATGAAATGAGAGAGTATGGCAATGCCTATAGCATAAAGGACAAGGACAAAGGCAGAGTAGCAACAACCAAACTTAAGGGAGCAGCTAGGATTTGGTGGAAAGGCGACTACAAGAGGATTGGGGTATAGTGTCAACCCTTGTGTCAAGACATAAATATAGTGGCACCTTTGTGTCAAATGCTAGTATCTTGACACAAGGAGCTTCTATAGTGCAAGAATATGTCAATGTCATAGTGCAACATTTCGTCAAAATAATGACTTTTTTTTTGTCAAATTTATATTGTGATTTAAGTACACAGTTCCAACAACTTCTAAACAATATTATAATTATGTTGTGACAACTTTTTCTAAGATTTATAACAAAATTTTGTTCAATGTTGCATCAAAACAGTGACATAATTTTATCAAGTTTACCTTGCAATTTCAGTGTGTTGCCGCAACAACTTCTACATTGTATCATAATGAATCCTGATTACTTTTCTCTTTAAATTTATAACAAAATGACATCCAATTTTGCATGTAATAACTTGATAAAGTTGTTACATCATTTATTAGGATATAGAAATCGAACATCTAGTTAAATGAAGGGGAAATAAATAATGATGGGGTATTTGACAATACTGACTTGGGACTATAAGAGCTATTAACACTGGCCATTCAATAGGGAATTGGTTATTCAATTGTACCTGAGATTGATTACTATTCTTTATTAGAGATTGATTACTATTCTTTATTATAATCATGGCTTAGGAACTTAACAATTTACAAATGCAATTGTAAAAAATACATGTAGTATAAGACTCGTCTTTCATGTCGTCTCAAAGTAGAATGTACTAGTTCATCGCATATAGGATGCCATTCTGGCATGTACCGGTGGGGTCCTGCGACCGGCGTTAGCCAGGAGCGGGTCACCGGTGCATGCCAGAATGGCAGACCATATGCCATGAACTGACAATATGGTAACTTGGGGAGCCACCCCTTCCGCCATCAGCGATGGCGCCCGCAGAGCAAAGCTATCGACTTTCTTCTTTCTTCTGTGCTATCAACTTTCTTCTGTGCTATGGACTAAAATCTCCTTTCTTCTGTGCCCAAAGCTCTGTTTCCTTAGCCGATGTAAGCCCCATTTCCTTTTTTAGTGACAACAGGTTTGCGCTAGCGCGGAGGTCTGCGGCAACATGTCAAGAAGGGGTTTGCGGCTAGGGGTTGCATCTGCTTGAACAGACTTGAAAAAGGTTTCTGTGCATCATGGGCTTTTTCCAGATCGAGTTTAAACAGGGTTCTAAATCCTTTCTTCCTTTCGATACTAAACTTCCTTTCAAGGTCCTTTCTTCTTCTTCCGTTTTCTGCAGCAAAAAAAGGGAGATTCAGAGCCATAGATATGTCCAAGCTAAGGTTGCCGCCATTTTCACATGCTAAACAAGTCGAGACATGGCCAGATTCAATCTATGGCTTTGTCTAAATAATCAATCGAATGAAAAAAAAAAATCAGAGTAACCTACGGGAAACCGGACATGCGGAACGATCGACCCGAGATACCATTCTGCAATGGAATGGTATGCCACGTGGCATCACCAGAATAACTCAACGGCAAATTTGGCGACCCATGGACCATATTGTAGAATGATAGCCTATACATATTACATGCACCTCAAAAAATTAATCCATTTCTGCCCAAATCCTTTTTTGATTTCTTTTTGCGAGGGCGGGAACCAGAATGCGCACTCCGGATGCAAAAGCGAGAGTGCAGTATCTTGGCAGGCCAATGCTGGAGAGATGACCATCGGAATCAGGATCCGGAACTTGGATTTTAAGGAGCCAGTGATTGATGCAACAAAGCCAGGCTTTTGGAAAAAGGGATCACACGACTCACACCCTACCCGCATCAGCCTGTACATCATGGAGCTCCAGTATAAACTATGTAGGGTTTGAATTTCTCGTAATCTCTCTTTTCCTAGTCCTTCTTTCGATTATGGATTCTAAACGAGGTGCACCCTGGACTACCACAGTCGTCGGATCTGTCAATCCGACGGCCCAGACTGTATGTTGGAGCCTCTGGACACCTCTCGTTTCGATTATGCTCAATTATGATTGGGGACGCCTATGATTTTAAGATGTCGAATACGAGTTTGCCTAAGGTTTTGATGGTATATCGAGCCTCTATACGGTTTCGCTTAAGCTTTTAGAATATGAAATACGGGGATTCGAACCTCTACCAAAATAACTCAATATCCTAATAAGACTACTTTAACCAATCTAACCAGTGAGCTAATGTGACTATTTTTTATCTTAAATCTATGTTTTTTTTTTATAATAACCCATTGAATTGTTTTAGGGATATGGTCTATGATTTCAAGAATTATATCCATATCAAATCCCCCTGGAACCCCCTGTTATTTTGCTACATATTAGCATTGGCTTGTTCTTCAAGCAAAAGAAAAAAGAAAATAAAAGTAAAACTAATGATTGTAGGTTGATGTTGTTGAACAATGGTATCTGACCTGCGCAACTGGCTTTTAAGGTGGACCAAATGGACTTATTTGTACCGGTGGAAATGTTCTTCCAACAAAAGTAATAGAGAACTCCTTTAAGAAAGATTACAGTATGCTGTGCTTTTGGAATAATTTCATAGTCTTGGCAAATGTTTAAAGCCTGATCCTATTCAAATGTTGACATCAAGTTGTACAGGAGAGGAAAAGTAGTTAATATCCAGTGGTTGAGTAGGGTGTTGGATAAGCTGTTGAGAGCATAGCCGATGGATTTTCCATGGGAGGTGGACTATCAGGAACTGGGTAAGAATTTATTATAAACACAGTTTATAGTCTTTATCATTATTCTTACTATAATGTATGAAGGAATGCAGAATGACCATGGAGTTTTGTTTGGTCTTGTTGGTAGGTGACTTACAGTGAACTTTGCAATACATTTCTTGCTAAGATGCTTAAACCTTAGATCTGTCTTTAAAGGTGAAATTTGTTGTGTAGTTTTGCTAGGAATGTTTTTGGACTAAACCAAGGGTGCCAGCACCTAGGGACCAAACCAGCTGGCCTCACAGGAAATTTTTGGGATGGTGTATATCCAGGTTCTGCCTTGCCAGTTACTCCAGGTTGTACAAAGAAAGCACCATTAAGAAACATGTCACCTCTAGGTTTCCATACCCATCTTGAACCTCCTTTGGTTTCCCTCTTTGTTATCTGTAACAAGCATGCATGCAACTTCTAGTTTAACCCAGTTCTGAAAATTTTAAAACTTGAGAAACGTTTTAATTTGTACCTCTTTCTTTGAACCATCCAAAAACCTATTTCCTTCACTTAGTATCGTTGGGGATGAACTTCCTCCTATTGCATACATCTCCCAACCTTCATAGTTGTTGTTCACCACATGGCAATAGCCATATCTTAGCCTGTATTCGCGGAAGATAAACTGTGTTAGATAATCGCCATGGCACATGTTGCTTTTTTATCTACATGTTACCTGGGCATCCTTTCCACCACACCACCTGTGAAATGGTTGTATATGACAGTCACTCTCAAGATCCTGTCCGCACTGAAGCCATCACTATGCCGAAAAAGCATAACCTGCATAAATAGAATGAAATGATCATTATTAACCTTCTTGAGACCCAACACATGTCTAGCATTCTCTATCCTTGCCTATTCTAAAAGCTAGACAATGCATTTCTACCTCTGACTTGGCAAATTGATTGGTTCTAGTACTGCTAAAATCTTTCCAAGGACAGTTGTAACAGACCCATGGGAGACCGCTCGAGTAGATCTTGGTGTCGCGTTCCCGAGACACCGGCATAAATGGGTAGAAGCGACTACTAATAAATGTCTAGACGGTTTTTCCCAGTTGGTTAAGGGCATGTCGGTTAGGAACGTTACATTTGGTATCAGAGCAAGGCTCGAGTTCGAGTCTCCATGGGGGCAAGTATGACCCGGAATACCGTTGGACGGTAGGTCATGACTTGGTTTGTGATGCTCGAGGACGAGCATAGTTCTAGTGGAAGAGATTTTAACGGACCCATGGGAGACTGCTCGAGTAGATCTTGGTGTTGCGTTCCCGAGACACCGGCATAAATGGGTAGAAGCGACTACTCATAAATGTCTAGATGATTTTGCCCAGTTGGCTAAGGGCATGTCGGTTAGGAACGTTACAACAGTCAGCTGTGTAAAAATCAATTGGTTTCCAAAACTGTGAGAGTTCTAGTTTAGCGTATTTAAGTTCTGCAACAGACAGCTTAAATTGAGATCGGACAAGAATGGGTGGAAAACTTGTTTCCTCATTCACTGATGCATAGACTACCATGTCAGCAACCCACAAAAACTTATTCACTTCCTCATTGATGCCCACATGTTGCACAGAACCATTCCATAAGCCAAAATGAGCTGCCATTGTCTGAAAACAAGTAATAGCCATATTAAACGAAACTAAACAAAGTAACAGACCCATTTATCCCTTCAATATATACATAGAGATTGATGGCAACATCAACCACATGCAGAACTATGTGTTACTTTGCTGGAACTTGCTTGGTTTTGCTGGGACCTCATGGCCTTGGCTGACGGAGTATCCTGCCATTTCATGTCTTAAGATCGAATTCAAGGCTAGCTCTTCAGGTTTGTCGTATAGCAGGCAGGTATACCACCGTGGCAGGCTATGGTGCTTGTGCCATGAAATAGTGCAGCCTATGGTGTTCGTGCAATGTTGATTTGTGCCGGAGTTCTTAGACAAGAAAATACACTAACCACTGATGTGGGAGATTTCATGGAATCTAAGGGCCCAGAAAGCACAATGAAAACCATAACTATAAAGTAAACCACAATTATATTAGCTAGGCTCTCGGTTCCTTAAACCAAAGAAGCCTAAACTTAGAAATAGCATAACCTAACAATAACGTCAAAAGCAAATATTCCTTCTGTTAGAATGATATGGTATAACATCAACATTTCCCCCCAACCATAATATTTGTTACAACTGCTGCTACAGGAATAAGAAAAATAATAGGTACAAGTCTGCTACAGGGCTACAGAAAGTAGAAATCAGATAATAAAACTTTTTAGAGAAAATGGTTTCTTGTGCAAGAACTCCCCCTCAAACAGTTGGCCCTGGGAGCAGAGTAGTTGAATAGATTCGTGTCCTTCTTACCAGAATAGAGGTTACTGCCATGTGGAAGCTCTGACATCAATGCAGGACCTAATAGCAGCAAGATAAACATGCTTATCATTTGCTTATCATTCCAGCACCCTGAATTTTGCATTTGTTGATACAGTTCAAGAGTTGTTTGGCCTTGCTTAAGCTTTGCATTGGACAAGGTAACCGCACTCCAGGCATATGATCAAGACCATAGCCAATCGTTTCTAGCTTGGAAGCTGCTTGTGCAAATGCTTTAGAGATATGATAACGGGATCGAACCCGATAACGTGCACAAGAAAGTAAGCAAGATAGTCATTGACTGATGTATATGCAGCATTTGTTGCAGCAGCATCTACTCTGGCCAAAGCTATTCCAGGCCAAGCCTAGATCCTTGTCTAGATCTCCTAGATCTGAATCACCATGTGTCACAAGGCACCCAAAATTAAAACACTACATTGTTTTTCCTATGGTTATGACTAGGAAACCATTCTAAAAAACCAATGGGTGTTTGGGGGTTAATTTCATTAAAAACCATATGTGGCTAAACTAATGTATTCTCTTGTAAGGTTTGTTAGGCTAGTATTATAGCATGGTAATTTTAAATGGCTTTTTTGTAGAGTTTGTCAAAATGGTGTTACATGTTGGTAAATTAATATAGTATATCATAGTGTTTTAAGGGTATGGTTTTTTCATGTGGTATAAAATAATAATTGTGAATGTGGTTTAATATAGTGCTCTATTCATGTGATTTGTAATGTGGTTGATCATTGTGGTAAACTAGGATAGCTAAATATTGTGGTAAATGCACATGGTTCGTAATGTGTTAGATGAATATTACCATTCTTGTTAGTAATTCTTTGTTATGAATGCGCATGGTTTTGTTATGCATATCTTCATGGTTATCTTTTATAAACGAGTAATAATAACTAAGTGTCTTATTGTTTGAAGCATTTCAAGTTTAGTAAACTAAAACCATTAACATTTTGTTGTTCAAAGCATTTCATGTTTAGACAACTAAAACTATTAAGGACTGCATGGTTTCTTCTATATATTGTAGTATTTATTACTGCTATATATCACTATATTTGCTTTCATCAGTAGCTCCTCAATAGCAACAAAAATCAGGGAGCAAGGGGATTTGAACCCCGACCATTTCCAAAACTGGTAAACAATGAAATGTATTTAGAAAACAAATTTAGTTCAAATGACAGATATCTATAGAAAGAAAGTAAGCACATAAAATATCACACATGTTAATAACTTACAGACAACTTAAACGGATCACCTCTAGGTCTGTCTCGTGATACAACAAGGCTCTAAAGACTACATCTACGGTACGTAGTTTCAGGTTTCAACAACCCTTGATGCAGGTGGTGTTCGCCATAACTGGAAGAGTAGAAAAGAGGAAAAACAATGTGTCAAAAACAGGGCAAAAGCAATGGCATTTGAAGCATCCAATCTGACTGCATGCTACTAAGCATCATCCGTAGTTTGGCTCCAGATGCCGATCAATCTTTTGCATCACAAAACAAGGGAGTCTGCTTAAACACAGTAGCTAAATAAATGGCATAGGAAACAGAGATACAGTTGGAAGGTCCTACCTGCCACAACCTGCCTGAGCTTCCATTTGCCAAAGCTGTAGTTTCATAGGTTGGTGCTGAATTTCTTCATATGCCTCTGCACATAACATGGAGGTAATTTCGCAGATCGATTTAACAAGCCCAACGTAGCTACATCGCACAATAAGGCCCATTTACAAGACAAGACAACATAGCTTACCGAACCAAATTCTTGATCTTGTCGAATTTAGATGGAAGCAAGACTCTGCATGAAAAACTCCACTATGCAGCCACATGAATGCAAGCAGTCTCCAACCTAAATGATCATCTATAACCAAGCTTACTGAAGGCCACCCATCTTCTGAAGCCTATCAATATAATATTTTTAGCAGCTAATGCACAAACATCGCCGAATCCTATCATTTCTTTGCAAATGCATTTAAAGAAAAGGGAGGAAAAATTTGTATCCTAAACTCTAGAGTACCTCCGGCCGCCATCGCCATGGCTATCGAGTTGGTCCTTGCCGCCTCTCGACCCCTCTTTATCATGATGGCAAATGTTGCCGCCTAAAAATGGAATCCAAGGAAAAATAAACGTTGCCGCCAAAAATGGAATCCAAGGAAGAATAAAGGATGAATAAATTGTTAGTAGAACGTGTCTATGTTGCCTTTTTGGCGATAAGGGATTTTTGGCACGACCAAAGGGTAAGTGTTCTAAATAAGGCACTAGTAAACGTGTGCCCGGCGTTGCCGGGCTAATGTCCTGGCTTATGTTTTTACTTGGCATTTAGTGTTCATATATCTACAGCTTCTGTGAACATCACAGGTTGATGCTTGCAAGAATGGACATGATTTGCTTATGAAATATTTTTGTTGTCGAAATTGTCTAGTGGCAGTATCATCAATCGCTTAACTTTGCGGTTAAAGGTTGGATTTTTAAAGTAAATGGGTGCACGGCATTGTCGCACATAAGTAGGAGAGGGGGTCTTAAATCTAAATCTTAGATTGATCCTTAGAGGAGTTGTTATCATTCATGACTCGAGAATAACAATACATCGAGACGAACAAACATGTGCCCGGCGTTGCATTTAAGTAAACGTGTGCCCGGCGTTGCCGCACATAAGTGAGTGTGCGTTCTAAATATACCTATTTGTATCATTTTTAATTCTTTCATGAATCTACCATAGCAATTGTGGTCATAGACTAATTTAGCCTCCTTTTGATCCATGTGGTTCTAACAACTTTGAGAGTTGAATATGTGATGCATTGATTGCAAAGACCATAAATTCATTAATTTGATATGATTGGTAGTAAGATGTCTGATTGTATAGGTTGAAGCATGAGCACACTCTTGAAAAAACATTGAACGTCAAAAGACTTATGCTCAAGAACGCAAGGCATACGTCTCTAGCAAATCGGTGCTCGACAATGCCATGCCAAACATATGTCACACCATGTGTCCATTATATGTATGCTCCTTACATGTTACGTTATTGATGCATAAGGATTGTGTTGAAAAATGTGCAAGTAGAAACCAATGGTGGAGTGTTCATGCTTAATGACCATGTTTACAATTGTTGGCATTTTGCAAAAATTTTCAACAACAGCAGAATGGCAAATGATGTCATCAATTGATGTTGGGTTGGCATGGGCTCAAATTAATGTTTGTCATTTCTCAAGCAAACATACACCTATGGGCTCAAATTAATGTTTGCCATTTCTCAAGCAAACATACACCTCTCTAAGCACGGATCGGGATTATAAACAATTGACAATCTTTTGTTCTTTCGTACAATTATTGCTATCTCTAAGTCGGAGCTAACTTAGAGATGGCCAATAGTCTATCTCATTTTTTTTCTATTTTTTTTCTCTTATGGCATGTGGCTAATTGTAGATACACATACTCCTTGCTGTAAACGGTGGTATACACGTCAATATATTACATATTTTCCCTCGTATGGTATCTGGTGACTTGTAGATACAGATGCACCTGTAGATGGTAATCTGCAGAAACAGTCTGCGCTAAAACTTACATGTTATCTGCAATTGAGGTACCTGTACTATCTTGTATGTTTTGTATGTTGTAGCCTTGTTAAAAAGGAAATGATCCTGTTAATCAAATGTTGTCTAATGTTCTGCTGAGTCTGTATTGCTGAGTCCCTATTGCACAACAGATTGGCGTTCTAGTCTACACCTATCACCATAAACTAAAGATCTATCCATTGCTATTTGATGTAGGAAAAACTCTTGAAATTCATTATTCTTAATTTCTACAGAATCCGAATCCGACTTTCCACTGAAATTGTTACCAATTTGTGTTTCGAGCCACATATGTGCCACTGCTTGACAAATGGTTTCTCCAACAGATGAGGGTAATTAGTGTGGAAAACCTGCATGCCATGAATCAGCATATCACTGAATCCCTTTTCTAACAAAATGAATAATTTACAATCATACTATACATAACATTTTTTTTCATGAACAATATATTAGATTAGATTGCTTGAAAATTTATGGTACCTTTAACGTAGCCAAACATGCATTAGCTCACGTGGAATGATCGATCTAGTTAATAGCCTGCAATATAGATTTAACTTTTCTTAAATAACTTTCTCTATGCATTTATTTGAGAGATAATCAGACAACTATTTTCTCCACGTCATCTAGCCGTTCTTCTGTTCTTCTGCATATGGTTGATCAACAAAATGGGCAGGGTAAAATATCATGTCTATCAGGATGCTAGAGGAAAAATATTGTTTCTACGCTATTTTTCAAGACATGCGAGCTAAAATCCATCTCTCCGCTACTTTGATAAAGCCTGTTGCATTAGCTATATATGGATTCAACTTAAACTCCCAATTTAACAGCAAAATGATGACTATTCTTTGCAGCCTCATATGATACCGCAAGTTGTGTCCCTCTATTACAGAATGTACCAGCTGATGTTACCTCCATATGTTCAAATGCAATACTCAAATCACATCCCTAGCCTGCAAATCCAGAATTTCACGCAGCCATCATAACTAAGAAAATACTCTACAATGTGCCTTCAAATGTGGTTGGCTGCACTATCAGGTATCTTACAGTTCTTCTTCGATGATAAGACCTTTGAACAAAGCTTACACATAGCAAAATCTAGAAGGACGGAGAGGCTCTGCAGATCTGTTAAGAAAAAATGTCGGATTGTAATGCATGTTTGTATGGCAATGGTAAAGATTCTACCGATTGTGAAGAATGGCTGTATGATTATGAAAAAGATTTCATCAGATTGTGAAGCACAGCTGTATCGGATCCATATTGTTGTTGCTAAAGAACTCTGGCTGATGGAAGAAATAGAAACAGTCTTGAAGAAACAGTCGTAGAGGCCATCAATACAGAAAAGAGCAGCAGAATGTAAGAGGAAAAAATTCTGGGCAAAATGGACATTCCGACCCTAATCATTAAAAAAAAAAAACATTCTAAGCAAAAACCATTCTGCATTCATCAAGTTACCTTTCACACCCTCAAATCTCCGATCCAACCTCTGTCCAGCGACAGTTCTGCTCCAACGCAAACTCTAAGCTTCCTATAATTTGCCAAAACTCGAAACTGCACACATGGTTTTTTATTAAACCCATTTAAATTCTTCAGTTTTTAAGCAGGTCAAGAGGCATGTGAGACAAAGAAATCCAAGATTATAGGCAAAATCCAAGCTTTTGAGGTAAAACATCTAAGCGATGAGCAAGATTGTGAAGAAAAATGATCCCAAAAAGAAAGAGAGATTGTACCGTGAGCTTCCTTTAGTTCACAACTCCTCTGCTTTAGCGACTTGCTGATGGAAACCATGTGCCTGAATGCCAGAGATGGGTGAAGGATTTAACCAAGAATTGCAGATAGAAAAAAAAATGCAAAGAAAAAACTCTTACCACAGTGAACCACACCGACGACTCTGCTTTAGCAAGGGCTCTTGCGATTTAGAGTAACTTTTGAAGAGGGATTTAAACTCCATTGATTCCATCCAAGAAATAATAGAAGTTCAAGGAGGAGGAGGAATAATGAAAGTCAGAGCAGAATAACCTATTCTGTAACGGCTCTGCATCCGTTAGGTTAGCCGGAAATTACAGTGTCACAGCACTGACCGGCTTAGGTGGCTTGGAAAAAAAAAACCGAGGAAATTTTACGTGCCGGATTTACATTTTCTGATTCCAAAATTTCGCTTTTTCGCCGGATTTAGATGTACACAGGCGGCCGGAAAAAGGACACACCCCCCAAACACAATTTAAGTAAGTAGACTAGTAAACGTGTGCCCGGCGTTGCCGGGCTAATGTCAGGGCATGTCAAATTCTGAAGGTAGGACTTAATATTCTTACTAAGTAGAACAGTGCATGACATGGCATAATTGAATAGAAAATTCAATAAATGCAAGGTCAGCAAGATTGCAAAGATTGGCACATTGAAGAGAAAATGCAATAAGTGCAAAAACAGCAAGATTGCAAAGAATAATAGGCTGGAGCACTTACAGATTATGGAGTCCACACTATACGAATGGCAACCAATCCTAAAAGGGACAACATTAAAATATTCGAGCAAGAATGAAGGATAAAAATCCCAAAGAAACATCAATTCAGTAGCGTTATATCTCCTTCAACCTCATATTCCATGCTAGAGTCAAAACTTATGTTGTTGGAATTACTGTGAACGTTTCCAAGTTCTAGTAACACAGTTTAGTAGCAGATATGAACTTTGTTACAACCACCCATATCTTGTTGGACTTATTGTGAAGAAATCCCCCTCTGCAAAGAACAATCCTTTCCATCACTACATATGCAAGATAGAAATAAGTAATTGCATTAGTTACAAATGAATAAATGCATAACGTGTTCCATATGCCAGAAGTAATTTCCGTCATCTCTTAAAACTTCTTCACAACCAAATTCAAAGAAAAAGAAGAGACACGTGAAGATAAGGCTCTACTCATTAGCTGAAGCACATTTTTTGCATTTCTTGGAGCATGATAACATAATAGCAGTAGAAATCAGCAAAAGTGATCAATCAAGTGTCCTGTTGAACTTCTGAGGCTTCTTCATTGATGTCTTCTTCATTCTGAAAATGCAAAATGAGCCAAAAAATCAATATATCTGATGATAATAGTTTCTACATACCAAAGGGCAACTCTGTAACCCATTACAGCAGAAATCAAAACAGGGATAAACATGCACATGGATTTTTTTATTCACGGATTTTCTCAGAAGAGCTTTCGCGGATTCTTTTGTTCACAGATTGTTTTGAAGAGCTTTGAGCAGAAGCAAAGTCAGAATATAAGGAAGTAGAAAGAGGACATTTACATGCACAGAGCAACCTAACCTCTGGGTTAAACAAATAATTCGTTCCAGCTAGAGGGGAATGAACAAAACGGAAAGCATACGCTCTTAGACTGTAAGTGATGTAAAAACCTGGAAGGCATGTTTTTCTGGTCTCAAATGCAAGATAACTATTTAAAAGTTAATGTTTCTCTCATGGAATGCAGTTATATCATGCCAATTGTAACTTTTAAAAGGACTTATGCCAATTTTTGCATTTGTGTTAGCAGGAAACAACTCAACATAGCAGTTAGAAAAGAGTTTTAACTCCACTGCTTGGATATTTAAAAGCTCAGATGGTTCTGCTGATGCGAAGATGGCAGAGAAAATATTGCCAAATAGAATCTTGCACACAAATTTAAAACCTAAGACTGAGCAAACAAATCTAGATTCAGATGTCATAAGGCTGAGATAGGTATTGCAAATGGCATAGAAAGAAAAATTGCCTGTGCAACAAACTTCTGGCTCACAACCTGCTATAAAACGAACACTCTTTCTGCGAAAAAACTTGAAGTTTAAAGACCAAAAATGTTTTCTTACCTGATGAGATCACTGAAACACCACAACAATTCGCCCTTTGGCTGCACTCATGCCATGATGCAAGGCCCAAATTCTCTTCTTTACTTGTGGTCCTATGTAATTTAACAGGTACATAACTGAGCAGTTCCAGAACGCCATTCCATTAGCTTATGTCAAATGAGAATTATAAATCTACTTTGCATTTACCAGAGCATTGGTCTAGATGGTGGGCACTGAAACGTTCTGCAAGAAACCAGAAACCCTCCGCCAAGAACCAAAAACGAAATGCACAAACTGCATTAAGAATTCCGCTTGCCCTGGAACCTTAAAAAACCGCTTACTTTGGATTTGTCAAAAATGCTTGATGGGGGTGGGGCTCGCTTGCTTGCAGTAAAGCATGACCCACTTTAGAAATCCAAATTCGCCTCTAGCATACTAAACTGCCAAAGAAGCAACGACGGCAAAAGGGCCCAGTGTGAAGCGTATCGCAAAAGTGCGAGCTAACCTGCATGCAAATCTTCATATTACTGAATCGTCTCATATCCTTAGAAGCATGCACGAATTTGTCAAATCTAACATGAACTAATGCCAAGGATCAAAATATCCCAAACTCTTAACACTGAGCGAAAACCTCTGCCCTATGACTCAATACAACTGCTTTCTGATTTAAAGTGCTATTCCTAGGAAAAGGAGTGCTTCAATGAGGTGTATTTCTTCCGTTACAGTATACACCATTGTCCTTGTCAAAGCTATATTACCAGAAACAATGGCAATACTGAAAGAAGAATAGACTGAATAGATAACACTCCATTGGAAACAGAAAAAGTACTAAGATACGCACTATTACCCTTCTCGTAGTCCCCTTGCACACAGGTTAAAGCTGCATTATAGCTTACGAAAATGCAGTAGCAGAAGTTGCAGAGGATCAGCTGGTCACAGAAGCATACGGATCTGATCAATATTGATGTCTTCTTTAGTGTCAAGCATGAAAAAGGAAATAAATTATCTTACGTTCTGGGTACGCCAAATTGCCGGAGTTCAAATGGGAGTCGTCTATAACTTGACCTTCATTTATCAATCTTGATTCCATCGGTGGATTAAGCACAATCCAGAACAACTGTAGCTCTAATTGCATCCATACCACGATTAGCACTTGCACAAATACACTATGCACAAATACATTAAATGAAATGCTTGAAATGCGGAGCTGATACCTCAAGTGGTAGAAACCATTAGCCATGTGGAAGAAGATAGTCACATATCCTGTGGTCCTGTATGATTTCACAGATACATAATTGAGTTCCAGATATACCATGCAATTAGCTTAATACAAATGAGAGAACAAAACGCCTTTGCAAGAACCAAAAACGAAATGCAAAAACCAGAATTGAAATGCCTTTGCAAGATCCAAAAACGAAATGCAAGAACCACAGACTATTGTTGAGCAAATGTTGCAAATCGAAATGGCCAAATCACAGCAGACTTCTTGAAGTGAAAACAGGGCAAATTGCAAAAGAAATCTGAAATAAAAACAGGGCAACTCTGTAACCCATTACAGCAGAAATCAAAACAGGGATAAACATGCACATGGATTTTTTTATTCACGGATTTTCTCAGAAGAGCTTTCGCGGATTCTTTTGTTCACAGATTGTTTTGAAGAGCTTTGAGCAGAAGCAAAGTCAGAATATAAGGAAGTAGAAAGAGGACATTTACATGCACAGAGCAACCTAACCTCAGTCTGGGTTAAACAAATAATTCGCTCCAGCTAGAGGGGAATGAACAAAATGGAAAGCATACGCTCTTAGACTGTAAGTGATGTAAAAACCTGGAAGGCATGTTTTTCTGGTCTCAAATGCAAGATAACTATTTAAAAGTTAGAGATAAAATGTTCTCTCATGGAATGCACTTATATCATGCCAATTGTAACTTTTAAAAGGACTTATGCCAATTTTTGCATTTGTGTTAGCAGGAAACAACTCAACATTGCAGTTAGAAAAGAGTTTTAACTCCACTGCTTGGATATTTAAAAGCTCAGAAGGTTCTGCTGATGCGAAGATGGCAGAGAAAATATTGCCAAATAGAAACTTGCACACAAATTTAAAACCTAAGACTGAGCAAACAAATCTAGATTCAGATGTCATAAGGCTGAGATAGGTATTGCAAATGGCCTAGAAAGAAAAATTGCCTGTGCAACAAACTTCTGGCTCACAACCTGCTATAAAACGAACACTCTTTCTGCGAAAAAACTTGAAGTTTAAAGATTTAAAGACCAAAAATGTTTTCTTACCTGATGAGATCACTGAAACACCACAACAATTCGCCCTTTGGCTGCACTCATGCCATGATGCAAGGCCCAAATTCTCTTCTTTACTTGTGGTCCTATGTAATTTAACAGGTACATAACTGAGCAGTTCCAGAACGCCATTCCATTAGCTTATGTCAAATGAGAATTATAAATCTACTTTGCATTTACCAGAGCATTGGTCTAGATGGTGGGCACTGAAACGTTCTGCAAGAAACCAGAAACCCTCCTCCAAGAACCAAAAACGAAATGCACAAACTGCATTAAGAATTCCGCTTGCCCTGGAACCCAGCAACCATTAGCAAGAAATGGACAGTACAGTAATACCTCTGAGCAATGGGACTATAATCGAACTGATGATTCTAAGCTCCACAATAGCTGCATTAATCTTGCCAGAGCTCTGTATCACAGCACCAAGGCCCTGCATTTTTTATCAGCCGCAATCAATTGGAATCAAACGCAGGCAGTTTGAATCGATCAAAGTTACTACATAAAGGTGTTCTTTGCCATATCATGGCCAACGGATCTTGCCCTGCACAGGTTAGTCTACAGGAAATAAGATCTCCAAAACGAAATGCTCAATGACAATAAAATGCTCAATGATTTGCTATGTGCCCAACAAAACCGAGACTCGAAATCTTAAAATATGAGCTCTTAGAATACCTAATCTTTTTCTTCTTCTGACTTTCGAAGCCTAAATCCCGCAAAACCACAGGGACTGCTTTAGAGAAATCACGGAAGGCGGAGGCAAGCAACCCTGTAGAACATGGAGAGTGGCTGACTTGATCTATGGATTTAATATCGTCTAATTGGGCACGAAAATGATACATACACTTGAAGCCAAGCTACAGATCTATTTGACAATTTATCTAATTATCCTAAACGATAAGCACACTCAACCAATATCTAACATGCACTAACTATATGTGCATTATACAAACTCGTGGGCTCATTTAACCGTGTACCTTGGGCAATGCGTGTTGCAAGACCTGCGAGTAAAGATTCTACATTCAACTTTCTTTGTACCCTGCATGTAACTACAAACATAAAGCATAATTGGTTCAGAAATATCTTCTTTTCCATATGATTGCAGGCTTTTTATTATACCCCTGTCTCTATGATCTATTTCCATATAATTGTAATCAGTTTATCATTAAAATTGGAAGAACAAATTTTGGCAGCATGTAGCAAAGCAAAAAGAAGTTTGGTACACTACCTCCAATAATTTGAAATGCTGAAGAATGACTCCAAATGTGCACATTCAACAAGTAGAAACAAAGCATGATTCAGCTGTTCCTGTAGCCATGGCAGTGAATAAGTGACGAATCTAAATCATTTGCAAAAGACTTTCAACCAAGATTTAAGGTCTAAAAGAACTACAACAAAAAATAATTCAAACGAAAAATTAGTTCAGCATATGTAATCTAGAACCCGGCTTGTAATACCTCATGGTGTTTGCAAGAAGCTTCTCTATAGTTATAGCTCCATTCATGGCCTCGGGGTTTAAAAAAACGCATAGCATTTAACCTCAAAGCTCCAACACCATGCAACATTTTTCTTTTCTCTCCTGGCTCAAACTCCTAAATCATGATGTGGGTCTGTCGACCAAACCAGGATCCCCACGACGTATTCCCAATCGAAAAGCCCTCTGTAGATCAGATAAAAGGGCGGAAGAAGAAAAAGCCTAATTCAGGGTTGAGAAATTTTTTGGGGTAAATCCGATGAAAAAAGGGATAGGAAGCCACGAAAGGGTTGGATAAGGAAAACCCATAAAGCTTGTAGATATGATCATTTCGAAAAGCTAAGCTCCTTAGAATCATCAACATCATCTCTGGCAGAGGAAAACAAAATCAAATGCATATAGCAAACGCAATAACTGGACAGATAATGAAGATCCTGGATCATTCGTGGCTTGCATGCCGAGGATAAAGCAATTGTATAAATCCTCCAAACGGGATGAATGAGCTAAATGCAAATTTCAACTATAGCCCAATTTATGGAATACCGGAAATTTTTCTTAGCAGCTAAAAGGTTTGAAACCTTAGGAAACTAACCGTAAAATAAAATCTAAAAAGTTTTTGGAATGTCGGGAAAACCAAATTTAAAAAATAGATATTAGAGTTAATGTACAATACAATCCCTTAACATCCCTATAAAAAATGAATTGGGTTGGGTAAACAACTAACAATATTAAAAATCCCAAATCCCGATTCCCTCATATTATTATTTTGGGATATTCAGCTCTGTAATCCAGGCTCCAGCCAGCTGCCAGCTGCCACGCATGGCTTTTCCAGTAAGCCAGGCCAACGCCAAGGCCAAGCCGGCCGGCCGGGTAACCTCTGCTCTGATTTTTTTTTTTTTGGTTCTTTCTTTTCCCCCCTTTTACAGAAAACAGAGGTCTGCGTCTGCGTCTGTATGGAGGACTGGAGGTCAGATGGATTCGCCAAAAAAACTTTGTTCTCTGCTGCTGAACGGACTGGTGCTGGACACGTTTCTTGTAGCTATTGAAATCAGAGCAGAGAGAAGCCCGTTAACGTCCCAGTCATCACCAAATACCAATGGAGGACATTAACCACAACAGCAGAGCCCCACTTCTGCAACAGCAACAAGTAATCCATTTTTGTTCATGTTTGCTGAGGTAATCCATTAAACTTCTCCCGATTAGATTAGTTAGGTTGATTATTTAGGTCTATTCTTATGCCTTCAATTAAAAAAAAAAAAAGATTATTTAGGTCTATTCTCTTCTTGCTTACAGAAAGGGCACGTTCAAAGAAGAAAAGAAGGAGGAAGGCTGATGGTTGCAGGTCTATGCTATCTTTTTACAAATCTACCCAAAGTGTTGTTGTTGAGAATAGATTTGAAATCCAAGATACAGTAATAGCAGAATCAAATTAGACAGTCATTGAGATTATGGATGAGTCAGTTGTGGTAGGAGATGTGCCTGAACAAGGGATGGCTGAGGCTGCTAGTGCTTCTACTTCCACTAAAAGGAAATGGAGAAATGAGTGGACAAAGTATCATAAATGGGCATTTAGAGTGAAGACTCCAACAAACGAGGATCGTGCTAAATGTAGTTAGTGCATTGAGTTCAAGAAGAGTAACACATACACGAAGGAAGGATCTAGAGTGATGCAACTTTTTAACTATATGTTTATATTAGTCTTTTAACTCTATGTTCATATTAGTATTTATTACTATGTGATTTACCGTTTTATTCTAAGTTTATAACTAAAAAATGGTCTTCCGTCTGTCAACTAAAATTTTGGTATGTCAGTTGAAAGGTTCAAATTGATCAACCTTATGTCATGTGAAAGGCAAAAAAAAAAGTGCCTGTGATTGGAAAATTAGGGGTGGCTGTCAAACTTGAACCCTGTGATCCATTTACACGACTATGTAGTAGATCAACTTCTGTTTGAAACTCCACAAGTCCCTGCTCCAATGTTAGATTTGCCTTTTTTTGCAGCCATAATTTCAGAGAGAAAGAAGCATATGCCTTCTTGCCTTCTCTAGCAGTAGCTTAACATTGCAGATATCTCAGAAGCCAAATTTCAAGGTAAAATAGCTTACCTTAAAGGCTGATGTGGGATTCACATGAAGAAAAAATCAGCAATGATTTTTGGGCGGTTTCAGAAAGATGCATTCATCTTGGCATCAAAGCTTCTACTGCATATAAGACAAAAAAATTCGAGACATCTCTACTGCATACATAAGACAAAAAATTTTGAGACATCGCCTGTAAAGAAGGCACCAAAGCTTAAGTACATCTGGATTTCTGCTTGCTCTGTTCTTCATCAACACGGCGGTCCCAGCTACTGGCAGTAGCTAGCTTGCGCTGCTCAGGCAAGAATCGGCGAACTTTTGCCATTCCACAACGTCAAGGAAAGGCTATGGCACAGATGATCCGAGGATGCTGCTTCAGATTTTGATGCTCAGCTCACTTTCAGCTCAGAATCTGGCGATGCTCACTTTCAGCTCAGAACACTTTCAGCTCACTCACTTTCAGCTTTCAATTCCTCGGTAGATTGAAAATTGTTGTTGCCTCATATTTTGTTGTGAACAGGACCAAAACACAGAATTTTTGCCGCAATGTTTACAATGTCATGGGTCTGTGTAATCGGAGCTCTTGCCCACTTGCGAACAGTCGTTATGCAACTGTTCGAGAACATGAAGATGGTTCCGGCAGGAGATCACTTAATGGCTTCTAGTTATGGAGCTCGAATTGTTTCTGTTTATAATCTTTAAATTAGACAGAGCTCCAAGAGAGCGTCTTTGGCTTGAACTCATGGAACTCATGGAACTCAGGTTCACCGCCCATGGAACTCAGGCTTCTCGCCTAATCTTTGCCCAAATTCTCAGAGCATCCGAGCTTGGGCAGATCCGAAGATTTCAGACATTCTTTCACTTCTGGAAAAATGTGATGGCAGTGCACAAGGGAACTTCAGATCCAGCGTGGCTATGGTGCAAATAGAATAGAAAAAGGAAGGCTCAAAGCTTGATCTGAGCATCATTTGTTGCCTGCGTACAGCCCATTCTTGCTCGTAGAAGATACTATAGGGGCATTTAGATAATTTTCAAAAATACAAGGGCATTTTCATAATTCCTATAAAATATAGGGGCATTTTTATAATTTTCCCAAAATTATTTTATTCCTACCATTAATTTGATGGGCTCTTTTAAATCAATAACACAATCCTTTAAACTCCAAGAAATTTTGAAGTATGCTAGATGAACAAAGTTTAAAATGAAACGCACTAATTTGCTCAAAACGCACTTCAAAAGGAATCTTTGAAAGATTCCCTAAAATCCCCCCAAAAATGTCCCTTTTTGTGGTATATTTGTGACAAGTGTGACAATTTGAAAATTTTAGGCATCATTTTGGAGGGGGGTGTGAACTTAGCTTCCATTCAAAATTGTTTGACATCCCTTTTTGGCCCCCCTAGTTTGGTTTGCGAAATAGTAATATTTTCAAAAACTAAACAAAATAGACATTGGAAAAAACAGCAAGCACACTAAAGTGCCAAAAAAGGTATTTTATTCAAAGTTTTCCAAATCAAGACAAAACTATGAACAAAACCAGTAAAAATGCAACACATTTTGACATTGCCTCATTGAAGCAAACATTTTCACATGAAAGTATGCCTCATTGAACAAACTTACACTTTGAAGCCGTTAAGTTGAGTCGAAGACGCCGCTTCTTCGCCTTATATACTTGCTCTTATTTGCTCATCCGTCTTGCTATAGACTTATGTATACCACGATGACAATGCGTGGACATAACGCCTTCAAAATAAATTTCCGGTGGTATAGATTTATACCACAATAGGTAGTGCCGTATGGATATGACATGCCGAGAGTTCAGATGGTATAAATTTATACCGCAAGTGGACTTGAGTGGTATAAATTTTATATAGAAGAGGACTCGGTATAAATTTATACCGCGAGAGCTCTCTCGATTCAATCGCGAGAGCTCTCACGGTATAAATTTATATCGTGAGAGCTCCTCGTTATTTTCTGTGATAAATTTATACCGCGACACTCTCTCAGATAAATTTATACCAAAAACCTTCGTGACAACCAATTTATACACATATATGTGTATATATATATAATATATATACACATAATTACATATATATATCCGACAAGAAAAGAGAACTCTTTATGTATAAATCTATTGAGAAACTGTGATAAATTTATACCGAATTGCATATATATATAAGACTTTTATATATATATGTATATATATATGCAATCCGTAGATAAAGTATATATCGGTAAAATCTTGGGGGTCTTCTTGCTCGCCAAAGGGTTTAAGTAACCCAAAACTACTAAAGTAACACACATAAGGGATAATTTTACATTAATCGTTCTTAGTTTTTTAGTCTAAAAGTTCTAAAAACGGTTCTAAATTTTCTCGAGCTTGTAATGCAATGTTAGAGCATAAAGTAGTCGAATCATGTTGTTATTTCTATTTTTTTTCTCTACATACATGCTAACTTCACTCTGTGCAGCCTAAAAAATTGCTACTAAAGGCAAAGAACTCCAAAATATTATGGTGACACGTGTGTTTGACTAGAAGGAAACCACATGGTTTATCCAGAGGAGAGTGAGGAGTAGCAACCCTCTAAGTTTACCTATTTATTTACAAAATATATAGGAAAGGGTAAGGCGCATTTAATACTTCATCGCCAGAAATGTGCATGGTGCCCATCGCTACGACATGATGATGTAATTGTGATGAATATGCTCAACATTGCTAAGGAGGTTGACTATCTTTTGAGCATCACCATGTTGTAGATTGGTATGTGCGCTCAGAAATACATCTCCGAGAATAAAAGGAGGGCATGTAATCACATGGCTTCATTACTTCAACTTTTGTATCCTCGGTCAGATAAATTTATACCGCATCATCAACTAAAACTTCAACTTAACTACAAGACATCGTGGATGTATTGGTATTTGTAATACTATGTGATGCAAAACAATGGTTTGTCATTCAAGAAGTTTGTTCAAACTGCCTCCCAATGTGTTTTAGGGTCCATTAGGATGTTCACCAAAATGGTTGTGAAATAACAAATTTCATGTCTTCTAAAACAGCCTAATATAAAAACTTTCAGTGGACAAGGTACAAAAGCATCTAATTTCTTCATAATGAATTTGCCCCATAGTCAATCTTTGAATTTCATTGTAGTTCTTTCCCTCTACAATGGGATTTTTTTTTGTGTGTGTGTTTTTCCTTAATATTAAGTCTTCTTAAAATGTCCGCTTTTGAAAGCAGCTTTATAAATCTTTGACTAAAGGTAATAAAAGGGCCCTTTTAGAGGGATTTTAGAATTTTATAAATTTTCGTAAGGAATTTTCCAAACGCACTTCTTAAATAAGTGCGTTTCATTTTAAACCTTGTTGATGATGGAAAAGAATTAGCAATCATTATGATGGGTTATTGCTTATTTCAATTGTATTATATTGGGTGTCTCGTTAAATTGGGCTATATCTTCCCTCAATTCTGAAGACATTGTAGGATCTGTCTTAAGTTGCACATTAAATATCATATATTTCTTAGTTTTGAACACATTGTAACAGCTGCTTTATTGATTGGTTTTCGCGTTCAGATGATACTTTGAAGCTAATTACAAATGAGGTCAGCAGATGGACATTTGGATCATTAGATGGACATTTGTTGTTTTGGTTATGCTGCACTTAGAATGTTTGAATGAGACGCAATGGGAATTGGCATTTTAGTCCATATTCTAACGCCACCGATCCCTCTCATTTAAGCATCACTGTTCAGTTCTGCCCATGGTCAACAGTCATGCTTTATTGCTGCTACATAGTATTTAGCCAATGGCAATAGCTTCTAGGCATTCAAACAAACTTGAATCCTTCAAGTTATCGGTAGTCACAGTATCACATATCCACCTGGGAACCTAGCATGAAAATGCCAATATCTGCAGAGATTCTAATCAAACATGTTCCTCATTTGCTGGAAGTAATTGTTAAACAGCCAAAATTTTCATTTCACAAAAGTTTACTATCTGAATTAAAAAACAACTCACAGGAACTTTCCTTTGTTGACAATCTTTTGTTGTTACAGTTTATGTACAGATATCCACAATGACAATTACCATCTATACTTCACATTTTAGTTTTATCAGCTCTTTCAACATAAAATTAACTTCTCCTGACCATTCTATGGCAATGATATCCCGAATCACGATCCTTTGTTTGACTTGATTCATGTACGTTGTTTGAACAACACTCAGGTGGAAAATCCTTGGTACCCACAAGATTTTCTTTAGTTTCGCCTGGTACATTCTTTCATTATGATCCTGTTGCATGCCAATCGACAATATTATTAAATCCAATCTTTCAAATTTGAAATGTTCATAGTAACTGCATTTTATTTTATATAATTCGGCTCGGCAAGAGACATCCAAGGATCTTGTTTGCCTCTTCATTGAATGCAAGAGTCTATGTTTCGGGCTGTTTGAATCACAGCGTAGTGAGACAACATATCTGCAGAATAGTAGAATAATTTGTTGTCTAAGATGTCAAAAAGAGCCAAGAAAAAGCTCAAAAGTAGCACGAAGAAGAAGTGTCCCACCGCATTTTAGTATTCCATCTATTTACAGTTGCCATCACTGGTTTTTTCTCACCAGATTTGGCCTTTTGGACAAAGGTCACATTGAGATTCAAAGGATTAGGGATCTTAGCCCATATGACTAACACGTCATCCCAGAGAACCAGGGAAAGATGCCATAAACGAAGACATCTAAAATGGCAGTTTCAACTTACATATTTCATGTGATAGCATCAAAAATGATTAGATAGTAATTTAATGTCTCTCACACATTCTTGCACCAAGTTCCCACTACATTGACAACAAACATACCCCATTTCACATAAAAACATCACTCTTATGGGCTCAAAGTTACACATTCTAATTTTGGAACCATCCAATTCTCTTTACAAAAATAACTTGCCATATATCCCCGGATTAAATTTCCAGCCACAATGGCAAGAAACATACTCTTACTTCGCCTAAAAATGTCATCTTCATGGATTCAAAATCATACACCCGAAGTTTTTGAAAGCATCCACTTCATGTACAAACATCACCTTTATGGACTTAAAAGCATAGTTGTCGATAAGAAATCAACGTTTCCATGCATACTCCAATGATAAACTAAATGCATTCTCACATTACCTTTTAAAGCTTCAACCTCTTTTTCTCGGCATGCCCGCACTTAACTTATCATCTCGCTCATATAGTTTCTTTAAGCATAAATTGCAAGCATCATACCATATTGTTGCGGTCTCCATTAACATAGCTTATGTATGCTCTCACATTGAAATAGCAAGGCTTCACCAATAAAATGTTTCATTCTCAAAATCAATCAACACTAAAATTCATCTTAAGCAACTTGAATAATACCTTCTCAGATGCAGCGTATATGTGCAAATGTCCGCCGTAAAACGCATCTATCATTATATACATTGTCATATGGCTCTAACATGGGGATGACGCTTAGGCCCAAATTCCAACAGTGTGTAGGGACCATATTCTTGCGTGGATCGATATACCTATGTATGTATAGAGAATATGAAACGATTCAATTAGTTCTAATTTCTAAAGTGCAAAGGATCTCTTACAAAATGCTGATACAATTACCACGAATGCAACTCTTCTACAGCACAATTGTTTGGATTTATTTCTATTGTACTATCACTTGTTGTCAATAGAGAAACACCTGCACGAAGTTACAGTTACACTATCTGCCTTCATACCAAATTCAATCTTATATGACAACCTGAATAGTCACTTGCATGTTACACTTGGCTTTTCGTCCACCATTTCGAATAATGTTTGCCCTTCCTTCACAGCCAAATTATTCCAAAGCGTAATCTTAACAGTCCGCATACTGTAAATCATGCTTATCTTTTGCATCTATCATATTGCCATTTATCATCAATTTAACTTAGACGAATACCTCTGGTCCTCAACAGTAATATCGCAGTTTGGGTATTTTCGGCCATCAAATTTCTCGGATACTAAAGTTGCAATTGAGACATCACAAACAACAAAAGAATAATATCCGCTCGCGATAAAACAATGTCATTGCATTTCCTACAAACAACCATGTCAACCATAGTTTATACAATTTATTACCTACTAAACTTTGTGTATTTACAAAACCGTTGTAATTCATTCAATCTTAACAAAGCTTGAACTTGTTGAAGCCGCCAAATTATCTTCACAAGGTTCTACTATAGATCAGAAACCAAAGATCAATTCATAATCATTGTTCACACCCGGCTAAAGATCGCTTTTATTAGCAAGGTGTATCCTCCCTTTTGAGATATAATAACTCTGTATGTACAATACATCTTTCATTAAATCACCATACAGCAACTACACAAACCATACAAACAATATTACCTTTCCCACTTCAAACCGTCTGTATAGTTGTCTTGCTTCCTCATCAAACATACATGCTTGGATTTCGGTCTTCTGTCAATTAATTAGGTGAATTTCTATGCAACACATAATGTCCAAATTAAAAGCACCATTTTACATCTTCATCAACTAGCTCAACGTGAAAGACATTTCCTGCACCACGATTGTTCGTATATGACCTCAGAGGCCCTTTCCTTGTCACACGAGCCTTTATTGTCCACGCTGGCTCATCTGGATTCAACTGTACTATAGGCAACACTCTCCTATCTTCTACTTCCCCTTCGGCATCCTCCATGTCGCCACCGATATCCACAACTCTCCAAATGGCCTTTTCCTGTGTCGCGAATTCGGGCTCTTTTCGCCCTCATTTCCCTAACACTCTTCCTAAAAATCTATTTCAGCTGGACATAACAACCCGAAATCAATATTCGGGGCAGCCAAATAGATATAGATAATTCAAATCGACATTTTTGTAACCTTGTTATGGCTCTAACATGGGGCGCTTCAGACGCTTAGGCCCAAATTCCAACAGGTGTAGGGACCATATTCTTGCCGTGGATCGATATACCTATGTATGTATAGAGAATATGAAACGATTCAATTAGTTCTAATTTCTAAAGTGCAAAGGATCTCTTACAAAATCTTTGATACAATTACCACCTAATGCAACTCTTCTACAAAGACAATTGTTTGGATTTATTTCTATTGTACTATCACTTGTTGTCGATAGAGAAAGACCCCGCACAAAGTTACATTACACTATCTCAGCTTCATACCAAATTCAATTATGAAACTTATATGACAACCTGAATAGTCACTTGCATGGAGTCTTTGTGGATTATACTTGGCTTTTCCACCATTTTTCAATAATGTTTTGCCCTTCCTTCACGTACCAAATTATTCCAAAGCATAATCTTAACAACCGCGATAATCAGAATCATGCTTATCTTTTGCATCTATCATATTGCCATTTATCATCAATTTAACTTAGACTAGAATACCTCCAACGGTCCTCAACAATAATATCGCTTGGGTATTTCGCCATCAAATTTTCATGGATACTGCTTGTACCGGAGACATCACAAACAACAAAGAATAATATCTGCTCACGATAAAACAATGTCACATTATTTCAAAACAAACAACCATGTCAACCATAGTTTATACAATTTATTACCTACTAAACTTTGTGTATTTACAAACCGTTGTAATTGTCAATCTTAACAAAGCTTGAACTTGTTGAAGCCGCCCCAAATTATCTTTACAAGGTTCTACTATAGATTTGTAAACCCAACATCAATTCATAATCATTGTTCACACCGCAAGACGCTTTTATTAGCAAGGTGTATCCTCCCTTTTGAGATATAATAACTACGTATGTACAATACATCTTTTCATTAAATCACCATACAAAGAACTACACAAAACCATACAAACAATATTACCTTTTCCCACTTCAAACCGTCAGAGAAGTTGTCTTGTCTTGCTGCCTCATCAAACATACATGCTTGGATTTCGTCTTTTCACAATTAATTAGGTGAATTTCTATTCAACACATAATGTCCAAATTGAAAGCACCAGCTTACATCTTCATCAACTAGCTCAACGTGAAAGACATTTCCTGCACCACGATTGTTCGTATATGACCTCAGAGGCCCTTTCCTTGTCACACTTAGCCTTTATTGTCCGCGGCTCATCCGATTCAATCCATCACAGTGCAACACTCTCCTATCTTCTACTTTCCCCTTCGCATCCTCCATGTCGCCACCCATATCCACAACTCTCCGGGCCTTCCCAGGGTCGCCAAATTCGGCCTCTCCTCTCGCCTCAGCCCCAACACTCTCCCTAAAAATCTATTTCGCCCCGACATAACACCCGGAAATCAATATTCAGGCGCCGCTTGTAACCGTTGTTTTTTTTTAATAATCTTATATATAGGAAGGACAAGTGATTGTACTATGAGGGAGTGTACAAATTTTGAGTCATTCAGTGAAGATTCTATAAAGATTCTCTAAGATTTTCAAGGCTTAGAAAAATTTCCCTAGATTCTCAAGATTTCACTTAAGATTCCTTAGATTCCTCTACATTCGCTTGAGATTCTCATAGATTCTTTAAGATTCTCTTGAGTTTCCCCTAGATTCTCAAAGATTAACCCAATGTCCCTCTAGATTCTCCAAGATTCTATGTAGATTCTCCTTAATTCCCATAGATTCTATGAAGATTCCCCTGCAAAACACATCTAATTTGAAAGATTCCCCAAGATTCCACAAAGATTTTTTAATATTCTACAAAGATTCCTCTAGATTTCTAAGATTATATATAAATTTTATATAGATTCCCCTAGATTCTTTTTAGATATTATGTATATTCCTCTAGATTCCATTAGATCTAAGTACATTCCCCTAGATTCTCCAAGATTCCATTAAAGATCACATAGATTCTGAAAGATTTTACGAAGATGCGCTTAGATTCTGCTAGATTTCCTAAGATTCTGCTAAGATTCCCCATAGATTCCCTAATTTTATTGAGATTCCTCTAGATTCCTCAAGTTTCTATGTAGATTCTCCTGGATCCCCTTAGATTCTATGAAGATTCCCCTTAGATTCTTCAAGATTTTATCAAGATTCCCTAGATTCTCAAAGGTTTTATAGAGATCTCGGTTAGATTCTTAAAGATTCCTTGTGATTCCCATAGATTCCTCAAGATTCTATTGAGATTCCTTTACATTCTTTAAGATCCTATGAAGATTCCCCAGATTCTCTTAAATTCCATAGATTCCATAAAATTCCAAGATTCCAAGAAGATTCTTAGTATTCAATCATATTCGCCAACCACTTAATTTAAACGATATCAAAGCACTACTATTGGAAAGCTCTCGATGAGAGGAATCCAATGGCATAGGCCCCACCTTCATCCCCTTTCTTTTGCCAAGTTACGGCCTTTGAAGATAATTATAAAAGAAGCTTCCCTCAAATTCCTTTCATAAATATTTGCTGCCACCTCATTTTTTTTTATTAAATGAGGATGCCACCTCAACTACTTTAATAAATAAATTGCAACTTAATAAAAACTTAATGGCCAAGATTTCTCCCCCCTTGGATCCAAGGGCCCAGGATTGGCCACACTAAAAAGCACCTTTGGGGGGACCTTCCTTGCACCTTCCATAAAAAATGAAGGGCTCACGATTTTTGCCTTCCCCTTGATCCGCCCGGTTTAGAGGCATGGTGCATGCCTCATGCATGACCCCATGTAGATCCTAAGGCCATAGTTATGCCACCTCATTGCCCCCAAACAGACGGCCTAGATTGATTTGAATATGTAACAACCATGGGTACATCAAGTTTCCCCATGGACACATAGAATAATTATATATATATTATAATATTAATAATATTATGATATTAATAATATATTTATATAGTTAGACAAGTGGTTCTACTATGAGGGATCAGCACAAATTAGGAAGCCAATCTTGAGTCATTCAATGATACTATCAAGATTCCCTAGACTCTTTATGATACTATCAAGATTCCCCTAGATTCTCAAGAGTCCCTTAGATTCTCTTATGTTCACAAAGATTCTTTTAGATTCTCCTAGATTTCCAAACTTTATCTCAAGATTTTTTAGATTGTCCTAGATTCACAAACATTATCTCAAGATTCCTCTAGATTCTATGTAGATTCTCTTATACTATCCAAGATTGTATGAAGAATCCTCTAAATTTTCTCATATTTCCCTAGATTAGAAATTCTCTCGATATTCTCATAGAATCTCTAGATTCTCTTGAGATTCTTTAAGATTCTACAAAGACTCCCATAGATTCTCCAAAGATTTTATGAACATTCCCTTAATTACCCCCCGGATTCTCAAAGATTCTCTTGATATTCACCTAGATTCCCAAAGATTATCCCAAGACTCATCTAGATTCCCCAGATTCTATGTAAATCTCTTGAATTCTCCCGACTTGTAATCTTCCTAGATTCCTTTAGTCTATATGAAGATTCTCCTAGATTCTCCAAGATTCCATCATGGTTTCACTAGATTCTCAGCTTTTAGAAAAATTCCTTAGATACCCAAAAGATTCTCTCCTGAGATTCCTCTAGATTCTCTAAGAGTCTATGAAGATTCCCTTTGACTTTACATGATTCCATAGATTCCCTAGATTTCCCTAGATTCTTCAAGAATCTATCAAGATTCTTCTAGATTCTTAAAACTTTTATGAATATTCTCTAGATTCCCCAAGATTCTATGTAGATCTTCTAGAATCCCTCTGATTCTATGAAGATTCTTCTAGATCCCTTGGCCCTCCCTTAGATTTCTTAATATTCTACAAAAGATTCCCCTAGATTTCCCAAGATTCTATAAAGGTTCTCCTATAATCCCTAAGATTCTCTTGTGATTCCTCTAGATTCTCTAAGATCCAGTGAAGATTGCCCTAGGTTCTTAAAGATTTTATCAAGATTCCATTAGACTCCTTACATCTCAAAGATTCTCTTGAACATGTAGATTCTCTTAGATTTCCAAGATTCTATAAAGATTCTCCTAGAATACCTAAGATTCCCTTGAGATTCCTCTAGATTCTCTAAGATCCTATGAAGATTCCCCCTAGATTTTCCAAAATTGCAACAAGATTCTAGAGATTCCTAGATTCTAAAAAAATTCCCATGGAGACTCACTTAGATTTTATTAAGATTCCTTTAGATTTCTCCAAGATTCTATCTAAATTCCCATATATATTCTTAAAGAGTTTATGACAATTTCCTTAGATTCTCGTGAGATTTCCATAGATTCTCTTAAGACTCCCCAAGATTCATTGAGATTCCCAAAGATTATCCCATGATCCTCTAGGTTCTCTAAGATTCTCCTAGATTCTTCAAGATTCTATGAAGATTAGATTCTAAGATTTCAAAATTTTTAGGAAGATTCCCCAGATTCCCAAAGATTTTTTGAGGATTCTTGGATTCCCAAAGATTCCGTAGATTCACAAAGATTCTCTTGAGTTCCTCTTAGATTCTCTTGACTCCCAAAGATTCCCTTTAGATTCTTAATGTTCTTACAAAGATTCCCCAGATTCTTAAGAATCTACTTGAGATTCCCCTAGATTTTATTAAGGATTCCTGGTGATTTCTAAAACTCCATCTAGATTCCATAGATTTAAGGATTTTATGAAGATTCCTTTAGATCTCCTAGATTCCCAAAGATTCATTTGAGACTCCCTAGGATTCTATAATATTTCCCTAAATTCCAAAAGAAACCCCAAAGTTTCCTCTAGATTCTCCAAGATTCTATCAAGGTTCCTCTAGATTATTCTAGATTCTCTGAGATTCCATTAAGATTCCTTTGAGTTCTTAAGAAATTTATCAAGATTCCCCTAGATTCCTTAAAAGCCCTGAGATTCCCATAGATTCTCCGAGATTCTCTAGTTCCCATAGATTCTATGAAGATTCCCCTGCACTCCCCAAGATTCCTCAGGTTCTTAATGATTTTATCCAAGATTCCCTTAGATTCCCCTTACATTCTCAAAGATGCTCTCTGGGGATTCCCATAGATTCTAAGATTCTCATGATATTCATCTCAATTCCCTAAGATCCTATCAAGATTCTCCTAGATTCCCTCAACACTATAGATTCTCAATCAAGAGAAGAAAAGATTCTTAGTGTTGATCATGTTGGCTGCAGTTTACGACAAAATAGTGCCAAAGCACCACTCATTGAAAGCTCCCGATGAGAGGAATCCAACCATGTGGGTCCCACCTTCATCCCCACCCCCTCTGGCAAGCAAGTTACGTTACTCCAAGCCACTATATAGAAAGAAGCTTCCGAGAAAGTCCACTCATAAAATTCTCACCTCATTATCTTTTTTTTTATTAACGAGGTGAGCACTCACACCTTTAAAAAAAAAAAATCAATTTAATATTAAAAAGCCAATGGCTAGAATTTATGCTCACCTTTTGATCGGACGGCTTAAGATTTGCTACACACTTTTTTCAAATCCACTTTTTGCCACCTTCCTTGCACCTTCCTAAGAAAAATCAGGGGCTAAGATTTCTCTTCTTTTCGGGATCCAATGGCCCCAAGATGTGGTGCATGCCCCCATGCATGCCCATGCATGCCCCCATCGACCGAGGGCCATAAACGCCACCTCAAGAACGAGCGGTCAAGATCAATATATTATATAAAATATCGTGTATCACTCATATAAAAAATTGTCAATTTCTCGTTGATAAATATTTGTTTGATGCTATTTATTTGAAGCATCCCATGATGATATCGCATTTGCAAATAAAATTTAAAGAAAGAATACCGCATTTATGATATGCACCTATTGTGAATTTATATGCCATGGCGGGCAATAGAAAATTCAACGTACTTTTTCCCGTTTCGTTCTTTTACGCCACCGCTCTGCTCTTCTAGCTATTAGCTATGGCGGATCAACTCCGCCGGTAGTGGTTTTAGATATTATTCTTTGGAGCGGCCAACGCCTCTCGATCCATGTAAAAAATTGTGGTGCAAACCACATGTTCTATCTGTGATTCAAGAATTCACCCTCAAGGTATCAATAGCTTGGGTGAAGAACAAAGAGGTCAAGAAAGAAATTTGGTTCAAAACTGTCTAGTTAAGATCAAGTCAATGTTTTACTATCTCATTAAGGATTTCGGCCGCTTTGGCAAGTTCATCTAACTATGGATTCTTTGCCATATTTGGCGCTATTAAACTAGTTAGATAATCTATAGACAAGAATGTTTGTTTTGCCTGATTCGGCATGGAAAATTGCTCGGCATGGCGGCATGGATGAAGAATCTATTTCTTAGCCGATTCTTCACCATACAAAGATTTTAGTTGAACGTGGTCCGGCATTTTAAAGAGTTGTATAAGCAATCTTGTGTGTGCTTCATCCGTCGAGAGCGCTTACGCTTAAATCGACCGATCTTTCCTTTTAGGACCCAAAACCGGTTGAAAATCTTGAAGATGGGGAAAAGTATATACTTGGCTTGACACCAGTTCAAGCAAATCAACTAAAGAAGGAAAAGCGAGATTTAACGAAGAAGAAAGCCTGGGTTCCGGAGAAGCTCAGCGAGATCTCTGTTGAATTATGGTCATGCCTATTTTAACAAAGGACATTTGGTATAAGCTATAGTGGGAGGCGTGGTGGAATGGAGTTAAAAAAAAAGGGGCGACAAAATGAGGGCATCCAAGACGCGTCGAGATTGAAGGGGGAAAAGAAGTTGAAAATAGGCCTCGCATGTCCGTCCAAGGTCTGGCCGTTGTGCCTCTTTGGCACGATGCGTGCACCCTCTTGGCGACACGCCCCTCTGAAGGCATATATATGTGCTACGGTTGGGGCTGTTCCAACCACCCATTCTATCTATTCATTCCATTCTTTCTCAATGTAGATCTCACGATTTTCTACATGGCATCGAGAGCCTTCAATAGGGATCCTCGGCGATGCATCCGCAATCGAATTTGGTATTTCTTGGAAGATCATTTGTCCAAGTTTCCTGCGTTAAGAATTCTTCAAGAACAATGGGTGATACCGATGTCGATGAAGAAGAAAAGAACCTATGGATGCAAGGAAGAAGTTGATGCTGATTTTTGTGGCATCAAAAATGAAAGTGAAGATCAATTTCAATTAGTGGGAGAATTCCGGATCCCATATCTTTGCCGCGTGGTATCTTTTGTGGATCGAAAGTGGGAGAAGAAAGATCTTTGGTGCTTCTTCATGGTTATTTGCCGGTAACGTAAATTTCTTTGTTAAGATTTTGGTTCCAACGGGGGGGAGCAAGGTATGCTTTTGTGAAGATCGCTGGGTCAAGTAACCTTGTGGAAGGCCTTGACCCGCGAAGATTAGTAAATATGCAAAAACTTAATTTTTTCCGATTCTTATTTTAGTGATTTCAGTCGTAAGTCATATGTAAATTAGGGACATTTGAGAGGTAAGCAGTGTTGTAATAGGCCTCCGTTCACGTCTAGCCCTACAATGTGTTTCACGGGGCCACGCTCGAGGGTAATATATATGTGCTACTATTAGTCGCTCCAACCAATCTATCTCTATCTATTCATTCCATTCTTTCCTCGTCAGGACCCCTGATTTTCTACAAAGAGCCGTGTGCTTTTGCCTAATTGCTCCGCCAAGCCCGCCACAAACGATCCCTTGTTGTCGATTTGTGTCACAAATATTGGCAGAAGTTCGGTGATCAGCCTATTGTCGAGTACATCTAGAATCCATTGCAAGCAAATAAATCGAAAAGCAACGATGCCTTAGGTTCTTGTGGTTCTGACTTACCCAGCGTGAATTGGACTAGAGTGAATATTTGGATAGAAGCCGAAAAATCCAAGGCTAAGTAGAAGAAGTTGTGACAGCAATACGTAACTGATTTCCAAATTATATCTACGGACTTTGTTATTATCAAATCCTAAATTTTGTTATTTTGCTACATATTCATGAGGTTTTACTGGACTACCACGGTCATTAGGATCTCTGTCAATCAGGCGGCCAGTGTTGGAGCCTCTGGACACCTCTCGTTCCGATTATCTTTCGATTATGATTAGGGCGCCTATGATTTTAAGATGTAAGAATACTGTGGCGAGGAGTTTACCTAAAAGGTTTTGATGGTATATCCCTAAGACTTTTCTACTCTACGGTTTAAGCTTAAAACTTTAGAATATGAAATCACGAGTTGAACCTCTACCAAAATAACTCGAATGTCCCTGAATAAGACTACTTTGGAAACTGATAACGGATGAAAGCTAATGCTTGATGGCTTTTATCAAATCTATATGTTTTATAATAACCCATTGAATTGTTTTAGGATACAAACAGTCTATGATTTCAAAGATTATATCTGCCAATAAATCCCCACGGAACCCCATTGTGTATCAAATCCCACGGGAACCCCCTTTGTTATTTTTTTGCTACATATTCTAAGCGAGGTGCACCACGGACTACCACGGTCGTCGGATGTTTTGTGTCCAAGCGGCCAGTATGTTAGACCTCTGGACACCTAAGATTTCGATTATATATTATGATTGGGGCTATGATTTTAAGATGTGGGAATCACAGCCTTGTGAGGAGTTTGCTTATAAGGTTTTTACTTTGGGATGGCATATGTCTAGGAAAACCTATCACGGTTTTAAGCTTAGGCTTTTAGAATATATGAAATCTCTTTGAGGACCTCACCAAAATTAGAGCTTCGAATATCCTAATAAGACTACTTTTTAACCAATCTAACCGGTGACTTTAATGTGACTATTTTATCTTAAATCTATGTTTTGGGGTTGGCACAGGTTGATTGCCTTTGATTTCAGGTATAATCCATGTCCAAATCCCCACTGGGGCTTTTCATTGTGCAAATAGCGTGGCTTGTTCATCAAGCAAAAGAAAAAAAGAAAATAAAATAAAACTAATGATTGTAGGTTGATGTTGTTTGAACAATGGTATACTGACACTGCTTATTTACTTTAAGGTGGACCAAATGGACTTCATGCGTGAAATGTTGTGCAGCAAAGAAAGTAGCTAGAGAACTCACTTTTAAGAAAGATTATGTGCTTTTTGGGCAGAGGCTGCGGAGTCTTGGCAAATGTTTTAAAGCGATCCTATTCAGAATGTTACGACATCAAGTTATGCGGGAGAGGGAGAAAAGTAGTTGCAATATCCGATTGGTTGAGTAGGGTGTTGGATAGAAATTTGTTGAGAGCATGGCCAGATGGATTTTCCATGGGAGGTGGACTATCGGGGGCTGGGTAGGGAATTTGGCTATAAACGGTTTATGGATCTTTATCTCTTGCATTATTCTTACTTATAATGTATGAAGATCTTGAGGGAATGACCATGGGTTTTTGTTTGATTAACTTGGATTGTTGGAATTTGACTTTGATGAACTTTTACGGCAATACATTTTCTTGCTAAGATTAACTAGGACCTTAGATCGTCTTTAAAGGTGAAATTTGTTGTGTAGTTTTGCGCTAGGAATGTTTTAGCGGACTATTCTAAACCAAGGGTGATTACACTTGCATTTTTATAGGGACCAAACCGGTACGGCGGCCCTCCACCGGGAAATTTTTGGGATGGTGTATATCCGAGGTTACGCCTTGCCTTACTCCGAGGTTGTACAAAGCACCGTAGAAACATATGCCTCTAGGTTTCCATACCCGCTTGAACCCCCTCCTTTGGTTTCCTCTTGTTGCTTATGCAGCAAGCAAGCATGCATGCAACTTCTAGTTTAACCCAGTTAAGAAAATTTTAAAACTTGGCGTTTTTAGCGGAAAGTTTGTACCTCTCTTTGAACCAAAACCTGGCTATTTTGCTTAGTATCGTTTGGGGATGAACTTCCCTCATGTATCTCCCAACCTTCATAGTTGTTGTTCACCTGGCAGCCTTAGCCATATCGCCTTTGTATTGGGGAAGATAGCGTGTTGAATGTCGCCATGGCACACACATGTTGTAATACGTATTTACCTGGGCATCCTTTCACCACACCACTGTGAAATGGTTGTATGGCCAGTCCTCTCAAGATCCACAGTAAAGCCTTTACGGAAATACTCACTATCTTGAAAAGCATAGCGCACGCATAAATAGAGATAGAAATGATCATTATTAACAGCGAGACCCAACACGTGCAGGTATTTCTCTATCGCGCGCTGGCTTCGCGCGGGAACTTTTCACGGGGCGGCTGGGAGTTGGGTTTCATTCCGGCAAAGTCAGCACGAGGTGACGGAATTACATAGGAGGCAGCTCGAGTAGATCTTGGTGGCGTTCAAAGGGAACGTAGGCAAATGGGTGTTAAAGGCGACTACTAATAATAAATGTCACAAACGGTTTTCAGTTGGTTAAGGGCATGAGTTAGAGGCGTTACATTTGGTATGTCAGGCTTGAAGGCTTCGATTCGAGGAATTTACATAGGGCAAATGGCCGGGCATCTGGGTTGGGAACAGGTTAACGTTGGTTTGGATGCTGGGGGCCGCGGCGAGCATAGTTCTAGTGGAAGAGATTTTAGCAACGGACCCATGGGGCTGCTTTCGAGTAGATCTTGAGGTGTTGGCGTTGCGAACCGCTAGAAAATGGGTGAAGCGACTGCTCGCAAATGTGCTGAATGATTTTGCGGATTGGCTAAGGGCATGTCGGTTAGAACGTTACTTGATCGGTATGTAAAATCAATTGGACAAAGCTGAGGATTCTAGTTTGCGTTATTTAAGTTGCGGCGGGCTTAAATTACAGGTCGGACAAGAATGGGTGGAAACTTGTTTCCTCATTCGCGATGCATAGACTACCATGTAAACCCACAAAACTTATTCAGCTTCCTCATTGATGCCCATGTTGCGGGAACCATTCCATAAGCCAAAATGAAGGCGCCATTGTGAAACAAGTAGTATTCATATTGGCGAAACTAAACAAAGTATGGGACCATTTGTCGCTTCAATATATACGCGTAGGGTTGTTGGCAGCATCAATACATCTTTGAAGGAACTTATGTGTTGCTTTGCTGGGACGCTTTGGGAACTGCTTTACAGGACGGCCTCGCCCAGCGGCTGGCGGGGAGTATCACATACATTTCATGTCTTAAGGTCGAATTCAAGGAAAGTTCATGTGGGGTTTGTGTTATGCTGCGTGTTGGGGGTATGGCAGGAGGTAGAGGCGGCGCTTGCAAAAGCCAGGCATCAATGGAGTGCGACCTATGGTGTTGCGTGCAATGTTGGTTTGTGGCGGAGTTCTTAGGAACGAGAGGCTGCGCGACCAACGTGTGGGAGATTTTAGCGGGAATCTAGGGGCCCGGAGAAGGCAATAGAAAATTATAACTACCGGCCGGCAATTATATATTAGCTAGGCTCACCGGTTCCTTAAACCAAAAGAAGCCCTAAACTTAGAAATATGCTTATAACCTAACAATAGCGTCAAAAGGAAAATGAATATTCATACATTTATGAGTGATGAGGGAAGCATTTTGGCACTTGAATGGGTACGGCTGCGGGGGCCAGAAGAAATATGAATTTACAAATTAACATAGGCTCTGAAGTGTTAGGAATCGGAATGACGAAACTTTTTAGAAATGGTTTCTTGTGCAAAGAACTCCCCTCAAAGCGGTTGGCCACGGGGAGGCGAGTAGTTGAATATAGATTCGTCCCTTCATGCGAGAATAGGGATTCTTTGCCATGTGGAAGCTCGACATCAATCTACGGGGATAAGCGCGACCAGGCGTAGCATCGTTTGCTCGAACTCCGGCCTGAATTTGCATTTGTTGATCTGATTCAAAGGTTGTTTGGCCTTGCCCAAGCTTTGCATTTAATAAGGTAACACTCGGGCATATGATCAGGGTACGGCGCGAATGAACTTTACCTTAACTTGGAAATTTGCTTGGGGCAGGGCAACGGGGTGTACGGGCTCTCTGGGGTCGGAGCAGATGCGTGCACAAAGAAAATGAGGCTGGGGAACTAGTGAGCAGTATATGCGGCATTTGGGGTGCTTCGTAGAGAAACACATTGCGGGCCAAACCCTAGATCCTTGTCTAGATCTCCTAGATCCCCGAATCCACCATGTCACAGAACTTTAATTAAAAAGCCCGCTGGGTGTTTTACCTATATATGGTGACAAAGCGTTTTAAAGGCCGGTACGGGCTATTCGTGCCATGGGCCGACGCGGGCGGGACGCGCGGGTTTCAGGCAATGTCAAAACAGGTGTTTTTGGGGACATGGACTAAATGGTGGGTAATGGTTTAATATAGTGCTCTATTCATGGCTGATTTTGTAATGTGTGGTTGATCATTGTGGTAAACTAAGGACTGGCTGAAATATTTTGTATTTGGTAAATCATTTTTATGGTTAAATGATGTGTTAGATGAATAATACCATTCTTGTTAGTAATTCTCTTTGTTATTTATGAATCATGGTTTTGTTATATGCATATCTTCATGGTTATCTTTTTATAAGCGTAATAATAATAACTAAAGTGTGTCTTATTGTTTTGAAGCATTTCAAGTTTAGTAAAGCCTAAAACCATTAACATTTTGTTGTTCAAAGCATTTCATGTTTAGACAAGCTAAAAAAACTATTAAGGACTGCATGGTTCTTCTATATATTGTAGTATTTATTACTGCTATATATCATATATTTCTTTCATCAGTAGCTCCTCAATAGCAGCAAAAAAATCGGGCAAGAGGGGTTTGAACCCCGACCATTTTCAAAACTGTAGTAAACAATGAAATGTATTTGAAAACAAATTTAGTTCAAATGACAGATATCTATAGAAAAGAAAGTAAGCACATAAAATAATGCACATGTTATTAGCACAGACAAGCTTTAAACGGATCACCTCTAGGTCTGTCTCGTGATACAACAAGGCTCTAAAGACTACATCTACGGTACGTAGTTTTCAGGTTTCAACAACCCTTGATGCGGGTGGTGTTCGCCATAGCTGGAAGAGTAGAAAGAGGAAAAACAATGTGTCAAAAACAGGGCAAAAATGGCATTTGGGAGGCATCAATCTGACTGCATGCTACTAAGCATCATCCGTAGTTTGGCTCCAGATGCCGATCAATCTTTTGCATCACAAAACAAAGGGGAGTCTGCTTAAACACAGTAGCTAAATAAATGGCATAGGAAACAGAGATACAGTTGGGAAGGTCCCTACCTGCCACTTTGAAAACCTGCCCTGAGCTTCCATTTGCCAAAGCTGTAGTTTCATAGGTTGGTGCTGAATTTCTTCATATGCCTCTGCACATAACATGGAGGTAATTTCGCAGATCGATTTAACAAACCCAACGTAGCTACATCACAATAAGGCCCATTTACAAGACAGACAACATAGCTTACCGAGACCAAATTCTTGATCTTGTCGAATTTAGATGTAAGACTCTGCATGAAAAACTCACTATGCAGCCCACATGAATGGCCCAGTCCAACCCCTAAATGATCATCTATAACCAACTTAAGGCCACCCATCTTTCTATCAATATAATATTTTTAGCAGCTAATGCACAAACATCGCCGAATCCTATCATTTCTTTTGCAAATGCATTTTAAAAAGAAAGGGAGGAAAATTTGTATCCTAAACTCTAGGTACCTCCGGCCGCCATCGCCATGGCTATCGAGTTAGTCCTTGCCGCCTCTCGACCCCTCTTTTATCATGATGGCAAATGTTGCCCCTAAAAATGGAATCAGGAAAAATAAGCATTTGCCGCCAAAATGGAATCAGGAAGAATAAAAGGATGAATAAATTGTTAGTAGAACGTGTCTATATTTGCCTTTTTGGCGATAAGGGATTTTTGAAGCCAAAGGGTAAGTGTTCTAAATAAGGCACTAGTAAACGTGTGCCCGGCGTTGCCGAATTAATGTCTGGCTTATGTTTTTTACTTGGCATTTAGTGTTCATATATCTAGGTGAACAGACACAGGTTGATGCTTACAGAATGGACATGATTTCTTTTATGAAATATTTTTGTTGTCAGAATTGTGCAGTGGCAATGTATCATCAATCGGCTTAACTGCGGTTAAGGTTGGATTTTTTAAAAAGTAAATGGGTTTGCGGCATTTATTTATAAGTAGGAGAGGGTCTTAAATCTAAATCTTAGATTGATCCTTAGAGGAGTTATACATCATTCATGACTCGAGAATAACAATACATGAGACGAACAAACGTAATGCTTTGCATTTAAGTAAACGTGTGCGGCGTTACTTGCGTAAGTGAGTAGTGTCGTTCTAAATATACCTATTTGTATCATTTTTAATTCTTTCATGAATCTCACCATAGCAATTGTGGTGTAGACTAATTTAGCCTCCCTTTTTGATCCATGTGGTTCTAGCAACAACTTTTGAGAGTTGAATATGTGATGCATTGATTGCAAAGACCATAAATTCATTAATTTGATATGATTGGTAGTAAGATGTCTGATTGTATAGGTTGAAGCATAGGCACACTCTTGAAAAACATTGAACGTCAAAAGACTTATGCTCAAGAACACCAAGGCATACGTCTCTAGCAAATCGGTGCTCGACAATGCCATACCAAACATATGTCACACCATATGTCCATTATATATATACTCCTTACATGTTACGTTATTGATGCATAAGGATTGTGTTGAAAAATGTGCAGAAGTAGAAACCAATGGTGGAGTGTTCATGCTTAATGACCATGTGTTACAATTGTTAGCATTTGCAAAATTTTCAACAACAGCAGAATGGCAAATGATGTCATCAATTGATGTTAGGTTGTGGGCTCAAATTAATGTTTGTCATTCTCAAGCAAACATACACTATGGGCTCAAATTAATGTTTGCCATTTCTCAAGCAAACATACACCTCTCTAAGCACGGATCGGGATTATAAACAATTGACAATCTTGTTCTTTTACGTGCAATTATTCTTTATCTCTAAGTCGGAGCTAACTTAGGATGGCCAATAGTCTATCTCGTTTTTCTATTTTTTTTTTCTCTTATGGCATGTAATGGCTAATTGTAGATACACGCCTCCCTTCTAGCATGCTTGATTGGTATACCGTCAATATATTACACATTTTCCTTTTAAGTATAATTGTCGGTGACTTGTAGATCTGAGATGCACACAGCCAGATGATAATCTCTGAGAAGCGATCCGCGCTAAAACTTACATGTTATACGATTGGGAGGTACTGTACTATCTTGTATGTTTTGTATGTTGTAGCCTTGTTAAAAGAAATGATCTGTTAATCAAATGTTGTCTAATGTTATTTGAGTGCGTATTCAACATTGAGGTCCCTATTGCACTGCAGTTGGCGTTCTAGTCTACACACTATCACCATAAACTAAAGATCTATCCATTGCTATTTGATAGGGAAAAACTCTTGAAATTCATTATTCTTAATTTCTCACGAATCAGAATCGGAGCTTTCCCTTTGAAATTGTTACCAATTTGTGTTTTGAGCCACATATGTACCTTTTGCGGCAAATGGTTCTCAACGGATGAGGGGTAATTAGTGTGGAAGGAAAACGCATGCCATGAATAGACATATCAGCGATCCCTTTTCTAACAAAATGAATAATTTACAATCATACTATACATAACATTTTTTCATGAACAATATATTAGATTAGATTGCTTGAAAATTTATGGGTACCTTTGCGTGTAAGCACATGCATTAGCTCCGTGGAATGATCGATCTAGTTAATAGCTACGCAATATAGATTTAACTTTTCTTAAATAACTTTCTCTATGCATTTATTTGAAATGTCGGACAACTATTTTCTCCCGTCATCTAGTGGATTTCTTACATTCTTACGCATATGGTTGATCAACAAAATGGGCGGGGTAAAATATCATGTGTCTATCGGGATGCTAGAGGAAAAATATTGTTTCTCGCTATTTTCAAGACATCACGGAGCTAAAATCCATCTCAGCTACTTTGATAAAACACATTTGCATTGGCTATATATGGATTCAACTTAAACTCCCAATTTAACGACAAAATGATTGACTATTCTTTTGCGGCCTCATATGATCACGCCAAGTTGTGTCCCTCTATTACGAAAAGATAATACCCATTTGTTACCTCCATATGTTCAAATGCAATACTCAAATCACATCCCTAGCTTTTTGCAAATCCGAATTTCCATGACCATCATAACTAAGAAAAATACTCTACAATGTGCCTTCAAATGTGGTTTGTTGCACCTTTATCGGGTATCTTACTGGTTTTCAACCCGATGATAAGACCTTTGAACAAAGCTTACATAGCAAAATCTAGAAGGGCGGAGAGCTCATTGAAAAATTGGTCTGCAATGGTAAAATTCTCTGGGTGGATTGTAATGCATGTTTTGATTATGAAAAAGATTTCAGTAAGATTTCTACCGGATCCATATTGTTGTTGCTAAAGAATGGGTGATGGAATGATTATGAAAAAGTCTTTCGGTCGTGTTGTAGGCCATCAATATATCGGATCCATAGAGGAAAAATTAAGGCAAATGGACTTGCCCATTAAAAAACTCATTCGCAAAATGGATGCGCATTCATCAAGTTATCTTGAAATCTCACTGGGTAAGAGGCCATCACGCTCTGCGCAAACTCTAAGCTTGAGAATTTAAGAAAAACTTCGGGCAAAATGGACATTAAGCGGCCAAAATCATTAAAAAAACATTCTAAGCAAAACCAGCTTTTCTGCATTCATCCAAGTTGAAAAATTCCCAACCCTCAAATCTCGATCTTCCTTTAGTTCAACGGTTGCTTAAGCGACTAAGCTTCCTATAATTTGCTGAAACGGGAGATGGGTTTTTATTAAACCCATTTTAAATTCAGAAAAAGTTTTTAAGCGGTCTTACCGGCATGTGAGACAAAGGAAATCAAGATTTTATGAGCAAAATCTAGCTTTTAGAGTAAAACATCTAGCGATGAGCAAGATTTGAAAATTGATCCCAAAAGAAGAGATTATGCAAGTTCCAGTGGGAGGAATAATGAAGCTCCGGGGCGAATAACCTATTTAGCGGCTTCTGCATGGAAATTAGGTTGGGCGGAGATGGGTGAAGGATTTAACCAAAACCTTGACGAGATGGAAAAAAATGCAAGAAAAACTCTTGCGGTTATTTCTGATTCAAAACTCTGCTTTAGCAAGGGCTCTGCGATTTAGACTTTTGATTTAAACTCCGATTCCATCGAAATAATAGGTTCAAAAAAGGGAAACACCCCAAACACAATTTAATTAATCCGCGGAGCGGCCAGAAGCTAGTAGCGAAATTTCGTGCCGGCGATGTACACGGTAGGAGAAAAGGACACACCCCAAACACAATTTAATATCGTAGCGTGTGCGTTCTTGAACAATGTCGAGGGCATGTCAAATTTGAGAAGGTAGGACTTAATATTCTTACTAAGTAGAGCGATTGCATGACATGGCATAATTGGAAAATAGAAAATTCAATAAATGCAAAGTCCAGCAAGATTGCAAAGATTGGCACATTGAAGAAAATGCAATAAGTGCAAAAACAGCAAGATTACCAAATAATAATGGAGCACTTACAGTTATAGGTCCACACTATCACGAATGGCAACCAATCCTAAAGGGACAACATTAAAATATTGAGGCAAGAATGAAGGATAAAAATCCCAAAAAGAAACATCAATTGATGGCGTTATATCTCCTTCAACCTCATATTCCATGCTAGAGTCAAAACTTATGTTATTTGGAATTCTTGTGAGCGTTTCAAGTTCTAGTAACAGTTTAATGCTTGAGATATGAACTTTGTTACAACCACCCATATCTTGTTGGACTTATTGTGAAGAAATCCCCTGCAAAGAACAATCCTTTCCATCCTACATATGCAAGATAGAAATAAGTAATTGCATTAGTTTACAAATGAATAAATGCATAACGTGTTTCCATATGCGGAAGTAATTTCCGTCATCTCTTAAAACTTCTTCACAACAAATTCAAAGAAAAAGAAGAACCGCACGTGAAGATAAGGCTCTACTCATTGGCTGGAAGCACATTTTTGCATTTCTTGGGCATGATAACATAATAGCGGTAGAAATCAGCAAAGTGATCAATCAAGTGTCTGTTGAACTTCTGAGGGCTTCTTCATTGATGTCTTCTTCATTCTGAAAATGCAAATGAGCAAAAAATCAATATATCTGATGATAATAGTTTCTACATACCAAAGGGCAACTCTGTAACCATTACAGCGAAATCAAAAGGGAGGGATAAACATGCACATGGATTTTTTTTTATTCACGGATTTTCTCGGAAAGGCTTTTCGGATTCTTTTGTTCTGAATTGTTTTGAAAAGCTTTTTGAGCAGAAGCAAAGTCAGAATATAAGGAAGTAGAAGAGGACATTTACATGCAGGCAACAACCTAACCTCTGGGTTAAACAAATAGTCGATTCAGCTAGGGAATGAACAAAGCGGAAAGCATCTCGGCTCTTAGACTGTAAGTGATGTAAAACCTGGAAGGCATGTTTTTCTGGTCTCAAATGCAAAGATAACTATTTAAAGTTAATGTTTCTCTCATGGAATCACAGTTATATCATGCCAATTGTAACCCCAAAGGACTTATGCCAATTTTTGCATTTTGTGTTAGCAGGAAACAACTCAACATAAGCAGTTAGAAAGAGTTTTAACTCCTGCTTGGATATTTTAAAAGCTTCGGATGGTTCTGCTGATGCGAAGATGGCGAGGAGAAAATATTGCCAAATAGAATCTGCACACAAATTTAAAACCTAAGGTGAAGCAAACAAATCTAGATTCAGGATGTCATAAGGCTGAGATAGGTATTGCAAATGGCATAGAAGAAAAATTACTGTGCAACAAACTTACACGGCTCACAACCTGCTATAAACGAACACTCTTTTCTGCGAAAAACTTGGAAGTTTAAAGACCAAAAATGTTTTCTTACCTGATGAGATCAGCACGAAACACCACAACAATTCGCCCTTTGGCTGCACTCATGCCGTGATGCAAGGCCCAAATTCTCTTCTTTACTTGTGGTCCTATGTAATTTTAGGGTACATAAGCGGCGGTTCAGGCGCCATTCCATTAGCTTATGTCAAATGAGAATTATAAATCTACTTTGCATTTACGAGCATTGGTCTAGATGGTAGGCACTGAAAGCGTTACGCAGAAAACCGAAACCCTCCATAAGAACCAAAAGCGAAATGCACAAACTGCATTAAAATTCGCTTGCCACGGAACCTTAAAAAACCGCTTACTTTGGGTTGTCAAAAATGCTTGATGGGGTGGGGCACAAACTTTGCTTGCGAGTAAAGCATGACCCACTTTAGAAATCAAATTAGCCTCTAGCATACTAAAAGCTGCCAAAAAGCGGCGGCAAAGGGGCGATGTAAGCGTATCGCCAAAAGTGCGAGCTAACACGCATACAAAATCTTCATATTCTTGAATCGTCTCATATCCTTAGAAGCATGCAGGAATTTGTCAAATCTAACATGAACTAATGCCAAGGATCAAAATATCCCAAACTCTTAACACTTTGGCGAAAACCTCTGCCCTATGACTCAATACAACTGCTTTCTGATTTAAAGTGCTATTCCTAGGAAAAATTCTTCAATGAGGTGTATTTCTTCCGTTCTGCAGTATACACCATTGTCCTTATCAAAGCTATATTACCAGAAACAATAGCAATACTTGAAGAAGAATAGACTGAATAGATAACACTCCATTGGAAACAGAAAAAGTACTAATGAATCGCACTATTACCCTTCCGTAGTCCCCTTGCACCACGGGTTAAAGCTGCATTACATAGCTTCACCGAGAAAATCAGTAGCAGAAGTTCATGGGAGGATTAGCTGGTCCGCGAAACATCTGGATCTGATCAATAATGATGTCTTCTTTAGTGTCAAAGCATAGAAAAAAATAAATTATCTTCACGTTACGGGTCGCCAAATTCTGCGGAGTTCAAATGGGAGTAAATCTATAACTTGACCTTCATTTATCAATCTTGATTCCATGGGTGGATTAAGCACAATCGAACAAGCATGTAGCTCTAATTGCATCCATACCACGATTAGCACTTGCACAAATACACTATGCACAAATACATTAAATGAAATGCTTGAAATCTTGGTGATACCTCAAGTGGTAGAAACCATTAGCCATGTGGAAGAAGATAGTCACATATCTGTGGTCTGTATGATTTCCGCAGGATACATAATTGAGTTCGGATATACCATGCAATTAGCTTAATACAAATGAGAGACAAAAGCGCCTTTGCAGAACCAAAAGCGAAATGCAAAAACCAGGTTGAAATGCCTTTGCAAGATCAAAAACGAAATGCAAGAACCACAGACTATTGTTGAGCAAATGTTGCAAATCGAAATGGCCAAATCAAAAGCAGACTTCTTGAAGTGAAAACAGGGCAAATTGCAAAAGAAATCTGAAATAAAAAGCAGGGCAACTCTGTAACCCATTTGTGCAGAAATCAAAACAGGGATAAACATGCACATGGATTTTTTTATTCACGGTTTTCTCGAGAAGAGCTTTTGGCGGATTCTTTTGTTCTAGATTGTTTTGAAGAGCTTTGAGCAGAAGCAAAGTCAGAATATAAGGAAGTAGAAAGAGGACATTTACATGCACAGGCAACCTAACCTCAGTCTGGGTTAAACAAATAATTAGCTCAGCTGGGGAATGAACAAAATGGAAAGCATCGCTCTTAGGCTGTAAGTGATGTAAAAACCTGGAAGGCATGTTTTTCTGGTCTCAAATGCAAGATAACTATTTAAAAGTTAGAGATAAAATGTTCTCTCATGGAATGCACTTATATCATGCCAATTGTAACTTTAAAAGGACTTATGCCAATTTTGCATTTGTGTTAGCAGGAAACAACTCAACATTACCCAGTTAGAAAGAGTTTTAACTCCACTGCTTGGATATTTAAAGCTCAGAAGGTTCTGCTGATGCGAAGATGGCAGAGAAAATATTGCCAAATAGAATCTTGCACACAAATTTAAAACCTAAGACTGAGCAAACAAATCTAGATTCAGGATGTCATAAAGGCTGAGATAGGTATTGCAAATGGCCTAGAAAGAAAAATTGCCTGTGCAACAAACTTACGGCTCACAACCTGCTATAAAAGCGAACACTCTTTTCTTGAAAAACTTGAAGTTTAAAGATTTAAAGACCAAAAATGTTTTTCTTACCTGATGAGATCACTGAAACACCACAACAATTAAGCCCTTTGGCTGCACTCATGCCATGATGCAAGGCCCAAATTCTCTTCTTTACTTGTGGTCCTATGTAATTTAACAGGTACATAACTGAGCAGTTCGAGCATGCATTCCATTAGCTTATGTCAAATGAGAATTATAAATCTACTTTGCATTTACAGAGCATTTGGTCTAGATGGTGGGCACTGAAGCGTTCTGCAAAAACCAGAAACCCTCCTCAAGAACCAAAAACGAAATGCACAAACTGCATTAAAATTCCGCTTGCCCTGGAACCCAGCAACCATTAGCAAGAAATGGACAGTACAGTAATACCCTGAGCAATGGGACTATAATCGAACTGATGATTCTAAGCTCCACAATAGCTGCATTAATCTTGCCAAGCTCTGTATCACAGCACCAAGGCCCTGCATTTTTATCAGCCGCAATCAATTGGAATCAAACGCAGGCAGTTTGAATCGATCAAAATTACTACATAAAGGTGTTCTTTGCCATATCATGGCCAGCGGATCTTGCCCTGCACAGGTTAGTCTACAGGAAATAAGATCTCCAAAACGAAATGCTCAATGACAATAAAATGCTCAATGATTTGCTATGTGCCCAACAAAACCGAGGACTCGAAATCTTAAAAATGAGCTCTTAGAATACCTAATCTTTTCTTCTTCTGACTTTGAAGCCTAAATCCCGCAAAACCACAGGGACTGCTTTTAGAGAAATCACGCGGGGCGGAGGCAAGCAACCCTGTAGAACATGGAGAGTGGCTGACTTGATCTATGGATTTAATATATCGTCTAATTGGGCACGAAAATGATACATACACTTGAAGCCAAGCTACAGATCTATTTGACAATTTATCTAATTATCCTAAGCGATAAGCACACTCAACCAATATCTAACATGCACTAACTATATGTGCATTATACAAACTTCGTGGGCTCATTTAACCGTGTACCTTGGGCAATGCGTGTTGCAAGACCTGCGGTAAAGATTCTACATTCAACTTTCTTTGTACCCTGCATGTAACTACAAACATAAAAGCATAATTGGTTCAGAAATATCTTCTTTTCCATATGATTGCAGGCTTTTTATTATACCCTGTCTCTATGATCTATTTCCATATAATTGTAATCAGTTTATCATTAAAATTGGAAGAACAAATTTTGGCAGCATGTAGCAAAGCAAAAGAAGTTTGGTACACTACCTCAATAATTTGAAATGCTGAAGAATGACTCCAAATGTGCACATTCAACAAGTAGAAACAAAGCATGATTCAGCTGTTCCTGTAGCCATGGCAGTGAATAAGTGACGAATCTAAATCATTTGCAAAAGACTTTCAACCAAGATTTAAGGTCTAAAGAACTACAACAAAAAATAATTCAAACGAAAAATTAGTTCAGCATATGTAATCTAGAACCCGGCACATAATACCTCATGGTGTTTTGCAAGAAGCTTCTCTAAAGTTATAGCTCCATTCATGGCCCCAGGGTTTAAAAAAGAACGCATAGCTTTAACCGGAAAACTCCAACACCATGCAACATTTTTCCACGTCTTTTCTCTCCTACTCCTAAATGATGATGTGGGTCTATGTCGACCAAACCAGGATCCCCACGACTTATTCCCAATCGAAAAGCCCTCTGTAGATCAGATAAAAGGGCGGAAGAAGAAAAAGCCTAATTCAGGGTTGGGAAATTTGGGGTAAATCCGATGGAAAAAGGGATAGGAAGCCACGAAAGAGTTGGATAAGGAGAACCCATAAAGCTTGTAGATATGATCATTTCGAAAAAGCTAAGCTCCTTAGAATCATCAACATCATCTCTGGCAGAGGAAAACAAAATCAAATGCATATAGCAAACGCAATAACTGGACGGATAATGAAGATCCTGGATCATTCGTGGCTTGCATGCCGAGGATAAAGGAATTGTATAAATCCTCCAAACGGGGCTAAATGCAAATTTCAACTATAGCCCGATTTATGGAATACCGGGAATTTTTCTCAGCAGCTAAAAGGTTTGAAACCTTAGGAAACTAACCTGAAAATAAAATCTAAGTTTTTTTTTTTTGGAATGTCAGGGGAAAACCAAATTTAAAAATAGATATTAGAGTTAATGTACAATACAATCCCTTAACATCCCTATAAAAAATGAATTGGGTTGGGTAAACAACTAACAATATTAAAAATCCCAAATCCCGATTCCCTCATATTATTATTTTGGGATATTCAGCTCTGTAATCCAGGCTCGGCCGGTTTGCCGGTACCGCGCATAGCTTTTTCGATAAGCAGGGCCAGCGCGAAACCAAAGCCCGTACGTAAGATAACCTCTGCTCACGATTTTTTTTTGGTTCTTTCTTTTCCCCCCTTTTACAGAAAACAGAGGTCTGCGTCTGCGTCTGTATGGAGGACTGGAGGTCAGATGGATTCGCCAAAAAAACTTTGTTCTCTGCTGCTGAGCAATTTGGTCTTTGGACACGTTTCTTGTAGCTATTGAAATCAGAGCAGAGAGAAGCCCGTTAACGTCAGTCATCACCAAATACCAATGGAGGACATTAACCACAGCAGTGAGGCCATATGCAAATGACAACAAGTAATCCATTTTTGTTCATGTTTCTTTGAGGTAATCCATTAAACTTCTCCGATTAGATTAGTTAGGTTGATTATTTAGGTCTATTCTTATGCCTTCAATTAAAAAAAAAAAAAAAAAAGATTATTTAGGTCTATTCTCTTCTTGCTTACGAGAAAAGGCGCGTTCAAAAGAAGAAAAAGAAGGAGGAAAGGCTGATGGTTGCGAGTCTATGCTATCTTTTTACAAATCTACCCAAAGTGTTGTTGTTGAGAATAGATTTGAAATCCAAGATCTGATAATAGCATGAGAATCAAATTAGGCAGATCATTGAGATTATGGATGAGTCGGTTGTGGTAGGAGATGTGCTGAACAAGGGATGATGAAATTTGCTAGTGCTTCTACTTCCACTAAAAGGAAATGGAGAAATGAGTGGACAAAGTATCATAAATGGGCATTTAGAGTGAAGACTCCAACAAGCGAGGATCGTGCTAAATGTAGTTAGTGCATTGAGTTCAAGAAGAGTAACACATACGAAGGAAGGATCTAGAGTGATGCAACTTTTTTAACTATATGTTTATATTAGTCTTTTAACTCTATGTTCATATTAGTATTTATTACTATGTGATTTACCGTTTTATTCTAAGTTTATAACTAAAAAATGGTCTTCAGTCTGTCAACTAAAATTTTGGTATGTCAGTTGAAAGGTTCAAATTGATCAACCTTATGTCATGTGAAAGGCAAAAAAAAAAGTGCCTGTGATTGGAAAATTAGGGGTGGCTGTCAAACTTGAACCCTGTGATCCATTTACACGACTATGTAGTAGATCAACTTCTGTTTGAAACTCCACAAGTCCCTGCTCCAATGTTAGATTTGCCTTTTTTTGCAGCCATAATTTCAGAGAGAAAGAAGCATATGCCTTCTTGCCTTCTCTAGCAGTAGCTTAACATTGCAGATATCTCAGAAGCCAAATTTCAAGGTAAAATAGCTTACCTTAAAGGCTGATGTGGGATTCACATGAAGAAAAAATCAGCAATGATTTTTGGGCGGTTTCAGAAAGATGCATTCATCTTGGCATCAAAGCTTCTACTGCATATAAGACAAAAATTGAGACATCTCTCTTGCATACATAAGACAAAAAATTTTGAGACATCGTCTGTAAAGAAGGCACCAAAGCTTAAGTACATCTGGATTTCTGCTTGCTCTGTTCTTCATCAACACGGCGGTCCCAATTCTTGGCGGATGGCTAGCTTATTTGCTTTCGAGGCAAGAATCGGCGAACTTTTGCCATTCCACAACGTCAAGGAAAGGCTATGGCGCGGATGATCCGAGGATCTTTGCTTCAGATTTTGATGCTTTCGGCTCACTTTCGGCTTCGAGAATCTGGCGATGCTCACTTTCAGCTCAGAACACTTTCAGCTCACTCACTTTCAGCTTTCAATTCCTCGGTAGATTGAAAATTGTTGTTGCCTCATATTTTGTTGTGAAGCGGGACCAAAAACGAATTTTTGCCGCAATGTTTACAATGTCATGGTGCATTATGTCGGAGCTCTTGCCCCTTGCGAGCGATCGTTATGCAGGCGTTAGAGAGGAGAACATGAAGATGGTTCCCGGAGAATCTTAATGGCTTCTAGTTATGGAGCTCGAATTGTTTACATTTATAATCTTTAAATTAGACAGAGCTCCAAGAGAGCGTCTTTGGCTTGAACTCATGGAACTCATGGAACTCAGGTTCACCGCCCATGGAACTCAGGCTTCTCGCCTAATCTTTGCCCAAATTCTCAGAGCATCCGAGCTTGGGCAGATCCGAAGATTTCAGACATTCTTTCACTTCTGGAAAAATGTGATGGCAGTGCACAAGGGAACTTCAGATCCAGCGTGGCTATGGTGCAAATAGAATAGAAAAAGGAAGGCTCAAAGCTTGATCTGAGCATCATTTGTTGCCTGCGTACAGCCCATTCTTGCTCGTAGAAGATACTATAGGGGCATTTAGATAATTTTCAAAAATACAAGGGCATTTTCATAATTCCTATAAAATATAGGGGCATTTTTTATAATTTTCCCAAAATTATTTTATTCCTACCATTAATTTGATGGGCTCTTTTAAATCAATAACACAATCCTTTAAACTCAAGAAATTTTTGAAGTATGCTAGATGAACAAAGTTTAAAATGAAAGCACTAATTTGCTCAAAGCGCACTTCAAAAGGAATCTTTGAAAGATTCCTAAAATCCCAAAAAATGTCCCTTTTTGTGGTATATTTGTGACAAGTGTGACAATTTGAAAATTTTAGGCATCATTTTGGAGGGTGTGAACTTAGCTTCCATTCAAAATTGTTTGACATCCCTTTTTGGCCCCTAGTTTGGTTTGAAATAGTAATATTTTCAAAAACTAAACAAAATAGACATTGGAAAAAACAGCAAGCACACTAAAGTGCAAAAAGGTATTTTATTCAAAGTTTTCCAAATCGGTACAAAACTATGAACAAAGCGTAAAAAATGCAACACATTTTGACATTGCCTCATTAAAACAAACATTTTCACATGAAAGTATGCCTCATTGAACAAACTTACACTTTGAAGCGCAAGTTGGGTCGAAGGCGCTCGCTCTTAAGATCTTATATACTTGCTCTTATTTGCTCATCCGTCTTGCTATAGACTTATGTATACCACGATGACAATCGTGGACATAGCGTCTTCAAAATAAATTCACGGGTGGTATAGATTTATACCACAATAGGTAATCTTTGTCTTGGATATGACATGCGAGAGAGTTAGCATGGTATAAATTTATACATATAAAGTGGACTTGAGTGGTATAAATTTATACCGCCAAAGAGGACTCGGCGGTATAAATTTATCTATGCGAGCTCTCTCGATTCAACTGCGAGAGCTCTCGCGGTATAAATTTATATCGTGAGAGCTCCCTCGTTATACCACGAGAGCTCTCTCGGTATAAATTTATCTGCATGACTCTCTCGGTATAAATTTATCTGCATGAAAACCTTGGACAACCAATTTATACACATATATGTGTATATATATATAATATATACACATAATTACATATATATATCCGACAAGAAAAGAACTCTTTGCGGTATAAATCTATCTGGAGAAAGCGGTATAAATTTATACCGAATTGCATATATATATAAGACTTTTATATATATATATATATATATATTTGATCGGAGATAAAGTATATATATTGTAAAATCTTTTGGGGTCTTTCTTGCTCGCCAAAGGGTTTGGCTTTGAAAACTACTAAAGTAACACACATAAGGGATAATTTTACACCTTTGTTCTTAGTTTTTAGTCTAAAAAAGTTCTAAAAGCGGTTCTAAATTTTACGAGCTTGTAATGCAATGTTAGAGCATAAAGTAGTCGAATCATGTTGTTATTTCTATTTTTTTCTCTACATACATGCGAACTTCACTCGGTGACTAAAAATTGCTACTAAAGGCAAAGAACTCCAAAATATTATGGTGACACGGGTGTTTGACTAGAAGGAAACCACATGGTTTATCGAGGAGAGTGAGGAGTAGCAACCCCTCGAGAAGTTTACCTATTTATTTACAAAATATATAGGAAAGGGTAAAGCGGGGCGAATACTTCCTTGCCCGGAGAAATGTGCATGGTGCCTTTACTTTCTGAGATGATGTAATTGTGATGAATATGCTCAACATTGCTAAGGAGGTTGACTATCTTTTGAGCATCACCATGTTGTAGATTGGTATGTGCGTTGAAATACATCTCAGGAATAAAAGGAGGGCATGTAATCACATGGCTTCATTACTTCAACTTTTGTATCCTCGGTATAAATTTATCTTTGCATCATCAACTAAAACTTCAACTTAACTACAAGACATCGTGGATGTATTGGTATTTGTAATACTATGTGATGCAAAAACAATGGTTTGTCATTCAAAGTTTGTTCAATTTGCCTCCCAATGTGTTTTAGGGTCCATTAGGATGTTCAGCCAAAATGGTTGTGAAATAACAAATTTCATGTCTTCTAAAACAGCTAATATAAAAACTTTCAGGGACAAGGTACAAAAGCATCTAATTTCTTCATACGAATTTGCCCCATAGTCAATCTTTGAATTTCATTGTAGTTCTTTCCCCCTCTACAATGGGATTTTTTTTTTTTGTGTGTGTTTTTCCTTAATATTAAGTCTTCTTAAAATGTCTGTTTTCACGAGCAGTTTTATAAATCTTTGGACTAAAGGTAATAAAAGGGCCCTTTTTAGAGGGATTTTAGAATTTTATAAATTTTCAGAAGGAATCTTCCAAACGCACTTCTTAAATAAGTGCGTTTCATTTTAAACCTTGTTGATGATGGAAAAGAATTAGCAATCATTATGATGGGTTATTGCTTATTTCAATTGTATTATATTGGGTGTCTCGTTAAATTGGGCTATATCTTCCCTCAATTCTGAAGACATTGTAGGATCTGTCTTAAGTTGCACATTAAATATCATATATTTCTTAGTTTTGAACACATTGTAACAGCTGCTTTATTGATTGGTTTTCGCGTTCAGATGATACTTTGAAGCTAATTACAAATGAGGTCAGCAGATGGACATTTGGATCATTAGATGGACATTTGTTGTTTTGGTTATCTTTGCACTTAGAATGTTTGAATGAGGCATAATGGGAATTGGCATTTTAGTCCATATTCTAGCACACCGATCCCTCTCATTTAAGCATCTTTGTTTGAGTTACGCCCATGGTCCTTGATCATGCTTTATTCTTTGCTACATAGTATTTAGCCAATGGCAATAGCTTCTAGGCATTCAAACAAACTTGAATCCTTCAAGTTATCGGTAGTCACAGTATCACATATCCACCTGGGAACCTAGCATGAAAATGCCAATATCTGCAGAGATTCTAATCAAACATGTTCCTCATTTCTTTGGAAGTAATTGTTAAGCGACCAAAATTTTCATTTCACAAAAGTTTACTATCTGAATTAAAAAACAACTCACAGGAACTTTCCTTTGTTGACAATCTTTTGTTGTTACAGTTTATGTACAGATATCCACAATGACAATTACCATCTATACTTCACATTTTAGTTTTATCAGCTCTTTCAACATAAAATTAACTTCTCCTGACCATTCTATGGCAATGATATCCCGAATCACGATCCTTTGTTTGACTTGATTCATGTACGTTGTTTGAACAACACTCAGGTGGAAAATCCTTGGTACCCACAAGATTTTCTTTAGTTTCGCCTGGTACATTCTTTCATTATGATCCTGTTGCATGCCAATCGACAATATTATTAAATCCAATCTTTCAAATTTGAAATGTTCATAGTACCTGTACTCTTATTTTATATAATTCGTCGGCAGTACATCCAAGGATCTTGTTTGCCTCTTCATTGAATGCAGTAGCCCATGTTTCTGCTGTTGAATCTGTCAGGCGTAGTGAGACAACATATCTGCAGAATAGTAGAATAATTTGTTGTCTAAGATGTCAAAAAGAGCCAAGAAAAAGCTCAAAAGTAGCACGAAGAAGAAGTGTCCCACCGCATTTTAGTATTCCATCTATTTACAGTTGCCATCACTGGTTTTTTCTCACCAGATTTGGCCTTTTGGACAAAGGTCACATTGAGATTCAAAGGATTAGGGATCTTAGCCCATATGACTAACACGTCATCCCAGAGAACCAGGGAAAGATGCCATAAACGAAGACATCTAAAATGGCAGTTTCAACTTACATATTTCATGTGATAGCATCAAAAATGATTAGATAGTAATTTAATGTCTCTCACACATTCTTGCACCAAGTTCCCACTACATTGACAACAAACATACCCCATTTCACATAAAAACATCACTCTTATGGGCTCAAAGTTACACATTCTAATTTTTGGAACCATCCAATTCTCTTTACAAATTCAATCTGTGCCATATATCCCCGGATTAAATTTCCAGCCACAATGGCAAGAAACATACTCTACTTCGTCTAAAAATGTCATCTTCATGGATTCAAAATCATACACCTGAGTTTTTGAAAGCATCCACTTCATGTACAAACATCACCTTTATGGACTTAAAAGCATAGTTGTCAGTAAATCAACGTTTCCATGCATACTCCAATGATAAACTAAATGCATTCTCACATTACCTTTTTAAAGCTTCAACCTCTTTCTGGCATGCCTGGCACCAGAACTTATCATCTCGCTTCATAGTTTTCTTTAAGCATAAATTGCAAGCATCATACCATATTGTCTGGTCTCCATTAACATAGCTTATGTATGCTCTCACATTGAAATAGCAAGGCTTCACCAATAAACAGTTTCATTCTCAAAATCAATCAACACTAAAATTCATCTTAAGCAACTTGAATAATACCTTCTCAGATGCAACAGAAGGCAGGCAAATGTCTGCCAGAAACGCACGATCATTATACATTGTTGCGGGCTCTAACATGGGGCGTCGGTACGCTAGGCCCAGTCCAACAGGTGTAGGGACCATATTCTTGCCGTGACTGATATACCTATGTATGTATAGAGAATATGAAACGATTCAATTAGTTCTAATTTCTAAAGTGCAAAGGATCTCTTACAAAATGCTGATACAATTACCACGAATGCAACTCTTCTACAGCACAATTGTTTGGATTTATTTCTATTGTACTATCACTTGTTGTCAATAGAGAAACACCTGCACGAAGTTACAGTTACACTATCTGCCTTCATACCAAATTCAATCTTATATGACAACCTGAATAGTCACTTGCATGTTACACTTGGCTTTTCGTCCACCATTTCGAATAATGTTTGCCCTTCCTTCACAGCCAAATTATTCCAAAGCGTAATCTTAACGATCCATCTTTGTAAATCATGCTTATCTTTTGCATCTATCATATTGCCATTTATCATCAATTTAACTTAGACGAATACCTCTGGTCCTCAACAGTAATATCGCGTTTGGGTATTTCTCGCTCATCAAATTTCTGCGGATACTCGTTGCACCAGAGACATCACAAACAACAGCAACAATATCTGTTCACGCATAAAACAATGCTGTTACTTCCTACAAACAACCATGTCAACCATAGTTTATACAATTTATTACCTACTAAACTTTGTGTATTTACAAACCGTTGTAATTCGTCAATCTTAACAAAGCTTGAACTTGTTGAAGCCGCCGCCAAATTATCTTCACAAGGTTCTACTATAGACTGTAAACCCAGCATCAATTCATAATCATTGTTCACACCGCAGTATCGCTTATTAGCAAGGTGTATCCTCCCTTTTGAGATATAATAACTCTGTATGTACAATACATCTTTCATTAAATCACCATACAGCAACTACACAAACCATACAAACAATATTACCTTTCCCACTTCAAACCGTCTGTATAGTTGTCTTGCTTCCTCATCAAACATACATGCTTGGATTTCGGTCTTCTGTCAATTAATTAGGTGAATTTCTATGCAACACATAATGTCCAAATTAAAAGCACCAGCTTACATCTTCATCAACTAGCTCAACGTGAAAGACATTTCCTGCACCACGATTGTTCGTATATGACCTCAGAGGCCCTTTCCTTGTCACACGAGCCTTTATTGTCCACGCTGGCTCATCTGGATTCAACTGTACTATAGGCAACACTCTCCTATCTTCTACTTCCCCCTTCGCATCCTCCATGTCGCCACCGATATCCACAACTCTCCAGTCGGCCTTTCCCAGGTCGCAAATTCGGCCGCTCTTTTCTCGCCTCAGCCCCAACACTCTTCCTAAAAATCTATTTCGCCCCGACATAACACCCGGAAATCAATATTCAGGCGCCGCCAAATAGATATAGATAATTCGAAATCGACATTTTTGTAACCTTGTTGCGGGCTCTAACATGGGGCGTCGGTACGCTAGGCCCAGTCCAACAGGTGTAGGGACCATATTCTTGCCGTGACTGATATACCTATGTATGTATAGAGAATATGAAACGATTCAATTAGTTCTAATTTCTAAAGTGCAAAGGATCTCTTACAAAATGCTGATACAATTACCACGAATGCAACTCTTCTACAGCACAATTGTTTGGATTTATTTCTATTGTACTATCACTTGTTGTCGATAGAGAAAGACCTGCACAAAGTTACAGTTACACTATCTGCCTTCATACCAAATTCAATTATGAAACTTATATGACAACCTGAATAGTCACTTGCATGGAGTGCTGTGATTATACTTGGCTTTTCGTCCACCATTTCGAATAATGTTTGCCCTTCCTTCACAGCCAAATTATTCCAAAGCATAATCTTAACAGTCCGCATACTGTAAATCATGCTTATCTTTTGCATCTATCATATTGCCATTTATCATCAATTTAACTTAGACTAGAATACCTCTGGTCCTCAACAGTAATATCGCGTTTGGGTATTTCTCGCTCATCAAATTTTCTGCGGATACTCGTTGCACCAGAGACATCACAAACAACAGCAACAATATCTGTTCACGCATAAAACAATGCTGTTACTTCCTACAAACAACCATGTCAACCATAGTTTATACAATTTATTACCTACTAAACTTTGTGTATTTACAAACCGTTGTAATTCGTCAATCTTAACAAAGCTTGAACTTGTTGAAGCCGCCTCCAAATTATCTTTACAAGGTTCTACTATAGACTGTAAACCCAACATCAATTCATAATCATTGTTCACACTGCAGTATCGCTTATTAGCAAGGTGTATCCTCCCTTTTGAGATATAATAACTCTGTATGTACAATACATCTTTCATTAAATCACCATACAGCAACTACACAAACCATACAAACAATATTACCTTTCCCACTTCAAACCGTCTGTATAGTTGTCTTGCTGCCTCATCAAACATACATGCTTGGATTTCGGTCTTCTGTCAATTAATTAGGTGAATTTCTATTCAACACATAATGTCCAAATTGAAAGCACCAGCTTACATCTTCATCAACTAGCTCAACGTGAAAGACATTTCCTGCACCACGATTGTTCGTATATGACCTCAGAGGCCCTTTCCTTGTCACACGAGCCTTTATTGTCCACGCTGGCTCATCTGGATTCAACTGTACTACAGGCAACACTCTCCTATCTTCTACTTTCCCCTTCGCATCCTCCATGTCGCCACCCATATCCACAACTCTCCAGTCGGCCTTTCCCAGGTCGCAAATTCGGCCGCTCTCCTCTCGCCTCAGCCCCAACACTCTCCCTAAAAATCTATTTCGCCCCGACATAACACCCGGAAATCAATATTCAGGCGCCGCTTGTAACCGTTGTTTTTTTTTAATAATCTTATATATAGGAAGGACAAGTGATTGTACTATGAGGGAGTGTACAAATTTTGAGTCATTCAGTGAAGATTCTATAAAGATTCTCTAAGATTTTCAAGGCTTAGAAAAAATTTCCCTAGATTCTCGAAGATTTCACGAAGATTCCCTTAGATTCCTCTACATTCGCTTGAGATTCTCATAGATTCTTTAAGATTCTCTTGAGTTTCCCCTAGATTCTCAAAGATTAACCCAATGTCCCTCTAGATTCTCCAAGATTCTATGTAGATTCTCCTTAATTCCCATAGATTCTATGAAGATTCCCCTGCAAAACACATCTAATTTGAAAGATTCCCCAAGATTCCACAAAGATTTTTAATATTCTACAAAGATTCCTCTAGATTCTCTAAGATTATATATAAATTTTATATAGATTCCCCTAGATTCTTTTAGATATTATGTATATTCCTCTAGATTCCATTAGATCTAAGTACATTCCCCTAGATTCTCCAAGATTCCATTAAAGATCACATAGATTCTGAAAGATTTTACGAAGATGCGCTTAGATTCTGCTAGATTTCCTAAGATTCTGTTAAGATTCCCATAGATTCCCTAATTTTATTGAGATTCCTCTAGATTCCTCAAGTTTCTATGTAGATTCTCCCAGATCCCCTTAGATTCTATGAAGATTCCCTTAGATTCTTCAAGATTTTATCAAGATTCCCCTAGATTCTCAAAGGTTTTATAGAGATTCGGTTAGATTCTTAAAGATTCCTTGTGATTCCCATAGATTCCTCAAGATTCTATTGAGATTCCTTTACATTCTTTAAGATCCTATGAAGATTCCCCTAGATTCTCTTAAATTCCCATAGATTCCATAAAATTCCAAGATTCCAAGAAGATTCTTAGTATTCAATCATATTCGCTTCAACTACGACGAAACGATATCAAAGCACTACTCATTGGAAAGCTCTCGATGAGAGGAATCCAATGGCATAGGCCCCACCTTCATCCGACCCCTTTGCTGCAAGTTACGGGCCTTTGAAGATAATTATAAAAAAGAAGCTTCCTCGAAATTCCTTTCATAAATATTGGTGCCACCTCATTACTTTTTTATTAAATGAGGATGCCACCTCAACTACTTTAATAAATAAATTGCAACTTAATAAAAAACTTAATGGCCAAGATTTCTCCTCCCCCTTTTGATCCAAGGGCCGAGATTGGCCACACTAAAAAGCACCTTTAGGGACCTTCCTTGCACCTTCCATAAAAAAATGAAGGGCTACGATTTTGCCTTCCCCCCTTGATCCGACGGTCTAGAGGCATGGTGCATGCCTCATGCATGACCCCATGTAGATCCTAAGGCCATAGTTATGCCACCTCATTGGCCCCCAAACAGACGGCCTAGATTGATTTGAATATGTAACAATCCATGGGTACATCGTTTCCCATGGACACATAGAATAATTATATATATATTATAATATTAATAATATTATGATATTAATAATATATTTATAGTTAGACAAGTGGTTCTACTATGAGGGACTGCACAAATTCGACGGGAAGCCAATGCAGAGTCATTCAATGATACTATCAAGATTCCCCTAGACTCTTTATGATACTATCAAGATTCCCCTAGATTCTCAAAGAGTCCCTTAGATTCTCTTATGTTCACAAAGATTCTTTTTAGATTCTCCTAGATTTCCAAACTTTATCTCAAGATTTTTTTAGATTGTCCTAGATTCACAAACATTATCTCAAGATTCCTCTAGATTCTATGTAGATTCTCTTATACTATCCAAGATTGTATGAAGAATCCTCTAAATTTTCTCATATTTCCCTAGATTCTGAGAAATTCTCCTGATATTCTCATAGAATCTCTAAGATTCTCTTGAGATTCTTTAAGATTCTACAAAGACTCCCATAGATTCTCCAAAGATTTTATGAACATTCCCTTAATTACCCCGGATTCTCAAAGATTCTCTTGATATTCACCTAGATTCCCAAAGATTATCCCAAGACTCATCTAGATTCCCCAGGATTCTATGTAAATCTACTGAATTCTCCACGACTTGACGAATCTTCTCCTAGATTCCTTTAGTCTATATGAAGATTCTCCTAGATTCTCCAAGATTCCATCATGGTTTCACTAGATTCTCAACGCTTTTAGAAAAATTCCCTTAGATACCCAAAGATTCTCTCGAGATTCCTCTAGATTCTCTAAGAGTCTATGAAGATTCCCTTTGACTTTACATGATTCCATAGGATTCCCTAGATTTCCCTAGATTCTTCAAGAATCTATCAAGATTCTTCTAGATTCTTAAAAACTTTATGAATATTCTCTAGATTCCCCAAGATTCTATGTAGATCTTCTAGAATCCTACAGATTCTATGAAGATTCTTCTAGATCCTCTTGGCCCTCCCTTAGATTCCTTAATATTCTACAAAGATTCCCCTAGATTTCCCAAGATTCTATAAAGGTTCTCCTATAATCCCTAAGATTCTCTTGTGATTCCTCTAGATTCTCTAAGATCCTATGAAGATTGCCCTAGGTTCTTAAAGATTTTATCAAGATTCCATTAGACTCCCTTACATCTCAAAGATTCTCTCTTGAACCATGTAGATTCTCTTAGATTTCCCAAGATTCTATAAAGATTCTCCTAGAATACCTAAGATTCCCTTGAGATTCCTCTAGATTCTCTAAGATCCTATGAAGATTCCCCTAGATTTTCCAAAATTGCAACAAGATTCTCGTAGATTCCCTAGATTCTAAAAATTCTATGGAGACTCACTTAGATTTTATTAAGATTCCTTTAGATTTCTCCAAGATTCTATCTAAATTCCCATATATTCTTAAAGAGTTTATGACAATTTCCTTAGATTCTCGTAGATTTCCATAGATTCTCTTAAGACTCCCCAAGATTCATTGAGATTCCCAAAGATTATCCCATGATCCCTCTAGGTTCTCTAAGATTCTCCTAGATTCTTCAAGATTCTATGAAGATTCTCTTAGATTCTCTAAGATTTCCAAAATTTTTAGGAAGATTCCCCTAGATTCCCAAAGATTCTCTTGAGTTCCTCTTAGATTCTCTTGGATTCCCAAAGATTCTCTAGATTCACAAAGATTCTCTTGAGTTCCTCTTAGATTCTCTTGGATTCCCAAAGATTCTCTTAGATTCTTAATGTTCTACAAAGATTCCCCTAGATTCTTAAGAATCTACGGAGATTCCCCTAGATTTTATTAAGGTTTCCCAGGATTCTCTAAAACTCCATCTAGATTCCATAGATTCTTAAGGATTTTATGAAGATTCCTTTAGATTCTCCTAGATTCCCAAAGATTCATTTGAGACTCCCTAGGATTCTATAATATTTCCCTAAATTCCAAAAGAAACCCCAAGTTTCCTCTAGATTCTCCAAGATTCTATCAAGGTTCCTCTAGATTATTCTAGATTCTCTGAGATTCCATTAAGATTCCTTTGAGTTCTTAAGAAATTTATCAAGATTCCCCTAGATTCCTTAAAAAGCACTTGAGATTCCTATAGATTCTCTCGAGATTCCTCTAGTTCCCATAGATTCTATGAAGATTCCCCCAGACTCCCCAAGATTCCTCTAGGTTCTTAATGATTTTATCAAGATTCCCTTAGATTCCCTTACATTCTCAAAGATGCTCTCTTAGGATTCCCATAGATTCTAAGATTCTCATGATATTCATCTGAATTCCCTAAGATCCTATCAAGATTCTCCTAGATTCCCTCAACTTACTATAGATTCCTTGAATCTCGAAGAGTCCAAAAAGATTCTTAGTGTTCGATCATGTTGGCTGCAGCTACGACAAAATAGTGCCAAAGCACCACTCATTGGAAAGCTCCCGATGAGAGGAATCCAACGGCGTGGGTCCCACCTTCATCCGACCCCTCTGCTGCAAGTTACGTGCCTCTGAAGCCAATTATATAGAAAGAAGCTTCCGAGAAAGTCCACTCATAAATGTTCTGCCACCTCATTATCTTTTTATTAATGAGAGTGCCACCTCACACCTTTAAAAAAAAATCAATTTAATATTAAAAAGCCAATGGCTAGAATTTATGCTCACCTTTTGATCTGACGGCTAAGATTTGCTACACCAAATCCACTTTTTGCCACCTTCCTTGCACCTTCCTAAGAAAAATCAAGGGCTAAGATTTCTCTTCCCCTTTCGATCCAATGGCCCCAAGATGTGGTGCATGCCCCCATGCATGCCCATGCATGCCCCCCATCAGATCTGAGGGCCATAAATGCGCCACCTCAAGAACGAACGGTCAAGATCAATATATTATATAAAATATACGTGTATCACTCATATATAAAGCAGTGTCAATTTCTGTTTGATAAATATTTGTTTGATGCTATTTATTTGAAGCATCCTCATGATGACACGTATTTGCAAATAAAATTTAAAGAAAAGAATACTGCATTTATGATATGCACTTATTGTGAATTTATGGCGGCCATGGCGGCTAGAAAATTGCACAGCCTTTTCCCTGTTTCGTCCTCTGCCACTGCTCTGCTCTAGCTATTAGCTATGGCAGATCAACTCCGATGCTGGTAGTGGTTTTAGATATTGCTGGGCCGGCCAACGTCTCTGGATCCATGTAAAAATTGTGGTGCAAATCCACATGTTCTATCTGCATTCAAGAATTCCGACCTCAAGGTATCAATAACGGTGAAGAACAAAGAGGCCGAAGAAAGAAATTTGGTTCAAATCTGTCTAGTTCGCATCAAGCTGAATGTTTTACTATCTCATGCTAAGGATTTCGGCTGTACGCTTTGGCCAGGTTCATCTAACTATGGATTCTTTGCCATATTTGCGTTATTAAACTAGTTAGATAATCTATAGACAAGAATGTTTGTTTTGCCCAGATTCTGGGCATGGAAAATTGCTCGGCATGGCGGCATGGATGAAGAATCGGCTGCCGATTCTTCACTACAGCCGCATTTTGAAGGAACGTGTGTCCGCATTTTAAAGAGTTGTATAAGCAATCTTGTGTGTGCTTCATCTGTCTGAGAGCAGTTTACAGTTTAAATCGACTGATCTTTCCTTTTTAGGACCCAAAACCAGTTGAAAATCTTCGAAGATGGGAAAAGTATATACTTGGCTTGACACGGATTCAAGCAACTGAACTAAAGAAGGGAAAAGCGAGATTTAACAGCAAGAAAGCCTGGTTCTGGAGAAGCTCAGGCGAGATCTCTGTTGGAATTATGGTCATGCCTATTTTTAACAAAAGGACATTTGGTATAAGCTATAGTGGGAGACGTGGTGAATGGAGTTAAAAAAAAGGGGCGATTGTAAAATGAGGGCATCCAAGACGTCGAGATTGAAGGGGGAAAAGAGTGTTGAAAATAGGCCTCTGCATGTCCACGTCCAGTCCTACAGTTGTGCCTCTTGGCACAGTCGTGCCTCTTGGCACAGTCACGCCTCTCTGAGGCATATATATGTGCTACGGTTGGGGCTGTTCCAACCACCCATTCTATCTATTCATTCCATTCTTCTGCTGTAGATCTCTGATTTTCTACATGGTATCAGAGCCTTCAATAGGCTGATCCTGGGCGCGTGCATCTGCAATCAGACTTGGTATTTCTTGAAGATCTGTTGTCCAATTTCCTGCGTTGAAGAATTCTTCAAGAACAATGGGTGATACTGATGCTGATGAAGAAGAACCTCCTGACGGTGATGCAAGGAAGAAGTTGATGCTGATTTTTTGGTGGGCTGCATCAAATACGAGTGAAGATCAATTTCGGTCTGAGTGGGAGAATTCTGATCTGAGTATGCTGCTGCGTGGTATCTTTGTGACTGAGTGGGAGAAGAAAGATCTTGGTGCTTCTTCATGGTTATTTGCTGGTAACGAAATTTCTTTGTTAAGATTTTGGTTCCAGTGGGAGCAGTGGTGAAGATGTTTCTTTGTGAAGATCGTTGGGCTGCAGAACCTTGTGGAAGTGTCGAGACTGCGTGAAGATTAGTAAATATGTGAAAAACTGTAATTTTTCTGATTCTTATTCTTAGTGATTAGTCGTAAGTCATATGTAAATTGTGGACATTTGAGGCAGTGGGAGTGTTGAAAATAGGCCTCTCCATGTCCACGTCCAGTCCTACAGTCGTGCCTCTTGGCACAGTCACGCCTCTCTGAGGCATATATATGTGCTACGGTTGGGGCTGTTCCAACCACCCATTCTATCTATTCATTCCATTCTTCTGCTGTAGATCTCTGATTTTCTACAAAGAGCGCAGGTGCTTTTGCCGGAATTGCTCTGAAGCTGCTACAGCTGATCTTGTTGTTCAGATTTGTGTCACAGCTATTGCAGAGTCGGCATCACAGCTATTGCTGAGTGTTGCAGTGCATCTAGAACGATTGCAGGCAGTCGAAATCTGAAAAGTACGATGCTCTTAGGTTCTTGTGGCTCTGACTTATCTAGCAGGAATTGACTAGAGTGAATATTTGGATAGAAGCGAAAATCCAAGGCTATAGAAGAAGTTGTGACAATAACCCAGACTGTTATCTGGTGGTGATTGTTAAGTAGGAGGCAGAGACCAGCTTTCTTGGGTTCGAATCCCAGGCTCTAATTTCTGTCAATCTCTGCAGTGGAAACTCTGACTTGGCGAAGCTCCTAAGCTTTGTAACATCAAGAACATTATGCTGATAGGTATTATGTTGGTTTGTGCATGCAGCATTTAAAGACAGAGTGCTGCATGAGTCTTGGTTTGAAGCTGGTATAGTGGAACTGCTAAGGATGCTTTTGTTCTGTTGTTGAAATTCTATGAAACCGAATCAATTTCTTTTTTGGATGAAGTTGCCATGGATTCAAGGAGCATGCAAATTGCTGAGACTATTGCACTCGAGTTCCGTATGCTTCTTGTTTCTATTCTTCATTATACCTGCCTTGATGGTATTATAGAACAGGAAAAGAAGAAACAAAAAGTTCTATTAAGTCTGCAGGGCACCACTGCTAGTGCATAAGAAAAGTTTTATTAAATCTGCAGGGCAAGACTAGTGCATTTGAGACAAAATGTTACGGTATAATACAGCTAAGGAATAATAGGACAAAACATTTTTATGCTTCAGATGGAATAATTAATTAAACTACCTGGCAAAAACGTTCTTGTGTTGGTCTTATTTTCAGTCTCTCTTTCTCTTTGAAGACCACACTTGATTATCACTTTGCTAAAATGGAATGCATCTGGGAAACAATGCATTGGTACTCTTGATGAAAGTTGATGAAAGTAGTATTCTGAACAAAAGGGTGGCAGCAACCACAAATGTTCTATGCAACTCTGAAGCGTTAGATAGTTAGGCAGGAGTCCCAGATTGCTATTATAATTTCTACTAACTAGGCATAACCCTTTGCATATGTAATTCTGGTAACTTCTTGGATTACAAAACACCATTGGAAGGCTAATTGAAGTAGAAATAAAGAGTCTAAGAAACTTATGCATGGATAAGAGCTAAAAGAGAGGAAAAAGTATGATAAAAGCTGGTTAAAACTGAGGAAAATAGGCATTTTTTTCCTTATGACTCTGTTATCACTTATGTGTTTGTATTTGGACAAGAAAATTTTGATGTAATTACTCTAGCACTATATCATGATGTACTATGTAATACAGGTTGCAGGTGTTTTTTCTATTGAAAGCAATGAAAATTATAGAAACCAACTAGTTCCCGTGCAAACCTTTGCAACATTTTCACACATCTGTTTAACCACATTCAAGTACATTCGTGTTAACTACCTATAACATTTACAGACATCGACAATGCCCGTGGCTAAAGTTTTTGTTATTCTTTTGTGGATTAAGGCAGACCCTTCTACAACAAGCTTGCCTGCACAAACGCACTGTATGCTTCCCAAATTTTTCCTCTGTGCATGCATTTTTGAACAAAGAAACAAAAGCAAATATGCTAGAGCTAGATCGCAGGGCAATGCAATGGATTCGGCCTCCATTGCATATTTATGAATCTAGCAGAGCTAATCAGGCATCGATTGTTTTGGTTCCTTTTGGCAAATTACTAGCTTCAGATTATCATGTTGCAAAGAAAAAAACAACCATAGCCGGATCTCTTCTCTAAAATAAGGAGCATTAGAAGGGCATCTCCATGATGCATATCATAAATTTGTTCTTACCATATGGAAAGCTATTGGGTTGATGGGTTCATGTTTTATTCATATGCATTTTGAATAACCATTTTGCATAGATATATTGGCAACTACGGAGGTTAGAATTCCCCATGCTCAAACACAGTTCAATTTTTGTATGTTCGGAACTTAGATTCTTTTGATTCAATGCAAAACATCTTTAGTAACGAGTCGTTATGATCAATATTCTTCTATCGTGCGAGCACTGAACACAAGGCAACAAAATGCAAGTTCAAATTCTGCATTTCTAGCATGTATAGACGAGTTGGGGAAGGCCGCCGCGATAAGTTTCTTGTATATATTAATGATAATGATAATGATAAAATTATTGGGTGTGTCTGTTGTGCATCGCGCCCTAATTTGGGCGTCCCAGATTTTAACTTCGGATTATATGGTCCAGATCATGCCCTAGATAGGGTTTTGCTTCTCCATAATTCATTCCAATTTGGCAGAAGCAGCTTCATCACGAATAAGGAGCGGCCCGGTTGCAGAGCGAAAGGACGAAGATTGAGATAGGTCACGAGAGTTTGATAGAAAAATATTGGACCATCTCTGTCTCTGGAAAAAAGAAATGATTTGCATCAATGGGTTTGAAGGCCGTGATATTAGATAAATCCAAGTGTAACACGAATTATATAGCACAAATAGCGAAAAAAGCAGCCCTCTAATCCAAACACAGGATTAAAAAAAATCGGCATGATCGCAGAGATGATCTTGGCTTTTCTTCTTCCTGCTTCAGTTAACCATAGCGGCAGCCATAAATATTTTTTCAGTTGGTTGCTATACCTTCCATATGCAATCTGGCTATGGATCTGAATAAATGGGAGCAAATACAGATGATTGGAAGTAGCCCTGCATTCATTTGAAAAGATCAAAATTGTGTCTTCATGGCAAATCATGAGAGCAAGCAACCTTTTACAGGTAAAGATCCTCTTAGCTCTTCATATTATTATTTTAAGCTCTTCACTTGATGGCATAGAATACAGTACTAAAATTTAGGTTTCTATGCAAAGCTAAAGGTTAATCTATCATATATCTGCAGTGTCATCTTCTTATGTTTGCGTTAATGGGCGTAAAGAAAATAGAAGACAGCCCCCCTTCCAGCACATATCAGAAGAGAGTATCAGCATATGAAGGATCTTTTGATGAATTTGCAGGTATGTAAAAATGTTGAGAACCTTCAACGATTAAAATTCTTCGATGAATTTCATTATGTTATAGGGAATCACATACTCTTTTTCGGAAGTCCAGAATGACATTCTTCGTGCAAATCAGAGACTGGCATATATTCTTACAAAACCATTTCGACGGTGCAAAGGACAATCATCTTTCAGTAAGGATATGTTTTCCAGTTCTGGATCTATTTTTGCATGCTAAGTGTGTTTTACATTATTTTCAAAAGTGAGATCTATTAGCATAGTTGAATTCACATATTGGATCAAAATGAGACATACTTTATTCTGGGTTCTTCAGTCCACGTTTCCTTTCTAATAATATATTGTCTCTTTTCTTTTCAAAAATGTGTGTAAAAATTCCAAATCCACTGATTCATTTTTGTGCTTGATTTTGTAACAAAATAAAGCCCTGCAATCATGTGTTATTCAGATCATACAGTTGATGCAGAGCTTAGATCTGCAGCACGAGCCTTTTTGAGGATGGAGGAATTCTTATAGACTCATAAACTAAAACAATCTTGCTTACAAAAAGTTCTGAATTGTAAGGACTGTGCATAGTGTGTCGAAAGATTACTGGCATGAAATTCTATGACCAAGGTAGCTACTGCTTTGTAATTACTGCGAAAAACACTCATTCTACTGTTGTCTTACACTATATTGAAAGCTTGCCTTTGCCTTTGAGCCTATCTTCTATAGTCTCTATTTTCTATAGTCCCAATGACACATTCATTCTTGATATTCATGTTCTTTCTAAATAGGCAGATCCAAGAGTGGTCTCATCCAAGATTTAGACCATTCCATTTATTTCAAGTCTTCCAAATGGAGTCTTTACATGAAGCTTTATATGGTTGTTTATAGCACAATTAAATTGAATAATTCTTATGGACAACCATAGTGGCTGCATGGTGCTAAGTGTTGGAAGTGTTTTGGTGCATATAGTGCACTAAAGAACCTTTCAATGTTAATCTAGCTTGCCAAGTATTGTTAAGTACTGGAAATGAAGATATTAATCCATCCTTTGGTTCGCTTTTAAAAATAGAAATGGTATGTTAGTATCTTGCATGTCATATTGACAAATCCTTGCCATTTTCACTTAGTTGTAGCACAAATAATATCTCATGAATAGTATCTTGCATGTCATATTGACAAATCCTTGCAGTTGTAGCACAAATAATCTCATGAATAACGTGTTCGCATGTCATATTGACCAATCCTTGCCATTTTCACTTAGTTGCAGCACAAATAATATCTCATGAATACGTGTTCATGGCATTTCCTTAAAATGTTACACTTGTTGTGACAATGAAGCGAAGGGGAAAAAAATGTACGTTTCATGTCTGTGGCATTTCCCTTAAATGTTACACTTGCGAGAAATGCCACATTTGCTATGACAATGAAGTTATGAGAAAACAAATCTATGTTTTTGCATATGCAAAGGGCATATTGCAAAAGGGAATAACATTGTTTTCTTCTATGATGTTTCCTTCTGTGTTTTTCCAGTATAACATATGCTAGGAATACACAAATTATACAAACATGTCAGCGTACATGCTAGCACATCCAGTCATGTGCAGGAGAAGGGGGGGTAGTCCACAGACATGCAATTCATGTTGGAACTACTAGCATGGGGTATCTTGGATTATTAACATGCTAGCTAGGTATGGATCCAACCCTGCATCCCATTGGGCCATGTTGACCAATCTTTATACTTACTCTAATTATTTAAAGACGTAACAGACCCTACGACTTTTCACTTTTAGCCCATTTTGTTTTTCACAATAACAGAAGTGGAAGCAACCAAGAAGCAAGATTCGACAACATGATTGACAACTGCTCCCTATCCAAGGAACATGGAGACGCCGACAAGTGTTGGCACGAGCAGGGGATCATGTATTCCCCTTGGCGCGTGTAGCTTAGTCAAATTGAGCGTTCGTGCTCTTGCATCTTTTCGTTCCCATAGGTTCCTTATAGAGCTCATGGCCCCGCTCTTCTAGCACACTATAATCAATAATCATATTCTAATTCCACTTAATAGTTATGGAGAATAGATCAATAAATGGCATCTACTTATTATCGCACACTATTCTAAATTATATAATTGCTATAGGCAAGATTCTTTGAGAATATCCTTTTTATTCCTTTACTAATTTGCTGCCACGTCGGCGTGGCTGTCCGGGGGAAAAAATCGAAGAGGAGAAAAAAAAGTCCTATAATTTTAGATGCTGACACGTTTGACAATTTTTGGCAATCTTCTTTCTATATGCCTTCGGGCAATCTTCGGCATCGCCTCCTCATCCGGCAATGTCTGGGGAGGCCTTCCGCCCTTTCAACTGATTGAATTTTGTTCAATACATAACTTATTGCTCTGCAAAGTGTCTCTCTTTTTCTACCAATGATGCTCGTTACTGCCAAATCCGGCAGACTTCAGGCTGATCCGGAATTATCCTGGGTGGTCTCGTTGCAAACTTCGTTCGCTCCAAAATCTCATAGTGAAATCTGGATCGCAGGGAATAATTTAATTTGTGGCGTTGATGGGAGCCTCCAAGATTCTGACCAAGCTCTGAGCAATTTAGGGTAAGGCTTCATCTGCAACAAAGGGCTAGAAAGCTCGAATAGAAAGGGCATTTTGAAGGTTAGCAATAAAAATTGTTTGCCGTACCGGGTAAAAGCATGAAAGGGTGTCTATAAATGTAGCCCTTTTTGTACATATACATATGTACCGAATGCACATTTTTGGAATAACTGTCATCATGACCCGCTAGTAACTGCCATGATTAATGGCTATCCACCACTCTGAAACCGCACAATTTTCGGATTTTGAAATTCTTTACCAAATTCTTTCTTGGTTTGCCTCTCGTTCAATGTCCCGCCCCTGCCTTCTCTGCTTGAATTCCGATCATGAATTCTTCATCTAGCTATGGCCCCAAAACGCCCCCAGATCAGTGCTTGCTCATTACCACAGCCCAAGCAAGAAACCAGTGCTTCCGGCAGTGGAATCTTACCTCCAAGGAGTTTACGTTTGGGTTCTGATGTGATCCAAGCCAAAGACCTCCGTGATAAACATGCAGAGGCCCACATACCCAACTTAGAGATGGTTATGAACGAGGTATGGGGTGAAGCTCCAAAAAATAGACGAGGATTCAAGGAAGAGAGAATCCAGAACGCATAGAAAGATGATTTTTTTAAATATTATGAATTGGTGTATGGCAAGAAACAGGTTACAAACCATTACATTTCTACATATTTTGCCAGAGCATTTGCTCTTCACTTGAAGGGACGACTTGTTGATTGGATGGACGTGGCTAGGACCGCCAAAGATCTTGCCAAAACTTCAGACATTACAGAGGACCATACAACAGGTAAATCCTCAAATATCAAACAGGACATCGTATTGCAGCAGAATATTACAGCCCTGGGTCATTCTAGATCAGATGTTGACACAATAAAGCAGTTACTTAAGCATGGGTTGGAGGAGAAAACTAACCTATTGAATGAAGTAGAAGCACTGGAAGAAAAAAGGAGGGATGCATTGAAGGTCATCAGCCGGATTGAGGGTAGAAAGGATATGCTATCCGAGGATCTGCAGCAGATTTGCCAGAAAATAGATGAGACAAAATTGGAATTTGACAAATTGTCCCAGGATCCTGCTGGAAATCAAGTTATCTTCGGAGTGTTGAAGTACAAGTTGGAAGACTTGGTTATGAGTAGACATGAGAAAGAACAGCACTCTTCTAAGCTAGAAATTGGTTTGCAGGAAGCAACTAAAGAAATTGAAAGGCATGAAATCTCAATTGAACAAGCAAAGGAAAAACTTAATTGCATTGAATTGGTTCAGCAAAGGCATTCACAGATTTTGGATTTCATGGGGAGAGCAGGACCTATTGTTCTGCACTCGAGGCCCTACCCTGTAGGAGATACTTCTATAGAGCAGTTCATCACATTCAGTTCATGTACCTGTTGTGGCCAAGGCTTTGGCAAAACTGGTTTGTTGCTGCTAGCTCCATGCAGAGATGCTTATTGCCTCTTCTGCTTGTGTTATCTGGTCCATGAAAAACAGAATTGCATAAAAGGTTGCATCTGTAAGCAGAGGTACATAGGCATATATTTGCTTGTTTATTGATGCTTTTATTTTTGAGCTTGGACTGCAGTTGTGTCAGTTGTACATGTATCTAATGGAGTCTACATCTGTAAATAGATGTACATGCATTTATTTTTAGAGTGCATCTGTAGATGGATTCATAAGTATGTGCATTTTTTACATATAGGTGCTTTTTTTGGGCATAGATCTACATTCCCTAACTGGATACCTGGGTACATCTGGGTACATCTGGGTGTATTGAGGTACATCTATGTACATTGAGGAACATGTACATGTACGTTTGGCTACAGTTAAATGTAGTTACGTACACACTAACCCCAAAATCTGCTCTATATATAGTTTTTTGCTGTCTTTTTTGCAAAAAAACAACACTTAAACACCACCCATAGTAATGTTCCGAAAATGCTAGAAAACACGTGTAGTTTTTTAGTGTTGTTTTTTACACATAAAAGACGTGTAGTTTTTATGCGTGGTTTTTGGAAAAAAACAACACATAGTTTTGGGGATTTTTATTTGGAGGGTTTTTTTGAAGATGGCTGAGAGGGTTTCTTAGAAGAATCTTCTTAAGAATATTCTGATATGGCGGGATGAAATCTTTCCCAATCTTGAAAACTGACAACATGCCACTCTCTAGTACAAAATTGGAAGCTATTTCCTAGTCATTTAACATCCACTTTCAAAAACGAGCAAAATTCACCATTGAAGCAAGAAGCAAGAATCTCACAATCACAATTATTTGCATCCATTATAAATTAAAGTTTCTTTCACAAACCAAGTTTGATGGAGTCTCGCCAGAAAGAGAAAGGATTCAAATTGTGGATAAGAAGTGTCAATAGTGAATTTCCCCGTATAAACACGGAAAGGATTCATACAGAATATAAACCAAGTGAGTGTCTGGAAGGGGTTTTTTTATCGATGTTTTCGTATGTATACTAGAGGTTTCAATTCCCCTCTTACTGACATTCTAATATAATCTCTCGATGGAAGGGATATGGAAAAGGTGAATCTTCCAAGTGAATTTATGAAGTTCTAAAAATCCATCGAGGCATTGATTGAGGCCCACAAATACTTTTGAATATCAAGGCATTTGTGATTAAACATGGCACCCCTTAAGATTTCGTAAGTAACACTCATTTTATTCGTTTTTCATTTTGGACCTTGGAATTCAAAATCATGACCCCCTTCCTTTGCCAAAATACAAAGACGCTACTCCAATGCCTAACCAACTTCAATGGCTTTTACATAAACTTGTGGGCCATTCGATAACAAAATTGCCACCCAATGGTTCAATGAGATCTTGCCACGACACAGGCAAATGGAGTGCTAATCCTTTGTATTAAAGTACCAACATGGTCCTCTTCCCACTAGATTATGCTCCTTATGAGCTTCGCACTTTGTATTTATAGTGTTGTATCAAGTATATGATATTTTCAACTTCATCTTTTTGTTGGCCTTCATGTCTAGATTATTATTTATCATTGGCGTATCATATATTAGCATGAACAGATGACATGGTACATCCAAAATATAAGAAGCACAATATCGTGGTTATATTTCACTTTTTTATCCCATTACAAAAATGTTGAAGGTGCAAAATCATAGCTCTTCAATTTACCAAGATACTCAAATATGGATACCACATGTTAGAGGCGTTACATTGCCTGTTTGGATTCAAGATAACATTGTTCACTCATGGTATTTTTATAGGCACCATGAATTTTTATAGGCACTTTGTAGGAAGATATTATTATCCTACGTGATCTTTATAGAAGCACGTATCAATTAAAAAGAGGCATTGATGTTGTAACCATTTAAACCACACATACTTTATTAGTGTTAAGCCGAAAGGAATAAATAAGGTAAATGCTTTGCGTCGAAATATTTTTACCCTGGTTATTGTGATTCCATCGCAAGATATTCCCTCCCGCGGAATCACAGACCCTCCGGGAACGGGATCCGTTCCGAAGGCCCCGTTAACCGTACCTGACAGCGTCAGGTGTACCTTCTGATGGATCCCAGCCATCCGTCTGTAGGGTCCATCCTAGCCGTCCGTTTTATACCTTCCGGCGGAATCACATCCGCAAAATACCACCAGACGGAATCACCGCTGTGTTATTCCATCCGACGGAATCACCATTTGAAATATAAAATTAAAAAATTCAAATTTTTTACGTTCTTGAAGGTTTTTTCAGCCAGTGTAGCGCCGGCTATGGCAGCTTGCTCCGGGCGATCCGGCGTGGCCGGCATTTTTTTGAAGCTTTAGGGATGGCGACGATGGCGATGGCTCCACATCCTTGTTTCAGCTTCTAGGTTTAACTAAATCAGAGTTTAGGCGATCCGCCATATTTTTTCGCAGGCTTAGACGAGTTGTTGTTTCTTCTTTTCTTGTTCTTGTTCTATTTTTGCTTCTACAGATCAGGCAGCATGGCTATGGCCGAAACAGGGGCAAGAAAACGAATCAGAACAGCAGACGATCAGACTGGCTATGGCTGGCAGAGCAGAGCGGCCGAATCAACGAAAAACCGACAGCGGCGAGGCATAAATCGGCGCCCAGGACGAAGAAACGCGAGAGCGGGAGTGCTGGATCGAAAATTTGAGGGTAAATTTGGGGGTTTGGGCAAAAATCCGGGTACTTTCTGAAGCAGACTGAAATGGGATCTGATATTGCCACCGGTGAAGAAACAGGTAATGGTTGTATGTTTTCTTGTTTTTCTCATGCTGCTTCACGTTTCTCATGCTGCTTCACGTTTCCTTTGCTTCTCTGGCAGTAAGTATTCAGTATCCTCTTCGCAATTTAGGATTGTGTACAATACAAGCAACCCTCTCAGCTTTCGAGATCTCAAAAATTTGAGCCAAAATCTGCAGCGGGGCTTTTGATCGTGGATCTTAGCGATGGGTAGAGCACCTTGCTGTGACAAAGCAAACGTCAAAAAGGGTCCTTGGTCGCTGGAAGAAGATGCCAAGTTGAGAGCATTCATAGAACAAAATGGGACGGGAGGCAATTGGATTACGCTGCCAATGAAGGCTGGTATGTATGACTAGGACTTTTCTCTATTTATGATCCCCATTTTCTTTGACCATTGGCAATGGCAGGATTGAAGAGATGTGGCAAGAGCTGCAGATTGAGGTGGATCAACTATCTAAGGCCAGGGATTAAGAGAGGAGGTTTCAGTGAAGAGCAGGAATGAGAAAGTAAGCCTGTTTGTTTTTTTCTTGTCTACCGGTTTGTTCTAGGGCTCTGGTGAGGCCGATCTGGCCTGGAGGTTCGAATCCTCCAGCCCAAAGAGAACATCCTTCATTTCTTATTCTTAGAAGGGGTTATGTATGCTTAGCTAAACCATCCTGAACCAGTTTCTATGGAATCAGAGGAAATTTATCTTGAACCATTTTCTATGGAATCAAATGCAAATTTGGGATTGAACCATGGTAATTTTCCCTCCATGTGGCCTAGCCTGTAGACAGATAGGTCCGGAGCGATTTGAAATTCTATGGTGATTCCACGGGAAGGAATATTATGGTATGTGATGCTACGGGTTAGAATATTATGGTACGCGGTGATTCCACGGGTTAGAATATCACGGTATGTGATTCCATCTGGCGGAATTACAAGTTGTTGGTGATTCCACTCGGTAGTATTTCACGAGGTGATTCCACCGGGCAGAATTTTACGGACGTGATTCCGCCGGGGGGTATTTCACCATGGTGATTCCACTTGGCGGTATCAGCACGTGGTGATTCCATCCGGTGGAATCACATGTTGGTGATTCCGTCTGGCGGAATAGCGAGCTTGTGATTCCGTCTGGCGGAATAACACGATTGTGATTCCGTCTCGCGGAATAAATAATACGGTTGTGATTCCGTCTGGTGGAATACATGAGCGGTGATTCCATCTCGAAGAATCGTAAATTGGTGATTCCATCTGGCAGAATAGCAAAGTTGTGATTCCGCCGGAAGGTATAAATGACCTGAAAGCGACCCTGTCAGGTACGGATAACGGGGGCTCTAGTACGGATAACGGGGTCTCCGGCCTGGTGATTCCGCGGGATGGAATTTTTTGCGATGGAATCACAATAACCGGGGTAAAAATATTTTGTTCCAAATGCTTTGGAGAAAGAAAGGAGGACGTTGACGGTAGTAGGTAAATGCTTTGGAGAAAGGACGACGTTGAGAATGACAAGAGAAAGTTTTATTTGAAAATAGTGTGCCCCTTCTTTTTACTTGAATGCATGTTTTTTTTGGCAGAAGAGCATCTTTCCAGACCCAGTGCGCCGGCGCGCATGCTCTAAACAGGTACTAAATATTTTTTAAGTTTGTAACTTTCTCTGATTTCTCTGATCTTTCCGGCGCTCATGCTCTGTAACAATGTCTCAACGGATTTTTTTCTATGTCTCAACGGATTTTTTCTATGTTTGTAACTATGTCTCAACGGATTTTTTTCTGGACAGACTTTGAACTAGGTCTTTCCAGACCTAGTGCGCCGCCGCACATGCTCTGCAGCTGTGAAATATTTTTCAATCTTTGTCCTTTGTCTCAGCGGACTTTGTTCTTGACAAAAGAAGAGCGCAAGCTACAATATTTCTAGATGTAGTGCACCGGTGCACATACTCTGAAAACAGGTAAAAATTACTTTTCAAGCTTTGTTTTTTAGCTATGTTCTTGTTACTTCATAGCCTGTGCTTTGGTGCATGCCATTGATAACAGTAAATGTTCATACTGATTTTATCTGGTTCTTGGCTGAATGTTATAGGGTTGTTAAATCGTGTTTTTTGAAGTAATAACATTCCTTGCATCCCAGACATTTGATTGTTTTGTTTCATGTTTTATTTTGCATCATGAGAAGCTCCTTCTGCAGCAACTGAATGTCCTGGTCCTCACACTATTGAAAAAGACATAAAGTTGCTCGTACATCTAATGTTCTAAAGAGCAGTGATGAAGTGGAAGAATTGCTACAGGTCGCTAAGGCGGCACAAAAGAACCTCTTGTTGAATATCCAAATATTTGTTGAAAAAGGCATTGATTTTGAACTTCAATACTTCGTACAACAAATGCTCTGATAGACATTGGAGAGTCAACTCCAAACAAGTGAACCAACGAAAATCTAGAACATTTTGTCTATAAATCATTTGTATATAAGGAAGCCCTCTAAACCCTTCCCAAAAAAACCCTCCAAAAATTTGCACTCATAGTTTTTATGTGTAGTTTTCACCGTGTAAAACAACCTGTAAATTCTATGTGTGGTTTAGAGAAAAACAACGTGTGTTTTTCAGTAAAAACAACATGGTTTCAAGTGTGGTATTCACCTATAAACAACGCATGGTCTTCATGGTCTTTCTGTGTTGTTTTTTTTTTTAGTGTTATTTCTAGTGTAACTAGACATTGTTTATTTTCAATACAAGACACGTTGTTTTCGATATTACAACATGTGGAAAACTAATATTACTACAGTAAAAAGAAAAACTACATGGCATGTCCACACATTGAAAAAAAAAAAAACATTGTTTTCATGCGTCGAAACTAAAATTACAACACTATAAAAAAATTACTACAGGTCATGTCCACGTAGGCTTTTGATTTTCTTCACCTTATGGGAATCGAACCCAAACAAGTCCTTTCAGGCAATAACAATGAAATAGAATGTCTACAAAAGCATGGGCTAGCATTATCTACTAAAAAATGAGAAGCCACTTACAATAATAGTGAATATGTATTTAATTGGTAACCTAATCTGCAAAAAATGCATATCAGTCTAACTGACCTCCTTTTATCAGTATGTCAACATGCTGCTTTTAGATTTGTTCCATGCTCAAAGCCACGGTTTCCTATATCACCAATGGCTTATTAGGACAATATTTCATAAAAGGGAAAGAAGGGATATTCTGATTAGAAATGTTAATTACTCATGTTTAAAGCCATTGGAAGAGGTAAGCTCTGATAAGCTTTTGTAGGCAGATTCAGGTCAAAAATCAAAGCAAAAAAAATAGAGTACCTACTAAAACCCGAGAAAACAAACTCTGATATCTGTTCTTGTTCTTTGTATCTTCTATACGCAAACCAGGTCCCTGTAGTTTTAAAGCAAATGGATAAAATGTTTGAGAAAAAAGTAAGGACTATCAACATAGTAAAAGACTTGCATCTTTTACCTCAAATAATGTATCAACAAGATAAGACAATGGGCTGAATCATGTAGTTGCAGGCCAAAGCAACTAAACTAGCATCCCTGTGGAAGGAAACTGCCTACTACAACAAAATGAAAAAAATCGTCATAAACAAAGATAACATAAAAAAAATTCAAAATCATCATAAACAAAACAAACATCCTGAACCAAATAGATCAGCCTATTATGGTTGCATTAGAAGCAGATCTAAATATATACTACCTTGCTAAAGATCAATGGCAGTTAGTTTATTGTAGCTTTACCAGCAGATAGTGATATTTATCCATTTCCATCGCCAAAAGGTTTATCTGTAAGCCTCAATACAGATGGCATTCAATGACCTCTGCAAGTAAATGATTAGCAAAGATTGATGAAAAATGTCAAGAACAAACTGTAAGAAAACATTTTGCTGAGATTTGTGGATGATTGCCGCTATTTAGGGCTCAAAAAATACCAAGAGGGCAGAGGTATATGTGCTCTGGAACCGTAAATGCATGTACCTAGAAACAAGAGAAAAGAATAAATGTAAGATAAATCATGCATGTACCTAGAAACAAGAGAAAAGAATAACTGTAAGATAAATCATGGGCTATGCGAGCTTACTTCCATTACCTTTCTTCATCATTGATCACTAAATATTCAAGCTCCATTTGGTGTACCCTGCATGTACCGACAGCTCAGAAACGATAAAACAGAGGGGCTAGAAGCTTAGTATCTATATTCTATAAAAAGCCTTAACCTTTTCGGAAAGATTTGTAGATGATCCCATCGCTGCATAGATCGATTGGGGCAAAAACATACAAAGGGCAGTGTTGATCAGCAAATGTAAGGCGCGAACGGCATACAAGAGGTCCATTCCGGCATGTTTGGGCATCTCCAGCCACCTCTGGCATGTTCAGCTCCGACCCCTTTGGCTATGGCGACAAAGAAGAGAAGGGAGGCCGACCGCTTTGGCTATGGCAACAGAGGAGAGAAGGGCGGCCGCTTGTGAGAGAGAAGGAAGGCCCGTATGCGGACAAGCCCCAAATGGAGCGGTGGTAGAAGGATTTAAAATTTCCCCTTTCTTTTGTTTTTGCCGCCTAAAAATAAAAAATTACTTCAACCAATAGCCTTTTAGAATTTTAAATTCCTGTGTAGCCGCCTATCACACCGGGGTCCGGGATACCAACCCGTTATTTCTTGGGCACGACCAGAATTCCTAGTTGGGGGCTACCCCTGACCAAGATCCTGGCCGCCCCTCAACTCAGCTCGATCTTTGCTCAGATATGTGATTAGGGTTCTAGTCAAAATGTGATTTTTTGTGAGCAATTTTGATTTTTCGTCAAATTTAAGATGATTCCAGGTGAACCAGAGCGATTTAGAATACCAACAAGCAATTTATGGCGTTTTGTGAGGTGATTTGGAGCAGTTCGTCAAAAAGTCAGCTTAAAAACCTGAAATGAGGCGACTAGCAATTTTTGTGAGAATGTCCGTAAACAAGACCTTTATGTTTTTTGCTCTAAGGGAGGGTGCCCTTCGATGGAGTATATATGCACAAAACGGCATCATACCTTGCCCTTCGGTGGTCAGAGCAATGAGTTCTAACATGCCACCTAGGCTCCAACATGCCACCTAGGCGACATGTTTGAGGCACCTTGGCATGTTGGAGCCTAAGTGGCATGTTGGAGCCTAGTTGGCATGTTTGAGCCATTTTGGCATGTTGGAGCCTAGGTGGCATGTTGGAGCCCACGTGGCAAGTTTGAGCTACCTTAGCATGTTTGAGCCACCTTGGCATGTTCGAGCCTAGATGGCATGTTGGAGCCACCTTGGTATGTTCGAGCCTAGGTGGCATGTTTGAGCACCTTGGCATGTTTGAGCCACCTTCGCATGTTGGAGCCTAGGTGGCATGTTTGAGCCACCTTGGCATGTTAGAGTCTAGGTGGCATGTTTCAGCATAGGTGGCATGTTTGAGCGGGAAAGAACCTTTTCCAAATCATTATTGTTGTATATTAAGTATTTGTTATTCTCAGATGACCTTTTGAAAAGGCTTAGGAAATAGATATTTGGCTCTCGATGAATTTCTTCATTAATTATCAGATAGTATTCAGGGCACTGAAAAGTAAGGCATTGCAGAGCTCGAAAATTAGTACGCGAAATTTGAATATGTGAGGTATTTCTGGGGTCAGAGAGACGTTTTAAGTCGTTGGACCCTCTGTTTGATAGTTTTGTAATTTAGGTTGTCAAACATTCAAATGAGAAGCCCATGTACATCTGACATTTGGATAATGCGATAAATCTTACAAAGCAGAAGCGAGTCTAGCAGACAACGGTCTAGATTAAGTGGCGTAGGGGAAAGCATTATCACCACTAGATTTACAAAACGAATATAGTCCTAATGTCTAGGAGTGGTCTGAGGCATAAAAAAAAAAGTTGTTATATGATATACCCACTTAAATGAAAAGCTTCTCTGACCACTAAAATGTGAGCAGGTCTTGAGGTATTTTCTTTTGGATTTTTGCCAATATGCAGGGGATGCAACCATGGCTGAAGGAGAAGATAAATTAGGCAATTGAAGTAGTTCCTTAAGCTTAAATTGTGTGACAAATTTTGTACCAAAAAGGGAAAAAAAGCCTAGTCATGGGGCGAATGACAGAAGACTGCTTTGATTCTAATCCACAAGCAGACAATGAAAAACCATTGAAAGACAAAAAAACAAAATTAGTAGATAATCCAAAATCATTGAATGAAGGAAAAGCGACGGGCAAGGCCGTGCAAAAAGCCAGACTTGGATGCCTTCTCCAGATTCTTTAGGACTCCTGGTTTCGGATTCAAAATCGAATCTTCAAGTCATGGCCAGATCTCATCCCTAGCTTCAATTGCCTGATTTATCTACCAAAACTGAACAATCCAGAGCATGGCAAATCGACCCCATAGCATGCCGAAATTGATAAATTTGCATTGATCAAGCCCGGGAAGAGGCCAAATTCCTTTGGATTGCTCTTAGATAGCATTAATTCGACACGCCAACAATGTTATAGACATTAATTAAGGGCTAGATCTGGCAAATTAGTCTTTGACAGGTTAAATTGGCCAGTTTATGGAGATCCATGGAAACTAGAAAATTGCCCACCGTTGGTGGGCTTTCTGTGTGATTATACCAAGGCAGTTCAAGCATGAAAAACATTAGTGGTTGTTTGAGCAGCTTCTTATGTTCAAAATGCACTACATCGGAACTGAAATTGTGATCGGTGGGAGGTTGCTGGTGTTAATGAATATTTGATTATGTTTGTCTTGTAACTTAGTTAAAATACAGTATCAGCTTTTATTTTGCTACTTTCGTTTTGTCATAGAGATTGAAAGCTTATAAGCCATGCCTATGATGTGCATATGTAGAGATAAGAAGCGAATGAGGAATACCTGCTTGAACAAAAGGGTCTCAACTGTGTTAAGAGGATGCTGCACAACAAACACAAATATAAGGTTTTACCTGCTCAATATACGAAAGCAGAGTATCGCTAAGTGTAACCTTTTTTATTTTTTTTAAGCTTTAACCAATGTTAAACCATTGAATTATCAGGTATAAATAAGTGATACACCAAAATGTGCAAATACATGCACATATCAGTAGTTCGATGAAGCCTGAGCCTGGTGCAAAGCTCCGGTGAAGGCAGGAAAATACAGAAAGCACACAATAGGAATAGGAATAGAGAAAGCAGAGAATAGGAACAGGAATAGAGAAAGCACAGAATAGGCAGAATAGCAATTTGAATCGTCTGTTGGTGGAAGGATCCACTGGCCGGCAAATCCAACCCCGGTGAACGCTTTACCAGCAGTACCTAGGCATGGGCTCTCTGCAGCCATGCGAGATCCCGCAGCCAGATCCAGGAGCCATGCCAAATGAGGCAGGAAAATAGAGAAAGCAAAGAGACGGCTAATCCGGAATAGAAATTTAAAGCATGAAAATCATCTCTCTTGTGTTTGATGAAATCTGCTACACAGGGGTAAATGCCATCACAGAGGCGGCAGCCAGAGCCAAATCTCGATAATCCAGGATCCAGGATCCAAATAATGCAGCAGTAGATGCGGCAGATGCCCTGCTGCAACCTCTTGCAACTCCACTTGCAATATCCGGCAACCCTACTGCAGCCAGGAGGTCGGATGCATGCCCAGGAGGTCGGATGCATGCCCGCGACCAAAAATGGAAAGAATCTAATTTCTATATCGAACCATTACAAAAAAGCCACTTAAAAAAAAAAAAAAGGCAATCACCAAACCCAACCTTTGCCCAAAATCATATGAACATCTACAGCAAAACCTTATACACCAACCAAATACTGAACAGAGATGTCTATCCAATTTTTTCCTTTATTGTTTAAACAACAGCAAAGGATGATTATATCTTTTTCGCTGATTGAAAAATGGTAGCCAAAAGAGAGGCATCATCGTACATTCAAAATATGCACAGATGCTCAGTGCCAGAATGGGGTCTGCGAAATGATTGTATCTTCTATCTTCTACGAATCTTGGCACCATGCAAATGTGTCCATAATACAAAAGAGGTTGGAACTATTAGAGAGGCATTTCAGCACCTGGCAGGATCAGGGAGATAAAGTCAGCTCAGAGCATCGTTGCCCTCAGAATTTTCAACTCTTCCTAGCCGTTTGTTTGTTAGTGTTGGTAACAACACTCTCTCAGGACAGCCATTATGGAGATATTCCGAATTGGACGGATCAATCATTGTCTAATCACATAAGAGATGCTGTACAACAAACACAATTCAGAAGAGGATGTTGGACAACAAACATGATTATAAGGTTTTACCTGCTCAATATACGATAGCAGAGAAAGTCCAGCAATCTACACCAACCAAATACTCAACAGAGATGTCTGTCCAAATTTTTCCCTTTGGAGAAGCAAGAATGGATATACATAAAAAGTAGTTAAATATACAATTTTACCTCCTCCAACATACAAAAGCAGGGAAAGTGCAGCAATAACAGAGATGTTTCTCCCTTCCAAGTCTGCACTATGTGATAATTCGTCCAAAAGAATAGATGCATCACAACAACCAAAAACTCAATATATATGTTTTTTTCCCCATTATGTAATAATTTTGCCTCTAGATGAATAGGTGCATCCCTTCCCATGACTGCAGAAACATTAAAGTGAGTCTTTGCTTAGGAATGCCAAACACTTTAAAGCTAAATCGTCAGATAGACCAGGAATAATTGATTCTTCTCCTGCATCAAAACTGCCACCAGTTATATCAAACTTTTGAACAATAGTGAGCTAACGTGTTTAAAGAAAGTAGAATAAAATAGAACAGAACCTGCTATGTAACATACAACATTTGTGTCCTTGGATACAAATCTTAATTGATATGCAATAGAAACATCTACAGCAGATCAGAAACAAATGGATAACAATAGATAAAAAGAAGGGAAAAGAAATATGCTGCTTTGCTCCATTTCTTGTAAAATAGATCAAACTGCAAGACCTCGTTTGTTGCAAAGCAACTGGTTATGCGTAGTTTGTTTGCAACAACAGCAGTGCCAAAGCCACAATGAAGATTAGAATTCATCCCAGGAATAGGAGGCAACGGATGCCAGGCGACCTCTGCTTCAGCACAAACTCTTAAGATTTAGAGTGATGGAAGCCTATGCCGGAATGCCATACTTAAAATTCGTGAGTACCGATTAACCCCAAATATTTGAAACTGTTTGCTTCACGGACTCTCTGCTTACTGCTGTGCCCATTGCTTACTGCTGTACCCATTGCTTCACAAATTTCTTGCATACCTTTTCTCCCCTGCTCTCGTCGAATATGGTGCTGAAGCTCTTGGACCTCCTTTTTCTGTGCCTTAAACTTTCGCCTCTCTCCGGTGCCTCTAAAATGGGAGGTAATTTTTCGGATAATTTGCTTAAATCGAAGGCATCCCTCTGGCGAATTGCTGTTTGATCCACCGGAAGGCTTGCCGGCCAAACTTATATTCTGAAGCAGGGATGGCCATGCGAGAACCCACAGATATCTCAGTAACCCTAACAAAATTCACGCATCAGCCATAGCTAAGGGAGAGACCTGAAACCATCGGGCGGCCGCCGTTATTGCTGCTGCTGAATTTATTTTCTCAGGAATTCGTGTATCAAGATAATGTTCTGCATTGCATATTTATGTTTTACTGTTACATTGCATATTTCTGTTTTTCATTCTGTTCAGATATTTGTGGCAGCAAAAGGCAGGAACATTCTAGAATCCAGATTTCAAACTTTGCTCAAACGTTGGTTCATATAATTGTTTGTGCATTTAATTATCAGTTTCCACCTTGTTTTAACTTTAAAAGACACGAGATTTGAATCCAGGAGGTTTATGAACAATGAACCAAGAAGCCAATCTAGCATGGTGCAGGTCAAAAAACTGAGAAATTGAAATGGGACTCTCCTATTTCGAACGATTAGGTAAGGTTATCGGTCTAGCTAAGGCTGATAACCAAAAATGCGTGGCCGAGGCTGTACGTCCGAGGCCAGGTATTTGGCACGTAAGGCCGAGGCCGTGTTTGATAACGGGCCTCGGCGGTTATCAAAAGTGACATCAGAAGCGACGACCCGATAACCGCCTTATCGGTCTTATCTGCATTAAAATTTGTCATTACTGGAGGAGTACTGATAATTAATTATCATCACTCCTCCAGTACTGATAACTAGTTATCAGTACTCTTCTAGTAATGATATGCAAAAAAAAATGACTCTCCCTTTACATACAAGAGGCCGATAAGGATTTATATTGATGCTGATATCGTAGTTATGAGTTCCTCATCTGCGCAAGGTCTCAAAAAATGACATGAAAACATTCTCCAGGGGTCCAAATAATAACAATTGGAGTCACACAGAATCACAAAAAATATGAACATTTGACTGGATAATCAATTCTAAAGTCTAAAGTCTAATGGGGAGGCATCCTAATCCTTTTGCCCAATTCACGAACTTGGCTAAATTTCTTAGCTTTCGCTGTTTCTTATTCATACATTTTTATAGCATTGAAATTTAATGCATTTGTATTTGAGACACAAATTGAATTTGAGTAAATTTATTCTTTCAGCCGTGTGGCCATGTTGGCAAATGCGAGAAATGCTACATCTAGAGTTGTTTATAGCAGATTATTTTCAGCAAGCCCTTTAGAAGTTATCACGAAAAGGTTGTAGAGCATCACGAGAATGATCCAGATGTTGGTACAGGGTTAGTTGGTGCTCCTGCTTGTGGTGATGTAATGAAAGTGCAAATTAAGGTAGACAAAATTACTGGGAAAATCGTAGATTCAAGAATTTTGGCTGCGGATCTGCCATTGTATCTTCTTCTGTAGGTATGATTGTCTTCTTTTTCAACATTGGCCTTAGTATTACTTCAAAACTTGTTTCTAACTTTCATGTGAGTGTGTGCATATTTTTTTTGTTTGTATAACTAGAACAGGAAGAGGAACAGATGAAGCTCTATCTATTACAAACAGGTAATTCTGTACTCCAGAGTAGATCTTCTGTATTATATTATAGTACTAATAATGTTAATGTGTTTGGAACAGTGATATTGCCAAACATTTATCCCTGTCGCCTGTGAAGCTGCATTGTTAGCATGCTTGCAGAGGACGCCATAAAAGCCGCTATCAAGGATTATCAAACAAAGAACCTAAACAATAACACTATCAGATGCCCCATCAGCATGAACTGATAGGGCCTTCTATCATGCTCATCTGATAGGGCACTTATATCATTCTCAAATGGAGTACATAATATGGAAACGCAATGCACAAAATTATGGATTCTAGAGTCAACAACAGTGGCTTTGCAACCTGTGAAGCCTTAATTTTGCTTGTAAAATGCAAACAGTTTTGTTAATTTAGCATCAAACACATAATACAATTTTCAAGCTAAAGCCGGATCAAGTAAAATTGCACATATCAATATCTAGCAAATCACGATCATGGAAATCAGATCACTTTATATCAGATCACTTTGGTAAAAGCCTATAACATTGAATAGGCTTCTCCATTTGCTGTACTCATCTCCTTGTCCACAAATAGTCGCATAAAGTTTGTCGGAGTTGATGCCCAGTGTTTTGAGGCTCACGTCATATGGAGCTGAATGTTCAAAGTTCTCAAGGCTCTCAAATACAGCTGTAGAATAACGGTCCCCCCTGTCTATCATGATATTATGAAGCATACAACAAGCAATGATAATTCTGGACAGAGACCTCTTGTTGGGCTTGTAAATCTTTCTATTGAGGAGTTGCCATGATTTTTTCAAAAGACCAAATGCACGTTCTACAGCCATACGAGTTGAAGAGTGCATGTAATTGTACCTATCTGTTTTAGTAGATAGATTTAAACCTGGAAAAGGCACAATGAGCCACGGCAACAATGGGTATCCTACATCACCAATTATATATTCTCGAATGCTTTGATTAGATACTTGAACAGAAGGCCCATTCAATCTTTCTTGTCTTTGAACCAATTGTGCAAAGTTTGAAACTCAAAGTTGACGTGCATCATTGACACTACCTGGATATCCTGCAACGACATCTAAAAACCTTGTGCGGCTATCGACAATGGCCTGCACTAGCATAGAAAAATTATTTTCTCTACATTTTCATATTCAGGAAGCTCCATAATGATATGTGTAGCATCAATGGCTCCACAACAATTTGGAAAACCATGTTTTGACTGGAACCCACGTTTCACTGCAAGCATATCAGCACATGTTGGCCACTGTAAATGTTGCTGACAATTTTTTAACAAAGCTTCTACAAATTTCAGAGTGATCCGTGCAGCTGTAGATGTTCCAACACCGAAGAATTCTGATATAGACAAAAAGCTTTCACCTGTAGCCAATCTTTTCAATGCAATGGCAACTTGTTTCTGAACTGAAAGAACACGATTTGGAATGGAAGAGAAGGATGGGGGTGTACGAACCTCTAGATCAGGTTCAACCATTTCACAAATGTAATGGAATGTTTCTTGTGAAATTCTGAAAAGCTGTTTAAATCTAGCAGCATCAACAATCATAACATAATCTTCAAAATGCAACCACCAATGATTTGATCTTGGCCTAATGTACCATTCCCCATACCTGAAAGTGCCTCTGGGGAGCCTACATTCATCAAAAAACATAGAAAGAAAAAACATTGCTGAAAGGGACTTCTGGTGTTCTTCCTCACAGCCATCTTCAGCAAGCTCCAAGTGTTTGTTGTTGTTGTTGGATTCCTCATCATCTTCTATAATTGAATTCACCTCATCCAGCAGCTTCAATGCAATTGTCAATGCTTGCAGCAGAAGAACGATTAACAGCATATGCAGCCTGTCCATGCCTGTGGATGGGTGGATTTGTAGGATGGACAGAAGGCTTGAGGGTGCCAAAAGGAACCGGAAGCCAAACGGTAAAAAGAAAAGGAATAGAAATTGGTTTCGATGGGAATGGTCGCCTGACAATTCTTCGACTGGAACTCGGTTATGCTGACGTGGAAACTGAGTTCCCGTCCTAATGGGGAGGCACCCTCAGCCATAGCTAAGGGAGAGACCTGAAACCATCGGGCGGCCGCCATAAGAGAGGAACGAAAAAAAAAACCTAAACCATGGACTAAATCTTAGCCCTCGGATCTATGCCAAACGATGTGGGCCATTAGATCTAGGACGTGATCCATTACATAACATTATAATATAAGATCCTAGATGCTAGAGTAAATCAGAAATTGGAGATGAAAAAATAGAGAAATAATTTCTTGGGTTTGCTGATATTGTAGAGGGAAATTCCCCTCTAAAAACTCAACATCTGGATGAGTCGAATTTGGCCAGAATTGCTACTATGAAAGGGGGATTGCATCTTGGGAATCGTTGTAGAAGTAGAGATGTGTTTGCTAGTATCCAAAGTATTGGGTCTGATTGCTACCAATATTTAGCCATGAATTGGACAGTCTGATCAAAAGTTCCAATTCCTCCAAATATAAATGGACGCAGAATAAAGATTGAGTAAACATACCTTTTTCAAATTTTGTCAGATTGCGGACATCTAGAGCTGCTAATTCATGCTATTTATAAAGCACCGGACTGAACAGAGGCTGGATTTGCAGGATTTGCAGCGTTGCTACAATAGCCACGTTTGGCGCCACATGCCAACCACATGAAGAACGAAGACGATCAATCTCGAATAGGCAGCCAAAGCATTAATTGGCTAGATTTGCAAATCGAACAAAGTAGTTATCCAATAAGTCAGCGTTCCAATAAGTCTATATATCTGGCAGTAGGAGATTCAATCATCCAGAGGGTCCAGTTCGCTGCACACCAAATCCAATCTTAGAAGCGCAGATATATCACTAATTTGAATTTTGAATGCAATGACGGGTGTTGTTTTCAAGTTCCCTTATATTGCGGCCCTTCATTGCTGAGATTTTCTAACTTATGGTAGGACATGTGAGATTATCTGATTGACTGAAAGATCACTGAGATTATCTGATTTAAATAAAAGGACACGAGTTGATTGCAAGCTTCTCTAAATTGCAGCTCAGGAACCCTAACAAAAATAGCAAACTAAATTAGAGTGGGGTTGCCATGTTCCGCGCACTTAAGAGGCGTGAACCCGTTAACTTGTCAAAAATTGGTCAAATTGATTCAATCCAGGTGTCATTGGATACCTAATCAGATATGCCATTTGCTTGTCAAGAAACTGCCATTAAATAATCTGTGGCTAGAACGTTATGGGCCTCCAAAGTGGAGGGGTGTAAGTGCCTCCATCGCCATACACCTTGCCTCTCACGCCATAGTCGTAGCCTACTTTCTTGCCCCCCAAAGGCCTCCTATCGCTACCTAGGTAGCCATGTATCGTGCTGGCATGTTCCAGCCTTCGCAATTATAGAAACCTAGTAACGCCACATGCGTAAGCCTATTTCGCGATCCAAGGCTCCCGCTCACGTCCCTTCGCCTACTGGCGGCCTCATGCCGTGCTCGGGGTCGCGCAACCCGAAATGGCCATCATGGCCCAACTGTCCACTGAATGAGGGTACAGGGACCATCATTCGCTACCATTTCTGGCCCTTTTTTGAGCTTTTGCCAAACAATTCTCTCCTTCAGGCATTCGACCTACCCCCAACCCGGACTGCTCCGCAAGATTTGAGAGGCTTATAGATTCCAGTGCCTCGCACAAATTGGCAGAGCCCTCATCATGCCAAATTTGGCTATAAAAAGTAGTGCGCTTTCTTTCACTTGATATCCCAGCACCTCATTCCGGCTAGCACCTCGTTCCAGCTTGCTCATCGCCCAGCATTCCTGCATCTAATCAATACCGAGCTCAAGGGTAATGTTTGCTCTTCGTAGAGACTGTGGTTGTAGGGTTTAGTTTATCTAATTCATCTCCTTCTAGTATACAGCACCATGGAAGGGCAATGGAGGCGTGGCCAAGGCATTACAGGAGGTGGTTACCGCAAGCTGCCTACAATACCCTCTCCGTCAAAGAAGAGGGAGCCCCGTTAGTCTGATGCGTCTGTGCAGACAGATGAGCTTGGCTCCTTCACTTTAAAGAACTGCCTTGTTAATTAGGAGGAAATCTCTGTTGCCGCCGGATCCAACCTCAATGTGGTGGTCACACTTGAGATCTCTGATCAGACCCAGCATGCAAAAGGTGACGGTGGCTGAGGGGGACAATGTAAAGTTTGAAAGTCCTGTCAATCTGGAGACCTGAGCTAGGCTGATGCTGCTTGGCTAAATGGACGACCCTTTAAAAACCTGCCATGTTTTTATATGCCCTTGTATGTTTTTATATGCCATATCTACTTCCTTTTGAGTTTTTTTATTCATATTTTGTTGTATTTTGAAAGAGGCCATTTTGCAAGAGTGTTTTGTAAAGGCATTTTAGGAAAGCAACAATGTAATTGCCCGAGAGGCACTTTGAATGAAATATGTTATTACATTACAAAATTTGATAACACAAACAGTTTTGTCCTTATCTTTCTATCATGGCTTCTTTGGCCATTAAGTATATCTTCTATTCTTCTACTGTCTCGTCCGAGTCATAATCATCCTGCATTAATTGATAAGATTTAGTAATAAAGCACATGGTTCTGTCCATCCCAATCACAGGCCAGCAGATGTTATATCTTATCGTTGGTGTAGCCTCTTGGACCTGCATAGACAGAGGTGTTACCAAATGCTATATTGAATGAATTGTATATAAAAAAAATGTATACATCTTCCATGTCTGCTCTCCAAACCCTGAAGAAACCCTCGTCCATGCTAGGTGCTATTGCAAGGGCTTGGGCATCTACACCTTTTTCAGCCATCTCCCTAATGTGCCTGGCCTTGTCAATTGCAGGCACACCTTCATTTCCTGGCCCTGTCTTGGCTGCAACATAGTTAATCCAACGTTGTGTGTCCATCCTCAAGGAGCATGCAAGGGGGCTGAATTGTCTTTGACTGCTGGCAAGATCCCATCTCTTCAAGGGGCTCCTAATGTTGCTTATCTTGTTTACTGCAGGTCTGACCAAAGGAATACACCCTTCTATGCTTATTGACTGGGGGTTGACCTCGTCTCCCTCACCTAAGTGAGTGTCTTCGAGACTGCACTCCACATCTTGTGTCTCTAGTAGGTTGTTTGGTTGGCTGCTTGGAACATAGGCCTCAGAATTATCTTCATCCACATTAGGTCTAGGTGCACTGCAATGAGTAGGACTTAAACCCTGTCTGCCTTTCAACCCAAGCCTAACTGTCAGCCCCTTTGCTTTGCAGCCTCGTTCAATGGTCTCTGCCAATCAAATACATTCTGAACTCTTGATTGGCCAGCTGGATACATGAAATCCCTTAGCCTCGTAGTGGAGGCCTCATACAAGGCCTCTGCGTGCTTTCTACTCTCCCTTTCTGCCCTGTTTGCAGCAGCCGTTCTGCTGGCCTCCTTTTTCTCTGCCATCCTCTTTGCTGCCTCAATCTTCTTGAGGGCTACCTGCTCCCTCTTAAGCCTTTCAGCCTCTTGCCTTCTTGTCTTCTCTACTGCAAGAGCTTGGCTTAAGCCATCACTGCTTATATGAACTCTGCCATGCAGATTAGGAGCAATGCCCCTCCTTCTCGAGGATGTCCCTTGTGTACTTGGATCTGCTTGGATATGTGAAGTTTGGCCACAATCATTTCCTACACCTTGATGTAGGAGGACCTGTTGCATGGTCCCATGTGTAGCACCAACATGTTCATGTGATGCCTGGACATGCTCTTCCCATTGTAGATCCACTTCTTGCATGTTGTAACCCTCTACAACATTAGTTTCCATATCCATGCCCTGCACACAGTCCTCGAATTGCTCCAATGTTTCATGCAAGACATTAGGTACAACATTCTCATGTTCATCTACAACCTCATTTGATGGTTTTCCAATGGGTGGTACTGGCATATACACATCTTCCCTTGCAAACCTTGATCCTTCCCTTCCAGGAACCACCTTTGTTGGGTTAAATCGTCATATTCCAGTTGCCATGAAACCAGCCTTTATGTTGGAGACTGTTAGACCAGCTGCAATGGCCTCGAAAATTAGTTCAACTATGTCTTCCCTCTTTGGTTCAGTCCCAACCCTTCCTCACCATATAGTTTGCCCTTAGTCTTTTGAATGCATCTTTGAATGGTGCAAAGCAAGATACATCTAGTGGTTGTAGCCTATGTTGTGTGAGTGTAGTAGGGCAAAATGTATGCCCATCTCTTTGGTAGCAAGGATGACATTTAGTTCCACATGGCTACCATGGCCATCCAACAGTATGAGATGAGGTCGATCAAGTGATACCCCTCCACAGACTCTAGACTGAAAATGAGATAGCCATGACTTGAACAATTCAGTGGTCATCCAAGCTGATTGTTGCACTGGCTGAATTGCTCCCTCTTCACACCTTGCTATGTTGTCTTGCCTCATCCTTGTACCCTTGAAAATATAAGGATTAGGAAGCCTGAACCCTTCTGCATTAACACACACTAGAATAGTTACCCATTCCCTTGTATTCATCACTAGCTCGCAAACCGTATTCTCCCCTTTCCTGGCAATTATCCTCAAACCCTTTACTTTCCCAGCTTGGATCCTTGTCTCGTCTGCATTCCAAATTCTCGAGGGGGTAAACACTTCTTTCAAACCTCCAATATTTCGGCACTCCTAAGGGAGATCTCAGGGCGCCTTTGCTTGAAAAGTTTCCACCATTTGCTCCCTGGCACACCATCAAAGGCAGAATTACCCTCCCTTGCCATCTCAGCTGCACGTTCCTTTACAGCAGCCAGAGTCACACCCATTCCCTACTCTGCCCTGCCTATTGCCCAATCAACTAATTCCTTCTCTTGGGCTGGTGTCAGGATCTGGGGATGCCTTGCATTCTCCTTGGAAATCCGCCCATACAGCCAATCCCTGATGGACGACTCTGGTATGCCTGGCCGTCTAGATGCCTCTCTAATTGAAATTCCATTTTCACTTACCTCGTCAAGTATGGTCGACATCTCTTCCTCCGTCCATTGCCCTCGCTTTGTTGGTCTCCTTGGCATTGCAGGTGTAGATCCGCTACCTGCTACCCCTTTCTTCTTGGCTTTCGGCGCACAAACCCGTTTGCTAGCCGATGCCATTGGTCTGCCACTGCTTAGAACTGTGGCATGGATCTGTGGTCGGGCCCTAGTCGACACCATCGCTCCAGTGTGCAGCAAAAATAGGGGACGGACTTGATTCTTGGCCGGATTGAGGAATTGTTAATGGAATTGCTCGAGATAGCTAGGTAATCTTGATAATCCATCTCGTTCGAGGCGATTATGGCTGGAATTAGCCCGCCAATTCCAGCCCCCGGCATTGAATCATGCCTCGGGATGGCCATGGTGGAGGGTATTCTGGTGCGAAGGATGGGTCCCTGGTACGGGGCACCGTGGGTTCAGGTATGACAAACGAGCGACACTTGCCGCACGTTGGGAGGGGGAATGAGACAACGAGGAAAGGGATCTTTGGTACCAGGGTATGGTACTTCCGCGGAAGCGGGCAACCCCACCCTACATAAGAAGGAAAAAAAAAATGTAGACAACTTACTGAAAATTACCATGGATTACATACTTAAAAATATTATGGTGTAAAAGTGAATGGACTAACTAGAATTGAAAGCCATGGGGACAAACCAAAACAATAAACCATCACTAAGAACTACATTGTGTAACTAGCCGTAGTTATTCACTACAACCACTCAAAAAGTAACATTATCTTATATTATAAACTAGTAATGGTGCCCAGCGTTGCTGGGCATACTTTGGGAGGCTGTAAATATTTTAGCCACAATGAGAAAAGCGTGCAGTATAATTCAACATTTGTACCTATTTATTATAACGAAAACTTTCCAAAGGTTTAAGAACGTTTAAGAAGCCTATCTCCTTCATGTTAGATGGTTTTGCATCGGTATCTCTCAGAGCTTTGAGTAGAACATTGTGATGCTTGTTCTTAGCAATTTTGAGTGGAAGTAAAATGTTAATCTAAGCAGGTTTGAGGTGAGGTTATAGTCAAAGTCTCTATGAGGTGGCGAGGAGTTCCAAGGTGCATTCTTCGAGTATCTCTACCAAGTCTTGATCGAATCCTAGATGTTGGCTCCGCATATGTTGGTCATCACTCTCCTGGTTTTGTGCTTGTTGCTCTTCAGTCTCCAGTTGTTCATCTTCTTCAGTGTGATAGGACAACATGACATACATTGTCCAATATGCAATCCTACGGACCTATAGATTGTTGATAAATAACTCAAGTTTTGCTATGTATTTTGTTGTATGAATTTCGTTGTTTGTGATGTATATCTTGGCTTTTCTTTTCTCGTAATTTTGTACAAAGGATAAAAATGAACGGGGGCCAAGAATATGCATTTGGATTCGTCCATTTAGATGTTGGCAAAGTATAGCGTGAAATGCATTCAATTGTGGGAGGGTGATGTCTGGGCATTCATCTAAGTTCGCATCGAATGATGTCATTGAACCATGTAAATCATCGATTGATTGCTCCAATTGAGCAATGTGTTGGAGCACATTGTCTATATCATTTTTTGTAGGCATCTGTAAAACAAAAGCATGATGTTAAATTGATACATTTTCTTGGATGCAACAGAAAATATGTCTTACCCTTAGGGTTGATAATGATGCCAAGATTTTTGGTACCTAAGTTGTGTTCATTATTGTCTTCCATCTTTGGCCTAAGATATAGCTAGGACCTAGATCCTCTGCAAATATAAGGCTTGGAGGTCGTATATAAGGGGTAGAAAAAGGCAGTAGGTGAAAAGGTTAAAAAGGCAATGGACTTTAGAGAGAAAGTTCTTTAAGAAGAAGCCTTTTTATCCACATCACACATCATTCCACCCTTTCTTTTCATACGATCTAACAAATTTACCTATTTCCCAATCTAACAAATTTATCTATTTCCTTCTCTATATGATGATCTAACAAATTTATCTATTTCCTTCTCTATATGATGATATATTTTGCAACACTGCTAATAGCTGCTAAATTAATGAAGGGTAGTTGTAGTGGAAAAGGACATTGAAATACAATTAAATATTTAAATGTACAAGAAATTTATCGCGGCGGCCAAGGCCGCCGCGAACATTTCTCTTTCCCGACTCCCCTGCATTTGAGGAAGCGAGTCAGTGCATAAGGATATTCATGGACATCCAAGCAAACATTTCTCTACATTGACTTGCTTATAGATTTGAATTATAGCTAATAATCAGTTTAAGAATACACAGGATTTTTACTTAAAGAAATTTATCACGACGGCCTTGCTGCAAAAGGTTTTCTGTTAAATTCAAAAAGATCTTATTTCTGAACATGCGAAAATTATGTTTAATCTTAAAATCTTAACTTCCGTATTTGCCTGCCAGAATATTTAGAAGAATGTTAAAACTCTAATCAAATACAAACTCTTTGTCCAAAGTCTAACAAATTGTTGCTAGTTGTTTTCGAAATTATTTTATATATTTTTAACCTATTAACCGAGAGTGGTAAAGCAAACGCAATGCAACGGAGTGGGATGTCCTGTAGTATTTGACTGTTGATCGCTTTCATAGCTAGAGAGAAGAACCTCACTAGGCCCATTCAAATGATGATTTTCTAATTTTTTTACCTCCCATTTTTTTACCTCCTTCAATGCCTTGCCCCGAAGCTTTGATTCTTTCCACCCCCCTTTGCCATAGCCCTTGCCACCTACAATTCAATACTTCCAACTCACTTGTATAGCCTTCCTAGTAGGATTTTTTTGTTGTGTTGGGTTTTTTGTTGGTACATCGTATTGCTCCAATTGATATAGATTGATGAATGTCCTTTATCACATATTGATGAATCATCTAAATTGTGATTTTTACGCATAAGAGGCCATGGGAATAGCAATAGTCAAGGGGCAAGGAAATACCAATTAGCAAGTTAAGAAAATCTATAGTAAATTAGTAATACCTTAAAACATCAGGTAAAAAATCAATGCATAGTGACTCACATCGAGTGACTCCCATTCAATCGCTACATAGAAATGCTTGATCCATAGAGTTTTTGGCATAACAAAAAGCTTTGTCTCTGCTTCCAAGACCCTGTTGAAGACCAACTACTCATTTATGTCTGATAGCCTCTAGCCTAAGATATTAGAGCCTATTTTTACCAGGTCTTTGAATGGCCCAGTTTTATTCTGTCTTACAATTTTGGCAAGCAAATATTCAAAAATATATCACGTACCTATGCATCGAACTTTTGGTGGCAGGACTAAATTATTCAACCCGTTAAAAACAACGGCCTAACATTTGCATATTGCAACAGAGCCTCTACAAATGGAGCATTTGCATATTGCATATTTGCATAATCTATTCTATTCTATATGAAGCTGCAATCCCACTGCCCAATATGCAAAAACCGGATTTTGCTTGAATCTACTATGAATTTTGATCATGGAACTGCCCAACTGGAACAAAAATTCAAGTTGGGTCTCTTCTCTAGCAAGGTCTCTTCGTTTGCCAGATTATCCCAGATGTGCTGCATGTGATTCATACCATTTCCTCCAATTTGCACTGTTGCCAGAGCCTTGCAATGAGGGAAGCTACATCTCGGGCCAAGCTACGTCTCTTTGTCATGCGAAAAGCTTTGGTTCTGTGGCTTTTGTCTGGTTGGATTGTGTTCTACAAATTTAAACAGTCATTTACCATGCTCAGATCTGTTGGGTAGCTTGAATATTTTCGACCGCCCAAATCAATCTGCCTCGAATTTTCCACATGGCCATGGAGGTATAAGCACAATGCCGAGTTGCAGTAACCACATTAACATATTCCTTCCAAGGATACCTAAACATCCTGAACTTTCCATGTGGGGGCTCCCATCTCACAAATCCTGCCTGATAAATCCAACAAATTTTCCATCATTGGCAAAGAAAACATATTCAAAATCAAAATTTCAATCCAATCTGCCACATACCAAGGAATCCTCTGTTTGAGACTTGATTAAAGACTGATAATCTTTGTACATGGGATCATATATGGCATCTCTAGCTGAGGTGGAAGATCCTTCCAAATATGCAGCTACACAATCTTCAAGGTTGCAGAACCCTGTTGTTAGAAACCACCAAGTCGCACAGAAACTATAACAATTATTTAAGTGCCCAATTCACCTTCCAATGATTTGGCCAGATTGTCTAGATTCTGCGCTGTCTTGTTGTGGAGATCTTCCCCAGCCTAAATTGGACAGATGAATATGCAAATTACTCCATTAGGATTGTGAACATCCTAGTTATGGCGTTGCTGATCGAATCATCATTTCGACAATTGGATACGATAATAAAACTGAATGTAAGGAGAAACATCACCACCCCATATTCAAATCTTTCCTTGATCTTTGATAAAAATCTAGCAAATGTTGCTGCCGCTCCTATTTCGCATTAAATCAATAACTCATCATCAACGTCTAACTTAATGATAATGGAACCTGCAAAGAAGACAGTAAGGCAGGTAGGCTAAATGTGAGACCCCTAATGCAGCAAGTCCAGCTACGAATGTTCCAATCCCTCTGTTTAACTCCTTGCTCAAAGTTGCTCCTGGAAGAAGGAAACATACATTTTTTCCAGAAGTTTTTATTTGATTACAGAAAATAATCTTGATTAAATTGGAAAGGAACAGAGATTAAGGTATCAATTCTTTACCAACTGAGAATTTGAAGACGACCACTACAGTCATAAGAGCCCAGACTGCATTCTCTGTTACACTAAACTTTGGGAACTCAATAAGCATTAGAAGGGAGCTTAAAGAAAGGGCTAACCCTATGGACTATTCGCCTTGAAATGCCTTTGCAGTTTGGGATATAGATTTCGCCGGAGCTACAAAGAATGCATCGTGAAATCTTCCAAAAAATCCTTTTGCCCTAGATTTCCATTGAACCCAGCAAAAACCTAGCTTGAAGATTTTTGACTGGCCCTAATTCTACTGTCCCAGATCGGTCGGATTATTGCCTCCCTTTTCCCTATTCCAGTTTGCCTGTGTTTGCTTCCAACAAAAACACGACCCAATAATACTTGTGAAAACCGCATTGTTGAATCGAGGGGATGCATTAACATAGCCTCCAAACAAATTTGAAGCCGACAAAATCTTCGCCATTCAATCAGCTGCTATGGATCAAGAAAAGGAGCAGAGGCAAAAATCGCCGGAACGGGCCCAACACGAGCAGCCCAAGCAGCCCATGTCCCCAGTTCGTCTAGGAAAACAACCCATGTCTCCGGTTCATCCTGCCAGGTTTCGCGACAGATCCAGAGTAGAGGATTGCTTCCAAAGCAAGAAATCCCATCAATTTTTTTTTTATTCATTTATTCTTTTTCAAAAACACGTGTCGCTTCCAGGTTATTTATTGTTTTTCAGAGACACGTGTCGCTTTCAAGTATTTTGCTGGGGAAAAAATATTACCCTCAAACAGAAAATGTAACTGCCTTATATATGTTGAGAAAATTGTAATTGTTGGAAAAGAACATGGCAATGCAGTTGAATATGAGATCGACTGCAATCATTTATTTGCCACCTTGCATAATTCTTGTAGTTCTAAGCATTCTATAAATCTACCCAAAGCCTGCCAATATAGCATTCCCTCCATGCAAAGAGATCTTTGCACTGATTTAATTTACCCAAAGCCTGGCAATATAACAAATTGAGGAACGGTCAATTTCCAAGGAGAAGTTTTTAAATTCTCATTACCATTGTGCAACCTAGATTTGCTAGAGAAGGGCCATGGTTTTTAGAAAATAATGCAAGCTTGAGTACCTGATGTATAAGGAATGGCAGAAACCATGAATATATGGGCCTTCATATTCCACTTTCATGTTATGTTGATAACCTAGACACATACAGATTCACTCTATATTACATCACATTTTGCCACCAAAGATAACAAAAGCAGTTATGCCACGGCATACTGCATCAAATTATTCTATGTGGTGCTAGACTTAAATACCAGCTGTTCATAAACAGGCTGCAGCTGAGAGTGGGGATGGTTAATTCGTGCTGCAAGATAACTTTTTATCAAACTTCTTTAATATTTTACATATTCCAGTTGTTCAGTTCAAGATAATGTATAAGCATTAAGAGTTCCCTCCCATTTTCTTTTTTTTTTTTTTTTTTTTTTGAAGGACGAAAGCCAAATAGTTTATTAATCAGAGAAAAAGTAAAACATTTACATGTCTCATCTAACTGTGTAAGCACACAGAGATGCCACAGGAGCACGAGCCTGGAGCACGAGCCTGGAGCACAATGTACTTACTCCAGAATAGGAGACTAATGATAAGAATCAATTCAAGATATCTTGAATCGGATCGTTCCACCGGTTCCGAGTCAAGGGAAGAACACTTTCGTGGTTTGTCAATATCTTTTTTCGGGCCATTTGTAATAACAACTAGCGTCGTGATGAATAAATGCCCTGAAAGATGTGGTGTCTGCGACGCTCCCATATCGACCATAGGAGCCAACCGGAACCAAGATGAAATGCCCTTTGTTTAGCTGGAGGCCATGCGTTGGGATAGGGTGCCAAAAGGATGCATCGGCAGTCCAATGTACTGTTGAACAAACCTTGTAGCCAGGACCACGCTGGTTGAACCTCAGGACAATCGAAGAGACAATGCTCAAGAGTCTCAACATCCGAGAGGCAGAGCGGGCATACTGCAGATATGCGAGGATCGTAGCGATGTCGAAAGGCATTAACCCGCAGGCACCTATGGATAACCTGCCACCACAGTACAGAGACTTTAGGGTGGAGCAACCTATCCCAAAGCCATCACCATGTACGACACAAAGTGGGCTGTGGAACATGTAGGTGCCACCCAGCTGGCAACTGGAGGGGTTGTGGTGCTAAAAGAAGGCGATATACTGATCTGACAAATTGCTTGCCTTTGTAAATATTTTCATGACAGTCCCATGGCACCCTTTCAGCAACACCAACTTGCACTATGAGAGGCAAATTTTCTGCGATCTTTTCCCATAGAGATACATCCCAACGAGAGAGCAGGAACTTTGCCTGAAATTCAGGCCAAGATAGTAGGCGACCCTCCTCATACCATGCTTGAATAGAGACAACACCTGCAAGAACCCATCGTCTCTGTGTGAGGGGATGAACTGAGGCTGCCAATGGAGGTGCTGAGGGGTCTGGAGGAAGTGGTGCCCACCACCATGGAGTCTCCAATAGGGTGTGGATAGAGGGGCATGGCCAGAAAAGATGTCTGACTGCCTCCCATGCTGCCAACAAGCCACGCAAGAATGGAGAAGCACTTGGAAAAGGCTGCAGAGTCTGAAATAAAGCCCAAGGTAGGACTGGTTTGACAGCCTTCTTGCCTAGAGGACAATGACCAAGAGCTTGTCTAAGAAGGCGTGAACCAGGAGAATCATCCTCACCATTCAGGAGTCTCCAAATGAACTTTGCAATAAGCACTTTGCTCTGCAGTAAGAAGTCCATCATACCTAGACCACCTGCCCATTTTGGAAGGATGCACTTCGACCAAGCCACCTTAACCACAATACCTTCCTCAGTACCTGCCCAAATAAAGTTCCGAACTATTGCAATGAGCTCACGCACTCTGATCTGTGGTGCTAGCAGTAAGGATGCCATATAAACATGGGTACTACTAAGGACTGACTTGGCCACTGTAATGCGACCTGCAAGAGACAACATCAGAACAAGTGCTTCTCCAAACCCCTAATGATCTCCTCCCATGTAGCTCCCATAGTAACATGGATGCCAATGGAATCCCCAACAACTTGATGGCCTGTCCATGCGCAAGTAATTTCCATGGATAATCATGAACATATGCCGGAGCCGGATTATCCAATGTCCACAAAGCTGTACACTTCTGCCATCCTACAAGAACACCGGAAGCCAGTGAAAAAGTGTCTAAAAGCATTTTGGCAGCAGCAAGATTCTCATCATTAGCGACTAGGAAGAGGAACGTGTCGTCTGCATATTGATTGCAAACCTCTTGTGTGCCGTCCTCCATTGCAAGACCAATGAGAAGTCCCTTTGTCGTTGCAATGGTGAATAACTGTGACAAAGCCTCTGCAACAATTGTGAAAAGCAATGGTGCTAAAGGGCATCCCTGGCGAATACCACGACCGAGTGAAAAGGCATGTGACGGCTCACCATGGAACAGGACAGTCGCCCGAGAAGAGATATGCAGCTTCATAATATCTGATGTGAATTGTTCCCCAAATCCCAGTCTTAGCATACAACGATGCATGAATTCCCAGCTGACATTGTCATAAGCTTTTGCAAAATCAAGCTTAAGGTATACAACCGGAAGATTTTTCCCACGTGCCCAATAAATTCCTTCGTAAGCAGCAGCAACATTATTCAAAATGCACCGTTTTGGAAGAAAACCTGACTGGGTTGTTGAGATGGACTCTGCCAAGATGTCCTCATTGCTTTTGCCGAATGGTTCGATGCTAACAGAGCCGACTGAACTCAGACAACATCTGCATAACCACTTCCAGACGTTTTTTGCTGAGAAACATCTTCCCTTTCAATCAGAAATGCAAGATGCTGTTTTATCTAGGATTTCCCCCATCATCTCTGGTGAGCAGCGCGAGTCAATAGAGGCGGCTATGACAGCTGACGATTTAAAATCGGCAGTCTTTGAACTGAAAAGAGGCAAATGCCCAGGTTTGGATGGTTTGCCAATTGAGTTCTTCCAGGAGTATTGGGAATGGCTGGAGCCAGATATGTATGGTTCCCTCCCAATTTTACCTATACAGGAAGTAGAAAGGACTATAAAAACTGGTAAACTCAAGGAAACTTATTGAGAATAACTTCTTCTCAGTATAAATATCCACAGTTGGAGTGACACATGTATTCTTCAAAGATATCAGGATTTATTTGGGTTTTTCAGCAATCATTACATGCCTTTAATAATGCCTCTTCATGTCTCTCAATAAGATGTTGTAACAACTTCTGGGCAAGAAGTCCTTTTGGTATCACGAAAAGGACAACTTTTGTACACGATAAAAGGAGACTATAAAAATTGAACCAAGCCATAGCACTACAACATGTAACAACACTGCACTGGGGAGCAGAACTCCAAAGGCAGGATCGTCCAGTATATACGCAGTAGGAGCAAATTCCTAAATAAAAGAAAACAAATATTTTGAACAAATGAGCAAGATAAGAGTCATGGGCATGATTTCCTGATCATACCTTTAAAGTTGAGTGTTATCAAATCTTCTTTTACCGTCAGAAAAGCAGACTCTTACTAATTTCCGTCTTGGCAATCCTGGAAGGAGTAAAAGCTGTATTAGAGCTAAGAAACAAACAGTAGAAAATTTACAAAATATGATATCCTTCCTCATACAGAGCTTAAGAGCTTAATTTACAGGTAAGTACTTACATCAAACTGCCCATGCAAAGGTTTGGAAATTCGATGCGCTTCGTGAGTAAACTTCAAGTTATCTTTGAAGCTTTCAAACCATTTTGATGTCTCCATGTTTGATTGTTTCTAACCCTAGAAATAAAAAGAAGATACCACACTTAGAAATGATTAAAACTGGGATTGATAGATATAAACAGGGCCATTTTGTTCTAGCAAGCCACAGTGAAACAAATACCTCTGTGATTTTGCCTAGTATGTCCAGGCAAAAGAATATCTTCTTATATTATAATGTTTTAGTGTAAGTGTTAGACCCAGCCCTAATTTGGACGCTCCAGATTTGATCAAGCCAATGGAGGAGATGATGCCACGTCAGATTCTTAAGATAACTTGGGTTTTTTTTTTGCTAGGATTAGCGAGGCGGCCATCGCACCTTCGAGCTGCTAGCTCCTCCTCCAGAACGCACCTTCTGGAACAATCTCTGGGTTGCGGGCTGCGGATGGTTGACTTTGGGTTTGGGCTTCCTCGGCTATGGCGGATCAGGGCAAGGTCTGCAACAGCCATGGCAGCGAAGCTCGGCGTTCAGGGGTTAGGGTATTTCATTTGTCTAATACAGCCATCCATTTGCGGTGCTAGATTGGCAGAAGAAGATGAAGCAGAGCTTCTTGGTGAGTCTCAGTCATGGAGTTCTTGCTCAAAATGGTTGCTCACTCAACTGAAAGGTTTTCATTTCTCTGTTTTCGCTTCTTTGTAGGTATGTTCCAGGCATTTTTGAAAGATTATTTTACTAGCTCAGATCACCTGCACCGGAACGAAAGGAGGAAAGAACAATGCTTCTTGATGACTAGAAGAAATGGAGAGGAGCTTTGGCGACTTTGGGGATGTAGCTTTGGTTCAATGAATGAGGCCACAACGGGGCCAAACATGTAAAGAATTTGTTGTTCATGTAAGCATACCTTCAAACTACCATTGTTTTGGTTTGTCGCTTCTGCTAATTCTTTTTACTTGGAATGCCTTGGTGTTGCTAGACAACAATCATCTGCATGTGGTAGAGCATCATATAAGAACATGAACCCAAGTTGTTTTGAGATGGCTAAAGAATTCAAGCTCTCTGCTACTATAGGATGTTGAAAAGAGAAGGTAACAATGATGGCTTCATTTACTTCTTTATTTGATGCAGTCGCTTTTCATAAATTTGCACTTGCAGTATCTTAGTATTTGCACTTGCAGTCTCTGTGCAAGTTCCTCTTAGGGTGCACTTCTCCCACATAATCACTTGACTCTATTTTCCATGCCATGGATCCCAGTTGTACACTCCATCAGTTTGTAGGTATGTTACCCTTGTTGTAATTCTCACACTTCGAGTTACAAAATTTCATAGGTACAACCTTTAATATCCAGAAGATTCTCCTCTCATGATTGCATCATTTGATGTGGCTGAATACCTCATAGAAATTGCACTGATCTTTGCAAAATAATAGTTTGTGCATCTGGCACAAGCCAATCTACTGCCACATATTATACTGGGGGAATTTTCCTATTTATATTGCCTTATAAAAGGACATAGAAGTAGAAAATATTTTTGATGGAAGTAGAAAATATTATTGAGGTTCCTGTAACAGCACCATAGATATTATCGTTTATGACTATGGGCCTTTTGCAAGTATATGCGTACAATTATAAGATTGTGAAGAGGTAGGTCTGACATTGAAGCTTATGAGTAATTAATGAAATAGGCGCAGCACATATTGTAGAATCTTACCAGCAGATACTCTTGCCTTTGTTACTTTTTGCCATTTTTGATGGGGCCATGTAAGACCAGTTTCTAATTCTTATCTTTCCAATAAGTACTTTAAATATAGATGGTCATATTAAATCTTCTATATATGTTGATCCAATTTAATGCACACATGATGATCTACATAATTTTAGATGGTTTTTTGCTGTGTTCTTTGCATATCCAAATTCCGAGCTAGCATATGTTTTTCCAGGTTCCATTCTACATTGTGTCCCAGACATTGGGATCTTTACTGGCCGCATTTGCACAAAAGATTCTGTATTCACCTGCAGAGTCAATGGGTGTGACAGTTCCTAACTAAAAATGAACTGCAATCTTTTTCCTTCGAGGTTCTAATTACATTCATATTGATGTTTATGATTAACTTCAGTTGCAACTGATACAAAAAACAGTGAGTTTCATGCAACATTACTAAATACTTTTTCTTACAATCAATCTATTCTAAGCTTTACCATGCAGGTTGGAGAACTTACTGCTGTAGCAATAGGGGCAATTGTGTATCTCAACATCTTTATAGCAGGGCGAGTAAAGCAATGTTCAAAGTTTTAACATTTGTAAAATAAAGATTAGGTCATGGGATGGTGGGATCCATTAATTTTTATGACAGACCTGTGTCTGGAACATCAACGAATCCAATGCACGCATTTGGTCCAGCAGTTGTAGCTAACAACTATACAGGATTGCCGTTATATTTTGTTGGCCCAATTAGGTGCTGGGGCATACACTTTGATGCGCTCCAAAGAACCTGGCAAGAAGCAGGGGGTTTGCAAATTCCTCAAGAAATAAGATCAAGTTTGCAATCAACAACAAACGAAGACACACTAATTAAAAAGATCCCTTTGCTATATTCCATTGCTTATATAGATAGAACCCCAATTATAAGATTTGCATTATATGAAATGTACAAAAGTTGTAACATACTGAGTAAAACTAACTACCATTAATGTTATATTATAGTGCATGCTCCTGCCTAAGTTATGATAGTTTCAATCTTACATATCTCTTACATGCACCTTTGAAAACATTAAACAATGTAACAATTCTATTTAAATTGCCATTTTAGCTAAACATAAAGATAGAATAGAATAGAGGGGTCATATATTGACAAAGTTAGAATGGCATCCATCTAAGTTATAATGTGTTGTGCATTGTTATAGATGCATAGATTGTTAGTGGAGAAAAATGTTGGGGCACAAATTTTTTATGATTTTGTAAATTTGATGTCTAACAATGAACTCCTATTCCAGTTTGAGCTTTCCCTATGTCCAACCTTTGAAATAACAATAAACAAGTCCCATGGTTATATTTGTCAACTCCAATATGTAGTCATGAACAACCCTATCATATTGGAACCATGTGCATGGAGAGACTAGGCACAACATTGACATTACAGTCCTTATGTCAATGTAACCTTTTTAAGGAATATATGATATAAGAATAAACTTACCTTTCGTTTATTGGAACCATGCACATGGAGAGACTAGGCACAACACCAAGATTATAGTCAAATGTCAATGTAACCTCTTTATGTAATGTATGATATAAGAATAAACTTATCTTTCACTTTGGTACATACATGGAGAGACATGATTGAAATTGCTTTGGCATGAATCTATAAGTCTTAACGTACTAGCGATCTTTATTTGAAGACCTTACGTTTGTTTGTTTGTTAGTAGTTTTAACATCGTATCATAGTATCAAACATCCCTTAGGACATATGCGGGCCAGAAGTTACTCCACAGTTCCCAAAATGATCCAAGAGCCTATTACTCTACTCAAATGCACCAGTTTCTAGCATTTATAGGTTCCCAAATTATGCCCAGCAACGCTGGGCACCATTACTAGTCATTATAATAAAGCTGAAAGCCGAACCAATCAGGTTAAAACTTCAGCTTCAAGCAACTGCCACAACTCAGCAGTAAACTCCAGCAGACAAACATGCCGAAATTTTGCAGTAAACTCCATCAGACAGTCGTCCACAATAACAAAGTTCACAGACTGCTGGAGTTTTAGCATGATTAACCCAAGCAGTAGACAAAGAATCTAAATGTATTTTGCTTAGGCCGAGTTTGTAAGTCCAAAAGAAAAATATACCTACAGGCATAAATCAAATTTCTTTGAAATCGATCTTTGAAAACAGCGAGTTTGTTGAAACTGACTTTGCTGAAGATTGCATTCAAGAAACAAAGTAAAAACATAGCATTTACATACTTTCAGCAACTATAGACAGAGCTCCACAATTCCCGTGTCTGCACAAACATCTCTGAACCAAAGTGCTTCAAATTTTCCGGCCGTCTTGGACCCTAAATATTACACTGCCTTTTATCTCTTCAACTGGCAGAGAAGATTGATTCGAGCTTCGGTAAGAACATTGGCAGGTCAGGTGCGGAGCGAACTGCCGAAGAAGATTTCTGCAACATGGCCGCCATGCGCTCGGAGATCCGGTGCCTATAACTTTTACTCGAGATAGTTAAGTTGAAAGAACAGGCCAGATGATGCCCTAAATCGCATAGAGCGAGAAGAGAAAGGATATTTCGACCGTCCAAATTTTTAATCAAATCTTGGCCGTCGGATCTAGAACTGGGTCCTACAGAACTTTATAATATAGGATTTTTAGTGTAAGTGTTCGGACCCAGCCCTAATTTGGACGCCCCAGATTTGATCAGTCAATGGAGGACATGATGCCACGTCAGTTTCTTTGAGATAAGTTGGTTTTTTCCTGCATTTCCTAACCTGAGCTGCCCAATTTCCTGCGTTTTTAGCTATGCCACGTATTGTGCCACATCAGCTGTAATCATTTTTAGCCGTCCGATTCTGTATTCTATGATCGTAGGGTCAGGGAAATTAGAAAAGCAAGTAATTGTCTTTTTCAGAGTTTTGGCGATATAGCCCCTTTGCCTCCGTCGGAGCAAGAGATACCCCGTCCTCTTATTGAAAGTCTGTGCTCAAACTTTTCTGTGCTTATTCCAAGCATAGCATCTGTAGGAAGATCTGTTACCGCAAAAGTCACGGATGAGGCGGCTTTAACACAACATCAAGTCTATGCTCATCGAAATCAGGGAAACAATTAAGGAACTTTTATATTCAAAGTGGTGAAATAGACTTGGCTAAAGTATGCCAAAATTTGAGGTAAAAGCTTCTAATGTTTAGCTAAACTTTCTAAATTTTGCCACCTGTACTTTCTTACGTTTAGCTAAACTTTTATTTAAAAAAGAAAAAATCTTCTATCTTTTGACTATTTTGCACTAATTCAAGACCTAAATATTAACTGACCATAATAAATATAAAGGCTATAGGATAATTTAGCTAAAGTACACTAAAATTTGACGTAAAAGCTTCTAAGTTTTGGCTAAACCTTCCAAATTTTGGCAGTTACACTTTCTTGCGATTAGCTAAAGTTGGACGAAATGGAGGTGGGGCATGAAATAAACTTGGCTAAAATTTTATTTTTTTTTGCCCAAAAAGGGCCATAGTTTAGCCAAATTTTTTCCAAACAAGGCCAAAATTTCGCCATTTAGCTAAGTTTAGCCACTAATTTTTTCCATGATCGAAATGCATTGAAAATATATTCGTATTTTCTTTCATGCATCCTGTGGCTGTGAAGTCAAATAGGGAGAAAGCTCCTGCTGCATCTCAGAAGGTGAGGCCTTGCCTGTCAATTTCTTACAATTCATTTGGTCTTCATTAACTATATTCTTATTAGCCATTCTTGATATTAGGGTAAGCAAGTAAGGAAGAAGCATCTGCCAGTGTGCCACCATCCTGGAACTGGGAAACACTCAGAACCAAAATTATAGTCCTAATGGAGACAACCCTGGAGTCTGATTTACAACAGTTGTATGAATGTCATCCTACCCATGTATGTGTGCTAGCTCTCCTAACCCTTTGCCGTATGCATTTGAAGTGCCTCCTCTTTTGAAAAGTTTACGGAAGTGCCTCCTCTTTATTAGGGAGGTATGTTATCTTACCCTTTTAGTTATACCCTATCATCTCTACATCCATAGCACTTACAATGACTTCGCTTATAAATAATTTCTCAACATACAATAAAACAATCATTTATTTATTGATTTTGCAGATTCAAATGCACAACCATGGTACGAAGAAGTTCTTAATAAACGATAAGGCGAAATTACTGTCAAATTTCGCGTTTTTTATTTGACGCAATATTCTCCGCCGCTTGCGGAGCGGCGCCGCCTCTTCCCTGTTTGCCCTATTCATTCCAGCATGTTGCCTCTGGAGCCAGCTATTGCGCCATTCCGGCCTGTTGCTCCTGTTCTGGAGCCCGCTATTGCGCCATTCCGGCCTGTTGCATGTTCCTTCTGGAGCCAGGTATGGCCCTATCCGGCCTGTTGCATGTTCCTTCTGGAGCCAGGTATGGCCCTATGCGAAGCTGAAGCCACCGGGTTAGCCAAAGCAGTTACGCCTTACGGCTTAAACATTGCAGGGGAGCTACCGAAGCCATAGCTGAGGCAGGTTTCTTGAGGCATAGCTGAGCCATAGCTGAGGTTTCTTGAGGCAGGTTTTAAGGTCTTGAGTTTTTCTTCTCCAGATATGGAATGCGAAATGATCTTGCGTTTTTCTTCTGCAGATATGGCATGCGAAATGATCTTGCGTTTTTCTTCTGCAGATATGGAATGCGAAATGATCTTGCGTTTTTCTTCTGCAGATATGGCTTTCTATGGCCAAAAACTGGATAGCTACCTTGTTTTTTCTTGAAGATTTTTTCTTGTGAGAAAGCTGAGCCCCTGTTCTGGAGCCCGCTATTGCGCTGTTCAGGGATCTTGATCGTAATTTCGCCCTATCGTTTATTACGTAAGGGAAACTACGTATCTCGAAGATTCCCTCGGGAATATTCCCTCGTGGAATCTTCTCGAACCGTAGTTTCCCTAGTACATAATGCAATTGTTACTTGAAACTTAATATTCTAATCAAATATTTGCTAATCAAAAGAGCTATAAGTTCCTCTCATAACTACATGTTAAAAGTTGCCATTACTGCATCGTGTTTATTATTATATAATTGCATCCTTCTGAGCTGATTCCCTAAGTTATACAACAATGATCGAAAATTGCATACATAAAATATGGATCAGGTGTACTAGCATTTCCTTTGTAAATCTAATGTATGATGTACCATTAGCTAAGTCCAGCTATGGCTGGGTTGCTATGACTGAGCCAAGTCCAGCTATGGCTTTGCAAAAGTCTTTTGCAATGAGTTTTGTGCATCAGAACGCGTGGATTTTTCTAACTACGCCAATATGTGCTGCGAGGATTGCCGCCCCTGCGGCTTCCTGCTTGGCCTCCCTTTCGCCTTCCTTTGCATCATCTTGAGCTTGATCAGAGTTGTCGTTTCTTAAAGTTTGGATCACCAACAAAATCGACTGGATTGTGCTTAGGTAGAGGTAAAACGAAGTTCAAGCTTCCATTTTACCAAGAGCCGTATTCTTATTAAACTTTCATTTTGCTGGATTTAGGATCTGGAGATATGGATTCACGTGGAGATATGGATTCTCTATGTAGATTTCTTGGTTGATGCAATTATGGAGCTGGAACTTATGGAGCCGAAGTTCCAGTCTGATGTACTCTGGACTTGAGCTTTACTACTACAGCTTTCTTTTAGAACAAAGGTAAAAGCTTTCTTTATATTCCATTCATTCTCTGTATTCACCATTTTCAAATGTAGTAGACCTCTCTATTGCAGGATTAATCTAACTCTTCATGTTTTTAAACATAGTACAAACTATTCGGGGAGATTTTGAGCATTTACTTTCTTAGGTACGAGTTGGAGGCTAACCTAAGCGCGGTCACTTTGCTTCTTTGATTGCATCTTTATTCAGATAAAAAGTTTCCCTTTAATTTTCTATTGAGTATTCTGCACAGTCAACAAAATGAATGAGATTACATGATCTACTGGTAATAATGTTTTCTTGAAATAAATAGATACATCAGTTTTTTCCAAGTGACATTGCCTTTGTGCTATGCACAACATTTCTGTAATAGGAGATTTGAAGGCTGTGATAGATGCCGATGTTGATGCTGAGAAAGGGCATCTAAGGCAAATCCCTTGCATTTGGCAGCATATTACGACAGTTAAATTACCTTACAAATATGTGAGCCATATAGATTCGGGCATAACAGAGGGCTTTTCTCTCAATAAGAATAGAATAGAATATGATTTTATCGTCCACGGAGACCAACTGGCCTATGGGACCCAAGTACAAAGAGAGAGCAGCAGGCGTATTACTACCAGGATTAAAAAACCCAAGGAGACCAGAGATCCATATGCTCTGTTCTTTTATATTTTTCGGCCAGTGCTTGCATCTGCAACCACGAATCTTCATGCAGCAGAAGTTCCATATATGCTCTATTTTTTCCCATTTTTAATTTATGATTTTCGAATAGTCAAAGCAGTTTCAGATCTTAGCAGACCGCACTTGGGGTTGTTTTTTTCAGAGGCTTGCTATTCTTTCTTTTACATGGATGAGCGATTTGGAGATGATGGATTTGATATGTTGAAACTGTAAGTAATATGTTCCCTAATCTTATTATCTTTTCAAGCTACAATCGAAAAACAAAAAGGAGATAGACCGTGACCATAGTCTTTGTCGTCTTTTTATGAGTGTAATCTTTGAAATACATTGACTTAACTTCAGGTTAATGGCAAGCTTCCTGTGTAAGGGTTGTTCATTTTGTTTGATTAACTTGGTTGACTTTAATTTCTATTTCACAATCGCATGGTGAACTTTGCTCCCAGATTGAGAAACATAGAGGTAATAATTATGTTTTTTTTTTACACTGGAGCATGCTAAATATTGAGCCTTTTACCCATATCTCAAGTCTTGCAAATTGGTGCTATGGTGTCAGTTATTTTCTGTTGGTTAAAGCAACAAATGCCTCACCCATTGCAGCATCTGCAAGCTCAGATCTGGACGGTATTACAATTCTTGATGTGTTTGGGGCCTTCCAATTCCTTTGACATTGCTGATAACCCGATGTAGATTTCATGGAGGAATATATTTCATTTTCAGCTTGCATTTTACAGATGTAATATTACTTCAATGAAACATTAGCCGATAGGTTTGCATAATCTAATATTTGTTTGCATTTCAATCTTCTATGTTGTACTTGGCTGGAAGGGAGATAACTTAGACTCTATTGTGTAAAGTATTGTAGGCTGTAATCTATATTTGAAGATGGAAAAAGAGATGATTGTTCTTCCTTAAAGGTGACAAATGTTCTTGCAAAAGGTATTGCAAAAGGGTATTTATATTGGTTGACATGCACATTAATTCTAGAAAGAAATTATAATGAAATAGTGCATATGCTTTTGTATAAATGGTCATGTAGCCCACCAACGGAGGACAATTACAATGGAAGAGATACTTCTCAATGTCTATAATAAGATTTGAAGAATTTATCAGGCGTATTTTTATATTGTGGATCAATCCTGGCCTTGAATATGTTATTTCATGTAGTCCTCCAATGGAGGACAATTAGAATGGGATAGATATAATTCAATGTCTATAATAAGATTTGAAGAACATTCCAGGCGTGTTTTTGCATTGTGGCCTTGAATATGTTATTTCATTTTTGTTATTTCACACAAGTAAACAAGATTTACTTACATAAACAAGCCAAAGAAATAAACAAACACACAAATCCTTTCAAAACCTTCTAACAATGTGCCATATGCTCTATTAGTGTAATCGTACATTCCATATGACATAGACGACACAACGATCCTTTGATTACTCATTAGGGTGTAGACTAGAGGAGCATTTGCAAAATATGTTAGAGAGACTATCATTGTTAAGGTGTTTGGTCTCCCCTATAAAGACAAATTTCCCAACAATGCCAGGCTTGATTTTTTTATAGAGTAGAATAGAATATAATAGAATAGAATATGATTTTATCGTCCACGGAGACCAACTGGCCTATGGGACCCAAGTACAAAGAGAGAGCAGCAGGCGTATTACTACCAGGATTAAAAAACCCCCGCCCCGAAGGGTTTTCGGGGGAAAAACCTTAGTAGCAATAAGGATGCTGACATACTGCATAGTTATATACATAATCACAAGTACAACTGAGGTTAATGTCGGACAGGGGGGCATAACTGAGTCCGCGTATCCATTACCTCCCGGAGGTACGATCCCAACAAGCCTACAGAGGCCGTGCTCAGTAGCTCATGCAAGGCCTGATGGGGCACAACTAACCGAGCATACCGAGCCCGGATATGCTCAGACACGGACAAAGCCCGAGGGCGTGGGTCGAGTCAGCCGAGGGCGGCAGCTGGTCGAAGGCTTCTGCAAAGGGGTGAGCTTTGAGCAATCGTCGAGATCCAGCTTCTAGGGCGGGCAGCGGGCCGAGCACGTCGGGCAAAGTGGGGCTTAACCGGGAGCACCACGAGAGGTTCAAACATCACGGGCGGCAAATGGGGCGAAGCGCTAAGTATAAGTGCGGGCGAAGCTTCGAGTAATTGTCGGAGGTCAAGCTTCGTAGGGCAAACAAGAAGTCAGGCGCGCGTCAGCGCAAAGGTGAAGAGCTGGGGGAACCTCGAGGGCCTAAAAAAGGGTCGAAATCTAGATACTTGCAGACGCACCAGGTTGCCAAAAGCAGTTGGTAGCTTAAATAGTTCGTTGTCAAAATTTTAAAATAAAGAGGAACGAATCTGATGATGTACCAGGGTTGATTCTACTTTATTGTTGAAGCCTCCAAAGACGACCAAGACTTGTATTTTTGGAAAGAACTGTCCCAAATATTGAAGATAAATTAGTTAGCTTGATTTTTTACACATCTAATATCTTTCTGTAGTAAGAGGGATGATAAAGTGAAAACCTGAGATGACTTGGATCGAGGGATTCAGATATTCGCAAAAACTTGAGATCAAGGTTTTCACATTCACTACAAGGGATAGTCGTCCTTCAACGACGTCGCGACGTCGAAGAACGACGGGTTGTCGTCGAACATCGACGACAACGTCGTTTCGACGTCGTTCAACGACGTTTATCAGGGCTGACGTGTCGGATTGGCCTGCGTGGCATGGTACTGCTGCCAAATTTGGCGCCTCAAGGCGGTCAAAACACGCCACCGTCGCCGCTCAACGACTCCTCAGAGCTGACGCCGCTGGCCCCCTGCGTGGAAATGGGTTGTTGCCAAGCTGGCAGCCTGCGTGTCAAGACGCGCCAGCGTGCCATCGTTGAACGACGTCACACAAAGCTGACGTTTCATGTTGGCCTCCGTGGCATGGTGCTGGTGCAAAGCTGGCCTGCTTGTGTGTCAAGACGCGCCACCAAAATGTCGTTGAACGACGTTGCACAATGCTGACGTGTCACGCGTCACTTTTTGGCATGGTGTTGGTGCCTGTTGGCTCGCCTCGCGTGTCGTGACACGCCGACCTCGACGTCGTTAAACGATCGCTTTGGGGTCCCGCCGGATCGCTGAGGGACAGATCTCTGTGAGATCCTTGAAGTCCGGCAGGGTAAATCCTGAGGCACTCTTGTCACGCGGGATTTTTGCTAACAGAGGAAAGAACAAGAAAAACTCGATAAAACCAAGAATTGCAATACACAATGAAACACACAAGACACTTGTGGAGAACACGGCAATCCATTGATCAAAACAAGTGTACAATGAAGGCTCAAAAAGAGCGCGACAACAAAGCGACCAAAGATGTATCCGCTCAGTAGTGACACAAAGAACACTATGAACCCTTTTTTTGAAGGAGCAAAAATGCTACAATATATAGGAACACGGAGTGGCCTACGGGCCTGAATCTGATCCTCATCATGACAACGCGTGCTCCACTACTTGGGCACTCGAACAGGAATCTGAGCTGTCCGCGGCCGTGCTAACAGACAAGTAGTGGCCCGCCGTGGGTCCTACCTTTGGGTCTTCTCGCTTCTTGGAGGAGCTTTGACCCGCCGTGGGCCTTGTGGATTCCTCTTCTTGGACACCGGGGCGGTGGGGCCTCGCCCTCATGCAGCAAGTATAGACTGCAGGTCCGCCTGCAGGGGCTAACACTCCCCCTACCAAACTACACTTATTGGCTAGAAAAGGGGCATGAATTAGGGGTGGGAATCCTCGTTCCTCTTTCTGATCTTGAACATAGAGATGAGGGAGGCTCAGCTTACTGTATTCACTGAGTGTTGTTCGTCTCTTTTCCAGATTTGCTTGAGTCCGGATGCCAAACATTGGCCGCTCCTATGAGAAAGCCGGGAAATCATGTTCTCCAGCCGTGGCGTGGATCTCGGGATGGAAGATTTGTGATCTCCATGTATAAGACAAGGTCCAACCCGAACTTTCCAAAGATTTGCATTGGGGTTGCAAAATGGATCCGGCACTTTGCGTTTTCGCATACTACCGGAGTATGGTCATGAGTGCCGCATTGCATTCGCTTGCCGAAATACTGGATGGATCAGCTGAAGTTTTGGCCTTGGCAAGGAAGGTTACAAGACCGTAAATTGCATTCGGCGTCTTCCACCTAACACGCATTGGGCATGTATATCCGGTTGTTGGTGTTGTCCAAAGTTTCATCCTCACGCCATTTGCGTCTGCGGATGAAGCGTGGGTCCCAACGTTTGTCTGCTGCAATTGCCGTGGGTGTCCAATCGCATGTTCTTTGACTTGTTAGTCCGAATTCTTGTCTCCATCTTTGGGGAATTGACCTTGATCGAGGTGGGCATCCAAAGCTTGCTAGTGTACTCGGTTGTTTGGGGGTTGGTGCGGTCATCCCGCATCTGTTCTTGGAATTCAATAATATCTTCTCGTGTAGTTTGTTTGGTAATCGCATCTCCCATGCTTGGAATGTACATGTCTTTATCCGCAGTCTGTGGTCCCACTCATCGGGAGGACGTTCGTTTTCAGCTCAGGTGTGCATGACCGTGCAAGGAAGCATAATGTTGTAAGAACAACTGCGTGCAAGGTCAAGTTCTTGTTCAGAGTTGTATAGTGTCCGAAGGAGCGTGCCAAGTTCAAGCTAGCCATAGCTCCACTTCTTCTCAGTAGAAGAGGCATGTATTACGAGGTAACGGTTTGCGAAATTTTGTGTCTTGGAGGTACTTGTTCTTCTTGGTCAAAAGAACTGGCCATGTGTATCTCTCCTTTAAAGTTCTCGGTCGCGTTTATCCGGATGAGCCCGAGTAACATGTGCCGGGTAGAAGTCGCGGCATGACATAAGCCGAGGGGGCTATGGTCTTTGAGAGCGAAATGGTCGAGATCCGCAACCTGTAGGATATCAAAATTGACGAGAGCACAAAGTGTGCCCTCGTTCATGGACGAACATGAAGGGCCATTGTCGTTCGACATATCCTCTGGTCGGGGACTTGTGGTATCACCCTTGTTTCTCGGCCGAATAAAAAAGAAAAGTGTTTTTCCTTGCTTGCACATAGTCATGGTAACCGGGCCGGCCGGATAGTCGAGGGGAATAGCGGAAGCAAGTCGATAGGTTTGTTCTCGCTTTTTCTTACGCATCATCTCCGGCATGCTTTCGCCTATCTAAAAGCGTATCTTGTAATCCGCAATGATATCTTGTTGCTCGGAGACCTGGTCTGCAGTTCCGTGACTTTGCGTGTGAGGTGCCGGACTTGTCGGAGAAGTTGGGAATCGGAGGAGCTTGAAGTCCGAGTGGCTTGCAAGTCTGTTTTGAGTGCAGCTATTTCAAGAGCATCTGCAGCGCGGTGTTGCCGTGGAGCTGGTCTAACTTGCCTTGGAGATGCGATGTGAGCATCCTTATTCGCAAGGTGGTTTCGAAAGTCGTGACCTTGGACTCAAGTATCAAGTTGGCTGCATGAAGTGTCTTGTTCTCGGTCGAGTAGCATTATTCGTGACCACCGGATTGTTGTAGCGTGTCTCAAGATCGGTGTACTTGGTGTCGCTTTTGTTGGAGGGACTCCTTGAGTTCCTTGACAATTTTTTCGGGATTGATGAAGGGTTTTTCGATGGATCATGAATTGATTGTGCAAGGCTTCTTCTCCGGCCTCCACAATCACCAAATCGGTCTTGGTGTGATGACTTGGCTTGGAGTTGGTCCACGGACTCGTGTCGCGGCCCGGTGGCTGCTATGAAGTTCTGGTGATGATCACTGAGGGTATCAAGGCGGTGAGGACAGCTTCCATTGTAGGTATCCACGGTGTGAGGAGGTGGATGGGATGGCTTTGATCTGTCACCCTTGTTTATAGATCCTTGGTCATTCTTTGTGGAGTGTCCTTGTGAGTACCGTGAGATCAATGGGAGTTTTGTTGTCTTCGCTATTTGTTGTTTTTTTGGCTTTGTTGAGTCCTGGAAGTGGAATTGTTGCACAAGGTTAAGCTGGTGGTTGGTTATCAACGTAAGGAATAGGTTTTAGAGAATTGGAATTTACAGGAGGTGGAGGCGGTGGTTGTGAAATTTTTAAATGCAGAGTTGGCTGCCGAGATTGATGGTCCGAAGGAGGAGAGTTTGGTTGAAGACCTTTCAAAGCATCAATAAGGTCGGGATGTTGGCTTGGTGGAGAAGGGGGCATGATGGCGTGGGGTCCGATGATTAATGAAAGCACGGAAGTGGGCTCCCATGGGGCGATCCGAGGAAGAATTAGGATTTTTCCGAAGTCCGTCAAGTTCTGTTGAAATCTCCGTCTGAGGAGTTGAGTCCAATTGATTGTTTCAAAGTGGTGTTGGTGAGGATATAGTACGTGCGGATGGTAGAAAAAACATCGTTAATAGAGGTATTCTTCATGGAGTAACCCAAAAATTTCCTCCAAAGAAACTTGGTAAAGGCATCATGTTGCTTTGGAAAGGTGGACGACTTGGTTTGTGCAAAGACATTATAAGGAATAGAGCGTAATTTGGAAATATCATATTTACCAATGTCAAGGTAAGACAAGGCATTGGGCGGATTGGGTAGAGAAAAGGCAGAGGCTATGGTTTGAGGGTTTAGGAGTATAGGGTTTCCATCGACTTGGGAGGCATATCCATCTTACGCCTTCACGGGTTAGCCACAAATTGCTGTAATTTGTTCTTGTTGGGAGCCGGAGTTCTGCTGCAGAAAAATGAAACAATCCGAACTCACCGGGAGGTTATAGGTGATGCCGGATGTGGGAGCTGGTGCGGATGAAGAAACGAACTTGATATTTTCGAATTGTATTTGATCCATTGGTGCGCCGCGTTGAGTGTTGAGTTCTTGGAGGTAGAAGCCATCTTGAAGGTCGAGGTCACGGAGTAATGGAAGTCGGAAGGACGGAGTGGAGTATGAGTGAAAAGTGAGGAGTGGAAGTGACGGTTGGGAAGGGTTTTTTTTTTTTTTTTTTTTTTTTTTTTTTTTTTTTTTTGAGTCGCGGGGAGACACGTGTCGAAAGATCGCGGACGATTGAGAATCTCAAGAGACAACCTTCGAGACCAAGATGCGTGAGAGTTCTGGCGGGAGAATAAAACTTTAATGGCGGCCGGTATTAACTGGGGCAGTTGTCGAATATTAAAAAAGGAGTCGAAAAGTGTGCGAGTACAAAAATATCGGTGGGGAATGATTACGGAATATCCGTGGAGGTGACCTTTCGTGAACAAACCGCTAGGGTTGGTATTCGCCTACAAATTGGAAGTTGGGTTCGTCGAGAAGAACCAAAATTGTGAAGATGGAGAACTCGATAACAAATGGTCCGGTGAGCTTCCGCGACCGGATTACATGCAAGATGGACGACGCCGACCGCGTGGCGTTTGTGGAATCGCCGGATCCCTATGGATCCTTGGTTGGAGGCACCGCCGTCAACCCGAGATAAACTTCGACGCCCGGAGGTGATCGCTCACCGGAGTGGTCGCACCGGGTGGGGCTTCCGCATCCTCCGAAAGTGGAGTGCCCCCGAGTAAAGTAAAGGATGCTAGCAGCATGATAGGGGTTTTCCCAATTTTTGTTTAGTTTAGGACTGTTTTGGTGAAAAATCCCTGGTGAATTGTAGCCCGGGCAATTTTGTACATAATAGAAAAGTGTTTCTCATAAATTTGTACAAGTGGTATCTTGTTGTAAATTTTGTTCTTGAGCTAAGGATGCTGCAGTAGGGGTTTGAAATTTCTTGAGTCGAAATCCATTGACTAATGTAGGAAATGGAGTGCCATTCAATTCTTGTAATTGTAAAACTCGGGATGTGGTATCTCGGAAATTTTGTATGGTCCCAAACCATCCGAGCTTGAGTTTGCGGGATGTTGTTGATATCTCGAGTCGTAAAGAAGAACTAAGTCGCCAATTTGAAAAGTTTTGTTTTTGATGTGTTTGTCATGCCATTGTTTTTGTAGTTGTTTGCCTTGTTGAAGTCTAAGAAAAGCATCTCTTGAAGTTCATCCGGTTGTTCCAGTTGATAAACTCGTTCTTGCAAAGCTGCCGATGGATTATGTTTCATTTGCTAAGCGAAATTTGAGTGAGGGTAAAATGAACTCAAAAGGCATAAGAGCCTCTTGGCCATACACAAGTCGAAAAAAGGTGTTTGACCAGTTGCTACTTTGTATGTTGTATTGTAAGCCCATAAAACCGTAGGTAACTTATCTTGCCAATCTTTTCTTGTAGGATCACAAATCTTCTTGAGAATGTGGATAAGCACCTTGTTTGTGCTTTCAGCCAATACCAAGCCATTACCACGGGGATAGTAAGGCGTGCTTTTTACGTGATGAATGTGCGATAGTTAGTGAGTTCAAGCAATAGTGTGATTGATGAAATGAACTCCACGATCACTAACTAATTCTAAGGGACATCCAAATCGCGTGATGATGTTCTTGTAGAGAACCTTAGTCGTACTAGCGGCCGTGTTGTTGTAGAGCACACGCTTCAGCCCATTTGGTTGCATAGTCCGTGAAGACTAGAATGTAGCGTGCCCTAGTGTTGATTGGGGTGGGTCCATGGGACCAACAAAATCCATACCCCATTTGGCAAAGGGGAGAGGCGTGGCTATTGACGTGAGCGGCAGAGGCGCCACGGGCCGTGGGTCTACCAAGCCTCGACAAACATCACACGCGCGTGTGTATTTGTGAGCATCTTTGAAAAGCGTGGGCGGTAATACCCAAAGAAGGAGGAGTTTTGCTGCGGTTGTCTCCATTGAAATGACCATCGCCAAGTCCTTCGTGGGCTTGTTTGACTAGATCGGGGACCGTGAGGAAGAACACATCGTCTGAGCACATTGTCTTTGCCACATTTATAGAGATGGCCAAAGCAACCATCGATAATCTCGTACTTCGCGAAGGAATTGTTGTTTATGCAGAAGTTGTCTTTCCGGAGAGAGTGGGGTCACTTGACGGAGGCGCTCGCGAGGAGAAAGCGCTGATAGTCGTGGTACCAATGAGGCGTGGCGGTGACCGAGAACATTTTGAGCATCAGGAAGGGCATCGTGAACTCCTTCCAGGGATCATCCGTGTGTATGCGTGAAAGATAGTGGGGGACCGTGAGCGCGTCCCCATTGTGAATAATGTCAAAAGGGCAAACTCTTGCAATATCAATATCCATCGAGCAATTCGCCCGTGGGGTTTGGCTTATTGATTAAATATAGAAGAGCTTGATGATCCACATAAAAGTTTAATTTGACTACCAAGAAGATAGTGTCGAAAAGCGTTGTACACAAAAAGATAAGGCCAAGGGCTTCCCTTTCCGTGGCGAATAGTTGCTTCCGCCAGATTGAGTTTTCTCACGGCGTATCGATGGGCTTGTCCCGATTTGGTGCATACTCTTGAGCTAGAACAGCCCAATCGCAAAGCCTGAAACATCAACATGGACATGGAATGGTTTGTCCCATTGAGGTGGTACCAAAGAGGGGCTTCGTGAGCTTGACTTTGAGTTCTTTAAAAGCTTGATTTGCATCGATGTCCAAGTCCGGTGTATGGATTTCCGGTCGGTTTGTGAATTGGATCGGCAATCGGTGCCATTGCGGAATAAAGGTGGCATAGAAGTTGACTTTGCCAAGAAAGGAACGTGTGTCCTTGATATTCGCGCAGTGGATATGCTCCGATGACACGCCTGATTTTGGCGGGTCCGTTGTAATGCCGCAGGTCGACTCACGACATGTCCTAGAAGTACAGGTGAGGTGACACGTAAGGTGCACTTTTCCGGATTGAGGCTAATTCGATTCATCAGCGTTGAAAAACTAGTTCAAGTTTTACCAAATGGTCCATAACGTGGGTGTAAGTGGAGAAGTCATCCCGAAAGACTTAAAGAAAGGGATGAACTTGCATGTACTCTTGAAAACAAACAAGCATAATGCGTTGAAATGTGGATGGTGAGTTTGACAATCCAAAAGGAACGACTTTGTAAGCAAAGGTACCCCATGGAGTAGTGAAGGTAGTCTTTAGTTGATCTTCTTTCGAATGGATATTTGATTATAACCGAGAAGCCGTCCATGAAGGAGTACATCTCGTGGCCTCGCTACATCTTCCAACACTTGATCCGTGAAGGGAGAGGGAAATGATCCCGGTCCGTGGTTTGATTGAGTTTTCTATAATCCACACAAACGCCAATTTTTCCATTATGTTTGAGGGCAATAACAATAGGACTTACCCATTCTGAATGTTTGACCTCGTAGATAAGTCCAAATCGTCAAAAGCTTGTCAATTTAAACTTTAACCTTTTCACGGTAGTTTGGGTTAAGCCGGTGATCTATCGTTGCTAGATGGGTCTAGCATCTGGCTTGGTGGGAATCGAGAGTTGTCCCAATTCTTTCTTGATACCTCGGAGGTCTTTGTAGCTCCAAGCAAAGATGTGCTTGAAACGTTTGAATAGCACAATGGCTTGCTCCCCGAATGTCGGGCGAGGAGGCGTGCCAATCGGATTGGTTGATTTGTTCCAATATCAATTATGTCTACTGCAGGAGTTTGAATGTGTGGAATGACTTGATCATCCTGAACAGTGTGGGCTGGCTCACAGAGTAGGACAGGATGTTCATGTTGACCAATTTTGAAAAATAGTGGCGTGCCACTAGGAGTTGGTGTGGTGTCTTCTTGAGCGAGGAGGAGGAGCCGGGGCGAATCTCCTCATGTGGAACCAATGTGACATTGTTACAAGGTGTCAAATAGGGGTCAACCAAGCGTTGCTATGCCTTTATCAATATCCATGTCTTCCCATGGTTGATTGTATTCTCGTAAGCCGCGGAGTGGCAAACCCTTGGCTTGTAACCGATAGGTGTTGCAAACTTGTTGAGTCTTTGTGCCCGACGGCCCAGTGATCTACAAAATGATCCGCCCGTGGTCGATCCATCGCGGGCGATGAGCTTGCCATCCGTGATAACAAGTTGATCTCGCGGGCCCAAGAGTGAATGCTTTTAGCTTGTCTCAAAAAGGGTCGCCCTACTAACATTTCATAATCTCCCGGATCTTCTCCTCGCTCTCCAAACACCGAATTCCATGGTAAATTGTAGATCTCCAATGTTGACCGGTATTGGTTGTGTAACTCCTTGTGGTCTCGTGATATGGCCATTATAAAGCTTGATGTCATAAGGGCGATGGAGCCCTTTATGCCCAATTGTCGCCCGAGATTATCCGTAATAAGATTGATCAGGCCGCCACCGCCGATCCGAACATGGTGAACACCTTTTTGGCCCACGTGTGCATGCACCGCGGGTGTTGATGTGGCGATCGCATTAACGTGTAATGAGGTTTTGTAAAATGTGCTCGTGAGGCTTTGGACATAGTTGTAGGATAGTCGTAAGGGCTGAGAGGAATTTTGATTTTAGCAAGTTCTTGTTGAAGTTCGGGGAGGGATTGCGGTAGTTGTGGTGGATCCGTGGGTTGTTGTTGCTCAGCAATAGATGTCGCTACCTTGTTGAGGAGGTCGACTTGGCAGAAGCAATGTTGAGTGGTGGTGTTGCGATGTCGTGGCATTCGTGGTCGTGGCTCGATCGTGTGGTAGCATTGACAGGCTTGAGTGCCTTACCTTCCACGACGTTCGATGAGTTGAAGCGGACTTTTGCGAAGTTTAGGTTGAACATGAGGAAGTAGTTGATCCGTGATTGGGTGCAAAATGAACAGATTTGGTTGATGGCTCACCGGGTACGTAATCGGCTGCGAAAAACTTGGTGCACGGGTGCTTATGGCGTGGGGAATGAGGGAGAACCTCAATCCAGTTGGAGGATTCAAGGCTGGTGTTGATTGCATGGTAAATTTCTTCTTGGAGTTGATCATCCAATTGTTTTTGAGTTGTTTGTCTGTTGGCGTGGTTGTTGTTGTGGTGGCCGTGGTGGCCGTTTGATAATCGGGCGTGGGCCTTGCCTTCCCTTGGCTTCCCATACTTGAAAAGGTGTAAGACGACCGTCGTGGTTTGATTGGTGCCGTGAATTTGTATTTGAACTTGAGGAAGTTGAGGACACCTGGCAGACCGATGACCCCATTGGTCACAGGTTGAAACATTGGGACTTGCTTGGATCAAAAGTGGAACGAGGAGGGCCAACGTTGTGGTTGCTTGTTGTTGTTTGGGGTTGTTGTTGTTGTCGGTCGCCTCGTGGTATGCGTGGTTGAGTTTATGTGGGTACCTTCTCGCACTTGGTGAACAAGACGTTGTCGACACGGATTTGGTCGTGGATTTGTACATTCTTGCTGGTGTGGTTCTCGCATGTTGCGGCGTTTGCAATGGATCATGCTATCCACAGAAGTTACACTCATTCGCCGGATGTCCCGAAAGCACCGGCAAATAGTACACCAAATGTTATTTTTGGGGAACCGCCGGAGGGCCGAGGTGCTGTGGGTGTAGCCGAGGGAAATGGGAGTATCGTGGTTTGATCACCGCTGTGAGGAAACATGAACGAGTGATTGACTAATTCAATGGCTTTTGTAATGTCTTGGGGCTAAATACTCAGTCATAAATCGGATGTGAGAGGGTAAGCCTTGAAGAAACCACACTAGAATTTGGCTTTGGGTTGGAAATTCCTTCAACTTGTTGACTAAGATCCGCAATGGCCCGCAAAGTCTCGAGGCAGATTCTCCCGGTTCTCGCTTTGAGTGTGTTGAGGTCGTTCAGCCAGCTTGTTGATCATCCGCAAGGGGTGCCGTAATGGGAAAGAAAAAGAGGTCTTCATGTGTATCCAATCTTGTTTCCAAAGTGGCTTTTGTTTGCCATCAGCCATTCGTGGGGGTGCTCCACAATGGTGGTCGAAAAAGATGTGGAATTTTAGTTTTGGATCGGAGTGACCATTGAGATCCTGCAAGTGACTCAAATTCATCCATGTGAGCCTGAAAGCACTCTGGTCTATGTGTTTACCTTTATCATTTCCAAAGAGTGGATATGGGAGTTTTAAAGCATGTGTAGGAGTCTGGCATGAATGGGTGTTTGCATTTGTGGAAAAGAAAAGACAAGAGGTGTTGGGTCTTTGCATAGGTACTAAACCGGCATAGGTTGTGTGAGATTAGTAAAAGAGGTAATGAAGCGGTTTGTAGTGGGAACAAAGGTTGTAGCGAGCATGAACAAGCGGCGTGTGGGGAACGATTAAGGAACAGGGCGGTAGGGGAATTGACAAAGGTGGAAGCGGTGAAAACGAAGTTCCTAAAGAAAGATTACCAATAGAGAAAACATTTTGCAGATGTTCGAGAGAAAATTGCGGTGGTTCTCGTCAGATCTTGAGTTGGGGATTAGGTGGGAGTAAATTCAAAGGGTCGTGGTTGCAGCCTCTACATGATGTGGCTTAACAGGAACGGAACAATGGCGACCTTCCACGGGGAGGTCGGTCCGGAAAGTTGTCGTGGTGTAGGTGGAACAGATTGCGCCTCGTGACACGGAGAAGAGACAATCGAACCAGAGTGTATGTGGACATAGTCGCGGGGGAGTCAGCAAGCATTCATGGCGGCGGGCGTCTTGACTCCATCCGGTGTTGAATATCGCGTCGGGAGTAAAGAAGGGATTGAACATGGTATCAATACAGCTTTCGAATGAGCCCCAAGAACAAAGCGCCAAAGTGTTTGGGGTCCGGCTCGGGATCGCTCGAGGGACGATCTCGTGAGATCCTTGAAGTCCCGGGGGTAAATCCCGAGGCACTCTTGTCACGCGGGATTTTTGCTAACAGAGGAAAGAACAAGAAAACTCAGATAAAACAAAGAATTGCAATACACAATGAAACACACAAGACACTTGTGGAGAACACGGCAATCCATTGATCAAAACAAGTGTACAATGAAGGCTCAAAAGAGCGCACAACAAAGCACCAAAGATGTCCGCTCAGTAGTGACACAAAGAACACTATGAACCCTTTTTTGAAGGAGCAAAAATGCTACAATATATAGGAGAACCTGAGTGGCCCTACGGGGCCTGAATCTGATCCTCATCATGACAACGCTGCGTGCTCCACTACTTGGGCACTCGAGCAGAATTGAGCCGTCCGCGGCCGTGCTAACAGACAAGTAGTGGCCCGCCGTGGGTCCTACCTTTGGGTCTTCGCTTCTTGGAGGAGCTTTGACTACTGCGGGGGCGCCTTGTGGATTCCTCTTCTTGACACCGTGGCGGTGGGGCCTCGCCCTCATGCGGCAAGTATAGACTCGCAGGTCCGCCTGCGCAAGGGCTAACAACGACGTCACACAGAGGAATTTTTTTTTTTTTGCCAAATAAAAACCCTAATCCTAACCCTAACCCTAACCCTACATCCACGTTATAAGTGGATCCATCAGTAGCTGCTGTTATTCTTATCTTTTGAGTGTTCTTCCCTATCTTGCTATAATGGTCCGGCAGTTGAAGACCACCTTCGTAGCGATATGTTCCTTCTAGCGGTAATCCTCCTCCTCCAAGGGAAGACAACTCCAAAGAACCCCCCGCTTCTCCCATCGAGAACCCTCCCTTCACCATCGTGGGCAAAGATGAGTGAAAAGGAGCTTCTGATTGCACTAACATCTGGCGTTCCATGCGGGGAACAACTGGTAGAATGGCTCACCGAGCCAAACAAAGAGAAAACGACGTTAATGGTGCAGATAATGATGCAAATGGTTGCATCAAACCGCCACGCCCTCAAAATTTGGACATAAGTAATGTATGCTTTTTTTATGAATGGAAACAATAAGTTTTTTTATCTATTTGTGTTGTCGTTGTATAAGTTTATTTTATGAATGGGAACAATCGGCTTTTTTTATTTATTTGTGTTATTTGTATTGTATGTTGTTTTTCATTTATGTTAAACAATCACGCTTGGTCGCTTAACGGCGTTATGATCATTTGACGCCGTTAAACGACGTTATGATCATCCGACATGGCATATGAGGGGCATCGACGGCCCTAAGCCGACGTGGCATGCCGGGTGTCGGGACATCGCCAGCTTTGGAGTCGTTAAACGACGTCACCGCACGCCGATAAAAACGCGTTAAATATGGCGAGGAACCCGACCGCCGGGTTATTTACCATTCCTTTGTTATTTTGACTCGCTTGTTTCGATTTTTTTGCCCGTGGGTCTTCATAAGGTAAGATCTACGCTAATTTGTTAATCTTTGTGGTTTTAGAGTTAAACACCTCCAAATGCTAATAGATTAGAAGATTGAATCTTGAAAGTATGTTAAAAACTTGAGGGATGCATGATCAAGGTACTGATCGGCTCCATCCCGAATGGAGAAGACTAGATGTATCGGGTTTATGCACCTTAGAACAGAAGTTTCAATCTTCATAGATTACAAAAGATTTGAAAGGTTGCGTGAATAAGGTACTGGTCGACTCCATTTCAAATGGAGAGGACTAGATGTATCGGGTTCAGGCACCCTTCAATCAAATGCTTTCTAAATATCATAAACGTTGTATGAATCTGAATCTTAAGAATAAACATTTGATAAAATCTAAAAAAAAACATGGATATTTATATTTATTATATTATTACATGGTTTTTTATTAATATTTTTATTGTTTACTAGAAAAACAACATGGACGAACGTCAGAAGGAATTTGAACGTAAAAAGTGAGATGTAAAGCTTTGAGAAAGTTACATGGCGACTTGCGCAAGAATGTTACCCCAACAATTGCCACAAATAGTCAATTAGACCCAAGTGGACCGAGTCTTCCTAGAGGCTTTGGTGGTGTGCATGAAATGAATGCCACCGATGTATGTACCATAAACATGTTTCAATGATTAGTTAACTTTATATCTTGATGTTACTTTTTTTTTTTTTTTTTGCAGCTTGTACTTGACAGAGCGGGTTATATTGCAATTGTTCGATGTGCAAAGGACAAATAAAACGGATGAGAAAGACCGCCCTCGACCATGTTGACAAATATGGTGAATGCCCGACAAATCCAGTGTTTCGGACGCGACATGTGGGGTATTCCAACGAGGTATAATATATGAATCTCATGAACTCGAATCAACTACTCTCATGTACTTGAATCGACGCCTTAACTTAGTTTGCTTGTATTTTGTTAGGAAGAAATTGAGAATGAAGTGAGCTCGGCAAGATATAGATTTTGGGGTTATGTTGTCATTGGAAGTAGATGATGTTGATACTATGAATGCGTTCATAGAAAACCCTACAAAAAGAAAGCCATCAACTTCCTCAAAGAGTATCCCATTACGTGATAGAACTCGTCGTGCAATGGCCGTTGCCAAGATTGGAGGGAATGACAATGTTCATCAAAATTGGAATGTACTAGATCATGTAGAAGAAAATAATCTTCCACCTTCACTAGTCCATTTGGTCCAGCCCTTTACAGATAAAGATCGTAAGAAATTCAATGCATGGCCTAGAGGCAAGCCAATTATTTATGGGGAGCAATTTACATATTGGGGTAGGCAGTACATGATTAAAAATAGTCGGGTCCCCGGTGCTGGCCTGGGATTATATATTATGACGAATACAAAAGTCAAAGATGGTACGACTGTTCCTTTAATGCCATATGTAGGTCCAAGCCCAGTGACTATGCAAGCTTCACATATATTGATGGTCGTCCTCAGTTGCATGGAAACCTTGCTGCTTTTATTAATAGCTCTATCGAGAATCCTGAAGCTACCAATTGTGAATTTGTCGAGGCAAACAAAGACCAAGAAGATTTTTTTAGGCGTAAAATTGACGGGAGATATATCATGGTTTATGCTATAAAAACTTTGTGTATTGGTGATGAATTGTTCATTGAATATGAATACGGTAGACCAATACCGGAGGTCCTTTGATGATGTACTCAAATTACTCATATAATTTTCGTCGGAATGCACCCTTCTTCTTCTTCTTCTTCTTCTTCTTCGAATTCTTCTTCTTCTTCTTCTTCTTTTTCGAATTCTTCGGATTCTTCTTCTCTTGGAATGAGATTGCACATATTGAAGATAAATGTGTATTATATCTTCAATATATGCTTTGATTATGACATAAAATTTTATATTTCGTTCGTTATTAAATGCTTAAAATTTAACAAACACGGGCTCTCAATGCATGTATCAATCACGTATATATTTCGTTTAATATGACGTGCAGGGTAGGCAAGTGGATATGAGACCACATCCAAGCATACTGAATTGGCGACATCAAAAGTCATTGCGGATAGCAGAATTAGAATACATTGAGCAGTATGGTACAAACATGGGCACAACGCATAATGAAGAGTACAATGATGAAGATGAATAGGAATACGATGATGAAGATGACGACAATGCCCCTGTGGACGACTTCATGGAAGTTGAGGAACCCATAGCCGACATGTTAGATGCATTTGGCCCAATCTTCGACAATGACCTAGATGACGATATAAATACTCCTAACGATGGTCATGAAGATCACGTTTTATTGGAGGAGGCGCATAAAGCATTATATCCAGGTGCAAGCATATCTAGATTGACGACATCTTTATTGATATTAAACCTTCAAGCCAAATTCAAATGGAGCAATGCCAGTGTTACGGCTTTGTTAGAGTAAGTACAATTGCAATCACTTGACTTATTGAATTTGTAGTTGAATGTATATGTAAAAGGTCTGTTTTATACGTGTTATTGCAAGAGAAAATACTCCCACAAGGGAACACTATGCCCAAAAGTCGCAATGAAATAAAAAATATATTGGCGCCACCGGGTTTAGGGCTACCATAAGATTCACGCTTGTCCAAATGATTGCATGGTATATTATCCGAATGACATCTACAAGAACACGTAAACATGCCCTAAAATGTGGTGCCTCTAGGTACAACGCAGATGCCAAGGGAAAGACGTTCCCGATGAAGGTGGTTCGCTACTTTCCATTGATCCCTCGTGATAAGGCTATTGTTTCGATGTGAATCTCTAGCTTCGCCATGGGTTGGTGTGCCGCTAACGCGCCGAAAGTGACAATGTACTCCGCGTGGTTAGTTTCGCAAGCAATGGAAGCATATTGATGAAACATGGCGGAATTTGGAAGAGAGCCACGAAATCTCGTGATTAGGGTTGGCAACGGATGGTGTTAATCCTTATGGACGCCAATCGGCCGCGTGGTCAACTTGGCCGGTAGTGTTGATCAACTATAATTTACCACCGTGGTTACTCATGATGACTAGCCATTTAATGGTAGTACTATTAGTTCCAGGACCAAGAAGCTTCCGGAAAGTCTAGATCCGTATCCGAAAATAGTTATTGATGAGCTTTTGACATTGTGGAGTGAAGGTATTGAAGTTTACGATGTCTCAAGAGAACCGTCTTTGAACTAAGATTTACCTTGAGAGCAATCTTAATGTGGACAACCAGCGATTGGCCTGGTTTGTATGAACTCTCCGGACTCCAAGTGTCCGGATATGCGGCATGTCACTTGTGTGGGTTTGAACAGTTGAACTCTCGCCGGTCAACGGCATTGCACAAAAAAATGTCTATGCAAACTTCAAGAGATATGCGCCAATGGAAAATCGAATTTCGATACGTAGGTCCAAGAGAAAAAACATTGCATTGAAGAGCCTCCCAAAAGGTTGACAATGAGAGATTGGGGTAACATGTGGGATCATTGAAGGAAATAAGGTTAAGGGAATGAAGTGGAAAGCATCCTTCTTCCTTCTACCCTATTGGACGTAATTGAAGATCCATCATCTTCTTGATCCCATGCACATCTTTAAAAACGTTTGGCGTCTATTTGGAGGCATGTCACCGGACGAAGGACACGATGCAAAGACGAGAAGATCTACAAGAAGTCGGATCAAAATCTAAAGCATGGTTAAATGTCGAAGAAGGAATAAGGCCACAAGTGGATTGGATCGTGCCTAGAAAATGTATGAAACCCGCTCGAGAAGCTTATCAAGGCAATAAAGACTCAACAGATATATGCATTCGCTCGCGTAATTGTTTCTCTAACGAAGGGGAGTTAACTGGGTTGAAATCTCATGATTGGCATAAGATGTTGCAGTTTGTTATGCCTATTGTTCTGAGGGGTCGTCTCGCCGACGGTCCACTACGTGCAATATGTCTCCTATCAAAGTTTTCCGTGTTCATACGGATTTAGAAAACACTCGATGCTGAACTCTCACTTAACTTTTTTCTTTCTTAAATGATATTTAGATGGATTACAAGGAAGGAGATACCGACAAATGAAATTGCGGACATGCGAACTAAGGTCGTTGAGGCATGTTATACGCTAGAGAAAGAATTCCCAACAAGTTTTCCGGACATACAAACTCAATTACTAGTGCATTTAGTGGGCTTAAGTAGAGCTTGCAGCACAACAAATCCTAGATGGATGTTTCTTATAGAACGCTTCGAAGGTCCTCAAGGACTTCAGACGTCCGAAGGGCAAGGCCGAGGGTTGCATGGCCGAGGGTTGGTTAGCACGAGAGTCATTATTCTATGTCACCGAAGTTCTTGGTCGATCTACACCCCAATGCTCCACGATTATGGACCGATGAAGACATAATTGGAGAAGTTCCCGAAGGAAGACCATGTAAGAAATTGTTCACACTAGAAGAGAAGGCAAAAGTCAATAAGTTTCTCATCTACAACTCCACTCCCATGGAGAAATGGATAAAAAAAAAATACGAGGAAGAAAAAAAAATAAAGAGAGATGAGGAGAGAAGATGCTATCGATAAAAAGAATCGCAAACAACCACTTCCGGATCATCTAGGGTCCCGCCAAGTGAGATAAACAATAAATGGGCTGCTCGAACAACTAGAGATGGCAAGGCAACGTATTAACATATTTCTAGCGAAGAATTTGCATATGCTAAAGGCGTGTCACTATTTGTAAGTGCAACTTAATAGCATATAATTCCACGAAGTTTCGATTCGTTATTTTGAACATTTGTTCCTTTACTTTGTAGTATAATTCATATGCATCAATATGGTCTTCTGGTGCTCACTTTCGACGACAAAGTGTGGATCATGGCAAACGCACTTATGATTGTGGTATATCAGCAAAGTTTAGTACAGTTTGCCAGACTGGTAGTGCAGACCCAAACCCAATCGAGGCAATGTTGGAATGGATTGGTACTATAAAGACTATCATGGAGGTTGATGTCGGTAGTGCATTCAAAACAATGTTGTTTGATGCCGAATGGTTTGATCTTGTGTGTACTGGTGCTCATGCCACGATACGCAAAGATCTGAGTGGCCTGTATTCACTAGATTCAACTCGTCGGTATCGTGGTCAAGACACACTCGTGAGGGTTGAGCAATGTGAACAAGTATGTTTACTTGGATGCAATAAAATTTATATATGTCATTAACAAAGGAACTAATGTAATAGAGGTTTTGTAGGTCACCTTCGTTCCGCATCCTTTGCAAGATCAGTGGTGGTTCAGTAGTTCCATGTAAGGCTCGCCCACGCATATTTGAAGGTGAAGAAGAGATGGCGGTCGAATAGGGAGTTTTTTGTGTGTGTGTGGGGGCTTATCATAGACATTTATGCCAAGTTAATTGGCAGCCTAGTATAGACCTATGGCTTTGCAAGCGCCGTCAGGGCAGTCCTACATACAGTTGAGTACACGCTTTATGTTTAATTAATCATAAAATGTGAAGATTCCCTTCAAAATGCAAGATTCATATACAAAAATCATATATGTATTCCCTTCAAAATACAAAATTCATATAAAAAACCCATACACAATTCAAATACACAAAACAAAGTGGATGCTAGTGCACATCTAGCGGTATATATCAGCATCGGTGGGATCCACTCATTGAGCTCGGAAGGTGCTCGGGACGGTGATTTCCTCCACCCCCGTCAGAACAAGCCTCCCAAGCATGGAATCCAAGCCCTCTGGCGTGGTGTCCATTTCCCCCAAGGAATTCATGTACGAAAGCACTTCCCGCATGCCCCGGGTTGGTGCGGTGCAACTTTTGAAAGTAGGGCTTCAACAAATGTTTCCCTTCCCAAAGGCCCCTATCCTCTAGCATACGGGCCAAGCACAACGAGCTCACCATGCATTTCTTCAGGCATTCGAGCATGTATTGAGGGAAGGTCCCGGCCTCCCAAAGTGTCGCGAAACAGGTCTTTCTTGCCCCTATCACGCAGCCTTTGTCATGGCTTTGCTTGAACTCCGGCCTTTCTTGGGTTAGGTTCTAGCCACTCGTGACCGAGGCGCAGGTGCTCGGCCAAAGCCGTGACGGCCTTTGGTGCGGCATCAAGCGGGCATGCATCGGGAGAAGCGCCCATGGCAGATGTAGGTGAGGAGCTCGATTTAAGGAGGAGGAGGAGGAAGCTGGAGGGTGGAGGAGCAGAGGACTGAGGGCCTGGAGAAGCCGGAGGACTAATAGGGCAATATATATGGCATTTCAAAGACATACTGAAAACAAAACAAATTTTAGACGACGCCGCGAATAACCGAGAACGTCGTTATAGACGTCGTTAACGACGCCCGGACGCCGCTTAACGACGCCCATACGCCTTAAAACGACGCTCTCGTTCCTTTAAATGTTATCACGGCTTTCATTTTTTTTTCATTTCTTTTATGATTTGAGTATTGGCGCTACTCGCTTTGAACCATCCTCGATCCTAGTTTTTCATTGCGCTTATTGTGAGAGTTTTTTCTTTATTGCTTTTGGGATACATGGCCATGGAAGGTATGCTTCGACGCTTGAACCAGATTCAGGAGGAGATGAGGATTCAAGAGCAGAGAAATATGGAACCTGTCTTCACAAGTAAGGCTACACACTCTGTAGTTTATACACTTTATTGTATTTTCTCTATTTTCTAATCTATAGCTTGGTGTAGGAGCCGTCGAGGGCATGAGAAGGAAGGGAATCCTCCGTGAACCCCCTCCTCCACTCGAAGATGAAGACTATGAAACAACGATCCATCGGATGAAGGTGTTAAAGAAGTATGTGATTGGTGAGAAGGCAATGACCAAATTGCTAGGGACCAGTGAGCTGCCTAGCATGATGAGGGTGCTTCTTGAAGAGATGGTCAGGGTTTGGAAGCCAACATTAACATGATACTAGCGTCCACATGGCTGACGCCAGACATACTTGACATGGAGCTATGGTTCAAAGGGGATGGACAAGTGGAGGACTTCACGATGGAAACCATAAACCAAGCTCGTGAGGAGTATGCTGAATTGTTCAAGTGATCTTTTGTTCAATAAACTTTTGTTTTGTACATTGTTATATTTTCTCTTGGGTACAATCTAACATTGATACATGCATGAACATGATCTGAAGGATTAATCTTGAAGATATTTTGCATTCTTCTGTTGGATCCCACCTTCTTCAGTTCGATTTGCCATTTCGGAGCCTGCGGTTTCTGCGACATTTCGACTTGGACTGGTAGAACCAGCTTCTGAGATTATTTGTGGTTTGGACTCTCCTGTAGCTCTTACAAATGGGACACTTCCATGTTCTAAATCTTTCAAATGCACATTCTTAGAAGTTTGTGATGGGCAGTCAGCTTGGATTTTTTCTGCAACCTGACTGATAGAAGCAGCTACTAAACTTATGTTTCTTTGTGGCTTGAAGTCAACTGCATCTTCCAAATCTTCCAAATCAGCTCGGTTGCCTCGCAACGGGCTGCCCTGACGGTTCTAATGCTAACCCTTTGACCTAGACCTTTCTCCAAAATTCTGAAAATTGGGCCGTGTCTTTGGAGATGAATTAGGAATCCAATTTGGCAAAAATCAGAATTTATTTTTCGTGCAATGCATTAATTACTTAATTTATGAGTTTCTTGCCATCGCAAAAGCCCCCCAGACTTCTAATTGCCACATCGGGGAGGAGGATAGGCCCAAACTCCGTGCCGTCGGTTTCCCTTGCTGCGTTCTCGGCCATGACTTCTCGGCCACGCCCCGTCCCAAGCAATGTAGACCGGGACTCGGCCCCAAAACGTAAAACCCTTCTAGAGCCCGGCAACCCACCGGGGTTTACGTTTGAGGAGGCCCTCTCCTTATCAGATCGGATGGGACCTTGCTAGCGGCGATGTCTTGAAGTAAAGTTGGGGTGTTGACGCAGAGTCACGGACCCTAAAATCCCTCCTAAGCTGCTTGCCCGAATTTCCTCTCCCCAAGGCCACAGGGGAAGGGCGGGCAACCTCCCCTCTCAGGAACCACGATTTGGCTCTTCCAATAGACTTAGAACGTCGACATTGCCTTGGGGACCAAGTTAAAGGTGGCTAGAAGACCGGGGCTCGCCCCCAAAACGTAAACCCTTCTAGAGCACGGCAACCCACGGGGTTTATAGCGGGAGGCCCTCTCCTTGTCGGTCGCCAGACTTTGCGCCATGTCTTGAAGTGGAGTTGGGGTGTTGATGCGAGGCTTGGACCCTAAAATCCCTCCATAAGCTGCTTGCCCCGAATTTCCTCTCCCAAGGCCCCGGGAAGGGCGGGCAACCTCTCTCCCTCCAGGAATCGCTGATTTGGCTCGCCAATGGACTGAGCGTCGACATTGCCCGGGGACCAAGTTCCGTGGGCAGAAGACCACCCGACCTCCAAGCGCCCACGGTAGCTCACTTCCATCACACTCGTAGTCAATTGGCCTAGGGCGTGGATGCGGGATCTCTTGTCGTGGGAGGGCTGATTCCTTCTTTTTGCAAAACCGACCTTGTAACTTGCTCCCTAGGGTAATTTCGCCATTACGGGCGATTTGGCGAGGGTCGATTTGCCATTCCGAGCCTCCCCGTGCCCGAACGACAAAAGCATGATCACGGTTTCTACAAGGCCGACATCGGGGCGCCCGCGGTTTGACAAGTTCTCGGACCGATCTGGAACCTTTTGGGACTTCCCAAGAGGGGCCCCCGAACGGAGGATCCAACGGCCGGATAGGGGAACAGGGCCCGGGAGGGTGATCATTAGCGTGGCGCCCGGGGAGCGGCGCCGCCAGAAGGGCTGCCTCGGAAACTTTTTGGATCCCGCCTCCCGGGGTCCGGACTCTCCCCTCTTGTGAGGGATCCCCGCAAGGTCCTGGCCTCGTTTGACTTGGGGAAGGGTGCCAGCTTCGGTTGCCACAGCGGGCTGCCCCGACCGCTCTAATGCTAACCCTTTGAGCTAGACCTTCTCAGAAAATTCAAAATTGGGGCGTGTCTTTGGAGATGAATTAGGGATCCGGCAAAAAAAATCGGAATTTATTTTCGTGCAATGCATTAATTACGAATTTATGAATGTCTTGCCACTGTAAAAGCGCCCCCCGACTTCTACTTGCCACATCGGGAGGAGGACAGGCCCAAACTCCGTTCCGTCAGTTTCCCTTGCTCCGCGTTCTCGGCCACAGCTTCTCGGCCACGTCCCAACTGCAACAGACCAGGACTCGGCCCCCAAAACGTAAACCCTTCTAGAGCCTGGCAACCCACAGGGTTTACGTTTCGGAGGCCCTCTCCTTATCAGATTCGGATGGGACCTTGCGCCGTGTCTTGAAGTAAAGTTGGGGTGTTGACGCCAAAGTGCGGACCCTAAAATCCCTCCGGAAGCTGCTTGCCCCGAATTTCCTCTCCCCAAGGCCCTGGGGAAGGACGGGCAACCTCCCTCTCCGGAACCACGATTTGGCTCTTCAATAGACTCGAACGTCGACATTGCCACGGGGACCAAGTTAAAGTGGCTAAAGACCGAGGGCTCGGCCCCAAAACGTAAACCCTTCTAGAGCACGGCAACCCACGGGGTTTATGTTTTGGAGGCCCTCCTTGTCGATTCGGCGAGAGACTTTGCCATGTCTTGAAGTGGAGTTGGGGTGTTGATGCGAGGCTTGGACCCTAAAATCCCTCCTTAAGCTGCTTGCCCCGAATTTCCTCTCCCCAAGGCCCTGGGGAAGGACGGGCAACCTCTCCTCTCCGGAATCGCGATTTGGCTCTGCCAATGGACTCAGAACGTCGACATTGCCACAGGGACCAAGTTAAAGTGGCGTAAGACCACCCGACCTCCAAGAAGCCACAAGTAGCTCACTTCCATCACACTCGTAGTCAATTGGCCTAGGGCGTGGATGCGGGATACCGTCGTGGAGGCGTGGATCAATTTCCTTCTTTTGCAAAACCGACCTTGTAACTTGCTCCCTAGGGTAATTTCGCCATTCTCGACGATTTGGGGTCGATTTGCCATTCCGAACCTCCCGGTGCCCGAACGACAAAACAGTCGCGGTTTCTACAAGGTCGACATCGGGGGCCCCACGGTTTGACAAGTTCTCCCGGGACCGATCTGGAACCTTTTGGGCCTTCCGAAGAGGGGCCCTCGAGCGGAGGATCCAACGGTCGGATAGGGGAACAGGGCTCCGGGAGGGTGGTCATTAGCGTCTTTGCCCCCGGGGAGCGCCGGAAGGAAGGGCTGCCTCGGAAACTTTTTGGATCCCGCCTCCGGGTCCCGGACTCTCCCCCTCTTGTGAGGGATCCCCTGCAAGGTCCCTGGCCTCGCTTGACTTGGGGAAGGGTGCCAGCTCGGCTGTTCCCGCAACGGGCTGCCCCTAACCGTTCTAATGCTAACCCTTTGAGCTAGACCTTCTCCAGAAAATTCAAAAAAATTGGGCGCAGGCCGGAGATGAATTAGGGATCCACCGGCAAAAAATCGAATTTATTTTCGTGCAATGCATTAATTACGAATTTATGAATGTCTTGCCATCGCAAAAGCCTCGACTTCTACTTGCCACATCGGGAGGAGGACAGGCCCAAACTCCGCCCTCCGGTTCCCCTTGCTCTCGATGCTCGGTTGCCGCTTTCGGCCAGTCCCAAGTGCAATGCAGACCAAGGCTCACCCCCAAAACGGAAACCCTTCTAGAGCCCGGCAACCCACGGGGGTTTACGTTTGAGGCCCTCTCCTTATCAGATTCGGACGGGACCTTGCGCCGTAGGTGTCTTGAAGTAAAGTTGGGGTGTTGACGCCTTGAGTGCGGACCCTAAAATCCCTCAGGAAGCCGCTTGCCAGAATTTCCTCTCCCCAAGGCCCCGGGGAAGGGCGGGCAACCTCCCTCTCCGGAACCCACGATTTGGCTCTTCCAATAGACTGAACGTCGACATTGCCCTGGGGACCAAGTTCCGTGGCTAAAAGACCAGGGCTCGGCCCCCAAAACGTAAACCCTTCTAGAGCCTGGCAACCCACAGGGTTTATGTTTCGGAGGCCCTCTCCTTGTCAGATTCGGCCGAGACTTTGCGCCATGTCTTGAAGTGGAGTTGGGGTGTTGATGCCAGAGCGCGGACCCTAAAATCCCTCCATAAGCTGCTTGCCCCGAATTTCCTCTCCCCAAGGCCCTGGGGAAGGACGGGCAACCTCTCCTCTCCTGGAATCGCGATTTGGCTCTCGCCAATGGACTCTAACGTCGACATTGCCACGGGGACCAAGTTCCGTGGCCGAGAAGACCACCGACCTCCAAGAAGCCACAAGAGCTCACTTCCATCACACTCGTAGTCAATTGGCCTAGGGCGTGGATGCGGGATACCGCCGCGTGGAGGGTGGATTTGTTTCCTTCTTTTGCAAAACCGACCTTGTAACTTGCTCCCTAGGGTAATTTCGCCATTACGGACGATTTGGCGGGGTCGATTTGCCATTCCCGAGCCTCCCGGTGCGAATGACAAAACAGTGCGGTTTCTACAAGGCCGACATCGGGGGGCCTTGGGTTTGACAAGTTCTCCGGACCCGATCCTGGAACCTTTTGGGCCTTCAAGAGGGGCCCTGAAGCGGAGGATCCAAGCGGCCGGATAGGGAACCGGGCCGGGAGGGTGGTCATTAGCGTCAGGCCGGGGGGAGCCGCCAGGAAGGGCTGCCTCGGAAACTTTTTGGATCCCGCCTCCGGGGTCCTGGGACTCTCCCCTCTTGTGAGGGATCCCCGCAGGTCCCCTGGCCTCGTTTGACTTGGAGAAGGGTGCCAGCTCGGTTGTTCCCGCAACGGGCTGCCCCGACCGATTCTAATGCTAACCCTTTGAGCTAGACCTTCTCCTAAAATTCCGAAAATTGGGGGTGTCTTTGGAGATGAATTAGGGATCCAGTGGCAAAAAAATCGAATTTATTTTCGTGCAATGCATTAATTACGAATTTATGAATGTCTTGCCACCGCAAAGCGCCCCCGACTTCTACTTGCCACATCGGGAGGAGGACAGGCCCAAACTCCGCTCCGTCGGTTCCCCTTGCTCAGTATGCTCGGCTCTTTGCTACTCGGCCAGTCCCAAGTGTAATGAGACCAAGGCTCGCCCCCAAAACGGAAACCCTTCTAGAGCACGGCAACCCACGGGGTTTACGTTTGGAGGCCCTCTCCTTATCGATTCGGACGGGACCCATACCGTGTCTTGAAGTAAAGTTGGGGTGTTGGCCTTGAGTCGCGGACCCTAAAATCCCTCCTAAAGCTGCTTGCCCGAATTTCCTCTCCCAAGGCCACAGGGAAGGGCGGGCAACCTCCCCTCTCAGGAACCACGATTTGGCTCTTCCAATAGAGACTCGGAACGTCGACATTGCCACAGGGACCAAGTTAAAGTGGCTAGAAGACCGGGTGGCTCGGCCCCAAAGCGTAAACCCTTCTAGAGCCACGGCAACCCACAGGGTTTATGTTTCGGAGGCCCTCTCCTTGTCAGATTCGGCCGGGACTTTGCGCCATGTCTTGAAGTGGAGTTGGGGTGTTGATGCCAGAACGCGGACCCTAAAATCCCTCCATAAGCTGCTTGCCCCGAATTTCCTCTCCCCAAGGCCCTGGGGAAGGACGGGCAACCTCTCCTCTCCGGAATCGCGATTTGGCTCTGCCAATGGACTCAGAACGTCGACATTGCCCTGGGGACCAAGTTCCGTGGCCAGAAGACCACCCGACCTCCAAGAAGCGCCAAAGTAGCTCACTTCCATCACACTCGTAGTCAATTGGCCTAGGACGTGGATGCGGGATACTGTCGTGGAGGGCGTGACTGTTTCCTTCTTTTGCAAAACCGACCTTGTAACTTGCTCCCTAGGGTAATTTCGCCATTCCGGACGATTTGGCAGGGTCGATTTGCCATTCCGGAGCCTCCCCGGTGCCCGAACGACAAAACAGTGCGGTTTCTACAAGGCCGACATCAGGACGCCCCGCGGTTTGACAAGTTCTCCCGGACCGATCTGGAACCTTTTGGGCCTTCCCGAAGAGGGGCCCCTGAACGGAGGATCCAACGGTCGGATAGGGGAACCGGCTCGGGAGGGTGGTCATTAAGCGCAGCCCCGGGGAGCGCCGGAAGAAGGGCTGCCTCGGGAACTTTTTTGGATCCCGCCTCCTGGGGTCCGGACTCTCCCCTCTTGTGAGGGATCCCTGCAAGGTCCTGGCCTCGTTTGACTTGGGGAAGGGTGCCAGCTCGGTTGCCCTGCAACGGGCTGCCCCGACCGTTCTAATGCTAACCCTTTGACCTAGACCTTCTCCGAAAATTGGGGCGTGTGCTGGAGATGAATTAGGGATCCAGCTGGCAAAAAATCGGAATTTATTTTCGTGCAATGCATTAATTACGAATTTATGAATGTCTTGCTTCAACATTATTATACTTCAACATTATTGGTATTATACTTCAACATTATTGGATTCGTAGCTATAAATTCTTTCAGCTTGCTTTCACTTCTCACTTTTCACCTTGCTACTTGATGTCGATCCTTGCTTCTTGCTCCTTCATCTTCCTTGTTCCTTGATTTTCTTGCTACTTGATCCTCCTTGTTCCTTGATCTTCTTGCTTTTGATCTTCCTTGTTCCTTGATCTTCTTGCTACTTGATCTTCCTTGTTCATTGCTTCTTGCTACTTGATCTTGATCCTTGTTCCTTGCTACTTCATTCCCGTGCTCCTTGCTATAATCTTGTTCCTTGCTCTTGATCTTGATACTTGATCTTGTTCCTTGCTACTTGATCTTGCTCCTTGATCTTCTTTGCTACTTGATCTTCTTGCTACTTGATCTTCCTTGTTCATTGCTCCTTGCTACTTGATCTTGATCCTTGTTCCTTGCTACTTCATACCCTCGCTCCTTGCTACTTGATCTTGTTCCTTGCTCTTGATCTTGCTACTTGCTCTCGCTTGCTCAGGTGTTCCTTGCTCCGTCGGTGATCCTTGCTTGCTTTTGCAAATGATTGGACCCAATCCTCCACGGGCTACTCCGGAAGGCCCGCAAGCATGCCCTGTGCATTCTGCGGCGCCTGGAATGGATGAGCTATGGGACCATTTCTTGGAGTGGAGGTTGCGCCCACAGTCCCACCAAGGAGCTTACAATGGAGTTGATCAACTTCATTCTCGAGCGATTTGATTGTGGTCATGAGCCACCGATGGAAATTAATCCATCCGAATGTTATAGGAGACTTGCAATGAGGGGAATGCTTGAACCCTCCTTATCCGGGACGAGATGCTACATCAATTGAGGCCTCTTCTTCGTCTTTGGATATTTAGCACACTCTCCGGATGCATACATATCGAGTTCATTCATGAAATTTGTAAGGGACGGATGTATGGCCTTATTAGGGGTGTACTACAACGAGTACAACGGTTTTGTGGAGTTGGGTCCGCTCTTCTTCCGTGAGTATTATCCTGTGGAATTACTTTTTCTAATGACTAGGTACCCCATATGGTGGGAAGAATCAGGCTGGGAAGAGCGTGAGCTCTTGACTCCTAACCCAGATGCATGGGTTACACCTCGCAGGCGAAGGGAAAGGGGAAGGGGAAGGGGTTAGGAACCTGGGGGAAGGTTACTAGGGACATACATAGTTCATACTTTGGTCTCTATTGTGTTTGGAAGTTGGTATATGATACCGTGTTATTATGTTCTCTAAATATTCATGTATGTATGATACACGGGTACTGCACGTGTATACAACCCCTGCATAAGGTCTATGATACAGGGTACTGTACACGTGTATACAACCCCTGCATAAGGTCTATGATACAGTGGTAATCAGAACGTGTATACAACCCCCGCGATAAGGTCTATATAACCCCATAATAAAAAAAATTCAGTTTACTAAAAATTTTCCCATTATAATGAAATTGTGCTTGTATGGACTCATTATGGAGTGTACGAAATTGAATATCTCGAACTCGAAATTCAAGGCTTCAAACATCAAATCATAACACAGTTACATTCCACAGTGCAGAAACAAAGAATATAAGTAGTAGTCTGGCGCATAATTGCTTCTAGAACTTTCATCAATCAAAAGCACAGTGCATCGAACAATTCAAACCTTGAAATTGGCGAGAGGCGATCCCACGATCGAAGCCGGGGACTTGATAAAACAACGACATATGCTTGGAACATCATCAAAAGACGAAACATTATTACCAAGGGAAGTGGATGTGACAAGTTCAACACATTTTCTTTCAAAACATGAGAGGTGAATAATAGCCAACAACAAAAGAAAAACTTTAAATAATATAATGAAAGAACAACGCCACAAGAATCAAGGAGATCCACATGGGGATGTTGACAAAGATATGGGGACCAAATTCTTTTTATTTATGGAAGGTTTGCTTTCCTTCACAGGGGCAACACAAACGATAATTACAACGTATGGGCTATGTACTATAGTTATAATAAAAAAAAGGCACGTCGTTTAACACAAAGACGTCGTTATGGACATCGGTGATTTTTGGTATTACTTTCCAATGTTTGGTATTCTTTTAGATAAAGAAAATACATAGGTCTTACAAGACATGGCTAATTCAACACAAACATACTACATAATAGACAACATATAATAGAAAAGACCAAAGCTTCACTCTATGCCCACTTCAACCTCAATAAGATCCTCCAGATCGAACTCATCAATATGACTTATTTGAACAGATCCGCCCGATCATCCAAGTTTTTGAGAGAGTGACCATCGCCGACGATGAGCTTGGTCACCAAACCTTCGCATTGTCTTCTTTGCTTCTTGTAAAGCTTCTTAAACAGAGGTCGGAACGTGTTGTGCATCCAAACGTCCTCCATTTTCAGCAGCCTTTTCAGTGCCTTTGCCATGTAAATAAAGCGTTTTAAAGATATGAGGCAGTCCTCCAGCTCCACCCTACTGAGTTGTTCCTCTCGCCATTCCTTATCAACCCATCCCCTTCGAGGAGCTTCGTGAATTGGGCGCTAACTTCTCTCGTTCGGATCTGGTTCATCTCGTTTTGTACCAGCTGCAACTGATTCGCATGGCCTAAGATTGCCTCACTAATATGAGACTGCATTTCGGTGATGGTGTGTCCCTGTCTGCGCCTTGTGTCGACCATTTTGAGTGTCCTGAGATGAATGTAAGAGAGCGAATGAAGGTGCTTGCACGAAGAGATAGAATGAAGAGACGATGAAGAGACTGGATGAAGGGACCTCCTACCTCACCTACTTGCACGATTCCCGAAATTGTGGCTCCTTTTAATAACATCATCAAAAGACGAAACATCATCAAAAGACGAAACATTATTACCAAGGGAAGTGGATGTGACAAGTTCAACACATTTTCTTTCAAAACATGAGAGGTGAATAATAGCCAACAACCAAAGAAAAACTTTAAATAATATAATGAAAGAACAACGCCACAAGAATCAAGGAGATCCACATGGGGAAGGTGACAAAGATATGGGGACCAAATTCTTTTTATTTATGGAAGGCTGCTTTCCTTAACAGGGCAACACAAACGATAATTACAACGTATGGGCTATGTACTATAGTTATAATAAAAAATAAGGCACGTCGTTTAACACAAAGACGTCGTTATGGACGTCGTTCAACGACTATAACAGACGTCGTTGAACGACGTTACGACGTCTGTAACTTTTTTACAGAAAACAGGGCCGACTTTTCCGCCGCCTAGTTTTTTTGGTTCTAAGCTTTTTGGAGGGCGTTTTTAGGTGGCGATTTTTGGCGCGGATCATCCTTGCGGTCCTTTCCAAGCTTCAAGCAAGCATCCAAAGGTATTTCAATAGATCAATCAACTCTATTTTTGAATTAGGCTTGTTGTTTGATAGATTTAGGGCTTCTTGTTTTTTCTTGTTTGTTTTCAATCCATCCCATTTCTATCCTCCTCTTCTTTCCATCCTTGTTTTTCTTCAATCCATTTCGCCTCTTCTTAGTATGAATCGAATCCTCCTCCTTCTTCTTCCAATCTTCTTCCAATCATTGGTTTTTTCCTTCTAATCTTCCGTTCCTCCAATCTTCTATTCATTTTCTTCTTCTTCTTCTTCATCACTTTCTCATTCTATTCAATCTTTCTTTCCTATCTCCCCTTTCTTCTTCTTCTTCTATTTCTTCTTCTTCTTCTATTTCTTCTTCTTCTTCCTCTTCTATTTTTTTTTCCATGGAAGAAGAGGGGACGTCGTTGAAAGACGAGGCCCGTTCTTCCTCTATTTTTTATTACAAGAAGGGGACGTCGTTGAAAGACGAGGCCCCTTCTTTTTATGTTCTTTTTTTTTTTATTTTTTTATTTTTTTGTTTTTACATGTCAATATATAGTTCTTTTTAATTAACAATGTAAATAGTTTTAATGTCAATGATCTTTTTAACGTGAATGGTCTTTTTGTTTTTTTTATATTTCTTTATTTATGTAAGTTTTCTATTTATTGATTGCCTTTATTTTTTTGCATGTACACTAATAACAAAATGCGTCGCTCTTGGAAATCGATTTTCGCAGCTCGAAGACATTCTAGGTAAGAATTTGAGTTTGAGTAGGAGAATAAAATTTTAATGTTTTATTTAGGTTAAAAAAAAACTTGGGGAGACTTGGACAAGGGCATGGTCGGCTCCGCCTTGAGTGGAGAAGACTAGGTGTTCCGGGTCTAAGCTCACCGTTTACTCTTGTAATTTTATTGATTAATGTATTTAGTTTAGAAAAGTAATTAGTATAGCGACGTATAAAGGTCGTTCAACGACCTCCCGACGTCGAAATGGACGTCGTTTATCGACGTTTCGACGTCGATCATCGACGTGCAAACGACGTCTGGACGTCGTAATAGACGTCGTAACAGGGCTTTAATTTTGTAGTGATTGTGAGATATCAGAGGCACGGCCAATGAGACGAGCGCAAGCTAGGTACTTAAGGGATGATAGCTTATTCTGCAATGTTTGGATTCGTAGTTTACCAACTTGTAGTCCACGAATTACTTCCATTCTTTCCGGTAATGCTTGTCCTATCTAGACATTTCTATAAGCAGATAAGCAATTGCCTCTAGATATTTCCAGTTGTTGAGATTTTGCGTGCTTTTGAGCAATGGGATTAACCCTTGTATGCTTAGAAGATAGCTAGGATTAACCTTTGTATGAATAGATTTATGGTTAATCTCTATTTTCTGTTCTATTCGAAGCTATGGATGGATGGATGGATGTATAATGATAGTTCTCTTTCTATTCCTCATGTGTTTGTGGGGACTAAGGGGGGTAGAGACCTAAAGGCTATGTAGAAGTAGAGATGTTCCTAGCTAGAATCCCTTAAATCCCAATGTTGATAGTATGGTGTGGCTGAGCACTAGACAAGGATCATGGTGGTGAAGTGGGGGGTAGGACCTTGCCTAGTGTGGCTACAAGGCTCCCTAATGTGGCTAGGTCTATAATCGGTCATTGTGTATGGGCCGGGTATGGGTTTGACACCTCTTGGGTTGCAGGATACGTGCCTATAGGGACATCCTAGGCTCAATACGTGTGCCGGGACGGCCTATGGATTTTGGGAGGTTAAAGTTGGGTACGGATGCATCTTTGCCTGATGGAACCATGATCCTCTAGCCACCCATGGAAGCACAATGCTTTGGCAGGGATTTTCCCTTTCCTGCCTCATCGGACCAGGGAGATGTAACCCGGAGTAGTCTCATAGGGTGATTCCATGAGATTACGTCTCCGGAAGGCTACGTCCATGTCATAGCATGTTTCAGCCTATCTGCAAAGTGTGCACAGGAGGGGCGGATGGAGTGGACTACCCTAGCCATTGTTCTATGCCAGCCAACGCCATGTTATACCTCTGTCTGTTGTTATTCGGAGGCCTTGGTCGTCAGTCGACCCACTTGAGTCTGAGCCTTGGGTAGAAGCCTCTATTATGGTGTATTTCCTTTGTTATGTTAGTATTCTATGAGGTGTACAAAAACGCGAAATTTCAAATAAAAGATGCCACAAATAAAAGATGCCACAAATAAATAAATAAGATGCCACAAATATCACAAATAAATTTTAGTTACTGATAAAAGATGCCACAAGATGCAAAGTATGGCTAGAAACTTGATTAATCTGACACTTGACAAGATAAAGATTACAGGGTGAAAGCATGCTATGGTGTACCACTTTTGGAACCCTCAAAAGTACCTTCACTGGGTACTTTTAAAACTGGTACTATCTGTTTTTCTTTCCATTAAAATCGATTTAAAACTTTTGAATTGAAGGTCAATAACATTCAATCTATAATATTAGAGGATAACAATACTATTAAAGATTAAAATTAATGAATCAACTCTCAAACTTATTGTTTATTGAGAGTTGGGTACCCAGTACCCAGTGCTGGGTACTTTTTTGGGTAGTTTTGCACTCCCTAAAAAAACTTTAGATGGTACACTCTAGCATGCTTTCACCCTAAACCTTTCCACATATTGGTGAACACTCTCACCATGCTTTATATGAAAGGTTTGCAGTTCAAAAATCAAATCCTGAGGATCCAAAAGCTTACCAAATCTTGCCAAGAATTTCTTGACCAATTCATCTCAAGAGTTAGCTTCTAAACTCATAACATACTCAAGCCAAGCTCTAACCTCATCATTCTTGAAACATTTTTTAAACTCAGAGAATTTGCAACCTTTCTTGTGTCCATATTCTTGGTAATACTCCTCAAAACTTTTTAGAAAATTGTTAGCATTCATGCTTGGATCAAAAGTAGGAACATAAATTGGCATATTCAACTCAAAGTAATGACAAGGCATACCTGAGTTTGCTTGTATAAGCAGAGGCTTCATGATTCTCATGTGCTTCAACATGCTCAGATGTTTTATTTGTTCTCCTAGGAGCCATGAGTTCAAACTCTAGGAAACGATCTCGGTAGAACCTCCAAAATGTTGAAGGTGTTCCTGGCAAACCTTCAACCTCAGTGGTTTAGAACCTCCAGATTGCTTGAGGCAATCACTCTGAGTGAGAAAAATCCAAAAAGAATGCTCAAGCAATTGCTTAAAACAGCCTTCCCTGAAGGAAAAAAAGTCTGCCTCGCAAGAATTTGTCTCAAATGCAAACCAAAGGGATTTTGATCATGATTCTTGTTTCTAAAGCTGCACAAGACCTTGAAGTATCTTAGGACAAAAGTCAGAAGGATTTTAATGAGGGAAGATTTGCCAAATAAGCACTCCTGACCAAGTTAGTTTTTGGTCAATGTCCCTGGCAGAGAGCTGAACTTTCAAACTCGATGCAGGTGGTCTTTTTGAGATCTGATGCTTTGATCTTCCTCTAAGATGTCTGCACACAATGTTCCTAACTGCTTTTTGCAAAATAAGGCCTAGTCTTTTGAGATTTTGATTTTTTGAATGTGTGAGCAGCAGAGAAATCTGGGTTTGCTGGGAGTTTAAGTGCACTTTTTTTTTGCCTTTTCATGCAATATCTATGCCTACCATGACTTGCCTATGAATTGGTGAATACTATTTGAGCAATATGAAAATGTGGAGCTAGACTTACAGCTCAACGGCCCTATAGTGCAGGCTCAGATCTATTTCGATTAATCAAGCAAATATTGCATCCATCACATGCTTGTCTTCAAGGTGTCTAAATGCACTGCTTCTACTTCTCTTTTGCTCAGAATGATGTGCGAAGTAAAATAATGCAAGGAGAATAATGTCTGTTCGATAGGAAATACTCATAAATTTGACAACAAGGCTCGGATTTTCATTTAAATCAGGTTCACACAGGCAACAATATCAATCCCAAGCTCTAAGTCTTGGGCACAGGACCAAATAGGTACACAATCAAAGAAATAGCATGAATTTGTCAATAATTCAAGCAAAGTATCAGGTCTGGAAGGCAGAATCAAGCTCCCAATATGCGAGCCGGTCCTTCTTCAAGGTAATCAATCTCTCTTTCACCTCAAAGCCCTCGGAATTTTTCTGAGTACAAAAGCCCCTTTTAAAAAATTCCCTGTTTTGTTCCGTTCTTGGCTAATTTGGTTTGATTCTCTGTTTTTTTGCCTCTGTGATGCATTCTTGACATTATACAAGATAATTCGGCAGCTTAGAGTCAGGATTGCATGGTTGTTTCGGGCGACTTAGACGGATCTTGGCATTTCCCAGATTTAGGGTTCTTGGCACTTCTGATGAAATATCCCACCAGCCCAATTCGATCTGGAAGACAAGGGTATATAAGAAAAAATAAATCCAATATTATTAAGATTTACGTGTAATGTCCACGTGGGCCTCGGTACCTCCACCGCCCCACACGCCCGGATGTTCCACGTGGCAGGGCGTGATTGGCTCTTGGATTGGCTAAGGAATCTAGGCCTTGGGGATAGATAGGAATTTTTTTTTGCAAAATAGGCTAAGGCACGATTCCCAAGAAGCTATATTTGAGGGCCAAAATGAACGATTTTTTGTATTTTTTTTTTTGCAAAAAGGATTTTTTTTGATGCTCTAGAAGATACTGGAATCTTTTTTTGCAAATGAACACTTTTGGATTTTGGCCTTAAAAAGGTGTATATGGGAGGTGATGTGGCATGGGGGCATGAGGAGTTGGCAATGTAAGGGTGACATGGCAAACAATGGTGGTGAGGTGTCAAACAACTTGGCTAAGAATATTTTTTCTAGTCAAAACTTTGGATGAGGTGGACATGATGTGTATGACATGTGGATGATGATGTGGAGGTGTTGGTGATGATGTGGCATGATGATGTGTCTTTCTTATGGATTCAACCATGTAATTTGAAGAACTTTTGCAAAATAGAATTTCAATGGGGTGACATGTGCATGGTATGACATGGCAATGTGGATGACATGTATGGTGACTTGGCTTCTTTTGAGTGTTGTCATAGGTCAATTTAAGCATCAATGCATATAACTTGCATTTTCTAGGCAAATTTTGACTTTAGATGCTTCCCTTAGAAATTTTGCGTTCTCTCTCATCTTTGACTTATAGAGAGAGGAAGTTGACCTTTGACCATATGTATGGCCAAGTCAAGTGAAGTTTTGGTGCTTGAATGAAATGGTGATGGCATGGCAAGTTTGTGGAATGTGAATGACATGTAAAGAAGAAGTTTTGACTAGAAAAAATCTTCAAGGCCAAATTTGACTTGGGAGATGAAATGTAGGCATGGAACTTGGGATCTCATGAGTATATCTTCATGTGAAGGGTGTGGAGGGTATAAGATGGGAATCAAATAATGTAATTATGCCAAGAACTCAAATAGTAGCATCACATACCAAGAACTCTTCAAGGGGTCTTCAAATCTTCAAACATGCTTGATTCATCTTCATGACTTGCTTGTGTGACCTAAATCAAATGTCCTCACCTTGCTCTTCAAGTTTTCAAAGTGTGCAAAGATGCATCCTCCTTGTGTGTTTGAGTTCAAATCAAAGCATGAGCATGAGAATATGAAGTGTGTCTTGCTCTTCCATGCTGCCATAGCATGGCAGCAAATACATCTCTTCACGTATAGGAAAACAGTTTATAAACTTACTGCGGCTCCTCGACACATGAGGTCTTCTAGAAACATGTCCATGTAGGCCATGACATAGAGCCCACAATTGGTAATGTCCTCCTGTCGAGGCACTTTAGGAGTTTGCACTTTCAGAACCATGTTGCTCTTGATGACATCAATCTGTCTGCTATCGCTACCAGCAAACAATTGATTTATCACCTGTGAATGAAGCCTGCAAGCAGGGATTCATTAGATGTTTGTAGAACACAAAACCAAATGTATATCAGCAAAACTTACCCCATCAGTGTCCCCTCGGGAACTTGCCACCCATTCTATAAATTCAGAACTTGTATGCTTGGCCTGCATATGGTGCTCCATGTGCAGAATCGGACAAAAAGTACACTTGCACGGACCATGTATAATTTCATTCAACCCCTGCTTCACCAAGTCCATTGCCTTATTGCTGATCAGACCTGTCTGTTTTGATTTGATAGCGGCGAACCTGGTGTAATTATTATCAGGGAAGAAATGAATCTTCCCTTTCTATACAGAAGGGAGTCTGTTATATAAACATCAACAAGATGGAGATATAAATGAATTATAATCAAGTGAACCTGTAGATGGAAACATAGAATCATGTCACCCTCGCAAAAAAAATTTGTAAAAAGAATAGTAGTTTAAGATGGAAAATAGACAAATGAGATGAGAAAATGACAATATGAATGAAGCATAATCAGATGAACCTGTAACGAAAACATGACATCAAATGCTGTCAATTGACGAAATAATTTTTTTGCCAAGAGAAAAATGTAAAAAGAAATATAGTATAACAATAGAATTAGGAGAATAGGGTGAGAAAAAGAAAATATGAATAAAGTATGATACGCAGTTGACCCTATACATGGAAAACAAAATAGGGTTAAAAAGATAATGGCAGTGATTTGATAGAATAGTGAGTTGAAGCTTTTGCAGGAGAGAAATGTGAAAAAAAACAAAGGGAAATGGATAGAAGAACAACTCCTAGGAAGATGAATAGAACATTATCACACAACTTGAATTTTACGCGACCATAACTAGAGGTTAGCAACTTCATAGTTTTGTCAATGCAATCTGATGCTAATAGAATGCTTAAATGAATTTTTAGCCTTTTAGAATAAAACAATGCCAAAAATAAAATGTAATGCACAAAACCAAAAATGTATAACACTAATTACTAGTACCTAAGCAACATTTTTAAGCAAACAAACTTAAGGGTACATGTTGCTGGTAGGATACCTTCAAATAAAGAATGTTGGTTGTGCATTTACAATCAATAAGAATTCATACCAGCTTCTTCAGCAATAGAAAACGGTCCTTTGAAAAGGTTTCCAAACTCGAGAGATTTATCCTCTTTCTTAACTCCATTTGAGAACTAGTTCTCTAATTCATTTGCAACCTATATCTGCCTTGAACGCAACACTGTCTTTGGCTTGCTTCCACCAAAAGGTAACAAATTTAACAAGTCGAATATGACATAACAGACAACGATGCATTGATATGCAGACCAAGACATGATAAGAAACTTCTTGCTTTTAACATGTCATAAGCCCCAAGATATAATGCGGAGTCTTGGCCAAGTTTGACAAGTTGGCACTCTCGTTCTTCACCTCAGTGCCCCCTTCTCCCATTGTTTGCCCTTATTTTTTTTACTAAACATCAATCGGTGCTAATATAGATGGTAACAATTATATGGTATAATATTGTGACAGTGATGGTGTAACGAGCATTCAACTTTCAAGAATTTGATTTTGGACAAAAGTTACTCATTGCGAATAGGCATAATTAGTGGGGTCACATGGAAGGTGATATGCTTGACTTGACACATGATAGCACACGGAAAATGTCTTGGACGTGAATCAAATTCCCACGTTTAAATCTACATAACACTAAGAATAGAAATGAATAGTATTTGAAGTATTGTCAAGTAAATGAAGCAAACAGAGTGGATTGCAGTATTTAAGCACAACCACCACCTAGTCTTTCTTCCACTCCACAGCAAATCCTAGAGAGCACATATTGAAATAAAATCTATCTTAATAAAATAAAAAAAAAAAAAACCACGTGACTAATATACAAGCACAATGGCTTGTTGGTTAAACGTAAGACATTGCATATAATAACTAAACAATTTTGTTTATCATGCATGTGTTGGGTCACTTCCTTGGGGCTAATTTTATACATTACTTAAGCCAAGGTAATCTAACGACGAACGCCTCGGGCAGGCGTGGGAGCTGGGAGCACCTTGAGAGGTTGAGCTCCTCCTGGCCAGGCGTCTTTGGCCGAGCCGAGCAAGCGTGAGAGCTTGTGAAGCACCACATGAGGCGGAGCACCTCTAGGACGGGCGGCGCTCCGAGCGCGTTGGGCAGGTGGGCAAGTTTGGAGCACCGCAGACATCGGTGACGCCATATGCAGCAACGCCAAGCATAAGCCAATAAAAGCCGACAACGAGCCCGCATAAGAAGCCACCGAGGGGAATCTAACAAGGAGGGCCTCGGCAAAAGGTGAGAGCTGAGCACCCCGAAAGAGGTCGAAGCCCGTATGTTGTGGTGCCGAAGGCCAAGCCAAAGTGTGCCGGAGAGCCGGAGCACCTCGAGAGGTCGAAAGCACCTCCGTGGCGGGCAAATGGGCCGAAGGCCAGTCGCGGGCCAGCCGAGCACCCCGAGGCCTGGAGCCGCCGGGCAGGGCGGTGGTGGCCGAGCCGCCGGGCAAAGCTGGAGAGCTGGGAGCACCCCGAGAGGTCGAGCACCAAGGGCGGGCAGCGGGCCGAGCGAGTCGGGCAGGCGGGCGAGCTGGGAGCACCCCGAGAGGTCGAGCCGGCATAGGTTGGGCGCCGGGTCGAAAGGCCACGCGTAGGCAGCGAAAGCCGGAGCACCCCGAGAAGGAGTCACAGTATGGCAGGTGCCTGTTTAGCCTGCGCCGGAGAGCCGAGCACCGGAGAGGTCGAAACACCGCAGTCGCGCAGAGGGGCCGAAATAGTTAGCGCGGCGAAACCGGAGCACCCCGAGGGTAAAGCACCAAGCAGTATGGGCAAATGGCCGAGCGGTTCGCAGAGGCTTAGCCGAGCACTCCGAGATGGAGCCTCCGTATGCGCCGGTCGAGCGAAGCCCGCAAAGCGCGAAGTTGGGGAGCACCACGAGAGGCCGAGCCACCGCAGGGAGGCCAGCGGGCCGAGCGCTGTCAGCGCATTCCGCTGAAGCCGCGGAGCATCCTCGAGGTCGAGCACCTCCGGGGCGCGGGTACGGGCCGAAAGCTACGCCAAAGGGCGAGCCGCGGAGCATCCCCGAGAGGTAGAGACGCCGGGTATGCGCACCCGGCCGGAGCCACGGGCAAAGCGGGCGAAAGCCGGGAGCACCCGAGAGAGGTCGAAAGCACCTCCAGGGCGGTAGCGGGCCGAGCGCGTCGGGCAAAGCGGGCGAAGCCGGGAGCATCGCCTCGAGGTTGAGACGCCGGGCAGTAGCGGTAGCGTCGAGCGCTGGCGGGCAAGCAGGGCGAAGTTGGGAGCACCCCGAGAGGTCGAAGCACCTCCGGTATGGCAATGGGCGAAAGCATCGCCCCGGGCGTAGCGAGCTGGAGCACCCCGAGAAGTCGAAAGCCACCGGCTAGTATGGGCAAATGGCCGAAAGGCCACGGCAAAAGGGGCGCGGCTGAAAAGGATCCCGAGAGGTGAAGGCATTTTGAACTCAAGGGCCTAGAAAAGGATGTAAACATGTTCAAGCAAGAGAAATTTTGAAATCTAATTTCTTGCAAATGCACCATGTTGCCAAAAGCGGCTGGTAACTCAGATAGGTTGATGTTTCTTCCATTAATGTCCACGATAAGCAAGTTCCTATTATTTTCAAATAAAGAGGTAAGATGATGACGTACCAAGGTTGATTCTACTCCATATTGGAAGCCTTCAGGGATGATCAAGACTTGTATTTTTGAAAAGTACTGTCCCAAATATTGAAGATAATTTAGTTAGCTTGATTTTTTACACATTTATTATCTTCTTCTAATAAGAGGGATGATAAAGTGATAACCTGGAGATGACTTGGATCGAGGGATTGAGATATTTGCAAAAACTTGAGATCATGCTTTTCACATTGTGAGATGTCAGACACACGACCAATGAGAGCAGCACAATATAGGTACTTGAGAGATGATAGCTTATTCTGCAATGTTTGAATTGGTAGTTCATCAACTTGTAGTCCGCGAATTCCTTCCATTCCTTCTGGTAATGCTTGTCTTATCTATATTTTTCAAGAAAGTTAATAAATTAAAGTTGAAACAAAGAGAAGCATTTCTATAAGCAGATAAGCACTTGCCTCAAGAATTCCTTCCAATTTTTCCCTACGAAGTCTTTCCATTCCGTCTGTTAATGCTTGTCTTATCTATATTTTTCAAGAAAGTGAATAAATTAAAGTTAGAAACAAAAGAGACACATTTCTATAAACAGATAAGCACTTGCCTCTAGATATTTCCAGTTGTTGAAGTTTGCACGCTTTTGAGCAATGGGAAGAAATAGATCATGGCAATCTATAATTGTTTCATTAGCCCACTCGTCTTTCCTAGAATAAAAGATGGATTCGTCCAATAAAACTTGCAAAATATCATTAACTCCGACGTATAGAGCATATCTAGCTTCTTTCAGGGGTTTCCGACGCCAGAAAAGAGCAGCATCGATGAAGGCATCCTGTACATCTTTGGATTGAAATTCAATGCTGGGTTCTAACGATTCTAAAACCTCACCATCCTCGTCATCAGCATTTGATGGGTTAACAGCACAATTCTTGATCCGTCCTGTTATTTCCCTCCAGTATGTTTCTGTCCGCCTTTCTGGCAATCTAAAGTGAGTGCCATATGTTCTGATTGCTAATGGAAGCCCAGCGCATAGAGGAATTATTGCATTGAGCAGATTCAATTCCTTATTCTTATCCTCAATTTGTGCGCAATGCATGAACAGTTGTTCTGCTTCTGGGATGCCCATCAGAGTGGGCGCAAAAAGTCTAAATGCATTTGCATTTGCATTTGCATTTCGTTGAGTGCAAAGTGCACGAACCGCATCAACTACCTTCTGGGAGCGTGTGGATAACATTACACAGCTTGAGCCTGGAAGGCAATCATATACATCTGATGGCAGTAAGGCATTCAGATCTCTTGTCTTCCAGACGTTGTCGATGCATAGGCACAACGAAAAGCCCGTTGCCTTTAAACGTAGCAAGCAATCCCGCAGTCCATTCCGACCCTGCTGAGCATTTGTGAATGTCTCAGCTTTGTTTTCCAATCCCTGCAAGATCTGCTTTTGACTTTCCATTATATTAGCTTTCCTGCCCACCTCTACAAAAGCTTTCACTTGCTTGCCTTCCTTTGGAAATTCCTTGTCATATAATTCCTGCAACAAAGTAGTCTTTCCAATTCCCCCCATCCCCCATACAGCAAGGATTCTAATTCCTGGCTTCCTTATAAATGCCAGCAATTTTTCTTCCACCTCAAGCTTGATATCAGGATCCGCAAATGGGGCTGCACTTGGTGTAGGGATCTGATTAGAAATATCTCCAGCACGCACCAGAATTTCTGTTTCATAGAATAGAGAAAGTTTATTCCTCATGCTTGTTAGGTTGCTGCTAATGCCATCAAACACCTTAGCCTCTCGATTGGCATTAATGAAACCACACATAGAGTCACAAAGGCAGCTTTCCCATTTCTGTTTCCTGAACCAAAACAGCCGTTTCGGTTAATCCATCCAACTCTTTTTCTTGTTAAAAAAAAAAACCCTCTTTCCTGAACCACAACAGTAACAGTTTACAAAAATATGCGAAGCTAACTCAAGTAAGGTAATTCCAAGAACTGTTGAGCAGGCAGGCCAGAAAAACCCACAAAAAAGAAAAGCCTTCTATCCTTGGATGTTTCTTTGATTTTTGTGACTACCCAGCCTTTTTATAAGGATTTGCTAGAATTCTGGAGCTCGGAAGAGGATCGAGTACTGGTGCGCTGCATTCCGGATCCGTTTGATGGAAACCCAAGCCATGCTAATATTCAGGCTCATGGCATCCGATCAGGAAGAAATCCGACAGCCCGTTGAGCGGGCGCTGCAAATTTTGCTCGAGCAAGGGGTTCATGTGGGCTGCATACTTTTCGATTTTTTCCTGTCTTGGGCTGTCGAAACGGGGCAGAAATTTGGCGTACCTTCTGCTGGATTTTGCACATCTAGCTTTGCATATGTGTTATTTTGCAGAAGCATTCCTAGACTTATCCAACATGGTTATCTCCCAGTGAAAAACAATCATGGTATGATAGTTAATTATCGCATCAGTATACTTACTTAATATCAAAAGTACTACTAAAGCAGATCTAATTTTTGTTTGTTATTCAGATTCGAAAGATGAATCGGTGACATGTATACCAGATTTTCCAGCTCTCCACGTCTCTGATTTTCCAGCAGCGCTTCAATTTGGAGATCCCTTTGATCCACTGCTTCGAAGCAGAATCAAAAGATCTGAACAGCTAGAAAAGGCAGATTGGCTGCTGGCAAATACGTTCGAAGAATTAGACCACGCTTCCATGGCCCAGATTCCACAAAGCATAGCAATTGGCCCTCTGTTACTACTGCCAAAGTCAAACAAAGCAGCCCAACTAGCATCAAATCCAGGCCCATGGAAAGAAGACCAACTGTGCATAGAATGGTTGGATTCAAAACCCAATTCGTCAGTGCTCTACATATCCTTCGGCAGTCTAGCAGGCTTATCGTTTGAACAAATGCAAGAGCTAGCACAAGGTTTAGAAGCAAGCGGGCAGTATTTCTTGTGGGTTTTTAGACAAGACCTTGTCCATGGTATTCCATGGAACTGTTGAGCAAAAAAGAAATAAAGACGTACCTGGAATTCTCAGAATTAATGTCATAGGCCACTTTAGTGAGCGTTGCCATGCAATCCGTAAGGAGTTTAACATCCCCGACAGTAGATGAGATTTTCATAATAGAGTCTGTAAGGAACTCAGCATCCTTTAAAATCTGCTCCCTCTTCTTTGTATTTGCAGAAAAAGCTGAGCCGTGTACGCTGATGAAACGAAGAACTTTGACGCATACTCCGGCCACTGGTATGTTGCCAAAAAGATTACATATCTCATCCATTGCTGCTTGTATCAGAGCAGGGTCTACATGATCAGTCAGCTCCTGTGAAAATGGTTCGTATAGAAAATTTAATAAAAGAAAAGCAAAACAAGAAGAAATGAATGAAATGCTGGGTAACTTATTACCTTCCCAACCTCTTGGATGATTTTCATATATTTTGAGCTCGTTATAACTAGTTGATCAGCATAATCGTTATTAGCAGGAATTGGACTTGAAGCGGACGAAGCCATTACAAACGGAACAGAATAGACGGACGATAAAATTGTAGTGATGAGAAGCAAGGAAATATCACTATATATATTGAAGAGGCTGCAACTTGCCCGCACAAAATTTGAAGCGGCGTTTTTTATTTTGTATGGCGGCATGGAACGTGGGAAGCAGATTCCATGGGCCCGCGACCGGCGGCAGCCAGGAGCGAGTCTGGAATCCACGAACCCACTTCCAGGCCGCCACAACATGGCAACTGGGAGGATGGGGATAGATTTATTCTTACCTGCAGGTGACTGCTTAGCAGAATTGTTATGCCGCTTTCCATTCCGGAGGCAGAATCATCGGCCAGTTACCATGTTGTCAACGAGATGCACAGTTCTCAAAAATTAGAACTTTCCCAACAACGTGTCCTCTGTAACAACTGGCCAAAAATCACGTTGTGCTTTACGTTTTTTTCAATTTTGTCAACGAGATGCACAGTTCTCAAAAATTAGAACAAAGTAAACAAATGCCAAAATCACGTTGTAAAAAAAAGAGTATGCTAAAAAAAAATATAAATAATCTATAGCAAAAAATGATAGTCTGTGCAACATCTCGGCCCGTCGAGTTTATTGTTAGAGTATGCTAAGAAAATATAAATAATATAGGTATAAAATGATTATTGATTAATTAATTCATTAATTCGAGGAGGAACGTGGGAAAAAGGTGTCAATGGTACACGTTGCCTTTTTACGTTGTAAAACAACATGCTAGGTCATCGTGCTTTATTTTCTACAACCTTTGTTAATAGGATGAACATTTTTGAAAGCAAAATATATTGATTATATTAAAGTAAACAACTAAGTAGACAAGTCCTCCAAGACTTAATTGCCATTAGTTTTTTACAACAGTTTTTGTATAGCCTAAAGCCATTATAAGAAAATTAGGAAATTGCCCACCTTCGATGGGCATTCCATGTGGTCATAATTAAAGTGTTTGGGAATCATGTGCTTTAAATTAAAAAAAAAAATAAGGCATTTATAGTCGTCATTTATTTTGCATAGCATTATCTTGATATTTTAGTAAGAATAGAATAGAATAGAATATGATTTTATCGTCCACGGAGACCAACTGCCCTATGGGACCCAAGTACAAAGAGAGAGCAGTAGGCGTATTACTACCAGGATTAAAAAACCCCCCGCCCCGAAGGGTTTTCGGGGGAAAAACCTTAGTAGCAATAAGGATGCTGACATGCTGCACAGTTATATACATAATCACAAGTACAAAATTTGAGGTTAATGCCTGATGTGGGGGCATAACCGAGTCCTACAGATCCATTACCTCCTCGGAGGTACGATCCCAACAAGCCTACAGAGGTCGTGGGGCTCAGAGCTCATGCAAGGCCCGATGGGGCACAACTAACCGAGCATACCGAGCCCGGATATGCTCGTGACACGGACAGCCCGGAGGGCGTGACTTTCATCCTCAATGGGCTCGCTGACATGCGATTGATGGACTCGGCCCTCACGCTGCTCCCCGAATCCATCTCCCCCGCCTCAACGCGGAGGTGGTGTGCACTGCGGCGAATGGAAGCAATCACCTGGCGCTTTTTCATGGGTAGATGGGTGCAATGTGTAGTGGTGTGGGCCCCCTCGTGAGCATGGGATTAACCTCATTGCCGATAATTTGCCACCTTGACATGTGACGGGGCCTCTCAGATCCCAAAGCTTGGCCATGAAGCAAGCATCCAAGCACCGCTTCAAGGCGTTTCCTTCGGTGTATGCACGGGTCCACATCTCGTGTGCCCGCACATTCCATAGCGAGAACCACTGGCTTGCTTGTCTTTCCAAAGAAGCTTTGAGTCGCCATGGGCCCATCGCCATCGCCAAAGCAAGGTTGGGCAGCCGGGCTTCATCCATAGCCACCACCTTCCGGAAGTAAATAATGTGACGCTCCAAGAGCCCCCTCAGAATGGAAGGAAGCCTGTCTCCTGGAGCAAGATCGATATGGGACCGTGGATTTCACTCCCGGTGCGGGGCCAAGAAGGCCTTTCAGACTGCTCTAGATCGTTCCAAGTGGTGAGGGATATCACGGCCCCCACACTTCGCCCCATAGAGGAGGACGGTTCAACCAAGGTCTCGAACAAGTGTGCTGGTGACCCCATGCATGACTCGCCTTGTATTTGTTGTTTTGCATTGCATCTGTGGCTTTCCACCCAGCAAGTGACCCGTAACGATGGATGCATCCCAATGTGTGGTAGTAGAAAACTCAATGCCCAAATACTTATAAGATCGAGCCACTTCCACTACCTGCCCGGTAAGTGAATGAGGGAAGGCGTGGGTGCTTGGGATGATGGGGAGGAAGCACCCTTGTCTTGGCCAAGTTAACTCTCATGTCGGTGAATTGGCGAGAAAGTGTCCAAAGCATCCGGTGGCGTTGCATGTCCTCGGGGTATATGCAGCAGGTCAACATCATCAGCATATATGAGTTGCCGGATTATGTGGTGCATCAGCGGCGCCTCCCCTCCCGTGCTCGGCCTAGCCATTCTTCTAGCTGGTCAATGTACAAAGCCGAAGAGCGTGGGGATAGAGGGCAGCCCCGGCGCACCCCATGCTACTAACCGGGGGCCCCGACAAGGTGTGAGACGACCGGAGCAAGCCTCGTGATAGTGCGTATATAGCATTCTCGCAAGTCGACGGGGGTCCCTAGTCTGTCTCAATCTATCCCACAACTTATCGAGACACCGTGTCAAAAGCCTTTGCGAAATCCACAAAGCAACAATACGTATTCTCAAGGCCGATTCCGGCTATCCTCTATGAGTGTTCGCAGAGTGAAGATATGGTCAATAGTAGAATGCCGGGCGGAAGCCCCGCCGCTGTGGAGAGCCCGCACTTCTCCATCCTCCGCCCAAAGTGTCAATCGCCCGCTCAAGAATCCCAAGCAACTTGGCAAAGACGTAACCGACCATAATGGTAACGATAGTTGGTCGGGGCGTGGGGTCCCCGCTTTTGTATATGGGCACAACTCTTGGTAGTCCAAAGGGGGGGAAGCCTTCTTGCAATGCCCCCGTTGAAGAGTGCTGGAGAACCGCACCATTGGGGCCCGCCCACTTGAGAAGCTCACCGCGCATACCATCCAAATCTGGCTGCCTTCCCGCTAGTAGGGCTGCGATGACATCCCCTTCAAGAATGACCGATTATAGGGCTTTGTCATGGAGGTACCGGTGCCCGGCTTCCCATTGGGTCATACACCGCCGCAAGTATCTCACCCATTGTTCCCGAGTAATATTTCCCCGTGGGTCGTGGTAGCTTACTCAAGACCTTTCTCCGTAAGGCCCTAGGGTGGCGGCCTAGAAGACCAAACATCCGCTGTTCTTTGGTGCTCTGCAAGGTACCTGGCTTTCTTGGTCTTGAGGAAGGAGCGGTATTGACGGACGGCCTGCGGGCGAATGGTGGGGTCCAGCACTTGGCGGAGCCATCGTTTCAGCTCCCGACATTCGTCATCGAACCAGTGATTGCGAGGGAAGGTGATTGCAGCCCCTGTGAATCGGCCTCTCCCAAAGCATCTGTCCCCTACCCTCAGAAGGAGCTGGTTCAGCTGGGCCGTCTGCTATTGAAGTGTGGGGAGTTGCAGCACTCTCGGCAGCTCATGCTCAAGCATCCTCGCATAGACCGCCGCATGATCATAGTCCAGACGCAACCGTGGTACATGGGGTGTTGGGGCAATGGGTGCTCGGTTGGCCTGCCAATCTATCTTCAAGAACAGGGGCTGATGGTCGGAGTCTACTTCCTCGTCCCGCGGTTGTGAAGGATACATTCTCCAATTTTCCTTTGTCATTGGGGTTGTAATTGAACCTGTACTTTTATTCCACATTGGTTAATTGTATAATGGTGTTAGTCTATCGTTATTATACGGTTATGTTATATTGTTGATTTTACTTATTGAGTGTCATGTTTTGGCATTGTTAAGTGTCATGTTTTGGTTCCTTCAAAATGTATCATTTGAAGATTAGTCTGTTATTCTATGTAGCAGCCGGGGAGTCAAGCTTTATCTACACTTATATAATTTATTCACACCAAGATTCGATTCCTCAGATTCTTAGATTCCCCAGTGAGGAAAAAATTAGCAAAAAAAAAAAAAAAAAAAAAAAAAAAACCCACAAAATTCTCTGCTACTGATAACGGAGCACTGCCTTAGCTATCCGGCGCCAACTGGAGCTATTCGGCGCCATAGCCGCCGCCATGATTCTGCTAGGTCAGGCCAACGTGCCGAGTTTCGGTGGTGATGGCGCCCCTTTTTCCTCCGACGATCTGTCACGAAGTTGTGGCGGATGTGATTATGTACAGACAAGCGGATGGAAAAACTTTGTGCAGCGCCTTGGTGCTCCAGCCATCTGTCACAAATTTGTGGCGGATCTGCTTCTGGCAAACAGCTGTATGGATATGTGCAGACAGGTGGTAGGATTGCAGGCAGCTAGAACATGGTTGAATGAGCTGTAAGTTGTTTTCTTTTCCTTTGTCTATAAATAAGAAGAGCTACTCCTCCTCATTCCTTACGTGTTTGAGCGCTTGAAGTCAGATTGTGCCCCCATTTTGATTAATATATTTATGTGTTGTGGTGCTATTTCACAAACATTCTTTACAGCTGTAGATCAGTCTATCGAAATAGTAAATTTGCAATTGACCTTCTCCTAAAGGAAGCAATTTGTTGCAATATTTCATAATTTTTGCCAGATACGCTAGATAGAGAGACATTCAAGGCTTTCAAAGTTTATGATAGATCTTTGCCCCATTAATACAATAACGTTGTACTAACCGTGCTTTTGTTTGCCACTGACAGACAATTGTACTTGATACTAGATTAGTGTTAATAGATGGATATTGGATGCATTCAAGTTTGATGCTGCTGTAAGGTAAGCTATTGTTGTTCATCTAGAGTCCCTACAGTTCAATCGGATGACCTACTTATCGGGCAATTATTTATGGCCTGCATAGTTTAGCTAGCAGAGTTGGATGCTAGTTGGCTCCCTATCTTGTGTGAAGAGCTCCAAGTAGAATGTCTTGCTTATGCTTGCCTATACCTATATTGAATTGACGGTTAGATGTGCATGTTTTTTGCGGACAACCAAGAAAGTAGACAACACAAGAAAGTAGACAGTGTTTCCTTTCTGAACAAATGTGTCTTAGGCTTCTAAGTTTTGTATGGAAGAGTTGAGGTCGCTACCAGGCAGTTCCATTGTTTTGAAACCATTCATCCTTATGTGGCCACTGCCAGGCATTTCCCTAGTTTTGAAACCAGCCATTCTTATGATTTTAACATATGTAACAAACATATTTTAGGCATCCATCTTTTGTATGATCTGCCATGCTCTACGGAACTCATGTTTGTAGCATTGGAGGTTGTGGAGCACGATTCAGCTTTAACCAAGAGGTAACTATTTATATGCTTTGTTTGTAAGTTGAATGTTAATGCAGTCATTAGGAATTACATTCAGAACTTATTTACTGGTGGTAAATATGTTCACACAATGTCATTTGCTCTTAGAGTGCACAAATTTGCACAGTTTGCAGTGAATCTTAGCCTTCATTGCTATACTTTGAGCATAAGGTCTTACTTTGTGCACCCAAAAAACCAGTGGCATTTAAAATGGAGATTAAGAGCACATTATGGACTGCATAAGATGCTTTTGAACTTAGCTTTGTTTGGAATGTGCAGGTAACAGTGTAGTGGGAGTTTATATTCGATGATTTTTGATCAGAGGGTTATAAAACTTGTTTTAACTTCGGCAAGATGTCTGTGGCAAATCTGTTGGGTTCAGTTGGGAAACATCATCCTGTTGCTGTACTTATTCGCTTGACAGTATGTGCAGGTCAAGCAAAACCAGCTCCACCAATTGGACCTGCACTTGGCCAGCACCGTGTGAATTTGATGGCATTTTGTAAAGATTTCAATGCTCACACACAACATATCAAACCAGATGTTCCAATGTCCGTCATAATCAGGCTTACAAGGATAATACTTTTCAGTTCACCATCAAATCTCCACCTGTTTTTTACTGCTTAAAAAAGGCAGCAGGTATAGAGTTTGGAGCCAGCAAGCCTGGCCATAATACTGCTGGGGTTGTTACATTAAAACACATCTACGAAATTGCAAAGATAAAGCAGTCAGATCCTTGTGCCAGTACAAGTCCTTGGAGACAATCTGCAAGTCCATAATGGGAATCGAAGTGAAACGTGATCTGGATTGACTTTATAGTGCTGCCTAAAGGTTTTGAATCTCATACAATTATGCCCTCTACATCGGGTTATCCATTTCTCATGGCAGCTTACATTTAGTATTATGTAACTTGTGGAACTTCTATCAAAGAATATTATTCAATCCTCTCCATCTTCTAAGTGAACCTTTTTTTACTGCAGTAGTGCTCTCTTGTGGATAATTAGTTGTTTTGATTCCTATGGCTTTCAGTTTCTGCAGACACAAGGTCATGAAATTTCCATGCAGAAGTGCTGGATTGTAACCCTATCCCTGTATGGTTTGGCTTTGATAGTGGTGATAGAGTTTATGCATTTTAGTGGAATCAAAAATGTGCTTCTAGTCATTATTGAAGAGTCGTAAGGTTTCACAACTTCAAGCAAATTTTCTGTTTTGTAAAGCCCTTCATTTTGGGTTTCTAAGTTTGATTTGTCTGGTTTTTTTGCTTGAGTCCAGATTGAGCCATGGTATCTCAGCATCAAGGACTTTCGATGGAGCTCAGGAATGGAATCGAAAGAATTTGCAATACCCACAACACTGGATGGTCCATTTCAACCTGTAACTCAATCCCTTGATTTAGCTTTAAGGATTAAACGCCATTACTTACACTTGCATCACAAGAACAATATAATTGCCAACAGTAAACCCTATTCAACAACTAAATCTCTAGTGGCAACCCACTTAGTGGCAACCCACTTATTTGCTCAATGATGGAATTTTTAAAACCATGCATAAATACCTTAGCTTTTGCTCAATGGTGGAATTTTTAGAATCATGAATAACCACCTTTGTTTGAGAGTGCTTTAAAAAATAGACCTTGCCTATAAGCATGAATCATAAAAAGCATCTAACATACATGCCTTTGGACCACTACTTACATTTTATATTAATAGCAAAATATTACTAAATATTTTATTTAAATAGCAAATCCAACTATGCAGGTTTGGAACCAAAGAAATGTTCGCGACGGCCTTGGCCGCCGCGATAAATTTCTTGTATTTTTTATTTTTGAGGGAGTGCTTGGCCAAATTCTCTATTTTATGGCATCGTCCACAATATTGAGTATTTGTTAATACACAAAATACACTTGTTACTACACAAATGGCACAATGTGTACCTATCTCCATCTAGTTTGGTGAAAATCTGCAATAGCACTCCTTGATTATCCTTATCCACCAGAATTCCACGTTCCTCATAGAGTTTCAACTACAATGCGTATAACATATCATCAAACCGATTTGGCAGTTCCTTATAATAGGTTGGATAGACATAGGCATAAACATAAAGCCTCCAACATCAAAACTCATATGCATCTCCTTTAATTTGAAGAATATATCTTCACAAATTAAGGCAAGATGCTGCAATCTAGGGCCTTCCTTGTGCTCAATGTATGTCAAAATTTGTGATTTGTATAGATATCAAAAAAACGTTGGGCTTCTTTTGGAGACCATCCAGGATGAGAAGAAACAAATTCAATTTTTGTCATAAGTGCAGAGGAACCATAAGGGGCAATATTGGCAAAAAGTAGATCATTTGACTTGATAGCATAGCTGCAGTAGAGATCATTTTATGTAATATGGTCTGATTTAAACTAGATGCATGGCTAAACCCCATGCAAAATGACATCATGTGTTGAAAGCATTCCATGCATCCCACATCAAAATCTTATATTATAATGTTATTGTGTAAGTGTTGGACCCAGCCCTAATTTTAACGGCCCAGATTCGACCAAACCAATGGCGATGATGATGCCACGTCACAAAGTTTTGAGTTTTTTTAAGGGTTCGCGAGGCCGCCTATGGCCTGCTTTTGCATTCCTCCAAGATCCCATGCACGCGCCACCTGGAACGGCCTTTGCTAGGTTAGTTTTAGGCGTCCCCGTGCATGTGTGGAAATCCCGATCTTGGTGAACAAGCTGCAGAGGAGAGTCAAGATGTTGTGGCTGATTCAGATCTGGTGTTTATAACAGCGGGTATGGGAGGAGGTACAGGCTCTGGTGCAACGCCAGTTGTGGCACGCCTATCTAAGGAGATAGGCCAGCCGGCAGTTGAGTTGTTACTTATCCCTTCACCTTCGGAAGGCGGAGAGCTCAGCAGGTGAATTATATTTCTCACTTTGGAGCTTTTACACAAAAAGTGACATCCGCGGCAATTGCATTTGCAGGGCTCTTGAGGCAATTGAACAATTGCGAAAAAAGTGTTGATACCCTCATTGTTATTCCAAATGATAGGTCTGTTGGATGTTGTGCAAGAACGGACTCCTTTACAACAGCCTTCCTTCTTGCGGATGATGTGTGCCGTCAAGGCATGCGGGGAATTTCTGATATCATTCTTGTATGTAACCAGCCTTCCACTATCTTATATCCTAGATTTTGCATTGCTATTGATCGATTGGGCCTTCGTTTAGATGGTGGCTAACATCGGTTTCCTAGGTCATATTTCTATAATACAACCGTAGTAAGAAATTTCTATTTGCGATTCAGGTTTGGTAAATGTAGACTTTGCGGATGTCGGGGCAATAATGACAAACTTCGGGCATAGCAATGTTAGGTGTAGGCTCGCATTTGGGAAGAACCGGGCGGAAGAAGAAGCCCCAAAAGCTACATCCGCACCTCTTATCGAAAGATCAATTGAGCGAGCAACCGGTGTGTGGTTTATAATATTCGGTGGGAGAGATCTTACTCTGCGAGGAGGTTAACGGGGTTTCTCGAGGTGCTTTTCCCATTAAAATTATACTTCATGATGATTAGAACTAGGATTTACAGATGGTTTCACGAGTTACAGCTGCTTCTTTTTCTTATGTCATTTGCTTTTTTCCACTTTACTAGGTTGTAACTGGACTGGCGACGGTTTTGGCACTAACAGTTTGTTAGAGATGCAGCTCCGCCACATAGCCGCAAGAAGACGGCGATTTATCATCAGTGGAGGTATTTGTGCAGACAGCGGTGCATGCAAAAATATCTTGGCTTCCCTACCTACCAATGGCCATGAGCAGGTTTATGATGTCGTCGATTCGCGTAGCGAATCGCCATTCTTGCTCAAGACGAGCATGCATGCATCGCATGCGTCGCATGCATGCATCGCATGCATTTTGGGCCGTTCTTCAGGTTGGGCGTTTGCTACTTATTGCGGAGTTCTTCATCGACGTTTCATCGGCGCTTCCTCTTCTCTCAGCAGTACCTTATTCTCTTTGAATTGTTTCCAGGCAGGGGAGGGGCTTCTTCCGCCTGGTTTGGTTTAATTTGGCGTTGCTTTCTGCTGTCCTTTCCGACCTTTAGCCTTCATCCTGTGACCTTCGTCCTCGATCCTAGTTTGTTAAGGAAGTCCTTTGGTATTGGGCTTTGTTGGTTTCATGCGAAGTCGCGATTGCAAGAAATGTCGTCGATTCGGCGTAGCGAATCGCCATTCTTGCTCAAGGCATGCATGCATTTGCATCGCGTCGCATGCATGCATCGCTTATCGTTTTGGGCCGTTCTTCGGGGTTGGCGTTTTGCTACTTATTGCGGAGTTCTTCATCGGCGTTTCATCGGGCTTCCTCTTCTCTCAGCAGAGTACCTTATTCTCTTTGAACCCACCCTCCCCTTCTTTGTTTTTTATATTTTGTACAAGTTCTGTTTATCATGTTTTTCCACCCGGTGGGTGATGCTTTTTTTCCACCCATTCTTTGGTATGTTTCTCGTTTGTTGTGTTGGTGATGTGCAGGTACAGGTTGGCGAGCGCCATCCGTTTTGACTTCTCCATGCGGGGGTTTTTGGGAGCGATTCTATGCCTTACGTTTGTCTAAGCCCCTTGCCGAAGGCTTCTCACTAGGGTTTTTCCTCGAAAACCCGAAAGGGCGGGGTTTTTTAATCCCGGTGATAAGCTTTCGGCAGGTACATCAGCCACTCATCTATTAGCATTGTATTTGTTTTTGGGGTCCAAATGATATAATTGGATTTTCCCTTTATTTTTCGTGGGTAGTTCGCATGTGTGCGGCTATCCACTGTCCACCATTGTAGAAATCTGCTGAGATGAATGAGAAGCCTATCTAGGCGCTTTGTTGGTTTCATGCGAGTCGCAGTGCAAGAATGTGCGAAAGCAAAAATCGGGAGAGTGGAGCTTGGAAAAACAAAGGTCTAGATGACACAATTTGGTCTGCCCAATTTGTAGTTGAGCCTGATGTGGATTGCTTAGAATCTAAAATGATACAAGAAACATCATTGCATTAGCGGCAGGTAAGATCTTGCAATTGCTGCTACTTTTCTGTAGCAATGCACGAGATTTTTTTTCCTCCGGAAAGTTTTCAGCAAATTATGTGATTTAGTTTATGTATTTTAGTGGTATTCACAAGCATCCAACCAATATGTGACAGTAAGCCATTGGCAGTTTGGCACTTGAGTTATCATATGGTGGATGGCTAAGTCAAAATATCATGTAAGTTTTAAAGAGAATCCAAATAGGCTGTGACCCCTGATGTATTTAAATTTGATCCTCCTTTAGGCAGTAAGGATTTTCAAGCACTGATACAGTGATAATATTGGTCTAACCCCACTCAAGAGACACTCTCAAGAGTTTAAAAGTTGTACTGCTGGGAAGTCAACTATAGAGCTTTATATTATGCATCATCATATGCTACTGGGCCATGCCAACACAGCCAAAGTCACATGAAATAGTTCCAGGTGCGTTGCAAACAAACTTTAGAAATGGTAACTGCTAACTAATGAGGAAATGGATGCAACGTTGTTAATTATGAAAAGTTCGTGATGCAGAATAAACTAGGGGATCAGATAGGCATCACCACAAACTGACATAGAAGCAGCAAAAAGAGGGCTTGAAGTTGAACTTGGATGGTAAGTCTGTATAGCACCCAATGTTCATGCATCAAGTTAATTTTCTATAGATTGTAGACCATGATGCCAGATTTGGGCTTCTAAGACTTCCCAGAGCAAGATGGTTTCACCATTGCCCGCTTTGAAGCTTGCACAAGTTGATCATGGATGAAGCAGATGATTAAATTACTCTGAGAGAAGGACATGCGCTTGCAGGCTACAAACAGACAGAGAATAGTCTGTTACTGAGTTCAGTGGAGCAGAATGCTATGGGATATGATCTTTTTTGTTGCTGCTTTACGACCTTCTGATATCTTTAAATCCTTCTGAATGCTTTATTATATCCTGGTTTGCATGTTAGGAACTAAAGCGCATCACATGTTAGTGTCTGCAAATCAATGTATTACTTATGAAGATGATGGTTTTAGATGTCAAAACTGCCATTCTTAGTTACATGTTAATTAATAATTGTATGGCTATATTAATACGATGCAGAGAATGTTGCCTAATAGCCAGCTACACACATGTTAGTGCAGAATTCATGCAACATTTTGCAGAATATGGTGGATCTATTTTTGTAGATGATACAAACTAAAATAGTTTACGAGCCTAGACATTTGCCAGGAAGCAATACAAAAATCACAGCAGGCTCTTGGATCCATGGTTGCAAGTCAAATTTTTTGTTGAGAACAAAACAGGAAAAAAAAGGGGCTTTAAAAGGAGCAACTCAATCCTCACTGCATTGGTAACTTCCATAATATACAATCTATTAGAATACTCCAAACTGAATAGAAAATCAATGAAGGGAAGTCCCGAGGAAGAAACCTCAAGGTTTTTTTAAATTCAAAATTCAATGCTTGGTTTTGGACCTGGTATTTATTTTACATAAATGCAACTTAAGAACACACGTTTTGGTGATTGTGAATTTGGAGACTGGATATGGCATACAAGACTACAATACATAAATTACAATGTAATGTTGATTCTGCAATATGGACCTTTGAAAAAGAAGACCAAAAATTAAAGTTCCTAGCACAGCCTTTGATAGGGGCATATATTAGAGGCTCCTTTAACAAGAACAAACTAATTAACACCTTCTAACAAGTGTCTTTATTGAGTGTCCCATTACAAAGTGGCAAGGTGAGTACGGAACATGAAGCTCGATTAGGGATAAAAAAAACACGATTGGAGAACAAAGAGCTTCGCAGGAAGCTTGATTGGAGGAACAAAGAGGTTCCAAATATTTACAAGTTCTAAATTATGCCCAGCAACGCTGGGCACCATTACTAGTAATCAATAATCTCTTTGTCATCATTCTTGGATGCAGAAAATGGTTCCAAATAGTATTATTCCATGAAGAACACGTTAATGTAGAGAAGAAAAACAACTTTTGAACTTCCAACATACGTCTAATCCATAGAATCAAGAGGAGAAATTAACTTGTGTAACAGAGAATGAATTAAGATTAAGAAGATTAAGATGCAAGGGCAAGGCCTAAGTTGTTATAAATATATTTTTTCTTCTTCCGCTTAGAGAATAAAACTCCAAGAACCAACTGTGAGAAATTGGATGTGTGAGCAAGAAATGCTCAATTCTGCATGCCATTTTTTATCTGTTGCTAGCTCTGCTCCAAGTAGCACATTTCCAAGTAGCCTAAAAATGCTGTCGTAATAATTTGTTAAGGTATAAATCAACCCATATAAAGATACAGATCCATGCCCCAAAACTTACCAATGTCTTGTGATATCCTCAACACTTGATAAGGCCCAGGTTCAAAAAATGAATGTCTCTAGTACCTAGAATCAAAACAACCTATGAAAAGAAATATTCAAAGCCATAACTGCAAAAGGAATGCTTTCAAACATGTCTCCACCCAAAAACGTCACATCTGCATAAACAAAAATCAGTCATTAGCTCATAATTATCATAAGTTCAAAATTTTGACAGAATAAGTATACAACATTCAGCCATAATAAATCTGGTCTGCTTAGCATGAATAATGTCTAGCTCATGCCCTCAAGACAATAAACAATATGACTCTTTTTGCCCCAGCTAGCCATTTAAAAAAACATCTTATCTATAATCTCGCATTCTGTAAACATTGCACGATTCAGGTTTCCTTATATATGGGATTAAGTAAAAAAAACCCTGGATCATATTATGAAGGGGCTAGCTATTTGAACAAATTTAACAATCCAAAGAATGGAAACATCTCTCAAAGATTTAGTATAGGATATTACGTCTATATATCAGAATATTATGTAGCCAGCCACTTTTTTTTGTTGAAGGACGTCAGACTTTATTCAATCAAAGAGTCAAATACAAGTATAAATGCAGAGACAGGAATAAAATCTCAGCGGATAAGCGGAGACCCACCGAGTGAAGCAACCTGCCTAAGCATAAGAGTGCACATCCAAAAACTCCTCAAAAATCAATCGCCTCTTGCGAGGGGCAAGTGAAGAACAATGATACGACTTTACAATGTAACCTTGAGCTTCTTGGAGAACACGATTATCTGCCACATCCAGACCTTTGAAGATTACCAATCTTCGTCTTTTCCAGATAGTCCAAAGCAACCATCCTGTTGCTAGATGAAAAGCCTAGCCTTATAACTCTGTCGAGGTACTTGGGTATTATGTAGCCAGCCACTTTTACTTAGGTGATGAAACAAACAGATCTGTTTTACATCTTAAATGCTTCAATGACCAAAAGATGGCTGGGCATGTGTGTACTTTGATGGAGGAGAATTCTGCAGCGTGGAGAATAGAGTGCCATTCCTCTTTAGGTCTCTCTTTTCCTGCATGAAGAATGATCATCATCACATCAAATGCATCTTCATGTTTCCAAAATTGCCTCTTCCAAATAGATCTAAACCATGTCTACAATTATAACCTTGCAATTCTCAGGAAAAGTTCTAACACAGTTTCTAAGAATTCGATAGCATTTTTTGTCGTCTCAGTCATACAATATCCATTGTAATAGAAAAATAAATAAAAAATGAGCGCATTATTATGATATGAGCATTTTGCTCATAGAAATTTGTCCGGGAATGAAATTAAGTTAAGTTACCTTTATAAAAATTGCATCTGCAGAAGGAATTCTTTCAAACATGTCTTCACACAGAAACGTCACATCTGCATAAACAAAAACCAGTCATTAGATGCTTATATTTATCAGAAGTTCAAAATTTTGGCAGAATAAGTATACAACCTTTGGCCACTTGCTTCTATGGTTATTGTTCTGCATTGCAAAAAGTGCTTTCCAGCCTGCTGCTACACGCAATCTTATGGAAGTGTCCCAGCATAGTGTAGAAGGAAACTCCACTCCCAGATACTTGTAGGTGGGTGTCACCTCCACTTGTTGCCCTCGATAAGTGAATGAAGGAGGCGCGAGGATGAGATTAGGACCACCTTAGTCTTTGCCAGATTGACGTTCATCTCTGTAGCCTGGCAGAATGTATCCAGAGCATTTAGATGAGACTGCATATCCTCTGGAGTGTGAGCTAAGAGGTCAACATCATCTGCATAGATGAGTTGCCTGATGACCTGATGCAAAAGTTGGGTCCCGCCACCCCCATTGTCCATGAGCCAGTGTTCCAACTGGTCAATGTACAGACCAAACAATGTTGGGGAAAGAGGTCATCCCTGGCGGACCCCAATACTACTAGTGAATGGTTGTCCTGTCATCCGCATCTGACCTGAACAACTCTCGTACAACCCGTATACTGCATTTTGCATATCCACAGGAACCTCCAGTTGCCGCAATCTTTTCCATAACTTTTCCCGAGGCACAGTGTCAAAAGCCTTCGCAAAGTCAACAAAGCAACAATACCTATCCTCAACCAAAGTCCTCAATGTGAAGATATGATCAATGGTTGAATGTCGGGGTCTGAAACCTGCTTGCGTGAGAGCTCGCATACCTGTTGCTTCTGCCCACCTGGTCAACTGTTGCTCAATAATGCCAGCTAGCGGTTTGGCAAACACCGAACTGACCATGATTGTTCGTTAATTGGTTGGACTATGTGGATTTCCTGCCTTGTAAACGGGGACAACTCTGCTTGTGGTCCACTGCTATGGGAATCCTTCCTGTAGTGCTCTGTTGAACATAGCGGTTAGGACTGGTACCATAGGCTCCCCTGCCCACTTGAGCAACTCTGCCTGCATACCATCCAGGTCTGTTGCTTTCCCATTGGCCAAATGCTGCAGACCCTGAGTAACATCATCCTCCGTGATTTCTAATGTCGGACCATTCTGTGGGAGTATGAGTGCTCATGTCCCTTGAGGATCATAGAGTTGCTGCAAGTATTGTTCCTACTGCTCATTAGTGATGTTCCCGTAGGCTGGGCTGGCTTTCGAAGAACCTTGCGCCAAAAGGTTCTAGGATGGCTTTTCAACATGTAAAACATTTCCCTTTGATGACGTGCAAATAGGCCGATTGGTCTCCGTGGACGATAAAAACAATTCTATTCTATTCTATTCTATTCTATTCTTAAGACAATAAACAATATGACTCTTTTTGACTCAGCTAGCCACTTAAAAATAACATCTTTATGTTATCTATAGTCTTGTATTCTGTAAACATTGTAGTGCACGATTCAGGTTTCTAAATATAACGGATTGAGTAGAAAACCCTGCATCATATTATGAATGAGGCTAGCTATTTGAACAAATTCAATAATCTAGAGAATGGCATGTTTCATGGCAAACATACCATGGAAACTGTAGAGAATTTTGTAGTGGCTTGTAAAATCCCCTTTAGAATTGCATGGCAAATCTCAAAACGATGCATACCACCAACAGAAGCTAGGTTACAGTTTATAGGATGACCATCTAGCGGAGTTGGATCCAAAAAGTTCTGGCAGCATCTAGATCATGGAGAAGCATACCTATTGTGTAGCTTGATCTGGAATCTAAAAGAAAAGGTCTGCCCTCAACTTTTGAGATATTATCTGCTCCAAATGGGCTTTGATCCAGTGAAGCTCAAAAGAAATATAGATGTAAGTTTGCTCGGTATGCCATACTGTAACTATTCTTCAAGACTTGAACCATATTCCGAGCCATCCGAAAATAAAAGGCTGTCAAGTTCTGCTCTGCTTTTGGAGATTAAGGCACTGAAAACTCCGGTCGGCCATGAAAACACGACGGCAAAGGACCGGGAAGGAATGATGAAGATGGCTATGGAAACAGCAATGAGCGATGAGGAGGAGGAGGAAGGGTAGACGAAATTCACCTATTGTTAATTGGTGCCACGGCCAGGGTAGCCCTTAAGCCCAAATTTTCGTAGGTGTAATTTAGAATGTGAGGCGAATCTTAGCTTTTTCGATTAGTTATATTGGCGATTTTGTTTCGGGCTTCAATTTGAGTTGTAACAACCTTGGCGAATCTTTCATCCATCAAGTGATGGAATATATATTTCTTTCTCAAGTAAAATTTGGGTTTACAATATATATTTGTTATGTCCATATACAGTTGTAAGTGTAATGCTCACATAATAATATACATGTTACCAAACATTGGCATATGTGTCTTCACAAGAGAAAGGCCAAGCCAATTAGTGTCAACAATAAAAACGTAAATTACACACGTCTAGTAGTACCCTAAGGCATTAATTTTTATTGGACCCTAAATTTGCCTTCATTGTGATACCCCTAATTGAGCGATAAAATGCTTAGATATTGTATTTTCTAAATGACTAGAATAGTCTAATCTCGCAATCGAAAGACATTGGTGCTTAAACCCTAGATTTCTACCATGGTATTTAACATCATTTGTCACCAATTTGAAGAGTTTGATCATGTCATAAGGATGTCTGTGCAATAATTGAACTGAGCAGTTGATGATTAAAGTACAGGAGACAGGCAATCATATACATCACGTATTACCTAGATTGGTTGCACGTACATAAAAGTAATCATGATAACAAAAAATAGAAAAAATTGATAGCCAAGATAAGGTGTAGTTGCTCTAAAATGTAAGAAAATCAATTGCCTCATAACCAAATCAAGAGGGCAAGTATTCTGATAAAATGAGTAAGCAAACCAACTATAACTACTCTACAACATACCTCGTAGCGCTTATCTGATTGTAAATCTCAATTGCTCCACACTAAGGGCTAAACAACCAAGTACACAAACTTAGCCGAGGCATAATTGCATATTATGGTGGGCAAGCACAAACTGATTTGATTTCAGTCATCTTTTTAAGATTGGATAAACAACAGACCAAAAGCAAAAATACTTCAGGATTGCATACCTGAATGTTGGAGTCAGATCATGAAATCCATGTAACATGCATGGTTTTTCCCTATCCCCCCATTTTTTTCTTGGAGGTGAACGACAATTCAAAAAACTCACCAAGAATAGAATTCGTATTAATTTTACATGATTTTCGGGGGTTAAGGGGCGATTTTAGAATAATTACCAAGAATAAAATTCACGGGGGCGAATCCAAGAATCCATCATTTAGTGACGTAGGCTAACTTATGAGTGGAGGGAGAAAATTTCGTAGACAAGGTGGCGATATTTTATTGGCACCACTCCTAATTGATCCTACTCAACGGTAGTGGAAAAAAATGCAAATGTCCAAAAAAATAGCCTTTTGGCGATATTTCGAGCTTAAGGGCTACCCTGGCCACGGCCGTTGCATCTGCAGCCCTAGATCTAAACCGTCTGATCTAGGGCTGCATCCAAATCCAGGAATTACTGTATAACATTATAATATAGAACTAGTAACGGTGCCCAGCGTTGCTGGGTATAGTTTGAGAACTTATAAATGTTGAGAACTTGTGCATTTGCGTATAGTAACTTTTGGGCCATTAGATGATTTTGGGAAGTTGTTCATTTGCGTAGAGTAACTTCTGGGTCATTGGATCATTTTGGGAATATATAAATTGCAAGTTCTGGACCATTGCTTCATTTTGGGAATCTGTAGAATTAAGTGGCCATGTCGATGGATATTGTGTCATATAGACACTCTCTCTCCTTCCTCAAGACCAAGAAAGCCAGGTACCTTGCGGAGCACCAGCAACAGATGTTTGGTCTTCTAGACCGCCACCCTAGGGCCTTCTGGAGAAAGGTCTTGAGTAAGCTCGCAGACGACCCACGGGAAATATTACCGAACAATGGGTGAGATACTTGCGCAGCTTGTATGACCCAATGGGAAGCCGGGCACCAATACCTCCATAGATGGGCCTAGCACTAGTCATTCTTGAAGGGGATATCATAATGGGCCTACAACGCCGCGGGAAGGCGGCAGATTTGGATGGTATGCGCAGAGCTTCTCAAGTGGGCGGGCCCCAATGGTGTCGGTTCTCACAAGCACTCTTCAACGGGGGCATTGCAAGAAGGCTTCCCCGACTTTGGACTACGGTAGAGTTGTGCCCATATACAAAGCGGGGGACCCCTGACCCGACCAACTATCATTACCATTATGGTTAGTTCTGTCTTTGCCAAGTTGCTTGCCGGGATTCTTGAGCGGATTGATTGACACTTTACAGGCGGAGGATGGAGAAGTGCGGGCTCTCACGCTTGTGCAAAAGCTTCCCTAGGCATTCTACTATTGACCATATCTTCACTCTGCGAACACTCATAGAGGATAGCGGAATCGGCCCCGAGAATCTGTCTTTGTTGCTTTGTGGATTTCGCAAAGGCTTTTGACACGGTGCCTCGGGATAAGTTGTGGGACGATTGAGACAGCCTAGGGACCCCGTCGACTTGCTGGAATGCTATATACGAACTATAATGAGGCTTGCTCCGGTGCGTCTCACTTTGTCGGGGAGCCCGTTGTTAGTAGCATTGGGGGTGCGCCAGGGCTGCCCTCTATCCCCGACGCTCTTCGGCTTGTACATTGACCAGCTAGAAGAATGGCTAGTCGAGCACGGGAGGCTTTCGGTTGATGCACCACATAATCCGCCGACTCATATATGCCGATGATGTTGACCTGCTCCGATATACCCCGGAGAGGACATGCAACGCCACCGGATGCTTTGGACACTTCGCCAATTCAGCGACATGAGAGTTAACTTGGCCAAGACAAGGTGCTGCTGGTCCCATCATCCTGGCACCCACGCCTTCCCTCATTCACTTACCAGGCGTGTAGTGGAGGTGGCTCGATCTTATAAGTATTTGGGCATTGAGTTTTTCTACCACACACCGCCCATGCATCCATCGGGTTACGGGTCACCGCAGTCGGAAAGCCCCAGATGCAATGCAAAACAACAATCACAAGGCGGAGGCAGTATGCATGGGATCACCAGCACACTTGTTCGAGGGCCTTGGTTGAACCCGGTCCTCCTCTATGGGGGGCGTATGTGGGGCCGCTGATATCCCTCACCACTTGAACGCGATCTAGAGCAGGTGTAGAAGGCCTTCTTGGCCCTGCCTTTGGGAGTGAAATCCACGGTCCCATATCGGATCTTGCTCCGGGGAGATGGGCTTCCTTCCATTACAGAGGGTCGCTTATTTGGAACGTCACATTATTTACTTCCGGAAGGTGGTGGCTATGGATGAAGCCCGGCTGCCCAACCTTGCTTTGGCAAATGGCGATGGGCCCGCAGGCGACTCAAAGCCCGGGCTGGAAAGACAAGCAAGCCCAGTGGTTCTCGCTATGGAATGTGCAGAGCACACGATGTGGACCAGTGCATACACCGAAGGAACGCGCGCCTTGAAGCAAGATTTGATGCTTGCTTCATGGCCAAGCTTTGGGATGCAGAGGCCTCCCCGTCACATGTCAAGGTGGCAAGTTATCGATGCCAGGTTAATCCCATGCTCACGAGGGGCCCACACCACTACCTGCGCACCCATCTACCCATGAAAAGCGCAGGGTGATTGCTTCCATTCGCGACGGTGCACACCACCTCCGCGATTGAGACAGGAGATGGATCGGGAGCCGGCGCGGAGGGGCCAGAGTCCATCGGTGCTATCAACAGCGCCATTGAGGATGAAAGGGTGCTCTGGCTCACCACCGCCTGACGCTTTTCGGCCCGCTTCGGCCCGGCCGCCCTATAGCAGCTCGACCTCTCGGGGTGCCTCTGGCTCGCTGGCACGCGGCAGCTCGGCCCGGCCCCACTTGGCGCAAAGGCTTCGACCTCTCGAGTGCTCTTGGCTCACACACTGCCCGGCAGCTCATCCAGTACCCGCTTCGGCTTCGACCTTGACGGTGCTCGAGCCTTCGCCCAACGCTCCGGCCGACAGCGCCCGCCACAGAGAGCTCAACCTGGGGTGCTTTCAGAGCTCGCCGCGCCCGGCCCGGCTCCGACCCGGCTGCCGACCACTGCGAAACTCCGCCTCGTCTTTTCCACGGCTTCCGCCCCGGCACCCGACGGGCTCGGCCCACTTCACCATCCCGGTTGCTCACTCGTTACGCTCCTGGCTTCCTTCGCCCCGCTGCGTAGCGCTTCGGGCTTCTTTGCCGCCCTTGAGCTTCGACCTCTTGTACTGCTCATTCGTCACCTTTGCCAGCCCAGCCTTCGGCCATGCCACATCCTAAGAGATGCTCCGCCTCTCATTCTGCTTCATCTCAGCCCGCTTTGCCCGGCCTTCCATTGCCACGCCAGTGAGCTGCGACCTCTCGGGGATGGTCCCAGCTTCTGCACCGCTTGCCCGGCAGCGCTCGCCCAGCGCCCACGGGAGGCTTCGACCTCTCAGACTTCTCCATTTCAGCCACTTTGCCCGACAATTTCGACCCGGCACTGTACCGCTCGACGTCTCAGTTAACTCCATTTCGCCCCTTTGTTGAGCTCGTCCTTTACCCACCCTTTCGGCTTTATCTCGGTGCTCCAACTCTCCGGCACCCATGCCCTTTCGACCTTTACCCTACCCTGGCTTTTCCGACCTGTCCAGCTGCTCCCATTTCCCTTGCTTACACTTAGCCTTCGGCCATTTGCCCCTTCTGACGGCTCAGCCTCGGGGTGCTCCCGGCTGCCTTTGTTTGACCGGCCTTCCGGCCCGCTGCCGTCACGGCTTCCGACCTCTCGAGCTGCTCCCATCTCGCCCGCTTTGCCCAGAAGCCTTTCGGCCCGGCTACCCATACAGGCGGCTCAACCTCGGTGCTCCCGGCTCGCCCTCACACTTGCGGCCAGCGCCACGGCCCGCTGCCGCCATGGAGCCTTTCGACCTCTCGGGGTGCTCCCGGCTCTCCAGCCTACCGGCCAGCTGCGGCCGGCCTTCCGCCACAGGTGCTTTCGACCTCTCCCGAGGGGTGCCCCGGCTTCAGCATACCGTCGCTTCGACCAGCGCGCCCTAGGCTCAACCTCTCCGGTACTCCCAGCTCTCGACACACCCGTCACCGGCCAGCTGCCAACCACAGGTCTTTCGACCTCTCGAGGGTGCTCCGGCTTCGCCAGATTAAGCATGAAGAGGTTGGAGTTGATCGAGCACATTGCAGCAAGTCGAAGGTAGATAAATTGATTCGTGATGGATTTGGGACGATTTTCTAAAGGAGTTGATGAGATGGCTTATCTTTATGCAGAATTTTTATGATTGGAAGCTTCTGGATATATGTCATATCAATGGCGCTGTTATTGTGTTTATCCTAGCAGGCTAGACTCTCTCCATTGAATGGAGCTGTGCAAAATGGTGTTCTGGTCCCCTATAGTTGCTAAGTTTTTTATAAAACAGGGGTAGCTGGATGTACCCCGTTTTAACCAAGCTGGACGTTTTTTGTAGAAATAGCCTATTTTAGGCAGTTTGGAAATACATTTGAGCTAATCTAAAGCATGCATTTGAAAAGGCGATGCCATTCATGGTTAAAATTTATTGGGAGGGTCCAACTACACTTCATTCGAGATTGTTTCTGCTCATGTATGATGCAAGATTTGTGAGGCAAGATGCATGCATCTAGATGGTGTAAAGATGTCTGGATGCGTATTTAACATTCTGAAGAGTAACAGATGTTTCTTGAGGGTTGCATGTAAATTTCTTCTTAGAAAAGTAAGCTTAAATCCATTGTTTTACCTGATTCCATTTTGTCAGTATTTCAGTACATTTCTTACTTGCTATTAATGCAGAGCCTGTTTTAGGCAATTTGGAAACACATTTGAGCTGATCTAAAGCACACATTTGAGAAGGTGATGCCATTCATGGTGATGTGCTGGAATAGTCTCCAGATATATGGTGCTGTAAGTTTATGATATTGGTTTTTCTTAAAAATGATTCTTTTCTTATGTTTTCTTCTGCTTGCTGCAGTAAGGAAGGACAAGGTTGGTTCCTATATAAAAACTATGCTTATCAGCTACGAAACATATGACGACAGAGTTGCTATTAATGTCTTATGGCAATGCGAAGCATAAGCCATGGTCTTTGATTCATGGCAGATTTCCACCACTGGCGCAGTTCAATTCCTAGCACTGCTGTAAAACCTAAGAAACAAAGATATGGTTGCCTCTGTGACCTTTTTGCTCAGATTAAGGATCGTGAAAATATGGCAAAATATTAGGGCGCAATTTGCAGCACCAAATAGGAAGCTGCCGCTCTGAACTGCAAGTCTGCTTGATGCAGTTATTCATATTTGGATGTTTTAGGTTTTTTACTCCTCTATTCATATCTTAGGTTACGTTTACCCTTTTTCTTCTATTTGAATTCATTAATCGGGGGCAGAGTTTAGTAGGCAAAGCATCAGGTCATCACAGCCACAGAGAAGAATGAAAAAGTGCATATGGTGTCTGTCCTTCCTACACATGATTTTACAAGGCTCGCATAAAAAATGGATTCTGCTTTGCAACAGAGCTGCATGCAGTGCAAAATCTGGATTATGTAGTGGATTCGGATTACAGGACTGGCTATTGTGTTCTATGTTATCTTTATTCATATTTTAAAATAGTCTTCCAATGATATGCTCATTGCAGACATAAAGTTTAGCATTTTGGAAGAGAAGCGGACAAAATAACAGGAAAAGCCATCACAGATCATTGAGGAAGCAAATGATTACAAAAGCAGGTTCTATACTCTAAGAGAAAGGACATGGCAGATTTTTCTGATTGGTTGTGTGCCAGGTTTCTCCCTGTTCCGCCCTTGAGCATGAAACAAATCTGAGAATAGGACTTAATGGGGCTCACTCTTGGTATTTAATTCCATATTTTATTTTGCATTTGCAGCATCTAAGTTTCTGAGTAATATATAAGGATAGCAGGAGTCTCAACAAGTTGAACCTCCCTCTAATAGCAGTATTACCCTTTTATTAAATTGTGTAGTTTATGATTGTTATTCATGTGCAATAAATTACTGAAACTTCTGTACATGCTCTAGCAGATGTATTATGAAATTTCATGAAGATCGTATTTTAAGAGATGTTTGTTTAGATCAATATTGTATATATGCCATGTAAAACTGCTTTCAAGCCTCCATATGGAATAGTTGATACATATATCTCATTCAACAAATTCTTAACATAGCAATGACATTGGAATTTAGGTCCAAATTGCAAGAATCTTAATGCTATAGTGATCGAAGGATCCAAATTCATGAGTCTTTGTCAACAACCTAGATTTATGTCCTTTTTCCCTTCTAATCAAAACATCAATCTTATGGTCATGAGTTGATGCGAGAACACCATCTAACAACGTGAGACAAATGCAAGAGATAAGTGAAACAAAAGAAAAGGAACAAATTAAAAAAGGAAGGGTTTTTAGAAAGAAAATAAAAGAAATCCATCAAAGAAAGTGTAAACTCAATCTAAGGGCACCTCCAATGCATTATGAATTTGCGCTGACTTCTAATACTTCTTCTAACAAACATAGAAGACATTAAGAAACCTTCCCAATGCATCAAGGTATTCTAGGTCCAAGGACACAAATGCAGAAGCTTCTAAGAGAAAGCTAGACATTGAATGAAAGGATAATCCATGAGCGATGAGCCAGCACCTCAGTATCACGGCTGTCTTATCATTTGCGGGCCCACAGCTTATGCCCAGCAACGCTGGGCACTGTTACTAGTATATTATAAAATTATAGCGTAAGTATATCATGAATCAAACCCTAATTTAGACAGTTGAGATCATCTGAATGCATCCAAAGATCAAGATTTATCGCATAACTTTCCACCACCGTGATTAATCATGATTTAATCTTAAAAGGGGAAAGGAAAAAGGAAAAGGGAGGAGGAAAGTGGAAAAGTGAAGGGCAAAAAGGAGCAGGAAAAAGGGAAAGGGGGAAAGGGGAAAAAGAAAGGAAAAAAGACACATAAAAAAGTAAGGGGAAAGAAAAAGAAAAGGAGGGGAGAAAGGGAAGAGGGAAAAAACCATCATTCAATTAAATTGGGATTATGTCTTAATTTTGGGATAAATTTTATATTGCACTTTTTTAGTAACTTTGTTAAATTCACTTTTTTAGTAACTTTGTTGCCCTTAGACTAGAATAGACGTTAACATATAATCACACACGGGAATATAAATTCACACCTTAACTTCAAATTACAAAATCATATATCATGAAACTCAAGTAGTACACAACTTTTATTAAAAGTGATTGATACATAGTAACTGTTTATCATTTTTCCACCAACATCCCCAAGGATATGAGAACCTTATTCCTTACATCCTGAGGTATTGTAACTCTCGCTGTTTTACTAGGAATAGTTTTTGGAGTCCATGAGTACAATACGGTTTCAATGTCTAGCCAAAGATCAGGATCACTAGGATTTCTCCTCCACCTCTTTGTCCAACAATCTGAATATCTTTCTTTATCGGTGACATTACTCAACTGATGTACTGGACACCACCATTCCACGCGCACCTTATTGAAGTTAACATCACCTTCTTCTTTGCAAATATCTGAGATAGTCCATCCCAACCACACTGGATAGGTCTCTAGATCTGCTGGTTTTACTACTACAAATTGGTGGCACTCCACGTCAGTAGAAGGTTCATAACAATCCATGCCTAGATATTTTGGCCTATCCTTCTTAGGACCAACATAGTGTTTATCAGATTGAGGAGGAGCATATGCCTTCACAATGCTACTAATGGTACCATCATCTTCGTCAGCACCAGCTAATGTTTTCCACTTACTTTTAGGGAACCACCCTTCCAGCAGCTGTTCTGAGGATGTGTCTACCTCATCCAACAAGTTGATCACCTTCTTCCAATAATCTATCAATGCACGATTAGTCTCATCTGAATTAGTTTGCCAATGCTTGATGTAGTCATTGATGCCATCCTTAGTCAAGCCCAATTGCTTGACTTCTTCAGTTGGTTTTAGAGCTTTTGGTTGACGGGGAGGTATCATAGGCTTGCCATTTGCATCCCCATGGCCAAATTTCTGCTCCACCTCTCCACTTCTCCTCCTAAGGTCTCATTTTCCATTGCATGATTGGAATCCCTTCTCTCACCCAAAAAGTGAATTGAAGAGGTCTAGAATGACCTTCCATGTCGAGAGCATAACCATCCACAAAACTCTTCCAATCAGGCACTTCTTCTATGATAGATCCTATAGGAGATGGATTTGTACATCCATGAAATATTTCCAATAGCCTTTGGGAAAGTTGGTAACCTGTCTTGTCTCAATACATGACTATATTTTCCAAACAATGCATCCACATCCTCATGAGTATGTCGGGCATTAGGAACCCCAAATTGACTTTTCAAAAATACCCACAACTGTTAAGTAGGATAGGAAAGAAAACATCCACCTATTCTTATTTTGACCAAAGACAATTATCTAGTTGCAAGAGGAGCTTTCTCAAGGATCTCGAGAGGTTTAGCACGAGATGTTGAAGCTCCAACATGTTCATTAGGTCCATTCCTCCTAAATCTTGCCTTGCTAAACTTTTCAATACTATTAGGGGTTCCATCCAACAATGCACTATGTAGTGCCCGGCTAGTCTGTAGGATCCACGTAGGTGACCATTGTAACCCTTCTCATAGTTTCTTAAACACCTCATGATACTCCCAATGTGAAAATCTGGACCATCACTCCACAACTCTAAACTGAAATGGCCATAATAGGTCTGGAGACCGCCCATGCAATATTGCCCGATCATTGAAATCTGCAAAGGGTATGATCTTCCACATGACTTAGGAATGTACTTGAATTGTGGAAGACAAGTCTTTGTTGGTCCATTTTATCATGTATAATACATAGATAGTTATTAGGTTCCATTGCAGATAAGGTCCTCCACATCCAATAAGTTGATCTACATGATAGTTGATCTGTCATATGGTCCTTCATATGTTCCCTTATCTTTGCCCTTAGACTTGGTTGCACAGTCTTATCTAGTGTCTCCTTCACTTAGCACATAAATTGCACTTGGCAAAGTTGTTTGAAGTTGCTATGGTCACATGCTTGAAATGCCTATTCCATAGCCTACTAAAACTGGGCTGGGATATAGAGGCCACTCCAAGTTCCCGAAGCAATGCATTTATTTCCTCTAATATGCTCTTCTGGGTACAATGGGATGGCAATCTCTTTTCAACAATAACTCTACCGTTTCATCCTTCTTACTCTTATGTGGCATGTTTTTGCATTGAAATCCACATATCTTTCAAATATTTCCTTTGCAGACTATAGTTCTTGAGGTAGGCCTTACCGGGCCGGTGTTCCCATGCAATGCAATTTTACTACCATTTTCATGTCTCTTTTTGCCGGTTGTGCCAAGAAGAGGTTGGAATTCCATGTATAGCCATCCATGCTTTTGAACATATCCACTTTCCATTCAATGGGAATCTTTTTCTTCTTTGATCTTTCATCCTGAATTGCATAGCCAAATATGGTGTACATGAAATTCCTCCTGCTATCACACTTATGTTCCCCGATATGTAGCTCTTGCTCCCACCAACTCCTCTATTGTGAACATTCTAACACAAGAAGCCCAACAACATTCACCTCCTCTAACCTTCATCATAGCTTCAGGAGAACAATCATAATCTGACTTGCATCTTTTGGTGGGATAATGTTTGAAAGTTGGAAGTGGCCTCTTGCTACACTGTGTGAACATTGTTGACAATGGTTCTACATCTATAGGAAACGTGTAGTTCCCCTCCAGTTGAATACTGTCCCTAGGCCATGCAACAATAGTTGGAACCTCTAGTTGCTTCACACAAGCTAGGCATTCTTGTTTGCCTGAACCCTTTTCCTTCCAATTGTCATATAATTTTGAGATTGCCACACCTAACCTGTCCTCCCCTAATCTTTCATCATTCTTTGCATTGATAGGATCTCGCTAGAACAATAATCCCTTCTCCTATTGCCTCTCACATTTGCATGCATGCGGGATCTTGACCTTCTTGTTTTTCCAATCGACCCGAAAGTATAAAGTACAATTTCCTTTCCTTTGGCATCATCATTTTCATTTGAGGTCTTTTCCTTTCCTTTGCCATCATCTTTGTCATCTTCATTAGTCGGGGATTTTTCCTTGCCTTGATCAACATCATTGGGGGCCTTGGGGGATTTAGCATTTTGCATGGCATTGACCTAAAATGCATAAAAACTTATAGTAAGTTAGCATATCCAAATAACATCTCCTTAGCATGAGTTAACCTATAATATAATATATTAACCTATAATAACCTTTAAATGTTGTCACCTTTAGGAAAAACTTTTGAGGGTATTATAGGTTAGCAATTTTAGGTTAGAAGTTAATTATAGGTTATTATAGGTTAGAAGTTTTAAGGTAGGTTATTATAGGTTAAAAGTTAAGGTTAGAAGAAGTAAGTTTACAACTTTTAAGGTTAGAAGTTCCAAGGTTAAAACTTCTAACCTTAAATAAATATAACCTTTAAACTTCTAAAACTTAAAGCTTATAACCTTTAAACTTAAAATTTCCTATAACTTATAACCTTAGCCCCTTGCAATAAATTTTCGGCATTATAATAATGGTGGTACCATTTTTTAAAGTAGTTATTACTTTTAGGTTTACACTCCCTTTCCAATTTCTCTCTCTTTTGTAACCTGGCGGTGCGATTTCATAGTGCATTTCGATTTCATAGTGCGATTTCATAGTGCTTTTACGGTGTGCTTCTTCGGCGCTTTCGGCGCTTCTCGGCTTGCAATCATCGGTTAATTTTTAACAATCATCTGTTATTTTTTCGGCTTTCGGCGCCGGTAACCGGCGCTTCCGGCTTTTACGGCTTTTCGTACCGGGTAAGTAATTTTTCGAGCTTTTCGGCTTTGAGTTTTTTGTCTATGTGGTTTCTACAATCTTACGCTTTTTCTCGGTGGCTTTTCGGCTTCTACAACCTTGTTTTTTTTTCTCTGTGGCTTTTAGAAGCTTCTACAATCTTACGCTTTTGGTTTTACGCTCAAAGCTTTCTACAAAGCTTTTTGGCTTCTATATTAAAGTCTCGTATTCAGAGGTTAGTATTTCATGTTCTTTACTTAAAGTGCATTTATCTTATTCTTGTTTTTATTCTAGTATTTGAAAGTTACGTTTCTATCAGCTTTACTGTTCTTTTATCTGTTATATGAGCTTCGGCGGGTTAATCAAGGGGAGTGCTTTTACGTCTTAGACTTTTACATGCATCATCCTAAAACGCCCGCCCTAGCACCTTCATATACAGATCTATTGCTTATAAACATGTTCTATTGTTTATATGATCTTGCTCTATGATCTTCCTATATGATCTTGCTCTATGATCTATCTGCTCTATGATCTTGCTTATATGATTTTTTGTCAGATATCCGCTCTTATTCTATTTCACTAGCTCTTCCTCTATCCGCTCTAAATAATGAACTAAAACAATGAACTAAATATTGAACTAAACAAGGAGTATTATTATTATATATCCTGCTCTGGCGGCTTTATATTTTGAATTTCGTGATTCTCGTGATTCTCGCATTCCTCGCATTATGCATTTTGTTAGAATAATATGTTGGAATGGGAGAAATCGGCGCATTTCTGATTTCTATTTTTGGGTTACGTTTTCCACTAGGTTAATCAAATCGCCCAGCGCATTTTTAGTTTGGCATTGCAATTTCATACGGCTTTATACAAACCGCGCCAGCGCCGGCGGTGAAATAGATCTCGTGCTAATTACTTTCTCTCGTTCTAGTGCCATGGATTTTCCTTATGCATGGACACCGGCTGGTTCAAATACACCGGCGGTCGGTTCTAGTTCCCTGGACGACCATCAACAACGGACCCCTGCACAAGATATTACTTGAGTGTCTTTGTTCAAAACGTTCTAAGAGAGTTGGAGAATCCATTAGACGACCTGTGTATCGGGGCCATGGGTACACTTCCATCGCATCTATGGACATATCGGACTCCTCATGCTCTTAGTAAGGCTCATGCCAACAAATAAGTACAAGGATTTGATTTATAGTATCGGGGATCGATACAACACTCGGGTTTGGAGACTTCGACATCCTCGGGGAAGATGAGGATCCCTGTCATATCGTGGTGGTTCGTGGGACTTCTTGCGGGATTGGGGCGATGAAGTGGGCCCGGTGTGACATATTGTAGAGATAGAAAGAATTCGCTACCGCGCATTTTTGCGTAAGAAGAAATGTACATAACTTTTTGAATATGAATACAAACTCGCTACCGCGCAATTTTGCACTATACTTTTCTCGTCATTAGTTTATTTTTTTTTTTATATGCAATGTCGAAAACATTGAATCTCGGTGGATGCCCTCCAAGTAAGACCAACCCCAAGAAACTACATATTTTCATTAATGTGTAGTTTCATGGGGTTGATATGATCAAAAAAGAGCATCAAAGAATACAAAATTCACAACATCACGCCAGATGATATGATATATTCTTTTTTTTTTGAATATCCAAATATACATACCTTTTTCAGACGTTCTTTTGGCCATGCTACAAATGTGCCGCTTTCACCAATCAGATCGCCAGGGATGTCTTCTTGGAAGAGCCTCATCTTCATAATTGCGAGTTTAGAATAGAAATCTTCTGTAAACTTGTTCCAAGAGGAACACCATGACACATAGAACTTGATTCAAATCTTCGATTTTACACAATCCTACTTCGGGCTTCAAGTTTTGTGTTAAAAGATAGCATTCTTCTCCCGACAATCGATAAAGAACCGTAATGCATTGTAAAAAATAGAGGACCTAAAAATTGAGAACAAGAGAATGCATTCGAATTCACCATAGTTCAGCCAGACATCGAATGGGAATTGAAGGCGGCTCGATCGAATGGATTGAAGGCTACGGCTCGATCGACGAATGGGATCGAACGGATCTTGGGCGCGCCTCGATAGTCGATTGTTCTTGGGCGCCTCGATACTAGGAATGATCTTGGCGCCTCGATAGTAGGTGGCCGATTAGGTGGTAGTAGATTGCCACATATGCGTTTCTTGAAATTAATAATTAATTGTTATCTTGAAATTGCACTAAAAAAGAAAACACAATTTAAATTTGTAAATGAGCCGGACGGGCGGTTAATTAACATGTATAAATTTAAAAGGACGTTTAATTTGAATTTACGGTTGTAAAAACTGCGACGGCCTAGATTATGAACGCATACATATAAGTTTAAACCAAAACCCCTGGGGTCTCATACTATCCGCGACTTGCAGTTCTATGGCGCCTAGAGGATTCGCCGCCGCCGAGGGCCGGTAGAGGTGGGCGACAGCCCAAAGCACAAATCCCAAGCACGGAGGCTGAACAAGCGTAAAGTTTTGATCCAAAAGCCTCGGGTAATTGATCCTGTTTTTGTTTTGTAATTGATTTACGTGTCCCTTTTATTGTTAGGTTTCTAGGATGTTTTTCAACCCGTGTATTTTTCGCGGTATCGTGTCTCGTGTATTGTCTACCTTTCATATTGTTTCGTGGTCATTTCTACCGCTTTTTACTACCTTGTTTTGTGTGTTTTTGTTATAATCTTCTCCTTTACTCCGATATGTTTTTTGTTGGAACAATTCTCCATTTTGTATAATGTAGGCATTGTAAGTCTTTACTCAGATTCTCCAGTTCTTTTGACAAGTCTTTTTGTAGCCTAGTATGTCTCTTATAAAAGAGAAGTGTCTCAGAGGTCCCCCTCTTAAGAACGCCGCTTCGGCGCCGATTTATAATTATGAGTGTTTTGGTTGTCTCTCGCTACTTTCCCCTGCGGGTACAATTTATGTTTTTGAAAGTAATATGTTTATGAAAACGCCGCTTCACGCGATTTCATTACTCACCACATGATTGTAACTTTCGTGATCTTCTAAAAATGTGAAAAGAAAAGCAAAGCTGCAAGAGGTCCGTGGACATCCCGCATAAAAAACCAAGAACGGATGAAGATGTATCGCGGTGATTTGGCACACGCTTGTGACCATTGACGATCACGATCAAATAATGAAGGCTCGTAGAGCCTCCATGTCCGTGAAGAAGATCTACCGTGAGGGCTCGAATGGTATGTGGAGATCTTCAAGACTAGCTTTAAAGACAGATCTGATTTTCATGTCTAGAGTTAAGGAAACAGATCAAATGAAGAAACAAGGTATTCGATCACATGCTAAGAACAGACGATTTTACCGCTCCAGATTACTTGAAGCTGGTCAAAAAAATAAAAAGTATTGAAGAAGTTAAATTATGCAGTGCTAGTTCCTTTAAAGAGACGCCCTAAGAACGGATGAGGCCGCAGATAACCTCTTCAAATTTTATCGGGTCGTGGTGATCTATTGACACCAAAAAATATGTGAAGGTCTCTCCGCGTGAGAAGAGCAATCAAGATAAGGCCGTCAACTTAGTCCGGTACCTACAAGCTTTAAAAGAGAAGGAAGATGCAAGTTCTAGAGCCAGGGAAACACCCGGGACGTTCTAGGCATTACAGATATGACTAGTGATGATGACAAGGCGAGACAGGTTAGAGGCCATGAGCAAACTCAAGAAATATGCCGACAAGTATCCACTGGCCTTAGCTTTCACGAGATCCTATCCATGTCGATGTGCTTTTCAGGTCCACGAAGGCTATGTTTGTCGGCGAGAAGATTTGACAAGCAAAGACGCGAATGGAAATAGTCGAAGATGATAGAAAACCGTGACAAAAGCAATGCTGCCGCAGATGTGGTGCCTTTTTGATATGAAGACGGAAGAAGGTGTTGATATGGAATAAACTTGAAGATTTAACCGGCAACCGATATTCACTTCATGATAATAGATGGCCAAAAGATTAATTGGGAGGCTTGAGAAGGTTTTGATCACCAAGCACAAAAACCGGAAATCGGTTATTCTATAGACCGATTCGGTCGTAAATTGCCGATTCTCGCTGGCTCCACAAAAAAGCAGCGGAATTAAATTAAATCGCCGCCACCGAATGACATGGGAAAGACATTCGCGACAAAAGGTATTTATGTTCCACACATATGTTCCAAATCGCGGCCAGTAGCGCCGCTTAATCACGATTTACAAAGAAACGCTGGGCGCGATTTCTTCATATGGCTCGCGATTTTCTAAATACGCGATTAGCAAAACGCCACCGGCGCTGGCTTTTATGTTGTTATTTGTGTGACGGAGCAAACGCTACCGGGCGGAATTCTTCATCATGAAGAAATCGCTGCCAGCGCCGCTTTGTAAATACGCGATTAACGAAAACGCCCGCGCGCTTTTTATATTGTTACTTTCCGCGCACTGTTTATTTTTTTATCTAACGGCCCATATTTTGCGGTCAGGTATGTGGGTGGAGCAGCTTATGACGCTTGTAACCAATGGATCGAATATGGAAAACCAATGCCGACCGCATAAGGGCAATCTAAGAGTGCCGAATTCAAATTACTAGAAAGAACACGCGGCCAAACCATAATACAGACAAGAACAAGGCCACTAGATCAAAGAAGAAAAAGGGGATGCACAAGTCGGGCACGGAAGAGCAAACGGTGCCAAAGGATGCCCGCAAGATTGTTTTTTCTTCCCGTGCATGGGAAAAGTGGAACTAATTTTGGGACGCTTATTCGAAAAGAAGTTGCCGATTCAGATGGGTGTTTCCTTCGCAAGATACGCCTATTTTGATATAGGTATCACGTAAAATGAGAAAGGCACAAGGATTGGATGATGCAGAATTAATCTCTCGTTCTAGATAGTTGCATCGAAAGGAAGTTATCTACAAGAAAAACGCCCTGCAAAGAAAGCACTTGACATCTTTCAAGATGCATGCGAATCGATAAAGAATATGAAAGTCCCGAAAAAAGTTGGTGAAGAACCGCAAAGGCTCTCGGGGAGACATGATGTTATCGAGATAGGCTTAATGCAAAAAGTACAAACGATCTAATGATGACATTAAGAAATATGTATTTTGGTCAAAAAGATTTTGTGAAGCAAAAGGCTAAGAATGTGGCAACTCTTAAGGGATTCAACGAAAGTTTTGACCTAAAAAAGAAAAGTTGCTTTGGTGAAGAAGACGGCAAAGAGACGAGTCTCCTTTTTTCTATAAGGTGTCCACCGGTTATAAGTGTGCCATGCCGTGAGGTAGGTGAAGGGCCAACCGACATCACTCTATTTGTTCTTGATAGCCCGGGTAACGAGATGGACACAGGATGATTACAAAGACCTTCTTCAACACATGCAATTGGTTTGACGACCGAGATGCATTATACTATCGTGACCGGTTTGCCACTCCGACATTTCCTACGATATGCACTAGCCGCCGCAAATGATGTCGAATGCATTAAAGTGATGAGGCAAGCAAGAATGATAGATGAAAACAAAGATAGTGAGTTTAGTACCGAAAGTAAGATCTCACATGTGCTAGTCCTTATGATAGCCATTATGGATGATAAAGAATATGAAAGACTCAAGGGGAAACCGAAGGTGAGAAGATTGCTTGGCAGTGCTATCGGCTAGATGAACCCCTATTGAAGAATGTTTTTATGTCGAATCAATTCGCGTAAGACAAAGGGAAAGGGACCCAGATGTGGATGTGGACCGATTTAAGAGGAAGAGGAAGAGGAAGAAGAAATGGGGTCGACCCCGCCCTTAATTCACCAATCAAGTATGAGCTACCGACGGCGATAAGGGAGGCTGAATAAGCACGGGTTTTCTTTGGCCCTTCGAGTTTTCTCGATTGAGTTTCGCCCGATTAGAGTCTACGTCTTTGGGAGTTTCATGTTGGAGGTTATGTGGTGAGGAAGCCCAAGCTAGCTAGGAAATGCCAAAGTGTGGTCTCTCGATGGTCAAGCCAAGGACTTCCTCGATATTTTCGGAGAAAGTGCTAGAGGTGGCACCTAGGGGTCCGCTAGGTAGTAAAAAAATAAAGCTTCCAAGCTCTAAGTCCAGCTTACCCACAGATCCGGGTCAGAGAGCGGGGAAGAAATGAGAAAGCATATAGAGGGCATAAAGAAGAATATCGACAAGCAACAATTTTAACTATGCGGCCGAGAGCGTGCCTATCCTTCCAATCACATTGGAAAATCCGGCGAATGGATGTAGGTAACGCAAACGAAGAAGACAAAATCCTAGATGATACATTGGATTCGGAAAGCCTCGAAATCGTTAGCATAAAGAGTAATGAAGTATCAACCATAGTTCAAACACTAAGTGATGTGGTTGACACCGCGCGTAACCAAGACACCCGAGTAAGCTCATCATTGCGGATGTTGAACGGGAACCCGGAAAAGGTATGTTATTCAAACAATGAAAAATCGCCAGCGCCGATTTCAATTCTTCAAACGAATTGAAAATCGCCAGCGCCGATTTCAATTATTCCAACATTGAAAATCGCGCCAAAGCGCCGATTTCAATTTCTTTTTCCTTGTCTCACAAGTGTGTGCTTTTATTATTACGGACCTAATCCGGTTTCCTCCAAAATTACGGGTGTTCGATTTGAATGGAGTGCTCGCAAAACGTTACCTAAAAGCACAATTTCCTTTATCATGGTATGCACCGTAAACCATTTGAGACATATACGAAATGGGTATATCCGCGGCCGTATCCGAAGGAGATGTTAGACCAAGCTTTTTTTTTTTAAGTTGTGCAATTTGGTCGCCGATGGAGAATAGAAATATACGTGAAGTTTTGAGAGTAGTTCCCGAAGTTACATAGAGATTGGGCATCTGTTTTGGGATCGTGAGCAAATGTAAGTCGTTCAATAACCCAAAGGATCCTACAGTAAAAAAAAATATTTGTGAAATGCTTGAGCGACATGATGGATGACTTCATGCTCGGGAGAAGGAAGACATCATTATAGTTGATGATGACGCCTTTGAAGTGTTGCTTCAATCAGTCCACCACTAAATCCACCATCCTATCATCCCGAGGATTTTGACAAAGATGACTGACTTCGCTTCGTTTTGTCAAAGATCTTGCAACCTAAATAGCTACAGGAAAAAGGTCAAGAGATACAAACACTATAAACCCAAGAACTTAATCGGACCGAGGGAAATTGACAGGGACCTAGAGAAGATCGTTCTAGAAAGGGAACTTTTTGATATATATATATATGTATACGAGAAATACACTTTCCAAAAAGTTTTGAATATGAAATATACTTTACACCAAACTCTTCGAATATATATTGTGTTCTTATATCAGCATTATTGGTTACGTGGTATGTATTGTTCTTTTTTATATTACGTGTATGGTTTGCTATACTTGCAACAATTTGTATGTATATACCGCCAATAATTTAGGTGTCTATAAATACGTATGCATGAAATTGGCAAACCATCGGCTTCGCTTCCGCCTTGTTATTATGGCACATTCTATTACCGCCCGATGAACCACGCAGACCTCCGCAGTGCCGCCGAGCTAGAAATAGAACTTCGTGGATCCGGCTTGATGTCGTTGCTATGAATCCGTCCGCTTCTATCCCGATCCTTTGATGTTGTAATCCATCTTATATGGAATCCAGAGCATGGTTTGTTCATGATCGAAAAGGATCTCAAAGACCGCAGCTAGCCTTTGCTAACGGCGATTCGGATTAGTTTTAAAGTTTATGTTCCACTATAATACGTTATTTATGGGAATAAAATCGCGCCACGCCAGCGATTTGACCCTTGAAAAATCTCGTCAACAAACTTGTTTATTGTTATTTATTCGTAAAACACTACAATTTCAATGTTTAGATTTCGTTGTCGTCGGTGATTGTACGAATTAATAAGCAATTTCCTACTTTTTATATTGCCAACATTCTTTCATAATATGGGTCATTTGGACCGAATATTTGGATGCCCTTGCATTTCAACATAAAATGCATCTTCCTAGCCCGAAAATGAACTCAGTGCAAAAGTGTGGTTAATTCAATATAATGGTCAATAAATAGCTTATACGGCGCGATTTTGGAATAGACATAATCCCAATTTAATTGAATGATGGTTAAAAGGACATCAAGAAAAGGGAAAGAGGGAAAGGATGACGACACGAGAAAAATGGAAGGGAAAAAAGGCAGGGGAAAAAAGGGAAGAGGAAAAGGGTTGCGAGACGAGAAGTGGACAGGGCATGAGAAAAGGAAAATGAAAGGGGAGGGGGGAAGGAGGATGCAAAAAAAAGACACTGGGAAAGGGGAGGAGGGAAAGGGTGGGAAAAGGGAAAGGGAAAAGAAAAAAGGAGGCGGAAGGAAAAAAGGGCATGGAAAAAGAGGAAGAGAGAAGGTCGAAAAGAGAAGTGAAAAAAAAAGGAAGAGGGAAAGAGTGAGAAAAGGAGAAAATAGAAGGCATGGGAAAAGGGAAAGGGAAAAGAACAAAGGAGGAAAAGGAAGGAAAAAGGGCATGAAAAAAATGAGAAGAGAGAAAGGGTGGGAAAAGGGAAGGGAAAAATGGGAAGAGAAAAAAAGTGGGGAAAAGAGACGAGAAATAGGGCATAGGGAAAAAAAAAAAGGGAAAGAGAAGAAGAAAAGGGAGGGGCAGAGGGAGAAATAAAAGGGAAAAATAGAAAGAGAGAAAGGGTTGGAATGAGGAATAGGGAAGGGAAAAAGGCCACTGGAAAAAGTAAAAGTGAAAGGGGAAAGGGAAACAAAGGGAAGGGGAGAAAACGAAAATGCAAAAAGGTAAAAGGAAAAAGGGAAAGGCAAAAAGAGGAGGCAAAATAACAGAGGGGGAAATAAGAAAAGGAAAAAGCGGGGAATTGGAAAATGGAAAAAAAAAAAGGTGAAAAAAAGGAAACAAAAGAGAGAAGAGATGGGAAAAAGGGAAGCGTAAAGATACTACTAGAGGATGGGTTGTTTGCGACGTCAATTTGCGACGTATATGAAACGTCCACGTCACAAAAATCGCGTACGTTCCCGTGACGTCGCACAAAATTTAAACGACGTCGCAGATAGAACGTCCCACGTCACAGTTGGAACGTCTAGTCAGACGTCGCAATGGCAAAAATCGAGTACGTTCCTATGACATTGCACAAAATTCAAACGACGTCGCAGGTAGGACGTCAGACGTCACAGTTGGAACGTCTGGCCAGACATCGCACTGGACTACTACGTGCCACGCCGCACTAGCGACGTATCACGTCGCAAGTGCAACATCATTACAACGTGAAACGTCGCAACATGACGTCGCTAATACATTGCACATACGTCGCACCTGCGACGTGACGTCGCGCTGCGACGAATCTACGGCAACGTCATTTGGTCACGTCGCGCTGCGACGAATCCACGGCGATGTCATTTGCGACGAGCAGGAAACATTATTAAAGCGTGTGCATGCAACGTTTGTTGTCCTCGTTACGTCGCAAACGACGTCGCAAACTGCCTATTCTATAGTAGTGAGAAAGACAAACGGGAAAGGGGGTAAAAGGGAAAAAAGGAGGGTAAAATGGAAAAATAGATAAGGAAGGGAGGGGAGGGGAACAAAAAGGAAGAGGAAAATGAAAAAGGGAAAAGGTAAATGCAGCAAATGGAAAAACGAGAAAGGGGGAGAAAGGAAAAAGGAAATGGCAAACAGAAATGGGAGAAAACAGAAGAGGAAAATAGGAAAAAAAAAACGGGGAAGGGGAAGGGGAAGGGGAAAATAAAAAAGGGAAATGAGAGTAATGGGATAGTGGAAAAGGGTAAATGGAAAATAGAAAAGAGGAAAGAGGAAAATAAAAGAAGGAAAAAATGGAGAAAGGCAAAAAAGAAAAGAGAAAAGCAAGGGGAACTGGGAGATGTAATCGGACGTTCTTATTTGTGTAATTTTAAAAATATGAGTTCATTTAGTAATTGCTCCAGTGTATTATTTATAGTTCCTAGCTATGCCAGCAACACTGGGCTCCATTTCTACTAGAACATGAATTCTGAAGACCAAATCTCTGTTGTTGCCAAACCTAAATCCTCAAAGCAACCGCCCCAAAAAAATGCCTCCAGATCGGTCTTAGATAGTTGTCAGATTGGCAGAGCAGAAACGACCGCACTGTATAAAAGAGCTTGAAAACCCTAATCTAAAAAATATTCGTAGCTTGGTTAGAATAAGCATAAAATCGTCATTTGGTTCCAAGAAATCGTGGTTTTGGTTAGAAAAAAGGCATAATCCTGCACTATATCCAGCTCTGTATCCATCGCCTGTTGCTTGTCAGTAATTCTTGGAAGCTGAATATAGCAATAACCATAACTTGTTCTGTCCCAGCAGTCTTGCAATAGAAAATAGCAAATGAAAGGGGCATCATCCCTATCGTTGCAACACAGAATCCTTTCACCAGTTTGGCACAATCAAATTCTGTGCAAAATACGTGGCTTAGGGTATAATCAACAATTTGTTTCACACGTTTGACAGACAAAAATCAAAACCTGGATCAAAACTTGCAGACTTCAGAGCTTATAGATCCTACTATGGAGCCGAGACAATTTTGAAATGCAGGGTTTTGCTGCTCTAACTGGTTGAAGGACATCCGGAGGCCATGCATGTTCAATGACAAGATCACTCCAGTTTATAGCCCCTTCTCTAAAGCAACGGCCCCAAGGATCGCAACAATGGAATAAAAAGCATAGCTAACCCCAGAAAGCAAAAATCTCCCTACCTTATGTAATAGCAAATCCATCAGGCGCCATAGCCCTAAACCCTAAATTGTGCTGCATCAAATCTCAACCATAGGATTACAGATCAAATTCCAACCGTCCAAATTAGGTCTCCATTGAAGACACACACTATATTTTCATAATACGATAGGATGTTTTCCAGTGTGTTCCGTTTTCCATCACACCCTAGATTGGACGGCTAGGACACTATATGTTTATATTAGGATGTTATCCAGTGTGTTTCGTTTTCCATCACACCCTAGATTGGGCGGCTAGGATTCAATCACGCCATGTCACATTCGTCTCACTCCTTTTTTCTCCTTTCATGTCCTTCTTGGCATCGCAGCTGAGTAGAAGCTCCACTTAGAAGAACCCTGGATGCTGCTCAAAGTCTTCGATTTGAAGAACCTTGATTGCTGCAGGCAGTTCTGAGCAAGTAGGGCTTGCATATAAAGGAAGCCAGGGCCAGAACCGGGTTTATTCATAGGCCATGTTTGGCCTTGAATTTGCAAGGTCGAGTCTTAGCTGTCTGTACAAAATTCCATGGCAATGTTGGGAGCTTTGATTCATAAAGCAGGTCGGGAAAAGAAAACAACTTCGTTGATCCAAATGCATGGGGGAGTCTTGTAAATTTTTATATATTGTGATTTTGGCTGGTTCTACTTTATTCAAATTTTTGAGAACTGTTCTTCCTTGTTCAGTTTAGCATTCGGATTAGCAATTAAGAGATCTTGTGTTCAACTCTCTGGGGTCCGTCATATGTCCTCATGGACATTGCCAATGTAGCATGACGTAAAAATATTGTATGTCTGTCTGTCTGTCTATCTATCTCTCTGTCTATCTAATTCTTGAAAACTGTCTCGTTCACAAAATTGAAAACGCGTAAACTGTTCATCTCGTTCAAGTCTCCGAGGGTCTGTCATATGTCCTTATGGATGTTGCCAATAAGCACAATTTCATTAAAATGGGAAATTTCGTGATTCCAATTAGATACGAAAATCTTTTTTAGTTCATTTAATGCCAATTTTTTAAGCAATTATAGCGCCATTAAGAAAAAATATGCCTCTAAAGTGTCATTTATTGGCGCCATTAAAAATACTAACAGTGCATATAAAGAAGGTAAAGAAACATAACATCACAAAATTAGTTAAAATTTCCAAATTCACCAATTTGCATATCAAAATTTTTGCCACAACAGGCAAAAAGGGAGTCTTTACAAAAGTATTATTGTACAATTTAATATTATAATCACAAAATTCAGGGTTCCTCATCAGGATCAGCTTCTGCATCAGGATCAGGTTCCACATCAGGATCAGGTTCCACATCAGGATCAGGTTCAGCATCGCCAGGGCCATGGCTAGAAGAAGCACCCATAGGATCGACCTGAAAGGTCTCAAACGCTGTGGCAGTGAAAGTGGGATCATTAAGCATGTCCAGATCGAATTGTGCGTTCTTGATCTCATCATAGTCCACATCGGGTGGAGCTTCAGGCATCTCTGTATTTGATGGATCTACAGTTTCTTCAGCAACAGTACCTTGTCTCTCTGTCACAGGAACTGCTGAAAGTATAGGATTCAGTAGGCGGTCAAGCCTATCAAGAATCCCCTTTAGGCACTCATGCTTAAGCGGGTCACTTTCGAAGACAATGCAAAATCTCTTATTCATCAATGAAGCCCGGCCAAAAGAACCACAGGAGAAGTAATCAAACACCCCTGTTCCTGGCGGTACCATTTTCTGCACGAGGTAGGAGCATGTGGCAGGCCCCAGCTGGTTTCTCATGATTATGTCCCCTGGCAAGCCTTGCCAGCTGTACCTGAATCTGCTGTTGCAGAGCTTTCCTGCCATAGCCTCGGTCTCCACCTCTTCGCACTTTCTTGCGTTAGGCAAGTGTGAAGGGCGGTGGCAGTTCTTGAGGATGATCGTTGAAGGGGAATTTGAGGTCAATTTCATCGACAAGAGGACCTGCAGTGGCCTGAATCTTTGTGGCGTACACTAGTGCATGGACCTCCTGAACTCCTGGGGCAGGCGGATTTTTGTATTCGTCCTCATACGTGCCAATAAAAACTCTGGATCTGGAATCCAGATCATCCAACACAGATGAAATCAAAAAATTATGCTCTCGCCTTGCAAAGACCACTATCCGTAAAGAATCATTTTGTGGTGTTCTTTGGTACCGTATTAAAGAAATTAGACAGAGTGGTCTTGTCCCACATTGGAGTGATGCCTCTAGTGTCCGGGGCTATCAAGGATCTTTGGTGCGGGGATTGCAAACAAATTGCCCCTGGCCGTCGAGTTAGTTCAACTTCGCAACGGAAGTCTTCAGTATCCTCCCTCTGCAAGACAGATTGCGTATGAATTTTGCCAAAGCAGGTGGCACGTTACCAAAAACTCCTTCCTTGGTCACGCCAACTTCAACCCACTTACTATGCAAGGTGGCCATGGAAATTAGGTCGCTGTCCTCGAAGCCCGCCACAAGAAGATGAGATCGCTGAAGGATTTAAACTTCCTCGGAAAATTATCCTTCACATATTCAAAAATCTCCTTCTTCAAGAACGATATAGATCGTAGTGTCTTTGCCCTTGTCTTGAAGAAGTGCTTACCTGTATAATCAGAGGTGACCTTCACGTAGGTATTCCCATCCAAAGACCTCCTCGAACAAAAATCCGGCGGTCTTCATAGTCCATACCCCTAATGCACCTCGTATGTATGTCCGATCAAGTAGTCGCGACTCTTTGACCAGCCATGTGTAATAGTCTGTCCCTTATTATCTTTTAGTTTGCAAGATTTCCACAAGTTCCAAAGGGACATGAATAGCTGAAAAATATCCTCTGGCATGAAGACCCACTGGTTGAAATCTTTCGGTTGCTTACCACGCATGGTAACTTCAGCCAAAGCCAGATAACGCTGAAAACAAGAAGAAGTTAGTTTTGAATGCAAATGATTATGAAATAGCGCCGCGGCGCCATTTGTTTACCAAATGGCGCCGGACCAAATGGCGCCGTGGCGCCATTTCCTCAGCAAATGGCGCCGTGGCGCCATTTGGTAATCTAGCAGAAAAGTAAAACACGATGTACCTTGTATGGTTCTGAACGAGATTGCCCGCGTCCCGATGGATCAGGCTTCCCGCAAAGAGCATATTGTTGCCGCAGTTGGGTTATTTTATCAATGAAAGGCTCCTTGAAGATAGTCTTGGCAGCGATATCATTGACTTCACAACTGAGCTGCAGGCACTCTTGCTCGTCCACCGTGCCAGACAAGACTCGGCAATTCCGATACTCATAAATTTTTGCCATTTGTTCTTGGGACTTCGGTGTGCCGAGTCTTCTACAAACAAGCTGGGCGGCCATAACAGAATGATTGCCATTCACTATGTAATAGTTCATCCCCATGAGGTCATCCTCAGTTTTCCAAGGATGTAGTTTCTTTGTGAGGGGATTGAATGGAATCACGTCCGCAGGAGTAAACACCGGATGTGGGTCTCTTTGAAAGGATTCCACTAAGGTCTTGACGTGCTCCATATTTCTTGGCCTAGATGTCAGATTTGCAGGCCCTTGGTATAGGCTGAACACGTTTATTCGTTTTATAAATGTGATGCCCAGAGGAAAAAGATGGCGGTGGTCAATGATCTTCTGTAACGTGTTCTGTGCCGTCTTCTCCTCTTCTGATCTTTCCACCTTAAGATTTGGAGGCACCTCGAGCAAGTGCTGAGCTATTCTTAATGTGAGCTTCTTTGGCTCTGTCTTCTTAATGGGGACCCTTTTGGCCGGCGTGCCTGCAGAATCTTGGATATGTGATGGGCTTGGAACTTCACCACCACTTCTGGCGTGCTCGTCGCTCCTCTCATGCCGTCTGGGACTGCCATCAGGACTTGGAGTCCGAGTGTCTCTCCTCTGTTTTTTAGGTGTCCTCTCCTTCTCAGAGGACTCCCCCCTGTGCTTCTTCTTCTTTTTCCCTTCTATTGCTTCTGGTTCCCTTTCCTCTCCGTCCCTTTCCTGCCCCGCCTGTTCTTCCTTCCTCCCTTTCCCGTCCTTTTCCTTGTCTTTCTTGTCTTTCTTCTTCCTTTCCTTCCTTTCTTTCTTTTCCTTTTCTTTCCTTTCCTTCTTCTCTTTCTTTTCCTTATCAGGATCTTCGTGGTCCTTTCTCTTCACCTTCCCCTTGTCCGCCGCCTTTCCTTGCTCAGCTTCCTGGCCATCTTCCTCAGTAGCAGATGAGGAGTCTTTTTCGGCTGCAGCTGCAGCTGCCTCCTTAGGTTTTTTCTTCCTGCTAACGGTTTTCAGCCACGCCGTGTCCACAATGGCGGGTAGTTTCTGTTGGGCTAATGCCTTGACAACGAATGAAACAGAGTTCTTCGACTCGTTCAAACGATTGCGAAGAATCATAAAACCCCTCAAGATTTCTTGTGGACCTCTGATATCAGCTTCTTCAAAGCTGTTGTATGATGGCAGAGCCCAGCCTTGCTTTCTCGCCGAACCAGCTACATTTGCTATACTAGCAGACATTATTGTGGGATCATAAAACTTCCAGTCCACATAGTAGACTATTATTTTCTGCTGCATTGTGTCTTCACAGACCACCCTGATCCAATCTTCGCGCCCGCTCTTGCTAGTCAACCTCATGTTAACCAAGATACCCGGCTGGTAAATTCCGGCTACTGGGGCCGTCTCCTTTATCAGCAGGCAGAGCTCTCTTCTGCAGTCTCCTTTCGAGCCCGTAGAGGTGGAGGGGCTCACCCGCATTATTTCCATGCACCAGTTCCTATCTGTCAGCATGATAGTCTGGTCGGATTGAAATTGTGTTTCTGAACGTAACATAGCTGCAACAAAGACGCATCAGCAACAAAGGCATCAATAACTCTGACTGAAACAAGTAGACAGACCAGACGACTAAGCAAATGGCGCCATGGCGCCATTTGCATCTGAGTTCATTGCAATCTACACAAATGTAAGATAATAGACATCAGATGGCGCGATAGACAATAGACATCAAATCAGAAGACAATAGACATCAAATGGCGCGGTCGCGCCATTTGCCAACAAGAAGACCATTTGCCTACAACAATACAATATTGTAAGCTACTGAACATTAAACGGCGCCATGGCGCCATTTGTCAACCACAGGTCCCTAATGTAAGACAATAGACATCAAATGGCGCGGTAGCGCTATTTGCCAACAAGAAGACCATTTTCCAACAACAATACATTGTAAGCTACTAAACATTAAACGGCGCCATGGCGCCATTTGTCAACCACAGGACCCTAATGTAAGACAATAGACATCAAATGGCGCGGTGGCGCCATTTTCCAACAAGAAGACCATTTGCCAACAATACCCTATTGTAAGCTAATGAACATTAAACGGCGCCATGGCGCCATTTGTCAACCACAGGCCCCTAATGTAAGATAATAGACATCAAATGGCGCGATGGCGCCATTTGCAAACAACAATACCCAAAAATAGGACAATAAACATCAAATGGCGCGATGGCGCCATTTGCCAACAACAAGACCCTAATGTAAGCTAGTGGACATCAAATGGCGCCATGGCGCCATTTCTCGCCTACGCATTACAAATTCAGCAATAAGATTCGAAATGGGGGCGGCCATTTCGCCAAAAAGAAAACAAAGGGGCAAGTAGATGACATACCAGGTTTTCCGGTAAAGCAGCCGGCCGCCTCCACATTCCGAAGTTGCCGTAATTGTCGACTTCCATTTCGAAATTTTGATTTTTTTTTAAACTGGGGTGTGTAGCTTGATGGAGTGAGGGCTGAATCAGGGGAAATGGCGCCGAAAAAACTAAAACCTGGGGCTAAAAAAGGTCGCTGGAGGGCCTGCGCTTAGGGCGCCGGGCGAAGAAGGCCGGGCGGGCGGTTAGGGTCGAAGGCGCCAGAGCCGGAATAAAAATGAAAGCGCAAATGAGGTCCTCTCCGTAAAACAATGGGGCATAACTAACTTTGGCCGCTGGCCGTCATTGCACCACAAAGCGGCTAGCAGGGGCCCGTATCGCCCAGCGCCCCATGCCCGCCAAGCCGCCCATGCGTGGCCGACGTGGCGGTCCAGCGGGCATGCCCGCTCATGCCCATGGCGGTCAGGGCTTCATGCCCGCCCAAAATTGAATTTTGAAATTCGAATCGGCTAAGCCCCTACCGCCCGCCCAAATTTGAACATAGAATTCAAAAATCCCTACGTAATTTGAAAATTTGCCACCACAAAATTTAAAATTCCTACCGTGAATTGAAATTTGGCTGCCACTTGTCCGAAGTCCGAATGGTCCGCTTTTAAAATTGTACTTTGCATTTAAAGCTCCCCTCTTTGTCGCCGTTCTTCCTCTTAAGGCAACCATGCCCACGCAGACGCAGCGCTGCAGTTGTTCAGCTTTCGAATCCGCTGTTCGTTTCGACCGCCGCCGGTGATAAGGCGCTTCTTTTCTCAGCGCGTGAGGCAGAAACTTTGCTTATGCGTCTTTGTCGGCGCTTTCTTCTTGGCGCCACGAAATCCTGTGTGATTCTTGGCGCTTTCTTCTTTGGCCTTCGGTTCTCTGCGAATTCATCTGCTGGGATTAGCTTCTTTTTCCTGTTCCATCTACTGCTCGAGTACATACCACCATGGATCTATCTAATATCAAGTAAGTCCACTATTTCTGGTAGGAATAATGTTCTGGTAGGTGTAGCGTGTTCAAATGCTGAATTTCATACTGCCAGGACACAGAAACTTGGTTTCACTTGCAGAGTTTGCATGGGGTGCCCATGTTATGCATGCCTGCTCTTATTGACACATATACAGCAATGGGAGCAAGAATGCATAACATAGGCACCTCGTGTAGATTTTGTGATGGAGCTTAGTCAAATCGCCTCATGGCTCCCACTTGATCAAATGGCGCCAGGGCGCCATTCTATTCCAAATACCCTTAAAATGGTGTATTGGTAAATGGCGCCATGGCGCCATTCGGTTGAACATGGTGCAAGGTTGAAATGTTGTGAATTTGAAGCTAAATGGCGCCATGGCGCCATTTGGACGAAACGGTGCACTTCGATCAAATGGCGCCATGGCGCTATTTGTTCCAAATTCACACCTGTCACGTTGCCATGGGTTTGAATTTGGATCAAATGGCGCCATGGCGCCATTTGATCCAACTGTTCTCTGTTTCGACCAAATGGCGCCATGGCGCCATTTAGCTCCAAAGTTAGACCAAAATTTTGTCTTCTATACTAAATGGCGCCACTTTTGCTTGTTTATTGCTTATTTTTCGTCTAATTCATATGTTCTAAAAAAGTTTCGCCTTGATTGAAACAGGTTCAATTTTCCCCTGTACAACCTATTCGTCGGAAGCACAATTGTTGCCCGGGGACATATTTTGAATAGAACCACTCTTCATGGGAAGGAAATAGATCCTTCAAATGTAGCAATTGAGGTCACGGAGTCCGTGATCCCATCGACAGAGCTTCCAGTCCCCTGCGGAGGGGCAGATAACATTGGTGAGGCAGTAGGCACATTCATTCAGTGGCCTAAGAGGGATGTAAAACCAAATGAGTGGCCCTCAAGTGAAGATACGTCTTCGAGATCCCTCAATTTGCCCTCTTCACAAGAGGATTCATCTAGTAGTCCACCATCTGTCAGTAGCCCGCCGGACATCAGTTTCACTGCTCACTGTGGTGAACCAAGCAATACAGCAACAAATGAAGAAGACGAGATAGTAGAGGAGATTGGAGGTCATGAGAATCTAGCTGCCCGTCTTGGTCTCAGGTTGTTTAAGCCTGAAGATGAGGGCGATCTACTACTCCGCAAACAGATCTACTAGGTTTGCCATGCTACATTCTTCACTCCTGCATTGGATCTAAATATTCGGAGGCGAATATAGTCTTTAGTGATCCTCAGGATGCTATAGACGATGAGTTCTTGGGTGTATCAAAGGTCGGGCTTACAGTGGGTAACATAATAGATCCAACGGGAAACCAAAACATCAGGTCATGTCATGCTTGTGCTGAGAGGCCTATAGCTAACAGTTTAGTAACCTGGGAGACCCATGATGTTTTGCTTCATGATGGTAGGACAGTTTCACAACATTTACAAGCTCGAGCTGCTCTCGAACATGATGACTCAGAAGTTGAGTGCTTGGAAGCTGATGTTGAGAAGCAATTCAAGAGGAAAAGGAAATATAACTATGTGAAGAGGGTCAGGAGGGAACCAAAGGGGGATAGCAAGCAGGAGAGGATGTGCGCTTCCAAGTCAATCAAGAGTGCTCTAAAATCAACATGCTGCAAGGACGAATGTGTCAAAAAACTGAGCCGAGAGCAAGTATGTGCCTTAAGAAAAGAATTTTATTCTCAATCAAGCAAAGGCTGTGGATTACGCTTTGTTTTTGATGTGTTGAGTGTAACTTATACAGGCAGTCGGAGGCTAAAAGTAGTGGTCTCGGAGTGGAGCTGTCACATTCGCATGGCGCGCGGGCTCTAGGAGTTGCTCAGTCTACGTTTTATAGTTGGAGGAAGAGGTTCGAGTTAGGTGGAAAACGGGCGGAGCATGGTAATACAGGCTCTAAGAAGCCTAGATCTGTGACACTAGCTACAGAAAGTGTGCTTGATACCTTCATTAGTGAGAATGCGGAGAGCATTCCACATAGAAGCAAAAAAGGAAAGGATGATATAAGGGAGAATGTTCGCAAACTTCCTTCCATCCTTAATAAGAAGAGCATACATAAGGAAGTGGGTGCCGTGGTGGAAGAATTGACAGGAAAGAGTGTAACCTTGCCCTCTTTTTACAATATTTGGAAGAAAGAGTTTCCAGACGTCAGCATAGCAAAAAATACATCATTCTCCAAGTGTAACATATGTGTAGTCATCAAGCAAAAATTGGAAAGAACAAAAGATACAAGGGAGAGGCGCAACCTTTCAATTCAACGGCGGGCACATATGTTGGAACAACGTTCTCAGAGGGAGTCAATATTGGCATTGGCGTGCATTATCACATCGTTCGCCAGAAAGTCACCTTTGCATAATACATGATAAGATGGATCAGGTCAAAACACTCACACCAAGAAGTCACCATCTCGCAAAATCTGTTTGGAGAGGAGATCGCTTGAAGAGCAGCTTGACAGGAGCATTGACACATGGTCATGGTGGACGGGCTTATGGCCATTTCTCTCTTGATCTTTGGAAGGATGACTCAAACTTTCATGTTGGATCACTCTCTAGGATCCTACACTATCTTGAGTTGCCGGAAGAAGACAAGTGCGTGATCGTGTGGAAGCAGTAACTACTGATTGCAAATTGATGCAAGCCCTAAAAGATACTCGACCCACTGCGGCATAAGCTAAGCTTGAGACACAAGAGAAGATGCCTTCATCTTCTACTGCCAACTTAGAAGGCTTCAATCCTCTTCCTCGAAATCTCTACTTACAGTTGGATAATGCATCGGGTCAAAATAAAAATAGATATGTGTTCTCCTACCTCTCTTATTTGACATGGCTTAAGGTATTCGATGAGATTCAGGTTGGATTCATGATGGTTGGGCATACTCATGATGATATTGACGCATTGTTTGGGAACTTTTCGACGTTAATGAGTTCATCGGATGCTCTAACTTTGCCTGAGTTGCTTTACTTGTTTAGCAAGTGCAATGCAAAGTCTCCTGTTCCATATTTTGTGGATGAAGTTCCAGATTGGAAAGGCTTTGTCAAGGGATATATCCCTGATAAAGGCCAACGTCTAACAGGTCATACCGACCCATTGCTATTCCGATTTAAAATGGATGGGAAATGGCCCATTATGCAATATAAGATGCGGCCAACCCATAAAGAGTGGATTCCAGAAAAAGGAATAAGAATGTGGAAGGAGGATGAAAATGGTGAGCCAACGTTACCAACAGGGGTGCCTAAAAATATCCCTCCAAGGAAGACATTGAAAGATCTCCCTGGCCTGGCAGACAGCATCAGCAAGTACATAGCATTATGGAATTCCTTCTGCAAAAATCAGGAAGATAGTGTGTTTGCACGACAGTACAAAGCAACTATGGATTACTGGAACGAGATTCTTTTGTGTTTGGAAGATGTATCTCCAGGACGACCTCAAAATGACAACTTTTGGTTGCGTACAAGGCAAGAACCTCTACAAGCTGCATTTACTCCAGAGGTCGATGAAGCCGCTGTGCTTGTAAGACCTTTGCCTACGTATTGTGGGCCAGCAGATGGGCCCAGGTGTTGCCTATGGATGAGTTTGATCCTCATGCACATGTTACTTAAAGGTATGTTCGGTTTTAGTCCGACTGAGAGCGATGAAACTCCAACGTGGTTGGGCTTTACGAGAAGAAGATGCCATCCTAGATCCGAGTCTACCAATTATGGTCACATTTATGTATCATGGTGGATGCCCTGTTGGTCGTGACTATACAGGTTGCTTAACTAAACGTTAGCGACCCAATCCATCAGATCCATCAAGGTATGAGAAGTTAGATGCCATACATTATGCATGGGATGCAAATGGCAAAAAGACCAAGACCTGCTTTCAGATTCCAAAATACATTGTTGACATGTGGGGGACATAGCATTAGCTAAAAGCTCTCAATCTCGGTCATGTTCTCGATAATCATGTATGTAATTTCTTTTGCTATAATACTTAAGCATTTTGGACAATTAATACGTTGTCGATACATCCTAATTTATGCTTATACTAACATCCTTACATCTATTATAATAGGTGTTTAATACACATCATTACATCGATGCACACATTATTGATGGCATACATATAATTTAGATGCACATATTATTGATGGCATTATAGAGTCGATGATTCACTCATCATCAATCCTCGCTATTGTGATCGCATTCATTTCGTAGGCATGGCGCCGGGGAACCAAAGAAGATGGATCACAACACGAGTAAGGCGGGGCAATCACACTCACGACCTTACGCTTTGGATTGTAAGTAAGGATCCACTTAACACCTTTACATGTCATCGTGATTAATATCATTGTAGCTCATGGAGCAAAAGAATGGTCTCAAACCGATCATCATAAATATTATAAGCCATGATGGGAGATGAATGACTTAACGAATGGAGCTGCTTTTATAGTCGTTATAGAATTATTGGTATAATACTTCAGCATTATTGGTATTATCGTGAGCATTATTGGTATATTATCGTCAGCATTATTGGTATTATACTTCAACATTATTGGTATTATACTTCAACATTATTGGATTCAGAGCTATAAATTCTTTTACCTTGTTTTCACTTCTCACTTTTCATCCTTGCTTCTTGCTCCTTCATATTCCTTGTTCCTTGATCTTCTTGCTACTTGATCTTCCTTGTTCCTTGATCTTCTTGCTACTTGATCTTCCTTGTTCATTGCTTCCGGCTACTTGATCTTGATCCTTGTTCCTTGCTACTTCATTCCCGTGCTCCTTCCTACTTGATCTTGTTCCTTGCTCTTGATCTTGCCTCTTGCTACTTGATCTTGATCCTTGTTCCTTGCTACTTCATTCCGTGCTCCTTCCTACTTGATCTTGTTCCTTGCTCTTGATCTTGCTACTTGATCTTGTTCCTTGCTACTTGATCTTGATCCTTGCTTCTTGCTCCTTGATCTTCCTTGTTCCTTGATCTTCTTGCTACTTGATCTTCCTTGTTCATTGCATCTTGCTACTTGATCTTGATCCTTGTTCCTTGCTACTTCATTCCCGTGCTCCCTGCTACTTGATCTTGTTGCTTGCTCTTGAACTTGCTACTTGCTCGCTTCCGTGTTCCTTGCTCGTCGGTGATCCTTGCTTGCTTTTTTAAATGATTGGACCCAATCCTCCCTGGGCTACTCCAGAAGGCCTGCAAGCATGCCCCAGGCATTCTGTGCGGCCTGGAATGGATGAGCTATGGGACCATTTCTTGGAGTGGAGGTTGCGCCACAGTCCCACCAAGGAGCTTACAATGGAGTTGATCAACTTCATTCTGGAGCGATTTGATTGTGGTCATGAGCCAGCGATGGAAATTAATCCATCCCGAATGTTATAGGAGACTTGCAATGAGGGGAATGCTTGAACCCCTCCTTATCGGGCCGAGATGCTTTCTGACAATTGAGGCCTCTTCTTCGTCTTTGGATATTTAGCACACTCTCCGGATGCATACATATCGAGTTCATTCATGAAATTTCTAAGGGGACGGATGTATGGCCTTATTAGGGTGTACTACAATGAGTACAACGGTTTTGTGGAGTTGGGTCCGCTCTTCTTCCGTGAGTATTATCTGTGGAATTACTTTTTCTAATGACTAGGTACCCCATATGGTGGGAAGAATCAGCATGGGATGAGCGTGAGCTCTTGACTCCTAACCCAGATGCGTGGGTTAGACCTCGCAGGCGAAGGGAAAGGGGAAGGGGAAGGGGTTAGGAACTTGGGGGAAGGTTACTAGGGACATACATAGTTCATACTTTGGTCTCTATTGTGTTTGGAAGTTGGTATATGATCAGGTGTTATTATGTTCTCTAAATATTCATGTATGTATGATACACTTGCAGTGCTTTGCCGTGTATAGAACCCCGCATAAGGTCTATGATACAGTGGTCTTTGACGTGTATACAACCCCTGCATAAGGTCTATACAACCCCCATAATAAAAAAATTCCAGTTTACTAAAAATTTTCCCATTATAATGAAATTGTGCTTCAATGTGGCATGACGTAAAAATAATATCTACCTATCTAATTTTTGTGAACTATCTTGTTGATAAAATTGAAAACGCGTAAACTGTTTATCTCGGTTAAGTCTCCGGGGTCCGTCATATGTCCTCATGGAATGTGGCATGACGTAAAAATACTATCTATCTATCTAATTTTTGAGAACTGTCTTCTCGTTGGCAAAATTGAAAATGCGTAAACTGTTTATTTTGGTGTGCTATGGGAGATGTTGTGTTTTTAGGTTTGGAAGAAAATAAAAAAGCAAAAAATAGCTGACAACATCCATGACACATCAAAACAATAAATATTCAACTAGTTAAGGTGCCCAGCGTTGCTAGGCTAATGTTTGGGAACCTATAAAGGATTAAACCACAATATAGCTTGTACTAGTAATGGTGCCCAGCATTGCTGGGCATAAGTTGGGAACCATTGTGAACAAAAACCTGTTCATCTCAGACTCCTTTTCATAAATCTAATGTAATAGAAACCAAGTCCAACATTGCTGGGCTATAATAGGTTTTTGTGTATTCGACACCCTTCCCCTTTCCTTTGTCTTTTGCTCTACCCCGCGTTTTCGTTTTTCATCATTCTCTTACGCACTTTTTTTTTTCTTTTCCCCTTTTCCTATTTTCCCTACACATCTTCTTTTTCCCTTCTCCTTTTTTTCTTTTTTTCCTTTTTAATTCTTTTCTCCCTCTCTTTCCATTCCCTTCCCTTTCCCTTTTCCCTTGTTCCCTTTCCTTTTTTCTAATGGACTTCTTCCCTTCTCTTTTCAGTCTTTCCCATTTCTTCCTAATTTTCCCGTGCCCTTTTTCCCTTTCCCTTTCCACTTCCTTTTCCTTTTCTCTTTCCCTTTTCTCTTTCCCTTTTCTCATGCCCCTTTTTGTTTCCTTTTTCCAGTCTTTTTCATGTGCCCCTTTTCTTCCTTCCTCACCCTCTTCCTCTTTGTCCCATGCCCTCCGTTTTCCCATTTCTCTCCCCTTTTTTTGTATCTTTTTCTTCTTTTCCTCCCCCCTTTTCCATCTCTCTTTTCCTTTTCCTTTTCCTTCCTTTTTCATCTTTTCTCCGCCTTTTTTCCTGTGCCTTTTTCCTCCTTCCCTTCCTCTTTTCCTCCTTTCCTCACCTTCTTCCTCTTTTCCAGTTATCCCTTTCCTTATTCCATTTTTTCCGTGCCCTTTTCCTCTTCCTCTTTCACATTTTCCTCTCCCTTTTCCTCGCGTCCTTTTTCCCTTCCTCCCCCCTTCCCTTTTCCTTTGCCTTCCTTTTTCATCCCTTCTCCTTTTCTATGAGCCAGTTTTCCCTTTCCTTTCCCCCTTCTTTTTACAGTTCTCTTTCCATTTTTATTTTCCCATACCTTAATTCTTTTTTACTCACCTTTTTTACGTGATTCTTTTCCTCCTTTCCCACCCTCTTCCCTTTTTCCCATTTCCCTATCCTCTTTTTTTCTTTTTTCTTTCTCCTTTCCCATGCCCTTTTTCCCTCTCTCTTTTTCTTTTCCTCACTCTTTTACTTTTCAAATTTTTCCCATGCCCTTTCTATCTTCCTCTTTTCCACTTTCCTCTCCCATTTTCTCGTGCCCTTTTTCCCTTCCATTTTCCCCTTTTCGCCTCCTTTTTCATTTCCCTTTCCCTTTTTATTTTCCCATGCCTTTTTTTCGTCTCTCCGTCATTTGTCTCTTCCCTTTTTTCCCTTCCCTTTTTCTCATTTCCTCACCCTTTCCCTCTTCCCCTTTTCCCATTGCCCTTTTTCCCTTCCTTTTCTTGCCTCCCCCTTTTCTTTTACCTTATTTTCTTTCTTTTTCCTATGCTATTTTTCCTTTCCTCTTCCCCTTTTTCCTGTGCCTTTTTTCCCTTCCCTTTTTCCCTTTCCATCTTCCCCTTTTTCTCGTCCCTTTCTCTCTTCCCCTTTTCCCGTCCCTTTTTCCCTTCCCTTTTCCCCTTTCCCTCTTCCCCTTTCCCTCTCTCTTTTTTACCTTTCATTTTTCCCTTTCTTCCTACCTTTTCCTTTTTTTTTCCTCTTAAGAGATCAAAGCGATAATCAATCACAGTGGCGAGAGGTCATGCGATAAATTTTAGCCTTCGGATGCAATCTGATAGTCTGAGCCGTCTAATTTAGGGCGTGGTCCAACACTTACGGTAAAACTTTATAATATAAAGATTATAATATTGGGTGCTTTCTAATATAAGCATTGTGTGAAAGCTCCGAATGATATTTGTTTGTCATATCTGTGGTATAAAGCTCCGCTTCATTTCATTTTTGCAATGCTATACATGGCGCTAGTTGGAGGGTAAAAGCATGTTAGGGTGTCCCTTAAAAAGTATTATTTAGTGACCAAAAAAGTACCTAAAAAGGTAGCCAGGACTGGGTACTGAGTACTTATGTAATATCACAGTAAAAGGTACGTTTTAGAACTTTTATATATATTTTGGTCTCCGATAGCATTATCTTTATCTTAACTTTGTATATTAACACATCCTTGACTTTTATTTTGGATTTTTGTATTAGCTTTAATAAAAAGAAAAATGAGAAAGTACCCAGTTCTGAAGTACCTAGTGTATGTACTTTTGCAGGTTCCAAAAGTGGTACACCCTAACATGCTTTTACCCTGGACCACCTATAAAGTTGCTTCTACATTATAGATGCATTTATGATGATGTTCTTAAACTTCATTTCTTTTTTACAATGTCTTTCCATTTCTTTTTGTGGTGTTCTTTTGCATCTATGTGTTAAAATGAATGATGCCACTCTTGCAAGATTGATTGTAAAACATTTTGGTTCAGGTTCAAATGGGTAAACTTTGAATATATGTTCATTATATTAATGCATGCACTCCATTTGGATCAATCTTTGAAAAATGTGTATTTCTATTCCCCTTGCTAACTTTTAGGAAAAGGAAATTTAAAACTCAATTACTCTCATATGAACCTTTGGGGTTTCTAAATACTCTAGCAAATATTGCAAAATCCACAGGCGAGACTGCCAGATAAATGTTCATTGACTGTTGACTTTTTTATTTTTTTGCATGACGCATCTATTTCTTTATGGTTGAGGTCAATGATATCTCAGCATAATCAACATTCTAAAACAATTTAAGTTTCTCTTTTACGTCGTTCTATCTAAGCTTCCGATTAAGTATTGCAACCATGGATTTCAAATGATTATGAGTAACCATGGGCTCAAACCATAAGCAAGAGCAATCTACAAATTGCAATTTGGTTTAGAGATTGTACTGATCCACACGGTTTTGCAAAGTCTAGCATTTTTTGGAACTGTCTCCCACAACCAATAGAGTACATGCATACATGAAAATCAAATGCATGAAATAGAAAATGACAGTATATGTAATGGATCTTGTGTTGTGTGTTTAAAGTTGCCCATGTGAGATTCTAAGAGATGGTAGTCGCTTCTTAGCGCATTATGCCCTGATATGCTACTGTTTATTCTATACAGGTCATCATTCATTGTTGTGCCACATCAATTTGTAGGTGCATTGCCAATTGCTATATTCCCCTAATGCAGTTGAACATGACAAAGAATAACCATGTCCCCTGTCTCAATGCATCGCCGTAAATGAATTTTGTAACTTAAGTCCTAAGGCACAACGGGCCCTTAAATTTCACTGCAGAGATAAAATGAAGCATTGCTTGTAGACACACAATTATGCAAATTAATAAACCTTGTCATATATTGTCTTCAAAGGGCTAAAAGACCAAAACAAAATATAAACAAATGTAGATGGCAAAATAAGACATTGCATACCCTGAATGCTGTTGCAAAGGGTATTAGTCTTGCGGTCACCAAATAACCATGCTTTGAAAACAGGGGATCTAGCAGCTAAAATAAGCTTATGAGGCTCGAATTCCTCTCCATCTACTTCAGATCTGATCCCTGTATCTCCTGCACCCTCAAGAAGGGCACTAAAGTCCTTTTCTAGTTTTGGTTCTGGTGTTGGAATAGAATACACCTTTGAACCTTGTGTTCAAGCTTGGACCAATCGCAAGGCTATCATTCTTAAGGACCATTTTATAGGGTGTACAGCTTACCAGTTCCAACAGAATTTCATTGAATATGATAAACAATATGCATTGTTAAGAGACAACATCTCAAAGTCCAATGTATGGGCTTACAGTCTTGAGGACAACTCCCTTGCAGGAATTGTTAGAAAGCAATGAGTTCACTGGAGAGAAGCTCAAGCTTTAACTCAAAGGGGGAAGAAAATATTTTGAGAATAAAAGCAAAAGTTAAGGGCAAGAAAGGGGAAGGAAATAAAGTAACCTTAAAGACTGCTAGTAAAATGCTATGGCAAGATCTTGGAGGGATGTAACAAATTAGAGAAGACCTTGAGGAACTTTAAGCGAGCAACAGTAAATTTAGATGTCAGAAGATAGCTTCGAGGGCTCCATTGAAGACGGCTACATTTTCAATAGTTGAAGTGCGATGACTATCAGAATAGATAGAGTGTAGAACACAAAACTGCTTCTATCTGTAATGAGATGTGAAAGCTTGAATTCAAATGTGAGAATGTTTATAAGCAGGAAATTGCCTTGTCAAAAATATTAAAGAGCAAAATAACATCTGATAGCATGATTGCGCTAATTTGCTCATGTACAACCTCACACTAATTAGATGAATTTTTGAAATTAGATGGCAGCTCGTTGGAAAAGCAAAATACCTTAGGAGGATCAATCGAAACTGGCTTTATAAAAAGAAGAGCTGGATGGTGATGCAGCATCGTCCCTGCTTACAGTAAGCGCCCTGCTTCAAGAATGCAACCACAAATGTGACTATTTGAAAATAATAATGAAAGAACTGGTTGGAGCCTTTGCCCACCTAGATGTATATTGAATGGCCTGATATGAGAGGCTGCGTGTATGAATCGTCCAAAGCACATCCCAAGCAGCCTTCATTTTTGCACAGGCCATATATGCCGCAATAATAAGGAACGCTACAGGCCTTTGTAGGCCTTTGTGGACGCGCTTCTACTCCACATTTTATCCATTATAAGAATACCTCTTTTAGGCTTGGCCAAGTCCACATAATTTTCAGATTCCAAGCACTTAGAATTTGGGAAACAACTGATTCTCCACTAAGTTACAGTTCTTCCAACTAAGTTAGTCTGCAAATACTCATACTGAGACATATGCCCTTGTCATCCGGCCTTCATCTGCTCCACAAAATTATCCCTAGTGTCACAAATTTATACTCAGTGTTTAGCAAAAGGAAGATCCAAAAAATCGAATTATACATCACAATAAACATGTACCATACCCTGATGTTGTTGGACCCTTCTCGAAAGCATCCTGCAATGGAAGCAAAATATCATCAAACAGAAGAGGAAATACTCATGGGATGCAACCTGAATGCTTGATTCTAAAACCATAACATTTTTGCAAGATATTTGGTGCATCTACACCTACAGCTAAAGCATGTGATCTGTTGTAACCCTCAATGCAGACTTGCAGCCACAATTTTGCTTCGAGGTAACATTTCTAAGCTTAAAGGCTTGGCACCATAGTTGTAAAAGATCTTTTAAGCACCACAGTTAAAGATGTAAAAGATGTTTTGTAGCATGATGGAATTACCTTTCCTTTTGTTGCATGCACGAAAAGCACAGAACTATTCATAACTGCATGCATACATGAAAAGCACAGGCTGCTCACCATTGAAATCTGTCAAGTTCTATGGCATCTCTGTTTGCATGAGCCATGCGCTTCTGGATATCATGTGTTGGCATTAATCCATCTGGGGCCTCTTTTGACATGATCTCACTTCAAATATATATGCAAGCCAAGCTGCATAAAAAAGAATTAGAATATAGACAATCAAAAGCATAGGATAGAAGAACTGGCTTACCATTCCATCATCGAATAGCTGGAAAAAAAATTAATCATAAGCTCGGTTTAATCCAAAATATGAATGTTAAGGCATATGTGATTCAATAGATTCTGCCATAACCAACACTTGAGCTTCAGTTGCTTGAATGAGGGAGTTAAGATCTTCAAAGGGAAATACCAAACGCCTACCTTCAATACCCTAATTTGTATCGGAGAGAAGTGACGCTGCCGGGCCCTTAGGTTAAGTAGATAACGTCACAAACCACACTGGTTTTGCCATGGTAGATTTACCGGAGTTCCTAATAGAATAAAAAGGGTTGTGCAGTTGTGCATTCCGGCTTCAGATTGCTTCTTCTAAGCATCTGGACATGGTGGGCGCTCATCCAATTCTGCTAATGGTTCTGATTCTGAGAAGCCTGCATCTGTCTCATGGAATGGCAAACAAAAACCTAAGCCGTCCAATTGGAATGGCAAACAAAAACCATAGAATATAGAATATAGACAATCAAAAGCATAGGAAAGAAGAACTGGCTTACCATAAGAGTAAAAATAGCAGGCTCCATCATCGAATAGCTGGGAAAAAATAATCATAAGTTGCTTGAATAAGGGAGTTAAGATCTTCAGAGGGAAATACCAAGCGCCTGAGGTAAAAGCAGAGCTGTAAATAAACCTTCAATACCCTAATTTGTATCAGAGAGAAGTGACGCTGCCGGGCCCTTAGAAGGGTTGTGCAGTTGTGCATTTTGCCTAAGCCGTCCAATTGGAATGGCAAACAAAAACCATAGAATATAGAATATAGACAATCAAAAGCATAGGAAAGAAGAACTGGCTTACCATAAGATTAAAAATAGCAGGCTCCATGATCGAATAGCTGGGAAAAAATAATCATAAGTTGCTTGAATAAGGGAGTTAAGATCTTCAGAGGGAAATACCAAGCGCCTGAGGTAAAAGCAGAGCTGTAAATAAACCTTCAATACCCTAATTTGTATCAGAGAGAAGTGATGATGCCGGGCCCTTAGAAGGGTTGTGCAGTTGTGCATTTCGGCTTCAGATTGCTTCTTCTAAGCATCTGGACATGGTGGGTGCTCATCCAAATTCTGCTAATGGTTTCGATTCTGAGAAGCCTGCATCTGTCTGATGGGATGGCAAAAAAAACAAGGTGCTGCGCACAGAGGGTTGCCCTCCGGTGGCCTGAGGGTGTGTTTTCTTAGTCTTCATTTTGTTGTTTTTATCTTGTAAAGCATCAAGAACAATTCCAAGACCTAGATATGGCACCTATAGGAATCATAGCCGTACATGAGCATTGATGCAGGGGGTACGATGCAGTTTCTATGATTTAAGTTTGGACCGGTGGATGGCCAAGACCAAGAGTGCTAATCTAGAATTTCATTGATATGGTGTAAGAATGGTATCAATATGATGTAAGAGTGCTTGAGCCATAACTTATTGTCCAGATGTGTTGTTGAATTCCTATAGCTTAAGTTTGAGATGTAATCACTTGCACAAAAATTAGTTGTAGACGGTTGGTGTGGTAGTCTAGGCGGAGGGGCTAGGTTTGTCTCAGAAATACAAGTACGCCTAAGGCTTTATAATATGAAATACAAGGACTTGGGCCTCCACCAAAATATCTAAGGTTTTATAATATAAAATACGAGGACTCGAACCTCTAGTAAATGATCCAATGTTCTAATAACATTGCTTTAATTAATAAACAATGAGCTAATGTGATTCCTTTTTTCTATTGTATCCATTTCTCTTATTATATTTTTCCTTACAACCCATTCGATTATTGTAGGAGTATGCAAATGTAGTAAAAACGCAATCAAAGAATAACTTATGCTAGCATATCGTTTTTGTGGAACTTGGTTGCTATACTTTGCTCTAGCTTGATGCATTCTTTTTGTGTGTTACACCTTCAGGGGTTTGCTTTTAATTTGGACGTTTGATGCTTAGGTTTGACGTGCCTGGTTTAGACATGTAATTCCTTCATCTAATTTCCAGTCTAGTTTGGAGTTTCATGTTAAAATAGAGTATATGGCAGTATCAAATCTTTGCCAACATACATGTACATCTAAAACAACACTATATTTCATAATTGGGTTGAGCATGATTTCAAAACCAGAACCAACATCACATGTTAATTATAACGTGACCTCAATTTAACAAAAGATGTCTTACAATATCTAAGATGTCTTGACCTGCAAAACGTAAACTTGCATTTTGTTTAGATTTTGCAAAACATAAGAAGAAGAAGAAGAATAAGAATAAGAATAAGAATAGTTTTTTTAACGTCCACGAAGACCAATAGGTCATGGGACCCATACAATGGGCTAGTACAAATATAACGCACTTTGACAAAACATAAGGAGAAACTATAAGCTGTAATGCAAGGCTAGTTACTTCTAAAAAATCTCGTGCTTGGATAACAGATAAGAGATGGAAAAATCGTCATTCAAGCATAGCACCTTAGCACAAATTCATCCTGTAATGCCACTACTCATGTTGAGATAATAATCATCAAATGTGCGACGATCAAATTTGTACATTTCATCGCCTCTCATAGCAGTGTAAGCCTGCTCACTTTCCCTCCAATGTTAAGGAAATCTGAGACTTTTATAAAGCACGTGCTTATCCACAGAACTTGGTCTTATTATAAAGCCCCACAAATCATTGGTGTTTACTTATTTCTTTCCTTCTATCTTCTCAAAATCATTCCATTAACAATCATCAAAAGACGCATGTATACCCATGTATCTAGATAGGAATGATAGAACTCCTTATATGTGTGAGAAGATGTCCATCAACATAAGAAACAGTTTGCATGTGTTACAATAACATGTCCACTTGGGCATTATCTTCTTTGAAGCAAGTTGAAATCTGTATAAATGTCGATTAAAGAAATCTCTGGGCAGTCCTTGCATTTCCTTTTGCGCTCTGATAATGAAATGCCATGACACTGTAGGTTTCATACAAACATAGCTATATAATAGTTTAGAGAAACAAGAGTTTGCATGCTTATAATATTTAGCTGCCTTTTGTCTCGTTTTATGCATTAAAGCATATGACTTATTTACCTCGTCTTTGCTGCAGTTTCTCTTTCTCAACTAAAGTAGCATCCGTAGGCGTGGTGTAAAGCACTTGCACTACATCTTGAAGAATGATGCTCGATTAAAGATATAAAAGCCTTAGATAAATAATGTAAGATAGGAGTTTACTACTCCAAAAACCCCACTTGTGTGGTCCTTGAGATCCATAAAACAAATCAAAAAAGAAAAACTAAGCTCTTACGGATGGTTCTTGAAGTTACATTTTTAATTGCGTGTGCAGATTAACATAATCAGGCCATATCTTCTCATTGGGAGTTCCCAAGGTCCCGAAGATCCTGGAAAAACACCACATTTTTGGTCATGTTCCCGCCATCGCCGTACCGTTTAAAGTAGATAAAATATAAATGTATACTCACCTTGTCAATCTGTTCTATTTCTGATTTTCCGTTGAAAAGAGGCTCCTTTGCTAAAAGTTTCGTCATGATACTGACCTAAGGACCACATATCAATTTGGTAGAATATTTCCTTGCCCCAAGGAGCAGCTCAGGCGCCCTGTCATTGAGCTGATCATAAATTAAAAAACAGTAGAAAGAGAAAGGAAAGTTTTCCCGTTCAAGATAAAAGATATCATACCTATACCAAAGTGTAACAACTGCCTTAGTGTAGGCCTTGAGAGGGCTACCATATTGACGAGCCAAACCAAAATCACAAATTTTCAACTCTCCTCTATTATTCAAAAGACTTGCGCTTTCTTTGCCATATCTGTGTTAAGCTTCCTCACTTTCTTTTCTGCCATAGCCACAATCGCAACTGCGCAAAGGGCATTGTTCTCAGCTCCACACATGTAAAAGATTAAATGTTCTCGAGAGATGGGCTGAAGTTGCAATGCAACAGAGGAGCCTTAACCTTTATCCTAGAAGCAAATAGTTCATCACTTAAAAATGAACCCACTTGTAAATAGAAGTTAAAAAGGTGATTCCACAACTTTGCAGTGCATGTGCTATGCAAAGATGAGCCAACATCCTTTTGAGACGACAGATGATCCACTACTCGGTTATCTACTGTTAATGGTCAAAATATTGTCATGCAGTTGTTTGATCCCCAGAGTTTGAGCTGAGGCTTGGATACGAGCATGGAAATCTAAATGAAGATTATACCTCAAATGGAACTGATTGAACTACCTTGTATCTCAACAAAAAAAAAAAAAAACTCAAAACGCCCTACTTTCTGCCAGATGTTGTCAACAGTTCCTGTCCCTGTATGCTGTAACATACCATATTGAAACAGAACTGAGAAAAATATACCCTAGCAGCAATGAATCATACCATGGAATGGATTATTTCGTATTGGATCATTACCAGAGAAATTGATCCGCTCCAACATCATCTTTCCAGCTTATACCAGGTCGGTTCTTAACTAAGCATTTTCGAACCAAGATGTGTTCTTATTCTTCATCAGATTGAAGCGCCGATCCTTGCCTTGCCAGTTACCTGGTTGGCTTCAAGAAATGAGACGTGGAGTTCTTTACCAGCTGACCGAGAGTTTACAGGAAATAGGAGGTTTGGAGCAGTCACAGTATATCCTAGGGATATTCTAGCATATACCTAGGATATGCCAAAAACCCACATAAACAAGGGTTTGCCCCCCTAGGGGCAACCCAATATATGCCTGCTAATGATCCAAGCTAAATACATACAACTTGATAGACTTGATTTAGAATGATAAGTGCACGCTAAAAAAGGAAAGGGAAAAAAAAGCAAAAAGAAGAGCCAAAGAAACGAAAGCCCTTCGGCGGTTGTGGATCTTTCAGGGGATTTAGCAGCCTGCAGCCTCTCTGATTCCTCGACTCAGGTACAAGCTATTTCAAAGCTTTCTGGTGTTCCCGGGAGTAGTAGAGCGGAAGTTTGCCATTTGGCGGGACTTCTTGGGTGTTGTAGATGGTGATGGTCGGTTTGTACAGCAGTAGAGTTGCAGCTTTTCTGTGAGTTTGTTGTGGAGTGTCGAGGTATCGCTGTCTCTTTGGGGCAGTTCTCCTTCCTCCTCACTTGCTTTGTAACATTACCATTCTTTTAAAATATATTGATGACACAGTTCTTCAAAAAAAAAAAAAAAAAAAAACGAAAGCCCTAAATGAAAATTTGAAGCTAAAAACCCCAGTGTTTTCTATCTTCCTCTACTAAAATTTCCATTCCTTGAGTTTGGTGGCCAAGATACAAGGACTCAATTTCCCTTAATCTCTGATTAATTAGATTAAAAGTCAAGCATAACCTCTTGATCATTACTACGAATGAACCAACATAAAAAATCTAAAAAATCAATCAAGTTGCACATTGCATGTCTAGTGCCTATATTAGGTGAACCCCTTGAGGTTGGCCATATGCAGTGTATTAACCACTAGAACAAGCGAATTTCACACCATTCTGAATAGGCACAAACTCCTCTTTGGCAAATCACCACCACACTAAATTCCTCATAAATATTAGGCCTTAATCTTTTAATCATGCAAGTAAATGCTTGGAGTGATTTCAAGACTAAGACAAACATGAAATGAGAGAAGGGAAAACGCATAATCAATGGATCATTGTAAGAGTTCTGCAAAACGCATAATCAATGAATCATTGTAAGGGAGTTCTTCGTGTTATAATAATAGGGACGCCATGTCGGGGTTGAAGTGTAAGGCCAAGTTGAGGAGCATGTTTATAGTTGGGGGAGGGGTGCCACTTGAACCTAAGCCAAGGATCTTGGCCTCATGGAAAGCCAAGGATTGTCCAACACAAACTCGAGGACATGAGTTCTTACATGCCTTGGAAACTCCTTGTGAGAATCTCTCCGGGTCGAACACATTGACATTAGGGCCCCAGTTGCTTGGGTCGTGATGAATTTTTAGAACATTAATTCCTATAGACAACCCCTTGGGTATAAAAATGGGTGTCTCATCACCCAACTGCATGTCCTTCACGGCGTGCCTTGTGGTATAAGTACCAGGAGGATAAAGGCGCAATGATTCATAGATGATCATGGTGATCTAAAGACAAAATGAACAAACAAATATGTTAACATACAAAATGTCTCGTTAGCTAAAGTCCAAACTGTTCGACAGACTCCAACAACTTTTCACTTGCAATTTTATGAAGCATTTCTTGGTTGGAGGCATCACTTCCTTGGAATACACTTTTGACTTCTTGGTAAGCCTTCTCTTGCCAATCTTGGTGCAATCCAAGCAACATGATAGTCCATGTTAGGTGTTGAGCTACGGTGTCGTGGCCCGCAATGAGTAATGTCTTGCATTCTTCAACTGCTTCCTTGGTGCCAAACTCCTCTCCCCCAACCTTCAAAATGGATGCCAAAATTTCATTCCCATGGCATCCCTTTGCTATGTTTTCCTTGCATTTCTCTACTATTTCCAAGATGCAGCTGTCTATTTTTCTTGAAATCTGGCTCACTTTTGTAGACACAAAACTACAAGATAAATACTCTCAGCCACAATCGTCAAAATGTTTTCAACAATTTTTTTTTTCTGCTTTGCTTTTAACTTACTTGAGAACTGTTTACCTTGGATAAGCACTCAGCAGTTTTCTTGCCAGCTGAAAATATTGTTTCGCATTCTCAGACTGGGAGCCAAACAAACATCTAAATATCACATCGTCACTTGTCTTTATAAAGTCTTCATGCACTTCAATCTCCGCAGAGGATTTTTGTCCGATCCGCCCCTCCCAGCTCTGTATCAGTGCAGGATGCCACTATTTCAAGCAGGCCCTGTACGCAGAAAGCAGAGAGGTGTATGATGTACCAGCAAGACTTTCAAGCTCCAGCTTAAACAAGACTCAAAACAAACCTACGTATTAACAAGAAAAAAGGACAAGTTTTTCAAGCAATTTCAATATATAAACTGTTTGACATCAAACGATGGGGAATGGCCAATAAGTCAGAAAATTAATTTCAGAGAAGGTCAACCTCCATTCATAAAAAATTTATTCTGCACTCTTAAAGCAAAAGATTAGACTAGACCCAAACAGAGACAAATTTTATTTTTCAGCATATTCCATTGCACTAGAAATTGACCAACTGTATGGACATTTTTCATAGTAAAAATAGAGATGAAATGGGTGCAAATTACCTTGATCTTTTCTTGTTGAAATGATACACTTATAATTCTTCTTTTCCTCACCCAGTTCTCGCCAGAAGCCATGAGCAATCCTTTTCCAAACAAAATCTGATAAAAGCCAAATTTAGATGATAGCACTTCCGCTACCAAGCTTGGCTCTGTCACGTCAAGTATAGGAACTGTCTTCCACCAGGTTAGAAATGGTCGTCCTGAACATACAGAAGTAGTCGGAATCCATGCAATATATACCTAAACCTAATCTAGAGCCCTAGGTAAAGAAGCAAGGTAAAATGTTACCATAAACATGCAAAGAAAAGGGAATAGCCTGGAGGAAAAATCGTGCGAGATAGTGCTGATATCTTTGGAGATAGCCTCTTTTGCCATATTCTGCAACTCTGTAAAATGTCCGTCCATGAAAGTATAAGGGAGGCATGGAATGCCCTGCTTTGCCATTGCTTTGGTCATTGAATGCATTCGCCACCATGTTTTGGACAGAAATAAAACAAGGATTGAGAGAGCGCCTAGTAGAACAGAATACAGAAGTTTCCAATCCATATAAAAACGATCTGCTCACAAAACAGCCTTCCTGTTAGCTGAACTTAACTTTGGAAAATGCTTGGAAGAAGAAGAAGGGTCGAGCTGCGCCATAGCCACGCCTGCGAAGGAATGGGGCTGGATGACCGAGAGTTTAAAGGGAGCAGCGAGTTGGAGCAGTCACCAGCATATGCTAGGCATATGCCGGCATATACCTGAATATGCCCACATACCCATATAAACGAGGGTTTGCCCCCTTAGGGGCAACCCAAAAACTTAAGCCATCCAATTGGAATGGCAAACAAAAACCTAAGCCGTCCAATTTAGGCTGATCAAATCCTGGCCGTCGGATCTAGGGCTGATCCAAATCCAAGATTTACAGAATCTCTCTTTATACTAAAGGGATTTTTGAGTGTTTGTCATCAATTTTAATTTTGCACCGTTGATGCAAATAGATGGTTGAGATTGAGGATTTTGGGTGCGTGATATTAGCAGTGGATTTACAGTTTTGTGTCACCGAGAGAGCACATTTTTGTACGCCTTCTTGTAATGTTTTTGAGATCGAGAAACATCTATGGCATTCTCCGCTATGGCAGATCAACGTTTGAAATTTTTCTATATCAAAAGGCAAGAGAAAAAGGACAAGCAGTTACAAGATACATGTTAAATGCAACGCAAAGCAACCTCTCGAGTGTGTATAGCGCTGGTTTTTTTAAGATGATGCAGGGGCGATTCTCCTGTACATTTTGTGTTATTTCGTGCAATTTTCATTCCTCAATTCAACCTACGTTTCTATGTATGAACGTAAAATGGCCCAAGTTTCTCTTTTTTATGCACTAGAGCATTTTTTAAACCGCAAACTGGATTTGGAACATACTAGAGTTTAGTTGGAGAATGAAGCGGACTATATTCATGCAATTCGGCAACATTTTTGCAGTTAATTTTTGTGTTGGTTGCGTAGATCTATAAATCTTTCATCAGGTATTGTTCATCATTTAGGGCTTATTTTATGATATTGTTCATCATTCATAGTTTATTTTATGAAGAATAAATGGGAAGGAATGCACAGACAGATCCGTGCATGTTAATGTTGGTGTTGAGGAGTAGCGATGGCAATGCATTGCACTAACAAAGCAGACCGACGCCATGGTATGCCCGCACCCTTCTTTTATTTTTAGGGCTTAGTTGAAGAAGCAGTAATAGAAAAGTATTTTTAGATGGCTCAATGATTTTGTCACCATCAGGGCATATCCCTTCGTCTATTCATTACTAGGGTGTTACATTGGAGAAGGGCATTTGGCATAAGA